>CM060872.1:11986858-14889588 GCA_030737845.1 Acorus calamus
CGCGAGTTCCTGACCGAGGAACAGCTCCGAGACAGTACACGCCCGGATCATCTGGATATGCACGCCTCGGCAAGCGAATCAACATTTTACCCCTCGATCAGCACCCGTCCCCGTGCCAATACGACAAAACCTCACAACCCATGATTCCCCAATTCAGGCCCCCTCAATCCATAACTAGGACCAAAACAGGAGATCCTCTTATCCTATACCCCCCAAGAACGCAAGGTATAGCCCTCAGTGAACCCGCGTATGGCCCCCATGGTAAGGCCACACCTTCCCCCTCCTACCGCCCAAGATGGCCAAACGGAAGAGATAGCTGTTCCCCCCTCCCGGAAACCCTAGGGAACATCCTCAGAGCCTTATTAAAGGTCAATAGCATTTCCTTACCCACGGCTATACCTTCGCCTATCGGTGCTGACCCAACCCGTTTTTGTCAGTATCATCGGCATCACGGCCACACCATCGAGCAATGCTCCTTGTTTAGAGACGTTGTCTACACCCTTGACAAAGAGAGGCGCTTAGACTGGGCCACCATTAGGGGACTCAACAACAGCCCAGTTACGAGATCACTAGAAGTCAAGAAGGTCCCAGAAACCCATAACCCCGTAGAAACCACAATCCAAAACCCGAGGCCAGCTATGAAGGCTCCCTTGAAAGAACCAGAAAACCTGAGCTACGAAAGCGTCTACACCATAGAAGTCGCTGACCATGAAGAGTCACCCAGAATCGTTCCAGGTGGCATAATCTTACCAGCCTCTTCCCCCATCCTACCAACCCCCTTACCTATTCTCCCCAAACCCACAAGACTCTTTCCCCCCAAAAAAGACCGACCAATATACCCCTTACAAATCAACAGGAGCCTGTGCCCAATAACACAAAGCCCCCGAAACACCATTGACGCACTAAACCATCATACTACCAGAGCAGGCAGAATCTTCAACACTGTACCCTCTTATAGACACCCCCTACCTGAAACCGAAACTGAGGAGCCCCGCGCCGGGGATAGGATCGACATCCTAGACCAACTCCAAAAATCCCCGCGAAAATTTCCATTTTAGAGCTGATCGAAACCTCAAACACCACCAGCAGGCTCTAAGAACGTTCCTAGAAAGAACTCAAGTCGACCCGCAAATATCTACCCTAGGCATACCAATAGCTCTAGCCACCGCAGGACTAGGGCCCGTCATCACCTTTAGACCTAAGGAAGAAGTTCATCATAAAGTTGTCAACACCTCAACCCTATGTATAACAATCAACCTCGAAGGACACCCGGTGGATAAAGTTCTAATTGACACCGGGGCAGGAGTAAACCTCATGTCATTACAAACCTTCGAGCACATTGATGGGCGCATAACCACACTCTTTGAAATGGACACCCGTATATTTGCCTATGACAAAACGGCTCGTCCAGTTCTAGGCTTCAAGGACTTCCGATTAAAAGTGGGGCCGCTGGAAACTAGCACTAAAGCTTATGTCCTAGAAATGGATTCAGATTATAATATGATCGTAGGACGTAAATGGCTAGCGTCCATAAAGGGGGTCTCCTCTCCCCTGCACCAGTGCTTGAAATTTCCCTTGGGAGGTCGGATAATCAAAATACAAGGGGATGCGATCAGAGAACCTAAGCCAAGGTTCGCCGATAATGAAACCACCGCCATAAAAACCAGTAGCTCAAGACCCATGGAAACCACCATCCACATCTTAGATTTCCCGGCCAATTGGCTAAATCCCCGGAACACTCCCCCCGTTACCTCAAACACAAGCCACCCTAGGTTTGAAAATCCTGCTGGCGTATAATGGGGACCATGGGTTACCTTCCTGGGGAAACTCTGGGACACAAAAATGGGATCCTGGACCCCATCGACCTCCCGGCATGGCTAGACAAGAGGGGGATCGGCTCACCCAAACACAAATCTAAATTAGAGGGAAAATATAATTGGAAGTTGTACGAACATTTCGTGAGGGAAATAATCATAGAACCCACCGAAGAAACCGTATGCCCCGCTCCCTAAACCCTATCCGGAAAGCAAGCTAGACTATCTCTCTGGCTCCCTAGAATGGCTGTTCCCACTCCCTGATAAACCCTGAATCCACACTCGCCACCAGACGACAAAACTCCAGTTGACCCAGCCTCCTTTTCTCGTAGTGCTCAAGCATCGAAACAAAGGAGCGCCAGCTGCTGGAGGAAAGTCGGCTGAAGCACTTCCACCAATCCAGTAGGTTGTAAATAATAAGTGTCTTTTCTGTTCAAAAACAAAAAAAAAAAAAAAAAAACAAAAAAAAAAAAAAAAACAAAAAAAAAAAAAATGGAAACCAGAACCCTAGGATCCCTGTTCGACAAAGATGACTTCACTCCAGCATGGCACCCCTTCAGCGACGACTCTGATCTCCTGAACAAACTACAGCGTCTCGCCAGTCAAGCCAAAAACCCCAACCCTAGTGCCTCGTCCAAAACGGTAAAACCCACTAGGAGCCAAGTACCTGACCAGATCATTAGCAACTTGGAAGGATATAGCAGGGCCATACTAGGTTTAGAGAAATTTGAATCAATAGCGGTGTAGAAGAACCAGACCTAGATAACATAGAAAACCCAGATGACGGTCTAGGAGTCTTCGAAATCTGTGATGAGGACGATAAGGAAAGAGAAGACCTGTCTAAGGAGTTCAAGCAGAGCCTTCAAAGGTTCGATGAAAAGACAGAGGAAGCAGATGAGAAGATAGAAGAGCTGAACCTAGGGACAAATACTGACCCCAAAATCATTTCGATTAGCGCAGAACTAAATCACGATGAACGAGAGAGACTAATTAAAATATTACACGAGTACAAAGACGTCTTTGCATGGTCTTACAAAGACATGCCTGGGCTCGATACTTCGTTAGTCGAACATCAGTTAATCTTAGAGCCAAACGCAAAACCAGTCAAACAAAAGCTAAGGCGCCTCCATCCCGAAGTGGCTCTAAAAATCAAGGATGAGGTGGACAAACTCCACCAGGCTAAATTTATCCGGGTAGGTCTTATACCCAAAGTGGATAGCAAATATCGTTCCAGTGTCAAAAAAAGATGGAAAGATCGAATATGCATCGACTTCAGGGACCTCAACCGAGCGTGCCCAAAAGATGACTTCCCACTCCCACACATCGACCTCCTTGTCGACAACACTGCAGGATATGAGATGCTCTCGTTCATGGATGGCTTTTCTGGATACAACCAGATCCGGCTGGCAGAAAAAGACCAAGAAAAGACCTCCTTCACCACACCCTGGGGAACCTACTGCTACATAGTGATGCCTTTCGGGCTCAAAAATGCAGGGGCAACCTATCAAAGGGCAATGACCTCAATATTCCATGATATGATGCACAAGCTAGTAGAAGTGTATGTGGATGACATCTTGGTTAAATCTAGAACTCGAATGGACACGCAGAAATACTTAGGCAAGTACTGCAGAGATGCAGGGAATATTCACTTAAAATGAACCCAAAGAAATGTCGTTTCGGTGTCTCCTCGGGAAAACTTTTGGGATTCATGGTAAGTAAACGGGGGATAGAAATAGACCCGACCAAGGCAAAAGCCATTGCCCAAATGCCCCCACCCAAGAACCTAAAAGAACTAAGAGGGCTTATAGGAAGGTTGAGTTTATTAGGAGATTTATTTCTCAACATGCTGAACGATGTCGCCCCTTTTACAAACTACTAAAAGGGGGAGTCCGGTTTAATTGGGATAGTGAATGCCAAAAGGCCTTTGATAATTTAAAAGAGTACCTTCTTAAACCCCCAGTACTTTCGGCCCCGGTACCCGGGCGCCCCCTACTCCTCTATATAGCTGCAACTAAAGAAGCCATTGGTGCGGTACTTGCACAACACGACGACATGGGAAGAAAGGAAAAGGCCATTTACTACTTGAGTAAAACCCTGATTGAATACGAAAAAGCCTACCCTCCTACAGAAAAAACTTGTCTAGCATTAGTATGGGCTTCCCAAAAATTACGACATTACTTTCTCGCCCACAAAGTCAAATACTTTGCCAAAATAGACCCAGTAAGGTTCTTATTCGAGAAAGCCATATTGACGGGACGCTTAGCCCGATGGCAAGTACAGTTAAACGAGTTTGACGTCACGTACGCCACTCAAAAATCCGTCAAAGGACAAGCCATCGCTGATCACCTCGCTCAACTACCTCTCCCCAATTACGAACCAGTAAAAACGGACTTCCCGGACGAAGAAATATTTGCGCTTATTGAAGAGAAAAGTAGAGAGACCTGGACGCTATACTTCGACGGAGCAGTCAACCAAAAGGGAAAGGGAATAGGAATAGCACTAATCTCTCCCGAAGGCGTCATTATCCCACAAGCGTTTCAGCTTACGTTCAAGCCACCAACAATATTGCTGAATACGAGGCCCTGATAGCAGGTTTGAAGGCAGCCCTAGCCTTAGGAGCTAAAAATTTAGACATCATTGGAGACTCCCTCTTAGTATCCGCCAAACTCTTAAAAAATATCAGACTAGAGACCCAAAGCTGAAGCCATACAGAGAACTAGCCATAGTCCTGTTAAAACAATTCCGTGAGGTCACTCACATTTTCACACCCCGGACTGGCAATATTCTTGCCGATTCTCTAGCCTCCCTAGCCTCATCACTCGCCTTCCCTTTATCTAGGACATCTGAAACAGTCACTATTCAGAGACTGGAAACACCTGCCACCGAACTCAGTGACCCTAAAACTCAAAATCTCCTAAAAACGAACCAGGCCAACAAAAATACTGGTATCACGGAAATCCTAACTATTGAACCAGGAAATATGGACGACGGAAACCCATGGTACTTTGATATTAAAAACTACCTTAGAGACGCTTCATTCCCAAGCTATGCTACCAACGACGACCAGAAAATAGTTAAAAGGATAGCAATCAAATACTGCCTCCGAGGGGGTATACTCTTCCGAGCCTCTTTCAACGGAGAACTACTCAGATGCCTGGACGACGAAGAAGCATACACCATTGTAGAGGAAGCTCACTCTGGAGTATGCGGAGGGCACGTCAACGCCCAGATGCTAGCAAAAAAGGTACTAAGAATGGGCTACTATTGGCCCACGCTCGAAGGAGACTGTAACAAATACGTTAAGCGTTGTATCCAATGTCAAACCCATGCCAACAAAATACACGCACCAGCATCTTCTTTACATCCCATGACATCACCATGGCCCTTCTCCATGTGGGCATTAGACATAATAGGACCATTCCGGGACACTATAGAAAACACCACCCAAAAAGCCTTCATCCTCACCGCCACAGAATATTTTACCAAATGGGATGAGGCCGAGTCCTACGTAGTAATTAAAAGCTCTACCCTGTCTCGTTTTGTCCGCACTCACATCCTGGCACAGTTCGGCACCCCCAAAGTAATCATAACTGACAATGGCCCCCAGTTCATCTCCCAAGAGTTCCAAGACCTATGCGATAGACATCATATAGAACTCCATCATTCCACGCCATACTACCCACAGGGGAACGGACAAGCAGAGGCCACCAACAAAACCTTACTCAAAATTATAAAGAAAACAGTAGAAACCCACAAGGCTACCGATTGGCCTGATAAACTGGTAGATGCCCTCTGGACATACCGAACCTCCATTAGAACGCCCACTGGTCAAACCCCCTATTCACTCACATTTGGGACCGAAGCAGTAGTACCTTACGAAATTCTCGTCCCATCCTTAAGAATAGTACTAGAAGAAGATCTCCAAATTGAGGAAAAGAGGGAGGCACTCCTACTATGCCTCGAACTACTGGACGAGAAGAGATTAAGAGCGGCAGACCATGCCCAGGCCTACCAAAGAAGGGTGGCAAGGGCATTTGAAAAGAAGGCGATAAAAAGAAAATTCGAGATCGGGGAATTAGTACTTAAGCAAATCATGCCATCAAGACAGCCTCACCCGAGAGGAAAGCTGCAACCCACATGGGAGGGACCCTATGTGATCACCCATGCCTATTCCGGGAATGCCTACCGCCTGGTAGATGCCGAAGGAGTCGAGGTTCTAGGTTCGTCGAATGCACTTTATCTAAAGAAATTCCATGCATGAAAAGCTTTCAATACTTAAGAACTATTATTCTTCCTTCCTGCGATTTCCAGCGTTTAGTACTTGATGATAGAATTGTAAGACTCTCAAAGATAAACTCGTATCTATTTGAACACGTTTCCGCCAAATCATGTCGCTCCCTTCACACACGTATAACTGGACTAGATTTGCCTGATGGAAGAAAAATTGCCTACCCCGTAGACTGGGACAATTTAAAACTCCCCAAAGCAAAATGTCCCTTATTTCCGCCCGCTCGTATTAACCCTAGGTCAAAATGAGGAGTTACCCGGACCTAGCATATGTCCCAAAAACTGGCTCTGGCACTATATAAACACTTCTAGAGGGGAAGCATGAAAAGAATCGGGGTGAAAAACAGAAGAGCCCCCCCCCTCAAATCAAAACACAACACCAAAACAAAAAAAAAAAAAAAAAAAGAGAAAGTCAGGCAAGGAGAGGCCAAACACCCAAGTGAATGGGTTAAACTCTCTATTTAGCAGGCTTTCACGCCTTTACGCACGGTATACGCTAAACAACGGCTATACCTTTCCACCCAAAAATAAAGAAGTGGTAAAAAGAAGAAAGCCAGAGGGACCTAGGAAGTAAGACATGTGCTAGACTGGGACAATTCTAAAATATTGCCCGAAAGGAAGATATTACTCTTACCTCATTCACCCTCTCCCCTTTTTATTTTTTTGCAATGGGGGTTCAAAATTGAGCTATGTCCACCGGGAAAAGCGAAATTTTGACCAAGGGTAGATCACGTCCAGGTTTACACCTACACACACACTCACGCGAGTTCATTTAGAAATTTGCCTATCCAAAGGAAGCTTATTTGACTTGACTCTTGGTACATTCATGGATTTTTCAGCATGTTTAGAATAATACGATTAAGCATTTGAAAACCATGAACCTAGGAAAATCGACGCCTAAGGCTTATACCTCTCAAATACAATCCTGGTTTGGACATAAGTGACCACAAGGGCTCCTCCACGGGGACTTGATGGCGT
The DNA here is from genome assembly GCA_030737845.1 of Acorus calamus. Classification (NCBI taxonomy): domain Eukaryota; kingdom Viridiplantae; phylum Streptophyta; class Magnoliopsida; order Acorales; family Acoraceae; genus Acorus; species Acorus calamus. Next base: position 11,993,938 of record CM060872.1, read on the forward strand.
CTTTTACTTATGAAAATCAAGAACATTGCCCTCTCACCTAAAAAGTCATTGAAGAACTAAAATGCCCCCTTATGCCACTTATACTTACGCATAAGCTCGCATTTTCCTTCTCAAAACACCTTGGCATCTGATTTTCTTGAAACATTAAAGTTAACCCCCCCCCCCCCGAATTTAAAATTATCCCCACTCATATGAGAATTGTCCCCACTCACCTCATGCCCTTCCGCACATGCGTAAGAAGAAATTGTCCCCAACTCCTACACATAAGTTCTTCTTCACTCACGCACTTGGAATCCCTTCCTTGCGCACTAAAGCCTGGTCTCCCGCACTTTACTTTCTCGCATTTATATTTCCATTCCGCCTTAAGATGGATTGTAGCCCTTGACAATTCAAGCAAGAAGGGCTCGAAAGTCAGTGCAGGGGCACAATCTGGACAGATTTAACACTTGGTCCATGGAAAGAATGTTTTTATAGGTATTGAAGGATAGAACGGTCGCAAAAACTTTCAGCGGCAGCAGCAGACAGGAGCAGCAGGCCCAAACTGCCCCAGGCAGGGGGCGGCTAAGCTCGACTAGCCGCCCCTCACTGGGCGGCTAGTTTGTACTAGCCGCCCCTCCCCCTTGTCTCAGGTAAGTTTGCCCCAGGCAGGGGGCGGCTAAACCTAACTAGCCGCCCCTCACTGGGCGGCTAGTTTACACTAGCCGCCCCTTGCCTGCACCCCTTTCAGTTATATCATTCCATATCCAATCAACTCTTCAACACTTCTTTACCTATTACAATCAAATTCTTTCCAAAACCTGCATGTACACATTTCATACACATATTCATACGCAACACCTGTATAGATACCATGCTAAAACGAATTATATATCAAAATCATATGTCCATCCATGAATCAAACCTATGAAACCAAGATTCATCTACACAAACATACATATCCATGAACCATCCATGCTAAACTACTCTAAACACATACATATAAAGGAGAATGATTAAATTGTCCCACCCAAAACCACAAGCATAGACTGTTTTTCTAAACCTAAAAGAGGGCATAAAAAAGGGAATCTTTTTCTTCAAAACGCTCCAAACTTCGAAGTCTTGAGCTATGCATCATCGAAATATTCACCTAAGTCAAAACAAAAGAAGAAAAGCATGAATTCATCGCATATATATTATTCTTCTACTTAAAACCAAGACACAAAAACTATACCTCGGCGTATCGTCGTCCGCTGGAGGCTGAGTAGGAGGAACGTCCTGACTTGGCTGAGAAGGGAGCGGCGGATGAGGAGAAGACTGAACCTCTGGAACATCGGGAGCAGCAGGAGTCTCTCGAACCGAAGACGCGGCCCTCGCGTATATCCCACGACTCCGAGACACCAAAGGACGAGAGGCACGGCTAAAGGTGGCCCCGGTAGCCAAGGAAGCCGAGAGAGAATAGTCAGGCTCAAGTGGAAGAAGATCAAGGTCCGCCTCGGTCATAGAGCCCCCTCCAACCAACTTCCCCCTCATAGTGGCCTCCCAGAGACGGATTTGCTGCATGTCTCTGTCCCTCTGGCCCGATCCTCAGCAACCCTCAACCTCTCCTCCAACTCCCGCGCCCTCGCTTTTGACGCCCTGAGTGCCTCTCTGTCCCTATCCCCGGCCGCCTGGAGAGAACGAACCAGGTCTCCCATCAAACCTCCGGGAACACCCGCCGAAGCCTCCAACTCCGACACCCTCATCTGGAGGGAGTCCCTCTCACGGCCTAGGGTAATGAACCCCTCCTCCCTCGAGGCTATCATGGACCTCAGCCGGTCCACCTCCTCCTCAGCCCGGGAAGCCCTGCCCCTCGCCTGGCCCAACTCCATCCTTGTGGCCGCCAACTCACTTCGGGCCACATCCAATTCCCTCATCAGTTCGAGCTCCTGCTCGGAAACCACGGAAGGAGGAGGGACGGAAGAAGAAGAAGCGCCATCGGCCCTCGCTCTCGACAGAGCATCCACCTGAGCCTCGAGGACCCGAACCTGGTCCTGCAAGCGTCCTCTCTGTGCCCGCAAGGCCTCTATCTGTCTGGCCCGCGCTTGGAGGTGCTCATTGGCAGTCTTGAGCCTCTTCTCCATCTCATTCAACTCAACCTGCAAAAGGAAATACCCTTCAGAAGATGTTCAAACAAAAGAGAACGAGGAAAGAAAAGGGATTTTTCAAACTTACATAAGCGTCCGGGATCTCCTCCTCCATCGTCCCGAGGATATCCGCATACTCCCGATGATACCAAGCTAGGTATTCGTCACTCGAAGTCACCTCAGGACGACGCTCCACCAAGACACCTCGACTCATCCATCCCGCCACGTACGTCGCGTAATTCCTCGGGAGATTCGTGTCCCGAGGAATCCCGGCCAGCGGAATCGAAGGGCGCCGCGGAAGAGGATCGGGCACCCACTGATGGTACCCAAGCTGGCGGACGACCCGGCTGATCGCATGGAACACGACCTCATTGAAGTAGATCAACCAGACGTCTCGCGCCAGAGCCTCGGGAACCTCCTCCGGATAAGGCCTCCATGTCATCTAAAAAACGTCAAAAGATAGGAAGAGCGCTTAGTCAAAAGAAAACCAAATACAAGCCAAAGAAATTCAAACAAAACTCATACCTCTTCCTCCGACAAAACGCGGAAGGCCTCTCGGAATTGGGCGAGGCGGTGCAAGCGGGAAGATCCCCGGGGTTCCCATCTCCTGGCCCAAGGGAGGGCGTGATCGAACGGAGCCAAAGTCGGGCGATCAATGGAGAAATGCTCGTACCCAAAGATCTGGCAAAGCAAGAGGGAATTTATCATGACCAAAGTAAGCTAAACCAAGAGGAAGACACTCTTCACTTACACATACCTGAAGGAATGGCGCGAAGCGACCAAGGTTCTTTCCTCCAGCCCTCTTGACTTTCTTCGAGAGCTCCGCAAACAAATGGGCAAGCATCGCCGCTCCCCAAGCATAGCGCCCCATGCCTTCCAGGTCCCTCATCAGCAGAAGGGAATGAGAGGAGACCTTATCAGAGGCCGTCGAGAAAAGGACCCGGCCAAAGAAGTAGAGGAAGAACACCCTCAACTCCCTCCGTGCCCTCTGTGGGCACGCAGCCGCCTCTCTCACCTCGATCATCACCCGCCGCCTCTCGAAGCTAGCTGCAGCTTCGCCCTTCTGGCGCTCTATAAAGGAACCGAGGCCGTACTGCCCCGAAAGCCGCCCCAAAGGGATCCGGTTCAGCATCCGCTCCCGCTCCATGAACTCCCATTCCCCGATCAACTCTCGGAAAACCCCCCTGTAGTCAGCTAGGGTGGCCGCGATCACCGCCTCCCCCAGAACCGGAAGGCCGGTGATCCGATGGACGTCCTCGAGCGTCGGTATGACAGCACCGGTAGGGAGGATGAACGTGCAACTATCCGGATCCCATCTCTCCGCCAAGGCCTCCACATATGGACGGTGCACGTGGAATGGCTCGATCAGAAAAAAGGAACGGAAGCCCGCTCCATCCACCAAACTCCGCTCCTCCGGCCCCAAGGTGTCGTACCATCTCTTCGTCCCGTGCCATAAAGCCCGGATACGATTCGGCCTCTACAAAACAAGCGAATTGAACATGGGTTAGTTTAAAAGCAAGCGAGAGGTAAGAGTCCAAATCTACGAAATCATTTTAAACCATGCTTAGCGAAATCAAAACTCCCACGTGCTAAAAGAAAAGGAACAAAAGCATGAAAGTAAGAAACTACACTCCTCATATGATCACGCATACTAGACGAATATCGAACACATCCCACCGTGGTCACCACTCACACACTTTCTTACATCAAGCCTATCATACACACCTAAGCAATACAGCAATATAGAACTCGAACCCATGAAATGCATGCATACACTCCCTCATGCCCCACCACGATCAAACACGTACGAAATCACATGCACATAGAAAAGTATCACATGCAAGCATATTAGCTATATCATTTCTCTCTCCTTTATATCCATATAACAAACATGTATGTATATATATAGAAATTGCCCCCCTCCCTATAAAAACGAACCCATGACAGCATGCTTACACATCCCACCGTGATTAACTTATACACAAGCATGCCTATTTAAAAAAATAACACACATATACGAGTATAATACACACATACAACCTGTTCATACCACCAACACATGCATATACACCAAAATAATAGGCAAAGACTAAAGGATTAGGAACATACCACGGCCCGTGTGGACCCAGGGGCGTCCACCTCGGCCTCATCGGGATCGTCCATCCCGTCGTCATCCTCCTCCTCATCCTCCTCAAACACGGCCTCCTCGGCCTCAACCCCAACACCCACACCGGCCTCAGCGGCCCCAGTGCCCATACCCTCGGCCTCCACGGCCCCGTCCCTAGCCTCTCCTATCCCCTCCACCCTCCCCACGCTGGAGATAAACTCCGCAAAGGCCCCCATAGCCCTACTCTCCCCCTCCTCAGCCCTGGCCTCTGTGGCCTCCCTATCCAACATCCCGACGAGGGCATCCAATGACGCCCTCACCTCCTCGCTAACTCCCTCGACCCCTAGCCCCTCGGTTGCACCCTCAATCGATTCTCCAACCCCCGGAACCACCTCCTCAGCCACCACCGGTCGATCCCCACGCCTCCTCTTGCGTATATAGCCTATCACACTCCCCCCTACCTCCGGCACAGCCCCTGAAGGCAAATCCCCGACCTCACCCACGCCAATATCCACCGGCGGCACCTCCGTCGTACCCATACCCTCCCCACGGCCTCGACCTCCGGCCTATCGCTCTCCGATGATGAAGAGCTCGGGCTACGCTCTCCACGAGCCACCCGTGGTCGTTTCCCCCTCGAAGCAATCTCCTTCGACCTCGTCATCTCCTCGGTTTGAAAAGAAAAAGGAGAACCCAAACTAGGGTTTCGAAATCAAGAGAAAGAGAAAGATTGAGGTCGAAATGGAGGAAAGAAAGGCAAAGAAATCAGGGTTTTTCGAGTTTGAAACCGAAGGGAAGAAGAGAAGAGGGAAGAGAAACCGTTTTAAAAACGTATGGAGAGAGAGAGGGTCTTTTCGGTTATAAGGGACCCAGTCGAGGGGCGGCTACCCGCGAGTAGCCGCCCCCTCTCGGGCGGCTAGTTACAACTAGCCGCCCCACCCAGTTTTTCTCTTTTACTTAAAAAAACCCCTTTCCAATCTTTTCAGCCCTAAAATTCAAGGTTCTCCATACCAAACAGCCATGTATTGGCTTATTTCCAGGCATTACTTGATCAAACACGACTCTCCCAAAGTTTTGCAACACGTCCAGTACCATTCAGATTCAAATTTCTTCAGTTCTGGTTCTTTTCCAGAGTTCTTATCCTTCGGATGATCCAATTAACCCAAATCAACTTTTACTTGCTTTCTGTCGGCGATATCCCCTCCTTGCTGAGTTTTCCCAAGCACGGGAATGGTAGGCACGAGGAAACTGACGCTGGGCTGCTCCGTGCACGATAGCTAAGAACCCCGACCGCGGGTTGGATCACTCACCATTTACTTTTCCCCGCCTTCCACCTGGATCATCTTCTCGGATAAAAATTCTAAGTCAAGACCTAGCCTCTGACAGCCTAAATCAACTCCCCGAAAAGTACTGTTCGTGTTGGCATAACTTCTTGAAGGTCGGGCCGGCCAAAATAGGGGTCTCTTTCCTTATCATCGGTCGAAGTCTTTCCTGCTTCGCACAAAGACTCCGTCCGATGAGGGACAATTGTAGATACCCCAATTTTGACTGTCCAGAGAGACAGAAATACTTCAAGTAACACACGGAAATATCCCACAAGTGGACACCAATAGAGAACCAAAGGTTCGGTAAACCGGAAACCCTAACCCTAGCCGTGACCTAAACCTAAACCGGAAACCCTAGAACCTTGACCTAGCCCTAAACCCTAACCCCAGCCTTGACCTAGCCCTAAACCCTAACCCAGACCTAAACCTAAACCTACCCTAAAAACCAAAACCCTAAAAACCTAAAGTCCCTGGAAAGGGGTGGCTATCCCTAACTAGCCGCCCCTCACTGGGCGGCTAGTTTACACTAGCCGCCCCCTAACCGCCCCCTGGCCGACTTTGGACCAGTTCCCTGGATGGGACATAAAGCAATATTAAATGCTGATCATTGCGGCGGGTCATGACCTTTAGCCGCCGTCTCTTGGCCGGAACAAACCAAATAGCCGACCCAAGCCACCGCTTGTCAGAGATGGGACGTTTGGCAGGTCATGATAGGGGCGGCTACCAGGAAGTAGCCGCCCCATCCCGGGCGGCTAGTTAGCACTAGCCGCCCTTCACATGGTCTCTGACAGAAGAACCAGAGCAATGAGAGGTCCAATCGAAGCCAACCCACTCCATTACCCCCTGCCTCTCTTTTACTATAAATAGAGGAGGTCCCAAGCCTTCAACAACAGCCACAAAAAATCACCAATTCATCTTCATCACCAACGACCATCCCCAATAGTTTAAAACCCTTCCACCACTAGAAATCCCAAGAGAGAGAGAGAGAGCCCCTTTTGTGAGAGAAACACCCATTCCCTACATAAAATACCCTCTCATCCCACCCTCCATAAACCCAGGCTAAACCTAGATTAGCCTCTGCCCAAGACCCCACCCTTTTCCTACCAAAGCCCTGCCCAAATTCCCCCAGACCCTGGACGGCTAACCCTAGATAGCCGCCCCCTAGCCGACGGCTAAACACAACTAGCCGCCCCCCTATCCACACCCCATATCAACATCCCTTTGACCCATAACTCCTTTAGTCAAGCCCGGAAGCAGAATATGATTACCTATTTTTCACCTCTGTGTACGGTATATCCGTGTCTCAGAGCGGAGACCCCACAAACTCCCCACATAGGCGATCAAATCCGACCCAAACCCCTTTCCTGTTTTTAGAAAAAGCAGGTGGCGATCACAAAACCCCCTTGAATCCTCTTGAGCCGCTGTCGGGCGCCTCAACCAGGAACGACACCCTCACCCCTTCTGAGAAGACGATCCGACCGAGCCCGCCAGGGCACGCATCCGATCCGAATCCCCGAAGAACCCCCACACACGCGGATTTCTCGACACCGACAACGGGTATAAGTTCCTTCACATGCTTGGGCTGAGTTCGTGGAAAGGTATATAAGCATGATAGATGGTAGTGTAAGAAATGACCATGGTGGGATAAGAGGGTAGAACATGTGGTCCTAAAAGGAATGCTTTCTCATGTGAAGTCCCATATTTCATGCTTTCGTTTTGGATTTTAATGTGTAGGAGTTTTATCGTGCTAAGCATGGTTTCTAGAAAATGAATTCGTTTAGACTTGGATCCTTACCTCTCGATCGCTTTGGACTAACCCATTTTTGTTTGTTTCGTAGCGGCCAAATTGCATCAGGGCCCTTTGGCATGGGATGAAGAGGTGGTATACTGCCTTGGGTCAAGCGGAGAGGAGGTTGGTGGACGGAGCGGGGGGTTCCGTTCTTTCTGATCGAGTCGTTCCACGTCGATCGTCCCTATGTGGAGGCATTGGCGGAGAAGTGGGATTTGGAGAGTTGTACGTTCTTTCTCCCCACTGGTACAGTTATGCCGACCCTCGAGGATGTCCATCGGATTACCGGCTTTCCGGTCTTAGGGGAGGCGGTGATTGCGGCCACCCTTGCTGACTATAGGGGGTTGTTCCAAGAGTTGATCAGGGAATGGGAGTTCGTGGAGCGGGAACGGACGTTGAACTGGATCCCTTTGGGGTGGCTTTCGGGGTAGTATGGCCTCGATTTCTTCACAAAGTGTCAGAAGGGTGATGTTGTAGCTAGCTTCCTGTATCTAGCTTCGAGAGGAGACGGGCGATGGAGGCGAGAGAGGCGGCTGCGTGACCGCAGAGGGCACGGGGGGAGCTGAGGGCGTTCTTCCTTTATTTCTTCGACCGGGTCCTTTTCTCAACGGCCTCTAATAAGGTCTCCTCTCATTCCCTGCTGCTGATGAGGGACCTGGAGGGCATGGGACGCTATGCCTGGGGAGCGGTGATGCTCACTCCTCTCTTCGCGGAGCTCTCGAAGAAGGTGAAGCGGGCCGGGGGTAAGAACCTTGGCGGTTTTGCTCCCTTTCTCTAGGTACGTGTGAGTAGAGGGTGTTTTTCTTTTAGTGACAACTCATTCGATTTTTATAGTTTATATTTTGTTTGGCAGATCTTTGGGTACGGGCATTTCGCGATTGACCATCCGACTCCGGTGCCCTTCGACCATGCTCTCCCTTGGGCTATGAGATAGGCACCCCGGGGATCTATGCGCTTGTATCGCCTCGCCCAATTCTGAGAGGCCTTCCGGGTCTTGACAGAGGAAGGGGTATATATTCTTCTTGAGTTTCTTTGGCTTGTACTTGATTTTCTTTTGACTAAGCGTTCTTTCTATCTCTTTTGATGCTTTGCAGATGACTTGGAGGCCTTACACAGAGGAGGGGGTCCCCGAGGAGTTGTCGCGGGATGTCTGGCTGATCTATTTTAATGAGGTTGTGTTTCATGCGATCAGCCGGGTCGTCCGTCAGCTTGGGTACCACCAGTGGGTGCCTGCTCCTTTGCCGAAACACCCCTCGATCCCTGTGGCCGGGACTCCTCGGGATACGAACCTCCCGAGGAACTATGCTACGTATGTGGCAGGATGGATGAGCCGGGGTGCCTTGGTGGAGCGTCGTCCCGAAGTGACTTCGTGACTTCAAATGACGACTACCTGGCTTGGTATCGTCAGGAGTACGCGGGCATTCTTGGGATTATGGAGGAGGAGATCCCGAACGCTTATGTAAGTCTTTCCCCCATTTTATTTTCTTTTGTTTTCTTCTGCTTAAGTATTTTTTGACTTTCTTCAGTGCGCTTTGCTTTGGTTAACGAACGAAGTATTTAATTCCATCTTGCCTAGCGGGAAGATGTAAGTTCTTTGTCCTTTCTCCTTTGGAGGACTGAACACAGACTTGTCAACAAATATTGAAAATCAAGTCTTGTATTAGACGGAACTTCTCGACTAGAATCATCGGTTAAGATGGATGAAGCCTACAGCCCTTTACTTTTGGATAACCCACGGGTCAAGTGTCCCTAAACTTTAGACTTTCTTCGACTTTATTCCGGTACACGAAAAAACCAACCGTTAAAAGCAACTATTTCAGTATGCCGTCGTCATATCTCTATACGACGAAATGAAATGGGTCTTGTTTCACTTATGCTCCGCACCTCATAAACGGAAAATGGGCAGGAAAAAGGCAGACAAAAACCTCGGAAGCTATCAAGCTAGGTCGGAACTACCAAACGAAGAACAAAGGCGAACAGACGTTTTGACCCTACTCACATAAAATCGAAGGATTATCCTCCTCTCCTTCAATTCTTTAATCCGCTCCTCCGCTTTCGCTCCGACCACACTTTAATCCGATTTCGTCGCTTCCCTGCTTCGCACCTTTTACCTTCCCCCCGACGAAGCCTGTAAACTCTCACTTCCACGCTATTGCTAATAAAAGACATTAGACTTCAATTGCCCGGGTAAAGAGCACTTTGTCAACGTGGAGATGTTGCTTTTGTAGGTTGAGTTGAATGAGATGGAGAAGAGGCTCAAGACCGCCAATGAGCACCTCAAAGCACGGGGTAGGCAGATAGAAGTGTTGCGGGCGCAAAGGACGTGCTTGCAGGACCAGGTTCAGGTCCTTGAGGCTCAGGTGGATGTTGCTTACACGAACCAGGTCTCCCATCAAACCTCCGGGAACACCCGCCGAAGCCTCCAACTCCGACACCCTCCCTAGGGTTTTGCGGACATCGTTCTTTGGTTTGTACTTGGTTTTCTTTTTGACTAAGCACTCTTCCTATCTTTTTGACACCCAGATGAGGGTGTCGGAGTTGGAGGCTTCGGCGGGTGTTCCCGGAGGTTTGATGGGAGACCTGGTTCGTGTAAGCAACATCCACCTGAGCCTCAAGGACCTGAACCTGGTCCTGCAAGCACGTCCTTTGCGCCCGCAACACTTCTATCTGCCTGCCCCGTGCTTTGAGGTGCTCATTGGCGGTCTTGAGCCTGTTCTCCATCTCATTCAACTCAACCTACAAAAGCAACATCTCCACGTTGACAAAGTGCTCTTTACCCGGGCAATTGAAGTCTAATGTCTTTTATTAGCGATAGCGTGGAAGTGAGAGTTTACAGGCTTCGTCGGGGGGAAGGTAAAAGGTGCGAAGCAGGGAAGCGACGAAATCGGATTAAAGTGTGGTCGGAGCGAAAGCGGAGGAGCGGATTAAAGAATTGAAGGAGAGGAGGATAATCCTTCGATTTTATGTGAGTAGGGTCAAAACGTCTGTTCGCCTTTGTTCTTCGTTTGGTAGTTCCGACCTAGCTTGATAGCTTCCGAGGTTTTTGTCTGCCTTTTTCCTGCCCATTTTCCGTTTATGAGGTGCGGAGCATAAGTGAAACAAGACCCATTTCATTTCGTCGTATAGAGATATGACGACGGCATACTGAAATAGTTGCTTTTAACGGTTGGTTTTTTCGTGTACCGGAATAAAGTCGAAGAAAGTCTAAAGTTTAGGGACACTTGACCCGTGGGTTATCCAAAAGTAAAGGGCTGTAGGCTTCATCCATCTTAACCGATGATTCTAGTCGAGAAGTTCCGTCTAATACAAGACTTGATTTTCAATATTTGTTGACAAGTCTGTGTTCAGTCCTCCAAAGGAGAAAGGACAAAGAACTTACATCTTCCCGCTAGGCAAGATGGAATTAAATACTTCGTTCGTTAACCAAAGCAAAGCGCACTGAAGAAAGTCAAAAAATACTTAAGCAGAAGAAAACAAAAGAAAATAAAATGGGGGAAAGACTTACATAAGCGTTCGGGATCTCCTCCTCCATAATCCCAAGAATGCCCGCGTACTCCTGACGATACCAAGCCAGGTAGTCGTCATTTGAAGTCACGAAGTCACTTCGGGACGACGCTCCACCAAGGCACCCCGGCTCATCCATCCTGCCACATACGTAGCATAGTTCCTCGGGAGGTTCGTATCCCGAGGAGTCCCGGCCACAGGGATCGAGGGGTGTTTCGGCAAAGGAGCAGGCACCCACTGGTGGTACCCAAGCTGACGGACGACCCGGCTGATCGCATGAAACACAACCTCATTAAAATAGATCAGCCAGACATCCCGCGACAACTCCTCGGGGACCCCCTCCTCTGTGTAAGGCCTCCAAGTCATCTGCAAAGCATCAAAAGAGATAGAAAGAACGCTTAGTCAAAAGAAAATCAAGTACAAGCCAAAGAAACTCAAGAAGAATATATACCCCTTCCTCTGTCAAGACCCGGAAGGCCTCTCAGAATTGGGCGAGGCGATACAAGCGCATAGATCCCCGGGGTGCCTATCTCATAGCCCAAGGGAGAGCATGGTCGAAGGGCACCGGAGTCGGATGGTCAATCGCGAAATGCCCGTACCCAAAGATCTGCCAAACAAAATATAAACTATAAAAATCGAATGAGTTGTCACTAAAAGAAAAACACCCTCTACTCACACGTACCTAGAGAAAGGGAGCAAAACCGCCAAGGTTCTTACCCCCGGCCCGCTTCACCTTCTTCGAGAGCTCCGCGAAGAGAGGAGTGAGCATCACCGCTCCCCAGGCATAGCGTCCCATGCCCTCCAGGTCCCTCATCAGCAGCAGGGAATGAGAGGAGACCTTATTAGAGGCCGTTGAGAAAAGGACCCGGTCGAAGAAATAAAGGAAGAACGCCCTCAGCTCCCCCCGTGCCCTCTGCGGTCACGCAGCCGCCTCTCTCGCCTCCATCGCCCGTCTCCTCTCGAAGCTAGATACAGGAAGCTAGCTACAACATCACCCTTCTGACACTTTGTGAAGAAATCGAGGCCATACTACCCCGAAAGCCACCCCAAAGGGATCCAGTTCAACGTCCGTTCCCGCTCCACGAACTCCCATTCCCTGATCAACTCTTGGAACAACCCCCTATAGTCAGCAAGGGTGGCCGCAATCACCGCCTCCCCTAAGACCGGAAAGCCGGTAATCCGATGGACATCCTCGAGGGTCGGCATAACTGTACCAGTGGGGAGAAAGAACGTACAACTCTCCAAATCCCACTTCTCCGCCAATGCCTCCACATAGGGACGATCGACGTGGAACGACTCGATCAGAAAGAACGGAACCCCCCGCTCCGTCCACCAACCTCCTCTCCGCTTGACCCAAGGCAGTATACCACCTCTTCATCCCATGCCAAAGGGCCCTGATGCAATTTGGCCGCTACGAAACAAACAAAAATGGGTTAGTCCAAAGCGATCGAGAGGTAAGGATCCAAGTCTAAACGAATTCATTTTCTAGAAACCATGCTTAGCACGATAAAACTCCTACACATTAAAATCCAAAACGAAAGCATGAAATATGGGACTTCACATGAGAAAGCATTCCTTTTAGGACCACATGTTCTACCCTCTTATCCCACCATGGTCATTTCTTACACTACCATCTATCATGCTTATATACCTTTCCACGAACTCAGCCCAAGCATGTGAAGGAACTTATACCCGTTGTCGGTGTCGAGAAATCCGCGTGTGTGGGGGTTCTTCGGGGATTCGGATCGGATGCGTGCCCTGGCGGGCTCGGTCGGATCGTCTTCTCAGAAGGGGTGAGGGTGTCGTTCCTGGTTGAGGCGCCCGACAGCGGCTCAAGAGGATTCAAGGGGGTTTTGTGATCGCCACCTGCTTTTTCTAAAAACAGGAAAGGGGTTTGGGTCGGATTTGATCGCCTATGTGGGGAGTTTGTGGGGTCTCCGCTCTGAGACACGGATATACCGTACACAGAGGTGAAAAATAGGTAATCATATTCTGCTTCCGGGCTTGACTAAAGGAGTTATGGGTCAAAGGGATGTTGATATGGGGTGTGGATAGGGGGGCGGCTAGTTGTGTTTAGCCGTCGGCTAGGGGGCGGCTATCTAGGGTTAGCCGTCCAGGGTCTGGGGGAATTTGGGCAGGGCTTTGGTAGGAAAAGGGTGGGGTCTTGGGCAGAGGCTAATCTAGGTTTAGCCTGGGTTTATGGAGGGTGGGATGAGAGGGTATTTTATGTAGGGAATGGGTGTTTCTCTCACAAAAGGGGCTCTCTCTCTCTCTCTTGGGATTTCTAGTGGTGGAAGGGTTTTAAACTATTGGGGATGGTCGTTGGTGATGAAGATGAATTGGTGATTTTTTGTGGCTGTTGTTGAAGGCTTGGGACCTCCTCTATTTATAGTAAAAGAGAGGCAGGGGGTAATGGAGTGGGTTGGCTTCGATTGGACCTCTCATTGCTCTGGTTCTTCTGTCAGAGACCATGTGAAGGGCGGCTAGTGCTAACTAGCCGCCCGGGATGGGGCGGCTACTTCCTGGTAGCCGCCCCTATCATGACCTGCCAAACGTCCCATCTCTGACAAGCGGTGGCTTGGGTCGGCTATTTGGTTTGTTCCGGCCAAGAGACGGCGGCTAAAGGTCATGACCCGCCGCAATGATCAGCATTTAATATTGCTTTATGTCCCATCCAGGGAACTGGTCCAAAGTCGGCCAGGGGGCGGTTAGGGGAGCGGCTAGTGTAAACTAGCCGCCCAGTGAGGGGCGGCTAGTTAGGGATAGCCACCCCTTTCCAGGGACTTTAGGTTTTTAGGGTTTTGGTTTTTAGGGTAGGTTTAGGTTTAGGTCTGGGTTAGGGTTTAGGGCTAGGTCAAGGCTGGGGTTAGGGTTTAGGGCTAGGTCAAGGTTCTAGGGTTTCCGGTTTAGGTTTAGGTCACGGCTAGGGTTAGGGTTTCCGGTTTACCGAACCTTTGGTTCTCTATTGGTGTCCACTTGTGGGATATTTCCGTGTGTTACTTGAAGTATTTCTGTCTCTCTGGACAGTCAAAATTGGGGTATCTACAATTGTCCCTCATCGGACGGAGTCTTTGTGCGAAGCAGGAAAGACTTCGACCGATGATAAGGAAAGAGACCCCTATTTTGGCCGGCCCGACCTTCAAGAAGTTATGCCAACACGAACAGTACTTTTCGGGGAGTTGATTTAGGCTGTCAGAGGCTAGGTCTTGACTTAGAATTTTTATCCGAGAAGATGATCCAGGTGGAAGGCGGGGAAAAGTAAATGGTGAGTGATCCAACCCGCGGTCGGGGTTCTTAGCTATCGTGCACGGAGCAGCCCAGCGTCAGTTTCCTCGTGCCTACCATTCCCGTGCTTGGGAAAACTCAGCAAGGAGGGGATATCGCCGACAGAAAGCAAGTAAAAGTTGATTTGGGTTAATTGGATCATCCGAAGGATAAGAACTCTGGAAAAGAACCAGAACTGAAGAAATTTGAATCTGAATGGTACTGGACGTGTTGCAAAACTTTGGGAGAGTCGTGTTTGATCAAGTAATGCCTGGAAATAAGCCAATACATGGCTGTTTGGTATGGAGAACCTTGAATTTTAGGGCTGAAAAGATTGGAAAGGGGTTTTTTTAAGTAAAAGAGAAAAACTGGGTGGGGCGGCTAGTTGTAACTAGCCGCCCGAGAGGGGGCGGCTACTCGCGGGTAGCCGCCCCTCGACTGGGTCCCTTATAACCGAAAAGACCCTCTCTCTCTCCATACGTTTTTAAAACGGTTTCTCTTCCCTCTTCTCTTCTTCCCTTCGGTTTCAAACTCGAAAAACCCTGATTTCTTTGCCTTTCTTTCCTCCATTTCGACCTCAATCTTTCTCTTTCTCTTGATTTCGAAACCCTAGTTTGGGTTCTCCTTTTTCTTTTCAAACCGAGGAGATGACGAGGTCGAAGGAGATTGCTTCGAGGGGGAAACGACCACGGGTGGCTCGTGGAGAGCGTAGCCCGAGCTCTTCATCATCGGAGAGCGATAGGCCGGAGGTCGAGGCCGTGGGGAGGGTATGGGTACGACGGAGGTGCCGCCGGTGGATATTGGCGTGGGTGAGGTCGGGGATTTGCCTTCAGGGGCTGTGCCGGAGGTAGGGGGGAGTGTGATAGGCTATATACGCAAGAGGAGGCGTGGGGATCGACCGGTGGTGGCTGAGGAGGTGGTTCCGGGGGTTGGAGAATCGATTGAGGGTGCAACCGAGGGGCTAGGGGTCGAGGGAGTTAGCGAGGAGGTGAGGGCGTCATTGGATGCCCTCGTCGGGATGTTGGATAGGGAGGCCACAGAGGCCAGGGCTGAGGAGGGGGAGAGTAGGGCTATGGGGGCCTTTGCGGAGTTTATCTCCAGCGTGGGGAGGGTGGAGGGGATAGGAGAGGCTAGGGACGGGGCCGTGGAGGCCGAGGGTATGGGCACTGGGGCCGCTGAGGCCGGTGTGGGTGTTGGGGTTGAGGCCGAGGAGGCCGTGTTTGAGGAGGATGAGGAGGAGGATGACGACGGGATGGACGATCCCGATGAGGCCGAGGTGGACGCCCCTGGGTCCACACGGGCCGTGGTATGTTCCTAATCCTTTAGTCTTTGCCTATTATTTTGGTGTATATGCATGTGTTGGTGGTATGAACAGGTTGTATGTGTGTATTATACTCGTATATGTGTGTTATTTTTTTAAATAGGCATGCTTGTGTATAAGTTAATCACGGTGGGATGTGTAAGCATGCTGTCATGGGTTCGTTTTTATAGGGAGGGGGGCAATTTCTATATATATACATACATGTTTGTTATATGGATATAAAGGAGAGAGAAATGATATAGCTAATATGCTTGCATGTGATACTTTTCTATGTGCATGTGATTTCGTACGTGTTTGATCGTGGTGGGGCATGAGGGAGTGTATGCATGCATTTCATGGGTTCGAGTTCTATATTGCTGTATTGCTTAGGTGTGTATGATAGGCTTGATGTAAGAAAGTGTGTGAGTGGTGACCACGGTGGGATGTGTTCGATATTCGTCTAGTATGCGTGATCATATGAGGAGTGTAGTTTCTTACTTTCATGCTTTTGTTCCTTTTCTTTTAGCACGTGGGAGTTTTGATTTCGCTAAGCATGGTTTAAAATGATTTCGTAGATTTGGACTCTTACCTCTCGCTTGCTTTTAAACTAACCCATGTTCAATTCGCTTGTTTTGTAGAGGCCGAATCGTATCCGGGCTTTATGGCACGGGACGAAGAGATGGTACGACACCTTGGGGCCGGAGGAGCGGAGTTTGGTGGATGGAGCGGGCTTCCGTTCCTTTTTTCTGATCGAGCCATTCCACGTGCACCGTCCATATGTGGAGGCCTTGGCGGAGAGATGGGATCCGGATAGTTGCACGTTCATCCTCCCTACCGGTGCTGTCATACCGACGCTCGAGGACGTCCATCGGATCACCGGCCTTCCGGTTCTGGGGGAGGCGGTGATCGCGGCCACCCTAGCTGACTACAGGGGGGTTTTCCGAGAGTTGATCGGGGAATGGGAGTTCATGGAGCGGGAGCGGATGCTGAACCGGATCCCTTTGGGGCGGCTTTCGGGGCAGTACGGCCTCGGTTCCTTTATAGAGCGCCAGAAGGGCGAAGCTGCAGCTAGCTTCGAGAGGCGGCGGGTGATGATCGAGGTGAGAGAGGCGGCTGCGTGCCCACAGAGGGCACGGAGGGAGTTGAGGGTGTTCTTCCTCTACTTCTTTGGCCGGGTCCTTTTCTCGACGGCCTCTGATAAGGTCTCCTCTCATTCCCTTCTGCTGATGAGGGACCTGGAAGGCATGGGGCGCTATGCTTGGGGAGCGGCGATGCTTGCCCATTTGTTTGCGGAGCTCTCGAAGAAAGTCAAGAGGGCTGGAGGAAAGAACCTTGGTCGCTTCGCGCCATTCCTTCAGGTATGTGTAAGTGAAGAGTGTCTTCCTCTTGGTTTAGCTTACTTTGGTCATGATAAATTCCCTCTTGCTTTGCCAGATCTTTGGGTACGAGCATTTCTCCATTGATCGCCCGACTTTGGCTCCGTTCGATCACGCCCTCCCTTGGGCCAGGAGATGGGAACCCCGGGGATCTTCCCGCTTGCACCGCCTCGCCCAATTCCGAGAGGCCTTCCGCGTTTTGTCGGAGGAAGAGGTATGAGTTTTGTTTGAATTTCTTTGGCTTGTATTTGGTTTTCTTTTGACTAAGCGCTCTTCCTATCTTTTGACGTTTTTTAGATGACATGGAGGCCTTATCCGGAGGAGGTTCCCGAGGCTCTGGCGCGAGACGTCTGGTTGATCTACTTCAATGAGGTCGTGTTCCATGCGATCAGCCGGGTCGTCCGCCAGCTTGGGTACCATCAGTGGGTGCCCGATCCTCTTCCGCGGCGCCCTTCGATTCCGCTGGCCGGGATTCCTCGGGACACGAATCTCCCGAGGAATTACGCGACGTACGTGGCGGGATGGATGAGTCGAGGTGTCTTGGTGGAGCGTCGTCCTGAGGTGACTTCGAGTGACGAATACCTAGCTTGGTATCATCGGGAGTATGCGGATATCCTCGGGACGATGGAGGAGGAGATCCCGGACGCTTATGTAAGTTTGAAAAATCCCTTTTCTTTCCTCGTTCTCTTTTGTTTGAACATCTTCTGAAGGGTATTTCCTTTTGCAGGTTGAGTTGAATGAGATGGAGAAGAGGCTCAAGACTGCCAATGAGCACCTCCAAGCGCGGGCCAGACAGATAGAGGCCTTGCGGGCACAGAGAGGACGCTTGCAGGACCAGGTTCCGGGTCCTCGAGGCTCAGGTGGATGCTCTGTCGAGAGCGAGGGCCGATGGCGCTTCTTCTTCTTCCGTCCCTCCTCCTTCCGTGGTTTCCGAGCAGGAGCTCGAACTGACGAGGGAATTGGATGTGGCCCGAAGTGAGTTGGCGGCCACAAGGATGGAGTTGGGCCAGGCGAGGGGCAGGGCTTCCCGGGCTGAGGAGGAGGTGGACCGGCTGAGGTCCATGATAGCCTCGAGGGAGGAGGGGTTCATTACCCTAGGCCGTGAGAGGGACTCCCTCCAGATGAGGGTGTCGGAGTTGGAGGCTTCGGCGGGTGTTCCCGGAGGTTTGATGGGAGACCTGGTTCGTTCTCTCCAGGCGGCCGGGGATAGGGACAGAGAGGCACTCAGGGCGTCAAAAGCGAGGGCGCGGGAGTTGGAGGAGAGGTTGAGGGTTGCTGAGGATCGGGCCAGAGGGACAGAGAGTCGCCTCCGACAGAGATGCAGAGACATGCAGCAGGTCCGTCTCTGGGAGGCCACTATGAGGGGGAAGTTGGTTGGAGGGGGCTCTATGACCGAGGCGGACCTTGATCTTCTTCCACTTGAGCCTGACTATTCTCTCTCGGCTTCCTTGGCTACCGGGGCCACCTTTAGCCGTGCCTCTCGTCCTTTGGTGTCTCGGAGTCGTGGGATATACGCGAGGGCCGCGTCTTCGGTTCGAGAGACTCCTGCTGCTCCCGATGTTCCAGAGGTTCAGTCTTCTCCTCATCCGCCGCTCCCTTCTCAGCCAAGTCAGGACGTTCCTCCTACTCAGCCTCCAGCGGACGACGATACGCCGAGGTATAGTTTTTGTGTCTTGGTTTTAAGTAGAAGAATAATATATATGCGATGAATTCATGCTTTTCTTCTTTTGTTTTGACTTAGGTGAATATTTCGATGATGCATAGCTCAAGACTTCGAAGTTTGGAGCGTTTTGAAGAAAAAGATTCCCTTTTTTATGCCCTCTTTTAGGTTTAGAAAAACAGTCTATGCTTGTGGTTTTGGGTGGGACAATTTAATCATTCTCCTTTATATGTATGTGTTTAGAGTAGTTTAGCATGGATGGTTCATGGATATGTATGTTTGTGTAGATGAATCTTGGTTTCATAGGTTTGATTCATGGATGGACATATGATTTTGATATATAATTCGTTTTAGCATGGTATCTATACAGGTGTTGCGTATGAATATGTGTATGAAATGTGTACATGCAGGTTTTGGAAAGAATTTGATTGTAATAGGTAAAGAAGTGTTGAAGAGTTGATTGGATATGGAATGATATAACTGAAAGGGGTGCAGGCAAGGGGCGGCTAGTGTAAACTAGCCGCCCAGTGAGGGGCGGCTAGTTAGGTTTAGCCGCCCCCTGCCTGGGGCAAACTTACCTGAGACAAGGGGGAGGGGCGGCTAGTACAAACTAGCCGCCCAGTGAGGGGCGGCTAGTCGAGCTTAGCCGCCCCCTGCCTGGGGCAGTTTGGGCCTGCTGCTCCTGTCTGCTGCTGCCGCTGAAAGTTTTTGCGACCGTTCTATCCTTCAATACCTATAAAAACATTCTTTCCATGGACCAAGTGTTAAATCTGTCCAGATTGTGCCCCTGCACTGACTTTCGAGCCCTTCTTGCTTGAATTGTCAAGGGCTACAATCCATCTTAAGGCGGAATGGAAATATAAATGCGAGAAAGTAAAGTGCGGGAGACCAGGCTTTAGTGCGCAAGGAAGGGATTCCAAGTGCGTGAGTGAAGAAGAACTTATGTGTAGGAGTTGGGGACAATTTCTTCTTACGCATGTGCGGAAGGGCATGAGGTGAGTGGGGACAATTCTCATATGAGTGGGGATAATTTTAAATTCGGGGGACAATTCTCATATGGGGGGATAATTCTAATATTCGGGGGGTTAACTTTAATGTTTCAAGAAAATCAGATGCCAAGGTGTTTTGAGAAGGAAAATGCGAGCTTATGCGTAAGTATAAGTGGCATAAGGGGGCATTTTAGTTCTTCAATGACTTTTTAGGTGAGAGGGCAATGTTCTTGATTTTCATAAGTAAAAGACGCCATCAAGTCCCCGTGGAGGAGCCCTTGTGGTCACTTATGTCCAAACCAGGATTGTATTTGAGAGGTATAAGCCTTAGGCGTCGATTTTCCTAGGTTCATGGTTTTCAAATGCTTAATCGTATTATTCTAAACATGCTGAAAAATCCATGAATGTACCAAGAGTCAAGTCAAATAAGCTTCCTTTGGATAGGCAAATTTCTAAATGAACTCGCGTGAGTGTGTGTGTAGGTGTAAACCTGGACGTGATCTACCCTTGGTCAAAATTTCGCTTTTCCCGGTGGACATAGCTCAATTTTGAACCCCCATTGCAAAAAAATAAAAAGGGGAGAGGGTGAATGAGGTAAGAGTAATATCTTCCTTTCGGGCAATATTTTAGAATTGTCCCAGTCTAGCACATGTCTTACTTCCTAGGTCCCTCTGGCTTTCTTCTTTTTACCACTTCTTTATTTTTGGGTGGAAAGGTATAGCCGTTGTTTAGCGTATACCGTGCGTAAAGGCGTGAAAGCCTGCTAAATAGAGAGTTTAACCCGTTCACTTGGGTGTTTGGCCTCTCCTTGCCTGACTTTCTCTTTTTTTTTTTTTTTTTTTGTTTTGTTTGTTTTGATTTGAGGGGGGGGGGGCTCTTCTGTTTTTCACCCCGATTCTTTTCATGCTTCCCCTCTAGAAGTGTTTATATAGTGCCAGAGCCAGTTTTTGGGACATATGCTAGGTCCGGGTAACTCCTCATTTTGACCTAGGGTTAATACGAGCGGGGCGGAAATAAGGGACATTTTGCTTTGGGGAGTTTTAAATTGTCCCAGTCTACGGGGTAGGCAATTTTTCTTCCATCAGGCAAATCTAGTCCAGTTATACGTGTGTGAAGGGAATGACATGATTTGGCGGAAACGTGTTCAAATAGATACGAGTTTATCTTTGAGAGTCTTACAATTCTATCATCAAGTACTAAACGCTGGAAATCGCAGGAAGGAAGAATAATAGTTCTTAAGTATTGAAAGCTTTTCATGCATGGAATTTCTTTAGATAAAGTGCATTCCACGAACCTGGAACCTCGACTCCTTCGGCATCTACCAGGCGGTAGGCATTCCCGGAATAGGCATGGGTGATCACATAGGGTCCCTCCCATGTGGGTTGCAGCTTTCCTCTCGGGTGAGGCTGTCTTGATGGCATGATTTGCTTAAGTACTAATTCCCCGATTTCGAATTTTCTTTTTATCACCTTCTTTTCAAATGCCCTTGCCACCCTTCTTTGGTAGGCCTGGGCATGGTCTGCCGCTCTTAATCTCTTCTCGTCCAGTAGTTCGAGGCGTAGTAGGAGTGCCTCCCTCTTTTCCTCAATTTGGAGATCTTCTTCTAGTACTATTCTTAAGGATGGGACGAGAATTTCGTAAGGTACTACTGCTTCGGTCCCAAATGTGAGTGAATAGGGGGTTTGACCAGTGGGCGTTCTAATGGAGGTTCGGTATGCCCAGAGGGCATCTACCAGTTTATCAGGCCAATCGGTAGCCTTGTGGGTTTCTACTGTTTTCTTTATAATTTTGAGTAAGGTTTTGTTGGTGGCCTCTGCTTGTCCGTTCCCCTGTGGGTAGTATGGCGTGGAATGATGGAGTTCTATATGATGTCTATCGCATAGGTCTTGGAACTCTTGGGAGATGAACTGGGGGCCATTGTCAGTTATGATTACTTTGGGGGTGCCGAACCGTGCCAGGATGTGAGTGCGGACAAAACGAGACAGGGTAGAGCTTTTAATTACTACGTAGGACTCGGCCTCAGCCCATTTGGTAAAATATTCTGTGGCGGTGAGGATGAAGGCTTTTTGGGTGGTGTTTTCTATAGTGTCCCGGAATGGTCCTATTATGTCTAATGCCCACATGGAGAAGGGCCATGGTGATGTCATGGGATGTAAAGAAGATGCTGGTGCGTGTATTTTGTTGGCATGGGTTTGACATTGGATACAACGCTTAACGTATTTGTTACAGTCTCCTTCGAGCGTGGGCCAATAGTAGCCCATTCTTAGTACCTTTTTGCTAGCATCTGGGCGTTGACGTGCCCTCCGCATACTCCAGAGTGAGCTTCTTCTACAATGGTGTATGCTTCTTCGTCGTCCAGGCATCTGAGTAGTTCTCCGTTGAAAGAGGCTCGGAAGAGTATACCCCCTCGGAGGCAGTATTTGATTGCTATCCTTTTAACTATTTTCTGGTCGTCGTTGGTAGCATAGCTTGGGAATGAAGCGTCTCTAAGGTAGTTTTTAATATCAAAGTACCATGGGTTTCCGTCGTCCATATTTCCTGGTTCAATAGTTAGGATTTCCGTGATACCAGTATTTTTGTGGCCTGGTTCGTTTTTAGGAGATTTTGAGTTTTAGGGTCACTGAGTTCGGTGGCAGGTGTTTCCAGTCTCTGAATAGTGACTGTTTCAGATGTCCTAGATAAAGGGAAGGCGAGTGATGAGGCTAGGGAGGCTAGAGAATCGGCAAGAATATTGCCAGTCCGGGGTGTGAAAATGTGAGTGACCTCACGGAATTGTTTTAACAGGACTATGGCTAGTTCTCTGTATGGCTTCAGCTTTGGGTCTCTAGTCTGATATTTTTTAAGAGTTTGGCGGATCACTAAGAGGGAGTCTCCAATGATGTCTAAATTTTTAGCTCCTAAGGCTAGGGCTGCCTTCAAACCTGCTATCAGGGCCTCGTATTCAGCAATATTGTTGGTGGCTTGAACGTAAGCTGAAACGCTTGTGGGATAATGACGCCTTCGGGAGAGATTAGTGCTATTCCTATTCCCTTTCCCTTTTGGTTGACTGCTCCGTCGAAGTATAGCGTCCAGGTCTCTCTACTTTTCTCTTCAATAAGCGCAAATATTTCTTCGTCCGGGAAGTCCGTTTTTACTGGTTCGTAATTGGGGAGAGGTAGTTGAGCGAGGTGATCAGCGATGGCTTGTCCTTTGACGGATTTTTGAGTGGCGTACGTGACGTCAAACTCGTTTAACTGTACTTGCCATCGGGCTAAGCGTCCCGTCAATATGGCTTTCTCGAATAAGAACCTTACTGGGTCTATTTTGGCAAAGTATTTGACTTTGTGGGCGAGAAAGTAATGTCGTAATTTTTGGGAAGCCCATACTAATGCTAGACAAGTTTTTTCTGTAGGAGGGTAGGCTTTTTCGTATTCAATCAGGGTTTTACTCAAGTAGTAAATGGCCTTTTCTTTTCTTCCCATGTCGTCGTGTTGTGCAAGTACCGCACCAATGGCTTCTTTAGTTGCAGCTATATAGAGGAGTAGGGGGCGCCCGGGTACTGGGGCCGAAAGTACTGGGGGTTTAAGAAGGTACTCTTTTAAATTATCAAAGGCCTTTTGGCATTCACTATCCCAATTAAACCGGACTCCCCCTTTTAGTAGTTTGTAAAAGGGGCGACATCGTTCAGCATGTTGAGAAATAAATCTCCTAATAAACTGCAACCTTCCTATAAGCCCTCTTAGTTCTTTTAGGTTCTTGGGTGGGGGCATTTGGGCGATGGCTTTTGCCTTGGTCGGGTCTATTTCTATCCCCCGTTTACTTACCATGAATCCCAAAAGTTTTCCCGAGGAGACACCGAAACGACATTTCTTTGGGTTCATTTTAAGTGAATATTCCCTGCATCTCTGCAGTACTTGCCTAAGTATTTCTGCGTGTCCTATTCGAGTTCTAGATTTAACCAAGATGTCATCCACATATACTTCTACTAGTTTGTGCATCATATCATGGAATATTGAGGTCATTGCCCTTTGATAGGTTGCCCCTGCATTTTTGAGCCCGAAAGGCATCACTATGTAGCAGTAGGTTCCCCAGGGTGTGGTGAAGGAGGTCTTTTCTTGGTCTTTTTCTGCCAGCCGGATCTGGTTGTATCCAGAAAAGCCATCCATGAACGAGAGCATCTCATATCCTGCAGTGTTGTCGACAAGGAGGTCGATGTGTGGGAGTGGGAAGTCATCTTTTGGGCACGCTCGGTTGAGGTCCCTGAAGTCGATGCATATTCGGATCTTTCCATCTTTTTTTGACACTGGAACGATATTTGCTATCCACTTTGGGTATAAGACTACCCGGATAAATTTAGCCTGGTGGAGTTTGTCCACCTCATCCTTGATTTTTAGAGCCACTTCGGGATGGAGGCGCCTTAGCTTTTGTTTGACTGGTTTTGCGTTTGGCTCTAAGATTAACTGATGTTCGACTAACGAAGTATCGAGCCCAGGCATGTCTTTGTAAGACCATGCAAAGACGTCTTTGTACTCGTGTAATATTTTAATTAGTCTCTCTCGTTCATCGTGATTTAGTTCTGCGCTAATCGAAATGATTTTGGGGTCAGTATTTGTCCCTAGGTTCAGCTCTTCTATCTTCTCATCTGCTTCCTCTGTCTTTTCATCGAACCTTTCAAGGCTCTGCTTGAACTCCTTAGACAGGTCTTCTCTTTCCTTATCGTCCTCATCACAGATTTCGAAGACTCCTAGACCGTCATCTGGGTTTTCTATGTTATCTAGGTCTGGTTCTTCTACAACCGCTATTGATTCAAATTTCTCTAAACCTAGTATGGCCCTGCTATATCCTTCCAAGTTGCTAATGATCTGGTCAGGTACTTGGCTCCTAGTGGGTTTTACCGTTTTGGACGAGGCACTAGGGTTGGGGTTTTTGGCTTGACTGGCGAGACGCTGTAGTTTGTTCAGGAGATCAGAGTCGTCGCTGAAGGGGTGCCATGCTGGAGTGAAGTCATCTTTGTCGAACAGGGATCCTAGGGTTCTGGTTTCCATTTTTTTTTTTTTTTGGTTTTGTTTTGTTTTTTTTTGTTTTTTTGTTTTTTTTTGTTTTGTTTTTGTTTTGAACAGAAAAGACACTTATTATTTACAACCTACTGGATTGGTGGAAGTGCTTCAGCCGACTTTCCTCCAGCAGCTGGCGCTCCTTTGTTGCGATGCTTGAGCACTGCGAGAAAAGGAGGCTGGGTCAGCTGGAGTTTTGTCGTCTGGTGGCGAGTGTGGATTCAGGTGTTTATCAGGGAGTGGGAACAGCCATTCTAGGGAGCCAGAGAGGTAGTCTAGCTCGCTTTCCCGGATAGGGTCTAGGGGGCATACGGTTTCTTCGGAGGGTTCTACGATTATTTCCCTCACGAAATGTTCGTACAACTTCCAATTATATTTTCCCTCTAATTTAGATTTGTGTTTGGGTGAGCCGATCCCCCTCTTGTCTAGCCATGCCGGGAGGTCGATGGGGTCCAGGATCCCATTTTTGTGTCCCAGAGTTTCCCCAGGAAGGTAACCCATGGTCCCCATTATACGCCAGCCAGGATTTTCAAACCTAGGGTGGCTTGTCTTTGAGGTAACGGGGGGAGTGTTCCGGGGATTTAGCCAATTGGCCGGGAAATCTAAGATGTGGATGGTGGTTTCCATGGGTTTTGAGCTACTGGTTTTTATGGCGGTGGTTTCATTATCGGCGAACCTTGGCTTAGGTTCTCTGATCGCATCCCCTTGTATTTTGATTATCCGACCTCCCAAGGGAAATTTCAAGCACTGGTGCAGGGGAGAGGAGACCCCCTTTATGGACGCTAGCCATTTACGTCCTAGGATCATATTATAATCTGAATCCATTTCTAGGACATAAGCTTTAGTGCTAGTTTCCAGCGGCCCCACTTTTAATCGGAAGTCCTTGAAGCCTAGAACTGGACGAGCCGTTTTGTCATAGGCAAATATACGGGTGTCCGTTTCAAAGAGTGTGGTTATGTGCCCATCGATGTGCTCGAAGGTTTGTAATGACATGAGGTTTACTCCTGCCCCGGTGTCAATTAGAACTTTATCCACCGGGTGTCCTTCGAGGTTGATTGTTATACATAGGGTTGAGGTGTTGACGACTTTATCATGAACTTCTTCCTTAGGTCTAAAGGTGATGACGGGCCCTAGTCCTGCGGTGGCTAGAGCTATTGGTATGCCTAGGGTAGAGATTTGCGGGTCGACTTGAGTTCTTTCTAGGAACGTTCTTAGAGCCTGCTGGTGGTGTTCCGAGGTTTCGATCAGCTCTAAAATGGAAATTTTCGCGGGGATTTTTCGGAGTTGGTCTAGGATGTCGATCCTATCCCCGGCGCGGGGCTCCTCAGTTTCGGTTTCAGGCAGGGGGTGTCTATAAGAGGGTACAGTGTTGAAGATTCTGCCTGCTCTGGTAGTATGATGGTTTAGTGCGTCAATGGTGGTTCGGGGGCTTTGTGTTATTGGGCGCAGGCTCTGTTGATTTGTAAGGGGGATATTGGTCGGTCTTTTTTGGGGGAAAGAGTCTTGTGGGTTTGGGGAGAATAGGTAGGGGGTTGGTAGGATGGGGGAAGAGGCTGGTAAGATTATGCCACCTGGAACGATTCTGGGTGACTCTTCATGGTCAGCGACTTCTATGGTGTAGACGCTTTCATAGCTCAGGTTTTCTGGTTCTTCAAGGGAGCCTTCGTAGCTGGCCTCGGGTTTTGGATTGTGGTTTCTACGGGGTTATGGGTTTCTGGGACCTTCTTGACTTCTAGTGATCTCGTAACTGGGTTGTTGAGTCCCCTAATGGTGGCCCAGTCTAAGCGCCTCTCTTCGTCAAGGGTGTAGACAATGTCTCTAAACAAGGAGCATTGCTCGATGGTGTGGCCGTGATGCCGATGATACTGACAAAAACGGGTTGGGTCAGCACCGATAGGCGAAGGTCTAGCCGTGGGTAGGAAATGCTATTGACCTTTAATAAGGCTCTGAGGATGTTCCCTAGGGTTTCCGGGAGGGGGGAACAGCTATCTCTTCCGTTTGGCCATCTTGGGCCGTAGGAGGGGGAAGGTGTGGCCTTACCATGGGGGCCGTACGCGGGTTCACTGAGGGCTATACCTTGCGTTCTTGGGGGGATAGGATAAGAGGATCTCCTGTTTTGGTCCTGGTTATGGATTGAGGGGGCCTGAATTGGGGAATCATGGGTTGTGAGGTTTTGTCGTATTGGCACGGGGACGGGTACTGATCGAGGGGTAAAATGTTGATTCGCTTGCCGAGGCGGTGCATATCCGGATGATCCGGGCGTGTACTGTCTCGGAGCTGTTCCTCGGTCAGGAACTCGCGCTCCGTTCGGGTAGAGTGCCGATACTTGGTTAATGATCCCCTCTACCGTGGGGGTTTGTGCCTTACGAGGCGGTTGTCCAACCCTATGGCTGATAGGTGGGGACTGGTTTTGGACTGCTGGGGCTGCACAACGGGAAATCCTGTTGTGGCGGTCAATCAGAAGTTGATACGTAGTGCAGTCTCCGTACGAAAGGCTCGTGCGGAGCTCTGGACTCAGGCTCTGTAACATCATGTCAATTTCTTGACATTCTGTGAGTTGCAGGCCGGTTCGGTGGACAAGGGTGCGCCACCGAGACACGTATTGTTCGAATTCCTCCCTAGGCCTCATTCTCTCTACGGTTAAATCTGAAATAGAGGGGGTCCTAATCCTCTGGTAACCGTAGCGGCCCAAGAATTTCTCGCTTACAGCCGAGAAATTCGACAAGTGATCTACAGGGAGGGTGGAGAACCATTGTAGTGCTTCTCCTTCCAATGATTTCTGGAAGAGGAAGACTAGTAGAGGTTGATTATCTAGAAACGGGCGTGCGTCTAGATAAAAGGCAGTTAAATGAATGTCTGGGTCTCCACGACCGTTGTACCGGGGAATTTGGGGACTTTGAATCCCTCCGGTAGGTGGACTGACGGGATTTGTCTCAGGTTATGTAGAGACATGTGTTTGGGGGCCGAGGGACCAGTCTCGGAGAGAATTCTCCGGATGGTATCGTCCAGTGTTTCTCCACGGGGAGGGCTGCCTAGCGGTCCCGGGTTTGGGGTGGTCGCCTGGGGTGGAAACAACTGGGAATTTTGGATTCGCGGGGGAAAGGGGGGTGAACGAAAAGACACTCGGGTTGACCGAGTGACTGGGTGTGGATGGGGCTTTGGGAGTGGATTTAGGGGTTTCGACAGGGGTTTCCTGTCTCGAGGTCTTGGCATGACGGTAGTCAACGAGGTCATGAAACATGTCCTCTACCGTTTGATACCCTAGACTAGCCATCCTTTCCTCTAGATGGGTCAGGAACTGTGTGGCCTGACCCTCTTGGTGATTCCTTTCCTCTAATATCTCCTCTTCTATGTGGGATTCCATGACGTAGAGTGGGGGGATGAATGCAGATTGAAAGCAGTAAATAAAGCAGTAAAGGATTGCGCAGCTGAGTGCGACTTACGAAAGCAGTAAAGGATTGCGCAGCTGTGTGCGACTTACGAAAGCAGTAAAGGATTGCGCAGCTGTGTGCGACTTACGAAAGCAGTAAAGGATGTTATAATGCACAGTAGAAGAGGATTTAATTCAAGGAGTGAGAAACTCTAACCTTCCTAGAGGGTTGATAGCATTTTAGTCAAGCTTGTAAAAGGGGGCAGAAGAGGATTACCTTTTGTTGTTTTTCACGAGGGAGGTCCCACCGTGATCGCCAGAATTTGTCGGTGTCGAGAAATCCGCGTGTGTGGGGGTTCTTCGGGGATTCGGATCGGATGCGTGCCCTGGCGGGCTCGGTCGGATCGTCTTCTCGGAAGGGGTGAGGGTGTCGTTCCTGGTTGAGGCGCCCGACAGCGGCTCAAGAGGAGTCAAGGGGGTTTTGTGATCGCCACCAGCTTTTTCTAAAAACAGGAAAGGGGTTTGGGTCGGATTTGATCGCCTACGTGGGGAGTTTGTGGGGTCTCCGCTCTGAGACACGGATATACCGTACACAGAGGTGAAAAACAGGTAATCCTATTCTGCTTCCGGGCTTGACTAAAGGAGTTATGGGTCAAAGGGATGTTGATATGGGGTGTGGGTAGGGGGGCGGCTAGTTGTGTTTAGCCGTCGGCCAGGGGGTGGCTATCTAGGGTTAGCCGTCCAGGGTCTGGGGGAATTTGGGCAGGGCTTTGGTAGGAAAAGGGTGGGGTCTTGGGCAGAGGCTAAGCTAGGTTTAGCCTGGGTTTATGGAGGGTGGGATGAGAGGGTATTTTATGTAGGGAATGGGTGTTTCTCTCACAAAAGGGGCTCTCTCTCTCTCTCTCTCTTGGGATTTCTAGTGGTGGAAGGGTTTTAAACTATTGGGGATGGTGGGTGGTGATGAAGATGAATTGGTGATTTTTTGTGGATCTTGTTGAAGGCTTGGGACCTCCTCTATTTATAGTAAAAGAGAGGCAGGGGGTAATGGAGTGGGTTGGCTTCGATTGGACCTCTCATTAATGCTCTGGTTCTTCTGTCAGAGACCTGGTGAAGGGCGGCTAGTGCTAACTAGCCGCCCGGGATGGGGCGGCTACTTCCTGGTAGCCACCCCTATCATGAACTGCCAAACGTCCCATCTCTGACAAGCGGTGGCTTGGGTCGGCTATTAGGTTTGATCCGGCCAAGAGAGGGCGGCTAAAGGTCATGACCCGCCGCAATGATCAGCATTTAATATTGCTTTATGTCCCATCCAGGGAACTGGTCCAAAGTCGGCCAGGGGGCGGTTAGGGGGCGGCTAGTGTAAACTAGCCGCCCAGTGAGGGGCGGCTAGTTAGGGATAGCCGCCCCTTTCCAGGGACTTTAGGTTTTTAGGGTTTTGGTTTTTAGGGTAGGTTTAGGTTTAGGTCTAGGTTAGGGTTTAGGGCTAGGTCAAGGCTGGGGTTAGGGTTTAGGGCTAGGTCAAGGTTCTAGGGTTTCCGGTTTAGGTTTAGGTCACGGCTAGGGTTAGGGTTTCCGGTTTACCGAACCTTTGGTTCTCTATTGGTGTCCACTTGTGGGATATTTCCGTGTGTTACTTGAAGTATCTACCCCAATTTTGACCGTCCAGTACAGATCCAAACAACGGACTGTACCTTTCCACCCAAAAATAAAGAAGTGGTAAAAAGAAGAAAGCCAGAGGGACCTAGGAAGTAAGACATGTGCTAGATTGGGACAATTCTAAAATATTGCCCGAAAGGAAGATATTACTCTTACCTCATTCACCCTCTCCCCTTCTTATTTTTTTGCAATGGGGGTTCAAAATTGAGCGATGTCCACCGGGAAAAGCAAAATTTTGACCAAGGGTAGATCACGTCCAGGTTTACACCTACACACACAGTCACGCGAGTTCATTTAGAAATTTGCCTATCCAAAGGAAGCTTATTTGACTTGACTCTTGGTACATTCATGGATTTTTCAGCATGTTTAGAATAATACGATTAAGCATTTGAAAACCATGAACCTAGGACAATTGACGCCTAAGGCTTATACCTCTCAAATACAATCCTGGTTTGGACATAAGTGACCACAAGGGCTCCTCCACGGGGACTTGATGGCGTCTTTTACTTATGAAAATCAAGAACATTGCCCTCTCACCTAAAAAGTCATTGAAGAACTAAAATGCCCCCTTATGCCACTTATACTTACGCATAAGCTCGCATTTTCCTTCTCAAAACACCTTGGCATTTGATTTTCTTGAAACATTAAAGTTAACCCCCCCCCCCCGAATTTAAAATTATCCCCATTCATATGAGAATTGTCCCCACAAAATTCAAAATTATCCCCACTCATATGAGAATTGTCCCCACTCACCTCATGCCCTTCCGCACATGCGTAAGAAGAAATTGTCCCCAACTCCTACACATAAGTTCTTCACTCACGCACTTGGAATCCCTTCCTTGCGCACTAAAGCCTGGTCTTACGCACTTTACTTTCTCGCATTTATATTTCCATTCCGCCTTAAGACGGATTGTAGCCCTTGACAATTCAAGCAAGAAGGGCTCGAAAGTCAGTGCAGGGGCACAATCTGGACAGATTTGACACTTGGTCCATGGAAAGAATGTTTTTATAGGTATTGAAGGATAGAACGGTCGCAAAAACTTTCAGCGGCAGCAGCAGACAGGAGCAGCAGGCCCAAACTGCCCCAGGCAGGGGGCGGCTAAGCTCGACTAGCCGCCCCTCACTGGGCGGCTAGTTTGTACTAGCCGCCCCTCCCCCTTGTCTCAGGTAAGTTTGCCCCAGGCAGGGGGCGGCTAAACCTAACTAGCCACCCTTCACTGGGCGGCTAGTTTACACTAGCTGCAATTGCCTGCACCCCTTTCAGTTATATCATTCCATATCCAATCAACTCTTCAACACTTCTTTACCTATTACAATCAAATTCTTTCCAAAACCTGCATGTACACATTTCATACACATATTCATACGCAACACCTGTATAGATACCATGCTAAAACGAATTATATATCAAAATCATATGTCCATCCATGAATCAAACCTATGAAACCAAGATTCATCTACACAAACATACATATCCATGAACCATCCATGCTAAACTACTCTAAACACATACATATAAAGGAGAATGATTAAATTGTCCCACCCAAAACCACAAGCATAGACTGTTTTTCTAAACCTAAAAGAGGACATAAAAAAGGGAATCTTTTTCTTCAAAACGCTCCAAACTTCGAAGTCTTGAGCTATGCATCATCGAAATATTCACCTAAGTCAAAACAAAAGAAGAAAAGCATGAATTCATCGCATATATTATTCTTCTACTTAAAACCAAGACACAAAAACTATACCTCGGCGTATCGTCGTCCGGTGGAGGCTGAGTAGGAGGAACGTCCTGACTTGGCTGAGAAGGGACCGGCGGATGAGGAGAAGACTGAACCTCTGGAACATCGGGAGCAGCAGGAGTCTCTCGAACCGAAGACGCGGCCCTCGCGTATATCCCACAACTCCGCGACACCAAAGGACGAGAGGCACGGCTAAAGGTGGCCCCGGTAGCCAAGGAAGCCGAGAGAGAATGGTCAGGCTCAAGTGGAAGAAGATCAAGGTCCGCCTCGGTCATAGAGCCCCCTCCAACCAACTTCCCCCTCATAGTGGCCTCCCAGAGACGGACCTGCTGCATGTCTCTATCTCTCCTCTCCAATCTCTGTCGGAGGTGACTCTCTGTCCCTTGGCCCGATCCTCAGCAACCCTCAACCTCTCCTCCAACTCCCGCGCCCTGAGTGCCTCTCTGTCCCTATCCCCGGCCGCCTGGAGAGAACGAACCAGGTCTCCCATCAAACCTCCGGGAACACCCGCCGAAGCCTCCAACTCCGACACCCTCATCTGGAGGGAGTCCCTCTCACGGCCTAGGGTAATGAACCCCTCCTCCCTCGAGGCTATCATGGACCTCAGCCGGTCCGCCTCCTCCTCACCCCGGGAAGCCCTGCCCCTCGCCTGGCCCAACTCCATCCTTGTGGCCGCAACTCACTTCGGGCCACATCCAATTCCCTGGTCAGTTCGAGCTCCTGCTCGGAAACCACGGAAGGAGGAGGGACAGAAGAAGAAGAAGCGCCATCGGCCCTCGCTCTCGACAGAGCATCCACCTGAGCCTCGAGGACCGGGACCTGGTCCTGCAAGCGTCCTCTCTGTGCCCGCAAGGCCTCTATCTATCTTGCCCGTGCTTGGAGGTGCTCATTGGCGGTCTTGAGCCTCTTCTCCGTCTCATTCAACTCAACCTGCAAAAGGAAATACCCTTCAGAAGATGTTCAAACAAAAGAGAACGAGGAAAGAAAAGGGATTTTTCAAACTTACATAAGCGTCCGGGATCTCCTCCTCCATCGTCCCGAGGATATCCGCATACTCCCGACGATACCAAGCTAGGTATTCGTCACTCGAAGTCACCTCAGGACGACGCTCCACCAAGACACCTCGACTCATCCATCCCGCCACGTACGTCGCGTAATTCCTCGGGAGATTCGTGTCCCGAGGAATCCCGGCCACCGGAATCGAAGGGCGCCGCGGAAGAGGATCGGGCACCCACTGATGGTACCCAAGCTGGCGGACGACCCGACTGATCGCATGGAACACGACCTCATTGAAGTAGATCAACCAGACGTCTCGGCCAGAGCCTCGGGAACCTCCTCCGGATAAGGCCTCCATGTCATCTAAAAAACGTCAAAAGATAGGAAGAGCGCTTAGTCAAAAGAAAACCAAATACAAGCGAAAGAAATTCAAAGAAAACTCATACCTCTTCCTCCGACAAAACACGGAAGGCCTCTCGGAATTGGGCGAGGCGGTGCAAGCGGGAAGATCCCCGGGGTTCCCATCACATGGCCCAAGGGAGGGCGTGATCGAACGGGGTTACAACTAGCCGCCCCTCCCAGTTTTTCTCTTTTACTTAAAAAAACCCCTTTACAGTCATTTCAGCCCTAAAATTCAAGGTTCTCCATACCAAACAGCCATGTATTGGCTTATTTCCAGGCATTACTTGATCAAACACGACTCTCCCGAAGTTTTGCAACACGTCCAGTACCATTCAGATTCAAATTTCTTCAGTTCTGGTTCTTTTCCAGAGTTCTTATCCTTCGGATGATCCAATTCACCCAAATCAACTTTTACTTGCTTTCTGTCGGCGATATCCCCTCCTTGCTGAGTTTTCCCAAGCACGGGAACGGTAGGCACGAGGAAACTGACGCTGGGCTTCTCCGTGCACGATAGCTAAGAACCCCGACCGCGGGTTGGATCACTCACCATTTACTTTTCCCCGCCTTCCACCTGGATCATCTTCTCGGATAAAAATTCTAAGTCAAGACCTAGCCTCTGACAGCCTAAATCAACTCCCCGAAAAGTACTGTTCGTGTTGGCATAACTTCTTGAAGGTCGGGCCGGCCAAAATAGGGGTCTCTTTCCTTATCATCGGTCGAAGTCTTTCCTGCTTCGCACAAAGACTCCGTCCGATGAGGGACACTGGCCTCCTCGGCCTCAACACCAACACCGGTCTCTATGGCCCCCGTATCTACGCCTTCGGCCTCCGTGGCCTCGCCCCCAGCACCCCCAGTCTCCTCCATACCCACCTCACCGGAGACGAACTCCGCAAAATCCCCCATAGCCCTTCTTTTCTCCTCCTCAGCTCTGGCCTCTATAGCCTCCCTGTCCAGCATCCCGACAATGGCATCCAACGACGCCCTCAAATCCTCACTAACTCCCCCAACCCTTACCCCCTCACTTACACCCTCGACCGGTCCTCCGACCTCCGGAACCACCTCTTCGACCACCAACGGTCGATCCCGACGCTTCCTCTTGCATGTATATCCTATCATACTACTCTCAATCTCCGGGGCAGCCCCCAAAGGCAAGTCCTCAACCTCACCCCGCCAATGCCCACCAACGGCGCCCCGTCACACCCATAACTTCTCCCACGGCCTCTACCTCTGGCCTATCGCTCTCCGATGATGAAGAGCTCGGGCTACGCTCTCCATGAGCCACCCATGGTCGTTTGCTCCTCGAAGCAATCACCTTCAACCTCGTCATTTCCCACTGATTGAAAAGAAAAAGGAGAACCCAAAACTAGGGTTTCAAAATCAAGAGAGAAGAACGGATCTAGGTCGAAATGGAGAAAGAAAAGGTAAAGGAATCAAGGTTTCTTGGTTTTAAAAGGAAGAAGAAGGAGTGATGGAGGGAGAGAAACCGTTTTAAAATGTATGTGTAGATACCCCAATTTTGACCGTCCAGAAAGACAGAAATACTTCAAGTAACACCCGGAAATATCCCACATTTGGACATCTAATAGAGAACCAAAAGTTCAGGAAACCCTAAACCTTAGCCTGACCGAAAACCCTAAACCTAACCCTAAACCCTAGCCTGACCGAAAACCTAAACCCTAACCCTAAAACCGTACCCTGATCTAAAACCTAACCCTAACCCTAAATCCTAACCCTGACCTAAATCCTACCCTAAACCAAACCCTGGCCCAAACCAGGAACCCCCACCTAAGAGAAACTCTAAACCCCAAAAACCCAAGAGAACCCCAAATCCCTGGCAAGGGGCGGCTAGCCCTAACTAGCCACCCCATACCAGGCAGCTAGTTAGCACTAGCCACCCCCCTGGCCGACCTTGAACTGCTTCCCTGGATGGGACATAAAGCAGCATTAAGTGCTGATCATTGCGGCGGGTTATGACCTTTAGCCACCCTATCTTGGCCGGATCAACCCAAGTAACCAACCCAAGCCACCGCTTGTCAAAGATGGGACGTTTGGCAGGTCATGATAGGGGCGGCTACCAGGAAGTAGCCGCCCCATCCTGGGCGGCTGGTTAGAACTAGCCGCCCTTCACCTGGTCCTGGCAGAAGAACCAGAGAATTAATGAGGGGTCTAATCAAACACACTATTAACCAAGCCACTCTTTTACCCCTTGGGTATTCCCCTGCCTCTTTTTTACTATAAATAGAGGGGGTCCCAAGCATTTAAACAACATCAACAATAAACAATACACAATTCACATCCACCAAATCCCAACCTACTTGATATCCATTCCCTTCCCCCACTAGAAATCCCAAGAGAGAGAGAAAGAGAGCCCCTTTTGTGAGAGAAAAATCCATTCCCTACACAAAACACCCTCTCATTCGACCCTTCAGAAACCCGGGCTAAACCTAGCTTAGCCTCTATCCAAGACCAAACCCATTTCCTACCAAAGTTCTGCCCAAACCAACCCAGGCCCCGGACGGCTAAACCCTAGTAGTCGCCCCATACCTGATGGCTGGATCCGACTAGCCGCCCCATATCCACACCCCATTTGCAACCCTTTGTCCCAAGACTCCTTTAGCCAAGCCCCGGAAGCAGAATAGGATTACCTATTTTTCACCTCTGTGTACGGTATATCCGTGTCTCAGAGCGGAGACCCCACAAACTCCCCACGTAGGCGATCAAATCCAACCCAACCTTTTCCTGCTTTTAGAAAAAGCAGGTGGCGATCACACAAACCCTGGAATCCTCTTGAGCCGCTGTCGGGTGCCTCAACCAGGAACGACACCACCCTTCCGAGAAGACGATCCAACCGAGCCCACCAGGGCACGCACCCGATCCGAATCCCCGAAGAACCCCCACAGACGCACCCCCACCGCGGATTCTTTCCGACGCCGACAAATCTGGCGATCACGGTGGGACCTACCTCGTGAAAAACAACAATAGGTAATCCTCTTTTGTCCCCCTTTTATAAGCTTGACTGGAATGCTATCAACCCTTTAGGAAGGTTAGAGTTTTTCACCCCTCGAATCAGATCCTCCTCTGCTTCGCATCACATCATCTTTTACTGCTTTGTAAGCCGCACACCGCTGCGCAATCCATTACTGCTTTGTAAGCCACACACCGCTGCGCAATCCTTTTCTGCTATGTAAGCCGCACACCGCTGCGCATTCCTTTACTGCTTTGTAAGCCGCACACCGCTGCACAATCCTTTACCGCTTCATTTACTGCTTAGATCTGCATTCATTCCCTTGAATCATTCCATACACATCATGGAATCCCGCATAGAGGAGGAGATTCTAATGGCACGATTCTAATGCCATTGGAAAGCTAAGAAGATTATCTACAACTTTCATGTTATATCCAGATCAAATAACCTCTCCAGCTATTCTGAAATCTACACTAAACGTCATACAGGGCGGCTACCAGGAAGTAGCCGCCCCATCCTGGGCGGCTAGTTAGCACTAGCCTTCCTTCACCTGGTCTCTGACAGAAGAACCAGAGAATTAATGAGAGGTCCAATCGAAGCCAACCCACTCCATTACCCTCGGGATATTTCCCTGCCTCTCTTTTACTATAAATAGAGGGGTCCCAAAAAAAAAAGCAAGAAAACAACATCACCAATCCATCAAAGAAACCATTCCACACCAACATCCCACAATTCACATTCCCTTTCCCCACTAGAAATCCCAAGAGAGAGAGAGAGAGAGAGAGCCCCTTTTGTGAGAGAAACACCCATTCCCTACATAAAGTACCCTCTCATCCCACCCTCCAGAAACCCGGGCTAAACCTAGCTTTGCGTCTGTCCAAAACTAAACCCATTCTCTACCGAAGTTCTGCCCAATCCAACCCAGACCGTGGACGGCTAACCCTAGCTAGCCGCCCCCTGGCCGACGGCTAAACACAACTAGCCGCCCCCTATCCATACCCCCTATCCACACCCCATATCCACCCCCCTTTGTCCCAAGACTGCTTTAGTCAAGCCCCGGAAGCAGAATAGGATTATCTGTTTTTCACCTCTGTGTACGTTATATCCATGTCTCAGAGCGGAGACCCCACAAACTCCCCATGTAGGCGATCAAATCCCACCCAACCTTTTCCTGCTTTTAGAAAAAGCAGGTGGCGATCACACAAACCCCTGAATCCTCTTGAGACGCTATCGGGCGCCTCAACCAGGAACGACACCCCTCACCCTTCCGAGAAGACGATCCGACCAAGCCCGCCAGGGCACGCACCCGATCTGAATCCACGAAGAACCCCCACACACGCACATGCTCACCGCGCACCCCCGCCGGGAACCGCTCCGACACCACCGACATTCGGAGGCCTTCCCGACGACACACCGACAAATCTGGCGATTACGGTGGGACCTCCCTCGTGAAAAACAACAAAAGGTAATCCTCTTCTGCCCCCTTTTACAAGCTTGACTAGAATGCTATCAACCCTCTAGGAAGGTTAGAATTTCTGACCCCTCGAATCAGTTCCTCCTCTAATTCACATCACAGCATCATTTACTGCTTTGTAAGCCGCACACTACGGTTACCAGAAGATCAGAACACCCTCTATTTTGAATTTAACCGTAGAAAGAAGGAGGCCTAGGGAGGAATTTGAACAATACGTGTCTCGGGGGCGCACACTTGTCCACCGGACCGGCCTGCAACTCACAGAATGTCAAAAAATTGACATGATGTTACAGAGCCTGAGTCCAGAACTTTGTACGAGCCTTTTGTACGGAGACTGTACTATGTATTAGCTTCTGATTGACCGCCACAACGGGATTTCCCGTTGTGCAGCCCCAGTAGTCCAAACCGCCACAACCGCCTCGCAAGGCACAAACCCCCACGGTAGAGGGGATTATTACACAAGTATCGACACTCTACCCGAACGGAGCACGAGTTCCTGATCAAGGAACGGCTCCGAGACAGTACCGCCTCGGCCAATCAACTAGAACTTCACTACTCGATCAGTACCCGTCCCCGTGCCGACACAACAAAACCCGATAATCCAAAGTTCCCCGATCCAAAATCCTGTAATCTCAAGACAAGGCCAGCCTAGGACCCCTTTCTATTCCAGCTTCTTGAGAAGTCAGAACCTAAGTCCTAGGCAGCCCTCCCAAAATACTTATAATGAGGTCTCCCCTCCGACATCCGATGATCAAAGACGAATGGGAAAGAGGGACTCTTACCCTCCCCTCCCAGAAACACTAACTAGAATTTTTAGGGTACTGATGGACACAAATAGTATCTCCCTCCCAGCTGCTAAACCTCCACTCCCCGGGGCCAGCAGACAGCGTTACTGTCAATACCACCAACAACATGGTCATACCGTAGAACAGTGCATTGTTTTTCAGGATTTTATCTATGATTTAAATGATGACAGGCGCCTTGATTGGGCCATGATCAAAAGCCACTTAAACCAGGGCAATTCTCGAGCCTCCAAGCCACTTGGCATTTTTACTGACCCATTGCCAGGTCACAACCAAGCATCCACATCTGGTGCCCACATAGTAAACATGGTCAGGAGAGGGAGACAACCACCACCACAACCAAGCAGTTCAGAAGATGTCACTGACGACAGTCTGTCCGAAGAATCCGAGGAGGAAGAGCAGAACGAGCCCTTCCAGCTGAACCTCGACAATCATGACCTTGCCATACTCTATGGCGAAGAAGAAGATGCAGTTCTTGCCCTTCCCGCAATCATCAACATCGAGTCCGACGAAAGCGGACTAGAAAACCCAGGAGGAGACGAAGAAGAAGAGCCATTTGAGGAGATCCCCGA
Organism: Acorus calamus; assembly: GCA_030737845.1. Lineage (NCBI taxonomy): Eukaryota > Viridiplantae > Streptophyta > Magnoliopsida > Acorales > Acoraceae > Acorus > Acorus calamus. Next base: position 12,032,361 of record CM060872.1, read on the forward strand.
AGGAGCTAGAGAAGGACCCGAAGGAGGGGAAAGTACGTCGGATGATCTGCATCCGAACGACAACGGGTCCTCCAAGAGTACCGACACTGTCGATAGCCCCCGCCGTCCAATGACCATTTCGTTCACTGACCAAGACCTCCCGGATCCCAGACTGCGAGTCTACTTCCTACACATCCGCGGACGACTTCAAATGTTGTGGCTAAACAACATCTTTGTAGATCCAGGGTCAGGCATGAACATAATGACATGCTCCACTTACTAAAGGATACCCGGACTAGGCCGTCCTCCCGTCCAACTGGCCCACCATACTATCCAAGCTTTCAACCATACCGGGAAGACTCTCCACGGCCCCGAAACCTTCGAGCTATCCGTCGGCCCTCTCATCTGTGAAGTAGCCTGCTTCGTTGCTGACATCGACACAAGGTACCCATTGATGTTGGGGCGACCATGGTTAGACAGCATCCAAGCTATTTGTTCACCCCGGCACCAATGCCTTCGACTGCCCTTCTTGAGTCATATTCTGACAATCTGGGGAGAGGCGCGCCTCCAGTATGAAAACGAGAACAACTGGGCGATACATAATATGTTCACACTAGCCCTACGACCGGGGAACGAGGATGAAAGTGGCAGTCCACCTGGGTCTCCTTACGACAACAACTATCCCTTGGGAGAAACGGCCAGGACCCTGCATCCGCCAAGCGATCTTACGGAGCCCAACTCGATCACCTTCCTCCCCCATGAAGTCGCCAAAGCCGGAGCACACTCCGCACCCCTCGCAATCACTGCTGTACTCGGAGCGAGGGAATTCCGGCACATTCTCATCGACACGAGAGAGGAAACTAACGTTCTTACATATTCCGCCTACTAGAAGCTAGAAGGCAGGGTCCCAAGATTGGAGCCCTTGAACGAATACATCTACGCCTTCGACAGCACACGCAAAAACGCTTGTGGACTAGTCACGCTCCCGCTAAAGATCGGCCCGGTCTCCACCATCGTTAACTGCATGGTGATGAACATTCAATCGCCCACCCTCTGATTGTTGGGAGGACATGGCTCAACAGCATCGAAGCTGTCTCATCCACCCGACACCAATGTCTTCGCTTCCCGTACCGCGGGAAAGTAATATCCATATGGGGAGAAGCACGCTTTAACGAGACACGGGCCCGGAATTGGAGCATCTGTGCCATGCGCATCCGGCTAGAGGTGCTCGCATGTTGGAAGCCAGGCTCCACTGACGAAGAACTGCTCCATCAAGGAAGGCCCTTGAAGAGACTCAGGGAAGAAGAGTTCGGGAATAGGGGACCCCCACCGGACATCAGCCGGCCGACCAAGCGAAGCCGACTCGAGGAAACAATGCGAATCCAAGAACCAGGTACCGATCCCCCCGGGTAAGCCTTCGTCACACCCGGTACATATTTGTTTACAGATTTTTCTAAAAATCCAAAATCAAAAAATATTTGTTTACCAGCTTTCGCCTTCGTTACACCCTGTACATATTGTTTACAGCTTTTTCTAAAAATCCAAAATCGAAAAATATTTGTTTACCAGCTTTCGCTTTCACACCCTATACGTATTTGTTTACCTGCTTTCCTAAAAGAAACCAAAATCCAAAAAATACATGCCGATCAGCTTTCATTCCACAACTCTGAACATACTTGTATCCAGCTTTACTTCCACTCTTTTTTCCAAAAAAAAAAATGTTTTCTATAAACATGTTTTCCACACTCTCCTTCAAAACAAAAGTTTTACAAAACCGTATTTCCGTGCTTCCAACAAAAAAATGAAACACTTTCCCAAACTTTCTTTACATATTTTCCAAAAACAACGAAAATATTTACAAACTACATTTCCACACTCTTCTTCACGATGAAAATGTTTTCCAAATCTGTACTTCCACACCTATCTTCAAAACAAAATGTTTCAGCAAAACCATATCTCCATGATTTCCACCAAAAGCATTTTTTTCAAACTGCCTCTCCATACTTCCCTTCTAAAAACAAAGCCGTTTTTCAAACCTTATCCCCATTCTTTTTCCAAAAACATATCTATTCACCAACACATGCCCCTTTTCAAAACCATAAGTATGCATCTGTCTTCACGCTTTCAAAAATATATATGATACTACTAGACGACCAAAGAAGGGTGGCAAGGGCATTTGAAAAGAAGGTAATAAAAAGAAAATTTGAAATCGGGGAATTAGTACTCAAGCAAATCACGCCATCAAGACAGCCTCACCCAAGAGGAAAGTTGCAACCCACATGGGAGGGACCCTATGTGATCACCCATACCTATTCCGGGAATGCCAACCGCCTGGTAGATGCCGAAGGAGTCGAGGTTCCAGGTTCGTGGAATGCACTTTATCTAAAGAAATTCCATGCATGAATAGCTTTCAATACTTAAGAACTATTATTCTTCCTTCCTGCGATTTCCAGCGTTTAGTACTTGATGATAAAATTATAAGACTCTCAAAGATAAACTCGTATCAATTTGAACACATCTCCGCCAAATCATGCCGTTTCCTTCACACACGTATAACTAGACTAGATTCACCTGAAAGAAGAGAAATTGCCTACCCCGTAGACTGGGACAATTTAAAACCCCCAAAGCAAAAACATCCCTTATTTCCGCCCTACTCGTATTAACCCTAGGTCAAAATGACGAGTTACCTAGACCTGGCATATGTCCCAAACTGGCTCTGGCACTATACAAACACTTCTAGAGGGAAAGCATGAAAAGAATCGGGGTGAAAAACAGAAGATCCCCCCCTCAAATAAAAAAACATCAGGCAATGAGAGGCCAACTAAAGAAAAATAACACCCAAGTGAACGGGTTAAACTCTCTATTTTAGTAGGCTTTCACGCCTTTACGCACGGTATACGCTAGACAACGGCTATACCAGTACACATCCAAACAACGGACTGTACTTTCCACCCAAAATAAAGAAGTGGTAAAAAGAAGAAAGCGAGAGGGACCTAGAAAGTAGGACATATGCTAGACCGGGTCAATTCTAAAATATTGCTCGAAAGGAAGATATTTCTCTTACCCCATTTCCCCCTCCCCTTTCTTATTTTCACAATGGGATTCTAAATTGAACTACGTCTGCCGAGAAAGGCAAAATTTTGACCAAAGATAGATCATGTCCAGATTTACAACTACACACACTCACATGAGTTCACTTAGAAACTTGCTTATCCAAGGGAAGCTTATTTGACTCGACTCTTGGTACACTCATGGATTTTTCAGCATGTTTAGAATAATACGATTAAGCATTTGAAACCCATGAACCTAGAAAAATCGACAACTAAGGCTTATACCGTTCAAATACAATCCTGGTTTGGACATGGGTGACCACAAGGGCTCCTCCACAGGGACTTGATGGCATCTTTTACTTCAGAAAATCGAGAACATTACCCTCTCACGTAAGAAACCATTGAAGAACTAAAATGCCCCCTTATGCCAACTATACTTACGCATAAGCTTGCATTTTTCTTTTCCAAAACACCTTGGCATCCGATTTTCTTGGAAAATTGTCCCCACTCATATTAAAATTGTTCCCACTCATATGAAAATTGTCCCCACAAATATTAAAATTGTCCCCACTCATTTCGTGCCCTTGCCGCACATGCCTGAGAAGAAATTGTCCCACCTTTTACACATACTTAAAAGTTTTCTTCACTCACGCACTTGGAATCCCTTCCTTGCATACTAAAGCATGGTCTCCCGCACTTTATCTTCTCGCATTATCTTTTTCCATTTCACCTTAAGATGGATTGTAGCCCTTGACAATTCAAGCAAGAAAGAGCTCGAAAGTCAGTGCAGGGGTGCAATCCGGACAGATTTAACACTTGGTCCATGGAAGTGATGTTTTTGTAGGTCTCGAAGGTTGAAACGGTCACGAAGACTTTTGGCAGCAGCAGCAGACAAGAGCAGCAGAACCAAATTGCCCCAAACAGGGGGCGGCTAAACTCGACTAGCCGCCCCTCACTGGGCGGCTAGTTTACAATAGCCACCCCTGCCCTTTGTTTCAGGTGAGGAAGCCCCAGGCAAGGGGCGGCTAAACACAACTAGCCGCCCCTCACTGGGCGGCTAGTTTACACTAGCCGCCCCCTGCCTGCACCTATTTCTGCTGTGTCGGTCCGTATTCGATCAACTCTTCAACACTTCTTTACCTAATGAGATCAGTTCTTTCCAAAACCTGCATGTACACATTTCATACACATATTCATACACAAAACCTGTATAAATACCATGCTAAAACAAATATATAATCAAAACCCTACACCCATCCATGAATTAAAAGTATAAAAACACCAAAATCACCCATCCACGAAATACTCATTTTCTAAATAAAGGGAGCTCTTTAAACACCTAAACATCCATGCTAAATTATTCTAAACCATGCATATAAAACGAGAAATTAAATTGTCCGACCAAAACCACAAACATAGACTGTTTTTCTAAACCTAAGAGAGAGCATAAAAGAGGATATTTTTCCTTCGAAATGCTCCAAACTCCGAAGTCTTGAGATACACCTCACCGAAATATCACCTAAAACCAAAAACAAAAGAAAAAAAGCATGAATTCATCGCATATATACTATTCTTCTACTTAAAACCAAGACACAAAGAAGCTATACCTCGGCGTATCCTCATCCGCTGGAGGCTGAGTAGGAGGAACGTCCTGACTTGGCTGAGAAGGGAGCGGCGGATGAGGAGAAGACTGAACCTCTGGAGAATCGGGAGCGGCAGGAGTCTCTTGAACCGAAGATGTGGCCCTCGCGTATATCCCACGACTCCGAGACACCAAAGGACGAGAGGCACGGCTGAGGGTGGCCCCGGTAGCCAAGGAAGCCGAGAGAGAATGGTCAATCTCAAGTGGAAGAAGATCAAGGTCCGCCTCGGTCATAGAGCCCCCTCCAACCAATTTCCCCCTCATAGTCGCCTCCCAAAGACGGACCTGCTGCATGTCTCTGTCTCTCCTCTCCAATCTCTGTCGGAGGCGACTCTCTGCCCCTCTGGCCCGATCCTCGGCGGCCCTCAACCCCTCCTCCAACTCCCGCGCCCTCGCCTCCGACGCCCTGAGCGCCTCTCGATCCCTATCCCCGGCCGCCTAGAGAGAACGAACCAAGTCCCCCATCAAACCTCCGGGAACACTTGCCGAAGCCTCCAACTCCGACACCCTCATCTGGAGGGAGTCCCTCTCACAGCCTAGGGTGATGAACCCCTCCTCTCTCAAAGCCACCATGGACCTCAGCCGGTTCGCCTCCTCCTCAGCCCGAGAAGCCCTGCCCCTCGCCTGGCCCAACTCCATCCGTGTGGCCGTCAACTCACTCTGGGCCGCAGCTAGCTCCCTCGTCAGTTCGAGCTCTCGCTCGGAAATCATGGAAGAAGGAGGGGCGGAAGAAGAGGAAGCACCGTCAGCCCTCGCTCTCGACGGAGCATCCACCTGAGCCTCGAGGACCCAGACCTGGTCCTGCAAACGTCCTCTCTGAACCCGCAACCCCTCTATCTGCCTAGCTCGCGCTTGGAGGTGCTCATTGGCGGCCTTGAGCCTCTTCTATATCTCATTCAACTCAACCTACAAAAGCAAACACCACTCAGAAAATATTCAAGCAAAAGAGAACGAAGAAGAGAAGGAGAGCTTCCAAACTTACGTAGGCATCCGGGATCTCCTCCTCCATCGTCCCGAGGATACCCGCATACTCCCGACGATACCAAGCTAGGTGTTCGTCGCTCGAAGTCACCTCAGGACGACGCTCCAGCAAGACGCCTCGACCCATCCATCCTGCCATGTACGTAGCGTAATTCCTCGGGAGATTCGTGTCCCGAGGAATCCCGGCCATCGGAATCGAGGGGCGCCGCGGCAGAAGATCGGGTACCCACTGGTGGTACCCAAGCTGGCGGACAACCCGGCTGATCGCATGGAACACGACCTCATTAAAGTAGATCAGCCAGACATCCCGTGACAACTCCTCAGGGGCCTCCTCCTCCGTATAGGGCCTCCACGTCATCTATAAAGCATCAAAAGATAGGAAGAGCGGTTAGTCAAAAGAAAACCAAATACAAGCCAAATTAAACTCGAAGAAGAAAATTTTATACCTCTTCCCTCGTCAAGACACGGAAGGCCTCCCGGAACTGAGCGAGGCGATACAAGCGCGAAGATCCCCGGGGTGCCCATCTCATGGCCCAAGGGAGAACACGATCAAAAGGCACCAGGGCCGGGCGGTCAATCGCAAAATGCTCATACCCAAGACCTGCCCAAACAAAGATGGGAACCATCAAAGTCAAACGAGTCGAACCGGTAAAGAAAACACCCTCTACTCACACATACCTGGAGAAAGGGAGCAAAACCGCTAAGGTTCTTTCCTCCGGCCCTCTTGACCTTCTTCGAGAGCTCCGTGAATAGATGGGCAAGCAACGCCGCTCCCCAGGCGTATCGCCCCATGCCCTCCAGGTCCCTCAACTCCCTCCGTGCCCTCTGTGGGCACGCGGCCGCCTCTCTCGCCTCGATGATCGCCCGCCGCCTCTCGAAGCTAGCTGCAGCTTCGCCCTTCTGACGCTCTGTAAAGGAGCCAAGGCCATATTGCCTCGACAACTGTCCAAGGGTGATCCGGTTCAGTGTCTTCACACGCTCCACATAGTCCCATTCCCCAATCAACTCCTGGAAAAGTGCCTTATAGTCAGCAAGGGTGGCCGCGATCACGGCCTCCCCTGACACCGGAAGGCCGGTGATCCGATAAACGTCCTCGAGGGTCGGCATGACAGCACCAGTGGGGAGAATGAAAGCACAACCCTCCGGATCCCACCTCTCGGCCAAAGCCTCCACGTAAGGACGGTGAACGTGGAATGGCTCGATCAGGAAGAAGGAACGGAAGCCCGCTCCATCCACCAAGCCCCTCTCCTCCTGCCCCAAGGCATCGTACCACCTCTTCGTCCCATGCCACAGAGCCCGAATACGGTTCGGTTTCTACAAAACAAACGAAGGGAACATGGGTTAGTTTAAAAGTAGTCGAGAGGTAAGAATCCAAGTCTACAAATTCATTTAGAAACCATGCTTAGCAAGATAAGCTTTCGTATGCTAAAACAAAAGCATGAAAAATAGAAGACTTCACGCGTAGGCCCACCTTCAATTATTCACAAAACACGTTTCATATGACTACCTGTTATACCTTCTTATCCCACCGTGGTCATTACTTGCATACCTTCTCTATTTTACCGTCTAGCATGATTATACACCTCTCACGAACCCACCCCAAGCATGTAAAGGAGCTTAGACCCGTAAATTGCATACACTTACTGTCTCTTACTCCACCATGATCGAATACACATGAAAATATGTATTCTGAAAAATATATATGCATACAAAAGCCACCACATGCAAGCATGCTAAGGCGTGTCATTTCCCTTCCCGTATACGACAAACATGGATGCACATATGAAAAACTCTCCCCTTCTTTTTCCAATACAAAACCCATATTCGCATGCTTATTATCCCACCGTGATCTAACTATACATGCAAGCATGCATATTAGAAACATATATCACCCACTATTACCTATTCATGCTCTTAGAAACACACATATATAAATATCACATGCACACATAAATAAAAGGCTAAGACTTAAAGGTTAGGCACATACCATGGCCCGTGTGGACCCAGGAGCGTCCACCTCAGCCTCGTCGGGATCATCCATCCCGTCGTCATCCCCCTCCTCGTCCTCCTCAAAAACGGCCTCCTCGGCCTCGGCCCCAACACCAACACCGGCCTCTGCGGCCCCCATGCCCACACCCTCGGCCTCCCCGGCCTCCTCCCCAACATCGGCCTCTCCAACCTCCGTGCCCGCCGCACCGGAGGCTAAGCCCTCGAAAACACCCATGGTCCTTCTCTCCTCCTCTGCTTCCCTGGCCTCTATGGCCCCCCTATCCAACATCCCAATAATCGCGTCCAATGACGCCCTCTCACTCTCACTTACCCCCTCGGCCTCGGCCCCTCCCTCCATCACACCCTCAACCGATCCCCCGACCCCCGAAACCACCTCCTCGGCCACCACCGGTCGATCCCCATGCCTCCTCTTGCGTGTATAGCCTATCACACTCCCCCCTACCTCCGGGACAGCCCCCGAAGGCAAATCCCGGACCTCACCCACGCCGATGTCCGCCGGCGGCACCTCCGTCGAACCCATAGCCTCCCCCACGGCCTCGACCTCCAGCCTATCGCTCTCCGATGATGAAGAGCTCGGGCTACGCTCTCCACGAGCCACCCGTGGTCGCTTTCCCCTCGAAACAATCGCCTTCGACCTCGTCATCTTCCTCGGTGTGAAAAAGAAAAAGGAGAACCCAAACCTAGGGCTTCAAAATCAAGAGAAAAAGAGAAGGATTGAGGTCGAAATGGAGGAAGAAAAGGCAAAGAAATCAGGGTTCTTGAGTTTGAAACCGAAGAGAAGAAGAAGAAGAGGGAGAGTAATCGTTTAAAACGTATGGAGAGAGAGAGAGGGTCCCTTTTCGGTTATAAGGGACCCAGTCGAGGGGCGGCTACCCACGAGTAGCCGCCCCCTCTTGGGCGGCTAGTTAGCACTAGCCGCCCCTCCTAGTTTCTTTGTTTTGCTTCAAAACCCCTTTCCAAACTCTTCTCAGCCCTAAATTCCAAGGTTCTCCATACCAAACAGCCATGTATTGGTTTATTTCCAGACATTACTTGATCAAACACGACTTTCCCGAAGTTTCGCCGCACTTTCAGTACCACTCAAATTTGAATTTCTCCAGTTCTGGTTCTTTTCCAGAGTTCTTATCCTTCGGATGATCCAATTCACCCAAATCAAACTTTTACTTACTTTCTGTCGGCGATATACCCTCCTTGCTGAGTTTTCCCAAGCACGGGAACGGTAGGCACGAGGAAACTGACGCTGGGCTGCTCCGCGCACGATAGCTAAGAACCCCGACCGCAGGTTGGATCACTCACCATTTACTTTTCCCCGCCTTCCACCTGGATCATCCTTTAGGCTAAAAATTCTAAGTCAAGACCTAGCCTCTGACAGTCTAAATCAACTCTCCGAATAGTACTGTTCGTGTTGGCATTACTTCTTCAAGGTTGGGCCGGCCAAAATAGGGGTCTCTTTCCTTATCATCGGTCGAAGTCTTTCCTGCTTCGCACAAAGACTCCGGTTGATGAGGGACAGTTGTAGATACCCCAATTTTGACCGCTCAGAGAGACAGAAATACTTCAAGTAACACACGGAAATATCCCACAGTTGGGCATCCAATAGAGAACCAAAGGTTCGGTAAACCGGAAACCCTAAACCCTAGCCTTGACCTAAACCGGAAACCCTGACCTAAACATAAACCTAAATCGGAAACCCTAACCCTAACTCTAAAAACCCAAAACCCTAGAACCCCAAGTCCTTGGAAAGGGGCGGCTAGCCCTAACTAGCTGCCCCATACAAGGCGGCTAGTTTACACTAGCCACCCCACTGGCCGCCCTCTGGCTGACTTTGGACCAGTCCCCTGGATGGGACATAAAGCAGCATTAAATGCTGATCATTGCGGCGGGTCATGGCCTTTAGCCACCCCCTCTAGGCCGGATCACTACAAGTAACCGACCCAAGCCACCGCTTGTCAGAGATGGGACGTTTGGCAGGTCATGATAGGGGCGGCTACCAGGAAGTAGGCGCCCCATCCTGGGCAGCTAGTTAGCACTAGCCGCCCTTCACCTGGTCTCAGAAAGAAGAACCACAGAATTAATGAGAGGTCCAATCATAGCCAACCCACTCCATTACCCTCGGGATATTTCCTTGCCTCTTTTTTACTATAAATAGAGGGCTCCCAAAAAAAAAGAGGAAGAAAACAACATCACCAATCCATCAAAGAAACCATTTCACACCGACGTCCCACAATTCACATTCCCTTTCCCCACTAGAAATCGCAAGAGAGAGAGAGAGAGAGAGCCCCTTTTGTGAGAGAAACACCCATTCCCTACATAAAATACCCTCTCATCCCACCCTCTAGAAACCCGGGCTAAACCTAGCTTAGCCTCTGTCCAAAACAAAACCCATTCCCTACCGCAGTTCTGCCCAGTCCAACCCAGACCCTGGACGGCTAACCCTAGCTAGCCGCCCCCTGGCCGACGGCTAAACACAACTAGCCGCCCCCTATCCACACCCCCTATCCACACCCCATTTCCACACCACTTCGTCCCAAGACTCCTTTAGTCAAGCCTCGGAAGCAGAATATGATTATCTGTTTTTCACCTCTATTTACGGTATATCCGTGTCTCAGAGCGGAGACCCCACAAACTCCCCATTTAGGCGATCAAATCCCACCCAACCTTTTCCTGCTTTTAGAAAAAGCAGGTGGCGATCACACAAACCCCTGAATCCTCTTGAGACGCTATCGGGCGCCTCAACCAGGAACAACACCCCACACCTTCCGAGAAGACGATCGACCGAGCCCGCCAGGGCACGCACCCGATCTGAATCCCCGAAGAACCCCCACACAGGCACTCGCTCACCGCGCACCCCCCGCCGGGATCCGCTCCGACACCACCGACATTCGGAGGCCTTCCCGACGACACACCGACAGGTTGGTGTTATCCAACGTATGTTAGGTTGTAATTTGTGTGTTTACCTATTTGATGCCTTGTATGCATGTTTAAGTAGGCCATCGTTGGGTAATTAATTGCATATTATATATATGCCTATTGGGCCATGAGCCTTGTCTAATGAGATTAGATAAGTGTATGACCTCTTATGGGGTCATTCCATAGCATTGTCACTTAGAATAAAATGTTTTCCCCGCATCTGAGTTATGCGCCCTGTAGGGAATTCATGAGAATTCGTTGCGCTTATCGGTGTTTGATAACCGATGATGACGGATCCATAGGGATCGTATTCGCGGGAGTCGAGTGTTCTTTCCTTCGTCGGCTCCGAGTAGAGACTGACCGGCGTAGTAAAGTCTGGTGGGGTGCTCCCAGATACTACTCATGACGTGTGTTGGTGTGCCCATACGGCTGAGGTAGCGGTCATGGGAGGCTACCCGGTAGAGGCCAGAACCCTGTGAGGTGCTCCTAGGAACTGTCCACGACGCTTGTTGGTGTGCCAATATAGTAGAGATAGGGACCTGGGAGGCTACCAGTTAGAGACTACCGGATGACGAGCGTTGTAGAACAATCGATCTCTTCCCCAAGAGCCTATGTCACCCCAAAGAGGGGGTGAGGGGTGACGATGTAATGGGTCGGCGTTGGTTCGATCTGCCAGTCTGTGCAATTTCCCAAGATCCTATGTCACCGTAGGGGTGAGGGTGAGGGTATTGCTCCCAAAATCCTATGTCACCCGTTGGGGTGAGGGTGAGGGTGTGGTGGGTTGGCGTTGGTTCGATCTGCCAGTTTGTGCAATTTTCCAAAATCCTATGTCACCCGTCGGGGTGAGGGTGAGGGTATTGCTCCCAAAATCCTATGTCACCCGTCGGGGTGAGGGTGAGGGCGTTAGTGTGAGTGTGGTGGGCTCGAGTTGATACTCCACCCACCAGCTTGTGTAGTTGGTTTTCCCATGGGGTTCGCGTTGCGAACATGTAATGGTTCCTCCCAATATCGTCGTATACCGGGGCCCCGACGTTGAAGCTGCCCTGACAGAGTACTCCCACTTGTAGGTACTCCCGATGCATTCGGCGGATATACTGATCATGGGAGTGTAACAGGTGAGGCTACACGAGGGTGGACCACCGGACGATATTGTGAGCATGGATCGTTCTCCCCTTTGCCGGATCCGTGTTGATGCTTCCTAGGTACGAGCCACCCTGAGTGGACACTCACCTGTAGGTACCATCGATGCGCTCGACAGTGTACTGACCGTGACCGTTTCAAGGTAGAGGCTGCCCGGGAGAGCGCTACCAATTGATGAACGGTGTAGAACAGCAAGTTTTGTCCTTCAAGTCCCTAGGTTCAACCCTGTGGGGGCTAGGGCATGGGCGGGGTATGGTCGCACCGCCTTGTGACCTTGTTAACCGTTGGGTGTTTACCGATGGCTTTCCTTGATAGGAGATTGCCTTAGTATCGAATGATTATGTTGGTGTTTTGTTTCTGACCACTCACTGAGCGTATAGCTCACCCCTCGCGTACTGTTTCCTTTTACAGGTGCGTTGTTGGGCGTGGAGCTGGAGCTTCCTTGTCGCGTGATCTTGCCTGCGTGGAGCGTTCTGTTTGGTGAATTGGTGAGTGTGAGGCTGTCAGCAGTCCTAGAGTCTTGTGTATTTGTAGACCGTGCATGTGGCACCTGTTGTATTTTTATTTGGCTAGACTTGGTTCTCACAGGACAGTGATTGTGTATTCGAGTCTGTAATAATATTTTTGATTTGCAGACTTATTGACATTTTTATGCTTCTGCCTTTCATTTGAGTTATAAGTTATCATTGATTGCTAGCCTTGTGTATTATTTATTGGAGTCATTTGTTGACCTCTTGTATGATAGTTGATACTTTATATATTTACCACGTCTCGGGGACGCCTGGGGCGTGACAAAAGTTGGTATCAGAGCCTGGTCCTGTCAGAGCCTAAGTTGAGTCGTATAGATGAGTCGTAGGATTGTTATCCGAGTACTCTGGGTTTAGAAGTTTTCTTAGGTTGCTGACATGCCTCCTCGCATCCGTGGACGTGGACGTTGCCACCCCTGGACTCCCCTTAAGTTGTTGACTGAGTCAACTGATCAGAGTCAGTGTTGGGTTCCTCGTTGTGGGACTAAGGCTTGGGAAAGAGTTTCCAGCCCGGTTGTGTCGTATTGATGGACTTGTGATTGTGGGTTTGGATCGCGTCTCGATTATGGAGCTTCGTTCCCGGACATCGGTATTGCTAGTAACCATGGAGTTCGTGTGCGGCACTAGTTTCAAGTGTTGAGGATGTGGCGTATTGCTCATTAAGGGGTGATGTCTTCTTCCAGTCTTCCTACTCAAGATAAGGGGTCTTGCAGGGTCAGCATTGAGACCCGAGCTAGGGTACTCCGTGTTCCTTGTTTGGTTGTCAGGATATCCTATATCAGAACCTCATGGTGCCCTCCGAAGGTTCTTTTCCCAATAAAGGAATACCTTGGAAGCATCAAATTAATGATGGATTTTTCCTCACTTGGAAGGTGCGATAGCGAGTGGTGATGCATATGATCGGGATTGGGTGCATCCTATTGCAGCTTGGTGGGCGATCGCTTGTGGACTGGGATCTATAGCCCCATTTAGAGTCGCTTCGATATATCATCGTGCATTGTAGCTACCCAATAGAGGACAGAGTCCTGCAAGGTGCTCCCAGGTACTATCCACAACGCTTGTTGGTGTGCCCATATAGCAGAGATAGTGGACTTGGGAGGCTATCAGGTAGTGGCCACACCGAGAGAGTGCTACTGGATGACGTCGAGAGCTTGGACTCCCCATGATGAATCTGCCCATTGAGTGCATGATGCTGGAGTTCCAATGGTTATAGTTGGGCGACCTGTTGGTGGCGGCATGTGAAGCACAGTTTGCGGTACTGTCGCGTTTTCCCCCACATGGGTTGTAAACAAGGAGACGCGACGCTAAGCGTTCGTGATGGGACTCAATCGCCATATCAGGTAGATGACGTCGCTTAGGCGTTGTCAGGAATCGACGACCTCCTATTGCGTGTCTTGCGGATTAAGTGCGTTTGAGCGGCTTACCCAGCGTGTAAGGGTCATCATGAGTGCCAGCCATGCTCGAGGAGCAGAATTTGGACTTAATCATCCCAGGAATTATTTTGATCTCCCCGTAGGGGTTGAAGATCAAGTACCTCTTGCCACGAATTGATGATCTGTTTTGACCAGCTTTGGGAGCCAGTGTCTTTCTGTTGATCAATCTTCGCGCAAAGTACCCTATTTGGAGATCTGGGAGTTGGGCATTCCCTAGTTGGCCTTTCGTGACCGTTTCGGGCACTACGAATTTTGAGTACTGCCGTCGAGATAGACGAATACGCCAGAGGCGTACAAGGATCTCAAAAGTTTAATTGGGCCTCCGTGGGCTGTTCTGAGGTAGCCTTCATTGAAGTTGTTGGTCGGCAAGCCCTCAGGCGAAGTTGTGGATCGTCGCGTTGGAATGCGTTCATCCCTAGAGATTCCTCAGTGGACATAGGAGTGAGTTATCATGAATATCGTCGCAGGCTCGCTAAAGTCATGTCCGGGTCACGACGCCGTCTAGGTGATCACTGACCGACTGATTAAGTCTGCACTTTCCTCCCTATCCAACTGACTGAGTCTCTGGATGTTTTGGCGTGGGCATTCATCTCCACGATTGTTGTCTTCATGGCACTCCGGTCGGTGCTATTTTAGGCTGAGACGCGTGGTTTACTTCGAGGTTCTGGCTCAGCCTTTGGTAGGCTTTTTGCGCGAGCCTCCTTTAAGTACAGCGTTTCGATACCGACGGACGGCCAGGCAATGAGGACGATTTAGGCCTTGGAGGACATGCTATTTGCCTGCGTGCTCGACTTGGGGAAGTTGAGAGAGTCACCACACTCTAGGTAGGGGTTTGCCTGTCGAACGATCCCTTGTGTTGGGATGATTGAGGCGCGCTAGTTGGAGGGGCCATAAGTTATTTAATTGACCGTGCGATGGCCGAGATGGTTCGTGCGTGCCTCTGCACCACCCAGAATCGTCGGAAGGGCTACGTAGGTCATCGTCACCAGGATCCTACCTTCGGGTTCGGTGGATATGTTTTCATGAGGTGTCTCGGATTAAAGACATTCAGGGCGAGCGGAGTCAGCCTTTCATCGGACCGGTTTTCGTCCTTGAGTGGATTGGGGGAGGTGGCTGTCATAAAGCCTTGCCCCTGTAGCTGACACATGCCCGTAATGTCGCCCATGTCTCATAGCTGAGGCATTATGTCCATGATCCTGCTCATGTCATTCGGTTCGAGCCGCTCACCCTTGAGCAGGATTTGTTGTACATGGAGCAGTTGATCGAGACCATGGACCGATGTGAGAAGAGGCTCCGCACCCAGGCCGTTCCTTCGGTTAAAGTGCGTGGTAGCACCAGTTTGGTGCGCGGACCACTTGGTAGCCAATGGACTCTGTGGGTGACACTTCTACGTTCGGTCTTCCCTTTGGGTTTCCATAAATTTCGAGGACTAAATTTCCTAAGGGGGGGAGAATATTAGACCTGTGTCATTTCGAGTCCTAATTTCGATCGGAGTCGCTAAAATTTAGCTTTTAACCTACTAGGGGGGTTTGAGCACTCTGATTGAAATATAACTGCATATTATGGGTCCTGGTATTGTTTTGTACTACCCATAAAATTTTCATTTAATTCCGATAAAGTTTTTGGAATTATGCAGTTTTGGATTTGGTATTCGGATTTGATTTTGTTAAAATCCAAGATGAAGAGCTAAAAATCCAATATTATTACGAGATGTTCAATTTTTATCTAACTTCCATATAGAAGTGGAATTGGATCAACTGGATTCGTGTATCAAAAGTTATGGGTATTTTTCCGAGTATACCCCGAAGATGAGAAATCAAGGCAGCAGCCCTGTATGATGTTTAGCCAAGATTTCGGAATAGCTGCAGAGGTTATTTGACCTAGGTGTAAACATAAAAGCTGTAGATAATCTTCTTGGCTTTCCAATGGCTTTGGAATCGTGCAATTCGGAGCTGTATTGAGGAAGTTATGGCCATTTAAGTGAAGGCTGTCCAGAGTTTTTGGTCCGAGGACAGCTCGGTCATTCAGTCCGACTTTGCCTATTTAAAGGCCCCCAAATGCCCGACTTTGGCCTAATTTTTCCCCTCTTTTGGATCTGGTCCAGCCCCTTTGTTGTGTGTATTTGGTGGAGGAAATGAAGGTGATGGAGAAGAAGAATTCTTTTGGAGGAGATCTAGGTGAGTAGTATATGTTGTGGTTGTTCTTTCCTTCTCCTCTCTTTCAAGCTCCCCCCCCCCTCATTGTTTTCCCTCCCCTTTGGATATCAGCCCCGCCATGTGTTTGTGTTTATGCCTAAGTGAAGAAGAAGAAGCAAGGGAAGGAGGAAGAGGTGGTGGTTGCGGTGGTTGCGGTCGAGGTGGGCGAGGGTGTGCTTGCGAGCCCCTCCATCTCCCCATTCCTCCCCCCTCTCCTTTTGGTGAGTTTTCTCTCCTCCTAAAGTTGGTTTTCATGCATGTACTTGGGAGGGCATGCATGGGTGGTATTTGTGTTTGGGTGCAAGTGAGGGCTTGGGGGGAGGGTTGGAGGGTGGTGGGCGCGCGCGCTGGTCTGTCCGCCCGCGTGCGCATGCAGGTGCTCGCGCAATTGCGCGCGTGCGCGCGGGTGCCTGTGGAGCATCTGCGCGGGTGCGCGGGGCGCTGGAGGGGCCGCCCGGGTGTGCGCGCATCTGCTCGTGGTCTGCGCGCGTGTCTGCCACGGGTGCGCGCGTTTGCGCGTGGTCTGCGAGCGATGCGCGCGGCGCCCGGGGCTGTGCCCGGGACTCCCCGGGGGTACGTGCGACGCTGACCGGGGTCTAGTTTGGGTGTGCTGTGGGCCGGCACACTTGGGTGCGTGTCCGGAGGCTCGGGCTCACGTGCGTGCGTGCATGCTTGCGTGCGTACGAGCCTGGTTGCGTGCATGTCTAGCCTTAGGCATGCCTAGTTAATTCTATGTGTCTGTGTGTGCTTATACTCACCCCTATTGATACCTTTGACTTACAGATCTCGTCGGATGGGATGCGCGTCAACCTGGATATCGGTGAGTGGTTTGATTCCAAGCCTTCCGGGAGGGCTCGTTGCACGCAGTCGTGTTTCGCGCTTCCATGGGGCTTTAATTGCACCCTAAATATGCTAGATATCATGCATGCTAGGTGGTATAGCTCGTATATTGTGTAGAACCCCTATTCTACCTTATACTTGCTTATGTGTTATATAGAATATGGCATGACTTAGGTAGTTTTGTTTGAAATACTACCCCTATTTATCAAGCATGTTTAAATTGGGTTAATAATGGGGTGTATGCGTAATATTCCTCTAATTTAGGACTCGAGGGTGTGGTATAGTTGTTGCACCCATCTGTTGGGGCAAAACTATGACCAGCTCGAGAGAGGATGAGGCATTCCCTCTCTCTCGCCCTCCTTTTCGCGAGCTGAGTAAGTAGATGTAGTTCCTACTTGACTCTGGCTTGCTTAGAATTATTGGCATGCACCTGTTGTTGCGTAGATCGCGCTCAACCCTTCCCTTCTAGGTTGGTGTTATCCAACGTATGTTAGGTTGTAATTTGTGTGTTTACCTATTTGATGCCATGTATGCATGTTTAAGTAGGCCATCGTTGGGTAATTAATTGCATATTATATATATGCCTATTGGGCCATGAGCCTTGTCTAATGAGATTATACAAGTGTATGACCTCTTATGGGATCATACCATGGCATTGTCACTTAGAATAAAATGTCTTCCCCGCATCTGAGTTATGCACCATGGAGGGAGTCATGAGAATTCATTGCGCTTATCGGTGTTTATTAACCGATGATGACGGATCCATAGGGATCGTATTCGCGGGTGTCGAGTG
The DNA here is from genome assembly GCA_030737845.1 of Acorus calamus. Lineage (NCBI taxonomy): Eukaryota > Viridiplantae > Streptophyta > Magnoliopsida > Acorales > Acoraceae > Acorus > Acorus calamus. Next base: position 12,049,861 of record CM060872.1, read on the forward strand.
TTCTTTCCTTCGTCGGCCAAGTAGAGACTGCCTGGCGTAATAAAGTCCGGTGGGGTGCTCCCAGATACTACTCTTGACGCGTGTTCGTGTGCTCATACGGCCGAGGTAGCGGTCATTGGAGGCTACCCGGTAGAGGCTAGAACCCTATGAGGTGCTCCTAGGAACTGTCCACAACGCTTGTTGGTGTGCCCATATAGCAGAGATAGAGACCTGGGAGGCTACCAGGTAGTAGTGGCCACACCGGAGGGACTACCGGATGACGAGCGGTATAGAACAATCTACCTCTTCCCCAAGAGCCTATGTTACCCCGAAGAGGGGGTGAGGGGTGAGGATGTAATGGGTCGGCGTTGGTTCGATCTGCCAGTTTGTGCAATTTCCCAAGATCCTATGTCACTGTCGGGGTGAGGGTAAGGGTATTGCTCCCACAATCCTATGTCACCCGTTGGGGTGAGGGTGAGGGTGTTAGTGTGAGTGTGGTGGGCTCGAGTTGATACTCCACCCACTAGCTTGTGTAGTTAGTTTTCCCATTGGGTTCGCGTTGCGAACATGTAATGGCTCCACCCAACATCGTTGTATACCGGGGCCCCGACGTTGAAGCTAACCTGACAGAGGACTCCCACTTGTAGGTGTCGGTATCGTCGGGAAGGCCTCCAAGTGGCCGCGTTGTGTTGTCGGTGCTTTCGGAAAGGGCCCCGGCGGTGCGCGGGTGCGCGTGCGTGTGTGGGGGTTCTTCGGGGATTCGGATCGGATGCGTGCCCTGGCGGGCTCGGTCGGATCGTCTTCTCGGAAGGGTGAGGGGTGTCGTTCCTGGTTGGGGCGCCCGATAGCGGCTCAAGAGGATTCAGGGGTTTGTGTGATCGCCACCTGCTTTTTCTAAAAAGCAGGAAAAGGGGTGGGGTTGGATTTGATCGCCTACGTGGGGAGTTTGTGGGGTCTCCGCTTTGAGACACAGATATACCGTACACAGAGGTGAAAAACAGATAATCCTATTCTGCTTCCGGGGCTTGACTAAAGGAGTCTTGGGACATAGGGGTGTAAGTGGGGTGTGTATAGGGGGCGGCTAGTGGGGTCAAGCCGTCTGGTGAGGGGTGGCTACTAGGGTTTAGCCGTCCGGGACCTGGTCTGGTTTGGGCAGAACTTCGGTAGGGAATGGGTTTGGTTTTTGGACAAAGGCTAAGCTAGGATTAGCCCGGGTTTCTGGAGGGTGGGATGAGAGGGTATTTTATGTAGGGAAATGGGAATTTCTCTCACAAAAGGGGCTCTCTCTCTCTCTCTTGGGATTTCTAGTGGGGAAAGAGATTGTGAATTTTGTTGTGAATTGTGGGATGTTGGTGTTTGAATGGTTGTTTGAATAGGTGGTGATGGGTTTAAAGGCTTGGGGCCTCCTCTATTTATAGTAAAAGAGAGGCAGGGGAATGTCCAGGGGGTAATAGAGTGGGTTGGCTTCGATTAGACCCCTCATTAATTCTCTGGTTCTTCTGTCAGAGACCAGGTGAAGGGCGGCTAGTGCTAAGTAGCCGCCCAGGATGGGGCGGCTACTTCCTGGTAGCCGCCCATATCATAACCTGCCAAACGTCCCATCTCTGACAGGCGGTGGCTTGGGTCGGTTACTTGGGTTGATCCGGCCAAGGTTGGGCGGCTAAAGGTCATGACCCGCCGCAATGATCAGCATTTAATATTGCTTTATGTCCCATCCAGGGGACTGGTCCAAAGTAGGCCAGGGGGGCGGCTAGTACTAACTAGCTGCCTGGTGTGGGGCGGCTAGTTAGGGTTAGCCGCCCCTTGCCAGGGATTTAGGGATTTCGGGTTTCTGGTTTCTTGTTCTCAGCTTAGGGCTAGGTTTAGGGTTTTGGGGTTTAGCTTAGGGCTAGGACTAGGGTTAGGGTTTGAGTTTAGTTTAGGGTTTCCGGTTAGGGCTAGGGTTAGGGTTTGGGTTTGGTTAGGCTTAGGGTTTCCGGTTAGGGCTAGGGTTAGGGTTTTGGGTTTAGGTTAGGGTTTCCGGTTAGGGTTAGGGTTTGGGTTTAGGGTTTCCTGAACTTTGGTTCTCTTTTAGATGTCCAAAGGTGGGATATTTCCGTGTGTTACTTGAAGTATTTTCTGTCTCTCTGGACGGTCAAAATTGGGGTATCTACAATTGTCCCTCATCGGACGGAGTCTTTGTGCGAAGCAGGAAAGACTTCGACCGATGATAAGGAAAGAAACCCCTATTTTGGCCGACCCGACCTTCAAGAGTTTATGCCAACACGAACAGTACTATTCGGGGAGTTGATTTAGACTATCAGAGGCTAGGTCTTGACTTAGAATTTTTAGCCGAAAGGATGATCCAGGTGGAAGGAGGGGAAAAGTAAATGGTGAGTGATCCAACCCGCGGTCGGGGTTCAGCTATCGTGCGCGGAGCGGCCCGACCTTCAAGAGTTTATGCCAACACGAACAGTACTATTCGGGGAGTGGGTTGGCTTCGATTGGACCTCTCATTAATTCTCTGGTTCTTCTGTCAGAGACCAGGTGAAGGGCGGCTAGGGCTAACTAGCCGCCCAGGATGGGGCGGCTACTTCCTGGTAGCCGCCCCTATCATGACCTGCCAAACGTCTCATATCTGACAAGCGGTGGCTTGGGTCGGTTACTTGGAGTGATCCGACCGAGAGGGGGCGGCTAAAGGTCATGACTCGCCGCAATGATCAACATTTAATGCTGCTTTATGTCCCATCCAGGGGACTGGTCCAAAGTCGGCCAGAGGGCGGTCAGTGGGGCGGCTAGTTAGGGCTAGCCGCCCCTTTCCAAGGACTTGGGGTTCTAGGGTTTTGGGTATTTAGTGTTAGGGTTAGGGTTTTCGATTTAGGTTTAGGTTTAGGTTTGGGTTTAGGTCAGGGTTTCCGGTTTAGGTCAAGGCTAGGGTTTAGGGTTTCCGGTTTAGGTTTAGGTCGAGGCTAGGGTTTAGGGTTTAGGGTTTCCGGTTTAGGTTTAGGTCTAGGCTAGGGTTAGGGTTTCCGGTTTACCGAACCTTTGGTTCTCTATTGGATGTCCAATTGTGGGATATTTCCGTGTGTTACTTGAAGTATTTCTGTCTCTCTAGACGGTCAAAATTGGGGTATCTACAATTGTCCCTCATCGGACAGAGTCTTCGTGTGAAGCAAGAAAGACTTCGACCGATGATAAGGAAAGAGACCCCTATTTTGGCCGGCCCGACCTTCAAGAAGTTATGCCAACACGAACAGTACTATTCGGGGAGTTGATTTAGACTGTCAGAGGCTAGGTCTTGACTTAGAATTTTTAGCCTAAAGGATGATCCACGTGGAAGGCGGGGAAAAGTAAATGGTGAGTGATCCAACCTGCGGTCGGGGTTCTTAGCTATCGTGCGCGGAGCAGCCCAGCGTCAGTTTCCTCATGCCTACCATTCTCGTGCTTGGGAAAACTCAGCAAGGAGGGGATATCGCCGACAGAAAGCAAGTAAAAGTTTGATTTGGGTGAATTGGATCATCCGAAGGATAAGAACTCTGGAAAAGAACCAGAACTGGAGAAATTCAAATTTGAGTGGTTTGGGTTCTCCTTTTTCTTTTTCACACCGAGGAAGATGACGAGGTCGAAGGCGATTGTTTCGAGGGGAAAGCGACCACGGGTGGCTCGTGGAGAGCGTAGCCCGAGCTCTTCATCATCGGAGAGCGATAGGCCGGAGGTTGAGGCCGTGGGGGAGGCTATGGGTTCGACGGAGTGCCGCCGGCGGACATCGGGGGCTGTCCCGGAGGTAGGGGGGAGTGTGATAGGCTATACACGCAAGAGGAGGCGTGGGGATCGACCGGTGGTGGCCGAGGAGGTGGTTTCGGGGGTCGGGGGATCGGTTGAGGGTGTGATGGAGGGAGGGGCCGAGGCCGAGGGGGTAAGTGAGAGTGAGAGGGCGTCATTGGACGCCATTATTGGGATGTTGGATAGGGGGGCCATAGAGGCCAGGGCAGTAGAGGAGGAGAGAAGGGCCATGGGTGTTTTCGAGGGCTTAGCCTCCGGTGCGGCGGGCACGGAGGTTGGAGAGGCCGATGTTGGGGAGGAGGCCGGGGAGGCCGAGGGTGTGGGCATGGGGGCCGCGGAGGCCGGTGTTGGTGTTGGGGCCGAGGCCGAGGAGGCCGTTTTTGAGGAGGACGAGGAGGGGGATGACGACGGGATGGATGATCCCGACGAGGCTGAGGTGGACTCTCCTGGGTCCACACGGGCCATGGTATGTGCCTAACCTTTTAGTCTTAGCCTTTTATTTATGTGTGCATGTGATATTTATATATGTGTGTTTCTAATAGCATGAATAGGTAATAGTGGGTGATATATGTTTCTAATATGTATGCTTGCATGTATAGTTAGATCACGGTGGATAATAAGCATGCGAATATGGGTTTTGTGTTGGAAAAAGAAGGGGACAATTTTTCATATGTGCATCCATGTTTGTCGTATACGGGAAGGGAAATGACACGCCTTAGCATGCTTGCATTTGGTGGCTTTTGTATGCATATATATTTTTCAGAATACATATTTTCATGTGTATTTTTCATGCTTTTGTTTTAGCATACGAAAGCTTATCTTGCTAAGCATGGTTTCTAAATGAATTTGTAGACTTGGATTCTTACCGCTCGACTACTTTTAAACTAACCCATGTTCCCTTCGTTTGTTTTGTAGAGACCGAATCGTATTCGGGCTCTGTGGCATGGGACGAAGAGGTGGTACGATGCCTTGGGGCAGGAGGAGAGGGGCTTGGTGGATGGAGCGGACTTTCGTTCTTTCTTCCTGATCGAGCCATTCCACGTTCACCGTCCTTACGTGGAGGCTTTGGCCGAGAGGTGGGATCCGGAGGATTGTGCTTTCATTCTCCCCACTGGTGTTGTCATGCCAACCCTCGAGGACGTTTATCGGATCACCGGCCTTCCGGTGTCAGGGGAGGCAGTGATCGCAGCCACCCTTGCTGACTATAAGGCACTTTTCCAGGAGTTGATTGGGGAATGGGACTATGTGGAGCGTGTGAAGACACTGAACCGGATCCCCCTTGGACAGTTGTCAAGGCAATATGGCCTTGGCTCCTTTACAGAGCGTCAGAAGGGCGAAGCTGCAGCTAGCTTCGAGAGGCGGCGGGCGATGATCGAGGCGAGAGAGGCGGCCGCGTGCCCACAGAGGGCACGAAGGGAGTTGAGAGCGTTCTTCCTCTACTTCTTCGGCCGAGTTCTCTTCTTGACGGCCTCTGACAAGGTTTCCTCTCACTCTCTCTTGCTTATGAGGGACCTGGAGGGCATGGGGCGATACACCTGGGGAGCGGCGATGCTTGCCCATCTATTCGCGGAGCTCTCGAAGAAGGTCAAGAGGGCCGGAGGAAAGAACCTTGGCGGTTTTGCTCCCTTTCTCCAGGTATGTGTGAGTAGAGGGTGTTTTCTTTACCGGTTCGACTCGTTTGACTTTGATGGTTCCCATCTTTGTTTGGGCAGGTCTTTGGGTATGAGCATTTTGCGATTGACCGCCCGGCCCTGGTGCCTTTTGATCGTGTTCTCCCTTGGGCCATGAGATGGGCACCCCAGGGATCTTCGCGCTTGTATCGCCTCGCTCAGTTCCGGGAGGCCTTCCATGTCTTGATGGAGGAAGAGGTATAAAATTTTCTTCTTCGAATTTAATTTGGCTTGTATTTGGTTTTCTTTTGACTAAGCGCTCTTCCTATCTTTTGATGCTTTATAGATGACGTGGAGGCCCTATACGGAGGAGGAGGCCCCTGAGGAGTTATCGCGGGATGTCTGGCTGATCTACTTTAATGAGGTCGTGTTCCATGCGATCAGCCGGGTTGTCCGCCAGCTTGGGTACCACCAGTGGGTGCCCAATCTTCTGCCGCGGAGCCCCTCGATTCCGGTGGCCGGGATTCCTCGGGACACGAATCTCCCAAGGAATTACGCTACGTACGTGGCAGGATGGATGGGTCGAGGCGTCTTGGTGGAGCGTCGTCCTGAGGTGACTTCGAGCGACAAATACCTAGCTTGGTATCGTCGGGAGTATGCGGGTATCCTCGGGACGATGGAGGAGGAGATCCCGGATACCTACGTAAGTTTGGAAGCTCTCCTTCTCTTCTTCGTTCTCTTTTGCTTGAATATTTTCTGAGTGGTGTTTGCTTTTGTAGGTTGAGTTGAATGAGATGGAGAAGAGGCTCAAGGCCGCCAATGAGCACCTCCAAGCGCGAGCTAGGCAGATAGAGGCGTTGCGGGTTCAGAGAGGATGCTTGTAGGACCAGGTCCGCCCCTCCTTCTTCCATGATTTCCGAGTGAGAGCTCGAACTGACGAGTGAGCTAGATGCGGCCCGGAGCGAGTTGACGGCCACACGGATGGAGTTGGGCCAGGCGAGGGGCAGGGCTTCTCGGGCTGAGGAGGAGGCGGACCGGCTGAGGTCCAGGGTGGCTTCGAGAGAGGAGGGGTTCATCACCCTAGGCCGTGAGAGGGACTCCCTCCAGATGAGGGTGTCGGAGTTGGAGGCTTCGGCAAGTGTTCCCGGAGGTTTGATGGGGGACTTGGTTCGTTCTCTCCAGGCGGCCGGGGATAGGGCTCGAGAGGCGCTCAGGGCGTCGGAGGCGAGGGCGCGGGAATTGGAGGAGAGGTTGAGGGCCGCCGAGGATCGGGCCAAGGGGCAGAGAGTCGCCTCCGACAGAGATTGGAGAGGAGAGACAGAGACATGCAGTAGGTCCGTCTTTGGGAGGCGACTATGAGGGGGAAATTGGTTGGAGGGGGCTCTATGACCGAGGCGGACCTCGATCTTCTTCCACTTGAGCCTGAGCATTCTCTCTCGGCTTCCTTGGCTACCGGGGCCACCCTCAGCCGTGCCTCTCGTCCTTCGGTGTCTCGGAGTCATGGGATATACGCGAGGGCCGCGTCTTCGGTTTGAGAGACTCCTGCCGCTCCCGATGCTTCAGAGGTTCAGTCTTCTCCTCATCCGCCGCTCCCTTCTCAGCCAAGTCAGGACGTTCCTCCTACTCAGCCTCCAGCGGATGATGATACGCCGAGGTATAGCTTCTTTGTGTCTTGGTTTTAAGTAGAAGAATAGTATATATGCGATGAATTCATGCTTTTCTTCTTTTGTTTTTGGTTTTAGGTGATATTTCAGTGAGGTATAGCTCAAGACCTCGGAGTTTGGAGCGTTTCGAAGGAAAAATATCCTCTTTTATGCTCTCTCTTAGGTTTAGAAAATAAGTCTATGTTTGTGGTTTTGGTGGGACAATTTAATTTCTCGTTTTATATGCATGGTTTAGAATAATTTAGCATGGATGTTTGGTGTTAAAGAGCTCCCTTTATTTAGAAAACGAGTATTTCGTGGATGGGTGATTTTGGTGTTTTTATACTTTTAATTCGTGGATGGGTGTAGGGTTTTGATTATATATTTGTTTTAGCATGGTATTTATATAGGTTTTGTGTATGAATATGTGTATGAAATGTGTACATGCAGGTTTTGGAAAGAACTGATCTCAATAGGTAAAGAAGTGTTGAAGAGTTGATCGAATATGGACCGACACAGCTGAAATAGGTGCAGGCAGGGGGCGGCTTGTGTAAACTAGCCGCCCAGTGAGGGGCGGCTAGTTGTGTTTAGCCGCCCCCTGCCTGGGGCTTCCTCACCTGAAACAAAGGACAGGGGCGGCTACTGTAAACTAGCCACCCCCTGCCTGGGGCAATTTGGTTCTGCTGCTGTCGAAAGTCTTCGTGACCGTTTCAACCTTCGAGACCTACAAAAACATCCCTTCCATGGACCAAGTGTTAAATCTGTCCGGATTGCGCCCCTGCACTGACTTTCGAGCTCTTTCTTGCTTGAATTGTCAAGGGATACAATCCATCTTAAGGTGAAATGGAAAAAGATAATGCGAGAAGATAAAGTGCGGGAGACCATGCTTTAGTATGCAAGGAAGGGATTCAAAGTGCGTGAGTGAAGAAAACTTTTAAGTATGTGTAAAAGGTGGGACAATTTCTTCTCAGGCATGTGCGGCAAGGGCACGAAATGAGTGGGGACAATTTTAATATTTGTGGGGGCAATTTTCATATGAGTGGGGACAATTTTAATATTACTAGGGACAATTTTCCAAGAAAATCGGATGCCAAGGTGTTTTGGAAAAGAAAAATGCAAGCTTATGCGTAAGTATAGTTGGCATAAGGGGGCATTTTAGTTTTTCAATGGTTTCTTACGTGAGAGGGTAATGTTCTCGATTTTTTGAAGTAAAAGATGCCATCAAGTCCTTGTGGAGGAGCCCTTGTGGTCACCCATGTCCAAACCAGGATTGTATTTGAACGGTATAAGCCTTAGGTGTCGATTTTTCTAGGTTCATGGGTTTCAAATGCTTAATCATATTATTCTAAACATGCTGAAAAATCCATGAGTGTACCAAGAGTCGAGTCAAATAAGCTTCCCTTGGATAAGCAAGTTTCTAAGTGAACTCATGTGAGTGTGTGTAGTTGTAAATCTGGACATGATATACCTTTGGTCAAAATTTTGCCTTTCCCGGTAGACGTAGTTCAATTTAGAATCCCATTGCGAAATAGAAAAAGGGGGGGGGGGAATGGGGTAAGAGTAATATCTTCCTTTCGGGCAATATTTTAGAATTGACCCAGTCTAACACATGTCTTACTTTCTAGGTCCCTCTGGCTTTCTTCTTTTTATCACTTCTTTATTTTGGATGGAAAGTACAGTCTGTTGTTTGGACCTGTACTGGTATAGCCGTTGTCTAGCGTATACCGTGCGTAAAGGCGTGAAAGCCTGCTAAAATAGAGAGTTTAACCCGTTCACTTGGGTGTTATTTTCTTTTGTTGGCCTCTCATTGCCTGATTTTTTTTTATTTGAGGGGGGTGCTCTACTGTTTTTCACCCCGATTCTTTTCATGCTTCCCCTCTAGAAGTGTTTGCATAGTGCCAGAGCCAGTTTTGGGACATATGCCAGGTCTAGGTAACTCCTCATTTTGACCTAGGGTTAATACGAGTGGGGGGGGGGAATAAGGGATGTTTTGCTTGGGGGTTTTAAATTGTCCCAGTCTACGGGGTAGGCAATTTCTCTTCTTTCAGGTGAATCTAGTCTAGTTATACGTGTGTGAAGGAAACGGCATGATTTGGCGGAGATGTGTTCAAATTGATACGAGTTTATCTTTGAGAGTCTTATAATTTTATCATCAAGTACTAAACGCTGGAAATCGCAGGAAGGAAGAATAATAGTTCTTAAGTATTGAAAGCTATTCATGCATGGAATTTGTTTAGATAAAGTGCATTCCACGAACCTGGAACCTCGACTCCTTCGGCATCTACCAGGAGGTTGGCATTCCCGGAATAGGTATGGGTGATCACATAGGGTCCCTCCCATGTGGGTTGCAACTTTCCTCTTGGGTGAGGCTGTCTTGATGGCGTGATTTGCTTGAGTACTAATTCCCCGATTTCAAATTTTCTTTTTATTACCTTCTTTTCAAATGCCCTTGCCACCCTTCTTTGGTCGTCTAGTAGTATCATATATATTTTTGAAAGCGTGAAGACAGATGCATACTTATGGTTTTGAAAAGGGGCATGTGTTGGTGAATAGATATGTTTTTCGAAAAAGAATGCGGATAAGGTTTGAAAAACAGCTTTGCTTTCAGAAGGGAAGTATGGAAAGACAGTTTGAAAAAAAATGCTTTTGGCGGAAATCATGGAGATATGGTTTTGCTTAAACATTTTGTTTTGAAGATAGGTGTGGAAGTACAGATTTGGAATACATTTTCGTCGTGAAGAAGAGTGTGGAAATGTAGTTTGTAAATATTTTCGTTGTTTTTGGAAAATATGTAAAGAAAGTTTGGGAAAGTGTTTCATTTTTTTGTTGGAAGCACCGAAATACGGTTTTTTAAAACTTTTGTTTTGAAGGAGAGTGTGGAAAACATGTTCTTAGAAAACACTTTTTTTTTGGAAAAAAGAGTGGAAGTAAAGCTGGAAACAAGTATGTTTAGAGTTGGGGAATGAAAGCTGATCGGCATGTATTTTTTTGGATTTTGGTTTCTTTTAGGAAAGCTGGTGAACAAATACGTATCGGGTGTGAAAGCGAAAGCTGGTAAACAAATATTTTTTTTTTTGGATTTTTAGAAAAAGCTGTAAACAAATATGTACAGGGTGTAACGAAGGCGAAAGCTGGTAAAATTTTTTTTTTTTGATTTTGGAATTTTAGAAAAAGCTGTAAACAAATATGTACAGGGTGTAACGAAGGCGAAAGCTGGTAAACAAATATTTTTCGATTTTGGATTTTTAGAAAAAGCTGTAAACAAATATGTACAGGGTGTAACGAAGGCGAAAGCTGGTAAACAAATATTTTTCAATTTTGGATTTTTAGAAAAAGCTGTAAACAAATATGTACAGGGTGTGACGAAGGCTTACCCGGGGGGATCGGTACCTAGTTCTTGGATTCGCATTGTTTCCTCGAGTCGGCTTCGCTTGGTCAGCCGGCTGATGTCTGGTGGGGGTCCCCTATTCCCAAACTCTTCTTCCCTGAGTCTCTTCAAGGGCCTTCCTTGATGGAGCAGTTCTTTGTCAGTGGAGCCTGGCTTCCAACATGCGAGCACCTCTAGCCAGATGCGCATGGCACAGACGCTCCAATTCCGGGCCCGTGTCTCGTTAAAGCGTGCTTCTCCCCATATGGATATTACTTTCCCGCGGTACGGGAAGCGAAGACATTGGTGTCGGGTGGATGAGACAGCTTCGATGCTGTTGAGCCATGTCCTCCCAACAATCAGAGGGTGGGGCGATTGAATGTTCATCACCATGCACTTAACGATGGTGGAGACCGGGCCGATCTTTAGCGAAAGCGTGACCAGTCCGCAAGCGTTTTTGCGTGTGCTGTCGAAGGCGTAGATGTATTCGTTCGAGGGCTCCAATCTTTGGACCCTGCCTTCTAGCTTCTGGTAGGCGGAATATGTAAGAACGTTAGTTTCCGCTCCCGTGTCGATGAGAATGTGCCGGAATTCCCTCCCTCCGAGTACAGCAGTGATTGCGAGGGGTGCGGAGCGGGCTCCGGCTTTGGCGAATTCATGGGGGAGGAAGGTGATCGAGTTGGGCTCCGTAAGATCGCTTGGAGGATGCAGGGTCCTGGCCATTTCTCCCGAGGGATAGTTGTTGTCGTAAGGAGACCCAGGTGGACTGCCACTTTCATCCTCGTTCCCCGGTCGTAGGGCTAGTGTGATCATATTATGTATCGCCCAGTTGTTCTCGTTTTCATACTGGAGGCGCGCCTCTCCCCAGATTGTCAGAATATGACTCAAAAAGGGCAGTCGAAGGTATTGGTGCCGGGGGGAACAAATAGCTTGGATGCTGTCTAACCATGGTCGCCCCAACATCAATGGTACCTTGTGTCGATGTCAGCCACGAAGCAGGCTACTTCGCAGATGAGAGGGCCGATGGATAGCTCGAAGGTTCCGAGGCCGCGGAGAGTCTTTCCGGTATGGTTGAAAGCTTGGATAGTATGGTGGGCCAGTTGGACGGGATGACAGCCTAGTCTGAGTATCCTTTGGTAAGTGGAGCATGTCATTATGTTCATGCCTGACCTTGGATCTACAAAGATGTTGTTTAGCCACAACATTTGAAGTCGTCCGCGGATGTGTAGGGGGTAGACTCGCAGTCTGGGATCTGGGAGGTCTTGGTCAATGAACGAAATGGTCATTGGACGGCGGGGGCCGACGACAGTGTCGGTACTCTTGAAGGACCCGTTGTCGTCCGGATGCAGATCATCCGACGTACATTCCCCTCCTTCGGGTCCTTCGCTAGCTCCTTCGGGGATCTCTACAAATGGCTCTTCTTCTTCGTCTCCTCCCGGGTTTTCTAGTCCGCTTTCGTCAGATTCGATGTTGATGATTGCGGGAAGGGCGAGAACTGCATCTTCTTCTTCACCATAGAGTATGGCAAGGTCATGATTGTCGAGGTTCAGCTGGAAGGGCTCGTTCTGCTCTTCCTCCTCGGATTCTTCGGACAGACTGTCGTCAGTGACATCTTCTGAACTACTTGATTGTGGTGGTGGTTGTCTCCCTCTCCTGACCATGTTTACTATGTGGGCTCCAGATGTGGATGCTTGGTTGTGACCTGGCAATGGGTCAGTAAAAATGCCAAGTGGCTTGGAGGCTTGAGAATTGCCCTGGTTTAAGTGGATTTTGATCATGGCCCAATCAAGGCGCCTGTCGTCATTTAAATCATAGATAAAATCCCGAAAAACAATGCACTGTTCTACGGTATGACCATGTTGTTGGTGGTATTGACAGTAACGCTGTCTGCTAGCCCCGGGGAGTGGAGGTTTAGCAGCTGGGAGGGAGATACTATTTGTGTCCATCAGTACCCTAAAAATTCTAGTTAGTGTTTCTGGGAGGGGAGGGTAAGAGTCCCTCTTTCCCATTCGTCTTTGATCATAGGATGTCGAAGGGGAGACCTCATTATAAGTATTTTGGGAGGGTTACCTAGGACTTAGGTTCTGACTTCTCAAGAAGCTGGAATAGAAAAGGGTCCTAGGCTGGCCTTGTCTTGAGATTACAGGGTTTTGGACCGGGGAACTTTGGATTATCGGGTTTTGTTGTGTCGGCACGGGGACGGGTACTGATCGAGTAGTGAAGTTCTGGTTGATTTGCCGAGGCGGTGCATACCCGGATGAACCGGACGTGTACTGTCTCGGAGCCGTTCCTTGATCAGGAACTCGTGCTCCGTTCGGGTAGATTGCCGATACTTGTGTAATAATCCCCTCTACCGTGGGGGTTTGTGCCTTCGAGGTGGTTGTCCAACCCTATGGCTGATAGGTGGGGACTGGGTTTGGACTACTGGGGCTGCACAACGGGAAATCCTGTTGTGGCGGTCAATCAGAAGCTGATACGTTATACAGTCTCCGTACGAAAGGCTCGTACGAAGTTCTGGACTCAGGCTCTGTAACATCATGTCAATTTCTTGACATTCTGTGAGTTGCTGGCTGGTCCAGTGGACAAGTGTGCGCCATCGAGACATGTATTGTTCAAATTCCTCCCTAGGCCTCATTCTTTCTACGGTTAAATCCAAAATAGAGGGGGTTCTGATCCTCTGGTAACCGTAGCGGCCCAAGAATTTCTCGATTACAGCTGAGAAATTCGACAAGTGATCTACAGGGAGGGTGGAGAACCATTGTAGTGCTTCTCCTTCCAATGATTTTTGGAAGAGGAAGACTAGCAGAGGTTGATTATCTAGAAACAGGCGTGCGTCTAGATAAAAGGCAGTTAAATGAATGTCTGGGTCTCCGCGACCGTTATACCAGAGAAATTTGGGGATTTTGAACCCCTCCGGTAGGTGAACTGACAGGATTTGTCTCAGGTTATGTAGAGACATGTGTTTGGGGGCTGAGGGACCAGTCTCGGAGAGAATTCTCCGGATGGTATCGTCCAGTGTTTCTCCCCGGGGAGGGCTGCCTAGCGGTCCCGGGTTTGGGGTGGCCGGGTAGGGGCCTGTGGTGGAAACAGCTGGGAATATTGGATTCGCGGGGGAAAGGGGGGTGAATGAAAAGACGCTCGGGTTGACCGAGTGACTGGGCGTGAATGGGGTTTTGGGAATGGCCTTAGGGGTTTCGACCGGGACCTCCTGTCTTAGGGTTTTGACCTGGCGGTAGTCGGCGAGGTCATGAAACATGTCCTCTACAGATTGGTATCCTAGACTGGCCATCCTTTCCTCTAGATGGGTTAGGAATTGTGTGGCCTGACCCTCTTGGTGGGTTCTTTCCTCTAGTATCTCCTCCTCTATGCGGGATTCCATGATGCGTGTGAAATGATTTAAGGAACGAATGCAGATATAAAGCAGTAAATAAAGTGGTAAAGGATTGCGCAGCGGTGTGCGGCTTACAAAGCAGTAAAGGATTGCGCAACGGTGTGCGGCTTACAAAGCAGTAAAGGATTGCGCAGCTGTGTGCGGCTTACAAAGCGGTAATGGATTGCGCAGCTGTGTGCGGCTTACAAAGCGGTAAATAATGTTGTGATGTGAATTAGAGGAGGAACTGATTCGAGGGGTCGGAAATTCTAACCTTCCTAGAGGGTTGATAGCATTCTAGTCAAGCTTGTAAAATGGGGCAGAAGAGGATTACCTTTTGTTGTTTTTCACGAGGGAGGTCCCACCGTGATCACCAGATTTGTCGGTGTGTCATCGGGAAGGCCTCCGAATGTGGTGGTGTCGGAGCGGATCCCGGTGGGGGTGCGCGGTGAGCGCGTGCATGTGTGGGGGTTCTTCAGGGATTCAGATTGGGTTCGTGCCCTGGCGGGCTCGGTCGGATCGTCTTCTCAGAAGGGTGAGGGGTGTCGTTCCTGGTTGAGGCGCCCGACAGCGTCTCATGAGGATTCAGGGGTTTGTGTGATCGCCACCTGCTTTTTCTAAAAGCAGGAAAAGGTTGGGTGGGATTTGATCGCCTACGTGGGGAGTTTGTGGGGTCTCCGCTCTGAGACAGATATGCCGTACACAGAGGTGAAAACAGATAATCCTATTCTGCTTCCGGGTTTTGACTAAAGGAGTCTTGGGACAAAGGGGTGTGGATATGGGGTATGGATAGGGGCAGCTAGTTGTGTTTAGCCGTCGGCCAGGGGGCGGCTAGCTAGGGTTAGCCGTCCACGGTCTAGGTTGGATTGGGCAGAACTTCGGTAGGGAATGGGTTTGGTTTTGGACATAGGCTAAGCTAGGTTTAGCCCGGGTTTCTGGAGGGTGGGATGAGAGGGTATTCTATGTAGGGAATGGGTGTTTCTCTCACAAAAGGGGCTCTCTATCTCTCTCTCTCTTGGGATTTCTAGTGGGGAAAGGGAATGTGAATTGTGGGATGTTGGTGTGGAATGGTTTCCTTGATGGATTGGTGATGTTGTTATCTTTTTTTTTTTTGGGACCCCTCTATTTATAGTAAAAGAGAGGCAGGGAAATATCCCGAGGGTAATGGAGTGGGTTGGCTTCGATTGGACCTCTCATTAATTCTCTGGTTCTTCTGTCAGAGACCAGGTGAAGTGCGGCTAGTGCTAACTAGCCGCCCCTATCATGACCTGCCAAACGTCCCATCTCTGACAAGCGGTGGCTTGGGTCGGTTACTTGGAGTGATCCGGCAGAGAGGGGGCGGCTAAAGGTCATGACCCGCCGCAATGATCAGCATTTAATGCTGCTTTATGTCCCATCCAGGGGACTGGTCCAAAGTCAGCCAGAGGGCGGTCAGTGGGGCGGCTAGTGTAAACTAGCCGCCTGGTATGGGGCGGCTAGTTAGGGCTAGCCGCCCCTTTCCAAGGACTTGGGGTTCTAGGGTTTTGGGTTCTTAGAGTTAGGGTTAGGGTTTCCGATTTAGGTTTAGGTTTAGGTTTAGGTTTAGGTCAGGGTATCCGGTTTATGTCAAGGCTAGGGTTTAGGGTTTCCGGTTTAGGTTTAGGTCGAGGCTAGGGTTTAGGGTTTCCGGTTTCGGTTTAGGTCTAGGCTAGGGTTAGGGTTTCCGGTTTACCGAACCTTTGGTTCTCTATGGGATGTCCAACTGTAGGATATTTCCGTGTGTTACTTGAAGTATTTCTGTCTCTCTGGACGGTCAAAATTGGGGTATCTACAGTGGGGAGGGTGGAGGGGATAGGAGAGGCTTGGGATGGGGCCAGGGAGGCTGAGGGTATGGGAACCGGGGCTGTAGAGGCTGGTGTTGGTGCTGGAGCTGAGGCCGAGGAGGCCGTGTTCGAGGAGGATGAGGAGGAGGACGACGACGGGATGGACGATCCCGACGAGGCCGAGGTGGACGCTCTTGGGTCCACACGGGCCGTGGTATGTTCCTAACCTTTTAGTCTTAGCCTTTTTATTTTGGTGTATATGCATGTGTTTTGGTTGGTATGAACAAGTTGTATATGTGTGTTAAAAAAATAGGCATGTTTGTGTATAAGTTAATCATGGTGGGACGCGTAGGCATGCTGATATGGGTTTGTTTTTTTTTTTATAGGGAGGGGGCAATTTGTATATATATCCATGTTTGTTATATGCATACAAAGGAGAGAGAAATGATATAGCTAGTATGCTTGCATGCGATATTTTTCTACATGTATGTGATTCCGTACGTGTTTGATCGTGGTAGAGTATGAGGGAGTGCATGCATTCCGCGGGTTCAAGTGCTACCTATATGTTTTGGTGTGTTTTGGGGAAGGTATATAAGCATGATAGGCGGTAAAATGAAGCATACGAGCAATGACCACGGTGGGATAAGAGGGTAAAGCATGTGATTTTATAGGTGTATTTTGTAAATAGAGGAGAGTAGATTTTCGTATGAAGTCTCATATTTCATGCCCTTTTTTTAGATTTTAATGTGTAGGAGTTTTATTGTGCTAAGCATGGTTTCTAGGAAATGAATTCATTTAGACTTGGATCCTCACCTCTCGATCGCTCTGGACTAATCCATTTTCATTTGTTTTGTAGCGGCCGAATCGCATCCGAGCCCTTTGGCATGGGACGAAGAGGTGGTATGATGCCTTGGGGCAGGAGGAGAGAGCTTAGTGGATGGGGCGGGCTTCTGCTCCTTTTTTATCGAGCCGTTCCACGTTCATCGCCCATATGTGGAGGCATTAGCGGAGAGATGGGACCCGGAGAGTTGTACGTTCATCCTCCCTACCGGTGCTGTTATGCCGACGCTCGAGGACGTCCATCGAATCACTGGCCTTCCGGTCTTGGGGGAGGCGGTGATTGCGGCCACCCTTGCCGACTACAGGGGGCTTTTCCGAGAGTTGATCGGGGAATGGGAGTTCGTGGAGCGGGAGTGGACGCTGAACCGGATCCCTTTGGGGAGGCTTTCGGGGCAGTACGGCCTCGGTTCCTTTACAGAGCACCAGAAGGGCGAAACTGCAGCTAGCATTGAGAGGAGGCGGGCGATGATTGAGGTGAGAGAGGCGGCCGCGTGTCCACGGAGGGCACGGAGGGAGTTGAGGGCATTCTTCCTTTACTTCTTCGGCCGGGTCCTCTTCTCGACGGCCTCTGACAAGGTTTCTTCTCATTCTCCCCTGCTGATGAGGGACCTGGGGGGCATGGGACGATATGCCTGGGGAGCGGCGATGCTTGCCCATCTATTTGCGGAGCTCTCGAAGAAGGTCAAGAGGGCCAGGGGAAAGAACCTTGGTGGCTTCGCACCATTTCTTCAGGTATGTGTAAGTGGTAAATGTCTTTTCCTTAGTTTAACTCACTTTGATCATAATAATTTTCCTCTTGTTTTGCTAGATCTTCGGGTACGAGCATTTCGCCATTGATTGCCCGACTTTGGCTCCGTTTGATCATGCCCTCCCTTGGGCTATGAGATGGGAACCCCGGGGGTCTTCTCACTTGCACCGCCTTGCTCAATTCCGAGAGGCCTTCCGTGTCTTGTCGGAGGAAGAGGTATAAGTTTTTCTTCGAATTTCGTTGGCTTGTATTTGGTTTTCTTTTGGCTAAGCACTCTTCCTATCTTTCGATGTTTTTTAGATGACGTGGAGGCCTTACTCGGAGGAGGTTCCCAAGGCCCTGGCGCGAGACGTTTGGTTGATATATTTTAATGAGGTCATGTTTCATGCGATCAGCTGGGTCATCCGTCAGCTTGGGTATCATCAGTGGGTGCCCGATCCTCTGCTGCGGCGCCCCTCGATTCCGGTGGCTGGGATTCCTCGGGACACGAATCTCCCGAGGAATTACACTACGTATGTGGCGGGATGGATGGGCCGAGGCGTCTTGGTGAAGCATCGTCCTGAGGTGACTTCGAGTGACGAATACCTAGCTTGGTATCGTCAGGAGTATGCGGGTATCCTCAAGACGATGGAGGAGGAGATCCAGAACGCTTATGTAAGTTGAAAATCCTTTCTCCTTTCCTCGTTCCCCCTTGCTTGAGTATCTTCTGAATGGTATTTCCTTTTGTAGGTTGAGTTGAATGAGATGGAGAGGAGGTATAAGACCGCCAATGAGCATCTCCAAGCGCGGGCCAGGCAGATAGAGGCGTTGCGGATGCAACGAAGACGCTTGCAGGACCAGGTCTGGGTCCTTGAGGCTCAGGTGGATGCTCTGTCGAGAGCGAGGGCTGATGGCGCTTCTTCTTCTTCCGCCCCTCCTCCTCACATGGTTTCCGAGCGAGAGCTCGAGCTGACGAGGGAGTTAGATGCGGCCCGGAGTGAATTGACGGCCACACGGATGGAGCTGGGCCAAGCGAGGGTAGGGCTTCTCGAGCTGAGGAGGAGACGGACCGGCTGAGGTCCATGATGGCCTTGAGAGAGGAGGGTTTCATTACCCTAGGATGTGAGAGGGACTCCCTCCAGATGAGGGTGTCGGAGTTGGAGGCTTCAGCGGGCGTTCCTGGAGGTTTGATGGGGAACTTGGTTCATTCTCTTCAGGCGGCCGGGGATAGGGATCGGGAGGCGCTCAGGGCGTCAGAGGCGAGGGCACGGGAGTTGGAGGAGATTGAGGGCTGCCGAGGATCGGGCCAAGGGGACAGAGAGTCACCTCCGACAGAGATTGGAGAGAAGAGACAGAGATATGCAGCAGGTCCATCTCTGGGAGGTGACTATGAGGGGAAAATTGGTTGGAGGGGGCTCCATGACCGAAGCGGACCTTGACCTTCTTCCGCTTGAGCCTGACCATTCTCTCTTGGCTTCCTTGGCCACTGGGGCCACCTTTAGCCGTGCTTCTCATCCTTCGGCGTCTCGGAGTCGTGGGATATACACGAGGGTTGCGTCTTCGGTTCGAGAGACTCCTGCCGCTCCCGACGCTCCAGAGGTTCAGTCTTCTCATCAACCACCACTCCCTTCTCAGCCAAGCCAGGATGTTCCTCCCACTCAGCCTCCAGCGGATGACGATACGCCGAGGTATAGCTTCTTTGTGTCTTGGTTTTAGGTAGAAGAATGGTGTATATGCAAGGAATTCATGCTTTTCTTCTTTTCTTTTTGACTCAGGTGATTATTTTGGTGAAGTATAGCTCAAGACTTCGGAGTTTTGAAGCTCTCGGTGGACAAGATTCCTTTTTTTATGCACTCTCTTAGGTTTTAAAAGAACAATCTATGTTTATGGTTTTGGTGGGACAATTTAATTTCTCGTTTGGTACGCATGGTTTAGAGTAGTTTTGCATGGATTATGGATACGTATGTGCGTGTAGGTGAATCTTGGCTTTTATAGGTTTGATTTATGGATGGATGTAGGGTTTTGATATATAATTGTTTTAGCATGGTATCTATATATGTTTTGTGTATGAATATGTGTATGAAATGTGTACATGCAGGTTTTGGAAAAAATTAATCTTTATAGGTAAAGAAGTGTTGAAGAGTTGATTGGATATGGACTGACATAGATGAAATGGATGCAGGCAAGTGGCGGCGAGTGTAAACTAGCCGCCCAGTGAGGGGCGGCTAGTTGGGTTTAGCCGCCCCCTGCCTGGGACATGCTCACCTGAGACAAAGGGCAGGGGCGGCTAGTGTAAACTAGCCGTCCAAAGGGAGGCGGCTAGTTGGGTCTAGCCGCCCCTACCTGGGGCAATCTGGTTCTGCTGCTCCTGTCTGCTGCTGCTGCCGAAAGCCTTTGTGACCATTTCAACCTTCGAGACCTATAAAAACATCCCTTCCATGGACCAAGTGTTAAATCTGTCCGGATTGCGCCCCTGCACTGACTTTCGAGCTCTTTCTTGGTTGAATTGTCAAGGGCTACAATCCATCTTAACGTGAAATGGAAAAGATAATGCGAGAAAGTAAAGTGCGGGAGACCATGCTTTAGTATGCAAGGAAGGGATTCCAAGTGCGTGAGAAAAAAAACTCTGTGTGTGTAAAGGTGGGACAATTTCTTCTCAAGCATGTGCGGTAAGGGCACGAAATGAGTGGGGACAATTTTAATATTTAGGTAGGGGGGTCAACTTTAATATTCCGAGAAAATCGAACGCCAAGGTGTTTTGGAAAAGGAAAATGCAAGCTTATGCGTAAGTGTAGTTGGCGTAAGGGGGCATTTTAGTTTTTCAATGGTTTCTTACGTGAGAGGGTAACGTTCTCGACTTTCTGAAGTAAAAGATGCCATTAAGTCCTTGTGGAGGAGCCCTTGCGGTCACACATGTCCAAACCAGGATTGTATTTGAACGGTATAAGCCTTAGGTGTCGATTTTTCTAGGTTCATGGTTTTCAAATGCTTAATCGTATTATTCTAAACATGCTGAAAAATCCATGAGTGTACCAAGAGTCGAGTCAAATAAGCTTCCCTTGGACAAGCAAGTTTCTAAGTGAACTCATGTGAGTGTGTGTAGTTGTAAATCTGGACATGATCTACCTTTGGTCAAAATTTCACCTTTCCCGGTAGATGTAGTTCAATTTAGAATCCCATTGCGAAATAGAAAAAGGGCGGGGAATGGGGTAAGAGTAATATCTTCCTTTCGGGCAATATTTTAGAATTGACCCAGTCTAGCACGTCTTACTTTCTAGGTCCCTCTGGCTTTCTTCTTTTTATCACTTCTTTATTTTGGATGGAAAGTACAGTCCGTTGTTTGGACCTGTACTGGTATAGCCGTTGTCTAGCGTATACCGTGCGTAAAGGCGTGAAAGCCTGCTAAAATAGAGAGTTTAACCCGTTCACTTGGGTGTTATTTTTCTTTTGTTAGCCTCTCATTGCCTGATTTTTTTTATTTGAGGGGGGGGCTCTACTGTTTTTCACCCCGATTCTTTTCATGCTTCCCCTCTAGAAGTGTTTGCATAGTGCCAGAGCCAATTTTGGGACATATGCCAGGTCTAGGTAACTCCTCATTTTGACCTAGGGTTAATACGAGTGGGCGGAAATGAGGGATGTTTTGCTTTGGGGGTTTTAAATTGTCCCAGTCTACGGGGTAGGCAATTTCTCTTCTTTCAGATGAATCTAGTCCAGTTATACGTGTGTGAAGAAAACGGCATGATTTGGCGGAGATGTGTTCAAATAGATAAGAGTTTATCTTTGAGAGTCTTATAATTCTATCATCAAGTACTAAACGCTGGAAATCGCAGGAAGGAAGAATAATAGTTCTTAAGTACTGAAAGCTATTCATGCATGAAATTTCTTTAGATAAAGTTCATTCCACGAACCTGGAACCTCGACTCCTTCGGCATCTACCAAGCGGTAGGCATTCCCGGAATAGGCATGGGTGATCACATAGGGTCCCTCCCATGTGGGTTGTAACTTCCCTCTTGGGTGAGGCTGTCTTGATGGCATAATTTGCTTAAGTACTAACTCCCCGATTTCAAATTTTCTTTTCATTACCTTCTTTTCAAATGCCCTTGCCACCCTTCTTTGGTAGGCCTGGGCATGGTCTGCCACTCTTAATCTTTTCTCATCTAGTAGTTCGAGGCCTAGTAGGAGTGCCTCCCTCCTTTCCTCAATTTGGAGGTCTTCTTCTAGTACTATTCTTAAGGATGGGACGAGGATTTCGTAAGGTACTACTGCTTCGGCCCCAAACGTGAGTGAATAGGGGGTTTGACCAGTGGGTGTCCTAATGGAGGTCCGGTATGCCCAGAGGGCGTCTACCAATTTATCAGGCCAATCGGTAGCCTTATGGGTTTCTACCGTCTTCTTTATAATTTTGAGCAAGGTTTTGTTGGTGGCCTCTGCTTGTCCGTTCCCCTGTGGATAATATGGCGTGGAATGATGAAGTTCTATATGATGTTTATTGCACAGGTCTTGAAATTCTTGGGAGATGAACTGGGGACCATTGTCAGTTATAATCGCTTTGGGAGTACCGAACCGTGCAAGGATGTGAGTGCGGACAAAACGAGCCAGGGTAGAGCTTTTAATTACTACATAGGACTCGGCTTCAGCCCATTTGGTGAAGTATTCTGTGGCGGTGAGGATGAAGGCTTTTTGGGTGGTGTTTTCTATAGTGTCCCGGAATGGTCCTATCACATCTAATGCCCACATAGAGAAGGGCCAAGGTGAAGTCATGGGATGTAAAGACGATGCTGGTGCATGTATCTTGTTGGCATGGGTTTGGCATTGGATGCAAAGTTTAACGTACTTGTTGCAGTCCCCTTCAAGCGTGGGCCAATAGTAGCCCATCCTCAGTACCTTTTTCGCTAGCATCTGGGCGTTGACGTGTCCTCCGCATACTCCAGAGTGAGCTTCTTCTACAATGGTATATGCTTCTTCGTCGTCCAAGCACCTAAGTAGCCCCCCATTGAAGGAGGCTCGGAAGAGTATCCCCCCTCGGAGGCTGTATTTGACCGCCACCCTTTTGACTATTTTTTGGTCGTTGCTAGTAGCGTAGCTTGGGAATGAACCGTTTTTCAGGTAACTTTTGATGTCAAAGTACCATGGATTTTCGTCGTTGATATCCCCCAGTTCAAGGGTTAGGATTTCCGTGGTACTAGCATTTTTGTTGGTTTGGTTCCTTTTAAGGGGATCTCGAGTTTTATAGTCACAGAGTTCGGTGGCAGGTGCTTCCAGTCTTTGGATAGTGACTGTTTCAGATGTTCTAGACAAGGGGAAGGTGAGCGATGAGGCTAAAGAGGCTAGAGAATCTGCAAGAATATTGCCGGTCCGGGGTATGAAAATGTTAGTAACCTCACGGAATTGTTTTAGCAAGACTGGCTAGTTCTCTGTACTGTTTTAGTTTTGGGTCTCTAGTTTGATATTTTTTAAGAGTTTGGCGGATTACTAAGAGGGAGTCCCCAATGATGTCTAAATTTTTAACTCCTAGGGTTAGGGCTGACTTCAAACCGGCTATTAGGGCCTCGTATTCGGCAATATTGTTGGTGGCTTTAAACATAAGCTGAAACGCTCGTGGGATAATGACGCCTTCGGGGGAGATTAGTGCTATTCCTATTCCCTTCCCCTTTTGTTTGACCGCTCCATCGAAGTATAGCGTCCACGTCTCTCTATTCTTTTCTTCAATAAGCGCAAATATTTCTTCGTCCGGGAAGTCAGTTTTCACTGGTTCGTAATCAGGGAGGGGTAGTTGAGCGAGGTGGTCAGCAATAGCTTGCCCTTTGATGGATTTCTGAGTGGCGTACGTGACGTCAAACTCGTTTAACTGTACTTGCCATCAGGCTAAGCATCCAGTTAATACGGCTTTCTCGAATAGGAACCTTACTGGGTCCATTTTGGCAAAGTATTTGACTTTGTGGGCAAGAAAATAATGTCGCAACTTTTGGGAAGCCCATACTAATGCTAGACAAGTCTTTTCTGTAGGAGGGTAGGCTTTTTCGTATTCAATCAGGGTTTTACTCAGGTAGTAAATGGCCTTTTCCTTTCTTCCCATTTCATCGTGTTGTGCAAGCACTGCACCAATGGCTTCCTTAGTTGCAGCTATATAGAGGAGCAGGGGTCGTCCGGGCACTGGAGCCGAAAGGACTGGGGGACTAAGAAGGTACTGTTTTAAATTATGAAAGGCCTTCTGGCATTCACTATCCCAATTAAACCTAACTCCCCCTTTCAATAATTTGTAAAAGGGGCGACATCTTTCAGCGTGTTGCGAAATAAATCTCCTAATAAATTGCAACCTTCCTACGAGCCCCCTCAATTCTTTTAGGTTCTTAGGTGGGGGCATTTG
This sequence comes from Acorus calamus, assembly GCA_030737845.1. NCBI lineage: Eukaryota > Viridiplantae > Streptophyta > Magnoliopsida > Acorales > Acoraceae > Acorus > Acorus calamus. Next base: position 12,073,328 of record CM060872.1, read on the forward strand.
GGCGATGGCTTGTGCCTTGGTCGGATCTATTTCTATTCCCCGCTTACTTACCATGAATCCTAAAAGTTTCCCAGAGGAAACCCCAAAGCGACATTTCTTTGGATTCATTTTAAGCGAATACTCCCTGCACCTCTGTAGTACTTGCCAGAGTATGTCTGCGTGTCCTATTCGAGTCCTAGATTTGACTAAGATATGATCCACATATACTTCTACTAGCTTGTGCATCATATCATGGAATATTGAGGTCATAGCCCTTTGATATGTTGCACCTGCATTTTTGAGCCCGAAAGGCATCACCATGTAGCAGTAAGTTCCCCAGGGTGTGGTAAAGGAAGTCTTTTCTTGGTCTTTTTCTGCCAGCCGGATCTGGTTGTATCCAGAAAAGCCATCCATGAACGAGAGCATCTCATACCCTGCCGTGTTGTCGACAAGGAGGTCAATATGTGGGAGTGGGAAGTCATCTTTTGGGCACGCTCGATTGAGGTCCCTGAAGTCGATGCATATCCGGATCTTCCCATCCTTCTTGGACACTGGAACGATATTTGCTACCCACTTAGGGTATAAGACTACCCGGATAAATTTAGCATGGTGGAGTTTGTCTACCTCATCTTTGATTTTTAAAGCTACCTCGGGATGAAGGCGTCTCAGTTTTTGTTTTACTTGTTTTGCGTTTGGTTCTAAGATTAACTGATGTTCGACTAACGAGGTATCGAGTCCAGGCATGTCCTTGTAAGACCATGCAAAGATGTCTTTATACTCATGTAATATTTTAACCAGGCCCTCTCTCTCATCGTGATTTAGTCCTGCGCTAATTGAAATGATTTTGGGGTCAGCTTTTGTCCCTAGGTTTAGCTCCTCTATCTTCTCGTCTGCTTCTTCTGTCTTTTCATCGAACCTTTGAAGGCTCTACTTGAATTCTTTAGATAGGTCCTCTTTTTCTTCATCGTCCTCTTCACATATTTCGAAGATCCCTAGACCATCATCTAGGTTCTCTATGTTATCTAGGTTTGGTCCTTCTATAACTGCTATTGATTCAAATTTTTCTAAACCTACTATGGCCCTACTATACCCTTCTAAGTTGCTAATGATCTGGTCAGGTATTTGACTCCTAGTGGGTTTGACTGTTTTGGACGAGGCAATAGGGTTGCGGCTTTCAGCTTGACTGGCTAGACGATGTAGTTTATTCAGGAGATCAGAGTCATCGCTAAAGAGGTGCCATGCCGGGGTGAAGTCATCATTGTCGAACAGGGATCCAAGGGTTTTGGTCTCCATTTTTCATTTTTTTTTAACAGAAAAGACACTTATTATTTACAAACTACTGGATTGGTGGAAGTGTTTCAACCGAGTTTCCTCCAGTAGCTGGCGCTCCTTTGTTGCGATGCTTGAGCACTGCGAGAAAAGGAGGCTGGGTCAGCTGGAGTTTTATCGTTTGGTGGTGAGTGTGTGTTTTGGTGTTTATCAGGGTGTGGGAATAGCCATTCTAGGGAGCCAGAGAGATAGTCTGGCTCTCTTTCCTGGATAGAGTCCAGGGGGTAGGAGTATATGATCTCTTTGGCGGGCTCTATGATTATTCCTCTTATGAAATGTTCGTACAACCTCCAATCGCATTTTTCCTTTTGTTCAGGGCGGTGCTTGGATGAGCCGATGCCCCTTTTATCCAGCCATGCTGGGAGTTCAATGGGGTCCAAAATCCCATTTTGTTATCCCAAGGTTCCCCCGGGAAGATAACCCATGGCCCCCATTATATACCAACCAGGGTTCCTAAGTCTAGGGTGGCTTATCTCTGTGGTAACAGAGAGACTGTTCTGGGGATTTAGCCAATTGGCTGGGAAATCTAAGATGTGGATGGTGGCCTCTGTGGGTTTTGAGTTATCGGTTTTTATAGAGATTGTTTCATTATTAGCGAACCTTGATTTAGGTCCCTTGATTGCATCCCCTTGTATTTTGATTATCCGACCTCCCAAGGAGAATTTCAAGCATTGGTGTAGGGGAGAGGAGACCCCTTTTATGGATGCTAGCCATTTGCGTCCTAGGATCATATTATAATCTGAATCCATTTCTAGGACGTAAGCTTTAGTGCTGGTTTCCGGCGGACCTACTTTTAATCGGAAGTCTTTAAAGCCTAGAACCGAACGAGCCGTTTTGTCATAGGCGAATATACGGGTGTCCGTTTCGAAGAGTGTGGTTATGCATCCGTCAATGTACTCGAAGGTTTGTAGCGACATGAGGTTTACCCCTGCTCCGGTGTCAATAAGAACTTTATCAATCGAGTATCCCTCGAGGTTAATTGTTATACATAGGGTGGAGGTGCTAATGGCCTCATCATGGACCTCTTCTTTAGGTCTAAAGGTTATGATGGGTCCTAGTCCTGTGGTGGCTAGAGCTCTTGGGACGCCTAGGGTAGAGATTTGTGGGTCAACTTGGATTCTCTCCAGGAATACTCTTAGAGCTTACTGGTGGTGTTCTGAGGTTTCGATTAGCTCTAAAATGGATATCTTTGCGGGGATTTTTCAGAGTTGGTCTAGGATGTCGATCTTATCTCCGGTGCGGGGTTCCTCGGTTTCTGTTTCAGGCAGGGGGTGTCTATAAGAGGGGACAGCATTGAAAATCCTGCCTGCTCTAGTAGTATGATGGTTCAGAGCGTCAATGGTGGTTCGGGGGTTTCGTTTTGATAGGTATAGGCCTTCGTTAATTGGTGAAGGGGATAACGGTAGGAGTTTTTTAGGGAGGGAGAGCTTTGTGTGTCTGGGGAGAATGGGGGAGGGGACTGGTAGGGTGGGGGAAGAGGCTGGTAAGATTAAGCCACCCGGGATGATTCTGGGTGTTTCTTCGTGGTCAGCGGCCTTTATGGTGTAGATGCTTTCATAGCTTAGGCTCTCTGGTTCTTCCAAGGAAGCCCTCGTGCCTGGCCTTAGGTTTTGAGTTGTGGCTTTTACAGGGCTGGGGGTCTCTGGGGCTGGCTTGACTTCTAGGGCTTTTGTAGCTAGGTTGTTTTTGAGTCCCCTGATAGTGGTCCAGTCTAAGCGCCTCTCTTCATCAAGGTTGTAGACAATGTCTCAAAACGAGGAGCATTGTTCGATGGTGTGGCCGTGATGTCGATGATACTGACAAAAGCGGGTGGAGTCTGCGCCGATAGGCGAAGGTCTAGCCATGGGTAAGGAAATGCCATTGACCTTTAATAAGGCTCTGAAGATGTTCCCTAGGGTTTCTGGAAGGGGAGGACAGCTATCTCTTCTATTTGACCATCTTGGGCCATAGAAGGAGGAAGGTGCAGCCTTATCACGGGGGCTGCACGTGGCTTCTGCAGGGGTTATGCCTTGCGTTCTTGGGGGGATAGGATAAAAGGGTCTCCTGCTTTGGTCCTGGTTTCGGATTGAGGGGGCCTGAATTGGGGAATCATGGGTTGCGGGGTTTTGTTGTATCGGCCGAGGACATCTCGGTAGACTCCTCACCCCCGGTAGGTTCGGAAACCTCCGAGGCCTGAGGGAGACCGCGTCCGTGCATCCGTCTGCGAGGAGGCATATCAGCAACCTAAGAAACAGACACTAGGATCAGAATACTCATATAGAAATCCTAGGACTCATCTCTAAGACATCAATAAGACGACAATTGGCTCTGACAGGACCAGGCTCTGATACCAACTTTTGTCACGCCCCAGAGCGGCCGTCTCCGAGACGTGGCAAATATATAATATCAGCAATCCATACACGAGGTCAATAAAAGACTCTACTCAATCATCAAAGGTACTTAAAACATTTAACAAGGAAGCTGACATGATATATAAACATATGACGGAAGCTTAAAATGACTTAGTCTGTAATTTAAAGACATATTACAGACCGGAACACATAATCAACTGTCCTGTGAGAGCCAATATACAACAAAGACATCAACCACCAGTACTGTGCTCAAGCACGAGTAGTAATACATACAAGGAAACGGGGGATGCTGATGGCCTCTCTCACTCGCAGATCCAAAACACGTGCGCTGCTCTGCTACGGTACTGCGCCTATGGAAGCTCCACCTTCAGGTCCGGCTCAGCGACAACTGGAGGAAAACATATGCGAGGGGTGAGCCACACGCTCAGTGAATGGTACGATCCATGCATCACAACACATATTAATCTTCCAAGCATTCAAGTCTCAATAATCGAAACAACAACTTAAGTTGGCGGTTGGGTGTCGACCCAAACCTACCACACCATATTAAATATTCTGAGTGTTTGGGGTTCCAACGGAAGGAACAGTCACTTAACTCCTTGGGTTGGGTCTCAACCCAACCCACTACTCCCTCACCCTCACCCTCACCCTCACCCTTAGGTGACATAGGATTATTGGGGAAAAAGGTCAACTGGTCTACGCCTTTCGTCTTCCGGTAGCCCTCTGCCGAGTAGCCTCGACCTGGTATCCTCCCATGACCTCTACCTCTACCGTATGGGCGCACCACCCGGCGTCATGAATAGCGTCTGGGAGAGCCTAGCAGGACAACTAAACCCGGGTAGCTTCGACACGGAAGCGACGAAGGGGAGAGCACTTGACATACGCGGTTTTGATCCTCATGGATCCGTCGTCGATAAGGTTACGAATTCTCATGAATTCCCACCAGAGCGCATAACTCAGATGCGGGGAAGACAGATGATTCGTAATGTCGATGCCACAGTATGACCCATCAGAGGTCATACACTTGCTTAATCTTATTAAGCAAGGTTCATGGCCTCTATATATATACATAAGATATGTCTAGAGATATAATCTACAACACATAATTAATTACACAAAGAATTAATCAAGGAAGCATACAAGTAATGCTATAACAAAATTATAATACTGTCTAAGGCATGCTTGGGCTCATATGTATAACACATGGATGTAATACTCTAGTATACAAGTCTAACATGATAGAAAAATATTTAAGGTCACTACCTTATTCATGCCTTATACTCATGCATACATGTAAGTAATAACACATGAATAACCTAGCATGGGACACAATACATAGACAAGTATGGGTCCCTACACATGGTACTAGGGTGTATGATCCTAACATATTAGTCTTAGTATGACATGGATGCAACCTAGCAAGATAAGCAATAACATGCACACTTAAGAAGGTTAATATGTGGTTACGGTGCCCCAGGGGAGGGCAATGCACGTCTACGCGCATCGAACACCTCCCGACTGGGTTGGATTGACCCACTCACCGTAAACCGGGTCGTCGCGGGACCACTCACCAAGATCTGCAAGACAGGGCATCCAAATAGGTGAGTAAAATCCACATAAAGACACTTAAAACAACTAGAAATGCTAAGGACTTGGATATGCACGCATACGGGCTCGCACGCATGCGAGTACGCACGTACGCGCACCTGTCCGAGTGCCCCGACACCTACCCGAGCCCCCGGGCAGCCACACGCATGGCCCCCGCACGCGTACGCACGCGCAAGCACGCGCGCACGCGCCCCCGCGCTCGATGGCGCACTGACCCGCGCCTCCGGACGCGCTGCCCGCACGTCCAGCCCCTCGCCGCGCACCCGGACGCGCACTCGCGCGCCCAGACGCGCAGCTCGCGCACGCGCGCACGCTCGCGCGCGCCCGCGCGCGCCCCGCTCAGCCCCGCGCACAGTGCGCGTGCACTGCGCCTCGCACACTCCCCGCGCGCCCTCGCTCGTGCGCCCGCGCGCACGCGCACGCGCGCGTCTGCGCCCCTGCCAGGCCCGCCAGGGCCTCTCCTGCGCGCTCGCCTGCGCGCGCACGCGCGCGGATGGACCCGCGCGCGCGCCCAGGGCTGTCAAGCCCCCTTTTGCCCTCTCCACTCACCCCTAACTCAAACACTTAGCATGCATGACTCCCTAACAGCCCCTAACACTAAGAAACCAAAGAAAAGAGGGGGAAAGAAAGCTACCAAAGGAGGGGGAAGGGAATGGTGGGGTTTCGGGGCCCCTCGGGTGCACCCGGCGCAACCTCCACCACAACCACCACTACCACCCCTCCCTAGCCTTCCAACCAGCCCCTACTTGGCTGAAAACAGTGGATAAAGGGGGTTCTAAAGGAAGCTAAAGAGAGGGAATCAACAACAACACACATAAACACACACATAGTCACACACACCTTTGTTTTTGGTGAGTCCTTCTTCTCCTTCACTTCTCACACACACTTAGAGGAAATGAAAAACAAAAGAGGGAGAGGAAAATGAAATGCACGTTGACAAGGGGGAGGGAGAGAGAGAGGGAGAGAAAAAGAGAGAGAGAGAGCACTTAATGCTCAAAAAGTGAGTTGGTGAGTTTTGACTTTGGTCAACTCAACCAAGCTAAAAAACAAAACCCATTGACTAGTCAAAAGTCACATTTGACTAGTCAAGGTCTTCTTTGACTTGGTCCAAGTCACCCTTTGACTTGGTCAAGGTCTTCTCTCTTTGACTTTCCCAAATTTGACCAAAATCCGGATACGATTCGGAACTGCATAATTTTCTTAAACGTAACCGGAATTCGATGAAAATTTATGGGTGGTATAAAACGGTACCAGGACCCATAATCCGCAGTCAGATTTTCAATCGGAGTTTTCTAGCTCCCGCAGATGGCTAAAAGCCAAAATCTTTGCGGTTCCGATCGAAAAAGAAAATTTCAAAAATGGCCAGAATTGACCCAAGGGTTACCAGAAGGCTGAAAAGTGACACATATATAACATTCTTCCCCCCTTAGGAAATTTTGTCCACAAAATTTAATTACAAAAACATCTAAGAAGGAAAAAGATGTGGATATGCGTCACGCATGGCGTCCTCGCGCTCCCAAGTGGCCTCGGCACCAGAGCGGTGCTGCCAACGCACCTTAACCAACTGGACGGTCTTGGTGCGGAGCTTCTTCTCGCGACGGTCCAAGATCTCGATCGGCTGCTCCACGAATGACAAGTCCGGCTCGAAGACAAGCGGCTCGTACGGGATGATGTGGGCAGGATCGTGGACGTAACGTCTCAGCTGCGAGACATGGAAGACGTCATGGGCTTGGGCCAAGTGTGGGGGCAAGGCTAATCGATAGGCCACCTCCCCAATCCGCTCCAGGATGAGAAACGGGCCGATAAAACGCGGACTCAGCTTGCCCCGTACGCCGAAACGGAAGATGCCCTTCGACGGGGACACCTTCAGGAAGACATGGTCACCAACCTCGAAGGCGAGCTCACGGCGACGACGATCAGCGTAGCTCTTCTGACGGCTCTGAGCGGTGCGGATACGCTCACGAATCGTCCTGACTTTCTCTGAGGTTTGGCGAACGATCTCCGGTCCCTCCAACTGGCGCTCTCCGACCTCATCCCAGCACAAGGGAGACCTGCAGCTGCGCCCATAGAGTGCCTCATATGGTGCCATCCGAATACTCGAGTGGTAGCTGTTGTTGTAGGCGAACTCCACCAAAGGAAGATGCCCTCCCAACTGCCTCCAAAATCGAGAACGCAGGCACGCAACATGTCCTCTAGGGTCTGAATCGTCCTCTCTGACTGGCCATCGGTCTGTGGGTGAAACGCCGTACTGAAATGGAGGTTCGTACCAAGGGCGTGCTGGAGGCTACGCCAGAACCTCGAGGTGAATCTCGCGTCTCTATCAGAAATGATACTGACCGGAGTGCCGTGGAGACGAACGATCTCTGAGACAAACAACTGCGCCAAGGTGTCCAGAGAGTCGGTGAGTCGGACGGGGAGGAAATGAGCAGACTTCGTCAGTCGGTCGACGATTACCCAGATGGCATCGCGACCCGAACGTGACTTCGGTAGACCCGAAACAAAGTCCATAGTAATCTGCTCCCACTTCCACTGAGGAATCTCAATGGACTGCAGCTTCCCCGCAGGGCGCTGATGCTCCGACTTCACCTGCTGGCATACCAAGCAACGGGCAACGAAACGGCCAACATCTGCCTTCATCCCGCGCCACCAGTAGCCACGACGAAGGCCCCTGTACATTTTTGTGCCACCAGGATGCACCGTGTACTTCGAACGATGGGCCTCGTCCAAGATCTTCTGCTTCAGCTCTGCGTCGTCAGGAATACATACCCGGCCTCTGAACCGCAGGATCCCATCCTCACGAATCTGGTAATCTGGTCGCTCACCCCGGGAGACGCCTTCAGAAAGGACCAGAAAGTGAGGGTCCCGCCCTTGTGCCGTGCGGATCTCGTCAAGGAGAACAGGCTGCACCACTAACCTGGCCAGAAAGCCACCAGCAGGCGTCTCCTGCACGCTGATCCAACAAGCGGCCTCCTCCAGAAGCCTCCAACGACGCACTGCCAAATGGGCGGCCATGCCCAAAGGCTGCCTACTGAGAGCGTCTGCCACGACATTCGCCTTACCCGGATGATAAGCGATGTCGCAATCATAGTCCTTCAGGAACTCAACCCAACGTCTCTGGCGCATGTTGAGCTCCGGCTGGGACTGCAAGTAAGTCAGGCTCTTGTGATCCGTGAAGAGCTCGAACTCCTCGCCATAGAGGTAGTGCCTCCAAATCTTCAGCGCAAAGATGATCGCTGCTAACTCCAGGTCATGGGTGGGGTAATTCTGCTCATGGGGCTTCAACTGACGCGACGCGTAAGCAACAACCTTACCGTTCTGCATCAGGACGCAACCCAAACCCAGCCGCGACGCATCGGAGTAGACTGCGAATCCACCACTCCCAGACGGAATGGTAAGAACCGGCGCTGAGGTGAGTCTCCGCTTCAACTCCTGGAAGCTCTCCTCGCAAGATGGGGACCACTCGAACCGGACATCCTTCCGGGTGAGGCGGGTCAAAGGGACTGCTATCTTCGAGAAACCCTCAACAAACCTCCGATAATAACCCGCCAACCCAAGGAAGCTCCGAATCTCGGTGGGGTTCGACGGTCGCCGCCAATTCGACACGGCAAGCGTCTTGTCCGGGTCCACAGATATACCCTCACCGGAAATAACATGGCCAAGGAAGGCCACACGCTCCAACCAGAACTCGCACTTACTGAACTTGGCGAACAACTGATGTCGGGCCAAGGTCTCCAAGACAGTGCGAAGATGGTCAGCGTGCTCCTCAAGACTCCTCGAGTACACCAGAATATCGTCAATGAAGACTACTACAAAGGAGTCGAGGAAGGGTCGAAATACCCGGTTCATCAGATCCATGAAGGCTGCCGGCGCATTCGTCAACCCAAACGGCAGTACTCGAAACTCGTAGTGCCCGTAACGGGTGCGAAAGGCCGTCTTCGGAATATCCGACTCCCGGATCTTCAGCTGATAGTAGCCCGAACGGAGATCGATCTTTGAAAAGACACGCGCTCCCTGGAGCTGGTCAAATAGATCATCAATCCGCGGTAAGGGGTACTTGTTCTTCACGGTCCGCTTGTTCAGCTGTCTGTAATCAATACATAGACGCAGCGAACCGTCTTTCTTCCGCACGAACAGAACAGGGGCTCCCCACGGAGAGACACTCGGACGTGCAAACCCCTTATCGAGTAACTCCTCCAGCTGCTCCTTAAGCACCTTCAGCTCTGCTGGGGCCATCCGGTACGGAGCCCTCGAAATCGGCTCGGTCCCCGGAATTAGATTAATCTCAAACTCGATCGCGCGATCCGGTGGTAGACCCGGAAGATCATCGGGAAAAACCTCCGGATATTCCGCCACGACCGGAGTCTGACTGATATCTGCCCGCAGTGGTGCATCCTCCTCAGCGATGTACGCCAGAAAACCCTCGCATCCTCCCTGAAGGAGTCTCCACGCCTGGATGGACGATACGAATCCCAAAGGAGCCATGTCCCGATCGCCCACGAACTGGAAGGACCTCCGTCCAGGGATGCGGAAAGACACCGACTTTGCGAAACAGTCGATACTGGCGTGGCTAGCTGAGAGCCAATCCATCCCCAGGATGGCGTCGAAGTCCGTCATGGCGAGCTCGACCAACTCCACTGGAAACTCATGCTCCGCGATCGCCACGATACACCCCCGATACACCGAACGGAGGAGAATACGGTCTCCGACCGGTAATGATATCTCCAGCACCGCATCAAGAGGGGCTGACACCGCACCCATTCGCCTCGCGAAAGCGGGAGACACGAACGAGTGCGTGGCCCCGGAATCAAATAGCACATATGCAGGAAGCTGGGAGATCAGAACAATACCTCGAACGACGCTACCCGAAGCCTGCGCCTCATCGGCCGTAAGCGCTGCAACACGACCCTGAACGAGCTGTGGCTGAGGAGCAGGGGCACGCCTCGCAGGCTGCGCTGGCTGCCTCCTCTGCTCCACATGGCCACCCTGTGGCTGCTGCTGGTGACGCTGCGGCTGCGGCTGCTGACGTGGCTGCTGCTGCTGCGGCTGCTGTCGTGGCACAGGAGGTCGGCCAGCATCTGGGCAAGCATTGGCCAGATGCCCGACTCGCTGGCAGTGGTAACATCGTCGTGTCTCTGGTCCTCTAGCACGGATCGGACGGCAGCAAAGGGTGCAGGACCCTGAACTGGCACCACTCCCACTGGTGTAGCGGCGGCCGCTGGTCGATCATGACGGGGCCGCTTGCTCTTGCGGCGTCCCTGGTCCTGACTCCCAGGAGTCCTCTGATCTGCTGTAGGGGTTTGAACCGATGAAGGAACCCCAAGGTCTCGCTCGACGGTCCTCGCACGGGACACTAGATCAGTGTACCTCGAGAATGCCTGAGAGGTCACGTGCACCCTGATGGTGTTGTTGAGACCCATCTCAAACCGTCGGCACCGCGTCTCCTCGTCCATCACTAAGGCTGGGGCGAACCGAGAAAGCCTCATGAAACGCGTGGAGTAGTCCGCAACAGACATGGTGCCCTGCGTCAGCTGCTCGAACTCCCGCATCACCATCTGGCGCGTCGAAAAGGGAAAATACTCCGCCAAGAAGTAACTCCGAAAATCGCTCCAGAGAAGTCGCCCCACTCCCTCGGGAATGTCCACCACTCGGGTAGCCCACCAGTCGGCGGCGTTACCCTTCAACATGAAAGTAGCCAGGGAGACACGCTGGCGGTCGGTGCAGTGCATGGTCGAGAAGATCTTGTCTATCTCCATCAACCAACGCTCAGGGGCAAGAGGGTCAGCCGTCATACCGTGGAACTCAGGAGGGTGAAGCTTTAGGAAAGGCGGTGAGGCCAGCCTGATGCACACGTGCCGCGGCCTCTAGCTCCTCCTCCCGCTCCTCAGGTCCATGAACTCCCTCCACGGGGATCTCTGCTGGTGCCGGGGGTACCACTGGCACTACTGGTGGATCGGCCACTAAAGGTACCTGCGGGACCGCCTCGCGGGCCGCCCGCAGCTCCTGGATCTCTCGTGCCTGCTCAGCCAACGCCCTAGTCTGGGCCTCCAGTGCCCTAGTCTGAGTCTCTAGCAGGTCTGCTATCCTAGCGTAAGCACGCTCCCAGGCTGGAGGCTCCTGCGCAGGTCCTGGCCTCGCGGCCGAGGACATCTCGGTAGACTCCTCACCCCCGGTAGGTTCGGAAACCTCCGAGGCCTGAGGGAGACCGCGTCCGTGCATCCGTCTGCGAGGAGGCATATCAGCAACCTAAGAAACAGACACTAGGATCAGAATACTCATATAGAAATCCTAGGACTCATCTCTAAGACATCAATAAGACGACAATTGGCTCTGACAGGACCAGGCTCTGATACCAACTTTTGTCACGCCCCAGAGCGGCCGTCTCCGAGACGTGGCAAATATATAATATCAGCAATCCATACACGAGGTCAATAAAAGACTCTACTCAATCATCAAAGGTACTTAAAACATTTAACAAGGAAGCTGACATGATATATAAACATATGACGGAAGCTTAAAATGACTTAGTCTGTAATTTAAAGACATATTACAGACCGGAACACATAATCAACTGTCCTGTGAGAGCCAATATACAACAAAGACATCAAACACCAGTACTGTGCTCAAGCACGAGTAGCAATACATACAAGGAAACGGGGGATGCTGATGGCCTCTCTCACTCGCAGATCCAAAACACGTGCGCTGCTCTGCTACGGTACTGCGCCTATGGAAGCTCCACCTTCAGGTCCGGCTCAGCGACAACTGGAGGAAAACATATGCGAGGGGTGAGCCACACGCTCAGTGAATGGTACGATCCATGCATCACAACACATATTAATCTTTCAAGCATTCAAGTCTCAATAATCGAAACAACAACTTAAGTTGGCGGTTGGGTGTCGACCCAAACCTACCACACCATATTAAATATTCTGAGTGTTTGGGGTTCCAACGGAAGGAACAGTCACTTAAGTCCTTGGGTTGGGTCTCAACCCAACCCACTACTCCCTCACCCTCACCCTTAGGTGACATAGGATTATTGGGGAAAAAGGTCAACTGGTCTACGCCTTTCGTCTTCCGGTAGCCCTCTGCCGAGTAGCCTCGACCTGGTATCCTCCCATGACCTCTACCTCTACCGTATGGGCGCACCACCCGGCGTCATGAATAGCGTCTGGGAGAGCCTAGCAGGACAACTAAACCCGGGTAGCTTCGACACGGAAGCGACGAAGGGGAGAGCACTTGACATACGCGGTTTTGATCCTCATGGATCCGTCGTCGATAAGGTTACGAATTCTCATGAATTCCCACCAGAGCGCATAACAAAGATGCGGGGAAGACAGATGATTCGTAATGTCGATGCCACAGTATGACCCATCAGAGGTCATACACTTGCTTAATCTTATTAAGCAAGGTTCATGGCCTCTATATATATACATAAGATATGTCTAGAGATATAATCTACAACACATAATTAATTACACAAAGAATTAATCAAGGAAGCATACAAGTAATGCTATAACAAAATTATAATACTGTCTAAGGCATGCTTGGGCTCATATGTATAACACATGGATGTAATACTCTAGTATACAAGTCTAACATGATAGAAAAATATTTAAGGTCACTACCTTATTCATGCCTTATACTCATGCATACATGTAAATAATAACACATGAATAACCTAGCATGGGACACAATACATAGACAAGTATGGGTCCCTACACATGGTACTAGGGTGTATGATCCTAACATATTAAGTCTTAGTATGACATGGATGCAACCTAGCAAGATAAGCAATAACATGCACACTTAAGAAGGTTAATATGTGGTTACGGTGCCCCAGGGGAGGGCAATGCACGTCTACGTGCATCGAACACCTCCCGACTGGGTTGGATTGACCCACTCACCGTAAACCGGGTCGTCGCGGGACCGCTCGCCAAGATCTGCAAGACAGGGCATCCAAATAGGTGAGTAAAATCCACATAAAGACACTTAAAACAACTAGAAATGCTAAGGACTTGGATATGCACGCATACGGGCTCGCACGCATGCGAGTACGCACGTACGCGCACCTGTCCGAGTGCCCCGACACCTACCCGAGCCCCCGGGCAGCCACACGCATGGCCCCCGCACGCGTACGCACGCGCAAGCACGCGCGCACGCGCCCCCGCGCTCGATGGCGCACTGACCCGCGCCTCCGGACGCGCTGCCCGCACGTCCAGCCCCTCGCCGCGCACCCGGACGCGCACTCGCGCGCCCAGACGCGCAGCTCGCGCACGCGCGCCCCCGCTCAGCCCCGCGCACAGTGCGCGTGCACTGCGCCTTGCACACTCCCCGCGCGCGCCCTCGCTCGTGCGCCCGCGCGCACGCGCACGGATGGACCCGCGCGCGCCCCCAGGGCTGTCAAGCCCCCCTTTTGCCCTCTCCACTCACCCCTAACTCAAACACTTAGCATGCATGACTCCTTAACAGCCCCTAACACTAAGAAACCAAAGAAAAGAGGGGGAAAGAAAGCTACCAAAGGAGGGGGAAGGGAATGGTGGGGTTTCGGGGCCCCTCGGGTGCACCCGGCGCAACCTCCACCACAACCACCACTACCACCCCTCCCTAGCCTTCCAACCAGCCCCTACTTGGCTGAAAACAGTGGATAAAGGGGGTTCTAAAGGAAGCTAAAGAGAGGGAATCAACAACAACACACATAAACACACACATAGTCACACACACCTTTGTTTTTGGTGAGTCCTTCTTCTCCTTCACTTCTCACACACACTTAGAGGAAATGAAAAACAAAAGAGGGAGAGGAAAATGAAATGCACGTTGACAAGGGGGAGGGAGAGAGAGAGGGAGAGAAAAAGAGAGAGAGAGAGACCACTTAATGCTCAAAAAGTGAGTTGGTGAGTTTTGACTTTGGTCAACTCAACCAAGCTAAAAAACAAAACCCATTGACTAGTCAAAAGTCACATTTGACTAGTCAAGGTCTTCTTTGACTTGGTCCAAGTCATCTTTTGACTTGGTCAAGGTCTTCTCTCTTTGACTTTCCCTAATTTGACCAAAATCCGGATACGATTCGAAACTGCATAATTTTCTTAAACGTAACCGGAATTCGATGAAAATTTTATGGGTGGTATAAAACGGTACCAGGACCCATAATCCGCAGTCAGATTTTCAATCGGAGTTTTCTAGCTCCCGCAGATGGCAAAAAGCCAAAATCTTTGCGGTTCCGATCGAAAAAGAAAATTTCAAAAATGGCCAGAATTGACCCAAGGGTTACCAGAAGGCTGAAAAGTGACACATATATAACAGTGATCTCCAGATTTGTCGGTATCGTCGGGAAGGCCTCCGAGTGGCCGCGTTGTGTTGTCGGTGCTTTCGGAAAGGGTCCCGACGGTGCGCGGGTGCGCTGCGTGTGTGGGGGTTCTTCGGGGATTCGGATCGGATGCGTGCCCTGGCGGGCTCGGTCGGATCATCTTCTCGAAAGGGTGAGGGGTGTCGTTCCTGGTTGGGGCGCCCGATAGCGGCTCAAGAGGATTCAGGGGTTTCTGTGATCGCCACCTGCTTTTTCTAAAAAGCAGGAAAAGGGGTGCGGTTGGATTTGATCGCCTACGTGGGGAGTTTGTGGGGTCTCCGCTCTGAGACACGGATATACCGTACACAGAGGTGAAAAACAGATAATCCTATTCTGCTTCCGGGGCTTGACTAAAGGAGTCTTGGGACATAGGGGGTGTAAGTGGGGTGTGTATAGGGGACGGCTAGTGGGGTCAAGCCATCTGGTGAGGGGCGGCTACTAGGGTTTAGCCGTCCGGGACCTGGTCTGGTTTTGGTAGAACTTCTGTAGGGAATGGGTTTGGTTTTTGGACAGAGGCTAAGCTAGGTTTAGCCCGGGTTTCTGGAGGGTGGGATGAGAGGGTATTTTATGTACGGAAATGGGAATTTCTCTCACAAAAGGGGCTCTCTCTCTCTCTCTCTCTCTTGGGATTTCTAGTGGGGAAAGGGAATGTGAATTGTGTTGTGAATTGTGGGATGTTGGTGTTTGAATGGTTGTTTGAATTAGTGGTGATGGGTTTAAAGGCTTGGGGCCTCCTCTATTTATAGTAAAAGAGAGGCAGGGGAATGTCCAGGGGGTAATAGTGTGGGTTGGCTTCCATTAGACCCCTCATTAATTCTCTGGTTCTTCTGTCAGAGACCAGGTGGAGGGCGGCTAGTGCTAACTAGCCGCCCAGGATGGGGCGGCTACTTCCTGGTAGCCGCCCATATCATAACCTGCCAAAACGTCCCATCTCTGACAGGCGGTGGCTTGGGTCGGTTACTTGGGTTGATCCGGCCAAGGTTGGGCGGCTAAAGGTCATGACCCGCCGCAATGATCAGCGTTTAATATTGCTTTATGTCCCATCCAGGGGACTGGTCCAAAGTTGGCCAGGGGGGCGGCTAGTACTAACTAGCCGCCTGGTGTGGGGCGGCTAGTTAGGGTTTGCCGCCCCTTGCCAGGGATTTAGGGTTTTCGGGTTTCTGGTTCTCAGCTTAGGGCTAGGTTTATGGTTTTGGGGTTTAGGTTAGGGCTAGGACTAGGGTTATGGTTTGGGTTTAGTTTAGGGTTTCCGGTTAGGGCTAGGGTTATGGTTTGAGTTTGGTTAGGGTTAGGGTTAGGGTTTCCGGTTAGGGCTAGGGTTAGGGTTTTGGGTTTCGGTTTGGGTTTCCGGTTAGGGTTAGGGTTTGGGTTTAGGGTTTCCTGAACTTTGGTTCTCTTTTAGATGTCCAAAGGTGGGATATTTTCGTGTGTTACTTGAAGTATTTTCTGTCTGTCTGGACAGTCAAAATTGGGGTATCTACAATTGTCCCTCGTCGGACGGAGTCTTTGTGCGAAGCAGGAAAGACTTCGACCGATGATAAGGATAGAGACCCCTATTTTGGCCGGCCCGACCATCAAGAGTTTATGCCAACACGAACAGTACTATTCGGGGAGTTGATTTAGACTGTCAGAGGCTAGGTCTTGACTTGAGAAATATTATTAGTTCTTCCTGCAATTCCGAGTGTCTAGCACCTAATGATAGAATTATAAGACTCAAAGATAAACTCGTATTTATTTGAACTCATATCCGCCAATCATGCCATTTTCTTCATACACGTATGCCTTAAGAATTGATTTTGTTATATATGTGTCACTTTTTGGCCTATTGGTCACATTTGGATCATTTCTGGCCATTTTTCAATTTTTTCATTTTTGGATCAAAGCCGCTAAAATTTTAGTATTTAGCTATCTGCGTTGGTTGGAGTACTCCGATTGAAAATTTGACTGCATATTATTGGTCCTGGTACAATTTCATACTACTCATAAAAATTTTGACAAATTCTGATAACGTTTTAAAAATTATGCAATTCCAAACTGTATCCGAGTTTCGGTCGTTACTGGTTTGTTTGGTGTAATAGTAATGGAATAGTTGGTGGTTATGATGACCCTAGCTAACCTCACCCCACATTGCATAAGAAATCATTTGGTTATTTTTGGTGTGTGTGGGTGAGGGTAGCTTAGGTTCACCTCCCCTCCTTTTTCTTTCCTTCTCATTACCCCCCCCCCTTCTATTCCTTGTTGTAGTCGTGGAATGTATTTCCTCTCCCTCTCACTCCCTCTTTCAGCCCCACTTTTGTGCTGTTTAAGAAGAAAAAAAAAAGGAGAAGAAGAAGGAGCTCAAGGTGTGTGATTGTGTTTTGGTTGTTGTTGTTGTAGATACTTTCTCTCTTTCTCTTCTCTCTAGCTTCCCCCTGTAGATACCCCAATTTTGACTGTCCAGAGAGACAGAAATACTTCAAGTAACACACGAAAATATCCCACATTTGGACATCCAATAAAGAACCAAAGTTCGGGAAACCGGAAGCCTTGACCTAAAACCGGAAACCCTAGCCGTGACCAAAAAACCGGAAACCCTAAACCCTAGCCTTGACCTAAGCCAGAAACCCTAAACCCTAGCCTTGACCTAAACCGGAAACCCTAAACCCTAGCCTTGACCTAAACCGGAAACCCTAAACCAACCCTAACCCTAAACCCTAGCCCTAAAACCAAACCCTAAACCTACCCTAACCCTGAAAAAAACCCCGCCACTCTAAAAACCCAAGAAAAACCCCAAGTCCCTGGCAAGGGGCGGCTAGCCCTAATTAGCCGCCCCATACTAGGCGGCTAGTTTACACTAGCCGCCCCACTGACCGCCCTCTGGCCGACTTTGGACAAGTCCCCTGGATGGGACATAAAGCAGCATTAAATGCTGATCATTGCGGCGGGTCATGACCTTTAGCCGCCCTCTCTTGGCCGGATCAAAGCAAGTAATCGATCCAAGCCACCGCTTGTCAGAGATGGGACGTTTGGCAGGTCATGATAGGGGCGGCTACCAGGAAGTAGCCGCCCCATCCTGGGCGGCTAGTTGGAACTAGCCGCCCTTCACCTGGTCTCTGACAGAAGAACCAGAGAATTAATGAGGGGTCTAATCGAAGCCAACCCACTCCATTACCCTCAGGATATTTCCTTGCCTCTCTTTTACTATAAATAGAGGGGTCCCAAGCCCAAATACAACATCACCAAAAATCCACAACAATCTTCAATCACCAATCCACCATCCTCACTTGATCAAACCCTTCCACCACTAGAAATCCCAAGAGGGAGAGAGAGAGAGAGACCCCCTTTTGTGAGAGAAACACCCATTCCCTACATAAAATACCCTCTCATCCCACCCTCTAGAAACCCGGGCTAAACCTAGCTTAGCCTCTGTCCAAAACCAAACCCATTTCCTACCGAAGTTCTGCCCAAACCAACCCAGACCCTAGACAGCTAACCTAGCTAGCCGCCCCCTGGCCGACGGCTAAACACAACTAGCTGCCCCCTATCCACACCCCTTTGTCCCAAGACTCCTTTAGTCTAGCCCCGGAAGCAGAATAGGATACCTGTTTTTCACCTCTGTGTACGGTATATCCATGTCTCAGAGCGGAGACCCCACAAACTCCCTACGTAGGCGATCAACTGCGACCCAACCTTTTCCTGCTTTTAGAAAAAGCAGGTGGCGATCACACAAACTCCTGAATCCTCTTGAGACGCTATCGGGCGCCTCAACCAGGAACGACACCCCTCACCCTTCCGAGAAGACGATCCGACCGAGCCCGCCAGGGCACGCACCCGATCTGAATCCCCGAAGAACCCCCACACACGCACGCGCTCACCGCGCACCCCGCCGGGATCAACTTCGACACGCCGATATCGGAGGCCTTCCCGACGGTATCGACACCCCCCTCATGCCTTGGACTTTTGCCCCTGTTTTTCCAGCCAAGAAGAAGAGGAGGAGCTTGAGGGGCTCTAGTGGTGGTGGTGGTGGTTGTGGTTGCCGTTGGTGCACACGAGGGGACCCGAACCCCCCTTTTTCCTTTCCCCCTCATCTGGTAATCTCTTCCCCCCTTCCTTGCTTGGTTTTATAATAGTAGGGGCTGTTGGGGGTGTCTTGAATGCTAGATGTATGTGTTAGGGTGTGTGAGAAGGTAGGGGAGGGGCTAGGACAGGTCTGGGTGCATGCGTGGGGCTGTCCGCGCGCGTGCGCGTGCAGACGCGTGTGTAGAGGGGCACTGTCGGGCGCGCTGGCAGGCGCGCACGCGTACGCGCAGGCGCACGGGGGTCACGCAGGGGCTCGGCTGGGTGCCTGGGCACGCGACCAGCGTGTCTGGGCGCGCGGATGGGTGTGGGAGTGCATGCACATGCGGGTGTGTGCGGGGTCCATGCGTGTGGCTGCCCGAGGGCTCGGGTAGGTGTCAGGGTACTCGGACATGCTTGCGTATGTGCCTACTCGCATGCGTGCGAACCTGTATGCGTGCATGTATAAGTCTTTGGCATTTCTATTCAATTTTAAGTATTTTTATGTGGTTATACTCACCAATTTGGATGTCCTTGTCTTGCAGATCTTGGCGAACGGTCATGCAACGACCCGGGTTGCGATGAATGGGTCGATCCAACCCAATTGGGAGGTGTTCGATGCACATTGGCGTGTGTTGCCCTCCCCTGGGGCACCATAACTGCATATTGACTTGTAGAATGAATGTATATATGTTTATGCATATCTGCTATGATGCATCCATGCCATGTTAGACATTGTATGCTAGGGTTATACATCCATGTATCATGTATAAGAGCTCATACATGCCTAGATACCATGTCCCATTTTAGCATAGCCTTGATCCATGCAGGTTCTCATCTAGTTTAATGTGAACGGTCATGCAACGACCCGGATGTGAACGTATAAGTATAAGGATGCCTTAGATGTTATTATGAGTTGTTAATATATTATTTAAATGCATCCATGATTAATTAATTATATGTTGTATATTTATTTATACTTTTATAATGCAATGAGTCTCGTCTAAATGAGTTTAGACAAGTGTATGACCTATTATGGGGTCATACTATGGCATTGACACTACGAATCGCGTGTTTTTCCCCGCATCTGAGTTATGCGCCCTAGAGAGAAATCATGAGAATTCATTACCTTATCGGTATTTAGTAACCGGTGATGACGGATCCAAGAGGATTGTATACACGAGTGTAGATTGTTTTCTCCCCTTTGTTGGATCTGTAATATGTCTTTGAATTACAGACTTAGTCATTTAAGCTTCCATTATATGTATATATATTATGTCAGCTACCTTGTTAATTGCTTTATTGCCTTTGTTGTTGTGTAGAATCTTTATTTATCTCGTGTATGGATTGCTGATATTATATATATTAGCCACGTCTCGGGAAAGGCCGCCCTGGGGCATGATAGATTTACCTGATAGAAGAGAATTGCCTACAATGTATATTGAGATAATTTTAAAACCCCAAAGCATCCCTCTTTATTTTCCGCCCTTACTCATATTAACCCAAGGTCAAAATGAGGAATTACTTGGACCTAACATATGTCCCAAAACTGGCTTTGGCACTATATAAATACTTCTAGAGGGGAAGCAGAAAAGAACAGGGGTGATAAACAGAAGAGCCCTCCCCTCAAAACAAAAAATCAGGCAATGAGAGGCCAACAAAAGAAAAACAACACCCAAGCAAACGGGTTAAACTCTCTAAATTAGCAGGCTAAACACCTTTACGCACAGTATATGCCAAACAGCGGCTATACTAGTACACATCCGAGCAAGCGGATTGTACTTTCCACCCAAATAAAGAAGTGGTAAAAAGAAGAAAGCCAGAGGGACCTATAAAGTAGGACATATGCAAGACTGTGAATAATCAAAATATTGACCAAAAGGAAGATATTACTCTTACCCCATTCCCCCTCCGCCTTTTATTTTTGCAATGGAGATTGAAATTGAACTATGTCTACTTGGAAAGGTGAAATTTTTACAAAATGTAGACCTTTCCCATGTTTACAACATCACACACTCACATGAGTTCATTTAAAGACTTGCCTGACCAAAGGAAGCTTATTTGACTTGAATTCCGGTACATTCATGGATTTTTCAGCATGGTTAGAATAATATGATCAAGCATTTGAGAACCATGAACCTGAGAATCCAACACCTAGACACTACAACAAATTAGGTTATTAGCTATGAACTTTTCTCTGCGAAATTGAATTTCGTAGCTAAATGCGACTTTTACCGACGGAAAATTATTTCGTAGCGAATAGTTTATCCTTTCTCGGCGGAATAAATTGTCCTTGCAGAAAGTATGACCTTTATCTGTGAAATACTTATTTCGTAACTAAAGATATGACTTTTAGCTGCGAACTTAATCCCCGTAGCAATAGATATCACTTTTTGCTGTGACATTGTATTTTGTAGCGAAAGATAGGATTTTGTGCTGCGAAACTTATTTTTCGCAGCAAAACATGTGGCTTTTAGCTGCGAAAATCAATTTACTAGCAAAAGATATAAGTATTTGCTGTGAAATTTAATTTCGCAGTAAAATGTATAAGTTTTTGCTGCGACATTTTATTTCGTAGGAAACGGTCTACCTTTTTGCTGCGAATAAAACTTTTCCTAGCAAATAGTATGGCTTTTAGCTGTGAAGTATAATTTCGCGGCAGTAGATTAAGTGTTTTGCTGCGAACTTAAAATTCACAGCAAAAGATAAAAAATTTTGTCCACAAAATTTAGATGTCTCTTTGCTGCATTATCAATTTTTTTTATTGATTTTAATTTATTTAATTTTTTACAAAATCAAAGTGAGAAATCTATATTGCATCATTATTAGACTGAGATCCTTTTGACTGTTAAATATTAATAAATCAATTCTTTCTTTTAATTTGATTTCAAACATTTGCACTGTCATTTTTGAAGGGTCCTCTTTCTATATATATTTTATTTTTCACGCTAATCCTTCATTGAATTAGATTGCTAATTATATTAATTGTGTTTATTGTAAATAAATGTTCGTAAGGACATATTGGATCATGCATGTCCTTAATAAACTCATTTTCAAATGACATTATGTCTTTTCAACCAAATTGACTAAAGTTTGTTGCCATCAAATTTAAGCATATTGATTTTGATATTATATACAATTAATTTGTTCTTGTCTTTAATAAGTCTAGTGTCAAGTTAAATTTTTAGTTATTGCTCTCTTCTTTCTTGCCATTAATTCCATCCTTAATAAACCTCATTTCTCTGTGGCATGAGCTTACAGGATAACTGAAAAAAGTTATCATTTTCAGCATTTCTCGGTGTTTTCTATTCATTCAAAAAGTTAAATTTTCAGTTATTGCTCTATTTGTTCTTGCCATTAATTCCATCCTTCATAAACCTCATTTTGATACCACGATTTTGAATAAGATGTCATCATCACATTCATATATTCAATGCACCATCCAACATCAAAACACCGTATAGTATCTCCATTGTCCAAGTGAATTGAATATCCTTTTATATATCATACATTATATAGAAAATAGAAAATTATTATTTAAAGAAAACTTGAACATATTATATTAAATTCCTGTCAAAGGACAAGTGTCCTTAAACATCAAAGTCAGACTTTCAGAAATCATTTTTTAAAAATTTACATTTATAAAAATTTATTTATACTAAATTGAAGATATGATTATTGTGTAAGACATATATATTAATCTATTTTCTAATTATATATTAATGAAAAAATCTATATATGTTTCTTTGTTTATATCATCAAATTAATTAAAAATATTTTATGAAAAAAATTAAATTAAAATTTATTACATCCACCTTTATGAGCTCTTCTTGGTGGTCATATGTGATCCAAAATGTGATAGCCGTTTGAAGTAGGTATTATTTTTTTATGTTTAAAATTTGACTGACTCACTCCATCACATACATTATTGTTCAAATGCTTTGTCAAAAATTCTCCAATGGAATATTATTATAGAGTCATGATCTTATGAAAAAATTTAAAATCAAACGCAATATGATATGTTAGATGTGCTATAACTTTTTTTAGTTGATGTACATTTACTTGGATGACAAAATTGATCAATTTTTTTTATTACTTCATCATTTTTCAGTCGCAGTAAACAAGCATGATAATTGAGACAAACTATAATTATTTTATTTTGAAAAACAAAGAGAAACACTATATAAATAATCTTTCTTGATTAAAATATAAGTCTTTTTTTGTTAAAGCATACAATTAATAATATGGGTATTGTAATACAAAGAATAGAAATACAAAGGATATTTATGTAGTGTCTCTCTTTGTTTAATAGTGTAATACAAATAATATGGTTATTGTAATACAAAGAATAATATGGGGGTATTGATACACCATCAACAAATCCACTTTATCAAAAATAAATAAAAAAACCAAAACACATTCCCTCGTTTTCACTTAAGGGTTTTAGCGATTCCCTCCCTCACTTTCACTTAGGGTTTTTAGGCCTTTTCTCCCCCAAAACACATCGTCCAACAGAGAAGAAGAAGATTTGGGTCCTGGTCTCTCTCTCTCTCTCTCTGATTTGGGTCTCAATGGTCTCTCTCTCTCTCTCTCTCTCTCTCTCTCTATCTCTCTTTCTCTTCTCACTGAATCTTGTTTTGAAGGGGCGGCGGACGTGTTGCCGTTTGTGGAGGTACTGGTGGACGACGTGTTGCGGTGGATCTGAAGAAGATCGAACGGGCTACGGTCTTTGCATCTCCAAATCGGTATGTGCGAGAACTTTTGATTTTGGATTTGATTTTGTAGGCTTTGGATATGTCAAATATAACATTAGATCTTATGAGTTTCTATTTTTGGATTTGATTTTGTAGGCTGTCGATAAAATCAGTTGGTCCTCTCCTGGCTGACAAGGAGATTCTCGAGGAAGGCAGTAATACTAAGCTTGAGATCTTGGTGAGTGGAAAAAAATTCGTCTCTTGTTTACCCTTTCCTTTTTTCTATTTCCTTTTGGTTTGGCTAGGGTTTATGATCTCTTCATGACTGTCTGCCTTTCTTAATTCCCCTATATTTTTATAGTGGCTGTTTCTTAATCATGTGCCATATATTTGGGTTAGAGAGTGGTAGAGGATAACTTAGGAATTGAAGAAGATATGTGAGTCTTTCAGCTTGGATTGACTCTGTAAGAAAAAATAAAATTCCCCCAAACCCATATGTGAAACATGTATAGGGATGTACGTAGGGATGTAATAGGGAGATGTGATTCGATTAGTGTTGGTTGGTCCATCAATTCATTTGAAAAATAATTCATTTGCTGCTACAGCAACAAGTAATTTAATATAACTAATAATGTAAAATATGATTAAATTGTTTGGTGGATTTATCAGATTAAAATTTTCATATATCAACAGCTACAAGCAGCCTTAAATTTGAATCCCACATTCCCAATAGTTACAAGTCATTTTTTAAGATGGCATTAGAAGTTTGGAAAAGTAATCCATCAATTGGAACATCTAACCACTTTTAACAAACTACAAACTAAATTATTAAAAGTGACTTCATATATTATAAAAGAAAACAAAGAATATCATAGTGTGATTGAACTGATTCATCTTGAGATTTTAAACATAGTTATTAACAGTTTATGATTGACTTGGAGTTGGAGGGTTAGCACAACAAGTGAGAGTATCATAACACCATGTTCTGCTTCAGGCCACTAGAATATAGAGCAGTAGCCAAAATTGAAGACCAAGTATTAAAAATTACCTACTTTGGGCTATCTTTCAATCATGGACACATAGGAATACAACTTTGTAATTGATGATGAAAGAACATAAATAGTTGTCTTGTGTGCTATTGAGTGATGCAAAAAGACAGAGGTTCACTAGACTGTCGTTGCCACCAAAGTCATAAAACACCCAAACAGTAGTTCCTTTTGTTTTCTTTCTCAAATTTTAATCCTAGCCGTCCACAGACACAAGAACATCAACAAAAGGAAGTTCAAAACACCAACATAAGCTCCTCCAAGAGAACCAATGTCCCATTATTATATCCTATAAGAAAATAATACCAATAATCGACAAATTAGTTCCTAATTAACTGATCAACTGTCGAGATATGTAATAGGGAGATGTGATTCAATCCGTGTTGGTGCATCAATTCTTATCTGTATTCATATGAAATTTCCAAGTAGCTACAATTATTACAAAACTCATATGTGAAACGTGTGAGGTGATGATGAGATAATTGGATCTCATCCTTATTATTGTTGTTGTTGTTGTTGGGGAAGGGGTAGTTGATTGACCTTAAGTGGATGAGTCAAATGAGTGGCTGCCTGTTCCGTTAAAGACCATATATAAATTTATAAGAACCCTTGTTATTTATGTGTCCAGAATTACTTTGATCAATCTTGTACTGTTCAAGAATTTTTTCTCTCTCTTCTACATGCATGTAGTGTGAAACCCCAGAGGTCCCACCATGAATTTAAGTTAGTTTATATGTGATCCAAGTTTTTTTCTCCCCTAGAACGAGGGGAGAATAAACCCCAGAGGTGTTTTTTATCATTTTCTGTCCTCTTTCTTTATTTTTCTTGTAATGACCTATCTAAAATGAAACTCTTTTTCCATCATGTGATTGTCTTTGAACGTGTGGTGTTTTTTAGCTATTTTGTTAGGTTGGGTGATATGTAAACAGATTTAGCGATGGACAAGAGTTGGATGTTTATTCGGGATAGGAGATCTGATGAGTTCGGGCTGGTGTAGCTTCATTCTTGGAGGTTGCACGTAATTGTCCCGCAGAGAGAAAAAATGAAGCGGGACATATTCGTTGCCCATGTCATAGATGCGCCAATAGATTTTATTTTTCATTGGAAACTGTTGAGGTGCATCTTTACTAAAGTGGAATTATGTCTGGCTATACAACATGGATTTCACATGGAGAAGTAGTGCCACCAATTCAGTTTCCCAGGAATACTTGTGAGCATCAGTTCCCAAGGAATATTCATGAACATAACTTACCTCAACCATCCGGTGTGGATGAAGAAGAAGAGTATGAAGATGTGATGGCCCCCCTCTTTGAGGACTTAATTAATCCGACAGCTCAAGGATGTCAAGAAGAAGATGAAGGAGAAGGAGATAAAGAACCTACAAATACCTTCTTTAGTGAATCAGACCAGAAATTATATGAGGGGTGTAATTTGTCAGTATTAGAGTTTATTGTTCGATTGATGCATACAAAGGTTATCAATCGTTGGAGCAACAAGTCATTTGATAT
This sequence comes from Acorus calamus, assembly GCA_030737845.1. Classification (NCBI taxonomy): domain Eukaryota; kingdom Viridiplantae; phylum Streptophyta; class Magnoliopsida; order Acorales; family Acoraceae; genus Acorus; species Acorus calamus. The sequence goes on from CM060872.1 coordinate 12,099,218, forward strand.
GTTGCTCAACATATTTCGCATGTTTTGGCTGGACATGAAGACAATCCCTGGGTCTAACTATGATGCCAAAAAGAAGCTGCGTGACTTGGATTTGGGATATGAAACAATTCATGCATTTAAGTATGATTGTGCATTGTTCTGGAAGCATAATAAAGAGGCAGAAAGTTGTCCGGTATGTCATGAGCCGCGGTATAAGTCCAATGATGGAAAGGGGAAAAAGATTCCTCATAAGTCATTACGATATTTTCCAGTGAAGCAAAGATTGCAGAGGCTTTTTATGTCAAGACATACAGCGAGAGATATGAGGTGGCACAAAGAGAAGAGAGTAGATGATGATGCTCTAAGTCCAGCTGATGGGGAAGCATGGAAGCATTTGGATGAAACCTATCCTTAGTTCTCAGCCGACGCAAGAAATGTTCGGTTGGGTCTTGCATCAGACGGTTTTAATCCATTTTGGTAATATGAGTTTGTCCTATAGCATGTGGCCTGTTATAATTGTGCCATATAATTTGCCACCGTGGAAATTGATGAAGGAGCCATTTCGCATGATGTCTCTTCTCATTCCCGGACCACTATCTCCTGGGAGAGAAATTGATGTATATTTACACCCTTTAATAGATGAGCTGAAAGAGTTATGGGAATTTGGTGTGGAAACCTATAATGCCGCAAGTGGTCAGAATTTTTTGTTGCACGCAGCTCTCATGTGGACAATTAATGATTTTCCTGCGTATGGGAATTTGTCTGGTTGGAGTACACATGGTTACAAGGCATGTCCTATATGTTTAGATGATACTTCATCTATGGGGATTACAGATAAAATATGCTTCATGTTTCATCGCCGTTATTTGCCATAAACTCATAGTTGGCGGAAGAGCCGATTACATGATGGTCGTCATGAGATGAGAGATGCGCCGCAGGTAAAATCAGGTGATGAAATATTGATGCAGTTAGAACATGTGAAGAACATAACGTTAGGGAAAAATCCTAACAACAAAGACCACAAAAGAAAACGTACTCCATTGGAAAGTAATTGGACAAAGAAGAGCATATTTTTTGAACTACCGTATTGGTCGAAATTAAAGATAAGACATGTCCTCGATGTCATGCACATTGAAAAAAATATATGTGACAATGTTTTATACACTGTTTTAAACATCGAGGGAAGGACAAAGGATACTGCCAAAGCCAGAAAAGATTTAAAGAATATGAAAATACGGAAAGATCTTTGGATCAGGGAGGAGGGAGGAAGAGTGGTGAAGCCTCATGCAAGCTTTGTATTAACTTCAATGGAGAGGAAGGAGTTTCTAGAGTGGATATCACGTGTTAGATTCCTCGATGGGTATGCGGAAAATATCTCGAAGGGGGTAAACATCCAAGGTGGTAAGATATCGGGTTTGAAGAGTCATGACAGTCATGTAATGTTGCAGCGATTGCTACCAATTGGAATTCGACCATATCTACAAAAAGATGTTTGTACATCACTTGTAGAGCTGTCTAATTTCTTCCAACAACTGACAACAAAAAAATTGATTAAGTCTGATCTTGACAAGTTGGAAGAAGGGATAGTGATGATCTTGTGCAAGCTAGAAAGGATCTTCCCACCTGCATTCTTTGATGTGATTGTTCATTTGGCTGTACACTTACCACGGGAAGCCAGACATGCTGGACTCGTTGGACCTAGGTGGATGTATCCAATTGAAAGGTAATTAATTATCGGCTTAAATGCTTAAAACTTATTATTGAAATTTTAATTTCAATCCATAATATCAATTGTTGGATTATATTTGTAGGAATTTGGCCACATATAAGGGATACGTTCGAAATAAAGCAAGGCCAGAGGGTTCTATTGTAGAAGCGTACATTGTTAATGAATCTTTGACCTTTTGCTCGATGTATCTTAGTGGTACTGAAACCAAATTCAACCGGCCTGAGAGAAATTATGATAACGTTAATGATTTGGAAGGGCTATCTGTATTCTCACAGAGAGCTAGACCTTTTGGTGCCGGCAAAGGAGTTACACTATCAAGGGAAGGTGAGCAGAAGGCACACTGGCATGTGTTGAATAATTGTGAAGAGATAAGACATTACATTGAGTAAGATACATTTATTTAGTTTGTTTTTGATAAGACAATCTTCAAAATTACAGTTAATAGTTTTTTTTTCTATGGCAATTAAAAACACAGTGAACACATGACACAACTTATGGTCGAAAGCCCAGACTTGCTTGCACAAAGACAACAACAAACATTTCCTACATTGTTTGTGAATAAAGTAAGTTGTAATCCATTTGGCTAGGTATTATAAGTCTTTGGATGAATTGTCATGCACTTGGCTAATTAACAATGATAATATTTATTATATTTATAGATCAAGAGGCTACATCATCAGGGGGCAGCAGAAATATCTGAGCAAGTGTATGCATTAGCATGCAGACCTGATCTTAGGGTGACAGAGTATCCAGGTTGTATTGCAAATGGAGTGCGCTTTCACGTGAAAGATCGGAAAGATAACCGAAAAACCCAGAACGATGGCTTGGTTGTACCAGGGGGGGAGCATGGTGAGGATATTATCGACTTCTACGGATATTTGAGGAAAGTCGTCGTGCTCCATTACATGAATGACAACCAAGTTGTGTTATTTCAGTGTCAATGGTATAACACAGATCCAACTAAGAGTTGGAGACCACAAATAGATTACCATTTCACAAGCATTAATACTTTCTGATACTGGTATGAGGATGATCCATATGTTCTTATAAGTCTAGCGCAACAAGTGTATTACATTGATGATCCAAAATTAGGATCAGACTGGAAAGTTGTACAGAGGGTGCAACACAGGCACCTGTGGGACATTCCTAAAAAGAAGTCATTGAAGAAGAGGATGCTGCAGTGGTTCAAGTTGCATACCAACATAATGAGTCATCAGATCTTCAGTGGTCGGTTGATCAAGATTTCCATGAAGAAGAATTTCACAGGACTGATGTTGAGCCAACTATAATTCACGATGATGAGTTAGCACAACATGGTCAACCTGCGTTGTTAGATGATTTCATATGTGATGAAGAGTATGAGAATGACACACTTGTTGAATACTTTACTGAAGATGAGGAAGACTATGATACTGATGGAGAGTTGTAACTTGAACCAAGATTTTGTGTTGGGTGCTTCTAAGGATTGTTATATAGTAGTACATGTATTTCAGAAAATGACATGTTCAAATAGACTTTTTGTGTAATTATGCTATATTTCATTTGTGTATTGGTTTCTTCTTATGTTATGACAATGTATATGTGGATATACATTTTCTATATTTCAGATGGCATCCACTGGTAGACGAGGCAGAGGACGATCTCGAGCTATTCAAGCCCGAGGGGGTTCGACTAGTACCCCTTCAAGAAGTGGTAGCACCCCATCGAGGAGTATTGCCACTCCGGGGAGTAGTGTTCATGAAAGCACTCCACCACAACTTCAACCTACACAGGTGGAGAATGAGCCTTCCCCACGTTTGAGCAGCACTGGTAATATTATTTTCATAATTATTTAATATTGATAATTTTTTTACTTCAATAATATCTGTAGTTGTGTTAAATTAATGTTATTTTAATTTTTTGCAGAGATACATGCATCAGCTAGCACGGTCCCATCAACCAACCCCACCTCCCCACCGAGGAAGAAGACGCGGGGCCCGTCTATGGGATTAGAATCGTCTAAACTAGTGAGGGAGTTGCGTGGTCCCATCCAATTGACATTCGATCTTAAGATGGGGAGACCCAATAATTCAGAGAATAACAAGATGTTTACCACTAAGTGCGGTGTGATTTGTCGCAATCATGCTTCGCTCCGACTCAAGCGTTGGAGGGACATTACCTCGACTGACTATGCAGAGTTGGTTAGGCGTCTTCAGGTTCTCTAATGAAGATTTGACCAAAATTTGTATTTTTTTAATTAAATTCTTTCAATTATAACAAATAACATTAATAACTTAATTTTTCTCTATGTAGAATAAGTTTCAGTGGGATGTGACAGACGCCATTGCTTCTGAATTTATCAATAAGCAATTGGGTCAGTTTGGCAACAACAACGATTCGATCATGCCAAGAGGATACAAGAACTCATAGCCAAGGGTAAAGATCCACAAGCCCACCCAGCTGCGGGAGTCATTGTTAGATGTTCAAAAATACATATTTTGATATACCTTTTAGAGTTGTCTTGGACATTTCCCAATGCAATATTTCATTTTCTACATACATATTAGGGAATTTTATTTTCAAAGCATAATATGCACAAATAAACTACATTTATACATTTCATGTGCATAATTATATTTGTCATGGAGATTCTAATCCAAATTTCATAGGATATGAAGATAATACATGCTATTGGAGGAAAAGAACATGTGAATATTCAATTCCTAAAAGTCTACAGCAATTATGGAAAGAATGGATCATCACAATTGCCAAAAGAAGAGAGAATCTCCCTCACAAATCAGCTCCAACAGACAGCCACAAATCAGCAAATCTGATTTGTCAAATCAGTCTTAAATCCCTATCAAAATCACTAAAAATCAACATTAGCCAATACTCCAAATCCCCACCAAGACAACTACAAATTCCTACCAAAACAGCAAGGATTTTTCAAATCATGGGCAGCTGTCCAGCATTAAAAGCCCCAGCCAATACAGCCCTCTATAAAAGGGGCCTGCAGAGGGAGGACAGCATATAGAAGATTTCCAGCTGAGCAGAATTTTAGTCTTCCATTTTCTTGTTCTTTCTTCTTTATTTTAAGTTTTTTTCTCTTCAGTTTGTGTTTCTTTTGTATTAGACATAGATGCTATTGTATTTTATTTATGTTTAATCAATAAAGAGTTATTCTTTCTTTGATTTTCATGGAATCTTTTTATTGTTATTCTAGAATATCACCAACCATGGTAGGCTAGAGAATCCTCCCATCAAGGAGAGGATTCCACCCCATGAGTATGAGTGATTAGATCTTTTATTTGTGCATCTTATATTATTTTGATTTATGCTTAATGATTATATAGTTTCTTCAACTCAGATTTATCTTGATTATGGGTATTTTAAGATCTTTCATCGTTTTACTTAGATGAGAAATGATTGATACTTTATAAACCCTATTTTCAAATCGAGTAGAAGTGAACCACCTTCTTTGAAATATTTTGTTGTCATTGGTTGAATATCTTAACTGTCAAGGAAGAGGGTCTTCACTATAAGAACCGTCCTTGATCTAGTAGTTAATGGTGTATCAACTAATGAAATGTTAAAAGAGAACTTTAAATCTATATTCTCCATGTGACCAAGTAAAATCTCTTGATTCATGTGAAGTAAGGGAAATATAAGTGCAATAGAAAGATCTAATCAATCATACTTGTGGGGTGGTTTCTAAACCTTGGTGGCTTTTTTTTATCGTATCTTGATTCAAATTAGAATTTTATTTTAGCTTTTAAAGTTCCTTGGATCAATCTTCAAAATTCTTGTTTTAAAATCTTTTTGGGAATTGATATCTTTTACAATTACTTGTTTGCTTCCATAGCCTCCTTGTGGGATCGACCTCTTACTCCCACTTTCTACCAAAAAGAGGTAAGAGAGAGTTATAAATTTCTTTTGTTGGTAAAGGCTAAATCTTAACGACAATTAAATCGAACCAACAAATTGGCGCTGTTGCCGGGGAGGCAAGGTAAGTAACGGTAATGGTTGAAGGTATCAATTTTTTTTTCTTTTCTAAAAAAAAAAGTAAAAAAAATAAATTTAAAATTAAAAATTAAAATTAAATTTTTTTTTCCTTCTTATTATGCAGGAGGAGGAAAGGATGAAGAACATAAAGATCAAGACTGGTTGATCCACCTCAGATTTTGGATTTCCGAAGTGAACAAACTCCGTAGTAAGTTTTCCTTCAAAAAAAAAAAATCTTGTTTCCATGATTGTGCATTTAGTGTAAACATTTGCATAAATCAATTTAAGGGCAAAACCTATAAAAAAAAAAGATAAGGTTGGGATTTCATCACCTGTCCTTAGCCCAAAACCACCACATTGCATAATTATCCCAAGCCAATCACAATAATATCAATTAGACATTGGCCCTAGGATTCCTCGAGCTCAATAGGGCGAAGACCACCAAAAGTGCACCAATTGCGCTCTTTGACCACGTTGATGTCTAGGAAAGCCTTGTCCCTCAAAGGGAGACAATTATTGTTCTAGGAGGGTGGTACTTAAGCGGGACCGTGCTCAAGAGCATTGTGGCCCCACCACTACCTGGGGGCTGACCTGGTCAATTTGGTTTCATAAGACCGAATTGGAGGCTTAGGTGTACTCTTCAAAACAGTTAGAAGCTGTCTAATTAAGGAGAGATTTTGGGAATTTTTCCTAATAGTCTCTGTGCAATTAGAATAAGAAATTGAAAGCCCTCAATTAATTTCAAGATAATTGAGCCAAGCTGTTGTGTGGTGTTTTGTGGTTCCTTTGTCTAACCTTTATTAGGATTTCTCTCTTCCCATTTAGGGTAGATTGAGTCAGAGTTCATTATTTCTGGTGCATGCACGGTAGAAGATAAAAAGGAGAGAGTTAGAGCCTTTGGACCTTGAGATTGAGAGAACCCATCTTCTACATAGGCGAGTCCTTACATAGTCATCACTCTCCACAATGGGTGATCGTGCTAGAACCTTGAATGAGCTATACGCTCCTGCATCTGCCAATCCACCGACCTGCATAGTGTTGCCGGTCAACAATGCAAACCAATTTGAGATTCGGCCGGCAACCATCAATATGCTTCCCAAATTTCATGGGTTCGAAAGTGAGCAACCCTACATCCATTTGAACAAATTCTTGACAATTTGTCAAATGTTCAAAAACCAGAACCTAGATGAGGAAGGTGTCAAGTTGAGATTGTTTCCCATGACATTGGAAGATCATGCAGCTGCATGGTTATATTCCCTCTCCACTGATTCCATTAGAACATGGGAACAACTCTCTAAGAAATTCATGGCAAAATTTTACCCTATGGCAAAAACTGAAAAATCAAAGATGCCATTAAAACTTTTAGGGAGAGAGCTGAAGATGAATTTTCCCAAATTTGGGAAAAATTTTATGATTTGTTAGTCAAATGCCCTCACCATGGTCTTGACAAAGCCCAGTTAGTCCACTTCTTCTACAAGGGACTACCTCCCACACATAGGAACATGATTGAGTCCATGCACAAGGGTAAGTTCATGAATCAGACCCCTGATCAAGCCTATGAGTTCCTTGTAGATTTAGCTGAGAATGCTCAGAATTGGAGTAGCTATGACAATGAAGTTGATGATAGAGGATCTAGAAAATCAGATATCTATGAAATAAAAGCAGATCCAGATCTTAAAAATGTCATGACCAACTTAGTGGATGGAGTGAACAAACTGAGTAAGAAGTTTGATAATTTTGCAATAAATCATAACCCACAGAGAGATCCAAACCCCGTCATGAAAGTGGAACATGAGCACATGGCATATGTCTTCTTTGTGATAGTTCAGAGCATCTAGTGGAGTGTTGCCCTAGTTTGCCTACCATCAAGGCCGAGCAGGCAAATTCAATTAATTCATACAATGCCTTTAAGAAGCCCACTCCCAATTCTTTTGGTCCAGTCTACCATCCTGATAATAGGTTCCATCCAAACTTCTCTTATAGACAAAATGAACCTATCCAATATCAGGGTGGTCCACCAGGATATCAAAGAAACTTTTCCAGACCAGGCCCATCACAAGCCCCTCAACAGAACCAACCTTTGGTTCCACCTCAAACTCCTTATGTTGCTCCCACTCCTCCACAACCCTCACATCTGGAAACCATGATGGCTAACATGATGAAGCAACAACAAGAATTCATCCATCAGCAACAACAAACCAATCTGTCCCAAACCCAGACTAATCAAATCCATGCACAAGCAATTGCAAAACTTGAGGTTAGTCTAAGCCAAATAGCCAGTTCTCTAGGGGATAGGAAGAAGGGAGAATTACCTAGTCAGCCAGTGTCTAATCCTAGTAGGCAACAGAGTCAAGGCCCAAGGGGGCAATATCAGATTAACTCTGATGAAAACTCATCCCATGAAGTCCAGGCTATTACCACCTTAACATATGGCAGGCGAGTGGACAAGAAGGTCCAACTCCCCAAGGAAAAAAGTGAAGAAATCACGGTCCATAAGACCCCTAACCAGGAAGAAGGACAGGAGACCCAAGGGAAGGGAAAAGAAGCCCAAGAAATTGCGGGAAAGCCTGTAGATGTCTACAAACCCAAAGCTCCTTATCCTCTTAGGTTGCAAGAACCCAAGAAGAATTCCCATTTTGATGATATCATGGAAGTATTAACAAATGTTCAAATCAATATACCTTTCTTAGATGCCATCAAACAGATTCCCTCCTACACAAAATTCTTGAAAGATCTTACCACGGTGAAAAGGAGAACCAATGTTCCTAAGCAAGCTGTGATGGCTGCACAAGCCTCATCTTTCATTCAACAACAAATTGCTCCTAAATACAAGGACCCTGGTTGCCCCATAATTGCAATTAAAATAGGAGACACTATCGTCCAAAGAGCCCTCCTAGATTTAGGAGCCAGTGTAAATCTGCTACCCTATTCTGTGTACAAGGAGTTAGGTTTGGGGGAATTAAAACCCACTGACATTACCCTTTCTTTAGCAGATAGAACTGTGAAGTATCCAAAGGGAATTGTGGAGGATGTAATTGTCAAGGTGAAAGAATTCTATTACCCTGTGGATTTTGTAGTCCTAGAAACTGAACCAGTGAAAAATCTAGGCAGCCATATCCCTGTGATTCTAGGCAGACCATTTTTAGCCACTTCAGATGCTGTTATCAGATGTCGAAATGGTATAATGACTCTAGCTTTTGGTAACATGACTGTCCAACTGAATGTTTTCCATAGCAGTAACCAACCACCTGAAAATGGATGATCTTGAGGAAGTTTGCAAGATTGAGAATGTGATTAACAATTCTTTTGAAGAGTTGAGTTATACTGACCCACTAGAAAGATGTTTGGCCCATTTCGGCCAAGATTTTGATGAAGAAGGTTTGATTAAGGAAGTGAATGCACTTTTAGATTCTGCTCCAATCATGGATACTAGCAAATGGACCACTCGGTTTGAATCATTGCCCATTTCTGAATCTCAGCTAGTATCATCTAGTGTCAAGCCACCTCGGTTAGATCTTAAGGACCTCCCTCAGAATTTGAAATATGCATATTTAGGTGACAACAAGACCCTACCTGTTATGATTGCTTCAAATCTAAAGGAAGATCATGAGGAGAAATTGTTAAATGTCCTGAGGAAGAATCAAGAAGCCATTGGTTGGTCTATAGCTGACATCAAAGGGATTAGCCCATCTGTGGTTCAACATAGGATCCATCTTGTAGAGAATGCAAAAACCTCTAGAGAATCACAAAGGCGACTGAACCCAATCATGAAGGATGTAGTTCGATCTGAGGTTATCAAGCTCCTAGATTCTGGTATTATATACCCCATCTCTGATAGTCAGTGGGTGAGTCCAGTGCAAGTTGTACCCAAAAAGTCTGGCGTTACAGTAGTAAAAAATGATCACAATGAGTTGGTTCCCACTCGAATCCAAACTGGGTGGCGAGTGTGTATCGACTATAGGAAGTTGAATGCCGTAACTAGGAAGGATCATTTCCCTCTACCCTTCATTGACCAAATGCTGGAACGCCTAGCAGGTCATTCTCATTACTGTTTCCTTGATGGTTATTCTGGATATAACCAAGTCCCTATTTCCCGTGAAGATCAGGAAAAGACTACTTTCACCTGTCCCTATGGCACTTTTGCCTATCGTCGTATGCCCTTTGGGTTATGCAACGCACCGGCCACTTTTCAGCGATGTATGATGAGTATTTTTTCGGACATGGTAGAAAAAATTTGGAAGTCTTCATGGATGACTTCTCAGTTTTTGGTTCTAGCTTTGATGAATGTTTGCACCATCTGACACTTGTTTTAGAGCGTTGCAAGGAAAAGAACTTGGTTCTTAACTGGGAGAAGTGTCATTTCATGGTAGAATCTGGGATTGTTTTGGGACACATTGTATCAAAGAGAGGAATAGAAGTAGATAAAGCCAAGGTCGAATTAATTGCTAAGTTGCCACCTCCCAAAACTGTTAGAGAGGTGAGATCTTTTTTAGGACATGCTGGTTTTTATCGCCGCTTTATAAAGGATTTTAGTAAGATTTCAAAGCCCTTGTGCGATCTCTTAGCTAAGGATGCTCCCTTCAATTTTTCCTCTGCATGTCTAGCTGCCTTTGAAAGACTCAAATCTGAGTTAACCTCTGCCCCCATCATCCGATCTCCTAATTGGAGTGTTCCTTTTGAGGTAATGTGTGATGCCTCAGATTATGCCATTGGTGCCGTGTTAGGTCAGCGAATAGGGAAGCTTCCCCATGTTATTCACTACGCAAGCAAAACTCTTAATGATGCCCAACTCAATTACTCCACCACTGAAAAAGAGTTATTGGCTGTTGTGTTTGCTCTAGATAAATTTCGTTCCTACCTAATAGGATCCAAGGTCCTTATTTTTTCTGATCATGCTGCACTTAAGTATCTTCTCACAAAGAAAGATGCTAAAGCTCGGCTAATCCGATGGATCCTATTGCTCCAAGAGTTTGATCTAGAAATTCGAGATAAGAAGGGATCTGAAAATGTGGTGGCAGACCATTTGTCAAGATTAATTATTGAGCCATCTACTGAATCTTTACCTATTTTAGAGACCTTCCCTGATGAACAACTAATGATGATCTCCCATACCCATGTTCCATGGTACGCTGACATTGTCAACTACCTTGTCACGGAACAGATGCCCAGCTCTTGGACCAAGCAAGAGCGATTTCGTTTTCTAGCTCAGGCAAAATGGTATTTTTGGGATGAACCGTACTTGTTCAAATACTGTCCAGATCAAATCATTAGACGATGCATCCCTGAGTACGATCAAAGGAAGATCCTCTCGTTCTGCCATGATCAGGCTTGTGGGGGTCATTTTAGTGGGAAAAAGACTGCTGCAAAGGTTTTACAGTGTGGATTCTATTGGCCTACCTTGTTCCGTGATGCACATGAATACTGTAAATCATGTGATCGATGTCAAAGATTAGGAAAGATTTCAAGAAGAAATGAGATGCCCCTAAACCCGATTTTGATTGTGGAACTCTTTGATGTTTGGGGCATCGATTTTATGGGCCCCTTCCCTATGTCCTTTGGTACCAGTATATTCTTGTAGCTGTTGATTATGTGTCCAAATGGATTGAAGCTATTCCATGTAAAACCAATGATCACAAGGTGGTGGTCCAGTTCCTTAAGGAGTATGTCTTTGCTCGTTTTGGCACCCCTCGTGCTATTATTAGTGACGGGGGAAAACACTTTTGCAATAAGATCTTTGAAGCCTTAATGAGGAAGTACATCATCACTCATAAAGTTGCCACACCTTATCATCCACAGACCAGTGGACAAGTAGAGATCTCCAACAGGGAGATCAAGAAAATCCTTGAGAAAACTGTCAATACTTCTAGAAAGGATTGGTCCATTAGGTTACCAGATGCATTATGGGCATACCGTACAGCCTATAAAACTCCCATAGGAATGTCCCCGTATAGAATTGTTTATGGCAAGGCTTGCCATCTACCTGTCGAATTAGAACACAAAGCATATTGGGCAATCAAACGCCTAAATTTTGATCTCGACAAGGCTGGGGAACATAGGAAACTTCAACTTGATGAGTTAGAAGAGATTAGGAATGATGTGTATAACTGTGCCAAGAGATACAAGGACCGCATGAAGACCATGCATGATAAGATTATCCTTCGTAAGGAATTTTTCCCCGGTCAGAAGGTCCTTCTATACAATTCTAGACTACATCTATTCCCTGGGAAATTGAAGTCTCGCTGGACTGGCCCATACACAATTGAAAAAGTTCATCCACATGGGACAATTGAAATCCACAATGCCAAAGATGGTAAAACTTTTCAAGTCAATGGACATCGTTTGAAACCATACCTTGAGTATCTAAGCCCAGAAGTTGAGGAGACACGTTTGGAAGATCCTATGTATCAGGATTGATCACTTTGTATATTATTTTATTTTTTTAGGTTTAGGGTTAGGACATTTTAGGTTATTTTGCTTGGAATCTGTGTACATATTTGTCATTGCTATGTTTTTGTGCGGATTCACTGAGCTATTTTGTCACAGAATAATTACAAAAATTCACATCAAATAAGGTATGCAGTCTCTACCTCCCTTAATTTTTTCTATTTTGTCCTTATCATTTTCAAGCATCACATGCATCATTTTGTAACTATCATTCACATTGAGGACAATGTTAGATTTAGGTTTGGGGGAATTAATCAACAATTTTTTATGTGACAAAAAAAAAGAAAAAAAAGAAAAAAGGAAAAGTTCAATCATTGGGATAAGTTTGGCTTGCAAAATCAATTTTCACTTTAGTTGATAATTCTATCTTGTGTCTAAAATGTTTTTCGCAAACTTCAAGTCTTGAAAAACTTTCAACACTTATAGCCACATGTATGTAGCGTGATGGAAAAGTGAAACCTAAGGGAGAGACCTGGAAGAATCATTAGTGGAGACTAAACCCAGGAGAGATTTGAGTCATTCTATTCTTGGAGGGTTTTTACGTAATTCTGAGTTACAAGTTAACTCAAAAATTTTCTTGTTTTCGCTTAAAAATGTCGTTTGGTTGATCTCTTTATTCTTGTTTTGATCAAAGACTCGTGAACACCAAAAAAAATAAAATAAATAAATTTGGATTACTACACCAGAAACTCCACTGAAATCTTTTCAAGACATATGATAACCATGTGAAACTTAGGAAATGATTTAGGCCATCTTTGCTCACCAATCTATCATGTTCAGCCGACCTATTCTTATACTTATCCACTAGTCAAACCCCTTGAGCCATATAAGCCTTTCTTTGTTCAACCTATTTTTTCAACCTACACTGCACTTAATGAGTGCAACCTTAAATTTTGTTTTGGGAACGAGGAAAGAAGAAGAACAGAAAAAAATCAATCAATTACTATGAAATTTCAATGAAGGGTTATTACTATCATGATTCTTGGAAAAAAAAAGCAGAAAAAAAAGACAGAAAAAAAGAGCCGATATTCATAAAAAAAGTATATAAATTCTCAAAGCATTTTAGAATAAAACCTTGTCCAGTTATCAACCCCAGCCCCATTACAACCTATTGAAAAGACCTACTTGATCCTAAATGTAATATGGTTAAAATGTGGAGAATAGATGAAGAGGACTTATGGTGTTTAATCCAATGTTCTTGAGTCAATGATATTCCATTCCTGAGATCAATTTAATTTTTCTTTGATATGGTCCCCTTCTATAAAATCTTATATGTGGATTATTTGAATTTGATTCCTTGTCACATATAAGTTGAGAGAAATGACCCCACTTCTGAGTGATTTCCTTGTTGAGTGTAATATCCAGTGAGTTTTTGAAGTCAAGGAGAAATCCATTCTGAAGGTGATCAAAATTAAGTTTTACTTGGAAAAAGAAAGCTACATCCTTGTTGGCTATGCACACACACACTTCAGGACTTGATGACGAGTGAAAACTTTTAACATATGGATAGAGTTGTGAACTATGGTAGATTTTTCTCAAAATTTCTTTCCTTGTAAACAAAAAAAAAATTGAACTTTGAATTTTGTGGGTATATTCGCTGCAAACCCTCACGAGACACAACTCGTCCACTAGGGGTGACCTAAGGGTTTAAATGCTTGTTGCACATGCTAAGTGTGACCGCGATTCCTGTGAAAGTGAGTTAGGATTTTTTTTTTTAGTTTTGCTCGAGGACTAGCAAAAAGCCGATTTGGGGGTATTTGTTAGATGTTCAAAAATACATATTTTGATATACCTTTTAGAGTTGTCTTGGACATTTCCCTATGCAATATTTCATTTTCTACATACATATTAGGGAATTTTATTTTCAAAGCATAATATGCACAAATAAACTACATTTAGACATTTCATGTGCATAATTATATTTGTCATGGCGATTCTAATCCAAATTTCATAGGATATGAAGATAATACATGCTATTGGAGGAAAAGAACATGTGAATATTCAATTCCTAAAAGTCTACAGCAATTATGGAAAGAATGGATCATCACAATTGCCAAAAGAAGAGAGAATCTCCCTCACAAATCAGCTCCAACAGACAGCCACAAATCAGCAAATCTGATTTGTCAAATCAGTCTTAAATCCCTATCAAAATCACTAAAAATCAGCATTAGCCAATCCTCCAAATCCCCACCAAGACAACTACAAATTCCTACCAAACAACAAGGATTTTTCAAATCCTGGGCAGCTGTCCAGCATTAAAAGCCCCAGCCAATACAACCCTCTATAAAAGGGAACTGCAGAGGGAGGACAGCATATAGCAGATTTCCAGCTGAGCAGGATTTTTGTCTTCCATTTTCTTGTTCTTTCTTCTTATTTTAAGTTTTTTTCTCTTCAGTTTGTGTTTCTTTTGTATTAGACATAGATGCTATTGTATTTTGTTTATGTTTAATCAATAAAGAGTTCTTCTTTCTTTGATTTTCATGGAATCTTTTTATTGTTATTCTAGAATATCACCAACCATGGTAGGCTAGAGAATCCTCCCATCAAGGAGAGGATTCCACCCCATGAGTATGAGTAATTAGATCTTTTATTTGTGCATCTTATATTATTTTGATTTATGCTTAATGATTATATAGTTTCTTCAACTCAGATTTATCTTGATTATGGGTATTTTAAGATCTTTCATCGTTTTACTTAGATGAGACATGATTGATACTTTATAAACCCTATTTTCAAATCGAGTAGAAGTGAACTACCTTCTTTGAAACATTTTGTTGTCATTGGTTGAATATCTTAACTGTCAAGGAAGAGGGTCTTCACTATAAGAACCGTCCTTGATCTAGTAGTTAATGGTGTATAACTAATGAAATGTTAAAAGAGAACTTTAAATCTATATTCTCCATGTGACCAAGTAAATCTCTTGATTCATGTGAAGTAAGGGAAATGTAAGTGCAATAGAAAGATCTAATCAATCATACTTGTGGGGTGGTTTCTAATCCTTGGTGGCTTTTTTTTATCGTATCTTGATTCAAATTAGAATTTTATTTTAGCTTTTAAAGTAGCTTCCTTGGATCAATCTTCAAAATTCTTGTTTTAAAATCTTTTTGGGAATTGATATCTTTTACAATTACTTGTTTGCTTCCATAGCCTCCTTGTGGGAATCGACCTCTTACTCCCACTTTCTACCAAAAAGAGGTAAGAGAGAGTTATAAATTTCTTTTGTTGGTAAAGGCTAAATCTTAACGACAATTAAATCGAACCAACAGTCATCCAGACCGATTGGGAGTGGATTGTTGATTTCATTCACTCTGATACTTATCAGGTATTAGATAATATGGTCTGCTTTAGCCTAAAAAAAATATGCATGTTTAATACTATATTTCATTTTATGTAGGCGAGGTCGAGGAGTAATAAAGCAAATCGAGAGAAACAACTTTTTGGTCATCGGGCAGGATCAAAACCCTTTGTGATGCACAAGATGCAGAAAGAAGTGGTGAAATATGGATTTTATGCCAAACACATTTTTTATAACTTATTTGACTCAATTTAACGTTAATTTTTTTATTATAACTGTTTTTTGGACATTTACAGGGGCCGGTGGATTTGTTCAAGGACACCCACTTCAGCGAGAGTAAAGGGTGGGTTAGCGATGAAGCAGCTGCTCGACATGTAAGCACTTGATTTCATTCTTGGATATTAGAAATCTATAGAATTTAGAACCTCACATGAAGTGAAAACAAATAAGAATCTCACTGTATGCTTTAAAAACATGATTTTAGGATGTCATCTTTAGATGAGGTAGGGGTGTTCCCACTCTAGACCTATTCATGTTGTGCTATGGATTGTATCATGTTTCATGTCATGGTAGTGTTGTGTGCTGTCAAAACCTCTTATTATGTTGGACACAACACTTGCTTTTGTTGTTGCCCTACAAGTTTTATTAAAAGAATATGTTTTTTTTTTGCAGTACTAGGCTTCCATGACTCATGTAAATCCTTCGTTCCAGGGCATTCACTTCATCGTTAACCTTTGTCACATGAAAGTTGTGTCCTGGAATGTTGGTTGCTTATTAGGGTATTGCAGAAACTGTTTTATTTTCTTTTTTTCAATGCCGCCCACGAACATGAACAATTTGTTAAATCATGTGAAGTCTTTGAGATCATTTTTGGTGTGGTATATTTGTTTTGATGATCTCAGGTTTGGTGTAAGCTTCCATGGTATCCATACGAAAAAATATATATGTGCAAAAAATTCAGATGTATTAGTGTAGTAGGTTTGGAATTCGCTACCATGGCTGCATCATCTCACAAGACTTTTAGTGATTGATTACTGATATATTATAATTCTATGTGAACTGATTATTTTTAGACCTCCAGTTCAACAACTCTGCATACAGTATGTTAGGTAGGTTTCAGATAGATCCATTCAATTTACGAGCTGTTTCTTTTCTTTCTTTGAACAAGAGATTTTGTAATGAAAGATACAGGGAACTTCTTCTATCCTTAAGATGGCATTTGGCAAAGGAACAGGTTGTGGAACAATTTCAATTTAGGTACAACTTGGTACATATATGAATGTGTTGTTCATAGTTAAATCTGAGTACTATTAGTTGTTAGAGGGAGATTGGATTGTTATAGGAGATTTTATTTGGACTTATCTGTTTTATAAATAGACCTTGAAATTATTTTAGATTGCTAAGCATAACCTGCCTTGCAATATATGAAATGTTGTTCTTCCTATTCTTTATGCATATTCATCAGACGGTTTAGTGCTATATCTACATGTATTCATTCATGTTAATTAAGGTCTTCATGTACATTTATTAGAAATGATGACATCATGTACATTTATTAATTATATTTTATTTTGTTAAATTCGATTTTGTAGCGAGAGATGGAGGAGCGGCGACAGTCACAATACCAGTCTACTGTTGAGGGACAACCAGCATCGTTCGATGAGTTGGAGATCACACAAGAGGTCCTTGGGCATCGGTCAGGGTACGTACGTGGATTAGGATGGGGCCCACGCCCTGCCAATTATGGCCAGTGCAGTGGAAACAACACAATGTCATCATCATCTGCGGCCAGCGAGTTGGGGAGATTGCGAGAGCAGTTGGAGACCCAGCGAGTGCAGTTGGAGACTCAACAAGTGCAGTTGGAGACACTGGCTACCCTGCAGCCAGTGATGACTGCGTAGCTACAGAGATTTCCTGAGTTAGGCGTCCTCACAGGCGTAACTCCCCAACCTCAAATGCCTGGAGTTCCTCAACATCCTGGACTACAATCAACGCCATCCGACTCTTCTATAGATCCTTCCCTACCATCAGATCCATGAGTTGAACTTGGAAAAATCTGTAATGCATACAATTAGTTTATATTAGAAACTTGGAAAGCTTATTATTAGAAACTTGGAATGTTTTTATTAGCAATTTGGAATGTTTTTATTATTATTGTCATCATTAAATATTTATTTAATTTATCATATAAAATATTTAAAATACCAAAAAAAAATTTCTACAAAAATACAGACCTTTCCCTACGAAATGTTTCGTAGGGAAAGATTAGTATTTTATTTTTAATTAAATGTATTTACCTTTAGCTGTAAAATCATTTCATTGCAGAAAGTCACCTTTCGCTACGAATAATTTTTCCGTTGCAAAAAAGTACCTTTTGCTGCGAAACTATTTCGTAGGGAAAGGTTCTATATATAATTATTAATTAAATCTGTATACCTTTAGCTGCGAAATAAATCATCGTAAAAGTTAATCTTTAGCAACAAACAATAATATCGTCGAAAAATGTACCCTTCTGCAACGCATTATGTTTCGTCGCAAAAGATTATTTTTTACTATGAAATTAAATTCTTAGTAAAATGTACCTTTTGACTGCGAAAATTATTTCGTTGCAATAGGTAACCTGCTGCTGCGAAATTTTATGCGTTGCAAAATGTGAGTATTTGCTGCGAAAAAGTATATTTTGCGATGAAGAAATTTTCGTAGCACTAGACCACCATTGCTGCGAAATCTTTAAATCGCAGGAAAAAGTCTTCCCAGATGAGGCAGTTACTACGAAAATAGCTATGAAATGATTTCGTCGAGGAAGACTATTTGCTGCGAAATATAACCTTTTCGCTACGATACATTTCGCAGCTAATGTTGTAGTGAGAGCTTACACCTTTCGAATACAATCCTGGTTTGGACACGGGTGATCGCAAGCCACCTTTCAGGGCTTGGTGGTATCTTTTACTTTGGAAAGTTGAAAATATTACCCTCTCACATGAATGAATCATTGAAAAATTAAAGGGATTTTTAGTTTTAAGTCCCCGAAACTATCGAATTTAGCGATCGATCCCTCACTTCTTCATATTTAGCTTTTAGTCCCTTCATTTAAATGATAATTTAGGAATAGGACCCTGGGAGGGACTTATTCCTAAATTAATAAATTTATTTTTTAGTCCCTGGGAGGGACCTATTCCTAAATTATCATTTAAATGCAGGGATTAAAAGCTAAATATGAAGAAGTGAGGGATGGATCGCTAAATTCGATAGTTTCCAGGGACTTACAACTAAAAATCCTAAAATTAAAATGCTCCCTTATGTTACTCACGCATATGCATAAGCTTGTCTTTTCCTTTTCCAAGACGCTTAGACATTCAATTTCTTTGAAATATCACAAGTGACTCCCATACCAAAGTAAAATTGCCCCTATTACATTCATTTCATGCCTTTTCACACACACCTGAGAAGAAAATTGTCCCACCCCCATAAACATCTGACTTTCCTTTTCATTCTCAAACTTGGAATCACGTAGACTCCCTCTTTTTACTCCAAACATGGTTTCTCGCACTTTCACGCATTAACTTTTGATCACCTTAGATGGGTTGTAGCCCTTGACAATTCAAGCAAGAAGGGCTCGAAAGTCAGTGCAGGGGAGCAATCTGGACAGATTTAACACTTGGTCCATGGAATGAAAGTTTTTTTAGGTTTTGAAGGTTAGACAAACACTTAGGAGAACTTTCAACGGCAGTAGACAAAAGGCAGTACCAAGAGATCCATCTAGGCAAGGGACAGCTACCACACACCAGCCCCCCACCCCATTGTCCCCTCAGGTAAGACCTCGAGGCAGGGGATGGCTAAGCCAAACTAGCTGCCCCTCACTGGGAGGCTAAATGCAAGTAGCCACCCCCTATCTGCCATCTAAAACCTGCTGTTAGTCCCATTTTTAAGCAACTCTTCAATTCTTTGATACCTACGAAAGACATTCTCTCCCAAAACCTGTACATACACATTCCATACACATAGACAAACCCAAAACCTATATAAATACAAACCAAACAACAACAAAAATCAAAATCATATACCAAACCATGCATCCATTCACCACTCATCCACTGACATATGCAATTAAGCAAAAATGAACAAAGAGATAAGTGGGTAGGAATTCGTCAAAAGCTTCCATCTGAATGTCTTGAGCCGTGCATCATCAAAATAATCACCCGAGTCCAAAAGAAAAGAAGAAAAGCATGAATTCCTTGCATATATATAACTCTTCTGTCAAAACCAAGACACAAAAGGCTATACTTTGGAGTATTATCGTCGTCCGTGGGAGGCTGGGTCGAAGGAGGGGCATCCTGACTTGGCTGAGAAGGAAGCGGTGGCTGATGAAAGGACTGAACCTCTGGAGCATTTGGAATGGCAAGAGTCTCTCAGAAGGAGGAGGCAGCCCTAGAATATCATCAACGACTCTGGGTCGCTGATGGGCGAGAAGCACGACTGAAGGTAGCTCCAGTAGCCAACGAAGTAGAAATCGAGTGGTTGGGCTCAAGCGGGAGAAGGTTGAGATCCGCCTCAGTCATATAAACCCCTCCAACCAATTTTCCCCTCATGGTCGCCTCCCAGAGATGAACCTGCTGCATGTCTCTGTCCCTTCTCTCCACTCTCTATCGGAGGTGACTCTATCTCACTGTCCCGGTCGTCTATCACCCTCAATCTCTCCTCCAATTCCCTTACCCTCGCCTTCGATGCCTAGAGTGCCTCTCGATCCCTATCCACGGCCGCTTGGAGAGAATGGACCAGATCTCCCATCAGTCCACCAGACATCCCAACCGATGACTCCAACTCCACCACCCGTGCCTGAAGAAAATCTAGCTCATGAGCTAGAGTAGCTGACTCCCCCTCTCTCATTGCCACTTCAGACCGCAGCTAGTCCATCTATTCTTCCATCGAGTCTCTCTCAGACGTCCCTCTCCTTAGCCTGATTGAGTTTCATCCGAACGACCAGGAGTTCACTCCGAACCACATCTAGCTCGCCCCTTAGCTCAAGCTCTCAATCAAAAGTAGTGGCCGGAGGAGGAGCGGAAGAAGAAGAAGCGTCGTCTGCTATTGCTCAAGACAGAGCATCCACCTGAGCCTCAAAGACCCGAACTTGGTCCTGCAAGCGTAACCTCTGTGTCCACAACCCTCCTATTTGCCTGGTCCCCGCTTCGAGGTGCTCATTGGCAGCCTTGAGCTTCAACTCAACCTACAAAAAAAGATATCATTTGAATACCCAAGGAGGAAAAGAAAAGAAGGAAAAGAAAAATAGAGAATTTCTCTTTCATAAGTGTCTAGGATCTCCTCCTTCATGGTCCCATTGATGCCGACATATTCCTGGTGATACTGTCAGTGTTGAAAATCCGTGTGTGTGGGGGTTCTTTGGGGATTGGGATCCGATGCGTGCCTTGGCAGGCTCGATCAGATCGTCTCTCGGAAGGGTGATGGGGGGCATCATTCCTGGTTGAGGCACCCAACAGTGGCTCAAGAGGATTCAGGTGTGTGTGTGATCTCCACCTACTTTCTCAAAAAGCAGGAAAAGTTGGGTTAGATTTGAGCACCTATGTGGGGGAGTCTGTGGGGTCTCCACTCTCGGATACGAATATACCATACGCAGAGGTGAAAAATTGGTAATCCTATTTTGCTTCTGGGTTGGCTAGAGCAGTCTTGGGTCAAGTGGGGTGTAGATAAGGGGCGACTAGTGGGTGTGAGCCATCAGGTATGGTGCATCTAGTTTAGGTTAGCCGTCCGGGGCCTGGGTCAACCTGGGCAGAACCTGGGTAGGAAAGAGGTTTGGCTTTGGCAAAGGTTAAATCTGGTTTAAACAGGGTTTTGGATAGTGGATTGGGAGGATGGATTTGTGTAGGGAATAGGTTTCTCTTCACAAATGTAACTCTCTTTCTCTCTCTCTCAAGGGATTTCAAGTAGTGGGAGTGGGTTGTGTGGAATTGAAACTCAAGGTGTGAATTATGGATTGGGATTGACTGTGGATTGAGGATTGGAAATGTTTTGGACCCCCTCTATTTATAGTAAAAGAGAGGTAGGGGAGTGTACAGTAGGTAATAGAATGGCTTGAGTAATAGGATGATTGATTTGACCCTCCATTAAACCTCTGTTCTTCTGTCAGAGGCCAGGTGAAGGGCGGCTAGTTGAAATTAGATGCCCAAGATGGGGCGGCTACTCTCAAGTAGCCGCCCCCATCATGACCTATCAAACGTCCCATCTCTGACAAGCGGTGGCTTGGGTTGGTCACTAGGAGTGAACCGGTCGAGATGGGGTGGCCAAAGGCCACAACTGTGGCAATGATCAGAATTTAATGCTGCTTTATGTCCCATCTAGGGAAGCGGTTTGGGATCGGTCATGGGGGTGGCTGGTTGCAACTTGCCGCCCAAGATAGGGCGGCTACTTCTAAGTGTTTGGGCCAGGGTTTCTCGGTTTTGATTTCTTCTGAGATTGTTTTCCATTAAGTATCCAAAAGTTATTAATTTCTGATATTACTTGAAGTAAATTTCTTTCTATTGACCGTCAAAATTAGGGTATCTACAATTGTCCCTCATCGGATGGAGTCTTTGCGTGAAACAGAAAAACTTCGATCGATGATAAGGAAAGACACCCTTATTTTGGCCCGCCCAACCTTCAAAAAGTTTAGGTCATATAATCAGTATTGTTCAGGGAGTTGATTTAGACTGTCAAAGGCTAGGTCTTGACTAAAATTTTGTGGAGGTCAGAGGATCGGCCGAGGGCGTGGTCGGTGGGGCCGAGGCCAAGGGGTTTAGTGAGAGTGAGAGGGCATCATTTGATGCCATTATTGGGATGTTAGATAGGGAGGCCATAGAGGTCAGGGCAGCGGAGGAGGAGTTGGCCTTTGGTGTGGTGGGCATGGAGGAGGATACGGGTGTCAAAGAGGAGGCCGAGGGGGCCATGGGTGAGGGCACAGGAGTCACAGGGGCTGGTGCTGAGGTTGAGGTCGAGGAAGTCGGATTTGAGGAGGAGGGGGATGAGGAGGAGGGAGATGATGATGGGATGGATGATCTCGATGAGGCTGAGGCTGAGGCTCCCAGGGCTACATGAGCCACATTATGTCTCCATTTCACTTTGTCTAGCTATTATTTATATATATCTTTTGTATTTTTAAATATTTATAATATGAATAGGTGGCAGTGTGTGATTTTTATATATATGTGTTTCTAATAGGCAAGTTTGTTATAATTTAATCACGATGGGATGATAAGCTTGTGAATATGGGTTTTGTAAAAGGAGGGACAATTTTTATACACACATCCAATCTTGTTTATGTATTATACACAAAAAGGAGATAAGGGAAGAGTGGTACAACCTAGCATGCTGGCATGATGGTTTTCAATGCATACAATGCCTGGTGCACATTCTTACATGTATTTAATAATGGTGGGGTAAGAGGGTATATATCTATGTATTTGTATGAGTATGATGGATAGTGGTAAAAGAAAGTATGCAATTAATGACTGCGGTTGGATAATAGGATAAGATATGTGATCATATGAAGAGAGTTGTTATCACAAAGGAGTTTGACCTTGTAGGTGTACGAGTATACATGGGCATGATCTGTGTGCTTAGAGTAGGGGCAATTTTAGTTGCCTTTGCCATGCATGTTTTACAAGAGGGAAGGGGGAGACGCAAGTGTGATAGGTGATAAAGAAAGGAAGTATGTAAGTAGTGACCATGGTGGGATTAAGGGACGGGTCCATATGATGAAGCCTCATAGTAAAGGAGGTTGAATTTTCCTTTAAGCCTTATATATTCCATGTTTTTATCTTATTTTGGCGCATGACAATTTATTTTACTAAGCATGGTTTAGAATAAATATTTCTAGGTTCAGAATTCTTTACCTCTTTATTGCTTTTGCCTGAACTAACCCTTTTCTTTCATCGTTTCAGCAACCGAACCACATTTGGGCCCTCTGGCATGGGTCGAAGAGGTGGTACTCCGTCTTGGGGCAAGGGGAGAGGGATTTGGTGGATGGAGCGAGCTTCCGCTCCTTCTTTCTGATCGAATCGTTTCACGTCCACCGACCTTATGTGGAGGCGTTGGTGGAGAGGTGGGATCCTGAGAGTTGCACCTTCATTCTCCCCACTGGCGCGGTGATGCTGACACTCAAGGATGTGGAGCGGATCACAGGCCTCCTGGCCTCAGGCGATGCTGTGATTGTGGCGACCATCGCCGACTATAGGGGGCTATTCCGAGAGTTGATCGGAGAGTGGGACTACGTGGAGCGGGAGAGGACACTGAACCAGATCCCTCTCAGATAGCTGTCGAGGTAATACGGCCTTGGATTGTTTATGCAGCGCCAGAAGGGTGAAGATACAGCTAGCTTTGATAGGAGACAGGCGATGATTGAGGCGAGAGAGGCAGCCGCGTGAACACAGAGGGCACGGAGGGTGCTGAGGGCGTTCTTCCTTTACTTTTTCGGCCGGGTCCTCTTCTCGACGGCCTCCGACAAGGTCTACTCTCATTCCTTGATACTGATGAGGGACCTAGAGGGCATGGAGCGCTTTGCTTGGGGAGCTACGATGCTCGCCAACCTCTTCGCGGAGCTCTCGAAGAACGTGAAGAGGGCCGGGGGCAAAAACCTTGACGGTTTTGCAGCTTTTCTACAGGTATAGTTTAGCGAAGACAGAAATGATTTGATTTATGTTTATTAACTTTACCTCACTTTTTGTTGTTAACTTTCTTTTTCACAGATCTTTGGGTACGACCACTTCGCCATTGCTCGCCCGACCCAGCTGGTCTTCGACCATGCCCTCCCTTGGGCCATGAGATGGACGCCTCTTGGGTCTTCACGTCTACACCGTCTCGCACAGTTCTGGGAGGCTTTTCAGGCCTTGAAGGAGGAAGAGGTATATATTCTTCGAGTTTCTTCAGTTTGTATTTGATTTCCTTTTGACTAAGCACTCTTCCTTGTTCCTTCATGTATCCTTTTTCGTAGATGACATAGAGGCCCTATACCAAGGAGGAGGTCCCCCAAGAGGTTGTCGAGGGACACTTGGCTGATCTTTTTTAATGAGGTTGTGTTTCATGTGATCAGTCGGGTCGTTCGCTAGCTCAGGTAATTTTAGTGGGTGCCAGATGTCATGCCGAAGCATCCTCCGATCCCAGTGGCTGACATTCCTCGGGATACAAACCTCCCGATGAATTATGTGACTTATGTGGTGGGGTGGGTGAGTAGGGGGGCTTTGGTAGAGCACTATTCCGAGGTGACTTCGAATGATGACTACCTGGCTTGGTATCGTCAGGAGTATGCAGGCATCCTTGGGACGATGGTGGAGGAGATCTCAAACCCCTATGTGGGTATTGCTATTCTCTTGTTCCTTGTGTTTCCTTCTTCTCTTGAATACTCCTAATGCATATACGTGTGCTTTTCATGTAGTTTGAAATGAATGACTTGGTGAAGAAGCTAGAGGCGGCCCACCAACATCTATGGGATAGGACCGATCAGGTGGAGCGCTTAAGGGTTCAAAGGTGCCTCTTGCGAGACCAGGTTCGGGTCCTCGAGGTTCAAGTGGAGGCGATGGCGAGGGCAAGGACTGATGGCGCTTCTTCTTCTTCTGCTCCTCCTCCATCTGTGGCTTCTTAGCGAGAGCTTGAGTTGACAAGGGAGTTAGACATGGCCCGGAGCGAGTTGACAGCCACGATGATGGAGCTTGGCCAGGTGAGCAGCAGGCCCTCACAGGCTGAGGAGGAGATGGGCCGGCAGAGATCCCTGATGGCGTCAAGAGAGGAGTTCATCATCCTACGCCATGAGAGAGACTCCCTTGAGATGAGGGTGTCAGAGTTGGAGGCAACGGCGGGCGCTCCTGGGGGTGTTATGGGAGTTCTTCTTCGCTCCCTTCAGGCGGTCGGGGATAGAGATCGAGAGGCGCTCCAATCGAGCAAGGATAGGCTCCGGGCTGCCTAGGCGAGATCGCGGGAGCTGGAGGAGAAGTTGAGGGTGGTCGAGGACCGTTCGAGAGGGGTGGAGGCACGCCTTTGCCAGAGGTTGGAGCGGAGGGACACGGATATTCAGCACGTTCTCCTCTGGGAAGCCACCATGAGGGGTAAGTTAGTTGGTCGAGGGGCCATTTCCTAGGCAGACCTCGACCTCCTCCCTCTTGAGCCTGAGCACTCCATCTCTACTTCCTTGGCTACCGGGGCAACTTTTAGCTGTGCCTCCCATCCTTCGGTGTCTCAGAGTTGTGGGATATATGCGAGAGCCGCATCTTCGGTTCGAGAGACTCCTGGCGCTCCTGATGCTCCAGAGATTCAGTCCTCTCCTCAGCTACCACCCTCTCGGCCAAGCCAGGATGCTCCTCCTTCGTCTCAACCTCCCGGGGATGACGATACTCCGAGGTATATTCTTCTACTTAGCCTTTTGTAGAAAACTTTGGAGTTTTTATAGCAATGAGCTCTAAGTCTTCATCTTTCTCTTGGCTTAAGTGATCTCTAGGGTAGCTTTCATCTTGGTTTTAATAGAAAACTTGTAGGTATGGCAAGGAATTCATGTTTTATTTTTCTCTTTTGGCTCAGGTGATAATTTCGTTGATGCATGGGTCAAGACTTTGGTGTTTGAAGCCTCGGGTGGATTCCTACCTATCTAACTTTCCCTCTTTTTTAGTTTTAACTAGGTTTACCCTTTTTATGAATAATTTTCCCCTTTTCTTCTAGTGTATGGGCAAACTTGGGTGTTTTTAACTTAGTTCTGTTGGTTTTAATTCGGTTGTATATGTGGAATGGTTTCATAAGGTTTTATGGGTGGATGAATGGATGCATGGTTTGGTGTATGATTTTGGTGGTTTTGTGAATGAATATATGTATGAAATATGTATGCACATGTTTCATAAAAGAATGTCTTTCATAGGTATCAAAAGGATTTGAAGAGTTGAAAAGAATGGAACTGACATCAGGTTTTGGGAAGCAGGTAGGGGGCGGCTAGTTCAACCTAGCCGCCCAGGGTGGGATGGATAATTTGTCTTAGCCGCCCCTTGCCTGGGGCAGTTTTACCTGGGGGAGATTCAAGGGCTGGGCGGCATGTATGGAGTAGCCACCTCGGGATCCGGCGGTTTGTATGAGGTAGCCGCCCCATGCCTGGGGCAATCCTCTGGTTCTTCCACTTCTATCTGCTGCTGCTGAAAGCTCTTCTAAGTGTTTGTTTAACCTTCAAAATCTATAAAAACATTCTTTCCATGGACCAAGTGTTAAATCCGTCCAGATTGTGCCCCTGCACTGACTTTCGAGCCCCCCTTTTGCTCGAATTGTCAAGGGCTACAACCCATCTAAGGTAAAATGAAAAGCTAACGCGAGAAAGGAAAGTGTAGAAAACCATGCTTTAGCACACAAGGGAGGGATTGTAAGTGCGAAAGTGAAGAAGAATCTTCTTAAGTATGTGTGAGAGTGGGGCAATTTCTTCTCAAGCATGTGTGGAAGGGCACAAAAAAGAGTATAATAGGGGCGATTTTGCCTTGGTATGGGGAGTCAATTGTGATATTTCAAGGAAATTAAATGCCTCAGTGTCTTGGAAAAGAAAATACAAGCTTATGCATATGTGTGAGCAACATAATGGAGCATTTTAATGTTTCAACGATTCTTTCATGTGAGAGGGGAATATTTTCAACTTTCCTAAGTAAAAGATGCCATCAAGCCCTAAAAGGCACCCTTGCAGTCACTCGTGTCTGTAGATACCCTAATTTTGATCATCCAAAAAGATGAAAATACTTCAAGTAATACTTAGGAATAACCCACATTTGGGCATCAAATAGAAAACAAATCTCACAAAATCGGAAACCCTAAACCCTGGTCCAAAAATTGAAAAATCCTAAAACCTTTGTTCAAACCCTAGAAACCCTAAACCCCGGTCCAAACCCTAGAAACCCTAAACCCTGGTCCAAACCCTAAAAGCACTAAACCCTGGTCCAAACACTAGAAACCCAAAACCGTGGAAAGGGGAGGCTAACCCTAACTAGCAATCCCATACAAGGTGGCTAGTTTCCACTAGCCGCCCCCCTGGCCGACTTCGAACCGCTTCCCTGGATGAGACATAAAGTAGCATTAAATAGTCATCATTGCGGCGGGTTGTGATCTTTAGCCGCCCCATCTTGGCCGGTTCAATCTAAGTAACCGACCAGAGCCACCGCCTGTCAGAGATGGGACGTTTGGCAGGTCATGATAGTAGCCGCCCCTAGGGGTGGTAAACGAGACGAACGAGCTGAGCTTTGACATGTTCAAACTCTGCTCGTTTATAAATGAGTCGAGCCGAGCTGAGCCGACCTCACGAGTCACAACGAGCCTAGTGTTCTTCTTCATTTTAGGGTTTTTAGCGGTTGAAAATAAAATTTTAGCCTAAATAGCAAAGTTCATGAGCCTAAACGAGCATAACTTTGTATTGATTTAATGTTCTGATTTTACGAAGGAGTTTAGTCAAGCATTAATTTAAGTTTTTTTATAACACAAACGAGTCGAGTTTGAACACAAAATGATGTTCGACCTAGGTCCTGATCCTTACCGAGCTTTAAAAACGACCATGAATGAGCTTAAACCGAGCCGAGCCCGAGCGGCTTGGTTTGTTTACCAGCCCTAGCCGCCCCATCTTGGGCGTCTTGGGTGGCTAGTTTCAACTAGCCGCCGTTCACCTGCTCCCTGACAGAAGAACCAGGGAATTAATGAGGTCCCAAGCCTCATTAATGGGTGGCTACTTTCTGGTAGCCGCCCCATCTTGATGGCTACTTTCTGGTAGCCGCCCATCTTGGGTGGCTAGTTTCAACTAGCCACCCTTCACCTGGTCCCTGACAGAAAAATCAGGGAATTAATGAAGGGTCTAATCAAACACACTATTAACCAAATCATTTTATTACCCCTCAGATATTTTCTTGCCTCTTTTTTACTATAAATAGAGGAGGTCCCAAGCCTTTCTACAACAGGAACATATCATCATCATCAACATAATTCTAAATCTACAAATTCACACAAATCCCACACCCACCACTTGAAATCCTTAGACAGAGAGAGAGAGAGTCCCATTTGTGAGAGAAAAACCTATTCCCTACACAAAATCACCCTCTCAATCCACACTCCAGAACCCAGGTTAAACCCAGCTTAACCTCTGCCAAAACCCAAACCCATTTCCTACCTTGGTTCTGCCCAGATTGACCCAGGCCCCAGACGGCTAACCCTAGCCACCCCTCATCTACACCCCACTTGACCCAAGACTCCTTTAGCCAAGCCAGAAGTAGAATAGGATTACCTGTTTTTTTTTCACCTCTGTGTATGGTATACCCATGTCTCAGAGCAGAGACCCCACAAACTAACCCTGCAAGGCGATCAAATCCAACCCAACTTTACACACACACCAGAATCCCCTTGTGCCACTGTCGGACGCCTCAACCGGAAATGAGACTCCATCACCCTTCTCAGAGACGATCTGATCGAGCCCGCCAAGGCGCGCACCGGATCCGAATCCCTGAAGAACCCCCACACACGCGGATTTTTCAACACTGACAAATCTGGCTATCACGGTGGGACATCCCTCATGAGAAAAAAATAACAAAAAGTAATCCTCTTCTGCCTCTCTTTTTACAAGGTTGGCTAGAATGCTATCAACCCTCTAGGAAGGTTAGAGTTTCCCACCCCTCGAATCAGATCCCCCTCTATTTTGCATCATAGCATCATTTACTGCTTTGTAAGCTGCACATCGCTGTGCAATCCTTTACTGCTTTGTAAGCTGCACATCGCTGTGCAATCCTTTACTGCTTTGTAAGTCGCACATTGATGCGCAATCTTTTACTGCTTTCGTAAGCCGCACACAGCTGCACAATCCTTTACTGCTTTATTTACTGCTTTATATCTGCATCCATTCCCTTAAATCGTTCCACACTCTTTATGGAATCCCATCTAGAGGAGGAGATACTAGAGGAGAGAATCACCCAAGAAGGTCAGGCCACACAACTCCTGACCCATCTAGAGGAAAAGATGGCAAGTCTAGGGTACCAAATGGTAGAGGACATGTTTCATGACCTCGCTGACTACCGTCATACCAAGACCTTGAGACAGGAGACCCCTGTTAAAACCCCCCAGGCTACACCCAAAGCCCTGTCCACACCCAGTCGCTCGGTCAATCCAAGCATCTTTTCATTCGCCCCCTTTTCTCCCGCGAATCCAATATTTTTGACCGTTTCTACCCAAGGTCCTTACTAGGCCACCCTAAACCCGGGACCACTAGGCACCCCTCCCAGGAGAGAAACGCTAGATGAAACCATCTGGAGAATCCTCTCTGAGACTGGTCCCTCAGCCCCAAGCACATGTCTCTACATAACCTAAGACAACTCCCGTTAGTACACTTACCAGAGGGATTCAAAATCACTAAATTCCGCCGGTATAACGGTCATGGAGACCCAGACATTCATCTAACTGCCTTTTATTTAGACGCCCGACCATTTTTAGATAATCAAGCTCTGCTAGTCTTCCTCTTCCAGAAATCATTGGAAGGAGAAGCATTGCAATGGTTCTCCACCCTCCTTGTAGATCACTTGTCGAACTTCTCGGTTGTAAGTGAGAAATTCTTAGGCTACTACGGATACCAGAGGAATAGAACCCCCTCTATTTTGGATTTAACCATAGAAAGAATGATGCCTAGAGAGGAATTTGAACAATACGTGTCTCGGTGGTGCACACTTGTCCACCGAATCGGCCTGCAACTCACAGAATGTCAAGAAATTGACATGATGTTACAGTGCCCAAGTCTAGAGCTTCGTACGAGCCTTTCGTAGGGAGACTGTACTACGTATCAGCTTCTGTTTGACTGCCACAACAGGATTGCCCGTTGTGTCACCCCAGTATCCAAACTCAGTCCCCACCTATCAGCCATAGGGTTGGACAACCGCCACGTAAGGTGCAAACCCCCACGGTAGAGGGGATTACACAAGTTTTGGCACTCTACCCGAACGGAGCACAAGTTCCTGATTGAGGAACGGCTCCGAGACAGTACACGCCACGTTCGTCCAGATATGCGCTGTCTCGGTAACCAAACTAAAATTTTATACCGTGATCAGTACCTTCCCATGTGCCGTCACAACGAAACCCGATAATCCAAAGTTCCCCGGTCCAAAGCCCCATAATTTCAAGACAAGGTTAGCCTAGGACCCCTTTCTATTTCACTTTCTTGAGGAACCAAAACCTAAGTCCTAGGCAGCCTACACAAAGTACTTATAATGAGGTTTCCCCTGCAACGTCCTATGATCAGAGACGAGCAGGAAAGAGGGACTCTTACCCTCCCCTACCAGAAACGTTAACTTAGATTTTTAGGGTGCTAATGAACACTAATTGCATCTCCCTCCCTGTCGCTAGGCCCCCACTACCCAGAACCATCACGACACATTACTTTCAATATCACCAACAGCATGGTCACACCGTAGAACAATGCATTGTTTTTTAGGACTCTGTTTACGATTTGAATGATGACAAGTGCCTTGATTGAGCTATGATCAAAAGCCACTTAAGCCAGGGCAATTCTCAAGCCTCCAAGCCACTTGGCATATTCACTGACCCATTGCCATGTCACAACCAAGCTTCAACGTCTAGAGCCCATGCAGTAAACATGGTCAAGAGAGGGAGGCAACCATCGCCACGACCAAGCAGCTCAATATCCGAGGAGGAGGGGTAGGACGAGGCCTTCTAGCTAAACCTTGACAATCATGACCTCGCCATACTCTACGGTGAAGAAGAACACGCAGTTCTCGCCCTGCCCGCGGTCAACAACATTGAATACGACAAGAGCGGACTAGATAACCCGGGAGAAGACGAGGAGGAGGAGCCCTTTGAGGAGATCCCCGAAGGAGCAAGCGAAGGACCAAAGGGAGGGGAATGCACGTCGGATGATCTGCGTCCAGACGACAATGGGTCCTCCAAAAGCACTGACACTGTCGATGGCCCCCGTCGCCCGATGACCATATCGTTCACCGATAAAGACCTCCCGGACTCCAGACTGCGGGTCTACCCCCTACACATATGCGGATGGCTTCAGATGTTGTGGCTAAACAACATCTTCGTTGACCCAGGGTCAGGGATGAACATAATTACATGCTCCACCTACCAGAAGATACCCAAACTAGGCCGCCCTCCTGTCCAACCGGCCCACTCTACGATCCAGGCTTTCAATCACACCGGGAAGACTCTCGCGGCCCCGAAATATTCTAGCTAACTGTCGAACCCCTGATCTACAAGGTGGCATGCTTTGTAGCCGACATCGACACAAGATACCCACTGATGCTAGGGCGACCATGGTTGGACAGCATCCAGGCCATCTGCTCCCCACGACACCAATGCCTGTGACTGCCATTCATGGGCCATGTGCTAACAATTTGGGGAGAGGCACGCCTCCAATACGAGAACGAGAACAATTGGGCACTACACAACATGTTCACACTAACCCTACGCCCAGGAGCCGAAGACAGAAGCGTTAGCCCACCTAGATCCACCTATAACAGCAACTACCACTCAGAGGAGACGGCCGGGACCCTGAACTCAGCAAACAATCACATGGAGCCCAATCTGATTGCCTTCCTCCCCCATTAAGTCACAAAAGCCAGAGCACGCTTCGCACCCCTCGCAATCACTGCCATACTCGGACGAAGAGAATTCAAGCATATTCTCATCGATACAGGAGAAAAAACTAATGTTCTCACATATTCCGCCTACCAGAAGCCAGAAGGTAGGGTCCCTATGCTGGAACCCTTGGATGAATTTATCTACGCCTTCTACAGCATGCGTAAGCACGCCTGCGGACTAGTCACACTCCCACTAAAATCGGCCCAGTCTCCACCATCGTCAACTGCATGGTAATGAACATCTGATCACCCCCATCTGATCGTCGGAAGAACCTGGCTCAACAGCATCAAGGCCATTTCATCCACCCGACACCAATGCCTTCACTTTCCGTACCGTGGAGGAGTGATATCTATTTGGGGAGAAGTGCTTTTCAACGATACACGGGTCCAAAACTGGAGTGTTTGTGCAATGCGCATCTGGCTAGAGGTGCTCGCATGTTGGCAACTGGGCTCCACTGATGAGAACTGCTTCAACAAAGGAGACCCCTGAAGAGGAATTCAGAAACAAAGGACCGCCATCGGAAATCTGTCGACCATCAAAGATAAGCCAACGCGATGAAGCGGCACCAATCCGCAAACCGGGAACTGATCCTCCCAGGTAAGCCCCCATTAGATCATCCTGTACATATTTGTTTAAAGCTTTCCTAAAAATAAAAAAAAATCAAAACATTTATTTACCCGTCTTTGCCTTCATCATCCTGTACATATCTGTTTACAGCTTTCCTAAAAATAAAAAAAATCAAAACATTTATTTACCAGTCTTCGCCTTCATCATCCTGTATATATTTGTTTACAGCTTTCCTAAAAATAAAAAAAATCAAAACATTTGTTTACCAGTCTTCGCTTTTCATCACCCTGCATATATTTATTTACAAGCTTTCAAAAAAACAAAAAAAAAATATAACACGCAAAAAAGAGAAACAAAAAAGGAGAGAAAGGATTAAGAGCGGCAGACCACGCCTAGGCCTACCAAAGAAGGGTGGCAAGGGCATTCAAAAAGAAAGTAATAGAAAGGAAATTCAAAATTGGAGAGTTGGTACTCAAGCAGATCATGCCATCAAGGCAGCCCCACCCAAGAGGAAAGCTGCAGCCCACATGGGAAGGACCCTATGTGATCACCCATGCCTACTCCGGAAATGCTTACTGCTTGGTAGACACCGTGAGAGTCGATGTTTCAGGTTCGTGGAATGCACTTTATCTGAAGAAATTTCATGCATAAAAATTTCAATACTTGAGAAATATTATTCTTCCTTCCTACAATTTCTAGTGTTTAGCACTTGATGATAGAAATATAAGACTCCCAAAGATAAACTTGTAGTTATTTAAACTCATATCCGCCAATCATGCCGCTTCCTTCACACACGTATAACTTAAGAATCGGTTCACTTGATAGAAGAGAAATTACCTATCCCGTAGACTGGGACAATTTTAAACCCCAAAGCATCCCTCCCTTATTTCCGTCTCTGTTCGTATTAACCCAAGGTCATGATGAGGAGTTTCCAGGACCTAGCATATGTCCCAAAACTGGCTCTACCACTATACAAACACTTCTAGAGAGGAAGCATGAAAAGAATTGGGGTGAAAAATAGAACAGCCCCCCCTCAAATAAAAAAAAATCAGGCAATGAGAGGCCAACAAAAGAAAAATAACACCCAAGTGAATGGGTTAAACTCTCTCCTTTAGCAGGCTTTCACGCCTTTATGCATAGTATATGCTAAACAATGGCTATACTAGTATAGATCTGAACAAGCGGGTTGTATTTTCCACCAAAATAAAGAAGTGGTAAAAAGAAGAAAGCCAAAGGGACCTACAAAGTAAGAATATGCTAGACTGGGACAATTTTAAATATTGCCCAAAAGGAAGATATTACTCTTACCCCATTCCCCCCACACCTTTTATTTTTGCAAAAGGGTTTTTAAATTGGACTATGTCTGCTGGGAAAGGCGAAATTTTGACCAAAAGTAGACCTTTTCTATGATTACAACTGTACACATTTACATGAGTTTATTTAAAGACTTGCCCATCCAAAGGAAGCTTATTTGACTTGATTCTTGTTACATTCATGGATTTTTTAGCATGTTTAGAATAATATGATCAAGCATTTGAAAACCATGAACCTAGAAAACCGACACCCAAGGCTTATACCTTTCAAATACAACCCTGGTTTGGACATGAGTGACCACAAGGGTCCCTCTATGGGGACTTGATGGTATCTTTTACTTAGGAGAGTTGAAAATGTTGTCCTCTAACATAAAGAACGATTGAAGAATTAAAATGCTCCCTTATGCGACTTACGCTTACGCATAAGCTTGCATTTTCCTTTTGCAAAACACTTAGGCATTCAATTTCCTTAAAATATTGTAGTTGACTCCCCGTACCATGACTAAAATTGTCCCTATTACACTCATTTCATGTCCTTCCACACATGCTTAAGAAGAAATTATCCCACTCTCATATACTTAAGATTCTTCACTCTCGCACTTGGAATCCCTCCCTTGTGTACTAAAGCATAATTTCCCACACTTTACTCTCTCACATTATCTTTTCATTTACCTTAAGATGGATGGTAGCCCTTGACGATTCAAGCAAGAAGAGCTCGAAAGTCAGTGCAGGGGCACAATCTGGACGGATTTAACACTTGGTCCATGGAAAGGATATTTTTATAGGTCTTAAAGGTTAAAAAACTCGTGAAGACTTTCAGCAGAAGCAGACAGAGGTAGCAGAACCAAATATTGCCCCAGGCAGGGGGCTGCTAAACTCGACTAGCCACCCCTCATCAGACGGCTAGTTGTGACTAGCTGCCCCTGCCCCCTTCTTTGTTTCAGGTAAAATGCCCCAGGTAAGGGGCGGCTAAACAAAACTAGCCGCCCCTCCCTAGGCAGCTAGTTTTGACTAACCGCCCCCTGCCTGCTGCCCAAAAACCTGCTGTCAGTCCTATTCGATTCAACTCTTCAACTCTTTTGATACCTATGAAAGACATTCTCTCCCAAAACCTGTGCACACACATTTCATACGCATATCCATACATAAAACTCGCATAAGTACAAATCAAACAGCAACGAAAATAAAAATTATATACCAAACCATGCACCCAGTCATCCATTCATCCACCCATAGAACCTTATGAAGCCATCCCACATACACAAATAAAACTAAATTAAAAGCACCCATGTTTGTTCATACATCGAAAGAGAAATAGGAAATTGTTCATAAATAGGAAAGGTAAAACTAAAAAGAAAATTAGATAGGTAGGGATCCGCCAAAATGCTGCGAATCTGAAAGTCTCGAGCTAGCATCATCGAAATATCACCTAAGTCAAAAGAAAAGAAGAAAAGCATGAATTCTTTGCATATATACTATTCTTCTATCCGAACCGAGACACAAGGGAATATACCTTGGAACATTATCATCGTCCACGGGAGGCTGAGTCGATGGAGGAGCATCCTGATTTGGCTGAGAAGGAAGCAGCGGTTGGTGAGAAGATTGAACCTCCGGAGCATCTTGGGCAACTGTAGTCTCTCAGATAGAAGAGGCGGCCCTGGAATATCTCCGACAGCTCTGGGTCGCAGAGGGGTGAGAAACATGGCTGAAAGTGGCCCCGGTAGCTAAGGAAGCTGAAAGAGAATGCTCGGGATCGAGAAGGAGAACATCGAGGTCCGCCTCGGTCATGGCCCCTCCACCGACCAATTTCCCTCGCATGGTGGCTTCCCAGAGGAGGACCTATTGAATATCTCTGTCCCTCTGCTCCAACCTCTGGCGAAGGTGCGCCTCCACCCCTCTCGAACGTTCCTCGATCACCCTCAACCTCTCCTCAAGCTCCCGTGACCTCGCTTCCGCGGCACTGAGCCTATCATCACTCAATCGGAGCGCATCCCGGACCCTATCCCCAGCAGCTTGAAGGGAATGAATCAAATCCCCCATCAAACCCCCGGGAACACCCGCCAATGCCTCCAACTCTGACATCCTCATCTGGAGGGTGTCTCTCTCACGACCCAGGGTGATGAACTCCTCTTCTCTCAATGCCATCACGGACCTCAGCCGACCCACTTCTTCTTTAGAATGTGTGGCCCTGCCTCTAGCCTGGCCAAGCTCCATCCTCATGGCCGCCAACTCACTCCGGGCCACATCCAATTCCCTCGTCAACTCGAGCTCTCTCTTGGAAATCGTGGATGGAGGGGGAGCAGAAGAAGAAGAGGCACCAACGGCCCTAGCTCTCGACAGAGCATCCACCTGAGCCTCGAGGACACGAACCTGGTCCTGCAACCGAAGCCTCTGAGCCCTCAAATGCTCTACTTGCCCACCATGTGGTCGGAGGTGCTCGTCGGCCGTCTGAAGCTTCTTCTCCAGCTCATTCAACTCAACCTACAAAGCGACATCACTCAGAAAAATACTTAAGGAGAAGAAAGAAAAGAAAAGAAAAGGAGAAAGGCTTACGTAGGCATCTGAAATCTCCAACTCCATACTCTCAAGGATGCCACCATACTCCTGGCGGTACCAGACCAAGTAGTCCTCGCTACTGGTCACCTCAGGATGGCGCTCCACCAAGGCACCTTGGCTCATCCATCCCGCCACATACGTCATGTAGTTCCTCGGGAGATTCGTGTCCCAAGGAATTCCAGCCACGGGAATCGAAGGACACCGCAGAAGAGGATCGGGCACCCAATGGTGCTACCCAAGCTGATGGACGACCCGACTGATGGCATGAAACACGACCTCATTAAAGTAAATCAGCTAGACGTCCCGCAACAACTCCTCGGGGACCCTATCACACGCACGATTTACAAATACACAAGACTCTAGGACTGTTGATAGCCTCACACTCGCCAATCCGTTGGACAGAACGCTTCCACACACGCAAGACCACGCCATAGGGAAACTCCAGCTCCACGCCCAACAACGCCTCTGTAAAAGAAACAGTACGTGAGGAGTGAGCTACAAGCTCAGTGAGTGGTTGGAAACCAAACACCACTACAACAATTTAATGTTAAGGCAATTTCCTTTCAAGGAAAAACATGGGTTGAAACCCAATGGATAATAGGGTCACACGGCAGTGCAACCCACCTCACCCTCACCCTCACTCCCGAAGGGAGACTCTTGGGACTCTTGGGGAGAGACCATACCATTTGTCAAGGAGATGCGGAATTAGTGGTCTACACAACACATTGGATCATCTACATAGAGATAATTGCCTATCGATGTCTCTCAACATCGATACCAAACCGGACTCAACGACTATGGGAACGGAGGAGCAAACGAAAGTGTCACATAGCGATGTGACTTCAACTCATCCCCTACCCTTGCCCCCAAAGGAAAACTCCCAGGAGACCCAGGGAGAAACAAGGGTTAACCATAACACCTAGTGTTACTAGTTAACGGGACACAACGAGCCCATCCGCGATGAGGTAGAGATATACTTCGATACCTCATGCGTTAGGAGTAGCATACCCAGAGTATACTCGATGGGTATTTGGGTCACGTCATCCTCACCCTAGCCCCCGGAGGGGTGACCCTAGGGACTTTTGAAACAAACTCAGTTGCTCTACACCCTTCGTCATCCGATAGCCCTCTCCCGAGTAGCCTCCCATGATTGCTATCTCTACCGTATGGGCGCACCAACTGGCATCATGAGTAGTGTGTGGGAGCACCTCGCAGGACAACTATACCCGGGTAGCTTCGACACGGATCCGACGAAGGGGAGAATGACTTCAAGTTCGCAATATCACTCGGTAGCCCCTACAAGTGGTGGCACCATATCCACGATCAGTACATTCGCTAGATGTGTACTGCGATACGCATCGGTAGCACCTACAAGTGGTGGCACCATACAGGACAGCTTCTATGTCGGGTAGCTTCGACTCATGACGATGTCAAGAGGAAGCACCTTACGTTCGCAATGCGAACCCTATGGGAAAGCCAACTACCATTGGTGCTTACATATATCTATCGATGATATCGAATACTCTTGTATTCCCACACGGAGACGTCACTCGGACACGAGAACTATCTCTACACTCGTGTAGAAAATCCAAGGCATAACCCAATAGGCGGTTCATACACACGCCTAGCACGGGTAGGCCCAACTTAAATGTCGTAGCTATCGGTTTAACAAAATCGATGCAACGATGAATTCTTCTGAATTCAATACGAATGCATCACTCGGATGCCAAGGGCGATTACATCGCTAGTGCTTTAACTAATAGGGTACGACCTGATAGCGGGTCATACCTCGCCTATTACGGATAGGTCAAATTAGTTAACATGCGCATATATATATAAGGAGAATCATAACGTAGTTATATGTGCCACATGCACGATAATATATATATAACTATAGGGGTACTCCCTAACATGGATTTACATCATAAACAACAAATCATACAACATGCATACAAGGTATGGCCCACTTAAACATGCTTATAAGGCCATAATAAACATTCAATCATGTAAAGGATGACTCAAGCAGGTGTTGGATATCACCAACTCCAAGGGGAGGGTTAAGCGTGATCTCGCGCACCAACCGATGCATATCGATAATCCCAAGAGAACCTGAGTCAAGTAGGAATCGTATCTACTTACTCAGTTTACGCAAAGAGGGAGGGCGAGAGAGAGGGAAAGTCTCATCCTCTCCGAAATGCTGGTCATAGCTTTGCCCCAACAGATGGGTGCAACAACTATACCATGTCCTCCAGTCTAATCGTAATGGAATATTAGTTACGCATCCGGTTATTAATCCAAGATTTAACATGCTGGATATTACTCCTATACGGGGGTGGAGTATTACAATACTCCCTAAGGCATGAATATTCTATACATTCATAAACTCATCCGAAAGTACATGCCCGAAACACAAGGGGCGCATGAAAACGCAATTATTCAAACATGAATACATACTTATACAAGTATAGGATAGAATAAGGGTTCTACGCAATATACAAGCTATACAACCCTAACATGCAAATATCTAGCATATTTAGGGGTTAAGATGCCCCAAGGATGCGCGATGCACGACTACGTGCATCAAGCGCGTCCCAAAGGGTTGGATCGAACCACTCACCGATACCCAGATCGATGCGCATCCCTTCCGACGAGGTCTGCAACGTAAAGGTATCAATAGGGGTGAGTATAACCACATACAAACACATAAAAATACTTAAAATAGACTAGAAATGTCAAATACTCAGATACACACGCATACGGGCTCGCACACATGAAAGAACGCGCGTACGCACGCATATCCGAGTGCCTCGGCACCTACCCTACCCAAATCCCCGGGCAGCCACACGCGTGGCCCCCACTCATACGCACGCATGCGCACATGCGCACGCGCCCCTGCACCCTCCCCGGCACACTGCCGCGCGCCCAGACGCGCAGCCGCGCACGCCCGCGCGCACTGCGCGTCCCGCCCGCGCACGCCAGCGCGCACCCACGCGCACTGCACACCCGTGCCAGCGCCCCGCGCGCACGCCAGCACTCCCCTCCACGCTCGTCTGCGCAGGCACGCGCGCGGACAGCCCCGCGCGCGCGCGCCCAGCCCTCTCCCATCCCCTCCCCTGCCCTCACACACACACCAACCCACGCACATAGCATGCATGATTACCCCAAACACTCTTACATGCTCAAAAACATAGAAAGAAGGGGGAAAACTCACCGAGGGAGAAGGAGATGGAAGGGGGAGATGTGGGAGCTCACAAGCACGCCCTTGACCACCGCGACCACCACCACCGCTACACCACCTCAGCCTTGGGAGCCCTTCTTCTTGCTGACCAGGGGGAATGGAGAAACCAGGGGGGGCGGGAAACCATAAGAGGGGGAACTTGAGAGAAGAGAATCAACAACAACAACAACTACATGCACACACACACCTCTTGAGCGTTTGTGCATCTTCTTCTTCTTTGTGGCATAAACACAAACACATGGGGGCTGCTGATCCAATGGGGAGGGAAAAACAATGAGGGGGGTGTTTAGAGAGAAGGGGATGGAGAAGGAAAAGAAACAACAACACTTACACACCTTCTTTCTCCATTTGGTGCTCCTTCTTCTCCATCACCCTCACTTCCTCCACCCAAAACACACAAAGAGGGGCTGGACCAGAGACAAAAAGAGGGGAATGAGTGCCCAAGGTCGTGCACATGGGGTGTATTTATAGACAAAAGAGGAAATGAAATGACCAAGCCGTCCTCGGACTATAAACTCTGGACAGCCTTCACTAAAACGTCTATAACTTCCTCACTACAGCCCCGAATTGCACGATTCTAACGCCATTGGAAAGCAAAGAAGATGATCTACAACTTTCATGTTTGTACCCAGATCAAATAACCTCTCTAGCTTTTCGAAATCTAGGGTAAACATCGAACAGGGCTGCTGCCTGGATTTCTCATCTTCGGGGTATAATCGGAAAAATACCCATAACTTTTGATACATGAATCCAGTTGATCTAATTTTACTTTTATATGAAAGCTAGCTCAAAATTGAACATCTCTTGATAATATCGAATTTTTACCTCTTCATCTTGGATTTTAACAAAATCAAATCCGAATACCAATCAAAACTGCATAATCCCAAAAATGATTTCGGAATTTAATGAAAATTTTATGGGCAGTACTAAACGGTACCTGGACCCATAATATGCAATTAGATCAGAGTCCTCAAACACCAGCAAGTAGCTAAAAGTCAAAATTTTAGCGACTCCTATCGAAAATATGACTCTAAATGATATAGGCCTAACAGACCTCCTCCTCCGCGTAGGGTCTCCAAATCATCTATAAAGCATCAAAAGAAACAGGAAGAGCGCTTAATCAAAAGAAAATCAAATACAACCACGAAAACTCGAAGAAAATGTATACCTCTTCCTTTGTCAAGACACGGAAGGCCTCCCAGAAAAGAGCAAGGCGGTGCAAGTGCAAAGATCCCCGGGGCGCCCATCTCATAGCCCAAGGGAGAGCACGGTTGAATGGCGCTGGAATCGAACGGTCAACTGCAAAATGCTCATACCCAAAGACCTGCAAAGCAAGGGAGAAATTATCAAAATCAAGTGAGTTACACCAACTAGAAAACACCCTCCACTCACACATACCTGGAGAAAGGGAGCAAAACTGCCGAGATTCTTTTTCCCGGCCCGCTGCACCTTCTTCGACAGCTCCGCAAAGAGATGGGCGAGTATAGCAGCTCCCCAGGCAAAGCGCCCCATGCCCTCTAAGTCCTGCATCAGCAGCAGGGAATAAGAGGAGGCATTGTCAGAGGCTATTGAGAAGAGGACTCGGCCGAAGAAGTAAAGGAAGAACGCCCTAAGCTCCCTCCATGCCCTCTGTGGGCACGCAACCGCCTCTCTTGCCTCGATCATCGCCCGTCTACTCTCGAAGCTAGCTACAGCTTCACCCTTGTGGCGCTGCGTTAAGGAACCAAGGCCGTATTGCCCTGATAACCGCCCCAATGGGATCTGGTTCAGCGTTCGCTCCCGCTCGACGAACTCTCACTCCCCAATCAACTCCTGCAAGAGCACCTTGTAATCGGCAAGGGTAGCCGCAATCACCGCCTCCCCTAAGACCGGAAGGCCGGTAATCCGATGGACGTCCTTGAGAGTCGGCATGATGGCACCGGTAGGAAGGATGAAGGTACGACTCTCTGGATCCCATCTCTCCGCCAATGCCTCAACATGAGGACGATGGACGTGGAATGGCTTGATCAGAAAGAAGGAATGGAAGCCCGCTCCATCCACCAATCTCCTCTCCTCTTTGTCCAAGGTGGCGTACCACCTCTTCGTCCTGTGCCACAAAGCCCAGATACAATTCGGCCGCTACAAACGAATGAAAGGAAAATGGGTTAGTTTAAAGAGCAATCGAGAGGTGAGAGTCCAAATCTACAAATTCATTTAGAAACCATGCTTAGCAAGATAAACTTCTATATGCTAAATCAAAAACAAAAAGCATGAAAATAGAAAACTTCACATAAGGATTCACCTTCCATTATTTGCAAAACACTCTTCATATGATCACGCATGCTAAAACTATTAATCCCACCGTGGTCATTACTTGCATATTTTTATTCATTATCATCTATCATATACCTTACGCAAACTCACCCAAGCATGTGAAGAAATACTTAAACCCATAAAATGCATGCATATACTCCCTCTTACTCCACCATGGTCAAATATGTATGAAAATATACTTCAAAAATTATATGCATACGAAACCATCACATGCAAGCACGGTAAGTCGTACCATTTCCTTTCTATTATATATATAACAAACATGGATGTACATATCCCCTTCTCTACAACCCATACCCTTTCGCATGCTTATTATCCCACCGTGACTTTTTTTTTACACATATAAGCATGCCTATTAAAAACACATATGAATATCATACACTATCACCTATTCATACTACAAGTGGCATATATGTACAAATAGAAAGCTAGAGTAAAAGGGTTAAAGGAATACCGTAGCCCGTGTGGACCCAGGAGTGTCCGCCTCGGCCTCGTCGGGATCATCCATCCCATCGTTATCCCCCTCCTCCTCATCATCTCCCTCCTCCTCGACTACGGCCTCCTCGGCCTGAGCACCAACACCGGCCGCTGTGCCCCCTGTGTCTACACCCTCAGCCTCCCCGGCCTTGCCCCCAACACCACCACTCTCCTCCATGCCCACCGCAC
Organism: Acorus calamus; assembly: GCA_030737845.1. Taxonomy (NCBI): domain Eukaryota; kingdom Viridiplantae; phylum Streptophyta; class Magnoliopsida; order Acorales; family Acoraceae; genus Acorus; species Acorus calamus. The sequence continues at coordinate 12,141,925 of CM060872.1, forward strand.
CAGATACAAGCTCCACAAAGGCCCTCATAGCCCTTCTTTCCTCCTCGTTGGCCCTGGCCTCCGTGGCCTCCCTATCTAGCATCCCAACAATGGCATCCAACGATGTCCTCACATCCTCACTAACTCCATCAGCCCCTACCCCCTCGGTTACGCCCTCGGCCGGTCCTTCGACCTGCAAAACCACCTCTTCGACCAACGCCTGTCGATTCCCACGCTTCCTCTTACGCGTGTATCCAATCACCCCACTCATAGAACCACAACCTCCAAGACAGCCCCCGAAGAAGCCCCGACATCTCCACCCGCACCAGCAAACGGCGTCTCCATCGTTTGGGTCACCTCCTCCACAGCCCTCCTCTCCAACTCATCCCTACCGACGAGCTCGACCCCGAGACAACCCCTCTCTGATCTCAGGAAGATCGGAGATGCTTCATCATTGACGCCGTCTTCTTCCCCTTCGTCATCTCCTCCAGTTTCACAAGAAAAAGGAGAACCCAAAGTTCTTATGGTTTCGAAATCAAGAAAGATAAGGTGGCCTAGGGTGAAATCAAATGAATCAAGGTGTTTTAAACAAAGATTTTTTGGTTTAAAATGGAGAAGAAGAAGAGAGGGAAGGGTAACCGTTTTGAAAATGTGGAGAGAGAGGGAGGGTCCCTTTTCGGTTATAAGGGACCCAGTCAGGAGGCGGCTACTTGTGAGCAGCCACCCCCCATGAGGCGGCTAGTTTCAACTAGCCGCCCCTCCCTGCTGGCTCCTTTTGAGTAGCCTTCCCCTTCCAGCTCCTGAATGCATTTATTTTCCAAGTTTTCTCAAACAAACAGTCATGTATTGGTTTATTTCTAAGTCCTACTTGATCAAACACAACCCTCTAAGTAGTTTTATCACATTTCCAGTACCGTTCAAACTCGAATTTCTTCAGTTTTGGTTCCTTTCCAGAGTTTTTATCCTTCAGATGATTCATCCACCAACTCAAACACTTGATTTGCTTTCTGTCGGCGATGTCTCCTCTTTGCTGAGCTACCCAAGCACGGGTATGGTAGGCACGAGGAAACTGACGCCAGGCTGCTCCGTGCATGATGGCTAAGAACCCTGACCGCGGGTTGGATCACTCACCATTTTACTTTTCCCGCCTTCCACTTGGATCATCTTTTCTGTTGAAAATTCAAGTCAAGACCTAGCTTCTGACAGTCTAAATCAACTCCTTGAATGGTATTGTTCATACACCTAAACTTCTTGAATGTTGGGCCAGCCAAACTAAGGGTCTCTTTTCTTATCATCGATCGAAGTCTTTCTGTTTCACACAAAGACGTCGTTTCATGAGGGACAATTGTAGATACCCTAATTTTGACCGTCCAAAAAGATGAACATACTTCAAGTAATACTTAGGAATATCCCACATTTGGGCATCAAATAGAGAACAAATCTCAGAAAATCGGAAACTCTAAACCCTTGTCCAAAAACTAAAAAACCCTAAACCCTGGTCCAAACCCTAGAAACCCTAATCCCCGGTCCAAATCCTAGAAACCCTAAACCTTGGTCCAAATAATAGAAGCCCTAAACCCTGGTCCAAACACTAGAGACCCAAAACCTTGGAAAGGGGCAGCTAAGCTTGACTAGCCGCCCCGTGGCCGACTTTGAACCGCTTCCCTGGATGGGGCATAAAGCAGCATTAAATGCTGATCATTGTGGCGGGTTGTGATCTTTAGCTGCCCCATCTTGGCCGGTTCAATCCAAGTAACTGACCCGAGCCACCACTTGTCAGAGATGGGACGTTTGGCAGGTAAGAAAGTAGCCGCCCCCTGGTCCTTGACAGAAGAACCAGGGAATTAATGAAGGGTCTAATCAAACACACTATTAACCAAGCCATTCTATTACCCGCTGGATATTCCCCTGCCTCTTTTCTATAATAAATAGAGGAGGTCCCAAGCCTTTCTACAACATGAACATATCATCATCATCAACATAATTCCCAATCTAGAAATTCACATAAATCCCACACCCACTACTTGAAATCCCTAGAGAGAGAGAAAGAGAGAGAGTCCCATTTGTGAGAGAAAAATCTATTCCCTACGCAAAATTACCCTCTCAATCCACCCTCCAGAATCCAGGTTAAACCCAGCTTAACCTCTGCCATAACCCAAACCCATTCTCTGCCCAGGTTCTGCCCAGATTGACTAAGGCCACGAACGGCTAACCCTAGCTAGCCGCCCCCTACCCGATGGCTCAAACCCACAAGCCGCCCCTCATCTACACCCCATCTACACCCCACTTGACCCAAGACTCCTTTAGCCAAGCCAGAAGTAGAATAGGATTACCTATTTTTTTTCACCTCTGTGTACAATATACCCATGTCTTAAAGCGGAGACCCAACAAACTCCCCCCACAGGGCGATCAAATCCAACCCAACTTATCCTGCTTTTTCAAAAAAGCAGGTGGTGATCAGACACACAATGGAATCCCCTTGAGCCGCTATCGGGCACCTCAACTGGGAACGAGACCCACCACCCTTCCAAGAGACGATCTGATCGAGCCCACCAAGGCGCGCACCGGATCTGAATCCCCAAAGAACCCCCAGACACGCGGATTTTTCAACACCGACTGTGTCCAAACCAGAATTGTATTTAAAAGGTATTAGCTTTAGGTGTCGGTTTTTCCAGGTTCGTGGTTCTCAAATGCTTGATTATATTATTCTAAACTTTCTAAAAAATCCATGAATGCACTGGAAATTAAGTCAAATAAGCTTCCTTCGGACATGCAAGTTTTTAGATGAATTCATGTGAGTGTGTGCAGTTGTAAACATAGAAAAGGTCTACCTATGGTCGAAATTTTGCCTTTCCCAGTAGACATAGTTCAATTCCAAATCCCATTGCAAAAATAAAAGAGGAGGGGGGAATGAGGTAAGAGTAATATCTTCCTTTGGGGTAATATTTAGAATTGTCCCAGTCTAGCATATGTCCTACTTTATAGGTCCCTCTGACTTTTTTTTTACCACTTCTTTATTTTGGATGGAAAATGCAGTCCGTTTGCTTGGACATGTACTAGTATAGCCGTCTGTTTGGCATATACTATGCGTAAAGGCATTTTTGTCTGCTAAAGTAGAGAGTTTAACCCGTTGTTTGGGTGTTGTTTTTCTTTTGTTGGCCTCTCATTGCCTGATTTTTTTTCTTTTGAAGGTGGGGCTCTTCTGTTTTTCACCCCGATTCTTTTTGTGCTTCCCCTATAAAAGTGTTTATATAGTGCCAGAGTCAGTTTTGGGACATATGCTAGGTCCATGTAATTCCACATTTTGACCTTGGATTAATACGAGTAAGGGTGAAAATAAGGAAAGTTTGCTTTGGGGTTTTTAAAATTGTCTCAGCCTACGGGGTAGGTAATTTCTCTTCTATCAGGCAAAATCGATTTTTAAGTCATACGTATGTGAAGGAAATGGCATGATTGGCGGATATGAGTTCAAAAAAATACGAGTTTATCTTTGAGAGTCTTATAATTCTATCATCAAGTGCTAAACACTGGAAATTGCAAGAAGAAAGAATAATATTTATCAAGTATTGACAGTTTTTATGCATGGAATTTCTTTAGATAAAGTGTATTACATGAACCTGAGACCTTGACTCCTTCGGCATCTACCAAGCGGTAGGCATTCCCAGAGTAGGCATGGGTGATCACATAGAGTCCCTTCCATGTGGGTTGTAGCTTTCCTATTGGGTGGGGCTGTCTGGATGGCATGATTTGCTTAAGCACCATCTCCCTGATTTTAAATTTTCTTTCTATTACTTTCTTTTCGAATGCCCTTGCCACCCTTCTTTGGTAGGCCTGGGCATGGTCTGCCGATCTTAATCTTTTCTCATCTTTTTTGGTATTATGTTTTTGTTGAAAGCGTGTAAACAGATATGTACATATGGTTCAAAAAGGGCATGAGTTGGTAAACAGATCTTTTGTTTTGGAGAAAGTATGGAAATGAGGCTTGTAAAACATTTTTTTGTTTTGAAGGAAAGCATGGAAATAAAGTTTGGAAAACATTTTGTTTTGAAGGAAAGCTTGGAAATAAGGCTTATAAAATATTTTTGTTTTGAAGGAAAGCATGGAAAATATTTTTGTTTTGAAGGAAAGCATGGAAATAAAGCTTGTAAAATATTTTTGTTTTTAAGGAAAGCATGGAAATAAGGCTTGTAAAATATTTTGTTTTGTGGGAAAGCATGGAAATAAAGTTTGGGAAACATTTTTGTTTTGGGAAGGAAAGCAAAATAAAGTTTGGGAAACATTTTTATTTTGGAATGAAAGCATGGAAATACAGTTTGGGAAACATGCTAGAAGATGATTAATGAATATTTTTATTTTTGGTGAATTTTTTTGGAAAGCTTGAAACAAATATGTATAGGATGATGAAAGCGAAAGCTGGTAAATAAATGTTTTGATTTTTGATTTTAGGAAAGCTGTAAACAAATATGTACAGGATGATGAAAGCGAAAGCTGGTAAATAAATGTTTTAATTTTTTATTTTAGGAAAACTGTAAACAAATATGTATAGGATGATGAAAGCGAAAGTTGGTAAATAAATGTTTTGATTTTTGATTTTAGGAAAGCTGTAAACAAATATGTACAGGATGATGAAAGCGAAAGTTGGTAAATAAATGTTTTGATTTTTGATTTTAGGAAAGTTGTAAACAAATATGTACAGGATTAAACTAACAAGGGGCTTACCTTGGGGGATTAGTTTCAGGTTCGCAGGTTTGGGCCACTTCTTCGAGTCGGCTCATCTTTGATGGCCGACAGATATCCGGTGGCAATCCTCGGCTTCTGGATTCATCTTCCCTGAGCCTCTTCAGGGGTCTTCCTTGTTGAAGCATATCCCCATCGGTGGAGCCCATTTTCGAGCATGCGAGCACCTCTAGCCGGATGCGCATGGCACTAATGCTCCAGTTCTGGACTCGTGACCTGTTGAAGCGCGCCTATCCCCAGATAAACATCACCCCTCCGTGATATGGGAGGGGAAGGCATTGGTGCCGGGTGGATGAGACAATTTACATTATATCGAGCCATGTCCTTCCGACAATTAGAGGGTGGGGGGATCGAATGTCCATCACCAGGCAATTGACTATGGTGGAGAGAGGGCCAATTTTCTGCAGGAGCATGACCAACCCACAAGTGTTCTTGCGCGTGTTGTTGAAGGCATAGATGAACTTATCTGACTGCTCAAGTCTTGGGATCCTTTCTTCAAGCTTTCGGTAGGCGAAATATGTGAGGACATTGGTTTTTGCTCCCATGTCGATGAGAATGTGCTTGAATTCCCTTCCCCCAAGTTCAGCGGTGATTGAAAGAGGTGCGGAGAGTGCTCCAGCTTTGGCGACTTCATGGGGGATGAAGGCAATCAAGTTAGACTCCATGCAGTTGCTTACCGAGTTCATGGTCCCGGCCATCTCCTTCGAGGGGTTGGGGTTGTTGTAAGGGGACCCTGGTGGGCTGTTTCCTCCATGTTCAAGATCTGGGTGCAAGGTGAGTGCAAACATATTGTGTAACACCCAATTATCTTCATTTTTGTAACAGAAGCGTGCCTCTCCCCAGATAGTCAGTATATGGCCCATGCATGGCAGTCGAAGGCACTGTTGTCGGGGGAAGCAGATGGCTTGAATGCTATCCAACCATGGCCGTCTTAGCATTAGCGGGTACCGAGTGTCGATATTGCCTACAAGCACTCCACCTTGCAGATAAGGAGGCCAACGGCTAGCTCAAATAGCCCGGTGCCATAGATAGTTTTCCTGGAGTGATTGAAGGCTTGAATGGTGGAGTGTACCGGTTGGATGAAAGGGCAACCTCGTCTTGGCATTCCTTGATAGGTGGAGCAGGTCAGTATATTCATCCCCGATCCCGGGTCGACGAAGATGTTGATCAACCGCAACATTTCAAGCCACCCACGAATGTGCAGGGGATAGACTCGCAATCTCGAGTCAGGGAGGTCTTTATCAGTAATTGATATGGTCATCAGGCGGCAGGGGCCGTCGACCGTATCAGTGCTCTTGGAGGACCCGTTTTCATCTGGATGCAGATCATCTGACGTACATTCCCCTTGCTCCGGTCCTTCGCTTGCTCCTTCGAAAACAGTCTCAAAGGGATCCCCTTCTTCTTCTTCTCCTGGTTTTCCAGTCCACTTTCGTCAGACTCAATGTTGATGACTGCGGGTAGGGCGAGAACTGCGTGTTCTTCCTCGCCATAGAGTACATCAAGGTCATGATCATCGAGGTTCAGCTGGAAGGGTTCGTCCTGCCCTCCTCCTCGGTTTCCTTGGATAGGCTGCCATTGGTGGCATCTTTCGAGCTGCTTGGCTTTGGTTATGGTTGTCTTCCCCTCCTGACCATGATGACCACGTGGGCTTTGGACGTGGAGGCTTGGTTGCGTCCTGGCAATGGGTCAGTGAATATGCCAAGTGGCTTGGATGCTTGGGAATTGCCCCAGTTCAGATGGCCTTTGATCATGGCCCCGTCAAGACGCCTGTCATCATTAAGGTCATAAACAAAGTCTTGAAAAATAATGTATTGTTCTACGGTATGGCCGTATTGTTGATGATATTGACAGTAATGCGCCGTGCTAGCCCCGGGTAGTGAAGGTCTAGCGTTGAGGAGGGAGATACGATTCGTGTCCATCATCAGCCTAAAGATCCTACTTAAAGTTTCTGGGAGGGGAGGGTAGGAATCCCACTTTCCCATTCGTCTCTGGCCGTAGGATGTCGGAGGCCTAACCTCATTATAGGAGCTTTGTATAGGCTGCCTAGGGATTAAGTTTTGTGCCCTTGGGGAGCAAAGTAAAAGGGAATCCTAGTTTTGGTTTGGCCGTAGATTATAGAACTCTAGAGTGGAGAATTTTGGACTGTGGGGTTCTGTCGTGTCAGCAGGGGGCGGGTACCGATCGATGAGTTAAATTTTGATTAGCTTTCCGAGGCGGTGCATATGCGTACGAACCGGGTGTGTACTGTTTCAGAGCCGTTCCTCGATCGGGAACACGCGCTCCGTTCGGGTAGAGTGCTGATATCTGGGTAATCCCCTCTACCGTGGGGGTTTGCGCCTTACGTGACGGTTGTCCAACCCTATGGCTGATAGGTGGGGACTGGGTTTGGACTACTGGGACAACACAACAGGAAATCATGTTGTGGCGGTCAACCAGAAGCTGATACATAGTGCAATCTCCGTACGAAAGGCTCGTATGAAGTTCTGGATTCAGACTCTGCAACATCATGTCAATTTCTTAATATTCCGTGAATTGCAGGCCGGTTCGGTGTACGAGTGTGCCCCACCAGTAGATACCCAAATTTTGATCGTCCAGAAAAATGTAAATACTTCAAGTAACACCTGGAAATAACCAACATTTGGGCATCAAATAGAAAACAAACCTCAGAAAACTGGAAACCCTAAACCCTAGTCCAAACCCTAGAAACCCTATACCCTGGTCCAAATACTAGAAACCCTAAACCATGGTCCAAACCTTAAAAACCCTAAAACCTGGTGCAAACCATAGAAACCTAAAACCCTTGAAAGGGGCGGCTAACCCTAACTAGCCGCCCAATAACAGGCGGCTAGTTTCCACTAGCCGCCCCCCTGGCCGACCCCAAACCGCTTCCCTGGATGGGACATAAAGCAGCATTAAATGCTGATCATTGCGGCAGGTTGTGATCTTTAGCCGTCCCATCTTGGCCAGTTCAATCCAAGTAACCGACCCAAGCCACCACTTATCAGAGATGGGACGTTTGGCAGGTCATGATGGGGGCAGCTACGAGGAAGTAACCGCCCCATCTTGGGCGGCTAGTTTCAACTAGCCGCCACTCACCTGGTCCCTGACAGAAGAACTAGAGAATTAATGAAGGGTCTAATCAAACACACTATTAACCAAGCCATTCTATTACCCCATGGATATTCCTCTGCCTTTTATTTTTTACTATAAATAGAGGAGGTTCCAAGCCTTTCTAACACATCAACATATTCATACATCTTCAATTCACAACCTTCAATTCCCACACCCACTACTTAAAATCCCTAGAGAGAGAGACAGAGTCCCATTTGTGAGAAAAAACTCATTCCCTACACAAAATCACCCTCTCAATCCACCCTCCAAACCCCAGGTTAAACCCAGCTTAACCTTTGCCAAAAACCAAACCCATTTCCTACCCAGGTTCTGCCCAGGTTGACCTAGGCCTCGGATGGCTAACCCTAGCTAGCCGCCCCCTACCCGACGGCTCAAACCCAGTAGCCGCCCCCCACCTACACCCCATTTGACCCAAGACTCCTTTAGCCAAGCCAGAAGTAGAATAAGATTACTTGTTTTTCACCTCTTTGTACGGTATATCCGTGTTCCAGAGAGGAGACCCCACCCAAACTCCCTCGTGAGGCGATCAAATCCGACACCAACTTTTCCTGCTTTTTAAGAAAGCAGGTGGCGATCACAACCAAACCCTGTCTTTTCTGAGAAGCAGTCGGACGGCTCAGGAACAACTCTCCGGGCGGTGACCTGATCAGTCGCGAGACAGACCAGGACAAAGTTGAAAGATCCTCTAGTTTTACATACCGACAAATCTGGCGATCACGGTGGGACCTCCCTTGTGAAAAAACAACAACAGGTAATCCTCTTCTGACTCGAATGCTATCAACCCTCTAGGAAGGCTAGAGTTTCCCACCCCTCGAATCAGATCCTCCTCTATTTTGCATCACAGCATCATTTATTGCATTATAAGCCGCACACCATTGCGCTCTCCTTTACTGCTTTGTAAGCCATGCACCGCTGTGCAATCCTTTACTACTTTGTATCTGCATCCATTCCCTTAAATCATTCCACACTCATCATGGAATCCCATCTAGAGGAGGAGAGAATCACCCAAGAGTGTCAAGCCACACAACTCTTGACCTGTCTAGAGGAAAAGATGGCAAGTCTGGGGTACCAAACGGTAGAGGACATGTTTCATGACCTCGCTGACTACCGTCATACCAAGACCTTGAGACAGAAACCCCTGTCGAAACCCCCAGGCTACTCCCAAAACCCCGTCCATAACCTAAGCCTGAGTCCAGAGCTTCGTACGAGACTTTCGTACGGAGACTGTACTACGTATCAGCTTCTAATTGACCGCCACAGCAGGATTTCCCATTGTGCCACCCCAGTAGTCCAAACCCAGTCCCCACCTATCAGCCATAGAGTTGGACAACCGCCACGTAAGGTGCAAACCCCCACGGTAGAGGGGATTACACAAGTTTCGGCACTCCACCCGAACGCGAGTTCCTGATCGAGGAATGGCTCCGAGACAGTACACGTCCGGTTCATCTGGGTATACACCACCTCGGCCAGCCAATCAAAATTTTATATCTCAATCAGAACCCTCCCCCATGCCGTTACAACAAAGCCCGACATGACAAAACCCTGTATTTCAAAATTTCATAAATAAGATTTCAGTACATGCAGATCCTGTAACGAGTATTGAAAAGAAAAAGCTAGAACCTACTATACAACCCCTGATTGAAGAACCAGAAGACCTGCCTAGGATCATTCATGGCGGCCTAATCCTTCCAGCACCTTCCCCCATACACCCAAACCCTATCAGACCCCTCCCCCTATACACAGAAGAAATACTCGAGCCCATCCTAGTTTTTCCCATAAAGGGAGGTCCCATCTGACCATTGAACTGTATCTCCCAGACACAACCTGGTCAGACCTGTGGCAACAAAGCCAAAGTTCTTGTCTGCCCCCCTGCTCCACCGAGGACACAAGCCTTTGTTCCTAGCAATCAGCCCAAAGGAAATACGCTGCTATTCCACACCCATCGACCTATGAGTCTCCTGTACCTGAAACTATTGAATCCGTAGAGTGTCCGATGCAAGACTCTGACGATGATGAAGAGTTTTTGGCTGGAGATCTATCAGAACTCTTTTACCCTTCCCCAATAAAACCTGAATCCATCATCCAAACTCTACGATCAACTGAATTTGAATCCCCAATACTTCTACCTATTCAAGATCAAGTCATATCAATGCCCGTCAAACCTACCTTAATGATGTCAGATGACCCACATCTTGACTTATCATATTTGGAGATCGACCAAGATCTAGATCGATCAATCGAGTATGTTCTTAAATCAGAACAACTCATATTTAAGAATGCACAATTTGAGGGAGTAGTCGAACCATCCCAATTGCCAGACCCACTCGACTTGCCATACCATCTGTCTAAGGAACTCCCTCCGGATCCCCCCACCATATCCATATCAATCATTCCATATCTGGCCCACGAGCCCTTGATTGCACCATTTGATGAGTCTTTACCCCCACCATCATTAGGGCCTCAACATTATGGTGAATCGTGCTCTCTTGCACCTATCGAGTCAATAGTCGCCTTTGTGACTTGCTTTTCTATATCTACATCTTTGTTGACTGATCCACCTTTGAGGAAAGATTCTCTTCCTACTAAGGGTCTATCTCAGATCAAGCGCCACTCGCGCTTTCGACATCATTTAGGTTTCGATATTCTAACAAATGCTATCAGAATAGACGCTGAACAACAGTGGCTGAGAAGGAGTCAAACGCGCTTCAAGATAGAGGAAAATCGATACACAACCAATGATACGTCAGAAAATTCAAGTATCATTCTCCTAAAGATCCAACACTTTGAGCCTCCATAGAGGACTCACCTTCCACCATCAATTCCTGGAGGTCACCCTTCAGTGCTATATACTATCTTTTACCTACTTTCCTATTTCTAAATGCTTTACATGCTTTCTCAAACAAAGATAACAAAAAAAAAGATTTGTTTACCATCTTACGCTTTCAAACCCCTATACATATCTGTTCACAAGCTTTCAAAACAAAAAAAAAAACAAAAAAAACAAAAAGAAAAAAACATGATACCAAATAGACGAGAAAAGATTAGGAGCGGCAGACCACGCCCAGGCCTACTAAAGGAGGGTGGAAAGGGCATTCGAAAAGAAAGTAATAGAAAGGAAATTCAAAATTGGGGAGTTAGTACTCAAGCAGATCATGCCATCAAGGCAGCCCCACCCAAGAGGAAACTGTAGCCCACATGGGATCTATGTGATCACCCATGCCTACTCCAGGAATGCCTACCACTTGGTAGACGCTGAGGGAGTCGAGGTTTCAGGTTCGTCGAATGCACTTTATCTGAAGAAATTCCATGTGTAAAATTTTTCAATACTTAAGAAATATTATTCTTCCTTCCTGCAATTTCTAGCATTTAGCACTTGATGATAGAAATATAAGACTCGCAAAGATAAACTTGTAGTTATTTAAACTCATATCCGTCAATCATGCCACTTCCTTCACACACGTATGACTTAAGAATCGATCCACTTGATAGAAGAGAAATTGCCTACCCCATAGACTGGGACAATTTTAAACCCCAAAGCATCCCTCCCTTATTTCCTTCACACACGGAGTTGCCTGGACCTAGCATATGTCTCAAAACTGGCTCTGGCACTATACAAGCACTTCTAGAGGGGAAGCACGAAAAGAATCAGGGTGAAAAACAGAAGAGCCCCCTCCCCCATCAAATAAAAAAATATCAGGCAATGAGAGGCCAACAAAAGAAAAATAACACCCAAGTGAACGGGTTAAACTCTCTACTTTGACAGACTTTCACGCCTTCACGCACAATATATGCTAAACAACGGCTATACTAGTACAGATCCCAACAAGCGGATTGTACTTTCCACCCAAAATAAAGAAGTGATAAAAAGAAGAAAGCCAGAGGGACCTAGAAAGTAAGACATATTGCTAGACTGGGACAATTCTAAATATTGCCCAAAAGGAAGATATTACTCTTACCCCATTCCCCCCTCACCTTTTATTTTCGCAAAAGGGTTTTTAAATTGGACTATGTCCGCTGGGAAAGGTGAAATTTCGACAAAAAGTAGACCTTTTATATGATTACAACTGCACACACTTACATGAGTTTATTTAAAGACTTGCCCGCCCAAAGGAAGCTTATTTGACGTGATTCCTGGTACATTCATGGATTTTTCAGCATGTTTAGAATAATATGATCAAGCATTTGAAAACCATGAACCTAAAAAAACTGACACCCAAGGCTTATACCTTTCAAATACAATCCTGATTTGGACATGAGTGACCACAAAGGTCCCTCTATAGGGACTTGATGGTATCTTTTACTTCGGAGAGTTGAAAACGTTGCCCTCTCACATAAAGAATGATTGAAGAATTAAAATGCTCCCTTATGCCACTTATACTTACGCATAAGCTTGCATTTTTCTTTTTCAAAACACTTAGACATTCAATTTCCTTATAATATTATAGTTGACTCCCCATACTAAGACTAAAATTATCCCCATTACAATCATTTCATGCCATTTCGCACATGCCTAAGAAGAAATTGTCCCACTTTCACACATGCTTGAGATTCTTCTTCACTCTCACACTTGGAATCCCTCCCTTGCGTACTAAAGCATGGTTTTCTGCATTTTACTTTCTCACATTAGTTTTTCATTTACCTTAAGATGGATTGTAGCCCTTGACGATTTAAGCAAGAAAGGCTCAAATTGTCCACCTTGACCCGACTTGGACCCGACTGGTTGACAGGCCTATTTCAACCCTTCCCCTGACATCCGCCCAAGTGGTGGAGTGTACGTCATAATTTGTATTAGTTGGGGCTTGCGTTCGCGCGGCCGTCCCTACCCATTTAAATTTTTATACTTTTACCCCTTATTTGTGATGGAAAATTAATGGAGAACATGGATGAATATTGGAGAATAACCCTTATTTGTTGTTTGTTTTTTCGAATAATCTTCGATATCTATGTCTAGATAAGCTAGACTAGTGTCTAATAACTATTATAAGAAAAGTCTGGAATTGCTTATCAGGATTTATCGATGCCAATGCAAAAAAATATCACTCTTTATCATTTTATAAAATCTATCCCATCTAACAGTTTCACACATACATTCCAAAAATTGTCACATATATCAAATAAATCAGACATCTCTCACACTTATTCAATGGATAATTGTCATTCAAAAAGTTATAAATTCTTATCCTTCCCTTTTATCTAAGGTGCACCAAACAACAAAAATGTCACTTTTATGTTTCTCAATGAAAATATCAAAAAAGGCAACCAAACAAAAATTTATTTATTTAGCATGAATTATTATCTATTCCGGTATAGCTATCATATGCGAATAAGCCTATGTCGCATCCCATACAGACCCTTAGTAAGTAAAATGTTGAGAGTGAGTATTTTTGATGTACTTAAGCCCCTCGTTTCGTTCAGTTAGAAAATTAAGTTATTTAAAAGGTTTATGGCTATTCTAGTATGATTAAGGATAAAGTGATTTTTTATTTGATTGTTTTGAATGATTCTAATTGAAAAACATAATAATAAAATTTTTGTTGTTTGAATAAAAAGTGGATAAAGATTTATAAAAAGTGAAAAAATGATAACAGTTGATTTTATAGGAAGTGATGACAATTGATTTGACAGTGGGCTCCACATATTTTTATGGGTTGAATAACCTGGAATAACTTAATTTTAGGGCTTGACTGAAATTCATATACCACTTTATAACAGTTAATTATAATATACAAATTGTCATTTATTTCATCCTTCAAAACAACCATTTTGAGGTTATTTCGACTAATTTCTGGGTCCTATTTTCAAATCAGATGGTGGCTAAGGGTATTTTCATATACTAAAAATGTTGAGGGACCTAAAATAAATAAAGGACATAAAAAAAGCAAACTTGGACTTAATTTCCCTATATATATTTTTGGGTTTTTTTGCATGCATACCATCCAAAACATGCTATGTACTTTTATACCACTCCAAATAACCAATTTTTTTATATCATTAAAATATGTAAATCTTATGTATATTTACCATCCTAGTTAACTTTCATCCAAATTTTCATTAAAACAGTTAAAGTCTTGGAGAAATAACCAACTAATCCTTTTTTTTTTAATATTTAACCATACCAAATTTAGTATTTATAAGTGTTATTTAGTTTCCATCGTTGGGAAAACAAGCATATTATCAAAAAACCCTCCAACAGTTGAGTTGATTATTAACCACTTGTAAAGTTATTATGTCTTATTAAAAAACATAACAATTTTGGGTTATTTATTTTCTGTCCCTCCTATATAGGTAAATTATAAAAAACCTCTCAAAAAAATATTATTATTTTAAGATCCCTACAAATTTTAACTGCATTTGTAAAAAAATTAATTATATCCCTGTTACAGAAACCATTAAAAATGATTGATATGAAATTAGTATGAATAGTTTCGGCAATAAATTAAACGCGTGATTCTTATGAAGACAATTTGCATTTGAAGGGCTCTAAAATAATAATGTGTATTTGGAAGGGATTTTAAATAATTTATTTATTTTGAAAGGATAGAAACTAAACATTGAGTTTTTTTAATAAGATTCAATAACTTTGTAAGGAGTTAATAATAAATTTATTTTTTATAGGGTGTTTTTAATACATCACTAGTTTTACAGGGGGTGAAAACTAAAAAGCCATATTTATAAATATTAATTTTAACATGAAAATGATAAATTTCAATCTAAAATCCAAAAATATAAAAATTAATCATACAAACTATTTATTAGCAAAGACATAATAATTATTAGGGAAAATCTATATAACCCTCTATAATTTTCCAAATATTCATATAACCCCCTATAATCTCATTATATCCATAAAACCCCTTGTAAACACACCATAAATGCAAATAACCCCCTGCGTTTTAAGATTCTTTAACAAATTTAGAATAATCGAAGCATATTTCATCATCTAAGTCATGGTTAACAAATATGTATTGTTTTAAACTCTAAAAATAGTCAATATTTCAAAAAAAAACCTTAAAGGAGGGTAAAATTGAAAATATAAGGGTTTTTTTTGAAGTATTAATTGTGTTTCAGTGGGTTAAAAGAATACCTATTTCTTGGTTTAGATAATGGAATACGCCCACAATATTTCAATTCTGTTAAAGAATTGAAATCATTTGCATTTATGGTGTGTTTATAGGGGGTTATATCGATATATTGAGATTACAGGGACTTATACGGTTATCTATAAGATTACAGGGGGTTATATGGGATTTTTTTTCTAATTATTAATACTTACATTATTAAAAATGAACTAAAATTATATTTAGAACAATTAATCATATATAATGTGGTGGAAAAAATCTGTACCATGACACATGTCACGCTAAGGCGGATATGGGCCATCACACTTGGGGCCCACAAATCCCGACCCGAATCCATGATGTCATAATCCTCCCAAGAACGCTGGCACGACTAGATTGAGGGTCTAGTCGAACAGTCAAGTACCATGTGGGCAAGCTTACTAGAGGACTGATTAGATGACCTTACTGCTCGCGAACGAGTAGGGAAGACAACCAGACAAGTGGTTTGGTTGGGCGATCTTTCACCTCATGGACATTCTCGAAGACGTAACATCCGGTCGAGCAGGCCAATGGGCCACGAGCAGACTAAAGAAACGGTTAAAGGACCATAAAGGCCTGTAACCGCCAAGTGGTTAGTTAAGGTCCATTAATTGCACGACCTAAATAACACGTGGGGGTTTCCGCCAAAACTACCCACAAAGTGTTCAATGAGGGGACAGTAATAAAAGCCAAAGAAGTGGAAACGACAATTGATTAGAGGAACTATGTGTGACTTGATCCCTAAGGGGTATGTAGGCAGCCTAAAAAGAGGTCTCGAGATAGCACTCTAAAGGCCCAGTCATTAAGACAGTCAACATCAGGCCGAGTCCAATTCAAGCTACCAAATTCACCACCTAAAAAATAATTCTTTTTAGTTCTACCCCCAAAATATTTGAAAATTTTAATGGAAGGGAAAATTATCCTCCTCAGTTTAGCACAATCAGTCGGATTTTGCTACAAAAAGCTAGTGTTTGCAATGTCTGATCCAAGTGACACTCATTTGGAGAGGCAACAGAATCAAATTGCCCACCCATCTAATGCTAGCGTTGGTGGTTAGCCCAGAACCCTGGTCAGCAAGGCCTAGGATATCAGGCAAGTGGTAGAGTCCATTCAAGAGGCTCTTTTCATTCGCCTCCAGGGATCAATGCAGCAGGCGATCGAAGCTTCAATGCAACAGTTCTACACTAACAAACATCCGCAACAGCCAGTTTAAGAGAACATTCAGCCAACGCCTCCTGTACTACCCAACCCACCAGGCATCATTGCACACGATTCAGAGGGAAGCACTTCTTCCTCGAATCAAAGGCAGCGATCCCGTCGACATTCACGCTCACCCTGAGTGGGTCGACAAACTTATGAAGAACAGAGACATGGGCATTCTCCGCACAGGGAACGCTCCACCCGACGATAGGCATCACGAAGGCAAACACATCAAGAGAAATCGGTCTTGAGCGAAGCATCTGACGGGCACCAGGATGATCCACAACCCCATCACACTTTACGCTCCGAGGTACATCGGGCTCCAGATCATGGAGTGGTGGAGCATGCACTATGGTGTTTCATCTCCCCGTTTTGCACTGCCATTCTCAAAGAACAACTTCCGTGAAAGTTCGTTCAACCAAAATTCAAGCTGTACAACGGCACGACAGATCCTTAATTACGATCACATTCTGGTGTTTCATCACTCAATGGTGTTGTACGAGCTTTACGACGGATTGATGTGTCGTCACTTCCCTAACTTGGTTCCATCTACTTCCACCTGCAACAATTCAAACTTTTGAGGAGCTTGGCACCATGTTTGTCGAGCACTTAATCTGTAGTAGACAGAGGAAGAAGGATCTCGGATATCTGATGAAGATCTAGATGAAACAAATAGAAATGATTCAACAATATGTCGATCGTTTCCATATCCTGAAGTTCGAGGTGGAAGACTACAACGAGGACGTTGTAGTCATGGCTTTTCACAACGGCATTCCGGCCAGGAATGGCCTCAAGGAGTCGTTCATCAAGCGCACTCCATCCGACTTGCGTGATCTGGTGGGACGTGCTGAAAAGTACACCAAGGGGGAGGAGGAGTCCAAGCTCCTCAGAGTCTTGTCAGAAAGACCGACGAGGTGAAAAGGACAAGAAGCATGGCGTCTCATCCAACAAGGTGCGAGAGGGATGGGGGACGTTCTTCAAATTCCTACCGAACCATATCCTACCCAAGATTCAGGCACAGCAGTGGTTTAGGTGGCCTGAACCGTTGAAAAGTGACGAGTTAAAGTGGGATCAAAGGCTTCGCTGTGACTACCATAAGAGTGTGGGACACACCACTTATAGGTGCCGCATTCTCTAGGGGTTCTTGGAAGAACAAGTTCGCAAGGGGCGACTGAAGGAATATGTTCCCACTGAGAAAGCCCAAGTTGCCGATTTGCTGCACATGACAAACATTGATCCCAACACTTCGACGGGGGTCATTGACATCATTTTCGAGGGATAACCACATTTCATCATGCCAAAGAGCTTCCGACGAGACTAAAAAAAGATGCATATCTTCTTCGAGATGATGTGGATCGACCAGGAGCCGAAGCTGGTCACAAAGAAGGCAAAATGTGGTGATGAAGGAGTAATCACCTTCTCTGACACTGCCCTCGAAGGAGTCCATCAGGGCAGTATGGCCTTGGTCCCTTCGTAAGATGTCAGAAGGGTGAAGCTGCAGCTAGCTTCGAGAGGAGACGGCCTAAGATCGAGGCGAGAGAGGAGGCTGCGCGCCCAGAGAGGGCACAGAGGGATTGAGAGCGTTCTTTCTTTACTTCTTCAGCCGGGTCTGTCGGGTGTCGAGAAATCCGCGTGTGTGGGGGTTCTTCAGGGATTCGGATCGGATGCGTGCCCTGGCGGGCTCGGTTGGATCGTCTTCTCGGAAGGGGTGAGGGTGTCGTTCCTGGTTGAGGCGCCCGACAGCGGCTCAAGAGGATTCAAGGGGGTTTTGTGATCGCCACCTGCTTTTTCTAAAAACAGGAAAGGGGTTTGGGTCGGATTTGATCGCCTACGTGGGGAGTTTGTGGGGTCTCCGCTCTGAGACACGGATATACCGTACACAGAGGTGAAAAACAGGTAATCCTATTCTTCTTCCGGGCTTGACTAAAGGAGTTATGGGTCAAAGGGATGTTGATATGGGGTGTGGATAGGGGGGCGGCTAGTTGTGTTTAGCCGTCAGCCAGGGGGCGGCTATCTAGGGTTAGCCGTCCAGGGTCTGGGGGAATTTGGGCAGGGCTTTGGTAGGAAAAGGGTGGGGTCTTGGGCAGAGGCTAAGCTAGGTTTAGCCTGGGTTTATGGAGGGTGGGATGGGAGGGTATTTTATGTAGGGAATGAGTGTTTCTCTCACAAAAGGGGCTCTCTCTCTCTCTCTCTTGGGATTTCTAGTGGTGGAAGGGTTTTAAACTATTGGGGATGGTGGGTGGTGATGAAGATGAATTGGTGATTTTTTGTGTGGATGTTGTTGAAGGCTTGGGACCTCCTCTATTTATAGTAAAAGAGAGGCAGGGGGTAATAGAGTGGGTTGGCTTCGATTGGACCTCTCATTAATGCTCTGGTTCTTCTGTCAGAGACCAGGTGAAGGGCAGCTACTTCCTGGTAGCCGCCCCTATCATGACCTGCCAAACGTCCCATCTCTGACAAGCGGTGGCTTGGGTCGGCTATTTGGTTTGATCCGGCCAAGAGAGGGCGGCTAAAGGTCATGACCCGCCGCAATGATCAGCATTTAATATTGCTTTATGTCCCATCCAGGGAACTGGTCCAAAGTTGGCCAGGTGGCGGTTAGGGGGGCGGCTAGTGTAAACTAGCCGCCCAGTGAGGGGCGGCTAGTTAGGGATAGCCGCCCCTTTCCAGGGACTTTAGGTTCTTAGGGTTTTGGTTTTTAGGGTAGGTTTAGGTTTAGGTCTCGGTTAGGGTTTAGGGCTAGGTAAAGGCTGGGGTTAGGGTTTAGGGCTAGGTCAAGGTTCTAGGGTTTCCGGTTTAGGTTTAGGTCACGGCTAGGGTTAGGGTTTCCGGTTTACCGAACCTTTGGTTCTTTATTGGTGTCCACTTGTGGGATATTTCCGTGTGTTACTTGAAGAATTTCTGTCTCTCTGGACAGTCAAAATTGGGGTATCTACAATTGTCCCTCATCGGACGGAGTCTTTGTGCGAAGCAGGAAAGACTTCGACCGATGATAAGGAAAGAGACCCCTATTTTGGCCGGCCCGACCTTCAAGAAGTTACGCCAACACGAACAGTACTTTTCGGGGAGTTGATTTAGGCTGTCAGAGGCTACGTCTTGACTTAGAATTTTTATCCGAGAAGATGATCCAGGTGGAAGGCGGGGAAAAGTAAATGGTGAGTGATCCAACCTGCGGTCGGGGTTCTTAGCTATCGTGCACGGAGCAGCCCAGCGTCAGTTTCCTCGTGCCTACCGTTCCTGTGCTTGGGAAAACTCAGCAAGGAGGGGATATCGCCGACAGAAAGCAAGTAAAAGTTGATTTTGGTGAATTGGATCATCCGAAGGATAAGAACTCTGGAAAAGAACCAGAACTGAAGAAATTTGAATCTGAATGGGACGTGTTGCAAAACTTCGGGAGAGTCGTGTTTGATCAAGTAATGCCTGGAAATAAGCCAATACATGGCTGTTTGGTATGGAGAACCTTGAATTTTAGGGCTGAAAAGATTGGAAAGGGGTTTTTTTAAGTAAAAGAGAAAAACTGGGAGGGGCGGCTAGTTGTAACTAGCCGCCCGAGAGGGGGCGGCTACTCGCGGGTAGCCGCCCCTCGACTGGGTCCCTTATAACCGAAAAGACCCTCTCTCTCTCCATACGTTTTTAAAATGGTTTCTCTTCCCTCTTCTCTTCTTCCCTTCGGTTTCAAACTCGAAAACCCTGATTTCTTTGCCTTTCTTTCCTCCATTTCAACCTCAATCTTTCTCTTTCCCTTGATTTCGAAACCCTAGTTTGGGTTCTCCTTTTCCTTTTTCAAACCGAGGAGATGACGAGGTCGAAGGCGATTGCTTCGAGGGGGAAACGACCACGGGTGGCTCGTGGAGAGCGTAGCCCGAGCTCTTCATCATCGGAGAGCGATAGGCCGGAGGTCGAGGCCGTGGGGGAGGGTATGGGTACGACGGAGGTGCCGCCGGTGGATATTGGCGTGGGTGAGGTCGGGGATTTGCCTTCGGGGGCTGTCCCGGAGGTAGGGGGGAGTGTGATAGGCTATATACGCAAGAGGAGGCGTGGGGATCGACCGGTGGTGGCCGAGGAGGTGGTTCCGGGGGTTGGAGAATCGATTGAGGGTGCAACCGAGGGGGTAGGGGTCGAGGGAGTTAGCGAGGAGATGAGGGCGTCATTGGATGCCCTCGTCGGGATGTTGGATAGGGAGGCCACAGAGGCCAGGGCTGAGGAGGAGGAGAGTAGGGCTATGGGGGCCTTTGCGGAGTTTATCTCCGGCGTGGGGAGGGTGGAGGGGATAGGAGAGGCTAGGGACGGGGCCGGGGAGGCCGAGGGTATGGGCACTGGGGCCGCTGAGGCCGGTGTGGGTGTTGGGGTTGAGGCCGAGGAGGCCGTGTTTGAGGAGGATGAGGAGGAGGATGACGACGGGATGGACGATCCCGACGAGGCCGAGGTGGACGCCCCTGGGTCCACACGGGCAGTGGTATGTTCCTAATCCTTTAGTCTTTGCCTTTTATTTTGGTGTATATGCATGTGTTGGCGGTATGAACAGGTTGTATGTGTGTATTATACTCGTATATGTGTGTTATTTTTTTAAATAGGCATGCTTGTGTATAAGTTAATCACGGTGGGATGTGTAAGCATGCTGTCATGGGTTTGTTTTTATAGGGAGGGGGGCAATTTCTATATATATACATACATGTTTGTTATATGCATATAAAGGAGAGAGAAATGATATAGCTAATATGCTTGCATGCGATACTTTTCTATGTGTATGTGATTTCCTACGTGTTTGATCGTGGTGGGGCATGAGGGAGTGTATGCATGCATTTCATGGGTTCGAGTTCTATATTGCTGTATTGCTTAGGTGTGTATGATAGGCTTGATGTAAGAAAGTGTGTGAGTGGTGACCACGGTGGGATGTGTTCGATATTCGTCTAGTATGCGTGATCATATGAGGAGTGTAGTTTCTTACTTTCATGCTTTTGTTCCTTTTCTTTTAGCATGTGGGAGTTTTGATTTCGCTAAGCATGGTTTAAAATGATTTCGTAGATTTGGACTCTTACCTCTCGCTCGCTTTTAAACTAACCCATGTTCCCTTCGCTTGTTTTGTAGAGGCCGAATCGTATCCGGGCTTTATGGCACGGGACGAAGAGATGGTACAACGCCTTGGGGCAGGAGGAGCGGAGTTTGGTGGATGGAGCGGGCTTCCGTTCCTTTTTTCTGATCGAGCCATTCCACGTCCACCGTCCATATGTGGAGGCCTTGGCAGAGAGATGGGATCCGGATAGTTGCACGTTCATCCTCCCTACCGGTGCTGTCATGCCGACGCTCGAGGACGTCTATCGGATCACCGGCCTTCCGGTTCTGGGGGAGGCGGTGATCGCGGCCACCCTAGCTGACTACAGGGGGCTTTTCCGAGAGTTGATCGGGGAATGGGAGTTCGTGGAGCGGGAGCGGACGCTGAACCGGATCCCTTTGGGGCGGCTTTCGGGGCAGTACGGCCTCGGTTCCTTTACAGAGCGCCAGAAGGGCGAAGCTGCAGCTAGCTTCGAGAGGCGGCGGGTGATGATCGAGGCGAGAGAGGCGGCTGCGTGCCCACAGAGGGCACGGAGGGAGTTGAGAGCGTTCTTCCTCTACTTCTTTGGCCGGGTCCTTTTCTCGACGGCCTCTGATAAGGTCTCCTCTCATTCCCTTCTGCTGATGAGGGACCTGGAGGGCATGGGGCGCTATGCTTGGGGAGCGGCGATGCTTGCCCATTTGTTTGCGGAGCTCTCGAAGAAAGTCAAGAGGGCTGGAGGAAAGAACCTTGGTGGCTTCGCGCCATTCCTTTAGGTATGAGTAAGTGATGAGTGTCTTCTTCTTGGTTTAGCTTACTTTGGTCATGATAAATTCCCTCTTGCTTTGCAGATCTTCGGGTACGAGCATTCTCCATTGATCGCCCGACTTTGGCTCCGTTCGATCATGCCCTCCCTTGGGCCATGAGATGGGAACCCCGGGGATCTTCCCGCTTGCACCGCCTCGCCCAATTCCGAGAGGCCTTCCGCGTTTTGTCGGAGGAAGAGGTATGAGTTTTCTTTGAATTTCTTTGGCTTGTATTTGATTTTCTTTTGACTAAGCGCTCTTCCTATCTTTTGACGTTTTTTAGATGACATGGAGGCCTTATCCGGAGGAGGTTCCTGAGGCTCTGGCGCGAGACGTCTGGTTGATCTACTTCAATGAGGTCGTGTTCCATGTGATCAGCCGGGTCGTCCGCCAGCTTGGGTACCATCAGTGGGTGCCCGATCCTCTTCCGCGGCGCCCTTCGATTCCGGTGGCCGGGATTCCTCGGGACACGAATCTCCCGAGGAATTACGCGACGTACGTGGCGGGATGGATGAGTCGAGGCGTCTTGGTGGAGCGTCGTCCTGAGGTGACTTCGAGTGACGAATACCTAGCTTGGTATCGTCGGGAGTATGCGGATATCCTCGGGACGATGGAGGAGGAGATCCCGGACGCTTATGTAAGTTTGAAAAATCCCTTTTCTTTCCTCGTTCTCTTTTGTTTGAACATCTTCTGAATGGTATTTCCTTTTGCAGGTTGAGTTGAATGAGATGGAGAAGAGGCTCAAGACCGCCAATGAGCACCTCCAAGCGCGGGCCAGACAGATAGAGGCCTTGCGGGCACAGAGAGGACGCTTGCAGGACCAGGTCCGGGTCCTCGAGGCTCAGGTGGATGCTCTGTCGAGAGCGAGGGCCGATGGCGCTTCTTCTTCTTCCGTCCCTCCTCCTTCCGTGGTTTCCGAGCAGGAGCTCGAACTGACGAGGGAATTGGATGTGGCCCGAAGTGAGTTGGCGGCCACAAGGATGGAGTTGGGCCAGGCGAGGGGCAGGGCTTCCCGGGCTGAGGAGGAGGCGGACCGGCTGAGGTCCATGATAGCCTCGAGGGAGGAGGGGTTCATTACCCTAGGCCGTGAGAGGGACTCCCTCCAGATGAGGGTGTCGGAGTTGGAGGCTTCGGCGGGTGTTCCCGGAGGTTTGATGGGAGACCTGGTTCGTTCTCTCCAGGCGGCCGGGGATAGGGACAGAGAGGCACTCAGGGCGTCGGAAGCGAGGGCGCGGGAGTTGGAGGAGAGGTTGAGGGTTGCTGAGGATCGGGCCAGAGGGACAGAGAGTCGCCTCCGACAGAGATTGGAGAGGAGAGACAGAGACATGCAGCAGGTCCGTCTCTGGGAGGCCACTATGAGGGGGAAGTTGGTCGGAGGGGGCTCTATGACCGAGGCGGACCTTGATCTTCTTCCACTTGAGCCTGACCATTCTCTCTCGGCTTCCTTGGCTACCGGGGCCACCTTTAGCCGTGCCTCTCGTCCTTCGGTGTCTCGGAGTCGTGGGATATACGCGAGGGCCGCGTCTTCGGTTCGAGAGACTCCTGCTGCTCCCGATGTTCCAGAGGTTCAGTCTTCTCCTCATCCGCCGCTCCCTTCTCAGCCAAGTCAGGACGTTCCTCCTACTCAGCCTCCAGCGGACGACGATACGCCGAGGTATAGTTTTTGTGTCTTGGTTTTAAGTAGAAGTATATATGCGATGAATTCATGCTTTTCTTCTTTTGTTTTGACTTAGGTGAATATTTCGATGATGCATAGCTCAAGACTTCGAAGTTTCGAGCGTTTTGAAGAAAAAGATTCCCTTTTTTATGCCCTCTTTTAGGTTTAGAAAAACAATCTATGCTTGTGGTTTTGGGTGGGACAATTTAATCATTCTCCTTTATATGTATGTGTTTAGAGTAGTTTAGCATGGATGGTTCATGGATATGTATGTTTGTGTAGATGAATCTTGGTTTCATAGGTTTGATTCATGGATGGACATATGATTTTGATATATAATTCGTTTTAGCATGGTATCTATACAGGTGTTGCGTATGAATATGTGTATGAAATGTGTACATGCAGGTTTTGGAAAGAATTTGATTGTAATAGGTAAAGAAGTGTTGAAGAGTTGATTGGATATGGAATGATATAACTGAAAGGGGTGCAGGCAAGGGGCGGCTAGTTAGGTTTAGCCGCCCCCTGCCTGGGGCAAACTTACCTGAGACAAGAGGGAGGGGCGGCTAGTACAAACTAGCCGCCCAGTGAGGGGCGGCTAGTTAGCTTAGCCGCCCCCTGCCTGGGGCAGTTTGGGCCTGCTGCTCCTGTCTGCTGCTGCCGCTGAAAGTTTTTGCGACCGTTCTATCCTTCAATACCTATAAAAACATTCTTTCCATGGACCAAGTGTTAAATCTGTCCAGATTGTGCCCCTGCACTGACTTTCGAGCCCTTCTTGCTTGAATTGTCAAGGGCTACAATCCATCTTAAGGCGGAATGGAAATATAAATGCGAGAAAGTAAAGTGCGGGAGACCAGGCTTTAGTGCGCAAGGAAGGGATTCCAAGTGCGTGAGTGAAGAAGAACTTATGTGTAGGAGTTGGGGACAATTTCTTCTTACGCATGTGCGGAAGGGCATGAGGTGAGTGGGGACAATTCTCATATGAGTGGGGATAATTTTGAATTTTGTGGGGACAATTCTCATATGAGTGGGGATAATTTTAAATTCGGGGGGGGGGGGTTAACTTTAATGTTTCAAGAAAATCAGATGCCAAGGTGTTTTGAGAAGGAAAATGCGAGCTTATGCGTAAGTATAAGTGGCATAAGGGGGCATTTTAGTTCTTCAATGACTTTTTAGGTGAGAGGGCAATGTTCTTGATTTTCATAAGTAAAAGACGCCATCAAGTCCCCGTGGAGGAGCCCTTGTGGTCACTTATGTCCAAACCAGGATTGTATTTGAGAGGTATAAGCCTTAGGCGTCGATTTTCCTAGGTTCATGGTTTTCAAATGCTTAATCGTATTATTCTAAACATGCTGAAAAATCCATGAATGTACCAAGAGTCAAGTCAAATAAGCTTCCTTTGGATAGGCAAATTTCTAAATGAACTCGCGTGAGTGTGTGTGTAGGTGTAAACCTGGACGTGATCTACCCTTGGTCAAAATTTCGCTTTTCCCGGTGGACATAGCTCAATTTTGAACCCCCATTGCAAAAAAATAAAAAGGGGAGAGGGTGAATGAGGTAAGAGTAATATCTTCCTTTCGGGCAATATTTTAGAATTGTCCCAGTCTAGCACATGTCTTACTTCCTAGGTCCCTCTGGCTTTCTTCTTTTTACCACTTCTTTATTTTTGGGTGGAAAGGTACAGTCCGTTGTTTGGATCTGTACTGGTATAGCCGTTGTTTAGCGTATACCGTGCGTAAAGGCGTGAAAGCCTGCTAAATAGAGAGTTTAACCCGTTCACTTGGGTGTTTGGCCTCTCCTTGCCTGACTTTCTCTTCTTTTTTTTTTTGTGTTGTGTTTTGATTTGAGGGGGGGGGGGCTCTTCTGTTTTTCACCCCGATTCTTTTCATGCTTCCCCTCTAGAAGTGTTTATATAGTGCCAGAGCCAGTTTTTGGGACATATGCTAGGTCCGGGTAACTCCTCATTTTGACCTAGGGTTAATACGAGCGGGGCGGAAATAAGGGACATTTTGCTTTGGGGAGTTTTAAATTGTCCCAGTCTACGGGGTAGGCAATTTTTCTTCCATCAGGCAAATCTAGTCCAGTTATACGTGTGTGAAGGGAGCGACATGATTTGGCGGAAACGTGTTCAAATAGATACGAGTTTATCTTTGAGAGTCTTACAATTCTATCATCAAGTACTAAACGCTGGAAATCGCAGGAAGGAAGAATAATAGTTCTTAAGTATTGAAAGCTTTTCATGCATGGAATTTCTTTAGATAAAGTGCATTCCATGAACCTGGAACCTTGACTCCTTCGGCATCTACCAGGCGGTAGGCATTCCCGGAATAGGCATGGGTGATCACATAGGGTCCCTCCCATGTGGGTTGCAGCTTTCCTCTCGGGTGAGGCTGTCTTGATGGCATGATTTGCTTAAGTACTAATTCCCCGATCTCGAATTTTCTTTTTATCATCTTCTTTTCAAATGCCCTTGCCACCCTTCTTTGGTAGGCCTGGGCATGGTCTGCCGCTCTTAATCTCTTCTCGTCCAGTAGTTCGAGGTGTAGTAGGACAAATGTATACTTATGTTTTTGAAAAGGGGCCTGTGTCGGCGAAAAGATATGTTTTTGGAAAGAAAAGAATGGAGATAAAGTTTGGAAAACGATTTTGTTTTTAGAAGACAAGTATGGAAAGATAGTTCGTAAAAATGTTTTTCAGCGGAAGTACGGCTTTGTAAAATATTTTGCTTCGAAGAAAGGTGTGGAAGCGTAGATTTGGAAAACATTTTCGTCGTGAAGAAGAGTGTGGAAATGTAGTTTGTAAATATTTTCGTTGTTTTTGGAAATGATGTAAAGACAGTTAGAAAATATTTTTTTTTGTTTTGAAGAAAGACGTGGGGGTAAAGCTGGAAACAAGTATGTCCAAGGTTGAGAAATGAAAGCTGATTAGCATGTATTTTTTTGGATTTTGGTTTCTTTTTGGAAGCAGGTAAACAAATATGTATAGGAGTTGAAAGCGAAAGCTAGTAAACAAATATTTTGATCTTTTGATTTTTGGAAAAGCTGTAAACAAATATGTTCAGGGTGATGAAAGACGAAAGCTGGTAAACAAATATTTTGATCTTTTGATTTCTTTGGAAAAGCAGTAAACAAATATGTACAGGGGTTGAAAACTAACCCGGGAGGATCGGTACCTGGTTCTTGAATTTGTATTGCCTCCTCGGGTCGGCTTCTTTTTGATGGCCGGCTGATGTCTGGTGGGGGTCCCCTGTTCCCAAATTCTCCCTCCCTGAGTCTTTTCAAAGGCCTCCCTTGATGGAGTAGTTCTTCGTCTGTGGCGCCTGGTTGCCAACATGCGAGCACCTCTAGCCGGATGCGCATGGCGCAGACGCTCCAATTTTGGGCCTGAGTATTATTAGAGCGCGCCTCTCCCCATAGGGATATTACCTTCCCGCGGTACGGGAAGCGAAGACATTGGTGTCGGGTGGATGAGACGGCTTCGATGCTGTTGAGCCATGTCCTCCCAACAATCAGAGGGTGGGGTGATTGAATGTTCATCACCATGCAGTTAACGATGGTGGAGACTGGGCCGATCTTCAGTGGGAGCGTGACTAGTCTACAGGCGTTCTTGCGTGTGCTGTCGAAGGCGTAAATGTATTCGTCTGAGGGCTCCAATCTGGGAACCCGGCCTTCTAGCTTTTGGTAGGCGGAATATGTAAGGACGTTAGTTTCCGCTCCTGTGTCAATGAGAATGTGACGGAATTCCCTTCCCCCGAGTATGGTGGTGATTGAGAGGGGTGCGGAACGTGCTCTGGCTTTTGCGACTTCATGGGGGAGGAAGGTGATCGAGTTGGGCTCCGCAAGATTGCTTGGTGGATGCTGGGTCCTGGCCGCTTCTTCTGAGGGAGAGTTGTTGTCACAAGGGGACCCAGGTGGGCTACCGCCTTCATTCTCGTTCCCCGGTCGGAGGGCTAAGGTGAACATATTGTGTATGGCCCAATTGTTCTCGTTCTCGTATTGGAGGCGTGCTTCTCCCCAAATTGTCAGTACATGATTCAAGAAGGGCAGTTGAAGGCATTGGTGTCGGGGGGAACAGATAGCTTGGATGCTGTCTAACCATGGTCACCCCAGCATTAATGGGTACCTCGTGTTGATGTCGGCCACGAAGCAGGCTACTTCGCAGATGAGAGGTCCGACGAATAGCTCGAATGTTCCGGGGCCGTGGAGAGTCTTCCCGGTATGGATGAAAGCTTGGATAGTATGGTGGGCCGGTTGGACAGGAGGACGGCCTAGTCCGGGTATCTTCTGGTAAGTGGAGCATGTCATTATGTTCATGCCCGATCCTGGGTCTACAAAGATGTTGTTCAGCCACAACATCTGAAGTCGTCTGCGGATGTGTAGGGGGTAGACTCGCAGTCGGGGATCTGGGAGGTCTTGGTCAGTGAATGAAATGGTCATTGGGCGGCCGGGGCCATTGACAGTGTCGGTACTCTTAGAGGACCCGTTGTCATCCGGATGCAGATCATCCGACGTACATTCCCCTCCTTCGGGTCCTTCGCTAGCTCCTTCGGGGATCTCCTCGAATGGCTCTTCTTCTTCGTCTTCTCCCGGGTTTTCTAGTCCGCTTTCATCGGACTCGAGGTCATGGTCGTCGAGGTTCAGCTGGAAGGGCTCGTTCTGCTCTTCCTCCTCGGACTCTTCGGATAGGCTACCATCAGTAGCATCTTCCGAGCTGCTTGGTTCTGGCGATGGTTGTCTCCCTCTCCTGATCATGTTGACCGCGTGGGTTCTAGATGTGGAGGCTTGGGTGTGACCTGGCAAGGGGTCAGTTAATATGCCAAGTGGCTTGGGTGCTTGGGGATTTCCCTGGCTCATATGGTCTTTGATCATGACCCAGTCAAGGCGCCTGTCATCATTAAGATCATAAACGAAGTCCTGAAAAACAATGCATTGTTCTACGGTATGGCCATATTGTTGATGATATTGACAGTAACGCGCCGTGCTGGCCCCGGGTAGTGAAGGCCTGGCGTCGGGGAGGGAGATACTATTTGTGTCCAACATCACCCTAAAGATCCTAGTTAAAGTTTCTGGGAGGGGAGGGTAAGAGTCCTTCCTTCCCATTCGTCTTTGGTCGTTGGATGCGGGAGGTCTAACCTCGTTATAAGAGCTTTGTATGGGCTGCCTAGGGGTTGGATTTTGTGCTCTTGGGGGAGCAGAGTAAAAGGGGGCCCGAGTTTGAGTTTGGCTCTGGATTATAGGGCTTTGGAGTGGGAAATTTTGGACTGTGGGGTTTTGTCGTATTGGCACGGGGACGGGTGCTGATCGAGGGGTAAAATGTTGATTCGCTTGCCGAGGCGGTGCATATCCGGATGAACCTGGCGTGTACTGTCTCGGAGCTGTTCCTCGGTCAGGAACTCGCGCTCCGTTCGGGTAGAGTGCCATACTTGGTTAATGATCCCCTCTACCGTGGGGGTTTGTGCCTTACGAGGCGGTTGTCCAACCCTATGGCTGATAGGTGGGGACTGGTTTTGGACTGCTGGGGCTGCACAACGGGAAATCCTGTTGTGGCGGTCAATCAGAAGTTGATACGTAGTGCAGTCTTCGTACGAAAGGCTTGTGCGGTGTCCTGGACTCAGGCTCTGTAACATCATGTCAATTTCTTGACATTCTGTGAGTTGCAGGCCGGTTCGGTGGACAAGGGTACGCCACCGAGACACGTATTGTTCGAATTCCTCCCTAGGCCTCATTCTCTCTACGGTTAAATCTGAAATAGAGGGGGTCCTAATCCTTTGGTAACCGTAGCGGCCCAAGAATTTCTCGCTTACAGCCGAGAAATTTGACAAGTGATCTACAGGGAGGGTGGAGAACCATTGTAGTGCTTCTCCTTCCAATGATTTCTGGAAGAGGAAGACTAGTAGAGGTTGATTATCTAGAAACGGGCGTGCATCTAGATAAAAGGCAGTTAAATGAATGTCTGGGTCTCCACGACCGTTATACCGACGGAATTTGGGGATTTTGAATCCCTCCGGTAGGTGGACTGACGGGATTTGTCTCAGGTTATGTAGAGACATGTGTTTGGGGGCCGAGGGACCAGTCTCGGAGAGAATTCTCCAGATGGTATCGTCTAGTGTTTCTCCACGGGGAGGGCTGCCTAGCGGTCCCGGGTTTGGGGTGGTCGCCTGGGGTGGAAACAACTGGGAATTTTGGATTCGCGGGGGAAAGGGGGGTGAACGAAAAGACACTCGGGTTGACCGAGTGACTGGGTGTGGATGGGGCTTTGGGAGTGGATTTAGGGGTTTCGACAGGGGTTTCCTGTCTCGAGGTCTTGGCATGACGGTAGTCAGCGAGGTCATGAAACATGTCCTCTACCGTTTGATACCCTAGACTAGCCATCCTTTCCTTCAGATGGGTCAGGAACTGTGTGGCCTGACCCTCTTGGTGATTCCTTTCCTCTAATATCTCCTCTTCTATGTGGGATTCCATGACGTAGAGTGGGGGGATGAATGCAGATTGAAAGCAGTAAATAAAGCAGTAAAGGATTGCGCAGCTGTGTGCGACTTACGAAGCAGTAAAGGATTGCGCAGCTGTGTGCGACTTACGAAAGCAGTAAAGGATGTTATAATGCACAGTAGAAGAGGATTTAATTCAAGGAGTGAGAAACTCTAACCTTCCTAGAGGGTTGATAGCATTTTAGTCAAGTTTGTAAAAGGGGGGCAGAAGAGGATTACCTTTTGTTGTTTTTCACGAGGGAGGTCCCACCGTGATCGCCAGAATTTGTTGGTGTCGAGAAATCCGCGTGTGTGGGGGTTCTTCGGGGATTCGGATCGGATGCGTGCCCTGGCGGGCTCGGTCAGATCGTCTTCTCGGAAGGGGTGAGGGTGTCGTTCCTGGTTGAGGCACCCGACAGCGGCTCAAGAGGATTCAAGGGGGTTTTGTGATCGCCACCTGCTTTTTCTAAAAACAGGAAAGGGGTTTGGGTCGGATTTGATCGCCTACGTGGGGAGTTTGTGGGGTCTCCGCTCTGAGACACGGATATACCGTACACAGAGGTGAAAAACAGGTAATCCTATTCTGCTTCCGGGCTTGACTAAAGGAGTTATGGGTCAAAGGGATGTTGATATGGGGTGTGGATAGGGGGGCGGCTAGTTGTGTTTAGCCGTCGACCAGGGGGCGGCTATCTAGGGTTAGCCGTCCAGGGTCTGGGGGAATTTGGGCAGGGCTTTGGTAGGAAAAGGGTGGGGTCTTGGGCAGAGGCTAAGCTAGGTTTAGCCTGGGTTTATGGAGGGTGGGATGAGAGGGTATTTTATGTAGGGAATGGGTGTTTCTCTCACAAAAGGGGCTCTCTCTCTCTCTCTCTTGGGATTTCTAGTGGTGGAAGGGTTTTAAACTATTGGGGATGGTGGGTGGTGATGAAGATGAATTGGTGATTTTTTGTGTGGATGTTGTTGAAGGCTTGGGACCTCCTCTATTTATAGTAAAAGAGAGGCATGGGGTAATGGAGTGGGTTGGCTTTGATTGGACCTCTCATTAATGCTCTGGTTCTTCTATCAGAGACCAGGTGAAGGGCGGCTAGTGCAAACTATCCGCCCGGGATGGGGCGGCTACTTCTGGTAGCCGCCCCTATCATGACCTGCCAAACGTCCCATCTCTGACAAGCGATGGCTTGGGTCGGCTATTTGGTTTGATCCGGCCAAGAGAGGGCGGGTAAAGGTCATGACCCGCCGCAATGATCAGCATTTAATATTGCTTTATGTCCCATCCAGGGAACTGGTCCAAAGTCGGCCAGGGGGCAGTTAGGGGGGCGGCTAGTGTAAACTAGCCGCCCAGTGAGGGGCGGCTAGTTAGGGATAGCCGCCCCTTTTCAGGGACTTTAGGTTTTTAGGGTTTTGGTTTTTAGGGTAGGTTTAGGTTTAGGTCTGGGTTAGGGTTTAAGGCTAGGTCAAGGCTGGGGTTAGGGTTTAGGGCTAGGTCAAGGTTCTAGGGTTTCCGGTTTAGGTTTAGGTCACGGCTAGGGTTAGGGTTTCCGGTTTACCGAACCTTTGGTTCTTTATTGGTGTCCACTTGTGGGATATTTCCGTGTGTTACTTGAAGTATTTCTGTCTCTCTGGACGGTCAAAATTGGGGTATCTACAGGGTCCTCTTCTCGACGGCTTTCGACAAGGACTCCTCCCATTCCCTATTGCTGATGTGGGACCTGGAGGGCATGGGGCGCTTTGTTTGGGGAGCCGCGATGCTCTCCCACCTCTTTGTGGAGTTCTCGAAGAAGGTGAAGCGGGCCGGTGGCAAGAACCTTGGCGGTTTTGCTCCCTTTCTCCAGGTATGCGTGAGTAGAGGGTGTTTTCTAGTTGGTTTAACCCACTTGATTTTGATGATTTCTCCCTTGCTTTGTAGGTCTTTGGGTATGTGCATTTTGCAATCGACCGCCCGACTCCGGCACCATTTAATCATGCTCTCCCTTGGGCTATGAGGTGGGCACCTCGGGGATCTTTACGCTTGTACCGCCTCGCTCATTTCCGGGAGGCCTTCCATGTCTTGACAGAGGAAAAGGTAAACATTTTCTTTGAGTTTCCTTGTCTTCTATTTAATTTTCTTTTGACTAAGCGCTCTTCCTATTTATTTTGATGCTTTGTAGATGATTTGAAGGCCCTAGGCGGAGGAGGAGGTCTGGGTCGTCCGTCAGCTTGAGTACCACCAGTGGGTGCCCGATCCTCTGCTGCGGCGTCCTTCGATTCCCATGGTCAGAATTCTGCGGGACTCGAATCTCCCAAGGAACTACGCAACGTATGTGGCGGGATGGATGAGCCGGGGTACCATGGTGGAGCGCCGTCCTGAGGTGACTAGTAGCTAGGAGTACTTGGCCTGGTACCGCCAGGAGTATGCCGGCATCCTTGGGACTATGGAGGAGGAGATCTCGGACACCTACGTAAGCCTTTCTCCTTTTCTTTTCTTTCTTCTTTCTCCTTAAGTATTTTTCTGAGTGATGTCACTTTGTAGGTTGAGTTGAATGAGCTAGAGTAGAAGCTTCAGATGGCCAATGAGCACCTCCGAGTACGTGGTGGGCAAGTGGAGCATTTGAGGGCTCAAAGGCGCGGTTGCAGGACCAGGTTCGGGTCCTCGAGGCTCAGGTGGTTGCTCTGTAGAGAGCTAGGGCCGTTGGCACCTCTTCTTCTTCTGCACCCCCTCCATCTACGATTTTCAAGCGAGAGCTCGAGTTGATGAGGGAATTGAATGTGGCCCGGAGTGAGTTGACGGTCACGAGGATGGAGCTTTGCCAGGCGAGAGGTAGGGCCGCACATGCTGAGGAGGAAATGGGGCGGCTAAGAGCCATGATGACATTGAGAGAAGAGGAGTTCATCACCCTGGGTCGCGAGAGAGACTCCCTCCAGATGAGGGTGTCGGAGTTGGAGGCGTTGGCGGGTATTCCCGGGGGTTTGATGGGGGATTTGATTCGCTCCTTTCAGGCTGCTAGGGATAGGGACCGGGATGCGCTCCGATCGAGCGAGGATAGGCTAAGGGCCGTAGAGGCGAGGTCACGGAAGCTCGAGGAGAGGTTGAGGGAGATCGAGGACCGTTCGAGAGGGGTGGTGGCGTTCCTTCGCCAGAGGTTGGAGTGGAGGGACAGGGATATTCAGTAGGTCCTCCTCTGGGAAGCCACCATGAGGGGGAAATTGGTTGGTGGAAAGGCCATGACCGAGGCGGACCTCAATTTTCTCCCTCTCATTTTGAGCATTCTCTTTCGGCTTCCTTAGCTATCGAGGCCACTTTCAACCAGGCTTCTCGTCCTTCGGCATCTCGGAGTCGAGGGATATATGCGAGAGCCGTATCTTTGGTACGAGAGACTCCTGCCGCTTTTGATACTCCAGAGGTCCAGTCTTCTCATCAGCCACCGCTCCCCTCTTAGCCAAGTCAGGATGTTCCTCCTACTCAGCCTCCTGCAGATGACGATAGTACTCCGAGGTATATTCCTTTGTGTCTCGGTTTTGGATAGAAGAATAGTATACATGCTTTTCTTCTTTTCTTTTGACTTAGGTGATATTTCGGTGATGCATAGCTCAAGACTTTAGAGTTTGGAGCATTTGAAGGATTTATCTCTTCTTTCTCTCTTTTAGAAACCCCTTTTTTTATGTAACTTTAGGCTTTGAAAACAATTTATGTTCATGGTTTTGGTGGGACATTTTTATAATTTCCCTTTTGTATGCATGGTTTGGTGTAGTTAGCATGGATGTTTAGAAAGCTCTTTTTAATTTTCATGGACGTGTATGTGTGTAAATGAATCTTGGCCTTTATAGGTTTGATTCATGGATGGACATATGATTTTGAGATTTGGTTGTTTTTCGAAGTATATTTATATAGGTTTCATGAATGTATATGCGTATGAAATGTGTGTGATTTTGAGACTTGAAGACTAGATTAAAATGGGACTGATAGCAGGTTTTAGGGCAGCAGGCGGGGGGCGACTAGTCAAAACTAGCCGCCGAGGGAGGGGCGGCTAGTTTTCTTTAGCCGCCCCTTGCTTGAGGGGGGGGGGAAGGTGTGGACGAAGTTGTCCGAGGTGGAGTCCAAGGAGAGGCCGAGGATGAATATATTGAGGTGGGAAACGCCGCGTTCGTCGAGGAGCAGATGTGGGAGAGGAGGGAGGGAGATGAGGCGTTGGCTTCGGAGAGGAGGGGTCGAGGTGGGTTTGGAGGCGGTCAAGATTGGATTCCAAGGCGGAGTTGGAGTTGGAGGTGGAGGAGTCGGAGGGAGGTGGTTGGGGGTTGGTGAGTCTGCGCCTTTTTAACCTTCCGTCACTGAGTCAGAACAAATAAAAACACCAGACAATCCAAAACCAATTCCATGGTACCAAACAATCCAAGTTCATAAATGAAAATAAGAAGAATCCACGAAAATGAAATGGAGAATGAGAGAAAGTGTTTGTTTGGGTTTTTTTTTTTTTGCAGTGTTGAAAACGAGAGATGAGGGAGGCCCAGGGGTATGTTAATATGTTTGTTAGGGTTTGGCATTTATGTGGGTTAAAGAAAGAGTGGGCATGAGTGAGTTAATTATTTAGTGTGCTTGGCCTGATTACTTATTACTAGGATTTTTTGTCAAGTCCTAAAATAATATCGAATCCAATGGACCCATGAGATTGGGTCGTAGTAGTCCTAAACTTGACCCCTTTGAAGGATCGAGTCCATATCAGATTTTAGATCCTTTAGATCGGATATTTTATACTTTTTATCGGGTCAGGTCCCACATCCTGTTGATAGGCATAGGGGGAAGTGGGTCAAAGGAAAGAACATAAGAAAAGAAAAACAAGAAAAGTAGCCGCCGGTTCCATGGGCCATCTTGATCACCCATTGACCCCGTCCAGTTAAGTATGTCCTCCCCATCCAAGGCCTCACCTTTTATAACATCTGCCCCATCTTCCTTCATCTCATATTTTCGATGTGGGACTTAAATAACTCCCACACACATAAACATAACCACAGTGCGTCAAGCTTCACGAACTCATGACGGTTTAATTGAATCCTGGCCGTCCGTTTAAACACATGTGTAGGGCTGGTAAACGAGCCGAGCAGATCGGGCTCAGCTCGGGCTCGGCTCGATTAAAGCTCGTTCAGGCTCATTCGATTAGATAAATGAACCGAGCTTGAACAAATTTTAAAGCTCGGTTTCTAAAGGAGCCGAGCCCGAGCTGAGCCCGAGCTTAACCGAGTTCGTTAACCAGCCCACCCGACCCGACTACCAAGGCCCATCCGACTGCACAGCCCACCCAAACCCGACTGCCCACAGCCCAGGCCCACCCGACTGTCAACACTGACCCAAACCCGACTGCCCGCAGCCCAGGCCCACCCGACTCTCAACACTTACTCGACTCTCTCTGGCAGTCTCTCTGTCTCTCACTCTTAACTCTCTCAAACCCTAGCCGACAAGGCGACAATGAGAGCCGACCAGTGACAACGAGAGGCGTAATATGTCGACGTCTCGACGCTCTCTCTCGGCGTAATCGCTCGGTGTCTCGGCGCTCTCTCCCTCTCTCTCTCTCTCTCAGCGTAATCTGTCGGCGTCTCGACGATCTCTCGGCGTCTCGGGCCTCTCGGCGTAATCTCTCGGCAACCCCAACGCCGCTCACCTTCCCCGACCACTGCAGCCCGCGAAATCCCCGACGCCGCAATCAACCTGGTAACTTTGTTGTAGATCTAGGGTTTATTTTTATTGTTTTTGTAGATCTAGGGTTTATATTTTTTAATGGATTCCATTGTTGTAGCTTTGTTGATTTAGGGTATGTGCAACTATTTTTATGTGCTTTGAGAGCTTTTTTATATCCGGCATGCAACTGATTTGTTGGGGTCGAGTTTTTGAATATCTTGAGATGAATGAAAAGGTCGATGCAGATGCTCTTACACTGTTATGCACTTTCGTTAGATGGACCCTTTGTTTGGTTGTCAGAGAGATGGACCCTTTGTTATAACTAAAAATGCTTTGCGAAAGCAGAATCTCGAAAGCGAGTCAATTAGTGGTGGAGCCATCACAGAATTCTCATATTGACAATAATTGATTCATTTGTATCCTTATTTTCAACAATTCAATCATAAGTATTTCACGTATGGACATTTTTGTTTGCGTAAGTTATCTATTTCTCATGTTATCCCTGACAGTCAAATCAATAGAAAATTTACACTCACTGCATAGGGACTCACAACTACACATAGTTCTTAGGATTGATACCATGTCCACAGGCAAAAAATATAACACAGCTAATTTTTGAAAGTTGCAGACGCAGCGAGAATGACAAGCCTGCGTGGTCAATTTTAAGAATCAAAGCATAAACATATTCAAGAAATGCCTGAGTTTTTGTTTCTTTCCTATTAACCCTTTAACACAAGCACATCAATCAATATAGCTGTCCTCGCTCAATGCTCTCCAAGTTGCATTAATGAGCTTTTGTTGCACCAAAATCTTAATCAAAACACAATCATCAATTAGCAAAAGAAAATGGAGCCGCATGTTGTTATTTTCAATAATATAGAGCAGTATGTTGTCATTGATGGTGGAGAGACTACTACAATGGTATAACTTATTTTTATTTTAAATCTTTGGCATTTTCTTTGTCTGTGTGAAACCATTGTGTCGAAAATCAATTCATTGTTGGAACTTATGCATCTTTTGCTCTTTTTTTTGTTCAATGCAGTAATCTCTAGGGTGTTGATCTGAGGTGTTCAAGGTGGTTTGGACTCACGGGACTGTTTATTTGTGTGGTGTGTGTGGACTGTTATCTTTTATTAAATATGTTTGTTTATTAGTGTGAACTTTTTGTTAGTGTGGATTCACTGGACTGTTATTAGTGTGGTTGAATTATATGTGAACTGTTATTAGTGTGGACTGTTTATGTATGGAATGTTATTAGTGTGGACTATTATTAGTGTTAGTGTGGACTGTTATTAATGTGGACTGTTATTAGTGTGGTTGAATTATGTGTAGACTGTTATTAGTGTGATTGAATTATGTGTGGACTGTTATTAGTGTTAGTGTGGATTATTATTACTGTGGTTGAATTATGAAAGGCTGTTTGGTGGTTAAATTATGAAAGGTTGTTTGATTAATATGTTGTTTATTTTTTATTTATTTTGAATATGTTGTTTATTAGTGTGGAATTTTAAACATCTATAAATTGTTGTGATTTGTGAAAATTAATTTTTAAAATGCTTTAAAAAAAATATAGCTTCTAACGAGCCTGAGCCGAGCTTTGGACGAGCCCACCGAGCCGAGCTTGAACACAAATTTAAGCTCGTAAACGAGCCGAGCCGAGCTCGAGCCGAGCCTACAAATAAACGAGCTGAGCCGAGCCGAGTCGAGCCCGAGCCCGAGCCGAGCCTACAAGTAAACGAGCCGAGCCGAGCCCGAGCAGACTGAAGCTCGGCTCGTTCGGCTCGTTTACCAGCCCTACACGTGTGTTCCTTTTCACAGTATAATTAAATTGAACAAATCGGCCTAGAGAGTGATTTAGTGCGAACCCTGCTGCATTGAATATGAACAGCCATTCAAAACGCACTCCCCTAAAGTTCAAATGCACACATAGTGGTTTTTGGAAGGTCTTTTGCATAAAATAGTCCTGATATGAGCTCTCACACCAAACCTTACCAATGTCCTTTTATGTAGGGATGGGTCCACTAATTTTATTCGCATTCTGAACCAGATATGATGCGGAGTTGTATGGAATGCAACGGGCTTGAATAAAGCCAATTCTCTTAAAAGGTGCCTACACTAAATTTAAGCTAGATTTTCTGTGTTGTTTATTAGTATAATGTGGATTAGTTTAATGGTTTGGACATTGTTGGTAATGCTGGTTTGGTAGTCGTACATGTAAGTATTCTTCTCACTTGTCCAAATTAAGTATAGTTGACAAACTTTTTTTTGATTGATAAGCAAAAGTTGTATCACAGTAAAGGTGGAAATTTGTACAAAATTCACAATTCTTTACAATAAAACAAAACAAAATGAGGGGAAAAGAGCACTAAGAGAACATCAAACACTAGATTGAAGTCCCTTGTGTATAACAAAGTCCCCTGTTTTCGTCTAAGAACCTACAAATCAATTCTTTCCCTTTTATCACTTCACTCTCTTGAATCCTTCTGGATGATTATCCTTCTTAATAGCCTCAGCCAAGTCATGTCATACCTGAGATGGATGTATAACAGTAACGCAAAATAGCAAAAAGGCCATTTAAGGGTCAAAAAATGGGAAAAAGGAAAAATAAGGGTGTGTTGTGGCGTAGCGACAACTCTTGAAGATCTCCTCGACATCTACCTCCAGTAAAAATTTTAGGCGATTCCGAGTTCGGGGAACCATTTATTTCTACTAGCCAATTTTTCTATAAATATTTGGAAATCTTAAAACGGACCCTTTCAGGTTCATCGCTCCCGGAACGCGTCGGCCACCCATTCTGCGTCAGTCCCTTCCACTTCAAAAGAACTCGACCCCGAGTTAAGCATCTGGATAGAGAGGTTCTTCCTCATGATACTCGTATAAATCTACCACAATGAAAGTCTGAGAAATTCCCATGTTTGTCGGCAATTCAATGACACATGCATTATCATTGATCTTCTTTAAAACCTTGTATGGGCCATACTTCTTGGGCTTCAATTTGTTGTAGCTTCCCATTGGAAATCTCTTTTTGCGCAAGAAAACCATGACAAAATTGCCTTCCTCGAATAATTTGGAGCGTTGATGCTTGTCAGCGGCCGCTTTGTACTTCGCATTGGATTGCTCGATTTTGTTTTACTTCTTCTTGCATGGCATGAGCTTGTTCTGCCATAGCCTCCGCTGCAACACTCATATCGGGACCCTTAGGTAGACATACTAAGTCCACAGCATGTTTTGAGACAGAAATATACTAGTGTAAAAGGAGATTTTTTCGTCGAACGATGAGCAGCACTATTGTATGCAAACTCCGCCTGTTGTAGCACATGATCCCACTGCTTTGGTTTGTCCCCACAAATGCTACGAATCATATTATCCAAGGTTCTGTTTGTTACCTCCGTCTGGCCATCAGTTTGGGGATGCGCAGTACTACTACGGTTCAATGAAGTATCAAACATCTTTCACAATGTCACCCAAAAATGACTAAGGAACTTCGTATCACGATCAGAAGTGATGGACTGAGGAACTTCATGTAAACGAACTATCTCGTGGAAGAATAATCGTGCAATATGAGAGGCATCCGACGTCTTGCGACATAGGATGAAATGAGCCATCTTCGAGAACCTTTTGACTACCATGAACACAGAATCTATGCCTCTTTGGGTACGAGGAAGACCCAACACAAAATCCATAGACAAGTCTTTCCAAACACCGTTAGGAATAGGTAAATGCATGTAAAGACTAGTATTTTGGGACTGACCTTTTGAGGTTTGACAGATATAACATTTCTTAACGACGATCCCGACATCTTTCTTCAGTTTCGGCCAGAAATACCTCTTCTAGACTGGTAATGGTCTTGTCTCGGCCCAAATGTCCGCTCAAGCCGCCACCATGTAAATCACGAATCAATTTCTCCCTCAGAGAAGATCTTGGGATACACAACTGATTTCCTCGAAATAGATATCCGTCAGTGATGTGGAAATCACTAACCGCTAGGTTCCGTTTGCACTTAGCCTAAATGCCCTTGAAATCATTATCTTCAGCATATAAATCTGTCAAGCTCTCGAATCCCACAATCTCATGGGATATTGTCATCAATAAGTTGGCTCGATGACTCAATGCATCAGCAACTCGATTAGTAGCACCAAATTTATGATGAATAACAAAAGGAATTTTTTGAAGAAAAGTAGACCACCTGATGTGCATTTTATCCATGTGTTTCTGGTTGTTCAAAAATTTTAAGGCTTGATGATCAGAATATAGCATGAACTCTCGCTGAATCAAATAATGTTCTCATTGCTTCAAGGCACGCACCACGGCATAAAACTCTTGATCATAAGTACTCCATTTCTGTCGTGCATCGCTCAACTTTTTACTAAAGAACGCTTCTTCAGGTTAATAAATAGTTGATTTTCTCACAAAATAGTTAACACCTGTCGCACATGACCTAGGTGTTCTTCCTCAGCTCGACTGTATATTAGTATATCATCAAAGTATACCACAACAAATTTACCCACAAAAGGTCGTAATACCTTATTCATCACACGCATGAAGGTGCTAGGTGCATTAGACAGACCGAAGGGCATAACTAACCACTCGTACAATCCGTCTTTGCTTTTGAACGCCATCTTCCATTCATCTCTAGGACGGATCTGAATCTGATGGTACCCGCTGCGTAAATCGATCTTCGTAAATAGCTTCGATCCCTCCAACATATCGAACATGTCATCTAAATGGGGAATAAGAAATCGGTACTTGACGATGATTCTGTTGATTGCTCGACTGTCTACGCACATGCGCCAACTTCCATCTTTCTTGGGCACCAGCAGGGTAGGAACTGCACAAGGACTCATGCTCTCACTGATGAACCCTTTTTGTAACAGACCCTCTATTTGTTCTCTCAGAATCTCACACTCTTTCAGACTCATCCGATAATGGGGTAGGTTAGACAAGCTTTCCCCAGGAATAAGATCTATGTGATGTTGAATATCCCTCAACGGTGGTAGTTTATCAGGCAACTTTTCAGAAACAAGTTCTTTGAAATCCTCAAGTAAGGACTTAATGCTAGGGGCTATCACCACTGGACTTTCTTCTCGTCCCTCCACCACAAGAGATCTGACAACCATACAATAGACTCCCTTTGCTATCTTTGCATTTGCCATGAACATT
This sequence comes from Acorus calamus, assembly GCA_030737845.1. Lineage (NCBI taxonomy): Eukaryota > Viridiplantae > Streptophyta > Magnoliopsida > Acorales > Acoraceae > Acorus > Acorus calamus. Next base: position 12,182,832 of record CM060872.1, read on the forward strand.
GCTTCGATTGTCAATAATGATCGACCATCGACTTTATGGCCTTTGTTCGCTGGTTGGAGTCCTAAGGGGGCCATCGCAATTTTATGTGACTTCCAGAAGAACATATAGGTGTTGTCTCATCCCCTATATGTGATGTCAACATCATATTGCCAGGGTCTCCCTAACAACACATGGATAGCATCCATGTCCACCACATCGCAAAGCACTTCATCTTGATAATATTTGACAATTGAAATAGGAAATCTACAAATTTCTGTTACCTTCACCATCAGTCCTTTCTTGATCCAGCCTATAGAATAAGGTGTATGATGCTTCTCTGTTGGCAACTTCATGTGATCCACCAGCTTCTTCGCTATAAAGTTCTCACAGCTTCCACTATCTACGATCAAATCGCAGGCCTTCTTATTTATGGAACAACAAGATTTGAAAAATTTGGAGAATAATCGTTGTACGACAAGGCTGACTCAATCTCCGTCCTCCTCAGTGAACTCAGCACCCTCATATGTGAAATCTTCATCAAATTCTTCATTTCCCGCATCATCATTGTCATCCCATTCTACTAGATTCACGGTCTTGCGTTATGGACATACGTTAGAACGATGTCCTAGCTTTTCGCACCGATAGCAATTGCCTGGCACAGGTTTAGCATAAGGGTTTGGAGTCTTTGGCGTAGTGCGACTTGCTGGGAAAGTTATTTGATTGACACCACCAGGTTCATTGTTTACTCCCTTGGGTGGTATTCCTTGAGTTCTCGTCTGATTGAATGGAGTTTGAGATGCCAGACCTTTTTCTTTGTCAGAGGAAGGGCTATAATCTAGGTTGCTACTGTGAAAGTTTGAAGAACTCCCGGGTTTCTGGTCCATGAGTTTTGTCTGCAATGCCATATTGTTAACTTCTTCGATGGTCTACACCACGTGTAAACCAATCCGATCTCGGATCCAAGACTTTAACCCGTTAAGGTATCGGGCCACCCGTTTGTCGATATGTAAAATTGGGGGGTTCTGCGAACTTGGTCCTAGTCTGTCTCGCGACTGATCAGATCACCGCCCGAAGAGTCGTTCTTGAGCTGCCCGACTGCTTCTCAGAAAAGATGAGGTTTGTTGTTGTGATCGCCACCTGCTTTCTTAAAAAGCAGGAAAAGTTGGTGTTGCTGTTGATCGCCTTCGCGGGGGAGTTTGGGTGGGTTCTCCTCTCTAGGACACGGATATACCATACATAGAGGTGAAAAAACAGGTATCATATTCTGCTTCAGGGGCTTGACTAGAGGAGTCTTGGTTCGAGTGGGGGTGTAGGTGGGGGTCGGCTAGTGGAAGTTAGCCGCCTGGTGGGGGACGGTTGGTTGGGACTGGCCACCTGGTACCTGACTCTGGGATTTCTGGATTTTGGTAGAACCTAGGTAGGGAAATGTTTTGACTTTGGCTATTGACTAGCATCCTTTTATTCCTGGGGTATATAGTCTGTGCTGAAGTAATTCATGTAGATGAAGAGAAGGTGCAAGCAATTAGGGAGTGCCTACACCAAAGACCGTTGAAAATGTTCGTAGTTTCCATGGTCTAGCCACTTTCTATTATCGATTTGTTTGAGATTTCAGTACCATTATGGCGCTAATTACGGAGTGCATGAAGAAAGGAGAATTTCTATGGGGTGAAGCCGTAGAAAGGAGCTTTGCATTAATCAAGGAGAAATTATGCACCACACAAGTCCTTGCTCTGCCCAGTTTTGAAAAGATCTTTGAAGTGGAGTGTGATGCTAGCGGCGTTGGCATAGGAGCTGTTCTTTGCTACCTATGAATATCAACCAGAAAATGATCCTCCACCACAGGTCCGACCAGTAGGCGTCATTTGTCCTATCACAAGAGGTCCCATCAAGCCACCATCAAATCCAATTCCTACCAATCTCAATCCTATTTTGCCACCATTACGTTGCAATCGTCACAGTCTTGATACAGTGATCCACAATCACTCTACGAGGACTGGATGAATTTTTAACCACATTCCTGCTTAGGTCCCTCGGCGAGTCAGTGTAGAAGCCGACGCAGAGGAAAGCAGAACAGGTGATAAGGTCGACCTCTTGGAGCAGTTGCGTAAAATTCCCGCAAAAATTTCAATCCTGGAGTTGATAGAGACTTTAGAACATCATCAGGCACATTTAAGGGAATTCCTGGAAAAAGTAAAAGTTGACCGCCACATCTCCGCCCTCAACATCCCAGCAGCCCTAACATCTAGAGGAGCAAACCTTGTGGTATCTTTCTCACCCGATGAAATTATTACTTACCCGCTTGCCAATACCTCTGCTCTTTGTGTTATTGCCCTGGTCGAAGGAAAACTGGTCAACTGCATCCTCATTGATACTGGTATTGGGGTAAATCTCATGTCTTTACGGACATTCCAGCAGTTTAGTGGAGATGCTACCTCATTACTGGAGTTGGACACCCGTATCTTTGCATATGATCGAACCGCCCGATCAGTTACGGGCTTTCGGGCATTTGATTTAGAAATAGGCCCTCTAAAAACTACATTTGAGGCCTACGTTTTGGAAATGGACTCTGATTACAATATGTTTCTTGGGCGGAAGGGGCTCGCTACAATTCAAGGTGTCTCACTCCGATCCATCAGTGTCTCAAATTTTTTGTGGCGGAACAAATCATCAAAATTGGTGGAGATGCAGTCAGAAGCAAGCATTCAAGAACTAAAGAAGAAGAGGCAGTTGTGATAGTAAAAAAGCCTCTTAGAAGAGAAGGGAAACAACCAGTGGTGCACATATCAGAAATCCTGTTCGATTGGGCTCGAGCCAGAACAACACAAGTTAGTGCTTTGGGGGACAGAGAATGCGATATTTGAATCATCAAGAACCAGGTTGACATATTATGGAAAAAATGGGCTATCAAAAGGGGAAGGGTCTAGGAAAACATTGTCAGGGCATCACTGACACCATTCAAATAAACCCATGGCCCAAACACATAGGGATTGGTGCTCCTTCTTCCAGTCACCTTCACCAACACCCTTTCCCCATTCCTACGACCTGGAGCCTTAAGGAGCATTTTATCCAAAGCATTCAGAAAACACCACTACCATCAAGCCTATCAATCCCTGACCCACAAACTGAGTTTCTCTCCCATGACCACACAGAAGAAAGCACTGATTTCCTAATTGATTCGCTTAGCCAGTTATTTTCTGAAACACTTTAACAAATGCATAATCAGTACTATGTTGAGGAACCGGGGTTTGCTCTTCTAGATTTGGACAGCACCTAGTTAGGAATTTGGATTCTTTTGGCTAGGGCTAAGAGAGGTTAAGGGCAATGGTTTAGAGGGGGTTTTTGAAGAGTGGATTTTGGTGGGGAATGGGTTTCCTTCTCTCTCAACTAAGGCTCTCTCTCCCTCTCTCTCTCTTTCTCTCTAACACACACTTTGAAAATGAAAATGTTGAAATGAAAATTGCCACCGTTTGGTTTTCACCCCTACCCCTCATTTTATAGTAGAAAAGGGTGCATGAGATTATTCTTTGGGCAATAGCATGGGTTGGGTAAGAGGGTGTGGCCAAGTAATCATCATTGCAAAAAGACAAAAGGACGAGGCTAAGGAACTTTACACCTAAGTAAAGTTGCTTTATGCTTTGTGGATGAGTCCAGGTGAAAGTCAGCTACCCTAATTCAGCCGCTCGAGCAGGGCCGGCTAGTTGTAGTTAGCCACCCAGGCAGGGGCGGCTAGTTACAAGATGTCGCCGGTATGATAACCTGCCAAACGTTCCATCTCTAACAAGCGGTGGTTTGAGGCGGTAATTATAGATACCCCAATTTTGACCGTCCAGAAAGACGAAAATACTTCAAGTAACACTTAGGAATGACCCGCATTTGGACATCAAATAGAAGACAAAACTTAGAAAATCAAAATCGAGAAACTGTGGCCCAAAACACTTAAAAACTTAACTCCCTAGAAAGGGGCATCTAACCCTAACTAGCCGCCCCATCCTGGGCGGCTAGTTTCCACTAGCCGCCCCCCTGGCCGACTCAAACCGCTTCCCTGGATGGGACATAAAGCAGCATTAAATGCGGATCATTGCGGCGGATTGTGATATTTAGCCGCCCCATCTTGACCGGTTCAATCCAAGTAACCGACCCAACCACCGCTTGTCAGAGATAGGACGTTTGGCAGGTCATGATGGAGGCAGCTACCAGTAAGTAGCCGCCCCATCTTGGGCGGCTAGTTTCAACTAGCCACCCTTCACCTGGTCCCTAACAGAAGAACTAGAGAATTAATGAAGGGTCTAATCAAACACACTGTTAACCAAGTCATTCTATTACCCCTAGATATTCCCCTGCCTCTTTTTTACTATAAATAGAGGAGGTCCAAAGCCTTTCTAACACTTGTTGCACGCACCTTCAATTCACATCCCAAATTCACACACCTTCATTCCCGACCTTCAATTCCCATACCCACTACTTGAGATCCCTGGAGAGAGAGAGAGAGAGAGAGAGAGAGTCCCATTTGTTAGAAAAAAATCATTCCTTACACAAAATCACCCTCTCAATCCACCCTCCAAAATCGAGGTTAAACCCAGCTTAACCTCTGCCAAAAACCAAACCCATTTCCTACCCAGGTTCTGCCCAGGTTGACCCAGTCCCCGGACGGCTAAAACCCATCCGCCCCCACCTACACCCCACTTGACCCAAGACTCCTTTAGCCAAGCCAGGAGGAGAATATGAAAACCTGTTTTTCACTTCTGTGTACGGTATATCCGTGTCTCAGAGCGGAGACCCCACAAACTCCCCCACGAGGCGATTAAATCTGACACAAACATCTTCTGCTTTTTAAGAAAGTAGGTGGCGATCACAACAACAAATCCCGTCTTTTATGAGAAGCAGTCGAACGCCTCAGGAACGACTCTCCGGACGGTGATCTGATCAGTTACGAGACGGACCAGGACCAAGTTCACAAAACCCCCCAGTTTTACATACTCACAAAATCTAGCGATCACGGTGGGACTCCCTTGTGAAAAACAACAAAAGGTAATCCTCTTCTGCTTCATTCCATAACTTGACTAGAAAGCCATCACCCCTTTAGGAAAGCTAGAATTTTCCACTCCCTCAAGTCAGATCCTCCTCTACTATGCATCACAACACACTTTACTGCTTTAAACCGCACACTGCTTTAATCGCATCTTTTACTTCTTTAAGTCGCACACAGCTGTGCATCCCTTACTGTTTTAAGCAACACACTGCTGCGCACCCTTTACTACTTTAATTGCTTCTTTTACTTTTTTAAGTCACACACGGCTGCGTATCCTTTACTGCTTTAAGCCGCACAGAGCTGCGCACCCCTTTGCTGCTATATGTACTGCTTTAAATCTGCATTAATTCAAATCTAGGCTATTTCATATTCACACCATGGGAACATACACTCATGAGGAAACAGTAGAGGAGAAAGATAACCAGAGAGACCAAACTACACAATTCCTTAGCCACCTAGGGGAGAGGATGGCTACCTTAGGATATAAATCGGTAGAGGACATGTTCAATGACCTCGCCGACTATCGCCAAACCAAGACCTTGAGGCAAGAAACCCCTGCCAAGACCCCCAAGGCTCATCCCACCCCCAAGACCCCACTAACACCCCATTTCTCGGTTAATCCAAGACCAAACCCTTTTCCTTCCCCCACCTTTTCATTTGCCCCAACTTCCCCCATGAATCCAATATTTCCAACCATTTCTGCCCCAGGCCCTTACCAGACCACCTCCAATCCGAAACTGCTAACCTATTCACCCAAGGCCGAAACTCTCGATGACACTATCCGGAGAATCCTCTGTGAGAAAAATCATCCACCCCCAACCACAGGTCCTTACACCACCTACAACAAATCCTTTCCGTCAATCTCCAAACAAATTTTGAAATTCCAAAATATCGCCGGTACAATGGCCGCGGAGACCTGGATGTCAACCTAAAAGCTTTTTATATGGACTCTCGTCCCTTCTTGGATAATGAAGCTCTCCTTGTATACCTATTCCAAAAGTCCTTAGAAGGAGAGGCTATCCAATAGTTTTCTACCCTGCCGGTAGACCATTTATCCAATTTTTTGGCCGTGGGTGACAAATTCCTGAGTCGCTATGGTTACCAATGAACTAGGATCCCCTTTTTCTCAGACCTCACAGCTGAACGAATGGAGCATGGAGAGGACTTTGAATCCTATGTGTCTAGGGTGCGCACCCATGTGCACCAAACTGGCTTTCAATTAACAGGGTGTCAAGAAATTGACATGATGTTACTAAACCTAACCCCAGAACTTCGTACGAGTTGTCATACGGATATTGCACCACCTATCAACTCCTAATAGATAGACACAACCAGATCCAACGCTGTACTAGACCCCCTACCCCATTTACTCCCAACAACTGGTCGGGACCCTTTAGTAAAAACCCATAACAACCCCCACGGTAGAGGGGATTACAAAACAAGTTTCGGCACTCTACCCGAATGGACCACGAGACCAAAATCGAGAGCCAGCTCTGAGACCATACACACCCAGACCTTCTGGATGCATACTGCCTCGACAGGTGACCTATCCTAATAATTTTTACTCTCGATCAACACCCGTGTCCGTGCCGTCACTACCACACCCTGCAATCCAAAATCATGCAATCCAAAACATTGCAGCCCAAAATCCAATAGACCAAAATCAATTCTTCCTAGCACAACCTAGTCAGGCCTATAGAAATAGAGCCAGAGTTCCCCCTGACAATGCCCCTTCCACAACGATCAGAAACATTTGTTCCCCGGCAACCACTCCAAAGGAAATATACTGCTAACCCAGCCCATCAACCTATGAGTCTCTAGCACCTGAAATCAAACAATCTACAGAATATCCCAAGCAGGACTCTAATGACGATGAAGAGTTTTTGGATAGAGAACTATTGGAACTCTTTTACCCTACTCCCACACAACCTGAATCCACCCTCCAACCCTTAGATCTGACTGAGGTTGAATATCCATTGTCTATAACTGCTCAAGATCCAATCATATCATGGCCTATTGAACCTATCTTTACCATCTCAGATGACTCACGTTTTGACTCATCAGAGTATGAGGTTGACCCAGATCCAGTACAACCAATTGTGCATGATCTCAAATCAGAACCACTCATATTTAAAAATGCACAATTTAAGAGAGCAGTCGAGCCATCCCAATTGCCAGATCCACTCGACTTGCCATCCCATCTGACTGAAGATCTCTCTCTAGATTCCCCCGACATATCCAAATCAATTATTTCTGATCAAATCCTTATGCCCCTAATTGCAGCAATTGAGGAGTTTTTACCCCCACCATCATTAGGGTCTCAGCATTATGTTGAACTGTGCTCCCTCGCACCTGTTCAGTTAGTAGTCGCATCTGCGACCTGTTTTTCCATATCCACATCTTTGTTGACCCCTCTATGAGGGATCATTCTCTTTCTGTTGAGGATCTATGGCAGATCAAGCGTCATTCACGCTTTCGACAGCATTTAGGCATTGTTCCTTTAAAGCTGCTTCCATTTGAGCCTCCATAGAGGACTCACCCTGCACGATCATTTTCTGGAGGCCATCCTCCAGCACTGTACACTATTTTCCCTTACAGCATGTTGTTTGTTTACTGCTTTCTTTAATTTCAAAACCCAAAAAAAAAATCAAATACGTTAAAAGCTCAAAAACAAAAATTTCCTTTCACAAAGTTTGTTTATTTCAGCTATTATGCATGCATTTAAAAGATTTCATCAAAACAAAAAAACAAAAAAGTCCCTTATACATATTTAGTTTATTTCAATTATGCCCTTCATTTTTAAGTTTTCAAAAATATATAAACCAAAAAAGGGGTACAAGAAAAAGGGAAGGAAATTAGGGAGATGGTGTCCAAGAAAATCAGGCCATCAAGACAACTCCATCCAAGGAAAAATTGCAACCAACATGGGAGGGACCTATGTGATCATTCATATCTATTCTAGCAATGCCTACCGCTTTCTATACGCCGAAAGGGGTGAGATTTTAGGTCGATGGTATGCACTTTACCAGAAAAAATTCTATGCATAATTTTCAATATTTGAGAAATTTTACTCTTCCTTACTGTGAATTCCAGCGTTTATTACTTGATGACAATATTTAAAAATCCTGATGATGACTTGCATTTTACTTAGACTCATACCCGCCAATCGTACCACATCCACTACACTAGTACGATTTAAGGTTTGGTTCACCTGATAAAGGGGAAAAGGGGAAAATTGCCTGCCCCATAGACTGGGGCAATTGTTAATTTTAATTTTTTTATTTTTTTTGGGATTATCTTTCCCTTGTTTTTCTCTTACTTCGTGTCAACTAAGATTTACAAGAAATATACCCCAGACCTAGCATACGTCCCAAAACTGACTCTAACACTACACAAACACTTCAAAAGAAAAAAAAAGAAAAGGGGAAGCAGAAAAGAATAGGGGTGAAAAACATAAAACCCCCCCCTCAAAAGCCTATGAGAGGTCAAAAGTTACACCCCAAAGTGGGTGACACTCTCTAAATTTAGCCTAAATGCTCAAAAAAAATTTTAGTATATGCCCCGTGGGCTATACTTTCCACCCAAAAGGTGAAAAAGAAGTGATAAAAAGAAGAAAACCAAAGGTGTCGGTATCGTCGGAATCTCCGAACGTCGGTGCATCGTAAAGGATCCCAGCAATGCGCGGGTGCGCGTGCGTGCATGTGTGGGAGTTCTTCGGGTATTCGGATCGGATGCGTGCCCTGGCGGGCTCGGTCGGATCGTCTTCTCGGAAGGGTGAGGTGTCGTTCCTGGTTGAGGCGCCCGACAGCAGCTCAAGAGGATTCCAGGGTTTGTGTGATCGCCACCTGCTTTTTTTCTAAAAGCAGGAAAAGGTTGGGGTGGATTTGATCGCCTACGTGGGGGAGTTTGTGGGGTGTCCGCTCTGAGACACGGATATACCGTACACAGAGGTGAAAAAACAGGTATCCTATTCTGCTTCGGGGCTTGACTAAAGGAGTCTTGGGACATAGGGGTGCAAATGGGGTGTGGATAGGGGGCGGCTAGTGGGATCTAGCCATCGGATATGGGGCGGCTACTTGCGTTTAGCCGTCCGGGGCCTGGTCTGGTTTGGGCAGAACTTCGGTAGGGAATGGGTTTGGTCTTGGACAGAGGCTAAGCTAGGTTTAGCCCGGGTTTCTGGAGGGTGGGATGAGAGGGTGTTTTATGTAGGGAATGGGTATTTATCTCACAAAAGGGGCTCTCTCTCTCTCTCTCTTGGGATTTCTAGTGCAGTATGGAATGGAAATGTGAAATTATGGATGATTGTAAGGATTGATGATGTGTTTAAAGGCTTGGGACCTCCTCTATTTATAGCAAAAGAAAGGCAGGGGAATGTCCAGGGGGTAATGGAGTGACTTGGCTAATAATGTATGTGATTAGACCCCTCATTAATTCTCTGGTTCTTCTGTCAGGACCAGGTGAAGGGTGGCTAGTGCTAACTAGCTGCCTGGGATGGGGCAGCTAGTTAGGTCTAGCCGCCCCTTGCCAGGGACTCAGGGTTTTTGGGTTTTGCTTAGGTGGGGTTCTGGTTTGGGGCAGGGTTTGGGGTTTCTGGGTTAGGGTTATGGTTTAGGTTTCTGGGTTAGGGTTAGGGTTTAGGTTTAGGGTTAGGCCTGGGGCTAGGGTTTCCGGTTTCCTGAATTGTGGTTCTCTACTAGATGTCCAAATGTGGAATATTTCTGGGTGTTACTTGAAGTATTTATGTCTTTCTGGACGGTCAAAATTGGGGTATCTACAATTGTCCCTCATCGGACGGAGTACTATTCGGGGAGTTGATTTAGACCGTCAGAGGCTAGGTCTTGACTTAGAATTTTTAACCGAAAGAATGATCCAGGTGAAAGGCGGGGAAAGTAAATGGTGAGTGATCCAACCCGCGGTCGAGGTTCTTAGCTATCGTGCATGGAACAGCACAGCGTCAGTTTCCTCGTGCCTACCGTTCCCGTGCTTGAAAAAACTCAGCAAGGAGGGGATATCGCTGACAAAAAGCAAGTAAAAGTTGATTTGGTGAATTGGATCATCCGAAGGATAAGAACTCTGGAAAAGAACCAGAACTGAAGAAATTCAAATTTGAACGGTACTGAAAGTGCGGCAAAACTTTAGGAAAGTCGTGTTGAGCAAGTAGTGTCTGGAAATAAGCCAATACATGGTTGTTTGGTATGGAAAACCTTGGAATTTAGGGCCGAACAGAGATTGGAAAGGGTTAAATGAAAACAAAAAACTGGGGGGGGGGGGGCGGTTAGTGCTAACTAGCCGCCCAAGATGGGGCAGCTACTCGTGGGTAGCCGCCTCCCGACTGGGTCCCTTATAACCGAAAAAGGGACCCTCTCTCTTCCACTTTTCAAAAACGGTTTCTCTCCCTCTTTTTCTTCTTCTCTTTGGTTTCAAACCAAAAAACCTGATTTTATTTGCCTTCTCCCACTCCATTTTGTCCTCAATCTTCTCTCCTTCCCTTGATTTCGAAGCCCTAGTTTGGGTTCTCCTTTTTCCTTTTCAAACCGAGGAGATGACGAGGTCGAAGGCGATTGCTTCGAAGGGAAAACGACCACGGGTGGCTCATGGAGAGCGTAACCCGAGCTCTTCATCATCGGAGAGCGATAGGCCGGAGGTTGAGGCCGCGGGGGAGGTTGTGGGTACGGCGGAGGTGCCGCTGGCGGATATTGGCGCGGGTGAGGTTGGGGATTTGCCTACGGGAGCTGCCCCAGAGGTTGGGAGTAGTATGATAGGGTATACACGCAAAAGGAGGCGTGGGGATCGACCGGCGGTGGTCGAGGAGGTGGTTTTGGGGGTCGGGGGATCGGTTGAGGGTGCAATTGAGGGGGTAGGGGCTGAGGGGGTTAGTGAGGATGTGAGGGCATCGTTGGATGCCCTTGTTGGGATGTTGGACAGGGAGGCCACAGAGGCCAGGGCTGAGGAGGAGGAAAGCAGGGCTATGGGGGCTTTTGCGGAGTTTATTTCCGGTGCGGGGAGGCTAGGGACGAGGCTGGGGCCGAGGGTATGGGCACCGGGGCTGCAGAGACTGGTGTGGGTGCTGAGGCTGAGGCCGAGGAGGCCGTGCTTGAGGGGGATGACGAGGAGGGGGATGATGATGGGATGGACGATCCCGACGTGGCCGAGGTGGATGCTCCCGGGTCCACACGGCCCGTGGTATGTTCCTAACCCTTTAGTTTTAGCTTTTATTTGGTATATATGCATGTCTTTTGGTGGTATGAACAGGTTGTATATGTGTATTATACTCGTATGTGTGTGTTTTAAATAGGCATGCTGAGTGTATAAGCTAATCATGGTGGGATAGTATGCTGATAGGGGTTTGTTTCTAAAAAAAGGGGGCAATTTTCGTATATATGTATCCATGTTTGCTCCTTTTTTAGAAAAGAAAAAAATGTGAATGGTATGGCTAGCATGCTTGCATATGATACCCCTTTTTGTGCGTATATACTTTTTAGGGTGTGACTCCGCATGTGTTTGATTGTGGTAGAGTGCATGTGTTTCATGGGTCTAAGTGTTTTCTATATGCTTATGTGTGTTTTTAGGGAAAGTATATAAGTATGATAGTGTGATGCAAGAATGAGAGTAAATGGTGACCACGGTGGGATATATTATTGTCGTTAGCATGTGATTTGTAAATAGGGGAAACCTTTAAGTTTTAAACTTCTTATTTTCATGCTTTTGTCTTCGATTTAGTGTATGGGAATTTCATTTTGCTAAGCATGATCAGGCGAACCTTAGGCTTTGGATTCTTACCTCCCGATTGCTCTCTGGACTAACCCATCTCTTCTTCATTTGTTTGCAGAGGCTGAATCGTATTCGGGCTCTTTGGCATGGGATGAAGCGGTGGTACGATGCCTTGGTGCAGGAGGAGAGGAGTTTACTGGATGGAGCGGGCTTCCGTTCCTTCTTCCTGATTGAGCCGTTCCACATCCATCACCCATATATGGAGGCATTGGCGGAGAGATGGGACCCGGAGAGTTGCACGTTCATCCTCCCTACTGGCGCCGTTATACCGACCCTTGAGGACGTCCATCGGATCACCGGTCTTCCGGTCTTGGGGGAAGCGGTGATTGCGGCCACCCTTGCGGATTATAGGGGGCTGTTTCGAGAGTTGATTGGGGAGTGGCAGTTCGTGGAGCGGGAGTAGACGCTGAACCAGATTCCTTTAGGGAGGCTTTCGGGGCAGTATGGCCTCAGTTCTTTTACGGAGCGTCAGAAGGGCGAAGCTGCAGCTAGCTTCGAGAGGAGGCAGGCGATGATCGAGGCGAGAGAGGCGGCCGCGTGCCCACAGAGAGCACGGAGGGAGTTGAGGGCATTCTTCCTTTACTTTTTCGGCTGGGTCCTCTTCTCAACGGCCTCTGATAAGGTTTCCTCGCATTCCCTTTTGCTGATGAGGGACCTGGAGGGCATTGGACGCTATGCTTGGGGAGCGGCGATGCTCGCCCACCTCTTCATGGAGCTCTCGAAGAAAGTTAAGAGGGCCGGGGGAAAGAACCCTGGTGACTTCGCGCCATTTCTTCAGGTGTGTGTAAGTGGTACATGCCTTTTCCTTGGTTTAGCTCACTTTGATCATGATAATTTCCTCTTGCTTTGCTAGATCTTTGGATACGAGCACTTCGCCATCGATCGCCCGACTCTGGCACCGTTTGATCATGCCCTCCCTTGGGCCATGAGGTGGGAACCCCGGGGATCTTCTCGCTTGTACCGCCTCGCCCAATTCTGAGAGGCCTTTCGCGTCTTGTCGGAGGAAGAGGTATAAGTTTTTCTTTGAATTTCCTTGGCTTGTATTTGGTTTTCTTTTGATTAAGCGCTCTTCCTATATTTTGACGCTTTGAGATGACGTGGAGGCCCTATCCGGAGGAGGTTCCTGAGGCCTTGGCGTGAGACGTCTGGTTGATCTACTTTAATGAGGTCGTGTTTCACGCGATCAGCCGGGTTGTCCGCCAGCTTGGGTATCACCAGTGGGTGCTCGATCCTCTGCCGCGGTGCCCCTCGATTCCGGTGGCTGGGATTCCTCGGGACACGAACCTCCCGAGGAATTATGCTACATATGTGGCGGGATGGATGGGCCGAGGCGTCTTGGTGGACCGTCGTCCTCAGGTGACTTCGAGTGACGCGGGTATCCTCGGGACGATGGAGAAGGAGATCCCAGACGCTTACGTAAGTCGGAAACCCTTTTTCCTTTCCTCGTTCTCCCTTGCTTGAATATTTTTTGAATAGTGCTTCCTTTTGCAGGTTGAGTTGAATGAGATGGAGAAGAGGCTCAAGACCGCCAATGAGCATCTTCAAGTGCGGGCCAGGCAGATAGAGGCGTTGCGGGTACAACAGAGACGCTTACAAGACCAGGTCCGGGTCCTCGAGGCTAAGGTGGATGCTCTGTCGAGAGCGAGAGCCGATGATGCTTCTTCTTCTTCCGCCCCTCCTCCTTCCATGGTTTCCGAGCGAGAGCTCGAGCTGACGAGGGAGCTAGATGCGGCCCGGAGTGAACTGACGGCCACACGGATGGAGCTGCGCCAGGCGAGGGGTAGGGCTTCTCGGGCTGGGGAGGAGACGGACCGGTTAAGGTCCATGATGGCTTCGAGAGAGGAGGGGTTCATAACCCTAGGCCGCGAGAGGGATTCCCTCCAGATGAGGGTGTCGGAGTTGGAGGCTTCGGCGGGTGTTCCTGGAGGTTTGATGGGAGACTTGGTTCGTTCTCTTCAGGCGGCCGGGGATAGGGATCGAGAGGCGCTCAGGGCATCAGAGGCAAGGGCACGGGAGTTGGAGGAGAGGTTGAGGGCTGTCGAGGATCGGGCTAGGGGGACTGAGAGTCGTCTCCGATAGAGATTGGAGAGGAGAGACAGAGATATGCAGCAAGTCCATCTCTGGGAGGCGACCATGAGGGGGAAATTGGTTGGAGGGGGCTCCATGATCGAGGCGGACCTTGACCTTCTTCCGCTTGAGCCTGACCATTCTCTCTCGGCTTCCTTGGCTACTGGGGCCACCTTCAGCCGTGCTTCTCGTCCTTCGGCATCTCGGAGTCGTGGGATATATGTGAGGGCTGCGTCCTCAGTTCGAGAGACTCCTGCCGCTCCTGATGCTCCAGAGGTTCAGTCCTCTCCTCAGTAGCCGCTCCCTTCTCAGCCAAGTCAGGGTGTTCCTCCTACTCAGCCTCCAGCGGGTGGCGATACGCCGAGGTATAGCTTCTTTGCATCTTGGTTTTAGGTTGAAGAATAGTATATATGTGATGAATTCATGCTTTACTTCTTTTGTTTTTGGTTTTAGGTGATATTTCGATGATGCACAGCTCAAGATTTCCAGATTTGGGGCTCTCGGTGGACCTATCACTTCCTCACCCCTTTTTTTTTATAAAGACTCTCTTTTATGCACTTTCTTAGGTTTTGTTTATGGTCTTGGTGGGACAATTTTATGGTTTCTGTGCATGGTTTGGTGTAGCTAGTTTGGATGTTTTGGAATTTTTTAAAGGGTTTCTTTTATTTTGGAAAACGTATATCGCGTGGACGAATGAACTTGGTATTTATAAGTTTTAATTTATCGATGGATGTAGGATTCTAATATATATAATCATTCTAGCATGGTATCTATACAGGTTTTGTGTATGGATGTGTTTGAAATGTGTGTATGCATGTTTGGGAAAAGAATATTTTGACATGTTTTGAAGAGTTGAAGAGTTGATTGAGGATGGGACTGACAGGGCAGATGGGGCAGCAGGTGAGGGGCGGCTACTTGCGTTTAGCCGTCCCAGATGGGGTGCCTTGTTTAAGCTAGCCGCTCCATTCCTGGGCTTTTTACTTGGAAAAGAAGGGGCAGGGGTGGCTAGTTCTATCTAGCCGTCTATTGTAGGGCGGCTAGTCGGATTTAGCCGCCCCTTGCCTGGGAAAATTCTTCTGTTTTTGTTTCTTGTCTGCTGTTGCTGAAAGCCTTCGTGACCGTTTCAATCTTTGAGACCTATAAAAACATTCTTTTCATGGACCAAGTGTTAAATATGTCCGGATTGCGCCCCTGCACTGACTTTCGAGCTCTTTCTTGCTTGAATTGTCAAGGGCTACAATCCATCTTAAGGTAAAATGAAAAATCGAATGCGAGAAAGGAAAGTGCAGGAAACCATGCTTTAGTATGCAAGGAAGGGATTCCAATTGCGTGAGCGAAAAAACTCTTAAGTGCGTGTGAAAGTGGGACAATTTTCTCTCAAGCATGTGTGGAAGGGCGTATAATGAGTGTAGGTGGGGATAATCTTATCATTGGTACGGGGGGTCAATTTTAGCATTTCAAGAAAATCGGATGCCTAGGTGTTTTGGAAAAGGAAAATGCGAACTTATGCATAAGTATGAATGGCATAAGTGGGCATTTTAATTCTTCAATGGTTTTCTTTTATGTGAGAGGGCAATGTTCTCGACTTTCTTAAGTAAAAGATACCATCAAGTCCCTGTGGAGGAGCCCTTGTGGTCACCTATGTCCAAACCAGGGTTGTATTTGAAAGGTACAGGCCTTAGGTGTCGGTTTTCTAGGTTCATGGTTCTCAAATGCTTGATCGTATTATTCTAAACATGCTGAAAGATCCATGAGTGTACCACGAGTCAAGTTAAATAAGCTTCCTTTGGATAGGCAAGTTTCTAAGTGAACTCATGTGAGTGTGTGTAGTTGTAAACCTGGAAATGATCTACCTTTGGTCGAAATTTCGCCTTTCCTGGTAGACATAGTTCAATTTTGAATCCCATTGCGAAAATAAAGGGGGGGGAATGGGGTAAGAGTAATATCTTCCTTTCGGACAATATTTTAGAATTGTTCCAGTCTAGCATATGTCCCTACTTTCTAGGTCCCTCTGGCTTTCTTCTTTTTATCACTTCTTTATTTTGGGTGGAAAGTACAGTCCGTTGTTTGGACCCTGTACTAGTATAGCCGTTTGTTTGGCATATACTTGTGCGTAAAGGCGTGAAAGCCTGCTAAAATAGAGAGTTTAACCCGTTCACTTGGGTGTTATTTTTCTTTTGTTGGCCTCTCATTGCTTGATTTTTTTGTTTTGAGGGGGGGGGGGCTCTTCTGTTTTTCACCCCGATTCTTTTCATGCTTCCCCTCTAGAAGTGTTTGTATAGTGCCAGAGCCAGTTTTGGGACATATGCCAGGTCTAGTTAACTCCTCGTTTTGACCTAGGGTTAATACGAGTGGGGCGGAAATAAGGGAGGTTTGCTTTGGGGTTTAAATTGTCCCAGTCTACGGGGTAGGCAATTTCTCTTCTATCCGGTAAATCTAGTCCAGTCATACGTGTGTGAAGGAAGTGGCAACCCACATACGAGTTTATCTTTGAGAGTCTTATAATTCTATCATCAAGTACTAAACACTGGAAATTGCAGGAAGAAAGAATAATAGTTCTCAAGTATTGAAAACTATTCATGCATGGAATTTCTTTAGATAAAGTGCATTCCACGAACCTAAAACTTCGACTCCTTCGGCATCTACCAGACGGTAGGCATTCCCGGAATAGGCATGGGTGATCACATAGGGTCCCTCCCATGTGGGTTGCAACTTCCCTATTGGGTGAGGCTGTCTTGATGGCATGATTTGCTTAAGTACTAATTCCCCGATTTCAAATTTTCTTTTTCTACCTTCTTTTCAAATGCCCTTGCCACCCTTCTTTGGTAGGCCTTGGCATGGTCTGTCGCTCTTAATCTTTTCTCGTCTTGCAGTTCTCTCATTTTGGTATTTTTTTTATTTTATATTTTATGTTTTCGAAAGTGTGGAAACAAATGCATACTTACGTTTTTGAAAAGGGCCTGTGTCGGCGAATAGATATACTTTTTTTTAGAAAAAGAAAGTTTGAAAAATGATTTTGTTCTTTAGGCGGAAAGCATGGAAAGACAGCTTTGTAAAACGTTTAGTTTTGAAGAAAGGTAGATTAGAAAACATTTTCGTTTTGAAGAAGAGTGAAAATGCAGTTTAAATATTTTTGTTGGGTCTGGTAAACAAGTAAAGAAAGTTTAGGGAAGTGCTTTATTTTGTTTGGAAGTATGGAAATACGATTTTTTTGTAAAACTTTTGTTTTGAAGAAGCGTGTGGAAAACATGTTTTAGAAAAACATTTTTTTGTTTTGAAGAAGAGTGGAAATAAAGCTGGAAACAAGTATGTTCAGAGTTGGGGAATGAAAGCTGAATAGCATGTATTTTTTATTTTTTATTTCTTTTAGGAAAGCAGGTAAACAAATATGTATAGGGTGATGAAAACGAAAGCTGGTAAACAAATATTTTTATCTTTTGATGGTTTTTTTTTTGGAAAAAGCTGTAAACAAATATGTACAGGGTGTTGAAAGTGAAAGCTGGTAAACAAATATTTTTAATTTTGGTTTTCTTTTTTGAAAAAGGCTGTAAACAAATATGTACAGGGTGTTGAAAGCTCACCTGGGGGGATCGGTACCTGGTTCTTGGATTCGTATTGTTTCCTCGAGTCGGCTTCGCTTGGGCGGCCGGCTGATGTCCGATGGGGGTCCCCTATTCCCGAACTCTTCCTCCCTGAGCCTCTTCAAGGGTCTTCCTTGATGGAGCAGTTCTTCGTCGGTGGAACCTGGCTGCCAACATGCAAGCACCTCTAGCCGGATGTGCATGGCACAGACGCTCCAATTCCGGGCCCGTGTTTCGTTAAAACGTGCTTCTCCCCATATGGATACCACTTGCCCATGGTACGGGAAGCAAAGACATTGGTGTCGAGTGGATGAGACGGTTTGATGCTGTTGAGCCATGTCCTCCCAACAATCAGAGGGTGGGGCGATTGAGTGTTCATTACCATGCAGTTGACGATGGTGGAGACCGGGCCGATCTTTAGTTGGAGCGTGACCAGTCCACAAGCGTTCTTGCTCGTGCTGTCGAAGGCATAAATGTATTCATCTGAGGGCTCCAATCTAGGAACCCTGCCTTCTAGCTTTTGGTAGGTAGAATATGTAAGAACGTTAGTTTCCGCTACCGTATCGATGAGAATATGCCGGAATTCCCTCCCTCCGAGTATGGCAGTGATTGCGAGGGGTGCAGAGCGTGCTCCGGCTTTTGCGACTTCATGAGGGAGGAAGGTGATTGAGTTAGGCTCCATAAGATTGCTTGGTGGATGCAGGGTCCTTGCCACTTCTTCTGAGAGATAGTTGTTGTTATAAGGGGACCCATGTGGGCTACCACTTTCATCCTCGTTCCCCGGTCGCAGGGCTAGTGTGAACATATTATGTATCACCCAATTGTTCTCGTTCTCGTACTGGAGGCGTGCACTCCCCAGATTGTTAGTATATGACTCAAGAAGGGCAGTCGAAGGCACTGGTGTCGGGGGGAACAGATAGCTTGGATGCTGTCTAACCATGGTTGCCCTAGCATCAACGGGTACCTTGTGTCGATGTCAGCCACGAAGCAGGCTACTTCACATATAAGAGGGCCGACGGATAGCTCGATTGTTCCGGGGCCGCGGAGAGTCTTCCCGGTATGGTTGAAAGCTTGAATAGTATGGTGGGCTGGTTGGACGGCAGGACGGCCTGGGCCGGTTGGACGGCAGGGCGGCCTAGTCCGGGTATCTTTTGGTAGGTGGAGCATGTCATTATGTTCATTCCTGACCCTGGGTCCACGAAGATGTTGTTTAGCCACAACATTTGGAGACGCCCGCGGATGTGTAGGGGGTAGATTCGCAGTCTGGGATTCGGGAGGTCTTGGTCAGTGAATGATATGGTCATTGGGCGGCGAGGGCCGTCGACAGTGTTGGTACTCTTGGAGGACCCATTGTTAGGCAGATCATCCGACGTACATTCCCCACCCTTGGGTCCTTCGCTAGCTCCTTCGGGGGTCTCCTCAAAGGGTTCTTCTTCATCTCCTCCTAGGTTTTCTAGTCCGCTTTCGTCGGACTCGATGTTGATGACCGCGGGTAGGGCGAGAACTGCATCTTCTTCTTCACCATAGAGTATGGCGAGGTCATGGTTGTCGAGGTTCAGCTGGAAGGGCTCGTTCTGCCCTTCCTCCTCGGATTCTTCGGACAGACTGTCATCAGTGACGCCTTCTGAACTGCTTGGTTGTGGTGATGGCTGTCTCCCTCTTCTGACCATGTTTACCATGTGGGCTCCAGATGTGGATGCTTGGTTGTGACCTGGCAATGGGTCAGTAAAAATGCCAAGTGGCTTGGAGGCTCGAGAATTGCCCTGGTTTAAGTGGCTTTTGATCATGGCCCAATCAAGGCGCCTGTCATCATTTAAATCGTAAATAAAATCCTGAAAAACAATGCATTGTTCTGCGGTATGACCATGTTGTTGGTGATATTGACAGTAACGCAGTCTGCTGGCCCCGGTGAGTGGAGGATTAGCAGCTGGGAGGGAGATACTATTCATGTCCATTAGTACCCTAAAAATCCTAGTTAGTGTTTCTGGGAGGGGAGGGTAAGAGTCCCTCTTTCCCATTCGTCTCTAATCATAGGATGTCGGAGGGGAGACCTCCTTATAAGTATTTTGGGAGAGGGCCCTAGGATTTGGGTTCTGACGTTTTAGGAAGGTGGAATAGAAAGGGGTCCTAGGCTGACCTTGTCTTGAAATTACAGGGCTTTGGACCAGGGAACTTTGGATTACCTGGTTTTGTTGTGTCGGCACAGGGACAGGTACTGATCGAGTAGTGAAATTTTGGTTGATTGGCCGAAGCGGCGCATACCCGGATGAACCGGACGTGGACTGTCTTGGAGCCGTTCCTCGATCAGAGACTCGTGCTCCGTTCGGGTAGAGTGCTGATACTTGGGTAATAATCCCCTCTACCGTGAGGGTTTGTGCCTTACGAGCCGGTTGTCCAACCCTATGGCTGATAGGTGGGGACTGGGTTTGGACTATTGGGGCTGCACAACAGGAAATCCTGTTGTGGCGGTCAATTGGAAGCTGATACGTAGTGTAGTCTCCGTACAAAGGCTCGTACGAAGCTTGGACTCAAGCTCTGTAACATCATGTCAATTTCTTGACATTCTGTGAGTTGCAGGCCGGTTCGGTGGACGAGTGTGCGCCATCGAGACACGTATTGTTCAAATTCCTCCCTAGGCCTCATTCTCTCTACGGTTAAATCTGAAATAGAGGGGGTTCTGATCCTCTGGTAACCGTAGCGGCCTAAGAACTTCTCGCTTACAGCCGAGAAATTCGACAAGTGATCTACAGGGAGGGTGGAGAACCATTGTAGTGCTTCTCCTTCCAATGATTTTTGGAAGAGGAAGACTAGCAGAAGTTGATTATCTAGAAAGGGGCGGGCGTCTAGATAAAAGGCAGTCAAATGGATGTCTGGGTCTCCACGACCATTATACCGACGGAATTTGGGGATTTTGAATCCTTCCGGTAGGTGGACTGATGGGATTTGTCTCAGGTTGTGTAGAGACATATGCTTGGGGGCTGAGGGACCAGTCTCGGAGAGGATTCTTCGGATGGTTTTATCCAGCGTTTCTACCCTGGGAGGGCTGCCTAGCGGTCCTGGGTTTGGGGTGGCCTGGTAAGGGCCTGGGGTGGAAACGGTTGGGAATATTGGATTCACGGGGGAAAGGGGGGTGAACGAAAAAAGGCTAGGATTGACCGAGTGGCTAGGTGTGGACGGGGTTTTGGGAATGGTCTTAGGGGTTTCGACAGGGGCCTCCTGTCTTAGGGTTTTGACCTGTCGGTAGTCGGCGAGGTCATGAAACACGTCCTCTATGGATTGGTATCCTGGACTGGCCATCTTTTCCTCTAGATGGGTCAGGAATTGCGTGGCTTGACCCTCTTGGTGGATTCTTTCCTCTAGTATCTCCTCCTCTATGCGGGATTCCATGACATGTGTGAAATGGTTCAAGGGAATGCATGCAGATATAAAGCAGTAAATAAAGCGGTAAAGGATTGCGCAGCAGTGTGCAGCTTACAAAGCAGTAAAGGATTGCGCAGCGGTGTGCGGCTTACAAAGCAGTAAATGATGCTGTGATGTGAATTAGAGGAGGAACTGATTCGAGGGGTGGGAAACGCTAACCTTCCTAGAGGGTTGATAGCATTCTAGTCAAGCTTGTAAAATGGGGCAGAAGAGGATTACCTTTTACTGATTTTCACGAGGGGTGTCCCACCGTGATCGCCAGATTTATCGGTATCGTCGGAATCTCCGAACATCGGTGCGTCGGAAAGGATCCGGCGGTGCGCGGGTGCGCGTGCGTGCGTGTGTGGGGGTTCTTCAGGGATTCGGATCAGATGCGTGCCCTAGCGGGCTCGGTCGGATCGTCTTCTTGGAAGGGTGAGGTGTCATTCCTGGTTGAGGTGCCCGACAGCGGCTCAAGAGGATTCTAGGGTTTGTGTGATCGTCACCTGCTTTTTTTCTAAAAGCAGGAAAAGGTTGGGGTGGATTTGATTGCAGCGGCTCAAGAGGATTCCAGGGTTCTTAGGGGGGGTTCTGGTTTGGGGCAGGGTTTGGGGTTTCTGGGTTAGGGTTATGGTTTAGGTTTCTGGGTTAGGGTTAGGGTTTAGGTTTAGGGTTAGGCCTGGGGCTAGGGTTTCCGGTTTCCTGAATTGTGGTTCTCTACTAGATGTCCAAATGTGGGATATTTTCGGGTGTTACTTGAAGTATTTCTGTCTTTCTGGACGGTCAAAATTGGGGTATCTACAAGAGGGACCTAGTGAAGTAAGATTTTTGCTAGGACTGGGGCAATTTTGAAGTGATTCAAAGAAGATATTACTCTCATCCCCATTCACCCACTCTTTTCCCACCATGATTAATTAAACCAAGTTTGTTGGCTAGGCGAAATTTGAACCAAGGGTGAATCTTTCCTTACATTTACAACAGCACACACTCTCACATGTGTCTATTTAAAGTCTTGCATATATGAGGGATGCTTATTATGTTTGATTTTTGGCACATTCATGGAATTTTCAGCATGTTTAGAGTAACATGATCAAATATTTGAAAACTACTCCACCTTAAAAATTGGCATCCATCTTAATACTTGACCGTTAAAAATTGTCACCCATGGTCATTTACAAATTACTCATTCATGCTTCTCAAGAAAACTGCTTCAACCTCTCTTTTCTTAACATCACACAACACATTTTACCTTCATACATTTCACAACACGCATGTGCTAAACTCAATACCACCATGATGAAATGCATATAAAGTTGTCCTTCTTTTAACTCATATATTATGCTCCAAACAAATCACATCACATGCATACAATCCCACCATGACAACACATGCAAACTTTCAAACTCATGCTATTTCAAATTCCGCTGTGAAAGAACACGCATGCAAAAACAATCCTTTCTAAAAATCCATGCTAACATTTATACTTAGAAATATAAAACATGCTTGTTTAAATCCCACCATATGTATGCAAGGCATCACTTTTGAACAAAAGTCTGTTTTATCAAAAATGCATGCACTCCCTGCCAGTATCCCAGTCAAACTCAAATTCTAAAGTTTTCTACAACCACAGCCATGTCTTGGTTAATTTCAAAATTCTACTTGATTAAAACATGACTCACTTGAACTCTTATCACGTTACCAGTACCATTCAGCTCGAATTCGTCAGTTTTGGTTCTTTTCCAGAATTTTTATCTTTTGGATGATCCAGTTCACCAATTCAATACCTTTACTTCTTTCTGTCGGTGATATCCCCTCTTTGCTGAGTTTTTCTAAGCATGGGAACGGTAGACACGAGGAAACTGACGCTGGGCTGCTCCATGTACGATAACTAAGAACCCCGACCATGGGTTGGATCACTCACCATTTTACTTTTCCCACCTTCAACCCGGATCATTCCTTTTAGTTGAAAATTCTAGTAAAGACCTAGCCTCTGACAGTCTAAATCAACTCCCCGAATTGTATTGGTCATGAGATCAAGACTTCTTGATGATCGGGCCGGTCAAAATAGGGGTCTCTTTCTTCTTATCATCGATCGAAGTCTTCTTGCTTTGTGCAAAGACTCCGTCCGATGAGGGGCAATTGTCGATACCCCAATTTTGACCGTTCAAAGATAAAAAAATTACTTCAAGTAACATTTTTAAATGACCATATTTAGATCAAATAGAAAACTACTTTATAGAATTAAAGGAACAAAAGGAGAAACCCTAGCCATTTCAACTAGCCGCCCCTTCTCTGACGGTTCAACCTTAGTAACCGCCTCAAGTCACCGCTTGTAAGAGATGGAAAGTTTGGCAGGTCATCATACCGGTGGCATCTTGTAATTAGCCCCCCTGCCTGGGCAGCTAACTACAACTAGCTGGCCCTGCTCGGGCGGCTGAATTAGGGTAGCCAGTTTCTCACCAAGACTCATCCATAAAGCATAAAGCAACTTTACTTAGGTGTGAAGTTACTTAGCCTCACCATTTTGTCCAATGCATGCTATTACCCAATGGACCATAGAGTGTATCTTTTTGCAATTATGATTACTTGGCCACACCCTGTTACCCAACCCCTGCTATTGCCCAAAGAATAATCTCATGCACCCTTTTCTACTATAAAAGGAGGTGTAGGGGTGAGAACCAAAGGGTGGCAATTTTCATTTCAACATTTTCATTTTCAAACTGTGTGTTAGAGAGAAAGAGAGAGAGAGGGAGAGAGAGCCTTAGTTGAGAGAGAAGGAAATCCATTCCCCACCAAAATCCACTCTCCAAAAAACCCTCCTCTAAACCATTGCCCTAAACCTCTCTTAGCCCTAGCCAAACAAATCCAAATTCCTAATTAGGTGATGTCTAAATCTAGAAGAGCAAACCCCCAACACCACTTTCAGTCCTCATTACCACCACCCTAGCCAAAGCTAAAACATTTCCCTACCTAGGTTCTACCAAAATCCTGAAATCCCACAGCCAGGTACTAGGCGGCTAGTCCCAACCAACCGTCCCCACCAGGCAGCTAACTTCCACTAGCCGACCCCATCTACACCCCCACTCGAACAAAGACTCCTCTAGTCAAGCCCCTGAAGCAGAATAGGATACCTGTTTTTTCACCTGTATGTACGGTATATCCGTGTACCAGAGAGGAGAACCCACCCAAACTGCGATCAATAGCAACACCAACTTTTCCTACTTTTTGAGAAAGCAGGTGGCGATCATAACAACAAACCCCGTCTTTTCTGAGAAGCAGTCGGGCGGCTCAGGATCGACTCTCCGGGCGGTGATCTAATTAGTCGCGAGATGGACTAGGACCAAGTTCGCAGAACCCCCCCCCCCAATTTTACATACCGACACCGTTGTCCATCGATTTCTATGATGTTATTTCAATTCGAAAGCCTAAAAAACTCAGCAGTATAATCAAATACCAATCGATTACCTTGGCGACAGTTCTAATATAGTTAGAATAGGTATTATTCATAATCTGGTGGAAGAAATCGATCCATCAGAAGTTGTTTCATCTGCCTGCAGGAACGAATAAGTGTCTTCCCTTGTTGCTGCTTAGTCTTCTGGAGTTGATCCCACCAAATTGCGGCCCCGCTCTTCAATCGAAAAGCCACCAATTTGACCATCTTTTCTTCAGGAGCCTCAATTATCTCAAAGAATCTTTCGACCTCCGAGATCCAATCGAAAAAATCCTTGATCTGCATATTACCATTGAAATATGGAATATCCGCTTTCAATCAGTAATCGTTGTACTCCATACGCCGCCCTCTCGGCTGATAAATTTGAAATTCACCTTCATCCTCCGAGTCTTCCTCATCATCAGGTTGATAACGAGTGGGACGTTGAACGGTGTTCTGAGCAATAGGTCGGCCTTAGGAAACTCCCTTGGCGCGTCTCCTATCACCTTCAGGACATATGTTATTGGTGTTGAGGTTCAGGCCAGCAATCATTTTGCGGATCTCCTGCAGTTATTCTCGCATCTGATCTCGTTGTTCTCACATCTAATAACGTTGTTCCTCAACCGCCTTCCACAGATCCTCCAATCCACGACCAACGTCATTAGATTGGTCGTCTCCCCTTTCATTATTTGTCATCACAACAAGGCAAATCCTCGCTCTTATGCCAACTAACGTAGCGAAAAACTAGATAAAAGATCCAACAAGCGTTGAAATCCTTCAACAAACCACAATTCTCAAAGAGAATACTAAAACTCAGAAATATATTAATAAAAGTTGAAAATCCTAGATTACAAGCCTCCCTTTTATAATAGAGAAAAACTTACTAAAAATAGCAAAAAGGCCATTTTGAGGGCCGAAAAATGAAAAAAATGGAAAAATAAGGACGTGTTGTGGTGTATCGACAACTCTTGAAAATCTCATCGACATCACTTCCAGTAAAAATTTCAGGCGATTCCGAGTTCGGGGTGCCATTTATTTCTACTAGCCAATTTTTCTATAAACATCGGGTTAATCACTCCCGGAACGCGTCGGCCACCCGTTATGCATCAAATAATTTCTCCTCTCGCATATTGATAGGATGCAAGTAGGTACGCTAGCAAGTTACCCACTCTAGGAATGTGTGACACCTTCCAGGCTTCAAACTGAGCTAGAAAATGATGAGTATTTCTAAGGGATCAAAACGCAGACCATGAGATATTACCTTTTCCAGTCAGCCAAGCCCGAACAGTGGTGGAGTTAGTTTCAATCCATAGTTTCTTTGACAGAAAGGAACGACCTAGATAGCAAGACTCCATGTTCAACCGTTTTGAGCTCTAATAAGTTTATGGTGGGGAGGTCTAGTTGATTGCCATCCAATAATGAAATCCGCCTTGGTGTCCCGAATTAATGCACCATAACCGCATTGATCATCTGCAAGAGAACCATCAATATTAAGCTTGAACCATATATAGTTAGACAAACTTGACATTCTATATGCAACAAAAATACTATAGCATATGACACACTACGCAATATAATTATCTATATATATGTGATTATACACTTAGATTAACATTATTAATTATCACCACTGTGATTTATTTAGGAGTATAATTGTTGTAAGATTTTGCGTTCTTGTAGTACAGTGTCAATTTAGCGGTATATTTGGCTCGAGCTGTGATCCAAAACATTTAAGGATTGTCATATTTTTTGTCTTATTAATTAGGATTAATAAAAAAAACATTTTTGTGCAGTTGCTCTACGTGTAAAGAATGGTGGAGAGGGGAAAGGGCATTATAAATACAGTATCTCAATATTTGTTAATAATGAATTCATATATATCTCCACTTAGTATCTTAATATTTGTTAATAATGAATTTATATATATCTCCTCTTTCTGTGGATATAGTAAAGAGGGCCTTAAGAAATGAATGTGGATTACATATAATTCTTATATAAAGCAGAATATCATAAAGTTGTCTAAACAAAAGTTAAATTAGAATTCAAAGGTTTATTCGGGGTCATCAAAGGTATCTTTGAAGATTTTGTTGTGTCTAATACCTTATGTGTTTGTGATATATAATATTGTTATGAATCAATTTTTTTTTTTTAAGAAGTGAATCGAAATCTTACTGCTAACCTAGTCATGAGCAAAGAATCATAGGGTGGTGTTGGAGGAAAAATGCCAAGAACTACTTGCACACACCAGTCAAATGAGAAAAAGAAAAAAATTTATTCTATGGGTTCACTTTTGGAGAATTATTATATATATGAGGAGGAGCTTTAGAGATATGGAAACTTCTTTACGATTATGAAAATGGCTTTAGGATATAAAGTGCAGGTGGGCGAAAGAGGGGATCGAAGGATCCGTGATCATCACACGTCTAAACGTGTGATGATCATGGATCCTCCGATCCCCTCCTTCGCCCACCTACACTCATACCAATGTGGTGTCCGCTAATGCCCCTCCGACCCTCAAGTAAGTTTAGGATATAAAGAGCTGGAACTTGAACTTTTGATTTTTGGGGGAGAAGGAGTTTCTACCTTGTTTAGAAGGTGATGATGCCCTTTTATTTATAGGCAAAGGGGGTGTGCCTGTTGTGCTATGGATGCTATGGAGGTGTGAGCATATCATGGAAAGAAATCTTCCACGTAACTCTTGGATCCGTTGATGTGTGTGATCTCGGGATTAGCTCATCATAACCGATCAAACATTTGGGTACAGCTGCTGTTTCAAGGTATATTCCCTTGGCCTCTTTGAGATATCACTGGTGTTGGTTGGTAACGTATGTGGGCTTCCCACTCTGTTCGGCCTGTTCCTGACCTGGGATGGTCGGGGACTTTCCTTCTCTAATCTAATCCTTGTTGGAGGTCTAACAAAGAGTCACTACCTGGTCCAAAATGAAGCAGGGATTCGTGACCTAGGTGACATATGGCGCCAAGGAGAAACTCTGCTCTGAATGGGCTTTTGGGCCAAGTGAGGTTTGACTTACAATCAGACCTCTAGTCAGAGCGGGCACTGCTAATTAATAAACCCATTAATGTGACATCCTTATTCCATTCCGATTAATCTTGATATCCCTATTCCTTATTCAGGAGTGACAGATATGGTCTCCCACAAATGCCCCCTCTTTTGGCCTTTCGGGAACCGGGAGGATAGAAGAACAAATCTGCAGAAAATCCTACTAATGATCATACCAAATTCTTTGGTCAATCGGGCTCGGGATATAAACAGATTCACTTGGTTTTGATGAGTCATGACGAGGCATAAAGGTGCTTGGGTATCTACGTCGATATCTCACTGATTTCCGTCTAGCGAATGCTCCTTCAGACTCGCACCGCATTCGCTAATGAATTCAAAAATTCCACTAGACATATTAAGTTTGCCACCTCGTCTTTCCAACTAAAGGCGGCGGTTCAAGTTCTTATTTATATATGTTTTCTCTTTTCTTTCTCTTCTCTCTTACATCTGCTTCATTCCACTGCAAGAATCGTCGTTTCCTTCTCTCCTTCAACTTGAGTAGCTTCCTAACTCTTTTTCATCGATCAATGGCTCATTTTTGGATGACGTCCATATCAAGGAGTATGTGGGGGAGTTGCCCCCTCATCCTGATCCGGAGACCCTCTTGCCGTATTCTAGCCAGATAGATGCCTGAAGGCTATTCCCGCTTTGACGGCTGGTGATGGATTTTTTAAGTTTCTTTGGCATACACCCCCTCCAATTCGTTCTAGGGGTGTACCGCATACTGATGGACATTTTCGCTCTGAATGCAACCAATGGGACAAACCTCGGTCTAAATGAGGTCATGATATTTTATCAAGTGAAGCTCCTCAACGAGGAGACAAGATATTTTACCTGGCGAGGAGGTGAGGGTCCAAAGAACTCATCTAGAATGCCCAAGATTTTTGTTTATGATTAGAATAAGGAGATTTATAAGATTTTTGGTGCATGAAAGTCAGCGGGATGCGAGTGGCGTATTTCGCTCGAGATGAGCTGCACGGCTTTGAGCGCAGGTCAGCATTCTTTCCATGTGGCTCAAAGGACTTTTTTTTTTCTATGCATGTTCATCTCTAAGCACCCTCCCTTCTCTTCGGTCGACCGTCTTGAGAATATATACAACTACTCTTTGCATGAAAGACATTATAGTCGCTATGTCGGTGTGGTGTCCACTACTTCGTCCAGAGCTATGCCATTTGATCCCAGACTTTCCCAAAACTTTTTATGTTTTAAGCTTTATCCGAACTGTTTCTGCTCTTCTTTTTTTATCTTTATTGTATCCATGTTGTTTCCCGAACTCATGCTTGTTGCTTTTAAATGTTTGGTTTAATCCGCTCATGGAATATATCATGGGTTTTGTGGTTGATGTTTATGCTTACAGTTGTTTGCTTTTAAATGTTTGCTTTTTGCGTGCCACTGTTTGTTGGAGATGTGTTTTCGCTTTGCTGATTTTCTGCCGGATGGATTAGCCTATTGCATTAGTGCTTTAATCGGGTCGTCCAACCCGCTTAAACTGTCATTATGATTTCGGTGGGGACGATTTTTCGTATCTTCCTCTATAAGAGAGCTACAAGACACTTTACACGTGGCATGGCACGATAATGGTCGCAATAAAACTGTTGATTCTTGTGCTCGTCATGGAGGAGACCCTTTTCTCGGTCAATCGAAAAGACACGGCAACTTCACTGGTTCCTCCATGCATTTAAAGGAGGTGTATAGTGGGGGTGAAGAGAGAGACGTGGTTATCTTCTTCATCTTTCGACAAGGTATGTCTCTCTTGTCTCGCCAATTCTTCATTTTGGTTCTCCAATTCTTAAGCATCCTTGGACCTCTTCTTGAGACTTTAGAGTAGTGAAACCTTTTCTCTAGGCCTTTACAATATCTCTTCTTTTGTTGTCTTGAGCTTCAGCTATTCTGAATCTTGGGAGAATGGTTATAAACAAGTCTCTAGAAGCACTTAGGAATGTATTTTACATCCCAGAATTGGTAGGGATGGCTTGGATATCCAGGGGCAAGTTTTTGTTACCAATTAACAAATTCGACCATTCATGTATGTGTATATATCCAACCCACATTTCCAAGGATGGTACGTAGCATTTTAGTAGGAAGTTCTTATCGAGGTTTGAGCTTCATCCAACCTAATGTAACCCCAACTTTTTCCGAATCTTGATGTGCTACGTAGCATTTAATAGAGATAACAATCTAGACTTAGTGTTTCTATAATCATGTATACATTTGAGATACGAAGGTCGGGCAAATCTTACTACCTTCGAGCTCAGGATGGTAAGGAAAAATTTATCTATCATCTACCTAACATCAACAAGAATTGGGTTGAGAGTAACCTGTGAGCGTATCCGGGAACCGGGAATTTGGTGAGGATCCATAAGATCTTGAAAGTTTCAAGAATTCCCTAGTCTGGAGCTATAGGTCGGCGAAATGCGCCTGACTTGTTAAAACTTTGTTTGTGTTTAACTTGATTTCTTCTCCCAACTTTTTCGGTGGCATTTGTACATAGGCCGACCAAGGAATCGGTGAATTGGGAGAATATCAATTACACCTAGGATCATAGGAAGAAGAGCTTTCATCTCATTCTTGGCAGGGAGAACCCCAACCCTTGTAGTTGTTGAAAAACCAAGCCTCGGCGGCTGGGTGACATCTTCGACGTGCCACCTTGGTCCCCTGCTCTGCAATCTCCATCTCATAGAGAATTTAAAAGCACTTTTCATTCTCATATTCATTGATCCAATGGCGACCAAGAGCTCCTCTGGTGGTGGCTGTCACTCTTTCCGCTCTCGCAGGAGCTTAAAAGAAGACTGAAGCGCAAAAGAGGACCCCAAATAGGGCGAGACAGAAAAACAAGCCTGATTGATGAGTTGGAAGCAGAGATTGCCAGCCGAACGAAGAATATCCGCAAGGGTTCACGCTTTGAGAAAAGGAGACAATCTCTGATCAGGCCGGCGGCCGATCCCCTGCCTAAATGAGGGAAGCCATCCCTTGGTGGTCGTCTCGTGAATGTCACAAAGCATCCTTCTTCTGCTCCCGCTGCATCCCAAGAAAAAGGAAAAATAACCGATGTCGAGTTCACAGCCTACCCCCAAATCACGTAGGGACAATTGGAGCTCCGACCTTATTTTCATTCCTTGTCCCAGAACCAGGACTCGAGAAATTTGTCGCGGATTATGGGTTTAAAGAGCAGGACATCGCCGTTGG
Organism: Acorus calamus; assembly: GCA_030737845.1. NCBI lineage: Eukaryota > Viridiplantae > Streptophyta > Magnoliopsida > Acorales > Acoraceae > Acorus > Acorus calamus. The sequence goes on from CM060872.1 coordinate 12,213,335, forward strand.
GCTGATGGAGTCCATTTATCTTGATAGGGACAAATCCCTTGCTAACAACATTTCCTTGTCTAAGGCTAGTGCGTTGATACAAAGCCTTGCTTATATTAGGTATAAATTGAAGCTTTATACCCTATTTTACGAGAATCTTTTGTTCTTGTCGCGATTGCTCTCATTTTGTTTTTCAATGTTGTTTGGTGTTTAACGACCATATCGTGAGTGACACCGCGAGGGCCTTTTGTGAGTGCGAAGAGGAGCGGAAGCTCTGTGACATAGCTGAAGTCAATGAGAAGGCTTCCTGGAAAGAAAAATCTAAGGTAATTGAACAACTGAGAAATGACTTGACATCTGAAGATTTCGAGAAGGAAAAGGCTAAAAAAACTCGCACAGCCTTAGAAGCCGAACAAAAGAAAAAAGAAATGGAACTCGACTTCAGGATCAAAGTGCTTGAAAAGGTTAAGAATGAGTTTGGCCGGATTGAAAAATCCACCAAGGGGGCCGTGGCTAAGGCCTATGAGAAGGGTTATCGGAAGGGGTTTGCGGATTGAGAGAATAGAGTACCAGAGCCTGGTTCAGAGTTCGTCATACAAGTGCTTGGTCCTGCACTGCTCAAAGCTGAAGCTGACGACGATAGGTACAGCGCCCCGGACCAGACTTCTCGTGATTCCGCCCAGTTAGGGGACGTACCCGACCAGACCTCTATCTAGGCTTATGTTGTTCTTTTACATATTTGGATTGATAGATAGCACAATAATATGTGTTATTTCGTATTATTATTCATTTGGAGTGTATTAGGTTCATGTATGCTTAGGGTATATCCTAAGTTGCATGTTTGGTGTGATTCAGATCTAATTTTGTTAATGTCCAAGATGATATAGTTTAAATCTGATTTTATTATGGGACATTGAATTTTGAGTTAGATTTCATACAAAAGTAGAATTAGATCATCTGAATTCCTGTATCAAAAGTTATTAGTGTTTTTCCAATTATACCGTGGAGATAGAAAAGGTTTGGCAGCAGCCTTGTTTGATGTTAATTGTATAATTCAGAATAGCTAGATGGGTTATTAGATCTTGGCATAAACACAAAATGTGTAGATAATCTTCTAGGCTTTCTAATGGATTTTGAATTGTACAATTAGGAGCTAGATTATGAAAGTTATGATGGTTTGAGTCGAGCTACGTAGAATTTTAAAGGAGGGCAATCTGATAATTTGAGTGGATTTATCAATTCCCTTTAAGTGAATAGGTGCAGTCGGTGGTCTTGCTGTGGTTTTATGTGTGTTGAGAGAGTGAGAGAGAGAGAGAGAGAGAGTTAGCTGAGACTCATTTTCAAGTAAAAGGAGAAGGGGAGGAGGAGAGGAGATTGAAGAGAGTTTTGGTATGATCATTCAGTCCTTTGATTTTCTTTTGTGACTTGTTTTAGTTTGTTGGTTTGGATTTTTATTTAGGGGAGGTTATATTCATTTTGTTCTAGGGTTTTAATTGTTGATTTGGAGAAGAAGAAGAAGAAGAAGTGATGATAGTGTTGGGAGACTTGAGATGTGCTTAGAAAGGTGAGGTCGATTTCTGTCTTGTGAAGATCCTTGTGAATTTGATATTTAGAGATATATTTAGAGGATGTGTCTTCATATGATATGATCATCTATGTGTCAATATCTCATATATGAAATTTGGATTCATTATATTACCTGTGTCATAAGTTATGATCTATTTTATAAGGATTGTCCATATTCGAGTTGAAATTGACATGTTTCAGAAATATTCTATTTCAAACATTTAGAGATTGAATTGGATTATGATGTCTTCATGGATTATATTTTTAGCATATCAACGAATGTGTATGGTTTATTGCAGAATTATTGGATAAGTATTTGGTGCTGTGGAGATCAAAGTGTAGGGTTGTTTGCTACCCAGATTTATATATTATTGCCCAGATTTATTTGTGGTGAAGGTGTGATGTTTTCTTGTTGATTTTGAGGGAATTTAATTGCATGATAGCCTATGGATGAATGACTTTTGATAGTGTAGAATAATTGGTTTAGTAGTTGGAAGTTTAGGGTGTATTTTGCATTTGTTGGTCAGGATCTTAGGATATGTTATTGATTATTTTTCTATGCATGGATTCTTTATTTTTCTTGGCTGAATTGATGATGTTTGTTTGTCAGAGGGGTCTCCTCAATATGAGGAAGGTGGTGATCTTGTGTTTAGGCTTGTGGTGGGAATGACTATACTCCCACGAGTCCAGTGGCGATCATGTTATCGTTGGACTCTTCGAGGCACGTGATTCAGTGCGGGACGTAGGACTCATATCTGTAAGTGGATCTAACTTGGCACTCTGATATTATAGTTCTATGCTAAGTCATGTTTATGGTATGATATTATACATGTATGCATCACTTGGTGGCATCCATAGGCATGATTAAATATGTTTAATTGAGATTGCATGATTACTTGACATATATATAATTATATTACATTGTCACATGCTGATACATTAATTAAGCCTCGAATGTATAGTTAAAGGTAGGATTTGATATTATTATATAATGTCATATCTTGAATGCATGCTCATGATCTATTACTTTATCAATTGCATTTTATGTTCTGACATCAGCAAGATTTATCAATCTTTGCCTAAAGATCTAGTTAGAGATACTGCTAGGGATAGGGGGATCTATTTGATCGTACGGGTCAGATCCTATTACTTGATGTGGTTTACCTCATAAGTCCTCGACCGGTCTGTGTCGAGCCTATTCGAGGTGGGTTGTATGATAGTTCTTGTGAGTCAAGAGTGCGAACCTGCAGTTGAGGTGAGGGTAAACTCTGGGTGTTTTTCATGAGGGAGCGTTTTCAAGGTTCATCCTGGACGCCCATGATATCCGATAGTTCAAATCGGCTACGCGTCAGATCGGTTGAATGATGGAGAGCCTTAGCCAAGACACTGGATTTGATGGTTTAGTTTTGCATTGAGATGCTTCGTGTGAGTTAGTTGAGGTGAGGGTAAACTCTGGGTGTCCTTCACGAGGGAGTTTTTTCAAGGTTCATCCTGGACGCCCACGGTATCCGATAGTCAAATCGACTGCGCGTTAGAGTGGTTGGATGACAGAGAGCCTTAGCCAAGATACTAAGTTTATCGGCCCTGTTCGCAAAGTGATGGTGTCTAGGGTGGGATCTATTGATGCAGTTCGTACTGCAGTCAGGCTTTGGTGGACTTCATGGGTGGAGTGGTACTCCCTGTACTAGCCGAGCCGATGCATGTGCAGAAATGGGTTGCCTAAGAGAAGTCACTGCGTGGCAGGAGGAACTGTGAGGCATTGTGTGTAGTGACATTTCAGTAACTAGTATTTATATATGTATAGATATAGCGTTGCTAACATGGGATGGATCCCATGTGGTATAAGATGCAGAAGGATCTATCTTTATGTTAGGGACATAATAAGGTAAGTGTGAGTTGGCCTCCTGTGGTATGGGACGCAGACTGATCGGCTTATACTAGATAGTCATTTATGTATATTTTATGGATGTGTTGGAACAGTACTGTGAGGTGCCTTGTGGTTAGGTTCATTCACTAGGCCTTCACCGATTTACACCGTACTTTTATAGGTTTCATCCAGGTATTGCGCAAGATTGGTGAGTTGGGTTTGGTTAAAGATTTTGTGCGTCTCTCGGTGATTTGGTGAGCCTGTCAGTTTCCTATTGTTCTTCGTACCAGGTGTTTGTTGTTATTATTGGCATGTATCGGACTGTATTTGTAATTATGACTTATGTTCACACGGGACGGTGATTGTGTATTCTTTTGAGGGCCAATATTATCTGTTCTATGGCCCGTATATTAATTAATTTATTCATATACTCTTCCGATGTCGTCTATTATCTTTCAATCCTTTATTCCTTGTGATTTATTCTGATTATGATTGTCACGCCCCAGAGCGGCCGTCTCCGAGACGTGGCAAATATATAATATCAGCAATCCATACACGAGGTCAATAAAAGACTCTACTCAATCATCAAAGGTACTTAAAACATTTAACAAGGAAGCTGACATGATATATAAACATATGACGGAAGCTTAAAATGACTTAGTCTGTAATTTAAAGACATATTACAGACCGGAACACATAATCAACTGTCCTGTGAGAGCCAATATACAACAAAGACATCAAACACCAGTACTGTGCTCAATCACGAGTAGCAATACATACAAGGAAACGGGGGATGCTGATGGCCTCTCTCACTCGCAGATCCAAAACACGTGCGCTGCTCTGCTACGGTACTGCGCCTATGGAAGCTCCACCTTCAGGTCCGGCTCAGCGACAACTGGAGGAAAACATATGCGAGGGGTGAGCCACACGCTCAGTGAATGGTACGATCCATGCATCACAACACATATTAATCTTTCAAGCATTCAAGTCTCAATAATCGAAACAACAACTTAAGTTGGCGGTTGGGTGTTGACCCAAACCTGCCACGCCACATTAAATATTCTGAGTGTTTGGGGTTCCAACGGAAGGAACAGTCACTTAAGTCCTTGGGTTGGGTCTCAACCCAACCCACTACTCCCTCACCGTCACCCTCACCCTTAGGTGACATAGGATTATTGGGGAAAAGGTCAACTGGTCTACGCCTTTCGTCTTCCGGTAGCCCTCTGCCGAGTAGCCTCGACCTGGTATCCTCCCATGACCTCTACCTCTACCGTATGGGCGCACCACCCGGCGTCATGAATAGCGTCTGGGAGAGCCTAGCAGGACAACTAAACCCGGGTAGCTTCGACACGGAAGCGACGAAGGGGAGAGCACTTGACATACGCGGTTTCGATCCTCATGGATCCGTCGTCGGTAAGGTTACGAATTCTCATGAATTCCCACCAGAGCGCATAACTCAGATGCGGGAAAGACAGATGATTCGTAATATCGATGCCACAGTATGACCCATCAAAGGTCATACACTTGCTTAATCTTATTAAGCAAGGTTCATGGCCTCTATATATATATACATAAGATATGTCTAGAGATATAATCTACAACACATAATTAATTACACAAAGAATTAATCAAGGAAGCATACAAGTAATGCTATAACCAAATTTTAATACTGTCTAAGGCATGCTTGGGCTCATATGTATAACACATGGATGTAATACTCTAGTATACAAGTCTAACATGATAGAAAAATATTTAAGGTCACTACCTTATTCATGCCTTATACTCATGCCTTATACTCATGCATACATGTAAATAATAACGCATGAATAACCTAGCATGGGACACAATACATAGACAAGTATGGGTCCCTACTCATGGTACTAGGGTGTATGATCCTAACATATTAAGTTTTAGAATGACATGGATGCAACCAAGCAAGATAAGCAATAACATGCACACTTAAGAAGGTTAATATGTGGTTACGGTGCCCCAGGGGAGGGCAATGCACGTCTACATGCATCGAACACCTCCCGACTGGGTTGGATTGACCCACTCACCGTAAACCGGGTTGTCGCGGGACCGCTCGCCAAGATCTGCAAGACAGGGCATCCAAATAGGTGAGTAAAATCCACATAAAGACACTTAAAACAACTAGAAATGCTAAGGACTTGGATATGCACGCATACGGGCTCGCACGCATGCGAGTACGCACGTACGCGCACCTGTCCGAGTGCCCCGACACTTACCCGAGCCCCCGGGCAGCCACACGCATGGCCCCCGCACGCGTACGCACGTGCAAGCACGCGCGCACGCGCCCCCGCGCTCGATGGCGCACTGACCCGCGCCTCCGGACGCGCTGCCCGCACGTCCAGCCCCTCGCCGCGCACCCGGACGCGCACTCGCGCGCCCAGACGCGCAGCTCGCGCACGCGCGCACGCTCGCGCGCGCCTGCGCTCGCTCCCGCGCACAGTGCGCGACACTGTGCCTCGCACGTTCCGCCCTCCCCCGCGCGCGCCTGTGCTCGCGCGCCTGCGCTCGCGCGCCCGCGCGCACGCGCAGCGCGCGTCTGCACCCTCGCCAGGCCGCCAGGGCCTCTCCTGCGCGCGTCTCTGCGCGCGCACGCGCGCGGATGGACCCGCGCGCGCGCCCAGGGCTGTCAAGCCCCCTTCTTGCCCTCTCCACTCACCCCTAACTCAAACACTTAGCATGCATGACTCCCTAACAGCCCCTAACACTAAGAAACCAAAGAAAAGAGGGGGAAAGAAAGCTACCAAAGGAGGGGGAAGGGAATGGTGGGGTTTCGGGGCCCCTCGGGTGCACCCGGCGCAACCTCCACCACAACCACCACTACCACCCCTCCCTAGCCTTCCAACCAGCCCCTACTTGGCTGAAAACAGTGGATAAAGGGGGTTCTAAAGGAAGCTAAAGAGAGGGAATCAACAACAACACACATAAACACACACATAGTCACACACACCTTTGTATTTGGTGAGCTCTTCTTCTCCTTCACTTCTCACACACTCACACACACTTAGAAAAAAAAATAAACAAAGAGAGGGAGTGAAAAGAAATGCACGTTGACAAGGGGAGAGGGAGAGAGAGAGGGAGAGAAAAAGAGAGAGAGAGAGCACTTAATGCTCAAAAAGGTGTTAGGTGAGTTTTGACTTTGGTCAACTCAACCAAGCAAAAAAACAAAACCCATTGACTAGTCAAAAGTCACATTTGACTAGTCAAGGTCTTCTTTGACTTGGTCCAAGTCACCCTTTGACTTGGTCAAGGTCTTCTCTCTTTGACTTTCCCAAATTTGACCAAAATCCGGATACGATTCGGAACTGCATAATTTCCTAAAATGTAACCGGAATTCGATGAAAAATTTATGGGTGGTATAAAACGGTACCAGGACCCATAATCCGCAGTCAGATTTTCAATCGGAGTTTTCCTAGCTCCCGCAGATGGCTAAAAGCCAAAATCTTTGCGGTTCCGATCGAAAAAAGAAAATTCCAAAAATGGCCAGAATTGACCCAAGGGTTACCAGAAGGCTGAAAAGTGACACATATATAACATTCTTCCCCCCTTAGGAAATTTTGTCCACAAAATTTAATTACAAAAACATCTAAGAAGGAAAAAGATGTGGATATGCGTCACGCATGGCGTCCTCGCGCTCCCAAGTGGCCTCGGCACCAGAGCGGTGCTGCCAACGCACCTTGACCAACTGGACGGTCTTGGTGCGGAGCTTCTTCTCGCGACGGTCCAAGATCTCGATCGGCTGCTCCACGAATGACAAGTCCGGCTCGAAGACAAGCGGCTCGTACGGGATGATGTGGGCAGGATCGTGGACGTAACGTCTCAGCTGCGAGACATGGAAGACGTCATGGGCTTGGGCCAAGTGTGGGGGCAAGGCTAATCGATAGGCCACCTCCCCAATCCGCTCCAGGATGAGAAACGGGCCTATAAAACGCGGACTCAGCTTGCCCCGTACGCCGAAACGGAAGATGCCCTTCGACGGGGACACCTTCAGGAAGACATGGTCACCAACCTCGAAGGCGAGCTCGCGGCGACGACGATCAGCGTAGCTCTTCTGACGGCTCTGAGCGGTGCGGATACGCTCACGAATCGTCCTGACTTTCTCTGAGGTTTGGCGAACGATCTCCGGTCCCTCCAACTGGCGCTCTCCGACCTCATCCCAGCACAAGGGAGACCTGCAGCTGCGCCCATAGAGTGCCTCATATGGTGCCATCCGAATACTCGAGTGGTAGCTGTTGTTGTAGGCGAACTCCACCAAAGGAAGATGCCTCTCCCAACTGCCTCCAAAATCGAGAACGCAGGCACGCAACATGTCCTCTAGGGTCTGAATCGTCCTCTCTGACTGGCCATCGGTCTGTGGGTGAAACGCCGTACTGAAATGGAGGTTCGTACCAAGGGCGTGCTGGAGGCTACGCCAGAACCTCGAGGTGAATCTCGCGTCTCTATCAGAAATGATACTGACCGGAGTGCCGTGGAGACGAACGATCTCTGAGACAAACAACTGCGCCAAGGTGTCCAGAGAGTCGGTGAGTCGGACGGGGAGGAAATGAGCAGACTTCGTCAGTCGGTCGACGATTACCCAGATGGCATCGCGACCCGAACGTGACTTCGGTAGACCCGAAACAAAGTCCATAGTAATCTGCTCCCACTTCCACTGAGGAATCTCAATGGACTGCAGCTTCCCCGCAGGGCGCTGATGCTCCGACTTCACCTGCTGGCATACCAAGCAACGGGCAACGAAACGGCCAACATCTGCCTTCATCCCGCGCCACCAGTAGCCACGACGAAGGCCCCTGTACATTTTTGTGCCACCAGGATGCACCGTGTACTTCGAACGATGGGCCTCGTCCAAGATCTTCTGCTTCAGCTCTGCGTCGTCAGGAATACATACCCGGCCTCTGAACCGCAGGATCCCATCCTCACGAATCTGGTAATCTGGTCGCTCACCCCGGGAGACGCCTTCAGAAAGGACCAGAAAGTGAGGGTCCCGCCCTTGTGCCGTGCGGATCTCGTCAAGGAGAACAGGCTGCACCACTAACCTGGCCAGAAAGCCTCCAGCAGGCGTCTCCTGCACGCTGATCCAACAAGCGGCCTCCTCCAGAAGCCTCCAACGACGCACTGCCAAATGGGCGGCCATGCCCAAAGGCTGCCTACTGAGAGCGTCTGCCACGACATTCGCCTTACCCGGATGATAAGCGATGTCGCAATCATAGTCCTTCAGGAACTCAACCCAACGTCTCTGGCGCATGTTGAGCTCTGGCTGGGACTGCAAGTAAGTCAGGCTCTTGTGATCCGTGAAGAGCTCGAACTCCTCGCCATAGAGGTAGTGCCTCCAAATCTTCAGTGCGAAGATGATCGCTGCTAACTCCAGGTCATGGGTGGGGTAATTCTGCTCATGGGGCTTCAACTGACGCGACGCGTAAGCAACAACCTTACCGTTCTGCATCAGGACGCAACCCAAACCCAGCCGCGACGCATCGGAGTAGACTGCGAATCCACCACTCCCAGACGGAATGGTAAGAACCGGCGCTGAGGTGAGTCTCCGCTTCAACTCCTGGAAGCTCTCCTCGCAAGATGGGGACCACTCGAACCGGACATCCTTCCGGGTGAGGCGGGTCAAAGGGACTGCTATCTTCGAGAAACCCTCAACAAACCTCCGATAATAACCCGCCAACCCAAGGAAGCTCCGAATCTCGGTGGGGTTCGACGGTCGCCGCCAATTCGACACGGCAAGCGTCTTGTCCGGGTCCACAGATATACCCTCACCGGAAATAACATGGCCAAGGAAGGCCACACGCTCCAACCAGAACTCGCACTTACTGAACTTGGCGAACAACTGATGTCGGGCCAAGGTCTCCAAGACAGTGCGAAGATGGTCAGCGTGCTCCTCAAGACTCCTCGAGTACACCAGAATATCGTCAATGAAGACTACTACAAAGGAGTCGAGGAAGGGTCGAAATACCCGGTTCATCAGATCCATGAAGGCTGCCGGCGCATTCGTCAACCCAAACGGCAGTACTCGAAACTCGTAGTGCCCGTAACGGGTGCGAAAGGCCGTCTTCGGAATATCCGACTCCCGGATCTTCAGCTGATAGTAGCCCGAACGGAGATCGATCTTTGAAAAGACACGCGCTCCCTGGAGCTGGTCAAATAGATCATCAATCCGCGGTAAGGGGTACTTGTTCTTCACGGTCCGCTTGTTCAGCTGTCTGTAATCAATACATAGACGCAGCGAACCGTCTTTCTTCCGCACGAACAGAACAGGGGCTCCCCACGGAGAGACACTCGGACGTGCAAACCCCTTATCGAGTAACTCCTCCAGCTGCTCCTTAAGCACCTTCAGCTCTGCCGGGGCCATCCGGTACGGAGCCCTCGAAATCGGCTCGGTCCCCGGAATTAGATTAATCTCAAACTCGATCGCGCGATCCGGTGGTAGACCCGGAAGATCATCGGGAAAAACCTCCGGATATTCCGCCACGACCGGAGTCTGACTGATATCTGCCCGCAGTGGTGCATCCTCCTCAGCAATGTACGCCAGAAAACCCTCGCATCCTCCCTGAAGGAGTCTCCACGCCTGGATGGACGATACGAATCCCAAAGGAGCCATGTCCCGATCGCCCACGAACTGGAAGGACCTCCGTCCAGGGATGCGGAAAGACACCGACTTTGCGAAACAGTCGATACTGGCGTGGCTAGCTGAGAGCCAATCCATCCCCAGGATGGCGTCGAAGTCCGTCATGGCGAGCTCGACCAACTCCACTGGAAACTCATGCTCCGCGATCGCCACGATACACCCCCGATACACCGAACGGAGGAGAATACGGTCTCCGACCGGTAATGATATCTCCAGCACCGCATCAAGAGGGGCTGACACCGCACCCATTCGCCTCGCGAAAGCGGGAGACACGAACGAGTGCGTGGCCCCGGAATCAAATAGCACATATGCAGGAAGCTGGGAGATCAGAACAATACCTCGAACGACGCTACCCGAAGCCTGCGCCTCATCGGCCGTAAGCGCTGCAACACGACCCTGAACGAGCTGTGGCTGAGGAGCAGGGGCACGCCTCGCAGGCTGCGCTGGCTGCCTCCTCTGCTCCACATGGCCACCCTGTGGCTGCTGCTGGTGACGCTGCGGCTGCGGCTGCTGACGTGGCTGCTGCTGCTGCGGCTGCTGTCGTGGCACAGGAGGTCGGCCAGCATCTGGGCAAGCATTGGCCAGATGCCCGACTCGCTGGCAGTGGTAACATCGTCGCGTCTCTGGTCCTCTAGCACGGATCGGAACGGCAGCAAAGGGTGCAGGACCCTGAACTGGCACCACTCCCACTGGTGTAGCGGCGGCCGCTGGTCGATCATGACGGGGCCGCTTGCTCTTGCGGCGTCCCTGGTCCTGACTCCCAGGAGTCCTCTGATCTGCTGTAGGGGTTTGAACCGATGAAGGAACCCCAAGGTCTCGCTCGACGGTCCTCGCACGGGACACTAGATCAGTGTACCTCGAGAATGCCTGAGAGGTCACGTGCACCCTGATGGTGTTGTTGAGACCCATCTCAAACCGTCGGCACCGCGTCTCCTCGTCCATCACTAAGGCTGGGGCGAACCGAGAAAGCCTCATGAAACGCGTGGAGTAGTCCGCAACAGACATGGTGCCCTGCGTCAGCTGCTCGAACTCCCGCATCACCATCTGGCGCGTCGAAAAGGGAAAATACTCCGCCAAGAAGTAACTCCGAAAATCGCTCCAGAGAAGTCGCCCCACTCCCTCGGGAATGTCCACCACTCGGGTAGCCCACCAGTCGGCGGCGTTACCCTTCAACATGAAAGTAGCCAGGGAGACACGCTGGCGGTCGGTGCAGTGCATGGTCGAGAAGATCTTGTCTATCTCCATCAACCAACGCTCAGGGGCAAGAGGGTCAGCCGTCATACCGTGGAACTCAGGAGGGTGAAGCTTCAGGAAGGCGGTGAGGCCGGCTTGATGCACACGTGCCGCGGCCTCAAGCTCCTCCTCCCGCTCTTCAGGTCCATGAACTCCCTCCACGGGGATCTCTGCTGGTGCCGGGGGTACCACTGGCACTACTGGTGGATCGGCCACTAAAGGTACCTGCGGGACCGCCTCGCGGGCCGCCCGCAGCTCCTGGATCTCTCGTGCCTGCTCAGCCAACGCCCTAGTCTGGGCCTCCAGTGCCCTAGTCTGAGTCTCTAGCAGGTCTGCTATCCTAGCGTAAGCACGCTCCCAGGCTGGAGGCTCCTGCGCAGGTCCTGGCCTCGCGGCCGAGGACATCTCGGTAGACTCCTCACCCCCGGTAGGTTCGGAAACCTCCGAGGCCTGAGGGAGACCGCGTCCGTGCATCCGTCTGCGAGGAGGCATATCAGCAACCTAAGAAACAGACACTAGGATCAGAATACTCATATAGAAATCCTAGGACTCATCTCTAAGACATCAATAAGACGACAATTGGCTCTGACAGGACCAGGCTCTGATACCAACTTTTGTCACGCCCCAGAGCGGCCGTCTCCGAGACGTGGCAAATATATAATATCAGCAATCCATACACGAGGTCAATAAAAGACTCTACTCAATCATCAAAGGTACTTAAAACATTTAACAAGGAAGCTGACATGATATATAAACATATGACGGAAGCTTAAAATGACTTAGTCTGTAATTTAAAGACATATTACAGACCGGAACACATAATCAACTGTCCTGTGAGAGCCAATATACAACAAAGACATCAAACACCAGTACTGTGCTCAATCACGAGTAGCAATACATACAAGGAAACGGGGGATGCTGATGGCCTCTCTCACTCGCAGATCCAAAACACGTGCGCTGCTCTGCTACGGTACTGCGCCTATGGAAGCTCCACCTTCAGGTCCGGCTCAGCGACAACTGGAGGAAAACATATGCGAGGGGTGAGCCACACGCTCAGTGAATGGTACGATCCATGCATCACAACACATATTAATCTTTCAAGCATTCAAGTCTCAATAATCGAAACAACAACTTAAGTTGGCGGTTGGGTGTTGACCCAAACCTGCCACGCCACATTAAATATTCTGAGTGTTTGGGGTTCCAACGGAAGGAACAGTCACTTAAGTCCTTGGGTTGGGTCTCAACCCAACCCACTACTCCCTCACCGTCACCCTCACCCTTAGGTGACATAGGATTATTGGGGAAAAGGTCAACTGGTCTACGCCTTTCGTCTTCCGGTAGCCCTCTGCCGAGTAGCCTCGACCTGGTATCCTCCCATGACCTCTACCTCTACCGTATGGGCGCACCACCCGGCGTCATGAATAGCGTCTGGGAGAGCCTAGCAGGACAACTAAACCCGGGTAGCTTCGACACGGAAGCGACGAAGGGGAGAGCACTTGACATACGCGGTTTCGATCCTCATGGATCCGTCGTCGGTAAGGTTACGAATTCTCATGAATTCCCACCAGAGCGCATAACTCAGATGCGGGAAAGACAGATGATTCGTAATATCGATGCCACAGTATGACCCATCAAAGGTCATACACTTGCTTAATCTTATTAAGCAAGGTTCATGGCCTCTATATATATATACATAAGATATGTCTAGAGATATAATCTACAACACATAATTAATTACACAAAGAATTAATCAAGGAAGCATACAAGTAATGCTATAACCAAATTTAATACTGTCTAAGGCATGCTTGGGCTCATATGTATAACACATGGATGTAATACTCTAGTATACAAGTCTAACATGATAGAAAAATATTTAAGGTCACTACCTTATTCATGCCTTATACTCATGCCTTATACTCATGCATACATGTAAATAATAACGCATGAATAACCTAGCATGGGACACAATACATAGACAAGTATGGGTCCCTACTCATGGTACTAGGGTGTATGATCCTAACATATTAAGTTTAGAATGACATGGATGCAACCAAGCAAGATAAGCAATAACATGCACACTTAAGAAGGTTAATATGTGGTTACGGTGCCCCAGGGGAGGGCAATGCACGTCTACATGCATCGAACACCTCCCGACTGGGTTGGATTGACCCACTCACCGTAAACCGGGTTGTCGCGGGACCGCTCGCCAAGATCTGCAAGACAGGGCATCCAAATAGGTGAGTAAAATCCACATAAAGACACTTAAAACAACTAGAAATGCTAAGGACTTGGATATGCACGCATACGGGCTCGCACGCATGCGAGTACGCACGTACGCGCACCTGTCCGAGTGCCCCGACACTTACCCGAGCCCCCGGGCAGCCACACGCATGGCCCCCGCACGCGTACGCACGTGCAAGCACGCGCGCACGCGCCCCCGCGCTCGATGGCGCACTGACCCGCGCCTCCGGACGCGCTGCCCGCACGTCCAGCCCCTCGCCGCGCACCCGGACGCGCACTCGCGCGCCCAGACGCGCAGCTCGCGCACGCGCGCACGCTCGCGCGCGCCTGCGCTCGCTCCCGCGCACAGTGCGCGACACTGTGCCTCGCACGTTCCGCCCTCCCCCGCGCGCGCCTGTGCTCGCGCGCCTGCGCTCGCGCGCCCGCGCGCACGCGCAGCGCGCGTCTGCACCCTCGCCAGGCCGCCAGGGCCTCTCCTGCGCGCGTCTCTGCGCGCGCACGCGCGCGGATGGACCCGCGCGCGCGCCCAGGGCTGTCAAGCCCCCTTCTTGCCCTCTCCACTCACCCCTAACTCAAACACTTAGCATGCATGACTCCCTAACAGCCCCTAACACTAAGAAACCAAAGAAAAGAGGGGGAAAGAAAGCTACCAAAGGAGGGGGAAGGGAATGGTGGGGTTTCGGGGCCCCTCGGGTGCACCCGGCGCAACCTCCACCACAACCACCACTACCACCCCTCCCTAGCCTTCCAACCAGCCCCTACTTGGCTGAAAACAGTGGATAAAGGGGGTTCTAAAGGAAGCTAAAGAGAGGGAATCAACAACAACACACATAATGTCACGCCCCAGAGCGGCCGTCTCCGAGACGTGGCAAATATATAATATCAGCAATCCATACACGAGGTCAATAAAAGACTCTACTCAATCATCAAAGGTACTTAAAACATTTAACAAGGAAGCTGACATGATATATAAACATATGACGGAAGCTTAAAATGACTTAGTCTGTAATTTAAAGACATATTACAGACCGGAACACATAATCAACTGTCCTGTGAGAGCCAATATACAACAAAGACATCAAACACCAGTACTGTGCTCAATCACGAGTAGCAATACATACAAGGAAACGGGGGATGCTGATGGCCTCTCTCACTCGCAGATCCAAAACACGTGCGCTGCTCTGCTACGGTACTGCGCCTATGGAAGCTCCACCTTCAGGTCCGGCTCAGCGACAACTGGAGGAAAACATATGCGAGGGGTGAGCCACACGCTCAGTGAATGGTACGATCCATGCATCACAACACATATTAATCTTTCAAGCATTCAAGTCTCAATAATCGAAACAACAACTTAAGTTGGCGGTTGGGTGTTGACCCAAACCTGCCACGCCACATTAAATATTCTGAGTGTTTGGGGTTCCAACGGAAGGAACAGTCACTTAAGTCCTTGGGTTGGGTCTCAACCCAACCCACTACTCCCTCACCGTCACCCTCACCCTTAGGTGACATAGGATTATTGGGGAAAAGGTCAACTGGTCTACGCCTTTCGTCTTCCGGTAGCCCTCTGCCGAGTAGCCTCGACCTGGTATCCTCCCATGACCTCTACCTCTACCGTATGGGCGCACCACCCGGCGTCATGAATAGCGTCTGGGAGAGCCTAGCAGGACAACTAAACCCGGGTAGCTTCGACACGGAAGCGACGAAGGGGAGAGCACTTGACATACGCGGTTTCGATCCTCATGGATCCGTCGTCGGTAAGGTTACGAATTCTCATGAATTCCCACCAGAGCGCATAACTCAGATGCGGGAAAGACAGATGATTCGTAATATCGATGCCACAGTATGACCCATCAAAGGTCATACACTTGCTTAATCTTATTAAGCAAGGTTCATGGCCTCTATATATATATACATAAGATATGTCTAGAGATATAATCTACAACACATAATTAATTACACAAAGAATTAATCAAGGAAGCATACAAGTAATGCTATAACCAAATTTTAATACTGTCTAAGGCATGCTTGGGCTCATATGTATAACACATGGATGTAATACTCTAGTATACAAGTCTAACATGATAGAAAAATATTTAAGGTCACTACCTTATTCATGCCTTATACTCATGCCTTATACTCATGCATACATGTAAATAATAACGCATGAATAACCTAGCATGGGACACAATACATAGACAAGTATGGGTCCCTACTCATGGTACTAGGGTGTATGATCCTAACATATTAAGTTTTAGAATGACATGGATGCAACCAAGCAAGATAAGCAATAACATGCACACTTAAGAAGGTTAATATGTGGTTACGGTGCCCCAGGGGAGGGCAATGCACGTCTACATGCATCGAACACCTCCCGACTGGGTTGGATTGACCCACTCACCGTAAACCGGGTTGTCGCGGGACCGCTCGCCAAGATCTGCAAGACAGGGCATCCAAATAGGTGAGTAAAATCCACATAAAGACACTTAAAACAACTAGAAATGCTAAGGACTTGGATATGCACGCATACGGGCTCGCACGCATGCGAGTACGCACGTACGCGCACCTGTCCGAGTGCCCCGACACTTACCCGAGCCCCCGGGCAGCCACACGCATGGCCCCCGCACGCGTACGCACGTGCAAGCACGCGCGCACGCGCCCCCGCGCTCGATGGCGCACTGACCCGCGCCTCCGGACGCGCTGCCCGCACGTCCAGCCCCTCGCCGCGCACCCGGACGCGCACTCGCGCGCCCAGACGCGCAGCTCGCGCACGCGCGCACGCTCGCGCGCGCCTGCGCGCGCTCCCGCGCACAGTGCGCGACACTGTGCCTCGCACGTTCCGCCCTCCCCCGCGCGCGCCTGCGCTCGCGCGCCTGCGCTCGCGCGCCCGCGCGCACGCGCAGCGCGCGTCTGCACCCTCGCCAGGCCGCCAGGGCCTCTCCTGCGCGCGTCTCTGCGCGCGCACGCGCGCGGATGGACCCGCGCGCGCGCCCAGGGCTGTCAAGCCCCCTTCTTGCCCTCTCCACTCACCCCTAACTCAAACACTTAGCATGCATGACTCCCTAACAGCCCCTAACACTAAGAAACCAAAGAAAAGAGGGGGAAAGAAAGCTACCAAAGGAGGGGGAAGGGAATGGTGGGGTTTCGGGGCCCCTCGGGTGCACCCGGCGCAACCTCCACCACAACCACCACTACCACCCCTCCCTAGCCTTCCAACCAGCCCCTACTTGGCTGAAAACAGTGGATAAAGGGGGTTCTAAAGGAAGCTAAAGAGAGGGAATCAACAACAACACACATAAACACACACATAGTCACACACACCTTTGTATTTGGTGAGCTCTTCTTCTCCTTCACTTCTCACACACTCACACACACTTAGAAAAAAAAATAAACAAAGAGAGGGAGTGAAAAGAAATGCACGTTGACAAGGGGAGAGGGAGAGAGAGAGGGAGAGAAAAAGAGAGAGAGAGCACTTAATGCTCAAAAAGGTGTTAGGTGAGTTTTGACTTTGGTCAACTCAACCAAGCAAAAAAACAAAACCCATTGACTAGTCAAAAGTCACATTTGACTAGTCAAGGTCTTCTTTGACTTGGTCCAAGTCACCCTTTGACTTGGTCAAGGTCTTCTCTCTTTGACTTTCCCAAATTTGACCAAAATCCGGATACGATTCGGAACTGCATAATTTCCTAAAATGTAACCGGAATTCGATGAAAAATTTATGGGTGGTATAAAACGGTACCAGGACCCATAATCCGCAGTCAGATTTTCAATCGGAGTTTTCCTAGCTCCCGCAGATGGCTAAAAGCCAAAATCTTTGCGGTTCCGATCGAAAAAAGAAAATTCCAAAAATGGCCAGAATTGACCCAAGGGTTACCAGAAGGCTGAAAAGTGACACATATATAACATTCTTCCCCCCTTAGGAAATTTTGTCCACAAAATTTAATTACAAAAACATCTAAGAAGGAAAAAGATGTGGATATGCGTCACGCATGGCGTCCTCGCGCTCCCAAGTGGCCTCGGCACCAGAGCGGTGCTGCCAACGCACCTTGACCAACTGGACGGTCTTGGTGCGGAGCTTCTTCTCGCGACGGTCCAAGATCTCGATCGGCTGCTCCACGAATGACAAGTCCGGCTCGAAGACAAGCGGCTCGTACGGGATGATGTGGGCAGGATCGTGGACGTAACGTCTCAGCTGCGAGACATGGAAGACGTCATGGGCTTGGGCCAAGTGTGGGGGCAAGGCTAATCGATAGGCCACCTCCCCAATCCGCTCCAGGATGAGAAACGGGCCTATAAAACGCGGACTCAGCTTGCCCCGTACGCCGAAACGGAAGATGCCCTTCGACGGGGACACCTTCAGGAAGACATGGTCACCAACCTCGAAGGCGAGCTCGCGGCGACGACGATCAGCGTAGCTCTTCTGACGGCTCTGAGCGGTGCGGATACGCTCACGAATCGTCCTGACTTTCTCTGAGGTTTGGCGAACGATCTCCGGTCCCTCCAACTGGCGCTCTCCGACCTCATCCCAGCACAAGGGAGACCTGCAGCTGCGCCCATAGAGTGCCTCATATGGTGCCATCCGAATACTCGAGTGGTAGCTGTTGTTGTAGGCGAACTCCACCAAAGGAAGATGCCTCTCCCAACTGCCTCCAAAATCGAGAACGCAGGCACGCAACATGTCCTCTAGGGTCTGAATCGTCCTCTCTGACTGGCCATCGGTCTGTGGGTGAAACGCCGTACTGAAATGGAGGTTCGTACCAAGGGCGTGCTGGAGGCTACGCCAGAACCTCGAGGTGAATCTCGCGTCTCTATCAGAAATGATACTGACCGGAGTGCCGTGGAGACGAACGATCTCTGAGACAAACAACTGCGCCAAGGTGTCCAGAGAGTCGGTGAGTCGGACGGGGAGGAAATGAGCAGACTTCGTCAGTCGGTCGACGATTACCCAGATGGCATCGCGACCCGAACGTGACTTCGGTAGACCCGAAACAAAGTCCATAGTAATCTGCTCCCACTTCCACTGAGGAATCTCAATGGACTGCAGCTTCCCCGCAGGGCGCTGATGCTCCGACTTCACCTGCTGGCATACCAAGCAACGGGCAACGAAACGGCCAACATCTGCCTTCATCCCGCGCCACCAGTAGCCACGACGAAGGCCCCTGTACATTTTTGTGCCACCAGGATGCACCGTGTACTTCGAACGATGGGCCTCGTCCAAGATCTTCTGCTTCAGCTCTGCGTCGTCAGGAATACATACCCGGCCTCTGAACCGCAGGATCCCATCCTCACGAATCTGGTAATCTGGTCGCTCACCCCGGGAGACGCCTTCAGAAAGGACCAGAAAGTGAGGGTCCCGCCCTTGTGCCGTGCGGATCTCGTCAAGGAGAACAGGCTGCACCACTAACCTGGCCAGAAAGCCTCCAGCAGGCGTCTCCTGCACGCTGATCCAACAAGCGGCCTCCTCCAGAAGCCTCCAACGACGCACTGCCAAATGGGCGGCCATGCCCAAAGGCTGCCTACTGAGAGCGTCTGCCACGACATTCGCCTTACCCGGATGATAAGCGATGTCGCAATCATAGTCCTTCAGGAACTCAACCCAACGTCTCTGGCGCATGTTGAGCTCTGGCTGGGACTGCAAGTAAGTCAGGCTCTTGTGATCCGTGAAGAGCTCGAACTCCTCGCCATAGAGGTAGTGCCTCCAAATCTTCAGTGCGAAGATGATCGCTGCTAACTCCAGGTCATGGGTGGGGTAATTCTGCTCATGGGGCTTCAACTGACGCGACGCGTAAGCAACAACCTTACCGTTCTGCATCAGGACGCAACCCAAACCCAGCCGCGACGCATCGGAGTAGACTGCGAATCCACCACTCCCAGACGGAATGGTAAGAACCGGCGCTGAGGTGAGTCTCCGCTTCAACTCCTGGAAGCTCTCCTCGCAAGATGGGGACCACTCGAACCGGACATCCTTCCGGGTGAGGCGGGTCAAAGGGACTGCTATCTTCGAGAAACCCTCAACAAACCTCCGATAATAACCCGCCAACCCAAGGAAGCTCCGAATCTCGGTGGGGTTCGACGGTCGCCGCCAATTCGACACGGCAAGCGTCTTGTCCGGGTCCACAGATATACCCTCACCGGAAATAACATGGCCAAGGAAGGCCACACGCTCCAACCAGAACTCGCACTTACTGAACTTGGCGAACAACTGATGTCGGGCCAAGGTCTCCAAGACAGTGCGAAGATGGTCAGCGTGCTCCTCAAGACTCCTCGAGTACACCAGAATATCGTCAATGAAGACTACTACAAAGGAGTCGAGGAAGGGTCGAAATACCCGGTTCATCAGATCCATGAAGGCTGCCGGCGCATTCGTCAACCCAAACGGCAGTACTCGAAACTCGTAGTGCCCGTAACGGGTGCGAAAGGCCGTCTTCGGAATATCCGACTCCCGGATCTTCAGCTGATAGTAGCCCGAACGGAGATCGATCTTTGAAAAGACACGCGCTCCCTGGAGCTGGTCAAATAGATCATCAATCCGCGGTAAGGGGTACTTGTTCTTCACGGTCCGCTTGTTCAGCTGTCTGTAATCAATACATAGACGCAGCGAACCGTCTTTCTTCCGCACGAACAGAACAGGGGCTCCCCACGGAGAGACACTCGGACGTGCAAACCCCTTATCGAGTAACTCCTCCAGCTGCTCCTTAAGCACCTTCAGCTCTGCCGGGGCCATCCGGTACGGAGCCCTCGAAATCGGCTCGGTCCCCGGAATTAGATTAATCTCAAACTCGATCGCGCGATCCGGTGGTAGACCCGGAAGATCATCGGGAAAAACCTCCGGATATTCCGCCACGACCGGAGTCTGACTGATATCTGCCCGCAGTGGTGCATCCTCCTCAGCAATGTACGCCAGAAAACCCTCGCATCCTCCCTGAAGGAGTCTCCACGCCTGGATGGACGATACGAATCCCAAAGGAGCCATGTCCCGATCGCCCACGAACTGGAAGGACCTCCGTCCAGGGATGCGGAAAGACACCGACTTTGCGAAACAGTCGATACTGGCGTGGCTAGCTGAGAGCCAATCCATCCCCAGGATGGCGTCGAAGTCCGTCATGGCGAGCTCGACCAACTCCACTGGAAACTCATGCTCCGCGATCGCCACGATACACCCCCGATACACCGAACGGAGGAGAATACGGTCTCCGACCGGTAATGATATCTCCAGCACCGCATCAAGAGGGGCTGACACCGCACCCATTCGCCTCGCGAAAGCGGGAGACACGAACGAGTGCGTGGCCCCGGAATCAAATAGCACATATGCAGGAAGCTGGGAGATCAGAACAATACCTCGAACGACGCTACCCGAAGCCTGCGCCTCATCGGCCGTAAGCGCTGCAACACGACCCTGAACGAGCTGTGGCTGAGGAGCAGGGGCACGCCTCGCAGGCTGCGCTGGCTGCCTCCTCTGCTCCACATGGCCACCCTGTGGCTGCTGCTGGTGACGCTGCGGCTGCGGCTGCTGACGTGGCTGCTGCTGCTGCGGCTGCTGTCGTGGCACAGGAGGTCGGCCAGCATCTGGGCAAGCATTGGCCAGATGCCCGACTCGCTGGCAGTGGTAACATCGTCGCGTCTCTGGTCCTCTAGCACGGATCGGAACGGCAGCAAAGGGTGCAGGACCCTGAACTGGCACCACTCCCACTGGTGTAGCGGCGGCCGCTGGTCGATCATGACGGGGCCGCTTGCTCTTGCGGCGTCCCTGGTCCTGACTCCCAGGAGTCCTCTGATCTGCTGTAGGGGTTTGAACCGATGAAGGAACCCCAAGGTCTCGCTCGACGGTCCTCGCACGGGACACTAGATCAGTGTACCTCGAGAATGCCTGAGAGGTCACGTGCACCCTGATGGTGTTGTTGAGACCCATCTCAAACCGTCGGCACCGCGTCTCCTCGTCCATCACTAAGGCTGGGGCGAACCGAGAAAGCCTCATGAAACGCGTGGAGTAGTCCGCAACAGACATGGTGCCCTGCGTCAGCTGCTCGAACTCCCGCATCACCATCTGGCGCGTCGAAAAGGGAAAATACTCCGCCAAGAAGTAACTCCGAAAATCGCTCCAGAGAAGTCGCCCCACTCCCTCGGGAATGTCCACCACTCGGGTAGCCCACCAGTCGGCGGCGTTACCCTTCAACATGAAAGTAGCCAGGGAGACACGCTGGCGGTCGGTGCAGTGCATGGTCGAGAAGATCTTGTCTATCTCCATCAACCAACGCTCAGGGGCAAGAGGGTCAGCCGTCATACCGTGGAACTCAGGAGGGTGAAGCTTCAGGAAGGCGGTGAGGCCGGCTGATGCACACGTGCCGCGGCCTCAAGCTCCTCCTCCCGCTCTTCAGGTCCATGAACTCCCTCCACGGGGATCTCTGCTGGTGCCGGGGGTACCACTGGCACTACTGGTGGATCGGCCACTAAAGGTACCTGCGGGACCGCCTCGCGGGCCGCCCGCAGCTCCTGGATCTCTCGTGCCTGCTCAGCCAACGCCCTAGTCTGGGCCTCCAGTGCCCTAGTCTGAGTCTCTAGCAGGTCTGCTATCCTAGCGTAAGCACGCTCCCAGGCTGGAGGCTCCTGCGCAGGTCCTGGCCTCGCGGCCGAGGACATCTCGGTAGACTCCTCACCCCCGGTAGGTTCGGAAACCTCCGAGGCCTGAGGGAGACCGCGTCCGTGCATCCGTCTGCGAGGAGGCATATCAGCAACCTAAGAAACAGACACTAGGATCAGAATACTCATATAGAAATCCTAGGACTCATCTCTAAGACATCAATAAGACGACAATTGGCTCTGACAGGACCAGGCTCTGATACCAACTTTTGTCACGCCCCAGAGCGGCCGTCTCCGAGACGTGGCAAATATATAATATCAGCAATCCATACACGAGGTCAATAAAAGACTCTACTCAATCATCAAAGGTACTTAAAACATTTAACAAGGAAGCTGACATGATATATAAACATATGACGGAAGCTTAAAATGACTTAGTCTGTAATTTAAAGACATATTACAGACCGGAACACATAATCAACTGTCCTGTGAGAGCCAATATACAACAAAGACATCAAACACCAGTACTGTGCTCAAGCACGAGTAGCAATACATACAAGGAAACGGGGGATGCTGATGGCCTCTCTCACTCGCAGATCCAAAACACGTGCGCTGCTCTGCTACGGTACTGCGCCTATGGAAGCTCCACCTTCAGGTCCGGCTCAGCGACAACTGGAGGAAAACATATGCGAGGGGTGAGCCACACGCTCAGTGAATGGTACGATCCATGCATCACAACACATATTAATCTTTCAAGCATTCAAGTCTCAATAATCGAAACAACAACTTAAGTTGGCGGTTGGGTGTTGACCCAAACCTGCCACGCCACATTAAATATTCTGAGTGTTTGGGGTTCCAACGGAAGGAACAGTCACTTAAGTCCTTGGGTTGGGTCTCAACCCAACCCACTACTCCCTCACCGTCACCCTCACCCTTAGGTGACATAGGATTATTGGGGAAAAGGTCAACTGGTCTACGCCTTTCGTCTTCCGGTAGCCCTCTGCCGAGTAGCCTCGACCTGGTATCCTCCCATGACCTCTACCTCTACCGTATGGGCGCACCACCCGGCGTCATGAATAGCGTCTGGGAGAGCCTAGCAGGACAACTAAACCCGGGTAGCTTCGACACGGAAGCGACGAAGGGGAGAGCACTTGACATACGCGGTTTCGATCCTCATGGATCCGTCGTCGGTAAGGTTACGAATTCTCATGAATTCCCACCAGAGCGCATAACTCAGATGCGGGAAAGACAGATGATTCGTAATATCGATGCCACAGTATGACCCATCAAAGGTCATACACTTGCTTAATCTTATTAAGCAAGGTTCATGGCCTCTATATATATATACATAAGATATGTCTAGAGATATAATCTACAACACATAATTAATTACACAAAGAATTAATCAAGGAAGCATACAAGTAATGCTATAACCAAATTTAATACTGTCTAAGGCATGCTTGGGCTCATATGTATAACACATGGATGTAATACTCTAGTATACAAGTCTAACATGATAGAAAAATATTTAAGGTCACTACCTTATTCATGCCTTATACTCATGCCTTATACTCATGCATACATGTAAATAATAACGCATGAATAACCTAGCATGGGACACAATACATAGACAAGTATGGGTCCCTACTCATGGTACTAGGGTGTATGATCCTAACATATTAAGTTTTAGAATGACATGGATGCAACCAAGCAAGATAAGCAATAACATGCACACTTAAGAAGGTTAATATGTGGTTACGGTGCCCCAGGGGAGGGCAATGCACGTCTACATGCATCGAACACCTCCCGACTGGGTTGGATTGACCCACTCACCGTAAACCGGGTTGTCGCGGGACCGCTCGCCAAGATCTGCAAGACAGGGCATCCAAATAGGTGAGTAAAATCCACATAAAGACACTTAAAACAACTAGAAATGCTAAGGACTTGGATATGCACGCATACGGGCTCGCACGCATGCGAGTACGCACGTACGCGCACCTGTCCGAGTGCCCCGACACTTACCCGAGCCCCCGGGCAGCCACACGCATGGCCCCCGCACGCGTACGCACGTGCAAGCACGCGCGCACGCGCCCCCGCGCTCGATGGCGCACTGACCCGCGCCTCCGGACGCGCTGCCCGCACGTCCAGCCCCTCGCCGCGCACCCGGACGCGCACTCGCGCGCCCAGACGCGCAGCTCGCGCACGCGCGCACGCTCGCGCGCGCCTGCGCGCGCTCCCGCGCACAGTGCGCGACACTGTGCCTCGCACGTTCCGCCCTCCCCCGCGCGCGCCTGCGCTCGCGCGCCTGCGCTCGCGCGCCCGCGCGCACGCGCAGCGCGCGTCTGCACCCTCGCCAGGCCGCCAGGGCCTCTCCTGCGCGCGTCTCTGCGCGCGCACGCGCGCGGATGGACCCGCGCGCGCGCCCAGGGCTGTCAAGCCCCCTTCTTGCCCTCTCCACTCACCCCTAACTCAAACACTTAGCATGCATGACTCCCTAACAGCCCCTAACACTAAGAAACCAAAGAAAAGAGGGGGAAAGAAAGCTACCAAAGGAGGGGGAAGGGAATGGTGGGGTTTCGGGGCCCCTCGGGTGCACCCGGCGCAACCTCCACCACAACCACCACTACCACCCCTCCCTAGCCTTCCAACCAGCCCCTACTTGGCTGAAAACAGTGGATAAAGGGGGTTCTAAAGGAAGCTAAAGAGAGGGAATCAACAACAACACACATAAACACACACATAGTCACACACACCTTTGTATTTGGTGAGCTCTTCTTCTCCTTCACTTCTCACACACTCACACACACTTAGAAAAAAAAATAAACAAAGAGAGGGAGTGAAAAGAAATGCACGTTGACAAGGGGAGAGGGAGAGAGAGAGGGAGAGAAAAAGAGAGAGAGAGCACTTAATGCTCAAAAAGGTGTTAGGTGAGTTTTGACTTTGGTCAACTCAACCAAGCAAAAAAACAAAACCCATTGACTAGTCAAAAGTCACATTTGACTAGTCAAGGTCTTCTTTGACTTGGTCCAAGTCACCCTTTGACTTGGTCAAGGTCTTCTCTCTTTGACTTTCCCAAATTTGACCAAAATCCGGATACGATTCGGAACTGCATAATTTCCTAAAATGTAACCGGAATTCGATGAAAAATTTATGGGTGGTATAAAACGGTACCAGGACCCATAATCCGCAGTCAGATTTTCAATCGGAGTTTTCCTAGCTCCCGCAGATGGCTAAAAGCCAAAATCTTTGCGGTTCCGATCGAAAAAAGAAAATTCCAAAAATGGCCAGAATTGACCCAAGGGTTACCAGAAGGCTGAAAAGTGACACATATATAACACATAAACACACACATAGTCACACACACCTTTGTATTTGGTGAGCTCTTCTTCTCCTTCACTTCTCACACACTCACACACACTTAGAAAAAAAAATAAACAAAGAGAGGGAGTGAAAAGAAATGCACGTTGACAAGGGGAGAGGGAGAGAGAGAGGGAGAGAAAAAGAGAGAGAGAGAGCACTTAATGCTCAAAAAGGTGTTAGGTGAGTTTTGACTTTGGTCAACTCAACCAAGCAAAAAAACAAAACCCATTGACTAGTCAAAAGTCACATTTGACTAGTCAAGGTCTTCTTTGACTTGGTCCAAGTCACCCTTTGACTTGGTCAAGGTCTTCTCTCTTTGACTTTCCCAAATTTGACCAAAATCCGGATACGATTCGGAACTGCATAATTTCCTAAAATGTAACCGGAATTCGATGAAAAATTTATGGGTGGTATAAAACGGTACCAGGACCCATAATCCGCAGTCAGATTTTCAATCGGAGTTTTCCTAGCTCCCGCAGATGGCTAAAAGCCAAAATCTTTGCGGTTCCGATCGAAAAAAGAAAATTCCAAAAATGGCCAGAATTGACCCAAGGGTTACCAGAAGGCTGAAAAGTGACACATATATAACAATGATATACTCGGTATCGTCCACGTGTCACCCCTTGGGGATGGCCACCCTTGGGGCGTGACATAAACAATCTTTTCGATTGTAGTTTATGGGACCTGATCGATCTTGATGACTTTTCCTCTCCTCATCGCCTAGGTAACCCCTCCGTCGTAAAGTCAAAGGTCATGGCTATTGCAGAAGCGGACAAGGCATTGACTGCTACCATCACAACTTCTGAGGTCCCAGCTGCTGTTGTCGGGAATGAGGAAACCGTGATCTGAAAGAACACCAATGTGGTAGTTCTGGAAAACCCTCCAGATGATGAACCTGAGAATTGTAACACATGTGCAGGTTCTCTTATTTACATATTTGATTTAAATATATAATAGGATATTTGAATTAAAATAAATGTATTTTGTGTGTTTTTTTAAGTTTTGACCCATTTAGTTTATCTTTATGGGCCAATTTTAGTTTGCAATTTTTTTATTAATATTAAAAATTTTATATATTTTCTTTCAATACGTTCAAGATCTTACATGGTTACAATCTCATAAACTTTGGTGCTCAGAAGAATAAGTTTTGATATTCCATTGTTATTGATTTTGAGGGACCTAGTTTTGAATTATGAATTTCTTGTAATTGGCTGCAGGGAGCTATTTATAATTCGGATAGAGACTTATTTGTAAATATGAAACAATCCAGGGGACGTTTTATAATTTTTTTTAGGTTTGAGTATTTGATTTGATTTGTTTTGTTAGACAAATGGGGTCACAAATTTAAAATTTATGATTTCCTTAATTGTCCCTTTTTATTCTCTTTTTTAATCCATTTCATTTCAAATCTTTTCAACAACAATTTTTTTAAAATTTAAATCTGAAATCAAATGAGGATATAAGGTTAGATAATTATGTATCTATATATGAGAGAGAGAGTTCAACCGAGAGAGAGAGAGAGAGAAAAAAAGGTATATAATCTTTCTTTCTAGCCTTTTGATTTTCTTATCATCGATTAATCCATGTTTAAGTATTTGAATTTTTGGGTTTTTAATAAAATTAGGATTTTGATTTATTTTCATGATTAAATATATTTTTATGTTATGGGATTTGGAGTTTTGATCAAATTGGAGGTTTGATATATATATGTTTATGTTGTTAGATTCTTTAGATTCTTATGATTTTATAAAAGCAAGGTTTTTGAAATATTATTTATTATTGTTAGATCTATGTTAGGTATTTGAAATCTTTAGTCTTCATAAACTTAGGGTTTTGATTTATTATTTATTTTAATGATTTGATGTATGTTTAGATTTCTAAAATATGTGTTTTTAATAATACTCGAGTTATGATTTATACATATACATAATACGCTTTATTTTATGAATCTTAAGATTAGATGTATTTTACTAACTAATAGTTTAATTTTATAAAAAAAATGTGTTTTTTCATATTATTTTATGAATTTTAGGTATTTTATTATTATTTTCAATTTTCTTGATTTTTGTCTTTTCTGGATGTCTTTTATGATTTTTGTCTTTTAGTGTCTAGTTATATGATAAATAGGTTTAGATCCTCTTCATAGGTTATAGTATATATAGAGATGAGTTTAGAATATTGGGTATAAAAATTTATGCCTATTAATCATGGATCGGTAATTAGGTCTTGGGCCTATGCTTAAATCATATATTTTAATTAATCATTTATATGGTTCATCTAAGCTCTAATTGCAAGTTTCATTCTCCAGACCTAGGGTCCATTTGAGGTTAGTGGGCTTACTAATTTATTTCATATCAGCTTATACTCTAGAACTATGTCTTTGATTCTCACATATTGATTAATCTTTTCTGAGCGTTATTATATATTATTCATGCAATTATATTATGATAACTATGCAAGATTGTGTCATTGAACATATTGATCAAATTGCATTCCTTATTGAATAAAATTTCATGATTTAATTCCTTCATCATGTCATTAAAATAGCATGAATTATGTTATTCATATTTTAAGAATTAATATAATACACTTTCTGATGCTTGTGTTTTTGAATAAATAATTGGATTAAGGATTATCGTTTTTGAGATTTTTAAAAGAAATTAGGACTAGTGGAGACAACCTAGTCCTAAGAGATTTTATTAAGATGCACATCATAACAAATTTCAGCAATAAATCCCCCCGTTGTATTTCGCATTTGTGGAGGAAGGTCTAGGACTCGAAGAGTCCTAAGATCAGTAAGGGGTGAGATAATTCATTCCTTGCAGTGGCGGATTCCTTTATTTGGAGTCTGTAACAACGGGGGCATCATGTGTTGGTATTCTCGTATTGATGACAGCGGCAACCCATTAGTGTCTTCTAGAGCCGACGTCTCCTCGAGGGAGCATTTTGAATAATTTAGTCACTTCGGGCTTGGCACAACTGTCTTGGGGGAACGGTTCTTCCGATTGAGAACCCTACCCGGTCATACCATTTAAGACGCATGATTTCTATAACGTGGGCCAAGAATTGGGACACGTGATTGCATTAAAATATTTTTATGTTCAAGATTTTAAATTGATTTATTAAAGAAAATCCCTGTTTTCAACATAACTTTATTTATATATATATAACTGATATATGGGATAATATATCTGTGATTCTATTCACTGAGTTAATCGCTCACCCTTTTTCAAATGGGTGGTTGTTTCATAACCAGGTAGCTCATCTTCTAAGGACCAAGCAAAGCTTGAACTTTTCATACGCTTCAGGAATCTCGTTGAGGTAGCAGTGTTTGAGAATAAATAATAGTCGCAACCAACTATTTTGATTTACTTTAGTTTAGATGGCTCCAATAGGGGTGATTTGTTATGTATATTCTTTTTAGTATCTTGTCCTTGCAAAACTCTAATATTTTGTAAAACCATTAGATATTATTTATTTTACTATTATCAGTTTTATTATATTAGTATTGTTATTTATATCTTGATTATTATATTTATATTATAATTGTATCATTTAAAAAAAATGGTCCAAATTTTGGTTTTGTTTTTTGATTAAGTTTAGTAGCGACTCATTACCATCTGATAAGCGGTTAAATAAATGTGGAGCGTTATAGAATGCTTCAGCCGACCTGGATCCATCGACCTTCCTCAAGAAGAAGGGGAACAAGCCTTACCCAAGCCTTAGTTTTTCCAAATTCTTTTTAAAAATTTATCTTTTTGTTTTGAGGCTTGATGGCCCATTTATTTTATGGTGGATATTTCCAAATAACTTTTTATGCTTTTTGCTCATAGGTTGGGTGTTTGAACGACACATTCTACTTTATCTTAATCGTAGTAGTTTATACCTCCGTATAGATGTTATACTTGCTTCGTTTGCACATTTGTGTTTAAAATTGCAATTCTACCTTGTAGTAGGGAAGTAAAGGTGGTTTTCCTGTTCGGGATGAAAGAGCTGGGATGGGAATATCATCCACTCGGTGGGCCGAGATAGCTCTTTCTGCGCAGGGCTGGAGAATACCATCTCCCCCCATACCCCCCCCCTTCCCCCCCCCCCCCCCCCCTTTTCTTTTAGCCTTTCGGTGCTCAAGAGGGTGGAAGAAAGTGTATTGATGATATTGAAAACACCATAAATGCTCTAACCTTTGTCATTTCGATATATTATCTTGCAATAACTTTTTGGGCGCAAATTGCAATGAATGTGACTCCTCAACTTCGTGGAATTGCTTTAAACTGTGACGATTTGGTGGATGAGGTAAGCATTTAATAACGCTAGACTTCTGTTAAAAGCCGGTATTCCTTGTGTGACTTTTCCTTTTGTTTTGCTTTTTGAATCATCGCACGTCTTTTTGGTTTTCGTTTTATACAACTGATCATGCCCCCAATGAAATTCTGATTGAAGAGTATCATGGGGGTATGCCCCCACTCGCTGATCCTTCATTTGTGATTCTGTATTACAGTTAGATTGAGGCTGGGAGGTTGATTTTTCCTTTACCTGATCTCATTGGTGAGTTCTTGGCTTTTTATGAGCTTCACCCTCAAAAACTAGTCCCTGGAGCATATAGAATCTTAATGAGCATCATCGCTTTATGCTCTATTGTCGGAGTTCGACTTGGCTTGAATGAGGTCCGCAAGTTCTATCTCGTAAAACTTCTCTATAGGGAGGATAACATCTGTTATCTCGACAGGTGCTTAGGCACGCCTCCTTTGATCTTGAACTCTGGCAATGCCATTTATGGCTGAAAAATCTAGCCAGTGAAGGTTTCTGGTCCATGGAAGCCTGCAGGGGCAGAAAGGCTGATTCCTCATGAGATGAGGATGACGCATATGGGCGAAGGTTCGTCTATTAACACGCTCCTTTTATTTTCGAGCTATAGGTTGGCCAACTAACATTTAATGCGTTATTTATTTAAGATGGTTTGGGTTGTCAAATTTGTCCTCTTGATAATGAATTGAGGCTGAACGACATGACCCGAGCTTTGGCTTTTCTCGGACGGAGTTGGGTAAGTCTGCTCGGGAGTGCAGCGAGTTGATTGGCCGTTACAAGAATTTTTCATTTAAGTTCCTCTTATTGATCTCGTCCGACTTCTATTGAGGGAAAAACGACTTCTCCCTGTGATTCCCCACCTTTGATTGAGCCTCGCCCTCGGCTGCACATGGGCCAGCGCCTTTCACCAAACACCCGGGGAAAAGAAAATGTCCCAACCTTTTGTAGCCAAGGATGGGCGGCCAAGCTACGTACGTACGAGATGCTCGAGGCCACTTTAGCGATTGAACAGCAGTCGCCAAGGTTGTGTCAGTTGGCCAAGATTTAGAGGATTAGAGGGTGAAAGACTACATGTCGGGGTACCATACTGGCTTTCAGGATAGTCAGGCCGGCATTACGTTTCCCTCAAGAAGACGCCTAGGTAAGTCCTATCGTTTGTCATTCGCTCATAGGTGTTCTATTAGTCAAGTTGACCATAGTCGCGTGGAGCACTCCTCGTCCTCTGGAAACCAAGTGACTGATTTTGGAACTTCTCATTGAACCGACCAAAATTCTTTGTATGCTTTTGTGAAATTTTCACTCTCGCATGAGTGTCTTTTTTGTTGTTTACAAGATTTTATAATGATCGTTTGGACGTGACTCTTCTGCCTTAATGTGGTGGGCTTTTGTTGCATGTTTTGGCTTTCTTTTATGTTATTGGTTGATCGTATACATATGAATGTATCTTTTGATTTGTCAATTTGGCTAATGCACAACCTCTAGCTTGAGGAGAGTAGAGTGCTATCTATTAAATGAATGGGGCATTGGCCCCTTGCAACCTCTGGCCTGATCGGTAACAGAGTGCAATTCATTTATAGACGGACAAAGCAGAGTTCCTCACGACCACACTCATTTCTCAGCCTTTTTGAGTGCATCTTTGTTTCGGTGCAAGTAGGGCATTGTTATATATGTGTCACTTTTCAGCCTTCTGGTAACCCTTGGGTCAATTCTGGCCATTTTTGGAATTTTCTTTTTTCGATCGGAACCGCAAAGATTTTGGCTTTTAGCCATCTGCGGGAGCTAGGAAAACTCCGATTGAAAATCTGACTGCGGATTATGGGTCCTGGTACCGTTTTATACCACCCATAAATTTTTCATCGAATTCCGGTTACATTTTAGGAAATTATGCAGTTCCGAATCGTATCCGGATTTTGGTCAAATTTGGGAAAGTCAAAGAGAGAAGACCTTGACCAAGTCAAAGGGTGACTTGGACCAAGTCAAAGAAGACCTTGACTAGTCAAATGTGACTTTTGACTAGTCAATGGGTTTTGTTTTTTTGCTTGGTTGAGTTGACCAAAGTCAAAACTCACCTAACACCTTTTTGAGCATTAAGTGCTCTCTCTCTCTCTTTTTCTCTCCCTCTCTCTCTCCCTCTCCCCTTGTCAACGTGCATTTCTTTTCACTCCCTCTCTTTGTTTATTTTTTTTTCTAAGTGTGTGTGAGTGTGTGAGAAGTGAAGGAGAAGAAGAGCTCACCAAATACAAAGGTGTGTGTGACTATGTGTGTGTTTATGTGTGTTGTTGTTGATTCCCTCTCTTTAGCTTCCTTTAGAACCCCCTTTATCCACTGTTTTCAGCCAAGTAGGGGCTGGTTGGAAGGCTAGGGAGGGGTGGTAGTGGTGGTTGTGGTGGAGGTTGCGCCGGGTGCACCCGAGGGGCCCCGAAACCCCACCATTCCCTTCCCCCTCCTTTGGTAGCTTTCTTTCCCCCTCTTTTCTTTGGTTTCTTAGTGTTAGGGGCTGTTAGGGAGTCATGCATGCTAAGTGTTTGAGTTAGGGGTGAGTGGAGAGGGCAAGAAGGGGGCTTGACAGCCCTGGGCGCGCGCGCGGGTCCATCCGCGCGCGTGCGCGCGCAGAGACGCGCGCAGGAGAGGCCCTGGCGGCCTGGCGAGGGTGCAGACGCGCGCTGCGCGTGCGCGCGGGCGCGCGAGCGCAGGCGCGCGAGCGCAGGCGCGCGCGGGGGAGGGCGGAACGTGCGAGGCACAGTGTCGCGCACTGTGCGCGGGAGCGCGCGCAGGCGCGCGCGAGCGTGCGCGCGTGCGCGAGCTGCGCGTCTGGGCGCGCGAGTGCGCGTCCGGGTGCGCGGCGAGGGGCTGGACGTGCGGGCAGCGCGTCCGGAGGCGCGGGTCAGTGCGCCATCGAGCGCGGGGGCGCGTGCGCGCGTGCTTGCACGTGCGTACGCGTGCGGGGGCCATGCGTGTGGCTGCCCGGGGGCTCGGGTAAGTGTCGGGGCACTCGGACAGGTGCGCGTACGTGCGTACTCGCATGCGTGCGAGCCCGTATGCGTGCATATCCAAGTCCTTAGCATTTCTAGTTGTTTTAAGTGTCTTTATGTGGATTTTACTCACCTATTTGGATGCCCTGTCTTGCAGATCTTGGCGAGCGGTCCCGCGACAACCCGGTTTACGGTGAGTGGGTCAATCCAACCCAGTCGGGAGGTGTTCGATGCATGTAGACGTGCATTGCCCTCCCCTGGGGCACCGTAACCACATATTAACCTTCTTAAGTGTGCATGTTATTGCTTATCTTGCTTGGTTGCATCCATGTCATTCTAAAACTTAATATGTTAGGATCATACACCCTAGTACCATGAGTAGGGACCCATACTTGTCTATGTATTGTGTCCCATGCTAGGTTATTCATGCGTTATTATTTACATGTATGCATGAGTATAAGGCATGAGTATAAGGCATGAATAAGGTAGTGACCTTAAATATTTTTCTATCATGTTAGACTTGTATACTAGAGTATTACATCCATGTGTTATACATATGAGCCCAAGCATGCCTTAGACAGTATTAAATTTGGTTATAGCATTACTTGTATGCTTCCTTGATTAATTCTTTGTGTAATTAATTATGTGTTGTAGATTATATCTCTAGACATATCTTATGTATATATATATAGAGGCCATGAACCTTGCTTAATAAGATTAAGCAAGTGTATGACCTTTGATGGGTCATACTGTGGCATCGATATTACGAATCATCTGTCTTTCCCGCATCTGAGTTATGCGCTCTGGTGGGAATTCATGAGAATTCGTAACCTTACCGACGACGGATCCATGAGGATCGAAACCGCGTATGTCAAGTGCTCTCCCCTTCGTCGCTTCCGTGTCGAAGCTACCCGGGTTTAGTTGTCCTGCTAGGCTCTCCCAGACGCTATTCATGACGCCGGGTGGTGCGCCCATACGGTAGAGGTAGAGGTCATGGGAGGATACCAGGTCGAGGCTACTCGGCAGAGGGCTACCGGAAGACGAAAGGCGTAGACCAGTTGACCTTTTCCCCAATAATCCTATGTCACCTAAGGGTGAGGGTGACGGTGAGGGAGTAGTGGGTTGGGTTGAGACCCAACCCAAGGACTTAAGTGACTGTTCCTTCCGTTGGAACCCCAAACACTCAGAATATTTAATGTGGCGTGGCAGGTTTGGGTCAACACCCAACCGCCAACTTAAGTTGTTGTTTCGATTATTGAGACTTGAATGCTTGAAAGATTAATATGTGTTGTGATGCATGGATCGTACCATTCACTGAGCGTGTGGCTCACCCCTCGCATATGTTTTCCTCCAGTTGTCGCTGAGCCGGACCTGAAGGTGGAGCTTCCATAGGCGCAGTACCGTAGCAGAGCAGCGCACGTGTTTTGGATCTGCGAGTGAGAGAGGCCATCAGCATCCCCCGTTTCCTTGTATGTATTGCTACTCGTGCTTGAGCACAGTACTGGTGTTTGATGTCTTTGTTGTATATTGGCTCTCACAGGACAGTTGATTATGTGTTCCGGTCTGTAATATGTCTTTAAATTACAGACTAAGTCATTTTAAGCTTCCGTCATATGTTTATATATCATGTCAGCTTCCTTGTTAAATGTTTTAAGTACCTTTGATGATTGAGTAGAGTCTTTTATTGACCTCGTGTATGGATTGCTGATATTATATATTTGCCACGTCTCGGAGACGGCCGCTCTGGGGCGTGACAAAAGTTGGTATCAGAGCCTGGTCCTGTCAGAGCCAATTGTCGTCTTATTGATGTCTTAGAGATGAGTCCTAGGATTTCTATATGAGTATTCTGATCCTAGTGTCTGTTTCTTAGGTTGCTGATATGCCTCCTCGCAGACGGATGCACGGACGCGGTCTCCCTCAGGCCTCGGAGGTTTCCGAACCTACCGGGGGTGAGGAGTCTACCGAGATGTCCTCGGCCGCGAGGCCAGGACCTGCGCAGGAGCCTCCAGCCTGGGAGCGTGCTTACGCTAGGATAGCAGACCTGCTAGAGACTCAGACTAGGGCACTGGAGGCCCAGACTAGGGCGTTGGCTGAGCAGGCACGAGAGATCCAGGAGCTGCGGGCGGCCCGCGAGGCGGTCCCGCAGGTACCTTTAGTGGCCGATCCACCAGTAGTGCCAGTGGTACCCCCGGCACCAGCAGAGATCCCCGTGGAGGGAGTTCATGGACCTGAAGAGCGGGAGGAGGAGCTTGAGGCCGCGGCACGTGTGCATCAGCCGGCCTCACCGCCTTCCTGAAGCTTCACCCTCCTGAGTTCCACGGTATGACGGCTGACCCTCTTGCCCCTGAGCGTTGGTTGATGGAGATAGACAAGATCTTCTCGACCATGCACTGCACCGACCGCCAGCGTGTCTCCCTGGCTACTTTCATGTTGAAGGGTAACGCCGCCGACTGGTGGGCTACCCGAGTGGTGGACATTCCCGAGGGAGTGGGGCGACTTCTCTGGAGCGATTTTCGGAGTTACTTCTTGGCGGAGTATTTTCCCTTTTCGACGCGCCAGATGGTGATGCGGGAGTTCGAGCAGCTGACGCAGGGCACCATGTCTGTTGCGGACTACTCCACGCGTTTCATGAGGCTTTCTCGGTTCGCCCCAGCCTTAGTGATGGACGAGGAGACGCGGTGCCGACGGTTTGAGATGGGTCTCAACAACACCATCAGGGTGCACGTGACCTCTCAGGCATTCTCGAGGTACACTGATCTAGTGTCCCGTGCGAGGACCGTCGAGCGAGACCTTGGGGTTCCTTCATCGGTTCAAACCCCTACAGCAGATCAGAGGACTCCTGGGAGTCAGGACCAGGGACGCCGCAAGAGCAAGCGGCCCCGTCATGATCGACCAGCGGCCGCCGCTACACCAGTGGGAGTGGTGCCAGTTCAGGGTCCTGCACCCTTTGCTGCCGTTCCGATCCGTGCTAGAGGACCAGAGACGCGACGATGTTACCACTGCCAGCGAGTCGGGCATCTGGCCAATGCTTGCCCAGATGCTGGCCGACCTCCTGTGCCACGACAGCAGCCGCAGCAGCAGCAGCCACGTCAGCAGCCGCAGCCGCAGCGTCACCAGCAGCAGCCACAGGGTGGCCATGTGGAGCAGAGGAGGCAGCCAGCGCAGCCTGCGAGGCGTGCCCCTGCTCCTCAGCCACAGCTCGTTCAGGGTCGTGTTGCAGCGCTTACGGCCGATGAGGCGCAGGCTTCGGGTAGCGTCGTTCGAGGTATTGTTCTGATCTCCCAGCTTCCTGCATATGTGCTATTTGATTCCGGGGCCACGCACTCGTTCGTGTCTCCCGCTTTCGCGAGGCGAATGGGTGCGGTGTCAGCCCCTCTTGATGCGGTGCTGGAGATATCATTACCGGTCGGAGACCGTATTCTCCTCCGTTCGGTGTATCGGGGGTGTATCGTGGCGATCGCGGAGCATGAGTTTCCAGTGGAGTTGGTCGAGCTCGCCATGACGGACTTCGACGCCATCCTGGGGATGGATTGGCTCTCAGCTAGCCACGCCAGTATCGACTGTTTCGCAAAGTCGGTGTCTTTCCGCATCCCTGGACGGAGGTCCTTCCAGTTCGTGGGCGATCGGGACATGGCTCCTTTGGGATTCGTATCGTCCATCCAGGCGTGGAGACTCCTTCAGGGAGGATGCGAG
Source organism: Acorus calamus (assembly GCA_030737845.1). NCBI lineage: Eukaryota > Viridiplantae > Streptophyta > Magnoliopsida > Acorales > Acoraceae > Acorus > Acorus calamus. Next base: position 12,249,783 of record CM060872.1, read on the forward strand.
GGTTTTCTGGCGTACATCGCTGAGGAGGATGCACCACTGCGGGCAGATATCAGTCAGACTCCGGTCGTGGCGGAATATCCGGAGGTTTTTCCCGATGATCTTCCGGGTCTACCACCGGATCGCGCGATCGAGTTTGAGATTAATCTAATTCCGGGGACCGAGCCGATTTCGAGGGCTCCGTACCGGATGGCCCCGCAGAGCTGAAGGTGCTTAAGGAGCAGCTGGAGGAGTTACTCGATAAGGGGTTTGCACGTCCGAGTGTCTCTCCGTGGGGAGCCCCTGTTCTGTTCGTGCGGAAGAAAGACGGTTCGCTGCGTCTATGTATTGATTACAGACAGCTGAACAAGCGGACCGTGAAGAACAAGTACCCCTTACCGCGGATTGATGATCTATTTGACCAGCTCCAGGGAGCGCGTGTCTTTTCAAAGATCGATCTCCGTTCGGGCTACTATCAGCTGAAGATCCGGGAGTCGGATATTCCGAAGACGGCCTTTCGCACCCGTTACGGGCACTACGAGTTTCGAGTACTGCCGTTTGGGTTGACGAATGCGCCGGCAGCCTTCATGGATCTGATGAACCGGGTATTTCGACCCTTCCTCGACTCCTTTGTAGTAGTCTTCATTGACGATATTCTGGTGTACTCGAGGAGTCTTGAGGAGCACGCTGACCATCTTCGCACTGTCTTGGAGACCTTGGCCCGACATCAGTTGTTCGCCAAGTTCAGTAAGTGCGAGTTCTGGTTGGAGCGTGTGGCCTTCCTTGGCCATGTTATTTCCGGTGAGGGTATATCTGTGGACCCGGACAAGACGCTTGCCGTGTCGAATTGGCGGCGACCGTCGAACCCCACCGAGATTCGGAGCTTCCTTGGGTTGGCGGGTTATTATCGGAGGTTTGTTGAGGGTTTCTCGAAGATAGCAGTCCCTTTGACCCGCCTCACCCGGAAGGATGTCCGGTTCGAGTGGTCCCCATCTTGCGAGGAGAGCTTCCAGGAGTTGAAGCGGAGACTCACCTCAGCGCCGGTTCTTACCATTCCGTCTGGGAGTGGTGGATTCGCAGTCTACTCCGATGCGTCGCGGCTGGGTTTGGGTTGCGTCCTGATGCAGAACGGTAAGGTTGTTGCTTACGCGTCGCGTCAGTTGAAGCCCCATGAGCAGAATTACCCCACCCATGACCTGGAGTTAGCAGCGATCATCTTCGCTGAAGATTTGGAGGCACTACCTCTATGGCGAGGAGTTCGAGCTCTTCACGGATCACAAGAGCCTGACTTACTTGCAGTCCCAGCCAGAGCTCAACATGCGCCAGAGACGTTGGGTTGAGTTCCTGAAGGACTATGATTGCGACATCGCTTATCATCCGGGTAAGGCGAATGTCGTGGCAGACGCTCTCAGTAGGCAGCCTTTGGGCATGGCCGCCCATTTGGCAGTGCGTCGTTGGAGGCTTCTGGAGGAGGCCGCTTGTTGGATCAGCGTGCAGGAGACGCCTGCTGGTGGCTTTCTGGCCAGGTTAGTGGTGCAGCCTGTTCTCCTTGACGAGATCCGCACGGCACAAGGGCGGGACCCTCACTTTCTGGTCCTTTCTGAAGGCGTCTCCCGGGGTGAGCGACCAGATTACCAGATTCGTGAGGATGGGATCCTGCGGTTCAGAGGCCGGGTATGTATTCCTGACGACGCAGAGCTGAAGCAGAAGATCTTGGACGAGGCCCATCGTTCGAAGTACACGGTGCATCCTGGTGGCACAAAAATGTACAGGGGCCTTCGTCGTGGCTACTGGTGGCGCGGGATGAAGGCAGATGTTGGCCGTTTCGTTGCCCGTTGCTTGGTATGCCAGCAGGTGAAGTCGGAGCATCAGCGCCCTGCGGGGAAGCTGCAGTCCATTGAGATTCCTCAGTGGAAGTGGGAGCAGATTACTATGGACTTTGTTTCGGGTCTACCGAAGTCACGTTCGGGTCGCGATGCCATCTGGGTAATCGTCGACCGACTGACGAAGTCTGCTCATTTCCTCCCCGTCCGACTCACCGACTCTCTGGACACCTTGGCGCAGTTGTTTGTCTCAGAGATCGTTCGTCTCCACGGCACTCCGGTCAGTATCATTTCTGATAGAGACGCGAGATTCACCTCGAGGTTCTGGCGTAGCCTCCAGCACGCCCTTGGTACGAACCTCCATTTCAGTACGGCGTTTCACCCACAGACCGATGGCCAGTCAGAGAGGACGATTCAGACCCTAGAGGACATGTTGCGTGCCTGCGTTCTCGATTTTGGAGGCAGTTGGGAGAGGCATCTTCCTTTGGTGGAGTTCGCCTACAACAACAGCTACCACTCGAGTATTCGGATGGCACCATATGAGGCACTCTATGGGCGCAGCTGCAGGTCTCCCTTGTGCTGGGATGAGGTCGGAGAGCGCCAGTTGGAGGGACCGGAGATCGTTCGCCAAACCTCAGAGAAAGTCAGGACGATTCGTGAGCGTATCCGCACCGCTCAGAGCCGTCAGAAGAGCTACGCTGATCGTCGTCGCCGCGAGCTCGCCTTCGAGGTTGGTGACCATGTCTTCCTGAAGGTGTCCCCGTCGAAGGGCATCTTCCGTTTCGGCGTACGGGGCAAGCTGAGTCCGCGTTTTATAGGCCCGTTTCTCATCCTGGAGCGGATTGGGGAGGTGGCCTATCGATTAGCCTTGCCCCCACACTTGGCCCAAGCCCATGACGTCTTCCATGTCTCGCAGCTGAGACGTTACGTCCACGATCCTGCCCACATCATCCCGTACGAGCCGCTTGTCTTCGAGCCGGACTTGTCATTCGTGGAGCAGCCGATCGAGATCTTGGACCGTCGCGAGAAGAAGCTCCGCACCAAGACCGTCCAGTTGGTCAAGGTGCGTTGGCAGCACCGCTCTGGTGCCGAGGCCACTTGGGAGCGCGAGGACGCCATGCGTGACGCATATCCACATCTTTTTCCTTCTTAGATGTTTTTGTAATTAAATTTTGTGGACAAAATTTCCTAAGGGGGGAAGAATGTTATATATGTGTCACTTTTCAGCCTTCTGGTAACCCTTGGGTCAATTCTGGCCATTTTTGGAATTTTCTTTTTTCGATCGGAACCGCAAAGATTTTGGCTTTTAGCCATCTGCGGGAGCTAGGAAAACTCCGATTGAAAATCTGACTGCGGATTATGGGTCCTGGTACCGTTTTATACCACCCATAAATTTTTCATCGAATTCCGGTTACATTTTAGGAAATTATGCAGTTCCGAATCGTATCCGGATTTTGGTCAAATTTGGGAAAGTCAAAGAGAGAAGACCTTGACCAAGTCAAAGGGTGACTTGGACCAAGTCAAAGAAGACCTTGACTAGTCAAATGTGACTTTTGACTAGTCAATGGGTTTTGTTTTTTTGCTTGGTTGAGTTGACCAAAGTCAAAACTCACCTAACACCTTTTTGAGCATTAAGTGCTCTCTCTCTCTCTTTTTCTCTCCCTCTCTCTCTCCCTCTCCCCTTGTCAACGTGCATTTCTTTTCACTCCCTCTCTTTGTTTATTTTTTTTTCTAAGTGTGTGTGAGTGTGTGAGAAGTGAAGGAGAAGAAGAGCTCACCAAATACAAAGGTGTGTGTGACTATGTGTGTGTTTATGTGTGTTGTTGTTGATTCCCTCTCTTTAGCTTCCTTTAGAACCCCCTTTATCCACTGTTTTCAGCCAAGTAGGGGCTGGTTGGAAGGCTAGGGAGGGGTGGTAGTGGTGGTTGTGGTGGAGGTTGCGCCGGGTGCACCCGAGGGGCCCCGAAACCCCACCATTCCCTTCCCCCTCCTTTGGTAGCTTTCTTTCCCCCTCTTTTCTTTGGTTTCTTAGTGTTAGGGGCTGTTAGGGAGTCATGCATGCTAAGTGTTTGAGTTAGGGGTGAGTGGAGAGGGCAAGAAGGGGGCTTGACAGCCCTGGGCGCGCGCGCGGGTCCATCCGCGCGCGTGCGCGCGCAGAGACGCGCGCAGGAGAGGCCCTGGCGGCCTGGCGAGGGTGCAGACGCGCGCTGCGCGTGCGCGCGGGCGCGCGAGCGCAGGCGCGCGAGCGCAGGCGCGCGCGGGGGAGGGCGGAACGTGCGAGGCACAGTGTCGCGCACTGTGCGCGGGAGCGCGCGCAGGCGCGCGCGAGCGTGCGCGCGTGCGCGAGCTGCGCGTCTGGGCGCGCGAGTGCGCGTCCGGGTGCGCGGCGAGGGGCTGGACGTGCGGGCAGCGCGTCCGGAGGCGCGGGTCAGTGCGCCATCGAGCGCGGGGGCGCGTGCGCGCGTGCTTGCACGTGCGTACGCGTGCGGGGGCCATGCGTGTGGCTGCCCGGGGGCTCGGGTAAGTGTCGGGGCACTCGGACAGGTGCGCGTACGTGCGTACTCGCATGCGTGCGAGCCCGTATGCGTGCATATCCAAGTCCTTAGCATTTCTAGTTGTTTTAAGTGTCTTTATGTGGATTTTACTCACCTATTTGGATGCCCTGTCTTGCAGATCTTGGCGAGCGGTCCCGCGACAACCCGGTTTACGGTGAGTGGGTCAATCCAACCCAGTCGGGAGGTGTTCGATGCATGTAGACGTGCATTGCCCTCCCCTGGGGCACCGTAACCACATATTAACCTTCTTAAGTGTGCATGTTATTGCTTATCTTGCTTGGTTGCATCCATGTCATTCTAAAACTTAATATGTTAGGATCATACACCCTAGTACCATGAGTAGGGACCCATACTTGTCTATGTATTGTGTCCCATGCTAGGTTATTCATGCGTTATTATTTACATGTATGCATGAGTATAAGGCATGAGTATAAGGCATGAATAAGGTAGTGACCTTAAATATTTTTCTATCATGTTAGACTTGTATACTAGAGTATTACATCCATGTGTTATACATATGAGCCCAAGCATGCCTTAGACAGTATTAAAATTTGGTTATAGCATTACTTGTATGCTTCCTTGATTAATTCTTTGTGTAATTAATTATGTGTTGTAGATTATATCTCTAGACATATCTTATGTATATATATATAGAGGCCATGAACCTTGCTTAATAAGATTAAGCAAGTGTATGACCTTTGATGGGTCATACTGTGGCATCGATATTACGAATCATCTGTCTTTCCCGCATCTGAGTTATGCGCTCTGGTGGGAATTCATGAGAATTCGTAACCTTACCGACGACGGATCCATGAGGATCGAAACCGCGTATGTCAAGTGCTCTCCCCTTCGTCGCTTCCGTGTCGAAGCTACCCGGGTTTAGTTGTCCTGCTAGGCTCTCCCAGACGCTATTCATGACGCCGGGTGGTGCGCCCATACGGTAGAGGTAGAGGTCATGGGAGGATACCAGGTCGAGGCTACTCGGCAGAGGGCTACCGGAAGACGAAAGGCGTAGACCAGTTGACCTTTTCCCCAATAATCCTATGTCACCTAAGGGTGAGGGTGACGGTGAGGGAGTAGTGGGTTGGGTTGAGACCCAACCCAAGGACTTAAGTGACTGTTCCTTCCGTTGGAACCCCAAACACTCAGAATATTTAATGTGGCGTGGCAGGTTTGGGTCAACACCCAACCGCCAACTTAAGTTGTTGTTTCGATTATTGAGACTTGAATGCTTGAAAGATTAATATGTGTTGTGATGCATGGATCGTACCATTCACTGAGCGTGTGGCTCACCCCTCGCATATGTTTTCCTCCAGTTGTCGCTGAGCCGGACCTGAAGGTGGAGCTTCCATAGGCGCAGTACCGTAGCAGAGCAGCGCACGTGTTTTGGATCTGCGAGTGAGAGAGGCCATCAGCATCCCCCGTTTCCTTGTATGTATTGCTACTCGTGATTGAGCACAGTACTGGTGTTTGATGTCTTTGTTGTATATTGGCTCTCACAGGACAGTTGATTATGTGTTCCGGTCTGTAATATGTCTTTAAATTACAGACTAAGTCATTTTAAGCTTCCGTCATATGTTTATATATCATGTCAGCTTCCTTGTTAAATGTTTTAAGTACCTTTGATGATTGAGTAGAGTCTTTTATTGACCTCGTGTATGGATTGCTGATATTATATATTTGCCACGTCTCGGAGACGGCCGCTCTGGGGCGTGACAGGCATGACCTTGTGCAACCACTTTTCTAATGTATTGTAGAGTGCTATCTCTCAAGTAAATGGGGCTATAACCCCTCACGACCTCTGGTCTTATCGATGACAGAGTGTAATTTACTTAAGTAGATGGAGCATGGCTTCACGCGATCTCATTTCCTTCTTATAAGTTAGAGTGCTACTTGTCTTACTCTGATGGACCGAAGCTCCATGTGACCCCTGTACCTGAGGGATTCAAAGTGCTACCTGTTAAGTAAATTGGGTATTCCCCTCAGTGACCTCCAGTCTTATTGACGATGGAGTGCTATTTACTTAACCAAGTGGAGGGATGCTCCTCGCGACCTCTGTTCCTGCTCAGACAGTAGAGTGAGTGTTTGGTACTTGAATCATCTTGCGCCTCATTGGTCAACTGACTTGTCATACTAGGTGACGTAAATGATATTTGAAGAAATAAACTTTGTATTTTCTTGAGAAATAATATTTTTTTAAATGAATTACATTAAGGCCTTTGGATCTTGTCCCCTTCCATTGTCTCCAGGTGGTATGCGCCCTTGGGAAACCTTTGTATGGTCCTTCCCAAGTTGGGCTGAGCTTTCCATCTTTCTTGTTCTTCAATTTTGGGAAGACTTCCCTGAAGACCAGGTTGCCAGCTCGGATGTTTCTATGCGAGACGCATCGATTATAGTACTGAGATATTTGATTCTCATAATTTACTCTTCTTATTGCGGCGATTACTCTTCTTTTGTCCCGCAACTCGAGGTTGTTGTGCCTGTGTCATAAAAGAGCCATTTTGGTTATGTTAGTGTTATTTGGAGCCTTATTTTTCAATTGGAACAACTAAAATTTTAGTTTCTAGTAACCTACAGGAGTTGGAGTACTCTGATTGATAATTTAACTTAATATTATGGGTCTTGGTACCGTTTTATACTATCTATAAAAATTTCATCGAATTCCGGTAACGTTTTAGAAACTTATGCAGTTCTGAATCACATCCGGGTTTGGTCGTTACTGGATTTGGAGGTGGGATTGGAATTGCACACACTTAAGTGGGTTGGCTTGACCAATTTAAGGGGGGTTCTTTTGTTTTGTTGTGTGGTTGGGTTGACTATGTAAACCCCAAAAAACCAGCTTTATTTTATTAAATGCCCCCCCCCCTTTGGGGTGTGTGTGTGTCTCTCCCTCTCAAACTGCAAAATCCATCCGACCCCCACTTCACTCTTTTTCTCTTCCTCTCATGTGCATGTGGTGGAGAAGGAAGAAAAAAAATAGGGGGATGGTGAAGGAGAAGAAGAAAAGAAAATGCAAGTGAGGCCAAGGTTTGTGTATGTGTTGTTGTTGGTGTGTCTTCTCCCTCTCCTCCTCCCCTAGCCCCTCTAAGGAATCCCCTATCTTCCCCTCCCCTCTGGTTCAGCAAGAAGAAGAATATTCAAGGCTAAGGTGTGGTAGCGGTGGTGGCGGTTGAGGTGGCAAGGGCGTGCTTGCGAGCCCCCACATCTCTCCCTTCCCTCCCCCTCTCTTGGTGAGTTTTTCCCCCTTCTTTATTATATTTTCTAGCATGTATGGTTGTGTTTGGGGTTGTGCATGCTAGGTGTTTGAGTTTTTGTTTGAGTGGGGGGTTGGAGGGGATTTGAGCTTGCACTAGCGCGCATGAGCATGTGCTGGGGTGCGCAGAGGTGAGCGTGCGGTCTTGGGAGGTGTGTGCAGGGAGTGCTGGGATGGGCTGCAGACACGGGTCTGCGCACTCGCATGCGGCGGGCTGTGCCCGGGACTCTTGGGATGTATTTCCGGCGTGTTGAGGGTCAACATGCCTCAGGTTGTGTGCGGGGGGTCTCGGGCATGCTAGCATGCATGCATGCTTCCATGCGTGTGATCTCGTATGTATGCATGTCTAAGTTCTTGGTCGTTTATTCATTTTCTTGGTGTTGTTAAGTAGTTAAACTCACCCTTTATGGTGCTCTTGCTTTGCAGATCTCGTCGGTTTGTTACGCGATGATCTAGGTATTGGTGAGTGGTTCGATCCAAAAGTGTCAGCGGTTTGGCCCGCTGATACATCGACCCGCTGGGGGCTTGGACAAAATTTAATGTCCTTGACCATTTGCTTAACGAGGGTTCTATATAGTCAGATCGATGCCCATGGCGCCATCTGAGAAGCGATTCCTCCTGGTCGCCACCGACTAATTCACCAAATGGGTGAAAGCTATGGCCTTGACAAGGATTTGTGATACCGAGGTACGAAGTTTCCTTTGGAAGAGATTGTATGTAGGTTCAGAGTGCCGAACACTATAATCTCTAAAATGGAACACAATTTGATAAGGAAGTTTTGCGAGTAGTTGGGAATAAAACATCTGTTCTCCTCTCCTCACTTCCCCCAAGGAAATGGTCAGGCAGAGATCACCTGTAACGCCCCTGAACCCACGACTCCATTTTGAAGCGTGAAGTCCGGTTGCGTTACCTTGAATCGTTGTATCTCAGAGTTCTTTTTTGTTCTTCTTCTTTTGTATCCAGAGTTGTAATGAAACAGTACTAAATGAACTTCAGTCTTTTAAATATAACATTAAAGATCCCCACAACACCCCAAGTACTCTGGATATACTCACATAAAATATATAGAACTTGATATACAGACATGGTTACTAGGAAGATGGGTCAACAACATTTAAAATGAAATTGGTTAAGTCCTTTGACCAGGGAAGTCTAACATTCTCGCACCACAATCTCGTTCGCAGCTACATGAGATCCACCAATCTAAGTCCTTAATCTGAAAGGTTGGAAAAAGAGGGTTGAGCAACCACACGCTTAGTGAATGGACCTTTGAGGTCCCAATAATAATTGATATCAAAATATAATCTTTAATAAGATATCATAATAAAACAATTTGCAACATACGATAATACAATAATTTCTAATAGCCCAAACTTAATAGAGATCTCATTTTCAAGATGCATGTCTCAAGATCCAATCAAACATGAAATAAATATGAATGCAACGGACACGCATGCCCGTATGATGGCACCTAGCCATCTACAGCACCTAGCCGTAAGGATTTCACACAGGAAATCATGTCACCTAGACATAAGTCACCTAGACTTGGGTCCATTCTGAACCAAGGTCACCTAGACCTAACCACCTAGGCTGCGTCACCTAGACGAATGCAATGCATGCATGATCAACAGATATTTTCCTTTCAATAAAATGCATGCAACACTTTCAAATATAATAATATTTTCAATACGATACATACTAAGGCATCAGCCTATATAATGCGCATGCCTAAGTTGTACACAAAATAACACTTAAAATCATTTTTTTAAATCAATGAAAACTACAAAGGAGACGAGACCCACTCACCTTTGATCCAATGATACAAAACAAATTCCAGAAAGTCTAAGGTAGTCTAATCAGTCCTGAAAATGATACAATCGATAAAAATATGCTCAACACAGTACGAGACCCGAGGTACCTGAATCACAGAAACCCGACGTCTCCTACAAGAACCGTCACTGACCAACCCGACGGCTCCCACAGGGGCCATCTGAAGCCAACCCGACGGTTCCTACAAGGGCTATCCCGAGGCAGAAGCACAAACCCTAATTTATTTTTTATAAAAATCTTTAAATCATTCTACCATTGAAAACAACACACTATTCGTTTAAAACGGTGTAAATAGAAAAGAATCCATATTGAAAATCAAATCATGCGTAGGAGAAATCCAATTACAACCAAATCCAAAAACTCTATTTTTTTTTTTTTGTTAAAACAACCAAATACCTTTGACATTTACATATACAGTAAAGAAAATCAAAGCTCATGCGCGTGTAAGAAATCCAATTAAAACCCTAGTTTATAAGAATTCAAAAAACTCATACATATATAAACCAATTAAACGTTATTCAAAACTCCCAAGAACTTATATTTATTTATATTAACAAAATCAATACATAATGTGTAACCGATACAAAACATTTAGGAAATAGATTGAAAATCGTATATAAGAATAATCCATTCGAAACCCTAGCTTATGGAAAAACGGTAAAGTATCGATAAAACACTAAAACTCTTGGTATACCCAAGGATCTAAATATACTTTATAAAATCCTTTGCAAACCATGAGAAATACCGTGTCATTGTACCTAACATGATATCCTATTATCCTTATCTTAGACCCTCTAAAGATTTATAAAATGTATATAAGAGCGATACAGAAATCTTTGAAAAATCATAACTTTCAATCCGTAACTCCGAATTGGGCGATTCATGATTCGTTGGAAAGATCTTTTCAAAACCTATTTCTGTTTGTGAAATACATTTTTCCCATAAACGAATTCATCATATTAAAAAAACACCATTAAATGCTTACGTATACAATCAACCCGAAAATAACTCTTAAATCATCAAAACCAATAAAAATCAATTTGATCTTAAGAAATCTTTAAAGGCCATAGATGAAACAACTAACATGGATCTATGATAAAACTCTTAAAAATCATAAAAGCATGTATAGGTTCGGATCCATGCATATAAGGGTCAAAACAAGACTTTAAACAACTCATAACATGATTTCTATGTTTAATAAACAACCCTAGGCATGATATATACCTAACCCCTTTCTTTTGACATGAAAGATTTAAAAAATACTTTAAAAACACCGTGATCTCATAGCTATAATGTAAGGATCCGAAAATCATAAAAAAATCCATAAAAACTCAAGAAGAAAACTCAAGAAATTCACAAATCCGAAAATACATGTGAGGCCAAATAGTATCATCAATAACTTATAAAAACATCATGAAATTATCATCATATCATTGCTAAAACATAGGGACCCGAAGTCGTATGAAAACATTCAAATGAACTAGAAGAAGAATCATTCTTTGTTTGAAAAGACTTAAAAATGAAAACTTACAAGCAAGACTTCTAAAGGAATTGTTATCAATAAAAAACTCTTCAAATCTCTTTAGACATCGCACCTAACCACGCTTAAACTCCACTTCCTGAGCTCCACAACAATGGTGCCGAAGAGAAGAAGAAAAGAACTTTTAGGGTTTGAGGGTTTCAATGAAAAAGGAGAGGAAAAGAGAGAATAAATAACCGAAAACACGTGGGGACAAAAATACGACACCATAAAACCAGAATAACCATAATCAATGCCATTGTTTCTTTCCAAAAATGGACTGAATTAAATTTGAAAATCCTCCAGATCGACGGCACCTCCAAGACCCGTCACACAGGTACCCGATGGCTCCCCCAGGACCTGTCAGACAGCCTCCCGATGGCTCCTCCAGGATCCGTCAGACAGGTCCCCGACGGCTCCTATCCGATCTGTTAGAAAACCGACGGCTCCCCTGGAGCCGTCACTATTCCTCTGCCCAACTTCTTCGCACAGTTTGGCTCATAATTTGATCGATACTCATCCGATTCATGATCCGTAAAAAGTGTTGGAAATCAAACAGAATAAGGATTCCAACCATGCCTTAACTTATGAAATTAGAGATATATAAGTCCTCCAAAATCTGATAGGAATAAGATCCAATGCACGAAAATGAAGAAACGACTAGAAAAAATCACAGTCGTTACATAATTTAGGAATTTTGTCCTCAAAATTCAAGGGAGAACACAAAATAAATGACATATGATATCTAATGCCAACGAAACAATTATTCAAAGAACTATCGTATGAATCGGCTCATGCGTGCGACTCATACCACCCAATGCACAACAAACAACGGTATAAGTAGTCAACTTATACACCACAACAAATAACGAATGTATAAGTCAAACCACCAATGCTCCGCATTGAAACTTCAACTTATATCCAGCAAACAATCATACAATGACATAACAATAAAACAATCATATAAGCTTGGTCCACAATGCTTCCGCTGCGCCACTTTGATACATAGTGACCCAAATCACAAGTGGATTAACTTATATGACGCAAACAAAAGCAGCAAGACATTCTCAAATCACAATAATTACTATATAGATCAAGCCCACCCACGCCTCACACTATAGGTGTCTTAACTTATATAGTACAAACAAAACCAACAATACACATAATTACACACAATCACTTGTATAAGTCAGACCTACCCATGTCCCATTCCACAGGTAGTCCTACTTATAGTATACAAACAATGATAAGAAAACAATTTAAGACAAACAATTTTTTATCCAAATTGTACAAGTTAGGTTCATTTACGTCCCATACCATAAATGGTCCAACTTTTACAATGCAAAAGGGGCAATTTGACGACAACAACCCTAATGACATTTCTAACATGAAGAAATAAATTTAATTTATCACCCTGCACAAAAACTATATATTTTTGTGTACCCTTCACATCACCATTGAAAATGAATAACAATTTCGAAGGTCGCGAATGCTCAGCCACATGGATCACTATGAAAATAGCGATAACCACTTTGGTGCGCTCCCAAGTGCGCATGTTCCACCAAAATTTTGCTATAACAAAACAAACAAACTATTAGAATGCAAACCCTATATGCAATGCATCCTAACATACTCCAAGCCTATCCTAGGCTTCAAAGGGAATTCTCCTATAGGCCGTCTTAAGATCTGACAGGATAAGTAGACATAAAAGATATCCTAAGCACCAAAATAAAATATATGGTAACTTAAATAGCCCAAACAACTTTTCTATAGGATAACAAAACATAACCGACTTGGGCTAATCAACTCAAACACTGAACTTCATAGGACAATTAAGCTAAAAGAACATAAAATCAAAGTTCTAGGCTAAATAAGATAACCAAAACATTTTTATATTTAGGGTAGTTAAACCTAAGCTCCTTAGGTTAATCGATCTCAAACTCTAAACCTCAAAGGACAACTAATACACCCATAACCTACAGTCCGAGAGTTGAACCTATGCTCTGATACCATCCTGTAACGCCCACGAACCCACGACTCCCTTTTGAAGCGCGTAGTCCGGTTGCGTTACCTTGAATCCTCAAATCTCAGAGTTCTTTTCTTCTTCTTTTGTATCCAGAGTTTTAATAAAACAGTACTAAATGAACTTTAATCTTTTAAATATAACATTAAAGATCTCCATAACACCACAAGTACTCTCGATATACTCACATAAAATATATACAACTTGATATACAGACATGGTTACTAGAAAGATGGGTCAACTACATGCCAAATGAAACTGGTTAAGTCCTTCGACCAAGGAAGTCTAACGGTCTCACACCCACAATCTCGTTCACGGCTACACGAGATCCACCAATCTAAGTCCTTAATCTGAAAGGTTGGGCAAAGAGGGGTGAGCAGCCACAGGCTCAGTGAATGGACCTTTGAGGTTCCAATAATAAATGATATCAAAATATAATCTTTAATAAGATATCATAATAAAACAATTTGCAACATACGATAATACAATAATTGCAAATACGATAATTTCCAATAACCCAAACTTAATAGAGATCTCATTTTCAAGATGCATGTCTCAAGATCCAGTCACACATGAAATGCGTATGAATGCAATGGACACGCATGCCCGAATGATGGCACCTAGCCATCTACAGCACCTAGCTATAAGGATTTCGCACAGGAAATCATGTCACCTAGACATAAGTCACCTAAACATGGGTCCATCCTGAACCAGGGTCACCTAGACCTAGCCACCTAGGCTGCGTCACCCAGACGAATGCGACGCATGCATGATCAACACATATTTTTCTTTCAATAAAATGCATGCAACAATTTCAAATATAATAATATTTTCAATACAATACATACTAAGGCATCAGCCTATATAATGTGACATGCTCGAGTTGTACATAAAATAGCATTTAAAATCATTCTTTAAAATCATTGAATACTACATAGGAGACGAGATCCACTCACCTTTGATCCAACGATACGAAACAAATTTCAGAAAGTCTAAGGTAGTCTAACCAGTCCTGAAAATGATATAATTGATCAAAATATGCTCAACACAATACGAGATCCGAGGTACCTGAATCACAGAAACCCGACGGCTTCTACAATAACCGTCACTGACCAACCCGACGGCTCCCACAGGGGCCGTCTGAAGCAAACCCGACGGCTCCTACTGGAGCAGTCCCATAATAAACCGACGGCTCCTCTAGGAGCCGTCCCTAACATGCCCGACGGCTCATACAGGGACCGTCCCGAGGCAGAAGCACAAACCCTAATTTATTTTTTGTAAAAATCTTTAAATCATTCCACCATTGAAAACAACACACTATTCACTTAAAATGGTGTAAACAGAAAAGAATCCATATCAAAAATCAAATCATGTGTACGAGAAATCCAATTAAAAATAAATCCAAAAACTCTATTTTTTTTAAAACAACCAAATACCTTTGACATTTACATATACAGTTATGAGTCATATAAAATAATATAAATCAGTAAAGAATATCAAAGCTCATGCGCGTGTAAGAAATCCAATTAAAACCCTAGTTTATAAGAATTCAAAAAACTCATATATATATATAAACCAATTAAACCTTATTCAAAACTCCCAAGAACTTATATTTATTCATATTATCAAAATCAATATATAATATGTAATCGATACAAAACATTTAGTAAATAGATCAAAAATCATATATAAGAATAATCCATTCGAAACTTTAGCTTATGGAAAAACGGTAAAATATCGATAAAACACTAAAACTCTTGGTATACCCAAGGATCTAATTATACTTTATAAAATCCTTTGCAAACCATGAGAAATACCGTGTCATTGTACCTAACATGATATCCTATTATCTTTATCTTAGACCCTCTAAGGATTTATAAAACGTATATAAGAGCGATATAGAAATCTTTGAAAAATCATAACTTTCAATCCATAACTCTGAATTGGACAATTCATGTTTTGTTGGAAGATCGTTTCAAAACCTATTTCTGTTTGTGAAATACATTTTTCCCATAAACGAATCCATCATAATAAAAAACACAATTAAATGCTTAGGTATACAATCAACCAAAAAATAACTCTTAAATCATCAAAACCAATAAAAATCAATTTGATCTTAAGAAATCTTTGAAGGCCATAGATGAAACAACTAACATGGATCTATGATAAAACTCTTAAAAATCATAAAAACATGTATAGGTTCGGATCCATGCATATAAGGGTCAAAACAAGACCTCAAACAATTCATAACATGATTTCTATGTTTAATAAACAACCCTAGGCATGATATATACCTAACCCCTTTCTTTTGACATGAAAGAATTAAAAAATTCTTTGAAAACACCATGATCTCATAGCTATAATGTAAGGGTCCGAAAATCATAAAAAAATCCATAAAAACATGTGAGGCCTAATACATGTGAGGCCTAATAGCATCATCAAAAACTTGTAAAAACATCATGAAATTATCATCATATCATTGCTAAAACATAGGGACCCAAAGTCATATGAAAACATTCAAAGGAACTAGAAGAAGAATCATTCTTTGTTTGAAAAGTCTTAAAAACGAAAACTTATAAGCAAGAGTTCTAAAGAAATTGTTATCAATCAAAAACTCTTCAAATCTCTATAGAAAGCTCACCTAACCATGCTTAAACTCCCCTTCCCGAGCTCCACAACAATGGTGTCGAAGAGAAAAAGAAAAGAACTTTTAGAGTTTTAGGGTTTCAATGAAAAAGGAAGAGGAAAAAAGAGATTAAATAACCCTAAACACGTGGGTGTAGATACCCCAATTTTGACCGTCCAAAGAGAAGAAAATTACTTCAAGTAACATTTTTAAATGACCACATTTGGATAAAATAGAAAACTACTTTAGAGAATTAAAGGAACAATAGGAGAAACCCAGGCCCCAAACACTTAAAAAATTTAGGGACAGAAACAAGGCGGCTGCTTCAAAGTAGCTGCCCCTCCTTGGACGGCTAGTTTCAACTAGCCCCCCCTTAACCGCCCCCAACCGCTTCCCTTAGATGGGCCATAAAGCAGCATTTAATGCTGATGATTGCGACAGTTTGTTCCAATTAGCCGCCCCTTCTCTGATGGTTCAACCTTAGTAACCGCCTCAAGCCCCCGATTGAAAGAGATTGGACGTTTGGCAGGTCATCATACCGACGGCATCTCCTAACTAGCTGCCCCTCACTGGGCGGCTAACTACAACTAGCCGTCCCTACCCAGGCGGCTGAATTAGGGTAGTTGGCTCGCATCTGGATTCACCCATAAAGCATAAAGCAACTTTACTTAGGTGTGAAGTTACTTAGCCTCACCCTAGAGTGCCCGAAGAATAATCTTATGTGTGTTTTTGTAATGAAGGTTACTTGGCCACACCCTCTTACCCAACCCATACTATTGCCCAAAGAATAATCCCATGCACCCTTTTCTACTATAAAAGGAGGGGTAGGGGTGAGAACCAAAGTGTGGCAATTTTCATTTCAACATTTTCATTTTCAAAGTGTGTGTTAGAGAGAAAGAGAGAGAGAGGGAGAGAGAGCCTTAGTTGAGAGAGAAGGAAACCCATTCCCCACCAAAATCCACTCCCCAAAAAAACCCCTCTAAACCATTGCCCTAAACCTCTCTTAGCCCTAGCCAAACAAATCCAAATTCCTAACTAGGTGCTGTCCAAATCTACAAAATAAAACCCCCAACACAACTTTCAATCCTCACTACCACCACCCTAGACAAAGCCAAAACACTTCCCTACGTAGGTTCTGCCCAAATCCAGAAAACCCAGAACCAGGTAGTAGGCGGCTAGTTCCAACCAATCGTCCCCTACCAGGCGGCTAATTCCCACTAGCCGACCCCTCCTAACCCCTTTTTTAGTCCCACTCGAATCAAGACTCCTCTAGTCAAGCCCCCTGAAGCAGAATAGGATCATCTGTTTTTTACCTCTGTATATGGTATATCCGTGTCCCAGAGAGGAGAACCCACCCAAACTCCTCCGCGAAGGAGATCAACAACAACACCAACTTTTTCTGCTTTTTGAGAAACCAGGTGGCGATCACAAACAAACCTCGTCCTTTCTGACAAGCAGTTGGGCTGCTCAGGAATGACTCTCCAGGCGGTGATCTGATCAGTCGTGAGACGGACTAGGACCAAGTTCGAAGAACCCCCCAGTTTTACATACTGACAATGGGGACAAAAATACGACACCGTAAAACCAGAATAACCACAATCAATGTCATTGTTTCTTTCCAAAAACAGACTGAATTGAATTTGAAAATCGCCTAGATCGATGGCACCTCAAAGACCCTTCACGCAGGTGTCCGACGGCTCCCCTAGGACCCGTCAGATAGGTCCCCGACGGCTCCTATCTGATCCGTCAGAAAACTGACGGCTCCCCGTAGTGCCTTCACTATTCCTCTGCCCGACCTCTTGGCACAGTTTGGCCATAACTTGATCGATACTCATCCAATTCACGATCCACAAAAAGCGTTAGAAATCTAACATAATAAGGATTCGAACCATGCCTTAACTTCTTAATTTGGAGATATATACATCCTCCAAAACCTAATAGGAATAAGATCCAATGTACAAAAATGAAGAAACGACTAGAAAAAATCACAGTCGTTACATCACCAATCGTACTATCCTGGACAGGACCGAGAAGCGACTCGACGTAGCCAAAGGCAACTGGGTGAACAAACTCCCCTCGTTGTTATAGGCGTACCGCACAACTGCGCGAAGGGCTACAAGAGAAACTCCATTTGCCATGGCCATTATTGGTATGGAGGCGATAATAACTATAGAGCTCGGGATCCCAACTTTCGGACCAAGAACTTTGAGCCACGTGCTAATGAAGAAGTTCTCACGTCTGACCTGGACCTAAGGGACGAGCGAAGGGAAGCTACAACAAGAGGGTTTCGAGATGAAGTTTTTGGGTCGAAGATCTAGTCTTACAAGAGGTATTCCCCGAATTCCAAAAATGATCTGATTGTAAGCTCAGACCTAGTTGGGAGGGACCATTTAAAGTTTCCAGACTAGGTCCAAAAGAGGCTTATTATTTAGAACAAATGAATGGAGAGGCACTTATTAGACCACGTAATGTAATGCATTTGAAGAAATACTACTTTTGAAATAAAGCCCGTTGTAAATTTGGTCTCGAATAGCACTCTAAGAGAAAGAGGTCGCGCATAGACCCTGTTCAGATCGATTGGATGAGCACTCTTCGTGAAAGAGGTCGCGCTTGGGATGCCCCATCTATCAATTAAGCACTCGAGTAAAAAGCATAAAAATGTGGAATGCATAGGATACACTCACGATATGAGGTAGTTAGGAAGTATAGGCATACAATATGCCCAATAGGGTCTCAAAGAGCCAAGGCTCTACGGCCAACCTTTGGAGGTCGCGATGAGAGAATAAACATAGTTAACCCATTGAATGGGCTTAAATTCTGAAAGGATCTGTCCCTATTATCCTAATGAATAGCACTCCAACCAGAAGCATTCATATCATACAAGAGAAAAGCAAACAGACATGATAAAGATAAGTCGTTGAAGAAAATATTGTTATTTACAAATGTCTAGTCATCCTTGTAGATTCCCTAATTTTGACAGTACAAAGAAAAAAAATTTACTTCAAGTAATATTAGAAAATGACCACAATTGCACATCTAATAGAAAGCTTCCTTAGAAATCCAAATCCAAAAACCCTAAAGTCCAAATACTTAGAAAAATCTGGGACTTGGACTGGGGCGGTTACTTGAGAGTCCGCCCCTTAAAGGGCGCTAGTTTTAAATAGCCGCCCCCTAGCCGACCCCAAACCACTTCCCTGGATGGGACATAAAGTAGCATTTAATGCTCATTTCAGCGGGTTGTGAACTTCAGCAAGCACCACCCCATCTTGGCCGGTTCGACCCTAGTAACCGACCCAAGCACCGCTTGTCAGAGATTGGACGTTTGGCAGGTCATCATGGAGTAGCCGCCCCTCACCTGGACATTGTCAGAAGAACAGAGGATTAATGGGGGTCAAATCAACAACCCTATTACCTAATTTGATCTATTGTCCAATGGACACTCCCCTGCCCCGCTTTTTACTACAAATAGAGGGGGTTCAAAGCATTTCTATCACATTCGCAATCCATTACAAGAATCAATCATTCATTTTCAACACATATATTCCCTTCCCAAGCCACACTAACAAGCCCATAGCCCCTCCCCCACTTGAAACCCTAGAGAGAAAGAGAGACACAATTCCTACACCAAAACACTCTCCAAACCCACTCCCCACAAACCCAGGTTAAACTTAGGTTAACCTCAGGCAAACCCCAAACTTAATTCCCACCCAGGTTCTGCCCAAATTGAACCAAACACCAGAAAACTAAACTCTCATCAGTTAACCCTCACCTACACCCTGACTTTCAAACCTCCTTTAGCAAGTTCCCGAAGCATAATAGGATCCCTATTTGTCACGGCATGCCCGTATCCTAGAGTAGAGACCCCACAAACTCCCCCACGAAGGTGAACAAATCCGACCCAACTTTTCCTGCTTTTTGAGAAAATAGGTGGCGATCACAAACACCCTTGAATCCTCTTGAGGAGCTGTCGGGCACCTTAACCGGGAACCAAACCCCTTCTCCCTTCTGGGAGACGATCCGATCGAGTCTGCCAATGCAAGCGCCGGATCCGAATCCCCAAAGAGCCCCCCCACATGCCGCAAACCAAGGAAAAAGGAGGCCCAACCCTCCGAAATCTAATACCGACAACCTGGCGATCACAGTGGGACATCCCTAGTGAAAAACAACAAAAGGTAATCTTCTTCTGCTTCCTTACATAACTTGACTGGAATGCCATCACCTCTCTAGGAAATTAAGATTTCCCACCCTCCAAGTTAGTTTCTCCTCTACTATGCATCACAACATCCTTTACTGCTTTTAAACCGCACACAGCTGTGGACCTTTTATTGCTTTAATCACATGTGTTACTACTTTATACCGCACACAGTTGCACAACTTTTACCGCTTTAATCACATATTTACTGCTTTAAGACACACAGAGCTGTGCACCTTTTACTGCTTTAAGCCACACACAACTTCGCATCTTTTACTGTTGTAAGCCGCACAAAACTGTGCATCCTTTACTGCTTTACCACGCTCTATTACTGCTTTGAACTTGCATTCATTCCCACCCCTAAACCGTTCCGCATTCACACTATGGAATCCCACCTCGAGGAGGAAATAATAGAGGAGAAAACCGACCAAGAGAGCCAGATTGCACAGTTCCTCAGCCACCTAGAGGAAAGGATGGCTAATCTTGGATACCAGTCAGTAAAGGACATGTTCCATGACCTCACCGACTATCGCCAAACCAAGACCTTGAGGTAGGAAACCCCTGTCAAAATCCCCAAGGCCACTCCGAAAACCCCACCAACACCCAACTTCTCGGTCAATCCGAGTATCTTTTCATTCACCCCACTTTCCCTCACGAATCCAATGTTCCCTACAGCTTCTGCCTCAAGTCCTTACCAGACCACACCCAATCCGTGGGCACTAAACTACCCACCCAAGGCATAAACCCTGGACGAAACCATTCGGAGAATTCTCTCCGAAACTGGCCCTTCTGCCCTCTGTTGGTGTCGGATTCTCCGATGTGTCGGGAAGGATCTGATGATGCGCGGGTGCGTGCGTGTGTGGGGGTTCATCGAGGATTTGGATCAGATGCATGCCCTGGCGGGCTCGGTCGGATCGTCTTCTCGGAAGGGTGAGGTGTCGTTCCTGGTTGAGGCGCCCGACAACGGCTCAAGAGGATTCCAGGGTTTGTGTGATCTCCACCTGCTTTTTCTAAAAGCAGGAAAAGGTTGGGTTGGATTTGATCGCCTACGTGGGGAGTTTGTGGGGTCTCCGCTCTGAGACACGGATATACCGTACACAGAGGTGAAAAACAGGTAATCCTATTCTACTTCCGGGGCTTGGCTAAAGGAGTCTTGGGACAAAGGGGTGCAAATGGGGTGTGGATATGGGGCAGCTAGTGGGATCCAGCCATCGGGTATGGGGCGGCTAATTAGGTTTAGCCGTACGGGGCATGGTCTGGTTTGGGCAGAACTTCGGTAGGAAATGGATTGGGTCTTGGACAGAGGCTAAGCTAGGTTTAGCCCGGGTTTTTGGAGGGTGGTATGAGAGGGTGTTTTATGTAGGGAATGGGTATTTCTCTCACAAAAGGGGCTCTCTCGCTCTCTCTCTCTTGGGATTTCTAGTGGGGAAAGGGAATGAATGATGTGTGTTTTGATTGTGGATTGAAAATGTGAATTGTGGATGTTGGATTTAAGCTTGGGACCCCCTCTATTTATAGTAAAAGAGAGGCAGGGGAATATCCAGGGGGTAATGGAGTGGCTTGGCTAATAGTGTGTGTGATTAGACCCCTGATTAATTCTCTGGTTCTTCTGTCAGGACCAGGTGAAGGGCGGCTAGTTCTAACTAGCCGCCCAGGAGGCGGCTACTTCCTGGTAGCCG
Organism: Acorus calamus; assembly: GCA_030737845.1. Classification (NCBI taxonomy): domain Eukaryota; kingdom Viridiplantae; phylum Streptophyta; class Magnoliopsida; order Acorales; family Acoraceae; genus Acorus; species Acorus calamus. The sequence continues at coordinate 12,271,259 of CM060872.1, forward strand.
CCCCTGTCATGACCTGCCGAACGTCCCATCTCTGACAAGCGGTGGCTTGGGTCGGTTACTTGGGTTGATCCAGCCAAGATAGGGTGGCTAAAGGTCATAACCCGCCGCAATGATCAGCATTTAATGCTGCTTTATGTCCCATCCAGGGAAACGGTTCAAGGTCAGCCAGGGGGGCGGCTAGTTCTAACTAGCTGCCTGGTATGGGGCGGCTAGTTAGGTCTAGCCATCCCTTGTCAGGGACTCAGGGTTTTTTTGGGTTTTAGAGTTTTTCTTTCTGGTTTGGGCCAGGGTCTGGTTTAGCGTAGGGTTTAGGGTTAGGGTTAGGGTTTTCGGTTTAGGTTAGGGCTAGGGTTTAGGGTTTGGGTTTCCGGTTTAGGTTAGGGCTATGGTATAGGGTTCGGGTTTGGGTTAGGGCTAGGGTTAGCGTTTGGGTTTGGGTTAGGGCTAGGGTTTGGGTTTGGGTTTGGGTTAGGGCTAGGGTTAGGGTTTGGGTTTGGGTTAGGGCTTGGGTTAGGGTTTCCGGTTTCCTGAACTTTGGTTCTCTACTAGATGTCCAAATGTGGGATATTTCTGGGTGTTACTTGAAGTATTTCTGTCTTTCTGGACGGTCAAAATTGGGGTATCTATAATTGTCCCTCATCGGACGGAGTCTTTGTGCGAAGCAAGAAAGACTTTGACCGATGATAAGGAAAGAGACCCCTACTTTGGCCAGCCCGACCTTCAAGAAGTTATGCCAACACGAATAGTACTATTCGAGGAGTTGATTTAGACCGTCAGAGGCTAGGTCATGACTTAGAATTTTTAACTGAAAGGATGATCCAGGTGGACGGCGGGGAAAAGTAAATGGTGAGTGATCCAACCCGCGGTCGGGGTCTTAGCTATCGTGCGCGGAGCAGTCCAGCGTCAGTTTCCTTGTGCCTACCATTCCGGTGCTTGGAAAAACTCAGCAAGGAGGGGATATCACCGACAGAAAGCAAGTAAAATTTGATTTGGTGAATTACATCATTCGAAGGATAAGAACTCTGGAAAAGAACCAGAACTGAAGAAATTCGAATTTGAACGGTACTGAAAGTGCGGCAAAACTTTGGGAAAGTCATGTTTGATCAAGTAGTGTCTGGAAATAAGCCAATACATGGTTGTTTGGTATGGAGAACCTTGGAATTTAGGCTGAAAAGAGATTGGAAAGGGGTTTCAAGTGAAAGTAGAAAACTGGGAGGGGCGGCTAGTGCTAACTAGCCGCCCGAGATGGGGCGGCTACTCATGAGTAGCCGCCTCCCGACTGGGTCCCTTATAACCGAAAAGAGACCCTCTCTCTCTCCATATGTTTTAAAACGGTTACTCTTCCCTCCTCTCTTCTTCTTCTTCATTTTAAACCAAAAACCTTGATTTTAAAACGCCTTAAATCCTTTGTTTTTGCCTTCCATCATTCCTTTCTTCTTGATTTTGAAGCCCTAGATTTTCTTTGGGGTTCTTCTTTTGTGCGAAATCGGAGGAAATGACGAAGGAGAAGAGGACGGCTTCGATGATGAAGCGCCTTAGGTCTTCTCGAGAGCAAAGAGGGGCTGTCTCAGGGTCTAGTTCATCGGGGAGTGATCAGGTGGAAGGGGAGGTCGTGAGGGAGGTTGTGGGTACGGTGGAGGTGCCGCCGGTGGGCATTGGCGTGGGTGAGGTTTGGGATTTGCCTTTGTGGGCTGCCCCGGAGGTTGGGAGTAGTATGATAGGGTATACACGCAAGAGGAGGCATGGGGATCGACCGGCGGTGGTCGAGGAGTAGGTTTTGGGGGTCGGGGGATCGGTTGAGGGTGCAACCGAGGGAGTAGGGGCCGAGGGAGTCAGTGAAGATGTGAGGGCGTCATTTGGATGCCCTCGTTGGGATGTTGGATAGGGAGGCCATAGAGGCCAGGGCTGAGGAGGAAGAAAGTAGGGCTATGGGTGCTTTTGCGGAGTTTAACTCCGGCGTGGGGAGAGTGGAGGGGACTGAAGAGGTTAGGGATGAGGCCGGGGAGGCCGAGGGTATGGGCACCGGGGTTGCAGAGGCCGGTGTTGGTGTTGAGGCTGAGGCCGAGGAGGCCATGTTCGAGGAGGATGAGGAGGAGGGGGATGACGACGGGATGGACGATCCCGACGAGGCCGAGGTGTGCGCTCCTGGGTCCACACGGGCCGTGGTATGTTCCTAACCTTTTAGTCTTAGCCTTTTTATTTTGGCGTATATGCATGTGTTTTAAGCATGCTTTGTTGTATAAGGTAATCACCGTGAGATAGCATGCTGATATAGGTTTGTTTCTAGGAAAGGGGGTAATTTATATATATATATCCATGTTTTTTCTATTTTTTGAAGGAAGTAAATGGCATGGTTTGTATGCTTGCATGTGATACCTTTTTATGTGTATATAATTTTTAAGGCGTGTCTTCGTATGTGCTTGATCGTGGTAGAGCATGAGAGATTGTATGCATGCATTTCATGGGTTCAAGTGCTTCCTATATGTTTGGGTGTGTTTAGGGAAAGTAGATGAGCATGATAGGCCGTGATGCAAGAAAGAGCGTAAATGGTGACTAGGGTGGGATTTTGACATATTTTTGTTTGCATGCGTGGTCATATGAGGAGTGTCTTGTGAATAATGGGAGGTGAACCTTTACGTGAATGCTTTTGTGTTTGATATGAGAATTTTAATTTGCTAAGCATGATTTAAAATGAATTCATAGATTTTGGATTCTCACCTCTCGATTGCTTTTAAACTAACCCATGTTCCCTTTGCTTCGTTTTGTAGCGGCCGAATCGTATCCAGGCTTTATGGCACGGGACGAAGAGGTGGTAAGATGCCTTGGGGCAAGAGGAGAGGAGCTTAGTGGATGGTGCGGTCTGCCGTTCCTTCTTTCTGATTGAGCCGTTCCACGTCCATCGCCCATATGTGGAGGTATTGGCGGAGAGATGGGACCCGGAGAGTTGCACGTTCATCCTCCCTACTGGCACTGTTATGCCGACCCTTGAGGACATCCATCGGATCACCGGCCTTCCGGTCTTGGGGGAAGCGGTGATTGCGGCCACCCTTGCGGATTACAAGGGGTTGTTTCGAGAGTTTATCAGAGAATGGGAGTTCATGGAGCGAGAGCGGACGCTGAACCGGATTCCTTTAGGGAGGCTTTCAGGGTAGTATGGCCTCGGTTCTTTTACGGAGCGTCAGAAGGGCGAAGCTGCAGCTAGCTTCGAGAGAAGGTGGGTGATGATCGAGGCGAGAGAGGAGGCCGCGTGCCCACAGAGGGCACAGAGGGAGTTGAGGGCGTTCTTCCTTTACTTCTTCGGCCGGGTCCACTTCTCGACGACTTCTGACAAGGTTTCCTCTCACTCTCTATTGCTGATGAGGGACCTAGAGGGCATGGGACGCTATGCCTGGGGAGCGGCGATGCTCGCCCATCTCTTCGCGGAGCTCTCGAAGAAAGTTAAGAGGGCCGGGGGAGAGAATCTTGGCGGCTTCGCGCCATTTCTTCAGGTATGTGTAAGTGGTAAATGTCTTTTTCTTGGTTTAGTTCACTTTGATCATGATAATTTTCCTCTTGCTTTGCTAGATCTTCGGATACGAGCACTTCGCCATCGATTGCCCGACTCTGGCACCGTTTGATCATGCCATCCCCTGGGCTATGAGATGCGAACCCCAGGGATCCTCTCGCTTGTACCGCCTCGCCCAATTCTGAGAGGCCTTCCACGTCTTGTCAGAGGAAGAGGTATAAGTTTTCTTTGAATTTTTTTTTGCTTGTATCTGGTTTTCTTTTGACTAAGCGCTCTTCCTATCTTTTGATGCTTTTAGATGATGTGGAGGCCTTACTCGGAGGAGGTTCCCGAGGCCCTGGCACGATCAGCCGGGTCGTCCGCCAGCTTGGGTATCATCAGTGGGTGCCCGATCCTCTGCCGCGGCGCCCCTCGATTCCGGTGGCTGGGATTCCTCGGGACACGAACCTCCCGAGAAATTACGCTACATATGTGGCGGGATGGATGGGCCGAGGCGTCTTGGAGGAGCATCGTCCTGAGGTGACTTCGAGTGACGAATATCTAGCTTGGTATCGTCAGCGGTACGTGGGTATCCTCAGGACGATGGACGAGGAGATCCCGGACGCTTAAGTAAGTTGAAAAAAAAACCGTTTCTTTTGTAGGTCGAGTTGAATGAGATGGAGAAGAACTTAAGACCGCCAATGAGCATCTCCAAGCACGGGCCAGGCAAATAGAGGCGTTGCGGGTACAACGGAGACGCTTGCAGGACCAGGTCTGGGTCCTCGAGGCTCAGGTGGATGCTCTGTCGAGAGCGAGAGCCGATGGTGCTTCTTCTTCTTCCGCCCCTCCTCCTTCCATGGTTTCCGAGCGAGAGCTCGAGCTGACGAGGGAGCTAGATGCGGCCCGGAGCGAATTGACGGCCACACGGATGGAGCTGGGCCCGGCGAGGGGTAGGGCTTCTCGGGCTGAGGAGGAGACAGACCGGCTGTCACGCCCCAGAGCGGCCGTCTCCGAGACGTGGCAAATATATAATATCAGCAATCCATACACGAGGTCAATAAAAGACTCTACTCAATCATCAAAGGTACTTAAAACATTTAACAAGGAAGCTGACATGATATATAAACATATGACGGAAGCTTAAAATGACTTAGTCTGTAATTTAAAGACATATTACAGACCGGAACACATAATCAACTGTCCTGTGAGAGCCAATATACAACAAAGACATCAAACACCAGTACTGTGCTCAATCACGAGTAGCAATACATACAAGGAAACGGGGGATGCTGATGGCCTCTCTCACTCGCAGATCCAAAACACGTGCGCTGCTCTGCTACGGTACTGCGCCTATGGAAGCTCCACCTTCAGGTCCGGCTCAGCGACAACTGGAGGAAAACATATGCGAGGGGTGAGCCACACGCTCAGTGAATGGTACGATCCATGCATCACAACACATATTAATCTTTCAAGCATTCAAGTCTCAATAATCGAAACAACAACTTAAGTTGGCGGTTGGGTGTTGACCCAAACCTGCCACGCCACATTAAATATTCTGAGTGTTTGGGGTTCCAACGGAAGGAACAGTCACTTAAGTCCTTGGGTTGGGTCTCAACCCAACCCACTACTCCCTCACCGTCACCCTCACCCTTAGGTGACATAGGATTATTGGGGAAAAGGTCAACTGGTCTACGCCTTTCGTCTTCCGGTAGCCCTCTGCCGAGTAGCCTCGACCTGGTATCCTCCCATGACCTCTACCTCTACCGTATGGGCGCACCACCCGGCGTCATGAATAGCGTCTGGGAGAGCCTAGCAGGACAACTAAACCCGGGTAGCTTCGACACGGAAGCGACGAAGGGGAGAGCACTTGACATACGCGGTTTCGATCCTCATGGATCCGTCGTCGGTAAGGTTACGAATTCTCATGAATTCCCACCAGAGCGCATAACTCAGATGCGGGAAAGACAGATGATTCGTAATATCGATGCCACAGTATGACCCATCAAAGGTCATACACTTGCTTAATCTTATTAAGCAAGGTTCATGGCCTCTATATATATATACATAAGATATGTCTAGAGATATAATCTACAACACATAATTAATTACACAAAGAATTAATCAAGGAAGCATACAAGTAATGCTATAACCAAATTTTAATACTGTCTAAGGCATGCTTGGGCTCATATGTATAACACATGGATGTAATACTCTAGTATACAAGTCTAACATGATAGAAAAATATTTAAGGTCACTACCTTATTCATGCCTTATACTCATGCCTTATACTCATGCATACATGTAAATAATAACGCATGAATAACCTAGCATGGGACACAATACATAGACAAGTATGGGTCCCTACTCATGGTACTAGGGTGTATGATCCTAACATATTAAGTTTTAGAATGACATGGATGCAACCAAGCAAGATAAGCAATAACATGCACACTTAAGAAGGTTAATATGTGGTTACGGTGCCCCAGGGGAGGGCAATGCACGTCTACATGCATCGAACACCTCCCGACTGGGTTGGATTGACCCACTCACCGTAAACCGGGTTGTCGCGGGACCGCTCGCCAAGATCTGCAAGACAGGGCATCCAAATAGGTGAGTAAAATCCACATAAAGACACTTAAAACAACTAGAAATGCTAAGGACTTGGATATGCACGCATACGGGCTCGCACGCATGCGAGTACGCACGTACGCGCACCTGTCCGAGTGCCCCGACACTTACCCGAGCCCCCGGGCAGCCACACGCATGGCCCCCGCACGCGTACGCACGTGCAAGCACGCGCGCACGCGCCCCCGCGCTCGATGGCGCACTGACCCGCGCCTCCGGACGCGCTGCCCGCACGTCCAGCCCCTCGCCGCGCACCCGGACGCGCACTCGCGCGCCCAGACGCGCAGCTCGCGCACGCGCGCACGCTCGCGCGCGCCTGCGCTCGCTCCCGCGCACAGTGCGCGACACTGTGCCTCGCACGTTCCGCCCTCCCCCGCGCGCGCCTGCGCTCGCGCGCCTGCGCTCGCGCGCCCGCGCGCACGCGCAGCGCGCGTCTGCACCCTCGCCAGGCCGCCAGGGCCTCTCCTGCGCGCGTCTCTGCGCGCGCACGCGCGCGGATGGACCCGCGCGCGCGCCCAGGGCTGTCAAGCCCCCTTCTTGCCCTCTCCACTCACCCCTAACTCAAACACTTAGCATGCATGACTCCCTAACAGCCCCTAACACTAAGAAACCAAAGAAAAGAGGGGGAAAGAAAGCTACCAAAGGAGGGGGAAGGGAATGGTGGGGTTTCGGGGCCCCTCGGGTGCACCCGGCGCAACCTCCACCACAACCACCACTACCACCCCTCCCTAGCCTTCCAACCAGCCCCTACTTGGCTGAAAACAGTGGATAAAGGGGGTTCTAAAGGAAGCTAAAGAGAGGGAATCAACAACAACACACATAAACACACACATAGTCACACACACCTTTGTATTTGGTGAGCTCTTCTTCTCCTTCACTTCTCACACACTCACACACACTTAGAAAAAAAAATAAACAAAGAGAGGGAGTGAAAAGAAATGCACGTTGACAAGGGGAGAGGGAGAGAGAGAGGGAGAGAAAAAGAGAGAGAGAGAGCACTTAATGCTCAAAAAGGTGTTAGGTGAGTTTTGACTTTGGTCAACTCAACCAAGCAAAAAAACAAAACCCATTGACTAGTCAAAAGTCACATTTGACTAGTCAAGGTCTTCTTTGACTTGGTCCAAGTCACCCTTTGACTTGGTCAAGGTCTTCTCTCTTTGACTTTCCCAAATTTGACCAAAATCCGGATACGATTCGGAACTGCATAATTTCCTAAAATGTAACCGGAATTCGATGAAAAATTTATGGGTGGTATAAAACGGTACCAGGACCCATAATCCGCAGTCAGATTTTCAATCGGAGTTTTCTAGCTCCCGCAGATGGCTAAAAGCCAAAATCTTTGCGGTTCCGATCGAAAAAAGAAAATTCCAAAAATGGCCAGAATTGACCCAAGGGTTACCAGAAGGCTGAAAAGTGACACATATATAACATTCTTCCCCCCTTAGGAAATTTTGTCCACAAAATTTAATTACAAAAACATCTAAGAAGGAAAAAGATGTGGATATGCGTCACGCATGGCGTCCTCGCGCTCCCAAGTGGCCTCGGCACCAGAGCGGTGCTGCCAACGCACCTTGACCAACTGGACGGTCTTGGTGCGGAGCTTCTTCTCGCGACGGTCCAAGATCTCGATCGGCTGCTCCACGAATGACAAGTCCGGCTCGAAGACAAGCGGCTCGTACGGGATGATGTGGGCAGGATCGTGGACGTAACGTCTCAGCTGCGAGACATGGAAGACGTCATGGGCTTGGGCCAAGTGTGGGGGCAAGGCTAATCGATAGGCCACCTCCCCAATCCGCTCCAGGATGAGAAACGGGCCTATAAAACGCGGACTCAGCTTGCCCCGTACGCCGAAACGGAAGATGCCCTTCGACGGGGACACCTTCAGGAAGACATGGTCACCAACCTCGAAGGCGAGCTCGCGGCGACGACGATCAGCGTAGCTCTTCTGACGGCTCTGAGCGGTGCGGATACGCTCACGAATCGTCCTGACTTTCTCTGAGGTTTGGCGAACGATCTCCGGTCCCTCCAACTGGCGCTCTCCGACCTCATCCCAGCACAAGGGAGACCTGCAGCTGCGCCCATAGAGTGCCTCATATGGTGCCATCCGAATACTCGAGTGGTAGCTGTTGTTGTAGGCGAACTCCACCAAAGGAAGATGCCTCTCCCAACTGCCTCCAAAATCGAGAACGCAGGCACGCAACATGTCCTCTAGGGTCTGAATCGTCCTCTCTGACTGGCCATCGGTCTGTGGGTGAAACGCCGTACTGAAATGGAGGTTCGTACCAAGGGCGTGCTGGAGGCTACGCCAGAACCTCGAGGTGAATCTCGCGTCTCTATCAGAAATGATACTGACCGGAGTGCCGTGGAGACGAACGATCTCTGAGACAAACAACTGCGCCAAGGTGTCCAGAGAGTCGGTGAGTCGGACGGGGAGGAAATGAGCAGACTTCGTCAGTCGGTCGACGATTACCCAGATGGCATCGCGACCCGAACGTGACTTCGGTAGACCCGAAACAAAGTCCATAGTAATCTGCTCCCACTTCCACTGAGGAATCTCAATGGACTGCAGCTTCCCCGCAGGGCGCTGATGCTCCGACTTCACCTGCTGGCATACCAAGCAACGGGCAACGAAACGGCCAACATCTGCCTTCATCCCGCGCCACCAGTAGCCACGACGAAGGCCCCTGTACATTTTTGTGCCACCAGGATGCACCGTGTACTTCGAACGATGGGCCTCGTCCAAGATCTTCTGCTTCAGCTCTGCGTCGTCAGGAATACATACCCGGCCTCTGAACCGCAGGATCCCATCCTCACGAATCTGGTAATCTGGTCGCTCACCCCGGGAGACGCCTTCAGAAAGGACCAGAAAGTGAGGGTCCCGCCCTTGTGCCGTGCGGATCTCGTCAAGGAGAACAGGCTGCACCACTAACCTGGCCAGAAAGCCTCCAGCAGGCGTCTCCTGCACGCTGATCCAACAAGCGGCCTCCTCCAGAAGCCTCCAACGACGCACTGCCAAATGGGCGGCCATGCCCAAAGGCTGCCTACTGAGAGCGTCTGCCACGACATTCGCCTTACCCGGATGATAAGCGATGTCGCAATCATAGTCCTTCAGGAACTCAACCCAACGTCTCTGGCGCATGTTGAGCTCTGGCTGGGACTGCAAGTAAGTCAGGCTCTTGTGATCCGTGAAGAGCTCGAACTCCTCGCCATAGAGGTAGTGCCTCCAAATCTTCAGTGCGAAGATGATCGCTGCTAACTCCAGGTCATGGGTGGGGTAATTCTGCTCATGGGGCTTCAACTGACGCGACGCGTAAGCAACAACCTTACCGTTCTGCATCAGGACGCAACCCAAACCCAGCCGCGACGCATCGGAGTAGACTGCGAATCCACCACTCCCAGACGGAATGGTAAGAACCGGCGCTGAGGTGAGTCTCCGCTTCAACTCCTGGAAGCTCTCCTCGCAAGATGGGGACCACTCGAACCGGACATCCTTCCGGGTGAGGCGGGTCAAAGGGACTGCTATCTTCGAGAAACCCTCAACAAACCTCCGATAATAACCCGCCAACCCAAGGAAGCTCCGAATCTCGGTGGGGTTCGACGGTCGCCGCCAATTCGACACGGCAAGCGTCTTGTCCGGGTCCACAGATATACCCTCACCGGAAATAACATGGCCAAGGAAGGCCACACGCTCCAACCAGAACTCGCACTTACTGAACTTGGCGAACAACTGATGTCGGGCCAAGGTCTCCAAGACAGTGCGAAGATGGTCAGCGTGCTCCTCAAGACTCCTCGAGTACACCAGAATATCGTCAATGAAGACTACTACAAAGGAGTCGAGGAAGGGTCGAAATACCCGGTTCATCAGATCCATGAAGGCTGCCGGCGCATTCGTCAACCCAAACGGCAGTACTCGAAACTCGTAGTGCCCGTAACGGGTGCGAAAGGCCGTCTTCGGAATATCCGACTCCCGGATCTTCAGCTGATAGTAGCCCGAACGGAGATCGATCTTTGAAAAGACACGCGCTCCCTGGAGCTGGTCAAATAGATCATCAATCCGCGGTAAGGGGTACTTGTTCTTCACGGTCCGCTTGTTCAGCTGTCTGTAATCAATACATAGACGCAGCGAACCGTCTTTCTTCCGCACGAACAGAACAGGGGCTCCCCACGGAGAGACACTCGGACGTGCAAACCCCTTATCGAGTAACTCCTCCAGCTGCTCCTTAAGCACCTTCAGCTCTGCGGGGCCATCCGGTACGGAGCCCTCGAAATCGGCTCGGTCCCCGGAATTAGATTAATCTCAAACTCGATCGCGCGATCCGGTGGTAGACCCGGAAGATCATCGGGAAAAACCTCCGGATATTCCGCCACGACCGGAGTCTGACTGATATCTGCCCGCAGTGGTGCATCCTCCTCAGCGAATGTACGCCAGAAAACCCTCGCATCCTCCCTGAAGGAGTCTCCACGCCTGGATGGACGATACGAATCCCAAAGGAGCCATGTCCCGATCGCCCACGAACTGGAAGGACCTCCGTCCAGGGATGCGGAAAGACACCGACTTTGCGAAACAGTCGATACTGGCGTGGCTAGCTGAGAGCCAATCCATCCCCAGGATGGCGTCGAAGTCCGTCATGGCGAGCTCGACCAACTCCACTGGAAACTCATGCTCCGCGATCGCCACGATACACCCCCGATACACCGAACGGAGGAGAATACGGTCTCCGACCGGTAATGATATCTCCAGCACCGCATCAAGAGGGGCTGACACCGCACCCATTCGCCTCGCGAAAGCGGGAGACACGAACGAGTGCGTGGCCCCGGAATCAAATAGCACATATGCAGGAAGCTGGGAGATCAGAACAATACCTCGAACGACGCTACCCGAAGCCTGCGCCTCATCGGCCGTAAGCGCTGCAACACGACCCTGAACGAGCTGTGGCTGAGGAGCAGGGGCACGCCTCGCAGGCTGCGCTGGCTGCCTCCTCTGCTCCACATGGCCACCCTGTGGCTGCTGCTGGTGACGCTGCGGCTGCGGCTGCTGACGTGGCTGCTGCTGCTGCGGCTGCTGTCGTGGCACAGGAGGTCGGCCAGCATCTGGGCAAGCATTGGCCAGATGCCCGACTCGCTGGCAGTGGTAACATCGTCGCGTCTCTGGTCCTCTAGCACGGATCGGAACGGCAGCAAAGGGTGCAGGACCCTGAACTGGCACCACTCCCACTGGTGTAGCGGCGGCCGCTGGTCGATCATGACGGGGCCGCTTGCTCTTGCGGCGTCCCTGGTCCTGACTCCCAGGAGTCCTCTGATCTGCTGTAGGGGTTTGAACCGATGAAGGAACCCCAAGGTCTCGCTCGACGGTCCTCGCACGGGACACTAGATCAGTGTACCTCGAGAATGCCTGAGAGGTCACGTGCACCCTGATGGTGTTGTTGAGACCCATCTCAAACCGTCGGCACCGCGTCTCCTCGTCCATCACTAAGGCTGGGGCGAACCGAGAAAGCCTCATGAAACGCGTGGAGTAGTCCGCAACAGACATGGTGCCCTGCGTCAGCTGCTCGAACTCCCGCATCACCATCTGGCGCGTCGAAAAGGGAAAATACTCCGCCAAGAAGTAACTCCGAAAATCGCTCCAGAGAAGTCGCCCCACTCCCTCGGGAATGTCCACCACTCGGGTAGCCCACCAGTCGGCGGCGTTACCCTTCAACATGAAAGTAGCCAGGGAGACACGCTGGCGGTCGGTGCAGTGCATGGTCGAGAAGATCTTGTCTATCTCCATCAACCAACGCTCAGGGGCAAGAGGGTCAGCCGTCATACCGTGGAACTCAGGAGGGTGAAGCTTCAGGAAGGCGGTGAGGCCGGCTGATGCACACGTGCCGCGGCCTCAAGCTCCTCCTCCCGCTCTTCAGGTCCATGAACTCCCTCCACGGGGATCTCTGCTGGTGCCGGGGGTACCACTGGCACTACTGGTGGATCGGCCACTAAAGGTACCTGCGGGACCGCCTCGCGGGCCGCCCGCAGCTCCTGGATCTCTCGTGCCTGCTCAGCCAACGCCCTAGTCTGGGCCTCCAGTGCCCTAGTCTGAGTCTCTAGCAGGTCTGCTATCCTAGCGTAAGCACGCTCCCAGGCTGGAGGCTCCTGCGCAGGTCCTGGCCTCGCGGCCGAGGACATCTCGGTAGACTCCTCACCCCCGGTAGGTTCGGAAACCTCCGAGGCCTGAGGGAGACCGCGTCCGTGCATCCGTCTGCGAGGAGGCATATCAGCAACCTAAGAAACAGACACTAGGATCAGAATACTCATATAGAAATCCTAGGACTCATCTCTAAGACATCAATAAGACGACAATTGGCTCTGACAGGACCAGGCTCTGATACCAACTTTTGTCACGCCCCAGAGCGGCCGTCTCCGAGACGTGGCAAATATATAATATCAGCAATCCATACACGAGGTCAATAAAAGACTCTACTCAATCATCAAAGGTACTTAAAACATTTAACAAGGAAGCTGACATGATATATAAACATATGACGGAAGCTTAAAATGACTTAGTCTGTAATTTAAAGACATATTACAGACCGGAACACATAATCAACTGTCCTGTGAGAGCCAATATACAACAAAGACATCAAACACCAGTACTGTGCTCAAGCACGAGTAGCAATACATACAAGGAAACGGGGGATGCTGATGGCCTCTCTCACTCGCAGATCCAAAACACGTGCGCTGCTCTGCTACGGTACTGCGCCTATGGAAGCTCCACCTTCAGGTCCGGCTCAGCGACAACTGGAGGAAAACATATGCGAGGGGTGAGCCACACGCTCAGTGAATGGTACGATCCATGCATCACAACACATATTAATCTTTCAAGCATTCAAGTCTCAATAATCGAAACAACAACTTAAGTTGGCGGTTGGGTGTTGACCCAAACCTACCACGCCACATTAAATATTCTGAGTGTTTGGGGTTCCAACGGAAGGAACAGTCACTTAAGTCCTTGGGTTGGGTCTCAACCCAACCCACTACTCCCTCACCGTCACCCTCACCCTTAGGTGACATAGGATTATTGGGGAAAAGGTCAACTGGTCTACGCCTTTCGTCTTCCGGTAGCCCTCTGCCGAGTAGCCTCGACCTGGTATCCTCCCATGACCTCTACCTCTACCGTATGGGCGCACCACCCGGCGTCATGAATAGCGTCTGGGAGAGCCTAGCAGGACAACTAAACCCGGGTAGCTTCGACACGGAAGCGACGAAGGGGAGAGCACTTGACATACGCGGTTTCGATCCTCATGGATCCGTCGTCGGTAAGGTTACGAATTCTCATGAATTCCCACCAGAGCGCATAACTCAGATGCGGGAAAGACAGATGATTCGTAATGTCGATGCCACAGTATGACCCATCAAAGGTCATACACTTGCTTAATCTTATTAAGCAAGGTTCATGGCCTCTATATATATATACATAAGATATGTCTAGAGATATAATCTACAACACATAATTAATTACACAAAGAATTAATCAAGGAAGCATACAAGTAATGCTATAACAAATTTAATACTGTCTAAGGCATGCTTGGGCTCATATGTATAACACATGGATGTAATACTCTAGTATACAAGTCTAACATGATAGAAAAATATTTAAGGTCACTACCTTATTCATGCCTTATACTCATGCCTTATACTCATGCATACATGTAAATAATAACGCATGAATAACCTAGCATGGGACACAATACATAGACAAGTATGGGTCCCTACTCATGGTACTAGGGTGTATGATCCTAACATATTAAGTTTAGAATGACATGGATGCAACCAAGCAAGATAAGCAATAACATGCACACTTAAGAAGGTTAATATGTGGTTACGGTGCCCCAGGGGAGGGCAATGCACGTCTACATGCATCGAACACCTCCCGACTGGGTTGGATTGACCCACTCACCGTAAACCGGGTTGTCGCGGGACCGCTCGCCAAGATCTGCAAGACAGGGCATCCAAATAGGTGAGTAAAATCCACATAAAGACACTTAAAACAACTAGAAATGCTAAGGACTTGGATATGCACGCATACGGGCTCGCACGCATGCGAGTACGCACGTACGCGCACCTGTCCGAGTGCCCCGACACTTACCCGAGCCCCCGGGCAGCCACACGCATGGCCCCCGCACGCGTACGCACGTGCAAGCACGCGCGCACGCGCCCCCGCGCTCGATGGCGCACTGACCCGCGCCTCCGGACGCGCTGCCCGCACGTCCAGCCCCTCGCCGCGCACCCGGACGCGCACTCGCGCGCCCAGACGCGCAGCTCGCGCACGCGCGCACGCTCGCGCGCGCCTGCGCTCGCTCCCGCGCACAGTGCGCGACACTGTGCCTCGCACGTTCCGCCCTCCCCCGCGCGCGCCTGCGCTCGCGCGCCTGCGCTCGCGCGCCCGCGCGCACGCGCAGCGCGCGTCTGCACCCTCGCCAGGCCGCCAGGGCCTCTCCTGCGCGCGTCTCTGCGCGCGCACGCGCGCGGATGGACCCGCGCGCGCGCCCAGGGCTGTCAAGCCCCCTTCTTGCCCTCTCCACTCACCCCTAACTCAAACACTTAGCATGCATGACTCCCTAACAGCCCCTAACACTAAGAAACCAAAGAAAAGAGGGGGAAAGAAAGCTACCAAAGGAGGGGGAAGGGAATGGTGGGGTTTCGGGGCCCCTCGGGTGCACCCGGCGCAACCTCCACCACAACCACCACTACCACCCCTCCCTAGCCTTCCAACCAGCCCCTACTTGGCTGAAAACAGTGGATAAAGGGGGTTCTAAAGGAAGCTAAAGAGAGGGAATCAACAACAACACACATAAACACACACATAGTCACACACACCTTTGTATTTGGTGAGCTCTTCTTCTCCTTCACTTCTCACACACTCACACACACTTAGAAAAAAAAATAAACAAAGAGAGGGAGTGAAAAGAAATGCACGTTGACAAGGGGAGAGGGAGAGAGAGAGGGAGAGAAAAAGAGAGAGAGAGAGCACTTAATGCTCAAAAAGGTGTTAGGTGAGTTTTGACTTTGGTCAACTCAACCAAGCAAAAAAACAAAACCCATTGACTAGTCAAAAGTCACATTTGACTAGTCAAGGTCTTCTTTGACTTGGTCCAAGTCACCCTTTGACTTGGTCAAGGTCTTCTCTCTTTGACTTTCCCAAATTTGACCAAAATCCGGATACGATTCGGAACTGCATAATTTCCTAAAATGTAACCGGAATTCGATGAAAAATTTATGGGTGGTATAAAACGGTACCAGGACCCATAATCCGCAGTCAGATTTTCAATCGGAGTTTTCCTAGCTCCCGCAGATGGCTAAAAGCCAAAATCTTTGCGGTTCCGATCGAAAAAAGAAAATTCCAAAAATGGCCAGAATTGACCCAAGGGTTACCAGAAGGCTGAAAAGTGACACATATATAACACCGGCGAGGGGTTAATCACCTTAGGCCGCAAGAGGGACTCCCTCCAGATGAGGGTGTCGGAGTTGGAGGCTTCGGCGGGTGTTCCAGGAGGTTTGATCGAAGACTTGGTTCGTTCTCTCCAGGCGGCCGGGGACAGGGATCGAGAGGCGCTCAGGGCATCAGAGGCGTGGGCACGGGAGTTGGAGGAGAGGTTGAGGGCTGTCGAGGATCGGGCTAGAGAGACAGAGAGTCGCCTCCGACAGAGATTGGAGAGGAGAGACAGAGATATGCAGCAAGTCCATCTCTGGGAGGCGACTATGAGGGGGAAATTGGTTGGAGGGGGCTCCATTACCGAGGTGGACCTTGACCTTCTTCCGCTTGAGCCTGACCATTCTCTCTCGGCTTCCTTGGCTACGGGGGCCACCTTCAGCCGTGCTTCTCGTCCTTCAGTGTCTCAGAGTCGTTGGATATATGCTAGGGCTGCGTCCTCAGTTCGAGAGACTCCTGCCGCTCCTAATGCTCCAGAGGTTCACTCCTCTCCTCAACCACCGCTCCCTTCTCAGCCAAGCCAGGATGTTCCTCCCACTCAGCCTCCAGCGGGTGACGATACGCCGAGGTATAGCTTCTTTGCGTCTTGGTTTTAGGTAGAAGAATGGTATATATGCAAGGAATTCATGCTTTTCTTCTTGTCCTTTTGACTCAAGTGATCATTTCAACGGCAGCTCAAGACTTTGATTGGAGCGTCCGATGGATCTTTATTTTATTTTGATTTTAGTTTTAAGTAGGTTTACCTTTCTTTTTCCTGAACAATTTCCCCTTTCTTTCTTTGGTTTATGACCAAACATGGTTGTTTTAAACTTGGTTTATTGGTTTCAGTTTGGTTGTGTATGTGGAATAGTTTTTTTATAAGGTTGTATGGGTGGATGAAAGGATGAATGGGTGTATGGCTTGGTGTATGATTTTCGTTTCGGTTGTTATTTGATTCGTAGTTATATTGTTTTTATGTGCGTATGAATGTATGAAATGTGTGTGCACAGGTTTCGGGGGAGAATGTTTTCTATAGGTACCAAAGGAGTTGAAGAGTTGAAAAGATGGGACTGACAATAGGTTTTTTGGGCAGCAGGTAGGGGGCGGCTAGTGCAAACTAGCCGCCCAGTGAGGGGCGGCTAGTTAGGTTTAGTGGCCCCTTGTCTGGGACAATTCTTCTGGTTTTGCTGCTCCTGCCTGCTGCTACTAGAAGCCTTTGTGAGCGTTTCGACTTTCGAGACCTATAAAAACATCCTTTCCATGGACCAAGTGTTAAATTTGTCCGGATTGCGCCCCTACACTGACTTTCGAGCCCTTCTTGCTTGAATTGTCAAGGGCTACAATCCATCTTAAGGTAAAATAATAAAAAAATCGAATGCGAGAAAGGAAAGTGCGGGAAATCATGCTTTAGTATGCAAGGGAGGGATTCCAAGTGCATGAGCGAAAAAACTCTTAAGTGCGTGTGAAAGTGGGACAATTTTCTCTCAAGCATGTGTGGAAGGGCGTAGAATGAGTGTAGGTGGGGGTAATCTTATCATTGATACGGGGGGTCAATTTTAGCATTTCAAGAAAATCGGATGCCTAGGTGTTTAGGAAAAGGAAAATGCGAACTTATGCGTAAGTATGAGTGGCATAAGTGGGCATTTTAATTCTTCAATGGTTTTCTTTTATGTGAGAGGGCAAAGTTCTCGACTTTCTTAAGTAAAAGATACCATCAAGTCCCTGTGGAGGAGCCCTTGTGGTTACCTATGTCCGAACCAGGGTTGTATTTGAAAGGCATAGGCCATAGGTGCCGGTTTTTCTAGGTTCATGGTTCTCAAATGCTTGATTGTATTATTCTAAACATGCTGAAAAATCCATGAGTGTACCAGGAGAAAAGTTAAATAAGCTTCCTTTGGATAGGCAAGTTTCTAAGTGAACTCATGTGAGTGTGTGTAGTTGTCAACCTGTAAATGATCTACCTTTGGTCGAAATTTCACCTTTCCCGATAGACATAGTTCAATTTTGAATCCCATTGCGAAAAATAAAAAGGGGGGGAGAATGGGGTAAGAGAAATATCTTCCTTTCGGGCAATATTTTAGAATTGTCCCAGTCTAGCATATGTCCTACTTTCTAGGTCCCTCTGGCTTTCTTCTTTTTATCACTTCTTTATTTTGGGTGGAAAGTACAGTCCATTGCTTGGACCCTGTACTAGTATAGCCATTTGTTTGGCATATACTTGTGCGTAAAGGCGTGAAAACCTACTAAAATAGAGAGTTTAACCCATTCACTTGGGTGCTTTTTTTCTTTTATTGGCCTCTCGTTGCCTGATTTTTTTTTATTTGTGGGGGGGGCTCTTTTGTTTTTCACCCCGATTCTTTTCATGTTTCCCCTCTAGAAGTGTTTGTATAGTGCCAAAGCCAGTTTTGGGACATATGCCAGGTCTAGGTAACTCCTCATTTTGACCTAGGGTTAATACGAGTGGGGCGGAAATAAGGGAGGTTTGCTTTGGGGTTTTAAATTGTCCCAGTCTACAGGGTAGGCAATTTCTCTTCTATCAGGTAAATCTAGTCCAATTATACGTGTGTGAATGAAGTGGCATGATTTGGCGGAGATGTGTTCAAATAGATACGAGTTTATCTTTGAGAGTCTTATAATTCTATCATCAAGTACTAAACGCTGGAAATTGCAGGAAGAAAGAATAATAGTTCTCAAGTATTGAAAGCTATTCATTCATTGAATTTATGTAGATAAAGTGCATTCCACGAACCTGAAACCTCGACTCCTTCGGCATCTACCAAGCGGTAGGCATTCCCTGAATAGGCATGGGTGATCACATAGGGTCCCTCACATGTGGGTTGCAACTTCCTCTTAGGTGAGGGTGTCTTGATGGCATGATTTGCTTAAGTACAAATTCCCCGATTTTAAATTTTCTTTTTATTACCTTCTTTTCAAATGCCCTTGCCACCCTTCTTTGGTAGGCCTGAGCATGGTGTGCTGCTCTTAATTTTTCTCGTCTAGTAGTTCGCTCTTTTTGGTATATTTTTTTTTGATATTTTATGTTTTCGAAAGTGTGAAGACAGACGCATACTTACGGCTTTGAAAAGGCCTGTGTCGGCGAATAGATATACTTTTGGAAAAAGAATGTTTGAAAAATGATTTTGTTCTTTAGAAGGAAAGTATGGGAAGACAGTTTGTAAACATTTTTGGTGGAAATCATGGAAACACGGCTTTGTAAAACATTTTCGTTTTGAAGAAGCGCAGATTGGGAAAACATTCTTGTTTTGAAGAAGAGTGGAAATGCAGTTTGCAAATATTTTCATTGTTTTGGTAAACAGGTAAAGAAAGTTTGGGAAAGTGCTTTATTTTGTTTGGATGGAAATACGATTCTGTAAAACCTTTATTTTGAAGGAGAGTGTGGAAAACATGTTTTTTTTTTGTTGGAAAAAGAGTGAAAATAAAGCTGAAAACAAGTATGTTCAGAGTTGGGGAATGAAATCTGATTAGCATGTATATTTTTTTTGGATTTTGGTTTCTTTTAGGAAGGCAGGTAAACAAATATGTATAGGGTGATGAAAACGAAAGCTAGTAAACAAATATTTTTATCTTTTGATTCCTTTTTTTTTTTGAAAAAAGCTGTAAACAAATATGTACAGGGTGATGAAAACGAAAGCTAATAAACAAATATTTTTATCTTTTGATTCCCTTTTTTTTTGGGAAAAGCTGTAAACAAATATGTACAGGGTGATGAAAACGAAAGCTAGTAAATAAATATTTTTATCTTTTGATTCCCTTTTTTTTTGGAAAAAAGCTGTAAACAAATATGTACAGGGTGTTGAAAGCTCACCTGGGGGGATCAGTACCTGGTTCTTGGATTCGTATTGTTTCCTCGAGTCGGCTTCGCTTGGGCGGCCGGCTGATGTCCGGTGGGGGTCCCCTATTCCCGAACTCTTCCTCCCTGAGCCTCTTCAAGGTCCTTCCTTGATGGAGCAGTTCTTCGTCGGTGGAGCCTGGCCGCCAACATGCAAGCACCTCTAGCCGGATGCGCATGGCACAGACGCTCCAATTCTGGGCCCGTGTCTCGTTAAAGCGTGCTTCTCCCCATATGGATACCACTTCCCCACGGTACGGGAAGCGAAGACATTGGTGTCGGGTGGATGAGACGGCCTCGATGCTGTTGGGCCATGTCCTCCCAACAATCAAAGGGTGGGATGATCAAATGTTCATTACCATGCAGTTGACGATGGTGGAGACCGGGCCGATCTTTAGTGGGAGCGTGACCAGTCCGCAAGCGTTCTTGCACGTGCTGTCGAAGGCATAAATGTATTCGTCTGAGGGTTCCAATCTAGGAACCCTGCCTTCTAGCTTTTGGTAGGCGGAATATGTAAGAACGTTAGTTTCTGCTCCCGTATCGATGAGAATGTGCCGGAATTCCCTCTCTCCGAGTATGGCAATGATTGCGAGGGGTGCGGAGCGTGCTCCGGCTTTTGCGACTTCATGGGGGAGGAATGTGATCGAGTTGGGCTCCGTAAGATCGGTTGGTGGATGCAGGGTCCTGGCCGCTTCTTCTGAGGGATAGTTGTCGTTGTAAGGGGACCTAGGTGGGCTACCACCTTCATCCTCGTTCCCCGGTCGCAGGGCTAGTGTGAACATATTATGTATTGCCCAGTTGTTCTCTATCTCGTACTGGAGGCGTGTCTCTCCCCAGATTGTCAGTATATGACTCAAGAAGGGCAGTCGAAGGCATTGGTGCCGGGGGGAACAGATAGCTTGGATGCTGTCTAACCATGGTCGCCCTAGCATCAATGGGTACCTTGTGTCGATGTCAGCCACGAAGCAGGCTACTTCACAGATAAGAGGGCCGCGGAGAGTCTTCCCGGTATGGTTGAAAGCTTGAATAGTATGGTGGGCCGGTTGGACGGGAGGACGGCCTAGTCCGGGTATCTTTTGGTAGGTGGAGCATGTCATTATGTTCATTCCTGACCCTGGGTCCACGTAGATGTTGTTTAGCCACAACATTTGAAGTCGTCCGCGGATGTGTAGGGGGTAGACTCACAGTCAAGGATCCGGGAGGTCTTGGTCAGTGAATGAAATGGTCATTGGGCGGCGGGGGCCGTCGACAGTGTCGGTACTCTTGGAGAACCCATTGTCGTCCGGATGCAGATCATCCGACGTACATTCCCCTCCCTCGGGTCCCTCGCTAGCTCCTTCGGGGATCTCCTCAAATGGCTCTTCTTCTTCGTCTCCTCCCGGCTTTTCTAGTCCACTTTCGTCGGACTCGATGTCGATGACTGCGGGCAGGGCGAGAACTGCATTTTCTTCTTCACCATAGAGTATGGCGAGGTCAAGGTGGTTGAGGTTCAGCTGGAGGGGCTCGTTCTGCTCTTCCTCCGTGGATTCTTCAGACAGACTGTCGTCAGTGACGTCTTCTGAACTGCTTGGTTGTGGTGATGGTTGTCTCCCTCTTCTGACCATGTTTACCATGTGGGCTCCAGATGTGGATGCTTGGTTGTGCCCTGGCAATGGGTCAGCTAAAATGCCAAGTGGCTTGGAGGCTCAAGAATTGCCCTGGTTTAAGTGGGTTTTGATCATGGCCCAATCAAGGCGCCTGTCATCATTTAAATCGTAAATAAAATCCTCAAAAACAATGCATTGTTCTACGGTATGACCATGTTATTGGTGGTATTGACAGTAACGTAGTCTGCTGGCCCCGAGGAGTGGAGGTTTAGCAGCTGGGAGGAAGATACTATTTGTGTCCATTAGTACCCTAAAAATCCTAGTTAGTGTTTCTGGGAGGGGAGGGTAAGAGTCCCTCTTTCCCATTCGTCTCTCATCATAGGATGTCGCAGGGGAGATCTCATTATAAGTATTTTGGGTGGGCTGCCTAAGATTTTGGTTCTGACTTCTTAGGAAGGTGGAATAGAAAGGGGTACTAGGCTGGCCTTGTCTTGAAATTGCAGGGCTTTGGACCGGGGAACTTTGGATTACCGGGTTTTGTTGTGTCGGCACAGGGACGGGTACTGATCGAGTAGTGAAGTTTTGGTTGACTGGCCGAGGCGGCGCATGCCCGGATGAACCGGACATGTACTGTCTCGGAGCCGTTCCTCGATCAGGAACTCGTGCTCCGTTTGGGTAGAGTGCTGATACTTGGGTAATAATCCCCTCTACCGTGGGGGTTTGTGCCTTACGAGGCGGTTGTCCAACCCTATGGCTGATAGGTGGGGACTGGGTTTGGACTACTGGGGCTACACAACGGGAAATCCTGTTGTGGTGGTCAATTAGAAGTTGATACGTAGTACAGTCTCCGTATGAAAGGCTCGTACGAAGCTCTGGACTCAGGCTCTGTAACATCATGTCAATTTCTTGACATTCTGTGAGTTGCAGGCTGGTTCGGTGGACGAGTGTGCGCCACCGAGACACGTATTATTAAAATTCCTCCCTAGGCCTCATTCCCTCTACGGTTAAATCCGAAATAGAGGGGGTTCTGATCCTCTGGTAACCGTAGCGGCCTAAGAACTTCTCGCTTACAGCCGAGAAATTCGACAAGTGATCTAGGGAGGGTGGAGAACCATTGTAGTGCTTCTCCTTCAAATGATTTCTGGAAGAGGAAGACTAGCGAAGGTTGATTATCTAGAAAGGGGCGGGCGTCTAGATAAAAGGCAGTTAAATGGATGTCTGGGTCTCCATGACCGTTATACCGGTGGAATTTGGTGATTTTGAATCCTTCCGGTTGGTGGACTGATGGGATTTGTCTCAGGTTATGTTGAGACATGTGCTTGGGGGTTGAGGGACCAGTCTCGGAGAGGATTCTCCAGATGGTTTCATCCAGTGTTTCTCCCCTGGGAGGGCCGCCTATCGGTCCCGGGTTTGAGGTGGCCTGGTAAGGGCCTGGGGTGGAAGCGGTTGGGAATATTGGATTCGCGGGGGAAAGGGGGGTGAACGAAAAAATGCTCGGATTGACCGAGTGGCTGGGTGTGGACGGGGTTTTGGGAATGACCTTAGGGGTTTCGACATGGGCCTCCTGTCTCATGGTTTTGACCTGACGGTAGTCGACGAGGTCATGAAACATGTCCTCTATGGATTGGTATCCTAGACTGGCCATCTTTTCCTCTAGATGGGTCAGGAATTGTGTGGCCTGATCCTCTTGATGGATTCTTTCCTCTAGTATCTCCTCTATGCGGGATTCCATGACGTGTGTGAAATGATTCAGGGGAACGAATGCAATATAAAGCAGCCAATAAAGCAGAAAAGGATTGCGCAGTGGTGTGCGGCTTACAAAGCGGTAAAGGATTGCACAACGGTGTTCGGCTTACAAAGCAGTAAAGGATTGCGTAGCGGTGTGCGGCTTACAAAGCAGTAAAGGATGTTGTGATGCGAAGTAGAGGAGCATCTGATTCGAGGGGTGGGAAACTCTAACCTTCCAAGAGAGTTGATAGCAATCTAGTCAAGCTTGTAAAAGGGGGTAGAAGAGGATTACCTTTTGTTGTTTTTCACGAGGGAGGTCCCACCGTGATCGCCAGATTTGTCGGTGTCGGATTCTCCGATGTGTCGGGAAGGATCCGGCGGTGCGCAGGTGCATGCGTGTGAGGGGGTTCTTCGGGGATTCAGATCGAATGCGTGCCCTGGCGGGCTCAGTCGGATTGTCTTCTCGGAAGGGTGAGGTGTCGTTCCTGGTTGAGGGGCCCGACAGCGGCTCAAGAGGATTCCAGGGTTTGTGTGATAGCCACCTGCTTTTTCTAAAAGCAGGAAAAGGTTGGGTTGGATTTGATCGCCTACGAAGGGAGTTTGTGGGGTCTCCGCTCTGAGACACGGGTATACCGTACACAGAGGTGAAAAATAGGTAATCCTATTCTGCTTCCGGGGCTTGGCTAAAGGAGTCTTGGGACAAAGGGGTGCAAATAGGGTGTGGATATGGGGCGGCTAGTGGGATCCAGCAGTCAGGTATGGGGCGGCTAATTGGGTTTAGCCGTCCGGGGCATGGTCTGGTTTGGGCAGAACTTCGGTAGGAAATTGATGGGTCTTGGACAAAGGCTAAGCTAGGTTTAGCCCGGGTTTCTGGAGGGTAGGATGAGAGGGTGTTTTATGTAGGGAATGGGTATTTCTCTCACAAAAGGGGCTCTCTCTCTCTCTCTCTCTTGGGATTTCTAGTGGGGAAAGGGAATAAATGATGTGTGTTTTGATTGTATTGGAAATGTGAATTGTGGATGTTGGATTCAGGCTTGGGACCCCCTCTATTTATAGTAAAAGAGAGGCAGGGGAATATCCAGGGGGTAATGAGTGGCTTGGCTAATAGTGTGTGTGATTAGACCCCTCATTAATTCTCTGGTTCTTCTGTCAAGACCAGGTGAAGGGCGGCTAGTTCTAACTAGCCGCCCAAGATGGGGCGGCTACTTCTAGTAGCCGCCCCTATCATGACCTGCCAAACGTCCCATCTCTATCAAGCGGTGGCTTGGGTCGGTTACTTGGGTTGATCCGGCCAAGATAAGGCGGCTAAAGGTCATAACCCGCCGCAATGATCAGCATTTAATGCTGCTTTATGTCCCATCCAGGGAAGCGGTTCAAGGTCGGCCAGGGGGGCGGCTAGTTCTAACTAGCCGCCTGGTATGAGGCGGCTAGTTAGGTCTAGCTGCCCCTTGCCAGGGACTCAGGGTTATTTTGGGTTTTAGAGTTTTTCATTCTGGTTTGAGCCAGGGTCTGGTTTAGGGTAGGGTTTAGGGTTAGGATTAGGGTTTCCGGTTTAGCTTAGGGCTAGGGTTTAGGGTTTGGGTTTCCGGTTTAGGTTAGGGCTAGGGTGTAGGGTTCGGGTTCGGGTTTGGGTTAGGGCTAGGGTTAGGGTTTGGGTTTGGGTTAGGGCTAGGGTTAGGGTTTGGGTTTGGGTTAGGGCTAGGGTTAGGGTTTCTGGTTTCCTGAACTTTGGTTCTCTACTAGATATCCAAATGTGGGATATTTTCGGGTGTTACTTGAAGTATTTCTGTCTTTCTGGACGGTCAAAATTAGGGTATCTACACCCTCAAACACATGTCTCCACATAACTTGAGACAAATCTCATCAGTCAACCTGCTGGAGGGATTTAAAATCCTGAAGTTTCGTGAAGACCCAGATAGTCATTTAATGCCTTTTATCTAGATACCCAACCTTATCTAGATAATCAACCCCTGTTAGTCTTCTTTTTCCAGAAGTCATTAGAAGGAGAAGTGCTACAATGGTTCTCCACACTCCCTGTACACCATTTGTCGAATTTATCAGCTACAAGCGAGAAATTTTTAGGTTGCTACAGTTACCAGAGGATTAAGACCCCCTCTATCTAGGTGGCGTACCCTAGTCTGTAGGACTGGCTTACAATTAACAGAATGTCAAGAAATTGACATGATGTTACAGAGCCTGAGTCTAGAGCTTTGTACGACTCTTTCGTACGGGGACTGCACCATGTACCAGCTTCTAATTGACCGCTACTACAGGATTTTCCATTGTGCAGCCCCAGTCCCCATCTATCAATCATAGGGTTGGACAACCGCCATGTAAGGCACAAACTCCCATGGTAGAGGGGACCACACAAGTTTCAGAACTCTACACGATTGGAGGGCGAGTGCCTGATCTTGGATCAGCTCTGAGATAGTACACGCCCAATTTATCCAGATATGTGCCGCCTCGGTAAGCCAATCAAAACTTCATTCCCCGATCAATACCCCCCTCCATGCCGACATGACAAAACGCAGTAATCTGAAGTCCTTCAGTCCAGAGCCCCATAGTTCAAAATCAAGGCCAAACGAGAACTCCCCCTACTTACTATGCTCCCCCAAGAGCACAAAACCTAACCCCTAGACAGCCTACACAAAACTCCTGCAATTAGGTCCCCCTCCAACATCTTATGGCTCAAGACTGATGGGAAAGAGAGACTCTTACCCACCCCTCCCAGAAACCATAACAAGGATTTTTAGGGTAATGATGGACACCAATAGTATCTCTCCCCCTGATACTAGGCCTCCACTCCCCGGGGCCAGCACTGCGCGTTACTTTCAGTACCATCAACAACATGGTCACACTATAGAATAGTGCATTATTTTTCAGGACTTTGTTTATGATTTAAATGATGACAGGCGACTTGATTGGGCCATGATCAAAGGCCATCTAAGACTGGAAAATCTCCAAGCAACCAAGCCACTTGGCATATTCACTGACGCAATGCCAGGTTACAATCAAGCCTCCACTTTTGGAGCCCGCACTATTAATATGGTCAGGAGGGGGAGACATCCATCGCAGGAACAAAGGAGCTCGGAGAGCACCATCGACGACAGTTTATCCAAATAGTCTGAGGAGAAAAGACAGGACGAGTCTCTCCAGCTGAACCTTGACGATCACGACCTCTCCGTACTATATGGCGAGAAGGAACAAGTAGTCAATGCTCTGCTTGAAGTCATCAACATAGAGTCAGATGAGAGCGGACTAGATAATCTAGGAGAAGAAGAAGAAGAACCATTCAAAGAGGCTCCCGAAGGAGCAAGCGAAGGACCTGAGCAAGGGGAGTGTACTTCGGATGATCTGCATCCAAACGACAACGGGTCCTCCAAAAGCACTGACACGGTTGACAGCCCCTGCCGTCCAATGACCATATCGTTTACCGACAAGAATCTTCCTGACTTAAGACTGTGAGTATATCCTCTGCATATTCATGGGTGACTTCAGATGTTACGACCGAATAACATCTTCGTCAACCCAAGGTTAGGGATGAACATCATGACTTGCTCCACCAACCAAGTGATGCCTAAGCGAGGCCGCCCTTTTATCCAGCCGTACACTCCACCATCCAAGCTATAAATCTAAGAAGACCATTTGTGGCCTTGGATTATTTGAGCAGGCCGTCGGTCCCCTGATCTACGAAATGGAAAATTTCATGGCTGACTTCGACACCATGGTTGGACAGCAACCAGGCCATCTGCTATCCCAGACATCAGTGCCTCTGATTACCATTCATGGGCCACATATTGACCATTTGGGAAGAGGCACGCCTCAAATACAAAAATGAAGACAACTGGGTGCTGCACAACCTTGCACCCGACATCGAACATCAAGGTGACAGCCCAGCTGGATCCCCCTACAACAATCGCTACCCCTCAGAAGGAACAACCCGGACCATGAACTCGGTGAAGAAACACATAGAGCCCAATTTGATAGCCTTCCTCCCCCATGAAGTCGCCAAGATCAGAGCACGCTCTACACCCCTCGCCATCACTGCTAAACTTGGAGGGAGGGAATTCAAGCATATTCTCATTGACACAGGAGCGAAAACCAACGTATTCTGCTTATCGGAAGCTTGAAGGCAAAGTAACCAGACTGGAGCCGTCGGATGAATTCATATACGTCTTTGGCAGCATGCGCAAAAACACTTGCGAGCTGGTCACACTCCCTCTGAAGATCGGCCTAGTATCCACGATCATCAACTGCATGGTAATGGACATCCTGTCGGTATCGGATTTTGGGAGGGGCCGGCCTCCTTCTTTCCTCTTGGTTGCGGAGATTCGTCGGTGTGAAAAAAAAATCTGAAGGTGTGCGTGTGTGGGGGTTGTTCGGGGATTCGGATCCGGTGCATACCTTGGCGGACTCGATCAGATCGTCTCACAGAATGGTGGTGGGGGGTCTCGTTCCTGGTTGAGGTGCCCGACAGCGGCTCAAGGTGCTTCAGGGGGTGTGTGGTCACCACCAACTTTTTCAAAAAGCAGAAAAAGTTGGAGGTGGATTTGATCACTTACGTGGGGGAGTTTGTGGGGTCTCCGCTCTGGGATATGGTTATACTGTACACAGAGGTGAAACATATGTATCCTATTATGCTTCTGGACTGACTAGAGGAGTGTGACCAGCTCGCAAGTGTTTCTTTTTACAAGTGGGGGTGTAAGTGGGGGGCGGCTAATGGTTTTTAGCCTTTAGGTATGAGGCGGCTAGTTAGGGTTAGCCGCCTGGGGCCTGGG
The DNA here is from genome assembly GCA_030737845.1 of Acorus calamus. Classification (NCBI taxonomy): domain Eukaryota; kingdom Viridiplantae; phylum Streptophyta; class Magnoliopsida; order Acorales; family Acoraceae; genus Acorus; species Acorus calamus. The sequence continues at coordinate 12,298,755 of CM060872.1, forward strand.
TCAACTTGGACAGATCCTAGATAGGAAAGGGATTGGGTTTTGGCAAAGGTTTAACCTGGGTTTTGGAGAGTGGGTTAGGAGAATGGATTTGTGTAGGAAATAGGTTTCTTTTTACAAATGGAACTCTCTCTCTCTCTCAAAGGATTTCAACTAATGGGAGTGAAGGATTATGTCAAGTGGGAATTCAAGAGATGGATTGGAATGGGGGATGTGAATTGTGTTAGAAATGCTTTGGACCCCCTGGGAGAGGATGGGAAGTATCCACTGGGTAAGATCAAATTGGATAATAGAGTGTTTGATTTGACACCCCATTAATCCTCTGTTCTTCTGTCAGGGACCAAGTGCAGGGCGACTAATTGAAACACGCCGCCTGAAATGGTACAGCTACTCTTAAGTAGCCGCCCCCATCATGACCGGCCAAATGTTCCATCTCTGACAAGCGGTGGCTTGAGTTGGTTACTAAGGTTGTATCGGCCAAGATGGGGCCGCCAAAAGTCATAATTCACCGCAATAATCAGCATTTAATGTTGCTTTATGTCCCATCTAGGGAAGCGGTTTTGGATCGATCAGGGGGTAGCTATTTCCAAGTAGCCGCCCCAGGAGGGACTTTTAGACTTTCCTAAGTGTTGGGGCTAGGGTTTTCCGGTTTTGGTTTTTCTCTATGGATGTTTTCTATTAAGTCCAAAAGTGATTATTTTTCAATTTTACTTAAAGTAAATTTCTTTTCATTGGACGGTCAAAATTAGGGTATCTACAATTGTCCCACATCGGGGTTCTTAGCTATCGTGCACAGAGCAGCCCAGCGTCAGTTTCCTCATCCCTACCATTCCCGTGCTTGGGGAAACTCAGCAAGGAGGGGATATCGCCGACAGAAAGTATGTAAAGATATTAGTTGGTGGATTGGATCATCCGAAGGATAAAAATTCTGGGAAAAACCAGAACAGAAGAAATTCAAACTGAATGGTACTAGAAGTGTGGTAAAACTTCTCGAAAGTCGTGTTTGATCAAGTAGTACTTGGAAATAAACCAATATTGGTTCTTTGTTTTCGAAAACTTGAATCTACGATTGGAAAGAAATTGGAAAGGGGTCTTAAGTGAAAGTTGGAAAAATTGGGTGGGGCGGCTAGTTGAAACTAGCCGCCCGAGAGGGGGCGGCTAGTCGTGGGTAGCCGCCCCATAACTGGGTCCCTTATAACTGAAAGAGACCCTCTCTCTTCCCACTTTTCAAAAATGGTTTTCTCTTCCCTCTCTTCTCCTTCTCTTCGTTGCCTCAATTTCGTTGCCTTCTCTTCCTCCATTTCGACCTAGATCTTTCTCTCCCTCTCGATTTTGAAACTCTAGGTTTGGGTTCTCCTTTTTCTTTTCAAACCGAGGAAGATGACGAGGTCGAAAGCGATTACTTCGAGGGGAAAACGACATCGGGTGGCTCGTGGAGAGCGTAGCCCGAGGTCTTCATCATCGGAGAGTGATAGCCCGACGGTAGAGTTCGTGGGGGAAGCTTGGGGTGCGGCGGAGGTGCCGTCGGTGGGCACCGGCGCGGGTGAGGTTAGGGGCATGCTTTCGGGGGTTGTTTCGGAGGCAAGGGGAAGTATGATAGTGTACACACGCAAGAGGAGGCATGGGGATCGATCGGTGGTGGTCGAGGAGGTGATTTTGGAGGTTGGCGGATAGGCCAAGGTTGTAACTGACGAGGTAGGGGCTGAGGGAGTTAGTGAGGATGTGAGGGCATCGTTGGATGCCATTGTTGGGATGCTGGACAGGGAGGCCACAGAGGCCAGGGCTGAGGAGGCTGAAAGAAGGGCTATAGGTGTGTTTGAGGGGTTGGCCTCCAGTGCGGTGGGTACGGAAGAGATCGGAGGTGTCGGGGTCGAGGCCGGGGAGGCCGAGGGTGCAGACACAGGGGCCGCTTAAGCCGGTGCTGGTGTTGAGGCCGAGGAGGCCACGTTTGAGGGGGAGGGGGATGATGACGGGATGGACGATCCCTACGAGGCCGAGGTGGACGCTCCTGGGTCCACACGGGCCATGGGATGTCCTTAATCCTTTTGCTCGAGCTTTTATTTGTACATCTTTTGTTATTTTAGATATTATGTAGTATGAATAGGCGGTAGTGTGTAATACCTATACATATGTGTCTCTAATAGGCACGCTTTATATAAATCAATCATGGTGGGATATGGGTTGTAGAAAAGAAGATGATTTTCATACGTACATCCATGTTTGTCATATATATAAAGGAAGGGAAATGATACGGCTTAGTATGCTCGCATGTGATGGTTTTGTAAGCATGTAAGTTTTGAAGTATATTTTCATGTGTATTTGACCATGGTGGAGCAAGAGGGAGTATATGCATGCATTTCTAAGTTCTTTCGCATGCTTGCGTGAGTTCGTGAAAGGTGTATAATCATGCTAGACGGTAAAATAAAGAAGGTATGCAAGTAATAACCATGGCGGGATAAGAGGGTAAAACGGGTGATCATGTGAAAAGTGTATTACGAATAATGGAAGATGGACCCATATGTGAAGTCTTCTATTTTCAAGCTTTGTTTGATTTAGCATATGGAAGTTTATCTTGCTAATCATGGTTTCTAAATGAATTTGTAGACTTGGATTCTTACCACTCGACTGCTTTTAAACTAACCCGTGTTCCTTTCATTTTGTTTGTAGCGGCCGGACCGCAATGGGGCTCTGTGGGATGGAACGAAGAGGTGGTACGCAGCCTTGGGCCAGGAGGAGAGGAGTTTGGTGGATGGGGTGGGATTTCGCTCCTTGTTCCTGATCGAGCCGTTCCACGTTCACCACCCCTACGTCAAGGCTTTGGCAGAGAGGTGGGATCCGGAGAGTTGTACTTTCATTCTCCCCACCGGTGCCATCAAGCCAACTCTCGAGGACGTTAATCGGATTACCAGCCTTCCGGTCTCAGGGGAGGCAGTGATCATGGCCACCCTCACTGATTATATGGCGCTCTTCGAGGAGTTGACCGGAGAATGGGACTATGTGGAGCGTGTGAGGACGCTGAACCGGATCCCCTTTAGACAATTGTCGAGGCAGTACGGCCTTGGCTCCTTCACACAACGTCAGAAGGGTGAAGCTGCAGCTAGCTTCGCGAGGAGACGGGCGATGATTGAGGCGAGAGAGGTGGTTGCGTGCCCACAGAGGGCACGGAGTGAGTTTAGGGCGTTCTTTCTTTACTTCTTCAGCCGGGTCCTCTTCTCAACGGCCTCTATCAAGGTCTCCTCTCATTCCTTGTTTCTAATGAGGGACCTGGAGGACATGAGGCGCTTTACTTGAGGAGCCACAATGCTCGCCCACCTCTTTGCGGAGCTCTCGAAGAAGGTAAAGCGGGCCGGGGGTAAGAACCTCGGCAGTTTTGCTCCCTTTCTCCACGTATGTGTGAGTAGAGGGTGTTTTTCGTATTGGTTTAACTCACTTGATTTTGACAATTTCTATCTTGTTCCGCAAGTATTTGGATACGAACACTTCGCAATCGACCGCCCAACTCTGGCACCTTTTAATCGTGCCCTCCCATGGGCTATGAGGTGGGCACCTCGGGGATCTTTGTGCTTACACCGCCTCGCTCAGTTCCGGGAGGCTTTCCATGCTTTGACAGAGGAAGAGGCATATACTTCTTCGAGTTTCTTTGGCATGTTTTTTATAATCTTTTGACTAAGCGCCCTTCCTATTCTTTTGTTGCCTTGTAGATGATTTGGAGGCCTTAATGGAGGAGGAGGTCCCTGAGGATCTGTCGCGGGACGTGTTGTTGATCTACTTTAATGAGATGGTGTTCAACATGATCAGTTGAGTCGTTCGTTAGCTCGGGTACCACCAGTGGGTGCCTGCTCCCTTGCCGAAGCATCCTTCGATCCCTGTGGCTGAAATTCCTCAGGATACGAACCTTCCGAGGAACTATGCGACGTATGTGGTGGGATGGATGAGCCGAGGTACCTTGACAGAGCGCCGTCCCGTGGTGACTTCAAACGATGACTATCTGGCTTGGTATGGTCAGTAGTATGCGGGCATCCTTGGGACGATGGAGGAGGAGATCCCGGACGCCTACATAAGTTAGAAACCTTCTCTTTTTCCCTTTTCTTCTTCTCATTGGATACTTTCTAAGTGATGTCGCTCTTGTAGGTTGAGTTGAATGAGATGAAGAAGAAGCTTCAGACGGCCAATGAGCACCTCCATCCATGACGTCGGTTGCAGGACCAGGCTCGGGTCCTCGAGGCTCAGGTGGACGCCTTTTCGAGAGCAAGAGCCGTCGGTGCCTCTTCTTCCTCCACTCCCCCTCCATCCATGACTTGCGAGCGAGAGCTCGAGTTGACGAGGGAGTTGGATGTGGCCCAGAGTGAGTTGGCGGCCACAAGGATGGAGCTCGACCAGGCGAGAGGCAGGACTGCACGTGCTGAGGAGGAAATGGGCCAGCTGAGGTCCATGATGGCGTCGAGAGAAGAGGAATTCACCACCTTTGGCCGTGAGAGATACTCCCTCCAGATGAGGGTGTCGGAGTTGGAGGCGTTGGCGAGCGTTCCTGGGGGTTTGAAGGGAGATCTGCTTAGTTCCCTTCAGGCTGTCGGGGATAGGGACCGAGATGCACTCTGATCGAGAGTGAGGATAGGCTTAGAGCCGCGGAGTTGAGGTCTTGGGAGCTCAAGGAGAGGCTGAGGGCGGTTGAGGACGTTTTGAGAGGAGTGGAGGCACGCCTTCGCCAGATGTTGGAGCGGAGGGACAGGGATACTCAGCAGGTCCTCCTCTGGGAAGCCACCATGAGGGGGAAGCTGGTTGGTGGAGGGGCCATGACCGAGGCGGACCTCGATCTCCTCCTTCTTGAGCCCAAGCACTTTATCTCAGCTTCATTAGCCACCGGGGCCACCTTCAATCGCGCTTCTCGTCCTTCGGCGTCTCGGAGTAGTGGAATATATGCGAGAGCTGCCTCCTCCATTCGAGAGACCCGTGCTGCTCAAGAGGCTCTGGAAGTCCAGTCTTCTCCTCAGCTACCACCCCCTTCAGGCCAGGACATTCCTCCTTCGACTCAGCCTCCCGAGGAAGATGATATCCCAAGGTATAGCTCTTGTTGTCTTGGTTTTGATAGAAGAATTGTGTATGTGCAATGAATTCATGTTTTTCTTCTTTCCTTTTGGTCTTAGGTGATCTTTTGATGATGCGCAGCTCAAGACTTCTTGGATTTGAAGCTACTGGTGGATCTATCTCTTCTTTCCCTTTTAAAAACTCTTTTCATGCAACTTTTAGGCTTTTTTTTAAATAAACAATTTATATTCATGATCTTGGTGGAACAATTTTATAATTTTCCCTTTTGTATGCATGGTTTGGAGTAGTTAGCATGGATGTTTAGAAAGCCCTTTTTAATTTTCACGGATGTGTATGTGTGTAAATGAATTGCATTTAATGGTTTGATTCATGGATGGACATGATTTTGGGATATGGTTGTTTTCAAAGTATACGTGTGTGAAATGTGTGTATGCAGCTTTTTGGAAAGAAATGTTCTTAACAGGTATTGGAGATTTGAAGAGTTGATTAAAACTGGACTGACAGCAGGTTTTTAGGCAGTAGGTATTGGACGGCTAGTTCAAACTAGATGCCCAGGGTGCAATGGCTAGTCTGAGTTAGCCGCCCCTTGCCTAGGCACTTCACCTGAAGAAAAGAGGGATAGGGGGGTCGGCATGTTGAAACTAGCTGCCTATCCTCAGACGGCTAGCCGGCAGTAGCCGCCCCTTGCCTGGATGGACCTCTGGTGCTGTTTCTAATCTGCTGCTGCTGAAAGTTCTTCTAGGTGTTTGGTCAATCTTTAAAACCTATAAGAATATTCTTTCCATAGCCCGTGTTAAATTTATCCATATTGTGTCCCTGCATTGATTTTCGAGCCCTTCTTACTTGAATCATCAAGGGCTACAATCCATCTAAGGTAAAATGAAAAGCTAATGCGAGAAAGTAAAGTGTGGGAATCCATGCTTTGGTATGCAAGGGAGGGATTCGAAGTGCAAGAGTGAAGAAAAGTGTTAAGTATGTGCGAGAGGGGCTATTTCTTCTCAAGCAGGTGTAGAAGGGTATGAAACAAGAGTAATAGGGGCAACTTTAGCTTTGGTACTGGGAGCCAACTGTAACATTTTAAGGAAATTGAATGCCTAAGTGTTTTGGAAAAGGAAATTGCAAGCTTAAGCGTAACTGTAAGCGACATACGGGAGCATTTTAATCTTTCAATCTTTCTTTTATGTGAGAGGGCAATGTATTCAATCTTCCTAAGCAAGAGATACCATCAAGTCCTATATAGGGGCCCTTGTGGTCACTCATGTCCAAACCAGGATTGTATTTGAGAGGTATAAGTTTTGGGGGTCAATTTCTTAGGTTCATGGTTCTCAAGTGCTTGATTATATTATTCTAAGCATGCTGAAAATCCATGAATGTACCAGGAATCAAGTCAAATAAGCTTCCTTTGGACATGCAAGTCTTTAAACAAACTCATGTAAGTGTGTGCAGTTGTAATCATAGAAAAGCTCCACTTTTTGTCAAAATTTCACCTTTCCTAGCAGACATAGTTCAATTTTCAAAACTCCGTTGCAAAAATAAAAGGTGAGGGGGAATGGGGTAAGAGTAATATCTTTCTGTTGGGCAATATTCATAATTGTCCCAGTCTAGCATATGTCTTACTTTCTAGGTCCCTCTGGCTTTCTTTTTTTTACCATTTCTTTATTTTGGATCTGTACTAGTATAGCCGTTGTTTAGCGTATACTGTGCGTAAAGGCGTGAAAGCCTGCTAAAGTAGAGAGTTTAACCCGTTCAGTTGGGTGTTATTTTTCTTTTGTTTGCCTCTCATTGTCTGATTTTTTTTATTTGAGGGGAGCCTTTTCTGTTTTCACCCCAATTCTTTTCATGCTTCCCCTCTAGAAGTGTTTATATAGTGCCAGAGCTAGTTTTGGGACATAGGCTAGGTCCATGCAACTCCCATTATAACCTTGTGTTAATACGAGTAGTGGCGGAAATAAGGGAGGGATGCTTTGGGGTTTTTTAAAATTGTCCAAGTCTACGGGGTAGGCAATTTCTCTTCTATCAAATGAACCGATTCTTAAGTCATACGTGTATGAAGGAAGTGGCATGATTGACGGATATGAGTTTAAATAACTACAAGTTTATCTTTAGGAGTTACATTCCTATCATCAAGTGCTATACGCTAGAAATTGCAGGAAGGAAGAATAATATTTCTCAAGTATTGAAATTTTTTACGCATGGAATTTCTTTAGATAAAGTGCATTCCATGAACCTGAAACCTCGACTCCCTCGACGTCTACCAAGAGGTAGGCATTCCCAGAGTAGGCATGGGTGATCACATAGGGTCCCTCTCATGTGGGTTGCAGCTTTCCTCTTAGGTGGAGCTGCCTTGATGGCATGATTTGCTTGAGTACTAACTCCCTGATTTTGAACCTTCTATCTATTACTTTCTTTTCGAATGCCCTTGCCACCCATCTCTGGTAGGCCTGGGCGTGGTCTGCCGCTCTTTTGTTTGTTTTTTTGTGTCTTTTTTTTTTGTTTTGTGAGGAGGAAAGCTGGAAATAAAGCATGAAAAACAAATCTCTTTTTTTTTGTTTTTGCAAGGAAAGATGGAAGTAAAACTGAAAAATAAATATGTTTGGAGTTGAGGAATGAAAGATTATTAGTACATATTTTTTTGTATTTCGGTTTTAGAAAAGCATGTAAACAAATATGTACATGGATGACGATAGCGAAGACTGGTAAATAAATGTTTTGATTTTTTTTGGTTTTTGAAAGCCTGAAACAAATTTGTACAGGATTAGTCTAATGGGAGCTTACCCGGGGGGATCAGTTTTCGGTTTGTAGATTGGTGCTACTTTTTCGCGTCGGCTTATCTTTGATGGCCGACAGATGTCCGGTGGTGGTCCTTTGTTTCCGGATTCCTCTTCCGTGAGCCTCTTCAGGGGTCTCCTTTTTGAAGCAGTTCTTCATCAGTGGAGCGTTGTTGCCAACATGCGAGCACCTCTAGCCGGATGCGCATGGCACAGACACTCCAGTTTCATACTCGCGACCCGCTGAGGCGTGCTTCTCCCCAAATAGATATCACTCCTCCGTGGTACGGGAAGCGAAGGCATTGGTGTCGGGTGGACGAAACGGCCTCGATGCTGTTGCATCAGGTTCTTCCAACGATCAGGGGGTGGGGTGATCGGATGTCCATCACCATGCAGTTGATGATGGTGGAGATCGGGCCGATTTTTAGTGGGACTGTGACCAGTCCGCAAGCGTTCTTGTGTGTGATGTCGAAGGCGTAGATGAATTCGTCTGAGGGTTCCAGCCTGGGGACCATGCCTTCTAGTTTCTGGTAGGTGGAATGCGTGAGGACATTTGTTTCGGCTCCGGTATCGATGAGAATGTGCTTGAATTCTCTTCCTCCAAGTGTGGCAGTGATCACGAGGGGTGCGGATCATACTCCGGCTTTTGTGACTTCATGGGGGGAGGAAGGCAATCAGGTTGGGCTACATGTGATTGTTCACTGAGTTTATGGACCCGACGGTCTCTTCTGATAGGTGGTTGTTGTTATAGGGGGATCCAGGTGGGCTATCGCCTCTATCTTCGGCTCTTGGGTGTAGGGTTAGTGTGAACATGTTGTGCAATGCCCAATTATTTTCATTCAATCACACACAAGGGCTGGAACAAGAGGAGGTCGTAACATTTGGGGGAGATTAAATAGGAAAAGGTGGGGCGGAATGACCAAGCCGTCCTCGGACTAAAAACTCTGGACATCCTTCACTTGAATAGCCATAACTTCCTTGATATAGCTCTGAATTACATGATTCTAATGCCATTAGAAAGCCAAGAAGATTACCTACAATTTTCATGTTTTTTACCAGATCAAATAGCCTCTCCAGCTATTCCAAAATTGGATAAACACCAAACAGGGCTGCTGCGAGGATTTCTCATCCTTGGGGTATAATCGGAAAAATACCCATAACTTTTGATACACGAATCCAGTCGATTTAATTCAACTTTTGTATGAAAGCTAGCTCAAAATTGAACATCTCATGATAATTTCGGATTTTTACCTCTTCATCTTGGATTTTAACAAAATCAAATCCGAATACCAGTCAAAACTGCATAATTCCAAAAACATTATCGGAATTCAATGAAATTTTTATGCGGAGTACCAAACGGTACCAGGACTCATAATATGTAGTTAGAATTTCAATCAAAGTCCTCAAACCCCAACAGGTAGCTAAAAACTAAAATTTTAGCAACTCTGATCAAAATTAGAACTCTAAATGACACAGGCCAAACATTCTGTAATATTTCGGTATTTTTTAGGATTATATATTTATTTTAAATATATAATGGAAATTTTAAATTTTGATTTTTTATATTTCATTTCTTAGATTTGGTGGTGGCCCAAATGGGTCCAATTTGATTTATAATTATGATACTTATAAATTGATTTTAAAATATTTATTTTATATTTTTCTGTAGATCTTAATAGTGTCAAGATACTTTGGTTGAAATTTTGTGAGATTCGGAGTTCGGGAAGTAAGGTTTTTAGGATTTTGTGTTAAGTTATTGGGCCTAGGGATCTAGTTGCGAATCCAGTATACCTTTTAATAGCCTTCAGGGATCTATTTGTAAATCTGATAGGGATCTGTTTGTAAATTGGATAAGGACCTCATTGTAAACTGGTGACACTTCAGGGGACGTTTTGTAATTTTGGTAAACCCGTTTAAATAAAATGTTTGGGTTAAGGTTTTCATCCAAATTTCAGAAGCTATGAAGGGTGGTGATGACCTAACTCTAGATGAAGATGGTGGGTGGTGTAACTGGATCTAAGGTGAGATATCATTCCCTATTGATTTTGTTAGTTTTAATTTATTTTTGTTAGGATATGATTACGTCAAGAAATTGTTTGGGGAAGAAGTTTGATGGATTAGGGTTAGGGTTTGATTGATTTAATTTAATGATTATTTGATTTGATTTTAATGGATCTCAAAGGAATTCTTAAGATCAAATTAGATTTATTAGTTTTTGGGATTTAATGGCTATTTTCGGGTTGATTTTATGCTTGGACGTAAATCATGTTTTTGACTATGATAGTGTCGTTTCTTGGAAAAATGTATTTGACAAACAGAAATAGGTTTTGAAAACAGCTTTCCAACGAAGCATGAATCGTCCAATTCGGAGTTACGGGTAGAAAGTTATGATTTTTGAAATATTTCTGTGCTCTTTCTTAGCATTCAATATTTAGCTTGATGACCAAGTTTGATGAATTTTAGATATTAAAAGGATCACAAATTGATGTTTAATGAAGTATAAGTTGATTGTGGGTTTTGGTAATTTTATTGATCTTAGAAACTTAAATTGGATCTTAAATCGATAATTTGATTTAGTGGGATCAATTAATATTAATTGGATATTACTGTTATTGGGATATAAATTGATTGGATTGAGTTATTTCGATCATTGAAATTATAGTTGAGCCTTATTGGATTTGTTTAAATATTTATTCAAGGATTGATCGATTATATGAGTTTTATAGAATAAATGGATATTGATTATCGGATCATTGTAGGTATATGAAAATTTTAATATTTATTCGAAGTTGGGATTTTCATTAGGACTTTGAAGTGAGTTGTTGATTGTAGATCTATAAGATATAGGCTTTTGGGATTATTGGGCATAGTGCTGTTGTGAGTTGGTTATCAGTTATATGGGTCGTGATTGAATTATTTCTGAATTATTATTTCATAATTGTTATCCTAGGTTATCAATGTGCGAGTGTGTAGCGTTCATGCACATGTATCAATTTGTATTGCGTGGACTGGAGGTGAGTGGATGTCTCTATATTATTTCAAAATCATAATATATGTATATATTTCGACATCATGTTATTTTTACTATTATGAAATCTATCTTGTATGTATCGTATGCATATGAGCATGTTATCATCATATAGGTTGATATTTTGGATATATTGTATGCATTGGAAATTATGAGATTTATGAAAAATTGTCGCATGCTGTATACTTGAAAGAATAAGTAGTTTTGATTGTGCATGCATTAAATCGTCTAGGTGGCTCAGTCTCGGTGGCTGCGGTCTAAATTTTGACCCATGTCTACGTGGTCCGATTTCCAAAGTGAAATCTCTATGTCTAGGTGTCGTGGAAAGCGGGCATGCGTGTCCGTTGCATTCATAAGCATCATGTGTATTGACAGTTATTTTGAGACCATGCATTTTGGTATGAGGTTTTGTTTAAGTTATGGTTTATTGGAAATTTATTGTATTTGCAAACATCATTTTTATTGTATCTTGCAAATTATTTTCTTATGATATATTATTAAAGATTATTATTTTGAAATATTTTATTATCGGGACGCCAATGTCCTTTCACTGAGCGTGTGGTAGCTCACCCCTCATTTTTCCAACCTTTCAGATTAGTTGTTAATGGTCGTCGATCTCGTTAAGGCATTAGAGGTTGAAGATCGTAAGTGATTTTCGGATCATTAGACTCATGTAGTAGGTGTTGATCATTTCTTTGGCATGTAGTTGGCCCATCTCCCTAGTAACCATATTTGTATCAAGTTGTGTATTTGTGTATAAGTTATATCCATATCAAATTGGGAGTATTGTGGAATATTTGATGTTTTATTCTTCTCAAGAATGAAGTTTATTTTAGCATTATTTTATTATATAACTGGGTAAAGGAAAAGAAAAAAAAAAGAACTCTGAGATTCGAAGATTTAAGGTAACGCAATCGGACTTCGCGCTTCAAAACGGAGTCGCGGGTTCGAGGGTGTTACAGAGTAGTATCAGCGCATAAGTTCAACCCTCGGACTGTAGGGTATGGATATATTAGTTGGTTTAGAGCTTAGGTTACGATTCCTTGTAAGCTTGGGCTAAATTATCCTCTGGGGTTATGGAGTGGATATATTTTTATCTGGCTCTGATACAGAGTGGTATCAGAGTGTAGGTTCAACTCTCAGACTATAGGTTATGGCCATTTTAGTTGACCAATTGAGTTTAGGGTATAAGCTCGAATAACCTAAGGAGATTAAGTTTTGCTATCCTATAGAAAAAAATTGATTGAGCTATTTTTGTTACCTTATAGTGTTGATTATGGAGCTTAGGATTATCTTTTATGTTTAGTTGTTTTATCGGAGCTTAAGAAGGCCTTTAGGAGAAATTTCTTTGAAGCCTAGGATAGGCTTAAGGCGTGTTAAGATGCATTGCATATAGGGTTTGCATTCTAACCATTGGTTTTTGCTATAGCGTAATTTTGGTGGATCAAGCGCACATTAGAAGGCGCACCAAAGAGGTTTAGATTTGTTCTCAACATTATACTTGGCTAACTGTTGCGACCTTCGAGAATATTATTTATGTTTGATGTCGATGTGAAGGGCACATTTAATTTGTGAATGTGCGTTGTGATAATAAAATTTTTATTCCTAATGTTAAGAATGTCATTACTGTCATTAGCATCATAATACCCCTTTTGTGTTGTATAAGTTGGATCATTTATGGTATGGGACATAAATGGACCTAACTTGTACAATCTGGATGAAAATTATTTGCGTTGATTTGTATGTTTGTTATTGTTGTGTGGTATAAGTTTGGACTACCTGTGGAATGGGACATAGGTAGGTTTGACTTATACAAATGATTGTATGCAAATTATATGCATTGTTGTTCTTGCTTATATTGTATAAGTTAAAACACCTATGGTGTGGGGCGTAGGTGGGTTTGACCTTTACAGTAATGGTTGTGATTTGTGGATGTCTTGTTGTTTTTGTCTGTGTTGTACAAATTAATCCACTTGTGGTTTGGGTCACTGTATATCAGAGTGGTGCAGCGGAAGCATTGTGGACCAAGCTTATATGATTGTTTTGTTGTGTTGTGTTGTCACGGTATATTGTTTGTTTTGGTATAAGTTAGAATTTCAATGCGGAGCATTGGTGGTTTTACTTATGCACTTGTATGTTTGATTGTTTGTGGCGTATAAGATGGATTCGTATCCCATTGTTGTATTTGTTGTGATTGCTAGGTATGTGTCAGATTCATTGGCTGATTCATACTTTTATTGTTTGAATGTATGATGAACGATTGTTTTGTTATTATTGGATGTTGTATGTCTTCGATTTTGTGTTTCTTCCTTGAATTTAGAGGACTAAATTCCTTTAAGGGGGGAAGAATGTAATGTTTCGGTATTTTTCGGCCTTATATATTTATTTTAAATATATAATGGAAATTTTAAATTTTGATTTTTTATATTTCATTTCTTAGATTTGGCGGTGGCCCAAATGAGTCCAATTTGATTTATAATTATGATAATTATAAATTGATTTTAAAATATTTATTTTATATTTTTCTGTAGATCTTTATAGTGTCAAGATACTTTGGTTGAAATTTTGTGAGATTTGTAGTTCAGGAAGTTAGGTTTTTAGGATTTTGTGTTAAGTTATTGGGCCCAGGGATCTAGTTGCGAATCCAGTATACCTTTTAATAGCCTTTAGGGATCTATTTGAAAATCGGATAGGGATCTGTTTGTAAATTGGATAAGGACCTCATTGTAAACTAGAAGCAATTCAGGGGACGTTTTGTAATTTCGGTAAACCCGTTTAAATAAAATGTTTGGGTTAGAGTTTTCATCCAAATTTCAGAAGGTGTTAAGGGTGGTGATGATCTAACTCTAGATGAAGATGGTGGGTGGTGTAACCAGATCTAAGGTGAGATATCATTCCCTATTGATTTTGTTAGTTTTAATTTATTTTTGTTAGGATATGATTACATCAAGAAATTGTTTGGGGAAGAAGTTTGATGGATTAGGGTTAGGGTTTGATTGATTTAATTTAATGATTATTTGATTTGATTTTAATGGATCTCAAAGGAATTCTTAAGATCAAATTAGATTTATTAGTTTTTGGGATTTAATGGCTATTTTCGAGTTGATTTTATGCTTGGACGTAAATCATGTTTTTGACTATGATAGAGTCGTTTCTGGAAACATTGTATTTGACAAACAGAAATAGGTTTTTAAAAGAGCTTTCCAACAAATCATAAATCGTCCAATTCGGAGTTACGGGTAGAAAGTTATGATTTTTGAAATATTTTTGTGCTCTTTCTTAGCATTCAATATTTAGCTTGATGACCAAGTTTGATGAATTTTAGATACTAAAGGGATCCCAAATTGATGTTTAATGAAGTATAAGTTGATTGTGGGTTTTGGTAATTTTATTGATCTTAGAAACTTAAATTGGATCTTAAATCAATAATTTGATTTAGTGGGATCAATGAATATTAATTGGATATTACTGTTGTTGGGATATAAATTAATTGGATTGAGTTATTTCGATCCTTGAAATTATAGTAGAGCCTTATTGGATTTGTTTAAATATTTATTCGAGGATTGATCGATTATATGGGTTTTATGGAATAAATGGATATTGATTATTGGATCATTGTAGGTATATGAAAATTTTAATATTTATTCGAAGTTGGGATTTTCATTAGGACTTTGAAGTGAGTTGTTGATTGTAGATCTATAAGATATGGGCTTTTGGGATTATTGGGCATAGTGCTGTTGTGAGTTGGTTATCAGTTATATGGGTCGTGATTGAATTATTTCTGAATTATTATTTCATAATTGTTATCCTAGGTTATCAATGTGCGACTATGTAGCGTTCATGCACATGTATCAATTTGTATTGCGTGGACTGGAGGTGAGTGGATGTCTCTATATTATTTCAAAATCATAATATATGTATATATTTCGACATCATGTTATTTTTACTATTATGAAATCTATCTTGTATGTATCGTATGCATATGAGCATGTTATCATCATTATAGGTTGATATTTTGGATATATTGTATGCATTGGAAATTATGAGATTTATGAAAAATTGTCGCATGCTGTATACTTGAAAGAATAAGTAGTTTTGATTGTGCATGCATTAAATCGTCTAGGTGGCTCAATCTCGGTGGCTGCGGTCTAAATTTTGACCCATGTCTAAGTGGCCCGATTTCCAAAGTGAAATCTCTATGGCTAGGTGTCGTGGAAAGCGGGCATGCGTGTCCGTTGCATTCATAAGCATCATGAGTATTGACAGTTATTTTGAGACCATGCATTTTGGTATGAGGCTTTGTTTAAGTTATGGTTTATTGGAAATTTATTATATTTGCAAATATTATTTTTATTGTATCTTGAAAATTGTTTTCTTACGATATATTATTAAAGATTATTATTTTGAAATATTTTATTATAAGGACGCCAATGTTCATTTACTGAGCGTGTGGTAGCTCACCCCTCATTTTCCTAACCTTTCAGATTAGTTGTTGATAATCGTCGATCTCGTTAAGGCATTGGAGGTTGAAGCTCGTATATGATTTTCGGAGCATTAGACTCAAGTAGAAGGTGTTGATCATTTCTTTGACATGTAGTTGGCCCATCTCCCTAGTAACCATATTTGTATCAAGTTGTGTATTTGTGTATAAGCTATATCCAGATCAAATTGGGAGTATTGTGGAATATTTGATGTTTTATTATTCTCAAGAATGAAGTTTATTTTAGCATTATTTTATTATATAACTCGATAAAGGAAAAGAAAAAAAATAGAACTCTGAGATTCGAAGATTTATGGTAACGCAATCGGACTTCGCGCTTCAAAACGGAGTCGCGGGTTCGGGGGTGTTACACATTCTCCCCCCTTGAAATTTAGTCCTTGAAATTTAAGGCAACCCAAAGGGAAGACCGAATGTAGAAGTGTCACTCATAGAGTCCCTTGGCTCCCGAGTGGTCCGGGCACCAAACTAGTGCTACCACGCACTTTAACCGAAGGAATGATCTTGGTACGGAGCCTCTTCTCACATTGGTCCATGGTCTCGATCAACTCCACGAACGACAAATCCTGCTCGAGGGTGAGTGGCTCGAACGGAATGATATGAGCAGGATCGTGGACATAATGCCTCAGCTATGAGACATGGTGACGTTACGGGCATGAGTCAGCTACGGGGACAAGGCTTCACGACAGTCACCTCCGCCAATCCACTCAAGGACAAAAACCGTCCAATGGGATGCCGACTCAGCTCATCCCGAACGTCGAAATAGAGGATTCCCTTAAACCGGGACACCTCATGATAACATGGTCGCTGAACCCGAAGGTAGGCTCCTGACGACTTTGACCTGCGTAGCCCTTCCGACGGTTCTGGGAGGTGCGGACGCACACATGAACCATCTTGGCCAACACAAGGTCAATTAAATAATTTATGGCCCCTCCAACAGGCGGTCCTCAATCGTCCCAACATAAGTAAAGTATAAAATTGCGCCTGTAGGGTGGCTTTTCAATTTCATTTGGATGCTCGAATGGCAGTCGTATCACAGGCAAAGACCCCAACCGAAAGGGTGGTGCCTCATCCAACTGCCCCAAGTCGAGCATGCAGACAAATAGCATGTCCTCCAAGGTCTAAATTGTCCTCTTGCGTGGTTGTCCGTCAGTAATGAAATGCTATACTTAAATGAAAGCTCGCGCCAAAGTCTGCCAAAGGTTGCGCAAGCACCTCAAAGTAAACTACGCATTTCGATCTGAAATAGCGCCGCCCGGAGTGCCATAAAGACGAACAATCGGGAAGGCTCGTACCCGCGTCGAAGAGTCTAGAGACTCAGTTAGACATATAGGGAGGGAAGTGCGGACTTAGTCAGTCGGTCAATGATCACCCAGACGGAGTCGTGACCCGGACGTGACTTTAGCGAGCCCACAACGAAATCCATGATAACTCATTCCCACATCCACTGAGGATTCTCGATGGATGAACGCATTCCAATGCGATGATCCACAACTTCTCCTGAGGGCATGCCGACCAACAACCTCGACGAAGGCTACCTCAGAATAGCCCATGGATGTCGGCGTCGGATTCCATCGGTGTCGGAAAGAATCCGTGGTGGGGGTGCGTTTGTGGGGATTCTTTGGGGATTCGGATCGGGTGCGTGCCCTGGCGGGCTCGGTCGGATCGTCTTCTCGGAAGGGTGGTGTCGTTCCTGGTTGAGGCGCCCGACAGCAGCTCAAGAGGATTCCAGGAGTTTGTGTGATCGCCACCTGCTTTTTCTAAAAGCAGGAAAATGTTGGGTTGGATTTGATCGCCTACGTGGGGAGTTTGTGGGGTCTCCGCTTCTGAGACGTGGATATACCGTACACAGAGGTGAAAAATAGGTAATCATATTCTGCTTCCGGGGCTTGGCTAAAGGAGTCTTGGGACAAAGGGTGCAAATGGGGTGTGGATATGGGGCGGCTAGTCGGATCCAGCCGTTGGGTATGGGGTGGCTACTAGGGTTTAGCCGTCCGGGGCCTGGGTTGGTTTGGGCAGAACTTTGGTAGGAAATGGGTTTGGTCTTGGGCAGAGGCTAAGCTAGGTTTAGCCCGGGTTTCTAGAGGGTGGAATGAGAGGGTGTTTTGTGTAGGGAATGGATTTTTCTCTCACAAAAGGGGCTCTCTTTCTCTCTCTCTTGGGATTTCTAGTGGGGGAAGGGAATGGATATCAAGTAGGTTGGGATTTGATGGATGTGAATTGTGTATTATTGATTGTGGATGTTGTTTAAAGGCTTGGGACCTCCTCTATTTATAGTAAAAAAGAGGCAGGGGAATACCCAGGGGGTAAAAGAGTGGCTTGGTTAATAGTGTGTTTGATTAGACCCCTCATTAATTCTCTGGTTCTTGTGCCAGGACTAGGTGAAGGGCGGCTAGTTCTAACTAGCCGCCCAGGATGGGGCGGCTACTTCCTGGTAGCCGCCCCTATCATGACCTGCCAAACGTCCCATCTCTGACAAGCGGTGGCTTGTGTTGGTT
Source organism: Acorus calamus (assembly GCA_030737845.1). Classification (NCBI taxonomy): domain Eukaryota; kingdom Viridiplantae; phylum Streptophyta; class Magnoliopsida; order Acorales; family Acoraceae; genus Acorus; species Acorus calamus. The sequence continues at coordinate 12,316,590 of CM060872.1, forward strand.
ACTTGGGTTGATCCGGCCAAGATAGGGCGGCTAAAGGTCATAACCCGCTGCAATGATCAGCATTTAATGCTGCTTTATGTCCCATCCAGGGAAGCGGTTCAAGGTCGGCCAGGGGGGCGGCTAGTGCTAACTAGCCTAGCCGCCCCGTGCCAGGGACTTGGGTTTCTCTAGGGTTTTTGGGGTTTATAGTTTCTCTTAGGTGGGGGTTCCTGGTTTGGGCCAGGGTCTGGTTTAGGGTAGGGTTTAGGTCAGGGTTAGGGTTTAGGGTTAGGTTTAGGGTTTAGATCAGGGTAGGGTTTTAGGGTTTAGGGTATAGGTTTTCGGTCAGGCTAGGGTTTAGGGTTAGGTTTAGGGTTTTCGGTCAAGCTAGGGTATAGGGTTTCCTGAACTTTTGGTTCTCTCTTAGATGTCCAAATGTGGGATATTTTCCGGGTGTTACTTGAAGTATTTTTGTCTTTCTGAACGGTCAAAATTGGGGTATCTACAATTGTCCCTCATCGGACGGAGTCTTTGTGCGAAGCAAGAAAGAGTTCCACCGATGATAAGGAAAGAGACCCCTATTTTGGCCGGCCCGACCTTCAAGAAGTTATGCCAATTCAAACAGTACTATTCGGGGAGTTGATTTAGACCTCAGAGGCTAGGTCTTGACTTAGAATTTTTAACCGAAAGGATGATCCAGGTGGAAGGCGGGAAAAGTAAATGGTGAGTGATCCAACCCGCGGTCGGGGTTCTTAGCTATCATGCACGGAGTAGCCCAGCGTCAGTTTTCTCGTCCCTACCGTTCCCGTGTTTGGGAAAACTCAGCAAGGAGGGGATATCACTGACAGAAAGCAAGTAAAAGTTGAGTTGATTAATTGGATCATCCGAAGGATAAGAACTCTGGAAAAGAACCAGAACTGAAGAAATTCGATTTTGAGTGGTACTGAAAGGGCGGTAAAACTTCAGGAAAGTCATGTTTGATCAAGTAGTGTCCGGAAATAAGCCAATACATGGCTGTTTGGTATAGAAAACCATGGAATTAGGGCTGAAAAGAGATTGGTAAGGGGTTTCAAGTGAAAACAGAAAAACTGGGAGGGGCGGCTAGTGGTAACTGATTTATTTGCCTTATAACCGAAAAAGGGTCCCTCTCTCTTCCCATTTTTCAAAAACGGTTTCTCTCCCTCTTCTTCTTCTTCTCTTCGGTTTCAAACCCAAAAACCCTGATTTATTTGCCTTCTCTTCCTCCATTTTGTCCTCAATCTTCTCTCTTTCTCTTGATTTCGAAACCCTAGTTTTGGGTTCTCCTTCTTCTTTTCAAACCGAGGAAGATGACGAGGTCGAAGGCGATCGCTTCGAGGGGAAAACAAACACTGGTGGCTCGTGGAGAGCGTAGCCCGAGCTCTTCATCATCGGACAGTGATAGGACAGAGGTCAAGGCCGTGGGGGAGGCTATGGATATGATGGAGTTGCCGCCGGTGGGCATCGGCGCGGGTGAGGTCGAGGATTTGCCTTTGGGGGCTGTCCCGGAGGTAGGGGGGAGAATGATAGGTTATACACGCAAGAGGAGGCGTGGGGATCAACCGGTGGCAGTCGAGGAGGTGGTTTCGGGGGTCGGAGGACCGATTGAGGGTGCAACCAAGGGAGTAGGGGCCAAGGGAGTCAATGAAGATGTGAGGGCATCGTTGGATGCCCTTGTTGGGATGTTGGATAGGGAGGCCACAGAGGCCAGGGCTGAGGTGGAGATGGACCGGTTGAGGCCCATGATGGCTTTGAGAGAGGAGGAGTTCATCACCCTAGGCCGCGAGAGGGACTCCCTCCACATGAGGGTGTTGGAGTTGGAGGCTTTAGGTGTGTCGGCGTCGGATTCCGTGTCGGTGTCGGAAAGAATCCGCCGGTGGGGGGAATGTGCGTGTGTGGGGGTTCTTCGGGGATTCGAATCGGATGCGTGCCCTGGCAGGCTCGGTCGGATCATCTTCTCGGAAGGGTGGAAGGGGTTTAGGTTTCCAGTCAGGCTAGGGTTTAGGTTTAGGGTTTCCGGTCAGGCTAGGGTTTACGTTTAGGGTTTCCGGTTTCCTGAACTTTGGTTCTCTATTTAGATGTCCAAATGTGGGATATTTCTGGGTGTTACTTGAAGTATTTCTGTCTTACTGGACGGTCAAAATTGGGGTATCCACAATTGTCCCTCATCGGACGGAGTCTTTGTGCAAAACAGAAAAGACTTCGACCGATGATAAGGAAAGAGACCCCTATTTTGGCCGGCCCGACCTTCAAGAAGTCATGCCAACCCAAGCAGTACTATTCGGGGAGTTGATTTAGACCGTCGAGGCTTGGTTTTGACTTAGAATTTTTAACCGAAAGGATGATCCAGTTGGAAGGCGGAAAAAGTAAATGGTGAGTGATCCAACCCGCAGTCGGGGTGCTTAGCTATCGTGCATGGAGCATCCCAGCGTCAGTTTCCTCATGCCTACCGTTCCCGTGCTTGGGAAAACTCAGCAAGGAGGGGATATCGCCGACAGAAAGCAAGTAAAAGTTGAGTTGGTGAATTGGATCATCCGAAGGATAAGAACTCTGGAAAAGAACCAGAACTGAAGAAATTCGATTTTGAGTGGTACTGAAAGGGCGGCAAAACTTTGAGAAAGTCGTGTTTGATCATGTAGTGCCTGGAAATAAGTCAATACATGGCTGTTTGGTATGGAAAACCTTGGAACTAGGGCTAGAAAAAGATTGGAAAGGGGTTTTAAGTGAAAACGAGAAAACAGGGTGGGGAGGCTAGTGGTAACTAGCCGCCTGAGAGGGGTAGCCGCCTCCCGACTGGGTCCCTTATAACCGAAAAGGGACCCTCTCTCTCTCCCCATACGTTTTAAAACGGTTACTCTTCCCTCCTCTCTTCTTCTTCTTCATTTTAAACCGAAAACCTTGATTTTAAAACACCTTGAATCCTTTGTTTTTTCCTTCCATCGTTCCTTTCTCCTTGATTTCGAAGCCCTAGATTTTCTTTGGGGTTCTTCTTTTGTGTGAAATCGGAGGAGATGACGAAGGGGAAGAGGACGACTTCGATGATGAAGCGCCTTAGGTCTTCCTGAGAGTAGAGAGGGGCTGTCTCGGGATCTAGTTCATCGGGGAGTGATCAGGTGGAAGGGGAGGTAGTGAGGGAGGTTGTGGGTATGGTGGAGGTGCCGCTAGTGGGCATCAGTGCGGGTGAGGCTGAGGATTTACCTTTGCGGGCTGTCCCGGAGGTAGGGGGGAGTATGATAGGTTACACACGCAAGAGGAGGCGTGGGGATCGACCGGTGGTTGTCGAGGAGGTGGTTTCGGGGGTCGGAGGACCGATTGAGGGTGCAACCGAGGGAGTGGGGGCCGAGGGAGTCAGAGAAGATGTGAGGACATCGTTGGATGCCCTTGTTGGGATGCTGGATAGGGAGGCCACAAAGGCCAGGGCTAAGGAGGAGGAAAGCAGGGCTATGGGGGCCTTTGCGGAGTTTATCTCCGGCGCGGGGAGGGTGGAGGGGACTAGAGAGGTTAGGGATGAGGCCGGGGAGACCAAGGATATGGGCACCGGGGCTGCAGAGACTGGTGTTGGTGTTGAGGCTGAGGCCGAGGAGGCCGTGTTCGAGGAGGATGAGGAGGAGGAGGGGAATGACGACGGGATGGACGATCCCGATGAGGCCGAGGTGGGTGCTCCAGGGTCCACATGGGCCGTGGTAATTTCCTTGACCCCTTTTACTCTTAGCTTTTATTTGGTATATATGCATGTCTTTTGGTGGTATGAACAGGTTGTATATGTGTATTTTTTAATAAGCATGCTTGGTGTATAAGGTAATCACGGTGGGATAGCATGCTGATATGGGTTTGTTTCTAGGAAGGGGGGGCAATTTTTCGTATATATATCCATGTTTTTCATATGCATATAAAGGAGAGAGGAACAATATGGCTAGCATACTTGCATATGATACATTTTTGTGTGCATATAGTTTTTTAGGGAGTGACTTCGCATGTGTTTGATCGTGGTAGAGCATGAGGGAGTATATGCATGTATTTCACGGGTCCAGTGTTTTCCATATGCTTGTGTGAGTTTATGGAAAGTATATAAGCATGATAGACCGTGATAAAAGAAAGAGTGTGAGTAGCGACCATGGTGGGTTTTGGCATTTTGTTTGCATGTGTGATCGTATGAGTAGTGTTTTGTGAATAATGGGAGGTGAACCTTTATGTGAGTGCTTTTGTGTTTCATATGAGAATTTTACTTTGCTAAGCATGATCTCTAAATGATTTTAGGCTTTGGATTCTTACCTCTCGATCGCTTTATTTAAACTAACTCATGTCTTCTTCTTTTGCTTGCAGCGGCCGAATCGTATCCGGGTCTTATGGCACGGGACGAAGAGGTGGTATGATGCCTTGGGGCAGGAGGAGAGGAGCTTAGTGGATGGAGCGGGCTTCCAATTCTGAGAGGCCTTCCGCGTCTTGTCAGAGGAAGAGGTATAAGTTTTTCTTTGAATTTCTTTGGCTTGCATTTCATTTTCTTTTTGACTAAGCGCTCTTCCTATCTTTTGATGCTTTTTAGATGACGTGGAGGTCTTATTCGGAGGAGATTCCCGAGGCCCTGACGCGAGACGTCTGGTTGATCTATTTTAATGAGGTCGTGTTTCACGTGATCAGCCGGGTCATCCGCCAGCTTGGGTATCATCAGTGGGTGCCCGATCCTCTGTCGCAGTGCCCCTTGATCCCGATGGCTGGGATTCCTCGGGACACGAACCTCCCGAGGAATTATGCTACGTATGTGGCGGGATGGATGGGCCGAGTGTCTTGGTGGAGCATCATCTTGAGGTGACTTTGAGTGACGAATATCTGGCTTGGTATCGTCAGGAGTATGCGGGTATCCTCGGGATGATGGAGGAGGAGATCCCAGACGCTTACGTAAGTAAAACCCTTCTCTTCTTCCTCGTTCTCCTTTGCTTGAATATTTTCTAAATAGTATTTCCTTTTGCTGGTTGAGTTGAATGAGATGGAGAAGAGGCTCAAGACCGCCAATGAGCACCACCAAGCGCGGGCCAGGCAGATAGAGGTGCTGCGGGTACAACGGAGACGCTTGCAGGACCAGGTCCGGGTCCTCGAGGCTCAGGTGGATGCTCTGTCGAGAGCGAGAACCGATGGCGCTTCCTCTTCTTCCGCCCCTCCTCCTTCTATGGTTTCCGAGCGAGAGCTCGAGCTGACGAGGGAGCTAGATGCGGCCCGGAGTGAATTGGCGGCCACACGGATGGAGCTGGGCCAGGCGAGGGGTAGGGCTCCTCGGGCTGAGGAGGAGACAGACCGGCTGAGGTCCATGATGGCTTCGAGAGAGGAGGGGTTCATCACCCTAGGCCGCGAGAGGGACCCCCTCCAAATGAGGGTGTCGGAGTTGGAGGCTTCAGCGGGTGTTCCTAGAGGTTTGATGGGGGACTTGGTTCGTTCTCTCCAGGTGGCCGGGGACAGGGACCGAGAGGCGCTCAGGGCATCAGAGGTGAGGGCATGGGAGTTGGAGGAGAGGTTGAGGGCTGCCGAGGATCGGGCTAGAGGGACAGAGAGTCGCCTTCAACAGAGATTGGAGAGGAGAGACAGAGATATGCAGCAGATTCATCTCTGGGAGGCAACTATGAGGGGGAAATTGGTTGGAGGGGGATCTATGACCGAGGCGGACCTCGACCTTCTCCCGCTTGAGCCTGACCATTCTCCCTCGGCTTCCTTGGCTATCGGGGCCACCTTCAGCCGTGCTTCTCGTCCTTCGGTGTCTCAGAGTCGTGGGATATGTGTGAGGGCTGCGTCCTCAGTTCGAGAGACTCCTGCCGCTCCTAATGTTTCAGAGGTTCAGTCCTCTCCTTAGCCAAGTCAGGATGTTCCTCCTACTCAGCCTCCAGCAGATGACGATACGCCGAGGTATAGCTTCTTTGCGTCTTAGTTTTAGGTAGAAGAATAGTATATATGCAAAGAATTCATGCTTTTCTTCTTTTCCTTTTGACTCAGGTGATCATTTCAACGGTGTGTAGCTCAAGACTTTGATGGAAGCGTCCGATGGATCTTTATTTAATTTTGATTTCAATTTTAAGTAGGTTTACCTTTCTTCCTCATGAACAATTTTTCCCTTTCTTTCTTTGATTTATGAACAAACATGGCTGTTTTAAACTTGGTTTATTGGTTTTAGTTTGGTCGTGTATGTGGAATGGTTCTTATAAGGTTGTATGGGTAGATGAAAGGATGAATGGGTGCATGGTTTGGTGTATGATTTTTGTTTTGGTAGTTGTTTGATTCATAGTCATATTGTTTTTATGTATGCATGGATGTATGAAATGCGTGTGCACAGGTTTTGGGGGAGAATGTTTTCTATTGGTATCAAAGGGGTTGAAGAGTTGGAAAAGATGGGACTGACAGCAACATAGGGGGTAGCAGGTGGGGGGCGGCTAGAATTGTTTAGCCGCCCCTTGACTGGGGTTTTCATCTGGATAAGAAGGGCAGGGGCGGCTAGTGGTGTCTAGCCGTCTGGTGAGGGGCGGCTAGTCGGGTTTAGCCGCCCCTTGCCTGGGACAATTCTTCTGGTTTTGCTGCTCCTGCCTGTTGCTTCTGAAAGCCTTTGTGACCGTTTTGACTTTTGAGACCTATAAAAACATCCTTTCCATGGACCAAGTGTTAAATCTGTCCGGATTGCGCCCCTGCACTGACTTTCGAGCCCTTCTTGCTTGAATTGGCAAGGGCTACAATCCATCTTAAGGTAAATGGAAAGATAATGCGAGAAAGTAAAGTGCGGAAAACCATGCTTTAGCACGCAAGGGAGGGATTCCAAGTGCGTGAGCGAAGACAACTCTTATGTATGTGTGAAAGTGGGATAATTTCTTCTCAAGCATGTGCGGAAGGGCATAAAATGAGTGTAGATGGGGGTAATTTTAACATTGGTACAGGAGGTTAATTTTTGTTTTCAACAAAATCGAATGCCTAGGTATTTTGGAAAAGGAAAATGCAAACTTATGCGTAAGTATGAGTGGCATAAGTGGGCACTTTCTTGTGGTCACCTATGTCCAAGCCAGGGTTGTATTTGAAAGGCATAGGCCTTGGGTGTCGGATTTTTTAGGTTCACGGTTCTCAAATGCTTGATCGTATTATTCTAAACATGCTAAAAGATCCATGAGTGTACCAGGAGTCAAGTTAAATAAGCTTCCTTTGGATAGGCAAGTTTCTAAGTGAACTCATGTGAGTGTGTGTAGTTGTAAACCTGGAAATGATCTACCTTAGGTCGAAATTTCACCTTTCCCGGTAGACATAGTTCAATTTTGAATCCCATTACGAAATAAAAGGGAGGGGGAGAATGGGATAAGAGTAATATCTTCCTTCCGAGCAATATTTTAGAATTGTCCCAGTCTAGCATATGTTCTACTTTCTAGGTCCCTCTGACTTTCTTCTTTTTATCACTTCTTTATTTTGGGTGGAAAGTACAGTCCGTTGTTTAAATATGTACTAGTATAGCCGTTTGTTTGGCATATACTTGTGCGTAAAGGCGTGAAAGCCTGCTAAAATAGAGAGTTTAACCCGTTCACTTGGGTGTTATTTTTCTTTTGTTGGCCTCTCATTGCCTAATTTTTTTTATTTGAGGGGGGGGGGACACTTCTGTTTTTCACCCCGATTCTTTTCATGCTTCCCCTCTAGAAGTGTTTGTATAGTGCCAGAGCCAGTTTTTGGACATATGCTAGGTTTGGGTAACTCCTCATTTTGACCTGGGGTTGATACGACGGCGTAGGCAATTTCTCTTCTACGGCGTAGGCAATTTCTCTTCTATCAGGTAAATCAAGTCCAGTCATATGTTGTTGAAGGAAGCGGCATGATTAGGAGGAGATGTGTTCAAATAGATACGAGTTTATTTTGAGAGTCTTATAATTCTATCATCAAGTACTAAACGCTGGAAATTGCAGGAAGAAAGAATAATAATTCTCAAGTATTGAAAGCTATTCATGCATGGAATTTCTTTAGATAAAGTGCATTCCACGAACCTGAAATCTCAACTTCTTCGGCGTCTACCAGGCGGTAGGCATTCCCAGAATAGGCATGGGTGTTCACATAGGGTCCCTCCCATGTGGGTTGCAACTCCCTCTTGGGTGGTGATAAGCATATTATTTTCACATTTAAACCCTTTAAATTAGTTTTCTATTCTTAATTTTATGTGTAATAATGACTAATATTCTAAATTTATATGTTATTACAGGTAATTGAGATAAATAATGATTATCAAAGCAAGATACTCTGTGAAGCATTTAAAGATATGAATGAGAATCAAGAGGACTCTAGAAGATCCGAAATTATGCAAGAAAAGGATTTGGTGAAGAGAGAATCAAAAATCAAATTCCAATCAAATATTCTTCAAATCAATGTTGAAACCGTCCTACTGTTTTGACCATAACTTTTGCCTCAAATATCGTATTTTGTCCCAAATATGGCATTGGAAAGATATTTTCAAGATCTACAATCAATGTTTCATGAATATTTTGCAATTCCACCATATTAGGGGTCAAAAATTCATCCGAAGATTCTGCAGAAAATCAATGACGGGAATGAAAGCTTTTACCTGCTAAATATGTCAAAGATGCAAATTAGGAAGGTTAATGGTTAATCTTGACCATCCAATTTATTGTAAATCAACGGTTGAAATTCAAGGCTGAAGGCTATAAAAGGAACACATATGAAGCCAAGAAGGAGACATAAAACAAGGAGGCAAGAGGACAACCAAAGGAGAAAGATTCAAGAGTTTTCTTTTTGTTTTTCTTTTCATATGCTTGTAGTCATTTAGATCTGAATTTTTATATTAGTTTTTTTTGTTTTCAGAATATTTTTTTATATAATATGGTTTCTTTTATTTTTCTTTTATTTCGTTTGATCATGACTAGCTAAATCTTCAAATAGGGTTGAAGATGAAACCATGCAATGCTAGTTTAGGATTTTATATTTAGATCTGAATTCTTCGTATTGTTTGCTTTATTGAGTATCAATCTCTCCTTCAATTCTCTTTTGAAACCTTTTATGTGAATTTCTTATTACTTTTTTCAAAAATCTCTTGTATTTGATTTGATAAAATATGCTTTGATTGAGTTCTCTGATATTTTATGCTCTTCTTAACAAGTTGAATATTGAGTTGGTAGATTTATAAAGGGAAGGGAGATAGATCATTATATTAAGGTTTTTAATCGTAGAATCATCTTCAAGGATCTCTTGTTTAGGGTTTGATAGGGTATGCTTGATTAACTATTTTGATATCTTATTCTCTTCCTAATGTGTAAATGTTGAGATGATTGTTTTGATTTTAAATCTGATTTTATGAAATAATATGATTTTAAATATTTATTTTCCGATTGATATTTGATTAACGTCAATATTGATTGAGTTATATGATGGAGTTTCATATTTGAATATAATCCCTACATTGGTATTGCATGGTGGATTCTAAAACCCTAGTTATCTTTTTATATTCATATTAGCTTTTAAAAAAAAACATAATAAAAAAAAACTTCATCAATCTTTCTTTCTAGTTCGATTAGTTAAATCAATTAATAATCTGATTTGAACAATTCTCTGTGGGTTCGACCCGTATTTGCTAAATCTATACTACTGTAACGATCCGTGCACTTGTGGTAATTATAATAACTTAAAATATTCAATTAAGTTTTTGGCGCCGTTGCCGGGGAATTGTTTCAAATTATATTTGATATTGATTTATCTTTTAGATTAGTTTTTTTTTTCTTTTGCTTATTTTTTTATATGCTTTGCAGGATATCAAGAACCTATAAGAACACAACAAAGAATGGTGTAAGGCTTAGACCATTCTTTCTCTAAACAAGCATCCAAAAGTGTTCGAAGGCGACCCTAAGGTGAACCATTTCATCACGGTAAAAAGGTGGATTTAATTCTTCCCTCACTGTGTGTGAGTTGTGAGTATTTCATTCACCCACGAATCTTCTGCAAGTGGGTTACTTTTGGGGTTGATTGGGATTTTCGGTGTGTGCATTTTTCAATTAGCATACATTAATTAATTAATCTAAGGGTTGTCCCACATAACATAAGGTGGGGATTTCATCACCCTCCCTTGGCCCACAAATCATCATCTTGAGCATTTGTCAAACCCATGAGCCTAATTAAATTAAAATGAATTAGACTTGACCCTAGGTTTTCGAGCTCAATAGGACAAGAGACGCCAAGAGATAATCCAGTGAGCAATAAACCATTTAATGATGTCTAGGAAAGTGGTTTCATAAGGTTTCTACCTTAAAGGACGGTGGTTACTTAATTGAGGAACACGTGAAAGCGTGGAAGACCCCCCACTAATCCTTTACACTTTCCTGGTTGTTAGGTGGTTGATTGTTAATTGGCAAGCTTGAGGCATATCTTGGAACAGTTAGGAGCTGTCCATTAAGGGAGGAACATCCTCAACAACTAGATTTTTAAAAATCATCATCCCTCACTTAACAAGATAAATCTTAATTGTTGATTGTGAAAGTATATTCTTGATTTGGGATATTTTGGTTTATGAGCATTTGGTCTAGAGATTCTAAAAACCGATTGATTCGTACCGAGTCAACCATCACCATGGATAACACAGTAGCTGTTATTCCAAAGACCTTGAATGATTACATGTATCCATCTAGAATTACGCAACCCTCATGCATTGTGTTACCAACAATCAATGCTAAGAACTTTGAGATCAAGCCTGGGATGATTAATATGCTCCCAAAATTTGATAGATCCGAGGATCCATATCTTTTGATTAGGGAATTTGAGGAAGTTTGTTCCACTCTAAAACTTCAACAGCTAACTGATGATTCCATCCGGTTGAGGTTAATCAACTTCTCCCTCAAAGATAATGCTAAAAAGTGGTTGTATGCTCTAACTGCAAATTCTATCACCACTTGGGATCAATTAGTTATGATATTTCTGAAGAAGTTCTTTCCTAATCATAAAACTACTAAGATTCGCATGAATATAAATCAATTCATTATGGAGATATTTAGAGAGATTTTTAGAGAGATTCAAGGACTTGCTATTGCAATGTCCTCATCATGGATTTGAGTTTTGGAGACTAGTGCAAATTTTATATGAAGGTTTGAATTACACCACAAGGACTATGGTTGAATCAATGTGTAGTGGTGAATTTACCAATAAAAATGAAACTGAAGCATGGGCATTTCTAGAAGAAGTAGCTGAAAAATCCATGCAATGGGAGACAATTAGAGAGCCTGAGAAACTCATGCCTTCTAAGGGAGGTATTCATTCCATTGATAGTAGTTTTGAGTCTGAAGCCAAGTTTGCATCTCTCATTCGTAGAGTAGAGGCCCTAGAGATGAAACCAAATCATGATTCTATTAATCAAGTCTCTACCTCCAACCCTGCTATTGTCTGTATTTTATGTAAATCTTCAAATCACCTAGCGGAAGACTGTCCTTCCCTGTCATCCCACAAGGAAAGTTGGGCCGAACATGCCAATAGCTTACAATGGAAGAAAAATGACCCATATGCTCAAACTTATAATCCTGGATGGAGGAATCATCCAAATCTATCATGGACTCAAGGCCCATTTCAAGGAGGCCCACAAGGACCTCCTCAAGCTCCCATGTATCCTAGACCAAACACAGGACCCATTCCTACTCCATTTCCTCCGCCTGGTTTTCAAACAGAAAATGAGAAGAAGTTCTCTTCCTTAGAAAAAGGGTTGGATGTTCTTATGAAGGCCACTCAAAATTTAACTCAATCATCCTCCCAGATGTCTGCCACTTTGAATCAATTGATGCAATCTACAGGGCAAATCCTTCAATCCACCACACAAGCAATCTCCCGTCTTGAGATTCAAGTTGGTCAATTGGCCGCCACAATGAGTGAGAGAGAGAAAGGAAAGTTTCCTAGTCAACCGGAACCCAACCCTAGAGGACCCATTCTTCAAGGACAAATCCAAGATTCTTCTAGTAACCAGTCCAACCAGATTAATGCAATCACTACTCTTAGGTCTGGTAGACAAGTGGACAACAAGGTTATTATGCCTAGTAATGATGTCGAAGATGATAAGGACATACCCAAATTAAATCACGAGGACCTAGATTCTGAACCCATCCCGGAGAGAGCAAAGCCCAATGATTCTCCTGAGAGAGTTTATGTTCCCAAGGCCCCATATCCCTAGAGATTAGGTACAATTAAGAAACTTGCCCAGCTAGATAAAATTTTAGAGGTGTTTAAGCAAGTTCATGTGAACATTCCGCTCCTAGATGTTGTCCAACAGGTACCTACCTATGCCAAATTTTTGAAGGACTTATGCACCCAAAAAAGGACCAACAATGTACCCAAGAAAGCTTTCTGGCATCCCATATAAGCTCCATTCTTTCATGTGAGACTCCAATCAAGTATAAGGACCCAGGTTGTCCCACCATTTCATGTGTGATTGGAGACACTCGTATTGATCGAGCTTTGTTAGACTTAGGTGCAAGTGTAAATCTACTGCCCTATTCACTATACAAACAGTTAGGCTTAGGAGAATTGAGACCTACCCCAGTGACCTTACAATTAGCAGATCGATCTGTGAAATTCCTAAAGGTGTCATTGAGGATGTCCTTATTAAGGTTGGGGATTTCATCTTTCCTGTTGACTTTATAATTTTAGAAACTCAACTTGTTCTAAACCCGAAGGGGCAAATTCCTGTAATTTTGGGTAGACCATTCCTGGCTACATCTAATGCTTTGATTAACTGTCGAAATGGATTGATGAAATTATCTTTTGGAAATATGACTATTAACCTAAATATCTTTCACATTGGAAAACAACAGGAGATTATAATGATGAATTAGAAGATGTGAATTCTATTGAGGAAATAATTGAAGATTTGAAACATCATTCTATTTCTACTAAAGATCCTTTAGAATTTTGTCTTGCTCACTTTGGAGAAAATTTTGATATGGAAAAATCGATCATGGAAGTAAATGCTCTCCTATATTCAGAACCAACCATCCCATTCAATAAGTGGCAACCAAAACCTAAGCCCCCTCCTCTGTCACCACCCCTTCCTTCCATTGATGAGCCTCCTAAGCTAGAACTTAAACTATTTTTGGAGTTACCGCTGGAGAAAGTGGAGGTCATATCACCTCATTGATTCCATCTATCAAGATTAAGCTCTCTTGGTAATCATTTTGTACTATATTTTTCTGGGTTGCCTTTCCTCCCGAGTCATCAATTCCTTGTTCATGTTGTAAACTAGGTTTGGGGGCGTTAGGGTAATTTTCCTTTTTCAGTCTAGGCTTTGTGTTTGTTGCATCTACTATCATCGAGTCATTGAATGTAATCTTTATTTTGAAATATATTGAACTAATAAAATTGTTTTTATGTCATCGTATACCAGCAGTTCAATGGTGATCACTTGATATGGTAAAATTCTTCCTTTTTCATTCTCTTTTCTTGATATTTCATGTGTCCAATTATATGAACATTGAGGACAATGTTAGATTTAGGTTTGGGGGTGTAATCAACAAATTTTGATGTGATATATTAAAAAAAAAATGGGAAAAATTTAATCATTGAGATGCATTTGGCTTGCCAGATCAATTTTCACTTTAGTTGTTAATCATATCCTGTGTCTAAAATGTTTTTGGCAAATTTCAAGTTTTGAAAAAAAAAAAACAAATTTAGCACTTATAGCCACATAATGTAGCCCAAATGGAAAAGTGAAATTTAAGGGAGAGAACTGGAAGAATCATTAGTGGAGACTTAACCCATGAGAGATTTGAGCCATTCTATTTTTGGAGGGATTTTACATAACTCTGAGATACAAGTTAACTCAAATTTTTCTTGTTTTCGCTTTTAAAAAAAAAATTGTCGTTTGCTTGATCTCTTTATTCTTGTTTTGATCAAAGATTCATGAACACCATAAGAATTGGATTACTACACTAGAAACTCCTCTGAAATCTTTTCAAAGCATACAATAACCATATGAAACTTAGGAAATGATTTAGGCCATCTTTGCTAACCCATCTATCATGTTCAGCCAACCTATTTTTATACTTATCCACTAGTCAAACCCCTTGAGCCATATAAGCCTTTCTTTGTTCAACCTATTTTCCATCCTACACTTTATTTAATGAGTGTAACCTTAAATTTTGTTTTGGGAACGAGGAAAGAAAAAGAAAAGAAAAAAATCAATCAATTACTATGAAATTTCATGGAGGGTTATTACTATCATGATTCTTGAAGAAAAAAAAAAAAAAGAAAAAAAAAAGAAGAAGAAAAAAAAAAGAAAAAAAAAAGAAGAAGAGAAGAAGCTGATATTCATCGAAAAATAAACAAATCTTCAAAGCATTTCAGAATAAACCTTGTCCAATTTCCAACAATAACCCTAGCCCCATTACATCCTATTGAAAAGACCTACTTGATCCTAAATGTAATGTGGTTAAAATGTGGAGAATAAATGAAGAAGGACTTATGGTGTTTAATTCAATGTTCTTGAGTAGATGATATTCCCTTCCTGAGATCAATTTAATTTTCTTTTTCTTTGATATGGTCCTTCCTTATATAAAATCTTATATGTGGATTATTTGAATTTTGATTCCTTGCCACATATAAGTTGAGAGAAATGAGCCCACCTCTGAGTAATTTCCTTGTTGAGTGTAATATCCAGTGAGTTTTTTTTGAAGTCAAGGCGAAATCCATTCTGAAGGTGATCAAAATTAAGTTTTACTTAGAAAAAGAAAGTTACATCCTTATTGGCTATGCACACACATACTTCAGGACTTGATTATGAGTGGAAACTTCTAACATGTGGATAGAGTTCTCAACTTTAGTAGATTTTTATCAAGCTCCCTAAGATGTCATTTTTCTCAGATTTTCAAAAAAAAAAGAAAAAAAAGTCATGAATTTTGTGGGTAGATTCGCTGCAAACCCTCACGAGTCAAATTCGTCTACTAGGGGTGACCTAGGGGTTTAAGGGCTTGTTGCATACACTAAATGCAACCGTGAGAGCCTGCGAAAGTGGCCATATCCTTTTTTTTATTATTATTTTGTTTAATCACTTTAATTTGATTGCTAGAGGACCAGCAAAATCTAGGTTTGGGGGTATTTGATAAGCATATTATTTTCACATTTAAACCCTTTAATTTAGTTTTCTATTCTTAATTTTATGTGTAATAATGACTAATATTCCAAATTTATATGTTATTACAGGTAATTGAGATAAATAATGATTATCAATGCAAGATACTCTGAGAATCATTTAAAGATCCGAAATTATGCAAGAAAAACATTTGGTGAAGAGCGAATCAAAAATCAAATTCCAATCAAATATTCTTCAAATCAATGTTGAAACCGTCCTACTGTTTTGACCATAACTTTTGCCTCAAATATCGTATTTTGTCCCAACATATGGCATTGGAAAGATATTTTCAAGATCTACAAATCAATGTTTCATGAATATTTTGCAATTCCACCATATTAGGGGTAAAAAATTCATCCGAAGATTCTGCAGAAAATCAATGACGGGAATGAAAGCTTTTACCTGCTAAATCTGTCAAAGATGCATATTAGGAAGGTTAATGGTTAATCTTGACCATCCAATTTATTGTAAATCAACGGTTGAAATTCAAGGCTGAAGGCTATAAAAGGAAGACATATGAAGCCAAGAAGGAGACATAAAACAAGGAGGCAAGAGGACAACCAAAGGAGAAAGATTCAAGAGTTTTCTTTTTTTTTTCTTTTCATATGCTTGTAGTCATTTAGATCTGAATTTTTATATTAGTTTTTTTTGTTTTCAGAATATTTTTTTTATATAATATGGTTTCTTTTATTTTTCTTTTATTTCGTTTGATCATGACTAGCTAAATCTTCAATTAGGGTTGAAGATGAAACCATGCAATGCTAGTTTAGGATTTTATATTTAGATTTGAATTCTTCATATTGTTTGCTTTATTGAGTATCAATCTCTCCTTCAATTCTCTTTTGAAACCTTTTATGTGAATTTATTACTTTCTTCAAAAATCTCTTGTATTTGATTTGATAAAATATGCTTTGATTGAGTTCTCTGATATTTTATGCTCTTCTTAACAAGTTGAATATTGAGTTGGTAGATTTTATAAAGGGAAGGGAGATAGATCATTATATTAAGGTTTTTAATCGTAGAATCATCTTCAAGGATCTCTTGTTTAGGGTTTGATAGGGTATGCTTGATTAACTATTTTGATATCTTATTCTCTTCCTAATGTGTAAATGTTGAGATGATTGTTTTGATTTTAAATCTGATTTTATGAAATAATATGATTTTAAATATTTATTTTCCGATTGATATTTGATTAACGTCAATATTGATTGAGTTATATGATGGAGTTTCATATTTGAATATAATCCCTACATTGGTATTGCATGGTGGATTCTAAAACCCTAGTTATCTTTTTATATTCACATTAGCTTTTAATAAAAAACATAATAAAAAAAAACTTCATCAATCTTTCTTTCTAGTTCGATTAGTTAAATCAATTAATAATCTGATTTGAACAATTCTCTATGGGTTCGACCCGTATTTGCTAGATCTATACTACTGTAACGATCCGTGCACTTGCGGTAATTAATAATAACTTAAAATATTCAATCAGGTGGGGCTATCTTAATGGCATGATTTGCTTAAGTACTAACTCCCTGATTTCAAATTTTCTTTTTATTACCTTCTTCTCAAATGCCCTTGCCACCCTTCTTTGGTAGACCTGGGCATGGTCTGCCACTCTTAATCTTTTCTCGTCTAGTAGTTCTCTCTTTTTGGTATTTTTGATATTTTCTATTTTCGAAAGTGTGAATACAGATGCATACTTACAATTTTGAAAAGGCCTGCGTTGGCGAATAGATATGTTTTTGAAAAAAGAATGGAGATAAAGTTTGGAAAACGATTTTGTTTTTAGAAGGAAATCATGGAAAGACAGTTCGTAAAGCGTTTTCAGCGGAAACCATGGAAACACGGCTTCGTAAAACATTTTGTTTTGAAGAGGAGTGCAGAAGCGCAGATTGTAAAACATCTTTGTTTTGAAGAAGGATGTGGAAATGCGGCTTATAAATATTTTCGTTGTTTGGTAAACAAGTAAAGAAAGCTTGGGAAGTGCTTTATTTTGCTTGGAAGTATGGAAATATGGTTTTCTAAAGCTTTTGTTTTGAAGGAGAGTGTGGAAAACATGTTTTTAGAAAACATTATTTTTTTTGGGGGAAAAGAGTGGAAATAAAGCTGGAAACAAGTATGTCCAGGGTTGGGGAATGAGAGCTGATTAGCATGTGTTTTTTGGATTTTGGTTTCCTCTAGGAAAGCAGTAAACAAATATGTATAAGGTGATGAAAAAGAAAGCTGATAAACAAATATTTTGATCTTTTGATTTTTTTGGAAAAAGCTGTAAACAAATATGTACAGGGTGTTGAAAACGAAAGCTGTTAAACAAATATTTTGACCTTTTTAGATTTTCTTTTTTGGAAAAAAGTTGTAAACAAATATGTACAGGATTTGAAAGCTCACCCGGGAGGATCGGTACCTGGTTCTTTGGATTCGTATTGCTTCCTCGAGTCGGCTTCTTTTTGGCGGTCTGCTGATGTGTGGTGGGGGTCCCTTATTCCGAACTCTTCCTCCCTGAGCCTCTTCAAGGGCCTTCCTTGATGGAGCAGTTCTTCATCGGTGGAGCCTGGCCGCCAACATGCAAGCACCTCTAGCCGGATGCGCATGGCACAAACGCTCTAATTCCGGGCTCGTGTCTCGTTAAAGCGTGCTTCTCCCCAGATGGATATCACTTCCCCGCGGTACGGAAGCGAAGGCATTGGTATCAGGTGGATGAGACGGCTTCGATGCTGTTGAGTCATGTCCTCCAAACAATCAGAGGGTAGGGTGATCGAATGTTCATTACCATGCAGTTGACAAGGTGGAGACCGGACCGATCTTTAGTGGGAGCGTGACCAGTCCGCAAGCGTTCTTACGTGTGCTATCGAAGGCGTAAATGAATTCGTCCGAGGGCTCCAATCTAGGAACCCTGCCTTCGAGCTTCTGGTAGGCGGAATATGTAAGAACGTTAGTTTCCACTCCCGTATCGATGAGAATGTGCTGGAATTCCCTTCCTCCGAGTATGGTAGTGATTGCGAGGGGGTGCGGAGAGTGCTCCGGCTTTTGCGACTTCATGGGGAAGGAAGGTGATCGTGTTGGGCTCCGTAAGATCGCTTGATGGACGCAGGGTCCTGGCCACTTCTTCCGAGGGATAGTCGTCGTTATAAGGGGACCCAGGTGGGCTACCACCTTCATCCCCGTTCCTCGGTCGCAGGGCTAGTGTGAACATATTATGTATTGTCCAGTTGTTCTCGTTCTCGTACTAGAGACGTGCCTTTCCCCAGATTGTTAGTACATGACTCATGAAGGGCAGTCGAAGGCATTGGTGCCGGGGGGAACAGATAGCTTGGATGCTATCCAACCATGATCTTCCTAGCATCAATGGGTACCTCGTGTCGATGTCAGCCACAAAGCAGGCTACTTCACAGATGAGAGGGCCGATGGATAGCTCGAATGTTCCGGGGCCGCGGAGAGTCTTCCCAGTATGGTTGAAACCTTGAATAGTATGGTGGGCCGGTTGGACGGGAGGACGGCCTAGTCCGGGTATCTTTTGGTAGGTGGAGCACGTCATTATGTTCATTCCTGACCCTGGGTCCATGAAGATGTTGTTTAGCCACAACATTTGAAGTCGTCCACAGATGTGTAGGGAGTAGACTCGCAGTCAGGGATTTGGGAGGTCTTGGTCAGTGAATGATATGGTCATTGGGCGGTGGGGGCCATCGACAGTGTCGGTACTCTTGGAGGACCCATTGTCGTCCGGATGCTAATCATCCGAAGTACATTCCCCTCCCTCGGGTCCTTCGCTAGCTCCTTCGGGGATCTCCTCAAAGGTTCTTCTTCTTCGTCTCCTCCAGGGTTTTCTAGTCCGCTTTCGTCGGACTCAATATTGATGGCCACGGACAGGGTGAGAATTGCATCTTCTTCTTCACCATAGAGTATGGCGAGGTCGTGGTTGTCGAGGTTCAGCTGGAAGGGCTCGTTCTCCCCCTCCTCCTCGGATTCCTTGGATAGACTGTCATCAATGACGTCTTCTGAACTGCTTGGTTGCGGTGATGGTTGTCTCCCTCTCCTGGCCATGTTTACTATGTGGACTCCAGATGTCGACGCTTGGTTGTGACCTGGCAATGAGTTAATAAATATGCCAAGTGGCTTGGAGGCTCGAGAATTGCCCTGGTTTAAGTGGCTTTTGATCATGGCCCAATCAAGGCGCCTGTCATCATTTAAATCGTAAATAAAATCCTGAAAAACAATGCATTGTTCTACGGTATGACCATGTTGTTGGTGGTATTGACAGTAACACAGTCTGCTGGCCCCGGGGAGTGGAGGCTTAGCAACTGGGAGGGAGATACTATTTGTGCCCATTAGTACCCTAAAAATCCTAGTTAATGTTTCTGGGAGGGGAGGGTAAGAGTCCCTCTTTCCCATTCGTCTCTCATCATCGGATGACGAAGGGGAGACCTCATTATAAGTATTTTGGGTGGGCTGCCTAGGATTTAGGTTCTGACTTCTTAAGAGGTGGAATAGAAAGGGGTCCTAGGCTGGCCTTGTCTTGAAATTACAGGGCTTTGGACCGGAGAACTTTGGATTACCGGGTTTTGTTGTGTCAGCACGGGGACGGGTACTGATCGAGTAGCGAAATTTTGGTTGATTGGCCGAGGGGGCGCATACCCGGATGAACCGGACATGTACTATCTCGGGGTCGTTCCTTGATCAGGAACTCGTGCTCCGTTTGGATAGAGTGCCGATACTTGGGTAATCCCCTCTACCGTGGGGGTTTGTGCCTTACGAGGCGGTTGTCCAACCCTATGGTTGATAGGTGGGGACTGGGTTTGGACTACTGGGACTGTACAACGGGAAATCCTGTTGTGGCGGTCAATTAGAAGCTGATACGTAGTACAGTCTCCGTATGAAAGGCTCGTATGAAGCTCTGGACTCAGGCTCTGTAACATCATGTCAATTTCTTGACATTCTGTGAGTTGCAGGCCGGTTCGGTGGACAAGTGTGCGCCACCGAGACACATATTGTTCAAATTCCTCCCTAGGTCTCATTCTCTCTACGGTTAAATCTGAAATAGAGGGGGTTCTGATCCTCTGGTAACCGTAGCGGCCTAAGAACTTTTCACTTACAGCCGAGAAGTTTGACAAGTGATCTACAGGGAGGGTGGAGAACCATTGTAGTGCTTCTCCTTCCAACGATTTCTGGAAGAGGAAGACTAGCAGAGGTTGATTATCTAGAAAGGTGCAGGCGTCTAGATAAAAGGCAGTTAAATGGATGTCTGGGTCTCTACTACTGTTATACCGGCAGAATTTGGGGATTTTGAATCCCTTCGGTAGGTGGACTGACAGGATTTAACTCAAGTTATGTAGAGACATATGCTTGGGGGCTGAGGGACCAGTCTCGGAGAGGATTCTCTGGATGGTTTCATCCATTGTTTCTCCCCTGGGAGGACTGCCTAGCGGTCCCAGGTTTGGGGTGGCCTAGTAAGAGCCTGGGGTGGAAATGGTTGGGAACATTGGATTCTCGGGGGAAAGGGGAGTGAACGAAAAAATGCTCGGATTGACCGTGTGGCTGGATGTGGACAGGGTTTTGGGAATGGTCTTGGGGGTTTCGACAGGGGCCTCATGTCTCAAGGTCTTGACCTGACAGTAGTCGGCAAGGTCATGAAACATGTCCT
Organism: Acorus calamus; assembly: GCA_030737845.1. Taxonomy (NCBI): domain Eukaryota; kingdom Viridiplantae; phylum Streptophyta; class Magnoliopsida; order Acorales; family Acoraceae; genus Acorus; species Acorus calamus. The sequence continues at coordinate 12,337,337 of CM060872.1, forward strand.
CTATGAATTGGTATCCTAGACTGGCCATCTTTTCCTCTAGATGGGTCTGGAATTGCGTGGCCTGACCCTCTTGATGGATTCTTTGCTCTAGTATCTCCTCCTCTATGCGGGATTCCATGATGTGTGTGAAATGATTCAAGGGAATGAATGCAGATATAAAGCAGTAAATAAAGCGGTAAAGGATTGCGTAGTGGTGTGCGGCTTTCAAAGCAGTAAAGAATTGCGCAGCGGTGTGCGGCTTACAAAGCAAAAAAGGATTGCACAGCGGTGTGCGGCTTACAAAGCAGTAAAGGATTGTGTAGCGGTGTGCGGCTTAAAAGCAGTAAATGATGCCGTAATGTGAAGTAGAGGAGGATCTGATTCGAGGGGTGGGAAACTCTAACCTTCCTAAAGGGTTGATAGCGTTCTAGTCAAGCTTGTAAAAGGGGGGCAGAAGAGGATTACCTTTTGTTGTTTTTCACGAGGGAGGTCCCACCGTGATCGCCAGATTTGTCGGCGTCGGATTCTGTCAGTGTCGGAAAGAATCCACGGTGGGGGTGCGTGTGTGGGGGTTCTTCGAGGATTCAGATCGGGTGCATGCCCTGGGAGGCTCGGTCGGATCCAGATCAGGGGTAGTATTTCAAACGAAACTACCTAAATCATGCCATATTCTATACAATACATAGGCAAGTATAAGGTAGAATATGGGGTTCTACACAATATATAAGCTATACTACCTAGCATGCATGATATCTAGAATATTTAGGGTGCAAAAATGCCCCATGGATGCGCGATCCACGACTACGTGCATCGAGGGCATCCCGAAGGGTTGGAATCAAATCACTCACCGATACCCGGATCGACGCGCATCCCATCCGACGAGGTCTGCAAGGTAAAGGGTATCAAAATGATGAGTATAACCATATACAAACACATAAAAATAATTAGGAATGCCTAAGACTAGACATGCACGCATACGGGCTCGTACGCACATAAGGATGCACGCACGCACGCGAGCCCGAGCCACCCGGACACGCGCCTAAGCATGCCAGCTCACAGCACACCCAAACCGGACCCCGGGCAGCCCCGCACGCAACCCCGGGGAGCCTCGGGCGCAGCCCCGAGCGCCCCGTACGCGCTCTCGGGCAGCCCCGCGCGCAGACACACACCCCCACGCACGCCCAACCTGCGCGCACGCATTCTCGCCCCTACTCGTACGCACGCGCGCTCCCGCGTATCCTAGTGTGCCCGCACCCGCGCGCTTGCGCCTGCGAACCCGTGCGCCGAAGCTCCTAAACCCTCCCCAAGCCTCCCACATGCACCCAAACTCATCTACCTTGCATGCATAACCCAAAACACATCCATACATGCTAAAAACCAGCCAAAGAAGAGGGAAACTACTCACCGAGTGATAGGAAGGGGGAGGTGTGGGGGCTCGCATGCACGCCCGCAACAACCTCGACCGGCACTACCGCTGCCACCACCTCAACTTGGGTGCTCTTCTTCTTGCTGAAATCAGAGGAGGGGGAATCATGTGAGGAAGCATGAGAGTGTAGGGGATGGAGAGGGAAAAGAAACAACAACAACATCACAAACCATGCCTTGAACTTGCACTTCCTCTTCTTGTGCTTCATTTTTTCATCTTCTTCTTCATTGTGGCATAAACACAAACACTTGGAGGGGGGGGGGGGGGCTGAAAACAAGGTGGGGGATTCAATGAGTGGGAGATAGAGGAACAAGGGAAAGGGACAACAACATAAGCATACACCCAAACTCACCATCACTTGATCTTTCCTTCATGCACTATTCATCTTCTCCTTCACCTTCTCCTTCTCCTCCACCTTCTTCTACTCCTCCAATCACACACAAGGGCTGGAACAAGAGGAGGTCGTAAAATTTGGGGGAGATTAAATAGGCAAAGGTGGGGAGTAATGACGAAGCCGTCCTCATACTAAAAGCTCTGGACAGCCTTCACTTGAATGGCCATAACTACCACGATATAGCTCTGAATTACACGATTCCAATGCCATTGGAAAGCCAAGAATATTATCTACAACTTTTATGTTTCTACCCAGATCAAATAACCTCTTCAGCTATCCAAAATCTTGGCTAAACCCCAAACAGGGCTGCTGCCAGGATTTCTCATCCTCGGGGTATAATCGGAAAAATACCCATAACTTTTGATACACGAATTCAGTCGATCTAATTCTACTTTTGTATGAAAGCTAGCTCAAAACTGAACATCTCATGATAGTATCGAATTTTTACCTCTTCATCTTTGATTTTAACAAAATTAAATCCGAATACCAATCAAAATTGCATAAATCCAAAAATGTTATCTGAATTTAATAAAATTTTTATGGGCAGTACCAAATGGTACCAGGAACCGTAATGTGCACTTAGAATTTCAATCAGAGTCCTCAAACCCCAGCAGGTAGCTAAAAACTAAAATTTTAGCGACTCCGATCAAAATTAGGACTCTAAATGACATATTCCTAACAATACCAAAATAAAGTAAAAACATGAAATATATGAGCGTAACAGAAAATTCCGCCTCCCTTTCTATAGGACTTCTTCATATGATCACGTATTTACCCGTCCCTTTATCCCACCATGATCACCTGTATCATATACTTACATACTTTCTTTTCTTTATCACATATCATACTTACATCTCCCTTTTATAACATGCATGACAAAAGCACATAAAAATTGTCCCTACCCTAAACATACACACTTCTACTCATGCCCATATATACCTCTCAGAGGAAACCCTATAGATTCATGAATTCATGCATGTCTACTCCCTCTAAACCCCCATGCTATATTCATACACATATGGTCTGAGGTTGCCTCTTGTATATATGCTTACTAAAAATGTCCTATGACTTCATAAATACATGCTTAAATCCATCTTACTACCCCTCACCGTGATTAAAGATTATCCCTACATATAAATCCCACCATGATATAATATGCAAGCATACTATGTTATTTCACCAAAATTTTCTATATTTATGTCCTTTTCCACCATGCCTATGTCATATTAGAAATGAATACATATGAGAATTATCCTTCCTTTAGAAACCCACATATCATACTCACATGCATGCAAATCTCATCGTGATCAATCTGTACAAATACCCTTCCTTAGAAAATCTAAACACACACACTACTTCTACTCATGCCATTTAAAAAATTTCTAAACATATGCCCATTAAAACACTCATAATCTAAAATATAATATAAATTAAACAAAGAGAATTAGGAGAATACCGTGGTCCGTGTGGACCCAGGAGCATCCACCTCAGCCTCGTCAGGATTGTCCATCCCGTCGTCACCCCCCTCCTCCTCAACCATGGCCTACTCGGCCTCAACATCAGCATTGGCCTCCGTGACCCCTATATCCACGTCCTCAACCCTCACGACCTCCACTCCAACAACCTTGCCTTCCTCCATGCCCACCGCACCGGAGGCCAACACCTCAAAATCACCTAAGGCCCTTCTCTCCTCCTCCTCAGCCCAGGCCTCTGTTGCCTCCCTATCTAACATCCCAACAATAGCATCCAAAGATGCCCACTCACTCTCACTAACCCCGTCAACCTCTACCCCCTCAACCGCACCCTCGGCCGATCCTCCGGCCTCCAAACCAACGCTTCCGGCAACCATCAGTCAATCACCGTGCCTCCTCTTGCACATATACCCGATCACATCACCTGTAGGAACTGTAGAAACCCCTAGACAACCCCTAAAGGCGTGTCCCCGACCGAACCCACACCGGCGCCCGCCAACGGAACCTCCGCCGCACCTGTCACAACACCCACGGCCTCCTCCTCCACCCTATCACTCTCCGATGACGAAGGGCTTGGGCTACTCTCTCCATGATCCACCCGCGGTCGTTTCTCACTTGAAGCAATCACCTTCGACCTCGTCATCTGCTCGGTTTGGAAAAAAAGGAACCCAAAGTTTGGGTTTCGAAGTCAAGGGGGAAATAAGGATTTAGGCCGAAATGGAGGAAGAGGGAATAAAGAAAATGAAGGTTTTCAGTTTTGAAATGAAGAAGAAGAAGTAATGGAGGGAGAGGAACCGTTTTGAAATGTATGGAGAGAGAGAGGGCTCCTTTTTTCGGTTATAAGGGACCCAGTCGGTTGGCGAATACCCGTGAGTAGCCGCCCCAGGCCAGGCGGCTAGCATAGACAAGCTAACCCTCTTAAGCAGCTACAATACAATAGTTGCCCCCTGCCCTTTGCATAAAGAATTTATTTCAATAGTTTTCTAAACTAAACAGCCATGTATTGGTTTATTTCCAAATCTTCATTGATCAAGTACCACTCTCTTAATGTTTTGTCACATTTTCAGTACCGTTCAGTTCAAATTTCCTCAATTCGGGTACTTTTTCAGAATTTTCATCCTTTGGATGATCCAATTCACCAAATCAACACTTTTTACTTGCTTTATGTCTGCGATATCCCCTTGATTTGTTGAGTTACCCAAGCATGGGTATGGTAGGCACAAGGAAACTGACGTCGGCCTACTCCATGCACGATGGCTAAGAACCCTGTCCGAGGGTTGCATCACTCGATACTTTACTTTTTCCGCTTTCCACCTGGCTCACCATTTTGGTTGAAAATTATAGTCAAGACCTAGCCTCTGACAGCCCAAATCAACTACCTGAATTTGGTCATGTTACCTAAACTTCTTGAAGGTTTGGCCAGCCAAAATAAGGGTTTCTTTCCTTATTATCAATCAAAATCTTTCTGTTTCACACAAAGACTCCATCCGATGAGGGACAAATGTAGATACCCTAATTTTGACCGTTCAAAGAAAAGAAATTTACTTCAAGTAATATTTAGAAATGATCACAATTCGACACCTAGTAGAAAACATCTTTAAAAGTAACCAAAGAAACCTTGGCCACAACAGTTAGAAAAATAAATGACCAGAAGCTTAGCGGCTAGTTGAAAGTAGCCGCCCCTCATTGGGAGGCTAGTTTCAACTAGCAGCCCCTTAAACCTCCCCCACCACTGCCCTTGAATGGGACATAAAGCAGCATTTAATGCTTATGATTACAGCAGTTTGTTCACTTTAGTCACCCCATCTTGGCAGGTTCAATCTTAGTAACCAACCCAAGCCACCGCTTGTGAGAGATGGGACGTTTGGCAGGTTATCATGGGGGAGACTACTTGAGAGTAACCACCCCTCAATGGGCAGCTAATTTCAACTTGCCACCCCTCACCTGGACAATGTCAAAAGAATAGGGAATTAATGGGGGGTCAAATCAGACACCCTATTATCAAATTTGATCTATTGTCCAGTGTACACTCCCCTGCCCCCTTTTTACTATAAGTAGGGGGTCTCCAAGAACTTCTTCATCATCAATCATCCCCCGATTCAAATAAACACACATATTTCCTTCCCAAGCCACACTCACAAGCCCATATCCCTTCTCCCACTTGAAACCCTAGATAGAAGAGAGAGAGAAACCTAATTCCTACACCAAAACACTCTCCAAACTCAGGTTAAACCTAGCTTAACCTCTGCCAAACCGTAGCCCATTTCGTACCCAAGTTCTGCCCAAATTGAACCAGGCACCAAACGGCTAATTCCCATTAGTCGACCCTGTCACGTCACAAGGCAGCCGTCCTTGAGACGTGGCAATACATTAAATATCAACTATCAATAACTAAGGTCAATAATAACTCCCACATACAACATACGAGGTGGCAAAGCATAGATAAGTAATAGCTAACTGAAAAGCGGAAGCATAAAAATATCAATAAGTCTGTAAATTGAACATTATTACAGACTGGAATACACAATCATTGTCCCGTGAGAGCCAAGTCTAGTCCAATAAAATACATCATATACAACACACACGATTAACAAATACATGACTCTAGGTGTTATATTTGTGTCACTATTAGCCTATGGGTAACCGTTGGGTCATTTCTGGCCATTTTTGAATTTTTCATTTTTTCGATCGGAGCCAGTAAAATTTTGGCTTTTAGCTATCTGCGTGAGCTGAAGTTCTCCGATTGGAAATCTGACTGCATATTATGGGTCCTGGTACTATTCTGTACTACCCATAAAAATTTTATTGAATTCCGGTAACGTTTGAAAAATTATGCAGTTCCGAATCGTATTTGGGTTTTCTTCGAAACTGATTCGTTAAGTGGAATAGTGTTGGGATATTTATGTGCATATGGTGACCCTAGGTAACCTCACCCCCCTCTTACATAAGAGTTAAGAAATCATTGGTTATTTGGTTTGTGTGTGGGTGAGGTTAGGGTTATGTTCACCCCCACCTTTTCCCTTGTGTTCACCCCCCCAAAAGTGAGCTTTTGTGCTCACTTTCTCTTCCTCTCCCTCCCTCAACGTGACTCCCTCTCCAGCCCCCTTTGTGTGTGTTTGTTGAGAAAAATCAAAGAGAAGAAGAAGATCAAGAAGGGTTGAAGCACAAAAGGTGAGTATTGTTGTTGTTGTTGTTGTTTCCATCTCTTTGGCTCCCTCTCAAGCTCCCATTGCCCCTATTTTCAGCCATTAGAAGGCTGTAGGGAGGCTGAGGAGGTGGTGGTGTTGGTGGCGGCGGTTGCGGCAACTTTGGTGCGCCAAGAGCTCGAATGCATCACCCCTTTCTTTCCCCCTCCCTTGGTGAGCTTTCCTACCCTTATTTTCTTTGGTTTTTCATGTGTTAAGGGTTGTTGGGGAGGTCATGCATGATAGGTAGTTGGTTTGGGATGTGTGTGTGGGCTGGGGGGGGATTTAGGGCCCTGGGCGCGCGTGCGGATCTGTCCGCGCGCGCGCAGTCTGGCGGACAGGGTCCTGGCGGGCGCAGGCGCAGTCACAGGCGCGGGCGCGCGGGAGCGCGCGGGGGTCGATAGGCGCGTGAGTGCGCGCGGGTGCGCGTAGGTGCGCGCGGGCGCGCGCGAGCGTGCACGCGCGCGCGGCAGCGCGTCTGGGCGTGTGGCAGGGGTTCTGGGCGCGCGGGGGCGCGTGCACGTGTGCGTGCACGTGCGCGTGTGTGCGGGGGCCACGCGTGTGGCTGCCAGAGGGCTCGGGTAGGTGTCAGGGTGCTCGGATATGCGTGCGTACGCGCGTACTCGCATGCGTGCGAGCCCGTATGCGTGCATATCTAATCCTTTGGCATTTTTGGGTAATTTTAGGTGTTTTTTATGTAGTTATACTCACCATTTTTGATGCCCTTGTCGTGCATATCTTGGCGAACGGTCACGCATCGACCCGGATTGCGGTGAGTGGGACAATCCAACCCAGTTGGGAGGCGTTCGATGCACGTTGGAGTGCGTCGCCCTCCCCTGGGGTACCATAACGGTGTATAACATGCGATATACTGTAGATATATGCACGATATTGTCTGTTAGGCTAGGAATGCACCCATGCTATGATTAGATGTTGTATGCTAGGTTTTATACATCCCTGTATCATGCATAGGAGCCATGCATGCCTAGACACATGTCATATGTTAGTATAAACCCAACCTATGCATGTCCCCACCTAGTTTAATATAATTAAACAGTTAAGGAGGTATAGGTATAAGCATGCCTTAGGAAATATTATGTCTTGAAATTAATTTAAGATGCTTCCATGATTAATCTTTGCTTCTTGTTAAGAATTAAATGCATGCTTAGGCTATATTTTCTTGCCTAATGAGATTAGGCAAGTGTATGACCACCTATGGGGTCATAATATCTTCCCCGCATCTGAGTTATGCACCCTGGAGGGAATAAATGAGAATTCATTGCGCTTATCGGTGCTTGATAACCGATGACGACGGATCCTTAGGGATCGTATTCGCGGGTGTCGAGTGTTCTTCCTTCGTCGGTTCCGAGTAGAGACTACCCGGCGTAGTAGAGTCCGGTGAGGAGCCCTCCCAGATACTATCCACGACGCTTGTTGGTGTGCCCATATAGCAGAGATAGTGGACTTGGGAGGCTAGTCCGGTAGAGGCCTGAACCCTGTGAGGTGCCGGAAGGCTGCCGGGTAGTATGGGCCACACCGGGAGAGACTATCGGATGACGAGCAGTGTAGAACAATCGACCTCTTCCCCAAGAGCCTATGTCACCCCGAGGAGGGGGTGAGGGTGAGGGTGTGGTGGGACGGCGTTGGTTCGATCTGCCAGTTTGTGCAATTTCCCAAGATCCTATGTCACCCGTCGGGGCGAGGGTGAGGGTATTGCTCCCAAGATCCTATGTCGCCCGTCGGGGTGAGGGTGAGGGTGAGGGTGTTGGAGTGTGTGGGGTGGGTTCGAGTTGATACTCGACCCACCAGCTTGTGTAGTTAGTTTTCCAAAATCCTAGGTCACCCTTCGGGGTGAGGGTGAGGGTGAGGGATCTGAATCATTATTTGAAGTTATATGGGCTATGATGCATGAATTGTTCCATTCACTGAGCGTGTGGCTCACCCCTCGCATATGTTTCCCTCCAGTTGATGCTGAGTCGGATCCAAGAGAAGAGTTCCCCTGGCGCAATACGAGTAGGAGACCCGCGTTCGCGTTGGATGTCTTGCGAGTGAGAGGCTATCAGCATTCCCTTTTCATTGTATGTTTCATACTTGTGCTTGTGCACGGTATGTAGACTGTTGATGTCTGTTGTTGTATATATTGGCTCTCACAGGACAGTTGATTGTGTACTCTGGTCTGTAATATGTCTTTGAATTACAGACTTAGTCATTTGAGCTTCCGCTATTTGTATATATTTGATGTCAGTTACTTGGCTATTGCTTTATTTTCTTTGATGTTGTGGAGTCCTTATTTGATTTCGTGTATGGATTGCTGATATCATTTATATATTTGCCACGTCTCGGGGACGGCCGCCCTGGGGCGTGACAAAAGTTGGTATCAGAGCCATGTCCTGTCAGAGCCAATTGTTTTCTTTGAGATGAGTCCTAGGATTTCAAGACGAGTATTCTGATCCTAGTGCTGGTTCCTTAGTTGCTGATATGCCTCCTCGAAGACGGGCGCATGGACGTGGTCACCCTTGGGCTTCGGAGGTTTTCGAACATTCTGGAGGCGAGGAGTCTACTGGAGAGTCCTCGGCTGTTGGGCCAGGACTTGCGCAGGAGCCTCCAGCGTGGGCGCGAGCTAACGCTGAGATGGCGGATCTTCTGGAGACTCAGACTAGAGCACTGGAGGCATAGACTAGAGCGTTGGCTGAGCAGGTGCGAGAGATCCAGGAGTTGCGGGCGGCCCGCGTGGCTATCCCGAAGATACTCTTAGCGGCAGATCCACCAGTGGTGCCAGAGATACCCCTTGTACCGGTTGGAGACCGTATTCTCCTCCGTCCTGTTTATCGGGGGTGTACCATGGAGTTCGCGTGCGGCACCAGTTTCAAGTGTTGAGGATGTGGCGTAAGCTCATTAAGGGGTGATGTCTTCTTCCAGCCTTCCTACTCAAGATAAGGGGCCTTGCAGGGTCAACATTGAGACCCGGGCTAGGGTACTCCGTGTTCCTTGTTTGGTTGTCGTGATATCCTATATCGGGACCTCATGAGGCCCTCCCGAGGTTCTTTTCCCAGTCAAGGAATACCCTTGAAGCATCAAATTGATGATTGATTTTTCCTCACTTGGAAGGTGCGATAGCGGGTGTTGATGCATAAGATCGAGATTGGGTGCATCCTATTGCAGCTTGGTGGGCGATCGCTTATGGACTAGGGTTACATAGCCCCATTTGGAGTCGCTTCGATATATAATCGTGCTTTGTAGCTGCCCGGTGTAGCAGAGTCCTGTGAGGTGCTCCCTGGGACTATCCACGACGCTTGTTGGTGTGCCCATATAGCAGAGATAGTGGACATGGGAGGCTACCAGGTAGAGGCCACACCGGAAGAGTGCTACTGGATGACGTCGAGAGCTCGGACTCCCCATGATGTATCTGCCCATTGAGTGCATGATGCTGGAGTTCTAGTGGTTATAATTGGACGACCTGTCGTTGGTGGCATATGACACAGTTTGCGGTACTGTCGCGTTTTGCCCCCACATGGGCCGTAAATGAGGAGACGCGACGCTAAGCGTTCGTGATGGGACTCAACCGTCATATCAGATAGATGACGTCGCATAGGCGTTGTTGGGAATCGACGAACTCCTGTTGCGTGTCTTGTGGATTAAGTGCGGTCGAGCGGCTTACCCAGCATGTAAGGGTCATCATGAGCGTCAGCCATGCTCGAGGAGGAGATTTGGACTTAATCGTCCCAGGAATTATTTTGATCTCCCCATAGGGGTTGAAGATCAAGTACCCCTTTCTGCGAATTGATGATCTGTTTTGACCAGCTCTGGGAGCCAGTGTCGTTCTGTTGATCGATCTTCGCGCAGGGTACCCAATCTGGAGATCCGGGAGTTGGGCATTTCATAGACTGCCTTTCGTACCCGTTTCGGGCACTACGAATTTTGAGTTCGGCCGTTTGGGTTGACGAATGCGCCGGCCGCCTTCATGGATCTGATGAACCGGGTGTTTCGACCCTTCCTCGACTCCTTTGTGGTAGTCTTCATTAATGATATTCTGGTGTACTTGAGGAGTCTTGAAGAGCACGCTGACCATCTTCGCACTGTCTTGGGGACTTTGGCCAGACATCAGTTGTTCACCCAGTGCAGTAAGTGTGAGTTTTGGTTGGAGCGTGTGGCCTTCCTTGGCCATGTGATTTCTGGTGTAGGTAAATTTGGGGACCCGGATAAGACGCTTGCCGTGTCGAATTGGCGGCGACCGTCGAACCCCACCGAGATTCAGAGCTTCCTGGCTTGGCGGGTTATTACCGGAGGTCTGTTGAGGGGTTCTCGAAGATAGCCGTCCCTCTGACCCGCCTCACACGGAAGGATGTCCGGTTCGAGTGGTCCCCATCTTGCGAGGAGAGCTTCCAGAAGTTGAAGCGGAGACTCACCTCAGCGCCCGTTCTTACCATTCCGTCGGGGAGTGGCGGATTCGCAGTCTACTCCGATGCGTCGCGGCTGGGTTTGGGTTGCGTCCTGATGTAGAACGGTAAGGTTGTTGCTTACGCGTAACGTCAGTTGAAGCCCCATGAGCAGAATTACCCCACCCATGACCTGGAGTTAGCAGCGATCATCCTTTGCGCTGAAGGTTGGGAGGCACTACCTCTATGGTGAGGAGTTTGAGCTCTTCCCGGATCACAAGAGCCTGACTTATTTGTAGTCCCAGCCGGAACTCAACATGCGTCAGAGACGTTGGGTCGAGTTCCTGAAGGACTACGATTGTGACATCGCTTACCATCCGGGTAAGCCGATAGTCGTGGCAGATGCTCTTAGTAGGCAGCACTTGGGCATGGCCGCCCACTTGGCTGTGCGTCATTGGAGGCTTCTGGAGGAGGCCGCTTGCTAGATCAGTGTTCGGGAGACGCCTGCTGGTGGCTTTCTAGCCAGGCTAGTGGTGCAGCGCGTTCTCCTCGACGAGATCCGCACGGCACAGGGGCGGGATCCTCACTTTCTGGTCCTTTCTTAAGGCGTCACCCAGGGTGAGCGACCGGATTACCAGATTCATGAGGATGGAATCCTGCGGTTCAGAGGCCGAGTATGTATTCCTGACGACGTTGAGCTGAAGCAGAAGATCTTAGTCGAGACCCATCGTTCGAGGTACACAGTGCATTCTGGTGGCACGAAGTTGTACAGGGGCCTTCGCCGTGGCCACTAGTGGCGCGTGATGAAGGCGGATGTTGGCCGTTTCGTTGCCCGTTGCTTGGCATGCCCTCAGGCGAAGTTTGTGAATCATCATCGCGTTGAGTAGCGTTAGTCCATCGAGATTCCTCAGTGGACGTGGGAGTGAGTTATCATGAATATCATCGCGGGCTCGCTAAAGTCACGTTCGGATCACGACGCCGTCTGGGTGATCATTGACCGACTGACTAAGTCCGCACTTTCCTCCCTATCCAACTAACTGAGTCTTTGGACGCTTCGACGCGGGTATGAGCCTCCGCGATTGTTGTCTTAATGGCACTCCGGTCGGTGCTATTTCAGACTGAGACGTGTGGTTTACTTCGAGGTTCTGGCGCAGCCTTTGGCAGGCTTTTGCGCGAGCCAACCTTTAAGTACACCGTTTCGTTACCGACGGACGGCCAGGCAATGAGGACGATTTAGACCCTGGAGGACATGCTAAATGCCTGCATGCTTGACTGTGGGGCAGTTGGGGAGGCATCATCCATTTGGTGGGGTTTGCCTGTGAGACGACTGCCATTCGAGCATCCGGATAGAATTGTATGAGGCACTCTACGGGCGCGGTTTTATACCTCCCTTGGGTTGGGACGATTGTGGAGCGCCAGTTGGAGTGGCCGCAAATAATTTATTGACCTTGCGGTGGCCGAGAGGGTTCGTGTGTGCCTCTGCACCACCCGGAACCGTCGGAAGGGCTACGCAGGTCATCGTCGCCAGGAGCTTACCCTTAGGATTGGCGACCATGTTCCGGGCGATGTCCCAGTTTTTAGGCATCCTCAATTTCGATGTTCGGGGCAAGCTGTGTCAGCCATTTTGGCCCGTTTCTCATCCTTGAGTGGATTGGAGAGGTGGCCTATCGCAATAGCTCTGCCCCCACAATTGGTTCAAGCCATGACGTCTTCAATGTCTCGCAGCTGAGGCGTTAAGTCCACGATCCTGCTCACGTTATCGCGTTCGAGCCGCTCGTCTTCGAGCCGGGCTTGTCATTCGTGGAGCACCAGATCGAGATTGTGGACCAGCGGGAGAAGATGCTCCGCACCAAGACCGACCAGTTGGTTAAGGTTCGATGGCAGCGCCATGCTGGTGCCAAGGCCATTTGGGAGCGCGAGGATGCCATGCGTGACGCGTATCCACATCTTTTCCCTTCCTAGATGTTTTTATTTAAATTTTGGGGACAAAATTTCCTAAGGGGGGAAGAATGTTATATTTGTGTCACTTTTTAGCCTATGGGTAACCGTTGGGTCATTTCTGGCCATTTTTGAATTTTTCATTTTTTCGATCGGAGCCGTTAAAATTTTGGCTTTTAGCTATCTGTGTAAGCTGAAGTTCTCCGATTGGAAATCTGACTGCATATTATGGGTCCTGGTACTATTCTGTACTACCCATAAAAATTTCATTGAATTCCGATAACGTTTGAAAAATTATGCAGTTCCGAATCGTATCCGGGTTTTCTTCGAAACTGATTCGTTAAGTGGAATAGTGTTGGGATATTTATGTGCATATGGTGACCCTAGGTAACCTCACCCCCCTCTTACTTAAGAGTTAAGAAATCATTGGTTATTTGGTTTGTGTGTGGGTGAGGTTAGGGTTATGTTCACCCCCACCTTTTCCCTTGTGTTCACCCCCCCAAAAGTGAGCTTTTGTGCTCACTTTCTCTTCCTCTCCCTCCCTCAACGTGACTCCCTCTCCAGCCCCCTTTGTGTGTGTTTGTGTGTGTGTTTGTTGAGAAAAATCAAAGAGAAGAAGAAGATCAAGAAGGGTTGAAGCACAAAAGGTGAGTGTTGTTGTTGTTGTTGTTGTTTCCCTCTCTTTGGCTCCCTCTCAAGCTCCCATTGCCCCTGTTTTCAGCCATTAGAAGGCTGTAGGGAGGCTGAGGAGGTGGTGGTGTTGGTGGTGGCGGTTGCGGCGGCTTTGGTGCGCCAAGAGCCCGAATGCATCACCCCTTTCTTTCCCCTCCCTTGGTGAGCGTTCCTACCCTTATTTTCTTTGGTTTTTCATGTGTTAAGGGTTGTTGGGGAGGTCATGCATGATAGGTAGTTGGTTTGGGATGTGTGTGTGGGCTGGGGGGGGGGATTTAGTGCCCTGGGCGCGCGTGCGGATCTGTCCGCGCGCGTGCGCGCGCAGGCGCAAGCATAGTCTGGCGGACAAGGTCCTGGCAGGCGCAGGCGCGGGCGTGCAGGAGCAAGCGGGGCGCGCGCGCTGTGCGTGCAGGGGTCGATAGGCGCGCGAGTGCGCGCGGTTCTGGCGCGCGGGTGCGCGCAGGCCGCGAGCGTCGCGCGCGCGCGGCAGCCCGTGGGCGCGCGGCAGGGGTTCTGGGCGCGCGGGGGCGCGTGCACGCGTGCGTGCACGTGCGCGTGTGTGCGGGGGCCACGCGTGTGGCTGCCCGTCTGGGCGCGCGGCAGGGGTTCTGGGCGCGCCGGGGCGCGTGCACGCGTGCGTGCACGTGCGCTTGTGTGCGGGGGCCACGTGTGTGGCTGCCCGAGGGCTCGGGTAGGTGTCGGGGTGCTCGGATATGCGTACTCGCATGCGTGCGGGCCCGTATGCGTGCATATCTAAGCCTTTGGCATTTTTGGGTAATTTTAGGTGTTTTTATGTAGTTATACTCACCATTTTTGATGCCCTTGTCGTGCAAATCTTGGCGAACAGTCACGCATCGACCCGGATTTCGGTGAGTGGGACAATCCAACCCAGTTGGGAGGCGTTCGATGCACGTCGGAGTGCGTCGCCCTCCCCTGGGGTACCATAACGGTGTATAACATGCGATATACTGTCGATATATGCATGATATTGTCTGTTAGGCTAGGAATGCACCCATGCTATGATTAGTTGTTGTATGCTAGGTTTTATACATCCATGTATCATGCATAGGAGCCATGCATGCCTAGACACATGTCATATGTCAGTATAAACCCGACCTATGCATGTCCCCACCTAGTTTAATATAATTAAACAGATAAGGAGGTATAGGTATAAGCATGCCTTAGGAAATATTATGTCTTGAAATTAATTTAAGATGCTTCCATGATTAATCTTTGCTTCTTGTTAAGAATTAAATGCATGCTTAGGCTATATTTTCTTGCCTAATGAGATTAGGCAAGTGTATGACCACCTATGGGGTCATACTATGGCATGGACACTTAGAATGAAATATCTTCCCCGCATCTGAGTTATGCGCCCTGGAGGGAATAAATGAGAATTCGTTGCGCTTATGGGTGTTTGATAACCGATGACGACGGATCCTTAGGGATCGTATTCGCGGGTGTCGAGTGTTCTTCCCTCATCGGTTCCGAGTAGGGACTACCCGCCGAAGTAGAGTCTGGTGAGGAGCCCTCCCAGATACTATCCACGACGCTTGTTGGTGTGCCCATATAGCAAAGATAGTGGACTTGGGAGGCTAGTCCGGTAGAGGCCTGAACCCTGTGAGGTGCCGGAAGGCTGCCGGGTAGTATGGGCCACACCGGGAGAGACTACCGGATGACGAGCGGTGTAGAACAATCGACCTCTTCCCCAAGAGTCTATGTCACCCCGAGGAGGGGATGAGGGTGAGGGTGTGGTGGGACGGCATTGGTTCGATCTGCCAGTTTGTGCAATTTCCCAAGATCCTATGTCACCCGTCGGGGCGAGGGTGAGGGTATTGCTCCCAAGATCCTATGTCGCCCGTCTGGGTGAGGGTGAGGGTGAGGGTGTTGGAGTGTATGGGGTTGGCTCGAGTTGATACTCGACCCACCAGCTCGTGTAGTTAGTTTTCCCAAATCCAAGGTCACCCTTCGGGGTGAGGGTGAGGGTGAGGGATCTGAATGATTATTTGAAGTTATATGGGTTATGATGCATGAATTGTTTCATTCACTGAGCGTGTGGCTCACCCCTCGCATATGTTTCCCTCCAGTTGACGCTGAGTCGGATCCAAGAGAAGTGTTCCCCTGGCGCAATACGAGTAGGAGACCCGCGTTCACGTTGGATGTCTTGCGAGTGAGAGGCTATCAGCATTCCCTTTTCATTGTATGTATTATACTTGTGCTTGTGCACGGTATGTAGACTGTTGATGTCTGTTGTTGTATATATTGGCTCTCACAGGACAGTTGATTGTGTACTCTGGTCTGTAATATGTCTTTGAATTACAGACTTAGTCATTTGAGCTTCCGCTATTTGTATATATTTGATGTCAGTTACTTGGCTATTGCTTTATTGCCTTTGATGATGTGGAGTCCTTATTTGATTTCATGTATGGATTGCTGATATCATTTATATATTTGCCACGTCTCGGGGATGGCCGCCCTGGGGTGTGACACTAGGACTGCTGACAGCCTTGCACTCGCCAACCGCCGGACGAAACGCTCCACACAGGCATGACCACACTACAGGGAAGCTCCAACTCCACGCCCAACACCGCCCTTGTATAAGAAACAGTACCCGAGGGGTGAGATACAAGCTGAGTGAGTGGTGGGAAACCAAACACCATTACAACAATTTAATTTTTAAGGCAATTTTCTTTCAAGAAAAACATGGGTGGGAACCCAATGGATAACAAGGTCACGCGGCGGCACGACCAACCTCACCCTCGCCCTCACTCCCGGAGGGAGGCTCTTGGAACATCGGAGAGGAACAACTATTAGCCATAACACATGGTGTTACTGGATAACAAAATACAACGAGTCCATCCGCTATGAGGTAGAGATATTCTTCAATACCTCAAACGTTAGGAGTAGCATACCCAGACTATACTCGATGGGTATAAGAGTCACGTGACGACGTGAGTTCAACTCACCCTCACCCCTAAGGGTGACACAGGACTGTTGGAAGAAATTCGTCTGCTCTACATCCTTCGTCATCTGGTAGCCCTCTCGCGGGTAGCATCTATCTAGTATACTCCCACGATCAGTACATCTACCGAACGCATCGGTAGTACCTACAGGTGGGAGCCCTCTGTCAGGACAGCTTCAACGCCGGGCAGCTTCGACACGGATCCGATGAAGGGGAGAACGAAGAATGACTCCACGCTCACAATATCATTCGTTAGCCCTCCCAAGGGTAGCCTCTACCTGGTATACTCCTATGATCAGTACATCTTGCCGCATGCATCAATAGTACCTACAGGTGGGGGCCCTTTGCCAGGACAGCTACACTCAAAGTGCTTCAACAAGGACGATATTGGAAGGAAACCTTTCATGTTCGCAATGCAAACCCAATGAAAAAACAACTACTCTCGGTAATCACTTACCGATGCTATCGAATACACATGAACTCCCACACAGATGCGTTGCTCAGACGCAGGGAGTTATCTCGACTCTCGCACAAAAATAAGCCCAATGCATTACCCAATGAGCGATTCATACACGCGCCTAGCACAGGTAAGCCTAGCATAATGCCATAACCACCGGCTTAACGAAACCAATATGACAATGAATTCTTCAGAATTCCAATCGAGTGCATCACTCTGATTAAAGGTTATGATTTCATTGCTAGCGCTCTAACTAATAAAGTACAACCCGATAGCGGGTCACTCCTACGCCTATTACAGATAGGCCCAATTAGTCTAACATGCGCATAATCATAAAGGAGAACTCTACCGCAGTTATGTACATGAACCACATGCACGATAACATAATAATTAATTATAGGGGTACTCCCTAACATGAATAAAAAGCATAAGCAATATATATGCGACATACATATCAGGTGTGGCCTAAATAATATGCAACATACATATCAAGTGTACCCTAAAATGCGTTGGATACCACCAACTTAAAAGGGAAGGGTCAAATGCGACCTCGAGCACTAACAGGTGCATGCCAATATTCCCAAGCAAACCTGTGTCAAGTAGGAACCATACCTACTTACTCAGTCCGCACAAAGAGAGAGGGCAAGAGAGAGCTCATCATCTCTAGAAGTTGGTCATAGCTTTACCCCTAGTAGCATGGGCGCAATAACCACACCACACCCTCAAGTCTTATCACAAGGGAATATTAGGCATGTGCCCGTTTATTAACACAGGCTTAATCATGCTGGACATTATTAATAATAGGGTAGTATTACTAGAAGAGACTACTTAACTCATGCCATATTCTATACTACACCCATATAAACACACAAGACACACGCAAACATGATCATTCACACATGAATACAATACAAAGGCAAGTATATGGTAGAATAGGGGGATTCTACATAATGTAACGATCTATACTAACCTAGCATGCAAATATCTAGCATATTATGGGTCAGACATGACCATACTGCTCATCTATATAAGTAATATAGTCAGAATGTCCAATGGATGCACGGCGCATTAATATGGGCATCCAACGCTTCCCGAAGGGTTGGATCGAACAACTCACCGATACCCAGATCACCGCTCGTCCGGTCTACGAGATCTGCAAGACACAACCAATGATGCTCAATTAAAATATGAAGCTTCTTCACAGATATACAAGCCTACTTCATGAAGACAACAACTCCTGATAATTCACAACATGCATAACAACTGTTTGACACACAATCAAGCAAACTAGTATAATTGCTGCAACCTGCCCTACAATTTGATCTCCACAACACCAATTACACATCCAAAAATTATGAAATAAATCATACCAGTTCTCTGACCTATTGGAATCATAATCTATGAAGACATCATAATCTGATTTAATCTCTAAATAACCAAAATAAAATATTTCCAGACATTGGTGAATTCCCATGCGAATTTGGACAGTCCATGCAATTCCGGTCATAACTACAACACAAATTATATTATGACACAAAATTTCACATATATCATCTAGACACATGAAGGATCATATCACATTAGGATACAATCCCCAGAATATGCCTCTACATAATTGATTCACAAAGATTTTAAGAAGATAAATCTGCCTTACTACAATACAAAACCACTACCGTTCATGCATAAACACAAACACCTCATGCGCAACAATTATCCATAACAGTACTCCCCCAACAGCACCCACATATACCCAAATTAGCACAGACACACTCATAAAGAGGGAAGGGAAAGCTTACCAAAAGAGAGGGGGAGGGAAGGGGGGAAATGGAGGGGTTCGCAAGCACACCATTGACCACCTCGACCGCCACCGCCACTACCACCATCTCAATTTTTATTTTCTTCACTTGGCTGAACTAAAAGGGGAGGGGAAAACAGGGGATCAGCTAGAGGAGGAGGAGAAGATAGCATCAACAACAACACAAACAAACAAACCTTGATCACTTCTACGTCTATGCATTCCCTTCTTATTCCCTCTTCACTTCCCCCTTCAACACATGCTCAAACACACACAAAAAAGGGGGTGGACCAGAAAGCACGAGAGGGAAAAGAGAGAGTCGAGAGAGTGGGAGAGGGTGAGGGAGGGAGAAAGAGTGAGAGAACTCACAAAAAAGGGGGGCATTAAATGGGGAAAAAGAGGTTAGGTAGTTGACTTGTCAACCCTGTAGATACCCCAATTTTGACCGTCCAGAGAGACAGAAAATACTTCAAGTAACACACGGAAATGACCCACATTTGGATATCTAATAGGGAACCAAAGATTCAGAGAACCAGAAACCCTAAACCCTAGCCTTGACCTAGACCCGAACTCTAAACCCTAGCCTTGACCTAGACCCGAACCCTAAACCCTAGCCTTGACCTAGATCTAAACCCTAACCCTAGCCCCAGACCTAAACCCAAACCCTAAACCTAACCCTAGCCCTGACCTAAACCTAAACCCTAACCCTAGCCCCAGATCTAAATCCAAACCCTAAAAACCTAAACCTAAACTGGAAACCCCAAATCCTGGCCCCAAACCACCCCACCTAAGAAAAACCCAAAAAAACCTGAGTCCCTGGAAAGGGGCGGCTAGCCCTAACTAGCCGCCCCTTACTGGGCGGCTAGTTTACACTAGCCGCCCCCTAACCGCCCCCTGGCCGACTTTGGACCAGTCCCCTGGATGGGACATAAAGCAATATTAAATGCTGATCATTGCGGCAGGTCATGACCTTTAGCCGCCCTCTCTTGACCGGATGAAACCAAGTAGCCGACCCAAGCCACCGCTTGTCCGAGATGGGACGTTTGGCAGATCATGATAGGGGCGGCTACCAGGAAGTAGCCGCCCCATCCCGGGCGGCTAGTTAGCACTAGCCGCCCTTCACCTGGTCTCTGACAGAAGAACCAGAGAATTAATGAGAGGTTCAATCGAAGCCACCCACTCCATTACCCTCGGGATATTTCCCTGCCCCTCTTTTACTATAAATAGAGGGGTCCCAAGCCCAAATACAACATGCCCAATTCATCTTCAATCACCAAGAAGCCCACAAATCACCAATCCACAACTAGAAATCCCAAGAGAGAGAGAGGGAGAGAGAGAGTCCCTTTTGTGAGAGAAACACCCATTCCCTACATAAAATACCCTCTCATCCCACCCTCGAGAAACCCGGGCAAAACCTAGCTTAGCCTCTGCCCAGAACCAAACCCGTTTCCTACCAAAGTTCTGCCCAAACCAACCCAGATCCCGGACGGCTAAACCTAGCTAGCCGCCCCCTGGCCGACGGCTAAAAACAACTAGCCGCCCCTCTATCCACACCCCATATCCACACCCCTTTGTCCCAAGACTCCTTTAGTCAAGCCCTAGAAGCATAATAGGATACCTGTTTTTCACCTCTGTGTACGGTATATCCGTGTTTCAGAGCGGAGACCCCACAAACTCCCCACTTAGGCGACCAAAACCAAACCCAACCTTTTCCTGCTTTTAGAAAAAGCAGGTGGCGATCACACAAACCCCTGAATCCTCTTGAGACGCTATCGGGCGCCTCAACCAGGACCGACACACCCCTCACCCTTCCGAGAAGACGATCCGATCGAGCCCGCCAGGGCACGCATCCGATCCGAATCCCCGAAGAACCCCCACACAGGCACACGCGCGCTCACGCGCGCACCCCGCCGGGATCCGCTCCGACACACAATTCTGACACATTCGGAGGCCTCCCCGACGGTACCGACAAAATCTGGCGATCACGGTGGGACCTCCCTCGTGAAAAACAACAAAAGGTAATCCTCTTCTGCCCCCTTTTACAAGCTTGACTAGAATGCCATCAACCCTCTAGGAAGGTTAGAGTTTCCCACCCCTCGAATCAGATCCTCCTCTACTTCGCATCACTGCATCATTTACTGCTTTGTAAGCCGCACACAGCTGCGCAATCCTTTACTGCTTTGTAAGCCGCACACAGCTACGCAATCCTTTATTTGCTTTGTAAGCCGCACACCGCTGCGCAATCCTTACCGCTTTATTTACCGCTTTATATCTGCATTCGATCCCTTAAAACATTTCACACACATCATGGAATCCCACCTAGAGGAGGAGATACTAGAGGAAAGAACCCACCAAGTGGGTCAGGCCACGCAATTCCTGACCCATCTAGCGGAAAAGATGGCCAGTCTAGGATACCAATCCGTAGAGGACATGTTTCATGACCTCGCCGACTACCGCCAGGTCAAAACCCTAAGACAGGAGACCCCTGTCGAAGCCCCTAAGGCCATTCCCAAAACCCCATTCACACCCAGTCACTCGGTCAACCCGAGCATCTTTTCGTTCACCCCCCTTTCCCCCGCGAATCCAATATTCCCAACCGTTTCCACCCTAGGCCCTTACCAGGCCACCCCAAACCCGGGACCGCTAGGCAGCCCTCCCCGGGGAGAAATGCTGGACGATACCATCCGGAGAATCCTCTCCAAAACTGGTCCCTCGGCCCCCAAACACATGTCTCTGCATAACCTGAGACAAATCCCGTCAGTCCACCTACCGGAGGGATTCAAAATCCCCAAATTTCACCGGTATAACGGTCGTGGAGACCCAGACATTCATTTAACTGCCTTTTATCTAGACGCACGCCCGTTTCTAGATAATCAACCTCTACTAGTCTTCCTCTTCCAAAAATCATTGGAAGGAGAAGCACTACAATGGTTCTCCACCCTCCCTGTAGATCACTTGTCGAATTTCTCGGCTGTAAGCGAGAAGTTCTTGGGCCGCTACGGTTACCAGAGGATTAGGACCCCCTCTATTTCGGATTTAACCGTAGAGAGAATGAGGCCTAGGGAGGAATTCGAACAATACGTGTCTCGGTGGCGCACGCTTGTCCACCGGACCGGCCTGCAACTCACAGAATGTCAAGAAATTGACATGATGTTACAGAGCCTGAGTCCAGAACTTCGTACGAGCCTTTCGTACGGAGACTGTACTACGTATCAGCTTCTGATTGACCGCCACAAATGGATTTTCCGTTGTGTAGCCCCAGTAGTACAAACCCAGTCCCCACCTATCAGCCATAGGGTTGGACAACCGCCTCGCAAGGCACAAACCCCCATGGTAGAGGGGATTATTACACAAGTATCGGCACTCTACCTGAACGGAGCACGAGTTCCTGATCGAGGAATGGCTCCGAGACAATACACGTCCGGTTCATCCGGGTATGCACCGCCTCGACCAATCAACCAGAACTTCACTACTCGATCAGTACCCATCCCCGTGCCGACACAACAAAACCCGATAATCCAAAGTTCCCCGGTCCAAAACCCTGTAATCTCAAGATAAGGCCAGCCTAGGACCCCTTTTTATTCCAGCTTCTTAAGAAATCAAAACCTAAGTCCTAGACAGCCCTCCCCAAATACTTATAATGAGGTCTCCCCTCCAACATCCTATGATCAAAGACGAATGGGAAAGAGAGATTCTTACCCTCCCCTCCCAGAAACACTAACTAGGATTTTTAGGGTACTGATGGACATAAATAGTATCTCCCTCCCAGCTGCTAAACCTCCACTCCCCGGAGCCAGTAGACTGCGTTACTGTCAATACCACCAACAACATGGTCATACCGTAGAACAATGCATTGTTTTTCAGGATTTTATCTATGATTTAAATGATGACAGGCACCTTGATTGGGCCATGATCAAAAGCCACTTAAGCCAGGGCAATTCTCGAGCCTCCAAGCCACTTGGCATTTTTTCTGACCCATTGCCAGGTCACAACCAAGCATCCACATCTGGAGCCCACATGGTAAACATGGTCAGAAGAGGGAGACAACCATCACCACAACCAAGCAGTTAAGAAGAGGTCACTGACGACAGTCTGTCCGAAGAATCCGAGGAGGAAGAGCAGAACGAGCCCTTCCAGCTGAACCTCGACGATCATGACCTCGCCATACTCTATGGCGAAGAAGAAGATGCAATTATCGCCCTTCCCGCAGTCATCAACATCCAATCCGACGAAAGCGGACTAGAAAACCTGGGAGGAGACGAAGAAGAAGAGCCATTTGAGGAGATCCCCGAAGGAGCTAGCGAAGGACCCGAAGGAGGAGAATGTACGTCGGATGATCTGCATCCGGACGACAACGGGTCCTCCAAGAGTACCGACACTGTCGATGGCCCCCGCCGCCCAATGACCATTTCATTCACTGACCAAGACCTCCCGGATCCCAGACTGCGAGTCTACCCCCTACACATCCGCGGACGACTCCAAATGTTGTGGCTAAACAACATCTTTGTAGACCCAGGGTCAGGAATGAACACAATGACGTGCTCCACTTACCAAAAGATACCCGGACTAGGCCGTCCTCCCGTCCAACCGGCCCACCATACTATTCAGGGTTTCAACCATACCAGGAAGACTCTCCGCGGCCCCGGAACATTTGAGTTATCCGTCGGCCCTCTTATCTGTTAAGTAGCCTGCTTCGTGGCCGACATCGACACAAGGTACCCATTGATGTTGGGACGACCATGGTTAGACAGCATTCAAGCTATTTGTTCCCCCCGGCACCAATGCCTTCGACTGCCCTTCTTGAGTCATATCCTGACAATCTGGGGAGAGGCGCGCCTCCAATACGAGAATGAGAACAACTGGGCGATACATAATATGTTCACGCTAGCCCTACGACCGGGAAACGAGGATGAAAGTGGTAGTCCACCTGGGTCCCCTTACAACTATCCCTCAGAAGAAACGGCTAGGACCCCGCATCCACCCAGCGATCCTATGGAGCCCAACTCGATCACCTTCCTCCCCCATGAAGTTGCAAAAGCCGGAGCACGTTCCGCACCCCTCGCTATCACCGCCATACTCGGGGAAGGGAATTCCGGCACATTCTCATTGACACGGGAGCGGAAACTAACGTTCTTACATATTCCGCCTACCAAAAGCTAGAAGGCTGGGTTCCCAGATTGGAGCCCTCAGACGAATACATTTATGCCTTCGACAGCACACGCAAGAACGCTTGCGGACTGGTCACGCTCCCACTGAAGATCGGCCCAGTCTCCACCATCGTTAACTGCATGGTGATGAACATACAATCACCCCACCCTCTGATAGTTGGGAGGACATGGCTCAACAGCATCGAAGCTGTCTCTTCCACCCGACACCAATGTCTTCGCTTCCCGTACTGCGGGAATGTAGTATCCATATGGGGAGAAGCACGCTTTAACGAGACACGGGCCCGGAATTGGAGCGTCTGTGCCATGCGCATCCGGCTAGAGGTGCTTGCATGTTGGAAGCCAGGCTCCACCGACGAAGAACTACTCCATCAAGGAAGGCCCTTGAAAAGGCTCAGGGAAGAAGAGTTCAGGAATAGGGGACCCCCGCCGGACATCAGCCGGCCGACCAAGCGAAGCCGACTCGAGGAAACAATGCAAATCCAAGAACCGGGAACCGATCCCCCCGGGTAAGCTTTCATCACACCCTGTACATATTTGTTTACAGCTTTTTTTCAAAAATCAAAAGATCAAAATATTTGTTTTCCAGCTTTCGCTTTCACACCCTGTACATATTTGTTTACAACTTTTTTCCAAAAATCAAAAGATCAAAATATTTGTTTTCCAGCTTTCGCTTTCACACCCTGTACATATTTGTTTACAGCTTTTTTCCAAAAATCAAAAAATCAAAATATTTGTTTTCCAGCTTTCGCTTTCACACCCTGTACATATTTGTTTACCTGCTTTCCTAAAAAGAAACCAAAACCCAAAAAAATACAAGCTGATCAGCTTTCATTCCCAAACTCTGAACATACTTGTTTCCATCTTTATTTCCACTCTTCTTTAAAAACAAAAAAATGTTTTCCACACTCTCCTTCAAAAACAAAAGTTTTATAAAACCGTATTTCCATACTTTCCTTCTAAAAAAAAAAAAAAAAAAAAAAAAAAAAACAAAAAAGGGTCTTTTTCCAAAACTTTATCCCCATTTTCTTTCCAAAAAAACGTATCTATTAGCCAACACAGTCCCCCTTTTCAAAATCATAAGTATGCATCTGTTTCCACACTTTCAAAACAAATATAAAACAAAAGCGAACTACTAGACGAGAAAAGATTAAGAGCGGCAGACCATGCCCAGCCAGGCCTACCAAATAAGGGTGACAAGGGCATTTGAAAAGAAGGTAATTAAAAGAAAATTTGAAATCGGGGAATTAGTACTCAAGCAAATCATGCCATCAAGACAGCCTCACCCAAGAGGAAAGTTACAACCCACATGGGAGGGACCCTATGTGATCACCCATGCCTATTCCGGGAAAGCCTACCGCCTGGTAGATGCCGAAGGAGTCAAGGTTCCAGGTTCGTGGAATGCACTTTATCT
This sequence comes from Acorus calamus, assembly GCA_030737845.1. Taxonomy (NCBI): domain Eukaryota; kingdom Viridiplantae; phylum Streptophyta; class Magnoliopsida; order Acorales; family Acoraceae; genus Acorus; species Acorus calamus. The sequence goes on from CM060872.1 coordinate 12,362,572, forward strand.
AAAGAAATTCCATGCATGAATAGCTTTCAATACTTAAGAACTATTATTCTTCCTTCCTGCGATTTCCAGCGTTTAGTACGTGATGATAGAATTATAAGACTCTCGAAGATAAACTCGTATCTATTTGAACACATCTCCGCCAAATCATGCCGTTTCATTCACACACGTATAACTGGACGATCGATTTACCTGATAGAAGAGAAGTTGCCTACCCCATAGACTGGGACAATTTAAAACCCCCAAAGCAAAAAACATCCCTTATTCCGCCCTACTCGTATTAACCCTAGGTCAAAATGAGGAGTTACCTAGACCTGGCATATGTCCCAAAACTGGCTCTGGCACTATATAAACACTTCTAGAGGGGAAGCATGAAAAGAATCGGGGTGAAAAACAGAAAAGCCCCCCCCCCCCTCAAATCAAACAAAACAAAAAAAAGAAGAGAGAAATCGGACAAGGAGAGGCCAAACACCCAGGTGAACGGGTTAAACTCTCTATTTAGCAGGCTTTCACGCCTTTACGCACGGTATACGCTAGACAACGGCTATACCAATACAGATCCAAACAACGGGCTGTACTTTCCATCCCAAAATAAAGAAGTGGTAAAAAGAAGAAAGCCAGAGGGACCTAGAAAGTAAGACATGTGCTAGACTAGGACAATTCTAAATATTGCCCAAAAGGAAGATATTACTCTTACCCCATTCAACCCCTCCCCTTTTATTTTTGCGATGGGATTCTGAATTGAACTATGTCTGCCGGGAAAGGCGAAATTTCGACCAAAGATAGATCATGTCTAGCTACAAACTACACACACTCACATGAGTTCACTTAGAAACTTGTTTATCCAAGAGAAGCTTATTTGACTCGACTCTTGGTACACTCATGATTTTTCAGCATGTTTAGAATAATACGATTAAGCATTTGAAACCCATGAACCTAGAAAAATCGACACCTAAGGCTTATACCGTTCAAATACAATCCTGGTTTGGACATGGGTGACCACAAGGGCTCCTCCACAGGGACTTGATGGCACCTTTTACTTAAGAAAATCGAGAACGTTGCCCTCTCACATGAAAAGCCATTGAAGAACTAAAATGCCCCCTTATGCCACATATACTTACGCATAAGCTTGCATTTTCCTTTTCCAAAAACACCTTGGCATCCGATTCTCTTGAAAATTGTCCCCACTCATATTAAAATTGTCCCCACTCATATGAAAATTGTCCCCACAAATATTAAAATTGTCCCCACTCATTTCGTACCCTTGCCGCACATGCCTGAGAAGAAATTGTCCCACCTTTTTACACATACTTAAAAATTTTCTTCACTCACGCACTTGGAATCCCTTCCTCACGCACTAAGGCATGGTCTCCTGCACGTTATTTTCCCGCATTACCTTTCCATTTTACCTTAAGATGGATTGTAGCCCTTGACAATTCAAGCAAGAAGGGCTCGAAAGTCAGTGCAGGGGCGCAATCTGGACAGATTTAACACTTGGTCCATGGAAAGAATGTTTTTTTTATAGGTACTGAAGGTTGGAACGGTCGCAAAGACTTTCAGCGGCAGCAGCAGACAGAAGCAGCAGGACCAAACTGCCCCAGGCAGGGGGCGGCTAAGCTCGACTAGCCGCCCCTCACTGGGCGGCTAGTTTACACTAGCCGCCCCTGCCCTTTTGTCTCAGGTGAGTTTGCCCCAGGCAGGGGGCGGCTAAACCTAACTAGCCGCCCCTCACTGAGCGGCTAGTTTACACTAGCCGCCCCTTGCCTGCACCTCTTTCAGTTATGTCAGTCCATATCCAATCAACTCTTCAACACTTCTTTACCTATTAAAATCAAATTCTTTCCAAAACCTGCATGTACACATTTCATACACATATTCATACACGAACCTGTATAGATACCATGCTAAAACAAATTATATATCAAAACCTACACCCATTCATGAATCAAACCTATAAAAATCCAGATTAATCTACACATACATACATATCCATGAACATCCATACTAACTATTCCAAGACATGCATACAAAGGAGAATGATTAAATTGTCCCACCCAAAACCACAAGCATAGACTGTTTTTTAAACCTAAGAGAGGGCATAAAAAAGGGAATCTTTTCCTTCGAGACGCTCCAAACTCCGAAAGTCTTGAGCTATACCTCACTGAAATATCACCTAAAACCAAAACAAAAGAAGAAAAGCTTGAATTCATCGCATATATACTATTCTTCTACTTAAAACCAAGACACAAAGAAGTTATACCTCGACGTATCGTCGTCCACTGGAGGCTGAGTAGGAGGAACGTCCAGACTTGGCTGAGAAGGGAGCGGCGGATGAGGAGAAGACTGAACCTCTGGAACATCGGGAGCAGCAGGAGTCTCTCGAACCGAAGACGCGGCCCTCGCGTATATCCCACGACTCTGAGACACAGAAGGACGAGAGGCACGGCTGAAGGTGGCCCCAGTGGAAGAAGATCAAGGTCTGCCTCTGTCATAGAGCCCCCTCCAACCAATCTCCCCCTCATAGTCGCCTCCCAGAGACGGACCTGCTGCATGTCTCTGTCTCTCCTCTCCAATCTCTGTCGGAGGCGACTCTCTGTCCCTCTTGCCCGATCCTCAGCGGCCCTCAACCTCCCCTCAAACTCCCGTGCCCTCACCTCTGACGCCCTGAGCGCCTCTCGTTCCCTATCCCTGGCCGCCTGGAGAGAACGAACCAGGTCTCCCATCAAACCTCCAGGAACGCCCGCCGAAGCTTCCAACTCCAACACCCTCATCTGAAGGGAGTCCCTCTCACGGCCTAGGGTAATGAACCCCTCCTCTCTCAAGGCCACCATGGACCTCAGCCGGTCCGCCTCCTCCTCAGCCCGAGAAGCCCTACCCCTCGCCTGGCCTAGCTCCATCCGCACGGCCGTCAACTCACTCCGGGCCACATCTAGCTCCCTCGTCAGTCCGAGTTCTCGCTCGGAAATCATGGAAGAAGGAGGGGCGGAAGAAGAGGAAGCACCGTCAGCCCTCACTCTCGACAGAGCATCCACCTGAGCCTCAAGGACCCGGACCTGGCCCTGCAAGCGTCCCCTCTGAACCCGCAACGCCTCTATCTGCCTAGCTCGCGCTTGGAGGTGCTCATTGGCGGTCTTGAGCCTCTTCTCCATCTCATTTAACTCAACCTACAAAAAGAAATACCATTCAGAAGATACTCAAGCAAGAGAAAACGAGGAAAGGAAAAAGGATTTTCAACTCACATAGGCGTCCGGGATCTCCTCCTCCATCGTCCCGAGGATAACCGCATACTCCCGACGATACCAAGCTAGGTATTCGTCACTCGAAGTCACCTCGGGACGATGCTCCACCAAGACACCTCGGCTCATCCATCCTGCCACATACGTCGCGTAGTTCCTCGGGAGGATCGTATCCCAAGGAATCCCGACCACTGGAATCGAGGGGCGCCGCGGAAGAGGATCGGGCACCCACTGATGGTACCCAAGCTGGCGGATGACCCGGCTGATCGCATGGAATACAACCTCATTAAAGTAGATCAGCCAGACGTCTCACGCCAGGGCCTCGGGAACCTCCTCCGAGTAAGGCCTCCACATCATCTAAAAAACATCGAAAGATAGGAAGAGCGCTTAGTCAAAAGAAAACCAAATACAAGCCAAAGAAATTCAAAGAAAAGTCATACCTCTTCCGCCGACAAAACGCGGAAGGCCTCTCGGAATTGACCGAGGCGGTGCAAACGAGAAGACCCCCGAGGTTCCCATCTCATAGCCCAGGGGAGGGCATGATCAAACGGTGCCAAAGTCGGGTGATCAATGGCGAAATGCTCGTACCCGAAGATCTAACAAAGCAAGAGGAAAATTACCACGATTAAAGTAAGCTAAGGCGCGAAGCCACCAAGGTTCTTTCCCCGGCCCTCTTCACTTTCTTCGAGAGCTCCGTAAAGAGATGGGTGAGCATCGCCGCTCCCAAGCATAGCGCCCCATGCCCTCCAGGTCCCTCATCAGCAGAAGGGAGTGCGAGGAAACCTTATCAGAGGCCGTCGAAAAGAGGACCCGGCCAAAGAAGTAGAGGAAGAACGCTCTCAACTCCCTCCGTGCCCTCTGTGGGCACGCGGCCACCTCTCTCGCCTCGATCATTGCCTGCCTCCTCTCGAAGCTAGCTGCAGCTTCACCCTTCTGGCGCTGTGTAAAGGAACCGAGGCCGTACTGCCCCGAAAGCCGCCCCAAAGGGATCCGGTTCAGCGTCCGCTCCCGCTCCACGAACTCCCATTCCCAGATCAACTCTCAGAAAAGCCCCCTGTAGTCAGCTAGGGTGACCGCGATCACTGCCCCCCCCCCAAAACCGGAAGGCCGGTAATCCGATGGACGTCCTCAAGGGTCAGCATGACAGCACCAGTAGGAAGAATGAAAGCGCAACTCTATGGATCCCACCTCTCCGCCAAAGCCTCCACGTAAGGACGGTGGACGTGAAATGTCTCGATCAGGAAGAAGGAACGGAAGCCCGCCCCATCCACCAAGCTCCTCTCCTCCTGCCCCAAGGCATCGTACCACCTCTTCGTCCCGTGCCATAAAGCCCGGATACGATTCGGCCTCTACAAAACAAACGAAGGGAACATGGGTTAGTTTAAAAGCGAGCGAGAGGTAAGAGTCCAAATCTACGAAATCATTTTAAGCCATGCTTAGCGAAATGAAACTTCCACATGCTAAAAGAAGAGAAACAAAAGCATGAAAGTAAGAAGCTACACTCCTCATATGATCACTCATGCTAGACGAACATCAAACACATCCCACCATGGTCACCACTCACACGCTTTCTTACATCACGGCCTATCGTACCAATATAGAACTCGAACCCATGAAATGCATGCATACACTCCCTCATGCCCTACCACGATCAAACACAAACGAAATCACATACACATAGAAAAGTATTGCATGCAAGCGTATTAGGTATATCATTTCTCTCTCCTTTGTATGCATATAACAAACATGGATATATATATGGAAATTGTCCCCCTCCCTATAAAAACAAACCCATGACAGCATGCTTACACATCCCACCGTGATTAAACTTATACACAAGCATGCCTATTTAAAACACACATATACGAGTATAATACACATACACACCCATCCATACCACCCAATAGACATGCACATACAACCAAACAAAAGGCTAAAGACTAAAGAGTTAGGAACATACCACGGCCCGTGTGGACCCAGGAGCGTCCACCTCGGCCTCGTCGGGATCGTCCATCCCATCGTCATCCCCCTCCTCCTCATCCTCCTCGAACACGGCCTCCTCAGCCTCAGCCCCAACACCAACACCGGCCTCTGCAGCCCCGGTGCCCATACCCTCGTCCTCCCCGGCCTCATCCCTAGCATCTCCTATCCCCTCCACCCTCCCCACGCCGGAGATAAACTCCGCAAAGGCCCCCATAGCCCTACTCTCCTCCTCCTCAGCCCTGGCCACTGTGGCCTCCCTATCCAACATCCCAACGAGGGCATCCAACGACGCCCTCACCTCCTCGCTAACTCTCTCGACCCCTACCCCCTCGGTTGCACCCTCAATCGATCCTCCAACCCCCGGAACCACCTCCTCGGCCACCACCGGCCGATCCCCACGCCTCCTCTTGCGTGTATAGCCTATCACACTCCCCCCTACCTCCGGGACAGCCCCCGAAGGCAAATCCCCGACCTCACCCACGCCAATATCCACCGGCGGCACCTCCGTCATACCCATACCCTCCCCCACGGCCTCGACCTCCGGCCTATCGCTCTCCGATGATGAAGAACTCGGGCTACGCTCTCCATGAGCCACCCGTGGTCGTTTCCCCCTCGAAGCAATCGCTTTCAACCTCGTCATCTCCTCGGTTTGATAAAGAAAAAGGAGAACCCAAACTAGGGTTTTGAAATCAAGAGAAAGAGAAAGATTGCGGTCGAAATGGAGGAAAGAAAGGCAAAGAAATCAGGGTTTTTGAGTTTGAACCGAAGGGAAGAAGAGAGGAGGGAAGAGAAACCGTTTTTGAAACGTATGGAGAGAGAGAGGGTCTTTTCGGTTATAAGGGACCCAGTCCAGGGGCGGATACCCGCGAGTAGCCGCCCCCTCTCGGGCGGCTCCCAGTTTCTTTGTTTTGCATCAAAACCCCTTTCCAAACTCTTCTCAGCCCTAAATTCCAAGGTTCTCCATACCAAACAGCCATGTATTGGTTTATTTCCATACATTACTTGATCAAACACGACTTTCCCGAAGTTTCACCACACTTTCAGTACCATTCAAATTCAAATTTCTTCAGTTCTGGTTCTTTTCCAGAGTCCTTATCCTTCGGATGATCCAATTCACCCAAATCAACTTTTACTTGCTTTCTGTCGGTGATATCCCCTCCTTGCTGAGTTTTCCCAAGCAAGGGAACGGTAGGCACGAGGAAACTGACGCTGGGCTGCTCCGCGCACGATAGCTAAGAACCCGACCGCGGGTTGGATCACTCACCATTTACTTTCCCCCGCCTTCCACCTGGATCATCCTTTAGGCTAAAATTCTAAGTCAAGACCTAGCCTCTGACAGTCTAAATCAACTCCCCGAATGGTACTGTTCGTTTTGACACAAACTTCTTGAAGGTTGGGCCGGCCAAAATAGGGGTCTCTTTCCTTATCATCAGTCAAAGTCTTTCCTGCTTCGCACAAAGACTCCGTCCGATGAGGGACAATTGTAGATACTCCAATTTTGACCATCCAGAGAGACAGAAAATACTTCAAGTAACACACGAAATGACCACATTTGGATATCTAATAGGGAACCAAAGATTCAGAGAACCAGAAACCCTAAACCCTAGCCTTGACCTAGACCCGAACCCTAAACCCTAGCCTTGACCTAGACCCGAACCCTAAACCCTAGCCTTGACCTAGACCTAAACCCTAACCCTAGCCCCAGACCTAAACCCAAACCCTAAACCTAACCCTAGCCCTAACCTAAACCTAAACTCTAACCCTAGCCCCGGATCTAAACCCAAACCCTAAAAACCTAAACCTAAACTGGAAACCCCAAACCCTGGCCCCAAACCACCCCACCTAAGAAAAACCCAAAAAAACTTGAGTCCCTGGAATGGGGCGGCTAGTTTACACTAGCCGCCCCCTAACCGCCCCCTGGCCGACTTTGAACCAGTCCCCTGCATGGGACATAAAGCAATATTAAATGATGATCATTGCGGCGGGTCTTGACCTTTAGCCGCCCTCTCTTGGCCGGATCAAACCAAGTAGCCGACCCAAGCCATCGCTTGTCAGAGATGGGACGTTTGGCAGGTCATGATAGGGGCGGCTACCAGGAAGTAGCCGCCCCATCCCGGGCGGCTAGTTAGCACTAGCCGCCCTTCACCTGGTCTCTGACAGAAGAACCAGAGAAATGAGAGCTCCAATCGAAGCCACCCACTCCATTACCCTCGGGATATTTCCCTGCCCCTCTTTTACTATAAATAGAGGGGTCCCAAGCCCAAATACAACATGCCCAATTCATCTTCAATCACCAAGAAACCCACAAATCACCAATCCACCACTAGAAATCCCAAAAGAGAGAGAGAGAGAGAGAGAGAGTCCCTTTTGTGAGAGAAACACCCATTCCCTACATAACCTCTCATCCCACCCTCGAGAAACCCGGGCTAAACCTAGCTTAGCCTCTGCCCAGAACCAAACCCGTTTCCTACCAAAGTTCTGCCCAAACTAACCCAGATCCCGGACGGCTAACCCTAGCTAGCCGCCCCCTGGCCGACGGCTAAAAACAACTAGCCGCCCTTCTATCCACACCCCATATCCATACCCCTTTGTCCCAAGACTCCTTTAGTCAAGCCCTAGAAGCAGAATAGGATACCTGTTTTTCACCTCTGTGTATGGTATATCCGTGTCTCAGAGCGGAGACCCCACAAACTCCTCACGTAGGCGACCAAAACCAAACCCAACCTTTTCCTGCTTGTAGAAAAAGCAGGTGGCGATCACACAAACCCCTGAATCCTCTTGAGACGCTACCGGGCGCCTCAACCAGGATTGACACACCCCTCACCCTTCCGAGAAGACGATCCGACTGAGCCCGCCAGGGCACGCATCCGATCCGAATCCCCGAAGAACCCCCACACACGAACACGCGCGCTCACCGCGCACCCGCCGGGATCCACTCCGACACACAATTCCGACACATTCGGAGGCCTCCCCGACGGTACCGACAAACCCCACCCACGCACAACAAGCCAAGACCAAGACTTGGTGACCAAGTCAATCAACTTAGTCGAGTGAAATTCTCACCCACCGAAACCCAGTAACGGCCCAACCGGGATATGATTTGGAACTGCATAATTTTTAAAACATTACTCGAATTTGATAAAAAATTTATGGGCAATATAATACCGCACTAGAACCCATAATATGTAGTTAGATTTTGAAGCAGAGCACTCCAACTCATGTAGATAGCTAAAAACTAAAATTTTAGCGACTCCGATCAAAAAATAAGGCTCCAAGTGACATAGGCATGACAAACCCTCACCTACTCCCTGATTTTCAAACCTCCTTTATCAAGTTCCAGAAGCGGAGAAGGATTCCTGTTTTGCACCTCTATGTACGGCATGCCCGTATCTAAGAGCGAAGACCCCACAAACTCCCTCACGAAGGCGATCAAATCCAACTCCAACTTTTCTTGCTTTTTGAGAAAGCAGGTGGCGATCACAAACACCCCTGAATCCTCCTGAGGAAGCTATCGGGCGGCTTAGCAAGGAACGGAACCCCATCCCCCTTCGAGAGATGATCCGACCGAGCTTGCCAAGGCACGCACCAGATCCGAATCCCTGAAGAACCCCACACACGCCGGTCAGAAGTGCAGGAAGGGAGGCCTTTCCGGAGACCCTTCGAAATCCGATAACGACAAGGACGGGGTTGTAATGCTTCCTCCCTACATCATCGTGCGTTGAAGTTGTCCAGCATCGAAGCATCCCTAGGTGGTGCCGCCGCACCGGAAGGCCGCTAGGGAGAGGGCTACCAGATGATATCGTGAGCGTGGAGTATTCTTTTCCTACATCATCGTACATCAAAGCTATCCGATGTCAAATCTGTCTTGCATTATGCCCCCGTATCGTTGGGAATACCCAATGTATGATGACACTACCGTACAAGGCTTGAATACCGGCCATGGATGGCTGCCAGGAGAAGGAGCACCTGGGAGAAGGCTACCGGATGATGCGAGACATCATAACGTATTATATATCGATGCGGATAATCATTGTAGCGTTGTGCTAGTTTGTGATACTATACGTTAATGTTAATGGATTAGTTGCTTCCCTTAATGTCCCCCCTTCTAGGGTGAGGGTGAAGTTGTAGATACCCCAATTTTGACCGTCCAATGAGATAAAAATACTTCAAGTAACAATTAGAAATGACCACATTTGAAAACCATAAAGAAAACTTCCTTAAAAGCGACACCAGAGAAACCCTAGTCCAAACACATAGAGAAATCTAAAGACCAGGACAGGGGCGGCAAATTGGGAGTACCAGCTCCCCTAGCTGACCCCAAACTACTTCCCTTAGATGGGACATAAAGCAACATTAAATGCTGATGATTGCGACGGTTTGTTCCCTTCAGCAGCCCCATCTTGGCTGGTTCAACCCTAATAACCGACCCAAGTTACCGCTTGTCAGAGATGAAACATTTATCCGACCATCATAGGGACGGCTACTTGAGAGTAACCGCCCCTCACTGAGCGGCTAGTTCCCCCCTCCTGGCCCTTATTTGAAGAACAGAGAATTAATGGGGGCTCAAATCAACCACCATATTACCCAATTTGCCCTATTGTCCAATGGACACTCCCTCTGCCCCCATTTTTACTATATATAGGGGGTCTCCAAACACTTCTTCATATCATCATCTATATTTTCATAACCAACTCACATTTTCACATTCCACAACCCACTCAAACCCACACCCCCTACACCTACTATTTGAAAACCTAGAGAGAGGGAGAAAGAGAGTCCAATTTATGAATAGAAAACCCATTCCCTACACAAAATCACTGTCGAAATCCACTCTACGAAAACCCAGTTTAAACCTAGTTTAACCTCAACCAAACTCTAACCCATTTCCTATCCAGGTTCTGCCCAAATTGAACTAGACACCAGGCGGCTAATTCCCATTAGTTGACCCTCACCTATATCCTGATTTTCAAACCTCTTTTATCAAGTTCTCAAAGGAGAGAAGGCTTCCTGTTTTTTACCTCTGTGTGCGTTAAGCCCGTATCTCAGAGCGAAGACCCTACAAACTCCCCACGAAGGTGATCAAATCCAACTCCAACTTTTTTATCTTTTTCATAAAGCAGGTGACAGTCACAAATACCCCTAATCTTTCTAAGGAGCTATCAGGCGCCTCATTAAGGAACCAAACCCCTTCCCCCTTCCGAGAGATGATCCGACGGAGCCTGCCAAGGAATGCACTGAACCCGAATCCCTGAAGAACCCCCGTTCACGCCCACCCAAACCAGAAGAAAGGCTTTTCAGAGTGCACCCCCTCCGAAATCCGATACCGACAGAGGTGAGGTCACATCTCCACGTGACATTTATATCTGTTGGGTTCTCCCGTCCATATCGTTCCATAGAAGAAAAATGTGCTAATATTATATTATTATTGTAGACCTTGAATTCTTTCCACTCACTGAGCTTGTAGCTTACCACTCCTGTATTGCTTATCCACCAGGGGTTGGGTTGATGTAGAGCTGAAGCATCCCTTTGGCGTGGTTCATGCGTGGAGCATTCCACCTTACGGTTGGCGAGTGCGAGGCTGTCAGCAATCCTATTTTTTTTGTTTATGTATTACTAATCGTGCGTGTCGCACATGTGGTTGTATTTTGACTAGACGTGGACTCTCATAAGAAGTGATTGTGTATTCGGGTTTGTAATAATGTTATTGATTTACAAACTCATTTGTATTTTATGCTTCTGCATTTTAAATTGGCTATCGCTTCCTTGTTGCCTTGTTAACTTATTCAATCCTTGTTGGTTATTATTGTCTTTTATTTGGGGTCATTATTGGTTTCTTGTGTATGACTCTTGATATTGTATGAATGGTATGGTCCTGGGAACAGCCGCTCCGGGGCATAAAATGAAGTCTCTAACACAATATTCAAGGCAACAAAGCAATTAACAAGCAATAGCTGTCATAATATATATGTATACAGCGAAAGCTAAATAACTAAGTTTGTAATCCAAAACATATTACACACTGAAATACAGAATCAATTGTCATATGAGAGCTAACATAATCAAAACATATCAATATACACACTGTGCACACGCACGAGTATCAATACATACAAGAAAAGGGGGGATGTTGATGGTATCTCACTCGCGAAACCCAAAACACGGACTCTGTACCAATGATGATACTACGCCTAAGGGAGCTCCTCCATCAGATCTGACTCAACGCCAACTAGAGGAAATAACATGCGCGGGGTGAGTCACACGCTCAATGAATGGTAAAATCCATGCAACACAACTCATATTAACATTTCAACCAATTAAAGTCCCAACAAGATGGGAGTAACCACTCAAACTGGTGGGTCGCATACCAACATGAGCCCACCACACCCTCACCCTCATCCTCCAAGTGTGACATAGGACTAACGGGAGAAATTCGCTTGTTATACCCCATTCGTCATCTGGTAGTCCACTCCCGGATAACCTCTACCTAGGACCCTCCCACGATTAGCACATATGCCAGAAGGGTATGTCACATATCTTGGTAGTACCTACGAGTGGGGGCCCTCAAAGGACTGCTTCAATTCGGGCAGCTTCAATTCAGAACCGACGAAGGGGAGAAACACTCGACACTCACGGACACGATCCTCATGGATCCTGTTATATATGTGACATTTTGAGCTTATTGATAATATTTGAGTAATTTTGGGCCATATCTTTTTTTCGATCGGAGTCGCTAAAATTTTAACTTTTAGATATATTAGAATACTCTGATTGAAAATCTAACTGTATATTATTGGTATAGTTTTGTCCTACCCATAAATTTTTTATTGAATTCCGGTTACAATTTAAATAATTATGCAGTTTTGAAACGCATTCGGGTTTGGTCATTACTAGATTGGGAAATGGAGACTTTGACCAAGTCAAAGGGAGAATTGACCAAGTCAAAGATGAGACTTTACAAGTCAATGGGTTTTGTTTTTTTGTTTGGTTGAGTTGACCTTGTCAACCCTCCCACCAACCCCCTTTATGCAAACCTCCCTCTCTCTCTTCCTTCCCAACCCATCCGATCATGTCCGTAAGTGTTGAATGTATCTCTCCTTCGTCGGCTCCGCGTTAAAGCTGCCCAGCGTGTTAGTTGTCCTGCGAGGTGCTCCCATGTACTACTCATGACGCCTGTTGATATGCCCATATGATAGAGGTAGTGGTCATGGGAGGCTACCTGGTAGAAGCTACCTCGGAGAGGGCTACCGGATGATAAATGGTGTAGAATAGGTGAATTTCTCCCGAGAGACCTATGTCACCATGTGAGGGTAAGGGTGAGGGTGAGGGTGAGGGTGCGGTGGGCTCGGGTCATTACACGACCCACCAGCTTAAGTAGTTGCTCCCATCTTGTTAGGACCTTAATTACTTGAAATGTTAATATCAGTTATGTTGCATGGGTTGTACCATACACTGAGTGTGTGGCTCACCCCTCGCATGTTGTTTCCTCCAATTGGCGTCGAGTCAGATCCAAAGGAGGAGCTCCCTTAGGCATAGTATCAGCAGCGATGGAACGTCCGTGTTTTGAATTTTTTGAGTGAGAGGCATCAACATCCCCCCTCCTTGTATGTATTTGATATTCGTGCTTGTGCACATATGTATATGAATGTCTTTTGGTTTATATTGGCTCTCACATGACAGTTGATTATGTAATCTAGTCTATAATGTATTTTTGGATTACAGACTTAGCTGTTTAGCTTCCGCTATATGCATATATATTATGACAGCTATCACTTGATTAATTGCTTTGTTGCCTTGGGTGTTGTGTTAGAGTCTTTATTAATCTCGTTTGTGGATAGCTGATATTATGTATTTGCCACATCTCGGGACGGCCGCCATAAGGTGTGACAGATCTGCTATCACCGGTTATTAGACACCGATATAGTAACAAATTCTCAAGAATTTCCTCGAAGGCGCATACTCTGATGCGGGGAGGACAAATGTTTCACAATGCCAATGTCATGGTATGACCCCATAACAGGTCATAACATTTGCCTAACCTCATTAGGTAAGGTTCATGGCTTAATTATATGTATAGAACAACATACAACATGCATAATAACTATACATGAAATTAATCATGAAATCAATACTAACATGATACAAAAATTACAAGAAATTATTCTAGTCATTCTTTATACTCTTCCACACATGTAAACATGGCTAATTGGGTGGGAGCATACATGAAATTAGGATATCCTAGCATGAGACTTGATGTATTGGTAAGTATGGTTTCCTATGCATGACATGACACTGCATAACCCTAGCATATATAAGTCACCTACCATGGAATGGATGCAATACATCAATATAAAAACATGCAACATAGTTAATATGCAGTTATGGTGCTCAACGGGGGTGGAATGCACATTTACGCACATCCAACGCCTCCCAAATGGGTTGGATTGATCTACTCACCACAACCCGGGTTGTTGCTACCGTTCGCTGAGGTATGCAAGACAAGGGCATCAAATAGAGTGAGTATAGCAACATAAATATACTTAAAATTAACTAAAAATGCTAAGGACATAGACATGCGCACATACGAGCTCGCACGCACGCACACCCAACCATAGTCCTTTTCCATAGTCCTGAGGATGCTCGCATACTCCTGGCGGTACCAGGCCAAGTACTCTTCGCTACTGATCACCTCGACACAATGCTCAACCAAGGTCCCCCTCTTGTCCCATCCCCTCACATACATGGCATAGTTCTTCAAAAGGTTGGTGTCCCGAGGAATACCCGTTAGAGGAAGTGGTGGGCGCTTCGGCAACGGTTCCGAGACCCAGAGGAGATACCCCAGCTAGCGAACCACCTAGTCGATCGCGTGGAAGATGACCTCGTTGAAGAAGATCACTCAGATGTCTTTCAAGAGCTCTTCGTGGACTTCCTCCTCCGTGTAGGGACTCCATGTAATCTACAATCAAGGACACCAAAGAATATAAGAAGAGAGCTTAGTGTAAATTTTTTTTGATAAGAGCTGAAAATCTAGAAAATATACCTCGTCTTCCTTCAAGAGGTGGAAAGCCTCATGGAACTGCATGAGATGGCATAGGCGAGAGACCCAGGAGGCGCCCATCTCATGACCCAAGGGAAGGCACCGTCAAAGACCATTTGGGTCGGACGAGCAATGGCAAAATGCCCGTATCAGAAAATTTGCGGAAGGGACACCCATCAAAGTCAGGTGAAGTAAATAAACACAAGAGAAAATAATTTATTTTCAGTAATTTATACCTGCAGAAAAGCTAGGAAACCACCGAGGTTCTTGCCCCCGGTTATCCTGACCTTCTTCAAAAGCTCCACAAAAAGGTGGGCGAGCATGGCCGCGCCCCAGGCAAAATGACCCATGGTCCGTAAATCTCTCATCAACAACAAGAGGTGGGAGAAAACCTTGTCCGAGGTGATCAAGAAGAGAACCTTCCAAAAGAAGTAGAGGAAGAATGCACTCAACTCCCTCCGCATCCTCTATGGGCACGCAACAGTCTTTCTAGCCTCAATCATCGATCTCCTCCTCTCGTAACTGGCTACGGCCTCGCCCTTCTGACTCCGCGTGAATGAACCGCGGCCATACTGCCTCAACAACTGTCCGAGTGGGATGCAGTTCAAAGTCCTCTTTTGCTCCATGAACTCCCACTCCCCAATCAGCTCCATGAAGAGCGTCTTATAGTCAGGACTGGTGGCTACTATCACCGCCTCGCCCAAGGCTGGGAGGCCCGTGATTTGCTGAACATCCTTGAGTATTGGCATCACCGCACCGGTGGGGAGGATTAATGTGCAGCTCTCCGGATCCCATCACCCCGCCAACGCCTCAAGGTATGGGCAGTTGATGTGGAACGGCTTGATCAAAAGGAAGGAGCGGAAGCCCGCCCCGTCCACCAGATCCCTGTCTTCCTGACTCAAGGCGGAGTATCATCTCTTCGTCCCGTGCCACAATGCCCGCACGCGATTCGGTCGCTAGAAAGACAAAGAAAAGAGATTAGCTCAAAAAAAGCATTCACGAGATAAGAGCTTCTATTCAAGAACATGCTTAGCTAAAGATCTCATAATAAGCATGAAAACTAAACCCAAGCCTAAAAAACCTATGTGAATTAGAGAATTTTCTCTACTACCATGAGCAAATACACACTTAAACCAAATTATGACTACATATTCCTAAAGATCCCACCCTGATTATCATGCTTACATTTCTTTTTCCACCATACCATTTTCATTTATCTCACCATATTAAAACTTGTAAAAATTGTCCCCCCTCTAACTCATATGATATACACGTACAATCCCATCATAATTACTCCTTATATATATACTTGTTTATTTCACTGAAAACACCCTATGGTTCAAAGCATGCCCATTCCCTCATAAAAACCCTCACCGTGATTATTCATAACATAAAGCAGGCTTATTATAACCCCCAATAACAAAGGACTAACATACATACGTATTCTCTACTCCCGCATATTAAAGACACACACTTGGCCCCATTTCTCCCCCCACCATAGTCATTCCCATTAATTATACAGGCCAAAGCATACTCATTCATCATCTATCAAATACATGCTTATAAATGTCACGCCCCAGGGCCGCTGTCCCCGAGACGTGGCAAATATATATATGATATCAGTAATCTATACACGAGATCAAATAAGGACTCCACAACATCAAAGGCAATAAGGCAATAAAGCAATAACCAAGTAACTGACATCAAATATATACAAATAGCAGAAGCTCAAATGACTAAGTCTGTAATTCAAAGACATATTTACAGACTAGAGTAAACAATCAACTGTCCTGTGAGAGCCAATATACATAACAAAAGACATCAACAATCCACATACCGTGCACAAGCACAAGTAGAATACATACAAGGAAAAAGGGATGCTGATGGCCTCTCACTCGCAAGACATCCAACGCGAACGCGGGTTTCCTACTCGTACCGTGCCAAGGGGAGCTCCTCACTCGGATCTGGCTCAGCGTTAACTAAAGGAAAACATATGCGAGGGGTGAGCCACACGCTCAGTGAATGGAACAATCCATGCAACGCAACTCATATTAATCATTACAAGTAAATTAAATTCCACCACAGGGAATCAACTATTTACGCTGGTGGGTCGAGTATCAACCCATGCCCACCACTCCCGCACCCTCACCCTCACCCTCACCCTCCTTAAGGATGACCTAGGCTTTGGGAAATTGCACAAACTGGCAGATCGAACAAACGCCGACCCACTGCCCTCACCCTCACCCCCTCCTCGGGGTGACATAGGCTCTTGGGAGGAATTTAGATTGTTTCTACGCCCTTAGTCCACCGGTAGCTCGTATCCAGGGAAGCCCATACCTGGTATACTCCAATGATCAGCACATCCTCACAAATCGGCAGCACCTATGGATGGGAGCCCTCTGTCAGGCTGGCTGTCTAAACCAGGAAGTCCCTACACGGATCCAACGAAGGAAAGAAACCAATCTATACTCACGAATATGATCCCCTTGAATTTGTCATCATCGGTGACTACGCACCGGTACGGTAACGAATTCTCAAGAATTCCCTCCAGGGCGCATAACTCAGATGCAGGGAAATTCTATTATTCGTAATGACTATGCGATGGTATGACCCCCTAATAGGTCATATACTTGTCCAAACTCATTTAGACAACATTCATGGCTCATACAGGTATAAGGTGTTCCCTGCCTGGGAAAAGAACCCCTTGGGAGGGCACCTTGAGGTCCCGATATAGGATACCCCGACAACCAAACAAGGAACACAGAGCACCCTACCCCGGGTCTCAATGGTGACTTCCCAAGGTCCCTTAATCCCAAGTAGGAAGATAGGATTAAATATACAATGCATAATTAATTAAAGAATTAATCATGGAAGCATTTAATAATATAATAAAAGGGTACATATTATCTAAGGCATGCTCATACCTATACATATTTATTTGTTTAATTAAATTAAACTAGGTGGGGACATACATGGATCAGGGTATGCTAACATGGGACATGGTATCTAGGCATGTATGTGCTCCTATACATGATACATGGGTGTATAATCCTAGCATACAATGTCTAACAAGGTACGAGTGCATCATAGCAAAATATGCATCCACACATATTCTTAATTAACAAGTTAATATGCAGTTATGGTGCTCCAGGGGAGGGCAATGCACGTCAACGTGCATCGAACACCTCCCAACAGGGTTGGATTGACCCACTCACCACAACCCGAGTCATTACGTATCCGTTCGCCAAGATCTGCACGACAAGGGCATAAAAAATGGTGAGTATAACTACATAAAAATATTTAAAATTAGCTAAATATGCCAAAGGCTTAGACATGCACACATACGGGCTCGCACGCATGCGAGTACTCACGTACGCACGCATATACGAGCTCCCCGACACCTACCCGAGCCCTCGGGCAGCCACACGCGTGGCCCCGCACGTGTACGCACGCGTATGCACGTGCGCACGCGACCCCGCGCTCGATGGCGCACTAATCCTCGCCCAGCCGCACGTCCGGACGCGCTATCCGCGCACCCTGCCATCGTCCGCGCGACCTGCGCGCACACCCCGCACGCCCCCGCACGCCCGCGTTCGAGCCCAACTGTGCCTGCCAACGCCAGCCTGCGCGCACGCCTGCGCGAGCACGCGCGGACAGACCCGGGCGCGCGATTGGCAGACTCCCTACGCGCGCATTTGCGTGTGCACGTGCGTGGATAGCCCCGCGCGCACGCCCAGACCTCCTCCATCCTCTCCCATGCCCTCACACACACCCAAACACACTCACCTAGCATGCATGACCTCCTCAACAGCCCTCCAAGCAAGAAAACCAAAGAAACCTAAGGGGAAGAGCTTAACAAGTGAGGGGGGGAGGAAAGAGAAGGTTCGGGGGCTTCTCGTGCACCACCGGCCACCACAACCACCACCACCACCACCACAACCCCTCAAGCTCTCCACTAGCTCCTTAATGGCTGAAAAATAGGGGGGCATGAGAAGGAGCTAAAAGAGAAGAGAAAGAGAGAAAGAAACCACACCAACAACAACAACACACATACACACCTTTGTGTGTTTCATTTGCTTCCTCTTCTTCTTCCTTTTTGTTCTTCTTCTTCTCCTTCGTTTCCACTTCAAAACACACACACAACACACACACACAGCACTCACAAAAGAATGAAAATGAAATGCACGACTACATGGGGGGTGAAGAGAAGGAAAAAAGAAAAGAAAAAGGAAAGGTAACCCTAAGCCTAAACTCACCTTCACACACCCACACACTCCAATGCATTGCTTCATCCCTAAGTAATGGGGGGTGAGGTTACCATGAGTGATCACATTCACAAAAATATCTAAACACTATGCCACCCACCAAACCAGTAACGCCCAAACCCAGATACGGTTCAGAACTGCATAATTTTTCGAAACGTTATCAGAATTCAATGAAATTTTTATGGGCAGTACAGAATAGTACCAGGACCCATAATATGCAGTCAGATTTTCAATCGGAGTACTCAAGCTCACGCAGTTGGCTAAAAGCTAAAATTTTAGTGGCTCCGATCGAAAAATAAAAAATTGAAAAATGACCAGAAATGACTCAAATGTTACCCATAGGCTAAAAAGTGACACATATATAACAATAAAAATCCTACCACGATTAGTCCTATTTCATCATATGAATTAAAACCCGCCATTAAAAAAAAGCTTATCTTCCTTAGCATATTTCATCTCCCATCCCACCGTGACAATTCTAAGCATGATATCACACAAAAGCATGTTTATTCCTTTTTCATTTCACCATAATTACTTAAGTTACATATTAATCTCATTTTTGCGACCTACCATGATTAATCTATCTCTACTAGATGCATATCCTTTCCTTAGGAAATCAAAACACACACCACTCCTATTCATGCCATAAAAGAATGCATGTGAACTACTAAAGAAATGTTCATAACATACCAACAATTTAGACATGAGTATAATATACAAGACATACAAGTCAGAATTAGACAAAGGAAAATAGAGGAATATCGTGGCACATGTAACCCCGGGAGTCTCCAACTCGGCCTCGTCGGGATCATCCGTCCCGTCGTAGTCCCCCTCTCCTCTTCATCCACCTCCTCCTCAGCCCCCGCCTCCCCGGCCCAGCAACTACACCCTCGGCCCTTGCGGCCTCAGTCCCTACTCCCTCACCCTCTTATGCGGCCACCGTGCCGGAGGCCAACACCTCGTAGTCCCCTATGACCCTCCTTTCCTCCTCCTCAGCCACAGCCCTGACTCCACCTTCACCCTCCCTCTCTAGCAACCCCAAGATAGCGTTCAAGGATGCCTCACATCTTCACTAACGCCCTCACCCATATCCGTGCCTTCGGCCAACACTCCAACCTCCAAACCCACACCCTCCAAACTCACTTTCCACCAAATTCCACTCTCCATAAACCCTCTCTAGGCCCATGGTTGAACCCTTTTTAAACACTGCCAAGTCAAACCAATTCCCTACTTAGGTTCCGCCCAAATCCAAAAAATCAAAAAACCAGGTACCAGGCAGCAAGCCCAAACCAGCCATTGGATCCAGATGGCTAGGTTAGAGTAATCGGCGCCCTCCCACCTTTTAGTAGCCCCTTTTTCAAATTTCCAACTAGCAGAAAGGATTTTCCATTTTCACCTCTGTGTGCAGTTGATCGTAGCTCAAAGAGGAGAACCCATCCAATTTTCCTAGTGAGGTGATCAACAGAGACACCAATTTTTCCTACTTTTTGAGAAAGCAGGTAGCGATCACACCCAAACTCTCTCTTCATGAGGAGCTGTCGAGCGTCTCAACGAAGACCTTCCAAGCGATGATCTAACTAGCTGCGAGGCGGATTAAGATATAGGCTTCCAGAAGAAATTCCCCCATCCAAATTCCATTACCAACAATCCTCACCTCTATGATCTATGGGATGAGATCTCTGAAGAAGAGGTTAGTGGCTCTGGTCCAGATCTTCTCATCTGGCCACACAGCCACTCAGGGTCCCTCAATACGTCATAGGCTTGGGAGGCTATCGGGGCATAGAAGGCCAACTATCGAATGGATGAAATGGCTTTGACACACACATTAAGCCATGAAACATTCATGTTACACTTGGATGACCTGTCTCAAGAAATCCCCCACACTAGATTTCCTCTTTCAACAGGGTTTGGTCCACTCTATACAAACTCTGCAACTGCGAGCAAGAAACATGCAATCACCTTTTCTACATTAAAATTGCTCAGCCTTCCTCTGGACTTTTATTCTCAGGAAACGTGGAGTGTAATGAACAAGACAACTCAACCTTATGATCTTTCTACATTGATTCAAAAACCGATTCCCTACGAGGGCACCAAGGATCATCATGGAGTCAGCACTGGCCTCAACTATTTAGTGGATCTGGTCCAAAAGAAACACCAGAATTCATAGAGGGCGAGCTAGGCATAAAACCAATCTTTGCAAGCTCACTATGGAAATTGTGCAGATCCTACTGAGAGGGAAAACATGCATGAAGAATTGACTCCCAATATGCAAAGGCTTGCTACTATTTGGGGGGTTTCCATCCTACAGAAACCGATCACAACAACTTATATAAAGTGGTTTCCTCCATATGATGGTTGGGCCGAATCTAATTCCGATGGGGCTCTCTCGGGCAACAGAGCGGGATATGGTGCATTATTACAGGATCACAAGGAGCTTCCATCAACATCGTCGAGCTCAGGGCAATTATGAAGGTATAAAAATAGAGATTAAACATCGGCAAACTAGTCTATGGATTGAAGAGGATTCCAGTACATTGATAACTTGGATACATGGTAAGGGATCCCCTCCTTGGCATGCCTTGCATACTCAGTTAACAATTCAACAATCCCTTTCCTCGCTCTCACATTGGAAAGCCTCACATATTGGACACAAGGCAAACTAGCCTGCAAACTTACTGGCTGCCTTGCACACACAAGATGGAGAGGAAATCATTTCTGCTGGAGTTATTTGGAATGATTTTCATAGAGCAATTCAAACAGACGTTGAGGGATTCCCTTACCTGAGGATAAAATAATATTGGGTCTTTTTGTTTGGGACTTTTATGAAGGGGTTTGGACTAGGATGACTATTCCGTTTGCTAGTTGGGGATGCATTGCAGCCTAGACTGCACCTCCCTCCAAACAACAATTGAAGGAGTTCTTCCGCTTGTTCACTCTCCTCCTCCCATGGTTTCTTTCATAAATCTCTTTTTCTACATTGTACAGGTTTGGATAGCAGTACAAATTTACATTTACTCTCCAAAAATATATATATATAAAATGAAACAAGATCTCATTCATTAATATACAAAATGAAGCAATATCTCCTTCAATGAAGCAAGATCTCTTTTATGGATCTCCCCAGCATCCCACATCATGTATTTTGGTATGACACATTTTCTGTCTCTATTTTATATCCTAGTTCAATTTTTTTCATGTGAAGTTATATATTCATCTTCATCAATTCTCTTTTTATGGATTTTCTTTGTTAAATTTTATTTTTAGTGATCGTGCCATATACTTATTTGGTTAAATCACGTAGTTAAATGATACCATGCGTTAACTTAGAGGCGGATGGAAAATACACAAAAAGTTTAGTAATGGAACAATGTTAAGAATTGAAAACAAATCTATAGGCATATAACAAAGGATTTTTTTTTTGTTTTATACATAAATATTTTGTTTGGCTATCATTTATTCCTCTTAGTAATATGTACAATGTTTTATTTTTCTTTAGTAGGAAATGGTTATTATATCTTATTTAAGATATATACATGTGTTTTTTTTATAATAATGTATTAAAAATAAATCTATAGACATGTGTATCTATTGATTTATTTAATCATTTTTATTTTGACATAATTATCTTTAACTTATTTGTTTCTATATATGTTTTAGAATTTATATATATAGCCCATCAATTATATCTTGTCATTTTATTTAGTGTCATTTTCTCTTACTTGGTATATTCTATTTTCATGGAGTATGTACATGTATTGGCATATGCATATGATGATCTATTAATTAAATGTATTGTGTTTTTCATATCATGATCATTAATGATCATATTTATACATGTAACATGGATGATGTATCCTGTGGCACGCGTATGTAATAGTATCAATCTCTCTCTCTCTCTCTCTCTCTCTCTCTCTATATATATATATATATATATATATATATATATATATAGCTTATATATATATATATATATATATATATATATATATATATATATATATATATATATATATATATAGCTACATGTATTATTGTATTTTTTGGTTTTATCCTTATCCCAATTCCCAATATAAAATCAGTAAAGAACAATAAAAGTGATGATGCGACATAATCAATATTATTCTTCTTTTAATCTAAAATCAAATATCATAAATAATTAAGGATAAAATTGAAAATAAAAATGTTACAGATGAAGTAATGGACTTGAAAACTTAAACACTTCCAGTTATTCCAGTTAAAATAATAGATAGATATATTCAATTATATCAAAACTCTATTTAAAATTTTTAAACCCCACCTCTTAATAATTAGATTAAAAAAACTATCAAATTTACATTGTATATCATTAATTACTCCAATCCATAATGCACAATAACACTCCATGACTTGTCTCTTTTTCTTTCATTTTTCCCTTTCTTTTTCCTTTCTCTTTCTTCATTCCTTTCCTTCTGTTTCCTACCACTCAGATTGTCACAATCCAAAATATTATTCGCTTGGTCTCGCATCAGACTTACAAAAAAATTTATTTTTTGAAATAATGTAGGCAATATTATTTCATAAAAAAAGAGTACAAAATATAAAATATCTGAATGGGGGATGAGAGAAAAAGAGGAAGTAAAAATCAAAACAAATATAGATAAGAGCAGGTAGTAAAGACTTTTACCAAGTCTGAGCAAAAACACTCAACTCAATCACTCGTAAATGATCGTTCTCCACTCTAATAACTGGTGCTTCAGCCAGTACCACTCCCCATTTACGAATAAAGCATCATGCTCTCTCCCATAAGATATTAAAATAGAAGGTCGACCCCCTAGATTACCCACGTGTATGCTGGAATAATGGATAGCCAAACCTTCCCCGACTTACAAAACTTTAGTTGTATAAAATTATTACCATATTCACAAGTTATTATCTCCAATCATATATACCATGTGGGAATAAATCATGGTCCTGGATTCACCTCACTTTACCCGCTCATTTTCTGAACCATTAGGACATGTTTGGATAGACACATATTTTATTCTGGGATTTATATCTATTCTCAGAATTATTGATTTTATCAATGGAATAAATAATTTTTCTGTTTGGTTGTGTTTTCAATTTTCTTGTTCGAAAATGTAATAATAAAGGTTGGGGTGTTTGGTTGATGAATAATAAAATTTGAATAAAGTGTAAAAAATTGATTTGACATGTGGGCTCAATTGATGTATAAGAGGCGATAACATGTAATTTGATGTGGGCAGTCTGGTGGGTGGCAGGCAACGAGCATGTCTCTTCCCATGTCCACGGAGGGGAATGTCTCGAATCTGGAAGAATATCCAGGCTTTGGAGTCCCATTTTGAGGAGACAATCTCATGGAAGCTTGGGGGAGGGAATTCTATCCGGTTCTGGCAGTATCATTGGTGTGGATCTAGCCCTCTTAAAGTGGCTTTCCCTGGGATGTTTGCTTTGGCCCGTAATAGAGCTGGGTTCGTGGCCGAGTTCTGGTTGGAGACAGAGTCGGGAGGAGGATGGAATCTACACCTGCAGCGGAGGCTTACAGAAGGGGAACTACTTCAATTTTCCCACTTGTTCTCTATTCTGGCAGCTTTCAGAATCAACCCGCTGGAGGAAGATGCTCCAATATGGGGACCCAATCCTAATACGGGTTTCACGGTTAAGGCAGCGTATGATTGGTGGAGATTACATAAGCCTTTTAACAGTGGGATGGCAGCAAAAGCGAGCTATATCTGGGGATCTCGAGCTCCACTAAAGGTGAAGTTCTTCCTTTGGTTGCTGTTCCTTGAACGGTTGATGACACGGTCATATCGGGCACGGTGGAGACCAATGGACTCTGCAGCTTGTGGGCTATGTAATGGAGCGGAGGAGACCACAGTACATCTATTTTGTGATTGCATGGTGGCCCAGGAGGTATGGTATAACTTGAGTTTGGTTACAGGTGGTCGATGGAAGTTTAATTCCTTGGATCAATTGTGGTTTGAAAGTAGGCAGCTATTTCGAAGGGATGATAGGAGTGTGAGGAGTAAGGTTTTACAGCTTCTCTTCCCGGCAACATTGTGGGCGATCTGGCTTGGTCGGAATGCTGCTGTGTTCCAGGGATCTCTGGTGTCGGCTACTGGTATTTGGGAATCAGCTCAATCCTTTATATCGGCGTGGGGCTGTTTCTCAGTAGGTGCAGAGTCCATCAGGATGCGCAGGGGAGTACTGGACATTACATAGGCGCGGACTTGTTCGGTGGTGGGCTTGATTAAGTCTCATAATCGAGCCTGATTTGCTTTCTTTGTTTTTTCTCTTTTTTATCAGGCTGCATGGCATCTTAGCTACAAGCTTGTGGTTGTTTGGGCGTGTACTCCTTTTATTAATATTAAGAAGTAGCAGGTCTACCATTCTCATTTTCAAAAAAAAAAAAAAAACATGTAATTTGATGTGATGACATGTAATTTAATAGGTTGGTCCAGTAATACCAATAGAGGAATAAAGTTATTCCATGGGGGGACTTGGAATACAAATATCAGTTTACTCACATAATTCTGCATAACTATATTCCTTTATATACACTATAACAAAACTGTTATACAGCGGCATTTTTTTTGTGACAGTAAAAATAAATGACTTTATATATTATATATAGTGGCAATATTTTTAAATGTTGACAAAATAGCTAAATATAGTGGCTAATTTAAAAAATGCCACACTAATTGCCACCAAATCAATCATGATATAGAGGCAATAAATTTGGTGATTTATTTTGCCACTATAGAAACCATAACTCCAAAATCTCTCCCACCCATGATTTCCTCCACCAAATCACTTTCCCACACATCCAACGGCCCAAAACGAATTTCATCATCCCATCTTTATGTTTCACCAAAACGAAATCACACAAAAACGAAATCACACAAAAACTTCTGTTCTTCCCTAAAAAATTGCACGTCCTTTGCATCCCCAAAAACAAACTCCCACTCAATGTTTCGCCAAATTTTGATCCAACGGCCCAAAACGAATTTCATCATCCCATCTTTATGTTTCACCAAAACGAAATCACACAAAAACGAAATCACACAAAAACGAAATGTTCTTCCCTAAAAAATTGCACGTCCTTTGCATCCCCAAAAACAAACTCCCACTCAATGTTTCGCCAAATTTTGATCCACTCCTACTCACCAAAAAATTTTCCGCGGCTTGTCAATGTTCTTAGCAAGAGATTAGGTGTTATGCATCGGTTGTTACAAAAATC
The DNA here is from genome assembly GCA_030737845.1 of Acorus calamus. Classification (NCBI taxonomy): domain Eukaryota; kingdom Viridiplantae; phylum Streptophyta; class Magnoliopsida; order Acorales; family Acoraceae; genus Acorus; species Acorus calamus. The sequence continues at coordinate 12,388,324 of CM060872.1, forward strand.
AAGCCCAAAAAAAATTAGGTTTTCTCCCCCAAATCCTTATCTGCTCCAACCATCACAGGTTAGTCAATAACAGAGCCTTGATGATTTTATATGATTTCTCCCAAAATCCACTGATTATACCTCTCCATTTTTATTTCAAATTTTTTTGGGCAGGTTATTTGTGAGAGAAACAGAGGATTGCTTTCTCATTGAAGGTTGTGGGTTTTTCATCATGAGAGTTTTATTTTTTGTCTTTGTTTATGTTGTGTTGATGTTACTATTTTAATTGTTTAGATTATGTTGATGTACTCTTCATTTACTTCTATGGATGTTTTGATTGTTTTGGATTACATGTTCATGATTATTATTCACCTATTTATTTCTTTGATTTAATTAAAGATTTTTTTTTGTTTCTTTTCAATCTAGAATTCTAATAATGCACTTTGATTTTTTTTCCCATTTGTTTTTCTATATTTTTCTTATTGGAAATTAAAGAGTTTGTATTTCTATAAATAAAAGATCTTACAAAATAAAGAAACAACAACAAAATGGGATCAAATGAGTCCTACTAGGAATGACAGTCCTCTCCAGAAGGTCATCTCCCCTAATTTCCACAACATGATCTGAATAGTTGATCAAATAGTACAGCAATGTCTTGTTTGAGGGTAATTATTATATATCATTTACATATAGTGATGATGTTTCAAACTCTCAAAACCCAAAACCCCCATCATTTAAAAGCGGGATTCAAATATGAAAATTGATCTAAAACACATTTGAAGTCAAACATAGATATACTTGAAACAATATCTAATTTCATATCACCAGATTCATACTGCAAATCCTGAATCCATTCTCGAATCAGATTTAGAAAATATGAATACAAATCTAATCTCTGTTCTAGAAGGGCTACTTAATTCTATTATCTATAATACTTAAACTCCCACCTTTTCTGCAAAGGAAAATGAAGAAAATTAAAACCTAATTGAATATGGAATGGATTTGGGCTTGTTTTTGCACATTATGATCCTAATAAGATTAGTATTCAGTTCCCAGTCATTTTCCTTAACAGGTTCAAATCTAATGCCTTTTCCATTTATAAATCTATTCATGGAAATGTATACTCAACTTATCTTGAATACTGAAATTTTTGTTTATGCATTTGCTTTTCCATGTTATTGTTCATCACTAATTTTGTTGTTCATTTAAAATTTTCTTAAATTTGTATGGAACTTCCTCATTGATTTATATATATAATCTAGTTTGTTTATTGTTTTTATTTCTGTTCACAAAAATACTATTTACAGGGTTAATATTTGTTTGTTTGTCTTTCTTAGATATTCATACAATGGTAGGTTGTAAAAAATCTTAACTCTAAGATTTTTAAGAGGTTGAATCTGCACGCGGCAAGTTAAAGACAATTGATATGGATAGGAGTTGGATTTGTAAATCAAGGTACACGAGTAGGGTCTTATATTTTAAAATGTAGTTCTTAAGTACAATTTGATATACTATTGTGGAAAAAAATAGGGTGAGCAGGGAATACTTAGAAGGTGTTGAGAATTTCTTGGACTTTGCATTTGCTAATACAGTTTGGGATAGAAAAATTTATGCCCTCGCATAAAATGTTTCAATTGTCTATGGAAAACTCACCAAGAAGCATTTGAGCATATTATTGTTGATGGATTTCTTAAGAACTACACACGCTGGACTTATCACGGGGAGACAATTTCTTCTTTGAATTCTAATGATACAACACATAACGACACAATCCAACAAGATGATATACATGAGATGTTGCATGATGCATTTGGTATCAATAATCTCAATGAAGAAAAGATTGATCCAGCGAATGAAACCAATGAAAGGACTAATGCAGATGTGACAAAAAAAATTAAGCTGCTTGAAGATGCTGCACAAGATTTATATCCAGGATGTAGAAATTTTTCGAAACTCTCTTTCCTCATTCGATTGTTTCATATAAAGTATCTCGGTGGGTGGAGCAATAAATCATTTACTATGTTGCTTGAGTTATTGAAAGAAGCAAATGAATACTATCACAATGAGTAATATGAATAACCAAGTTTCTAATGTTGAACCACAACCTACTCCGGATCCTAGATTTACCAATCAGGTAAAGTTATTTCTACTTATTTATGTTTTTCTCTTGGATCTCTTTAGTACTGTTATATAATTATGATATTTCTTCAAAGAATACTACATTATCAAAACTAAACTTTTTTTTCTTCTAATAGATTGTTTTATCATATAGTGAGCTCATTATATTTATGTGCATGCCTTGAGTGATGTTATATTATTGAGTCCCAAGACACCTAATCTTATTGTAGCACAAGGAACCATTATCAGTAAGAATCCACATACAAGAATAAGGGACACTGAATTGGGGCATAGGCATTGGGAAGTGATTATCAGAGTGCCCATAGCATGGCAAGAGCTTTTACCCCGACCCTTTGGGCGTTTTAGGACTGTTGGAGATGCTGCTGGATGGAGTGTTGCTTGGCCATCGACCTATGTAAGTTCATATATAGAACACTTATTTAATTTATTTGAACCGATAATAATATTGTTATCATTTTTTTTTTGTAGGTTGCACGTAGAGACATTTGAATATCTTGAGAGATTGACAAAGAATATTAATGCGATTCATCTTTTGTAGTTTTATTGTTTTATAGACAAGTTGTACAATAAGTACTTGTGATTTTTGGGTGATGTTAATTTCATTGGGTTTTAATGTTCAATTAATGTATGAATTTTTATGGCATATTTCTTGTTATGTTCATCTGTGGATGCATATTATCTATTTGTTATTTTGAATTGCAATGTTATAGGGAATCAATTGATTTCTTTCAGAAAAGTGGATGATGACATTTTCAAACTTTTAGCGGCAATAAAAACATGTCGTAAAAACATGTTTAACCAATTTATAGTGGCAATTGTATTGCTTTTAGAGGCAAACAGAACTGTCTTTTAGTGGCATTTTAAGATTATTTTGCAGCGGAAACAAATGAGTCATTATTTATATTAAATTGATGTTGCGGCAGTTTTGAGTATTATTTAGCGGCAGATTTGCGGGCCTTTAAAGCCAATGATTATTTATCAACTTTGCTTATAGTGGCAGTTTTATGAAACTTTGTAGCGGCTTTTGTGGTACCACTATATGTCATACCCTTTACCGACCCCATGATTTAGTGACACTTTTGATATGTGCCGCATATATGCCACTATAAGATATAGCTGCGTAATTATGCTTTTTTAGCGGCATTATTTTCTACCATTGTTTACCAATTTTGTTGTAGTCACCCATCCAAACAGTTTTTTTTCTTATATTCCCCTTTATTCTCTCGATTCCACCCTTTATTCTTTTAGTCCAATGGCCACACATCCTCCTGGTGGGTCCCGTATCCAAGCCAAGATATTGTCCCTCATTGAACTCCTGACTTTTGTCTTTGCTTGTAAGAACTGTGTCCATCTACAATGACATACTACTCTCTCCTACCACTAAACCAAAATCAGCCCCTTTCTGGCACCGTTTGCAAGTGTCATTTTTTTAGGGAAAATTTCAAATAACCCTAAAATTCATATAACCCATGATTTTTTCTAAAGTTCATATAACTTCAAAATATATATATATATATATATATATATATATATATATATATCAAATAGTCCCCTAAATTAAAATTTTGGATTATTCTGTAATCCCCCGCTTGGTAAAGGGAATAAACGAGTATAAGGGTAGTATAAAGATGGTATAAGAATGGATAGAGAAAATTGTTGTTTGTTTGGAGGGTATAACTTGATATTACTAAGCCAGTTTAAACGAGTATAAGAGAGTATAACAATTCTAAGTAACCCCTAGGATAAGTTATACTCACTTTATCTATTCTCATAGGCTCACATGTCAAATCAATTTTTTACACCTTATCACATTAAATCACCTATCAACCCCTCTTATACATCAAAGGGCTCACATGTCAAATCAACTTTTTTACATTTTATTTATATTTTATTCTTTATCAACCAAATAACTCAACCTTTATTCTTACGTTTTCCAATGAGAATAAAAAAAACACAACCAAACATAAAATCTCTTATTCTTGTAGATTTGTTATCTATACTGGTATAGTTATCTATCCAGAATAACTCAATTCTGTTATCCAAATGGGTTATAAATGTTCTATCTAATTAACCCTTATTGAAAACATAAATTATAAAAAAACACACTACAATGTGTAAAAAAATGTAAAAAGTTATCTATAAATGATGATTTTATTCCTCCAAATAGGGTTTTATAATTTATCCAGAGAGACATAATCGTCATGTACATAAGGTTTTTCACATTTTTAACAAATTATAGAAGATTTTTTATATTTTCAGGGTCAACAAAAAAACAAATATTCGAATAATATTCCTTATCTACTAATGAAAATTTAATTCAGGGGTTATATGAATTTTAGGAAAAGCTAGGTGGGTTATATAGATTTCAAGCAATTTATTGTTTGGATTTTTCAGTTTTATTATTTATTATTATTATTATTATTATTATTATTATTATTATTTTGTCTAATCCCTATGGTGCATGCAAACTTTCGCTACTTTTTTGCCTTTTCCCCCTAATAAACTTGTTTCCATAGAGTAATACATAACTGCAGGAGTGCTGTTACACTCAATTTTTTTTCAATATAAAATACAGTCAATCCTATATGCCACATTAGAAATCTAATGAAGCATATACCTCGTTAAATGTTATATATACCATATTAAATATTTTCTTACACTTACTAAAAATGGGTTCATTCAACTCGAAATGGAGCGATATGCACTTTTTATCAACTAATGAGGTATATGCTTTGATAAAAAAACGTATATCGCTACATTTCGAATTGAATGAACTCATGTTTAGTAAGTGTAAGAAAATATTTAATGTGGCATATACAACATCTAACGGGATATATATTTCATTAGATTTTTAATGTGGTATAGGACTATATTTTGGACTGAGAAAAAAAACTGATCGAATGTAACAACACTCGTAACTGCACTACAACCTTACATTTGAGTCCAAAGTCCAAAGAGATGCGCCACTTTATAATAATACCCACTGTATTTGGAAAGCGTGTGCATAAAAAGAAAAGCCAACTTGCTTTGTTGAGCATCATCTATTAAAAAAAAAAAAAAAAAACTTGCTTTGTTGAGTGTAGTAGAGAAGAAGAGATGGATTTGTTCAACATCACCATCCTTGAATTAAAAAGCCATAGATGTATTTATTTAATAAGAAGGGTTCGTTGGATAATATGCGATAATGATATGCGGCACCTCACCTTCTTCTCCAACACATGGTTCAGTACAAGCAGACATATCTTGTCCATGGAATATGTAGTTTGTTATCACAATATCTTGAAGTATCTATCCAAGATTTCCAAGCCTCTCACGTCCATTGAGAAAACACACACTCCCATGTTTTTTTTTTTTTAAGTGTCAACAACAATAGTAAACAGTCCACGAAAAAACAACAATAGATAACAACAATAGAAAACAAAAAGAATCTCAGACAAGCAAACCTATCAATCCAATTGGGAAAAAGTCCACCACATCCTTCTTTTTGTTTTTTTTCTTTTAGATTCTTGATTAACAACCAAGTCCATCCTAGGTTCCAAACTCACGCCGGTACAACTACCCAAAAACACCACAAAGGATATTGTTGAAATGGTCAAAGCCAAACACAAATTTTTGTGTATAAAAATTACTCACACAAGCGATGTATCGACTGGCATAACATTGTATAAAATTAAGATAATCTAGCACCTTTTTAAAAATTATAAAGGTGTTGTTTTTTTTTTTTTTTTTGGAATTATAAAGGTGTTGTTTGTTTATTATTATAATGTTATTTTCATCCACAAATAGGGGTTTAATCTGTTCACCTGAGTGGTGGATTAAGAATTGTATCATTTTTTCATCTATTCGTATAAATAAAATAAATTCAACTAAATAAAGTATTAATAAAAGGGGGTGAATTAATCACCCTCTAATCTCTTTTATATTAAAATGCATTCCACTTATAACAGTGATAATTTAAACTTTTTTATACATAAAACTAATTAGTCTTTCAAAGATAAAAGTGGATTATTAGTTTATCAATATTATAGTGCATTAAATTATGGTATACTTAGTCGAAAAATCTTAATTAATTAAGCCGCTATTCGATTGAGACCTTTGGTAACTATCATGCCACTGGTATATCTTAATCCAAGTAGTTGGGTGGGTGTAACTTATATTAGTTTGATTAGTCAAAAGGATTATCCAAACCTAATGTGGTCCTCCTCCTAAAGCGACATCCTATATTATTGTATTAAGATGGGCATGAAATTTCAATATTTGTTCTTTAGGTTATTCACATAATTGATTCAAGTGGGTGTTTAAATAAAGCATTATATTCATTGAGATTTAAAGTGCTCGATCTGGTCTTTTATATACAAGAGACGATCAAGAAAGATCTTTAATTTGGGTGGATGACAATACCCCGCCGAAACTAAACACTGCTCATCTAAGGCGTTGTTCCTTATCCTAAACTAAAGATGGCCAGGGAAGATCATTGTGCGTGTGTGTTTTTTTTGTTGCGTCTTCATCAACTATACATCAGTAGGGCTTGGGGTGAACTGGTGGGGTTTCCCTTTCATATATATATATATATATATATATATATATATATATATAGGGAGCCGATTAGGTGCGGTTTACGGTCGGTGCGGTGCGCGATCACGGGCCGTCGATCACGGGTCCATCGCATCGGACGGTCGGGTGCGATTCACGTCGACCGTTGGATGCGATGGACCCGCGATCGGACGGCCCACGTCGTAAACCGCACCGACCGCATACCGCACGTAATCGCGACCATATATATATATATATATATATATATATATATATATATATATATGAGTGATTAGGTTAGGCGTGCGGACAGGTGCGGCGTTGACCATGGGCCGTCGATCATGAGTCAATCGCATCGAACGGTCGGGTGCGATTCACATTGACCGTCGGATGCGATGGACCCGTGATCGGACAACCCATGTCGCGTCCGCACCTGCCCGCACGCCGCACCTTATCATTTCGATATATATATATATAATGAAAATTAAAAGCCAGATGTATGTCACAACAACTTATTGAACTTGCACACGTGGGATAGATTTATTTATGTAGCCCCACATTTTACCTCTAATACTGTGTTCCAGAGTTCAAGGACCTGCTTGTCAGGTAATAGTATTAGAGATGAATGGAAGGCGGCGCGACTATAGTTTAATCAGATATTACGAGCCTGCCTTTTATAGTATTTATATATCAATAATGATTTTTAGGCCCCAATTCATATGTCTCATCTAAAACCCCATGAGGTGATAAAGATGAAATATCTAAATTACTCTTCATTCTCAAATTGTGTTTTCGTATTGTAACCGATTTCGATTTTGATTTCGATTACAACCTTTTTTATCTTGTGTTCAGTTCATGGAGCAAGCATTGACGATCCATTCAGGTATCTTGATCTGTATATGTTAATTCAAATCCAGATAAAATTGTATCTGAATTTGAGTTTCAGTCCATTTTTTTAAGGTATTTGTTAATTCAAATCCAGATACACCTGTATCTGAATTTGAATTCCAACCCATTTTTTTAAGATATTTGTTAATTCAATTCCAGATACACCTGTATCTGAATTTGAATCCTAGCACATTCTTTGAAGGTATTTGTTCATTCAAATTCAGATACACCTGTATCTGAATTTGAATCCTAGCTCATTCTTTGAAGGTATTTGTTAATTCAAATCCAGATACCCATGTATCTGAATTTGAATTCCACCCTATTTTTTTAAGGTATTTGTCATTCAAATCCAGATACATCTGTATCTGGATTTGAATTTCAGCCCATCTTTTTAAGGTATTTATTCATCTAAATTTAGATACACATGTATTTAAATTTGAATTCCAATTCTATTTTTATGGGAAGAAATCTGTCATTTTTCGTTCATATGGTTTCACCCAAATCAAAACCCTAAAATTCAAAGTTTTTAGAAATATGTTAGGTCAGGGAGAGGATTTAATGGTGTCACATTTTGTGGGATTCAGTTATGAGGTTTAATTTTAATATTAATTAATTAGAATTTATTTTTAAAATTATAAGAATGGTAATCTTGTCATTGTCATTTTGGTAGTTAGAAAAAGTCAAATAAGGAACCAATAGAATAGTGTCATCTATTGGGACTCATAAATGAGGCTTAATTTCTGGGGCGTAGATAGCAGCACCCTTTGAACTGACGGGGCCGCGTACTAGAATTGAATCATGACCTTATACTACTATATTAATAACTAAGACAAATATAATATGCAAATTTTAGAAAGCATTTCCACAATTTCTGATACTCTCTAATTTTTTATTTTTTACCTAGAATTTTTGATAAATTACAACTGGTTTTTCATAATTTAAGAATCGATTGGTCCAAATAAACATGTAGTCAGTTCAGAAAAACAATTATTAGTTTAATCAATGATGACCAGCTTAAATTTAAAATTTATTCTAATATAATATTGAATTTTGAGAGTTAACTAAACTGGAAACCAGTTTAATTTGGTGGAACTGGTTGATCCGGTCCGGTGTTTTCAAATTAAAAATTGGGTACACGAGGGTCTTCTAATGAAACTTCCAGTGATGTTCGCTTGTGGTGCTACTTGCAAGAATCATTTTAAATTAACCACAAATAATTTATATATTATATTAAGTCCATCAATGATAACACCTTTTTCTCATCGTGAGATGTACGGGTGCGGTTATTACCACCCCATTAGGCATTCACCCCACCCCTTAAAATATTCACTTTTAATGTTTAATAAGAAACCAACACCACCCCATCCCATCCCACCCCAGAAAAACCTCACCCACCCCTACCCTTCCCCACCCTCAAAATATGTTATATAACATCGACAGGTCGACACTATTAGTGTCGAACCATGTACTGGACTTACTGACTTGATTCTACTTGATTCGACACTAATAATGTCGACTACATTACCTACTGTCGACACTACTACTGTCGAACCATGCATTGGACGTACTGACTTGGTTCTGATTGGTTCGACACTACTAATGTCGACCGTATGTATAACGGTCGACACTACTAGTGTCGAAAACTGAAGTGGACTTACTGTCTTCGTTCTACATACTTCAACAGTACTAGTGTCGATAGAATTTAAAATAGTCGACACCACTAGTGTCGAACCATGTACTGGACTCACTGACTTGGTTTTGATTGATTCGACACTATTAATGTCGACAAAATGTTAAATTATCGACACTACTAATGTCAAACCATGTACTGGACTTACTGACTTTGTTCTGCTTCATTCGACACCACTAATGTCGGCAGAATGTAAAATGGTCGACACGATTAGTGTCGGACTATGTACTGGACTCACTGGCTTAGTTCTGCTTGATTCGCCACTACTAATGTCGACAGAATTGTAAATTTTTGACACTATTAATGTCGAACCATGTACTGGACTTATTGACTGACTTTGTTCTGCTTGATTCGACACAACTAATGTCGACATAATTGACTTTTGTCGACAACATCATTGTCGATGCAATGCAGAACCAAGACATAAGCTCATCTAGCCTTAGGCCAGTGATTGCTCGAAACCTGCCCATCAACCAATACATTCCAAACATTTGAATCACTCACAACCTTGGAACATTTAAAACTCGTATACTTGGAATTTAATATTAAGTTTGATCCTAATAGCCATTATATGAAAACAACATCGCTCAACATTTGAATCATTTGTTCAAAGAAAATAATGCAAGAAACTTCGAACATCGGCCAATACATACCAAGTAAAAAACAAAAAAAAAACATAAGAGTCCTCCACAACATGTTCCACCACCACTTCCTCTTCTTGAGGGTCCTCCACAACATGTTGAGAACTTGAAGGTGCATCTTTTGATCTACTCTTCCGGTTGGAAGATGTAGGTCGGACACGTTTCTTTGGATCCATACTGTATTGAAAAAATTTGTTAGTACTCATGTATTTGGAGCTTCTCAAATCCAAGAATCCATGGAAAGTGGTTTGTTTCACAGCCACGTAAAAAAAAATAGATAAGGATGATGATGATGTAAAATTTACATACTGATTTTTATAACACGACCATATCTTTTTGTGAGTCTACTGTTCCTATAATTTTCATTGACAAATTTCTATTTGCAACATCAGAAGTCATAATCTAAGCATGCCATCAGTGAATCATTAGGAAAACATGAGAGGAAATGACAATCATAATCAATTGATAGTGGTTCTTAATGGAGGACATTAACTTCTTTTTTATTCACTGCATTTGAGGGGAATTACTAATCATAATCAATTGAGGTATTTGTTGAACCAACATTGGATTTTAAGTTCAATATCTATTAGTTTATATCTGAATTTTTAAGTCAAATGAATGGATATATCACACACACAAAAAAAACCCACAAAAGTGCTCTTTTTCACCTAAATAGATAGAAAAAATAAAAAATCTAGAGCCACATATCAATTATAGACAGGAAAAAAATATGAATTCCTCCACTTTGTAGAAGATGAAGACAAATCTAGAGCCACATATCAATTATCGGTCCGTATTTAGACTTTGAATGAAATCTAATAGTTTTCTTAGGAATGTATTCATATCCAGATTGCTTATACCACGCCTCTATTTTTATTTCATATAGTTGGGAATTTGCATGCTAAAAAAATAAGGAACCTATTGATGGGATATATCATCACTTTCATAAGCAAATTTGCTTGATATACAATAGAATACTCTACACATTGACATATTTTATATCCTTTAGGTTTATGGTCAAAATAGAATGTTCAATATATAAAATAAAAGACTCCAATACAAAATGCTTGCATATTTATATGAAACAAACATAAAAAACTAACAAAATTAATTCCATGGAATGATAAGCACTAACCCACTCTTTGGGAACTTAAACGTAGCAAGGCACCCAATACTCTATAACCCCCTTCACATCACCACAACCTCCTCCCCTTCTTCTCTTTCCTGTTCATGTACTGCCATGTTACTTCAAATTGTTGAAGGTTGGTTCCTAACAAATAATGGCCCCCTGTTTACATATGAACCTCTTTTAGTTGAAAAGAGGTGTTTAAACATGACACTTGGAAGAAAGTATCATTTGGGTTGTTAAAAGTGATGTTTTTCATAATGATGTGCTAGCAGATATGGTTGGCAAAGAATAGACTCATTTTTCAAAATATTCATCCACAGGAGACACTGGTGGTTAGTAAAAGTATGGCTTACTTAGATGAGTGTTTTACAATATTGTGAAAGAAAAATGTTAATTAAACATTTGTCCATGAGAAGCAAATTTAGCCAACAAAATTATTAGTGGAGCATTGACAGACTATATCTTCCAAGTCTAAAATGTTTATAATCATTGATGGAAGTATTGATCCCAGTATTAGACCAGTAGGGGCTGCCTTTATTATATGTCAATAGTAGCAAAAAAAAAAAAACACATAAACTAGGAATATCTTCCAAGTCTGAAATGTTTATAATCATTGATGGAAGTATCGGTCCTAATACTAGAACAACAGGGGCTGCCTTTGTTATATGTCAATAGCAGCAAAAAAAAAAGGGTAAAATATACATAAAATAGGATTATATTCCAAAAAACATTATATGGTTATGCTTCATTTCCATACACATTTCCATAAAAATAAATTCACTTCCATACACATTTCCATAAAAATAAAATCACTTCCATATACATTTTCATACATATAAAATCAATTTCAACAATTAAGAATTTCACCAACCACCCTAAAAATAGGGTTATGTTTCAAAAAAATTATAGGGTTTCTTATATAGAGTTTATACAAATAAATCTAGCACAAATGTGACCTAAAGATAGAGTATAACATGTAGGAAAACAAAAATAGAAAAAAGAAAGAGACCTAACCTTCTTCTATCTATATGGAGTGTGGAATAGTGGACGTCGGAAGCCGTGATAGGAATGTAGAAGCGGGAGAGGTGGCACCGGGAGATGAGGCGCCGCCAGGGAGAGGATGAACGCCGGTTGAGATGAGAAAGGGAGAGGGGAGGAGGAGTTTCAATAGGATGAGAAATGATAGGGGAGGAGGAGTTTCAATCGGATGGAGAGAGAGGGAATGGGAACTTATGAGGGGGGGTGGGGTTGTGATGTTAAGATGGGGATATATATAAAGGGGTTGGGTTAGTTTTCATAAAAAATAGATGGGGTGGGTTAGATTAAGGGGGTGGGTTGAATAACTCATGGGGTGGTATTAGCCCCCCCCGAGATGTACTGCTCAAATGCTAGCTTTCATCAGCATATCAGATATGCGGGGTCATCCTTGCTACATATTAATCACCCCACTAAAAAAAACCCTACCCAACTCCATCAATTGATAAAGGTTGTGTGTGTGTGTGTGTGGTGCGTTTGGGACAAAATTTAGTGGTTCGTTTTTGTCTCATCCACCTATATTTATCATTCTCTATATCATTAGTTTGATTAAACTTTATATTTCTGAATGGCCATCTCTACATCCACGTGCATCTCTCTAATATCACTTGTTTCAACTCTGGTTTTGTTTTGTTTATTTTTTAATTAAGTATACTTATAAATTATTTCTGCTTGGGCAAGCTAATTAAACCATTGCATTTTGAAATTTTTATTGAAGGCCATTTTGTTGAAAACATTGATCCGGTTTGGAAGCAATGGTAAAATTGATTCTTGTTCGTGTAAAATCAGTTTTTAAATTATCAATTATAAATAAAAAAAAATTTACTTTATAACTCAACAAAACATTGCTAACTATAGATAATTTTTTTGAAAATAATCCATATAACTCCCTCAAAAGCTAGTTAAATCAGTTTTAGTCCCTGTAAAATTAAAAAATCGTCACAGGTTCCTATGTTATTAAAAAAAATCATTTTAGTGTCTACCATCACCCCAACTAACCAGGTATATGATTAACTCTCATTATACAATAAAAGTTACCAGGATGCCCCCACCTCTTATCGATATAGTTCCCTATAAACTTATAAAAATCGAAAAAGGTCCTTATAAATCAGTAAATCATCTCAGGTTCCTATCTTATTAGACAATATCTATTTTAATCCCTACCGTAATCGAAATTAATCCAGATTTATGGTTGACTCTAACCACACATGATAAATTACTGTAATACCCTTTTAAATTTACTTGATAAATTAATGTAATACACTAACCATATTTGTGGTTGACTTTAAGGGATTTACATTACATGGACTTTTCAGATATTTATAAGTTTCAGGGAGTTATCTATTTTTCTTTTTTTTTTCACCACTGGTGGGTATAGGATAGCAGAAGAATTCTTAGGAAAAGACGGGTATTTTTGTCATCAAAAAGATTAAATCAGATTTTCATATTGGGATTTTTAGTTTTAAGTCCCCGTAAACTATAGGATTTAGCGATCGATCCCTCAGTTCTTCATATTTAGGTTTTAATCCCTACATTTAAATGATAATTTAGGAATAAATCCCTTCTAGGGACTAAAAAGTAAACTAAATAATTTAGGAATAGGTCCCTCCCAGGGACTAAAAAGGAACATATTATTTAAATGTAGGGACTAAAACCTAAATATGAAGAAGTGAGGGATCGATAGCTAAATCCTATAGTTTACAGGGACTTAAAACTAAAAATCCCTGTCATATTTTGTAGGGACTTATTTGAATGTATTTATTAGAGTAATTTAACTTAGAGACTATATCTGTTAATCGTACATATTTTTCTGAGGACATGTGACGATTTTTTAATTTTACAAGGACCAAAAATGATTTAGCTAAATTTCCAAGAAGTTATATCAAATTTTCTCCCTTTTTTTCTAAAAGAGGTAAAAGTTGCTACCAACACTTTTATTGTTAAAAGAGTGGTTACAATTCTAAAATGGGGATGAGAGAGAACAGATTAAAAACACATTAAAACAATGCAATAACTTGGGCTCAGAAGGTCAAGACCCAAGCAAAGGAGCAAAATGGGCCCCCGTAGGCAGGCTATCAACCGGTGCACATTCCACCAATGTACGTCCAAACTACTATGTTATAATGACCCCCCCCCCCCATAGAAGGAGAAGCTATGTTCCCAATCGAGGCTCGACCCCATTGATTGATGAATGCGACTGAAGATTCTCAAATATTTTCAATATTGTGCTTGCCAAATCAGCCATGTCTCACCTGCTATCACTAACACTAACAGGAGGATATTGTTCTCGACTTTGGAAATCCCTGAGAGTTGAAACAGCTTGCTCGCCTCTTGTTGGAGTAGTGTTCTAAAAGCCATGATTCATGTAATAAACTCTATTATTAAGATGGTTTTAGCATCTTGATGAGAATTATTATTGGTAAATGCTTGCATTATATTGTTTGAAATATTGTTCTTGTTTTAATTTAGTTATTTAATTGACATTGTAAATAATCTAGTGTGTAGAGTTCAGCTTACACACAGAAGATCAGATTATTGGTTCCCTATGAATAATACGTTGAGGTTCACAATCTTAGATGGACTTGGATAATCTATTGGATAAAGGATGTAGTGCAATTCATCTTAAGTAGTCTATCATGAATATGAGAGACTGATTCATAGGTTTTAAGTGATTATGCTAGTGAACTTTGTGTGTATTGAATTAACCAAGTTGGGGTAATCATTTTTTGTATTGACTATATAAAATTATTTAAACCACATCTTTATTATGATTGTCTATGCTCTTAATCCTGAAGTTGTTCTTAAACATGTGCATTTGTAATTTGTCATTTTGATTCACTAAAGAGTGAGATTCTCTCCCATGCATCAATAGGCTTCGTGAGTTGGGTCACATGATGACACTTGTATGATGTATATTTCCTATTGATGTTATCAATGTCTCCTATAGGAGATTGATGATACTCTCTTGATGATACTTATAAGTTATGATCATGTCTAACCCGGCCGATGGAATTAACTATCCGACGTGTCAAATAAGTTAAGCGGAAGATCTTAAGAAAAATAAGATGTTGTGAAATAATATTGTCAGTAATAATTATTTCATAATGAGTATTAGGAGCTTATCGCGATGAGATATTAAGCATATAATATAAGGAGCTCAAGATATTATTTTGAGTTTGGTATATTTGGAGTGCAATCATAATTCTTTAGTAGATTGAATTATGACTTATGGGCCTTTGGGTTTTCAAGTTTGGGTTGAGTTATGGTACCCAAACTCATAGGAGCCAAATACTGATTTCTCCTTTAGGTCTCAACCATAGCCTAAAAATTTGTGGCTCCTTTGTCTCTCAAAGACAATTTTGATTTCTACCGAAATCAAAACCATATACCTAGAAATCATTTAAGATCTCTAGATCCAGAAAAAGTGAGGAAATGAGAGAAAGAGAGCAAAGAGATTCCCGGTTGCTATTTGAAGCAAGAAGGAGGCCACACACCCCGCGGATCTACAACATAAGAAGGACATACGGCAGAAGATCTAAAGGTTCCGATGAAGCGATCCATCATCGTCTACATATCCGTTCTTCTTCTCCGACAAAACTTTTATCTGAGTTCTGAAGGTAAACCCTAATTCCGCCTTATAGGATTTGCATAAAAAACATTTAATAAACTTTTTGTTATTCGATTTATACCTCGATCGACGAATCTTAGTATTCGGGATTTATTTTTTTCCAACAATTGGTATCAGAGCCGTCATATTGATATTACAGCTATGTTGTCCTCCCACATGATAAAAGATTAGATCTATATACCATGTGAATATATAGTCTGGATTATAGATCTGTGCTAACTTTTCTGTGCAGCGATCTTAATCCGGCTATTATGGTTATTGTTTTGTTTATTGTTTTTTTATTTGAATGGATCCCACGTGGATTGTGCGTGGTTAAGTTGAATGATTGGAAATTAAACAATATTATAAACTCTGCGAGTGAGAATATTATCGTAATTCTTTTCAAACTGCATTAGGGGGTTCTGAAGGGATTCAAGGGATCGGCTCCAAAGTGGTACTAGATCGGTACCAGGAGGATTAGTGAACATAACTAGATGATATCAAATTTGCACAAGAAGGATTTGCGATCAAAATAGGATAATGATTCTCTGATCCGAACGGTTATAAATCCCGCCAGATAAGGAAAAGATATGTTTTTAGCAAAGCAAATCAGTCATAAAATCTAGTCTCTTGGACACTGCCCAAGAGTCCCAAAAGGCCAATGAATTGGGTGAGGGTGAGGGTGAGGGTGTTTAGTCATACATCGCCTAATGGGAGGAGATAGTTTGTGCTTATATGTGAACACAACTCTTACACACCAAGACACATTTTAAGCCCATGAGTCCACTTAGGGGCAAAGCGGACAATTTCTTGTTGTGTAAGCCTGGGGCGTTACAACACATTATGACACCTGGCTCAGGCCCAAGAGTCCCAAGAGGCCCATGGATTGGGTGAGGGTGAGGGTGTTTAGTCCCACATCGCCTAATGGGAGGAGATAATATGTGCTTATGAGAGAGCACAGCTCTTACACACCAAGACGTGTTTTAAACCCGTGAGCCCATTTAGGGGCAAAGCAGATAATTTCTTATTGCGTAAGCTTGGGGCGTTACAATTGGTATCAGAGCCTGCCCATTTCACGATGGTAGGTGTCGCCCCACACGAGGACGTGCGACCCATTAGGGGGTGATTGTGACGCCTGGCCCGCTGAGGGGGTGGCCCAACAGTCCCAAGAGGCCTATGGATTGGGGTGAGGGTGTGGGTTTGGTGTTCAATCCCACATAGCCTAATGGGAGGAGATAATTTGTATTTATATGTGAGTACAACTCTTACACACCAAGACGCGTTTTAAAGCCATGAGCCCATTTAGGGGCAAAACATATAATTTCTTGCTGTGTAAGCCTGGGGCATTACATGACTGCCATTCGAGCATCCAAATGGAACTTTATGAGACACTCTACGACACAGTTTTATACCTCCCTTTTGCTGGGATGGTTGGAAAGTGCCAGTTAGAGGGGCCATAAATTATTTATTTGACCGGGCGGTGGCCATGATGGTTCGTGTGTGCATCTGCACCGCCCTGAACCATCAGAAAGGCTACACGGGTCATCGTCGCTAGGAGCTCACCTTCGGGTTTGGTAACCATGTTTTACGAAAGATGTCTCGGCTTTAGGACACCTTCTGTTTCGACGTTTGGGGCAAGCTAAGTAAACCCTTCATCGGTTCATTTCTTGTCCTTGAGTAGATTGGAGAGGTGACTTATCGTGTAGCCTTACCCCCGTAGCTGACTCAAGCCCTTGACGTTGTCTTTGTCTCATAGCTGAGGCGTTATGACCACGATCTTGCTCATGTTATTTCCGTTTGAGCGGCTCATACTCAAGCTAGATTTACCGTTCGTGGAGCAGTGGATTGAGATCATGGACCTGTTATATTTGTGTCACTTTTTAGCCTATGGGTAATATTTGGGTCATTTCAGGCCATTTTTGAAATTTTCATTTTTCGATCGGAGCCGCTAAAATTTTGGCTTTTAGCTATCTGCGTGAGCTGAAGTGCTCTGATTGGAAATCTGACTGCATATTATGGGTCCTGGTACTATTCTGTACTACCCATAATAATTTCATTGAATTCCGGTAACGTTGAAAAATTATGCAGTTCCGAATCGTATCCGGGTTTTCTTCGAAACTGATTCGTTAAGTGGAATAGTGTTGGGATATTTATGTGCATATGGTGACCCTAGGTAACCTCACCCCCCTCTTGCTTAAGAGTTAAGAAATCATTGGTTATTTGGTTTGTGTGTGGGTGAGGTTAGGGTTATGTTCACCCCCACCTTTTCCCTTGTGTTCACCCCCCCCCCCCAATGTGAGAATTTCACTCACTCTTCCTCACTCTCTCCCTCTCACGTCTCTCTCTTCCTCTCCCTCTCCAGCCCTCTTGTTTGTGAGTTTTGTGTGTGTTTTGTTGAGAAAGACAAGGAAGAAGAGGATCAAGAAGGCTTGGGAGCACACAAAAGGTGTGTGTGTGTGTGTTTATGTGTGTTGTTGTTGATTCCCTCTCTTTAGCTTAATTTAGAACCCCCTTTTTCCACTGATTTCCAACAAGTAGGGGCTGGTGGAGAGGCTAGGGAGGGGTTGTGGTGGTGGTTGCGCCGGGTGCACCCGAGGGGCCCCGAAAACCCCCATTCCCTTCCCCCTCCTTTGTTAGCCTTCTTTTCCCCCTCTTTTCTTTGGTTTTCAAGTGTTAGGGGCTGTTAGGGAGTCATGCATGCTAGGTGTTTGAGTTAGGGGTGAGTGGAGAGGGCAAAGGGGGGCTTGACAGCCCTGGGCGCGCGCGGGGGTCCATCCGCGCGCGTGCGCGCACAGACGCGCACGCAAGAGAGGCCAGGCGGGCGTGCAGACGCGCGCGGGGAGCGTGCGAGGCACAGTGCCGCGCACTGTGCGCGGGAGTGCGCGCGAGTGCGCGTCCGGGTGCGCTGCGAGGGGCTGGACGTGCGGGCAGCGCGTCCGGTGGCGCGAGTCAGTGCGCCATCGAGCGCGGGGGCACGTGCGCGCGTACTTCCGCGTGCGTACGCGTGCGGGGGCCATGCGTGTGGCTGCCCGGGGGCTCGGGTAGGTGTCGGGGCACTCGGACATGTGCGCATACGTGCGTACTCGCATGCGTGCGAGCCCGTATGTGTGCATATCCAAGTCTTTGACATTTTTAGTTGTTTTTAAGTGTTTTTATGTGGTTTTACTCACCTATTTGGATGCCTTGTCTTGCAGATCTTGGAGAGCGGTCGCGCGACGACTCGGTTTACGGTGAGTGGGTCAATCCAACTCATTCGGGAGGTGTACGATGCACGTAGACATGCATTGCCCTCCCCTGGGGCACCGTAACCACATATTAACCTTCTTAAGTGTGCATGTTATTGCTTATCTTGTTAGGTTGCATCCATGTCATACTAAGACTTAATATGTTAGGATCATATACCCTAGTACCATGTGTAGGGACCCATACTTGTCTATGTATTGTGTCCCATGCTAGGTTATTCATGTGTTAGTATTTACATGTATGTATGAGTATAAGGCATGAATAAGGTAGTGACTTTAAATATTTTTCTATCATGATAAACTTGTATACTAGAGTATTACATCCATGTGTTATACATATGAGCCCAAGCATGCCTTAGACAATATTACAATATTGTTGTAACAATAATTGTATACTTCTTGATTTAATTCCTTATGTAATTATTTATATGTTGTATACTCCATCTCTATATATCTTATATATATATAGAGGCCACGAACCTTGCTTAATAAGATTAAGCAAGCGTATGACCTCTGATGGGTCATACTGTAGCATCGACATTACGAATCATCTGTCTTTCCCGCATCTGAGTTATGCGCTCTGGTGGGAATTCATGAGAATTCGTAACCTTATCGACGACGGATCCATGAGGATCAAAAACCGCGTATGTCAAGTGCTCTCCCCTTCGTCGCTTCCGTGTTGAAGCTACCCGGGTTTAGTTGTCCTTCTAGGCTCTCCCAGACGCTATTCATGACGCCGGGTGGTGCGCCCATACGGTAGAGGTAGAGGTCATGGGAGGATACCAGGTCGAGGCTACTCGGCAGAGGGCTACCGAAAGACGAAAGGCGTAGACCAGTTGACCCCTTTTCCCCAATAGTCCTATGTCACCTAAGGGTGAGGGTGAGGGTGAGGGTGTAGTGGGTTGGGTTGAGACCCGACCCAATGACTTAAGTGACTGTTCCATCTGTTGGAACCCCAATCACTCAGAATATTTAACATGGTGTGGTAGGTTTGGGTCGACACCCAACCGCCAACTTAAGTTGTTGTTTCGATTATTGAGACTTGAATGCTTGAAAGATTAATATGAGTTGTGATGCTTAGATCGTACCATTCATTGAGCGTGTGGCTCACCCCTCGCATATGTTTTCTCCAGTTGTTGCGGAGTCGGATCTGTAGGAGGAGTTCCGCAAGGCGTGGTACTTGTGGCGGAGCAACGTTCGAGTTTTGTCTGCGAGTGAGAGAGGCCATCAGCATCCCCCATTTCCTTGTATGTATTGCTACTCGTGCTTGAGCATAGTACTGGTGTTTGATGTCTTTGTTGTATATTGGCTCTCACAGGACAGTTGATTATGTGTTCCGGTCTGTAATATGTCTTTAAATTACAGACTAAGTCATTTTAAGCTTCCGCCATATGTTTATATATCATGTCAGCTCCTTGTTAAATGCTTTAAGTACCTTTGATGATTGAGTAAAGTCTTTTGTTGGCCTCGTGTATGGATTGCTGATATTATATATTTGCCACGTCTCGGAGACGGCCGCTCTGGGGCGTGACAGGACCAATGTGAGAAGAGGCTCCACACCAAAACCGTTCCTTTGGTTAAAGGGTGTTGGATGCACCAGTGTGGTGCATAGGTCACTTGGGAGTAAAAAGGGGCCCTATGCATGATACATTCTACATTTGGTCTTTCCTTTGGGTTTCCTTAAATTTTGAGGACTAAATTTCCTAAGGGGGGAGAATGTTATGCCTGTGTCATTCAGAGTCTTTTTTTCTCGATCAGAGTCGCTAAAATTTAGATTACTCTAATTGAAAATCTAACTATATATTATGGGTCCTGGTACTATTTTGTACTACCCATAAAATTTTCATCGAATTCCAGTAATGTTTTAAAAAAATATGCAGTTATGAATCTCATCTGGGTTTAGTCGTTATTGGGTTGGTGGGTGACTTTTCTCACCTACCCCCTTTTGTGGCATTGATTACCTCAACCCCCTCTCTTTGCCTCTCTTGTGGACTTCTCTTCCACACCCTCCCTTAGACTTTTTTCCTCTGTGTGTGTGTGAGGAAAAAATAATGAAAAGAAAAAACAACAAGAAGTAGAAGGAGATCAAATAGAAGAGGAAGATCAAGAGAAGGTGTTATGTTTTGTTACTTGATCTCTATCTTTTATGCTCTCTTTGTTCCCTCTTTGTGTGTTGGGTCAGCCATGAAAGGAATTGAAGATGAGGTGTTTGTGTTTATGCATGGAAGAAGAAGAGGAAATCAAATGTGAGATGTGTGTGTGTGCCTTTATTGTTGTTGATATTTCTCCTCCCTCTCCTCCTCCCCTAGCTAATCCCCATGGTTTCCCCCTCCCATTTGGTCCAGCCAAGAAAAAGGGAAGCAAAGAAGAGGTGGTGGTAGTAGTGGTGGCGATCGAGGTGGTCAAGGGTGCACTTGTGAGCCCCTACATCTCCCTCTTCCCTCCACCCCTCTCTTTGGTGAGTTTCCCTCTTCTTTAACTGATTTTTATGCATGTTTGGGTGTTTGGGAGGGCATGCATGTGCGTTGTTTGAGTTTGGGTGCATGTGAGGGGCTTGGGGGTGGGTTTGGTTGACTGGGCGCGCGGGTCTGCACGCGAGAGAGCGTGCGTGGGTGCAGGCGTGCGGGTACGCATGGGAGCACGCGTGGGAGCAGACGCGTACGAGGCTCCCGGGGCTCCGCGCGGGTGCGTGCGAGGCTGCCCGGGGCCGGTTTGGGTATGTTGAGGGTCGACACGCTTGGGTGTGGGTCCGGGGGCTCAGGCATGTGTGCATGCGTGCATGCATGCTTGCATGCATGCGAGCTCATATGCGTGCATGTCTAAGCCCTTTGCCCATTTAGTCATTTTATTTATATTGTTATGTAATTTACTCACCAATTTTGATGCTCTTACCTTGCAGATCTCGTCGGATTTGATGCGTGATTATCCAGGTATCGGTGAGTGGTTCGATCAAATCTTTCGGGATGTGCTCGATGCACGTAGTCGTGCATCGTGCATCCATGGGGCTTCTTTGCACCCTTAATATGCTAGATATTTGCATGCTAGGTTTGTATAGCTCGTATATTGGATAGAACCCTCTTTTCTACCATATACTTGCCTATGTATTTATCTGTGCATTATTATGTTTGCATGCGCCCTTCTTGTATGGGCATGTGTGATGTGTGTTTATATGAATGCATAGAATATGCATGCCTTAGGTAGTTCATATTTATAGTACTACCTCCATATGTTATTAAAATCTAGCATGGTTAAACGTGGGTTAATAACCGGGTGGATACTTAATATTCTCTGGTAATAAGACTGTAGTACATGGTATAGTTGTTGCACCTATCTTGTTGGGGGTAAAGCTATGACCAGCTTCCGAAGAGGATGAGACTTTCCCTCTCTCTCGCCCTCCCTCTTTGTGTAAATTGAGTAAGTAGATGTGGTTCTTACTTGACTAAGGTCTGCTTGGGATTATCGGCATGCACCGGTTGGTGCATGAAATCGTGCTTAACCCTTCCCTTTTGAGTTGGTGATATCCAACACATGCTTAAGTTATACCTTGTGTGCTTATATGATCAATGTGCCACATATGCATGTGTAGTTAGGTCATGCTTTGTATGTGTGTTGCATGATTTATTGTATATGATGTTGTTCATGTTAGGGAGTACACTATAATTAATCATATGTTATCACACATGTTAAAACTAATTAGGCCTATCTGACATAGGCATGGGTACGACCCGCTATCGAGTTGTACCTCATTAATTAGAGTGTGAGCGATACTATCATCACCTTGCATCTGAGAGATGCACTTGAATAGAATTCAGAAAATTTATCGTTGTATCGGTTTTGTTAAACCAGTGACTATGGCATTAAGTTAGGCCTACCAGTGTTGAGCACGTATATGAACCATCTGTTGGGTTATATGCCTTGGGCTTATTTCTGCGCGAGAGCAGAGGTAACCTCTCATGTCCGAGTAGAGCACCTATGATGGAGTACAAGAGTAATCGATTATCTTCGGTATGTGATTGTCGAGGGTAGTTAACTTTCCCACAAGGTTCATGTAATAGTCGGGACCCTCTTATGCTGGTTTATGCTAATATTTATGTGTTTGGTTTATAGGAGAGGATAATTTTATACTATTGTGCTTTTGATTTTTATTATCCTTGAAGTCCTGCATTTGGTATAAATTTTGAAAAGTACCTTCGAAGCATATTTGGGATTCACGCTCAACATATGAAGTCTTCATTTTTTAGTTATCTTTCATATAAAATTGGTTTGACATTATTTGGAGTTATATTAGAAAAGTTATGCATATTTTACCATTTCTACCCTTAGAAGAAGAAATTGCGAGGTCTTCTGTTCGTCGCTATTTTTAATATAGTTGGAGGATTCTTCTGATCATGGCTCAAATATAAAAGTTGAAGATATTTTCATTATCTTTCCAACAGAAATTGTTGCATCTAAAGTGAACTGTTGTACGAGAAGATATGGCGGTTTGAGTCGAGGCTGCGCGGAATTTTAAAGGAAGGGCAATTTGGTAATTTTGCGGGATCTATCAATTGCATTGAATTAAAGTCGGTGGAGGGTGTTGGTTGTATGTGCAGGGAGAGAGAGAGAGACGTCCGAGACTCTGTTTGAAGAAAAAAAGGGGAAAATTAGAAAAATTGGGAAAAGCTTCGTTGAGCGATTTTCGTGCTGCACTGGGTAAAGATTCTTATTCTTTTCATTGTTATTCTTCGTATAGGATTGTTTTATTCCAGTTTGAATTAAATTTGTGATTTGGGGCTGGAATATGAATATGTTTTTGGGGCTAGATAAATAGGTATTTGATGGTCGATTTTACAGTATCATTTTGGGGTTTGTAGTGGAGATGTCATGTTTATCTTGGTGGATTTGGGAATTGTTTAATTAATAGGGTTATATTTTAGTATCTGATTGAGGTTATATTTCTATCAGTGGATTCCTGTTTGCGTGGTTTAGAAGCAGGGTTAGGGTGAGTCCAGCTTGGGGTTGTGAATTGTGATGTAAGTAACCCAATTTACTTTGCTTGTTCATTCCATTGCACGTTGTATTATTGTAAGTAACCTGACCGATCGATATTTGATTGTTTCGTTCCATTCCATTATTTGTTCCATTTCATTCCACGTGGTATTATTGATTTGACATTTACTTATTCCATTCCACCCCACATTTTATTGTTGTTGAGGCTATTCAATTGTATTTGATAATCCATATGATTTTGATTTTGAGTACTGTATTTAAATGGCCTATTATTGAGACATATTCCTTCATTGATGTTAGACTGTGGTTGTTAGAGATTCTAAAATATTCTTATAATTGGTCTATTTGTATCTCGGAGTTGTTCTTTATTGGATTCCAGCTTACTTTCCTTATTTATATCTCGTGAGCTTATGATTGACTTGTTAGTATCGTGAGCCTTTCTTTGATCATGATATGTATCCATCTTAGTGTCTTGCCATGAACCTATGATCTGTATGCTCGTGTTGTTTGACCATGAAGCCTTGTAGTGTGATTGGCATCGTAGCTTCTATATTACCTCTTGTGTACTTGGAGTTGGATGACCATAGACCTTATAGTGAGGGTTGAGGTTTGCCTCCCTAGCGCGCATAAGTACGTACGGTCCAGCGAGGGGGACTTGAGAATACCCTGCCGTGCCCGGACGTTCCGAGGGCTAGGTAGTGAATCCGCGGTGGACGTTCCGAGGGTCACACGTGAGGTATGTGGATATCTTGGACATAGGGGCCAAGATGGTGGGGTCTTGCAGATGGTCAATCCTACGCTTTGGACATTGGGGGCCAGAATTGTGATTCCCTTATCATTCTTGTAGCACTGTGACATTTCCAAGGCCATCAGTGATTTAATTAACATCCTTTGGATTGATGGGTAATTTGAGAGTATTTGCTTTCAATCCAATTGGCCTTATCTGTCACGCCCCAGGCGTCCCCAAGGCGCGGCAAATATATAAAGTATCAGCTATCATACAAGAGGTCAACAGATGACTCCAATAAATAATACACAAGGCTAACAATCAATGATAACTGATAACTCAAATGAAAGGCGGAAGCATAAAAATATCAATAAGTCTGTAAATCAAAAACATTATTACAGACTCGAATACACAATCACTGTCCTGTGAGAGCCAAGTCTAGCCAAAAGAAATACAACAAGTGCCACATGCACGATTTACAATTACACAAGACTCTAGGACTGCTGACAGCCTCGCACTCGCCAATCCGTCGGACAGAACGCTCCACGCACGCAAGACCACGCCACAAGGAAGCTCCAGCTCCACGCCCAACAACGCCCCTGTAAAGGAAAACAGTACGCGAGGGGTGAGCTATAAGCTCAGTGAGTGGTCAGAAACCAAACACCAACATAATCATTCGATACAAGGCAATCGCCTATCAAGGAAAACCATGGGTAGAAACCCAACGGTTAACAAGGTCACGCGGCGGTGCGACAATACCCCGCCCTCGCCCTCACTCCCAAGGGTGGAGGCTTTTGGGACTCACAGGGAGGAATAGTCGTTAACCATTTGGTGTTACCGCGTAACAATTACAAGAGTCCATCCGCTTACGAGGTAGAAATATAATTCGACACCTCAAGCGTTTGGAGGTATACCCATAGTATACTCGATGGGTACAACTCACATTCGCCCTCACCCTAGTCCCCACAGGGGTGAACCTAGGGATTTGAAGGACAAAGCTTGTTGTTCTACACCGTTCGTCATCCGGTAGCGCTCTCCCGGGCAGCCTCTACCTGGAGCCGGCCACGGTCAGTACGCTGTCGAGCGCATCGATGGTACCTATAGGTGGGGGCTCCACCCAGGGTGGCTCAACCTAGGCAGCTTCAACATAGATCCGACGAAGGGGAGAACTATTCACGCTCGCAATATCATTCGGTTGCCCACCGCCATACAATCTCTAACTGGTATGGTCCCATGATCAGTACATCTGCCGAATGCATCGGGAGTACCTACAAGTGGGAGCCTTCTGACCAAGTAGCCCCAACGTCACGGCCACGACATAAGGCGATATTGGGAGGAGCCACTACTTGTTCGCAGCGCGAACCCTATAAAAAGCCAATTACTCTAAGCTGGTGGGTCGAGTATCAACTCGAGCCCACCACACTCATACTAACACCCTCACCTCCGAAGGGTGACCTAGGATCTTGGGAGCAATACCCTCACCCTCACCCCGACGGGCGACATAGGATCTTGGGAAATTGCACAACTGGCAGATCGAACCAACGCCGTCCCACCACACCCTCACCCTCACCCTCACCCCCTTCTCGGGGTGACATAGGCCTATTGGGGAAAAGGGGTCAACTGGTCTACGCCTTTCGTCATCCGGTAGCCCTCTCCCGAGTAGCCTCGACCTGGTATCCTCCCATGACCTCTACCTCTACCGTATGGGCGCACCACCCGGCGTCATGAATAGTGTCTGGGAGAGCCTAGCAGGACAACTAAACCCGGGTAGCTTCGACACGGAAGCGACGAAGGGGAGAGCACTTGACATACGCGGTTTTGATCCTCATGGATCCGTCGTCATCGGTTACCAAACACCGATAAGCGCAATGAATTCTCATGAATTCCCTCCAGGGTGCATAACTCAGATGCGGGGAAGACATTTTATTCTAAGTGTCAAAGCCATGGTATGACCCCATAGGAGGTCATACACTTGTCTAACACATTAGACAAGAATCATGATCATATCGGCATATATACAATATGAAATTAACTAAGCAAGTAAATCTTACTTAAACATGAATACAAGACATAATAACCATTCAATCACACAAACTACAACCTAACATACATTGGAGGATATCAACCTAGAGGGAAGGGTTAAGCGCGATTTGCGCAACAATAGGTGCATGCCAATAATTCCAAGCAAGCCCGAGTCAAGTAGGAACTACATCTACTCACTCGGTTCGCGAAAAGAGGGAGGGCGAGAGAGAGGGAATGCCTCATCCTCTCTTGAGCGGGTCATAGTTTTGCCCCAACTAGATGGGTGCAATAACTACACCATACCCTCGAGTCCTAAATCAGAGGAATATTGCGCATACACCAGTTATTAACCCATGTTAAACATGCTTGATTAATAGGGGTAGTATTTCAAACAAAACTACCTAAATCATGCCATATTCTATACAATACATGTGCAAGTATAAGGTAGAATAGGGGTTCTACACAATATACGAGCTATACAACCTAGCATGCATGATATCTAGCATATTTAGGGTGCAATTAAAGCCCCATGGAAGCGCGGAGCACGACTACGTGCATCGAGCGCTCCCGGAAGGGTTGGAATCGAACCACTCACCTAACGAGCGCACGGCTCGCGAAACGCAAGAGAGCGACGAATTGAATCCGAAGCCCGATACCAATCCGCCAAGGATCATCCAATGGTTGCATTTGGCTATAACAAGCTGCTCAACACCACGAAGCACTCCGAACGCGTCTGAGCACCGCAAGCACGCCCTCGAGTACCCCATGCACGCTGCCCATGCACCCTGCACGCATCAAACAACGTCAAGCACGTCCTCGAGCACCTCGTGCATGCTTCCCACGCACTCCGCACGCATCAGGCAAGGCCAAGCACGCCCTTGAGCACCTCGTGCACGCTGCCCGCACACTCCGCACGCATCGAACGACGTCAAGCACACCCTCGAGCACCTCATGCACGCTTCCCGCGCACTCCGCACGCATGCGAGCACCTTATGCATGCTTCCCGCGCACTCCGCACGCATGCGAGCACCTTATGCATGCTTCCCGCGCACTCCGCACGCATGCGAGCACCTTATGCATGCTTCCCGCGCACTCCGCACGCATGCGAGCACCTTATGCATGCTTCCCGCGCACTCCGCACGCATGCGAGCACCCCCGACGCCCCGCACCTCCTTACAAACAACACACCTTCAAATACATTGGAAGAGGAGACTTCATCACCACCTCCACCAACAACCAAGCACTCCTTATATGCATAAGAACCACAAAAAGAAGAGGGAAAACTCACCAAAGGAGAGGGGGGAAAAGGAAAGGAAAGGGGGGCGTAGGGGCTCGCAAGCGCACCCTCGGCCACCCCAACCGCAACCACCACAACCACCACCTCTTCCTTGCTCTTCTTCTTCAATGTGGCATTACAACAAACACATGGGGGGCTGCTGTCCAAAGGGGAGGGGAAAACAATGAGGGGGAGCTTGAGGAAGATGGATTAAGAAGGGAGGATAACAAAGCACAACAACAACATAAACACACCTTTTCCACTCCTTTTTGATCTTCTTCTCCACCACCATCACCTCCTCCACCCAAAACACATACAAAAGGGGGGCTGGACCAGAAAAGAGAGGAGGAGAGACCCAAAGTCGTGCACATTTGGGGATTAAATAAGCAAAGGTCGAGTAAATGACCAAGTCATCCTCGGACTTAAAATCTCTGCGCAGCCTTCACTTAAACGGCCATAACTTCCTCAATACAGCTCAGAATTGCACGATTCCAGTGGCATTTGAAAGATAAGACGATTATCTACAACTTTCATGTTTACACCTAGATCAAATTACCTCTCCAGCTATTCCAAAATCTAGGCTAAACATCTTACAGGGCTGCTGCCTGGATTTCTCAACTTTGGGGTATACTCGGAAAAATACCCATAACTTTTAATATACGAATCCAGTTGATCCAATTCCACTTCTATATGGAAGCTATCTCAAAACTGAACATCTCGTAATAATATCGGATTTTTATCTCTTCGTCTTGGATTTTAACAAAATCAAATCCAAATATCAATCCGAAACTGCATAATTCCAAAAACGTTATCGGAATTAAACGAAAATTTTATGGGCAGTATTAAACTGTACCAAGACCCATAATACGCAGTTATATTTCAATCAGAGTCCTCAAACACCAGCAAGTAGCTAAAAACCAAAATTTTAGCGACTCCGATCGAAAATAGGACTCTAAATGACACAGGCCTAACATTCTCCCCCCCTTAGGAAATTTAGTCCTCGAAATTTAAGGAAACCCAAAGGGAAGACCGAACGTAGAAGTGTCACCCATAGAGTCCCTTGGCTCCCGAGTGGTCCGGCCACTAAACTGGTGCTACCACGCACTTTAACCGAAGGAACGGTATTGGTGCGGAGCCTCTTCTCACATCGGTCTATGGTCTCGATCAACTGCTCCAAGAACGACCAATCCTGCTCGAGGATGAGCGGCTCGAACGGAATGACATGAGCAGGATCGTGGACCTAGTGCCTCAGCTACGAGACCTTGGATGACGTCACAGGCACGAGTCAGCCACGGGGGCAAAGCTTCATGACAGCCACCTCCCCTAATCCACTCAAGGACGAAAACCGGTCCGATGGAAGGCCGACTCAGTTCGCCCTGAACGTCAAAACAGAGGATGTCCTTAAACCTGGACACCTCATGCCAACATGGTCGCTGAACCCGTAGGTAGGCTCCTGGCGACGATGACTTGCGTAGCCCTTCCGACGGTTCTAGGTGGTGCAGAGGCACGCACGAACCATCTCGGCCACCGCAAGGTCAATTAAAATAACTTGCGGCCACTCCAACTGGCGCTCCACAACCGTCACAACACGAGGGAGGTTTAAAACCGCGCCCGTAGAGTGCCTCTTTCATTTCATCTGGGTGCTCAAATGGCAGTCGTTACACAGGCAGACCCCTACCCAAAGGGTGGTGCCTCATCCAACTGCCTCAAGTCGGGCATGCAGGCAAATAGCATGTCCTCCAAGGCCTAAATCGTCCTCTTGCCTGGCTATCCATCAGCAATGAAACGCTATACTTAAATGAAGGCTCACGACAAAGCCTACCAAAGGCTGTGCAAGCACCTCAAAGTAACACACGCGTCTCGATCCGAAATAGCGCCGACCGGAGTGCCATGAAGACGAACAATCGCGAAGGCTCAAACCCGCGTCGAAGCGTCCAGAGACTCAGTTAGTTGGATAGGGAGGAAGGTGCGGACTTAGTCAATCGGTCAACGATCACTCAGACGGCGTCGCAACCCGAACATGACTTTAGCGAGCCCGCAACGAATCGATAACCACTCCCACGTCCACTGAGGATCTCGATGGACGAACGCATTCCAACGCGACGATCCACACTTCGCCTGAGGGCATGCCAACCAACATCCTCAACGAAGGCTACCTCAGAACAGCCCACGGAGGTCCAATAACATTTGAGATCCTTGTAGGCATCTGGCGCATTCGTCTGCCCCGACGGCAGTACTCAAAATTCGTAGTGCCCGAAACGGTCACGAAAGGCCAACTAAAGAATGCCCAACTCCCGGATCTCCAATTAGGGTACCCTGCGCGAAGATCGATCAACAGAAAGACACTGGCTCCCAAAGTTGGTCTAAACAGATCATCTATTCGCGACAAGGGGAACTTGATCTTCAGCCCCTATGGGGAGATCAAAATCATTCCTAGGATGATTAAGTCCAAATTCTGCTCCTCAAGCAAGGCTGACGCTCATGATGACCCTTACGCGCTGGGTAAGCCGCTCGACCGCACTTAATCTGCAAGACACGCAATAGGAGGTCGTCGATTCCCGACAACGCCTAAGCGACGTCATCTACCTGATATGGCGGTTGGGTCCCATCACGAACGCTTAGCGTCGCGTCTCCTCCTTTACGACCAATGTGGGGGGCAAAACGCGACAGTACCGCGAACTGTGCTTCACATGCTGCCACCAAAAAGGCCGCCCAACTATAACATTGGAACTCCAGCATCATGCACTCAATGGGCATATTCATCACGGGGAGTCCAAGCTCTCGACGTCATCCAGTAGCACTCTCCCGGTGTGGCCACTACCTGATAGCCTCCTAGGTCCCTATCTCTGCTATATGGGCACACCAACAAAGCGTCGTGGACAGTTCCTAGGAGCACCTCACAGGACTCTGACCTCTACCGGGTAGCCTCCCACGTCCACTACGTCGGCCGTATGGGCACACCAACACGCATTACGAGTAGTACCTGGGAGCGTCTCACCGGACTCTGCTACACCGGGCAGCTACTATGCACGATGATATATCGAAGCGACTCCAGATGCCACTATGGAACCCTAGTCCATAACCTATCGCCCACCAAGCTGTAAAAGGACGCACTCAATCCCGATCATATGCATCACCACCCGCTATCGCACCTTCCAAGTGAGGAAAAATCCATCATCAATTTGATGCTTCAAAGGTATTCCTTAGCTGGGAAAAGAACCTTGGGAGGGCCCCATGAGGTCCCGATATAGGATATCCCGACAACCAAACAAGGAACACGGAGTACCCTAGCCCGGGTCTCAACGCTGACCCTTCAAGGCCCCTTATCCTGAGTAGGAAGGCTGGAAGAAGACATCACCCTTTAATGAGCAATACACCACATCCTCAACACTTGAAACTGGTGCCGCACACGAACTCCATGGTTACTAGCAATACCGATGTCCGGGAACGAAGCTCCATAATCGAGACGCGATCCAAACCACAATCACACAAGTCTATCAATACGACACAACCGGGTTGGAAACTCATTTCCAAGCCTTAGTCAAACAACGGGGAACCCAACACTGACCCAGATCAGTCGACTCAGTCGACAACTTAAGGGAAGTCCAGGGGTGGCCACGTCCACGTCCACGGATGCGAGGAGGCATGTCAGCAACCTAAGAAAACTTCTAAACCAGAGTACTCGGATAACAATCCTACGACTCATCTATACGACTCGACTTAGGCTCTGACAGGACCAGGCTCTGATACCAACTTTTTGTCACGCCCCAGGCGTCCCCAAGGCGCGGCAAATATATAAAGTATCAGCTATCATACAAGAGGTCAACAGATGACTCCAATAAATAATACACAAGGCTAACAATCAATGATAACTGATAACTCAAATGAAAGGCGGAAGCATAAAAATATCAATAAGTCTGTAAATCAAAAACATTATTACAGACTCGAATACACAATCACTGTCCTGTGAGAGCCAAGTCTAGCCAAAAGAAATACAACAAGTGCCACATGCACGATTTACAATTACACAAGACTCTAGGACTGCTGACAGCCTCGCACTCGCCAATCCGTCGGACAGAACGCTCCACGCACGCAAGACCACGCCACAAGGAAGCTCCAGCTCCACGCCCAACAACGCCCCTGTAAAGGAAAACAGTACGCGAGGGGTGAGCTATAAGCTCAGTGAGTGGTCAGAAACCAAACACCAACATAATCATTCGATACAAGGCAATCGCCTATCAAGGAAAACCATGGGTAGAAACCCAACGGTTAACAAGGTCACGCGGCGGTGCGACAATACCCCGCCCTCGCCCTCACTCCCAAGGGTGGAGGCTTTTGGGACTCACAGGGAGGAATAGTCGTTAACCATTTGGTGTTACCGCGTAACAATTACAAGAGTCCATCCGCTTACGAGGTAGAAATATAATTCGACACCTCAAGCGTTTGGAGGTATACCCATAGTATACTCGATGGGTACAACTCACATTCGCCCTCACCCTAGTCCCCACAGGGGTGAACCTAGGGATTTGAAGGACAAAGCTTGTTGTTCTACACCGTTCGTCATCCGGTAGCGCTCTCCCGGGCAGCCTCTACCTGG
The DNA here is from genome assembly GCA_030737845.1 of Acorus calamus. NCBI lineage: Eukaryota > Viridiplantae > Streptophyta > Magnoliopsida > Acorales > Acoraceae > Acorus > Acorus calamus. The sequence continues at coordinate 12,420,818 of CM060872.1, forward strand.
AGCCGGCCACGGTCAGTACGCTGTCGAGCGCATCGATGGTACCTATAGGTGGGGGCTCCACCCAGGGTGGCTCAACCTAGGCAGCTTCAACATAGATCCGACGAAGGGGAGAACTATTCACGCTCGCAATATCATTCGGTTGCCCACCGCCATACAATCTCTAACTGGTATGGTCCCATGATCAGTACATCTGCCGAATGCATCGGGAGTACCTACAAGTGGGAGCCTTCTGACCAAGTAGCCCCAACGTCACGGCCACGACATAAGGCGATATTGGGAGGAGCCACTACTTGTTCGCAGCGCGAACCCTATAAAAAGCCAATTACTCTAAGCTGGTGGGTCGAGTATCAACTCGAGCCCACCACACTCATACTAACACCCTCACCTCCGAAGGGTGACCTAGGATCTTGGGAGCAATACCCTCACCCTCACCCCGACGGGCGACATAGGATCTTGGGAAATTGCACAACTGGCAGATCGAACCAACGCCGTCCCACCACACCCTCACCCTCACCCTCACCCCCTTCTCGGGGTGACATAGGCCTATTGGGGAAAAGGGGTCAACTGGTCTACGCCTTTCGTCATCCGGTAGCCCTCTCCCGAGTAGCCTCGACCTGGTATCCTCCCATGACCTCTACCTCTACCGTATGGGCGCACCACCCGGCGTCATGAATAGTGTCTGGGAGAGCCTAGCAGGACAACTAAACCCGGGTAGCTTCGACACGGAAGCGACGAAGGGGAGAGCACTTGACATACGCGGTTTTGATCCTCATGGATCCGTCGTCATCGGTTACCAAACACCGATAAGCGCAATGAATTCTCATGAATTCCCTCCAGGGTGCATAACTCAGATGCGGGGAAGACATTTTATTCTAAGTGTCAAAGCCATGGTATGACCCCATAGGAGGTCATACACTTGTCTAACACATTAGACAAGAATCATGATCATATCGGCATATATACAATATGAAATTAACTAAGCAAGTAAATCTTACTTAAACATGAATACAAGACATAATAACCATTCAATCACACAAACTACAACCTAACATACATTGGAGGATATCAACCTAGAGGGAAGGGTTAAGCGCGATTTGCGCAACAATAGGTGCATGCCAATAATTCCAAGCAAGCCCGAGTCAAGTAGGAACTACATCTACTCACTCGGTTCGCGAAAAGAGGGAGGGCGAGAGAGAGGGAATGCCTCATCCTCTCTTGAGCGGGTCATAGTTTTGCCCCAACTAGATGGGTGCAATAACTACACCATACCCTCGAGTCCTAAATCAGAGGAATATTGCGCATACACCAGTTATTAACCCATGTTAAACATGCTTGATTAATAGGGGTAGTATTTCAAACAAAACTACCTAAATCATGCCATATTCTATACAATACATGTGCAAGTATAAGGTAGAATAGGGGTTCTACACAATATACGAGCTATACAACCTAGCATGCATGATATCTAGCATATTTAGGGTGCAATTAAAGCCCCATGGAAGCGCGGAGCACGACTACGTGCATCGAGCGCTCCCGGAAGGGTTGGAATCGAACCACTCACCTAACGAGCGCACGGCTCGCGAAACGCAAGAGAGCGACGAATTGAATCCGAAGCCCGATACCAATCCGCCAAGGATCATCCAATGGTTGCATTTGGCTATAACAAGCTGCTCAACACCACGAAGCACTCCGAACGCGTCTGAGCACCGCAAGCACGCCCTCGAGTACCCCATGCACGCTGCCCATGCACCCTGCACGCATCAAACAACGTCAAGCACGTCCTCGAGCACCTCGTGCATGCTTCCCACGCACTCCGCACGCATCAGGCAAGGCCAAGCACGCCCTTGAGCACCTCGTGCACGCTGCCCGCACACTCCGCACGCATCGAACGACGTCAAGCACACCCTCGAGCACCTCATGCACGCTTCCCGCGCACTCCGCACGCATGCGAGCACCTTATGCATGCTTCCCGCGCACTCCGCACGCATGCGAGCACCTTATGCATGCTTCCCGCGCACTCCGCACGCATGCGAGCACCTTATGCATGCTTCCCGCGCACTCCGCACGCATGCGAGCACCTTATGCATGCTTCCCGCGCACTCCGCACGCATGCGAGCACCCCCGACGCCCCGCACCTCCTTACAAACAACACACCTTCAAATACATTGGAAGAGGAGACTTCATCACCACCTCCACCAACAACCAAGCACTCCTTATATGCATAAGAACCACAAAAAGAAGAGGGAAAACTCACCAAAGGAGAGGGGGGAAAAGGAAAGGAAAGGGGGGCGTAGGGGCTCGCAAGCGCACCCTCGGCCACCCCAACCGCAACCACCACAACCACCACCTCTTCCTTGCTCTTCTTCTTCAATGTGGCATTACAACAAACACATGGGGGGCTGCTGTCCAAAGGGGAGGGGAAAACAATGAGGGGGAGCTTGAGGAAGATGGATTAAGAAGGGAGGATAACAAAGCACAACAACAACATAAACACACCTTTTCCACTCCTTTTTGATCTTCTTCTCCACCACCATCACCTCCTCCACCCAAAACACATACAAAAGGGGGGCTGGACCAGAAAAGAGAGGAGGAGAGACCCAAAGTCGTGCACATTTGGGGATTAAATAAGCAAAGGTCGAGTAAATGACCAAGTCATCCTCGGACTTAAAATCTCTGCGCAGCCTTCACTTAAACGGCCATAACTTCCTCAATACAGCTCAGAATTGCACGATTCCAGTGGCATTTGAAAGATAAGACGATTATCTACAACTTTCATGTTTACACCTAGATCAAATTACCTCTCCAGCTATTCCAAAATCTAGGCTAAACATCTTACAGGGCTGCTGCCTGGATTTCTCAACTTTGGGGTATACTCGGAAAAATACCCATAACTTTTAATATACGAATCCAGTTGATCCAATTCCACTTCTATATGGAAGCTATCTCAAAACTGAACATCTCGTAATAATATCGGATTTTTATCTCTTCGTCTTGGATTTTAACAAAATCAAATCCAAATATCAATCCGAAACTGCATAATTCCAAAAACGTTATCGGAATTAAACGAAAATTTTATGGGCAGTATTAAACTGTACCAAGACCCATAATATGCAGTTATATCTTCAATTAGAGTCCTCAAACACCAGCAAGTAGCTAAAAACCAAAATTTTAGCGACTCCGATCGAAAATAGGACTCTAAATGACACAGGCCTAACATTATCAGTTGTGAGGTGTTAGTTTGAGTTATTCATTCCGATGTTTATATATCAACGATGTTATTGTTCTCCGCTGATGCTCCTACAGTGGTTCCATTTGTCATTATACTTTGACCTGATGTTTATTGAGATTACTGAGCTTGACTTTGGATGTCATTCTTGTTTTCCTTATGCGTGGAATGTCTGGGTTACTTACTAAGCATCTTTCGCTCATTCCATTCTATTTTCTCTTGTTTTTGCAGAGTAGAGGCGGGGTTGGTGGACGTTGGCTTAGTCTTCTTTTGGTACCATGTCCAACTAGTGTTAGGTATATATAGATGTGTATATGTGGATGTTTTGGATCTATATATGATTATTATGGTAGAGGCTGGTCTAGCGAACCAGGCCTATTTAAAATGCTCTGTATATATGGATGATTGTATATGAGGTGTATTAGATGCTCTGTTGACTCCTTAAACTTTTCTAGGTGTGTTGTGATATAGGCGATTATACATATTTTGTTGATTATCTGTTATCCCAGGGTTGTTATCATATGCAATTATATAGGGTGGACATTTTGATGTTTCAGAAAGAAAAAAAAATTATGGTGGCATTTTAGGCATGTGACGCGCTCGTGTCAACGTTTTGGGACACGGGCTGCCACAGTTGGTATCAGAGCCTAGGTTAGGCCTCATTGAGTCAATTGAGGATTTAAGCTGAAGTTCATCAGAGCTATAGGATAGGGTTAGTTGTTTAGAGTATTATACATAGCACTTGGGATAGGAGAAGGTATTTTTAATTTATTTGATGTTGTGTTTTTTAGGTCTTGATTTATCAGGGATCTGACTCGACACCTGCGGCTCACCCAGAATCATCAGATGCTGCTAGGGTGATCCAGGCCATTGGGGATATGACAGGGACATTGCGGGAGCATATAAATGCTACCCTGGAGCTCAGGCAGATGAATGCGACAGCCAAGGAGCGGGGGATGTATGATACTTTCATGAGGATGGCTCCACAACTGTTCTATGGTACGACAGATCCATTGAATGCAGAGGAGTGATTATTCTTGTTGTAGAAGACCTTTCGGGCGATCAAGTGCCAGGAGGAGGATAGGGTTCCTTTGACGCTATTCCGGTTGGCTGGCGATGCAGAGTTGTGGTGGCGTATGATGGAGCATACGCAGACATCCTCGATCACCTGGGAGAGGTTTGTACAACTTTTCAATGAGAAATATTTTCTAGAGGCAATTCAGAGGGTGAAAGAGCAGGAGTTTCTGTATCTACAACAGGGGCGACGATCAGTGGCCGAGTATGATGCAGAGTTTACTCGTTTATCGTGATTTGGAGCACATGTATTGCGGGATGAGGAGGGTCAGGCAATGAGATTTGAGAGGGGACTTCTCCTATCTCTAAAGCCCCATACAGGAAGGCACCAGCAGAGTTGAAAGAGTTGAAGACACAACTTGAGGATTTGTTAGAGAAGGGATTCATTAGGCCTAGTGTTTCTCCTTGGGGTGCACCAGTCCTATTTGTGAAGAAGAAGGACGGGTTAATGAGGCTGTGCATTGACTGTCGCCTTCTCAATCATAGGACTGTAAAGAACAAGTACCCATAACCAAGGATTGATGATCTGTTCGATCAGCTGAGAGGGGCACAAGTGTTCTCCAAGATTGATTTGAGATCAGGCTATCATCAATTACCGATCAAAAAGGAGGACATTTCGAAGACAGCATTTCGAACAAGATATGGCCATTATGAGTTTGTCGTCATGCCTTTTGAGCTGACGAATGCTCCTGCAGTATTCATGGCATTGATGAACAAGATATTTCAACCATATCTAGACCAGTTTGTGGTGGTGTTCATCGATACTTTCCGAACAGAGAGGAGCATGCGCAACACCTGAGCATTGTCCTTGGTGTCCTACAAGCACACAAGCTGTATTCTAAATTCAGCAAGTGTGAATTCTTGTTGGAGAAAGTGGTATTCTTAGGGCATGAGATCTCGAAGAAGGGAGTTGAGGTGGACCATGCTAAGGTGGAGGTAGTGATGAGCTGGAAGCGCCCCACCAATGCCACAGAGATTTGTAGTTTTCTTGGGTTGGATGGTTACTATCTACGATTTATTGAGAATTTCTCAAGGATTGCAGTTCCATTGACTCGTCTAACACAGAAGAATGCTAGATTCGAGTGGACAGATCAGTGCGAAGCTAGTTTCAAGGAGTTGAAGAGGCGTTTGACTTCAGCTCCGATTCTCACTATTCCTGATAGTACAGGAGGCTTTGTGGTCTATAGTGATGCCTCACAAAGAGGGTTGGGTTGTATATTGATGCAAAATGGCAAGGTAGTAGCTTATGCATCAAGACAGTTGAAGCTGCAATTGCAGAACTATCGTACCCATGATCTGGAGTTAGCAACCGTACTTTTTGCATTGAAGATATGGAGGCACCATCTTTATGGTGAGAAATTTGAGGTATTCACAGACTATAAGAGCTTGAGATATTTATTTTCACAGAAAGAGTTGAACCTCTGTCAGAGACGATGGCTTGAACTTTTGAAGGATTATGATTGCATCATTCAATACCATCCAAGGAAGGCGAACGTCGTTGCTGATGCTCTAAGTAGAAAGTCAGCTGCGAGTGTAGCGCACCTAATGATTCATGAGTGGTGTTTGCTCGAACAAATTCGAGATTCTGATGTGATATTGCAAATGGGAAGGCCAGGAGTTTTGATCGCCCAAATGAGGGTACAACCAATCTTGTTGACTCAGATCGAAGAAGCTCATAGGAAGGATATCGAGTTTGAGGAGTTTCATCATGTAGCTGAGTCTGAGGTAACAGATTCAGAGTCAAAGATGAGGACAGATGGGTTGCTCTGCTTCCGAGGAAGGATTTGAGTTCCGTCAGATGAGGAGATCCGACGAGAGATCCTACAGGAGGCACACCATTCTGCATACATTATGCATCCTGGTAGCACAAAGATGTACCAGAATCTGCGAGGCTTGTATTGGTGGTGAGGCATGAAGAAGGATATTGCAGAGTTCGTTGGGAGATGTCTGACCTGTCAAAGGGTCAAAGCAGAACACCAGCGACCGGGAGGCATGTTGCAACCATTGGAGGTGCCAGAATGGAAGTGGGAACATGTCACTATGGATTTCGTGTGCGGTTTACCTCGATCCCAAAAGGGGTGTGATACCGTATGGGTTATTGTGGATAGACTGGCGAAATTAGTTCACTTTCTTACTGTTCGAGCTACGCAATCGATGGATAGTCTAGCGGCTAAGTATATTGATGGAGTTATTCGATATCACGGAGTGCCTGTCAGTATCATATCAGACCGTGATCCAAGGTTTACATCTCATTTTTGGAGAGGTCTACAGTAAGTTTTGGGGACCAGGTTACAGTTTAGCACAGCATTTCACCCCCAGACCGATGGCCAATCGAAGAGGACCATCCAGACTCTAGAGGACATGTTGAGAGCATTTGTTCTTGAGTTTGAGGGTGGATGGGAAAAGAACCTAGCGTTGATGGAGTTTGCCTACAATAATAGCTATCATAGCAGCATCAGGATAGCACTCTTTGAGGCATTGTATGGTAGGCGGTGTAGGACTCCTATTTGCTGGGAGGAGGTGGGAGATCGACAGATGCTTGGACCAGAAATCGTGCAGTGATCGACCGACACGGTTCGTATCATCAGGGATCGGCTTAGAACAGCTCATAGTCTGCAGAAGAGCTATGCCAATAACAGAAGGAGAGATTTGGAGTTTCAAGTTGGGGACCACATTTTCCTGAAGATATCACCGACGAAAGGGGTGATGAGGTTTGGGAAGAAGGGAAAGTTGGGCCCTAGATATACTGGTCCATTTGAGATCCTAGAGAGGATTGGTATGTCGGCATACTGGCTTGCATTGCCACCGCAGTTGGGAGGCGTTCATAATGTGTTTCTTGTGTCTATGTTGAGGAAATATCATTCGGATCCATCGCACGTTATCGATTATCAACCTTTAGAGGTTCATGCGAATTTGACATTTGAGGTACAACCCATCCGTATTTTAGCACGTCTTGAGCAACAGTTGAGGACTAAGACCATTCCATTGGTTAAGGTCCTATGGAAACATCAGACATCCGAGGATGCGACGTGGGAGCGTTATCCTGAGATGAGGGAGCGTTATCCTCACCTATTTTCATCATAAGGTATGCTTTGCGGATTTTGAGGACCAAATCCTATTTAAGAGGGGTAGGATGTAATAGTCGGGACCCTCTTATGCCGGTTTATGCTAATATTTACGTGTTTGGTTTACAGGAGAGGATAATTTTATACTATTGTGCTTTTGATTTTTATAATCCCTGAAGTCCTGCATTTAGTTTAATTTTTGAAAAGCACTTTTGAAGCATATTTGGGATTCACGCTCAACATATAAAGTCTTAATTTTTTAGTTATCTTTTATATAAAATTGGTTTGGCATTATTTGGAGTTATATTAGAAAAGTTATGGATGTTTTACCATTTGTACCCTTAGAAGAAGAAATCACGAGGTCTTCTGTTCATCGCTATTTTTAATATAGTTGGAGGCTTCTCCTGATCTTGGCTCAAACATTGATGTTGAAGTTATTTTCGTTATCTTTCCAACAGAATTGTTGCATCTAAAGTGGACTGTTGTACGAGAAGATATGGCGGTTTGAGTCGAGGCTGCGCAGAATTTTAAAGGAAGGGCAATTTGGTAATTTTGTGGGACCTATCAATTGCATTGAATTAAAGTCGGTGGAGGGTGTTGGTTGTATATGTGCGGAGAGAGAGAGAGAGTCGTACGAGACTCTGTTTGAAAAAAAAATGGGAAAAATCAAAGGAAAAATTAGAAAAATTGGGAAAAGCTTCGTTGAGCAATTTTTGTGCTGCACTGGGTAAAAATTCTTATTCTTTTCATTGTTATTCTTCGTATAGAGTTGTTTTATTCCATTTTGAATCAAATTTGTGATTTGGGGCTGGAATATGAATATGTTTTTGAGGCTGGATAAATAGGTATTTGATGGTCGATTTTACAGTATCATTTTGGGGTTTGTAGTGGGGATGTCATGTTTGTCTTGGGGGATTTGGGAATTGTTTGATTAATAGAGTTATATTTTAGTATTTGATTGAGGTTATATTTCTATTAGTGGATTCCTGTTTGCGTGGTTTAGAAGCTGGGTTAGGGCGAGTCCAGCTTGGGGTTGTTAATTGTGAGGTAAGTAACCCGATTTACTTTGCTTGTTGATTCCATTGCACGTTGTATTATTGTAAGTACTGACCGATCGATATTTGATTGTTCCATTCCATTCCATTGCATTCCATTATTTCTTCCATTCCATTCCATGTGGTATTGTTGATTCGACATTTACTTATTCCGTTCTACCCCATATTTTGAGGCTATTCAATTATATTTGATAATCAATATGATTTTGATTGTGAGTACTGCATTTAAATAACCTATTGTTGAGACATATTCCTTCATTGATGTTAGACTGTGGTTGTTAGAGATTCTAAAATATTCTTATAATTGGTCTATTTGTATCTCGGAGTTGTTCTTTATTGGATTCCAGCTTACTTTCCTTATTTATATCTCGTGAGCTTATGATTGACTTGTTAGTATCGTGAACCTTTCTTTGATCATGATATGTATCCATCTTAGTGTCTTGCCATGAACCTATGATCTGTATGCTCGTGTTGTTTGACCATGAAGCCTTGTAGTGTGATTGGCATCGTAGCTTCTATATTACCTCTTGTGTACTTGGAGTTGGATGACCATAGACCTTACAGTGAGGGTTGAGGTTTGCCTCCCTAGCGCGCATAAGTACGTACGGTCTAGCGATGGGGACTTGAGAATACCCTGCCGTGCCCGGACGTTCCGAGGGCTAGGTAGTGCTAGGTAGTGAATCCGCGGTGGACGTTCCGAGGGCCACACGTGAGGTATGTGGATATCTTGGACATAGGGGCCAAGATGGTGGGGTCTTGCAGATGGTCAATCCTACGCTTTGGACATTGGGGGCCAGAATTGTGATTTCCTTATCATTCTTGTAGAACTGTGACATTTCCACGGCCATCAGTGATTTAATTAACATCCTTTCGATTGATGGGTAATTTGAGAGTATTTGCTTTCAATCCAATTGGCCTTATCAGTTGTGAGGTGTTAGTTTGAGCTATTCATTCCGATGTTTATATATCAACGATGTTATTGTTCTCCGCTGATGCTCATACAGTGGTTCCATTTGTCATTATACTTTGACCTGATGTTTATTGAGATTACTGAGCTTGACTTTGGATGTCATTCTTGTTTTCCTTATGCGTGGAATGTCTGGGTTACTTACTAAGCATCTTTCGCTCATTCCATTCTATTTTCTCTTATTTTTGCAGAGTAGAGGTGGGGTTGGTGGACGTTGGCTTAGTCTTCTTTTGGTGCAACGTCCAACTGGTGTTAGGTATATATAGATGTGTATATGTGGATGTTTTGGATCTATATATGATTATTATGGTAGAGGCTGGTCTAGCGAACCTGGCCTATGTTAAAATGCTCTGTATATATAGATGATTGTATATGAGGTGTATTAGATGCTTTGTTGACTGCTTAAACTTTCCTGGGTGTGTTGTGATATAGGCGATTATACATATTTTGTTGATTATCTGTTATCCCAGGGTTGTTATCATATGCAATTATATAGGGTGGACATATCAATGTTTTAGAAAAAAAAGATTATGGTGGCATTTTAGGCACGTGACACAGGCCGCCACAATTCATTTTGTGAACATAGGGTGCTTCCTCCTGACATCGTCGTGAGTCGAAGCTACCAGGTGTTGTAGTTGTTCTGTATGGTGTCATCACTTGTAGATGCTATCGATGCGTATTGTGGTACACATCTGGCTGATGTACCGATCGTGAAAGTCCGAAAGGTAGAGGCTGCGCCGGAGAGGGCTACCGGGTGATATTGATATTGCGAGTAGGGAGTCGTCCTCCCTTTGTCGGATCCGTGTTAAAGCTTCCTGGCATTTTCAGCCACTCACTTAGCTTGTAGCTCACCCCTCGCCTATTGTTTCTTTTACAGGGGCATTGTTGGGTGTGGAGCTAGAGCTTCGCTGTGGCGTGGTCTTGCATGCGTGGAGTGTTCCGTCCGGTGGTTGGCGAGTGCGAGGCTGTCAGCAGTTCTAGAATCATTTAATTATTAATCGTGCATGTTGCACATGATGTATTTTATTTGTACAAGACTTGGCTCTTACAGGACAGTGATTGTATATTTGAGTCTTTAATGATGTTTTTGGTTTACAGACTTATTGATATTTTTATGCTTTGCATTTCAGATGAGTTATTAGTTATCATTGCTTTATTAGCCTTGTATGTTTTATATTGGCGTCATTGTTGACCTCCTTTATTGATTACTGATATTCCATATATTGCCACGCCTCGGGGACATCTGCCCTGGGGCGTGATAGCTTTCTTCAATGGAAGTCTTGATGTGTGCATCTGTATGGTGCAACTAGATGGTTTCATAGCAAAGGATCAGGAGCATATGTTGTGCAAGCTAAAGAAGTCCATTTATGGACTCAAGCAAGCATCAAGATCTTGGAACATCCGTTTTGATCAGGCAATCAAATCTTTTTGTTTTGATCAATGCCCGGATGAACCCTATGTCTCTAAGAAGCGCAATGAAAATGTGGTGGTGTTGTCTAATACTTTATGTGGATGACATCTTAATCATCGGAAATGAGATATTGGGGGTATTGTCTTTGATTAAAGTATGGTTTCTAGCAAATTTGATATGAAGGACTCGGGAGAAGCCAGTCTCATCCTTAGGATTAAGGTCATACAAGATCGCGGGAATTGGATATTGGATTTATCACAAGCTACTTATATTAACTCAGTTCTTACCAGATTTAGCATGCATGATTCCAAGAAGGGTTTTCTACCCATCAAACATGGAATTACTCTATCTAGGGAACAGTGTTCGACTTCTCCAAAGGAGATAGAGAAGATGAAAACAATTCCTTATGCTTCAGCTGTAAGAAGCCACATGTATGTAATGCTTTGTGCTAGACCTGATAATTGTTTTGCAGTTGACATAATTAGCATATATCAGTCTAACCCTGGGCAAGAACACTGGAATGCGGTAAAACATATTCTCAAGTTCCTGAAAAGGACTAAAGATTATATATTGGTTTACTAGGAAGAGAGTCTGACACTCCCATAGGGTACACAGACTCAAATTTCATGCCCGATAAGGATTCTAGAAAGTCAAGCTTGGGATGTGTGTTTACTTTGAGAGGTGGAGCCATAAGTTGGAGGAGTATCAAGCAATCATGCATTACTGACTCCACCTTGGAAGTCAAGTATGTGGCGACCTCTGATACAGCAAAAGAGGTAGTTTGATTCAGGAACTTTCTCAAGGACCTAGATGTGATACCTATGACAGAATCACTATTACACTTTATTGTGATATTAGCGGAGCTGTTGCAAATTCAAAGGAACCATGGACCTATAACAAAGCAAAACACATCGAGCATAAGTATCACTTGATACAAGAGATAATATAGCTAGGCGATGTCATTGTGACCAAGATTGCATCTGAAAACAACCTAGCAGACCCCTTTACAGAGAGCTTGACGGCCAAGTCCTTTGATCGTCATGTAGAAGGAATAGGAGTTTTATATATGGCTTCAATGTTTTAAGTCCAAGTGATAGATTGTTAGAATAGTGTTATAAAAGCCATGACTTATGTAATAAACTCAATTATTAAGATGGTCTTAGCATTTTGGTGAGAATTATTATTAACAAATGCTTGCATTATATTATTGAAATATTGTGCTTGTTTTAATTTAGTCCTTTAATTTACATTGTAGATAATCTGATGTGTAGAGTTCGTCTTACACACGAAAGATCAAATTATCGATTCCCTGTGAATTATAAATTAAGGTTCACAACCTTAGATGGACTTGGATAATCCATTGGATTAAGGTTGTAATGCAATTCATCTTACGTAATCTATCTTGATTATGAGAGACCGGTTTATAGGTTTTGAGTGATTATGCTTGTTTACTTTGTGTGTATTGAACAGACCAAATTGGGGTAATTAATTTTTGTACTGACTATATAAAATGATTTAAACCCCATATTTATTATGATTTCTTATACTATTAATCCTGAAGTGGTTCTTAAACATGTGCATTTGTTACTTATCACTTTGATTCACTAAAGAGTGAGATTATCCTATGGATCAATAGGCTTGGTGAGTTGGGTCACACGATGACACTTGTATGATGGATATTTGCTATTGATGGGATTAACGTCTCATATAGGAGATTGATGATAGTCTCTTGAGGATACTTATAAGTTTTGATCATGTCTAACCGGCATGTGGATTTAACTATTCGACATGTCAAATAAGTTAAGAGAAAGATCTCAAGGAAAATAAGATGTTATGAAATAATATTGTCAAATAATAATTATTTTCTAATGAGTATTGGAATATTAACGTGGTGAGATATTAAGCATATAATATAAGGACCTCGAGATATTATTTTGAGATTAGTATATTTGGAGTGCAGTCATAATTCTTTAGTTGATTGAATTATGACTTATGATTCTTTACGTTTTTAATTTTGGGTTGAATTATGTTACACAGGCCCTAACCTATATTTCTCCTTTAGATGCTTGCCCTAACCTATAAATATGTGGCTTCCTCTCTCTCTTAGTGGCAATTTTGATTTACATCGAAATCAAAATCCTAAACCTAGAAATCATTTAGGATCTTTAGATCCAGAAAAGGTGAAGAAAGGAGAGAAAGAGAGGAAGGGATTCCCGGTTGCTGTTTGAAGCAAGAAGGAGGCCACACTCCGTCGCGAATCTATAATATAGGAAGGACATACGACAAAAGATCTGAAGGTTCCGATCGAGCGATCTATCGTCGTCTATCAAATCAGGTCTTCCTATTCGGTAGAACTCTTATCCGAGTTCTGAAGGTAAACCCTAATTCTGACTTGTAGGGTTTGCATGAAAATGATTTCATAATTTTTTTGTTATTCGATCTATACCTCGATCGACAGATCTTGAAAATCGGGATTCATTTTTTCCAACACCTCTCACAACTCTTTAATAGTGAGGGCCATCATCCGTAAAGAAGTTGCCTCACGGATGGCTCGCGAAAACCCCTTCGAGACCCTACATAAACAAAAGAGATGAACTACTACCTTCAGTGCCTTGCCGCAGAAGATGCAAGTGACGGAGTTCGAAGGGCACCACTTGGTCCGATAAGACTTTGTAAGGAGCCGATCCCGAAATATCAACCACATGAAGACCTTCAGCTTCAGGGAATCATGGAGCTCCACATGCCTGCGAACTGGTCCCATCTTCACTCCACCGGGATGTGTGCGCTTCACCACCATTGGTAGCCTCCCTTGACTAAAAAACCACGTGCGGGATTAGGGGCCCAGCATAAAGAATCAGGATGAGCCCCAAAGACCCCATCCCAAGCCTCCAAACTCTCAAACATCAACATGAATTGGGCAAACTCGATCCGCCACAGTGAATTAATTTTTATGCAGCTGGACCTCCCAGCCCGAGCGTTGCCATCATCTGACCAATAGGAGCGCACTAAGCCATCCCTCCCAACCGCCAACTCAAATATCTTTGGGACTTCTTCGCACAAAGAAATGAGACTACACCATTGATCATGCCAGAAATGGACCTAAGCTCCGTCCTCGACCTTCCATTGCATGATTTGCGAGAATTTCGCTAATAAACCAAACACGCCCTTGCAAATAGAGGACAATCTGCCCAACAACACTCAAATAACTATAGATAATTTTATAATAGGAGAAAGTTAAATTTTTAATACCTTCAGTAGCGAAGGGTGTTGTAGTGCTCCGACATAGCCTTGTGATTACCAATGTGCGCGTTTTCGAGCAAGGATTGGCAAGAGCCAATTACCATTTGTGTGAATAATGTGTACTATTACTAACATAATAATGACCGAGCAAATGTTAATAATCACTTAGACATCATTTGGTTGCACTATTGGGCAGCTTTTGCATTTACAAGAAGCTGATTCTGCAATCGTACAATCTAACCATGTAGATAGATTTCAAGCAAATAGTAAAAACTACTATTTCCAAAAGCTGGGGGGGAGAGCTTCTTGCAGAATCAATTTATAATCGCGCAACCAAATGCACCCTTCGAAAATCTTGTTGGATCATTATACGAAATAGCAGGGGTGGAGACAGGGGGGGGGGGGCTGGTCCCCCCAAGCCTTGTGTGATTTTTTTTTTTAATATGGATATGTCTTGAAATGATGAGTTGGAATAGGTGGTTATTGAAATTGAAAAATTGTTTCATTAGCAGTCCCATATGCAGCTTAAACATTTTCTTAAGAGTAAATACTTGATTAATTAAGTATATTTTCTTATAAAAGTGAAGTATACACTCATATGTATGGAATGCATATATTTTTAGATATTATTTTTCATGATAAAAAATAAATTGAAATAGTGAAATATATATTACATTAGTGATATGGTTGCAAATAAGGTTGTAAAATGGACTGAAGCTATCAATGTCTATTGAAAATTTTGGAATTTGAATTGTGGGTTTGCATTTTTAAAAAAATTACTAAGAAAATCTAGCTTTGTTTTAAAAGATTTTGTCTCTGGTTTTGGGGTTTGAATTTTTTTAACGATTTTTTTCTTATTTTACTTTTTCAATCTATGTCATCCCATTCACTTATCCTCATAAATACCCTTTATTCCACCATTTATCCTCTTACCAAACAAGCCTTGTAGGCCTAGTTTGGCATGGGGATAAGGGGTTGGGATTAGAAAAAAATTGGGTTAAATCACTTGTTATCCTATATGACATTAAGAAAAGGGGGATAATGAATGGACAATTGTCACATTTTGAGTAAAAAATGGAGATAATTTGTTCCATGTAAAAGGTGTAACAGACTTTAAACTAATTTTTTATCTCAATTTTGTAAAATTAGGATAACATTTATGACCACCCTTCCAAAAAAATAAAAACAAAAACAAAAAAAAGAAAGAATGTGTTCCACAAAACAATATTAATGCTCCATTAATAGGAAGGGTAGATCTGCTATTTTTAAAAAAATTTAAAACTATCCCATACTTGATTCAAATACAAGATTGATGATAAGAACACAAAAAATGAGGATAATAAAAAACATTATCAATTACAATCTGGATAAAAATAATGGTTTTTTATACCCATAAATTAGGCTAACTTATCCTAAAAATTTATCCATTTAACAAACTAGGCCATAAAGCCTATGTTTCAAGGATATCCTTGTATATTTTTATGGTAGATTTATATTTATTTTAAAGATTTTTCCAAGCTTATTTTTTTCCATTTTTTTAGTGAGAGTTAAGATTTTTAAATACAAGAAAAAAAGTAAAAAATAATTTTATCTCAACCACCCATTATTTTAGGACTCTCTCAACTGCCTTAAATTATTATCATATATTTATATTATTTAAAAATGGTTATATCCCCTATAAAAACAAGTGAATTATCGAAAAACCTCTAACCCCTTACAAAGTTATTACATCTTATTATAAATCCAATAATTTAAAGTTATTGTTTCTACTAAATTTTTGGATTGCATTCACAAAAAACCTAGATGTCTCTTCTCTTATTAAAATCATTAAAAAAAATGATGTATATATAATACTGCATCATTAAATGTGGGGTTTCTATCACAATACAGCTACTTAATTCAAATGATCTACTTACTAAGTATCAGTAGATTGTAGTTTATTTTAGCATTTATTAAACACAAATACATATATATATGACATGAAATGATTGATAAAAAAATAGTACGATTGGTACACAATAGTATGAAATGATCTAAAATGAAATTGTTGGATATTGGATTGGGTTGACCCGATTAATGTCCCGTCCACATTGAATAAAAGGAGAGAAACGAGTGAGATGAGGCAGTTTTGAAACCACCCCATATTGTCGGTTATACTAAGTGCAGAGTTTCATCGGTTACAACAATAACCGCAGAGACTTTAAATCTTATTCGTGTCTCTCCCAAGAAAATAAGGATTGAATCATCTCTCCCACTGTAAATCTTGATCTTAATTGAAATCTCTCAAAGGCCACCATCTCTAGGCTTTTGAATCTGAAGGGTGGATAATAAATAAGTCTCTGATAGTCTTATCTTTATTGACTAAGAAGTTTATCGAAGGGCTTGTAATCCAAGGAAGAAGATATTTATCTGTGAAGGACTCAAATAGGTAATCCGCATAAAATCTATCTATGATGATAGTTAATATTGGTATCCGAGCCAGAAAACTTGGTTTTCGCCCCATAATAAAAAAAAGATCTTGGAATCTGTGGATTGTCTTTTTGATCTTATCATGTGAAATAGTTTGTTAACATATCTGCTTATGTTTCACATATTTGTAGATATGATTAAAGTGAAAATTAAATAAGCATGAAAACAGATCTATATTTTTAATACAATTTTTTATACAGATTTGTAGAGATCATGTTTAGTTCATATAACGTATATATACACATATCATGCTTGATGTTGCGGATATTTTTTTGGTATGATTGTGATAATCTAATTTGTTACAATTAAAAAAAAATCCGTTTTGAAATATGTGATGATATTTAGCCTCTCACAGATTTTTTTCTTTTAGTTGAGATTTAATAGGATATCATGTGTTTATGTTATTAAGATTTTAAAATTTAAATAAGTTGATATGGGAGTGGATATTCAGCCGTTGCATGTAAAGTTGATCTGCCATGCATGTTTATAGGACATGGTGGTCTAATTTAAATTACAAAATATGTGGGCATGATTTGTGATGAAATCCGAAAGCAACCCGTTGATGAAGGGATTTGAAATCTCCACTTTGTGTGTGATGAATGAAATAAAACATGTAAATGTTAAACCTCCTCTCTACGGTAAGTTGGCATATCACACTTCATCTGTTTTTTTATGCTGTTGTTGTTCATGTGAGAGTTAATATTATTGTTTATGTATATTATACACATAGTAACCCGTATAATGTATATCTTATGATAAATGAATTTCATGATATTCTTAATGTATATCAATGTATATATTTATTTTGTGATATTGGATATCATTATAATAATTAAATAAAAGAGATTTTTGTACCTCTTTGTGATTATTTTTTATTCAAAATCAATTAGATGTCTTGTTCAAATTTATGTAGTGGGAGATGATTACTAGCATAGCAAAATTTTTTATTTTGCTGTGTAAACAAGAACATGTCATGCTAATTAGATTTTTAGAATAAAAAGAAAAATATGTGTGCTAAAGTCAATCCTGTGCTTGAATGTAGTGAAATGGCCTCTATGAATGTTGTTGTTGACCTTAGTAAGGGAGAGAAATTAGATGGCACCAATTATTACATGTGGCATAAAAAATCCAATATGAACAAGAAGTGTTAGACACTTTGACCACTGCTATGATAGAACCTGAGGAAGGTAACACTACCCAACATCGCCGTGACATGGAGGCGTATCAGTCTTGGGTTAAGAAAGATCGATACACGCGCTTTACTATGTTAAGCAGCATGCACAATGATCTGATAATAGAGTTTGAGAACTCCCTCACTGCCCATGACATGTGGAACCAATTGAAGGTCACCTATGGAACCACCTCTGCAACTCGACTTCGTGCTCTTACTTTGAAGTTTGAGAAGTATACCTTGGACCCAAAACATTCAATGGTTTAACATCTTCGTGCGATGTCTGCCATGATTCGTGATTTGAAGGCTGCCCGAAGTCTCCTCATTGATGAGCAACAGGTCACTGTTGTGATTCGATCATTACATGACACATGGGGATAAATGAAACATGTCCTAACTCATAACGAGAATATCAAGACTTTTGCTGATATTGCTCGTTATTTGTAATTAAAGGTGGAGCGTCTTGGGGCGCACCGCGGGACTCTTCTTGTCGCCCAAGCGGAGCAGCGCAAGGCACCCAGGCTTAAGCGCAAGCGAAGAAAAAATGAGGGGACATCTGACAACCCTGGGTCCAAGAAACAGAATGCAGGAAAGCACCGCAGGGGTAAGTGTGCTGGAAAGAAGGACAAATCCAAGATGAAGTGTTATAACTATGAAAAACTGGATCACTTTGCTTGTGAGTGCACTGAGTCAAAGAAGGTAGACTCTAGAAACAACTCTCTTATTACATGTGTTTGTTCGCATGCATTTGTTGCTCATTCTCTCCAGGGTTGGATTGTAGACACAGGAGCAACCAGACATGTAGCCAGAGATCGAGTTGGTTTCATAGATTACAGAAAGATACTGGGGGCAGTCAATACATTACATTGGGTAATGGATCAAGAGAGGATGTTATTGGAGTTGGCACTTATCAACTCATGATGCGTTTGGGACGCACATTACTCCTTCATGATGTGCTCTATGCACCTGGTGTTCAATGTAATCTATTTTCAGTTATTTCTATGTTAGACCTTGGTTTTAATTTTTATTTTGGTGGTGCCCAGTTGGACTTTTATTCGGACAAGTTATTGTATGTACATAGTTATCTTTCAAATGGTTTCTTTATGATAGACTTAGACTTTTCCTCATATTCTTACATGGGTTATGATGATGATGCTTTAAATTCTATAAAATGGCATGCTAGACTAAGACACATAGGAAAAGAAAGAATGGCTAGACTAGCTCGAGAAGGTCTGTTGAGATATCTTGCTGATGTAACCCTACCTGTGTGTGAGTCCTATTTAGCAGGAAAAGCATGTAGGAAGCCTTTTGGAAAGGCACTTATGGCATCATGTCCTCTAGAGCTTATCCAATCAGACATTTGCGTACCTATAAATGTGAAGGCACGTCATGGTGCCTCTTATTTTCT
Source organism: Acorus calamus (assembly GCA_030737845.1). Lineage (NCBI taxonomy): Eukaryota > Viridiplantae > Streptophyta > Magnoliopsida > Acorales > Acoraceae > Acorus > Acorus calamus. Next base: position 12,439,904 of record CM060872.1, read on the forward strand.
CACATTTATAGATGATTATTCGTGTTTCAGTTATGTCTATTTGATATCTCACCATTTTGAGGCATTGGATTGCTTCAAACGCTTCATAACAGAGGTTGAGAATAAAAAAAAAAGAGAAAATAAAAATTCTTCGCACTGATCAGGGTCACGAATATTTGTTTAACGAGTTTCAAAGGTTATGTGAGGAAAAAGGGATACGCAGACAGTTAATGATTTCTTACACATTACAACAAAATGGTGTAGCAGAAAGGAGAAATCGTACCTTATTGGAGATGGTTAGATCAATGATGGCGCAAGCTAACCTCCCTATATCTTTATGGGGTAATGCTCTTTTAGCTACAGCCTACATCCTTAATAGGATTCCTTCTAAATCAATTCTGACAACCCCATATGAGTTATGGAATGGCACAAAACCTAATTTGGAGCATATGCGACCATGGGGTTGTGCTGATTTTGTTCACAACACTTCACATAAGTATGAAAAACTTGGACCTAGAGCAAAGAAACAAATATTTCTAAGATATTCTGAATGCTCGAAGGGTTATGTGATGTATGGTGAACACCCTAATGGAGGAGTAAAATAGAGTCTCGATATATCAAATTCATTAAGGATGATTTTCCCACTGTTGGTGAATTGAAGCAAGATCTTCAACTTTTTGAGTTGCAAGAATCTAAGGGAGTTACATCATCTTTGAGCGAGGGTGGGTAATTACAAACCTACCCTGAAATCGTCAAAGATAGTGGAAGTGACTTGCCTCCCAGTGGGAGTGTACCACTAGATAATCGGTCACAAGAGTCACAATTTCGTAGAAGTGAACATGGAGTTATTCCCCGTCATCATTTTGAGATTGAAGAGGAATCTGTCACGTATACTTCGTTGGATTTACGTGACATTGATGAGCCTGCTTCATATGAACAAACATTATCCTCAAAGAATTATGATGAATGGCTAGCTGCTGTGAAGGATGAGATGAGTTCCATGGATAGGAACCAAGTTTGGGACTTAGTTGATCTTCCATCTGGACATAAAACCATTGGTAACAAATGGGGCTTGATAATCAAATGAAAGGCAGATGGATCAATTTACAAATATAAGGCTCGTCTTGTGGCGAAGGGATATACCCAAAGAGAAGGTATAGATTACGATGAGACATTCTCCCCTGTGGGGAGATTCGCATCCATTCGCCTTATTTTATCTATTGTCGCATATTTAGATTTGAAACTCTTCCAAATGGATGTGAAGACTGTTTTTCTTAATGGAGAACTAAACGAGGAGATCTATATGGATCAACCCATAGGTTTTGCGGTCTAAGGACAAGAGCACAAGGTATGCTGCCTTAAACGTTCTATTTATGGCTTAAAGCAGTCTTCTAGACAATGGTACCTCAAATTTCATCAAGCTATTATCATGGTTGGCTTTGAAGTGCTTGAAGAGGACCATTGCATGTATGTCAAACAATCAGAGAAGAGCTTCCTCATTTTATCTTTGTATGTTGACGACATATTGTTAGCTAGAAATGACTTATAGATGATTGTCACCACTAAAGAATGGTTGTCCTATACTTTTGAAATGAAGGACATGAGTGAGGTAGATTATGTGCTTGGCGTTAGAGTTATGAGAGATCGATCTAAGAGGCTTATTTGTTTGTCTCAGGAGACTTACATTAAGAAGATCTGAGAACGATTTCATATGCATAATTCTACACCCATTGACACTCCAATCGAGAAGGGACACAAATTAAGCCTTTATTTTTGCCCTAAAATTGAAGAGGAAAAGAAGGGAATGACTAGGATTCCCTATTCAAGTGCAGTGGGTAGTCTGATGTATGCTATGTTGTATACTCAACCCGACATTTATTTTGCGGTTGGCATGGTCAGTCGTTACCAGAGCAATCTAGGACATATGTATTGGAAAGCAGTTCAAATGATTAATTTTCCATTACATTCATGGGACTACGGATCTTGTTCTTTGCTATCAGGGTGAAGACATGAGATTGAAGGGATATAGTGATGCAGATTGGGCCAGTGATACAGATGAGTGTAAATCCACGATGGGTTACGCATTTTTGCTTAGTGGGGCTGCCATTTCTTGGTATAGTAAGAAACAGTCTTGCATTGCCTTGTCTACAATATGTTGCCTGTTCAGTAGCTGTACAAGAGGCTGTTTGGTTGAGGAGATTCTTTCAGCAACCTAGGGTGACGGCTCTTGCGAATGAAGCCGTCATGATTCATGTTGATAGTATGGCCGCTTTGACATATACAGTAAAGATCCTAAGTATCATGGAAGAACCAAACACATAGACATTCGTTTTCACTACATTCGTAATGTTGTAGCACAAGGATAGGTGATCCTAAAGCATATATCTACTAGTCAGATGGTGGTTGATCCTCTTACAAAAGTCACTCCTAGAGATGTTTTTCAGACTCATGTTAGGGGTTTGGGGCTACATAGACTTTGATATGTATTTTGGATAGTTTTATTGACTTTGTTGTATGATGATTGACATCTTTGGTCATGTGTGGTGCATTGATGTTTATGAATTTATATTATGACTTTTGACACTATGACTAGCACATATTGTTGATGTCATCAGGCTTAGATCAACCTACTCACACAGGTGATCACCCTGACGCTTAGATAGTGAGCAAGATGAGACTAAATTTTTAATGTTTGATGGCAGTTTAAATAATTTTAATATCGCCTTCAGAGCCGAATATGATGTCTTAGACAAACACTTGGTTAGTGATTTTCTAAGAATCTCAAGTTAGGCGCCCGTATGGCGACTAGACTAAGATTCGTACGACGCTTTGAGTGTGGCATACCCAAATCTAGTGAGAGCTCCGTCGTAGCATATACATCATACTGTATGTGCTTTTGATGACCAATAAGGGAATGGCTAGATTGATCCCTATTCTAGCATTGTGTGAGTCCTTATAGACCTATTAATGGTCCAACTCATGCTCTTAGGACGTGGAACTATACTATGAAGTAAGGATTGATGTCGCTGCTTTAGTATGTCATCCAAGAATTATGAATAATACGATCCAGCGGAGCATATCTAGGAAAGTGGTCAAGTCTAAATGGATTAGCATGAGGATCTAGGGAATGATTGTCTGTTATCATACCCATGTTTTGTAGCTCAAAGTCCGGAGGATTATGTTAAATATGTTTTGACATAATCTTGAGTACAAGAACATTGAATGAAATTGAGTATCGTTTTGAGTTATAATTCACGAGGGGTTAAAAGATGCTTAATTGGTGTGATATGACAATTTGGGGCATATACGAGATATTTTGAGTGATGTGATATGTTAGTTAGATGGTGACTTAATATAGCACTCCTATTTTGTATCTTCTCGTCAGGTCGCATGCTTCATTTTCTGTATGAAGAAAGGATTGAATATAAGATGTAGACGAGATGCTTATAGAGATGAAACTGAATGTGGACGAGTGGGAGATATTGGATATTGGATTGGGTTGACCCGATTAATATCGCGACCACATTGAATAAAAGGAGAGAAACGAGTGAGATGAGGCGGTTACGAAACCACCCCATCTTGTTGGTTATAGTAACTGTAGAGTCTCGTCGATTATAACAGTAACCGTAGAGACTTTAAATCTTCATCGTATCTCTTCCAAGAAAATAACGATTGAATCATCTCTCTCACTGTAAATCTCGATCTTAATTGAAATCTCTATAAGGCCACCATCTCTGGGATTTTGAATTTGAAGGGTGGATAACAGATACATCTCTGGTAGTGTTATCTTTATTGACGAAGAAGTTTATCGAAGAGCTTATAATCCAAAGAAGAAAATCTTTACCTGTGAAGGGCCCAAATAGATAATCCACATAAAATCTATCTATGATGATAGTTAACATAAATGAAATAACACAATTCTTATAATATGATACAGAATAGTATGATTAGATAATATCAAATAATGTGACCGATGTTATATCATACGAGATTCTTATAATATGATATAGAATAGTATGATTAGATAATGTCAAATAATGTGACTGATGTATATCATACGATACGGTACAAAATTTGTAAGAATTTTAAGATCGAAATAGTAAAGAAAGGGTTACATACGCTATGTCTTTCAAAGGTTTTAATAATTGACAAGTGACGGTCAATATGAAACATGTTAATGTGTATGATCCGATGTGACATTCTCACCCACAAACCCACAATCAATATAAGTGAAATTTTATATTCTTGTTTTACGAGTATAATACACCACACATCTTCTTTCACAAAACATTACATATGTACACCGCGTGACCTCACGTTAAAAACAAAAAACAAAAAAATAAAAACCATAAACATTTTCACGTAGATTTACAAGCCCCTCCTGGGGTAGACCGTGACGGTGAGAGGCGAGGCCATCTCGCAAGACAGCCTCAGCACCTCCGTCAGATCGACGGGCACGCCATCCGATGCGCGCCACGTGTACTCGTGCAGAAGCGTTGCGACCCAGAACCCGACCGTGGTCAGCGCGAGAGCCTTCCCCGGGCAGCTCCTCCTACCCGACCCGAAAGGCGCGATCCTCAGATCCGACCCGAGAACCGAGAACTCCATCTCAACTGTCGCTCTCCCTCCCCCATCGGAAAGGAACCTCTCCGGCGCGAACAACTCTGGTCGGACCCACACGTGCGGGTCGCGCATGATCGCCCACATGTTCACCATGGCTGTGGTCCCCGCTGGCACGTGCCATCCATCAACGGTCGTATCGGATGTCGCCAACCTGGCCCACGACAGCAGCGGACCCGGCGGGTGCATCCTAAGCACCTCCTTGATGACTCCCTGGGTGTACGTCAGCTTCGCCACGTCAGCTTCCGCAACTGGACGAGACCTCCCCACCACCAGATCCAGCTCCGCCTGAGCTTTCGCTTGTACGTTCGGGTGTAGAATAAGCCTCGCCAACACCCACTCTATCAACACTGCCACCGTGTCCGTCCCTCTAAATATCATCTCCTGTAACAAAACGACAAAAAGAAATAATTAACGAACCGACGCTACTTGAGTGATTCCAGAAACTTCTTTTTCCAAAATAAAATTTTTTGGCTTACCCAGAGAACCGCGACCATGTCGAGGTCAGACAACTTTTCGGACCCTTGAAGGGAGAGGAGGATGTCCACGAAGTCCCCCGTTTGTTGACCAGTACCGGTTCGGCTCAAGTGCTCGTCGATGATCCGGTTCACGAACCGTTTCACCCTCGGCACGAGACGGGAGCACCTGAACCGAATCCTCTGGAGGTCGAGCCCGGCAAGAACCGGGAGGTGGTCGGACCAGTTGAGCTTCCCGAGAAGCTCGTAACCTTCATCGACCAACCCACGAAGCTCCCTCACCTCTTCGCTCTCCCCGAACAGTTCATACTTCTTCCCAAACACGGAGCCCATTATGTTGTTCAGCGACGCGCGCTTGAGGATCTCCCGCACGCGGAAGCCGCCTTCGCCGTCGGAAAGACGACGAGCGAGGGCCTCGACCATGTCCGCGGCGATCTCGAGGCGCCTCGCCTCGGAACCCGCGATCTGCCTCGGGCAGAAGAGGTGTGTGGCGGCGATGGCCCGCAGTTTCCTCCAGTAGGTGCCGTAGGGGGCGAAGCCGATGGCGCGGTGGAACATGAGGCCGTACGCGGTCTCCTTGATGGGACGGTCGGCGAAGGCCGAACGGTTGAGGATCTCCCTCGCGACGTCCGGGTGGGACGCCACGATAACACGGGTCTCACCGAGGCTGAACGCCATGAGCCGACGCGCACCGAGCCGGTCCGCGACGTCGGCGAGGTTGCGGTGGGCGAGGCCCGCCATGAGTCCCATGGCGCCGAAAACGGGGAAGCCCCTCGGGCCGGGGATGGGTTGGGAGCCCGCGTCACGGGGTCTACCGAGCCAGTGTTTGCCCCAGGCCGGGCCGCCTTGATGGGCCCAGTGGAGGAACACAGTGGCCAACCATGATAGCATTAAAAGGAGAGAGAAGGAAAGGAGGTTCAAAGGGGAAGAGACGCCGCATTTCACAGCGGCGGCGAGGGGGAGGGCCCACAAACTCTCGATTGTGGTTTCCATGACCGAAAATGGAACTCGACCGAGGTTTCGTTGATGAGAGTAAAAATGGAAGGTCGGTGCCCGCTTTATAGCGGGAGGGAAGGTGGAGATTCTTATTATTATATATATATGGGATCCGATTACGTGCGGTGTGCGGTCGGTGCGGTGCGCGATCACGGGCCGTCGATCACGGGTCCATCGCATCGGACGGTCGGGTGCGATTCACGTCGACCGTTGGATGCGATGGACCCGCGATCGAACGGTCCACGTCGTAAACCGCACCGACCGCACACCGCACGTAATCACGACCATATATATATATATATAATAACTGCGATTCAATAAAACGAGAGAGCTCCGTAAGTGTGCGCGCGAACAAAGGGGGAATGAACGCCACGTGGCAGTGGCCTAGCAGTACGTTGTCGGGTGGAGTTGCACACATGATGGACCATGCATGTGTGGCATGGGTCACATGAAACTCATCAAGGATCGGGACGGCGCTGCCACTCTTTACGAGGCGGTGTTTTTTTTTTTTTTTTTTTTGGGTAAATGGTCGAAATGCTCCTGAATTGACCCTCTCGTTTTTTCTCTACTCCTGAATTATTTGAAAAAATTTTTTACTTTTGCAAACCGGTTCTATTTTTTTTTTTTTTTGCCCCTCATCCTTACCACATCACATTTGTTTCATAAACTACCCCCTCCACCTTTATTTTTTCCCCCAAAATCTGTGTAACTTCCCCCCAAAACCATCTTTTCTCAAATCACCTTCTTTACCCCCCCCACCTAATCATCCATGCACCACTTTATCACCACCACCACCGTCGCCTTTATTGAGGGTCCGCCGAAAACAATCGGAAAAGTACAAAATGGTAACAACATTGTCATAGAAGCTAAAGTTTGGGTTCATAGGGGCAGGACGGATGGTCGGAGATCATATGGAAGGGCTTCATCTCTCCCTCCAACATTCACACTGCTGATCCAATCTCCAACAGCCGTGACGTCTTCACCACCTTCATGTGTTTGCCTCTATCAATAAAAAAAGAGAGGATTTTTGCCTACATCTGTGTTGTGTTTGTGAAATAATCTAAGAGTCAATGAAGTTTTTTTTTTTTTTTTTGAGGATTCTCTTTTTGGGTTTTTTGGCACTTTTAAGATTTGGGTACATGTAGAAAAGATTTAAACAATATTTTAGAAGTAACACATTGCATAGTTATGACGGCACAATGTTGTCACCGTCTCTATTGAGGGCTTCCCGAAAGTAACTGGTATACATTTTGTAATTGATTATAATTTTTTTTGTAAATAGTCATTTATATATATGTAAATTGATATTATAATACTGTAATTGATCATTATATTTTTGTAAATTTCTTTGATTGCTAAGTAAATGAATCAATAAATATTTCTATGAAAATATTATAGTTGTTGACATTTATATGCTTCCATTTTTTTCACTTTTAAGATTTGGGTATGTGTAGAAAAGACTTAGATGATATTTTTTAAAAGTAATGGATTCGATGGTTATAACAATCCCTTGCTACTTCCTCTATTGAGAGCTTGTTGGAAATAATTGGTATACATTTTGTAAGATTGTTTACAAACATTTTTGTAATTGGTTATTTATATATCTGTAAATCGATATTAAATTATTGTAATTGGTTATTATACTTTTATAGAGTTATACGTCAAATCTTAGTTTAATATTTTGTAATTGGTTATGTAATGTTGTAGTTTCTTTGATTGCTAAGCACATAGATCAAGAAGTATTTCTATGAAAATAATACAGTTGTTGATATTTATAAGTTCCATTTATTTTTATTTTTTTGCACCTTTAAGGTTTTAGATGGTATTTTAGAAAGGATTCAATGGTTACAACTGCGCCTCGCCACTACCTATGTTGAGGGTCTATCAGAAGCAACTAGTATATATTATGTAATTGTTTATAAAGTTTTTGTAATTTGTCATTTATATATCTGTAAATTGATATTATATTCTTGTAATTGATCATTACATTTCTATGAGTTTATTTGTCAATCTTTAGTTTAATTTTATTGGTAATGTAAACATATTATTACTTATATTGTTCATATTGTTAAATGAAAATTTATTTAGGTGTTTAACTGATTGTTGCATCTTTAATGTAGCTTGGCCAATGCGTTCTTTCTTATGAAGTATGTTAAATGCCTAGTTCGAAGGCTTCTCAGCGAGTTCAATTTCATCTAGGAGGACATGAAGAGGATCAAGGAAGAACATCAACTAATTTAATTAGGATATGCAAACAAGGTCATAATTCAAAGAGTTGATGTATTTATTTTAATAACACTTTGAGAATGTGTCTATAATCATTTTATATTTAACCATTTTATGTATGTTATATGCATTTATAGGTGATAATTACATGTCTTACAATTCATAAATTTATTGTGATGATAATAAGAATATATCTAGAGCAATTTTGTGTTTAAACATATTTCTGTACGTTAAATGCTGTCTATAGGTTACTATTAAATATTTGTAATTATGTATATAATTTCTGTATGCATTACATTATATTTATGTACATCTGTAACTCAATCTGTAAAGGGTAGATTAGGTATTATGAAAAGTTGGGGGTAAAAAAAAATAGGACAACACTGCAGGGGTAAAAAAAATTCAAAAAATCGAGGGGTACAGAAAAAATGAGAGGGTCAGTCCAGGGGCATTTCGATAATTTACCCTTTTTTTTAGATTGTAGCCACGCGTTGTGTGTTTTGCTGTAGAACAATCGGTGACGCCGCCTGTTTAACATTTCTGAAACTGGCCCTTTGCGATGGGTGTTCCGAATACGCAACGGTGCGGTGCAACCCCAATAACCGTACATACTTTTTTTTTTATGTTTTTTTTTTAATTTATTTTTTAAAATGGTTCAAATGCTACTTGATCAATTGTCTAATTTTTTTTTCTGCTCTTCGACAATTTTTTTATTTATCCTTAAAATCTGATCCTATTTTTTTTGTTTACTAGTTACATCTCATTTTTATACCTAAACTATACTTATCTGTAAATTAGTATTACATATATGTAATTAATTGTTAAATTTCAGTAATTAGTTATTATATTTCTGTACTTTATATGTACTAAATTTAGTTCCATATATGATATTACATATCTATTTTGTAAATTATAGTTTTTGTAATTTCTGTTGTAATCGTTATGAGAATGATAGATGATATTATATGTCAATTGTAGATTATGTCATTTGACATTACATTTGTAGTTTTTGTTGTTGTTGTTATATAAATGTTAGTTTCTATAATTGTTTAGTAAATGGATCAAGAAGTAATTCTACTAAAATAATACGATTGTTTATAACTTTTCAGTTCGAATTTATGTTATTACTAATTTTGTATATATTGTTAAATGAAAATTTATTTAGGTGTTTGACTGTTTGTTATATTTTTATGTAGCTTTGAAAGCCCGTTATTTGTTATGAAGTACATTGAATGTCTAGTTCAATTACCTTTCATTGGGTTTCATTTCACACAATAAGACATTAAGAAGATTAACGAAGAGACAACAACTGATCTTTAATGAAGAAAACATTGTAATTCAAGCAATTGATGTATCTATTTTAATAAAACTTTTAAATTGTATCTATAACAATTTTACATACGTTGAATGCATGTACAGATGATAGTATAATAATACTGAGAATGTATATATGACCATTTTGTGTTTAAACATTTTTGCCCGCTTTAACATTTTTTGAAGATAATTATTAAATATATGTAACTGTGGAGGTAAAGATATGCACTAAGACACGTGTCGTATTAAGGCGATATGTGGGCCACCTGGCGAAAGGCCCATTAGGCCCGATCCATGAAAACGCGACGCCATCCCTAATGCTAACGTGACTGGACTTAATGATCTATTCGGACAACCATGTCTCGAGAAGAAGTGACCTCGAGTGATCTAAGGCACAACCAGACAACAGGCCTGGTCGGGCGACCTTATCACTCAGGTGCAAGTAATCAAAGGCACGTCCAGACGACAGGTCTGGTCGGTCGATCTTATTACTCAGATACAAGTGATCTAAGGCACGACCAGACGACAGGTCTGGTCGGGCGACCTTATCACTCAGGTGCAAGTAATCTAAGGCACGTCCAGATGACATGTCTGGTCAGTCGACCTTATTACTCAGATATGAGTGATCTAAGGCACGTCTAGACGACAGGTCTGGTCGGGAGACCTTATCATTTAGGTGCGAGTAATCTAAGGCACGACTAGACGACAGGTCTGGTCGGTCGATCTTATTACTCAAATACGAGGCAGTCTAAGGCACGCCCAGACACCAGATCTGGTCGATCGACCATACTTCTAGGTAAGGCACCAGAAATGTAACACGCGAACAGATTTAGAAATGGTCAGAAGACCAGCAAACGTCTGTAACTACCATGTTGGTACTTAATGCTCATTACCACCATAACATGGGTAATTAAGGACGACATGGAGATTAAATGCAAGGAACGTTTCCCTAAGAAATAGCCTACTATTTATTAGTGGCAAAATGGTTACAAAGTAACTAACTGAACTACGTGAGACTTGATCCCCCGGCGGGTACGTAGGCAACCTATAAAGAGGTCGCGCGACAGCACTCTTACGGCCATCAGATGATCCATCGATCAATAGATGAGATTCGAGATTCCTAACTTAAGGCAATCAAGAATGGTCAAGGTGACAACTTAGTCCTCTGTGACAGCCAGGCACAGTCTCTCCTTTTCCACCAACAAATCCCATTTTCATATAATCCTTCCACTAAAAATCCTTTATTCAAATCCTTTTTGAAGTTTCTAATCCCATAAATCATAAATTTAACTGTGAGGGAAAAATATCCTCTTTAGTTTGGCGCTGTCTGTGGGATACGGAGCAAAACGCCAAAAGTTCACAATGTCAAACCCACACGACATTCCCGAAGGAGGTCAGCAAGACGAGAATATCCACCCAATCAGCACTGGGGGTAACCTCCAAGTTAATGCTGAGGGCGGCTCACCCGGAACCTTGACAAACCAAGTCCAAGACCTCATGTGAGCAATGGAAGGTTCACAGGAGAACCTGTTCATCCGGTTGCAAGGTTTAATGCAACAAATGTTCGAGGCTTTGATGCAATAGTTCCACATGAACGGGCATCAGAGGCAACCAGCATTGGAAGAAGTTCATCCACCAGTTTCGGCACTTCCTCATGCTAATGTCAAAGTTTTGGAAAGGGAGTACTTCTTCCTCTAATCAGAGGCAACGGTCCCGACGGCGTTCACGTACTCTGTAGGTGGGTTGTCCACCTCATGAAGATCAGAGGCGCGGTCATTCTCCCCACAGAGAACGATCCACCCGAAGGAAAGCTTCGTGAAGGCAAGGGCATCAGGAGCGGTCGGCCTTGCGCGAAATGTCTGGTAGATGCCAGCGCGATTCTCCGCCTCCTCAGCCAACAAGGGGAGTAGTCACGCTGCCCCGCCATACCTTGTGCTTTGAAGTACATCGCATTTCCAGCCAAGAAATGGCGGATCGCACGATACGGGGGTTCACATCCCCGTTCAGCATGGAGATCCTTAGAGAACGACTGCCACACAGGTTTGTTCAACCCAAGTTCAAGTTGTACAATGGCACGACAGACCTTTATGATCACATTTTGGCGTTCCGTCACTCCATGGCATTGTACGAGTTATATGATGGGATGATGTGCTGCCTCTTCCCCTCTAGCCCTGAAGGGGCCGCATTAACTTGGTTCCATCTTCTTCCACCCGCGACAATCAAAACCTTTGAAGAGCTCAGAACCATGTTCGCCGAGCACTTCATCTGTAGCGGGTGGAGGAAGAAAGATTTGGGGGATCTCATGAAGATCTGGATGAACATGGGAGAGACGATTCGATAATATGTCGATCGTTTTCACATACTGAAGTTTGAAGTGGAGGACTGCAACGAGGATGCTGCGGTTATGACTTTTCGGAATGACTTACCAACCAGAAACAGCCTCAAGGAGTCACTCATCAAACACACTCCTTCTGATTTGCGGGACCTGATGGGGCGTGCTGAAAAGTACACCAAGAGGAGTCCAGACTCCTGAAGCAGGCAGCGGCATCTTCAAAGTCATCTCCTGCTTCCACCTCTCCACCAAACATGTCCGCTCAAGAATTTCGCCCGAAGGAGCAGCGGGGCGAGAAGAGCAGGTGGTCAGGTACCTGAACCAATGAAGTGCGTGAGGGTCAGGGAATGTACTTCAAGATTCCCCCGTCCTAGATCCTATCTAAGATCCAAAGGTAACCTTGATTCAGATGGCCTGCCCCCATGAAGAGTGATGAGTCAAAGCGAGACCAAAGCTTGCACTGCGACTATCATAAGAGCGTCGGTCACACCACCGACGGCTGCCGAATCCTCCGGGCATTCCTGGAGAACCAAATCCAGAAGGGTCACCTGAAGGAGTACGCTCCAGCGTAGATCGCCTCCAACCCCAACGTTTAGCATGTAACAAACATCAGCCCCAACACCATCGCTGGGGTCATTGACGTCATATTCAGGGGTGTTCCTCACTTCACCTCGCTGAAGAACGCCAGGAGGGATTCAATGAAGATGCAGGTGTCGTTCGAGATGATGCAGATCGACTAGGAGATAAAGCTGGTCGTTAAAAGGCCTCAAGGAGATGACAATAGCGTCATCACTTTTTCTGATGTTGACCTGGAAGGAGTCCAAGCCCCACATTCAGATGCTCTAGTAATCACCGTACGCATCTCCAACTTTGACGTGAAAAGGATCCTTATAGACATTGCAAGTTTCGCCGATATCCTTTTCATGAAGCCGTTCCTTCGGATGGGACTGAAGGCCGCAGACCTCTATCTGACAAAGGACCCCTTAGTCACCTTTAACAGAGCACGAGTTTTCCCAGTTGACCGCATCATGCTTCCCGTCCGAGAAGGGAATCAAACGGCTGTGACGGACTTCACAGTCATGGACCTCCCGTCCCCGTACAACGCAATCATCGGGCGATCCTAGCTCACAGCAATTAAGGCAATTCCATCCACGTATCATCAACGTATCCATTTTCCCACAAAGCGTTGTTATATGGCGGCGATGGCCGAAAAGTCTGCCGAAGTAGAAGAGCTACCTGAAGAAGGGGAGATCCATCCAAAAAGGTAGCAATTACTTCATGATCGGATCAAGGCCGACAAGCGCCGACCCGGTCCCGGAGACAGGGTTCTTGAAGACCTAGAACAGGTCCCAATAGACCCACTTGATCCCGAGAAATATTTTCTCGTCGGGAATTTGCTCTCTGCAGAGGAGAGAAAGGCGATACTCGATCTCCTTGTGGAAAACAAGGATGTGTTCGCCTGGAAACCACAGGACATGCCAGGGATCGACCCCGAAGTGGCACATCATCGCCTGTTCATTTCTCCGACCTTCCGTCCGGTTCGACAAAAGCAACGACAGACCAATGTTCATGTTGATGCGGTCCGAGATGAGGTGAACAAGCTCTTAGCCGCTGGATTCATCCGCGAAGTGCGACATCCAGAGTGGCTGGCTAACACGGTGGTAGTCCCGAAGAAGAATAAAATGTGGTGAGTATGCGTAGACTTCGCCGACCTGAACAGCGCATGCCCAAAGGATAGCTTCCCACTTTCGAAGATCGACCAGCTGGTGGACTCCTCATCAGGTAACGAACTAATGAGTTTCATGGACGCTTATTCAGGCTATCACCAGATCCCAATGTACGAGCCCGACCAGGAGAAAACAGTGTTCATAATGCCCACTGGCATTTATTGTTATAAAGTAATGTAATTCGGGTTGACAAATGCTGGAGCTACATATTAGAGGTAGGTGACCCGAGTCTTCCGGCACCAGATCGGAAAGACCATAGAGATCTACATCGATGACATGATGGTCAAAAGTGCTGACCGAGTTGATCACCTGATTCATCTTGAAGAAGTCTTCGCTGTGTTGATAAAGTATCGCCTCAAACTAAACACCACCAAATGCTCCTTCGTAGTCACCTCAGGTAAATTTTTGGGGTATTTAACGATACAGCAAGGAATCGAGGCCAATCCCGATTAGATTAAGGCGATTATGGAGATGGAACTTCCTCAGAACAAGAAGGAAGTACAAAAACTGGTCGGGATATTAGCCGCGCTCAAACGGTTCATCTCCAGGGCCATCGACCGGTGTCAGCCATTCTTTCAATTGCTGCGAAAAAGCTCAAAAATTCGAATGGACGCCAGAATGCCAGAAAGCATTTGAGGAAGTCAAGAAGTACCTCAGCACGCACCACTTTTGGTGAGTCCTTCCATTGGAGATGTTCTACTCCTCTACATTGCAGCGTCCGAGCATGCCGTGAACTCTACATTATTGAAGGATGTTGACCACGGGCAGAGGGCCATCTACTTTGCCAGCAAGGCACTCAGTGGAGCAGAAACCAGGTACTCCCGTATCGAGAAACTTGTGTTCGCTCTACTTGTATATGCTCGGAAATTGCGCCACTACTTTCAGGCCCATTCAATACATGTTATCACCAACTCACCTCTCAAAGCCGTGTTACGAAAGGCAGACGACGCGGGTCGATTGCTAAAATGGGCGGTGGAGCTGTCAGCCTTTGACATCCACTATCGGCTAAAAAATGCAATCAAAGGACAGGTGGTTGCTGACATCATCGCCGACCTCACACTCAAAGAACAACAAATCTGCGCCATCTCTGATTACAGGCCTATTCCCTGGACACTCCATGTTGATGGGGCATCCAACCGAAAGGGGTCAGGAGCTAGGATGATTTTGCAAAGTGAAGACGGATTCCTCTTCGAGCATGCGATCAAGCTGGGGTTCGATGCTTCCAACAATGAAGCCGAATATGAGGCTCTCATCGCCGGCTTGTAATTTGCTATAGACCTTGGCACCAATAAATTATCAATCTATAGCGATTCCCAACTCATGGTGTGCTAGAGCACAGGAGAGTACCAGACGAAGGATGATCACATGGCGGCCTATCAAAGCCATGCACGCACTCTGCTGGCACAGATCGACCAGTAGGAGATCCGTGCCATCGACCGTGATCACAACGCTCAAGCTGACTTCTCAGCGAATCTGGCAAGTGGTCTGGAAGGAAGACCATCTCGAGATGTCTGGGTCAAATTTTTGGGAGAACCAAGCATCGCTCACCCCAAGCAGGTTATGGCGGTGGAGTCAGAATCCCCAGAAGTGACTTGGATGGACCCCATACTGTCTTTCTTGAAGGACGGACACCTCCCGACAGACAAGGAAGAAGCCAGGATGATCAAGACCCGATCAGCTCGGTTCTCAATCTCCGAATAGAGGGTGCTATACAAACAGAGCTTCAAAGGTCCACTCCTCAGGTGCGTCACCATCGAAGAGGTCGGGGAAGTACTAGAAGAAATGCATTCCAGAATATGCGGTTGTTATACGGCCTCAAGGTCTTTGGCAAAGCGCGTATTGACCGCAGGATACTTCTGGCCCACCTTGGCACAAGACACACTTAATCTTGTCAGAAAGTACGACAAGCGTCAGCGATTTGGTCCATTGATCCACCGACCAGCAGGGGACTTAAATACCCTGTCAAGCCCTTGGCCATTCGCACAATGGGGGTTCGATATCGTCGGACCCATGCTGTTAGCACCATCACAGAAGAGGTTCCTCCTTGTCGCCACTGACTACTTCACCAAATGGGTGGAGGCTGTGGCCCTTGCCAGGATCCGCGACATCGAAGTACAGGGTTTCCTTTAGAAAGAGATTGTATGTCGATTCGGGGTACCGAACACTATAATCTCTGATAACGGGACGTAATTTGACAATGCCACGATTATGGAGCATTGCGAGGAGCTGGGAATAAAACATCTTTTCTCTTCTCCTCGCTACCCTCAAGCGAACGGCCAAGCAGAAATCACCAACCGAACCATCCTAGACGGGATCAAGAAGTGGATCGATGCGGCCAAAGGTAACTAGGTGGACAAGGTTCCTTCAGTACTTTGGGCATATCGCACCACGACACGGTGAGCCACATGGGAGACTCCGTTCTCTCTGGCCTTCGGTGTCGAAGCGGTTATCCCAGTGGAACATGGGATTCCAACCTTTCGAACCGAAAGCTTTGAACCTGAGGCCAATGAAGTAGTCTTGGCGTCTGAACTCGATCTGAGGGATGAAAGAAGGGAAGCAGCCTCCATCAAGATGGCCAATTACCGGAACCAGATCGCTCGAAGCTACAACAAAAGAGTTTCACGATGAAGCTTTCGAATCGGTGACTTGGTCCTTCAAGAGGTATTCTCCGAATTCCAAAAACGATCAGATGGTAAGCTCGGATCCAGTTGGGACGGACCCTATAAGGTCGCCGGACTAGGCCCCAAAGGTGCTTACTATCTATAACGAATGAATGGAGAGGCACTCATAAGACCTCGTAATGTAATGTATCTGAAAAAGTATTACTTTTGAAATGAAAGTTATTTGCATTATTTCTAGTCATTATATGCATTATATGCCATGTGAATAAATGCTCGTTCGAGGTTGCGCTGTGAAACTAGTTTTAAAACTTGACATTCTTACGAGAGGTCGCGAGATAAGCACTCTCAACCAGGATGTTGCACTCCTAAGAGGTCACGAGATATAACTCTCTAGGAGGTCACGCGATGGACCAGTTCAGGTCATTGGATGAGCACTCTTTTCAAGAGGTCGCGCGGGGGACGCCCCATCCATCGATTACACTCGAGTAAAAGGCTAATGGTGAGACACATAGGTTACACTCACGTAGGTGAGGTCGTTCGAAGTATAAGCTTCCCCTATGCTCACAGTGAGACACATATGTTACACTCACGAAGGTGTGGTTGTTCAAAGTAATGCTTCTCCTATGCTCACACGGTCTAAACGGGCTCAGGCCATACGACCGACATTTGGAGGTCGTGCTGTAGGGACGAGCGGAATTAGCCTCAGGGCTTAAATTTTGAAAGGGTCCAGACCCTCTTGTCCCGAGCACTCCACCATCATAGCACGACAAGGAGCGCCCAGGACATCCTTGGACGATGAGGGTGAAAGGAATAAAGATCCATTGGCTATCAAGGACCCAAGCTCACAATGTCTAAACGGACTTAGGCCACAAGACTAGCATTTGGAGGTCGCGCGGTAAGGACGAACAAAATTAGCCTCCGGGCGCAAAATTCTGAAAGGGTTCAGGCCCTCTCGTCCTGAGCACTCCACTGTCATACGATGAGGGTGAAACAGATAAACATCCCTTACGCTCATATGGTCTAAATGGGCTAAAGCCGTACGACCAGCCTCTAGAGGTCGCGCGGTAGGGACGAATAGAATTAGCCTTTAGGCATAAAATTATGAAAGGGTCCATGCCCTCTCGTCCCGAGCACTCCAAAATTTAGTTTTCTTGGTTTCAAAGAGTTCTGACTTAACGGAGGTCGCGATGACGAGACATAAAAAGGGGCCAGCCTGCTGAGGCACGACCTTTTAATCTCGATAATAAACACTCCAAGCATTCAAACCATCCAGAAAACAATAAAGCAATATAAGGAAAAGTCATTTGTGAAAACATTATTCTTTTACAAGCAAAAAGAGGCACAGGTTTGAAACTGAGCCTCAGAGCCAACAAGGGCAACAGAAGGAGATTCAACAATAATGCGAGAAGATACATCGTTGGATCTATCTTCATATCCTTGAAGATATCCACGGTCATAGCTCTTCTCGACGTCAGACTTCAAAGAATTGGTGATCTCGTTCACCTGATCCTTCAGCATCGCCAAGGCATCGCTTCGCCCCTTCTCCAAACATTGATCAAAAGCAGAGGCGCGATCCGTTCCCAGTTCACAGAGTTTGACCTTCTGCTCCTGCACTTCCCTGGACAAGGCTTCAACTCGCTCCTAAGCAGTTTGCGCCCGCAAAGAAAGGGAGGTCTGATCCAAAGAATGGGAAAATCTCTACTCAAGGAGCTCCCTGACTCGTTCCTCAGCAACTTTAGCCCGAACCAGGGCGATGGAGGCTTCTCTGCGAGCAACAGATTCAGCGAGCTCCAAGGAACGGCGAGCTTGATTCATGATCGCTAACTGCTCATCGACCGAATTCAGCTGCGCTTCCCTTCAAAGAGCCAGTCCTTGGGTCGCCCAGCACTTGCTAGATGACAAAGTTCTGAAGTACAATTGGTCAGTACATGGAGGAAACGAGGTCTTTGAAGAAAGGTATGAGCCAGTCACATTATAGAGGCTCAAACCGAGCCGAGCAAACAGCGCGTCAGTTGTAGCCCGAGGTGCGCAAACCAGATCATCCTCAAGAAGACAGCCCTTGAGTCGAGCGCTAATATATTCCCTGCTGGCGCGATCAGCGGAAGAATCTCTGGACAAAGTCCCAGCCGGTGTCGTAGGGATGGAAGCCAAAACCAAAGAAGCATCAGACACGTTAGGGCTGTCCGCACGGTGGGGCTCCACACCCACCACAACGACTGGGGGCATTCCTGCTGTAGTCAAAACAACTGGGGGTATCCCCCCTGTGCCAGAATCAATCGGGGATGCCTCCTCCACAGTCTGAATGACTGGGGGTATCCCCGCATCTGCCGGATCGACAGAAGGCGTCCTCTCGGCGGTCTTCACAACTGGAGGCACCCCTGAAGATGTCACCACAGGAGGATCAAATGTAGGGGCGTCGACTATAACCACCTCCAGTGAAAAAGGAGCCCCCACTGATTCCAGTGCGCGTCGAACCAAAGTACTGGATGGATGCCCCCCTCCCTGAGTGCATGCGGGAAGGCTGGCAGCAACCGCCTCATTTGTGAGGGAGGGTAGTTCGGAGGCTGGCGCTGCAGCAGGAAGACCATCAACCCGGTCTATCACGTCCGTCTCTTCAGACGGCAGATCAAGACGCAGGAATTTGGTCCTCGTTTTTGAAATGAGCGGCAGTCTCGGCCGCTTCCTGAAGATTGACTTACCCTTGATGGTAGCAGAACGTTCAGCCGCCTCCTCAACCGTGGTGGGAGGCAAAGTAGAAGGAGCATCGGAGCCAGCAGATCACGAAGAGGAACCAGCAGCTCTGAGAGACGGAAGGCAAAGAATTTTTCAGAAATCCCTATTCGGAAGAAACTGGGCTCGAGCAATCTGATCGGGCTTGACCAAAGACAGGTCAGGAATCCTTTTCTCTGACTCGTCTACAAGAAGAATAGAGGAGCGGTCAGCCTGATTCGAGCCAAAGAAATTGCAAAATCACGGGTTCAGTACTCACCGAGCCGGTCAGGATGAAATGAGTATGGGATAGTCGCCTTCCCATCCATCACAGGGGTCGGGAGCACCTAGAGGCCCGTCAGCTGTACCAAGGTCTTGTCCTGCCACCCGCTATTGGAAGAAGGGAGCTTGTCCTCAAGAGGAATGACGTTGGCCCTAGCTCGAAGATAATTCTCATGCTCCGTCTTTCGAAGATCGTACAAGTGACAGATGTCGTCAACACCAAGATCAAGCTGCATCTCGCGGTTGATCGTGGCGACACACATCATCACTCTCAATAAATTGGGGGAGCACTGAAGAGGTTGAAGCCTGAATCAACGCATGAAGTCCTTGACCAGCTCAGAGAGCGGGAAGAAAGAGCACTTCTCAACATCTAGGAGGGATACATGTACAGTTTGTCTGGAGAAGCGTCCTTCACGTCGTCAAAAAATTTATAAGGAGTCGGAAAGATATTGATGGAGTCCGGAACGGACAAGGTGGACTGCAACCTCTGAGCTATGTCAGTCGACATGGTAGAAATTGAGAAAAAAAGGTATGAGGTCAAGAGAGAAGAGGTATCCTTTTCTTCAAATTGCAGTACCTTCTTCTTCCGAAATTGGAGAGTTTTTATGGGAGGGAAATGTTTCCTCGAGAATCCCCCATAATCGTGATGAAGGATCGTGAAAATCGAGATCGTGGGAAGATTTATCACCAAAATCTTCTGCGAAACTCGAGGCACAGCTGATGCAAAAGGCGAGGCATCGGTTTCGGACACATGGCAAGTATTTAATTGCTACTTCCTATGTGTCACGGCGATAAGGGCATTTCGGGTCGACGTAAGCAGTTCGGGAAGTCTGATCGTGAAGTCTACTCGTGGGCGCTACTCAAAAAGCATATTCGTGGCGGTTACTTCAATGACCAGGTATCTCAACTCAGCAGACATACATAGAGGTGTCATGAGAGTCAAAGTTTTGTATCAAAAGGACATACGAGTAACGATATGAACGAGATTGAACAGAAAAAGTAATTTTTTATTCATCTGATGGATAAAGGTTACACAAAAAAAAATGTGTTCAATCTTCTGTTCTATCTTCTGCTCGAAGTCTCTTCTCCAGTGCCGCATGAAAAAGCGTGGGCATCTTCTCTTTGCTCATCTCTCGAAAACCACACGAGTGGTTAGAGTAGCCCAGACGATAGCCGCTGATGAAGTATGAAAGACGTTCTACCTCATCGCTTTCACAAGCCTCACGAAGAGAACGCAATTCAAGATCGATGGAGAGAGAAGCTGTGCGAGCTGTGGCCTACAAGTTCCTCGATGGACCGCCAGAAGGGAGGAGGACCCTATGCAAGTGTTCCTCAGGCGTAGGAGCAGCATCTGTCCCAACACCCAAGTCCGCAGGCGACATTGTTTGGGGTGGGTCAATCTCCATATGGCGAGGGCTAGGGGCAAAACCCTTACCATCAACATGCACTAAAGAAGATGGAGAAGAAGAGGAAGAGGTAGAAGCGGAAGGGGAGGATGATCGAACGGCGAGGGATGGAGTGAGTGAGTCAGGGAAAGGCAGCGATGATGTCAGATCCACCGGTTCGGCAATGGAATATAATCCAGAACCCAACCGAAGGATACTTTGAGAGCGCCGCCTCGTCTCAACACTCGGACCGGGAGGAGGATGAACTGAACCCTGACCCTCCGCCGGCTCAACCACAGCGACAGGAAAGGTTGCAACCGGAGGAGCGCGTCTCGGTTCCTCCAACCTGAGCAGAACCCACCACGATGGATTTGGATACTCCATCGCTCGGGAGATGGCATCCATATTCACTTCCTCGTCCTCCAGCCTTGGGGCATCCACCATCAGTCTCCGGGGGTGACACAAGTGGCGCTAGGAAATATCCCAACCAACTGGCATCCATGAACCCTGAACCAGCACCCGGTGGCTCTTCTAGTCATAGATATCCCCCCGAGACATGCCTAGTACCAGTTCTGGTACCCCAGCACGGCGGGAGATATAGAAGGATGGAGACCACCCTGAGGCCGAGCCTTTGACTTGGTAGATCCACCGGATTTCTGACAGGCCCAACTCAACCCCCGTCTTCTTCCCCAACTCGACCGTGCACATTAGGATGCGGTACACGTTGGGGACAACCAAGATGGGGTGAAGATGAAAAAAGTCAAGAAATTTAGCTACCAAGCGTGGGAAGGACAGAGAAAGACCCCCATCCATAAAGTAACTCGGATGGAGACGGACGGAGTCAAGAAAAAGGGTGGGAATTTCGTCTTTGAATAACTCGTCAACCAAGAAGTCTGTGAAAATCCCTAACTCCCTTTGAAGATGAGAAACAAAGGCAGTATTCTCCATTGTCAAGGGTTACAAATGTGTCGAATGCAGAGGGCGAGATGGGACGAAGGGCGCTCATCACTCGACCCTTAAATACAGCATCGGCGACGCTTCAAAAAAGATGGCAGCAATAATTCGCTGCAGATATTGAGGGGCAATCAATGCCTCAAAAGGGGTTTTCACGAAACCCCAAGGAATGCCGACGTTTGGAGTTGCAAAAAGAATGTCGTGGGAAGCCACGTGGCATTAAGAGCCAACTCAGCAAATCAGCCGTCAAATCCACAGTGGATCAGAAAATCCCGAGGAGACCGACGACCAGATCTTTGACTCTCGAGGAAAGGGGGATGCGACTGGTTTTTTCATATCTCCTGCTCTCTCGACACCTCAAAAGAACAGGAGAGGGGGTATCTGTGGAGGTAAAAATCTGTCTATGACACGTGTCGTATTAAAGCGATATGTGGGCCACCTGGCGAAAGGCCCATTAGGCCCGATCCACGAAAACGCGATGTCATCCCTGTCGGTGAGTCGGAATCACCGAATGTCGGTGTGTCGGAAAGAATCCCGGCGATGTGCGGGTGCGCGTGCGTGTGTGGGGGTTCTTCAGGGATTCGGATCGGATGCGTGCCCTGGCGGGCTCGGTCGGATCGTCTTCTCGGAAGGGTGAGGGTATCGTTCCTTGGTTGAGGCGCCCGACAGGGGCTCAAGAGGATTCCAGGGTTTGTGTGATTGCCACCTACTTTTTTTAAAAGCAGGAAAATGTTGGGTTGGATTTGATCACCTACGTGGGGAGTTTGTGGGGTTTCCGCTCTGAGACACGGATATACCGTACACAGAGGTGAAAAATAGGTAATCCTATTATGCTTCCGGGGCTTGACTAAAGGAGTCTTGGGACATAGGGGTGCAAATGGGGTGTGGATAGGGGGCAGCTAGTGTGATCCAGCCGTCGGGTATGGGGCAACTACTAGGGTTTAGCCGTCCGGGGCCTGGTCTGGTTTGGGCAGAACTTCAGTAGGAAATGTGTTTGGTCTTGTACAGATGCTAAGCTAGGTTTAGCCCGGGTTTTTGGAGGGTGGAACGAGAGGGTGTTTTTGGGTAGGGAATGGATTTTTCTCTCACAAAAGGGGGGGCTCTCTTTCTCTCTCTCTTGGGATTTCTAGTGGGGGAAGGGAAGTAGGTTGGGATTTATGAATTGGAAATGTGAATTGTCTATTGCATTGTGGATGTTGGATTTAGGCTTAGGACCCCCTCTATTTATAGTAAAAGAGAGGCAGGAGAATATCCAGGGGGTAATGGAGTGGCTTGGCTTAATAGTGTATGTGATTAGATCCCTCATTAATTCTCTGGTTCTTCTATCAAGACCAGGTGAAGGGCGGCTACTTCCTGGTAGCCGCCCCTATCATGACCTGCCAAACGTCCCATCTCTGACAAGCGGTGGCTTGGGTCGGTTACTTGGGTTGATCCGGCTAAGATAGGGTGGCTAAAGGTCATCACCCGCCGCAATGATCAGCATTTAATACTGCTTTATGTCCCATCCAGGGGACTGGTCCAAAGTCGGCCAGGGGGGCGGCTAGTGCTAACTAGCCGCCTGGTATGGGGCGGCTAGTTAGGTCTAGCCCCCCTTGCCAGGGACTCAGGGTTTTTGGGTTTTTTGAGAGCTTCTCTTAGGTGGGGTTCTGGTTTGGGCCAGGGTCTGGTTTAGGGTAGGGTTTGGGTTTAGGTTAAGGCTAGGGTTAGGGTTTTGGGTTTCTGGTTTAGGTTAGGGCTAGGGTTAGGGTTTCCGGTTAGGGCTAGGGTTAGGGTTTCCGATTAGGGCTCGGGTTAGGGATTTCGGTTTCCTAAACTTCGATTCTCTACTAGATGTCCAAATGTGGGATATTTCTGGGTATTACTTGAAGTATTTCTGTCTTTCTGGACGGTCAAAATTGGGGTATCTACAATTGTCCCCCATCGGACGGAGTCTTTGTGCGAAGCAGGAAAGACTTCGACCGATGATAAGGAAAGAGACCCCTATTTTGGCCGGCCCGACCTTCAAGAAGTCATGCCAACACGAACAGTACTATTCAGGGAGTTGATTTAGACCGTCAGAGGCTAGGTCTTGACTTAGAAATTTTTAACCAAAAAGATGATCCAGGTGGAAGGCGGGAAAAAGTAAATGGTGAGTGATCCAACCCGCGGTCAGGGTTCTTAGCTATCGTGCGCGGAGCAGCCCAGCGTCAGTTTCCTCGTGCCTACCATTCCTGTGCTTGGGAAAACTCAGCAAGGAGGGGATATCGCTGACAGAAAGCAAGTAAAAGTTGATTTGATGAATTGGATCATCCGAAGGATAAGAACTCTAGAAAAGATCCAGAACTGAAGAAATTCGAATTTGAATGGTACTGAAAGTTCGGCAAAACTTCGGGAAAGTCGTGTTTGATCAAGTAATGCCTGGAAATAAGCCAATACATGGCTGTTTGGTATTAAAAACCTTAAAATTTATGGCTGAAAAGAGATTTGGAAAGGGGTCTCAAGTGCAAGTAGGAAACTGGGAGGGGCGGCTAGTTGTAACTAGCCGCCCGAGAGGGGGCGGCTACTCGTGAGTAGCCACCTCCCGACTGGGTCCCTTATAACCGAAAAGAGACCCTCTTTCTTCCCTTTTTTCAAAAACGGTTTCTCTCCCTCTTCTTCTTCTTCTCTTCGGTTTTAAAACCCAAAAACCCTGATTTATTTGCCTTCTCTTCCTCCATTTTGTCCTTAATCCTCTCTCTTTCTCTTGATTTCGAAACCCTAGTTTTGGGTTCTCATTTTTCTTTTCAAACCGAGGAAGATGACAAGGTCGAAGGCGATCGTTTCGAGGGGAAAACGACCACGGGTGGCTCGTGGAGAGCGTAGCCCGAGCTCTTCATCATCGGAGAGCGATAGGCCGGAGGTCGAGGTCGTGGGGGAAGCTATGGGTGTGGCGGAGGTGCCGCCGGCGGACATCGGCGCGGGTGAGGTTGGAGACTTGTCTTTGGGGGCTGCCCCGGAGGTTGGGAGTAGCATGATAGGATATACACATAAGAGGAGGCGTGGGGATCGACCGGCGGTGGTTGAGGAGGTGGTTTTGGGGGTCGGGGGATCGGTTGAGGGTGCAACCGAGGGAGTAGGGGCCGACGGGGTTAGTGAAGATGTGAGGGCATCGTTGGATGCCCTTGTTGGGATGTTGGACAGGGAGGCCACAGAGGCCAGGGCTGAGGAGGAGGAAAGTAGGGCTATGGGGGCTTTTGCGGAGTTTATCTCCGGCGCGGGGAGGGTGGAGGGGACAGGAGAGGTTAGGGATGAGGCTGGAGAGGCCGAGGGTATGGGCACCGGGGCTGCAGAGGCCGGTGTTGGTGTTGAGGCTGAGGCCGAGGAGGCCGTGTTTGAGGAGGATGAAGAGGAGGGGATGACGACAGGATGGACGATCTCGACGAGGCCGAGGTGGACGCTCCTGGGTCCACACGGGCCGTGGTATGTTCCTAACCTTTTAGTCTTAGCCTTTTTATTTAGGTGTATATGCATGTGTTTTGGTGGTATGAACAGTTTGTATATGTGTGTATTTTTAATAAGCATGCTTGGTGTATAAGGTAGTCACGGTGGGATGTGTAAGCATGTTGTATGTTGACATGGGTTTGTTTCTAGGAAAGGGGGTAATTTTTTTGTATATATATCCATGCTTGTTCTATTTTTAGAAGAAAGTAAATGGCATATTTTAGTATGCTTGCATGCGATACTTTTTTATGTGTATATAATTTTTAAGGCGTGTCTTCGTATGTGCTTGATCGTGGTAGAGCATGAGAGATTATATGCATGCATTTCATGGGTTCAAGTGCTTTCTATATGTTTTAGGTGTGTTTAGGGAAAGTATATAAGCATGATAGGCCGTGATGCAAGAAAGAGCGTAAATGGTGACCACGGTGGGATGTTGACATATTTTTGTTTGCATGCGTGGTCATATGAGGAGTGTTTTGTGAATAATGGGAGGTGAACCTTTAAGTGAATGCTTTTGTGTTTGATATGAGAATTTTTACTTTCCTAAGCATGATCTCTAAATGATTTTTAGATTCTTACCTCTCTGTTGCTCTTTTTAACTAACCCATCTTTTCTTCGTTTGTTTGCAGCGGCCGAATCGTATCCGGGCTTTATGGCACGGGACGAAGAGGTGGTATGATGCCTTGGGGCAGGAGGAGAGGAGCTTAGTGGATATAGCGGGCTTCCGTTCCTTCTTTCTGATTGAGCCGTTCCACGTCCATCACCCATATGTGGAGGCATTGGCGGAGAGATGGGACCCGGAGAGTTGCACGTTCATCCTCCCTACTGGCGCCGTTATGCCGACCCTTGAGGACGTCCATCGGATCACCGGCCTTCCGGTCTTGGGGGAAGCGGTGATTGCGGCCACCCTTGCGGATTATAGGGGGCTATTTCGAGAATTGATCGGGGAATGGGAGTTCGTGGAGCGGGAGCGGACGCTGAACTGGATTCCTTTAGGGAGGCTTTCGGGGCAGTATGGCCTCGGTTCTTTTACGGACTGTCAGAAGGGCGAAGCTGCAACTAGCTTCGAGAGAAAGCGGGCGATGATCGAGGCGAGAGAGGAGGCCGCGTGCCCACAGAGGGCACGGAGGGAGTTGAGGGCGTTCTTCCTTTACTTCTTCCGCCGGGTCCTCTTCTCGACGGCCTCTGATAAGGTTTCCTCTCACTCTCTTTTGCTGATGAGGGACCTGGAGGGCATGGGACAATATGCCTGGAGAGCGGTGATGCTCGCCCACCTTTTCGCGGAGCTCTCGAAGAAAGTTAAGAGGGCCGGGGGAAAGAACCTTGGCGGTTTCGCGCCATTTCTTCAGGTATGTGTAAGTGGTAAATGTCTTTTTCTTGGTTTAACTCACTTTGATCATGATAATTTCCCTCTTGCTTTGCTAGATCTTCGGATACGAGCACTTTGCCATCGATCGCCCGACTCTGGCACCGTTTGATCATGCCCTTCCTTGGGCTATGAGATGGGAACCCCGGGGGTCTTCTCGCTTGTACCGCCTTGCCCAACTCTGAGAGGCCTTCCGCGTCTTGTCGGAGGAAGAGGTATAAGTTTTTCTTCGAATTTCCTTGACTTGTATTTGGTTTTCTTTTGACTAAGCGCTGTTCCTATCTTTTGATGTTTTTTAGATGACGTGGAGACCTCATCCGGAGGAGGTTCCCTAGGCTCTGGCGCGAGACGTCTGGTTTATCTACTTCAAGGAGGTCGTGTTTCATGTGATCAGTCGGGTCGTCCGCCAACTTGGCTATCATCAGTGGGTGCCCGATCCTCTGCCGCGGCGCCCCTCGATTCCGGTGGCTGGGATTCCTCAGGACACGAACCTCCCGAGGAATTACGCTGCGTATGTGGCGGGATGGATGGGCCGAGGCGTCTTGGTGGAGCGTCGTCCTGAGGTGACATTGAGTGACGAATATGCGGGTATCCTCGGGACGATGGAGGAGGAGATCTCGAACGCTTACGTAAGTTGAAAATCCTTCTCTTCTTCTCCGTTTTCCTTTGCTTGAATATTTTCTGAATGGTATTTGTTTTTGCAGGTTGAGTTGAATGAGATGGAGAAGAGGCTCAAGACCACCAATGAGCACCTCCAAGCGCGGGCAGGCAGATAGAGGCGTTGCGGGTGCAACGGAGACGTTTGCAGGACCAGGTCCGGGTCCTCGAGGCTCAGGTGGATGCTCTGTCGAGAGCGAGAGCCAATGGTGCTTCTTCTTCTTCCGCCCCTCCTCCTTCCATGGTTTCCGAGCGAGAGCTCGAGCTGATGAGGGAGCTAGATGCGGCCCGGAATGAATTGACGGTCATACGGATGGAGTTGGGCCAGGCGAGGGGTAGGGCTTCTCGGGCTGAGGAGGAGACGGACCGGCTGAAGTCCATGATGGCTTTGAGAGAGGAGGGGTTCATCACCCTAGGCCGTGAGAGGGACTCCCTCCAGATGAGGGTGTCGGAGTTGGAGACTTCGGCGGGTGTTCCTGGAGGTTTGATGGGAGACTTGGTTCGTTCTCTCCAGGCGGCCGGGGATAGGGATTGGGAGGCGCTCAGGGCATCAGAGGTGAGGGCACGGGAGTTGGAGGAGAGGTTGAGGGCTGTCGAGGATCGGGCTAGAGGGACATAGAGTCGCCTCCGACAGAGATTGGAGAGGAGAGACAGAAATATGCAGCAGGTCCATCTCTGGGAGGCGACTGTGAGGGGGAAATTGGTTGGAGGGTGCTCCATGACCGAGGCGGACCTCGACCTTCTTCCGCTTGAGCCTGACCGTTCTCTATCGGCTTCCTTGGCCACTGGGGCCACCTTCAGCCGCGCTTCTCGTCCTTCGGTGTCTCGGAGTCGGGGGATATATGCGAGGGCTGCGTCCTCGGTTTGAGAAACTCCTGCCGCTCCTGATGTTGTAGAGGTTCAGTCTTTTCATCAGCCGCCGCTCCCTTCTCAGCCAAGTCAAGATGTTCCTCCTACTCGGCCTTCAGCGGATGGCTATACGCTGAGGTATACTCCCTTGTGTCTTGGTTTCAGGTAGAAGGATAGTATATATGCGAGGAATTCATGCTTTTCTTCTTTTATTTTGACTCAGGTGATATTTCGGTGGCATGCAGCTCAAGACTTTGGAGTTTGGAGCATTTTGAAGGACTTTGCTTCTTTCTCTGTTTTAGAAACCCTTTTTATGTAACTTTAGGCTTTGTAAATTATGTATGTTCATGGTCTTGGTGGGACAATTTTATAATTTCCCGTTTGTATGCATGGTTTGGTGTAGTTAGCTGAATTCTCACGGACATGTATGTGTGTGTAAATGAATCTTGGCCTTTATAGGTTTGATTCATGGATAGACATATGATTTTGAGATATGGTCATTTTTCGAAGTGTATTCATTTTGGTTTTATGAATGTATATGCGTATGAAATGTGTGTATGTAATTTTTGGAAAGAAATGTTCTTAACAGGTATTGGAGACTTGAAGACTGGATTAAAATGGGACTGACAGCAGATTTCAGGGTAGTAGGCAGGGGGCAGCTAGTGTAAACTAGCCGCCCAGTGAGGGGCGGCTAGATGTGTTTAGCCGCCCCCTGCCTGGGGTATGCTTATCTGGAACAAAGGGCTGGGGCGGCTAGTGTAAACTAGCCGTCCAATGGGAGGCGGCTAGTCGAGTTTAGCCGCCCCCTGCCTGGGGCAGTCTGGTTCTGCTGCTCCTGCCTGCTGCTGCAGCTGAAAGCCTTTGTGACCATTTTAACCTTCGAGACCTATAAAAACATCCCTTCCATGGACCAAGTGTTAAATCTGTCCGGATTGCGCCCCTGCACTGACTTTCGAGCTCTTTCTTGCTTGAATTGTCAAGGGCTACAATCCATCTTAAGGTAAAATGAAAAATTGAATGCGAGAAAGGAAAGTGCGGGAAACCATGCTTTAGTATGCAAGGAAGGGATTCCAAGTGCGTGAGCGAAAAAAACTCTTAAGTGCGTGTGAAAGTGGGACAATATTCTCTCAAGCATGTGCGGAAGGGCGTAGAATGAGTGTAGGTGGGGGTAATCTTATCATTGGTACGGGGGGTCAATTTTAGCATTTCAAGAATATCGGATGCCTAGGTGTTTTGGAAAAGAAAAATGTGAACTTATGCGTAAGTATGAGTGGCATAAGTGGGCATTTTCATTCTTTAATAGTTTTCTTTTATGTGAGAGGGCAATGTTCTCAACTTTCTTAAGCAAAAGATACCATCAAGTCCCTGTGGAGGAGCACTTGTGGTCACCTATGTCCAAACCAGGGTTGTATTTGAAAGGTACAGGCTTTAGGTGTCGGTTTTCTAGGTTCATGGTTCTCAAATGCTTGATCGTATTATTCTAAACATGCTGAAAAATCCATGAGTGTACCAGGAGTCAAGTTAAATAAGCTTCCTTTGGATAGGCAAGTTTCTAATTGAACTCATGTGAGTGTGTGTAGTTGTAAACCTGGAAATGATCTACCTTTGGTCAAAATTTCACCTTTCCCGGTAGACATAGTTTAATTTTGAATTCCATTGCGAAAATAGAAAAAAGGGGGGGGGGGAGAATTGGGTAAGAGTAATATCTTCCTTTCGGACAATATTTTAGAATTGTCCCTGTCTAGCATATGTCTTACTTTCTAGGTCCCTTTGTCTTTCTCCTTTTTATCACTTCTTTTAATCAAAATATACCCGGAGGACGGCCTAGTACGGGTATATTTTGGTAGGTGGAGCATGTGATTATGTTCATTCCTGACCCTAGATCCACGAAGATGTTGTTTAGCCACAACATTTGAAGTCGTCCGCGGATGTGTAGGGGGTAGACTCGCAGTCTGGGATCCGGGAGGTCTTGGTCAGTGAATGATATGGTCATTGGGCGGCTGGGGCCATCGACAGTGTCAGTACTCCTGGAGGACCCATTGTCGTCCGGATGCAGATCATCCGACGTACATTCCCCTCCCTCGGGTCCCTCGCTAGCTCCTTTGGGGATCTCCGCAAATGTCTCTTCTTCTTCGTCTCCTCCAGGGTTTTCTAGTCCGCTTTTGTCGGACTCGATGTCGATGACCGCGGGCAGGGCGAGAACTGCATCTTCTTCTTCGGCATAGAGTATGGCGAGGTCATGATTGTCGAGGTTCACCTGGAAGGGCTCGTTCTGCACTTCCTCCTCAGATTCTTCGGATAGTCTGTTGTCAGTGACGTCTTCTGAACTGCTTGGTTGTGGTGATGGTTGTCCCCCTCTTCTGACCATGTTTACAATGTGGGCTCCAGATGTAGATGCTTGGTTGTGACCTGGCAATGGGTCAGTAAATATGCCAAGTGGCTTGGAGGCTCGAGAATTGCCCTGGTTTAAGTGGCTTTTGATCATGGCCCAATCAAGGCGCCTGTCATCATTTAAATCGTAAATAAAATCCTGAAAAACAATGCATTGTTCTACGGGATGACCATGTTGTTGGTGGTATTGACAGTAACGCAGTCTGCTGGCCCCGGGGAGTGGAGGTTTAACAGCTGGGAGGGAGATACTATTTGTGTCCATTAGTACCCTAAAAATCCTAGTTAGTGTTTGTGGGAGGGGAGAGTAAGAGTCCCTCTTTCCCATTCGTCTCTGATCATAGGATGTTGGAGGGGAGACCTCATTATAAGTATTTTGGGAGGGCTGCCTAGGATTTGGGTTTTGACTTCTTAGGAAGGTAGAATAGAAAGGGGTCCTAGGCTGGCCTTGTCTTGAAATTGCAAGGCTTTGGACCAGGAAACTTTGGACTACCGGGTTTTGTTGTGTCGGCACGGGGACGAGTACTTATCGAGTAGTGAAGTTTTGGTTGATTGGCCGAGGCGGCGCATACCCGGATGAACCGGACGTGTACTGTCTTGGAGCCGTTCCTCGATCAGGAACTCATGCTCCGTTCGGGTAGAGTACCGATACTTGTGTAATAATCCCCTCTACCGTGGGGGTCTGTGCCTTATGAGGCGGTTGTCCAACCCTATGGCTGATAGGTGGGGACCGGGTAGGGACTACTGGGGCTGCACAGCGGGAAATCCTGTTGTGGCGGTCAATTAGAAGCTGATACGTAGTACAGTCTCCGTACGAACTACGAAGCTCTGGACTCAGGCTCTGTAACATCATGTCAATTTCTTGACATTCTGTGAGTTGCAGGCTGGTTTGGTGTACAAGCGTGCACCACCGAGACACGTATTGCTCAAATTCCTCCCTAGGCCTCATTCTCTCTACGGTTAAATCAGAAATAGAGGGGGTTCTGATCCTCTGGTAACCGTAGCGGCCTAAAAACTTCTCACTTAAAGCTGAGAAATTTGACAAATGATCTACAGGGAGGGTGGAGAACCATTGTACTGCTTCTCCTTCCAATGATTTCTGGAAGAGGAAGACTAGCAGAGGTTGATTATCTAGAAAGGGGCGGGAGTCTAGATAAAAAGCAGTTAAATGGATGTCTGGGTCTCCACGGCCGTTATACCGGCGGAATTTGGGGATTTTGAATCCTTCCGGTAGATGGACTGACGGGATTTGTCTCAGGTTATGTAGAGAAATGTGCTTGGGGGCTGAGGGACCAGTCTTGTAGTGGATTCTCCGGATGGTTTCATCCAGTGTTTCTCTCGTAGGAGGGCTGCCTAGCGGTCCCGGGTTTGGGGTGGCCTGGTAAGGGCGTGGGGTGGAAACGGTTGGGAATATTGGATTCGCGGGGGAAAGGGGGGTGAACGAAAAAAGGCTCGGATTGACCGAGTGGCTGGGTGTCGACAGGGACCTCCTGTCTTAGGGTTTTGACCTGACGGTAGTCGGCGAGGTCATGAAACATGTCCTCTACGGATTGGTATCCTAGACTGGCCATCTTTTCCTCTAGACGGGTCAGGAATTGCGTGGCCTGACCCTCTTGGTGGATTCTTTCCTCTAGTATCTCCTCCTCTATGCGGGATTCCATGACGTGTGTTAAATGGTTCAAGGGAATGAATGCAAATATAAAGCAGTAAATAAAGCGGTAAAGGATTGCACAACAGTGTGCGGCTTACAAAGCAG
Organism: Acorus calamus; assembly: GCA_030737845.1. NCBI lineage: Eukaryota > Viridiplantae > Streptophyta > Magnoliopsida > Acorales > Acoraceae > Acorus > Acorus calamus. The sequence continues at coordinate 12,472,000 of CM060872.1, forward strand.
TAAAGGATTGCACAGCGGTGTGCGGCTTACAAAGCAGTAATGGATTGAGCAGCGGTGTGCGGCTTACAAAGCAGTAAAGGATTGCGCAGCGGTGTGCGGCTTACAAAGCAGTAAATGATGCTGTGATGTGAATTAGAGGAGGAACTGATTCGAGGGGTGGGAAACAATAAACCTTCCTAGAGGGTTGATAGCATTCTAGTCAAGCTTGTAAAAGGGGGGCAGAAGAGTATTACCTTTTGTTGATTTTCACGAGGGAGGTCCCACCGTGATCGCCAAATTTGTCGGTGCGTCGGAATCTCCGAATATCGGTGTGTCGGAAAGGATCCCGGCGGTGCGCGGGTGCGCGTGCGTGTGTGGGGGGGGTTCTTCAGGGACTCAGATCGGATGCGTGCCTTGGCGGGCTCGGTCGGATCGTCTTCTCGGAAGGGTGAGGGTATCGTTCCTTGGTTGAGGCGCCCAACAGCGGCTCAAGAGGATTCCAGGGTTTGTGTGATCGCCACCTAGTTTTTCTAAAAGCAGGAAAATGTTGGGTTGGATTTGATCGCCTACGTGGGGAGTTTGTGGGGTCTCCGCTCTGAGACACGGATATACCGTACACAGAGGTGAAAAACAGGTAATCCTATTCTGCTTCCGGGGCTTGACTAAAGGAATCTTGGGACATAGGGGTGCAAATGGGGTGTGGATAGGGGGCAGCTAGTGTGATCCAGCCGTCGGGTATGGGGCAACTACTAGGGTTTAGCCGTCCGGGGCCTGGTCTGGTTTGGGCAGAACTTCAGTAGGAAATGGGTTTGGTCTTGTACAGATGCTAAGCTAGGTTTAGCCCGGGTTTTTGGAGGGTGGAACGAGAGGGTGTTTTTGGGTAGGGAATGGATTTTTTCTCACAAAAGGGGGGGCTCTCTTTCTCTCTCTCTTGGGATTTCTAGTGGGGGAAGGGAAGTAGGTTGGGATTTGTGAATTGGAAATGTGATTTGTCTATTGGATTGTGGATGTTGGATTTAGGCTTGGGACCCCCTCTATTTATAGTAAAAGAGAGGCAGGAGAATATCCAGGGGGTAATGGAGTGGCTTGGCTTAAAAGTGTATGTGATTAGACCCCTCATTAATTCTCTGGTTCTTCTGTCAGGACCAAGTGAAGGGCGGCTAGTGCTAACTAGCCGCCCAGTATGGGGCGGCTACTTCCTGGTAGCCGCCCCTATCATGACCTGCCAAACGTCCCATCTCTGACAAGCGGTGGCTTGGGTCGGTTACTTGGGTTGATCCGGCTAAGATAGGGCGGCTAAAGGTCATCACCCACCGCAATGATCAGCATTTAATACTGCTTTATGTCCCATCCAGGGGACTGGTCCAAAGTCGGCCAGGGGGGCGGCTAGTGCTAACTAGCCGCCCCTTGCCAGGGACTCAGGGTTTTTGGGTTTTTCGAGAGCTTCTCTTAGGTGGGGTTCTGGTTTGGGCCAGGGTCTGGTTTAGGGTAGGGTTTGGTTTAGGTTAAGGCTAGGGTTAGGGTTTTGGGTTTCTGGTTTAGGTTAGAGCTAGGGTTAGGGTTTCCGGTTAGGGCTAGGGTTAGGGTTTCCGGTTAGGGCTCGGGTTAGGGTTTTCGATTTCCTAAACTTTGGTTCTCTACTAGATCTCCAAATGTGGGATATTTTCGGATGTTACTTGAAGTATTTCTGTCTTTTTGGACGGTCAAAATTGGGGTATCTACAATCCCTAGTGCTGACATGACTGGACTTAAAGATCTATTCGGACAGTCATGTCTCAAGAAGAAGTGACACCTCGAGTGATCTAAGGCACAACCAGATGACAGGTCTGGTCGAGCGACCTTATCACTCAGGTGCAAGCAATCAAAGGCATGTCCAGACGACAGGTCTGGTTGGTCGACCTTATTACTCAGATACGAGTGATCTAAGGCATGACCAGACGACAGGTCTGGTCGGGCGACCTTATCACTCAGGTGCAAGTAATCAAATGCACGTCCACATGATAGGTCTGGTCAATCGATTTTATTACTCAGATATGAGTGATCTAAGGCACGTCTAGACGACAGGTCTAGTCAGGCGACCTTATCATTCAGTTGCGAGTAGTCTAAGGCACGACTAGACGACAGGTCTGGTCGGTTGACCTTATTACTCAGATACGAAGCAGTCTAAGGCACGCCCAGACATCAGGTCTGGTCGGTCAACCTTACTTCTCGATAAAGCACCAGAAATGTAACACGGGAACAGACTTAGAAACGGTCAGAAGACCAGCAAACGTCTGTAACTACCACATTGGTACTTAATGCCCATTACCACCATAACGTGGGTAATTAAGGATGACGTGGATATTAAATGCAGGGAACGTTTCCTTAAGAAATAGCCCACTGTCTATTAGTGGTAAAACGGTTACAAAGTACTAACTGAACTACGCGAGACTTGATCCCCCAGCGGGTACGTAGGCAGCCTATAAAGAGGTCGCGCGACAGCACTCTTACGGCCATCAGATTATCCATCGATCAATAGATGAGAGTCGAGATTCCTAACTTAAGGCAATCAAGAACGGTCACGGTGACTACTTGGTCCTCTGTGACAGCCAGGTACAGTCTCTCCCTTTCCACCAACAAATCCCATTTCCATATAATCCTTCCACTAAAATTCCTTTATCCAAATCCTTTTTGAAGTTCCTAATCCCATAAATCACAAATTTAACTGTGAGGGAAAAATATCCTCCTCAGTAACTATTTGGATAAGTTCTGCATGCAACACATTATATTTCTGTATTTCTATAACTCTTTCTGTAAGGGTTAGTTCGGGTATTATAAAAATTCAAGGACAAAAAAAAAATAGGACGAGATTTTAGGTGTATATAAAAATTTTTAAAAAAATTACAGGGATAGAAAAAAAAATAGACTATTGTTTAAGGGGCATTTGAATAATTCACCCTTCTTTTTTTTTCCTTTTCTTTTCTTAAATCAAATAGTCAAATTATTATATAAAATAAAATATATATTAGATTTTAATAATATTTTTGTTTTAAAATAAATAACATTTTTATGTCATACATTATCATACACCATTAAATTAAATATATAGTATACTATTGTAATCAATGTTGTAAAAAAAATTGACAGTTGAACCGTTACTAAGAATTAATAGACTAGAATGAAGATGAATTAATCACGTTTTAGAATAATAAATATAATAGATATAAGTGTTCTTAAATGTGTTTCATGCCAAATATGCGGTCTCAGCTCGCATAAGCGGACCGATTTCGCCTATGCGCCCGAATATACGGACCCACAGGTTTAGATGTTTGTTAACTTGTCGGTGACAGCGACGGCGGGTTGAACGATCCGGTGACTGATTGAAGGGGCTTCGATTCTCGATCGTCATTCACCACGGAAGGGGGGCTTCCGTCGGATCTGAATCAGCCTCCTCCTCCGCCGTATAGGGAGGCGTCTCCACCTCCGATGACGTTGTCGACGGCGGTGGTGGATGTGACGATGAGTCAGGGGAGACTTTTTATAATGGCGAGGACAGAGGTGGAGCCAAAGGGGGGTAGGCTGGGGCCCGGGCCCCCCAAGGCCTGATCAAATATGCATGGGTGGGTGGTAATTAATAACGAGATGTTTGTTTTACATATGGAACCCTCAAAAAACTTATATTGTTAATATGCCCAAAATTCTATTTCCACCAACAAAAATAAATGTTTAAATTTTACATTAATGCCCTTTTAAGGGGTATTTTATACAATATAAATTTTTTAAGTTTTACATGAATAAATTTCAAAAGGGAATTCATCCACAATTTAAACCCTTTTGAGGGTCATATATGCAAAAATCCTAATTGAATAAGTGAGTTTAATTAAAATTCAATAATATTGTGTGCAGTCCCATTTGCATCCGGCATGCATACATTTGATTATTTTTAAATATATGTCTATATAATAAAATGTATTCATATTTTATAGAAATGAAGTATATGTTTATGTGAAATAAATGCATATATTTTATTTACATTTTCTGTACTAATGTAACATAGATTGCGTTAATCGATTTTATATATTGTGTTAGACGTGACCAATGCAAATATATTTATAAAAAAGATTGAGTATATAGCGTCGATTGGGAAATGGAATCACCAGTAGTTTTCTTAAAAAAATTGTAAAAAAGTTTGTTTTCATAGGAATATTGGTATATTGTTTTGAGGGATTAAAATTTAGTGATTTAGATATTTTATTGATTTTATTTATTTATTTTTATTTTTAATCATTGTTATATTGAGTCTCTCATTTTTTTTGAAGTGAGATTTTAAATTCTATTTTTAAAATATAAGCTTACGAGATGTCATTGTATCGTTTTGGGATCAATTTTTTTTTTGAAGCTTTATTTTTTTTATTCGTTGTGATAGGAATAATGATATTTCAATATTTTTTTCCTAGATATTCCGTAAATTATTCTATATCACTAAATATGGGAAAAGAAATACAAAAATAACTTTAGATGTAAATCGTCATTATTTAAAAAACTCGGTCATTATTCAATTGTCTTAAAGTTGTCTTAACTTATCATATTTTTATAATTATTCTTTTTATTTTCCTTTGCTCTTGACCCTCCGGCCCCCTCTTGCTTTAATTTCTGGCTCCACCCCTAGGTGAGGAGGGACGAACGCGGCCGACGTGGGCTATTTGTATATTTGGTTGGGTGGATTTTGGAGTTTTGTAGTTGTTCTTTTTTTTTTTGGGACGAAGGGGCGTAGGCTTCTTGTAATTTTGGTTGGCTGGATTCTAGAGAGTTGATGGTGGAGCTTTTATTTTACACATGGTTTTCATTTTTTCTTTATGCTTTGTTTTTTGTTATGGTTTGTTTTTATTATTTATTTATTTATTTATTTATTTTTGTAGAAATGTCCACAAGAGGTGGATACAACCTCTCAGACGAGAGGGTGCATCTCGACCAACTCGCTATGCGAGTGGTGGTGCCTTGTTTTTAGTTTGTAGTTATGCTTTTTTGGTTTTTTGAGGCTATAGTCTTGCATTAAATGTCACGTGAAGGAGAAGATTCAATATTAACTTGTGTTTTTTTAAGCACATGCACTGATTAACTTGTGTTTTTCATTTTATATATATACTCACCAAAACAAATATATATCATAGAAATGATTCAATATTAAGAATATGCACCAATTAACTGGTGTTTTTTAGTGTATTATATTATGGAAAAAAAATTTATTAATAAAAAATTACAGAACCGCATATACTCTATGCGGTATTCCAGCCACACACAAACCGCATCCCACTTTTCTTAGCACTGAATATAAATATAAATATCATATATATAATAATTTTAGATACAAAATAATAACAGAGTGTGGAGGTAAAAATCTGAACCAGGACACGTGTCATGTTAAAGCAGAACAGTGGAACATGGGCCGCCCGGCAGAAAGCCCATCATGCCAAGTCCACAAAAGATGACGTTACAATGACGTCACCCGGCGAGTTGACTTGACTAGGCTTGAGGATCTAGTCATTCGGTCGATCAGTCCGTAAAGCAAAAGGGATCATCACGGGTAGTCCAAGGCACGACCAGACGACAAGTCCAGTCATTCGACCTTACTCCTCGGATATGAGTGATCTAAGGCACGACTAGACGACAGGTCTAGTTGGGCGACCTTATCCCTCGAGTGATCTAAGGCACGACTAGACAACAGGTCTAGTCGGGCGACCTTATCCCTCGAAGTGATCTAAGGCACGACTAAACGACAGGTCTAGTCGGGCGACCTTATCGTTCAAGTGCGAAGTAAGGCACGACTAGACGACAGGTCTAGTCGGGCGACCTCATCGCTCTGGTACGGATAATCTAAACCACGACTGGACGGTGGGTCTGGTCGGGCGACCTTGTTATCCATCGACGTTACGCATGTCAAGATCCCTAACAGGTCCGGAAACGGTCAAAGAACCATGAGCGTACGTAACTGCCACGGCAGCATTCAAGGCCCATTACTCACAGAACGTGGGTAATAAGGGCGATGTGCTGAGTAAATGCAGAGAATGTTTCCCTAAGAAATAGCCCACTACCAGTTAGTGGGAAAACGGTTACAGAGTAACCAACTGAACTACGTGAGACTTGATCTCCCAGCGGGTACGTAGGTAGCCTATAAAAGAGGTCGCGCGACAACACTCTTAAGAAGAGATCAATTTGGATATTACTAACTGAAGGTAATCAATAAGTTGAAAGTTGAGAAGTAGCAACACTGTTACTTCCGACAGCCAGACACAGTCTCTCCCCCTCCACCCAAAAATCCTTTTTTCATATAATCCTACCACAAAAATTCATTAGCCCAATCCTCTTTGAAGTTTCTAATCCCGCGAAATACAAATCTAACTGTGAGGGGAAAATATCCTCCTCACAGAGTAATATCAAAACAAATTAATAATATAAGCATAATTGAAATAGCATAATAAACTTCATTAATCGATATATAATATATAAAGTAATTTAATACTTTATTAGTCAACTAAGAATTAATTAGAAAAGCGGTTAGGTGGGTTGGGATTATGTCTCGATCCGGTGTATCAACATCGGATGGCCATGATGAAACCATATTGAGATAGACACCTAATTGCTAATTAGTTAAGATTTGATCTTAATATAAAATGAATCTTCTAAGATCAGGGAAACATATTTGTTTGTTAGGAGATTACTTGGAGAGAAAGTTAATTTACCCATATAAATATCCTCTAGCGTTTCAGGTAAAACTTGACTGGCATTTCCCAACAACTGATATGAGAGATTTAGGTTGTGACCTAAGAGGACGAGATCTGAAGATCTAAGGCACATGAGGTGCCTTTTTTTCGTGAGATTTGAAGATCTAGGGTACAGGAGGTGCCTTTTTTTTCGTGAGATTTGAAGATCTAGGGTACAGGAGGTGCCTTTTTTCACGAGATTTATAAATCTAGGACACATGAGGTGTCTTTTTCGCGCGATCTAAAGAACAACGAAACAACACGGGTCAACGGTGGTGTGAACGTCGAAGGAGAAAGCCGGCAGTGTGGTGTCGGGTTCATGCGAAGAAGAAAAATACATGAGGAGCCGTGTATTGGAAAGAAAAAAAGAAAGAAAGTGGGACGTTGGTCCCTGTTTGACATGCATAAAAAAGGGGGACATTAATGCATGGTTGATGTGATCATGTTGGTTTCTTTGGAAGCCATGGATGATTTATGGGATCTTTGATCAGCCGAGATGTGTGCGTGGTGCATGTGCACACAGGAAGCTATGGCATACACGGTGATGAGACAATGACGCGAGGTGCGGGCCGAGAGCGCAGGCACAGGTGTAGAGGCACTGCGAAGACGCTAAACGCGAGGCGACATGTGACGATGAGGATGTGGATGCTCAATTCGGGCAAAAGAAGAAGATGAAACAATGCAATACAGAGAAGGCATTCTGAACCCGGGTGACGTCCCAGGTGGTTCAGGTAATAAGCGATTCCAGTTTCGGAGCTTACGAGCGTGTCGTGTATTCGTTGAAGGTGGAGTCCAAATCCTTCTTCAGAGATGCAACATAGAGAAGACGTTCTGAACCCGGGTGGTGTCCCAGGTGGTTCAGGTAAAAAGCGAGTCCAGGTATTCGGAGCTTGTGAGCGCTTGGTGTAGCTTGTGCAAGGTGGAGTCCAGACAATTTTTCTTCAGAAACGCGCATGGAGCATGTGACAGATTCACGTGATAATCAAGTCAAGATATTGAGGCGCAGACTTCCAGAAGAAGAAAAATTCTTCAGCTAGGTGGAGTTTGCAGAGCGAGGTGGAGACATCAACATAAATCTTTAAGGGGTTCGTGGAAGTTGGAGTTTACTAAATTCGAGCCAAGGTGGAAATTGTTGGGATTGTGTCTCTGGCATATCAACATCGGATGGCCATGATGAAACCATATTAAGGTGAACACCTAATTGCTAATTAGTTAAGATTTGATATTAATATAAAGTGAATCTTCTAAGATCAGGGAAACAGGTTTGTTCGTTAGGAGATTATTTGGAGAGGAAGTTAATTTATTTATATAAATATCCTCTAGGGTTTCAGATAAAACTTGATTGGCATGGCATAAATGTAGAGGTCCATAAGAGAGAGGTTGAGAGGGTTTAAAAAAGGATAACTCCATGGGAGAGTTTATAAGGCTTTTTTGTATCTCAACTATTATAGTAGATTCTTTGTTTTCGCCCCATGGATGTAGACTTAGGCCAAAACACGTTATTTTTTGTATTCTTCGTATGATTGTGTTTTGTTCTTGTGTTCGATCTTGTCTTTTATTGTTGGCTTCCGCATATTCGTTTCCCAACAAGGTGCTCAGCGTTGAGTGTTGGGACTGCTTAAACCTAGGGAAAGGATTAATGGGGACTTAAAAAAAAATTTAGAACATTGATTATATTGTATGAAGTTATGAATGAGATTGTACAACAAATTGAATATATCAAGCGCTCTTTTTTTATAATAAAAATTAATTATTTGTCCGCTCGGAGGCTTCTGTCACGGCGAAAATGACAAGAGTGCGGTCACGACCCAGAGAGTGACGGGGGCATGGTGTCAAATGTGGACATTGCTTGTATATTAAGTTGGTGACTTCAGTTGATGATATTTGATTTTGGAAACTTTAGTTTTTTGGCTATCAATTTGTTTTAGAGTATGGGAATCCAATATTGCTAGATGGATTCGACTTGAAACAATCGACACACGCTTCTGTTTGCGTGTTTTGTATTACTGCAACTTGTTATACACCGTAATTGATACTACCACCACAGAAAATACCTTTGATGATGAAAGAAAAAGAAATTGTGAAACATCACCAGATTTAGTGATCATCTATAACGCTCTTATAAAGTTTGACGATGTCTTCAAAACATTCAGCCAATTTTTATCCGTTTCTATACTGGGAATTTTGCAAATCAGCCCCAAGGTTCTATCTTTTTCATAATCACACTCCTACCTATGTTATAAACGGGTCCCTGACAAAAATCGGCAATTTTGTCACTTCTGGAATATTTTTAGATCAGCCCCCAGGATCTACAGTTTCACATTCAGACCCCTATATATTTTATACCCAGGTTCCGACAAAAATTGACTAATTTTGTCCTTTTTCTGGTCTATTTATAGATTGGGCCCCATATTCTATCAGTTTCATAATCAGACCCCTTTATGTGTTACAAACAGGTCCATAATCAAGATTTTCATATTTATAACCGGGTCCTTCATCTCAAATCATAATTTCTTAAACTTCAAATTTAATGAAATTTTATTCAATAATTTTTAGTCTCATTTAATAAATACTAAAAATTACAAGATAAATTGGACTGATTTCAACTCATCAATTCATTGAAATTTCATTCAATAATTTTTAGTCTCATTGAATAAATACTTAAAATTACAAAATAAATTGGACTCATTTCAACCCATCAAGTTATTGATAAAAGTCCTGCTTTTAAATTTAAAATTTACTCTATTTTTTATTTCTACATTAATTTTAGATCTATAAATATCACTGTTTCTTTGAATGTGAAAATAAATACTCTTTTTTTGTGGTAATTTTGTTATTGATTAGATTGTTTATTAGATTTTTTTTTTGTTTTTGTTGAGTAGAACATTGGAAGTTTGGACTTTGTATCATGGTATGTCCCTACTCTTCACATATGCCCAAGTATTATATCTACCAAGTTTAATTTGATTCTTATCTTTCTTTTTTTTTCTTATCTCGGATTGTTGTTATTGACTAAGTTTTTCTTTTTAATGGGGTGTGTAGCTTTGGTTAGATTGATTTCTTGATGGAAGAAATCAAGCATTTGAATTCGAATTTAAATTTTTTTCTCGATTGATTTTGTGATGAAATTGTAATATCACTTGGTTTTATTTATTTGGCTTACAATGAATTTTTAAACACTCACATATATGTGCGTGTATTTAACTAGGAATATAAGCAACATTTGGCCAAATAAATTTTTGTGTAATATAAGCAACATCTGAGTTCCCATCTTTTGGTATATGACTAAACTTTAGTTTACTTTATGCTTAAATTGTCATTTTACTTTTTCTATTATTTAAACAAATGTGTTTCAATTTTGGAATACCTCTGTACTGTATTTCAAAAAAATTATAGGATCACTTATTAGTTTCATTTGTTTCTTTTCCAACGATGTCTAAACATGCACAACTGCGCGTGCCTTTAACTAGTAGATATAAAAAGTAAGATATAAAAAGTTCAATCATGCATAAATATTTAAAGTTAAGACAAAATTAAAATAGTTGGATAATGATCAAATCCTTGGAGTAACGGTGATTCAGATCAAAAGGTTTTTTTACTTCTCTATCAATATTTAGTGACTAAAATAATTTATATAGCAATAAAAAAAATCAAAATAAAAAAATCATTACAAATACTAATTCAGTGACTTTTCAATCTTTCAAACCATATACCAATATTCCCTTGAAAACAAAGCTTTGCACAATTTTTTTAAAAAGAAATCTACAACCCCAAATTTCAAAAATTTTCAATAGACACTTATATACTTATTTTGTTTTGCAACCTATTTGCATTCTTCACGTCTAATGCAATATATAAAATTAGCTAACTCAATATATATTTCACTTTGTGTATACACTATTATACAAAACATAAATTTATATAAGCATGTATTTCATTTTGTATAAAATCTTGATATACTTCATTCATATTGATGTATTTCATGTATTTAAAAAAAATCAAATGTATGCATGCTAATCAGAATGCAAATAAGACTTTAATATAACGTACTGATAATTGGTCTTCTATAGCATCACTGAGAACTCATGCATAGTGTCCATACTGAAATCTATCAAAACAATTGGGAGGCGATAATTGTTCTTATTGTAATCTAATTCAACGATCACTACTCGATGTATATATAATATATATCAGATGTATATATAATATAGAGTTCTGTTACATATGCCCTATTGTATAAGTCTCACTTATAGGCCTCATGAGGTGTCAAATTTTTATTGGTCCGTCTAGTTGACTTTTAAAAAAGGCAAAAAAGCAAAGTACAGAATTACTCATATTTAAATCACATGTTCATATGCTGGTTTCTCTTCGTAAACACATCTCAAAAATTTATAACCGTTTTTTTTTTAAATTCAACAACTTAAAAAAAGCATTCCGGCCGACTTGCTCATCCTGGGCAAAAGGCATCACCACTCTTGGATTCCTTTTGTCGCTCTGTATCATATGAGAGGTGGTTCGACTACCTTTTTAGTCTTCCTACGAATTCCACCTGTTTTTAACTTCATATCGATTTTTTGATTAATGTAACTGACTTTTAACGTAACACTAAGATCAGATAAAAGCGTCAGTTAGATTTTGTGAATGTAATTTAGTTTCAAATATATTGTACAAATAGATCAGTTAACTGAATTTTATTATTTAAGGCATGTAAACATTAGTTGTATATTTAAAAAATGTAACTGACTTATAAAATATAATGCATAAAGGTTCATATTACTTTGAAAATGTAACACAACCATATGCCAGCATAACATCAAAACTCTATAAAATCCTCCAAAAAATATTATTAACATCAAACATCAGATTCAAACAAAACATTGTAAACAAAAACTAGATGAAAGGCTGCCATATTTTATATCAAACAACAAATTCAAGAAAAAAATTGTAATAAATTCAAAAACAAACAATAAAAAATGTCATACCTGAATCGACAAATATTGAAAACGATAGCTAAATCAATCAATTGCACAAAAGGTTAGTTACATTTGTGAATGAAACTAACTTTTATAACTTCATATAACAAATAAGTTACATTCATAAATGTAACTAACTTACAAAAAAAAGTGTATAAATATACAGATTACTTTGGAATGTAGCTATTTTTAAAAAAAATAATGCATATAAAACAAAAATATGTATATGTAACTGACATTTAAATATTAAACAATAACATTACAGATTCAAACTTCAACGTCAAATGTTAAACAGCTAATATGTCATATAGAAACCACGTTTGACATGAAAAACAACCAGAATTAACATAAAATGAAACAACTGAAAAAACAAACAATAAATAAACACCACACCTGAATCGTCAAACATTACAATAGTAGACAAATTGATTAATTCATTTTTTTTATCATATAAGACTAAAAAGACATCTAAAATATCAAATTCGATATTCAACAGACTCTACATAAAAATTTCTGAAATGTTACCACGACAATGAAACAGATTATTAAATTATGAAAGCACGATTTAATTGTAACGAGTCAAAAAAGAAAAAAAAACACAATTGAATGCCCCCCTCAACCGTCCATTAATTAAGTTAGGAAGCCATTAAAACTCATTTATAAACATAATCGATAATTCAATATATGTCATCTCATAAAACTTACTAGGCCTTTGAAATGAGCTTGTGAATCATTTTCCTATCATATATATATATATATATATATATATATATATATATGGGCGATGGGATGCGGTCGTGCGACCGTGCACCCCGTCGTGCGCCCCACACATCGGCCGTGCGATCGATGTTCTCAGTGATCGCACGGTCGACGTGTGGGGCGCACGACAGAGTGCGCGGTCGTACGACTGCACCTAATAACGTCCCATATATATATATATATATAGAGAGAAATGATACCCTGCGGACGTGCGGACGAGCTTTTACGTGCGGATCGCGTGTCAGCCGTCCGATCTCGCGGGATCGAGTGACAGCCGTCCGATCGCGCAGATCAAAAAAACATACCAAAAAAAGGACCACCGCGTATTAGAAAGGCTATTTTGAACTCCACCGTCCGATTATATGTGATCGGATGGTCCAAAACATTCAAATAAATACCCTCAAGTGCCCTGTCGACTCTCTCTCCATCTCGACCGTCTCTCTCTCTCTCTCGCTCAAAAACCCTCACACATAGGATCTCTCTCTCGCTCTCTCTCTCGCTCAAACGCACGGACCCCCGGCGACGACGACCGCACGGACCCCCGACTACGACGACTGCACGGACCTAGGTGACGACGACCGCACGGACCCCATCGACGATCCCCTTGGCGACCCCCTCCACGTCCCCTACTGCGTCCCCATCGGCGACCCCCTCTGCAACCCCATCAACGACCACCTCACGGAGAAGCCCTCCACTGCGATCATCATCGGGTCATTCCTCTCTCTCCCTCAAATAGCTTTTTTAATCTTAGCAATCTCTCTCTCTTTGAATCTTGTTCAACCCATCAGAGCAGTAATCCTTATCCCCATTAAATCTCCTTGTGAAGATCTCTCCTTCCTTATCTTATCTGTTCTTTGTTTTTTTGGGTTTATTTAAGTTCAGATGAGTGAAGATGGTCAAAAGGGAGGAGAAGATGAAGATGAAGCTGTTATTCAGGTTTGATTTTTTGATCTGTAGCTCATTATTTGATCAATGTGAAATGGGTTTGTTTAGATTCAATGACTTAGGCATAAAAAAAAAATAGTTTATTTATTTTTTATCAATGTGAGATGTGTGATTTTTTAGATTCAATGATTTAGGCATAAAAACCTAAAAAGAAACATATTGATCATTTAATAAACAAATATAGGGTAGTAAATGGGATCTTCAATTTCTTGTGGTAAACAATTGCCTGCATGTGTACTTGCTTCACTGGTTGCAAGTGTTCTCTATGAATGTGGTTGTTTCTGGCTCCTGCCAATGCACAGTCTGCCTCTTGGATGGCAATTACATATGGTTTTCAGAGTTAGGAAAATAGGAGTACTTAACTGGCAGTTTATAATCCCTCATTTTAAACTTGTAAGCTGTCACACACTGAGAACATCTTTGTTTGAAAATCCATCTCCTGATAACATTTATGAGTAAATCATATACATCATGCTCTTGATAACATTTAAATTCACACATCATGCATTGCATGATCCATATTTGCAATAAAACCAAAATCTTTACAAGTAAATCGAGCAATTGTAGAGGCTCCGGGTACCCCATGAAACTCCATCTCCTGATAACATTTATGAGTAAATCATATACATCATGCTCTTGATAACATCTTTGTTTGAAAACCCATCTCCTGATAACATTTATGAGAAACATATACATCATGCTCTTGATAACATTTAAATTCACAAATCATGCATTGCACGATCCATATTTGCAATAAAACCAAAATCTTTACAAGTAAATCGAACTATTGTAGAGGCTCAGGGTACCCCATGAAACAAAAGATGTTGAGCATACAAACAACATAGGATGTCTTATTGAATTGCTTGTTCACGTAAGATAACATGACAATTCTTCTAAACTAATACAGCTACATGGGGCATCTCTCTTGCTTGTCTTATGCACCCCACCGTACTACCATTGCATTTTTTAATCTGAATATTTATGACATAACACCTCCCTTAAATTTGCGTTGTGGATAAAAATAGTGTTCTTAGGGATGCATGAGGTGATTTTACTTGAAATTGGACATGATTGAAACAGATGTGGAAGACATTGGACAGAGCACACAGTTTTGAAGCATGGGTGGTGCTATTGGAAGTGTGTCTCCTCAGCTTCACTTATATGATGATCATCTCAAAAAATCCTCAGGAAGAGCATGTGGATTGGCACTCAATCCGATACCTGTGGCTAGGTTGAGAGGTATTAGTATTCTCCATATTCTAATGAGATAAAATACCTCTTCATGTTCTTTTTTTATTGATCATAAATGCTCTGGTTTCAGTATAGAATAAAATGGATTGAGTGAGCCTATCAACACTCTTCTACTTCTAATTTTTAATGCTATGTAGTATTCAGTTGAGTAGGCAGAGACAACTTGCGCAACTCTCAGTTTTTTTCATTACTTTAGAGGCCTATAAATTGAAGATCATCAAGCTTTATATTTCAATTTATATAGCTATGTATTTGATTTGTTTCTTTTAGCTTTTCTACTGATAGAGCTTTTAGCTTTTTTTCACCTTGCAGACGTAAGGGTGTTATTAACATCAAACTCAGTCATTTCCCTATGTTGAAGAGAAGTTACTTCACTATACCAAATAAAGGGGCAGTGTGTTAATGATGTGGCTGGTTGCTGCGGAAGGGGAGTGCTTTTCATCAAGTTAGCTGGTTGCTGTCACATGATTTTAGGCTGGGAGGATGTTGTTGTGTGACATTGTTGTTTGTATGGTGTAATATACTAAATGGTTGATTTATTTTGTTGTTTGAATGCTTCTAATTTGTAACAGAAACACAACTGTGGTGTTTGTTGTTTGAATGCTTTTATGGTATAAAAACTGAATGCTTAGTGTTTTTAAATGAGTAAATGTTGAGTGAATGGCTTAATGTTTTAAAATGAGTGTTTTAAAAACCCCACCCTCAAACAACCATTGCAGCAAGTATTCATAAGTTGTAATCCATTACAGGTAGTCTAGTCCCACTCTAAGAAGGTGCAGTCCAAATCAGTTTAATTTGTAACAGATAAGTTGCTGTTAGCGCCTCAACCAGCACCAACATTTGCTCAAACAACATATATAAATAAAACCATGCTTACTCATCATATATTCATTTTTTCCCTACCAAATCAGATGCCCTATAAATTGAGACTATGTGACACAAACAAGCTTGGGACTTCTGATTAACTTGCAATGACAACTATTTAAATACATCAACCTGTTTTAATACATCAACATTGATAGAAGTTAATACATCAGCATCAATTAATTTCAGTACATCAACATCCACCAATTTAATACATCAACCTTTTTTAATATATCAACACCAACCTATTCTAAACAAAACTAAAATCTCCAGGTGAAACAAAATATGAAGCACCACCCTTTTTCTAAACAGCACCATCTGAGAAGCACCACCCTTTTTCAAGCATTCCTGAAATAACAAATGAAACATCATCACTTTCATGAAACAATAGGAGAAGGAAATTAAACTATAACAACTGTGAAGCATATTTACTGCAAAATCAGTCAGTAGAAGCTTGGGTTTCATTAAAATGTTGAGTTTCATTCTGTGATAACCTGAAATAATCCAAATTTCAATTTATTAGTATAATGACTTATTAACATTTTCGTTGCAAAAAAAAAAAAAAAACTATGCTAACATTGTCCTTGAGAACAAAAAATAGAAAACCAATCCCAAATAAGAAAAACTAATTCAATCACTCAAAACTACTTAACTGTTGAGTGTAGTGGGATCAGAAAACAATTTTTTTTCTACTACCTAATCAAATCCATGAGCCTTTTTAACACCACCAGTGTAATAAAAAAAAGTATTTAGTATTTTTTTCATGTTCCTATTTCTTGGGTTTCTATAAGTCTTTGATCTTGATAATAATATCATGCTCATGTAGAATAAAAATGGGTATCCGCATTGATATTTGTCAATCAATAGAGGATAATAAAAGGATAAGTATTACCGAAGCTATATAAGTTGAAATAAATTCCTGCAGAATTTATAAATATTCAATTCACCCCTTAGACAATAACCACATTTATGTTTGGACGAGGATTACTAAAATACACACATACTTGACCAAATAATTTATGATTATAATTTAAATTAAACAATGATTTATCTCTAGCTTTCACAAGCCTTGAGAAAATATCTAGATGCAGCGGCAGATCTTTAAAACCTGGAAAATGGTGTAAAGATGGAGTCTATCATACAAGAAAACTTTGATTTCAGTTATGCTGGTGCAAGTATTCTCCAACAGATTCGTGCAGCTTCTAAAAAAAGAACTAAATTTTGTTAGTTTGGTGGATGGAACTATGTTATTTAGGCCTTGAACTCTTATCACAGATTTGCATCCCTATTCGAACATTCATTCCATTTGATGACATTTTATCCACCAGTGCAAGTAATAAAAAAATAATTGCAGGTAATTTGATTAGTCAATGATAACAAACAAGGTCATCACAAGAACAGTCACCTGGGATTTCAAAAAATTGTCTTGTTGGTGGAACTCCCAACAGTTCACCCATGTGAATTCGCGAAAGTTCATCTCCATGAGTGAGGACAATAACAGGTTTGTCATCTGCCAAACATCACAACACATATTACAAACGAAAATACAAGGTTTATCGTCTACCACACATCACAACAAATATTACAAAAGGGAATGCAAACAATGAAAGTCATTTTTGAGGATAATGTAAGATGAGTTACAATATTAAACTTCCCTTGACAACTAGAAAAAAAATAAATTCATTATAAACATTAAGATGGCATGCTTCAAGTACCCCACAAGAAATTGAAGATCCCATTTACTACCCTATATTTGTTTATTAAATGATCAATATGTTTCTTTTTAGGTTTTTATGCCTAAATCATTGAATCTAAAAAATCACACATCTCACATTGATAAAAAATAAATAAGCTATTATTTTTTTATGCCTAAGTCATTGAATCTAAACAAACCCATTTCACATTGATCAAATAAGGAGCTATAGATAAAAAAAATCAAACCTGAATAACAGCTTCATCTTCATCTTCTCCTCCCTTTTGACCATCTTCACTCATCTGAACTTAAATAAACCCAAAAAAACAAAGAACAGATAAGATAAGGAAGGAGAGATCTTCACAAGGAGATTTAATGGGGATAAGGATTACTGCTCTGATGGGTTGAACAAGATTCAAAGAGAGAGAGATTGCTAAGATTAAAAAAGCTATTTGAGGGAGAGAGAGGAATGACCCGATGATGATCGCAGGGGGGGCTTCTCCGTGAGGTGGTCGTTGATGGGGTTGCAGAGGGGGTCGCCGATGGGGACACAGCAGGGGACGTGGAGGGGGTCGCCAAGGGGATCGTCGACGGGGTCCGTGCGGTCGTCGTCGCCTAGGTCCGTGCAGTCGTCGTAGTCGGGGGTCCGTGCGGTCGTCGTCGCCGGGGGTCCGTGCGTTTGAGCGAGAGAGAGCGAGAGAGAGATCCTATGTGTGAGGGTTTTTGAGCGAGAGAGAGAGAGAGTCGAGAGAGACGGTCGAGATGGAGAGAGAGTCGACAGGGGCACTTGAGGGTATTTATTTGAATGTTTTGGACCATCCGATCACATATAATCGGACGGTGGAGTTCAAAATAGCCTTTCTAATACGCGGTGGTCTTTTTTTGGTATGTTTTTTTGATCTGCGCGATCGGACGGCTGTCACTCGATCCCGCGAGATCGGACGGCTGACACGCGATCCGCACGTAAAGCTCGTCCGCACGTCCGCAGCGTATCATTTCTCTCTCTCTATATATATATATATATATATATATATATATATATATATATATATATATATATATATATATATATATATTATTACGTGGCGAACGGCGGGTGCGGCTATGACGTAGGCCGTTAGACCATGGGTCCATCGCATCCGACCGTCCGATGCGATGGACCCGTGATCGACGGCCCGTAATCGCTGCTGTACTCGCCATTCGCCACACGTAATAATCTCTCAATATATATATATATATATTATATATATATATATATATAGTAGTGATATTATACGGTCGTGCGGTCGGTGTGGTCGCGATCACGGGCCGTCGATCACGGGTCCATCGCATCGGACGGTCGAGTGCGAATCACGTCGACCGTTGGATGCGATGGACCCGCGATCGGATGGCCCGCGATCGCGACCGCACGACCGCATATTATCGGAAATCTATATATATATATATATATATATATATATATAGAGGGGTGATTACGTGCGGCGAACGGCGGGTGCGGCGTCGATTACGGGCCGTCGATCACGGGTCCATCGCATTGGACGGTCGAGTGCGTTCAGGTCGACTGTTGGATGCGATGGACCCGCGATCGAGCGGCCCACGTCGCGGCCGCACCCGCCATTCGCCGCACCTAATCGCTCGCGTATATATATATATATATATATATATATATATAGTGAAACGACTAGGTCCGGCGAACGGCGGGTGTGGCCGCGATCACGGGTCCATCGCATCCGACGGTCGATGTGAATCGCATCCAACCGTCGGATGCGATGAACCCGTGATCGACGGCCCGTAATCGACGCCGCACCCGCCGTTCGCCGCACGTAATCGCCCCCCTCTCTCTCTCTCTATATATATATATATATATAAACGATTAGGTGCGGTCGTGCGGTCGCGATCGCGGGTCCATCGCATCCAACGGTCGACGTGAATCGCACCCGACCGTCCGATGCAATGGACCCCCGTGATTGCGTGATCGCCGACGTGTGATCGCGGCCGCACCGACCGCACGACCGTACCTAATCACGTCCCTATATATATATATTTATATATATATATATAGGGACGTGATTGCGTGCGGCGAACGGCAGGTGCGGCAGCGATCACGGGTCCATCGCATCGGACGGTCAGGTGCGATTCACGTCGACCGTTGGATGCGATGGACCCGCGATCGAACGGCCCACGTCGCGGTCACACCTGCCGTTCGCCGCACTTAATCATTTTCATATATATATATATATACACACACACACACACACACACAAACGAGCGATTACGTGCGTCGAACAGTTGGTGCGGCCGCGACGTGGGCCGTTCGATCGCGGGTTTATCGCATCCAACGGTCGACGTGAATTGCAACCCACCGTCCGATGCAATGGACCCCCGTGATCGACGCCGCACCCGCCATTCGCCGCACGTAATCACCCCTCATATATATATATACGACCGCGATGTGGTGCGGCGGCCGCACCGTGCGGCAGCCGTCCGATCGTGGGTCCATCGCATCCAACGGTCGACGTGAATCTCACCCGACCGTCCGATGCAATGGACCCGTGATCGACGGCCCGTGGTCGACGCCGCACGGTGCGGCCGCCACACCTAATCGGTGCTATATATATATATATATATACGCTCGCGATTAGGTGCGACGAACGGCAGGTGCGGTCGCGACGTGGGCCGTCCGATCGCGGGTCCATCGCATCCAACGGTCGACGTGAATCGCATCCGCCGATGCGATGGACCCGTGATCGACGGCCCATGATCGCTGCTGCACCTACTGTTCACCGCACCTAATCGGTTCCATATATATATATATCAACTAATCGGACCATCCTAAAAGGGCGGCGAAACGTAAATGGTCTTACGAGACATAATCAGGGTTATTGAGTGATATGACCTCTATATGCTTTCTTATATCCACTTGTCACATTTATGATGAGACACAGCTGCCTTGAAGCCCCTGACAAATCAACTGACACCAAGAATGGAAGTTGAAAGAAAAGAAAATGAGTGAATTGCCTGATTTCCCATGAAGCCAATCCCCGTTACATATCGCTGTGCCCCTACTCTTTTTTAAAAGACTAGTTGGTGTGTATGTGTATACGCACATGAATAAAATCTAATATATTTTTATTTAGTAGATTATTCATGTCAAATAATCTAGTTACAATAATAATGTTGATGATCATGACTTGTAGGTTCAACTGTAAGAATTTTAATGTATGTTAATCATCCATTTAGTCAAAATATCTTCATAGATGGTTTATATTACTAATGAGTCATCATTTTTTATTGGCAAAACAAAATTAAATAGAAATAACTAACAAAAATTAATCAATATTAAGAAAACATATTATTCTTTTGATTAAACTAATTTACAAACCCTACATAAATTTTTGCATCACTAAAAAATTTATGCCTCACAAATTTATCTACCAGCATATAATATTTCATTTATGGCAGTTAATGGCTTTAGACTCTTAAAAAATAATATTAAGAAATTGTACACGAAGGAGAAAAAACTTTGTTGAATGTCACGCTTACAAATGGCATAGCATTAGAAGTAACTGCCCGCAAAATAAATTTACAATCCTAAGCTCCGTTTGGATACAAAATATTACTTATTCTTGGGCAATTATTTCGTCATAAGTGGCGGGTATAACAATGGAATAAGTGATTTTATGTTTGATTGTAGTGAATTATTATCGTTGGGAAATGTAATAATAATTTTTTTTTGTTATTTGAATAAAATGTGGAGATTTTAAAAAAAAAAACTATAAACAGTGATGTGAAGTGATCATGTAGAAAAATGAAGAGATAAATATGTACAAAGGAACCAAAGAAAATAAAAAAAGACGCATTCACCATTTTATAAAATTATAGAAGTATATTATTTATAAAAAAAAAAATCAAAACCGTATGTGAAATGTAGACAAATTTATAAAAGGGAATGTGTCTTCATATTTTCCTATTCAATCTAGTACAAGTGCACCATTTGGCATCCACATTACAGCATAATTATTCTCTATTACATTCTGAAAGGATCTTGAATATATAGCATAAATAATCTCTCTTACATTATGAAAGGATCATGAATATAATTTGGACTTTGCTATACTAAACTTCACTGAAAAAACTTTATAAATAAAAAATCCTAAAATAAGATATGATTATGACATTCCCAATCTAATGAAATGCAGAACAAACATCCTAGTAAAAAAATGATCAACAATCAATAATGGTATAGTTACAAAATTGTGCACTGCTAAAATAACCCATTATGAAATAAGCAGCAATTCCAGCAGAAAAATAAAATCATTAAACAATTCATATTGTACTTTGATGACAATTAAGGGCAACAACTGTTGCAACTTGCATAAGCCCGGTTAAGGGCCTCTTTTACCAATAAAAAGAAAATTTTTGTGTAGTCTTGATTGAATCACATATGAGTGACATCCATGTTTATAAAAAGATGAAATTAATCAGACACAATCTCAGTCAGTTTTTGTGCAACTATGACATTGTACAACTTGAGTGTGAAACTGTGAATTGTCCAAATCTTCGTGCATCGAAAAGTAAACTAACAGTCCTCAGTAGCATTAGGCTTCATCTTGGGTCATATGATATCAAACAATCAAGAAATGATAGTTTTGCTATTCAAAGTTAAGAAAAAAATAAATGCTCAGAAAGAAAACCACTCTTGTTAAGTACATTAGGCATTTAGGCCAAAAAAAAAGATCTAAGCAAATGTAGATAGTGTGTATACATAATTGATCAATTCAAAAGAATTGTTTTTTGTACTCTAGTTTGATTAGGGAAATATTCAAATCAATTTATATTCTAAAAATCTATGAATAAAATCCTATTCAAATTTTAAATAGATTTCATATTGTTTAATTATATCTAAAAAATCAATGAAGTAAAATCCTAATCAAATTTTAAACCATATATATAGGAATCAAATAAATTTTCATGACTATAATTTCGTGATAATACCCCATTGAAAATATATAAAATTCAATTTTTCTTTTGTGATTTGGATAATATTCAGAGTAAAATCAAATTAACAATCAAATTAAAGATAATAGTAAAATAGATTTCATATTTTTTATTAATACATAAATATCCCAAATCACATTATAGCAAATTTTCAAAAATGAAATTAACATTTAGTGAGAGTGTTAAGACTATGTCACTTTTTAAAGGTCAAATATCGCATTTTATTTATTTTAATAGTTCAGGCATTCAGTTTCAAAATCAAACTGCATATTTGTGGTTCGGTGTTCACTTGGGCTTAAATGAAAATTTTCGTAGCATTTTGAGGTCTTTTTAGAAATAATGCAGTTTCTATTGTTATTTGGATTTAATTTTGTTAATGCCCAAGATGAAGTAGTAAAAATTCAATTTTATCATATGATGTTCAATTTTGAGCTAGCTTTCATATAAAAGTGGAATTAGATCAACTGGATTTATGTAATAAAAGTTATGAGTATTTTTCCAAGTATACCCCGAGGATGAGAAAATCCTGACAGCAGCCCTGTTCGACGTTTAGCTCACATTTTAAAATATCAGGATGGGTTATTTGATCTGAGCATAAACATGAAAGTTGTAGAGAATCTTCTTAACTTTCCAATGGCGTTTGAATTGTGCAATTAGGAGCTATATAGTGAAAGTTATCACTATTCTAGTGAAGCCCGTCCAGAATTTCGGATCAGGGATGATTTAGTCATTTGACTCCTCTTTTGGCTATTTAAGAGACCAAATGTCTCTCCTCCCTCTCACTCTCGACCCTCTCTCACGACCAGCCCTTCTTGTGTAAAAATGAAGAGGAGAAAGTGGGGGTGGTGATGAAGGCTCCTCTTCCGATGTCATTGAAGGTATGTTGTTTGAAGGGAAGTGCGGGGCGTCGATGGTGATGGCGGTGGAGCTGTGGCGTGCGGCATGACAGAGCCATGTATGGACCTCCCGCTCTCCTTGGTTGGGTTTAGCCATGTATTCTGTGGCTGTTGGAAAGAGTGGAAGCCTAATTGCCTTGTGTTGTTGTTGTGTGTGCATGGAATTGAAGAGATGAGGGAGAGAAGCACATGCTCATGTGTTATGTGTTGTGTATGTGTGCACACCACCCGTTTGTGAGTATGTGTGAGTGAACCTTGTATGCCTGTTCTTCTCCTCTTTCCAATGGTTTTCCTCATGCATCACCTAAACATGTGGTTGTGTACTAAAGGGGCGTAGGGTTGACACGTTGGTACGCTCGAAGATGACATCACTACTACAATTTCTAACATTGATCACGGTTGTTTTGATCACGCTTTTAAAAAAAGCGTGATCGTAATAATTATGATCACACTTTTCTTAAAACCGTGATCTTTAAAATATATATGATCACATATTTTAGTAAAATGTGATCTTTCATACCATAAAGATCACGGTTTACTTAAATTCGTGATTGTTTAATAAATATTTGATCACGGTTAACCCAAAGCGTGATTGTTTTCTAAATAAAAGATTACGATTTAAATGAAAACGTGATTGTTTGTTAATTAATAGATCATGTTGTCATTGAAAGCGTGATTGTTTCCATAATAAAAGATCATGTTTTAAGTAAAAACGTGATCGTTGACTATATAAAAAAACCCTAATGGGGTCCCAAGATTCGACCCCCACATCGTGACCCCCACCTTCTCTGCGAAATCCTCCTCTGCGCTCCGTCGCTGCCGCCGTTGCTGCCGACGCTGCCGCTGTATTTATCGCCCCCTCTCATTCTTGATCTCTCTCCACGCGAAGCCTAGATCTGACTCGCCGCTGAAGTAGATAAAAAAAATCAGGTTTTCTTTCTTTTCTTGTACTGCTCCGCATTTATCCAGTTCTCTGTATTTGGGATCTTAATTTTTTTTCTTCTTGTGGTCCCAAATCCCGATCGACCCCGCTTCTCTCACGTACGCTCTCGTCTCTCACATGTTCATCTGCGACTGCACCTTCCTCCTCCGCCGACCCAGCCGCAGCCGTTGCTGCCCCCGCCTCTTGCTCCTTCCTCCCCCGACCCTCTACAATACCGGCATTGTTAGAGCAGTGTTCTAAAAGCCATGACTTATGTAATAAACTCTATTATTAAGATGGTCTTAGCATTTTGATGAGAATTATTATTGGTAAATGCTTGCATTATATTGTTTGAAATATTGTGCTTGTTTTTAATTTAATCCTTTAATTTACATTGTAGATAATCTGGTGTGTAGAGTTTGGCTTACACACAGAGGATCAGATTATCGGTTCCTTGTGAATTAGAAGTTGACGTTCACAACCTTAGATGGACTTGGATAATCCATTGGATAAAGGTTATAGTGCAGTTCATCTTACGTAGTTTATCTTGACTATAAAAGACCGGTTGATAGGTTTTGGGTGATTGTACTAGTACACCTTGTGTGTATTGAACGGACCAAGTTGGGGTAATTATTTTTTGTACTGACTAGATAAAATAATTTACACCCCATCTTTATTATGATTGCTTATGCTCTTAATCCTAAAATGGTTCTTAAACATGTGCATTTGTTATTTGTCATTTTGATTTATTAAAGAGTGAGATTCTACTATGGATCAATAGGCTCGGTAAGTTGGGTGACAATAACGCTTGTATGATGAATAATTGCTATTGATGGAATCCACGTCTCCAATAGGAGGTTGATGATACTCTCTTGAGGATGCTTATTAGTTTTGATTATGTCTAACCCGGCCGGTGGATTTAATTATCCGACATATCAAATAAGTTAAGCGGAAGATCTCAAGGAAAATAAGATGTTATGAAATAATATTGTCAGTAATAATTATTTCATAACGAGTATTGGAATCTTAGCGTGGGGAGATATTAAGCATATAATATAAGGAGCTCGAAATATTATTTTTGAGATTAGTATGTTTGGAGTGCAGTCATAATCCTTTAGTGGAATGAATTATGACTTATGGGCTTTTGGTTTTAATTCTAGGTTGAATTATGGTACCCAAGCCCATAGGAGCCAATTACTGATTTCTCCTTTAGGTCCCTGCCCTAGCCTATAAATATGTGGCTTCCTCTCTCTCTCAAGTGACATATGATTTCAGCCGAAATCAAAACCCTAACCCTAGAAATCCTTTAGGATCTCTGGATCCAGAAAAGGTGAGGAAAAGGAGAGAAGGAGAGCGAAGGGATTCGCGGCTGCCGTTCGAAGCAAGAATGAGACCACACTCCGCCGCGGATCTGCAACATAGAAAGGACATACGGCAGAAGATCTGAAGGTTCCGATTAAGTGATTCATCGTCGTCCATTAGATCCGATCTTCTTCTACGGCAGAACTCTGATCTGAGTTCTGAAGGTAAACCCTAATTCCGCCTTGTAGGGTTTGCGTTAAAAAGGTTTAATAAAAAAATAAAAATTTTGTTGTTCGATTTATACCTCGATCGACGGATCTTGGCAGTCGGGATTTATTTTTCCAACAGGCATCTCCTTGCCGTCCGCGACGCCATAGCCGTAGCCCCTTCCTCCTCCCCCGACATTGCCCCGGCCCACCTCTTCCTCCTCCTCGGTAAGTCTCTCTCTCTCTCTCCCCCCCTCTGTTCCTCCTCCTCCGCAACAGATCTGCCCCGACAGATCTCTCCCCCTACCCCTCCCCCTCCCGCATCAGATCTGGCTGATCTCCACTCCTCCTCCTCCTCCCCCTCTTGCATCAGATCTGGCTTTTAGGATTTTTAAGATTCCCAAACCAATGTTCTGTGGGCAGCGGAGGACTTGAAATCAGGTTTGGCTATTGAGTTGCTCGGATGATATTGAGATCCAGTGGTTCTCTTTGGGTGGACCGTCAGCATTTCTAGGGTTCAGAATTGGTAAGTTGAGGTATTCCTTTGTTTTTACCCAAATACTTCAAATCCATAAATCTTCCAAGCCTAGATTTGAAGTATTTGTGTATTAAGTTATTTCAATAATTATTGTTAGGTGGATTATCTGGGCGTGGAAGATTTGGTTATCTTGAGAAATGTAGCATTTTGTCATCTCTGGAGGTGAATCTGAGTTGTATTTAATCATGGAAAACATCATTGGGGGAAGATTTAAGATGGGGTGGAAGATTGGGAGTGGATCTTTTGGGCAGATTTATCTTCGTATGCTGTTATCTGGGTTTTAATGTATTTTCATCTTGCCCATTGTGTAATTGTTATTACTAATTTTGTGTTTGATTCATTTACGCATAATTTGTATTGTTTTTTTTTTTGGTTTTTGTTCAGGTGTAAGTATACATACTGGCGAGGAATTAGCTAGGTACGAGTATATGGACTGGTGAGGAATTAGCTATTAAGTTGGTATGCTCAATTGTATCTCTCCCTTTTTTGTCTGAATTTTTCTTGTACTGTTGGGGAGTTGATTGTTAACATCCTCTTTGACCAATTGCTTACAACACCATTAAGCATTTTACTGTTTATCCATAATTTTAGAAATATTAATTCTATGTTGTATATTCTAACGCCCCTTCTGCTTTTGTGTGTGCTTTATTTTAAGTAATAATGAAGCCACTTCTGCTTTGGTGTATTTGTTGAATTTCATTTCTGATTATATTGCTTTATTTGTGAGATGCAATTTTTTGTTAGTTTATGACATTGTAGTCATGGAGGAGATGGCTGCTAAAGGTTCTCAATTAGCTCAGTCAATTTCCTGCATTGAATTTTATGTCTTGAAGCACAGAAATATCTTATATATGCTCAACATTTTTTGTTTTTATTCATAGAGTATCATTATTGTAAATTGAGCCATCGTTTTGTGTTATTAGCTGTAGACTCACGGCTGATCGATGGACTAGATTTTTTCACATCCTATGATGAAGTATACGACAGTTTTGACTCCATGAGTTTGCAAGAGAATCTGTTGAGGGACATTTATGTATATGGTAGACCAATATGGATTTTCATTATTAATCCTGCATGTTTTTTGAATTACATTATAATCTCCAATGCTTATATTCTGCAGTAATGTTTTTTGAATTACATTGTGAGGATCCATTTGATTCCGTTAGTTATGTTTGTCATTTCACTTGGCTCTAAAATTTATCTACTTCGTAGCTGGTTCAGGGGTAATCTCATTTTTACATATATACAGCATTGCAAGGTGAAGGCCAGAAGTATTTCTTTTGTATTTTTTATATGTGTTGTGATAGGAACAACAAATTTCACTTGTAAAGTTAGTTATTTTTTTTATACTTGTATATATAAAGCAATTCTCTGTGTGAAGAAAACAGTTGTATGAAGGTTGATCCATTTGAGATGAATGAAAATTATTTTTAATGAGTAGCTCGTTTTGTAGTTCAACTGTGGCTTGACTGGATCAGTGTAATTCAAAAATATATGTAGTTGATGCTTACATAGTATATGTTCAAATTTTGAGGTATTACAATCTCCTTTTGACTTCAACAACAATTTGCTCTTTACTTAAGGTATTATTGAATCTCACAAGTGGTAATTATGTTTGTCATTTCAGGTGGTTCTAAATTTTATCTATTTTGCGGCTCGATCGGGTAATCTCTTTTTGTATGCAGAACATTGCAAGGCGAAGGTCATTGGTCGAAGTGTGTGTGTGTGTGTGTTTTGTGATAGGAAGAACAAGTTATACTTATTTGTTCTCTTTGACTTATATATAAAATAATTGTATGTGTGAAATGGTTGTATGAAGTTTGATCTATATTAGAGGAATGAAAATTATTTTTAATGAGCATCTCTCTTTTGTTGTATGAATTGAATTGCAAGCAGGTACAATCAATATATGAAATTGTATAATAATTCAGTGAATTGTGATTTTTTAATAATTTAAAGATCACAGATTGTTTATAAAGCGTGATCTTAAATAATGTAAAGATCACAGATTTTTTATAAAATGTGATCTTACATAATATAAAGATCACATTTTTTATTAAAACTGTGATCTTTTGGATATTAAATATCACGTTTTATCATATAAGCGTGATCGATTCTTATACAACAATCACGATTTATTCGAAAACCGTGATCATTTATCACTTTTGATCACGTTTCAAAACCGTGATGAAAAATATGATATAAACAATCACACCCTCGTAGATCACAGTTCAAAACCGTGATCAAAAGTCTTTAATCACGGTTTTAAACTGTGATCAATGTCAAAAATTGTAGTAGTGCATGAGAGGTTTGCGGGGCTGCGGGTGTGCGCTCGGTGTGCCCGCATGCGTGCGGAGTGCGTGGGCAGCGTGCACGAGGTGCTCGAGGGCGTGCTGGCGTTGCTCGCATGCGTGCAGAGTGCGTGGCAGCGTGAACGAGGAGCTCGAGAGTGTGCTTAGCATTGTTCGATGCGTGCGGAGTGCGTGGACAGCATGCACGAGGTGCTCGAGGGCGTGCTTGGTGTTCTCCAATGCATGCGAAGTGCGTGGGCAACGTGCTTGCGGTGCTCGGACGCGTTCGAAGTGTGCTTCGGGATGTCGAGCACTTTGTTGCGGCCTAACCCAAACCATTGGACGATTCTTGGCAAATTGGTATCATTCTTTGGATTCAAATTGTTGCCTCTTGCATTTGGCGAGCCGTGCGCTCGTTAGGTGAGAGGTTCGATCCAAGCCTTCGGGATGCACTCGATCCACATAGTCGTGCATCGCGCATCCATGGGGCTTCTTTGCACCCTTATTGTGTTAGATATTGCATGCTAGGGCTATATGGCTAAGTATATGGCCCCTTTTCTACCATATATTTGCATATGTATCATATTCATGTCTGAATTATTATGCTTGCATGAGCCCTTCTTGTGTGGGCATGTGTGATGGGCGTTTATATGAATGTATCTCTTTTATGTTAGAGAATTTATTTAGCTTCTATTGCTTGTATATGATGATGGATGTGTTATGTAGGATTAAATACCATATTTTAGGGATCATTTGCACATACTTATTGATATGCTCATTTGAGTTAGCTATAACTCTTGCCCCTACTTGTCCTTTACACCATGTTTACAAGATTGGTGGGCATTTAATTATCTCATGTTCGTAATAATAACTTAGTAATCCTGTTTGTCGAGGATAGATGTGTGTATGATCAGTTTTTAAGGTCATAATTGATATTAGTAAGTGTGGAGTGTATCACCCCAGCGCCATCGTGCGTTGAAGCTACCCAGCGTAGGAGCTACCCTGTTGTAGATACCCCAATTTTGACCGTCCAGAGAGACAGAAATACTTCAAGTAACACACGGAAATATCCCACAGTTGGACATCCAATAGAGAACCAAAGGTTCGGTAAATCGGAAACCCTAAACCGAAAACCCTAACCCTAACCTAAACCCTAACCTAAACCTAAACCTAAACCTAAAACCTAAATCAGAAACCCTAACTCTAAAAACCCCAAACCCTAGAACCACAAGTCCCTGGAAAGGGGCGGCTAGCCCTAACTAGCCGTCCCATACCAGGCGGCTAGTTTACACTAGCCGCCCCACTGACCGCCCCCAGGCCCCCTGGATGGGACATAAAGCAGTATTAAATGCTGATCATTGCGGCGGGTCATGACCTTTAGCCGCCCTCTCTTGGCCGGATCAAACCAAGTAACCGACCCAAGCTACCGCCTGTCAGAGATGGGATGTTTGACAGGTGATGATAGGGGCGGCTACTAGGAAGTAGCTGCCCCATCCTGGGCGGCTAGTTGGAACTAGCCGCCCTTCACCTGGTCTCTGACAGAAGAACCAGAGAATTAATGAGGGGTCTAATCGAAGCCAACCCACTCTATTATCCCCTGGACATTCCCCTGCCTCTCTTTTACTATAAATAGAGGAGGTCCCAAGCCTTTAAACCCATAACAAAAAATCCACAACAATCACCAATCAACATCTTCAATCCACCATCCTCACTTGATCAATCCCTTCCACCACTAGAAATCCCAAGAGAGAGGAAGAGAGAGAGCCCCCCTTTTGTGAGAGAAAAACCTATTCCCCACACAAAAACACCCTCTCTTTTCACCCTCCAGAAACCCGGGCTAAACCTAGCTGAGCCTCTGCCCAAAACCAAACCCATTTCCTACCGAAGTTCTGCCCAAACCAAACCAGACCTGGGACGGCTAAACCCTAGTAGCCGATCCTCACCAGACGGCTAGATCCAACTAGCTGCCCCCCATACACACCCCGTTTACACCCCCTATGTCCCATAACTCCTTTAGTCAAGCCCCGGAAGCATAATAGGATTATCTGTTTTTCACGTCTGTGTACGGTATATCCGTGTCTCAGAGCGGAGACCCCACAAACTCCACACATAGGCGATCAAATCCGACCCAACATTTTCCTGCTTTTAGAAAAAGCAGGTGGCGATCACACAAACTCCTGAATCCTCTTGAGACGCTATCGGGCACCTCAACCAGGAATGACACCCCTCACCCTTCCGAGAAGACGATCCGACCGAGCCCGCGAGGGCACGCATCCGATCTGAATCCCCGAAGAACCCCCACACACGCACGCGCACCCGCGCACCGCCGGGACCCCTTCCGAAAGCACCAACACCACGCGGCCCATTCGGAGGCCTTCCCGACGACACACCGACACCTGTGAGGTACCACCCCATGATTGGTATCATCCTGGACAAGTTGTTAGGGAGAGGGCTACCTGGGAGAGGGCTACCAGATGATGTGGGGTGATTGTTGATATTATCTGGAATGCATGCTAATATATGGATTATGTTGCCTACCATTTTATACTATTTTTATCTCATTCTATGTGAACTGCTTGATGTCTTTAGTGAGTTATATCTAGTGATTTTTGTTAGTTATATATATACACACTTGATATTTCAATGGTTTAGGTCTCACTATTATCTTGTGCATATTGTGAAATTGTGTGAATGATTTAGTACTTAATTATGCATAGTCAGTTCTTGACTTCTTTCTTATTTGGGCACATGGTTCATGTACCCCCTTATTCTATAGAATTTCTCATGTCATTTATGCTAGCTTATTAGTAGACCTATGTTGGATTGTATAAAGTGTGTATTTACATGGTTTAGTCATAGGTTATTTGGACGTGTGATCCAGGTATCTCCTTTGTGATAGAACTTCTCATGTAATAATTGTGTGTATGTTTAATTAGTCAGGCTTAATTGTGACAGGTAGTGTTAGACCTGTGTTATTTAGAGTCCTAATTTCGATCGGAGTCGCTAAAATTTTGGTTTTTAGCTACCTTCTGGGGTTTAAGGACTCTGATTGAATATATAACTGCATATTATGGGTCCTGGTATTGTTTAGTACTGCCCATAAAATTTTCGTTTAATTCCGATAACGTTTTTGGAATTATGCAGTTTTGGATTGGGCATTCGGATTTGATTTTGTTAAAATCCAAGATGATGAGGTAAAAATCCGATATTATTACGAGATGTTCAGTTTTGAGATAGCTTCCATATAGAAGTGGAATTGGATCAACTGGATTCGTATATTAAAAGTTATGGGTATTTTTCCGAGTATACCCCGAAGTTGAGAAATCAAGGCAGCAGCCCTGTAAGATGTTTAGCCTAGATATTGAAATAGCTAGAGAGGTTATTTGATCTGGGTGTAAACATGAAAGTTATAGATAATCGTCTTATCTTTCCAATGCCACTGGAATCGTGCAATTCGGAGCTGTATTGAGGAAGTTATGGCCATTTAAGTGAAGCCTGCGCAGAGATTTTAGTCCGAGGACGACTTGGTCTTTCACTCCGACTTTCCTTATTTAAAGGCCCCAAAATGTTACGACCTTAGCCATTTTTTTCACCTCTTTTGGTCTGGTTCAGCCCCTTTGAAGGGTGTTTTGGGTGGAGGAGAAGGGGGTGTTGGTGATGGAGAAGAAGAAGTTGAAGAAAGTGAGTTGTTGTGTTGTTGTTGTTGTTGATTCTTCCTTTCTCTCTTCCCCCACCCCCTTAGCCTATTTTCTTTTCCCTCTCTAAACCAGTCCCCCCCTAGGTGTTTGTTGAAATGCCCAAGTGAAGAAGAAGAAGCAAGGGAAGCATAGAAGAGGTGGTGGTAGCTGTGGTGGTGATCGGGGTGGCCGAGGGGGCGCTTGCAAGCCCCTACGTCCCCCTTTCCTCCCCCCTCTCCTTGGGTGAGTTTTCCCTCTTCTTTTGTTGGTTTTAATTCATGTTAAGGTGCTTGGGAGGGCATGCATGTGGGGTGTTAGAGTTTGGGTGCATGTGGGGGCCTGGGGGGAGTGTTTGGAGGCTTGGGCGCGCGGGTCTGCACAAGGGCGCGCGCGCGCGGGGGCGTGCGCGCGGGTCCAGACGCCGGGTGCGCGCAGGGGGCTCGCGGGGGCGTGCTAGGACGCGCGGAATCGCGCGCGCGTACGCGCAGGGGCGCACGTGCGTGCGTGCCTGCGCGCGGGTTAGCGTGTCTGCGCGCGGGGGCGCCCGGGGCTGCGCCCGAGGCTCCCCGGGGGGTGCGTGTGGGGCTACCGTGGCCCGGTTTGGGCTGCTGAGGGTCGGCACCTCGGGTGGGTGTCCGGGGTGCTCGGGCACGCGTGCGTGCGTGCACGTTTGCGTGCGTTCGAGCCCGTATGCGTGGATGTCCAATCTTAGGCATCCCTATTTGATTTTTATATGTTTGTATGTGGTTTTACTCACCCCTTTTGGTACCCTTAACTTGCAGACCTCGTCGGTTGGGATGCGCGAAGACCCGGGTATCGGTGAGTGGTTTGATTCCAACCCTTCCGGGAGCGCTCGATGCACGTAGTCGTGCTTCGCGCTTCCATGGGGCTTTATTTGCACCCTAAATATGTTAGATATCATGCATGCTAGGTTGTATAGCTCGTATATAGTGTAGAACCCCTATTCTACCTTATACTTGCCTATGTATTGTATAGAATATGGCATGACTTAGGTAATATTGTTTGAATTACTACCTTATTATTATTTGAACATATCCAGCATGTTTAACTTGGGTTAATAACGGGGTGTACGCGTAATATTCCTGATTTAGTACTCGAGGGTTTGGTATAGTTGTTGCACCCATCTGGTTGGGGCAAAACTATGACCCGCTTCAAGAGAGGATGAGGCTTTCCCTCTCTCTCGCCCTCCCTCTTTTCGCGAGCCAAGTAAGTATATGCGGTTCCTACTTTACTCAGGCTTGCTTGTAATTATTGGCATGCACCTGTTGTTGCGCAGATCGCGCTTAACCCTTCCCTTCTAGGTTGGTGTCATCCAACGTATATTAGGTTGAAATTTGTGTGTTTACCTGTTTGATGCCATGTATGCATGCTAAGTAAGATTTCCCTTGTATAGTTATTTGCATATTATGTATATGCCTATTTGGGCCATGAGCCTTGTTTAATGAGATTAGACAAGTGTATGACCTCCTATGGGGTCATACCATGACATCGACACTTAGAATAAAATGTCTTCCCCGCATCTGAGTTATGCGCCCTGGAGGGAATTCATGAGAATTCGTTGCGCTTATCGGTTTTGATAACCGGTGACGACGGATCTGAGAGGATCATATTCGCGAGTTTAGATTGGTTTCCTCCCTTCGTTGGATCCGTGTTGAGACTTCCTGGTTGAGACAGCCGGCCTGACAGAGGGCTCCCATCCGTAGGTGCTGCAGATGTGTGAGGATGTGCTGATCATGGGAGTATACCAGGTATGGGCTTCCCGGGATAAGGGCTACCGGTGGACCAAGGGTGTAGAAGCAATCTAGATTCCTCCCAAGAGCCTATATCACCCCGAGGAGGGGGTGAGGGTGAGGGTGTAGTGGATCGGCGTCTAATGACCGATGATGACAGATCCAAGGGGATCATTTTCATGAGTGTAGTTTGGTTTCTTTCCTTCGTTGGATCCGCGTAGGGACTTCCTGGTTGAGACAGCCGGCCTGACAGAGGGCTCCCATCCGTAGGTGCTGCCGATGTGTGATGATGTGCTGATCATGGGAGTATACCAGGTATGGGCTTCCCTGGATACGGGCTACCGGTGAACCAAGGACATAGAAACAATCTATATTCCTCCTAAAATCCTATGTCACCCGTCGGGGTGAGGGTGAGGGTGTTGGTGTGATTGTAGTGGGCTCGAGTTGATACTCGACCCATCAGCTTGTATAGTTGGTTTTCTCATGGGGTTCACGTTGCGAACATGTAATGGTTCCTCCCAATATCATCGTGACCGGGGCCCCAACGTTGAAGCTGCCCTGACAGAGGACTCCCACTTGTAGGTACTCCCGATGCATTCGGCAGATGTACTGATCAGGGGAGTGTACCAGGTGAGGCTACACGAGGGTGGACCACCGGATGATATTGCGAGCATGAATTATCGTTCTCCCCTTCGCCGGATCCGTGTGGATGCTTCCTAGGTACGAGCCGCTCTGGGTGGACCCCCATCTGTAGGTACCATCGATGCGCTCGACAGTGTACTGACCGTGGCCGGCTCCAGGTAGAGGCTGCCCGGGAGAGCGCTACCGGATGACGAACGGTGTAGAACTGCAAGTTTTTCCTTCAAGTCCCTAGGCTCACCCCTGTGGGGGCTAGGGCGAGGGAGGTATGGTTGCACCGCCGTGTGACCTTGTTAACCATTGGGTTTCTACCCATGGTTTCCTTGATAGGAGATTGTCTTAGTATCGAATGTTATGTTGGTGTTTGGTTTCTAACCACTCACTGAGCTTGTAGCTCACCCCTCGCCTATGTTTTTCTCCAGATGACGCTGAGTCGGATCCAAGAGAAGAGCTCCCCTGGCGCAATACGAGTAGGAGACCCGCGTTCGCGTTGGATGTCTTGCGAGTCAGAGGCTATCAGCATTCCCTTTTCATTGTATATATTATACTTGTGCTTACGCACGGTATGTAGACTGTTGATGTCTGTTATTGTATATATATTGGCTCTTATAGGACAGTTGATTGTGTACTCTAGTCTGTAATATGTCTTTGAATTACAGACTTAGTCATTTGAGCTTCCGTCATTTTTATATATTTGATGTCAGTTACTTGTTATTGCATTTTCTCTTGTGGAGTATTTATTTGACCTTGTGTATGGATTACTGATATCATTTTTATATTTGCCACGTCTCGGGGACGGCCGCCCTGGGACGTGACAAAAGTTGGTATCAGAGCCATGTCCTGTCAGAGCCAATTGTTTTCTTTGAGATGAGTCCTAGGATTTCAAGATGAGTATTCTGATCCTAGTGCTGGTTCCTTAGTTGCTGATATGCCTCCTCGGAGACGGGCGCGTGGACGTGGTCACCCTCGGGCTTCGGAGGTTTACGAACCTATCGGAGGCGAGGAGTCTACTGGAGAGTTCTCGGCTGTTGGGCCAGGACTTGCGCAGGATGCCTCCAGCGTGGGCGCGTGCTTACGCTGAGATGGCGGATCTTCTGGAGACTGAGACTAGAGCACTGGAGGCATAGACTGGAGCGTTGGCTGAGCAGGTGCGAGAGATCCAGGAGCTGCGGGCGGCCCGCGTGGCGATCCCGTAGATACCCTTAGCGGTAGATCCACCAGTGGTGCCAGAGATACCCCATGTACCGGTTGGAGACCGCATTCTCCTCCGTTCTGTTTATCGGGGGTATACCATAGGGTTTGCGTGCGGCACCAGTTTTAAGTGTTGAGGATGTGGTGTAGTATCCGTTAAGGGGTGATGTCTTCTTCTAGCTTTCCTACTCAGGATAAGGGGCCTTGCAGGGTCAGCGTTGAAACCCGGGCTAGGGTACTCCGTGTTCCTTGTTTGGTTGTCGGGATATCCTATATCGGGACCTCATGAGGCCCTCCCGAGGTTCTTTTCCCAGTCAAGGAATACATTTGAAGCATCAATTGATGATTGATTTTTCCTCACTTGGAAGGTGCGATAGCGGGTGGTGATGCATATGATCAGGATTGAGTGCATCTTGTTGCAGCTTAGTGGGCGATAGCTTATGGACTAGGGTTCCATAGCCATATTCGGAGTCGCTTCGATATATCATCGTGCATAGTAGCTACCCGGTAGAGGCAAGAGACCTGTGAGGTGCTCCCTGGGACTATCCACGACGCTTGTTGGTGTGCCCATATAGCAGAGATAGTGGACATGGGAGGCTATCAGGTAGAGGCCACACCGGAAGAGTGCTACTGGATGACGTCGAGAGCTTGGACTCCCCGTGATGAATCTGCCCATTGAGTGCATGATGCTGGAGTTCCAATGGTTATAGTTGAACGACCTATTGGTGGCGGCATGTGAAGCACAGTTTGCAGTACTATCGCGTTTTGCCCCCACATGGGTCGTAAATGTGGTGACGTGACGCTAATCGTTCGTGATGGGACTCAACCGCCATATCAGGTAGATGACGTCGCTTAGGCATTGTCGGGAATCAACGACCTCCTATTGCGTGTCTTGCGGATTAAGTGCGGTCGAGCGGCTTACCAGCGTGTAAGAGTCATCATGAGCGTCAGCCTTGCTCGAGGAGCAGATTTGGACTTAATCGTCCCAGGAATTATTTTGATCTCCCCATAGGGGTTAAAGATCAAGTACCCCTTGTCGCGAATTGATGATCTGTTTAGACCAGCTTTGGGAGCCAGTGTCTTTCTATTGATCGATCTTCGCGCAAGGTACCCTATTTGGAGATCCGGGAGTTTGGCATTCTTTAGTTGGCCTTTCGTGACCGTTTCGGGCACTACGAATTTTGTGTACTGCCGTCGGGGTAGACGAATGCGCCAGATGCCTACAATGATCTCAAATGTTTTATTGGGCCTCTGTGGGCTGTTCTGAGGTAGCCTTCGTAGAGGATGTTGGTTGGCATGCCCCCAGGCGAAGTTGTGGATCGTCGCGTTGGAATGCGTTCGTCCATCGAGATTCCTCAGTGGACGTGGGAGTGAGTTATCATGGGTTTCGTTGTGGGCTCACTAAAGTCACGTTCGGGTCACGATGCCGTTTGGGTGATCATTGACTGATTGACTAGGTCCGCACTTTTCTCCCTATCCAACTGACTGAGTCTCTGGACGCTTCGACACAGGTTTGAGCCTTCGCGATTATTCGTCTTCATGGCACTCCGGTCGGTGCTATTTCGGGCTGAGACACGTGGGTTACTTCGAGGTTCTGGCGCAGCCTTTGGCAGGCTTTTCACGCGAGCCTCCCTTTTAAGTACAGCCTTTCGATACCGACGGACAGCCAGGCAAGAGGACGATTTAGGCCTTGGAGGACATGCTATTTGCCTGCGTGCTTGACTTGGGGCAGTTGGTTGAGGCACCACCCTTTGATATGGGTCTGCCTGTGAGACGACTGCCATTCGAGCGCCCAGATGAAATTGAGAAAGGGGCACTCTACAGGCGCAGTTTTGCACCTCCCCTGTGCTGGGACGGTTGTATAGCGCCTGTTGGAGGGGCCATAAGTCATTTTATTGACCTTGCGGTGGCCGAGATGGTTCGTGCGTGCCTCTGCACCACCTAGAACCGTCAGAAGGGCTACACAGGTCATCGTCGCCAGGAGTCTACCTTCGGGTTCGGCAAACATGTTGGAATGAGGTGTCCCGGTTTTAGGGCATCTTCTGTTTCGACGTTCGGGGCGTGTTGAGTCGGCCTTCCATCGGACTGGTTTTCGTCCTTGAGTGGATTAGGGGAGGTGGCCGTCATGAAGCCTTGCCCCGTGGCTGACTCGTGCCTGTGACGTCATCCAATGCCTCATAGCTGAGACATTATGTCCACGATCCTGCTCATGTCATTCCGTTTGAGCCGCTCATCCTCGAGCAGAATTTGTCGTTCGGGGAGCAGTTGATCGAGACCATGGACCAATGTGAGAAGAGGCTCCGTACCCAGACCGTTCCTTCGGTTAAAGTGCGTGGTAGCACCAGTTAGGTGTCCGGACCACTCGGGAGCTAAGGGACTCTATGGGCGACACTTCTACGTTCGGTCTTCCCTTTTGGGTTTCCTTAAATTTCGAGAACTAAATTTCCTAATGGGGGGAGAATGTTAGACCTGTGTCATTTAGAGTCCTAATTTCGATCGGAGTCGCTAAAATTTTGGTTTTTAGCTACCTTCTGGGGTTTAAGGACTCTGATTGAAGATATAACTGCATATTATGGGTCCTGGTATTGTTTAGTACTGCCCATAAAATTTTCGTTTAATTCCGATAACGTTTTTGGAATTATGCAGTTTTGGATTGGGCATTCGGATTTGATTTTGTTAAAATCCAACATGATGAGGTAAAAATCCGATATTATTACGAGATGTTCAGTTTTGAGATAGCTTCCATATAGAAGTGGAATTGGATCAACTGGATTCGTATATTAAAAGTTATGGGTATTTTTCCGAGTATACCCCGAAGTTGAGAAATCGAGGCAGCAGCCCTGTAAGATGTTTAGCCTAGATTTTGAAATATCTGGAGAGGTTATTTGATCTGGGTGTAAACATGAAAGTTGTAGATAATCGTCTTATCTTTCCAATGCCACTGGAATCGTGCAATTCGGAGCTGTATTGAGGAAGTTATGGCCGTTTAAGTGAAGCCTGCGCAGAGATTTTAGTCCGAGGACGACTTGGTCTTTCACTCCGACTTTCCCTATTTAAAGGCCCCAAAATGTTACGACCTTAGCCATTTTTTTCACCTCTTTTGGTCTGGTTCAGCCCCTTTGAAGGGTGTTTTGGGTGGAGGAGAAGGGGGTGTTGGTGATGGAGAAGAAGAAGTTGAAGAAAGTGAGTTGTTGTGTTGTTGTTGTTGTTGATTCTTCCTTTCTCTCTTCCCCCACCCCCTTAGCCTATTTTCCTTTCCCCTCTCTAAACCAGTCCCCCCCCCCCCTAGGTGTTTGTTGAAATGCCCAAGTGAAGAAGAAGAAGCAAGGGAAGCATAGAAGAGGTGGTGGTAGCTGTGGTGGTGATCGGGGTGGCCGAGGGGGCGCTTGCAAGCCCCTACGTCCCCCTTTCCTCCCCCCTCACCTTGGGTGAGTTTTCCCTCTTCTTTTGTTGGTTTTAATTCATGTTAAGGTGCTTGGGAGGGCATGCATGTGGGGTGTTAGAGTTTGGGTGCATGTGGGGGCCTGGAGGGAGTGTTTGGAGGCTTGGGCGCGCGGGTCTGCACACGGGCGCGCGCGCGCGGGGGCGTGCGCGCGGGTGCAGACGCCGGGTGCACGGAGGGGGCTCACGGGGGCGTGCTGGGACACGCGGAAGCGCGCGCGCGTACGCGCAGGGGTGCGCGTGCGTGTGCGCGGGTCGGGCGTGCGTGCCTATGCGCGGGTGCGCGCGTCTGCGCGCAGTGAGCGCGGGGCACGCGCGGGGGCGCCCGGGGGGAGCGTGCGGGGCAGCCGTGGCCCGGTTTGGGCTGCTGAGGGTCGGCACCTCGGGTGGGTGTCCGGGGGGCTCGGGCACGCGTGCGTGCGTGCACATTTGCGTGCGTTCGAGCCCGTATGCGTGGATGTCCAATCTTAGGCATCCTTATTTGATTTTTATATGTTTGTATGTGGTTTTACTCAACCCTTTTGGTACCCTTAACTTGCAGACCTCGTCGGTTGGGATGCGCGACGACCCGGGTATCGGTGAGTGGTTTGATTCCAACCCTTCCGGGAGCGCTCGATGCACGTAGTCGTGCTTCGCGCTTCCATGGGGCTTTATTTGCACCATAAATATGTTAGATATCATGCATGCTTGGTTGTATAGCTCGTATATAGTGTAGAACCCCTATTCTACCTTATACTTGCCTATGTATTGTATAGAATATGGCATGACTTAGGTAATATTGTTTGAATTACTACCTTATTATTATTTGAACATATCCAGCATGTTTAACTTGGGTTAATAACGGGGTGTATGCGTAATATTCCTGATTTAGTACTCGAGGGTTTGGTATAGTTGATGCACCCTTCTGGTTGGGGCAAAACTATGACCCGCTTCAAGAGAGGATGAGACTTTCCCTCTCTCTCGCCCTCCCTCTTTTCGCGAGCCCAGTAAGTAGATGCGGTTCCTACTTTACTCAGGCTTGCTTGGAATTCTTGGCATGCACCTGTTGTTGCGCAGATCGCGCTTAACCCTTCCCTTCTAGGTTGGTGTCATCCAACGTATATTAGGTTGTAATTTGTGTGTTTACCTGTTTGATGCCATGTATGCATGCTAAGTAAGATTTCCCTTGTATAGTTATTTGCATATTATGTATATGCCTATTTGGGCCATGAGCCTTGTTTAATGAGATTAGACAAGTGTATGACCTCCTATGGGGTCATACCATGGCATCGACACTTAGAATAAAATGTCTTCCCCGCATCTGAGTTATGTGCCCAAGAGGGAATTCTTGAGAATTCGTTGCGCCTATCGGTTTTGATAACCGGTGACGATGGATCTGAGAGGATCATATTCGCGAGTTTAGATTGGTTTCCTCCCTTCGTTGGATCCGTGTAGGGACTTCCTGGTTGAGACAGCCGGCCTGACAGAGGGCTCCCATCCGTAGGTGCTGCCGATGTGTGACGATGTACTGATCATTTGAGTATACCAGGTATGGGCTTCCCGGGATAAGGGCTACCGGTGGACCAAGGGTGTAGAAGCAATCTAGATTCCTCCCAAGAGCCTATATCACCCCGAGGAGGGGGTGATGGTGAGGGTGTAGTGGATCGGCGTCTATTGACCGATGATGACAGATCCAAGGGGATCATTTTCATGAGTGTAGTTTGGTTTCTTTCCTTCGTTGGATCCGCGTAGGGACTTCCTGGTTGAGACAGCCGGCCTGACAGAGGGCTCCCATCCGTAGGTGCTGCCGATGTGTGAGGATGTGCTGATCATGGGAGTATACCAGGTGTGGGCTTCCCTGGATACGGGCTACCGGTGGACCAAGGACATAGAAACAATCTATATTCCTCCCAAAATCCTATGTCACCCGTCGGGGTGAGGGTGAGGGTGTTGGTGTGATTGTAGTGGGCTCGAGTTGATACTCGACCCATCAGCTTGTATAGTTGGTTTTCTCATGGG
Source organism: Acorus calamus (assembly GCA_030737845.1). Lineage (NCBI taxonomy): Eukaryota > Viridiplantae > Streptophyta > Magnoliopsida > Acorales > Acoraceae > Acorus > Acorus calamus. Next base: position 12,513,054 of record CM060872.1, read on the forward strand.
GTTCGCGTTGCGAACATGTAATGGTTCCTCCCAATATCATCGTGACCGGGGCCCCAACGTTGAAGCTGCCCTGACAGAGGACTCCCACTTGTAGGTACTCCCGATGCATTCGGCAGATGTACTGATCAGGGGAGTGTACCAGGTGAGGCTACACGAGAGTGGACCACCGGATGATATTGCGAGCATGAATTATCGTTCTCCCCTTCGCCGGATCCGTGTGGATGCTTCCTAGGTACGAGCCGCCCTAGGTGGACCCCCACCTGTAGGTACCATCGATGCGCTCGACAGTGTACTGACCGTGGCCGGCTCCAGGTAGAGGCTGCCCGGGAGAGCGCTACCGGATGACGAACGGTGTAGAACTGCAAGTTTTTCCCTCCAAGTCCCTAGACTCACCCCTGTGGGGGCTAGGGCGAGGGCGAGGTATGGTTGCACCGCCGTGTGACCTTGTTAACCGTTGGGTTTCTACCCATGGTTTCCTTGATAGGAGATTGTCTTAGTATCGAATGTTATGTTGGTGTTTGGTTTCTAACCACTCACTGAGCTTGTAGCTCACCCCTCGCATATGTTTTTCTCCAGATGACGCTGAGTCGGATCCAAGAGAAGAGCTCCCCTGGCGCAATAAGAGTAGGAGACCCGCGTTCGCGTTGGATGTCTTGCGAGTCAGATGCTATCAACATTCCCTTTTCATTGTATGTATTATACTTGTGCTTACCCACGGTATGTAGACTGTTGATGTCTGTTATTGTATATATATTGGCTCTCACAAGATAGTTGATTGTGTACTCTAGTCTGTAATATGTCTTTGAATTACAGACTTAGTCATTTGAGCTTCCGCCATTTGTATATATTTGATGTCAGTTACTTGTTATTGCCTTTTCTCTTGTGTAGTATTTATTTGACCTCGTGTATGGATTACTGATATCATTTTTATATTTGCCACGTCTCGGGGACGGCCGCCCTAGGGTGTGGCAGGTAGAAGTGTGATCCGTGGTCAGGATCATACTTTGTTTTATTATACCAATGTAGCAGTTTATCTGCCCTGCATCCATGCGATGCTCGAATTCGAAAGAATTCATTTATTGTATCGGTATTTGTTAATTGATAGCTATGATAGTATGCTTGGCTTATCTGTAATAGGCGTGTGGATGACACATTTTTAGGGTCATGCTTTCTCATTGTTAAGTGCGAAAACTTAACTGTTTTTCCTCGCATCCAAGTGATGCATCCGTATAGCAATTCAAGAGAATTCATTAACATTGTCAATTGCTAGATGATTATAGTTGATCCTTAAGGATCGTATTGCGAGCGTTGAATGCTTCTCCCCTACCTCGTATACGCGTTGAAGCTACTCGGTGTTGAAGCTATCCTGCAGTATGCCTGCACATTGTAGGATGCCCAAGTTGTATTTCAACACCGTTTTGACATTGGACCTACAATGGATGGTTGCTAGGAAGAGGGCTACCCGGGAGAGTGCTACCGGAAGGTTAAGGGAGTTAGCGGGTTGGTTTCTGTTTCTAATAGTCCCATTTCACCCCTAGAGGTGAGGGTGAGGGTAAGTTGGGGTCACGTTGTCACGTGACATTTATATTGGGAATGCCCAAAAATATAATACATCTGCTGAATGATGTGAGGCATCGTTGCGTAGTGTACCTCAATGCAATTAGATTTATAGTATTGTGTTATCCAGTAATGATATGCAATATGGTTAACCGTTTGGTTCCTCTTCGAGAGTTTTAAGAGATCCCCCTACGGGTCGAGGGTTAGAGTGAGGTGAGGCCACGTCTTCACATGACATTTCCCTATGTTGGGTTTCATCCCACATTCATTTTCCTTGGAAAGAAAAATGAACTAATATCATATGATCATTGTAGAGCTTGGATTTTTACCACTCACTGAGCTTATAGCTCACCCCTCGTGTGTTATTTTTTTTCACCAGGGATTAGGTTGGCGTGGAGCTAGAGCATCTCTCTGGCGTGGCTCGTGCGTGGAGCGTTCCACCTTTCGGTTGGTGAGTATGAGGTTGTCAGCAATCCTATTTTTTTGTATATTTATTAGTAATCGTGCGTGTTGCACATATGGCTGTATTGGACTAGACTTGGACTCTCACGACACAGTGTTTGTGTATTCAGGTCTGTAATAATGTTTTTGATTTACAGACTTATTTATATTTTATACTTCCGCATTTTTAATTGACTATCGCTTCCCGGTTGCCTTGTTACCTTATTTGATCCTTGCCAGTTTTTGTGTGATTGGTATGTTCCCTGGGACGGCCGCTCCGGGGTGTAACAAAGATGATATCAGAGCCTGGTTCTGTCAAAGCCTAAGTCTAGTCGTGTAGATGAGTCATAGGATTTCTATCCAATTACTCTGATCTTAGTTCTTCGCCTTAGGTTGCTGACATGCCTCCTCGCTTCCGTTGCCGACTTGGTCGGCGGAGCAGGGTCAGTTGTTGGCTCCCCTGTTGTGGGACCAGGGCCTAGACAGGAGTCTATCCTTGGAATTCCATATTGATAGATTTATATTGACCGTCTACATGTGGATCGTGCTTCGATCAGGGAGTTTTATTCCCCTGCATCGGTATTGCTTGTAACTACGGAGCTCGCGTACGCCGTCGACTTCTAGTATTTGAGAATAAGGTGTGTGGCATCACCTAATGTGATGTCTTCTTTATTTTCCCCTCTCGGGATTAAGGGGCCTTGCGGGGTTATCGTTGAGACCCGAGCTAAGGTGCTCCATGTTACTTGTTTGGTTATCGGGATATCCTATATCGGGACCTCAGGGTGCCCTCCCAAGGGGTTCTTTTCCCCCAGAGAATATCTTTGAAGCATCTGTTTGATGATTGCCTTTCCCTCTCACTTGGAAGATGTTGTAGTGAGTGGTGATGCGTACGATCAGGATTGGGCGCGTCCTTTTGCAGCTTGGTGGGCAATTGCTTATGGACTGGGCTCCATAGCCACATCAGAAGTCGCTTCGATATATCATCATGTGTTGAAGCTACCCGATAGATGCCAGAGCCCTGTGAGGTGCTCCTAGATACTATCCAGGACGTACGTTGGTGTGCCCATATGGTAGAGATAGTGGACATGGGAGGCTACCAAGTAGAGGCCACACCGGGAGAGGGCTACCGAATGATGTCGAGAGCGTGGACTCCCCGTGATGAATCTGCCTATTGAGTGCATAATGTTGGAGTTCCATTGGTCATTGTTGGGTGACCTGTCGGTGGCGGCATGTGGAGCACAGATGTTGATACTGTCGCATTTTGCCCCCACATTGGTCGTAAATAAAGAGACGCAATGCTAGCATTCGTGATGGGACTCAACCTCCATATCTGGTAGATGATGTTGCATAGGCATTGTCGGAGTTCAACGACCTCCTGTTTCGTGTCTTACGGATTAAGTGCGGTTGTCTGGCTTACCCAGCGTGTCAGAGTCATCATGAGCGCCAAGCTGAGGAGCATTGAGATGCTCGAGGAGAAGAATTTGGACTTAATAGTTTGAGGAGTTGTTATGATCTCCCCGTAGGGGTGGAAGATCAAGTACCCTTTGTCGCGAATTGATGATCTGTTTGACCAGCCCTGGGAGCCAATGTCTTCTCTTAGATCAATCTTCGCGCAGGGTACCCCTAATTGGAAATCTAGGAGTTGGACATCCTATAGATGGCATTTCATGACCGTTTTGGGCATTTCGAGCCTTAAGTACTGCTGTCAAGGTTAACGAATGCGCAGGATGCCTTTAGGGATTTCATAAGTTTTATTGGATCTCTGTTGACTAATTTAAGGTAGTCTTCATCGAGGTTGCTAATGGCGCGACGTAAAGGCGACATGGGTGACTTTGTTTCTCCATGTAGCTTGCCTCAAGGAAAATTTGAGGATCATCATCGTGTTGGGAAGCGTCAGTCCATCGAGATTCCTCAGTGAAAGTGGGAGTGAGTTATCATGGATTTCGTTGCGGGCTTGCTAAAGTCATGTTCGGGTCGCGATGCCATTTAGGTGATCATTGATCGACTGACTAAGTCCGCACTTCCCTTCCTATCCGACTGACTGAGTCTCTAGACAATTTGGCGCAGGTATTCGCCTCCGCGATTGTTCGTCTTCATGGCACTCAGGTCAACGATATTTCAGGTTGAGATGCGAGGTTTACTTCGGGGTGTTGGCGTAGCCTTCAGTAGGCTTTGGCGCAAGCATCCAGTTAAGTATAGTGTTCATCACCAACGGACGGTCAGGCAATGAGAACGATTTAGACCTTGGAGGACATGCTAAGTTTCTGCGTGTGCGTGTTCGACTGTGGGGCAGTTGGACCGGCATCATCCATTTGGAGGCGACTTGTCATGTAGCCTTGCCCCCACAGCTGGCTCATGCCCATAACGTCGTCCTTGTCTCATCTTTGAGACGTTATGTCCACGATACTGCTCATGTCACTCCGTTTGAGCGACTCATCCTCAAGCTCGATCTGTCATTCGTGGAGCAGTAGATCGGGATCATGGACCAACATGAGGATGGACTCCACACCCAGACCGTTCCTTTGGTTAAAGTGAGTCCGTAGCACCAGTCTGGTGCCTAGACCACTTGGGAGTAAAAATGATACCATGCATGATGCATAACCATATCTTTCCCCACTAAGATTCTTAAATTTCGGGGATAAATTTTTTTGAAGGAGTAAATGATGTTAAGACTGTGTCACTTTTTAAAGGTTAAATGTCGCGTTTTATTTATTTTAATAGTTCGGGTATTCAGTTTCAAAATCAAACTGCATATTTGTGGTTCTGGTGTTCACTTGGGCTTAAATGGAAATTTTCGTAGCATTTTGAGGTCTTTTTAGAAATTATACAGTTTCGATTGGTATTTGGATTTAATTTTGTTAATTCCCAAGATGAAGTAGTAAAAATCCGATTTTATCATGTAATGTTCAGTTTTGAGTTAGCTTTCATACAAAAGTAGAATTAGATCAACTGGATTCATGTAATAAAAATTATGGGTATTTTTCCAAGTATACCCCGACTTTGAGAAAATCCTGACAGCAGCCCTGTTCGACGTTTAGCTCACATTTTGAAATCGCTGGAGGGGTTATTTGATCTGAGCATAAATATGAAGTTGTAGAGAATCTTCTTAGCTTTCCAATGGCATTTGAATTGTGCAATTCGGAGCTATATAGTGAAAGTTATGGCTATTCGAGTGAAGCCCATCCAGAATTTCGGGTCAGGGATGATTTAGTCATTTGACTCCTCTTTTGGCTATTTAAGAGCCTAAATGTCTCTCCTCCCTCTCACTCTCGACCCTCTCTCACGACCAGCCCTTCTTGTGTAATGAAGAGGAGAAAGTGGGGGTGGTGATGAAGGCTCCTCTTCCGAGGTCATTGATGATGGCGGTGGAGCTGCGGCGTGCGGCGTGCCAGAGCCATGTATGGACCTCCCGCTCTCCTTGGTTGGGTTCAGCCATGTATTCTGTGGCTGTTGGAAAGAGTGGAAGCCCAATTGCCTTGTGTTGTTGTTGTGTGTGCATGAAATTGAAGAGATGAGGGAGAGAAGCACATGCTCATGTGTTATGTGTTGTGTATGTGTGCACGCCACCCGTTTGTGAGTATGTGTGAGTGAACTTTGTATGCATGTTCTTCTCCTCTTTCCAATAGTTTTCCTCATGCATCACCTAAACATGTGGTTGTGTACTAAAGGGGCGTAGGGTTGACATGTTGGTACGCTCGAAGATGACATGAGAGGTTTGCGGGGCTGCGGGTGTGCGCTCGATGTGCCCGCTGCGTGTGGAGTGCGTGGGCAGCGTGCACGAGGTGCTCGAGGGCGTGCTTGGCGTTGCTCGCATGCGTGCAGAGTGCGTGGGCAGCGTGCACGAGATGCTCGAGGGCGTGCTTGGCGTTGCTCGCATGCGTGCAAAGTGCGTGGGCTGCGTGCACAAGGTGTTCGAGGGCGTGCTTGGCATTGTTTGATGCGTGCGAAGTGCGTGGACAGCGTGCACGAGGTTCTCGAGGGCGTGCTTGGTGTTATCCGATGCGTGCGGAGTGCGTGGGCAACGTGCTTGCAGTGCTCGGACGCGTTCGAAGTGTGCTTCGGGATGTCGAGCACTTTGGTGCGGTCTAACCCAAACCATTGGACGATTCTTGGCGAATTGGTATTATGCTTTGGATTCAAATTGTTGCCTCTTGCATTTGGCAAGCCGTGCGCTCGTTAGGTGAGTGGTTCGATCCAAACCTTCGGGATGCGCTCGATGCAAATAGTCTTGCATCGTGTATCCATGGTGCTTCTTTGCACCCCTATTGTGTTAGATATTGCATGCTAGGGCTGTATGGCTAAGTATATGGCTCCTTTTCTACCGTATATTTGCATATGTATCATATTCATGTGTGAATTATTATGCTTGCGTGAGGGGTGTGGGCATGTGTGATGGGCGTTTATATGAATGTATCTCTTTTATGTTAGAGAATTTATTTAGCTTCTATTGCTTGTATATGATGATGGATGTGTTATCTAGGATTAAATACCATATTTTAGGGATCATTTTGTAACGCCCCGAACCCACGACTCCATTTTCAAGCGCGAAGTCCGGTTGTGTTACCTTAAATCTTCGCATCTCAAAGTACTATTTTTTTTTCCAGAAACATAATAATACACCACCATAATTATTCATCAATTATCAAGATAAAAATTTCAACATAACTTCTAAATTTCTGGATATACATTCAGAATAAATAATCTAACATTTCTACACTATCATACTTATGGGTCCTCTACATGCCAAAGAAATGATCAACACCTTCTACATGAGTCTAATGCTTCGAAAATCATTATACGAGCTTCAACCTCCAATGCCTTAACGAGATCGACGACCTTCAACGACTAATCTGAAAGGTTGGGAAAATGAGGGGTGAGCTAACACACGCTCAGTGAATGGACATTGGCGTCCCGATAATAAAATATTTTAAAATAATAATCTTTAATAATATATCGTAAGAAAATAATTTGCAAGATACAATAAAAATGATATTTGCAAATACAATAAATTTTCAATAAACCATAACTTAAACAAAGCCTCATACCAAAATGCATGGTCTCAAAAATTACTGTCAATACTTATGATGCTTATGAATGCAACGGACACGCATGCCCGCTTTCCACGACACCTAGCCGCAAATATTTCACTTTGGAAATCGGGCCACGTAGACATAGCCACCTAGACTTGGGTCAAAATTTAGACCGCAGCCACCTAAACTGAGCCACCTAGACGATTTAATGCATGCACAATCAAAACTACTTATTCTTTCAAGTATACAGCATGCGACAATTTTTCATAAATCTCATAATTTTCAATGCATACGATATACCCAAAATATCAACCTATATGATGATAACATGCTCATATGCTTCATACAAGATAGATTTCATAATCGTAAAAATAACATGATATCGAAATGTATACATATATTATGATTTTTGAATTATATAGAGACATCCACTCACCTCCAGTCCACGTAATACAATTCGATACATGTGCATGAACGCTACACACTCGCACATTGATAACCTAGCATAACAATTATGAAATAATAATTCAGAAACAATTCAATCACGGCCCAAACAACTAATAACCAACTTACAACAGCACTACGTCCAATAATCCCAAAAGCCCATGTCCTATAGACCTACAATCAACAACTCACTTCAAAGTCCTAACGAAAATCCCAACTCCGAATAAATATCAAAATATTTGTATACTCACAATGATCCGATAATCAATATCTATTTATTTCATAAGACTCATATAATTGATCAATCCTCGAATAAATATTTAGACAAATCTAATAAGGCTCAACTATAATTCCAATTATCGAAATAACTAAATCCAAATCAATTTATATCCCAATAACAATAATATCCGATTAATATTCATTGATCCCACTAAACAAATTATCGATTTAAGATCCAATTTGAGCTATTAAGATCAATAAAATCATCAAACTCACAAATCAATATATACTTCATCAAACATCAATCTGGGATCTCTTTAATCTCAAAAATTCATCAAGTTTGGTCATGAAACTAAATATTGAATTCTAAAAAAAAATGCACAGAAATCCTTTCAAAAATCATAACTTTCTACCCGTAACTCCGAATTGGACGATTCATGATTTGTTGGAAAGAACTTTTCAAAACCTATTTCTGTTTGTGAAATACAATTTTCCCAAACACGACTCTATCATCATCAAAAACACGATTTAACGTCCATACATATCATCAACCCGAAAATAACATTAAATCCCCAAAGCCAATATATCTAATTTGATCTTTAAAATCCTTCAAGATCCATTCAAATAATCAACCAATTAAAATTGATCAAACCCTAACCCTAATTCATCAAACTTCTTCCTCAAAAAATTGATTGACACAAACATCTCCTAACCAAAAATAAATTAAAACCCTAAACAACAAAATCAGCATGATTTCTCACCTTAGATCCGATCATACCACCCACCATCACCATCTAGAGTTAGGTCATCACCACCCTTCACACATTCTGAAATTGGATGAAAACCCTAACCCAAACATTTTATCTAAAGGGGTTTACCGAAATTACAAAATGACCCCTAAAATGTTTCCAGTTTACAATGAGGTCCCTATCACATTTACAAACAGATCCCTATCCGATTCACAAATAGATCCCTGAAGGCTATTAAAAGGTATTCTAGATTCGCAACTAGATCCCTAGGCCCAATAACTTAACACAAAATCCTGAAAACCTAATTTTCCGAACTCCGAATCTCACCAAATTTCAACCAAAGTATCTTAACGCTATAAGGATCTAAAAAAATATAAAATTAATATTTAAAAATCAATTTATAATTATCATAATTATAAATCAAATCGGACCCATTTAGGCCCACCGCCAAATCTAAAAAATGAAATATAAAAAATCAAATTTAAAATTTCCATTATATATTTAAAATAAATATATAAGGCCAAAAAATACCAAAACGTTACACATTTGCACATAGTTATTGATATGCTCATTTGAGTTAGCTATAACTCTTGCCTCTACTTGTCCTTTACACCATGTTTATAAGATTGGTGGGCATTTAATTATCTCATGTTCGTAATAATAACTTAGTAATCCTGTTTGTCGAGGATAATGTGTGTATGATCAGTTTTTAAGGTCATAATTGATATTAGTAAGTGTGGAGTGTATCACCCCAGCGCCATCGTGCGTTGAAGCTACCCAGCGTAGGAGCTACCCTGTGAGGTACCACCCCGTGATTGGTATCATCCTGGACAAGTTGCTAGGGAGAGGGCTACCTGGGAGAGGGCTACCGGATGATGTGGGGTGAATGTGGATATTATCTGGAATGCATGCTAATATATGGATTATGTTGCCTACCATTTTATACTATTTTTATCTCATTCTATGTGAACTGCTTGAAGTCTTTGATGAGTTATATCTTGTGATTTTTCTTAGTTATATATATACACACTTGATATTTCAATGGTTTAGGTCTCACTATTATCTTGTGCATATTGTGAAACTGTGTGAATGATTTAGGACTTAATTATGCATAGTCAGTTCTTGACTTCTTTCTTATTTGGGCACATGGTTCATGTACCCCCTTATGCTATAGAATTTCTCATGTCATTTATGCTAGCTTATTAGTAGACCTATGTTGGATTGTATAAAGTGTGTATTTACATGGTTTAGTCATAGGTTATTTGGACGTGTGGTCCAGGTATCTCCTTTGTGATAGAACTTCTCTTGTAATAATTGTGTGTATGTTTAATTAGTCAGGCCTAATTGTGACAGGTTGAAGTGTGATCCGTGGTCAGGATCATACTTTGTTTTATTACGCCAATGTAGTAGTTTATCTGCCTTGCATCCATGCGATGCTCGAATTCGAAAGAATTCATTTATCGTATCGATAGCTATGATAGTATGCTTGGCTTATCTGTAATAGGCGTGTGGATGACCCATTTTTAGGGTCATGCCTTCTCATTGTTAAGTGCGAGAACTTAACTGTTTTTCCTCACGTCCGAGTGATGCATCCGTATAGCAATTCAAGAGAATTCATTAACATTGGTAATTGCTAGATGATTATAGTTGATCCTTGAGGATCGTATTGCGAGATTTGAATGCTTCTCCTGTACCTCGTATCCGCATTGAAGCTACCCAGTGTTGAAGCTATCCTGCAGTATGCCTCCACATCGTAGGATGCCCAAGGTGTATTTCAACACCGTTTTGGCTTCAGACCTACCATGGATGGTTGCTAGGAGGAGGGCTACCTGGGAGAGGGCTACCGGAAGGTTAAGGGAGTTAGCGGGTTGGTTTCTGTTTCTAATAGTCCCATTTCACCCCTAGAGGTGAGGGTGAGGGTGAGTTGGGGTCACATTGTCACGTGAAATTTATATTGGGAATGCCCAAAAATATAATACATCTGCTGAATGATGTGAGGCATCGTAGCGTAGTGTACCTCGATGTGATTAGATTTATAGTATTGTGTTATCCAGTAATGATATGCATTATGGTTAACCGTTTGGTTCCTCTCCAAGAGTTTTAAGAGATCCCCCTACGGGTCGAGGGTTAGAGTGAGGTGAGGCCACGTCTTCATGTGACATTTCCCTATGTTGGATTTCATCCCATATTCCTTTTTCTTGGAAAGAAAAATGAACTAATATCATATGATCATTATAGAGCTTAGATTCTTGCCACTCACTCAGCTTGTAGCTCATCCCTCGTGTATTATTTTTTTTCACCGGGGATTGGGTTTGCGTGCAGCTAGAGCATCTCTCTGGCGAGGCTCGTGCGTGGAGCGTTCCACCTTTCGGTTGGCGAGTACGAGGTTGTCAGCAATCCTATTTTCTTGTATATGTATTAGTAATCGTGCGTGTTGCACATATGACTGTATTGGACTAGACTTGGACTCTCACAGGACAGTGTTTATGTATTCATGTCTGTAATAATGTTTTTGATTTACAGACTTATTATATTTTATACTTCCGCATTTTTAATTGACTATCGCTTCCCTGTAGCCTTGTTACCTTATTCGATCCTTGTCAGTTTTTGTGTGATTGGTATGTTCCCGGGGACGGCCGCTCCGGGGTGTAACTGAGAGAGATTCAAATAATATTGAAATGGACTCACTTAAAAAATGAATCGATTTGGAGGACTACCATTCGAGATAACAAGAGAATCAAAACCAAATAGTGAACCATATAATTTTTCTAAAAAAATACTACAAAAAACTTTAAATAAATTATATGAAGGGCAAAATACCCAATAATATCTTTCAAACATAACAAATACTGAAAATAACTACTTTTAAAAATTTCACCAGAACAAATCTCTTTTAACAATCTCATCTATATTATTATATAAAAGTCTCTTACACTAAAAACCTGCCATTTGACCTTTTTTCCCTTGTCAATTCATTCAATCCCATTACAATCCCTTCACACCACTTTAATGACAACCATTTTTTCATTTACCCTTACATTTATATTCAATTCCATTAAAATCCATTTACATCATCTTAATCTCATTTATAATATACTATAATACATATATTTCATCATGTAACATATTTATTAATTTATATTTAAAATTGGTTATCATAATATTAATTGGATAGTTCTACATTTCTATTCAATCCCATGAAAATCTATTTACAACATTTTAATTTTAGTCATAGTTTATTCTAATACATGCATTTCATTATGTGACATATTAACTTATAGTTAAATTTGGTTATTATATCACAATATTATTAGAATAAGAGGATCCTTTCATTTTTTTATTTTACCCCCTACATTTCTATTCAATTCCATGAAAATCATAGTATTATCAGGATAATGGAATACATAAAAAATGAAAGGATATTCAAAATATAATCCGTTGTTAGAATATATTTTGTACTCTGTTTTCTCATATTCTCATTAGTATATTTACTTGAATTTTTTTGATGTATTTTCATTCATCTGTTATTATCTTTTTTTTAATATATTCCCTTCCTATAATTTATTTAAAATTTATTTATCACACTTTTTTTATTTTTTCTATGGTTCACTCTTTCTTTCCTATTTTTAGGGATGGCAATAAGTTGGGTTGGGGTTGGGTTTACCATAATCCAAACTTAACCCATCTCCCCAGTATTAAATTTCATTCCTGCCCCACCCCACATCAGGTTTTATAATTTGAATACATTTCCACTCCATTACATTTCAAGTTTTTCATCTTAATATTTGTATCCGCCCCACCTCACCCCACCCCATTTAAAGTAAGTGGAATTGATCGATCACTATACTTAATATAATAAAAATATTATATGACAAAATAAAATTAGTTTTGACATGAATGCGGATTATATTCATGAAATTAACTTCAATTTGAATACTAAATATCAAAACAGATATATCATATATAGTTTATGACATTCATTACATATAATATTTGAAATTTAATTAAAATATTTTTGAATATATAATATAAATAGTTCAAAATTACAAAGAGTTCAAAATATAATATTTTTGAATATATAATATAAATAGTTCAAAATATATACATATAAAGGCCAAATAAATTTTTTTTTACTTATATGTTGAAAGGAAAGGGAAAAATAAAATACTATAGAGTATCAAACATCTATTATTTTTATGGTGACAGTCGAATGATTTTATGAAATTTTGTATTTTGAATTTTCTTTGTAAGATGAATGCCAATAATTGGTTGTAAAGAAAAAAAAAAAAGAATGACAATAGTTGGCTCTTTTTTTAACTATATATTAGGAATTAATTTCATTTATTTTATAAATCCTAATGATCGAATAAAGGCCGGGTTCACGGGTTGGATCGGATTTTAAACATAAAACTCAAACCCAATCCATGTATTACACGGGTCGGGGCAGGTTGGGATGAGTTTGAAAAACATGAAATCCAAACCCACTCATAGGGCGGCTTGGGTCGGGTTACTAATAAAACCCACCTCATTGCCATCCCTATCTATTTTCTTATTATCTCGAATGATATTCCTCCAAATCGATTCATTTTTTATGTGAGACATTCATTTTAATTTAGTTTGGATATCTCTTACTAAAAGTTTTTGGATTATTTGATTCTTTTGAATTGATTAATTATTTATAAACATTGGATTCATTTGCTTAGATTTTTTTTTTGGGACTAATGTACTTACAAGAGTGGTTTGATTTCTGGGCATTTGTTTTTCTTTTTTATGAACTATTTAATATTTTTCTTTATGATTTTTTGGAAAAATGCATATGAGACATAGTCTACTATGAATCTATGATTTTTTTTTATGTTTGACAACATTATTTTCATCATTTTATTGGATAAACTATAGACATTAGATTTTTGCATTTGGAGTTATTATTAAGAAGATGTTATTGTAACTAAATTATTTGACATTAATATTAATCAAAACATATTTTAGACTTTGTTTATGTGCATCTACATATGCACAACAACTAGTAATTTAAAATGACACAAATGACACTCTCTCATATAATTTTTATACTCTCTCAGCATATTTAAATTTTTTTCAAACCATCATCTAATTGAAAAATAATATTAAAAAAACATAATTATTATTTAAGAGTGATTTTACTTGTTATTAAACTTTCTGTGTATGATGTCAATATTATCAACATTGTAAAAATTATCATTCATGAATTTACAAAAACAATTAGGTTTTTTCTAAAGTTATTTTACAATTATTATTTTTTATATCTTACAAATGTCTTGCATATGGAATTTTTGGATATATAAACATAAGTGTCCCAACAAAATTTATAAAATTCAAAATATTTTATATTTTAAAAATGTTTTACAATTTAATTCTTAATAGTGTGTTTAGATATATATAAAATATAATATAAACTTCATACACAAATAAAAAAATATTTCATTATTTATTAATAGTCTATAATTGGGGTATTAAACAATTAAATATGTGTGAAAATGTTTAAATAGTAGATAGCATAAGGGTTACCGAGTCATTTTCTAATCTAAGATTATGAAAGAATATTGTTTTAGGTATAATTTTTAAAAATTACTATAGTTTTGATAACATATAGTTCAATTGTTATTTTTTCAAGAGGATATCATATAAATTCTTTCAATATATAGTAAACGTTAGCTTAGAATAATAATTTGATGAAAGTTCTACCTAAAAAATATAGTCATTTTAGATATTTTTATTATCATATAGTTCAAATTTTTGAATTTTTGGGTTCAATTTTTTATTTAAAAAAAAACTTTTATACAATTAATATTTTTTTCCTATCGCAATTCTTGTGAATGATCAATGAAATGAGCTATGAAAATACAAAAAATTAAAAAATATGCTCATAGCTGGTAACATTCAACCTCTCTCCTTACTGTGCAAGAAAAAGGTCAGGTTTTAGAGAATGAATCTAGCAATATATTAACTTTTAGTTCTGATAGATCTAATATAACTCAAGACAGTGTGCATTGTAGCACTTTCTTTTGAGGTTGAACCAATTTTTCAAATAATTTGACCAAGAGGACACGTCATGTTGATACCCAAAACAGCTGACAAGGACATCAAAGAGCAAGAAAACAATGAAACATTTTTTATACATATGTATGGTAAGAGTCAGTGGAATTTCTATGCAATCCAATTAAATGGTGTGAGAGAAAAATAGTAATTTTTACCTCTCTACAAATTAGACATTTGGCTCCTTTAAGAGCAGTCTTGGGGCCTTCAAACAAGAAATAGAGTAACACATTCCTTCCAGAACAATTGACCATAATCTAAAGCATATAGAGCGGAAAAAGTGTTCTATGAAAACAAAAAAAAAACAACAATATAAAAGGGGGATCTGGAACTCACCACCATTTGTAGAAAGCTCTTCGGTTCGAATAGATTTTCAAGCTTTCAAAATAAGCAGACAAACAAAATCAACCCAGAATGATTGCTTTGAGATTATACTTTAAAAATACACCAGCAATAGATTGAAAGAGTAATTATATCTGTTAAATCAAAGAAATGAAATATCAAATGGTGTCAAATAGGTTGATTTAGAAAAAGAATTATATTCATTGTTTTTTATTAATAATTTAATATTTACGCATATTGCATTTCCATGTTGAGTATGAAAACCAAGATTTACAGGAGTGTTTTACAATTAAATATATTTGGAAGAGAATGTGTGACAACATAGATCTAAGCTTTTGTGTGAAAGCCACATATAAATTATTACAAATTTAAAATATAAATAAGCAAAAAAATAATATGCCAGTATATTCAAAGACACAAGAACAGATGTGTGAAAGCCACAAATAAATTATTATAAATTTAAAATATAAATAAGCAAAAAAAAATCTGCCAGTTCATTCAAAGATACAAGAAGAGAAGGCGGTGTATGTGAATCTAAACTATAACAAAAAAAGGCTATAACCCTCCACAACAATAGAACAATATAATCATTTGTTTTGATAAAGTGAAATGTCAACTGCATTCAAAATGCATAATATTAAAAGGTGAGACATCTACAATAAAAATCAATAAACATGCATTGACATTTTACATAAATGTATGAACAGTCAAGATTATTTACTATGAATAATTAAATTAAGAGCAAAACAAATACCACGTCAATGGGGACTCTAAAACAAGGAGTTCACTGATAGATTTTCAAGGTAGAAGATGATATTCTCTACACACACACAAATTGATGACATACAATTACACACAACAATTACCTGATAGATCCATTTTTCTACATTAAGTTTAACCAAATTGATAGCAAAAACTTAAATAGATCAAATTTCAACAATGCTATATTCAGAGAGAGATTATAAACTACTCCCTGGAGGCATCAACAACCTTGTTACCCACCTGGAACTGGTCAATTTTGCCTACATGAAACCCTGGTTTCACACTATTTAGCCCATCCATCGTGTGAATTAAATTTGGACAACCATCCTTAATACACCAATGATTTAAACATTGTCTATATAGATATACACGAATTGTTATAAACTTGATAGTTGAAAGTAACATGTATTTTGTCAAAGATGGGTGAGAGCATATGAAGCAGCAATAACATGTATACTTATAGCCATATCATGAAGTCTTCATGAATAGGAGAGCAAAGAGTGTTTAAACATATAAAGAAATAGCATGAGAACAGTGTTGGGAGCATACATCTCATACTTATGAAACTGTACAGTATATATGTAATACTTAAGCATAAATCCCTTAAGTCATCGATCCTTTATAAATTTTATTTTCTTTCTTGGTTTTGGTTGGTGACTATAGAAAATGTATTCCTTTTTATATGAATGAAGGTGCTTCAATCCATTAAAAAATATTTCAGAAAATACATGAAAGAGAGCCCTACCCCAGGTCTGGGAGATATATTTGACTATAATTTCCTTCCAAGGAATAGATGAACAAAATTAAAAAAAATATATATTTACAACAAGGGATTTGAACTGTTACAACCACCGGCATCGATGGCTGGTGGTGGTCCACCTCCCACTGCTCCTCCGCGTCTTCTCCTCCCTCTACCTGGCCTGCTCTCCGACCCCCTCTTCCATCATCTTTGCATCCTGACAAAAGTTTCAAAACGAAGTAGAGAGGGTGAGAAGCAATGTTTTTATTTATTTATTATTTTGTGAGTTTTTCGAATACGAACGGCTGAATGGGAGACTCCTCGTTTTCCATCAGTAAGGCTAAAGAGAAATAATTGAAAAAATTCAATTGAAAAAAATAAATGATGCATCAATGAATAAATTGAATACAGTCCGAGCTTGTACCTGCATGTGAGACCAAAATGGGTAGTTCAAAGAGCGTAAAGGAAGAAACCACGAACCAACTTCAATGTGATACAGATGAGCGGACATAAACATATTAGATATGTTAATATCCATATCTGATATGGATATATTTTTAGATTCGGATCCATTTGTATACGAATTGGATATGAATATTTTTTAAATAATTAACATGTTTAAATATTAATATTAATTTAAATAATTAAATGATATTTTAAAGGGATACTAAAATTAAAATTGGGATTTTAATGTTTATTTTTCCTTAATAGATATTATATTTTGAAAATTTATTAATATTATAATATATTATCATTGTAATTAATCATATAAGATAACAATATGAACAGTATATAATATAATTACATATATTTTTATAATATATTTTTTTGATCAGATATATTGACTGATATCCATATTCGCACTCTGGAAATTTGAATATGAGATATTTATTATATTTCGGATACAGATTCAAATCGGATTCAAATATTTTTTGGATAATTAACCAACTTAGATACAGGTGGATTTCCATTGTTTGGAAATGATAAGAAACAAATATATATACTACAACTTATATATATACTACCGATCTTAGAAAGACTTTTACCGGACACTTTAATAAAATTAGAAACAAACCATAGGTAAGAAACATATTAAACATCACATTGGATTTGTTCACAATTTATTTTACATATATAATTACAATCATAATGATGAAATATTGTTTTAGAAATAAGGAAAATTAAATATTTTTGTGTATTATATTGTCTTTATATTGTTAAAATTTTCCAACTTTTAAAAAATGGCAGCATTACAAATATTAATTACATCTATTTATATATTAATTACGAATTTTGAATGCAAATATTATTAATTTTTTGGGTTTGTTCTTTTTTTACCATTCAATTTCTAAGCAACACATTTGAATTTAAATATTTTAAAAAATATATAATCAACGATTATCATGGGACACAATCTCGTCTCCTTAATTAATCTTCAGATTTTCTTCATAATTGAAAAACAAATCACTGTTAATTATATTGTCTTTTGTGATATGGATAGTATTTAGAATAAAATCAAATTAACATTCAAATTGAGGAAAAATTTGAAATAGATTTCATATTTTTATTGATATTAAAAGTTCAGAATCACATTATAGCAAATCTTGAAATTTTAAATTTTTGGCCATTTGAATACGTGATGTGGATTATATTTAAAAGAAATTCATACTAATATGATAATTATATACAAACTTTAAATATGATCATATCTTTTATATATATCCTAATTTAAACAAATATGAAAGTAATGAGAACATTAAATATTAAATAAATATATTTATATATTAATTATCATTTTTGTTTTTGCTTGTGTATATAAGTAGTGGTTTTAAAACACATATATATACACAATAAATGGCATTAACTCTCTTTGGAAATAAATCAGTGCCAATAAATGGCATTCCCTATAATTGCATTGAACACTAAATGTGTAATATTTAATAAAAATTTAAGTGTAAAACAATTGAACACAAACGCCCATGCATCATATGTAAAGCTTTAAATTTTAATACGTTATGCATCATATGTTTGAAGAAATGGCATGCATCATATGGAGGGTTTATTAAAAGAATAGACGATGGCTCATAAGTTTTATTTTGAAATTTTTCATAGACATGTTATAACATAAATTTAATAATAAAAATAGAATATAAACATATTATAACATTGAGCATCTCTTTATATCCTTATAATATTTTGATATTCAAATATAATTATAACTTAATAAATATATTAATATAATTTTAGTCGGTTACATTAAAATATTCAAAACACTTTCATTTTATAAGCATCCATTTATCCTCGTAATATTATGATATTGAAATTTAATTATAATTTAATAGATATATTAATATACTTTTATCATAATTGATGTAAATTATGATATATTTATATTAGTCATCATGTAATTATGATAAAACATATAAGTACGATGAAATGTAAGGCTTAAAATTTTAATATGCCATGATATTATGAAATGTGTGTAGTGGAATAAATTATGAATGAAATTACAATGATATGAATGGATTTTCATAGGATTAAATAGAATTGTAGGGGTAAAATGGTTAAATGGTTGTGATTAATTAAAGGGGGTGAAATGGTGAAATGGATTGTGATGGGATTAAATGAATTGTTAGGGATAAAATGGTCATTTGACAATTTTTTGTGTTAAGACACTTTTATATAGTAATAATATAGATTTATGTGCCTCTCCAACAAACATTCAATTTCTTTTTTACCATTATATGATATTTATGAACATCCTTTTAATTTTTTAGCCCCACTGAATCGTGATCTTTCTCTTATAAGTGCATATATATATATAGGGATCCGATTACATGCGGTTTACGGTCGGTGCGGTGCGCGATCACGGGCCGTCGATCACGGGTCCATCGCATCGGACGGTCGGGTGCGATTCACGTCGACCGTTGGATGCGATGGACCCGCGATCGAACGGCCCACGTCGTAAACCGCACCGACCGCACACCGCACGTAATCGCGACCATATATATATATATATATATATATATATATATATATATATAGGTACGGTCGGTGCGGTGCGCGATCACGGGCCGTATACGGGTATCGCATATCGGGTGCGATTCACGTCGACCGTTGGATGCGATGGACCCGCGATCGGACGGCCCACGTCGTAAACCGCACCGACCGCATACCGCACGTAATCGCGACCATATATATATATATATATATATATATATATATATAATTTTTGTAAATATTATTTGTAAGTACATTATTATGCATGTCATATAAAAATAGTAATTTATAAAACAATAGAGAAACATACGTTAGTGGATAATGTCTAAAAATATTTTATCACGATAAATATATCAAAGCACTTGAATTCATCGAATGTTCATTTCGACGTTCTTTTCCTGTCTAACGAACTGGGCTGTTGTCTTTCCCTTGATCTTCTTTATGTCCTTTTGGCTGAAATCAAATTCAGTGTTATACCTTCGAGTCGTCAAGCATATTTCATTTGGAAGAAAGCGCAGTCCAAACTATATTAGAGATGCAGCAATATATAAGTCAAACACCCAAATAAATCAAACACCAACAAGTGTGTATTTTATGACAATATAAGAATCACACATAAGCCTGTCAATCGGATGGATATGGATCAGATAGACACATATCCAAAAAATTATTCATATCCGATATCCGACGGATATTCCAAAACACATCCGTATCCGATTCAAAAATCCGGATACGGATTCGGATAATATCCGAAATATCTGAACCATAATGTTTTTTAAATAATTTATAATATCTTAAGTTCTAACATGATTAAATAGGTATCTACCAAAGACATAAAAACTCAAATCCTAATATAGTTAAACAAGTATCTAACATGGTTAAATAAGTTTGTGTTTTGCCCTAGATCATGAGCTATTTGATTTTCATATGACGGTTGAAACTAATTCTAACATATATAAATAAAATAACAGTTCGGATATTGATATTGTTCGGATCAGATATAGGTAATATCCGATCTGATATGAAAATTTTTGGATACGGATAATTTGGTTTGGATACGGATACGGATTTTTGAATATCGGATATTTTCTGCATATGGATTCGGATTGGATACAGATATTTTTTTGGATAATTGACAGGCTTAATCACATATACATTAATGTTTTTTTTTTGCTTGGTTAAATACATTAATGTTATGTATAAATGCATGTTTTTCTAGTGTTTTACAAGTTATCATTTTTACATGGCATAATAATGCATTTACTAATAATATTTACATAAATTACATTTTGTGTTATGTAAGTTACAGAAAATATATATGCACTTTTAGGGGAAAAACTGCGATTTTATAGAGTTGAAAGAATTAAAGGGAAGGGGGTAAAAAGAAAATTGAGTGTGCTACAGGAGTACAAATTTTTTTTTTTGAAAATGTTGGGGCATAGGTATAATGGAGGGTTGGCTGCAGGAGTATTTGGACAATTCATCCAAAGAAAATCACATTTACTAAACCCCCCCTCCCCGAGCACTTCATTAGTGTCGAACAACTTTTAATGAAGGTGACATTCATACTTAATAGATAATGTTATGTGGAGTCTCTTTTTTCAGTTTAATTCCAGTTTCCACATATTTTAAATTTTTTAAAATTAGTATACATTATGTAATGAGTTATATGTTTTATAAAAGATGAAACAAATATTTTAATGAATTGCATTGATGCATTTATGAAGAATTTAAATTTTTTTTATCAATGTATATGTTTCATTAATGTGAGTATATGCTTTAGTGATTTTTTATCAACGCAAATGACTAGAATTGGAACTGAAAATAAATTGTCTGTAACAACACTCATATTATATCTTAATTATTAGCTTCTATTCAAAACGGTGCGGAGTGAGATGAGTGTTGTCTTAAGCGGTGGATCCTATCAGACCACCAACGATTTTATTAATCTCTCCGCTTCCCGGGACTCTGGTTCCGCAATAAAAAATAATCGTAGCTAATCAACACCTAACGTGATCTAAAATGTAAATTAGACGTTGATTGTGATTTTCTTGGGATGCGATACTAAAAAATATATATACTCAGTCGCTGAATCTAACCATTAAAAGAATGTGATTTGACTATATTCATTGAGATCTTTCCCACAATTTCTTTCATCTTAAAAAATTTCTAAATCCTTAGGATATTCCAACTTGTCATATATACAAATATACAATATGGTTTAATTATCGTTCTTGTTTTCGTATTTGGATCGTGTCCATGATTTACGTGGAAAAAATGGACGGTTGAGATGTAGGAAACCAACACGACTGGTGATACCCCGCCGTTGATCGGTTACCATGCGAAAGCGACTCAACTGTGTCAACGAATCATGTGAAACCAAAAATGCAATTGTTTGACAAACCCCCTTTAAATGCTCACCAAATAATGTTGTTCAACGTTTGCTAGGGTGGTTTGGAACTAGGCAGAACTTACTATGAAGGGACTTTCAAATTTTTTTAATGCAATTGTTTGACAAACGAAAATTGCAATTGTTTGACAAACCTCCTTTAAATGCTCACCAAATAATGGTGTTCAACGTTTGCTAGGGTGGTTTGGAACTAGGCAGAACTTACTATGAAGGGACTTTCAAATTTTTTTAAATTTCAACTTGGGCTGTTTCAGTGACCAAACGTTTGACATCTTGATTACACCAAAAAAAAAAAAAATGTTGACATCTTGATTAGGTTTGCACTTACGAAATTAATTACTAGTCAAGATGGGGTTCTATGAGGAAGTTAAGGAAAAAAAAACAATAATGTTTTCTAGGCCCTAACTTCACAGGCCCCATGAGGTGGCAATAAGACATTACCTATTATATCCTTTATTTGATAACAACTTCAAGATTTATTCCGAGAATCATGGAGTATCATTAATTCTTTAATTTTCTCGGTATCATTACTAATACACACATATGCATATCTTAACCAAATTATTATTATTTTCTTGAATGAGATCTAAACAAATAATAATAATAAAAAAGATAATCAAGGTGATATCTGAAGATCCATCTCTTTTTCTTGTTGTCTTCTCTGCAATTCCCTCCTCCTCAATAGTCCACTTGTGGCCATTGTTGCTGCTCACCTCATAGCTCTCTTGGATTTTTTAATCCCGTGAAGTTCGAAAACATTATTTTTTTCTTTATGGAGTTGGATCTTCCATCAAAGCCTACCGGATCAGGTTTTGTTTATGTATTGAATGTGATTTTTCATAATTTGATTTGTTTTTTTATAATGTTACATTTTATATATGGAACATTCGTAAATATTCCATTCATTTTATTTAAATCTGTGTCATTTTTATTACATTCGTAATTGTAACAGTCAATCGCATACGTGTATTGATTTATATTTGTTACATTCATAAATGTAACAATGAACTACAAATAAATTGCATGTAATGTAAAACATTTAGAGATACATATATATAAATGTAATAGTTTTTATGAAAATGTAACAAATAGTTCATGTAATATTTGTTAAATGTAACTCACAACAAAACAAGTGTTTGATATTTTCCATAAAAATGTAAAGATTCGTTTTAAAATTGTTTAAACATTGCATGAAATGTAAAACATTTAGGTAATGTAAATGTAACAGTGTTAATGTAAATGTAACAAAGGATGTAAACATGTAAGAAATGATTTTGCTGCTGTTTGAAGGATTTTAACAAAAAATAATTTAGGTAGTTTTGGTGTAATTTAGATAAGTTTTAGTGTAACTCAAATAGAAAATTCAATTATTATGTAAAGATTTCAAAATTTAAATTTTAAAATAGGGTGTAACCGAAATTAATATGAAAGATTTGTAATCGAATAGAGAAAAAATGGGAATTTGGGTTAATGAGATATATTTTTAATAAAAGACATATCTGTATTTTGTCATTTTATATTTTTTCAAAAGTCAACAAACCATTCAAAACAAACTAATAAGGTGATGACATCTCATGGAGCTTATGATTTGGGGTCTAGGTATCACCATTGAAAAAAAATATTTTAAGTTCATTACTGTAGAGCATGTCACTGAGATGGCGTCATGGCTGATCCTAATCGTCCACCTGATGGATAGAGAGTTCTATGTGAGACTCAACAAAAGAAAAGAAAAAAGAAAATGACTGTTCCACCACTTTTACATTGCTTACCATGTTGTGGATCACTTATATTGTTACGTACGTACTTATGTAGTCCGTCTATATTGTTATTCATCTTCTACACATCTGTTTTTTTTTTGGGTAAAAAAGAATGTGTATTGATATTAGTAGAGTAGTTAGTTACATGCTAGGAATTACAAATTCACAAAAAAGAGAAGTTTCTTGTTTCAGGCTAAGATCTGAATGGGAAAATCAATGGAGGGAAGCCCCAACTAAGTAAGGCTGCATCCCATTTATCATTCCCTGCCTGACTAAGTCTCCATGGATGTCTGTCCAGCGGCATCCCTGTTCAGAATAAGCTGGGGCTGTGCATCTAATTGGTCCGGTAGGATGGATGAGCATCCCGGAGTTGTCCGCAACGCTTCTATGTAGTCATCGGCTTAATTCCCTTCTCAAAAAACATGCGAAATCCTCCATTGTTGGACGAAACAAAGAATCTGCTGCACTTCTTTCCACGCCCTTAGCGCCTGCCATGAAGACATCCTCTGCCTTTAATCCAAGCTACTGCTGTAGACGAATCGCTCTCCATGTGAACGTGAGTGATATGTCTATTTTTGCACAGACGGAGACCTTCTAGGATGGCCTTGAACTCCAGTACATTAATAAAGGAGAGGGACCTGTCCTAGAATGCTGTGGCTTTCATCATCTCGCCCTTCCAATTTATGAGGATCGCGCCATACCATGCCCTGTCCACAGATAAAGAACCATCCGAGTTTGTTTTACTCCAGCCCTCCAGAGGAGGTTGCCAAGAAACTTCTATCGAGGAGTGCTCAATTTGTTTGACAGAGAAACCCCACAAGAATGCAGTTTTTTTGAGCTTCTCCGTGACTTCCTCTTTCAGTGTTCTCCCATAAAAGGTGTTCTGGACAGCAGCGCTAATTTGTTTAAAGACCTGAACCTTATTGTAGATATCCTAATTTTGACCGTCCAAAAAAAAAGAAATTTACTTCAAGTAATATTGGAAATGACCATATTTGGACACTTAATAGAAAACATCCTTAGAAAACTAAAACCGGAAAACCCTAGTCCCATAATTAGAAATATCTAAGAGCCTGGACAGGGATGGCTACTTGGAAGTAGCTGCCCTATCCCGAGCGGCTAATTTCAATTAGCCGCCCCCGTGACCGACCCCAAACCGCTTCTTGGGATGGGACATAAAGTAGTATTTAATGTTGATTATTGCAGCGGGTTGTGCCCTTTGGCCGTCCCATCTCAGCCGGTTCAACCCTAGCGGTCGACCCAAGCAATCGCTTGTCAGAGATGGGATTTTTGGTAGGTCATGATGGGGGCGGCTACTTGAGAGTAACCGCCCCTCACTGGGCGGCTAGTCTCAACTCCAGTGGACATTCCCCTGCCCCATTTTTTACTATAAATAGGGGTCATCCAACTCATAATCCAGGAATTCATAACCACATCCAAGATCCATCCAACACATCATCAACCACTCATACATCACCCATTCAATTCACACATTCCCTAGCCCACACAACCACTCCAAAACCCTTGAGAGAGAAAGTGAGAGAGAAACCCATTCCCTACACAAATCCACTTTCCCAATCCACTCTCCAAAACCCAGGTTAAACCAAGTTTAACCTCTGCCAAAACCAAATCCTATTTCTTACCCAGGTTCTGCCAAACTAGGCCAGATCCCAGGCGGCTAAACTAGGCCAGATCCCAGGCGACTAACCCTAACCAGCCACCCCATACCCGACGGCTAATTACCACTAGTCGACCCTCCCAAATCCAAAATCTCCTCTAGTTAGTTCCCCACAAGCAGAATATGATACCTGTTTTTCACCTCTGCATACGGTATATCCATATTCCAGAGCGGAGACCCCACAAACTCCCCCACGAATGCGATCAAATCCACCCCCAACTTTTTCTACTTTTTAAAGAAAGCAGGTGGCGATCACACACACACCCTTGAATGCTCCTGAGTCGCTGTGGGGCACCTTAACCAGGAATGAAACTCCCCACCACCCTTCCGTGAGATGATCTGATCGAGTTTGTCAAGGTGCATACCGGATCCGAATCCCCAAAGAACCCCTACACACGCCTGCATCAAAAGGAAGGAGGTCGACCCTCCCAGAATCTTATACTGACAACTTGGCGATCACGGTGGGACATCCCTCGTAAAAAAACAACAAAGGTAATCCTTTTCTGCTTCCTTTTGCAGCTTGACTAGAATGCCATCACCCCCTTAGGGAAATCAAAATTTCCGCCCTCCAAGTTAATTTCTCCTCCACTATGCATCACAACATCCTTTACTGGTTTTAAGTCGTACACAGTTGCGCACCCCTTACTGCTTTGATCACCACATATTTACCGCTTTTAAGCCGCACACAGCTGCGCATCCTTTACTGCTTTTATGCCGCACACAGATGCGCATCCTTTACTGCTTTTTAAGCAGCACACAGCTGCGTACCCCTTTACCACTTTATTTACTGCTTTAAATCTGCATTCATTCACGCCTGCATTATTTCCATATTCACAACATGAAAACCTACACCCAGGAGAAAGCAATAGAGGAGAAAGATGACTGAGAGAGTCAAACCGTATAGTTTCTTAGCCAACTGGAGGAAAGGATGGCTAACCTAGGGTACCTATCAGTAGAGGACATGTTCCATGACCTCACTGATTATCACCAAACCAAGACTTTGAGGCAGGAGATCCCTGCCGAAACCCCCAAAGCTACTCCTAAAATCGCATCAACACCCAGTTGCTCGGTCAATCCGAGTATCTTTTCATTCACCCCCCTTTCCCTCGTGAATCCAATATTCCCAACCATTTCTACCCCAGGCCCTTACCAGGCCACCCCCAACCCGAGACCGCTAAACAACCCTTCCCGGGGAGAAACGTTGGATGAAACCATCCGAAGAATCCTCTCTGACATTGGTTCCTTTGCCCGCAAACACACGTCTCTACACAACCTGAGACAGATCCCATCAGTCCACTTACCAGAGGGATTTAAAATCCTGAAGTTTCGCTGGTACAATGGTGGAGACTATAGGCGCCAAATTTATAGGTTAGTCAAAGCGGGTCTGGTTGTGGGTCCCATCGTATCCGACCTAGCAAAGCAATGGCCCATCCAGCCTGAACCCGAAGAGACTCAATTCAAAGGCCCATACCCGACCGATTACAATAGGCCAAGTCATTATTTATCCGATCATATATTGCCTTGATCTATTGCATTAATTGATAATTATTAGCATTCAAATTCAATCAATGCTGGTATTTATCACCAAATCAAGTCATCAATGACTGTGTTCACCAAATCTAAACAATATATCATTACTATCATTGAGGATTCCTAAAATCATAGCAACATATATTTTGGATTTGGAGTTATCAATATTTGATTCCCAAATCCCAACAATATATGTTAGAGTTAGAAACATCATTAATTGATTCCATATAATCCCAAACAAAATATGTGTATTTATCAGGGATAATCAATTATTGATTCTACAGATCCCTAAATATACATATATTTGATCACCTAAATCAGGGATCTCTTCTCATCCGTCCGATGAAAGAAAGATCCACCATTGATTCTAGGGCACCCATCAAAGTATTATAAATAGACAATCAATTCTCCAAAGAGGGGGAGGAAAAACATTTTTTCACTAGACCATTTCTGGTGCGAAATCCCATAACCAAAAAGAGAGTAACTACATGTGACTTGATCCCTAAACTAGGGTACGTAGATAGCCTGAGAGGTGACATGAGAGGTGACATCAGGTTCAGTCCAAACCACACCAAAAACCCCGTCCATTAGTCCACCGCGGACTCTCGTCGTTGGATTTGCCCACGAGTCCAGTTCATTCAAAGAAGAGTATCACCGGCAACCAAGCTGTACCCGTCGGAGGAGACAGGAGCGGACGGATTCGACTACCTGAACCCGGTAAATAAAATTTCACCCCTCCAGTTTGGCACCGTCTGTGGGACATCGGACGAAAAGCCTAGCTCTTCGCCATGCCTCCCAACAAAAAAATCTTTCGATCGTACCGACTCCGGTGACCTGCTGATGCAAGAGTAACCATCGTCTCTACCTGGCACGACGCCCAAAGTGGACTAAACGTCATCGAAATGCAGCGTCGCATGGACGAGGCCCGGCTTCTGATCAGGCAATCCGATCCGAATCAGAGGCTGAACTTCCATATTTCAGTTTATCTTTCCACATAAACCCACTTTATATTTTTCTTCTCTTTCTCTGTCATTCAACAAAATATAAAAAATTGAGAAACATTAATGACTAACCATTATTGTCCATGATGTCACTATCCCTCCTTGTCCACGATGAGTGCTCCACCGATGCCAACGACAGCAACAGATCGAAGGCGCTCCCGATGAAGATCTTGGTGCTCGTATCGATCAGAAGTGCCTTAAGGTCGCGGTGCCCGTGTTGATCCCTCTCCCGGTACACCTCCTTGGGTCTAGCGTAACGCCCGCAAGAGAAGGTCATAGGTATGTGATTCAATCACATTTAAACAATTTTTATTCAATTCAATTAAAGTGGGTGTGATTCAATTCAATTGATAATCGGCTTGATCAACTCCTCCATCACTATAATCTCCAAATAAATGGCACGTCCCATCCTAAAATAACTGTTGCTGTCTTAAATTCCATGTTGTGTTTTGAAGCATCAATCTATGTTTCATCTATTTGACAAAGATAGGCGACCACCAATATCTGAATTTATAAATTTATGTCAACAAAGTGACCTATCGTTTTCTGAGTCATTTGAACTTTCTACACATGAAGCAAATACAATGATAAATAATACAGTGTAGGTGGGCGGCGTCATGTGTAATAGATCTTCACGCCCACCACCTACAGGTAATGATAAATAATACAGTGTAGGTGGACGGTTGACGCATCAACAACTGATGCGTCGATTTCATCCTCCTGACATAACCGAATAGAGGAGAGCATCGCTCTCGCAATCTCTCCACGGGTCGTTGTTCCAACACGCGGACTCCGACAATATATGTGCACTGTTCTCTTTAGTCGCTTCGCCGTTTATGTCACATTTCTCCTTCTTCTTTGTCCGTGCGCCTCCTATCGCGCACCGTCTATGATGTCACTCGTCATCGTTCCTCTCTTCTTTGATCTACTTCTTCCTTGAGATCCGCTAGAACCACCAGTTCCCCTCACCGGCACTCCTCTCTAGTGAACCTCGACAGGTCGGTTCGCCACCTCCACAGGTCATCACCTCATCGGCATGCCTCTTCGGCGCATCTCCTCAGCACGTCATCTTGGCTCGCGTCCTTGTCATGCCACCGTGGTGCGCCCTCACGGCGCATCACCTAGGCCCGCCTCCATATATCGGCTGTTCAAGCCATCGTCTCAACTCTTCTCATTAGGCCATCCCCTGGACTCATCACTCAACTCACCATTGTACACTTTCAGATATAATGGAACATTATATATTTCGATTATGTTCGTGTGACATGACGTGTCTCCAAAGTTCAAAAAAAAAAATAGTATAATCGATCATGGAATCCCTTTCTTTTACTTTCCCAATTGTCATTCACTGACACTCTCGGTCGTCACCTCGACGCACCTCCTTGGTTTCCTATGCCTCGGTCATCACTTTGATGCACCTCCTCGATCACCTGTGCCGATCGATATACGGGCACACCACCTCGTTCTTTTTGCAAATCGGCACCTCTACACTTTCTCAATCCCACTGTAAATCGTCACCTTAGCATGTCACCTTGGTGTCCATTTAAAGCTCACAGTGCACGCTCAAGGCCACTCGGAAAGACCCATACGAAGTGGTTGAGGCTTACGGCAAGGGGGCATACCATCTATGTACCATCGGCCCACTGAAGGTACCCAAACCAACTCCTTGGAACGCCATGAACTTAAGAAAATTCTATGTTTAGGGCCCATGGTGGCCACCATTGAATAAATGTAATGGACTCTATTTCTGTAACTTTGTTTCCAATTGCTGTTAATGAATAAATGACGCTTGCTTCGGCCGTCTTTTCCAAAAAGATTTTTTGATAAATTCAAATTGGTTTTCTGCACACCAAGTGCCGAAGTAATGACAGCGGGGTTATGTCGACAAAATTTAGCTTCTACCCCGTGCATTCTCGGTACGAACTCTCTACCTCTCGCCGGCCACGTCGCTCGCAGTGGCTCAAGCCCAAGACGGTACGAACTCTCTACCTCTCATCGGCCATGTCGCTAGCAGTGGCTCAAGCCCGAGACAGTACGAACTCTCTGCCTCTCGCCGGCCACGTCGCTCGCAGCGGATCACGTCCAAGACGGTACGAACTCTCTGCCTCTCGCCAGCGACGTCGCTCGCAGCGGCTCAAGCCCGAGATGGTAGGAGCTCTCTGCCTCTCGTTGACCATGTCGCTCGAAGCGGCTCAAGCCGGAGACAATATGAACTCTCTGCCTCTCGCCGGCGACGTCGCTCACAGCGACTCAAGCCTGAGACGGTACGAACTCTCTGCCTCTCGCTGGCCACGACACTCGCACTGGCTAGAGACCGAGACGGTACGAACTCTCTCCCATTCACCGGCGACGTCGCTCGTAGCGGCTCAAGCCCGAGACGGTACAAACTTTGTCACATCCCAGGGCGGCCGTTCTCGAGACGTGACAATAATATAATATCAGTTATCAAGTACAAGAGGTCAACAATGACTCCAATAAATAATACACAAGCTAACAGGCAAAGATAACTGATAACTCTACTGAAAATGCGGAAGCATAAAAATATCAATAAGTCTGTAACCAAAAATATTATTACAGACTCGGATACACAATCACTGTCCTATGAGATCCAAGTCTAGCCCAAATAAAATACAACTGGTGCGACATGTACTATTTGCAAATACATGACTCTAGGACTGCTGATAGCCTCGCACTCGCCAATCCACTGGATAGGACGCTTCCACGCACGCAAGACCACGCCACAAGGAAACTCCAGCTCCATGCCCAACAACGCCCCTGTAAAAGAAACAATGCGCGAGGGGTGAGCCACACGCTCAGTGAATGGAACAATCCATGCAACATAACTCATATAGCATCCAAATAATCATTTAAATCCCTCACCCTCACCCCGAAGGGTGACCTAGGCTGTTGGGAGCAACTGTACTAACCCTCACCCTCACCTCGATGGGTGACATAGGCTCTTGGGAGGAATCTAGATTGTTTCTACGCCTTTGGTCCACCGGTAGCTCGTATCCACGGAAGCCCATACCTGGTATACTCCCATGATCAGCACATCCTTACAAATCGGCAGCACCTAAGGATGGGAGCCCTCTGTCAGGCTGGCTGTCTCAACCTTGAAGTCCCTATGCAGATCCGATGAAGGGGAGAGTGATTTCACACTCGCAATATCATCCAGTAGCCCACCGTCACGTAGCCTCAACCTGGTACACTCCCATGATCGATACCTCTGTCGAACGCAGCGGGAGTACCTACAAGTGGGAGTCCTCTGTCAGGACAGCTTCAACATCGGGTAATTCCTACATGGATCCAACGAAGGGGAGAAAATAATCTAAACTCGCGGATACGATCCTCTTGGATCCATCGTCATCGGTGGCTACGCACCGGTACGGCAACAAATTCTCAAGAATTCCCTCCACGGCGCATAACTCAGATGCGGGGAAATCATATCATTCGTAGTGACTATGCCATGGTATGACCCCCTAATAGGTCCTACACTTGTCCAAACTCATTTAGACAAGATGCATGGCTCATACAGGTATAAATAAATATACAACGTATAAATAATTAAAGAATTAACCAAGATATTCCCTGCCTGGGGAAAAGAACCCTTTGGGAGGGCACCTTGAGGTCCCGATATAGGATACCCCAACAACCAAACAAGGAACACGGAGCACCCTAGCCCGGGTCTCAATGATGACCTCGCAAGGCCCCTTAATCCCGAGCAGGAAAAATTGGAAACATCTAAAATGAATTAATACAATACAACAATATATTGTTTAAGACATGCTATTCTATGCACAATCATATATGTTAATCAAATTAACTAGGTGGGGACATGCATAATGGGGGTTATGCTAACATATGACATGATATGTAGCATGTATGACTCCTATACATGATTATGGACATATAATCCCTAACATTCAATATCTAGTATGACATGATTACATGCTTAGCAAGCTAGGTAACAACATGCATGCATACATCAAGTTTATATGCAATTATGGTGCCCTAGGGGAGGGCAATGCACAACGTGCATCGAACACCTCCCAACTGGGTTGGATTGACCCACTCACCGATACCCGAGTCGTCGCGCATCCCCTCTGACGAGATCTGCAAGGTAAGGGCATCGATAAAGATGAGTATCACCACATACAACACTTAGAATTAAATAAGAATGCCTAAGGCTTAGATATCCACGCATACGGGCTCGTACGCACGCACGCGAGCTCGAGTCCCCCGGACAGGCACCCAAGCATGCCGGCCCACAGCACACCCAACCCGGACCCCGGGCAGCCCCGCATGCACCCCCGCGGAGCCCTGGGCGCAGACCCGCGTGCAGGCACGCGCCCTGAACCCGTACGCACGCACGCGTGACCTAGCGCGTACACACGCACGCTCCCGCGCGCCCCAGCGCGCCCACACCCACGCGCACGACCCGCGCGAACTGCGCGCCCCGCCAGCACCCGCGCGAACGCTCCGCGCGCACTCCCGCAACCCCCGTGCGCACGCGCCCGATTGCGCAGGCACCTTCACGCGTACGCGCGCGGACAGACCCGCGCGCGCGCCCAGCACTCCCCAGTCCTCCCCCAACCCCTCACATGCTCACAACTCAAAACACCTCACATACAAACCCTCCCAAACACCCTATCATGCATAAAAACCATTTAAAGAATAGGGTAAACTCATCAAATGGAGATGGGGGCGTAGGGGCTCACAAGCGCACCCCCGACCACCACCACCACCTCTTCTTGCTTCACTACATGGCTTGTTCACTTCTTCTCCTTGCTCCACCATCTACTCCTTCACTTTCTCTTTGTGACATAAACACAGACACATGGAGGGGCTGATTAGAGAGGGGAAGGAAAAGAGAAAGGGATGGGGAAGAGAAAGAAACAACAACAACAACAACAACAACAACACAACAATACACCCACCTCTTACACTCCTTCATGAGCTTCTTCTCCATCACCTTCACTTCCTCCACCCAATACACACACAAAGGGGGCTGGACCAGAGATCAAAAGAGGGTGAGGTCGTGGGATTTGGGGGGATATTTATAGCCAAAGAGTGATGGAAAGACCAACCTGTTCTCGGACTAGAAACTCTTGACAGCCCTCACTTAAACGGCCATAACTTTCACAATACTGCTCCGAATTGCATGATTCTAATGCCATTGGAAAGCCAAGAAGATTATATACAACTTTCATGTTTATACCCAGATCAAATAACCTCGCTATCTATTCCGCAATCTCGGTTAAACATCATCCAGGGCTGCTGCCAGGATTTCACATCTCTGGGGTATAGTCGGAAAAATACCCATAACTTTTGATATACGAATCCAGTTGATCCAATTTTACTTCTGTATGAAAGCTAACTCAAAACAGAACATCTCATGATAATATCGAATTTTTACCTCTTCATCTTGGATTTTAACAAAATTAAATCCGAATACCAAATCAAAACTGCATAATTCCAAAAATGTTATCAGAATTCAATGAAAATTTTATGGGCAGTACCAAACGATACTATAACCCATAATATGCACTTATATTCTCAATCAGAGTCCTCAAACTCTAGCAGGTAGCTAAAAGTCAAAATTTTAGCAACCCCGATCGAAAAATAAGTCTCTAAAGGACACAGGCCTAACAAACTCTCTGCCTCTCGCTAGCCACGAGGCTCAAGCCCGAGATGGTACGAACTCTCTGTCTCTTGCCGGTCAAGTCACTTGCAGCGGCTCAAGCCCGAGACGGTACGAACTCTCTACCTCTCACCAGCCATGTCGCTCGCAGCAGCTCAAGCACGAGATGGTATGAACTCTTCCTCTCACCGACGACGTCGCTCGTAGCGGCACAAGCCCGAGACAGTAGGAACTCTCGGCCTCCCGCTAGCCACATCGCTTGCAGCGGCTCAAGCCTGAGACGGTACGAACTCTCTGCCTCTCACCGGTGATGTCACTCGCAGCGACTCAAGCCCGAGACGGTACGAATTCTCTGCCTCTTGCCGGTTACGTTAATCGCAGCGGCTCAAGCCCGAGATGGTACGAATTCTCTCCACTTGCCAGCAACGTCGCTCGCAGCGGCTCAAGCATGTGACAGTATGAACTCTCCGCCTCTTGCCCGCCACGTCGCTCGCAGCAGCTCAAGCCTGAGACGGTACAAACTCTCTGCCTCTTGGGACAAATGAGGTGTAGGTGGGGGGCGGCTAGTGAACTTGACCCGTCGGACATGGGGCGGCTAGTCTAGGTTAGCCGTCCGGGGCCTGGGTCAACCTGGGCAGAACCTGGGTAGGAAATGGGTTTGATTTTGGTAGAGGTTAAGCTGGGTTTAACCTGGGTTTTGGAGAGTGGATTGAGAGGGTGATTTTGTGTAGGGAATGGATTTTTCTCTCACAAATGGGACTCTCTCTCTCTCTCTCTATGATTTCAAATGGTTGAAATGGGTTGTGAATGTGAGGTGTGGATTGGGAATTATTGATGATTATTAATGTGAGAAAGGTTTGGGACCCCTCTATTTATAGTAAAAAAGTGGCAGGGGAGTGTGTAGTGGGTAATAAAATGGCTTGGGTAATAGTGTATTTGATTAGGCCCCTAATTAATTCTCTGTTCTTCTGTCAGAGACAAGGTGAAAGGCGGGTAGTTGAAACTAGCCGCCTAGGATGGGGCGGCTACTATCTGGTAGCTGCCCCCATCATGACCTGCCAAACATCTCATCTCTAACAAGTGGTGGCTTGGGTCGGTTATTTGGGCTGAACCGGCCAAGATGGGGTGGCTAAAGGTCACAATCCGCCGCAATGATCAGCATTTAATGCTGCTTTATGTCCCAGACAGGGAAGCGGTTTGGGGTCGGCCCATGGGTGGCTAGTGGAAACTAACCGCCTTGGATGGGGCGGCTAGTTAGGGTTAGCCGCCCTATTTTAGGGTCCTAAGTTTTTCTAAGTGTTTTGATTTTCTGGTTTGGGTTTTCCTGAGGATTATTTCTTTGATGTTCAAATGTGGGTCATTTCTTAGTGTTACTTGAAGTATTTTTGTCTTTTTGAACAGTCAAAATTGGGGTATTTACAATTGTTCCTCATCGGACGGAGTCTTTGCATGAAGCAGGAAAGACTTCGACTGATGATAAGGAAAGAGACCCCTATTTTGGCCGGACTGACCTTCAAGAAATGTAAGACAACACGACCAATACTATTAAAGGAGTTGATTTATACAATCAGAGGCTAGGTCTTGACTAGAAGTTTCAACCGAAAGGATGATCCAGGTGGAGGGCGAGAAAAGTAAATGGTGAGTGATTCAACCTGCGGTCGGGGTACTTAGCTATCATGCATGGAGCAGCCCAACGTCATTTTCCTCGTGCCTACCATTTCTGTGCTTGGAAAAAGTCAGAAAGGAGGGGATATCGCTGACAGAAAGCAAGTAAAGATTTGAGTTGGTGGTTTGGATCATCTGAAGGATAAAAACTCTGAAAAAGAACCAGGACTGAAGAAATTCAAACTGAATGGGAGGGGCTGAGGAAATTAGTGAAGATGTGAGGGCATCGTTGTATTCCATTGTTAGGATGCTGGATAGAGAGGCCACATAGGCTAGGGCTAAGCAGGAGGAAAGAAAGGCTATAGGTGTGTTTGAGGGGTTGACCTCCGGTGCAGTGGACACGGAGGAGACTGGAGGTGTTGGGGCTGAGGCCGAGGAGCACATGGGTGCAGATATGGGGGCCACGGAGCCTGTGGTGTTGAGGTTGAAGAGGCCATGGTTGTGGAGGAGGGAGAGGATGAGGAGGAGGAGGACGACGATGGGATGGATGATCCCGACGAGGCCGAGGTGGACGCTCTTGGGTCCGCACGGGCCATGGTACTTAACCCTTTTGCAGTAGCTTTTATTTGTACATCTTTTATTATTTTAAATATTATGTACTATGAATAGGTGGTAGTATGTAATACTATATATATATGTTTCTAGTAGGCATGCTTTGTATAAATTAATCACGGTGGGATAGTAAGCATGCGAATATGGGTTTGGGTTATATAAAGGGGACAATTTTATACGTATATCCATGTTCGTTACATATAAAGGAAGGGGAAATGGTACAGCTAGCATGCTTGCATCTGATGGTTTTGTATGCATATAATTTTTTAGGTATATTTTTCATATGTATTTGATCATGGTTGACTAAGAGGGAGTATATGCATGCATTTTATGGGTTTAAGTTCCTTCACATGTTTGGGTGAGTTTGTGGAAAGTATATAAGCATAATAGCTGGTATTGAAAAGAAAATACACAAGTAATGACTATGGTGGGATAATAATTTAGAATAGGTGATCATATGAAATGCGTTTTGCAAATAATGAAAGGTGAACCCTTATGTGAAGTTTCTTATTTTTCATGCTTTTGTTTTGATCTAGTATGCGGGATGTTATCTTACTAAGCATGGTTTTCTAAAATGAATTTTAGGCTTGGATTCTTACCTCTGGAAGGTTTTAAACTAACCCCTTTTGTTTGTTTTGTAGTGGCCAAACTGCATTCGGGCTTTGTGGCATGGGACCAAGAGGTGGTACGCTGCCGTGGGCCTGGAGGAGAGGAGGTTAGTGGATGGCGTAAGCTTCCGCTCTTTCTTTTCGATCGAGCCATTCCACGTTCACCGGCCCTACGTGTAGGCTTTGGCGGAGAGGTGGGATCCAGAGAGTTGCACCTTTATTATCCCCACCGGTGCTATCATGCCAACTCTCGAGGACGTCCATCAGATTACCGGCCTTCCGGTTTCAGGGGAGGCGGTGATCGCGGCCACCCTCGCTGATTACAAGGCACTATTCCAAGAGTTGATCGGGGAGTGAGAGTTCGTGGAGCGGGAGTGAACGCTGAACCGGATCCTGTTGGGGTGGCTATCGGGGCAGTACGGCCTTGGTTCCTTCACGGAGCACCAGAAGGGTGAAGCTGTAGCTAGCTTCGAGAGGAGACGGGCAATGATCGAGGTAAGAGAGGCAGACGAGTGCCCGCAGAGGGCATGGAGGGAGCTTAGAGCGTTCTTCCTCTACTTCTTCGGTCCGGTTCTCTTCTTGATGGCCTCCGACAAGGTCTCCTCTCACTCTCTTTGCTGATGCGGGACTTGGAGGGCATGGGACGCTATGCTTTGGGAGCCGCGATGCTTGTCCACCTCTTTGCGGAGCTCTCGAAGAAGGTGAAGCGGGCCGGGGGTAAGAACCTCGACGGTTTTGCTCCCTTTCTCAAGGTATGTGTGAGTAGAGGGTGTTTTCTTGTTGGTTTAACTCACTTATTTTTGATAATTTCTATCTTGTTGCGTAGGTCTTCGAGTACGAGCGTTTCGTGATCGACCGCCCGACTCCGGCGCCTTTTAATCGTGCTCTCCCTTGGGCCATGAGGTGGGCACCCAGGGGATTTTCACGCTTACATCGTCTCGCGCAGTTTTGTGAGGCCTTCCGCGTCTTGATAGAAGAAGAGGTATATATTTCTTCGAGCTTCTTTGGCTTGTTTTTTATTTTCTTTTGACTAAGCCCCCTTCCTATTCTTTCAGTGTCTTGTAGATGATTTGGAGGCCTTACACGGAGGAGGACGTCCCCGAGGAGTTGTCTGAGTGTCTGGCTGATCTACTTTAATGAGGTCGTGTTTCACGCGATCAGCCGGGTTGTTAGCCAGCTTGGATACCACCAGTGAGTGCCTGCTCCTCTGCCAAAGCATCCCTCGATCTACGTGGCTGAAATTCCTCAGGACACGAACCTCTCGAGGAATTATGCGATGTATGTGGTGGGGTGGATGAGCAGGGGTGCCTTAGTGGAGCGTTGTTCCGAGGTGACCAGCAGCGAGGAGTACTTAGCCTGGTACCGCTAGGAATATGCTGGCATCCTTGGGACTATGGTGGAGGAAATCATGGACGCTTATGTAAGATAGAACCCTTCCCCTTTTCCTTGTTCTCTTCTCGTTGGAATATTTTCTGAGTGGTGTCGCTTTTACAGGTTGAGTTGAATGACCTGGAGAAGAAGCTCAAGACCGTCAATGAGCACCTCCAAGCGCGAGCCAGGCAAAGGAGACACTTGCAGGACCAGGTTCGTGTCCTTGAGGCTCAGGTGGATGCTCTGTCAAGAGCGAGAGCCGACGGAGCTTCATCTTCCTCTGCTCCTCCTCCGGTCACCGCTTCTAATTGAGAGCTTGGGCTAAGGGACGAGCTAGATGTGGCTCGGAGCAAACTTCTGGCCGTTCGGATGGAGCTTGACCAGGCCAGGGAGAGGGATGCGAGGGCAGAGGACGAGGTGGACCAGTTGAGGTCAAAGAGAGACTTGAGGGAAGAGAAGATGGACCTATTGCGGTCCGAAATAGCGATGAGAGAGGGGGAGTCAACCACTCTGGTCCATGAGAGAGACCTTCTTCAGGCCCGGGTGGTGGAGTTAGAGTCATCGGTTGGGGTGCCTAGCGGGTTGATGGGAGACCTAGTCCGCTCTCTTCAGGCGGTCAGGGATAGGGATCGAGAGGCACTTAGGGTATCGGAGGCAAGGGCACGTGAGTTGAAAGAGAGATTGAGGGTAGCCGAGGAACATGGAGGGTCGCCTTCGCCAAAGGATTGAGAGGAGAGACCGGGATATGCAACAAGTCCATCTTTGGTAGGCCACCATGCGCGGGAAGTTGGTTGGTGAAGGGGTTATGACCGAGACGGACCTTGACCTTCTCCCGCTCGAGCCTGAGCACTCCGTTTATGCTTCGTTGGTCGTGCTTCTCGTCCATCAGCGACCCAGAGCCATCGGAGATACTCCAAGGCTGCCTCCTCCATTCAAGAGACTCCCACGGTTCAGGATGCTCTAGAGGTCCAGTCCTCTCACCAGCCACCGATTCCTTCTCAGTCAAATCAGGATGCCCCTCCATCGACCCAGCCTCCCACAGATGATGATAATACTCTAAGGTATAGCTTTTGTGTCTTGATTTTGAAGTAGGGGAATTGTATATATGCGAGAAATTCATGCTTTTCTTCTTTTTCTTTTGGCTTAGGTGATTATTTTGGTGGTGGATAGCTCAAGACTTTCAGTTTCCTCTTCTTTTCTCTCCATTTTTGTTTTATGTAACTTTCAGTTTTTAGGGACAATTTCCATTTTTTTTTGCATGCTATATGAGACAATTTCTTTTGGTTTTTAAATGTAGCGTAGTGTGATTAGCATGGATGTATTGGAGTCTTTTAAAGGGTTTTTTTTTCATTTAGGTAAATGTGTATTGCGTGGATGAATGGACTTGGTGTTTTTTAAGTTTAATTTATGGATGGACGTAGGATTTTGACATATAATTGTCCTAGCATGGTATCTACTCAGGTCTTGTATGTGAATATGTTTATGAAATGTGTATGTGTATTTCTGGGAAGAATTACTTTTTGCAAGTATTTTAAAGAGTTGATTAAGATGAAATGACAGGAACAGGTTACGCAGCAGGTGAGGGGCGGCTAGTGGCATTTAGCTGCCCAATGAGGGGCGGCTTGTTTAGGTTAGTCATCCCTTGTCTGGGTTTTTACTTAGAAAAAGGAGGGAGCAGTGGTGGCTAGTTTGGTTTAGCCACCTGATGAGGGGCGGCTAGTTGGGTTTAGCCGCCCCTTGCCTGGGATAATTTTCTGGTTTTGCCTTTTGTCTGCTGCTGCTGAAAGTCCTTATGAGTGTTTGTTTGACTTTTAATACCTGCAAAAACATCCTTTCCATGGACCAAGTGTCAAATCTGTCCAGATTGTGCCCCTGCACTGACTTCCAAGCCCTCCTTGCTTGAATTGTCAAGTGCTACAATTTATCTTAAGGTAAAGTGAAAAGCTAATGCGAGAAAGTAAAGTGCGGGAAACCATGCTTTAGTACGCAAGAGAGGGATTTCAAGTGTGAGAGTGAAGAAGAATCTTAAGTATGTGTGAGTGTGGGGCGATTTCTTCTCAAGCATGTGTGGAAGAGTATGAAATAAGTGTAATAGGGGCAATTTTAGCTTTGGTATGGGGAGCCAACTATAATATTTTAAGGAATTTGAGTGCCTAAGTGTTTCAGAAAAGAAAAATGCAAGCTTATGCATAAGCGTAAGTGACATAAGGGAGCATTTTAATTTTTCAATTATTCTTTTCATGTGAGAGGGCAATGTTTTCAACCTTCGTACGCAGGAAATACCATTAAGTCCCTATGTAGGGTGCTTGTGGTCACTCATGTCCAAACCAGGATTAGGTATAAGCTTTGGGTGTCGATTTCTCAGGTTCATGGTTCTCAAGTGCTTGATTACATTACTCTAAGCATGTTGAAAAATCCATGAATGTACCAGGAATCAAGTCAAATAAGCTTTCTTTGGACAGGCAAGTCTTTAAATAAACTTATGTAAGTGTGTGCAATTGTAATCGTAAAAAAGGTCTACTTTTGGTTGAAATTTTGTCTTTCCTACAGACATAGTTCAATTTCAAAACACTATTGCAAAAATAAAAGGTGAGGGGGAAAATGGGGTAAGAGTAATATCTTTCTTTTGGACAATATTTAGAATTGTCCCCGTCTAGCATATATCATACTTTCTAGGTTCCTCTGGCTTTCTTATTTTTACTACTTCTTTATTTTGGGTGGAAAGTACAATCCGCTTGTTCGGATCTGTACTAGTATAGTCATTGTTTAGCATATACTGTGCGTAAAGACGTAAAAGCCTGCTAAAGTAGAGAGTTTAACCCGTTCACTTGGGTGTTATTTTTCTTTTGTTGGCCTCTCGTTGCCTGATTTTTTTTATTTGAGTTGCGGCTCTTCTGTTTTTCACCCCGATTCTTTTCATGCTTCCCCTCTAGAAGTGTTTATATAGTGTCAGAGCCAGTTTTGGGACATATGCAAGGTCCAGGTAACTCCTCATTATGACCTTGGGTTAATACGAGTAGTGGCGAAAATAAGGGAGGGATGCTTTGGGGTTATTTAAAATTGTCCTAGTCTATGGGGTATGCAATTTCTCTTCTATCATATGAATCGATTTTTAAGTCATACGTGTGTGAAGGAAGTGGCATGATTGGCGGATATGAGTTTAAATAACTACAAGTTTATCTTTGGGAGTCTTATATTTTTATCATCAAGTACTAAACTCTGGAAATTGAAGGAAGTATGAATAATATTTCTCATGTATTGAAATTTTTACGCATGGAATGTCTTTAGATAAAGTGCATTCCACGAACCTGAAACCTCGACTCCCTCGGCATCTATCAAGCGGTAGGCATTCCCGGAGTAGACATGGGTAATCACATAGGGTCCCTCCCATGTGGGTTGCAGTTTTTCTCTTGCGTGCTGCCTTGATGGCAGGACCTGCTTGAGTACTAAGTCCCCAATTTTGAACTTTCCTTTTATTACCTTCTTTTCAAATGCCCTTGCCACCCTTCTCTGTTAGTCCTGGGCGTGGTCTACCGCTCTTAATCTTTTCTCGTCTAATAGTTCGAGGCGTAGTAAAAGTGCCTTTCTTCTTTCTTCAATTTTTAGGTCTTGTTCTAATACTATTCTTAAGGATGGAATGAGAATTTCGTAGGGCACGACTGCTTCTACCTTAAATGTAAGTGAATAGTGAGTTTGGCCAGTGGGTATTTTGATGGAGGTTCGGTACGCCCAGAGGGCGTCTACCAATTTATTAGGCCAGTCAGTAGCTTTGTGGGTTTCTATTGTTTTCTTTATGATTCTGAGCAAGGTTTTATTGGTAGCCTCTGCTTGTCCATTTCCTTGGGGGTAATATGG
The DNA here is from genome assembly GCA_030737845.1 of Acorus calamus. Taxonomy (NCBI): domain Eukaryota; kingdom Viridiplantae; phylum Streptophyta; class Magnoliopsida; order Acorales; family Acoraceae; genus Acorus; species Acorus calamus. Next base: position 12,554,480 of record CM060872.1, read on the forward strand.
CGTGGAATGATGAAGCTGTATGTGATGTTTATTGCACAAGTCTCAGAATTCTTGGGAGATGAATTGGGGACCATTATCTGTTATGATCATCTTGGGGGTGCTGAACCGTGCAAGGATATGAGTGCGAACAAAGAGGGCTAGGGTGGAGCTTTTGATTAGTACATAGGATTCAGCTTCAGCCGATTTGGTAAAGTATTATGTAGTAGTGAGGATAAAAGCTTTTTAGGTGGTGTTTTCTACAGTGTCCCGGAATGGTCTTATTACATCTAGTGCCGAGATGGAAAAGGGCCATGGTGAAGTCATGGGGTGTAAGGAAGATGCTGGTGCATGTATTTTATTGGCATGGATTTGACATTGAATACAACACTGAACATATTTATTGCAGTCTCCTTCGAGTGTGGGCCAGTAGTAGCCCATCCTTAGCACCTTCTTTGCCAGCATCTAAGCATTGACATGTCCTCTGCATACTCCAGAGTGAGCTTCTTCTACAATGGTATATGCTTCTTCATCGTCTAGGCATCTGTGTAGTTCTCCGTTGAAGGATGCTCAAAAAAATATTCCTCATCGGAGGCAATATTTGGTTGCTATCCTTTTAAATATTTTCTGGTCATTGCTAGTAGTGTATCCTAGAAATGAACCATCTTCGAGATAGTTTTTTATGTTAAAGTATTACGGATTTCCGTCGTCCATATCTAACAGATCAAGGGCTAGGATTTTCGTGGTACTAGTGACTCCGTCAGCTTGATTTGCTATTTCAGGAGATCTCAAGTTTTACAGTCTTGAAGTTCGGTGGCAGGTGTTTTTAGTCTCTTGATAGTGATTGTTTCAGATGTCCTAGATATGGGGAAGGTAAGTAATGAAGCTAATGAGGCTAGAGAATCCGCAAGAATTTTGCATGTCCATGGTATAAAAATGTGAGTTACTTTATGGAACCATTTTAACAGGATTATGCGAGTACTCTATATGGCTTTAGTTTGGGGTCTCCAGTCTGGTATTTCTTCAGAGTTTAGCGGATCACTAAGAGGGAGTCCCCAATGATGTCTAGATTTTTAACTCCTAGGGCTAGAGTTGCTTTCAAACCCACTACTAGGGCTTCGTATTCAGCAATATTGTTGGTGGCGTTGAGCGTAAGCTGAAATGCTCGTGGGATAATGACGCCCTTGGGGGAGATTAGTGCTACTCCTATTCCCTTCCCTTGTTGATTGATTGCTCCGTCGAAGTATAGCGTCCATGTCTTTCTATCTTTTTCTTCGATAAGCGTAAATATTTCTTCGTCCGGGAAGTCAGTTTTCATCGGTTCGTAATCAGGAGAGGGAGTTGAGCGAGGTGGTCAGCGATGGCTTGAACCTTGATGGACTTCTGAGTCGCGTACGTGATGTCAAACTAATTTAACTGGACTTGCCATCAGGCCAAGCGACCTATTAATACAGCTTTCTCAAATAGGAACCTCACTGGGTCTATTTTGGGAAAGAACTTGACTTTGTTGGCCAGAAAATAGTGACACAATTTTTGAAAAGCCCATACTAATGGTAAGCAAGTTTTTTCTGTGGGTGGGTTGGCATTTTTATATTCAATCAGTGTTTTACTTAGGTAGTAGATTACCTTTTCTTTCCTTCCTACATCATTGTATTGCGCGAGTACTGCACCGATGGTCTCCTTGGTTGTAGCTACATAGAGGAGCATATGTCATCCAGGTACCGAGACTGAGAGGAATGGGGGATTAAGAAGGTATTTCTTTAAACTATCGAAGGCTTTTTGGCATTCGTCATCCCAGTTAAACTTAACTCCTCCTTTTAACAGTTTGTAAAAGGGGCGACATCTTTCGGCATGCTGTGAAATAAATCTCCTAATAAACTGCGGCTGGCCGATGAGTCCTCTCAATTCCTTTAGGTTCTTGGATGAGGGCATTTGGACGATGACCTTTGCATTGGTTGAATATACTTCGATCCCCTTTTGCTTACCATGAATCCCAAGAGTTTTCTGGAAGAGATGCCGAAGCGATACTTCTTTGGATTCATTTTGAGTGAGAATTCTCTACATCTTTGCAACACTTGTTTAAGTATGTCTGCGTGCCCTATTCGAGTCCTAGACTTAACTAGGATGTCATCTACATAAACTTCTACTAGCTTGTGCATCATATCGTGAAATATCAAAGTCATAGCTCTTTGATATGTCGCACTTGCATTTTTAAGTCCGAAAGGCATTACTACATAGCAGTAAGTCCCCCCTGGGTGTGGTGAAGGAATTTTTTTCCTGGTCTCATTCTGCCAACCGAATTTGGTTGTATCCGGAAAAACAATCCATGAAAGAGAGCATCTCATAACCTACCGTGTTATCGACAAGGAGATCAATATGTGGGAGTGGAAAGTCATCTTTTGGACACGCTCCATTGAGGTCCCTGAAGTCGATGCACACCCGGATCTTGCCATCTTTCTTAGATACCGGAACAATATTAGCTACCCATTTTGGGTACAAGTTTACCCGGTTAAATTTAGCCTGGTGGAGTTTGTCCACCTCATCTTTAATTTTTAAAACTACCTCGGGATGAAGACGTCTCAGCTTCTGTTTTACTGGTTTGGCATTGGTCTCTAGAATTAATCGATGCTTGACTAAAGAGGTGTCGAGCCCAGACATATCTTTGTAAGACCATGCAAAGACGTCACTATATTCGCGTAGTATTTTAACTAGGCCTTCTCTCACATCATGTTTCACCTCCGCACTAATTAAAATGATCTTGTGGTTAGCCTTAGTCCCTAGGTTTAACTCCACTTTTTCGTCCGCCTCTTCTGTCTTTTCATAAAATATCTAAAGGCTCTGCTCAAATTCCTCAGATATGTCTTCTTCCTCCCCATCATTTTCATCATAGATTTCGAAGACTCCTAAACCATCGTCTAGATTCTCTATATTATATAGGTCTGATTCTTCTATAACTGCTATCGACTCAAATTTTTCTAAGCCTAAAATAACCCCACTACACCCTTTTATGCTATTAATGATTTGGTCAGGTATTTGGTTTCTGATAGGTCTGATTGTTTTGAATGTGGTATCAGGGTTGGAATTTTTGGCTTAACTGGCCAGACGCTGTAGCATATTTAGGAGATTGGAGTCGTTACAGAAGGGGTGCCATGCTGGGGTGAAGTCGTCTTTGTCGAACAGGGACCCTAACGTTTTGGTTTTCATCCTAAAGTTGATTTTTTCTTTGAAAAGGAAAAGACATTATTTACAACCTACTGGATTGGTTTGAGCGATTCAACCGACTTTCCTCTAACAGCTGGCGCTCCTTTCTTGCGATGCTTGAGCACTACGAGGAAAGAACGCTTGGTCTGCTGGAGTTTCATCGTCTGGTGGTGAATGTGTGTTTAAGTATTTATCATGGTGTGAAAATAACTAGTCAAGGGAGCCAGAGAGATAGTCTGGCTCTCTTTCCTGGACAGGGTTTAAGGGGTGGGGTACGCGGCTTCTTCAACTTGCTCTGTGGCTGTCTCCTTAATGAAATGTTTATATAACCTCCAGTTACATTTTTTTTTTAATTTAGTATGGTATTTGAGCGAGCCGAGGCCTCTCTTATCTAGCCAGGCCGGGAGCTTAATGGATTCCAAGATCCCATCTTTTAGTTCCAAAGCCTTCCCCGGGATGTGGCCCATGATCTTCATTATATGCCAGACAGAATTTTTATTTTTAGGGTGGCTTGTCTTTGTAGTACTTGGGGGTGGATTTTGGGGATTCAGCCAATCGACTGGAGGTATAGAATGTGGATGGTGGTTTCTATGGGCTTTGGGTTGGTGATTTTTATGGTGATGGTATCATTATCGGTGAACCTTGCTTTGGGTTATTTGACCGCATCTCCCCGTATTTTGATTATTTGATTCCCCATGGAGAATTTCAAACACTGGTGTAGGGGGGAAGAGACTCCTTTTATAGAAGCCAGCCATTTACACCCCAAAATCATATTATAATCTGAATCCATTTCTAAGACGTATGCTTCAGAGCTAGTTTGTAGGGGTCCTACCGTCAACTAAAAGTTTTTAAAGCCAAGAACCGGATGAGCTGTTTTGTCATAGGCAAATATGTGGGTGTCCATTTTGTGGAGTGTGGTTATGTGTCCGTCAATGTGTTCGAAGGTGGGTAGTGACATGGGGTTTACTCCTGCACCGGTATCGATTAGATCCTTATCTACTAGGTACTCTTTGAGGTCAATTGTTATGCATAAGATAGAGGTGTTGACAACCTTATCATGAATTTCTTCCTTGGGTCTAAAGGTTATCATCGGTCCTAGTCCTGTAGAGGCTAAAGCTATTGGCACACCTAGGGTTGAGACTTGTGGGTCAATTTGAACTCTCTACAGAAACATTCTTAGGACAAGTTGGTGATGTTCTGAGGTTTTGATCAGCTCTAAAATGAAAATTTTTACGGGGATCCTTCGGAGTTGGTCGAGAATATCGATCCTATCCCCGACATTGGGTTCCTCTGTCTCCGTTTTAGGTATGGGACGCCTTTAAGTGGGAACAACATTGAAGATTCTTTCTGTCCTAATAGTATGATGGTTCAAGGTGTCGACCATGGTTCAAGGATGTTTTTCTGACGGGTTCAGGCTTTCGCTGGTTGGTGAGATGTGTGACAGTTGGGGAATTGGTTTTATATTAGGGAGGGGAGGCCTTATGGGGCTTGGGAGAATGGGAGAAGGGGCCGGTAGAATGGGAGATGGGGTTGGGAGAATGAGGCCACCTGGAATGATCCTGGGTGGTTCTTCATGGTTGGTAGCCTTTAGGGTGTAAATGCTTTCAAAGCTTAGGCTCTCTGACCTTTCCACGAGGGCCTTTGTGGCTAGTTTTGGGTTTTGTGTTTTGGTTTCTATAGGGCAGGGATTTTATGGGATTTGCCTGGATAGTGGATTTAATTGGGCCTCTGGCGGTTTCGTAGCCAAACTATTCTTGAGTCCCCTAATGGTGGCCCAGTCTAGGCGTCTTTCTTCATCAAGGTCGTAAACATGTCTCGGAATGAGAAGCACTGTTTGATAGTGTGACCGTGATATTGATGATAGGAACAGGAGAGAGCGGTTTTGGCACCGATAGGTGAAGGCCTGGCTGCGGGTAAGGGGATGTTATCAGTTTTCATCCAGGCTTTGAATATGTTTCCTAGGGTTTCTGGTAGGGGCGGATAGCATTTCCTTTTACTTAGCCATCTTGGGACTTAGAAGAGGGAAGATGTGACCTCTTTGTAGGGGCTTGGTGTGGGCTGCATAGGGGTTAGGTTTTGTGCTCTTAGGGGAGCAGAGTAAAAGGGGGTCCTAGTTTGACCATGTCTTGAAATTATGGGGCTTTGGGCTGGGGAACTTTGGATTACCGGGTTTTGTTGCTTCGGCACGGGGACGAGTATCGATCGAGGCATAAAGTTTTGATTGGCTGACTGATGCGATGCATACCCGGATGAACCAGACGTGTACTGTCTCGGAGTCGTTCCTCGATCAGGAACTTGTGCTCCATTCAGGTAGAGTGCCGAAACTTGTGTAATCCCCTCTACCGTGGAGGTTTGCGCCTTACGTGACGGTTGTCCAACCCTATGGCTAATAGGTGGGGACTGGGTCTGGACTATAGGGGCGGCACAATAGGAAATCCTGTCGTGCGGTCAATTAGAAGTGGATACGTAATACAGTCTCTGTACGAAAGGCTTGTACGAAGCTCTGGACTCAAACTCTACAACATCATGTCAATTTCTTGACATTCTATGAGTTGCAGTCCGGTCCGGTGGACAAGTATGGGCCACCAAGACACGTATTGTCCAAATTCATCCCTATGCCTCATTCTCTCTACGGTTAAATCTGAAATAGAGGGGGTTCTGATCTTCTAGTAACCGTAGCGGCCTAAGAACTTCTCGCTTACAGCCGAGAAGTTCGATAAGTGATCTATAGGGAGGGTGGAGAACCATTGTAGTGCTTCTCCTTCCAATGATTTCTGGAAGAGTAAGACTAGCAGAGGTTGATTTTCTAGAAATGGTCGGGCGTCTAGATAAAAAGCAGCTATATGAATGTCTGGGTCTCCATGACCGTTATACCGGCGGAATTCGGGGATTTTGAATCCCTCCGGTAAGTGGACTAACGGGATTTATCTCAGGTTGCGTAGAGACATGTGCTTGGGGGCAGAGGGACCAATCTCAGAGAGGATTATACGATGGTTTCATCTAGCATTTCTCCCCTGGGAGGGCTGCTTAGCGGTCCCGGATTTTGGGTGACCTAGTAAGGGCCTGGGGTAGAAACGGTTAGAAATATTGGATTCGCGAGGGAAAGGGGAGCGAACGAAAAAATGCTCGGATTGACCGAGCAGCTGGGTGTGGACGTGGTTTTGGGAGTAGCCTTGGGGGTTTCAATAGGGGTTTCCTGTCTCAAGGTCTTGTTGGTATGACGGTAGTTTGCGAGGTCATGAAACATGTCCTTTATCGTTTGGTACCCTAGACTAACCATCTTTCCCTCTAGATGGCCCAGGAGCTGTGTGGCATGATGTAACGCCCCCGAACCCACAACTCCGTTTTGAAACGCGAAGTCCGGTTGCGTTACCTTAAATCTTCGAATCTCTGCGTTCAATTTTTTTTTTATCCAGAAACATAAGAATACATCACCATAATTATTCATCAATTATCAAGATAAAAATTTCAACGTAACTTCTAAATTTCTGGATAAACATTCAGAATAAATAATCTAACATTTCTACACTATCATACATATGGGTCCTCCAAATGCCAAAGAAATGATCAACACCTTCTACATGAGTCTAATGCTTCGAAAATCATTATACGAGCTTCAACCTCCAATGCCTTAACGAGATCGACGACCATCAACAACTAATCTGAAAGGTTGGAAAAATGAGGAGTGAGCTACCACACGCTCAGTGAATGGACATTGGCGTCTCGATAATAAAATATTTCAAAATAATAATCTTTAATAATATATCGTAAGAAAACAATTTGCAAGATACAATAAAAATGATATTTGCAAATACAATAAATTTCTAATAAACCATAACTTAAACAAAGCCTCATATCAAAATGCATGGTCTCAAAAATAACTGTCAATACTCATGGTGCTTATGAATGCGACAGACACGCATGCCCGCTTTCCACGACACCTAGCCGCAGAGATTTCACTTTGGAAATCAGGCCACGTAGACATAGCCACCTAGACTTGGGTCAGAATTTAGACCGTAGCCACCTAGACTGAGCCACCTAGACGATTTAATGCATGCAAAATCATAACTACTTATTCTTTCAAGTATACAGCATGCGACGATTTTTCATAAATTTCATAATTTTCAATGCATACGATATATGCAAAATATCAACCTAGATGATGATAACATGTTCATATGCTTCATACAGAATATATTTCATAATTCATAAAATAGCATGATACCGAAATGTATACATATATTATGATTTTCAAATAATATAGAGACATCCACTCACCTCCAGTCCACGTAATATAAATCGATACATGTGCATGAACGCTACACACTCGCACATTGATAACCTAGCATAACAATTATGAAATAATAATTCAGAAACAATTCAATCACGACCCAAACAACTAATAACCAACTTACAACAGCACTACGCCCAATAATCCCAAAAGCCCATGTCTTATAGACCTACAATCAACAACTCACTTCATAGTCCTAACGAAAATCCCAACTCCGAATAAATATCAAAATATTCGTATACTCACAATGATCCGATAATCAATATCTATTTATTTCATAAGACTCATATAATCGATCAATCCTCGAATAAATATTTAGACAAATCTAATAAGGCTCAACTATAATTCCAATTATCAAAATAACTAAATCCAAATCAATTTATATCCCAATAACAATAATATCCGATTAATATTCATTGATCCCACTAAACAAATTATCGATTTAAGATCCAATTTGAGCTATCAAGATCAATAAAATCATCAAACTCACAAATCAGCATATACTTCATCAAACATCAATCTGGGATCTCTTAAATCTCTAAAATTCATCAAGTTTGGTCATGAAACTAAATATTGAATTCTAAAAAAAAATGCACAGAAATCCTTTCAAATATCATAACTTTCTACCCGTAACTCCGAATTGGACGATTCATGATTCGTTGGAAAGATCTTTTCAAAACCTATTTCTGTTTGTGAAATACAATTTTCTCAAAAACGAATCTATCATAGTAAAAAACACGATTTACGTCCAAGCATAAAATCAACCCGAAAATAGCCATTAAATCCCCAAAACTAATAAATCTAATTTGATCTTAAGAATTCCTTTGAGATCCATTAAAATCAAATCAAATAGTCATCAAATTAAATCAATCAAACCCTAACCCTAGTCCATCAAACTTCTTCCCCAAACAATTACTTGACGTAATCATATCCTAACAAAAATAAATTAAAACGAACAAAAATCAATAGGGAATGATATATCACCTTAGATACGGTTACACCACCCACAATCTTCATCTAGAGTTAGGTCATCATCACCCTTCACACATTCTGCAATTTAGATAAAACCTTAACCCAAACATTTTATTTAAAGGGGTTTACCAAAATTACAAAACGACCCCTGAAGTGTTTCCATTTTACAAGGAGGTCCCTATCTGATTTACAAACAGATCCCTATCCGATTTACAAATATATCCCTGAAGGCTATAAAAAGGTATTCTGGATTCGCAACTAGATCCCTGGGCTCAATAACTTAACACAAAATCCTAGAAACCTAATTTTTCGAACTCCGAATCTCACCAAAATTTTGTCAAAGTATCTTGACACTACAAAGATCTACAGAAAAATATAAAATAAATATTTTAAAATCAATTTATAATTATCATAATTATAAATCAAATTGGACCCATTTGGGCCCACCGGCAAATCTAAAATATGAAATATAAAAATCAAGTTTAAAATTTCCATTATATATATTTAAAATAAATATACAAGGCCAAAAAATACCGAAACATTACACATGACTCTCTTGGATGATTTCTCTCCTCTAGATGGGATTCCATGATGCCAGTTTGGAATGATTTAAAGGGATGGATGCAGATAGAAAGCATTAAAGGATTGCGCAGTTGTGTGCGGCTTACAAAAGCAGTAAATGATTGCGCAGTTGTGTGCAGCTTACAAAAGCAGTAAAGGATTGCGCTGCTGTATGCGGCTTACAAAAGCAGTAAAGGATTGCGCTGCTGTGTGCGGCTTATGAAAGCAGTAAAGATGTTATAATGCATAGTAGAGGAGGGTCGGACTAAAGGGGTGAGAAATTCTAGCTTCCATAGGGGGGTGATGGCATTCTAGTCAAACCAATAAAGGAGAGGCAGAAGAGGATTGCCTTTTGTTGTTTTTCAGGAGGGGTGTCCCACCGTGATCTTCAGATTTGTTGGTATGGAATTCGTCGGGTGTCAAAAAATCAACGTTTTACGTGTGTGGGGGTTCTTCGGTGATTCGGATCTGGTGCGCGCCTTGGCGGGCTCGACTGGATCATCTCTCGGAAGGGTAGTGGGATATCGTTCCCGGTTGAGGCGCCCGACAATGGCTCAAGGGGATTCTGGTGTGTGTGTGATCACCACCTGCTTTTTCAAAAAGCAGAAAAAGTGGGGTTGGATTTGATCACCTACGTGGGGGAGTTTGTGGGGTCTTTGCTCTAAGACACGGATATATCGTACACAGAGGTTAAAAATAGGTATTCCTATTCTGCTTTTGGCTTGGCTAGAGGAGTCTTGAGACAAATGGGGTGTAGGTGGGAGGCGGCTAGTGGACTTGAGCCGTCGGATATGGGGCGGCTAGTCTAGGTTAGCCGTCTAGGGCCTGGGTCAACCTGTGCAGAACCTGGATAGGAAATAGGTTTGATTTTGGTAGAGGTTAAGATGGGTTTAACTTAGGTTTTGGATGGTGGATTGAGATTGTGATTTTGTGTAGGAATGGATTTTTCTCTCACAAATGGGAATCTCTCTCTCTCTCTTGGGATTTCAAGTGGTGGAAATGGGTTGTGAATGTGAGGTGTGGATTGGGAATTATTGATGGTTATTGATGTGTTAGAAAGGCTTGGGACCCCCTCTATTTATAGTAAAAAAGAGGCAGTGGAGTGTCTAGTGGGTAATAAAATAGCTTGGGTAATAGTGTGTTTGATTAGACCCCCCATTAATTATTTGTTCTTCTGTCACATACCTGGTGAAGGGCGACTAGTTGAAACTAGCCACCTAGGATGGGGCGGCTACTTCCTGGTGTGTTATTTCGGTTCTCGACCTGCCAAGCGTCTCACCTCTGAGAAACGGTGGCTTGGATCAGTTACTTGGGTTGAACCAGCCAAGATGGGGCGGCTAAAGGTCACAACCCGCTGCAATGATCAACATTTAATGCTTCTTTATGTGCCATCCAGGGAATCGGTTTGGGGTTGGCCAGGGGGACAGCTAGTGGAAACTAGCCGCCTGGGATGGGGCGGCTAGTTAGGGTTAGCCGTCCATTTCCAGGGTCCTAAGTTTTTCTAAGTGTTGGGATTTTCTGGTTCGAGTTTTCTTGAGGATTTTTCTGTTTGATGCCCAAATGTTGGTCATTTCTTAGTGTTACTTGAAGTATTTTCATTTTTCTGGATGGTTAAAATAGGGGTATCTATAATTTTCCCTTATCGGATGGAGTCTTGCCGGCGACGTCGCTCGTAGCGACTCAAGCCTGAAACGGTACGAACTCTCTGCCTCTCACTGGCCACGTCGCTCGCAGCGCCTCAAGCCCAAGACGGTACGAATTCTCTGCCTCTCCTGTAACGTTTCGGTATTTTTTAGCCATATATATTTATTTTAAATATATAATGGAAATTTTAAATTTGATTTTTATATTTCATTTTTTAGATTTAGCGGTGGGCCCAAATGGGTCCAATTTGATTTATAATTATGATAATTATAAATTGATTTTGAAATATTTATTTTATATTTTTCTGTTGATCTTTATAGTGTCAAGATAATTTGGTTGAAATTTGGTGAGATTCAGAGTTCGGGAAGTTTGGTTTTTAGGATTTTGTGTTAAGTTGTTGGGCCCAGGGATCTAGTTGCGAATCCATAATACCTTTTAATAGCCATCAGGGATCTATTTATAAATCGGATAGGGATCTGTTTGTAAATCAGATAGGGACCCCATTGTAAACTTGGAACACTTCAGGGGTCGTTTTGTAATTTCGGTAAACCCTTTAAATAACATGTTTGGATTAGGGTTTTCATCCAAATTTCAGAAGGTGTGAATGGTGATGATGACCTAACTCTAGATGAAGATGGTGGGTGGTGTAACCGGATCTAAGGTGACATATCATTCCCTATTGATTTTGTTAGTTTTAATTTATTTTTGTTAGTATATGATTACGTCAAGTAATTGTTTGGGGAAGAAATTTGATGGATTAGGGTTAGAGTCTGATTGAATTAATTTGATGATTATTTGATTTGATTTTAATGAATCTCAAAGGAATTCTTAAGATCAAATTAGATTTATTAGTTTTGGAGATTTAATGGCTATTTTCGGGTTGATTTTATGCTTGGACGTAAATCATGTTTTTGACTATGATAGAGTTGTTACTGGAAAAATTGTATTTGACAAACAGAAATAGGTTTTGAAAAGAGCTTTCCAACGAATCATGAATCGTCCAATTCCAAGTTACGGGTAGAAAGTTATGATTTTTGAAATATTTTTGTGCTCTTTCTTAATATTCAATATTTAGCTTGATGAACAAGTTTGATGAATTTTAGATATTAAAGGGATCCCAAATTGATGTTTAATGAAGTATAAGTTGATTATGGGTTTTGATGATTTTATTGATCTTGGCAACTTAAATTGGATCTTAAATCGATAATTTGGTTTAGTGGGATCAATGAATATTAATTGGATATTACTGTTATTGAGATATAAATTGATTGGATTGAGTTATTTTGATCATTGAAATTATAGTTGAGCCTTATTGGATTTGTTTAAATATTTATTCGAGGATTGATCGATTATATGGGTTTTATGGAATAAATGGATATTGATTATCGGATCATTATAGGTATATGAAAATTTTAATATTTATTCGAAGTTGGGATTTTCATTAGGACTTTGAAGTGAGTTGTTGATTGTAGGTCTATAAGATATGGGCTTTTGGGATTATTGGGCGTAGTGCTGTTGTAAGTTGGTTATCAGTTGTTTGGGTCGTGATTGAATTGTTTCTGAATTATTATTTCATAATTGTTATGCTAGGTTATCAATGTGCGAGTGTGTAGCGTTCATGCACATGTATCGATTTGTATTGCGTGGACTTGAGGTGAGTGGATGTCTCTATATTATTTGAAAATCATAATATATGTATACATTTCGACATCATGTTATTTTTACGATTATGAAATCTATCTTGTATGAAGCATATGAGCATGTTATCATCATATAGGTTGATATTTTGGATATATCGTATGCATTGGAAATTATGAGATTTATGAAAAATTGTCGCATGCTGTATACTTGAACGAATAAGTAGTTTTGATTGTGCATGCATTAAATCGTCTAGGTGGCTAGTCTAGGTGGCTGCGGTCTAAATTTTGACCCAAGTCTAGGTGGCAATGTCTACATGGCCCGATTTCCAAAGTGAAATCTCTGCAGCTAGGTGTCGTGGAAAGTGGGCATGCGTGTCCTTTGCATTCATAAGCATCATGAGTATTGACAGTTATTTTTGAGACCATGCATTTTGATATGAGGCTTTGTTTAAGTTAAGGTTTATTGAAAATTTATTGTATTTGCAAATATCATTTTTATTGTATCTTGCAAATTGTTTTCTTACTATATATTATTAAAGATTATTATTTTGAAATATTTTATTATCGGGACGCCAATGTCCATTCATTGAGCGTGTGGTAGCTCACCCCTCATTTTCCCAACCTTTCAGATTAGTTGTTGATGGTCGTCGATCTCGTTAAGGCATTGGAGGTTGAAGCTCATATAATGATTTTCAAAGCATTAGACTCATGCAGAAGTTGTTGATCATTTCTTTGGCATGTAGTTGGCCCATCTCCCTAGTAACCATATTTGTATGAAGTTGTGCATTTTTGTATAAGTTATATCCAGATCAAATTGGGAGTATTGTGGAATATTTGATGTTTTATTATTCTAAAAAATGAAGTTTATTTTAGCATTATTTTATTATATAACTGGATAAAGGAAAAGGGGAAAAAAATAGAACTATGAGATTCGAAGATTTAAGGTAACGCAACCGGACTTCGCGGTTCAAAATGGAGTCGTGGGTTCGGGGGCGTTACATCTCCTCGGCAACGTCGCTAGCAGCGGCTCAAGCCCTAGACGGTACGAACTCTCGGTCTCTCGCCGGTGACGTCGCTCGCAGCGGCTCAAGCTGGAGACGGTACGAACTCTCTGCCTCTTGCTGACGACGTCGCTCGCAGCGACTCAAGCCCGAGACAGCACGAACTCTGTGCCTCTCGTCGGCCACATCGCTCACAGCGGCTTATGCCAGAGATGGTACGAACTCTCTACCACTCACTGGTAACGTCGCTCGTAGCGGCTCAAGCCCGAGACGGTACAAACTCTCTGTCTCTCGCCGGCCACATCGCTCGCAGCGGCTCAAGTTCGAGACGGTATGAACTATATGTCTCTCATCGGCCACGTCGCTCCCAGCGGCTCAAGCCTGAGATGGTTCGCACACAATAGCCTCTCGCCTGCCCACGTCGCTCACAGCGGCTCAAGCTTGGGACGGTCAAATTCTTACAGCCACCACGTTCGGCCACGTCACGCAAGTGACTCACGTCCGAGGTGGTCCGACTCTTAGAGCTACCTTGTTCGGCCACGTTGCGCAAGCGGCTCAAGCCCAAGGTGGTCCATTCTCACAGCCACCTTGTTCGGCTATGCGGCTCGAACCGATGGTGGTTCAGCCCTTATAGTCGCCCTATTCGGCTACGTCATACAAACAACTCAAGCCCAAGGTGACTCTCTCACGTCTCCCCGTTCGGCTACGTCGTACAAATGACTCAAGCCCAAGGCAACTTCCTCATGTCGCCCCGTTCGGCTATGTCGTACAATCGACTAGAGCCTAAGGCGACCCGGCTCACTCACGTCGCCCCATTTGGCTATGTCGTACAAACGACTCAAGCCCAAGGCGTTTACCAAGTGGTAAGCATTCCTAGAATAGGCATGAGTGATCACATAGGATCCCTCCCATGTTGATTGCAATTTTCCCTTTGATGGAGTTGTCCTGATGGCTTGATTTTGTTGGACACCATCTCCCCAATTTCCTTCCCTTTTTCTTGTACCCCTTTTTTGGTTTATATATTTTTAAAAACTTAAAAATAAAGGGCATAATTGAAATAAACTAAATATGTACAAAGGACTATTATTTTTTTGTTTTGAAGAAAACCTTTAAATGCATGCATAATAGCTGAAACAAATTAATTAAAGAAAGCAGTAAACAAACAACATAATATAGGAAAAAGGGGTAAAGTGCTAGAGGGTGGCCCCCAGAAAATGGTGGTGCATGATGAGTCCTCTATGGAGGCTCAAATTGAAGTAGTTTCAAAGGAACACTGCTTGAATGTTGTCGGAAGCGCGAGTGGCGCTTGATCTGCCATAGATCCTCAGTAGAGAGAGAATGATCCGTCATAGAGGGGTCAGTCATAAAAGATGTGGATATGGAAAAGCAGGTCGTAGAGGTAACTATTGACTTAACAGGTGCAAGGGAGCACAGTTCAACATATAGCTGAGGCCCTAATGATGATGGGGGTAAAGACTCCTCAATTGGTGCAATTAGGGGCATATGGATCAGATCAGAAATAATTGATTTGGTTATGGCGGGGGAATCCGAGGAGAGCTCCTCAGTCAGATGGGATGGCAAGTCAAATGGATCTGGCAATTGGAATGATTTGATTGCTCCCTCAAATTGTGCATTTTTAAATATGAGAGATTTTGATTCGATGACATGCACCATTGGTCGTATTAGATCTATGTCAGTCTTAGAATCTGATGAGTCAAGATGTGAGTCATCCGGGATGATCAAGATGGGTTCAACATGCCATGATTTGATTGGATCTTGAGCATGTATAGACAATGGGGATTCAAACTCAGCCAGTTGTAGGGTTTGGATGGTGGATTCAGGTTGTGTTGTAGTAGGGTAAAAGAGTTTTAATAGTTCTCCATTCAAAATCTCTTCATCATCTTCAGAGTCCTGCTTGGGACATTCTGCTGATTTTATAATTTCAGGTACTAGAGACTCATAGGTTGATGGGGGTGGCATAGCAGTGTATTGCCTTTGCAGTGGTTGCCGTGAAACAAATGTTTGTGATCTCTCTGGAGCAGAGGCAAAGGCAGGAGAAACTCTGGCACTATTGTTATAAGCCTGATTGGGTTGTGCCTGGGAGATTTGATTTTGGTCTCTAGTGTTTTGGGCTGTAGTGTTTTGGATTTCATGATCTTGGACTGCAGGGTCTCGTAGTGACGGTACGGACACGGGTGCCGATCGAGAGCAAAAATTATTAGGGTAGGTCGCCTGCCGAGAAAGTATACATCAAGAAGGTCTGGGTGTATATGGTCTCAGAGCTGGCTCTTGATTTAGGCCTCGTGATCCATTCGGGTAGAGTGCCGAAACTTGTCTTGTAATCCCCTCTACCATTGGGGTGGTTGTTGGGTTTTTCCTAAAGGGTCCCAACTAGTTGTTGGGAGTGAATGGGGTAGGGGGTCTAGTACAGCGTTGGATCCGATTGTGTCTATCTATTAGGAGTTGGTAGGTGGTGCAATCTCCGAATGACAGGCTCGTACGAAGTTCTGGGGTTAGGTTTAGTAACATCATGTCAATTTTTTGACACTCTGTTAATTGCAGGCCAGTTTGGTGCACAAGGGTGCGCCACCTAGACACATAGGATTTAAAGTCCTCTCCATGCTCCATTCGTTTAGCTGTGTGGTCAGAGATAGAGAGGATCCTAGTTCTTTGGTAACCGTAGCGACTCAGGAATTTGTCGCTCACGGTTGAAAATTTAGATAAATGGTCTACCGGTAGGGTAGAAAACCATTGGATAGCCTCTCCTTTAAGGACTTTTGGAATAGGTATACAAGTAGAGCTTCATTATCCAAGAAGGGACGAGAGTCCAGATAAAAAGTTGTTAGGTGGGCATCCGGGTCTCCGCGGCCATTGTACCGGTAATATTTTAGAATTTTAAAATTTGTCGGGAGACTGATGGAAGGGATTTGTTGTAGGTGGTGTAAGGTATGGTGATTGGGGGTGGACGGGTTTGTCCCATAGAGGATTCTCCGGATGTTGTTATTGAGAATTTCAGCCCTGGGTTGATAGTTAATGGTCCTAGATTTGATATAACTGGGTAAGGACCCTATGTGGTTATGGGAGCTACATGAGCTATATGGGTGACCGGAAAAGTATGAATATTTGGATAGGTACAAGCAACTGGATAAGTAGGGGTAACTAGATAATTAGGAGCACCTAGATAAGCCCTTGGTGGAGTACTTGGTTGGCCATTTTGTGGGGTGACTAGGCAGGTAACAGGGGTCCCTTGGTTTAAAGAGGATGTCTGGGTCTATTGGCGGTGGTTGGCCAAGGCATTTTGCATGTCTTCCACCAAAAGATACCCTAATCGTTCATATCTTCCTCTAATCGACCTAGAACTTGCTTCTTATAGTTTAACTATTGTGCTTTGCTATTGAAGGCATTATCGCTATTGAATTGAGCCATTTTGAGACAGATAAAGTATCTCGAAAGAAATAAATAAAGCGATAATTAAAGAAACTTAGTGCAAGTAGATATAAAGAAACAGATAAAGTAGTAGGCTTGGGGGCCATTTAGGGCCAACCGGAGATTCCCAGAAATAGTAGTTTTATCAAGTTCTTAGCATGCAGAAAAGGATTACCATTTGTTGTTTTTCACGAAGGGAGTCCCATCGTGATTGCCAATTTGTCGGAATATAAAACTGGGGGTTTTGTGAACTTGGTCCTAGTCCGTCTCGCGACTGATCTGATCACCGCCTGGAGAGTCGTTCCTGAGCCGCCCGATGGCTTCTCAAAAAAAATGGGGTTTGTTGTTGTGATCGCTACCTGCTTTCTCAAAAAGCAAAAAAAGTTAGTGTTGCTGTTGATCGCCTTGTGGGGAAATTGGGTGGGTTCTCCTCTTTGAGCTACGGATATAGCGCACACAAAGGTGAAAAACTGGGAATCCTTTTCTTCTAGATAAGAAATTTAAAAAGGGGCTGCTAACATGTGGAAGGGAAATGTAAATGTGACCACCTTACAGAATTCAACCAAGGGGTGTTAATTGCCTCTAGTTGAAAGGTCGGGTATTGGTCGAAAAGCAGATATATAGCAGAAGTAAATAAAAGTTGTAAAACAGAAGAAAGTCACCACCGTACAAAATTCAACCAAGAAGTGTTAGCCGCCTCTAGTTGAAACGTCTGAGTATTGGTCGAAAAGCAAACGTAAAGCAGAAGTAAATAAAAGTTATAAAAAAGGAAGAAAGTGAGCACCGTACAGAATTTAACCAAGGGGTGTTAGCCGCCTCTAGTTGAAACGTCGAGTATTGGTCAAAAAGCAGATATAAAGTAGACAAATAGAGCAAGTAATAGAAACAACAGTAAACCGCCGGCTACTTGAACCTAGCCGTCTAGATCCGACGGCTGGTTTGGACGAGCCGCCTGGTACCCTGTTCTTGATTTTTTGGATTTGGGCAGAACCTAGGTAGGGAAGTGTTTTGGCTTTGGCTAGGGTGGTGGTAGTGAGGATTGAAAGTGGTGTTGGTGGTTTTTTCTTCTAGATTTGGGCAGCACCTAGGTAGGAATTTAGATTTGTTTGTCTAGGGCTAAGAAAGGTTTAAGACAATGGTTTAGAGGGGGGATTAATGGAGAGTGGAATTTGGTGGAGAATTGCTTTCCTTCTCTCTCAACTAAGGCTCTCTCTCTCTCTCTCTCTCTCTCTCTCTCTCTCTCTCTTCTAACACAGTTTGAAAAATGAATTTGCCACCCTATGGTTCTCAACCCTACCCCTCTTTTTATAGTAAAAAAGATGCATGAGATTATTCTTTGGGCAATAGAATGGGTTGGGTATAGATAAGTAACCATCATTGCAAAAAGACGCACTCTATGGTCCATTGGGTAATAGCATGGGTTGGAATAAAGGGTGAGGCTAAGTAACTTCACACCTAAGTAAAGTTGCTTTATGCTTTATAGATGAGTCTAGGTGAGAGCCGGCTACCCTAATTCAATCGCCCGGACAGGGCCGGCTAGTTGTAGTTAGCCGCCCAGGGAGGGGCGGCTAGTTTGGAGATGCTGTCGGTATGATGATCTTTCAAACATCCCATATCTAACAAGCGGTGGCTTGAGACGGTTACTAAGGTTGAACCGTCAGAGAAAGGGCGGCTAATTGGAACAAACCACCGCAATTATGTCCCATCTAAGGGAAGCGGTTGTGGGCGGTTAAGGGGTAGCTAGTTGTAACTTACCGTCCAAGGAGGGGCGGCTACTTAGAAGTAGCCGCCCTATTACTGTCCCTAAATTTTCTATGTGTTTGGGGCCTGGGTTTCTCCTTTTGTTCCTCTAACTCTCTAAAGTAGTTTTCTATTTGATCCAAATGTGGTCATTTAAAAATGTTATTTGAAGTAATTTTATTATTTTTTGATGGTCAAAATTGGGGTATCTACAGTGGCGCCTCCTACAAAATTTTTCCCACTCAACAAAAAATGCTCCCAATCGATTAGGACAAAAGGGGCATCTGTAAGCGCCAAATTTGTAGGCTACCCAAAGCGGGCCGAGTCATGGGTCTCATCGGATCCGAGCCGGTCAAACAATGGCCCATCTGGCCCGGACCCGAAGAGACTCAAGTCAAAGGCCCATACCCGACCGATTACAACAGGCCAAGTCAGTATTTAACCGATCATATATGGCCTTGATCTATTGCATTAACTGATAATTATTAGCATTCCAATTCAATCAATGCTGGTATTTATCACCAAATTAAGTTATAAATGAATGTGTCCACCAAATCCCAACAATATATCATTACTATTATTGAGGATTCCTAAAATACTAACAACATATATTTTGGATTTAGAGTTATCAATATTTGATTCACGAATCCCAACAATATATGTTAGAGTTAGAAACATCATTAATTGATTCCATATAATCCCAAACAAAATATGTGTATTTATCAGGGATAATCAATTATTGATTATGCAGATCCCTAAATATAAATAGATTTGATCTTCTATATGAGGGATCTCTTCTCATCCGTCTGATGAAAGAAAGATCCATCATTGATTCTAGGGCACCCACCAAAGTAATATAAATAGACAATCAATTCTTCAGAGAGGGGAGGAAAAACATTTTTCCACTAGACCATTTCCGATGGTGTAGGTGGGTGGCGGCTAGTGGGTCTTAGCCGTCGGGTATGGCGCGGTTAGTTAGGGGTAGCCGCCTGGGACCTGGGTCAACTTGGTTAGAACCTGGGTAGGGGTAGAATTTGGCTTTGGCAGAGATTAAACCTGGTTTAACCTGGGTTTTGGAGAGTGGATTGGGAGGATAGATTTGTGTAGGGAATAGACTTCTTCTCTCACAAATGGAACTCTCTCTCTCTCTAAGGATTTCAAGTAGTGGGTGTGGGTTATAGATGAAGAGGATTATTGGATCTTGGATGTGAATTATGAATTGGGATTGTGTTAGAAATGCTATGGACCCCCTCTATTTATAGTTAAAGAGAGGCATGGTAGTATCCACTAGGTAAAAGATCAAATTGGATAATAGGGTGTTTGATTTGACCCCCCATTAATCCTTTGCTCTTCTGTCAGGGACCAGGTGCGGGACGACAAGTTGGAACTAGCCGCCCGGGATGGGGCAGCTACTCTTAAGTAGTCACCCCCATCATGACCTGGCAAACGTCCCATCTCTAACAAGTGGTGGCTTGGGTCGGTTACTAGGGTTAAACTGGCCATGATAGGGCGGCCAAAGGTCATAATGTTAAGTCTATGTCACTTTTTGGCTGTTAAATATTGGGTTGTATTTATTTTTATAGTTTGGGTATTCAGTTTCAAAATCTGATTGCATATTTGTTCTTCTGGTACTGGCATTGGCCTACCTATAAATTTTCGTCGCATTCTGATGTTTTTGGAATTATGCAGTTTTGATTTGGTATTCGGACTTGATTTTGTTAAAATCCAAGTTGAAGAGGTAAAAAAAATGATACTATCATGAGATGTTTGTGATTATGCATTAATGGTGGGGGTTTTGTGTTGTATTAAAGCAGATTTTCTGTCTTGTAAAAATCCTTATGAAATTAATACCTAGAGGCATGTTATGAAGGTTATATCTTCATGTGATTTGATCATCCATATGTCTAGATGCTATATATCAAATTTGGTGTCATTTGGTTACCTGTATTGAAAGTTATAGCCTAATGTTCATGGCCTGTCCAGATTCGCGTAGAAATAGACCTGTTTCTGAAAATAATTTATTTCGGGCATTTCAAGATTGAATCAGGATATGATGTCTTCCCAGATTATGATCCTCACTTATCAGAGAATGTGCATGATTTATTTTGGAATTTTTGGATGAGTATTTGGATCTGTGGAGATCAAACAAGTAGGGGTAATTGCTGCAGATGTAGCAGTTTTTCTTGATTTCTTCAATAAGTTAATTTTCATGTTGTGTGCAATACTAAGAGTTGGTGTCTTCATGAAGTAGACTTATATATATAGGTGCCAGGAAACTTCATGTTTGATTTGATAATCATTGGTTGTGTTTTGCAGCTTTTGTTGGCGAAACTTGCAATAATTGGGTTTTTGGTGAGTGGTTCGATCCACCCCTTTTGGGTAGCGATCAATGCATGTGATTGTGCATCGCATACCCATGGGGTTCTATAGCTATACTCATTATGGATTTTCAATTAATATTGCTATTATCAATTTGTAGCTTTTATTTATATAGCATGGAATGTTGGGTATGATATGCTATAGGTGTCCTTTAGTAGTATTGCCTTCGTGTTGATAGATGCTTAGTGTGGTTAATTCTCGAATGCTAGCTTCCTTGGACATGTGGTCTATGCACTCTTGTCGTGATTGGAACTCCCATGTGATAATTGTGTGTATGTTTAATTGTTTGGCCTTATCTGTGATGGGTATATCTATGATCTGTTGTTGTCAGGATCATACATGTTTTAGTGTGCAAATGTAGTAGCTATCTTGCTTGCATCGGAGTGCTGCAACTCTATGGGAATTCATGAGAATTCATTATTGTATTGATGTTTGTTATCTGATAGCTATGATGATAGAATGTCAGGCCTATATGTGTTAAGCGTGTGCATGATCCGTCTTTATGATCATGTCTTGTCATAATTGAGTGCGAGTGTTTAGCTTCTTACCCCCGCATCCAATGGATGCATCTGTGCGGGAATTCAAGAGAATTCTGTATAGAAATGGTAATTGCTAGATGATAGTAGTTGATCTGTGAGGATCGTATTGCGAGCACGAAGTACTTCCTCCCCATATCATCGTGCATCGAAGCTACCCAGCGTTGGAGCTACCCTGCGTGGTGCCACCGTGCCACCGGAAGGCCGCCAGGGAGAGGGCTACTTGGGAGAGGGCTACCGGATGATATTGCGAGCGTGGAGTACTGTTTCCCTACATCATCGTGCGTAGAAGCTACTCGGTGTTTGTTACTTGATAGCAATGACAATAGTATGTTAGGCCTACCTGTGTTAAGCGTGTGAGGATCGTATTGCGAGCACGAAGTGCTTCCTCCCCATATCATCGTGTGTCGAAGCTACCCAGCGTTGGAGCTACCCTGCGTGGTGCCACCGTACCACCGGAAGGCCGCCAGGGAGAGGGCTACCTAGGAGAGGGCTACCGGATGATATTGCGAGCGTGGAGTACTGTTTCCCTACATCATCGTGCGTCGAAGCTACCCGGTGTTGAGTCTGTCCTGCATTGTGCCACAATATCGTTAGGAATGCCCAGAGTATGATGTAACTACCATACGAGACTTAAAGTACCAACCACGGGTGTTGCTGTATCGTCGGGAATGCCCAGAGTATGATGTCACTACCATACGAGGCTTAAGTACCGACCCCGGGTAAATCCATATCGTTGGGAATGCCCAGAGTATGATGTGACTATCATACGAGGCTAGGAGTACCGACCACGGGTGATGCCGTATCGTCGGGAATGCCTAGAATATGACGTCACTAACATACGAGGCTTGAGTACCGACCATGGGTGAATCCGTATCGTGGGAATGCCCAGAGTATGATGCCACCAACGTATGAGGCTTGAGTACTGACCATGGATGGCCCTTAGGATGAGGATTACCCGGGAGAGGGCTACCAGATGATGCGAGGGATTGGTATGTATTTATCTAGATGTGGAGAATCTTTGTAGCTTGGTATTAGTTTCTGTTACAACTCATTAGTGTTAATGGATTAGTTGTTCCCCAAAAGTCCTAACAGTTTTCCCCCCTTCGGGGTGAGGGTGAGGGTGATGTGTGGTCACGATTCTACGTGACATTTATATCTGTCGGTGTTCTCCCATTCATATCTTTCCTTGAAAGGAAAATATGTTAGTGTTATATTATTATTATTATTCTTGAGTTGGATTCTTGCCACTCACTGAGCTTGTAGCTCACCCCTCGTGTGTTTTTTTTTCGCCAGGGACAGTGGGGCGTGGAGGTGGAGCATCCCTCTAGTGTAGTTCGGCGTGGAGTGTCCCAACTTTCGGTTGACAAGTGCATGGATTAGTTTAGCCTGGGTTTTGGAGAGTGGGTTTGTGTAGGGAATGGGTTTATCTCTCACTTTTATCTCTCAAGGGTTCTGAAGTTGTAGTGTAAGGTGTGGGCTTGGGAATGGTTGGTACATGGTGATGTTGTAATGGATTGGGAATGTATTAGAAATGGGAGGAAGGGGAGTGTCCATTGGACAATAGATCAAATTGGATAATAAGGTGTTTGATTTGACCCCCATTAATCCTCTGTTCTTGTGAAAATGTCCAGGAGAGGGGCAGCTAGTTGAAACTAGTCATCTAGTGAGGGGCGGTTACTTTTAAGTAGCCGCCCCAATGATGACCTGCCAAACGTCCCATCTTTGACAAGCGGTGGCTTGGGTCGGTTACTAGGGTTGAACCGGCAGAGATGGGGTGGCTAAAGGGCACAACCCACCGCAATCATCAGCATTAAATGCTGCTTTATGTCCCATCCAGGGAAGCGGTTTGGGGTCGGTCAGGGTGGCAGGTAGTTGAAACTAGCCACCAGGAATGGGTGGCTACTTAGCCGCCCCTGTCCAGACTTCGATTTTTCTAAGTGTTTGATAAGGGTTTCCGATTTTGTTTTTCTAATAGAGTTTTCTATTAAATATCCAAATGTGGTCATTTTCTAAAATTACTTGAAATAAATTTCTTTTCTTTGGACGATCAAAATTAAGGTATCTCCAATGTCGTTAGATACCTCAAAAACTTGTCCGAGGTGACTCCGAAGGAGCATTTCATGGCGTTTAGTTTAAGGCGGTACTTACGCAACACAGTGAAGAATTCTTCCAGGTGGGCTAAGTGGTCAACTCGGCGCTCGCTTTTGACCACCATGTCATCGATGCAGACTTCCACAATCTTGCCGATTTGACGCTGGAAGACCTTAGTCACCAACCTCTGATAAGTGGCCCCAGAGTTCTTTAACCCGAATGGCATCACTTTATAGCAATAAATGCTAGTGGGAGTTATGAACATTGTTTTCTCCTGGTCGGGCTCATACATCGGGATCTGGTGATAGCGTGAATGAACATCCATGAAACTCATTAGCTCATTACCTGATGAGGAGTCCACTAACTGGTTGATCTTCGGAAGCGGGAAGCTGTTCTTCGGGAATGCGCTGTTTAGGTCAGTGAAGTCCATGCAGACCTGCCACTTTTTGTTCTTCTTTGGAACCACCGCGGTGTTGGTCAGCCACTCAGGGTGTCTCCCCTCACAGATGAACCTGGCGGCTAGGAGTTTGTTCACCTCGTCTCGCACCGCTTCTACGTGTACTGTGGCCATTCATCGCTACTTTTGTCAGACTGGACGGATGGCCTTGACTCAGTCCTAGAGTAGTTGCTACCTTTTTGGATGAATCTCTTCGTCCTCGTATAGCTCCTCAAACTCTGGCAGGGTCGACTTCCTTGCCATTGCCTCCATGTAGCAACGCTTCGCGGTGACTTGGTCTCCTCGTATTTCCATTATCCCATGAGTTGTGGGGAAACGGAGACGTTGATAGTAGGTGAATTGACTTACCTTCATCGCCGCCAGCTAGAAGCTTGTGATGATAGCATTGTACGGAGATGAGAGGTCCATGATAGTGAACTCCGTTATGGTGGTCTGGTTCCCTGCTCGGGCTGGTAATGTAATGTGTCCTTGTAGATACCCCAATTTTGACCGTCCAGAAAGATGAAAATACTTCAAGTAACACCTGGAAATAACCTACATTTGGGCATCGAATAGAAAACAAACCTCAGAAAACCAAAAACCCTAAACCCTGATCCAAACCCTAGAAACCTATAACCCTGGAAAGGGGCAGCTAACCCAAACTAGCTGCCCCATACCAGGCGGCTAGTTTTCACTAGCCGCCCCTCTGGCCGACCCTAAACCGCTTACCTGGATGGGACATAAAGTAGCATTAAATGCTGATCATTGCGGCGGGTTGTGATATTTAGCCGCCCCATCATGGCCGGTTCAACCCAAGTAACCGACCTGAGCCACCGCTTATAAGATGGGGGTGGCTACCAGGAAGTAGCTACCCCATCTTGGGCGGCTAGTTTCCACTAGCCGCCCTTCACCTGGTCTCTGACAGAAAATACAGAAAATTAATTGGAGGTCTAATCAAGCACACTATTAACCAAGCCATTCTATTACCCCTTGGATATTCCCCTGCCTCTTTTTTACTATAAATAGAGGAGGTCCCAAGCCTTTCTAACATATTCAAAAACCTTTATAATTCCCAACCTTCAATTCCGATTCCCACACCCACTACTTGAAATCCCTAGAGAGAAAGAGAGAGAGAGTTATTTGTGAGAGAAAAACCCATTCCCTACACAAAATCACCCTCTCAATCCACCCTCGAAAACCCAGCTTACCGCTGCCAAAACCAAACCCATTCCCTACCCCAATTCTACCCAAATTCACCCAGGCCTTGGACGGCTAACCCTAACTAGCCGCCCACTATCCGACGGCTCAAATCCAGAAGCCGCCCCCCACCTGCACCCATTTGTCTCAGGACTCATTTAGCCAAGCCCCGAAGCACACTAGGATTATCTATTTTTTACCTCTGTGTACGGTATATCCATATCTCAGAGCGGAGACTCCATAAACTTCCCCACGAAGGCGATCAAATCCACCCTCATCTTCTCTTGCTTTTTGAGAAAGCAGGTGGCGATCACACACACCCCTGAATCCTCTTGAGCCGCTGTCGGGGGCCTCAACACACCTCAAGAATGACACTCCACCACCCTTCCGAGAGATGATCTGGTCGAGCCCGCCAAGGCGCGCACCGGATCCGAATCCCCAAAGAACCCTCACACACGTGGGTCTTTTCCCACGCTGACAACCCGGAAATGCGGATTCCTCGACACCCGACGAATCCCATACCGACCTCCCTCGTGAAAAACAGCAAAAGTTAATCCTCTTCTGCCTCCCTTTTACAAGCTAGACTAGAATGCTATCAACTCTCTAGGAAGGTTAGAGTTTCCCACCCCTCGAATCAGATCCTCCTCTATCCCGCATTACAACATCCTTTAGTGCTTTGTAAGCCGCACACCGTTGCACAATCCTTTACTACTTTCGTAAGCCGCACACAGCTGCGCAATCCTTTATTGCTTTATTTACTGCTTTCTATCTGCATCCATTCCCTTAAATCGTTCCACACTCGCATCATGGAATTTCACCTAGAGGAGGAGATACTAGAGGAGAGAATCACCCAAGGGGGTCAGGCCACACAACTCCTGAGCCATCTAGAGGAAAAGATGGCAAGTCTAGGGTACCAAACGGTAGAGGGCATGTTTCATGACCTCGCTGACTACCGTCATACCAAGACCTTGAGACAGGAGACCCCTGTCAAAACCCCCTAGGCTACTCCCAAAACCCCATCCACACCCAGTCGCTCAGTCAATCCGAGCATCTTTTCGTTCGCGCTCCTTTCCCCCGCGAATCCAATATTCCCGACCATTTCTGCCCCAGGCCCTTACAAGGCCACCCCAAACCCAGGGCCGCTAGGTAGCCCTTCCAGGGGAGAAACGCTAGATGAAACCATCCAGAAAATCCTCTCTGAGACTCGTCTCTCAGCCCCCAAGCACATGTCTCTACATAACCTGAGACAAATCCCGTCAGTCCACTTACCAGAGGGATTCAAAATCCTCAAATTCCACCGGTATAATGGTCATGGAGACCCAGACATTAATATAACTTTCTTTTATCTAGATGCCCGATCATTTCTAGATAATCAACATCTACTAGTCTCCCTCTTCCAGAAATCATTGCAAGGAGAAGCACTGCAATGGTTCTCCACCCTCCCTGTAGATCACTTATCAAACTTCTCAGCTGTAAGTGAGAAGTTCTTAGGCCGCTACAGTTACCAAAGGATCAGAACCCACTCTATTTCGGATTTAACCATAGAGAGAATGAGGCCTAGGGAGAATTTGAACAATACGTGTCTCGATGGCGCACACTTGTTCACCGGACTGGCCTGCAACTCACAGAATGTCAAGAAATTGACATGATGTTATAGAGTCTGAGTCCAGAGCTTCGTACGAGCCTTACGTACGGAGACTGCACTACATATCAGCTTCTGATTGACCGTCACATTAAGATTTCCCATTGTGCAGCCCCAGTAGTTCAAATCCAATCCCCACCTATCAGCCATAGGGTTGGATAACCAACATGTAAGGCGCAAACCCCCACGGTATAGGGGATTACACAAGTTTCGGCATTCTACCCGAACAGAGCACGGGTTCCAGATCGAGGAATGGCTTCGAGACAGAATACGTTCGGTTCATACGGGTATTGTCGGTATGTAAAACTGGGGGGTTCTGCGAATTTGGTCCTGGTCCGTCTCACGACTGATCAGATCACCGTCCGGAGAATTGTTCCTGAGCCGCCTGACTGCTTCTCAGAAAAGACGGGGTTTGTTTGTGATCGCCACCTGCTTTCTCAAAAAGCAGGAAAAGTTGGTGTTGCTGTTGATCGCTTTCGCGGGGGAGTTTGGGTGGGTTCTCCTCTCTGGGACACAGATATACCGTACACAGAGGTGAAAAACAGGCATCCTATCCTGCTTCAGGGGCTTGACTAGAGGAGTCTTGGTTCGAGGGGGACTGAAAAAAGGTTAGGAGGGGGTCGGCTAGTGAGAATTAGCCGCCTGGTAGGGGACGGTTGGTTGGGACTAGCCGTCTGGTACCTGGTTCTTGGTTTTCGGGATTTGGGCAGAACCTAGGTAGGGAAGTGTTTTGGCTTTGGCTAGGGTGGTAGTAGTGAGGATTGAAAGTGGTGTTGATGGTTTCCTCTTCTAGATTTGGACAACACCTAGGTAGGAATTTGGATTTGTTTGGGTAGGGCTAAAAGTGGTTTAGGACAATGGTTTAGAAGGGGGGTTTATGGAGAGTGGAATTTGGTGGGGAATGGGTTTCCTTCTCTCAACTAAGGCTCTCTCTCCCTCTCTCTCTCTTTCTCTCTAACACACACTTTGAAAATGAAAATGTTGAAATAAAAATTGCCACACCTTTGGTTCTCACCCTAACCCCTCCTTTTATAGTAGAAAAGGGTGCATGGGATTATTCTTTGGGCAATAGCATGGGTTGGGAAAGAAGGTGTGGCCAAGTAACCATCATTGCAAAAAGACGCACTCTATGATCCATTGGGTAATAGCAAGGGTTGGACAAAATGGTGAGGCTAAGTAACTTCACACCTAAGTAAAGTTGTTTTATGCTTTATGAATGAGTCCATATGCGAGCCGGCTACCCTAATTTAATCGCCCGGGCAGGGATGGCTAGTTGTAGTTAGCCGCCCAGGGAGGGGTGGCTAGTTAGAAGATGTCACTGATATGATGACCTGCCAAACGTCTAATCTCTGACAAGCGGTGGCTTGAGGCGGTTAATAAGATTGAACCGTTAGAGAAGGGGCGGCTAATTAGAATAAACCGCCACAATCATCAACATTAAATGCTGTTTTATGTCCCATCTAAGGGAAGGGGTTGGGGGCGGTTAAGGGGCAGCAAGTTGAAACTAGCCGTCCAAGCAGGGGCAGCTACTTTCAACTAGCCGCCCAGCTTCTGGTCACTTAATTTTTCTAATTGTTGTGGCCAGGGTTTCTCCTTTTGTTCATTTAATTCTCTAAAGTAGTTTTCTATTTGATCCAAATGTGGTCATTTAAAAATGTTACTTGAAGTAATTTTCTTCTATTTGGACGGTCAAAATTGGGGTATCTATAATTGCCCCTCATCGGACGCAGTCTTTGTGCGAAGCGAGAAGACTCGATCGATGATAAGGAGAAAGAGACCCCTATTTTGACTGGCCCGACCTTCAAGAAGTCTTGATCTCATGACCAATACAATTCAGGGAGTTGATTTAGACTGTCAGAGGCTAGGTCTTGAGTAGAATTTTCAACCGAAAGAATGATCCAGGTGGAAGGTGGGAAAAGTAAAATGGTTAGTGATCCAACCCGCGGTTGGGGTTCTTAACTATCATGCACGGAGCAGCCCTGCATCAGTTTCCTCGTGCCTACCGTTCCCATGCTTGGAAAAACTCAGCAAGGAGGGGATATCGCCGACAGAAAGGAAGTAAACTAGATTTTGAGTTGGTGAATTGGATCATCCAAAGGATAAAAATTCTGAAAAATAACCAGAACTGAGGAAATTCAAGTTGAATGGTACTGGTAAGGTGATAAGACTTCAAGTGAGTTATGTTTTAATCAAGTAGAATTTTTAAATTTAACCAAGACATGGCTGTGGTTGTAGAAAACTTTAGAATTTGAGTTTGATTGGGATATTGGTAGGTAGTGCATGCATTTTTGATAGAACAAAACTTTGTTCAAAAGGGATGCCCTGCATACATAGCATCATGGTGGGATTTAAACAAGCATGTTTTATATTTCTGAATGTAAATGTGAGCATGTATTTTTAGAAAGGATTGTTTATGCATGCGTGTGATGTGATTTGTTTGGAATAGCATGAATTTGAAAGTTTGGATGTATTATCATTGTGGGATTGCATGCATGTGATGTGATTTGTTTGGAGCATAACATCCAAGTTAAAAGAAGGGCAACTTTCTATGCATTTCATCATGGTGGTATTGAGTTTATCACATGCGTGTTGTGACATGTATGAAGGTAAAATGTGTTGTGTGATGTCAAGAAAAGAGAGGTTGAAGTAGTTTTTCTTGAGAAGCATAAAGGAGCAATTTGTAAATGAGCATGGGTGAGAATTTTGATGGTCAAGTATTAAGATGGATGCTAAGTCATGCATTAATGTCAGAAAGGGGATAAATTTTAATCATTCTAATCAAGACATGTTGATAATCTAAGGGAGAGCACCTTGTGATTCACCCATGTTCAGCACAAGACATTGGGGTGAATTTCCAAGTGGAGTAGTTTTCAAATATTTGATCATGTTACTCTAAACATGCTGAAAACTCTATGAACATGCCAAGAATCAAACATAATAAGCATCCCTCAGATATGCAAGACTTTAAATAGACTCATGTGAGAGTGTGTGCTATTGTAAATGTAAGGAAAGGTACACCCTTTGTTGAAATTTCGCCTAGCCAACAGACTTGGTTTAATTGAATCATGGTTGGAAAAGAGTGGGTGAATGGGGATGAGAGTAATATCTTCTTTGAATTACAAAATTGCCCCAGTCCTAGCATAAATCTTACTTCACTAGGTCCCTCTGGCTTTCTTCTTTTTATCACTTCTTTTTGCCTTTTGGGTAGAAAGTATAGCCCACAGGGCATATACTAAATTTTTTGAGCTTTTGGACTAAATTTAGAGTCTCACCCACTTTGGGGTGTAACTTTTGGTCTCTCATGGCTTTTGAGGGGGGGGGGCATTTCTATTTTTTACCCCTGTTCTTTTCTGTTTCCCCTTTTCTTTTTCTTTTTTATATTTTTAGAAGTGTTTGTATAGTGCCAGAGCCAGTTTTGAGACGTATGCTAGGTCTGGGGTATATTTCTTGTGAATCTTAGTTGACACGAAGTTAGAGAAAAACAAGGGAAAGATAATCCAAAAAAAAATTAAAAAAATTAAAATTAACAATTGCCCCAGTCTATGGCGCAAGCAATTTACCCTTTTATCAGGTGAACCAAGCCTTAAATTGTACTAGTGCAGTGGATGTGGCATGATTGGCGGGTATGAGTCTAAGTAAAATGCAAGTCATCTTCAGGATTTTTAAATATTGTCATTAAGCACTAAACGCTGGAATTCACAGTAAGGAAGAGTAAAATTTCTCAAATACTAAAAATTATGCATAGAATTTCTTCTGGTAAAGTGCATACCACCGACCTGAAATCTCACCCCCTTCAGTGTTTACCAAGTGGTAGGCATTCCAAGAATAGGCATGAGTGATCACATAGCGTCCTTCCCATGTTGGTTGTAATTTTTCCTTGGATGGAGTTGTCTTGATGGCCTGATTATTTTGGACACCATCTCCCTAATTTCCTTCCATTTTTCTTGTACCCCTTTTATTGGTTTATATATTTTTAAAAACTTAAAAATGAAGGGCATAATTGAAATAAACTAAATATATATAAGGGACTTTTTTGTTTTGTTTTTGTTTTGATGAAAGCTTTTAAGTGCATGCATAATAAGTGAAATAAACAAACTTTGTAAATGAAATTTCTTTTATTTTTGAGCTTTTAACATATTCAAATTTTTTTGGATTTTGAATTTAAAGAAAGCAGTAAACAAACAACATGCTGCAAGGGAAAATAGTGTACAGTGCTGGAGGATGGCCTCCACAAAATGATGGTGCAGGATGAGTCCTCTATGGAGGATCAAATTGAAGCAGTTTTAAAGAAACACTGCTTGAATGATGTCGGAAGCGTGAGTGACGCTTGATCTGCCATAGATCCTCCGCAGAAAGAGAACGATCCCTCAAAGAGAGCTTAGTTAACAAAGATGTGGACATCGAAAAGTAGGTCGTGGAGGCGACTACTGACTGAACAGGTGCAAGGGAGCACAGTTCAACATAATGCTGAGACCCTAATGATGGTGGGGGTAAAGACTCCTCAATTGGTGCAATTAGGGGCATATGGATCAGATCAGAAATAATTGATTTGGATATGGCGGGGGAATCCGGTGGGAGCTCCTCAGACAGATGGGACGACAAGTCGAATGGATTTGGCAATTGGGATAACTCGATGGACGACACCTCTACGTTCGGTCTTTCCTTTGGGTTTCCTTAAATTTCGAGGACTAAATTTCCTAAGGGGGCAGAATGTTAGGCCTGTGTCATTTAGAGTCCTAATTTCGATCAGAGTCGCTAAAAATTTTGGTTTTTAGCTATCTGCTGGGGTTGGAGGACTCTGATTGAAGATATAACTGCATATTATGGGTCCTGGTACTGTTTAGTACTGCCCATAAAATTTTCGTTTAATTCCGATAACGGTTTTGGAATTATGCAGTTTCGGATTGGTATTTGGATTTGATTTTGTTAAAATCCAAGATGAAGAGATAAAAATCCGATATTATTACGAGATGTTCAGTTTTGAGATAGCTTCCATATAGAAGTGGAATTGGATCAACTGGATTCGTATATCAAAAGATATGGGTATTTTTCCGAGTATACCCCGAAGTTGAGAAATCCAGGCAGCAGCCCTGTAAGATGTTTAGCCTAGATTTTGAAATAACTGGAGGGGTTATTTGATCTAGGTTTAAACATGAAAGCTGTAGATAATCCTCTTAGCTTTCCAATGCCACTGGAATCGTGCAATTTGGAGCTGTATTGAAGAAGTTATGGTCGTTTAAGTGAAGGCTATGCAGAGATTTTAGTCCGAGGACGACTTGGTCTTTCAGCCCGACCTTGCCTATAAATAGGCCCCCAAATCCCACGACTTTAGCCTATTTTTTTCACCCCTTTTGGGTCTGGTCCAGCCCCCATTGTTGTGTGCTTTGGGAGGAGGAAGAGATGGTGATGGAGAAGAAGGAGCACAATGAAGAAGAAGGTGTGTTTATGTTGTTGTTGAAGTTGTTGATTCTTTCTTTCTCTTCCACATCCCTTCTCTTTTCCTTCCCCTCTCTAATCAGCCAGCCCCCCTTGTGTTTGTGTTTATGTCCCAATGAAGAAGAAGAAGAATGGGAAGCATAAAAGAGGTGGTGGTGGCAGTGGTGGTGATCGGGGTGGCCGAGGGTGCGCTTGTGAGCTCCTACGTCCCCCTTTCCTTCCCCCCTCTCCTTTGGTGAGTTTTCCCTCTTCTTTTGTTGGTTTTGGGCATGTGTGGTGGTGCTAGGGAGGGCATGCATGGGTGGTGCTTGAGTTTGGGTGCATGTGGGAGGCTTGGGGGAGGGCTTGGGCTGCTGGGCGCACGCGGGAGGCTGTCCGCGCGCGTTCACGCACTGGCAGGCGCGCAGGCTGGCGCAGGCGGGCTCGTACGCATGGGCGTGCGCATACGCGCGGTAGCGCGCGGGGGTGTGCGCGGGGGTCGCGCCAGGGTGCGCGCGGGGGCACGCGCGAGCGCGCGCATGTCTGCGCGCGGTGGGCGCGTCTGCGCGCGGTCTGCGCGCGGGGCCGTGCCCCGGGGCTCCCGGGGGTGCATGCGGTGCTGCCTGAGGCCGGTTTGGCCGTGCTGAGGGTCGGCACCCTCGGGTGGGTGTTCGGGGGGCTCGGGCACGCGTGCGTGCGTGCATGCTTGCGTGCGTTCGAGCCCGTTTGCGTGGATGTCTATGCCTTAGGCATCCTAATTGATTTTTATGTGTTTGTATGTGATTTTACTCATCATTTTGATACCCTTGACTTACAGATCTCGTCGGATGGGATGCGCGTCAACCCGGGTATCGGTGAGTGGTTTGATTCCAACCCTTCCGGGAGCGTTCGATGCACGTAGTCGTGCTTCGCGCTTCCATGGGGCTTTATTTGGACCCTAAATATGCTAGATATTATGCATGCTAGGTTGTATAGCTCGTATATTGTGTAAAACCCCTATTCTACCTTATACTTGCCTATGTATTGTATAGAACATGTCATGACTTAGGTAATTTTGATTGAATGAATACCCCTATTTATCAAGCATGTTTAACTTGGGTTAATAACGGGGTGTATGCGTAATATTCCTGATTTAGTACTTAAGGGTGTGGTATAGTTGTTGCACCCATTTGTTGGGGTAAAACTATAACCAGCTCGAGAGAGGATGAGGCATTCCCTCTCTCTCGCCCTCCCTCTTTTCGCGAACCGAGTGAGTAGATGTAGTTCCTACTTGACTCGGGTTTGCTTGGAATTATTAGCATGCACCTATTGTTGCGCGGATCGCGCTTAACCCTTCCCCTCTAGGTTGGTGTCATCCAACGTATGTTAGGTTATAAGTTGTGTATTTGCCTGTTTGTCTTCGTGTATGCATGTTAAGTAAGCCACCCTTGGGTATTTATTGCATATTATGTATATGCCTATTTGGCCATGAGCCTTGTCTAATGAAATTAGACGAGTGTATGACCTCCTATGGGGTCATACCATGGCTTTGACACTTAGAATAAAATGTCTTCCCCGCATCTGAGTTAAGCGCCCTGGAGGAAATTCATGAGAATTCGTTGCGCTTAATCGGTGTTTGATGATCTGAGTTATGTTCCTTGTTTGGTTGTTGGGATATCCTATATCGGGACCTCATGAGACCCTCCCGAGGTTCCTTTCCCAGTCAAGGAATACCTTTGAAGCATCAAATTGATGATGGATTTTTTATGCTTCTGCCTTTCATTTCAGTTATCAGTTATCATTGATTGTTAGCCTTGTGTATTATTTATTGGAGTCATTTGTTGACCTCTTGTATGATAGCTGATACTTTATATATTTGCCGCGCCTTGGGGACGCCTGGGGCGTGACATGGGGGGAGGGGCTTGATAGGGTTTTGGATTATAGGATTCTGTTGTAACGACACGGAAGCGGGTACTAATTGAGGAGAAAAGGTATTAGAATAAGTAGCTTGCTGAGGTAGCATATATCCAGAAGGACCAGGTGTATACTGTCTCGGGATTGGTCCTTGATCAGGAACACGCGCTTCGTTCGGGTAGAGTGCCAAAATTGTCTTGTAATCCTCTCTACCCTGGGGGTTGTTATGGAGTTTTTCCTAAAGTGTCCCGACCAGTTGTTGGGAGTGAATGGTGTAGGAGGTCTAGTACAGCGTTGGATCCAGTTGTGTCTATCTATTAGGAGTTGATAGGTGGTGCAATCTTCGTACGACATGCTCGTACGAAGTTCTGGAGTCAGGTTTAGTAACATCATGTCAATCTCTTGACACTCTGTTAATTGCAGCCCAGTTTGGTTCACATGGGTGCGCCACCTAGACACGTAGGATTCAAAGTCCTCCCCATGCTCCATTCGTTTAGCTGTGAGGTCTGAGATAGAGGGGATCCTAGTTCTATGGTAACCGTAGCGACTCAGGAATTTGTCGCTTACGGCTGAAAAGTTGGACAAATGGTCTACCAGTAGGGTAGAAAACCATTGGATAGCCTCTCCTTCTAAGGACTTTTAGAAGAGGTATACAAGGAGAGCTTCATTATCTAAGAAGGGATGACAGTCTAGATAAAAAGTATATAGGTGGATATCCGGGTCTCCATGGCAATTGTACCGGCGATATTTTGGAATTTTAAAATTTATCGGGAGACTGACGGAAGGGATTTGTTGTAGGTGGTGTAATGACCTGTGGTTGGGGGTGGATGGGTTTTTCTCATAGAGGATTCTCCGGATAGTGTCATTGAGAGTTTCGGCCTTGGGAGAATAGGTTAGCGGTCTCGGGTTGGAGGTGGCCTTGTAAGGGCCTGGGGTAGAAATGGTTGGAAATAATGGATTCGTGGGGGAAGTCGGGGCAAATGAAAAGGTGGGGGGAGAAAAAGGGTTTGGTCTTGAATTAACCGAGAAACCGGGTGTTGGTGGGATATTGGGGGTGGGATGAGCCTTGGGGGTCTCGGCAGGGGTTTCTTGCCTCAAGGTCTTGGTTTGACGATAGTCGGTGAGGTCATTGAACATGTCCACCACCGATTTATATCCTAAGGTAGCCATCCTCTCCTCTATGTGGCTAAGGAATTGTGTGGTTCGGTCTCCCTGGTTGCCTTTCTCCTCTATTGTTTCCTCAAGGGTGTGTGTTCCCATGGTGGGAATATGAAATAGCCTAGGTGTGAGTAAATGCAGATTTAAAGCAGTAAATAAAACAGTAAATAAAACAGCAAAGGGGTGCGCAACTGTGTGCGGCTTAAAGAAGTAATGGATGCGCAACTGTGTGCGACTTAAAGCAGTAAAAGATGCGATTAAAGCAATAAAGGGTACGATTAAAGCAGTAAAGGGTGCGCAGCTGTGAACGATAAAATGGTGAGGTTAAGTAACTTCACACCTAAGTAAATTTGCTTTATGCTTTACGGATGAGTCCAGATGCGAGCCGGCTACCCTAATTCAGCCGCCCGGGCAGGGACGGCTTGTTGTAGTTAGCCTCCAAGGGAGGGGCGGCTAGTTAGGAGATGCCGCCGGTATGATGACCTGCCAAACGTCCAATCTCTGACAAGCGGTGGCTTGAGGCGGTTACTAAGGTTGAACCGTCAGAGAAGGGGCGGCTAATTGGAACAAACCACCGCAATCATCAGCATTAAATGCTTCTTTATGTCCCATCAAAGGGAAGCGGTTGGGGGCGGTTAAGGGGCAGCTAGTTGAAACTAGTTGTTCAAGGAGAGGTGGCTACTTTCAATTAGCCGCCCTACTTCTGATCACTTAATTTTTCTAAGTATTGTGGCCAGGGTTTCTCCTTTTGTTCCTTTAATTCTCTAAAGTTGTTTTATATTTGATCCAAATGTGATCATTTAAAAATGTTACTTGAAATAATTTTCTTCTCTTTGGACAGTCAAAATTAGAGTATCTACAGGTATGCGCCACCTCGGCCAGCCAATCAAAATTTTATACCTCGATCAGTTCCCGTCCCCGTGCCGACACCACAAAACCCGGTAATCCAAAGTTCTCCAGTCCAAAGCCCCATAATTTCAAGTCAAGGTCAGCCTAGGACCCCTTTCTATTCCACTCTCATAAGGAACCAAAACCCAACCCCTAGGCAGCCCACACCAAGCCCCTACAAAGAGCTTACACCTTCTTATGATCCAAGAGGGTTAAGTAAGAGGAATTGCTATCCACCCCTCCCAGAAACCGTAGGAAATCTCTTCAAGGCCCTGATAGGGACCAATAACCTCCACTTGCCCACGGCCGGGCCTTCACCTATCGGTGCCAACACCGCCCTTTTCTGTCCATATCATCAATATCACGGTCACACTATCGAACAGTGCTTCTCATTCCGATACATTATTTACGACCTTGATGAGGAAAGGCGCTTAGACTAGGCCACCATCAGGGGACTTAGGAACAGCTTGGCTACACCAAAGGCCCAATCGAATCCACTACCCAGGCAAACCCCAGAAAATCCCTGCCCTGTAGAAACCAAAACACAAAACTCAAAACTAGCCACAGAGGTCCTCGTAGAAGAGCCAGAGAGCCTGAGCTTCGAAAGCATTTACACCATAAGGGCTACCGACCACGAAGAACCGCCCAGGATCATTCCAGGTACTTAATTCTCCCAGCCTCTGATCCCATTCTCCAAGCCTCTTCTCCCACTCTACCATCCTCTTCTCCCATTCTGCTAGCCCCTTCTCCCCTAGTCCCAAGCCCCATAAGGTCTCCCCTCCCTAAACCAATCTCCCAACTATCACCCATCTTATCAGGCAGCAAAAACCCAAACCCGTCACAACTAAATCCCCGAACCACGGTCGACACCTCGAACCATCACACTACTAGCGTAGGAAGAATCTTCAACGTTGTCCCCTCTTATAGGCGTCCTGTACCCGAAACAGAAACTGAGAGCCCAATGTCGGGGATAGGATCGATATCCTCGACCAACTCTAAAGAATTCCCGCGAAAATTTCCATCTTAGAGCTGATCGAAACCTCAGAACCTCACCAACATGCCCTAATAATGTTTCTGGAAAGAGTCCAAGTTGACCCACAAATCTCAACCCTAGGTGTGCCGATTGCTTTGGCTTCTGCGGGACTAAGACCGATGATAACCTTTAGGCCCAAGGAAGAAATCTATGATAAGGTCGTCAACACCTCCATCCTATGCATAACAACTGACCTCGAGGGGTACCCAATAGATAAAGTTCTAATTGATACTGGCGCAGGGGTAAACCTCATGTCACTGTACACTTTCGAACACATTGACGGACACAGAACCACGCTCCTCGAAATAGACACCCGTATATTTTCCTATGATAAAACGGCTCATCCGGTTCTTGGTTTTAAAAGCTTCCAGTTAAGAGTAGGACCCCTAGAAACTAGCGCCGAAGCATATGTCCTAGAAAAGGATTCAGATTATAATATGATTTTAGGTCGTAAATGGATGGCCTCTATCAAGGGAGTTTCTTCCCCCCTACAACAGTGTTTGAAATTCCCCTGGAAAATCAAATAATCAAAATACGGGGAGATGCGGTCAAAGGACCCAAAGCAAGGTTCACCGACAATGAGACCATCGCCATAAAAATCATCGACCCAAAGCCCATGGAGACTACCGTCCACATTCTAGACTTCATAACCAACTGGCTGAATCCCCAAAATCCTCCCCCCAGTACTGCAAAGACAAGCCACCCTAAAAATAAAAATCCTGGCTGGCATATAATGAAGATCATGGGTCACATCCCAGGGAAGGCTTTGGGACTAAAAGATGGGATCTTGGAACCCATCAAGCTCCTGGCCTGGTTGGATAAGAGAGGCCTTGGCTCGCTCAAACACCACACTAAATTGAAAAACAAATGGGATTGGGGGTTATATGAACATTTAATTAAGAAGACAACCATAGAACAGGCTAAAGAAGACGCACACCCCTACCCCTTTAACCCTATTGGAGCACCTCGCAAGACAACTATACCCGGGTAGCTTCGACACGGAGGCAACGAAGGGGAGAGCATTTGACGCGGATATGATCCTCATGGATCCATCGTCGGTAAGGTTACGTATTCTCATGAATTCCCACCAGGGCGCATAACTCAAATGCGAGGAAGACAGATGATTCGTAATGTCAATGCCACGGTATGACCCCATCAGAGGTCATACACTTGCTTAATCTTATTAAGCAAGGTTCATGGCTCCATATATAAGATATATAGAGATATAGTATACAGCATATAAAATAATTACACAAAGAATTAAGTCAAGGAAGTATACAATTAATGCTACAACACTATTGTAATATTGTCTAAGGCATGCTTGGGCTCATATGTATAATACATGGGTGTAGTACTCTAGGGTACAAGTCTAACATGATAGAAAATTATTTAAAGTCACTACCATAGTCATGCCTTGCTCATGCATACATGTAAACACTAACACAAGGTTAGCTGGATGGAAAACATGCTCGGAATAGAACTATCATAGCATGAGTCACGGTGTATGTATAGACATGGTTAAACTAACAAGGGACACAATAAATAGACACGTAAGGGTCCCTACGCATGGTACTAGAGTATAAGGTCCTAACATATTAAGTCTAATATGGCATGGATGCAACCTAGCAAGATAAGCAATAACATGCACACTTAAAGAGGCTAATATGAGGTTATGGTGCCCCAGGGAAGGGCAATGCACGTCTACGTGCATCGGACACCTCCCAACTGGGTTGGATCGACCCACTCACCGCAAACTGGGTCGTCACGCGACCGCTCGCCAAGATCTGCAAGACAAGGCATTCAATTTGGTGAGTACAACCACATAAAAATACCTAAAAAACAACTAGAAATGTCAAAGACTTGGATATGCACACATACGGGCTTGCACGCATGTGAGTACGTACGTACGCGCGCATGTTCGAGTGTCCCGATACCTACCTGATCCCCCGGGCAGCCACACGCGTGGCCCCCGCACGCGGGCACGCGCCCCTGCGCACGATGGTGCACTGACCCGCTCCCAGCCGCGCATCTGGACGCGCTGCCCGCACGTCTAGACCCCTAGCTGTGCGCCCAGACGCGCACTCGCCCGCACAGTGTTGGCGCACTGTTCCCGGCATGCCGCCCACGCGTGCCCGTGCATACACTCACGTGCGCGAACAGACCAGCGCGTGCGCCCAGGTGTGCCAAACCCCTTGCTTGCCCTCCCCACACACTCCTAACTCAACCACCTAGCATGCATGACCCCCTAACAGCCCTTAACACTTGATAAACTAAAGAAAGGAAGGTTGAAGGCTTACCAAAGCAGGTGGAAAGGATAATGGGAGGTTTGGGGCCCCTCGGGTGCACCCGGCACTACCTCCACCACTACCACCACCACCCCAGCTCCTCCACCAGTCCTCCTTGGCTGGAAAACAGTGCATAAAGGCAAGAAGAGGGAGCCAAAGAAGAGGGAAGCAATACACAATACATACATACACACACACACATGCACACACACACCTTGTATATGTGCACCTATGCTTCCTCTTCCACTTCTTCACACACACACACACACACAGTGGGAAAAAATAAACAAAAAGGGGAGAAGGGGAGGTTCACGTTGACAAGGGGGAGGGACAGAGAGGGAGAGAAAAAGAGCGAGAGTGGGGTCTTAAAAGCCCAAAAAGTTGGTGGTTGGGGGTTTGACATGGTCAACCCAATCAAGGAAACAAATAAAACCCCTTGACTAGTCAAAAGTCACATATGACTAGTCAAGGTCTTCCATGACTTGGTCCAAGTCACCCTTTGACTTGGTCAAGGTCTTCTCTCTTTGACTTCCCTGAATTTGACCAAAATTCAGATACGATTCGGAACTGCATAATTTTCTAAAACGTAACCGAAATTCGATGAAATAATTATGGGTGGTATAAAACGGTACCAGGACCCATAATACGCAGTTAGATTTTCTATCATAGTACTCTAGATCTCGCAGATGGCTAAAAGCCAAAATTTTAGAGGCTCCGATCGAAAAAAGAAAATTTCAAAAATGGCCAGAAATGACCCAAAGGTTACCAAAAGGCTAAAAAGTGACACATATATTACATTCTTCCCCCCTTAGGAAATTTTGTTCACAAAATTTAATACAAAAACATCTAAGAAGGAAAAAGATGTGGATATGCGTCACGCATGGCATCCTCGCGCTCCCAGGTGGCCTCGGCACCAGAACGGTGCTGCCAATGCACCTTAACCAACTGGACGGTCTTGGGGTGGAGCTTCTTCTCATGTCGGTCCAAGATCTCGATCGGCTGCTCCATGAACGACAAGTCCAGTTCGAAGACAAGCGGCTCGAATGGGATGACGTGGGCAGGATCTTGGACGTAATGCCTCAACTGCGAGACATGGAAGACGTCATGGGCCTGAGCCAATTGTGGAGGCAAGACTAGGCGATAGGCCACCTCCCCAATCTGCTCCAGGATGAGAAACGGGCCAATAAAACGCTGACTCAGCTTGTCCCGCACACCGAAACGGAAGATGCCCTTCGACGGGGACACCTTCAGGAAGACATGGACACCAACCTCGAAGGCGATCTCACAGCGATGACGATCGGCATAGCTCTTCTGACGGCTCTGAGCGGTGCGGATACGCTCACGAATCGTCTTGACCTTCTTTGAGGTCTGGCGAACGATCTGTGATCCCTCCAACTGGTGCTCTCTGACCTCGTTCCAGCACAAGGGAGACCTGCAGCTGCGCCCATAGAGTGCCTCATATGGTACCATCCGAATACTCGAGTGGTAGCTGTTGTTGTAGGCGAACTCCACCAACGGGAGATGCCTCTCCCAACTGCCTCCAAAGTCAAGAACGCAGGCATGCAGCATGTCCTCTAGGGTCTGAATCATCCTCTACGACTGGCCATCGGTCTGGGGGTGAAATGCCGTACTGAAATGGAGGTTCGTACCAAGGGCGTGCTGGAGGTACGCCAGAACCTCGAAGTGAATCTCGCGTCTCTATCAGAAATGATACTGACCGGAGTGCCATGGAGATGAACAAGCTCTGAGACAAACAACTGCGCCAGGGTGTCCAGAGAGTTGGTGAGTCGGACAGGGAGGAAATGAACGGACTTGGTCATTCGGTCGACGATTACCCAGATGGCATCGCGACACGAACGTGACTTCGGTAGACCTGAAACAAAGTCCATAGAAATCTGCTCCCACTTCCACTGAGGAATCTCAGTGGACTGCAGCTTCCCTGCAGGACGCTGATGCTCTAATTTCACCTGTTGGCATACCAGGCAATGGGCAATGAAACGGCCTACATCAGCCTTCATCCTGCGCCACCAGTAGCCACGACAAAGGCCCTGTACATCTTCATGCCACCATGATGCACTGTGTACCTCAAAAGATGGGCCTCGTCTAAGATCTTCTGCTTCAGCTCTGTGTCGTCAGGAATACATACCTGGCCTCTG
Organism: Acorus calamus; assembly: GCA_030737845.1. NCBI lineage: Eukaryota > Viridiplantae > Streptophyta > Magnoliopsida > Acorales > Acoraceae > Acorus > Acorus calamus. The sequence goes on from CM060872.1 coordinate 12,596,044, forward strand.
AACTGCAAGATCCCATCCTCGTAAATCTGGAAATCGGATTGCTCACCCCGGGCGACGCCTTCAGAAATGATCAGAAAGTGAGGATCCCGCCCCTGTGCCGTGTGGATCTCGTCGAGGAGAACAGGCTGCACCACTAACTTGGTCAGAATGCCACCAGCAAGCGTCTCCTGAACGCTGATCCAGCAAGCGGCCTCCGCCAGAAGCCTCCAACGACGTCTGCCAACTGGGCGGCCATGCCCAAGGGCTGCCTACGGAGAGCGTCAGCCGCGACATTCGCCTTACCCGGATGGTAAGCGATGTCACAATCATAGTCCTTCTGGAACTCGACCCAACGTCTCTGACGCATGTTGAGCACCGGTTGGGACTGCAGAAAAGTCAGGCTCATGATCCGTGAAGATCTCGAACTCCTCGCCATAGAGGTAGTGCCTCCAAATCTTCAGCGCAAAGATGATCGCTGCTAACTCCAAGTCATGGGTGGGGTAATTCTGCTCATGGGGCTTCAACTGACGTGACGTGTAAGCAACAACCTTACCGTTCTGCATCAGGACGCAACCCAAACCCAACCGCAATGCATCGGAGTAGACTGTGAATCCACCACTCCCAAACAGAATGGTGAGAACTGGCACTGAGGTGAGTCTCTGCTTCAACTCCTGGAAGCTCTCCTCGCATGATGGGGGCCACTCGAACCGAACATCCTTCCATGTGAGGCGGGTCAAACGGACGGCTATCTTTGAGAAACCCTCCACAAACCTTCGATAATAACCCGCCAAACCTATGAAGCTCCGAATCTCGGTGGGGTTCGATGGTCGTCGCCAATTCGATACGGCGAGCGTCTTTTCCGGGTCCACAGATATACCCTCACCAGAAATCACATGGCCAAGGAAAGTCACACGCTCCAACCAGAACTCACACTTATTAAACTCGGTGAATAACTGATTTCGGGCCAAAGTCTCCAAGATAGAGCGAAGATGGTTGGCGTGCTCCTCAAGACTCCTCGAGTACACCAGAATGTCATCAATGAAGACTACCACAAAGGAGTCGAAGAAGGGTCAAAATACCCAGTTCATCATATCCATGAAGGCTGCCAGCGCATTCGTCAACCCAAATGGCAGCACTCGAAACTCGTAGTGCCCGTAAGGGGTGCGAAAGGCCGTCTTCGGAATATTCGACTCTCGGATCTTCAGCTGATAGTAGCCCGAATGTTGATCGATCCTCGAAAAGGCATGCGCTCCCTAGAGCTGGTCAAACGGATCATCAATCCGCGGTAAGTGGTACTTGTTCTTCACGGTCTGCTTGTTCAGCTGTCTGTAATCAATACAAAGTCGCAGCGAACCGTCCTTCTTCCGGACAAAGAGGACAGGGGCTCCCCATGGAGAGACACTCGGACGTGCGAACACCTTCTCGAGCAACTCCTCCAGCTGCTCCTTAAGCACCTTCAGCTCTGCTGGGGCCATCCGATACGGAGCCCTCAAAATCGGCTCGTTCCCCGGAATTAGATAAATCTCAAACTCGATCGCGTGATCCGGCGATAGACCCGGAAGATCATCAGAAAAACCTCCGGATATTCACCCACGATCGGAGTCTGACTGATATCTGCCAGCAGTGGTGCATCCTCCTCAGCGATGTACGCCAGAAAACCCTCGCATCCACGCCTGGATGGACGATACGAATCCCAAAGGAGCCATGCCCCGATCGCCGACGAACTGGAAGGACCTCCGGCCAGGGATGCGGAAGGACACCGACTTTGGGAAACATTCGATACTGGCATGGCTAGCTGAGAGCCAATCCAACCCCAGGATGGCATCGAAGTCCGTCATTGCGAGCTCGATCAACTCCACTGGAAACTCATGCTCCGTGATCGCCACGATACACCCCCAATACACAGAACGGAGGAGAATACGGTCTCCGACTGGTAATGATATCTCCAGCACCGCATCAAGAAGGGCTGACAAGAACAAGTGCGTGGCCCCAGAATCAAATAGCACATAAGCAGGAAGCTGGGAGATTAGAACAATACCTCGGATGAAACTACCCGAAGCCAGCGCCTCATCAGCCGTAAGCGCTGCAACACGACCCTGAACAAGCTGCGGCTGTGGAGCAGGGACACACCTTGCAGGCTGCGCTGGCTGCCTCCTCTGCTCAATGTGGCCACACTGTGGCTGCTGCTGCTGACGCTGCGGCTGTGGCTTCTGGCGCGGCTGCTGGCGTGGCTGCTGCTGCTGCGGTTGCTGTCATGGCACAGGAGGTCAGCCAGGATCTGGGCAAGTATTGGTCAGATGCCCAACTCGCTGGCAGTGGTAACATCATCGCGTCTCCGGTCCTCTAGTGCGGATCGGGACGACAATAATGGGTGCAGGACCCTGAACTGGCACCACTCCCACTGGTGTAGCGGCGGCCGCTAGTCGATGAAAATGGGGCCGCTTGCTCTTGCGACATCCCTGGTCCTGACTCTTGGGAGCCCTCTGATCTGCCGAAGGGGTTGGAACCGATGAAGGAACCCCAAGGTCTCACTTGACGGTCCTCGCATGGGACACCAGGTCAGTGTACCTCGAGAATGCCTGAGAGGTCACGTGCACCCTGATGGTGTTGTTGAGACCCATCTCGAACCGTCGGCACCGCGTCTACTCGTCCATCACCAAGGCAGGGGCGAACCGAGAAAGCCTCATGAAATGCGTGGAGTAGTCCGCAACAGACATGGTGCCCTGTGTCAGCTGCTCGAACTCCCTCATCACCGTCTGGCGCGTCAAAAAAGGGAAGTACTCTTCTAGAGAAGTCACCCCACACCCTCGGTGATGTCCACAACTCGGGTAGCCCACCAGTCGGCGGTGTTACCCTTCAACATGAATGTGGCTAGGGAGACACGTTGGTGGTCGGTGCAGTGCATGGTCGAGAAGATCTTGTCTATCTCCATCAACCAATGCTCACGGGCAAGAGGGTCAGTCGTCATACTGTGGAACTCAGGAGGGTGAAGATTTAGAAAGGCGGTGAGACCGGCCTGATGCACCCGTGTCGCGGCGTCTAGCTCCCCCTCCCGCTCCTCGGGTCCATGAACTCCCTCCACGGGGATCTCTAGCCGGTATGGAAGGTACTTGCGGGGCTGTCTCGCGGGTCACCCACAGCTCCTGGATCTCTCGTGCCTGCTCAGCCAACGCCCCAGTCTGGGACTCCAGTGCCCTAGTCTGAGTCTAGAAGATCTGCTATCAGAGCGTAAGCACGCTCCCAAGCAGGAGGCTCCTGCGCAGGTCCTGGCCCAATAGCCGAGGACACCTCAGTAGACTCCTCAGCTCCTGCAGGTCCAGAAACCTCCGAGGCATATTAGTAACCTTTGAAACAGACACTAGGATCAGAATACTCATATAGAAATCCTAGGACTCATCTCTAAGACAACAATTGGCTCTGAGAGGACCAGGCTCTGATACCAACTTTTGTCACGCCCTAGAGCGGACGTCCCCGAGATGTGGCAAATATATAATATCAGCAATCCATACACGAGGGCAATAAAAGACTCTACTCAACATCAAAGGTACTTAAAGCAGTTACCAAGGAAGCTGACATAAATTATAAACATATGACGAAAACTTAAAACGACTTAGTCTGTAATTCAATGACATATTTACAGATCGAAATACATAATCAACTGTCCTGTGAGAGCCAATATACAAGAAAAGACATCAAACACCAGTACTGTGTGCAAGCACGAGTAGCAATACATACAAGAAAAAAGGGGGGATGCTGATGGCCTCTCACACTCGCAGATCCAAAACATGTACGCCGCTCTGCTACGGTACTGCGACTAAGAAAGCTCCACCTTCAAGTACGGCTCAGCGACAACTGGAGGAAAAACATATGCGAGGGGTGAGCCACACGCTCAGTGAATGGTACGATCCATGCAGCACAATTCATATTAATCTTTCAAGCATTCAAGTCTCAATAATTGAATCAACAACTTAAGATGGTGGGTCGGGTGTCAACCCAAACCTACCACACCATATTAAATATTCTGAATGATTCTGGTTCCACAGATAGAACTGTCACTTAAGTTACTGGGTCGTGTATCAACCGGAGTGCCATGGAGATGAACGATCTCTAAGACAAACAACTGCGCCAGGGTGTCCAGAGAATCGGTGAGTCGGATGGGGAGGAAATGAGCAGAAATGGTCAGTCGGTCGACGATTACCCAGATGGCATCGCGACCCGAACATGACTTCGACAGACCCGAAACAAAGTCCATAGTAATATGCTCCCACTTCCACTGAGGAATCACAATGGACTGCAGCTTCCCCACAGGACGCTGATGCTCCGGCTTGACCTGCTGGCATACCAAGCAACGGGTAACGAAACGGCCAACATCAGCCTTCATCCCACCAGTAGCCACGATGAAGGCCCCAGTACATATTCGTGCCACCTGGATGCACTGTGTACCTCGAACGATGGGCCTCATCCAAGATCTTCTGCTTCAGCTCTGCGTCATCAGGAATACATACCCGGCCTCTGAACCGCAGGATCCCATCCTCGCGAATCTAATAATCTGGTCGCTTGCCCCGGGCGATGCTTTCAGAAAGGACTAGAAAGTGAGGATCCCGCCCCTCAGATGGTAAGCTATGTCGCAATCATAGTCCTTCAAGAACTCGACCCAACGTCTCTGACGCATGTTGAGCTCTGGCTGGGATTGCAGATAAGTCAGGCTCTTGTGATCCGTGAAGAGCTCGAACTCCTCGCCATAGAGGTAGTGCCTCCAAATCTTTAGCGCAAATATGATCGCTGCTAACTCCAGGTCATGGTGGGGTAATTCTGCTCATGGGTCTTCAACTGACGCAACGCGTAAGCAACAACCTTACCGTTCTGCATCAGGACGCAACCCAAACCCAGCCACGACGCATCGGAGTAGACTGCGAATCCACCACTCCCAGATGAAATGGTAAGAACTGGCGCTGAGGTGAGTCTCCGCTTCAACTCCGAGAAGCTCTCCTCGCAAGATGGGGACCACTCGAACCGGACATCCTTCCGGGTGAGGCGGGTCAGAGGGACGGCTATCTTTGAGAAACCCTCAACAAACCTCCGATAATAACCTGCCAAACCTAAGAAGCTCCAAATCTCGGTGGGGTTCGACGGTCGCCGCCAATTCGACACGGTGAGCGTCTTGTCCGGGTCCACAGATATACCCTCACCGGAAATCACATGGCCAAGGAAGGCCACACACTCCAACCAGAACTCGCACTTACTGAACTTGGTGAACAACTGATGTCGGGCCAAAGTTTCCAAGACAGTGCGAAGATGGTCAGTGTGCTCCTCAAGACTCCTCGAGTACACCATAATATCATCAATGAAGACTACCACAAAGGAGTCAAGGAAGGGTCGAAATACCCAATTCGTCAGATCCATGAAGGCTACCAGCGCATTCGTCAACTCAAACGGCAGTACTCGAAACTCGTAGTGCCCGTAACGGGTGCGAAAGGCCGTCTTCAGAATATTCGACTTCCGGATCTTCAATTGATAGTAGCCCGAATGGAGATCGATCTTTGAAAAGACACGCGCTCCCTAGAGCTGGTCAAATAGATCATCAATCCGCAGTAAGGGGTACTTGTTCTTCACGGTCCGCTTGTTCAGCAGTCTATAATCAATACAAAGTTGCAGCGAACCGTCCTTCTTCCGGACGAACAGAACAGGGGCTCCCCACGGAGAGACACTCGGACGTGCGAACCCCTTCTCGAGCAGCTCCTCCAGGTGCTCCTTAAGCACCTTCAGCTCTGCTGGGACCATCCGGTACGGAGCCCTCTAAATCGGCTCAGTCCTCAAAATTAGATTAATTCTAAACTCGATCGCGCGATCCGGCGGTAGACTCGGAAGATCATAAAAAAAAACCTCTGGATATTACACCACGATCAGAGTCTGACTGATATCCGCCCACAGTGGTGCATCCTCCTCAGTGATGTACGCCAGAAAACCCTCGCATCCTCCCAGAAGGAGTCTCCACGCCTGGATGGACGATACGAATCCCAAAGGAGCCATATCCCGATCGCCCACGAATTGGAAGGACACCGACTTGGGGAAACAGTCGATACTGGCATGGCTAGCTGAGAGCCAATCCATCCCCTGGATGGCGTCGAAGTCCGTCATGGCGAGCTCGACCAACTCCACTGGAAACTCATGCTCCGCAATCGCCATGATACACCCTCGATACACAGAACGGAGGAGAATATGGTCTCCAACCGGTAATGATATCTCCAGCACCGCATCAAGAAGGGCTGACACCACACTCATTCGTCTCACGAAAGCGGGAGACATGAACGAGTGCGTAGCCCCGGAATCAAATAGCACATAAGCAGGAAGCTTGGAGATCAGAACAATACCTCAACGACGCTACCCGAAGCCTACGCCTCATCAGCCGTAAGTGCTGCAGCACGACCCTGCACCACTCCCACTGGTGTAGCGGCGGCCGCTGGTCGATCAAAATGAGGCCGCTTACTCTTGCGACGCCCCTGGTCCTGATCCTGGGAGCCCTCTGGTCCGCTGAAGGGGTTGGAACCGATGAAGGAACCCGAAGGTCTCGCTCGACGGTCCTCGCACGGGACACTGGATCAGTGTACCTCGAGAATGCCTGCGAGGTCACGTGCACCCTGATGGTGTTGTTGAGACCCATCTTGAACCATCGGCATCGCGTCTCCTCGTCCTTCACCAAGGCAGGGGTGAATCGAGAAAGCTTCATGAAACACGTGGAGTAGTTCGCAACAGACATGGTGCCCTGCGTCAGCTGCTCGAACTCCCTCATCACCGTCTGGCGCATCGAAAAAGTGAAGTACTCTGCAAAGAAGTGACTCCAAAAATCGCTCAAGAGAAGTCGCCCCACACCCTCGGTGATGTCCACAACTCGGGTAGCCCACCAGTCGGCAGCGTTACCCTTCAACATGAATGTGGCAAGGGAGACACGCTGGTGGTCGGTGCAGTGCATGGTCGAAAAGATCTTGTCTATCTCCATCAACCAACGCTCAGGGGCAAGAGCGTCAGTCGTCATACCGTGGAACTCAGGAGGGTGAAGCTTCAGAAAGGCGGTGAGGCCGGCCAGATGCACACGTGCCGCGGCCTCTAGCTCCTCCTCCCGCTCCTCGGGTCCATGAACTCCCTCTACAGGATTCTCTGCCAGTACAGGGGGTACCACTAGCACTACTGGTGGATCGGCCACTAAAGGTACCTGCGGGACCACCTCGCGGGCCGCTCGCAGCTCCTGGATCTCTCGTGCCTGCTCAGCCAACGCCCTAGTCTGGGCCTCAGTGCCCAAGTCTAAGTCTCCAAAAATCTGCTATTCTAGCGTAAGCACGCTCCCAAGCAAGAGGCTCCTGCGCAGGTCCTGGCCCGACAACCGAGGACACCTCAGTAGACTCCTCACCCCCGGTAGCTTCGGAAACCTCCGAGGCCTGAGGGAGACCGCGTCCACGTATCCGTCTGCATGGAGGCATATCAGCAACCTAACAAACAGACACTAGGATCAGAATACTCAAATAGAAATTCTAGGACTCATCTCTAAGACAACAATTGGCTTTGACAGGACCATGCTCTGATACCAACTTTTGTCACATCCTAGAGCGGCCGTCCCTGAGACGTGGCAAATATATAATATCAGCAATCAATACACGAGGTCAATAACAGACTCTACTCAACACCGAAGGTACTTAAAGCAGTTAACAAGGAAGCTGACATAAAATATAAACATATGGCAGAAACTTAAAACGACTAAGTCTGTAATTCAAAGACATATTTACAAACTGGAATACATAATCAAATGTCCTGTGAGAGCCAATATACAAAAAAAGACATCAAACACCAGTACTGTACTCAAGCACGAGTAGCAATACCTATAAGAAAAAAGGGGGGATGCTGATGGCCTCTTACACTAGCAGATCCAAAACATTTACGCCGCTCTGCTACGGTACTGCGACTAAGGAAGCTCCACCTTCAGGTCCGGCTTAGCGACAACTGAAAGAAAAACATATGAGAGGGGTGAGGCACACACTCAGTGAATAGTACGATCCATGTAGCACAACTCACATTAATCTTTCAAGCATTCAAGTCTCAATAATTGAATCAACAACTTAAGTTGGTGGGTCGTGTGTCAACTCAAACCTACCACACCATATTAAATATTCTGAATGATTGGGGTTCCAACAGATGGAACAGTCACTTAAGCTATTAGGTCGGGTATCAACCCAACCCACTGCACCCTCACCCTCACCCTCGGTTAAAATTTTCGTTTAATTCCGATAGCGGTTTTGGAATTATGCAGTTTCGGATTGGTATTTGGATTTGATTTTGTTAAAATCCAAGATGAAGAGATAAAAATCCGATATTATTACGAGATGTTCAGTTTTGAGATAGCTTCCATATAGAAGTGGAATTGGATCAACTGGATTCGTATATCAAAAGATATGGGTATTTTTCCGAGTATACCCCGAAGTTGAGAAATCCAGGCAGCAGCCCTTTAAGATGTTTAGCCTAGATTTTGAAATATCTGGAGGGGTTATTTGATCTAGGTGTAAACATGAAAGCTGTAGATAATCCTCTTAGCTTTCCAATGCCACCGGAATCGTGCAATTTGGAGCTGTATTGAGGAAGTTATGGTCATTTAAGTGAAGGCTACGCAGAGATTTTAGTCCGAGGACGACTTGGTCTTTCAGCCCGACCTTGCCTATAAATAGGCACCCAAATCCCACGACTTTAGCCTATTTTTTCACCCCTTTTGGGTCTGGTCCAGCCCCCATTGTTGTGTGCTTTGGGAGGAGGAAGAGATGGTGATGGAGAAGAAGGAGCACAATGAAGAAGAAGGTGTGTTTATGTTGTTGTTGAAGTTGTTGATTCTTTCTTTCTCTTCCACATCCCTTCTCTTTTCCTTCCCCTCTGTAATCAGCCAGCCCCCCTTGTGTTTGTGTTTATGTCCCAATGAAGAAGAAGAAGAATGGGAAGCATAAAAGAGGTGGTGGTGGCAGTGGTGGTGATCGGGGTGGCCGAGGGTACGCTTGTGAGCCCCTACGTCCCCCTTTCCTTCCCCCCTCTCCTTTGGTGAGTTTTCCCTCTTCTTTTGTTGGTTTTGGGCATGTGTGGTGGTGATATGGAGGGCATGCATGGGTGGTGTTTTAGTTTGGGTGCATGTGGGAGGCTTGGGGGAGGGCTTGGGCTGCTGGGCGCGCGCGGGAGGCTGTCCGCGCGCGTGCGCGCACTGGCAGGCGCGCAGGCTGGCGCAGGCGGGCGCGTACAATGTCTAACATGGCTTGGGTGCTTCATAGCAAAACATGCAATAACATATACATGCAAATAAGATTAATATGCAGTTATGGTGCCCCAGGGGAGGGCAATGCACACTATGTGCATTGAACGCCTCCCAACTGGGTTGGATCGACCCACTCACCGCAACCCGGGTCGTTGCGTGGCCGTTCGCCAAGATTTGCAAGACAATGACATCAAATTGGTGAGTATAACCACATAAAAATACTTCAAATTAACTAGAAATGCTAAAGACTCATATATGCACGCATACGGGCTCGCACGCATGCAAGTACGCACATACGTACGCACATCCGAGTGCCCCGGCACCTACCCGAGCCCTCGGATAGCCACACACGTGGCCCCCCGCACACGCACGCACGTGCACGCACGTGTGCCCGCTAGTGCCCTACCGCGCGCCAAGGCGCCCAGCTCCGCGCACGTGCCCGCACGCCACTGATCCTTCTCACGCGTGTTAGGCCTGTGTCATTTAGAGTCCTATTTTCGATCGGAGTCGCTAAAATTTTGGTTTTTAGCTACTTGCTGGTGTTTGAGGACTCTGATTGAAATATAACTGCGTATTATGGGTCTTGGTACAGTTTAATACTGCCCATAAAATTTTCGTTTAATTCCGATAACGTTTTTGGAATTATGCAGTTTCGGATTGATATTTGGATTTGATTTTGTTAAAATCCAAGACGAAGAGATAAAAATCCGATATTATTACGAGATGTTCAGTTTTGAGATAGCTTCCATATAGAAGTGGAATTGGATCAACTGGATTCGTATATTAAAAGTTATGGGTATTTTTCCGAGTATACCCCAAAGTTGAGAAATCCAGGCAGCAGCCCTGTAAGATGTTTAGCCTAGATTTTGGAATAGCTGGAGAGGTAATTTGATCTAGGTGTAAACATGAAAGTTGTAGATAATCGTCTTATCTTTCAAATGCCACTGGAATCGTGCAATTCTGAGCTGTATTGAGGAAGTTATGGCCGTTTAAGTGAAGGCTGCGCAGAGATTTTAAGTCCGAGGATGACTTGGTCATTTACTCGACCTTTGCTTATTTAATCCCCAAATGTGCACGACTTTGGGTCTCTCCTCCTCTCTTTTCTGGTCCAGCCCCCCTTTTGTATGTGTTTTGGGTGGAGGAGGTGATGGTGGTGGAGAAGAAGATCAAAAAGGAGTGGAAAAGGTGTGTTTATGTTGTTGTTGTGCTTTGTTATCCTCCCTTCTTAATCCATCTTCCTCAAGCTCCCCCTCATTGTTTTCCCCTCCCCTTTGGACAGCAGCCCCCCATGTGTTTGTTGTAATGCCACATTGAAGAAGAAGAGCAAGGAAGAGGTGGTGGTTGTGGTGGTTGCGGTTGGGGTGGCCGAGGGTGCGCTTGCGAGCCCCTACGCCCCCCTTTCCTTTCCTTTTCCCCCCTCTCCTTTGGTGAGTTTTCCCTCTTCTTTTTGTGGTTCTTATGCATATAAGGAGTGCTTGGTTGTTGGTGGAGGTGGTGATGAAGTCTCCTCTTCCAATGTATTTGAAGGTGTGTTGTTTGTAAGGAGGTGCGGGGCGTCGGGGGTGCTCGCATGCGTGCGGAGTGCGCGGGAAGCATGCATGAGGTGCTCGCATGTGTGCGGAGTGCGCGGGAAGCATGCATAAGGTGCTCGCATGCGTGCGGAGTGCGCGGGAAGCATGCATAAGGTGCTCGCATGCGTGCGGAGTGCGCGGGAAGCATGCATAAGGTGCTCGCATGCGTGCGGAGTGCGCGGGAAGCATGCATAAGGTGCTCGCATGCGTGCGGAGTGCGCGGGAAGCGTGCATGAGGTGCTCGAGGGTGTGCTTGACGTCGTTCGATGCGTGCGGAGTGTGCGGGCAGCGTGCACGAGGTGCTCAAGGGCGTGCTTGGCCTTGCCTGATGCGTGCGGAGTGCGTGGGAAGCATGCACGAGGTGCTCGAGGACGTGCTTGACGTTGTTTGATGCGTGCAGGGTGCATGGGCAGCGTGCATGGGGTACTCGAGGGCGTGCTTGCGGTGCTCAGACGCGTTCGGAGTGCTTCGTGGTGTTGAGCAGCTTGTTATAGCCAAATGCAACCATTGGATGATCCTTGGCGGATTGGTATCGGGCTTCGGATTCAATTCGTCGCTCTCTTGCGTTTCGCGAGCCGTGCGCTCGTTAGGTGAGTGGTTCGATTCCAACCCTTCCGGGAGCGCTCGATGCACGTAGTCGTGCTCCGCGCTTCCATGGGGCTTTAATTGCACCCTAAATATGCTAGATATCATGCATGCTAGGTTGTATAGCTCGTATATTGTGTAGAACCCCTATTCTACCTTATACTTGCACATGTATTGTATAGAATATGGCATGATTTAGGTAGTTTTGTTTGAAATACTACCCCTATTAATCAAGCATGTTTAACATGGGTTAATAACTGGTGTATGCGCAATATTCCTCTGATTTAGGACTCGAGGGTATGGTGTAGTTATTGCACCCATCTAGTTGGGGCAAAACTATGACCCGCTCAAGAGAGGATGAGGCATTCCCTCTCTCTCGCCCTCCCTCTTTTCGCGAACCGAGTGAGTAGATGTAGTTCCTACTTGACTCGGGCTTGCTTGGAATTATTGGCATGCACCTATTGTTGCGCAAATCGCGCTTAACCCTTCCCTCTAGGTTGATATCCTCCAATGTATGTTAGGTTGTAGTTTGTGTGATTGAATGGTTATTATGTCTTGTATTCATGTTTAAGTAAGATTTACTTGCTTAGTTAATTTCATATTGTATATATGCCGATATGATCATGATTCTTGTCTAATGTGTTAGACAAGTGTATGACCTCCTATGGGGTCATACCATGGCTTTGACACTTAGAATAAAATGTCTTCCCCGCATCTGAGTTATGCACCCTGGAGGGAATTCATGAGAATTCATTGCGCTTATCGGTGTTTGGTAACCGATGACGACGGATCCATGAGGATCAAAACCGCGTATGTCAAGTGCTCTCCCCTTCGTCGCTTCCGTGTCGAAGCTACCCGGGTTTAGTTGTCCTGCTAGGCTCTCCCAGACACTATTCATGACGCCGGGTGGTGCGCCCATACGGTAGAGGTAGAGGTCATGGGAGGATACCAGGTCGAGGCTACTCGGGAGAGGGCTACCGGATGACGAAAGGCGTAGACCAGTTGACCCCTTTTCCCCAATAGGCCTATGTCACCCCGAGAAGGGGGTGAGGGTGAGGGTGAGGGTGTGGTGGGACGGCGTTGGTTCGATCTGCCAGTTGTGCAATTTCCCAAGATCCTATGTCGCCCGTCGGGGTGAGGGTGAGGGTATTGCTCCCAAGATCCTAGGTCACCCTTCGGAGGTGAGGGTGTTAGTATGAGTGTGGTGGGCTCGAGTTGATACTCGACCCACCAGCTTAGAGTAATTGGCTTTTTATAGGGTTCGCGCTGCGAACAAGTAGTGGCTCCTCCCAATATCGCCTTATGTCGTGGCCGTGACGTTGGGGCTACTTGGTCAGAAGGCTCCCACTTGTAGGTACTCCCGATGCATTCGGCAGATGTACTGATCATGGGACCATACCAGTTAGAGATTGTATGGCGGTGGGCAACCGAATGATATTGCGAGCGTGAATAGTTCTCCCCTTCGTCGGATCTATGTTGAAGCTGCCTAGGTTGAGCCACCCTGGGTGGAGCCCCCACCTATAGGTACCATCGATGCGCTCGACAGCGTACTGACCGTGGCCGGCTCCAGGTAGAGGCTGCCCGGGAGAGCGCTACCGGATGACGAACGGTGTAGAACAACAAGCTTTGTCCTTCAAATCCCTAGGTTCACCCCTGTGGGGACTAGGGTGAGGGCGAATGTGAGTTGTACCCATCGAGTATACTATGGGTATACCTCCAAACGCTTGAGGTGTCGAATTATATTTCTACCTCGTAAGCGGATGGACTCTTGTAATTGTTACGCGGTAACACCAAATGGTTAACGACTATTCCTCCCTGTGAGTCCCAAAAGCCTCCACCCTTGGGAGTGAGGGCGAGGGCGGGGTATTGTCGCACCGCCGCGTGACCTTGTTAACCGTTGGGTTTCTACCCATGGTTTTCCTTGATAGGCGATTGCCTTGTATCGAATGATTATGTTGGTGTTTGGTTTCTGACCACTCACTGAGCTTATAGCTCACCCCTCGCGTACTGTTTTCCTTTACAGGGGCGTTGTTGGGCGTGGAGCTGGAGCTTCCTTGTGGCGTGGTCTTGCGTGCGTGGAGCGTTCTGTCCGACGGATTGGCGAGTGCGAGGCTGTCAGCAGTCCTAGAGTCTTGTGTAATTGTAAATCGTGCATGTGGCACTTGTTGTATTTCTTTTGGCTAGACTTGGCTCTCACAGGACAGTGATTGTGTATTCGAGTCTGTAATAATGTTTTTGATTTACAGACTTATTGATATTTTTATGCTTCCGCCTTTCATTTGAGTTATCAGTTATCATTGATTGTTAGCCTTGTGTATTATTTATTGGAGTCATCTGTTGACCTCTTGTATGATAGCTGATACTTTATATATTTGCCGCGCCTTGGGGACGCCTGGGGCGTGACAAAAAGTTGGTATCAGAGCCTGGTCCTGTCAGAGCCTAAGTCGAGTCGTATAGATGAGTCGTAGGATTGTTATCCGAGTACTCTGGTTTAGAAGTTTTCTTAGGTTGCTGACATGCCTCCTCGCATCCGTGGACGTGGACGTGGCCACCCCTGGACTTCCCTTAAGTTGTCGACTGAGTCGACTGATCTGGGTCAGTGTTGGGTTCCCCGTTGTTTGACTAAGGCTTGGAAATGAGTTTCCAACCCGGTTGTGTCGTATTGATAGACTTGTGTGATTGTGGTTTGGATCGCGTCTCGATTATGGAGCTTCGTTCCCGGACATCGGTATTGCTAGTAACCATGGAGTTCGTGTGCGGCACCAGTTTCAAGTGTTGAGGATGTGGTGTATTGCTCATTAAAGGGTGATGTCTTCTTCCAGCCTTCCTACTCAGGATAAGGGGCCTTGAAGGGTCAGCGTTGAGACCCGGGCTAGGGTACTCCGTGTTCCTTGTTTGGTTGTCGGGATATCCTATATCGGGACCTCATGGGGCCCTCCCAAGGTTCTTTTCCCAGCTAAGGAATACCTTTGAAGCATCAAATTGATGATGGATTTTTCCTCACTTGGAAGGTGCGATAGCGGGTGGTGATGCATATGATCGGGATTGAGTGCGTCCTTTTACAGCTTGGTGGGCGATAGGTTATGGACTAGGGTTCCATAGTGGCATCTGGAGTCGCTTCGATATATCATCGTGCATAGTAGCTGCCCGGTGTAGCAGAGTCCGGTGAGACGCTCCCAGGTACTACTCGTAATGCGTGTTGGTGTGCCCATACGGCCGACGTAGTGGACGTGGGAGGCTACCCGGTAGAGGTCAGAGTCCTGTGAGGTGCTCCTAGGAACTGTCCACGACGCTTTGTTGGTGTGCCCATATAGCAGAGATAGGGACCTAGGAGGCTATCAGGTAGTGGCCACACCGGGAGAGTGCTACTGGATGACGTCGAGAGCTTGGACTCCCCGTGATGAATATGCCCATTGAGTGCATGATGCTGGAGTTCCAATGTTATAGTTGGGCGGCCTTTTTGGTGGCAGCATGTGAAGCACAGTTCGCGGTACTGTCGCGTTTTGCCCCCCACATTGGTCGTAAAGGAGGAGACGCGACGCTAAGCGTTCGTGATGGGACCCAACCGCCATATCAGGTAGATGACGTCGCTTAGGCGTTGTCGGGAATCGACGACCTCCTATTGCGTGTCTTGCAGATTAAGTGCGGTCGAGCGGCTTACCCAGCGCGTAAGGGTCATCATGAGCGTCAGCCTTGCTTGAGGAGCAGAATTTGGACTTAATCATCCTAGGAATGATTTTGATCTCCCCATAGGGGCTGAAGATCAAGTTCCCCTTGTCGCGAATAGATGATCTGTTTAGACCAACTTTGGGAGCCAGTGTCTTTCTGTTGATCGATCTTCGCGCAGGGTACCCTAATTGGAGATCCGGGAGTTGGGCATTCTTTAGTTGGCCTTTCGTGACCGTTTCGGGCACTACGAATTTTGAGTTACTGCCGTCAGGGTAGACGAATGCGCCAGATGCCTACAAGGATCTCAAATGTTATTGGACCTCCGTGGGCTGTTCTGAGGTAGCCTTCGTTGAGGATGTTGGTTGGCATGCCCTCAGGCGAAGTCGTGGATCGTCGCGTTGGAATGCGTTCGTCCATCGAGATCCTCAGTGAATGTGGGAGTGGGTTGTCTTGGATTTCATTGTGGACTCGCTAAAGTCACGTTCGGGTCACGACGCCGTTTGGGTGATCATTGACCGACAGACTAAGTCCGCACCTTTCTCCTTATCTAGCTGACTGAGTCTCTGGACGCTTCGATGCGGGTTTGAGCCTTCGTGATTGTTCGTCTTCATGGCACTCCGGTCGGCGCTATTTCGGATCGAGACGCGTGTGTTACTTTGAGGTGCTTGCACAGCCTTTGGTAGGCTTTGTCGCGAGCCTTCATTTAAGTATAGCGTTTCACTGCTGACGGACAGCCAGGCAAGAGGACGATTTAGGCTTTGGAGGACATGCTAAGTGCCTGCATGCCCGACTTGAGGCAGTTGGATGAGGCACCACCCTTTGGGTAGGGGTCTGCCTGTGTAACGACTGCCATTTGAGCACCCAGATGAAATGAAAGAGGCACTCTACGGGCGCGGTTTTAAACCTCCCTCGTGTTGTGACGGTTGTGGAGCGCCAGTTGGAGTGGCCGCAAGTTATTTTAATTGACCTTGCGGTGGCCGAGATGGTTCGTGCGTGCCTCTGCACCACCTAGAACCGTCGGAAGGGCTACGCAAGTCATCGTCGCCAGGAGCCTACCTACGGGTTCAGCGACCATGTTGGCATGAGGTGTCCAGGTTTAAGGACATCCTCTGTTTTGACGTTCAGGGCGAACTGAGTCGGCCTTCCATCGGACCGGTTTTCGTCCTTGAGTGGATTAGGGGAGGTGGCTGTCATGAAGCTTTGCCCCCGTGGCTGACTCGTGCCTGTGACGTCATCCAAGGTCTCGTAGCTGAGGCACTAGGTCCACGATCCTGCTCATGTCATTCCGTTCGAGCCGCTCATCCTCGAGCAGGATTGGTCGTTCTTGGAGCAGTTGATCGAGACCATAGACCGATGTGAGAAGAGGCTCCGCACCAATACCGTTCCTTCGGTTAAAGTGCGTGGTAGCACCAGTTTAGTGGCCGGACCACTCGGGAGCCAAGGGACTCTATGGGTGACACTTCTACGTTCGGTCTTCCCTTTGGGTTTCCTTAAATTTCGAGGACTAAATTTCCTAAGGGGGGGAGAATGTTAGGCCTGTGTCATTTAGAGTCCTATTTTCGATCGGAGTCGCTAAAATTTTGGTTTTTAGCTACTTGCTGGTGTTTGAGGACTCTGATTGAAATATAACTGCGTATTATGGGTCTTGGTACAGTTTAATACTGCCCATAAAATTTTCGTTTAATTCCGATAACGTTTTTGGAATTATGCAGTTTCGGATTGATATTTGGATTTGATTTTGTTAAAATCCAAGACGAAGAGATAAAAATCCGATATTATTACGAGATGTTCAGTTTTGAGATAGCTTCCATATAGAAGTGGAATTGGATCAACTGGATTCGTATATTAAAAGTTATGGGTATTTTTCCGAGTATACCCCAAAGTTGAGAAATCCAGGCAGCAGCCCTGTAAGATGTTTAGCCTAGATTTTGGAATAGCTGGAGAGGTAATTTGATCTAGGTGTAAACATGAAAGTTGTAGATAATCGTCTTATCTTTCAAATGCCACTGGAATCGTGCAATTCTGAGCTGTATTGAGGAAGTTATGGCCGTTTAAGTGAAGGCTGCGCAGAGATTTTAAGTCCGAGGATGACTTGGTCATTTACTCGACCTTTGCTTATTTAATCCCCAAATGTGCACGACTTTGGGTCTCTCCTCCTCTCTTTTCTGGTCCAGCCCCCCTTTTGTATGTGTTTTGGGTGGAGGAGGTGATGGTGGTGGAGAAGAAGATCAAAAAGGAGTGGAAAAGGTGTGTTTATGTTGTTGTTGTGCTTTGTTATCCTCCCTTCTTAATCCATCTTCCTCAAGCTCCCCCTCATTGTTTTCCCCTCCCCTTTGGACAGCAGCCCCCCATGTGTTTGTTGTAATGCCACATTGAAGAAGAAGAGCAAGGAAGAGGTGGTGGTTGTGGTGGTTGCGGTTGGGGTGGCCGAGGGTGCGCTTGCGAGCCCCTACGCCCCCCTTTCCTTTCCTTTTCCCCCCTCTCCTTTGGTGAGTTTTCCCTCTTCTTTTTGTGGTTCTTATGCATATAAGGAGTGCTTGGTTGTTGGTGGAGGTGGTGATGAAGTCTCCTCTTCCAATGTATTTGAAGGTGTGTTGTTTGTAAGGAGGTGCGGGGCGTCGGGGGTGCTCGCATGCGTGCGGAGTGCGCGGGAAGCATGCATAAGGTGCTCGCATGCGTGCGGAGTGCGCGGGAAGCATGCATAAGGTGCTCGCATGCGTGCGGAGTGCGCGGGAAGCATGCATAAGGTGCTCGCATGCGTGCGGAGTGCGCGGGAAGCATGCATAAGGTGCTCGCATGCGTGCGGAGTGCGCGGGAAGCATGCATAAGGTGCTCGCATGCGTGCGGAGTGCGCGGGAAGCGTGCATGAGGTGCTCGAGGGTGTGCTTGACGTCGTTCGATGCGTGCGGAGTGTGCGGGCAGCGTGCACGAGGTGCTCAAGGGCGTGCTTGGCCTTGCCTGATGCGTGCGGAGTGCGTGGGAAGCATGCACGAGGTGCTCGAGGACGTGCTTGACGTTGTTTGATGCGTGCAGGGTGCATGGGCAGCGTGCATGGGGTACTCGAGGGCGTGCTTGCGGTGCTCAGACGCGTTCGGAGTGCTTCGTGGTGTTGAGCAGCTTGTTATAGCCAAATGCAACCATTGGATGATCCTTGGCGGATTGGTATCGGGCTTCGGATTCAATTCGTCGCTCTCTTGCGTTTCGCGAGCCGTGCGCTCGTTAGGTGAGTGGTTCGATTCCAACCCTTCCGGGAGCGCTCGATGCACGTAGTCGTGCTCCGCGCTTCCATGGGGCTTTAATTGCACCCTAAATATGCTAGATATCATGCATGCTAGGTTGTATAGCTCGTATATTGTGTAGAACCCCTATTCTACCTTATACTTGCACATGTATTGTATAGAATATGGCATGATTTAGGTAGTTTTGTTTGAAATACTACCCCTATTAATCAAGCATGTTTAACATGGGTTAATAACTGGTGTATGCGCAATATTCCTCTGATTTAGGACTCGAGGGTATGGTGTAGTTATTGCACCCATCTAGTTGGGGCAAAACTATGACCCGCTCAAGAGAGGATGAGGCATTCCCTCTCTCTCGCCCTCCCTCTTTTCGCGAACCGAGTGAGTAGATGTAGTTCCTACTTGACTCGGGCTTGCTTGGAATTATTGGCATGCACCTATTGTTGCGCAAATCGCGCTTAACCCTTCCCTCTAGGTTGATATCCTCCAATGTATGTTAGGTTGTAGTTTGTGTGATTGAATGGTTATTATGTCTTGTATTCATGTTTAAGTAAGATTTACTTGCTTAGTTAATTTCATATTGTATATATGCCGATATGATCATGATTCTTGTCTAATGTGTTAGACAAGTGTATGACCTCCTATGGGGTCATACCATGGCTTTGACACTTAGAATAAAATGTCTTCCCCGCATCTGAGTTATGCACCCTGGAGGGAATTCATGAGAATTCATTGCGCTTATCGGTGTTTGGTAACCGATGACGACGGATCCATGAGGATCAAAACCGCGTATGTCAAGTGCTCTCCCCTTCGTCGCTTCCGTGTCGAAGCTACCCGGGTTTAGTTGTCCTGCTAGGCTCTCCCAGACACTATTCATGACGCCGGGTGGTGCGCCCATACGGTAGAGGTAGAGGTCATGGGAGGATACCAGGTCGAGGCTACTCGGGAGAGGGCTACCGGATGACGAAAGGCGTAGACCAGTTGACCCCTTTTCCCCAATAGGCCTATGTCACCCCGAGAAGGGGGTGAGGGTGAGGGTGAGGGTGTGGTGGGACGGCGTTGGTTCGATCTGCCAGTTGTGCAATTTCCCAAGATCCTATGTCGCCCGTCGGGGTGAGGGTGAGGGTATTGCTCCCAAGATCCTAGGTCACCCTTCGGAGGTGAGGGTGTTAGTATGAGTGTGGTGGGCTCGAGTTGATACTCGACCCACCAGCTTAGAGTAATTGGCTTTTTATAGGGTTCGCGCTGCGAACAAGTAGTGGCTCCTCCCAATATCGCCTTATGTCGTGGCCGTGACGTTGGGGCTACTTGGTCAGAAGGCTCCCACTTGTAGGTACTCCCGATGCATTCGGCAGATGTACTGATCATGGGACCATACCAGTTAGAGATTGTATGGCGGTGGGCAACCGAATGATATTGCGAGCGTGAATAGTTCTCCCCTTCGTCGGATCTATGTTGAAGCTGCCTAGGTTGAGCCACCCTGGGTGGAGCCCCCACCTATAGGTACCATCGATGCGCTCGACAGCGTACTGACCGTGGCCGGCTCCAGGTAGAGGCTGCCCGGGAGAGCGCTACCGGATGACGAACGGTGTAGAACAACAAGCTTTGTCCTTCAAATCCCTAGGTTCACCCCTGTGGGGACTAGGGTGAGGGCGAATGTGAGTTGTACCCATCGAGTATACTATGGGTATACCTCCAAACGCTTGAGGTGTCGAATTATATTTCTACCTCGTAAGCGGATGGACTCTTGTAATTGTTACGCGGTAACACCAAATGGTTAACGACTATTCCTCCCTGTGAGTCCCAAAAGCCTCCACCCTTGGGAGTGAGGGCGAGGGCGGGGTATTGTCGCACCGCCGCGTGACCTTGTTAACCGTTGGGTTTCTACCCATGGTTTTCCTTGATAGGCGATTGCCTTGTATCGAATGATTATGTTGGTGTTTGGTTTCTGACCACTCACTGAGCTTATAGCTCACCCCTCGCGTACTGTTTTCCTTTACAGGGGCGTTGTTGGGCGTGGAGCTGGAGCTTCCTTGTGGCGTGGTCTTGCGTGCGTGGAGCGTTCTGTCCGACGGATTGGCGAGTGCGAGGCTGTCAGCAGTCCTAGAGTCTTGTGTAATTGTAAATCGTGCATGTGGCACTTGTTGTATTTCTTTTGGCTAGACTTGGCTCTCACAGGACAGTGATTGTGTATTCGAGTCTGTAATAATGTTTTTGATTTACAGACTTATTGATATTTTTATGCTTCCGCCTTTCATTTGAGTTATCAGTTATCATTGATTGTTAGCCTTGTGTATTATTTATTGGAGTCATCTGTTGACCTCTTGTATGATAGCTGATACTTTATATATTTGCCGCGCCTTGGGGACGCCTGGGGCGTGACAACGCGCCCGCACGCCACGCCCGCCAGAGCGTTCCCCCCGCGCGCGTCTACATGTGCGGACAGACCCACGCGCGCGCCCAGGGTTCTTTAACCCTCCACCAGCCCCTCCCTCACCCCGAAACCCACACACCTAGCATGCATGACCTCCCTAACACCCCCCACAACAAGAAAATTAAAGAAATGGGAGGAGGAGAGCTTATCAAAGGAGAAGAAAGGAAGGGGAGATTCTTGGGGTGCTCTTGGTGCACCGAAACCATCACAACCACCACCACCACCGCCTCAGCCACTCCTCAAGCATCTAATGGTTGAAAAATAGGGGACAAAGGACATGAGAGGGAGCCAAAGAGAAGAGATTCAACAACAACATGAACAACTCTACCTTTTGTGTTTGTAAAACTTTATGTGCTCCTTCTCTTTAACTTCTTTCTTGATCTCCTCTTCAAGCACACATAACACACACTCACATACACACACACACACGAAAAGAAAGGAAGGAAAATGAAATCCACGACTACAATGGGGGGTGATGAGAAGGAAAGAAAAAGAAAAAGGGAGGAGGTGAACCTAAGCTACCCTCACCTACACACCAAAAATAACCAAAGGATTTATTAATCCTTAAGCAATGGGGGGTGAGGTTACCTAAGGTCCCTATAACCACCAACTATTCCAATTACTATTCCACCAAACAAACCAGTAACGATCAAAACCCACATACAATTCAGAACTATATAATTTTTAAAACGCTACTAGAATTCGATGAAATTTTTATGGGTAGTACAAAATAATACCAGGACCCATAATATGCAGTTAAATTTTCAATCGGAGTACTCAAGCTCACGCAGATGGCTAAAAACCCAAATTTTAGCGTCTCCGATCGAAAAATAAAAAATTAAAAAATGGCCAGAAATGACCCAAATGAGTCCATTAGGCTAAAAAGTGACAAATATATAACAACTCCCAACCTCCGGAACAGCTCCCGAAGGCGTATTCCCAACCTCACCGACACCTGTGTCCACCAACGGCACCTCCGCCGCACCCATAGCCTCCCCCACGGCCTCCACCTCCGCCCTATCACTCTCCGATGATGAAGAGCTCGGGGTACGCTCGCCACAAGTCACCCGTGGTCGTTTTTCCCTCGAAGCAATCGCCTTCAACCTCGTCATCCTCCTCGGTTTGAAAAGAAAAAGAAGAACCCAAACCTAGGGTTTTGAAATCGAAGGAAAAGGAAGGATCTAGGTCAAAATGGAGGAAGAGAAGGCAAAGAAAATCAAAGTTTTTTATTGTGAAATGAAGGAGTAATGGAGGGACAAAAACCATTTTGAACGCATTGGGAGACAGAGGGTCCCTTTTCGATTATAAGGGACCCAGTCGTGCGACGGCTGCTTGCTGTCGGTGTGTCGTCGGGAAGGCCTCCGAATGTCGATGGTGTCAGAGTGGATCCCGGCGGGGGTGCGCGGTGAGCGCGTGCGTGTGTGGGGGTTCTTCGGGGATTCAGATCGGGTGCGTGCCCTGACGGGCTCGGTCGGATCGTCTTCTCGGAAGGGTGAGGGGTGTCGTTCCTGGTTGAGGCGCCCGATAGCATCTCAAGAGGATTCAGGGGTTTGTGTGATCGCCACCTGCTTTTTCTAAAAGCAGGAAAAGGTTGGGTCTGATTTGATCGCCTACGTGGGGAGTTTGTGGGGTCTCCGCTCTGAGACACGGATATACCGTACACAGAGGTGAAAAACAGATAATCCTATTCTGCTTCCGGGGCTTGACTAAAGGAGTCTTGGGACAAAGGGGTGTAGATATGGGGTGTGGATAGGGGGTGTGGATAGGGGGCGGCTAGTTGTGTTTAGCCGTCGGCCAGGGGGCGGCTAGCTAGGGTTAGCCGTCCAGGGTCTGGGTTGGATTGGGCAGAACTTCGGTAGGGAATGGGTTTGGTTTTGGACAGAGGCTAAGCTAGGTTTAGCCCGGGTTTCTGGAGAGTGGGATGAGAGGGTATTTTATGTAGGGAATGGGTGTTTCTCTCACAAAAGGGGCTCTCTCTCTCTCTCTCTTGGGATTTCTAGTGGGGAAAGGGAATGTGAATTGTGGGATGTCGGTGTGGAATGGTTTCTTTGATGGATTTGTGATGTTGTTTTTTTTTGGGACCCCTCTATTTATAGTAAAAGAGAGGCAGGGAAATATCCCGAGGGTAATGGAGTGGGTTGGCTTCGATTGGACCTCTCATTAATTCTCTGGTTCTTCTGTCAGAGACCAGGTGAAGGGTGGCTAGTGCTACCTAGCCGCCCATGACCTGCCAAACGTCCCATCTCTGACAAGCGGTGGCTTGGGTCGGTTACTTGGAGTGATCCGGCTGAGAGGGGGTGGCTAAAGGTCATGACCCGCCGCAATGATCAGCATTTAATGCTGCTTTATGTCCCATCCAGGGGACTGGTCCAAAGTCGGCCAGAGGGCAGTTAGTGGGGCGGCTAGTGTAAACTAGCCGCCTGGTATGGGGCGGCTAGTTAGGGCTAGCTGCCCCTTTCCAAGGACTTGGGGTTCTAGGGTTTTGGGTTTTTAGAGTTAGGGTTAGGGTTTCCGATTTAGGTTTAGGTTTAGGTTTAGGTCAGGGTTTCCGGTTTAGGTCAAGGCTAAGGTTTAAGGTTTCCGGTTTAGGTTTAGGTCGAGGCTAGGGTTTAGGGTTTCCGGTTTAGGTTTAGGTCTAGGCTAGGGTTAGGGTTTCCGGTTTACCGAACCTTTGGTTCTCTATTGGATGTCCAACTGTGGGATATTTCCGTGTGTTACTTGAAGTATTTCTGTCTCTCTGGACGGTCAAAATTGGGGTATCTACAATTGTCCCTCATCGGACGGAGTCTTTGTGCGAAGCAGGTAAGACTTCGACCGATGATAAGGAAAGAGACCCCTATTTTGGCCGGCCCGACCTTCAAGAAATTATGCCAACACGAACAGTACTATTCGGGGAGTTGATTTAGACTGTCAGAGGCTAGGTCTTGACTTTGAATTTTTAGCCTAAAGGATGATCCAGGTGGAAGGCGGGGAAAAGTAAATGGTGAGTAATCCAACCCGCGGTCGGGGTTCTTAGCTATCGTGCGCGGAGCAGCCCAGCGTCAGTTTCCTCGTGCCTACCGTTTCCGTGCTTGGGAAAACTCAGCAAGGAGGGGATATCGCCGACAGAAAGCAAGTAAAAGTTTGATTTGGGTGAATTGGATCATCTGAAGGATAAGAACTCTGGAAAAGAACCAGAACTGGAGAAATTCAAATTTGAGTGGTACTGAAAGTGCGGTGAAACTTCGGGAAAGTCGTGTTTGATCAAGTAATGTCTGAAAATAAACCAATACATGGCTGTTTGGTATGGAGAACCTTGGAATTTAGGGCTGAGAAGAGTTTGGAAAGGGGTTTTGAAGCAAAACAAAGAAACTGGGTGGGGCGGCTACTCGTGGGTAGCCGCCCCACGACTGGGTCCCTTATAACCGAAAAGGGACCCTCTCTCTCTCTCCATACGTTTTAAACGGTTACTCTCTCTCTTCTTCTTCTTCTCTTCGGTTTCAAACTCAAGAACCCTGATTTCTTTGCCTTTTCTTCCTCCATTTCGACCTCAATCCTTCTCTCTTTCTCTTGATTTCGAAGCCCTAGGTTTGGGTTCTCCTTTTTCTTTTTCACACCGAGGAAGATGACGAGGTCGAAGGCGATTGTTTCGAGGGGAGAGCGACCACGGGTGGCTTGTGGAGAGCGTAGCCCGAGCTCTTCATCATCGAAGAGCGATAGGCCGGAGGTCGAGGCTGTGGGGGAGGCTATGGGTTCAACGGAGGTGCCGCCGGCGGACATCGGCGTGGGTGAGGTCCGGGATTTGCCTTCGGGGGCTGTCCCGGAGGTAGGGGGGAGTGTGATAGGCTATACACGTAAGAGGAGGCATGGGGATCGACCGGTGGTGGCCGAGGAGGTGGTTTCGGGGGTCGGGGGATCGGTTGAGGGTGTGATGGAGGGAGGGGCCGAGGCTGAGGGGGTAAGTGAGAGTGAGAGGGCGTCATTGGTCGCCATTATTGGGATGTTGGATAGGGGGGCCATAGAGGCCAGGGCAGCAGAGGAGGAGAGAAGGGCCATGGGTGTTTTCGAGGGCTTAGCCTCCGGTGCGGCGGGCACGGAGGTTGGAGAGGCCGATGTTGGGGAGGAGGCCGGGGAGGCCGTGGGTGTGGGCATGGGGGCCGCGGAGGCCGGTGTTGGTGTTGGGGTCGAGGCCGAGGAGGCCGTTTTTGAGGAGGACGAGGAGGGGGATGACGACGGGATGGATGATCCCGACGAGGCTGAGGTGGACGTTCCTGGGTCCACACGGGCCATGGTATGTGCCTAACCTTTTAGTCTTAGCCTTTTATTTATGTGTGCATGTGATATTTATATATGTGTGTTTCTAATAGCATGAATAGGTAATAGTGGGTGATATATGTTTCTAATATGCATGCTAGCATGTATAGTTAGATCACGGTGGGATAATAAGCATGCGAATATGGGTTTTGTGTTGGAAAAAGAAGGGGACAGTTTTTCATATGTGCATCCATGTTTGTCGTATACGGGAAAGGAAATGACACGCCTTAGCATGCTTGCATGTGGTGGCTTTTGTATGCATATATATTTTTCAGAATACATATTTTCATGTGTATTCGATCATGGTGGAGTAAGAGACAGTAAGTGTATGCAATTTACGGGTCTAAGCTCCTTTACATGCTTGGGGTGGGTTCGTGAGAGGTGTATAATAATGCTAGACGGTAAAATAGAGAAGGCATGCAAGTAATGACCATGGTGGGATAAGAAGGTATAACAGGTACTCATATGAAACGTGTTTTGTGAATAATTGAAGGTGGGCCTACGCGTGAAGTCTTCTATTTTTCATGCTTTTGTTTTAGCAAACGAAAGCTTATCTTGCTAAGCATGGTTTCTAAATGAATTTGTAGACTTGGATTCTTACCTCTCTACTACTTTTAAACTAACCGATGTTCCCTTCGTTTGTTTTGTAGAGACCGAACCGTATTCGGGCTCTGTGGCATGGGACGAAGAGGTGGTACGATGCCTTGGGGCAGGAGGAGAGGGGCTTGGTGGATGGAGCGGGCTTCCGTTCCTTCTTCCTGAACGAGCCATTCCACGTTCACTGTCCTTACGTGGAGGCTTTGGCCGAGAGGTGGGATCCGGAGGGTTGTGCTTTCATTCTCCCCGCTGGTGCTGTCATGCCGACGCTCGAGGACGTTTATCTGATCACCGGCTTTCCGGTGTCAGGGGAGGCAGTGATAGCGGCCACCCTTGCTGACTATAAGGCACTTTTCCAGGAGTTGATTGGGGAATGGGACTATGTGGAGCGTGTGAAGACACTGAACCGGATCCCCCTTGGACATTTGTCGAGGCAATATGGCCTTGGCTCCTTTACAGAGCGTCAGAAGGGCGAAGTTGCAGCTAGCTTCGAGAGGCGGCGGGCGATGATCGAGGCGAGCGAGGTGGCCGCTTGCCCACAGAGGGCACGGAGGGAGTTGAGAGCGTTCTTCCTCTACTTCTTCGGCCGGGTTCTCTTCTCGACGGCCTCTGACAAGGTTTCCTCGAACTCTCTCTTGCTTTTGAGGGACCTGGAGGGCATGGGGCGATACGCCTGGGGAGCGGCGATGCTTGCCCATCTCTTCGCGGAGCTCTCGAAGAAGGTCAAGAGGGCCGGAGGAAAGAACCTTGGTGGTTTTGCTCCCTTTCTCCAGGTATGTGTGAGTAGAGGATGTTTTCTTTACCGGTTCGACTCGTTTGACTTTGATGGTTCCCATCTTTGTTTGGGCAGGTCTTTGGGTATGAGCATTTTGCGATTGACCGCCCAGCCTTGGTGCCTTTTGATCGTGTTCTCCCTTGGGCCTTGAGATGGGCACCCCGGGGATCTTCACGCTTGTATCACCTCGCTCAGTTCCGGGAGGCCTTCCGTGTCTTGACGGAGGAAGAGGTATAAAACTTTCTTCTTCGAGTTTTATTCGGCTTGTATTTGGTTTTCTTTTGACTAAGCGCTCTTCCTATCTTTTGATGCTTTATAGATGACGTGGAGGCCCTATACGGAGGAGGAGGCCCCTGAGGAGTTGTCGCGGGATGTCTGGCTGATCTACTTTAATGAGGTCGTGTTCCATGCGATCAGCCGGGTTGTCCGCCAGCTTGGGTACCACCAGTGGGTGCCCGATCTTCTGCCGCGGCGCCCCTCGATTCCGGTGGCCGGGATTCCTCGGGACACGAATCTCCCGAGGAATTACGCTACGTACATGGCAGGATGGATGGGTCGAGGCGTCTTAGTGGAGCGTCGTCCTGAGGTGACTTCGAGCGACGAATACCTAGCTTGGTATCATCGGGAGTATGCGGGTATCCTTGGGACGATGGAGGAGGAGATCCCGGATGCCTACGTAAGTTTGGAAGCTCTCCTTCTCTTCTTCGTTCTGTTTTGCTTGAATATTTTCTGAGTGGTGTTTGCTTTTGTAGGTTGAGTTGAATGAGATGGAGAAGAGGCTCAAGGCCGCCAATGAGCACCTCCAAGCGCGAGCTAGGCAGATAGAGGCGTTGCGGGTTCAGAGAGGACGCTTGCAGGACCAGGTCCGGGTCCTTGAGGCTCAGGTGGATGCTTTGTCGAGAGCAAGGGCTGACGGTGCTTCCTCTTCTTCCGCCCCTCCTTCTTCCATGATTTCCGAGCGAGAGCTCGAACTAACGAGGGAGCTAGATGCGGCCCGGAGCGAGTTGACGGCCACACGGATGGAGTTGGGACAGGCGAGGGGCAGGGCTTCTCGGGCTGATGAGGAGGCGGAGGTCCATGGTGGCTTCGAGAGAGGAGGGGTTCATCACCCTAGGCCGTGAGAGGGACTCCCTCCAGATGAGGGTGTCGGAGTTGGAGGCTTCGGCAAGTGTTCCCGGGGGTTTGATGGGGGACTTGGTTCGTTCTCTCCAGGCAGCCGGGGATAGGGATCGAGAGGCGCTCAGGGCATCGGAGGCGAGGGCGCGGGAGTTGGAGGAGAGGTTGAGGGCCGCCGAGGATCGGGCCAGAGGGGCAGATAGTCGCCTCCAACAGAGATTGGAGAGGAGAGACAGAGACATGCAGCAGGTCCGTCTTTGGGAGGCGACTATGAGGGGGAAATTGGTTGGAGGGGGCTCTATGACCGAGGCGGACCTCGATCTTCTTCCACTTGAGCCTGACCATTCTCTCTCGGCTTCCTTGGCTACCGGGGCCACCCTCAGCCGTGCCTCTCGTCCTTCGGTGTCTCGGAGTCGTGGGATATACGCCAGGGCCGCGTCTTCGGTTCGAGAGACTCCTGCCGCTCCCGATGCTCCAGAGGTTCAGTCTTCTCCTCATCCACCGCTCCCTTCTCAGCCAAGTCAGGACGTTCCTCCTACTCAGCCTCCAGCGGATGACGATACGGCGAGGTATAGCTTCTTTGTGTCTTGGTTTTAAGTAGAAGAATAGTATATATGCGATGAATTCATGCTTTTCTTCTTTTATTTTTGGTTTTAGGTGATATTTCGGTGAGGTATAGCTCAAGACTTCGGAGTTTGGAGCGTTTCAAAGGAAAAATATCCTCTTTTATGCTGTCTCTTAGGTTTAGAAAAACAGTCTATGTTTGTAGTTTTGGTGGGACAATTTAATTTCTCGTTTTATATGCATGGTTTAGAATAATTTAGCATGGATGTTTAGATGTTTAAAGAGCTCCCTTTATTTAGAAAATGAGTATTTCGTGGATGGGTGATTTTGGTGTTTTTATACTTTTAATTCATGGATGGGTGTAGGGTTTTGATTATATATTTGTTTTAGCATGGTATTTATACAGGTTTTGTGTATGAATATGTGTATGAAATGTGTACATGCAGGTTTTGGAAAGAACTGATCTCAATAGGTAAAGAAGTGTTGAAGAGTTGATCGAATACGGACCGACACAGCTGAAATAGGTGCAGGCATGGGGCGGCTAGTGTAAACTAGCCTCCCAGTGAGGGGCGGCTAGTTGTGTTTAGCCGCCCCCTGCCTGGGGCTTCCTCACCTGAAACAAAGGGCAGGGGCGGCTAGTCGAGTTTAGCCGCCCCCTGCCTGGGGCAATTTGGTTCTGCTGCTCTTGTCTGCTGCTGCTGCCGAAAGTCTTCGTGACCGTTTCAACCTTCGAGACCTACAAAAACATCCCTTCCATGGACCAAGTGTTAAATCTGTCCGGATTGCGCCCCTGCATTGACTTTCGAGCTCTTTCTTGTTTGAATTGTCAAGGGCTACAATCCATCTTAAGGTGAAATGGAAAAAGATAATGCGAGAAGATAAAGTGCGGGAGACCATGCTTTAGTATGCAAGGAAGGGATTCCAAGTGCGTGAGTGAAGAAAACTTTTAAGTATGTGTAAAAGGTGGGACAATTTCTTCTCAGGCATGTGCGGCAAGGGCACGAAATGAGTGGGGACAATTTTAATATTCGTCGGGGCAATTTTCATATGAGTGGGGACAATTTTAATATGAGTGGGGACAATTTTCCAAGAAAATCGGATGCCAAGGTGTTTTGGAAAAGAAAAATGCAAGCTTATGCGTAAGTATAGTTGGCATAAGGCTGCATTTTAGTTCTTCAATGGTTTCTTACGTGAGAGGGTAATGTTCTCGATTTTCTGAAGTAAAAGATGCCATCAAGTCCCTGTGGAGGAGCCCTTGTGGTCACCCATGTCCAAACCAGGATTGTATTTGAACGGTATAAGCCTTAGGTGTCGATTTTTCTAGGTTCATGGGTTTCAAATGCTTAATCGTATTATTCTAAACATGCTGAAAAATCCATGAGTGTACCAAGAGTCGAGTCAAATAAGCTTCCCTTGGATAAGCAAGTTTCTAAGTGAACTCATGTGAGTGTGTGTAGTTGTAAATCTGGACATGATCTATCTTTGGTCGAAATTTCGCATTTCCCGGCAGACGTAGTTCAATTTATAATCCCATTGCGAAATTAAAAATGGGGAGGGGGAAATGGGGTAAGAGAAATATCTTCCTTTCGGGCAATATTTTAGAATTGACCCAGTCTAGCATATGTCTTACTTTCTAGGTCCCTCTGGCTTTCTTCTTTTTACCACTTCTTTATTTTGAGTGGAAAGTACAGTCCATTGTTTAGATGTGTACTGGTATAGCCGTTGTCTAGCGTATACCGTGCGTAAAGGCGTGAAAGCCTGGTAAAATAGAGAGTTTAACCCGTTCACTTGGGTGTTATTTTTCTTTTGTTGGCCTCTCATTGCCTGATTTTTTTTTATTTGAGGGGGGGGCTCTTCTGTTTTTCACCCCGATTCTTTTCATGCTTCCCCTCTAGAAGTGTTTGTATAGTGCCAGAGCAAGTTTTGGGACATATGCCAGGTCTAGGTAACTCCTCATTTTGACCTAGGGTTAATACGAGTGGGGCGGAAATAAGGGATGTTTTTGCTTTGGGGGTTTTAAATTGTCCCAGTTTACGGGGTAGGCAATTTCTCTTCTTTCAGGTGAATCTAGTCCAGTTATACGTGTGTGAAGGAAACGGCATGATTTGGCGGAGATGTGTTCAAATAGATACGAGTTTATCTTTGAGAGTCTTATAATTCTATCATCAAGTACTAAACGCTGGAAATCGCAGGAAGGAAGAATAATAGTTCTTAAGTATTGAAAGCTATTCATGCATGGAATTTCTTTAGATAAAGTGCATTCCACGAACCTGGAACCTCGACTCCTTCGACATCTACCAGGCGGTAGGCATTCCCGGAATAGGTATGGGTGATCACATAGGGTCTCTCCCATGTGGGTTGCAACTTTCCTCTTGGGTGAGGCTATCCTGATGGCATTATTTGCCTGAGTACTAATTCCCCGATTTCAAATTTTCTTTTTATTACCTTCTTTTCAAATGCCCTTTCCACCCTTCTTTAGTAGGCCTGGGCATGGTCTGCCGCTCTTAATCAGATAACCGCCCGGAGAATTGTTCCTGAGCCGCCTGACTGCTTCTCAGAAAAGACGGGGTTTGTTTGTGATCGCCACCTGCTTTCTCAAAAAGCAGGAAAAGTTGGTGTTGCTGTTGATCGCTTTCGCGGGGCAGTTTGGGTGGGTTCTCCTATCTGGGACACAGATATACCGTACACAGAGGTGAAAAACAGGAATCCTATCCTGCTTCAGGGGCTTGACTAGAGGAGTCTTGGTTCGAGGGGGACTGAAAAAAGGTTAGGAGGGGGTCGGCTAGTGAGAATTAGCCGCCTGGTAGGGGACGGTTGGTTGGGACTAGCCGTCTGGTACCTGGTTCTTGGTTTTCTGGATTTGGGCAGAACCTAGGTAGGGAAGTATTTTGGCTTTGGCTAGGGTGGTAGTAGTGAGGATTGAAAGTGGTGTTGATGGTTTCCTCTTCTAGATTTGGACAACACCTAGGTAGGAATTTGGATTTGTTTGGGTAGGGCTAAAAGTGGTTTAGGACAATGGTTTAGAAGGGGGGTTTATGGAGAGTGGAATTTGGTGGGGAATGGGTTTCCTTCTCTCAACTAAGGCTCTCTCTCCCTCTCTCTCTCTTTCTCTCTAACACACACTTTGAAAATGAAAATGTTGAAATAAAAATTGCCACACCTTTGGTTCTCACCCTAACCCCTCCTTTTATAGTAGAAAAGGGTGCATGGGATTATTCTTTGGGCAATAGCATGGGTTGGGTAAGAAGGTGTGGCCAAGTAACCATCATTGCAAAAAGACGCACTCTATGGTCCATTGGGTAATAGCAAGGGTTGGACAAAATGGTGAGGCTAAGTAACTTCACACCTAAGTAAAGTTGTTTTATGCTTTATGAATGAGTCCATATGCGAGTCGGCTACCCTAATTTAATCGCCCGGGCAGGGATGGCTAGTTGTAGTTAGCCGCCCAGGGAGGGGTGGCTAGTTAGAAGATGTCGCTGATATGATGACCTGCCAAACGTCTAATCTCTGACAAGCGGTGGCTTGAGGCGGTTAATAAGATTGAACCGTTAGAGAAGGGGCGGCTAATTAGAATAAACCGCCACAATCATCAACATTAAATGCTGTTTTATGTCCCATCTAAGGGAAGGGGTTGGGGGCGGTTAAGGGGCAGCAAGTTGAAACTAGCCGTCAAAGCAGGGGCAGCTACTTTCAACTAGCCGCCCAGCTTCTGGTCACTTAATTTTTCTAATTGTTGTGGCCAGGGTTTCTCCTTTTGTTCATTTAATTCTCTAAAGTAGTTTTCTATTTGATCCAAATGTGGTCATTTAAAAATGTTACTTGAAGTAATTTTCTTCTATTTGGACGGTCAAAATTGGGGTATCTATAATTGCCCCTCATCGGACGCAGTCTTTGTGCGAAGCGAGAAGACTCGATCGATGATAAGGAGAAAGAGACCCCTATTTTGACTGGCCCGACCTTCAAGAAGTCTTGATCTCATGACCAATACAATTCAGGGAGATGATTTAGACTGTCAGAGGCTAGGTCTTGAGTAGAATTTTCAACCGAAAGAATGATCCAGGTGGAAGGTGGGAAAAGTAAAATGGTTAGTGATCCAACCCACGGTTGGGGTTCTTAACTATCGTGCACGGAGCAGCCCTGCATCAGTTTCCTCGTGCCTACCGTTCCCATGCTTGGAAAAACTCAGCAAGGAGGGGATATCGCCGACAGAAAGGAAGTAAACTAGATTTTGAGTTGGTGAATTGGATCATCCAAAGGATAAAAATTCTGAAAAATAACCAGAACTGAGGAAATTCAAGTTGAATGGTACTGGTAAGGTGATAAGACTTCAAGTGAGTTATGTTTTAATCAAGTAGAATTTTTGAATTTAACCAAGACATGGCTGTGGTTGTAGAAAACTTTAGAATTTGAGTTTGATTGGGATACTGGTAGGTAGTGCATGCATTTTTGATAGAACAAAACTTTGTTCAAAAGGGATGCCCTGCATACATAGCATCATGGTGGGATTTAAACAAGCATGTTTTATATTTCTGAATGTAAATGTGAGCATGTATTTTTAGAAAGGATTGTTTATGCATGCGTGTGATGTGATTTGTTTGGAATAGCATGAATTTGAAAGTTTGGATGTATTATCATTGTGGGATTGCATGCATGTGATGTGATTTGTTTGGAGCATAACATCCAAGTTAAAAGAAGGGCAACTTTCTATGCATTTCATCATGGTGGTATTGAGTTTATCACATGCGTGTTGTGACATGTATGAAGGTAAAATGTGTTGTGTGATGTCAAGAAAAGAGAGGTTGAAGTAGTTTTTCTTGAGAAGCATAAAGGAGCAATTTGTAAATGAGCATGGGTGAGAATTTTGATGGTCAAGTATTAAGATGGATGCTAAGTCATGCATTAATGTCAGAAAGGGGAGAAATTTTAATCATTCTAATCAAGACATGTTGATAATCTAAGGGAGAGCACCTTGTGATTCACCCATGTCCAGCACAAGACATTGGGGTGAATTTCCAAGTGGAGTAGTTTTCAAATATTTGATCATGTTACTCTAAACATGCTGAAAACTCTATGAACGTGCCAAGAATCAAACATAATAAGCATCCCTCAGATATGCAAGACTTTAAATAGACTCATGTGAGAGTGTGTGCTATTGTAAATGTAAGGAAAGGTACACCCTTTGTTGAAATTTCGCCTAGCCAACAGACTTGGTTTAATTGAATCATGGTTGGAAAAGAGTGGGTGAATGGGGATGAGAGTAATATCTTCTTTGAATTACAAAATTGCCCCAGTCCTAGCATAAATCTTACTTCACTAGGTCCCTCTGGCTTTCTTCTTTTTATCACTTCTTTTTGCCTTTTGAGTAGAAAGTATAGCCCACAGGGCATATACTAAATTTTTTGAGCTTTTGGACTAAATTTAGAGAGTCTCACCCACTTTGGGGTGTAACTTTTGGTCTCTCATGGCTTTTGAGGGGGGGGGGCATTTCTATTTTTTACCCCTGTTCTTTTCTGTTTCCCCTTTTCTTTTTCTTTTTTCTTTTTTTAGAAGTGTTTGTATAGTGCCAGAGCCAGTTTTGAGACGTATGCTAGGTCTGGGGTATATTTCTTGTGAATCTTAGTTGACACGAAGTTAGAGAAAAACAAGGGAAAGATAATCCAAAAAAAAATTAAAAAAATTAAAATTAACAATTGCCCCAGTCTATGGCGCAAGCAATTTACCCTTTTATCAGGTGAACCAAGCCTTAAATTGTACTAGTGTAGTGGATGTGGCATGATTGGCGGGTATGAGTCTAAGTAAAATGCAAGTCATCTTCAGGATTTTTAAATATTGTCATTAAGCACTAAACGCTGGAATTCACAGTAAGGAAGAGTAAAATTTCTCAAATACTAAAATTATGCATAGAATTTCTTCTGGTAAAGTGCATACCACCGACCTGAAATCTCACCCCCTTCAGTGTTTACCAAGTGGTAGGCATTCCAAGAATAGGCATGAGTGATCACATAGCGTCCTTCCCATGTTGGTTGTAATTTTTCCTTGGATGGAGTTGTCTTGATGGCCTGATTATTTTGGACACCATCTCCCTAATTTCCTTTCATTTTTCTTGTACCCCTTTTATTGGTTTATATATTTTTAAAAACTTAAAAATGAAGGGCATAATTGAAATAAACTAAATATATATAAGGGACTTTTTTGTTTTGTTTTTGTTTTGATGAAAGCTTTTAAGTGCATGCATAATAAGTGAAATAAACAAACTTTGTAAATGAAATTTCTTTTATTTTTGAGCTTTTAACATATTCAAATTTTTTTGGATTTTGAATTTAAAGAAAGCAGTAAACAAACAACATGCTGCAAGGGAAAATAGTGTACAGTGCTGGAGGATGGCCTCCACAAAATGATGGTGCAGGATGAGTCCTCTATGGAGGATCAAATTGAAGCAGTTTTAAAGAAACACTGCTTGAATGATGTCGGAAGCGTGAGTGACGCTTGATCTACCATAGATCCTCAGCAGAAAGAGAACGATCCCTCAAAGAGAGCTTAGTTAACAAAGATGTGGACATCGAAAAGTAGGTCGTGGAGGCGACTACTGATTGAACAGGTGCAAGGGAGCACAGTTCAACATAATGCTGAGACCCTAATGATGGTGGGGGTAAAGACTCCTCAATTGGTGCAATTAGGGGCATATGGATCAGATCAGAAATAATTGATTTGGATATGGCGGGGGAATCCGGTGGGAGCTCCTCAGACAGATGGGACGACAAGTCGAATGGATTTGGCAATTGGGATAACTCGATGGGCGACACCTCTACGTTCGGTCTTCCCTTTGGGTTTCCTTAAATTTCGAGGACTAAATTTCCTAAGGGGGGAGAATGTTAGGCCTGTGTCATTTAGAGTCCTAATTTCGATCAGAGTCGCTAAAAATTTTGGTTTTTAGCTATCTGCTGGGGTTGGAGGACTCTGATTGAAGATATAACTGCATATTATGGGTCCTGGTACTGTTTAGTACTGCCCATAAAATTTTCGTTTAATTCCGATAACGGTTTTGGAATTATGCAGTTTCGGATTGGTATTTGGATTTGATTTTGTTAAAATCCAAGATGAAGAGATAAAAATCCGATATTATTACGAGATGTTCAGTTTTGAGATAGCTTCCATATAGAAGTGGAATTGGATCAACTGGATTCGTATATCAAAAGATATGGGTATTTTTCCGAGTATACCCCGAAGTTGAGAAATCCAGGCAGCAGCCCTGTAAGATGTTTAGCCTAGATTTTGAAATGTCTGGAGGGGTTATTTGATCTAGGTGTAAACATGAAAGCTGTAGATAATCCTCTTAGCTTTCCAATGCCACCGGAATCGTGCAATTTGGAGCTGTATTGAGGAAGTTATGGTCGTTTAAGTGAAGGCTACGCAGAGATTTTAGTCCGAGGACGACTTGGTCTTTCAGCCCGACCTTGCCTATAAATAGGCCCCCAAATCCCACGACTTTAGCCTATTTTTTCACCCATTTTGGGTCTGGTCCAGCCCCCATTGTTGTGTGCTTTGGGAGGAGGAAGAGATGGTGATGGAGAAGAAGGAGCACAATGAAGAAGAAGGTGTGTTTATGTTGTTGTTGAAGTTGTTGATTCTTTCTTTCTCTTCCACATCCCTTCTCTTTTCCTTCCCCTCTCTAATCAGCCAGCCCCCCTTGTGTTTGTGTTTATGTCCCAATGAAGAAGAAGAAGAATGGGAAGCATAAAAGAGGTGGTGGTGGCAGTGGTGGTGATCGGGGTGGCCGAGGGTGCGCTTGTGAGCCCCTACGTCCCCCTTTCCTTCCCCCCTCTCCTTTGGTGAGTTTTCCCTCTTCTTTTGTTGGTTTTGGGCATGTGTGGTGGTGCTAGGGAGGGCATGCATGGGTGGTGTTTGAGTTTGGGTGCATGTGGGAGGCTTGGGGGAGGGCTTGGGCTGCTGGGCGCGCGCGGGAGGCTGTCCGCGCGCGTGCGCGCACTGGCAGGCGCGCAGGCTGGCGCAGGCGGGCGCGTACGCGCGGGCGTGCGCGCGCGCGTGTGCATACGCGCGGTAGCGCGCGGGGGTCGCGCCAGGGTGTGCGCGGGGGCACGCGCGAGCGCGCGCATGTCTGCGCGCGGTGGGCGCGTCTGCGCGCGGGGCCGCGCCCCGGGGCTCTCGGGGGTGCATGCGGTGCTGCCCGAGGCCGGTTTGGCCGTGCTGAGGGTCGGCACCCTCGAGTGGGTGTTCGGGGGGCTCGGGCACGCGTGCGTGCGTGCATGCTTGCGTGCGTTCGAGCCCGTTTGCGTGGATGTCTATGCCTTAGGCATCCTAATTGATTTTTATGTGTTTGCATGTGATTTTACTCATCATTTTGATACCCTTGACTTACAGATCTCGTCGGATGGGATGTGCGTCAACCCGGGTATCGGTGAGTGGTTTGATTCCAACCCTTCCGGGAGCGTTCGATGCACGTAGTCGTGCTTCGCGCTTCCATGGGGCTTTATTTGGACCCTAAATATGCTAGATATTATGCATGCTAGGTTGTATAGCTCGTATATTGTGTAGAACCCCTATTCTACCGTATACTTGCCTATGTATTGTATAGAATATGTCATGACTTAGGTAATTTTGATTGAATGAATACCCCTATTTATCAAGCATGTTTAACTTGGGTTAATAACGGGGTGTATGCGTAATATTCCTAATTTAGTACTTAAGGGTGTGGTATAGTTGTTGCACCCATCTGTTGGGGTAAAACTATAACCAGCTCAAGAGAGGATGAGGCATTCCCTCTCTCTCGCCCTCCCTCTTTTCGCGAACCGAGTGAGTAGATGTAGTTCCTACTTGACTCGGGTTTGCTTGGAATTATTAGCATGCACCTATTGTTGCGCGGATCGCGCTTAACCTTTCCCCTCTAGGTTGGTGTCATCCAACGTATGTTAGGTTATAAGTTGTGTATTTGCCTGTTTGTCTTCGTGTATGCATGTTAAGTAAGCCACCCTTGGGTATTTATTGCATATTATGTATATGCCTATTTGGCCATGAGCCTTGTCTAATGAAATTAGACGAGTGTATGACCTCCTATGGGGTCATACCATGGCTTTCAAGCGCGATCCATGTAGCACAACTCATATTAATCTTTCAAGCATTCAAGTCTCAATAATTGAATCAACAACTTAAGTTGGTGGGTCGTGTGTCAACTCAAACCTACCACACCATATTAAATATTCTGAATGATTGGGGTTCCAATAGATGGAACAGTCACTTAAGCTATTAGGTCGGGTATCAACCCAACCCACTGCACCGTCACCCTCACCCTCGGGTGACATAGGACTATTGAAGCAAAAGAGGGTCAACTGGTCTACACCTTTCGTCATCCGGTAGCCCTCTCCCGAGTAGCCTCTACCTGGTAGCCTCCCATGACTGCTACCTCTACCGTATGGGCGCACCAACCAGCGTCATGAATAGTGTCTAGGAGCACCTCGCGGGACAACTATACCCGGGTAGCTTCAAAATGGAGGCAATGAAGGGGAGAGCACTTGATATACGCGGATATGATCCTCATGGATCCATCGTCGGTAAGGTTACGAATTCTCATGAATTCCCACCGGGGCGCATAACTCAGATGCGGGGAAGACAGGTGATTCGTAATGTCAATGCCACGGTATGACCCCATCAGAGGTCATGCACTTGCTTAATCTTATTAAGCAAGGTTCATGGCTCCATATATAAGATATATAGAGATATAGTATACAACTTATAAATAATGACACAAAGAATTAAGTCAAGGAAGTATACAATTAATGCTACAACAATATTGTAATATTGTCTAAGGCATGCTTGGGCTCATATGTATAATACATGGGTGTAATACTCTAGGGTACAAGTCTAACATGATAGAAAATTATTTAAAGTCACTACCATAGCCATGCCTTACTCATGCATACATGTAAACACTAACACATGGTTAACTGGGTGGAAAACATGCCCGAAATAGAACTATCCTAGCATGAGTCACGGTGTATGTATAGACATGGTAAACTAACAAGGGACACAGCACATAGACAGGTAAGGGTCCCTACGCATGGTACTAGAGTATGTGGTCCTAACATATTAAGTCTAATATGACATGGATGCAACCTAGCAAGATAAGCAATAAATTGCACACTTAAGAAGGCTAATATGTGGTTATGGTGCCCCAGGGGAGGGAAATCCACGTCTACGTGCATCGGACACCTCCCAACTGGGTTGGATCGACCCACTCACCGCAAACCGGGTCGTTGCGCGACCACTCGCCAAATTCTGCAAGACAAGGCATCCAAAAGGCTAAAAAGTGACACATATATTACAGATATAAATAAATATATAACATATAATTAATTAAAGATTTAATCATGGAAGCATTTAATAATATAATAACAAGGTTATAATATCATCTAAGGCATGCTTATATTTATACATTCTCATTTTTTGTTTAATTAAATTAAACTAGATGGGAACATGCATGGATCAAGGATATACTAACCTAGGTCATGGCATCTAGGCATGTATGGGCTCCTATACATGATACATGGAAGTATAACCCTAGCGTACAATGTCTAACATGGCTTGGGTGCTTCATAGCAAAACATGCAATAACATATACATGCAAATAAGATTAATATGCAGTTATGGTGCCCCAGGGGAGGGCAATGCACATCTATGTGCATTGAACGCCTCCCAACTGGGTTGGATCGACCCACTCACCGCAACCTGGGTCGTTGCGTGGCCGTTCGCCAAGATTTGCAAGACAATGACATCAAATTGGTGAGTATAACCACATAAAAATACTTAAAATTAACTAGAAATGCTAAAGACTCATATATGCACGCATACGGGCTCGCACGCATGCAAGTATGCACATACGTACGCACATCCGAGTGCCCCGGCACCTACCCGAGCCCTCGGATAGCCACACACGTGGCCCCCCGCACGTGCACGCACGTGTGCCCGCTAGTGCCCTACCGCGCGCCAAGGCGCCCAGCTCCGCGCACGTGCCCGCACGCCACTGATCCTTCTCACGCGCCCGCACGCCACGCCCGCCAGAGCGTTCCCCCTGCGCGCGCGTCTACATGTGCGGACAGACCCACGCGCGCGCCCAGGGTTCTTTAACCCTCCACCAGCCCCTCCCTCACCCCGAAACCCATACACCTAGCATGCATGACCTCCCTAACATCCCCCACAACAAGAAAATAAAAGAAATGGGAGGAGGAGAGCTTATCAAAGGAGAAGAAAGGAAGGGGAGATTCTTGGGGTGCTCTTGGTGCACCGAAACCATCACAACCACCACCACCACCACCGCCTCAGCCACTCCTCAAGCCTCTAATGGATGAAAAATAGGGGACAAAGGACATGAGAGGGAGCCAAAGAGAAGAGATTCAACAACAACATGAACAACTCTACCTTTTGTGCTGGTAAAACTTTATGTGCTCCTTCTCTTTAACTTCTTTCTTGATCTCCTCTTCAAGCACACATAACACACACTCACATACACACACACACGAAAAGAAAGGAAGGAAAATGAAATCCACGACTACAATGGGGGGTGAAGAGAAGGAAAGAAAAAGAAAAAGGGAGGAGGTGAACCTATGCTACCCTCACCTACACACCAAAAATAACCAAAGGATTTATTAATCCTTAAGCAATGGGGGGTGAGGTTACCTAAGGTCCCTATAACCACCAACTATTCCAATTACTATTCCACCAAACAAACCAGTAACGATCAAAACCCACATACAATTCAGAACTATATAATTTTTAAAACGTTACTAGAATTCGATGAAATTTTTATGGGTAGTACAAAATAATACCAGGACCCATAATATGCAGTTAAATTTTCAATCGGAGTACTCAAGCTCACGCAGATGGCTAAAAACCCAAATTTTAGCGTCTCCGATCGAAAAATAAAAAATAAAAAAATGGCTAGAAATGACCCAAATGAGTCCATTAGGCTAAAAAGTGACAAATATATAACAACTCCCAACCTCCGGAACAGCTCCCGAAGGCGTATTCCCAACCTCACCGACACCTGTGTCCACCAACGGCACCTCCGCCGCACCCATAGCCTCCCCCACGGCCTCCACCTCCGCCCTATCACTCTCCGATGATGAAGAGCTCGGGGTACGCTCGCCACAAGTCACCCGTGGTCGTTTTTCCTCGAAGCAATCGCCTTCAACCTCGTCATCCTCCTCGGTTTGAAAAGAAAAAGAAGAACCCAAACCTAGGGTTTTGAAATCGAAGGAAAAGGAAGGATCTAGGTCAAATTGGAGGAAGAGAAGGCAAAGAAAATCAAAGTTTTTTATTGTGAAATGAAGGAGTAATGGAGGGACAAAAACCATTTTGAACGCATTGGGAGACAGAGGGTCCCTTTTCGATTATAAGGGACCCAGTCGTGCGACGGCTGCTTGCTGTCGGTGTGTCGTCAGGAAGGCCTCCGAATGTCGATGGTGTCAGAGTGGATCCCGGCGGGGGTGCGCGGTGAGCGCGTGCGTGTGTGGGGGTTCTTCGGGGATTCAGATCGGGTGCGTGCCCTGGCGGGCTCGGTCGGATCGTCTTCTCGTAAGGGTGAGGGGTGTCGTTCCTGGTTGAGGCGCCCGATAGCGTCTCAAGAGGATTCAGGGGTTTGTGTGATCGCCACCTGCTTTTTCTAAAAGCAGGAAAAGGTTGGGTCGGATTTGATCGCCTACGTGGGGAGTTTGTGGGGTCTCCGCTCTGAGACACGGATATACCGTACACAGAGGTGAAAAACAGATAATCCTATTCTGCTTCCGGGGCTTGACTAAAGGAGTCTTGGGACAAAGGGGTGTAGATATGGGGTGTGGATAGGGGGTGTGGATAGGGGGCGGCTAGTTGTGTTTAGCCGTCGGCCAGGGGGCGGCTAGCTAGGGTTAGCCGTCCAGGGTCTGGGTTGGATTGGGCAGAACTTCGGTAGGGAATGGGTTTGGTTTTGGACAGAGGCTAAGCTAGGTTTAGCCCGGGTTTCTGGAGAGTGGGATGAGAGGGTATTTTATGTAGGGAATGGGTGTTTCTCTCACAAAAGGGGCTCTCTCTCTCTCTCTTGGGATTTCTAGTGGGGAAAGGGAATGTGAATTGTGGGATGTCGGTGTGGAATGGTTTCTTTGATGGATTTGTGATGTTTTTTTTTTGGGACCCCTCTATTTATAGTAAAAGAGAGGCAGGGAAATATCCCGAGGGTAATGGAGTGGGTTGGCTTCGATTGGACCTCTCATTAATTCTCTGGTTCTTCTGTCAGAGACCAGGTGAAGGGTGGCTAGTGCTACATAGCCGCCCATGACCTGCCAAACGTCCCATCTCTGACAAGCGGTGGCTTGGGTCGGTTACTTGGAGTGATCCGGCCGAGAGGGGGTGGCTAAAGGTCATGACCCGCCGCAATGATCAGCATTTAATGCTGCTTTATGTCCCATCCAGGGGACTGGTCCAAAGTCGGCCAGAGGGCAGTTAGTGGGGCGGCTAGTGTAAACTAGCCGCCTGGTATGGGGCGGCTAGTTAGGGCTAGCTGCCCCTTTCCAAGGACTTGGGGTTCTAGGGTTTTGGGTTTTTAGAGTTAGGGTTAGGGTTTCCGATTTAGGTTTAGGTTTAGGTTTAGGTCAGGGTTTCCGGTTTAGGTCAAGGCTAAGGTTTAAGGTTTCCGGTTTAGGTTTAGGTCGAGGCTAGGGTTTAGGGTTTCCGGTTTAGGTTTAGGTCTAGGCTAGGGTTAGGGTTTCCGGTTTACCGAACCTTTGGTTCTCTATTGGATGTCCAACTGTGGGATATTTCCGTGTGTTACTTGAAGTATTTCTGTCTCTCTGGACGGTCAAAATTGGGGTATCTACAATTGTCCCTCATCGGACGGAGTCTTTGTGCGAAGCAGGTAAGACTTTGACCGATGATAAGGAAAGAGACCCCTATTTTGGCCAGCCCGACCTTCAAGAAATTATGCCAACACGAACAGTACTATTCGGGGAGTTGATTTAGACTGTCAGAGGCTAGGTCTTGACTTTGAATTTTTAGCCTAAAGGATGATCCAGGTGGAAGGCGGGGAAAAGTAAATGGTGAGTAATCCAACCCGCGGTCGGGGTTCTTAGCTATCGTGCGCGGAGCAGCCCAGCGTCAGTTTCCTCGTGCCTACCGTTCCCGTGCTTGGGAAAACTCAGCAAGGAGGGGATATCGCCGACAGAAAGCAAGTAAAAGTTTGATTTGGGTGAATTGGATCATCTGAAGGATAAGAACTCTAGAAAAGAACCAGAACTGGAGAAATTCAAATTTGAGTGGTACTGAAAGTGCGGCGAAACTTCGGGAAAGTCGTGTTTGATCAAGTAATGTCTGAAAATAAACCAATACATGGCTGTTTGGTATGGAGAACCTTGGAATTTAGGGCTGAGAAGAGTTTGGAAAGGGGTTTTGAAGCAAAACAAAGAAACTGGGAGGGGCGGCTACTCGTGGGTAGCCGCCCCTCGACTGGGTCCCTTATAACCGAAAAGGGACCCTCTCTCTCTCTCCATACGTTTTAAACGGTTACTCTCTCTCTTCTTCTTCTTCTCTTCGGTTTCAAACTCAAGAACCCTGATTTCTTTGCCTTTTCTTCCTCCATTTCGACCTCAATCCTTCTCTCTTTCTCTTGATTTCGAAGCCCTAGGTTTGGGTTCTCCTTTTTCTTTTTCACACCGAGGAAGATGACGAGGTCGAAGGCGATTGTTTCGAGGGGAGAGCGACCACGGGTGGCTTGTGGAGAGCGTAGCCCGAGCTCTTCATCATCGAAGAGCGATAGGCCGGAGGTCGAGGCTGTGGGGGAGGCTATGGGTTCGACGGAGGTGCCGCCGGTGGACATCGGCGTGGGTGAGGTCCGGGATTTGCCTTCGGGGGCTGTCCCGGAGGTAGGGGGGAGTGTGATAGGCTATACACGTAAGAGGAGGCATGGGGATCGACCGGTGGTGGCCGAGGAGGTGGTTTCGGGGGTCGGGGGATCGGTTGAGGGTGTGATGGAGGGAGGGGCCGAGGCCGAGGGGGTAAGTGAGAGTGAGAGGGCGTCATTGGTCGCCATTATTGGGATGTTGGATAGGGGGGCCATAGAGGCCAGGGCAGCAGAGGAGGAGAGAAGGGCCATGGGTGTTTTCGAGGGCTTAGCCTCCGGTGCGGCGGGCACGGAGGTTGGAGAGGCCGATGTTGGGGAGGAGGCCGGGGAGGCCGTGGGTGTGGGCATGGGGGCCGCAGAGGCCGGTGTTGGTGTTGGGGTCGAGGCCGAGGAGGCCGTTTTTGAGGAGGACGAGGAGGGGGATGACGACGGGATGGATGATCCCGACGAGGCTGAGGTGGACGTTCCTGGGTCCACACGGGCCATGGTATGTGCCTAACCTTTTAGTCTTAGCCTTTTATTTATGTGTGCATGTGATATTTATATATGTGTGTTTCTAATAGCATGAATAGGTAATAGTGGGTGATATATGTTTCTAATATGCATGCTAGCATGTATAGTTAGATCACGGTGGGATAATAAGCATGCGAATATGGGTTTTGTGTTGGAAAAAGAAGGGGACAGTTTTTCATATGTGCATCCATGTTTGTCGTATACGGGAAAGGAAATGACACGCCTTAGCATGCTTGCATGTGGTGGCTTTTGTATGCATATATATTTTTCAGAATACATATTTTCATGTGTATTCGATCATGGTGGAGTAAGAGACAGTAAGTGTATGCAATTTACGGGTCTAAGCTCCTTTACATGCTTGGGGTGGGTTCGTGAGAGGTGTATAATAATGCTAGACGGTAAAATAGAGAAGGTATGCAAGTAATGACCATGGTGGGATAAGAAGGTATAACAGGTACTCATATGAAACGTGTTTTGTGAATAATTGAAGGTGGGCCTACGCGTGAAGTCTTCTATTTTTCATGCTTTTGTTTTAGCAAACGAAAGCTTATCTTGCTAAGCATGGTTTCTAAATGAATTTGTAGACTTGGATTCTTACCTCTCGACTACTTTTAAACTAACCGATGTTCCCTTCGTTTGTTTTATAGAGACTGAACCGTATTCGGGCTCTGTGGCATGGGACGAAGAGGTGGTACGATGCCTTGGGGCAGGAGGAGAGGGGCTTGGTGGATGGAGCGGGCTTCCGTTCCTTCTTCCTGAACGAGCCATTCCACGTTCACTGTCCTTACGTGGAGGCTTTGGCCGAGAGGTGGGATCCGGAGGGTTGTGCTTTCATTCTCCCCGCTGGTGCTGTCATGCCGACGCTCGAGGACGTTTATCGGATCACCGGCTTTCCGGTGTCAGGGGTGGCAGTGATAGCGGCCACCCTTGCTGACTATAAGGCACTTTTCCAGGAGTTGATTGGGGAATGGGACTATGTGGAGCGTGTGAAGACACTGAACCGGATCCCCCTTGGA
Source organism: Acorus calamus (assembly GCA_030737845.1). Taxonomy (NCBI): domain Eukaryota; kingdom Viridiplantae; phylum Streptophyta; class Magnoliopsida; order Acorales; family Acoraceae; genus Acorus; species Acorus calamus. The sequence goes on from CM060872.1 coordinate 12,640,553, forward strand.
CATTTGTCGAGGCAATATGGCCTTGGCTCCTTTACAGAGCGTCAGAAGGGCGAAGTTGCAGCTAGCTTCGAGAGGCGACGGGCGATGATCGAGGCGAGCGAGGTGGCCGCTTGCCCACAGAGGGCATGGAGGGAGTTGAGAGCGTTCTTCCTCTACTTCTTCGGCCGGGTTCTCTTCTCGACGGCCTCTGACAAGGTTTCCTCGAACTCTCTCTTGCTTTTGAGGGACCTGGAGGGCATGGGGCGATACGCCTGGGGAGCGGCGATGCTTGCCCATCTCTTCGCGGAGCTCTCGAAGAAGGTCAAGAGGGCCGGAGGAAAGAACCTTGGTGGTTTTTCTCCCTTTCTCCAGGTATGTGTGAGTAGAGGATGTTTTCTTTACCGGTTCGACACGTTTGACTTTGATGGTTCCCATCTTTGTTTGGGCAGGTCTTTGGGTATGAGCATTTTGCGATTGACCGCCCAGCCTTGGTGCCTTTTGATCGTGTTCTCCCTTGGGCCTTGAGATGGGCACCCCAGGGATCTTCACGCTTGTATCACCTCGCTCAGTTTCGGGAGGCCTTCCGTGTCTTGACGGAGGAAGAGGTATAAAATTTTCTTCTTCGAGTTTTATTTGGCTTGTATTTGGTTTTCTTTTGACTAAGCGCTCTTCCTATCTTTTGATGCTTTATAGATGACGTGGAGGCCCTATACGGAGGAGGAGGCCCCTGAGGAGTTGTCGCGGGATGTCTGGCTGATCTACTTTAATGAGGTCGTGTTCCATGCGATCAGCCGGGTTGTCCGCCAGCTTGGGTACCACCAGTGGGTGCCCGATCTTCTGCCGCGGCGCCCCTCGATTCCGGTGGCCGGGATTCCTCGGGACACGAATCTCCCGAGGAATTACGCTACGTACATGGCAGGATGGATGGGTCGAGGCGTCTTAGTGGAGCGTCGTCCTGAGGTGACTTCGAGCGACGAATACCTAGCTTGGTATCATCGGGAGTATGCGGGTATCCTCGGGACGATGGAGGAGGAGATCCCGGATGCCTACGTAAGTTTGGAAGCTCTCCTTCTCTTCTTCGTTCTGTTTTGCTTGAATATTTTCTGAGTGGTGTTTGCTTTTGTAGGTTGAGTTGAATGAGATGGAGAAGAGGCTCAAGGCCGCCAATGAGCACCTCCAAGCGCGAGCTAGGCAGATAGAGGCATTGCGGGTTCAGAGAGGACGCTTGCAGGACCAGGTCCGGGTCCTCGAGGCTCAGGTGGATGCTTTGTCGAGAGCGAGGGCTGACGGTGCTTCCTCTTCTTCCGCCCCTCCTTCTTCCATGATTTCCGAGCGAGAGCTCGAACTAACGAGGGAGCTAGATGCGGCCCGGAGCGAGTTGACGGCCACACGGATGGAGTTGGGCCAGGCGAGGGGCAGGGCTTCTCGGGCTGAGGAGGAGGCGGAGGTCCATGGTGGCTTCGAGAGAGGAGGGGTTCATCACCCAAGGCCGTGAGAGGGACTCCCTCCAGATGAGGGTGTCGGAGTTGGAGGCTTCGGCAAATGTTCCCGGGGTTTGATGGGGGACTTGGTTCGTTCTCTCTAGGCGACCGGGGATAGGGATCGAGAGGCGCTCAGGGCATCGGAGGCGAGGGCGCGGGAGTTGGAGGAGAGGTTGAGGGCCGCCGAGGATCGGGCCAGAGGGGCAGAGAGTCGCCTCCGACAGAGATTGGAGAGGAGAGACAGAGACATGCAGCAGGTCCGTCTTTGGGAGGCGACTATGAGGGGGAAATTGGTTGGAGGGGGCTCTATGACCGAGGCGGACCTCGATCTTCTTCCACTTGAGCCTGACCATTCTCTCTCGGCTTCCTTGGCTACCGGGGCCACCCTCAGCCGTGCCTCTCGTCCTTCGGTGTCTCGGAGTCGTGGGATATACGCCAGGGCCGCGTCTTCGGTTCGAGAGACTCCTGCCGCTCCCGATGCTCCAGAGGTTCAGTCTTCTCCTCATCCACCGCTCCCTTCTCAGCCAAGTCAGGACGTTCCTCCTACTCAGCCTCCAGCGGATGACGATACGCCGAGGTATAGCTTCTTTGTGTCTTGGTTTTAAGTTGAAGAATAGTATATATGCGATGAATTCATGCTTTTCTTCTTTTATTTTTGGTTTTAGGTGATATTTAGGTGAGGTATAGCTCAAGACTTCGGAGTTTGGAGCGTTTCAAAGGAAAAATATCCTCTTTTATGCTGTCTCTTAGGTTTAGAAAAACAGTCTATGTTTGTAGTTTTGGTGGGACAATTTAATTTCTCGTTTTATATGCATGGTTTAGAATAATTTAGCATGGATGTTTAGATGTTTAAAGAGCTCCCTTTATTTAGAAAATGAGTATTTCGTGGATGGGTGATTTTGGTGTTTTTATACTTTTAATTCATGGATGGGTGTAGGGTTTTGATTATATATTTGTTTTAGCATGGTATTTATACAGGTTTTGTGTATGAATATGTGTATGAAATGTGTACATGCAGGTTTTGGAAAGAACTGATCTCAATAGGTAAAGAAGTGTTGAAGAGTTGATCGAATACGGACCGACACAGCTGAAATAGGTGCAGGCATGGGGCGGCTAGTGTAAACTAGCCTCCCAGTGAGGGGCGGCTAGTTGTGTTTAGCCGCCCCCTGCCTGGGGCTTCCTCACCTGAAACAAAGGGCAGGGGCGGCTAGTCGAGTTTAGCCGCCCCCTGCCTGGGGCAATTTGGTTTTGCTGCTCTTGTCTGCTGCTGCTGCCGAAAGTCTTCGTGACCGTTTCAACCTTCGAGACCTACAAAAACATCCCTTCCATGGACCAAGTGTTAAATCTGTCCGGATTGCGCCCCTGCATTGACTTTCGAGCTCTTTCTTGTTTGAATTGTCAAGGGCTACAATCCATCTTAAGGTGAAATGGAAAAAGATAATGCGAGAAGATAAAGTGCGGGAGACCATGCTTTAGTATGCAAGGAAGGGATTCCAAGTCATGAGTGAAGAAAACTTTTAAGTATGTGCAAAAGGTGGGACAATTTCTTCTCAGGCATGTGCGGCAAGGGCACGAAATGAGTGGGGACAATTTTAATATTCGTGGGGGCAATTTTCATATGAGTGGGGACAATTTTAATATGAGTGGGGACAATTTTCCAAGAAAATCGGATGCCAAGGTGTTTTGGAAAAGAAAAATGCAAGCTTATGCGTAAGTATAGTTGGCATAAGGCTGCATTTTAGTTCTTCAATGGTTTCTTACGTGAGAGGGTAATGTTCTCGATTTTCTGAAGTAAAAGATGCCATCAAGTCCCTGTGGAGGAGCCCTTGTGGTCACCCATGTCCAAACCAGGATTGTATTTGAACGGTATAAGCCTTAGGTGTCGATTTTTCTAGGTTCATGGGTTTCAAATGCTTAATCGTATTATTCTAAACATGCTAAAAAATCCATGAGTGTACCAAGAGTCGAGTCAAATAAGCTTCCCTTGGATAAGCAAGTTTCTAAGTGAACTCATGTGAGTGTGTGTAGTTGTAAATCTAGACATGATCTATCTTTGGTCGAAATTTCGCATTTCCCGGCAGACGTAGTTCAATTTATAATCCCATTGCGAAATTAAAAATGGGGAGGGGGAAATGGGGTAAGAGAAATATCTTCCTTTCGGGCAATATTTTAGAATTGACCCAGTCTAGCATATGTCTTACTTTCTAGGTCCCTCTGGCTTTCTTCTTTTTACCACTTCTTTATTTTGAGTGGAAAGTACAGTCCATTGTTTAGATGTGTACTGGTATAGCCGTTGTCTAGCGTATACCGTGCGTAAAGGCGTGAAAGCCTGTTAAAATAGAGAGTTTAACCCGTTCACTTGGGTGTTATTTTTCTTTTGTTGGCCTCTCATTGCCTGATTTTTTTTTATTTGAGGGGGGGGCTCTTCTGTTTTTCACCCCGATTCTTTTCATGCTTCCCCTCTAGAAGTGTTTGTATAGTGCCAGAGCAAGTTTTGGGACATATGCCAGGTCTAGGTAACTCCTCATTTTGACCTAGGGTTAATACGAGTGGGGCGGAAATAAGGGATGTTTTTGCTTTGGGGGTTTTAAATTGTCCCAGTCTACGGGGTAGGCAATTTCTCTTCTTTTAGGTGAATCTAGTCCAGTTATACGTGTGTGAAGGAAACGGCATGATTTGGCGGAGATGTGTTCAAATAGATACGAGTTTATCTTTGAGAGTCTTATAATTCTATCATCAAGTACTAAACGCTGGAAATCGCAGGAAGGAAGAATAATAGTTCTTAAGTATTGAAAGCTATTCATGCATGGAATTTCTTTAGATAAAGTGCATTCCACGAACCTGGAACCTCGACTCCTTCGGCATCTACCAGGCGGTAGGCATTCCCGGAATAGGTATGGGTGATCACATAGGGTCTCTCCCATGTGGGTTGCAACTTTCCTCTTGGGTGAGGCTATCCTGATGGCATTATTTGCTTGAGTACTAATTCCCCGATTTTAAATTTTCTTTTTATTACCTTCTTTTCAAATGTCCTTTCCACCCTTCTTTGGTAGGCCTGGGCATGGTCTGCCGCTCTTAATCTTTTCTCGTCTAGTAGTTCGAGGCATAGTAGGAGTGCCTCCCTCCTTTCCTCAATTTGGAGGTCTTCTTCTAGTACTATTCTTAAGGATGGGACGAGGATTTCGTAAGGTACTTCTGCTTCGGCCCCAAACGTGAGTGAATAGGGGGTTTGACCAGTGGGTGTCCTAATGGAGGTTCGGTATGCCTAGAGGGCGGCTACCAATTTATCAGGCCAATCGGTTGCCTTATGGGTTTCTACCGTTTTCTTTATAATTTTGAGCAAGGTTTTGTTGGTGGCCTCTACCTGTCCGTTCCCCTGTGGATAATATGGCGTGGAATGATGAAGTTCTATATGATGTTTATTGCATAGGTCTTGAAATTCTTGGGAGATGAACTGGGGACCATTGTCAGTTATAATTGCTTTGGGGGTACCGAACCGTGCAAGGATGTGGGTGCGGACAAAACGAGCCAGGGTAGAGCTTTTAATTACTACATAGGACTCGGCTTCAGCCCATTTGGTAAAGTATTCTGTAGCGGTGAGGATGAAAGCTTTTTGGGTAGTGTTTTCTATAGTGTCCCGGAATGGTCCTATCACATCTAATGCCCACATAGAGAAGGGCCATGGTGAAGTCATGGGATGTAAAGAAGATGCTGGTGCGTGTATTTTGTTGCCATGAGTTTGACACTGGATACAACGCTTAACGTATTTGTTGCAGTCCCCTTCAAGCGTGGGCCAATAGTAGCCCATTCTTAATACCTTTTTCGCTAGCATCTAGGCGTTGACGTGTCCTCCGCATACTCCGGAGTGAGCTTCTTCTACAATGGTATATGCTTCTTCGTCGTCCAAGCACCTAAGTAGTTCCCCATTGAAGGAGGCTCGGAAGAGTATCCCCCCTCGGAGGCAGTACTTGACTGCTATCCTTTTGACTATTTTCTGGTCGTTGCTGGTAGCGTAGCTTGGGAATGAACCGTTTTTAAGGTAGTTTCTACTATCAAAGTACCAGGGGTTTCCGTCGTCTATATCTCCTAGTTCAAGGGCTAGGATTTCCCTGGTACTAGCGTTTTTGTTGGCTCGGTTCATTTTTAGGAGACTTTGAGTTTTATAGTCACCGAGTTCGGTGGCAGGTGTTTCTAGTCTCTGGATAGTGACAGTTTCAGATGTCCTAGATAAGGGAAAGGTGAGCGATGAGGCTGAAGAGGCTAGAGAATCTGCAAGAATATTGCCGGTCCGGGGTATGAAAATGTGAGTAACCTCACGGAATTGTTTTAGCGGGACTATGGCTAGTTCTCTGTACGGCTTCAGTTTTGGGTCTCTAGTCTGATATTTTTTAAGAGTTTGGCGGATTACTAAGAGGGAGTCCCCAACGATGTCTAAATTTTTAGTTCCTAGGGCTAGGGCCGCCTTCAAACCTGCTATCAGGGCCTCGTATTCGGCAATATTGTTGGTGGCTTTAAACGTAAGCTGAAACGCTTGCGTGAAAATGACGCCTTCGGGGGAGATTAGTGCTATTCCTATTCCCTTTCCTTTTTGGTTGACCGCTCCGTCGAAGTATAGCGTCCATGTCTCTCTATCCTTTTCTTCAATAAGCGCAAATATTTCTTCGTCCGAGAAGTCAGTTTTTACTGGTTCGTAATCAGGGAGGGGTAGTTGAGCGAGGTGGTCAGCGATGGCTTGCCCTTTGATGGATTTTTGAGTGGCATACGTGATGTCAAACTCGTTTAACTGTTCTTGCCATCGGGCTAAGCGTCCAGTTAATACGGCTTTCTCGAATGGGAACCTTACTGGGTCCATTTTGGCAAAGTATTTGACTTTGTGGGCAAGAAAATAATGTCGCAATTTTTGAGAAGCCCATACTAATGCTAGACAAGTCTTTTCTGTAGGAGGGTAGGCTTTTTCGTACTCAATCAGGGTTTTACTTAGGTAGTAAATGGCCTTTTCCTTTCTTCCGATGTCGTAGTGTTGTGCAAGTACCGCACCAATGGCTTCCTTAGTTGCAGCTATATAGAGGAGCAGGGGTCGTCCGGGTACTGGAGCCGAAAGGACTGGGGGATTAAGAAGGTACGTTTTTAAATTATCAAAGGCCTTTTGGCATTCACTATCCCAATTAAACTTGACTCCTCCTTTCAACAGTTTGTAAAAGGGGCGACATCTTTCAGCGTGTTGCGAAATAAATCTCCTAATAAATTGCAACCTTCCTACAAGCCCCCTCAATTCTTTTAGGTTCTTAGGTGGGGGCATTTGGGCGATGGCTTTTGCCTTGGTCGGATCTATTTCTATTCCCCACTTACTTACCATGAATCCTAAAAGTTTCCCAGAGGAGACCCCAAAGCGACATTTCTTTGGATTCATCTTGAGTGAATATTCCCTGCATCTCTGTAACACTTGTCTAAGTATGTCTGCATGTCCTATTCGAGTCCTAGATTTGACTAAGATATCATCCACATATACTTCTACTAGCTTGTGCATCATATCATGGAATATTGAGGTCATAGCCCTTTGATATGTTGCACCCGCATTTTTGAGCCCGAAAGGCATCACTATGTAGCAGTAAGTTCCCCAGGGTGTTGTAAAGGAAGTCTTTTCTTGGTCTTTATCTGCCAGCCGGATGTGGTTGTATCCAGAAAAGCCATCCATGAATGAGAGCATCTCATATCCTGCCGTGTTGTCGACAAGGAGGTCAATATGTGGGAGTGGGAAGTCATCTTTTGGGCACGCTCGATTGAGGTCCCTGAAGTCGATGCATATCCGGATCTTCCCATCCTTCTAGGACACTGGAACAATATTTGCCACCCATTTTGGCTATAAAACTACCGGATAAATTTAACCTGGTGGAGTTTGTCTACCTCATCTTTGATTTTTAAAGCTACCTCGGGATGAAGGCGTCTCAGTTTTTGTTTTACTGGTTTTGCGTTTGGTTCTAAAATTAACTGATGTTCGACTAGCGAGGTATCGAGCCCGGGCATGTCCTTGTAAGACCACGCAAAGACGTCTTTATACTCGTGTAATATTTTAACCAGGCCCTCCCTCTCATTGTGATTTAGTCCTGCGCTAATTGAAATGACTTTGGGGTCAGTCTTTGTCCCTAGGTTTAGCTCCCCTACCTTCTCGTCTGCTTCTTCCGTCTTCTCATCGAACCTTTGAAGGCTCTGCTTGAATTCTTCAGATAGGTCCCCTTTTTCTTCATCGTCCTCATCACAGATTTCGAAGACTCCTAGACCATCGTTTGGGTTCTCTATGTTATCTAGGTCTGGTTCTTCTATAACTGCTATTGTTTCAAAATTTTCTAAACCTAACATCGTCCTGCCATACCAATTGAGACAGGAGTGGTGAACCTTAGAGCATTTGAATCAAGTTGATTACCCTCATTGACAGTGCTAGCCTCCTTTTTAAGTTGCATGGCTGCTTGTTCATCCCTTACTGATGTAAGATCTGTTGTAATAAGATTCACTTCCTGTCCAGTGAATTGAGTGATGAGCTTTAGAACATTTGGAGCAAATCTATTACCCATATTGATGGTGCTAGCCTCCTTTTCAGTTTGCATGGCTGCTTGTCAGAGATGGGACGTTTGGCAGGTCATGATGGGGGCGGCTACCAGGAAGTAGCCGCCCCATCCTGGGCGGCTAGTTGGAACTAGCCGCCCTTCACCTGGTCTCTGACAGAAGAACCAGAGAATTAATGAGGGGTCTAATCGAAGCCAACCCACTCCATTACCCTCAGGATATTTTCCTGCCTCTCTTTTACTATAAATAGAGGGGTCCCAAGCCCAAATACAACATGAACAAAATCCACAACAATCACCAATTCATCTTCATCACCAACCCACCATCCCCACTTGTTCAAACCCTTCCACCACTAGAAATCCCAAGAGATAGAGAGAGAGAGAGAGCCCCTTTTTTGAGAGAAACACCCATTCCCTACATAAAATACCCTCTCATCCCGCCCTCCAGAAACCAGGCTAAACCTAGCTTAGCCTCTGTCCAACGCAAAACCCATTTCCTACTGAAGTTCTGCCCAAACCAACCCAGACCCTGGACGGCTAACCCTAGCTAGCTTCCCCCTGGCCGACGGCTAAACACAACTAGCCGCCCCCCTATCCACACCCCATATCAACATCCCTTTGTCCCATAACTCCTTTAGTCAAGCCCGGAAGCATAATAGGATTACCTATTTTTCACCTCTGTGTACGGTATATCCGTGTCTCAGAGCGGAGACCCCACAAACTACCCACGTAGGCGATCAAATCCGACCCAAACCCTTTCCTGTTTTTAGAAAAAGCAGCTGGCGATCACAAAACCCCTTGAATCCTCTTGAACCGCTATCGGGCACCTCAACCAGGAACGACACCCTCACCCCTTCCGAAAGACGATCCGACCGAGCCCGCCAGGGCACGCATCCGATCCAAATTCCCGAAGAACCCCCACACACGCGGATTTTTCAACACCGACAAATCTGGCGATCACAGTGGGACCTCCCTCGTGAAAAACAACAAAAGGTAATCCTCTTCTGCCCCCTTTTACAAGCTTGACTAGAATGCTATCAACCCTCTAGGAAGGTTAGAGTTTCTCACTCCTTGAATTAAATCCTCTTCTACTGTGCATTATAACATCCTTTATTGCTTTGTAAGCCGCACACAGCTGCGCAATCCCTTACTGCTTTCGTAAGTCGCACACAGCTGCGCAATCCTCTACTACTTTCGTAAGTCGCACACAGCTGCGCAATACTTTACTGCTTTATTTACTGCTTTCAATCTGCATTCATCCCCACTCTACGTCATGGAATCCCACATAGAAGAGGAGATATTAGAGGAAAGGAATCACCAAGAGGGTCAGGCCACACAGTTCCTGACCCATCTAGAGGAAAGGATGGCTAGTCTAGGGTATCAAACGGTAGAGGACATGTTTCATGACCTCGCTGACTACCGTCATGCCAAGACCTCGAGACAGGAAACCCCTGTTGAAACCCCTAAATCCACTCCCAAAGCCCCATCCACACCCAGCTGCTCGGTCAATCTGAGCATTTTTTCATTCGCCCCCCTTTCCCCCGCAAATCTGAAATTTCCAGTTGTTTCCACCCCAGGCCCCTACCGGGCCACCCCAAACCCGGGACCACTAGGCAGCCCTCCCATGGGAGAAACACTGGACGAAACCATCCGAAGAATCCTCTCCGAGACTGGTCCCTCGGCCCCCAAACACATGTCTCTACATAACCTGAGACAAATCCCGTCAGTCCACCTACCGGAGGGATTCAAAATCCCCAAATTCCGCCGGTACAACGGTCGTGGAGACCCAGACATTCATTTAACTGCCTTTTATCTAGACGCACGCCCGTTTCTAGATAATCAACCTCTACTAGTGTTCCTCTTCTAGAAATCATTGGAAGGAGAAGCACTACAATGGTTCTCCACCCTCCCTGTAGATCACTTGTCGAATTTCTCGGTTGTAAGCGAGAAATTCTTGGGCCGCTACGGTTACCAGAGGATTTGGACCCCCTCTATTTCAGATTTAACCGTAGAGAGAATGAGGCCTAGGGAGGAATTCGAACAATACGTGTCTCGGTGGCGCACCCTTGTCCACCGAACCGGTCTGTAACTCACAGAATGTCAAGAAATTGACATGATGTTACAGAGCCTGAGTCCAGAGCTCCGTACGAGACTTTCGTACGGAGACTGCACTACGTATCAACTTCTGATTGACCGCCACAACAGGATTTCCCGTTGTGCAGCACCAGTAGTCCAAACCCAGTCCCCACCTATCAGCCATAGGGTTGGACAACCGCCTCGTAAGGCACAAACCCCCACGGTAGAGGGGATCATTAGCCAAGTATCGGCACTCTACCCGAACGGAGCGCGAGTTCCTGACCGAGGAACAACTCCGAGACAGTACACGCCCGGTTCATCCGGATGTGCACCGCCTCGGCAAGCAAATCAAAATTTTACCCCTCGATCAGTACCCGTCCCCATGCCAATACGACAAAACCCCACAGTCCAAAATTTCCCCCTCCAAAGCCCTATAATCCAGAGCCAAACTCAAACTCGGGCGCCCTTTTACTCTGCTCCCCCACGAGCACAAAATCCAACCCCTAGGCAACCCATGCGAAGCTCTTATAACGAAGCTAGACCTCCCGCATCCTATGACCAAAGACGAATGGGAAAGAGGGACTCTTACCCTCCCCTCCCAGAAACTTTAACTAGGATCTTTAGGGTGATGTTGGACACAACTAGTATCTCACTCCCCGACGCCAGGCCTTCACTACCCGGGGCCAGCACGGCGCGTTACCGTCAATATCATCAACAATATGGCCATACCGTAGAACAATGCATTGTTTTTCGGGACTTCGTTTATGATCTTAATGATGACAGGCGCCATGACTGGGCCATGATCAAAGGCCATCTGAGCCAGGGAAATCTCCAACCACCCAAGCCACTTGGCATATTAACTGACCCCTTGCCAGGTCACACCCAAGCCTCCACATCTAGAGCCCACGCGGTCAACATGATCAGGAGAGGGAGACAACCATCGCCACAACCAAGCAGCTCGGAAGATGCTACTGATGGCAGCCTATCCGAAGAGTCCGAGGAGGAAGAGCAGAACGAGCCCTTCCAGCTGAACCTCGATGACCATGACCTCGCCATACTCTATGGCGAAGAAGAAGACGCAGTTCTCGCCCTTCCCGCAGTCATCAACATCGAGTCCGACGAAAGCGGACTAGAAAACCCGGGAGGAGAAGAAGAAGAAGAGCCGTTTGAGGAGATCCCCGAAGGAGCTAGCGAAGGACCCGAAGGAGGGGAATGTACGTCGGATGATCTGCATCCGGACGACAACGGGTCCTCCAAGAGTACCGACACTGTCAATGGCCCCCGCCGCCCAATGACCATTTCATTCACTGACCAAGACCACCCGGATCCCATACTGCGAGTCTACCCCCTACACATCCGCGGACGACTCCAAATGTTGTGGATAAACAACATCTTTGTAGACCCAGGGTCAGGAATGAACATAATGACGTGCTCCACCTACCAAAAGATACCCGGATTAGGCCGTCCTCCCATCCACCCGGCCCACCATACTATTCAAGCTTTCAACCATACTGGGCCCGGAACATTCGAGTTATCTGTCGGCCCTCTTATCTGTGAGGTAGCCTGCTTCGTGGCCGACATCGACACAAGGTACCCATTGATGTTGGGGCGACCATGGTTAGACAGCATCCAAGCTATCTGTTCCCCCCAACACCATTGCCTTCGACTGCCCTTCTTAAGTCATATCCTGACAATCTGGGGAGAGGCGCGCCTCCAGTATGAGAACGAGAACAATTGGGCTTCACACTAGCCCTGCGACCGGGGAACGAGGACGAAGGTGATAGCACACCTGGGTCCCCTTACAACTATCCCTCAGAAGAAACGGCCAGGAACCCGCATCCACCAAGCAATCTTGCGGAGCCCAACTCGATCACATTCCTCCCCCATGAAGTCACCAAAGCCGGAGCGCGTTCCGCACCCCTCGCTATCACTGCCATTCTCGGGGGAAGGGAATTCCGGCACATTCTCATTGACACGGGAGCGGAAACTAACGTCCTTACATATTCCGCCTACCAAAAGCTAGAAGGCTGGGTTCCCAGATTGGAGCCCTCAGATGAATACATTTATGCTTTCGACAGCACACGCAAGAACGCTTGCGGACTGGTCACGCTCCCACTGAAGATCGGCCCAGTCTCCAATATCGTTAACTGCATGGTGATGAACATTCAATCGCCCCACCCTCTGATTGTTGGGAGGACATGGCTCAACAGCATCGAAGCCGTCTCATCCACCCGACACCAATGTCTTCGCTTCCCGTACCGTGGGAAAGTAATATCCATATGGGGAGAGGCGCGCTCTAATAATACTCAGGCCCGGAATTGGAGCGTCTGTGCCATGCGCATCCGGCTAGAGGTGCTTGCATGTTGGCAACCGGGCGCCACAGATGAAGAATTGCTCCATCAAGGGAGGCCCCTGAAGAGACTCAGGGAGGGAGAATTTGGGAACAGGGGACCCCCACCAGACATCAGCCGGCCATCAAAAACAAGCCGACCCGAGGAGGCAATACAAATTCAAGAACCAGGTACCGATCCTCCCGGGTAAGTTTTCAAATCCTGTACATAGTTTACAGCTTTCTTAAAAAAAAACCAAAAAAAGAAAACTCAAAATATTTGTTTACCAGCTTTCACTTCCAACTCAAACCCTGTACATATTTGTTTCCTGCTTTTATCACAACAAACGAAAAATCAAATATTTGTTTACCAGCTTCAGCTTTCATCGTTCTATACATGTCTGTTTTAAGCTTTCCGAAATATTTATCCATCAATTTTTGGCATCCTATGCAACTTTACTTCCATGTTATTCAAAAACTAAAAGTTTTGCTTCCAAATTTTTTTTTTCCATGCTTTCCTTCAAAACAAAAATATATTTTCCAAAGTTCTTTCCATGCTTTCCTTCAAAACAGAAATATATTCTCCAAAGTTCTTTCCATGCTTTCCTTCAAAACAAAAATGTTTTCCAAAGTTTCATACTTCCCTCCAAAACCAAAAAAAAAAATGTTTTTCAAAATGTTTTCTCATGTTTTGAAAAGCTTTATCTAAAGAAATTCCATGCATGAAAAGCACTTTATCTAAAGTTCCAGGTTCCAGGTTCCAGGTTCGTGGAATGCACTTTATCTAAAGAAATTCCATGCATGAAAAGCTTTCAATACTTAAGAACTATTATTCTTCCTTCCTGCGATTTCCAGCATTTAGTACTTGATGATAGAATTGTAAGACTCTCAAAGATAAACTCGTATCTATTTGAACACGTTTCCGCCAAATCATGTCATTCCCTTCACACACGTATAACTGGACTAGATTTGCCTGATAGAAGAAAAATTGCCTACCCTGTGGACTGGGACAATTTAAAAACTCCCCAAAGCAAAATATCCCTTATTTCCGCCCCACTCGTATTAACCTAGGTCAAAATGAGGAGTTACCCGGACCTAGCATATGTCCCAAAAACTGGTTCTGGCACTATATAAACACTTCTAGAGGGGAAGCATGAAAAGAATCGGGGTGAAAAATAGAAGAGCCCCCCCCCCCCCCCAAATCAAAACAAACAAAAACAAAAAAAAAAGCAAAAAAATAAAAAATCAGGCAAGGAGAGGCCAAACACCCAAGTGAACGGGTTAAACTCTCTATTTAGCAGGCTTTCACGCCTTTACGCACGGTATACGCTAAACAACGGCTATACCAGTACAGATCCAAACAATGGTTTGTACTTTCCACCCACAAATAAAGAAGTGGTAAAAAGAAGAAAGCCAGAGGGACCTAGGAAGTAAGACATGTGCTAGACTGGGACAATTCTAAAATATTGCCCGAAAGGAAGATATTACTCTTACCTCATTCACCCTCTCGCCTTTTATTTTTTTTGCAATGGGGGTTCAAAATTGGGCTATGTCCACCGGGAAAAGCGAAATTTTGACCAAGGGTAGATCACGTCTAGGTTTACACCTACACACACACTCACACGAGTTCACTTAGAAACTTGCCTATCCAAAGGAAGCTTATTTGACTTGACTCTTGGTACATTCATGGATTTTTCAGCATGTTTAGAATAATACAATTAAGCATTTGAGAACCATGAACCTAGGAAAATCGACGCCTAAGGCTTATACCTCTCAAATACAATCCTAGTTTGGACATGAGTGACCACAAGGGCTCCTCCACGGGGACTTGATGGTGTCTTTTACTTATGAAAATCAAGAACAATGCCCTCTCACCTAAAAAGGTCATTGAAGAACTAAAATGCCCCCTTATGCCACTTATACTTACGCATAAGCTTGCATTTTCCTTTTCCAAAACACCTTGGCATCCGATTTTCTTGAAACATTAAAGTTAACCCCCCCCCCCGAAATATTAGAATTATCCCCACTCATATGAGAATTGTCCCCACGATATTTAAAATTATCCCCACTCATATGAGAATTGTCCCCACTCACCTCATGCCCTTCCGCACATGCGTGAGAAGAAATTGTCCCCACCTCCTACACATAAGTTCTTCTTCACTCACGCACTTGGAATCCCTTCCTTGCGCACTAAAGCCTGGTCTCCCACACTTTACTTTCTCGCATTTATATTTCCATTCCGCCTTAAGATGGATTGTAGCCCTTGACAATTCAAGCAAGAAGGGCTCGAAAGTCAGTGCAGGGGCGCAATCTGGACGGATTGAACACTTGGTCCATGGAAAGAATGTTTTTATAGGTCTCAAAGGATAAAGCACTCAGGAGGACTTTCCGCAGCAGCAGACAAGAAGCAAAACCAGGAAATTGTCCCAGGCAGGGGGCGGCTAAACCCGATTAGCCACCCCCCAGAGACGGCTAGTTTACACTAGCCGCCCCTGCTCCCTGCCCCTCTTGTCCAGGTAAAAACCCAAGCAAGGGGCGGCTAAATGCAAGTAGCCGCCCCTCACTGGGCGGCTAAACGCGAGTAGCCGCCCCCAACCTGCTGCATCATCTGCCCTGTCAGTCCCATCTTTTTCAAACTCTTCAACTCCTTTGGTACCTATAAGAAACATTCTTCCCCAAAACCTGTGCACACGCATTTCATACATTCATACATACATAAAAACAGTATAACTATGAATCAAACAACAACCGGAATGAAAATCATATACCAAACCATACATCCATTCATCCATTCATCCACCCAGACAAGCCTTACGAAACCATTCTACATATACCATCGGATTAAAACCAACCAATGCCCTTTCAAAACTACGTTAAAAACACCCATGTTTGTCCATACACCAAAAGAGAAGGAGGAAATTGTTCATAAAAAATGAAAGGTAAACCTAGTTAAGAAAAAAAAAAGAGTTAGATAGGTAGGGATCCACCAAAAGCTTCAAATCTAAATGTCTTGAGCTATGCATCACCAAAATATCACCTGAGTCAAAAAGAAAAGAAGAAAAGCATGAATTCCTTGCATATATACTATTCTTCTACCTAAAACCAAGACACCAAAAGCTTTACCTCGGCGTATCATCATCCCCGGGAGGCCGAATCGAAGGAGGAACATCCTGGCCTGAAGGAGGTGGCGGTTGAGGAGAAGACTGAACCTCTAGAGGATCGGGAGCGGCAGGAGTCTCTCGAACCGAAGACGCGGCCCTCGCGTATATCCCACGACTCCGAGACACCGAAGGACGAGAGGCACGGCTGAAGGTGGCCCCAGTAGCCAAGGAGGCCGAGAGGGAGTGATCAGGCTCAAGTGGAAGAAGGTCGAGGTCCGCCTCGGTCATCGAGCCCCCTCCGACCAATTTCCCCCTCATAGTCGCCTCCCAGAGACGGACCTGCTGCATATCCCTGTCTCTCTGTCGGAGGCGACTCTCCGTCCCTCTGGCCCGATCCTCGGCGGCCCTCAACCTCTCCTCCAACTCCCGCGCCCTCGCCTCCGACGCCCTAAGCGCCTCTCGGTCCCTATCCCCGGCCGCCTGCAGAGAACGGACTAAGTCTCCCATCAAACCTCCGGGAACACCCGCCGAAGCTTCCAACTCCGACACCCTCATCTGGAGGGAGTCCCTCTCACGGCCTAGGGTAATGAACCCCTCCTCCCTCGAGGCTATCGTGGACCTCAGCCGGTCCGCCTCCTCCTCAGCCCGGGAAGCCCTGCCCCTCGCCTGGCCCAACTCCATCCTTGTGGCCATCAACTCGCTCCGGGCCACATCCAACTCCCTCGTCAGTTCGAGCTCTCGCTCGGACACCATGGAAGGAGGAGGGGCGGAGGAAGAAGAAGCGCCGTCGGCCCTCACTCTCGACAGAGCATCCACCTGAGCCTCAAGGATCCGGACTTGGTCCTGCAAGCGTCCCCTCTGTACCCGCAAGGCCTCTATCTGCCTGGCCCGCGCTTGGAGGTGCTCATTGGCGGTCTTGAGCCTCTTCTCCATCTCATTCAGCTCAACCTACAAAAGCAACATCGATCAGAATATACCCAAGGAGAAGAAAAGAAAAGAAAAGAAAAGAAGGGGAGAAAAACTTACATAGGCATCCGGGACCTCCTCCTCCATAGTCCCAAGGATACTGGCATATTCCTGGCGATACCAAACCATATACTCCTCACTGCTAGTCACCTCGGGACGACGCTCCACCAAAGCACCTTGGCCCATCCATCCCGCCACGTACGTCGCGTAGTTCCTTGGGAGATTCGTGTAACGAGGAATCCCAGCCACCGAGATCGAGGGGCGCTTCGGCAGAGGATCAGGCACCCACTGGTGGTACCCAAGCTGGCGGACGACCCTGCTGATCGCATGAAACACGACCTCATTAAAATAGATCAGCCAGATATCCCTCGACAACTCCGCTGGTACCTCCTCCTCCATGTAGGGCCTCCACGTCATCTATAAAGCATCAAAAGACTGGAAGAGCGCTTAGTCAAACGAAAACCAAATACAAGCCAAAACAAACCTCGAAGGAAAATTTATACCTCTTCCTCAGTCAAGACACGGAAGGCCTCCCGGAACTGAGCGAGGCGATACAAGCGCGAAGATACCCGGGGTGCCCATCTCATGGCCCAAGGGAGGGCACGATCGAACGGCGCAGAGGTCGGGCGATCAATGGCGAAATGCTCATACCCGAAGATCTAGCAAAGCAAGAGGGAAATTATCATGACCAAAGTAAGCTAAACCAAGAAGAAGACACTCATCACTTACACATACCTGAAGGAATGGCGCGAAGCCACCAAGGTTCCTTCCCCCAGCCCTCTTGACCTTCTTCGAGAGCTCCGCAAACAAATGGGCAAGCATCGCCGCTCCCCAAGCATATCGCCCCATGCCCTCTAGGTCCCTCATCAGCAGAAGAGAATGAGAGGAAACCTTGTCAGAGGCCGTCGAAAAGAGGACCCGGCCGAAGAAGTAGAGGAAGAACGCTCTCAACTCCCTCCGTGCCCTCTGTGGACACGCGGCCGCCTCTCTCGCCTCGATCATCGCCCACCGCCTCTCGAAGCTAGCTGCAGCTTCGCCCTTCTGGCGCTCGGTAAAAGAACCGAGGCCGTACTGCCCCGAAAGCCGCCCCAAAGGGATCCGGTTCAGCGTCCGCTCCCGCTCCACGAACTCCCATTCCCTGATCAACTCTCGGAAAAGCCCCCTGTAGTCCGCAAGAGTGGCCGCAATCACTGCCTCCCCCGAGACCCGAAGGCCGGTGATCCGATGAACATCCTCAAGCGTCGGCATGACAGCACCAGTAGGGAGAATGAACGTGCAACACTCCGGATCCCACCTCTCCGCCAAAGCCTCCACATAAGGACGATGGACGTGGAATGGCTCGATTAGGAAGAAGGAACGGAAGCCCGCTCCATCCACCAAACTCCTCTCCCCCTGCCCCAAGGCGTCGTACCATCTCTTCGTCCCTGTAGATACCCCAATTTTGACCGTCCAGAGAGACAGAAATACTTCAAGTAACACACGGAAATATCCCACAAGTGGACACTGATAGAGAACCAAAGGTTCGGTAAACCAGAAACCCTAACCCTAGCCTTGACCTAACCCTAAACCGGAAATCCCAGAACCTTGACCTAACCAAACCCTAACCCTAGCCGTGACCTAAACCCAAACCCTAGCCCAAAACCTAAACCTAACCAAACCCTAAACCTAAACCCTAATCCCAACCTTGACCTAACCCCAAACCCTAGCCCAAACCCTAACCTAAACCCAAACCCTAGCTCAAACCCTAAACCTAAGCCAAACCCTAACCCAGACCTAAACCAAAACCAAAACCCTAAAAACCTAAGGTCCCTGGAAAGGGGCGGCTCGCCCTAACTAGCCGCCCCTTCCCCCTAACCACCCCCTGGCCGACTTTGGACCAGTTCCCTGGATGGGACATAAAGCAATATTAAATGCTGATCATTGCGGCGGGTCATGACCTTTAGCCGCCCTCTCTTGGCCGGATCAAACCAAATAGCCGACCCAAGCCACCGCTTGTCAGAGATGGGATGTTTGGCAGGTCATGATAGGGGCAGCTACCAGGAAGTAGCCGCCCTTCACCTGTTCTCTAGCAGAAGAACTAGAGCATTAATGAGAGGTCCAATCGAAGCCAACCCACTCCATTACCCTCGGGATATTTTCCTACCTCTCTTTTACTATAAATAGAGGAGGTCCCAAGCCTTCAACAAAACCAACACACCCAACAAAATCCACAACAATCACCAATTCATCTTCAAACCCTTCCACCACCAGAAATCCCAAGAGAGAGAGAGAGAGAGAGCCCATTTTGTGAGAGAAACACCCATTCCCTACATAAAATACCCTCTCATCCCACCCTCCATAAACCCAGGCTAAACCTAGCTTAGCCTCTGCCCAAGACCCCACCCTTTTCCTACCAAACCCCTGCCCAAATCCCCCCAGACCCTGGACGGCTAACCCTAGCTAGCCGCCCCCTGGCAGACGGCTAACCACAACTAGCCGCCCCCTATCCACACCCCATATCAACATCCCTTTGTCCCATAACTCCTTTAGTCAAGCCCGGAAGCAGAATAGGATTACCTGTTTTTCACCTATGTGTACGGTATATCCGTGTCTCAGAGCGGAGACCCCACAAACTCCCCACGTAGGCGATCAAATCCGACCCAAACCCTTTCCTATTTTTAGAAAAAGCAGGTGGCGATCACAAAACCCCTTGAATCCTCTTGAGCCGCTGTCGGGCATCTCAACCAGGAACCACACCCTCACCCCTTCCGAGAAGATGATCCGACCGAGCCCGCCAGGGCACGCATCCGATCCGAACCCTCCGAAGAAACCCCACACACGCGGATTTTTCGACACCGACAAATTCTGGCGATCACGGTGGGACCTCCCTCGTGAAAAAAAAAACAACAAAAGGTAATCCTCTTCTGCCCCCTTTTACAAACTTGACTAAAATGCTATCAACCCTCTAGGAAGGTTAGAGTTTCTCACTCCTTGAATTAAATCCTCTTCTACTGTGCATTATAACATCCTTTACCGCTTTCGAAAGTCACACACAGCTGCTCAATCCTTTACTACTTTCGTAAGTCGCACACAGCTGCGCAATCCTTTACTGCTTTATTTACTGCTTTCGATCTGCATTCATCCCCCCACTCTAAGTCATGGAATCCCACATAGAAGAGGAGACATTAGAGGAAAGGAATCACCAAAAGGGTCAGGCCACACAGTTCCTGACCCATCTAGAGGAAAGGATGGCTAGTCTAGGGTATCAAACGATAGAGGATATGTTTCATGACCTCGTTGACTACCGTCATACCAAGACCTCAAGACAGGAAACCCCTGTCGAAACCCCTAAACCCATTCCCAAAACCCCATTCACACCCAGTCACTCGGTCAACCCGAGCGTCTTTTCGTTCACCCCCCTTTCCC
This sequence comes from Acorus calamus, assembly GCA_030737845.1. Taxonomy (NCBI): domain Eukaryota; kingdom Viridiplantae; phylum Streptophyta; class Magnoliopsida; order Acorales; family Acoraceae; genus Acorus; species Acorus calamus. Next base: position 12,660,450 of record CM060872.1, read on the forward strand.
CCGCGAATCCAAAATTCCCAGTTGTTTCCACCCCAGGCCCCTACCAGACCACCCCAAACCCGGGACTGCTAGGCAGCCCTCCCCGGGGAGAAACACTGGACGATACCATCCGGAGAATTCTCTCCGAGACTGGTCCCTCGGCCCCCAAACACATGTCTCTACATAACCTGAGACAAATCCCATCAGTCCACCTACTGGAGGGATTCAAATTCCCCAAATTCCGCCGGTACAACGGTCGTGGAGACCCAGACATTCATTTAACTGCCTTTTACCTAGACGCACGCCCGTTTCTAGATAATCAACATAAGTATACATTTGTCTTTACTACACCTCGAACTACTGGACGAGAAGAGATTAAGAGCGGCAGACCATGCCCAGGCCTACCAAAGAAGGGTGGCAAGGGCATTTGAAAAGAAGGTGATAAAAAGAAAATTCGAAATCGGGGAATTATTACTTAAGCAAATCATGCCATCAAGACAGCCTCACCCGAGAGGAAAGCTGCAACCCACATGGGAGGGACCCTATGTGATCACCCATGCCTTTTCCGGGAATGCCTACCGCCTGGTAGATGCCGAAGGAGTCGAGGTTCCAGGTTCGTGGAATGCACTTTATCTAAAGAAATTCCATGCATGAAAAAGCTTTCAATACTTAAGAACTATTATTCTTCCTTCCTGCGATTTCCAGCGTTTAGTGCTTGATGATAGAATTATAAGACTCTCAAAGATAAACTCGTATCTATTTGAACACGTTTCCGCCAAATCATGTCACTCCCTTCACACACGTATAACTCGACTAGATTTGCCTAATGGAAGAAAAATTGCCTACCCCGTAGACTGGGACAATTTAAAACTCCCCAAAGCAAAATATCCCTTATTTCCGCCCCGCTCGTATTAACCCTAGGTCAAAATGAGGAGTTACCCGGACCTAGCATATGCCCCAAAAACTGGCTCTGGCACTATATAAACACTTCTAGAGGGGAAGCATGAAAAGAATCGGGGTGAAAAACAGAAGAGCCCCCCCCCCCCCAAATCAAAACAAACAAAAACAAGAAAAAAAAAGCAAAAAAATAAAAAATCAGGCAAGGAGAGGCCAAACACCCAAGTGAACGGGTTAAACTCTCTATTTAGCAGGCTTTCACGCCTTTACGCACGGTATACGCTAAACAACGGCTATACCAGTACAGATCCAAACAACGGACTGTACCTTTCCACCCAAAAATAAAGAAGTGGTAAAAAGAAGAAAGCCAGAGGGACCTAGGAAGTAAGACATGTGCTAGACTGGGACAATTCTAAAATATTGCCCGAAAGGAAGATATTATTCTTACCTCATTCACCCTCTCCCCTTTATTTTTTTTGCAATGGGGGTTCAAAATTGAGCTATGTCCGCTGGGAAAAGCGAAATTTTGACCAAGGGAAGATCACGTCCAGGTTTACACCTACACACACACTCACGCAACTTCATTTAGAAATTTGCCTATCCAAAGGAAGCTTATTTGATTTGACTCTTGGTACATTCATGGATTTTTCAGCATGTTTAGAATAATACGATTAAGCATTTGAAACCCATGAACCTATAAAAAATCGACACCTAAGGCCTATACCATTCAAATACAATCCTGGTCCGGACATGGGTGACCACAAGGGCTCCTCCACGGGGACTTGATGGCATCCTTTACTTCAGAAATTCGAGAACATTGCCCTCTCACAAGAAAAGTCATTGAAGAACTAAAATGCCCCCTTATGCCACATATACTTACGCATAAGCGTGCATTTTCCTTTTCCAAAACACCTCGGCATCCAATTTTCTTGAAAACTGTCCCCACATATTAAAATTATCCCCACATATTGTCCCCACAAATATTAAAATTGTCCCCACTCACCTCATGCCCTTCCGCACATGCGTGAGAAGAAATTGTCCCCAACTCCTACACATAAGTTCTTCTTCACTCACGCACTTGGAATCCCTTCCTTGCGCACTAAAGCCTGGTCTCCCGCACTTTACTTTCTCGCATTTATATTTCCATTCCGCCTTAAGATGGATTGTAGCCCTTGACAATTCAGGCAAGAAGGGCTCGAAAGTCAGTGCAGGGGCACAATCTGGACAGATTTAACACTTGGTCCATGGAAAGAATGTTTTTATAGGTATTGAAGGATAGAACGGTCTCAAAAGCATTCAGCAGCAGCAGCAGCAGACAGGAGCAGCAGGACCAAACTACCCCAGGCAGGGGGCGGCTAAGCTCGACTAGCCTAACCTAGCTAAGCAGGACCAAACCCTAATCCTGTTTTTAGAAAAAGCAGGTGGCGATCACAAAACCCCATGAATCCTCTTGAGCCGCTATCGGGCACCTCAACCAGGAACGACACCCTCACCCCTTCCGAGAAGACGATCCGACCGAGCCCGCCAGGGCACGCATCCTATCCAAATTCCTGAAGAACCCCCACACACGCGGATTTTTCAACACCGACAAATCTGGCGATCACGGTGGGACCTCCCTCGTGAAAAACAACAAAAGGTAATCCTCTTCTGTCCCCTTTTACAAGCTTGACTAGAATGCTATCAACCCTCTAGGAAGGTTAGAGTTTCTCACTCCTTGAATTAAATCCTCTTCTACTGTGCATTATAACATCCTTTATTGCTTTGTAAGCCGCACACAGCTGCGCAATCCCTTACTGCTTTCGTAAGTCGCACACAGCTGCGCAATCCTTTACTGCTTTTGTAAGTCACACACAGCTGCGCAATCCTTTACTGCTCTATTTACTGCTTTCAATCTGCATCCATCCCCACTCTACGTCATGGAATCCCACATAGAAGAGGAGATATTAGAGGAAAGGAATCACCAAGAGGGTCAGGCCACACAGTTCCTGACCCATCTAGAGGAAAGGATGGCTAGTCTAGGGTATCAAACGGTAGAGGACATGTTTCATGACCTCGCTGACTACCGTCATGCCAAGACCTCGAGACAGGAAACCCCTGTCGAACCCTAAATCCACTCCCAAAGCCCCATCCACACCCAGCTGCTCGGTCAATCCGAGCATTTTTTCATTCTCCCCCCTTTCCCCCGCAAATCCGAAATTTCCAGTTGTTTCCACCCCAGGCCCCTACCAGGCCACCCCAAACCCGGGACCACTAGGCAGCCCTCCAGGGGAGAAACACTGGACGAAACCATCCGAAGAATCCTCTCCGAGACTGGTCCCTCGGCCCCCAAACACATGTCTCTACATAACCTGAGACAAATCCCGTCAGTCCACCTACCGGAGGGATTCAAAATCCCCAAATTCCGCCGGTACAATGGTCGTGGAGACCCAGACATTCATTTGACTGCCTTTTATCTAGACGCACGCCCGTTTCTAGATAATCAACCTCTACTAGTGTTCCTCTTCCAGAAATCATTGGAAGGAGAAGCACTACAATGGTTCTCCACCCTCCCTGTAGATCACTTGTCGAATTTCTCGACTGTAAGCGAGAAATTCTTGGGCCGCTACGATTACCAGAGGATTAGGACCCCCTCTATTTCAGATTGAACCGTAGAGAGAATGAGGCCTAGGGAGGAATTCGAACAATACGTGTCTCGGTGGCGCACCCTTGTCCACCGAACCGGTCTGCAACTCACAGAATGTCAAGAAATTGACATGATGTTACAGAGCCTGAGTCCAGAGCTCCGTACGAGCATTTCGTACGGAGACTGCACTACGTATCAACTTCTGATTGACCGCCACAACAGGATTTCCCGTTGTGCAGCACCAGTAGTCCAGACCCAGTCCCCTTTGTAAGCCGCACACAGCTGCACAATCCTTTACCGCTTTTTTTACTGCTTTATACCTACATTCATTCCCTTAAATCATTCCACACACATCATGGAATCCCACCTAGAGGAGGAGATACTAGAGGAGAGAATCCACCAAGAGGGCCAGGCCACACAATTCCTGACCAATCTAGAGGAAAAGATCGCCAGTCTAGGGTACCAATCCGTAGAGGACATGTTTCATGACCTCACTGACTACCGTCATACCAAGCCCTTGAGACAGGAGATCCCTGTCGAAACCCCCAAGGCCATTCCCAAAACCCCGTCCACACCCAATCACTCAGTCAATCCGAGCATTTTTTCGTTCACCCCAAATTCCCCCGCGAATCCAATGTTCCCAACCGTTTCTACCCCAGGCCCCTACCAGGCCACCTTCAACCCGGGACTGGCAGACAGCCCTCCCAGGAGAGAAACGCTGAACAAGACCATCCGGAGAATTCTCTCCGAGACTAATCCCTCCGCCCCCAAGCACATGTCTCTACACATCCTGAGACAAATCCCATCAGTCCACCTACCAAAGGGATTCAAGATCCTCAAGTTCCGCCGGTATAACGGTCATGGAGACCCAGATATACACTTAACCTCTTTTTATCTAGATACCTACCCTTTTCTAGATAACCAGCCCCTGTTAGTGTTTCTATTCCAAAAATCACTGGAAGGAGAAGCACTACAATGGTTCTCCACCCTCCCCATAGATAATATGTCAAACTTCTCGGCTGTAAGCGAGAAGTTTTTAGGCCGATATGGTTACCAGAGGGTTAGGACCCCCTCTATTTCAGACCTAATCACAGAATGAATGAGGCCTAGGGAGGAATTTGAGCAATATGTGTCTCGATGGTGCACACTCGTCCACCGAACCGGCCTATAACTCACGGAATGTCAAGAAATTGACCTGATATTGCAGAGTCTGAGTCTAGAACTCCGTACGAGCCTTTTGTACAGGGACTGCACCACGTACTAGCTCCTAATTGACCATCACAATAGGATTTCCCATTGTGCAACCCCAGTCATCCAAACCCAGTCCCCACCTATCAGCCATAGGGTTGGACAATCGCCACATAGGGCGCAAACTCCCATGGTAGAGGGGATTACACAAGTTTGACACTCTACCCAAACGGAGCACGAGTTCCTGATCGAGGAACGGCTCTGAGACAGTACACGTTCGGTTCATCCGGGTATGCGCCGCCTCGGCCAACCAACCAAAATTTCACCACTCGATCAGTACCCATCCCCGTGCCGACACAACAAAACCCAGTAATCCAAAGTTCCCCAATCCAAAACCCCAAAATTTCAATGCAAGGTCAGCCTAAGACCCCTTTCTATTCCACTTTCCTGAGAAACCAAAACCTAAATCCCAGGCAACCTACACAAAGAACTTATAATGAAGTCTCCCCTCCAGCGTCCTATGATAAAAAACGAATGGAAAAGAGGGACTCTTACCCTCCCCTCCCAGAAACACTCACTAGGATTTTTAGTGTGCTAATGGATACTAATAGTATCTCCCTCCCAATTGCTAAGCCTCTACTCCCCGGGGCCAGCAGACTGCGTTACTGTCAATACCACCAACAACATGGGCATACCGTAGAACAATGTGTTGTTTTTCAGGATTTTATTTATGACTTGAATGATGACAAGCACCTTGATTGGGCCATGATCAAAAGCCACTTAAACCAGGGCAATTCTCGAGCCTCCAAGCCACTTGGCATATTTACTGACCCATTTCCAGGTCACAACCAAGCATCCACGTCTAGAGCCCACATAATGAAGATGGTTAGGAGAGGGAGGCAACCATCGCTACAACCAAGCTGTTCGGAGGATGTCACTGATGAAAGTCTGTCCGAGGAATCCAAGGAGGAAGGGGAGAACGAGCCCTTCCAGCTGAACCTCGACGACCATGACCTCGCCATACTCTATGGCGAAGAAGAACACGCAGTTCTCGCCCTACCCGTGGTCATCAACATTGAGTCCGATGAAAGTGGACTGGGGAAACCCGGGAGAAGATGAAGAGGAGGAGCCCTTTGAGGAGATTCTTGAAGGAGCAAGCGAGGGACCCGAGGGAGGGGAATGTACGTTGGATGATCTGCATCGAGACGACAATGGGTCCTCCAAGAGTACTGACACTGTCGATGGCCCCCGCCGCCCAATGACCATATCGTTCACTGACAAAGACCTCCCAGACTCCAGACTGTGAGTCTACCCCATACATATCCGTGGACGACTTCAGATGTTGTAGCTGAACAACATCTTCGTGTACCCAGGGTTGGGAATGAACATAATGACGTGCTCCACCTACCAAAAGATAACCGGGCTCGGACGCCCTCCCGCTCAAACACGCCGTGGCCCTGTCGGTGCGTGGGTGCGTGTGTGGGGGTTCTTCGGGGATTCAGATCGGATGCGTGCCCTGGCGGGCTCGGTCGGATCGTCTTCTCGGAAGGGTGAGGTGTCGTTTCTGGTTGAGGCGCCCGACAGCGACTCAAGAGGATTCCAGGGTTTGTGTGATCGCCACCTGCTTTTTCTAAAGCAGGAAAAGGTTGGGTCGGATTTGATCGCCTGCGTAGGGAATTTGTGGGGTCTCCGCTCTGAGACACGGATATACCGTACACAAAGGTGAAAAACAGGTAATCCTATTCTGCCTCTGGGGTTTTGACTAAAGGAGTCTTGGGACAAAGGGGTATAAGTGGGGTGTGGATAGGGGGCGGCTAGTGGGATCCAGCCGTCTGGTGAGGTGCGGCTACTAGGGTTTAGCCGTCCGGGGTCTGGGTTTGTTTGGGCAGAACTTCGGTAGGAAATGGGTTGGGTCTTGGATAGAGGCTAAGCTAGGTTTAGCCCGGGTTTCAGGAGGGTGGAATGAGAGGGTGTTTTATGTAGGGAATGGGTATTTATCTCACAAAAGGGGCTCTCTCTCTGTCTCTTGGGATTTCTAGTGGGGAAAGGGAGTGAATGATGTGTGTTTTTTATTGTGAATTGGGAATGTGAATTGTGGATGATGTTTAAAGGCTTGGGACCTCCTCTACTGATAGTAAAAAAGAGGCAGGGGAATATCCAGGGGGTAAAAGAGTGGCTTGGCTAATAGTGTATGTGATTAGACCCCTCATTAATTCTCTGGTTCTTCTGTCAGGACCAGGTGAAGGGCGACTAGTGCTAACTAGCCGCCCAGGATGGGGCGGCTACTTCCTAGTAGCCGCCCCTATCATGACCTGCCAAACGTCCCATCTCTGACAAGCAGTGGCTTGGGTCAGTTACTTGGGTTGATCCGGCCAAGATAGGGCGGCTAAAGGTCACAACCCGCCGTAATGATCAGCATTTAATGCTGCTTTATGTCCCATCCAGGGAAGCAGTTCAAGGTCGGCAGGGGGGCGGCTAGTGCTAACTAGCCGCCTGGTATGGGTGGCTAGTTAGGTCTAGCCGCCCATTGCTAGGGACTCAGGGTTTTTGGGTTTTAGTGTATTTTCTTAGGTGGGGTTCTGGTTTGGGCCAGGGTCTGGTTTAGGGTTAGGGTTTAGGTAAGGGCTAGGGTTTGGTTCTAGGTTTCCGGTCAGGCTAGGGTTTCGGTTTTAGGTTTTCGGTCAGGATAGTGTTTAGGTTTTAGGTTTCCGGTCAGGCTAGGGTTTAGGTTTTAGGTTTTCGGTCAGGCTAGTGTTTAGGTTTTAGGTTTTCGGTCAGGCTAGGGTTTAGGCTTAGGGCTTCCAATTTCCTGAACTTTTGGTTCTCTATTAGATGTCTAAATGTGGGATATTTTCGGGTGTTACTTGAAGTATTTCTGTCTTTCTGGACGGTCAAAATTGGGGTATCTACAATTGTCCCTCATCGGACGGAGTCATTGTGCGAAGCAGGAAAGACTTTGACCGATGATAAGGAAAGACACCCCTATTTTGGCCGGCCCGACCTTCAAGAAGTTATATCAACACAAATAGTACTATTCGGGGAGTTGATTTAGACCGTCAGAGGCTAGGTCTTGACTTAGATTTTTTAACCGCAAGGATGATCCAGGTGGAAGGCAGGGAAAAGTAAATGGTGAGTGATCCAACCCGCGGTCGGGGTTCTTAGCTATTGTGCGCGGAGCAGCCCATTGTCAGTTTCCTCGTGCTTACCGTTCCCGTGCTTGGGAAAACTCAGCAAGGAGGGGATATCGCCGACAGAAAGCAAGTAAAAGTTGATTTGGTGAATTGGATCATCCGAAGGATAAGAACTCTGGAAAAGATCCACAACTGAGGAAATTCGAGCTGAATGGTACTGGTAACGTGATAGGACTTCAAGTGAGTCGTGTTTTAATCAAGTATAATTTTTGAAATTAACCAAGACATGGCTGTGATTGTAGGAAACTTTGGAATTTGAGTTTGTTCGAGATACTGGCAGGGAGTGCATGCATTTTTGATAGAACAGGATGCCCTGCATACATATGCATCATGGTGGGATTTTAAACAAGCATGTTTTATATTTCTAAGTGTAAATGTGAGCATGGATTTTTAGAAAGGATTGTTTTTGCATGCGTGTTTTGTCACGGTGGGATTTGAACTAGCATGAGTTTGAAAGTTTGCATGTGTTGTCATGGTGGGATTTGCATGCATGTGATGTGATTTGTTTGGAGCATAGCATATGAGTTAAAAGGACAACTTTACATGCATTTCATCATGGTGGTATTGAGTTTAGCACATGTGTGTTGTGACATGTATGAAGATAGAATATGTTGTGTGATGTCAAGAAAAGAGAGGTTGAAGCATTTTTTCTTGAGAAGCATAGAGGAGCAATTTGTAAATGAGCATGGGTGACAATTTTTTATGGTCAAGTATTAAGATGGATGCCAAATCATGCATTGATGTGAGAAAGGGGGATAATTTTAATCATTCTAATCAAGACACACTGATAATCTGAGGCAGAACACCTTGTGATTTACTCATGTCCATCCCAGGACATTTGGAAGTGGTTTAGCTTGAGGGGTGAGTTTTCAAGTGGAGTAGTTTTCAAATATTTGATCATGTTACTCTAAACATGCTGAAAATTCCATGAATGTGCCAAGAATCAAACATAATAAGCATCCCTCAGATATGCAAGATTTCAAATAGACTCATGTGAGAGTGTGTGCTGTCGTAAATGTAAGGAAAGGTTCACCCTTGGTTGAAATTTCGCCTAGCCAACAGACTTGGTTTAATTGAATCATGGTGGGAAAAGAGTGGGTGAATGGGGATGAGAGTAATATCTTCTTTGAATCACTTTAAAATTGCCCCAGTCCTAGCATAAATCTTATTTTCTAGGTCCCTCTGGCTTTTTTCTATTTACCACTTCTTTTTTTTCTTCTTTTGAACGGAATGTATTGCCCACCGGGCATATATTAAATTTTTGGCTTCTAGATTTAAAATAGAGAGTGTTACCCACTTTGGGTTGTAATTGATGACCTCTCATAGCCTTTTGAGAGGGGGGGGTTTCTGTTTTTTACCCCTGTTCTTTTCTGCTTCCCCTTTTCTTTTTTTTTTCTTTTTTTGAAGTGTTTGTATAGTGTCAGAGCCAGTTTTGGGACGTATGCTAGGTCTGGGGTATATTTCTTGTAAATCTTAGTTGACACGAAGCAAGAGAAAAACAAGGGAAAGATAATCCCAAAAAAAATAAAAAAAATTAAAATTAACAATTGCCCCAGTCCATGGGGCAGGCAATTTTCCCTTTTATCAGGTGAACCAAGCCTTAAATCATACTCGTGTAGTGGAAGTGGCATGATTGGCGGATATGAGTCTAAGTAAAATTCAGTTATCTTCAGGATTTTTAAATATTGTCATCAAGCACTAAATGCTGGAATTCATAGTAAGGAAGAGTAAAATTTCTCAAATATTAAAAATTATGCATAGAATTTCTTCAGGTAAAGTGCATACCACCGACCTGAAATCTCACCCCCTTCGGCATTTACCAAGCGGTAGACATTCCTAGAATAGACATGAGTGATCGCATAGGGTCCCTCCCATGTTGGTTGCAATTTTCCCTTGGATGGGGTTGTCTTGATGGCATGATTTTTTGGGCACCATCTCCCTAATTTCCTTCCCCGTTTTCTTGTACCCCTTTTTTTGGTTTATATATTTTTGAAAATTTGAAAATGAAGGGCATAACTGAAATAAACTAAATATGTATAAGAGACTTTTTTTTGTTTTTGTTTTGATGAAAGCTTTTAAATGCATGCATAATAGCTGAAATAAACAAACTTTGTAAAGGAACTTTCTTTTTTTTTTGTTTTTTTTTTAGCTTTTAACGTATTCGATTTTTTTTGGATTTGGAATTTAAAGAAAGCAGTAAACAAACAACATGCTTTAAGGGAAAATAGTGTACAGTGCTGGAGGATGGTCTCGAGAAAATGATGGTGCCTGTGAGTCCTCTATGGAGGCTCAAATTGAAGCAGTTTCAAAGGAACACTGTTTGAATGATGTCGAAAGCGCAAGTGGCGCTTGATCTGCCATAGATCCTCAACAGAAAGAGAACGATCCCTCATGGAGGGGTTAGTCAACATAGATGTGGATATGGAAAAACAGGTCGCAGAGGCGACTAGTGACTGAACAGGTGCAAGGGAGCACAATTCATCATAATGCTGAGACCTAAATGATGGTGGAGGTAAAGACTCCTTAATTGGTGCAATTAGGGGCATATGGATCAGATCAGAGATAATTGATTTGGATATGGCGGGAGAATTTGGAGAGAGATCTTCAGTCAGATGGGATGGCAAATCGAATGGATCTAGCAATTGGGATAACTCAACTGCTCCCTCAAATTGTGCATTTTTAAATATGAGTGGTTCTAATTCGAGATCATGCACAATTGGTTGTGTTAGGTTTAGGTAAACCTCAGAATCTGATGAGTCACAATGTGTCATATGGGATGGTCAAGATAGGTTCAATAGGCCATGATATGATTGGATCTTGAGCAGGTATAGACAATGGATATGCAAACTCAGTCAGGTCTAAGGGTTGGATGGTGGATTCAGGTTGTGTGGGAGTAGGGTAAGAGAGTTTCAATAGTTCTTCATCCAAAAACTGTTCATCATCATCAGAGTCCTGCTTGGGACATTCTACAGATTCTATAATTTCAGGTGCCAGAGATGTTAGGCCTGTGTCATTTAGAGTCCTAATTTCGATCAGAGTCGCTAAAATTTTGATTTTTAGCTACCTGCTGGGGTTTGAAGACTCTGATTAATAATCTTACTGCATATTATGGGTCCTAATACTGTTTCGTACTGCCCATAAAATTTTCATTTAATTCCGATAAAGTTTTTGGAATTAAGCAGTTTTGGATTTGGTATTCGGATTTGATTTTATTAAAATCCAAGATGAAGAGGAAAAAATCCGATATTATTACGAGATGTTCAGTTTTGATCTAGCTTTCATATAGAAGTGGAATTGGATCAACTGGATTCGTATATTAAAAGTTATGAGTATTTTTCCGAGTATACCCCGAAGATGAGAAATCCAGGCAGCAGCCCTATAAGATGTTTAGCCTAGATTTCGGAATAGCTGGATAGGTTATTTGATCTGGGTGTAAACATGAAATCTGTAGATAATCTTCTTAGCTTTCCAATGCCATTAGAATTGGGCAATTCGGAGCTGTATTGAAGAAGTTATGACCATTTTAGTGAAGGCTGTTCAGGGTTTTTAGTCCGAGGACGGCTTTGTCATTTCATTTCCCCTTTGCCTATAAATACCCCTCCCTAATGTTACGACCTTAGCATATTTTTCCCCTCTTTTACTCTGGTCCAGCCCCTCTTTGGGTGGAGGAAGTGGTGGTGATGGTGGGGAAGGAGCGCAAAAGGAGAAGAAAGGTGTGTATACCTTTAGTTGTGTTGTTGTGTTGTTGTTCTCCTCCTTCTCCTCCTCCCCCCATAGCTGATCACCCCCCCTTATGTTTTTCCCTCCCCTTTGGACTAACAGCCCCCCCCAAGTGTTTTGTGTTTATGCCACAATGAAGAAGAAGAAGCAAGGGAAGCATAGAAGAGGTGGTGGTAGCAGTGGTGGTGATCGGGGTGGCCGAGGGTGCGCTTGCAAGCCCCTATGTTCCCCTTTCCTCCCCCCTCTCCTTTTGGTGAGTTTTCCCTTTTCTTTTGTTGGTTTTAATACATGTTGGGATGCTTGGGAGGGCATGCATGTGGGGTGTTAGAGTTTGGGTGCATGTGGGGAGTGTTTTGGGGCTTGGGCGCGCGCAGGCGCACGCGCGGATGCGGGCGCGCGCTGGGATGCGCAGGAGCGCGCGTGCGCAATTGTAGGGGTGCGCATGCGTGCGCGCGGGTCAGACGCGCGTTTGCGCGAGGGTGCGCGCTGTCTGCGCGCGGCCCGCGTGGCAGGGGCGTAGTGCGCGCGGGTGGTGCTCGTCGGCGCGCGCGAGCTTGCGCGCGCGTGCGGCAGTGCGCCAACGGGCGCCTGGGGGCGCGGCAGTGCGCCGGGGGTGTGCGGGGGCGCGTGCGCGTGTGCGCATGGGTGCGTATGAGTGCGGGGGCCACGCATGTGGCTGCCCGGGGGTTTGGGTAGGTGCCGAGGCACTCGGATATGCGTGCGTACGCGCGTTCTTGCATGCGTGCAAGCCCGTATGCGTGCGTATCTGAGTCTTTGACATTTCTAGTCTATTCTAAGTATTTTTATGTGGTTTTATGTGGTTATACTCACCCCTATTTGATACCCTTACCTTGTAGACCTCGTCGGATGGGATGCGCGTCGATCCGGGTATCGGTGAGTGGTTCGATCCAACACTTTGGGATGCGCTCGATGCACGTAGTCGTGCACCGCACGTCCTTGGGGCATCTTAACCGCTAAATATGCTAGATATTTGCATGTTAGGGTTGCATAGCTCGTATATTGCGTAGAACCCCTACTCTACCCTATACTTGCATAAGTATGTATTCATGTTTGTATAATTATGTTTTCATGCGCCCCTTGTGTTTCGGGCATGCATTTTCGAATGAGTTTATGGATGTATTAGAATATGGCATGTCTTAGGTAGTAGTGTAATACTACCCCCACTATATTAATTATATCCAGCATAAACCTTGGGTTAATAACCGGATGCATATTAATATTCCCTTACGATTAGACTGGAGGAATGGTGTAGTTGTTGCACCCATCTGTTGGGGCAAAGCTATGACCAGCTTTCCGGAGAGGATGAGACTTTCCCTCTCTCTCGCCCTCCCTCTTTGCGTAAACTGAGTAAATAGATATGATTCCTACTTGACTCAAGTTCGCTTGGGATTATCGGTATGCATCGGTTGGTGCGCGAGATCACGCTTAACCCCCTCCCCCTTGGAGTTGGTGATATCCAACGCCTGCTTGAGTCATCCTTTACATGATTGATTGTTTATTATGGCCTTATATGCATGTTTAAGTGGGCCATACCTTGTATGCATGTTGTATGATTTATTGTTTATGATGTAAATCCATGTTAGGGAGTACCCCTATAGTTATATATATATTATCGTGCATGTGGCACATATAACTATGTTATGATTCTCCTTATATATATATGCGTATGTTAACTAATTGGACCTATCTCTAATAGGCGAGGGTATGACCCGCTGATGGGTCGTACCCTATTAGTTAAAGCTTTGCGATGTAATCGCCCCTTGCATCCGAGTGATGCATTCGTATTGAATTCTGAAGAATTCATCGTTGCATCGGTTTTGTTAAACCGATAGCTACGACTTTAAGTTGGGCTGCCCGTGCTAAGCATGTATATGAACCGCTTGTTGGGTAATGCCTTGGGCTTATTTCTGCTCGAGAGCGGAGGTAGCCCCTCGTGTCCGAGCGACGCACCCGTGTGAGAGTGCAAGAGCATTTGGTTATCTTCGATATGTGATTATCGAATGTGGTTAGAATTCCTCCCAATATCGTCTGTGTCCAAGCTACCCGGGTTTAGTTGTCCTGGGAGGCTACCAGGTAAAGGCTACTCGGGAGAGGACTACCATATGATATTGAGAACATAGAGTCGTTCTCCCCTTCGTCGGATCCGTGTCGAAGCTGCCCGGTTCGTAGTTGTCCTGTGGGGTGCTCCCAGACGCTATTTATGACCCCTAGGGTTGATGTCCTGTGTGGTGCGCCCATAGGGTAGAGATAGCGGCCATGGAGAGACTATCAGGTCGAGGCTCTCCGGGAGAGGGCTACCGGATGACGATGGGTGTAGAGCAACTGAGTTCGTTCTAAAAGTCCCTAGAGTCACCCCTCCGGGGGCTAGGGTGAGGATGAGTTGTTGTCACATCGCCACGTGACCCAAATACCCATCGAGTATGCTCTGGGTTGTTACTCCTGACGCTTGAGGTATCGAAGTATATCTCTACCTCGTAGCAGATGAATGCGTAGTGTCTCGTTAACCAGTAACACGTGGTGTCATGGTTAACCCTCGTTTGTCCCCGGGTCTCCCTGGAGCTCCCCTTCGGGGGCGACGAATGTGTTGAGTCACGTCGCTACGTGACCCATTTGTTTGTTCACCCGTTCCCATATTTGTTGGGTCCGGTTAAGTGTCGATGTTGAGAGACAACGATGACAAGTATCTCTATGTAGATGATCACAATAGTGTTGCGTAGACCAGTAATTCCGCGTCTCCTTGACAAACGGTATGGTCTCTCCCCAAGAGTCCCAAGAGTCTCCCTTTGGGAGTGAGGGTGTGGGTGAGATGGGTTGCACCGCCGTGTGACCCTATTATCCATTGGGTTTCAACCCATGTCTTTCCTTGAAAGGAAATTGCCTTAACATTAAATTGTTATAGTGGTGTTTGGTTTCCAACGACTCACTGAGCTTGTAGCTCACCCCTCGCATACTGTTTCTTTTACAGGGGCGTTGTTGGGCGTGGAGCTGGAGTTTCCCCATGGCGTGGTCTTGCGTGCGTGGAAGCGTTCTGTACGATGGATTGGCGAGTGCGAGGCTGTCAGCAGTCCTAGAGTCTTGTGTATTGGTAAATCGTGCGTGTGGCACTTGTTGTATTTTATTGGCTAGACTTGGCTCTCACAGGACAGTGATTGTGTATTCGAGTCTGTAATAATATTTTTGGTTTACAGACTTATTGATAGTTATGCTTCCGCTTTTCAGTGGTGATATCAGTTGTCATTGCTTCATTAGCCTTGTGTATTTATTTATTGGAGTCATTGTTGACCTCTTGTTTATGATAGCTGATATTATATTATTGCCACGTCTCGGGGACGGCCGCCCTGGGTGTGACAAGAGACTCATAGATTGATGGGGGTGGGATAGAAGTGTATTTCCTTTGGAGTGGTTGCCGGGGAACAAAAGTTTGTGTTTCTCGTGGAACAGGGGCATAGACAATGGGAACTTTGGCTCTATCACTATAGGCTTGACTAGGCTGTGTCTGGGAGAAATGGTTCAATGGTCGGATTGGACCTCCCTCCATGGGTGAATTGAGATGGACTCAGGTACTTGTTCTGTGTATGGAGGGAGGGGTTTGATAGGGTTTTGGATTATAGGGTGTTGTTGTAATGACACGGAAGCGGGTACTAATCGAGGAGAAAAGGTATTAGAATAAGTAGCTTGCTGAGGCAGCATATATCCAGAATTACCTGGTGTATACTGTCTCGGGGCTGGTCCTTGATCACGAACACGCACTTCATTCGGGTAGAGTGCTGAAACTTGTCTTGTAATCCCCTCTACCATGGGGGTTGTCAAGGGGTTTTTCCTAAAGAGTCTTGACTAGTTGTTGAATGGGGTAGGGGGTCCAGTGCAGCATTGGATCCGATTGTGTGTATATATTAGAAGTTGATAGGTGGTGCAATCTCTGTATGACAGACTGGTATGAAGTTCTGGGGTTAGGTTTAGTAACATCATGTCAATTTCTTGAAACTGTTAATTGCAAGCCAGTTTGATGCACAAGGGTGCGCCACCTAGACACATAGAATTCAAAGTCCTCTCCATGCTCCATTCGTTCAGCTGTGAGGTCTGCGATAGAGGGGATCCTAGTTCTTTAGTAACCATAGCGACTCAAGAATTTGTCGCTCACGGCTAAAAAATTGGATAAATGGTCTACCGGCAGGGTAGAAAACCATTGGATAGCCTCTCCTTCCAAGGACTTTTGAAATAGGTATACAAGGAGAGCTTCATTAAACAAGAAGGGACGAGAGTCTAGATAAAAAGCTTTTAGGTGAACATCCGGATCTCCGAGGCCATTGTACCGACGATATTTTGGAATTTTAAAATTTGCCGGGAGACTGACGGAAGGGATTTGTTGTAGGTGGTGTAAGGACCTGGGGTTGGGGGTGGTTGTTTTTTTCTCAGAGAGGATTCTCCGGATGGTGTCATCGAGAGTTTCGTCCTTGGGGGAATAGGTTAGCAATCTCGGGTTGGAGGTGGCCTGGTAAGGGCAAGCAGAAGAAATGGTTGGAAATATTGGATTCGTAGGGGAAGTCGGGGCAAATGAAAAGGTGGGGGGAGAAAAAGGGTTTGGTCTTGGATTAACCGAGAAACCGGGTGTTGGTGGGGTATTGGGGGTGGGATGAGCCTTGGGGGTCTTGGCAGGGGTTTCCTGCCTCAAGGTCTTGGTCTAGCGATAGTCGG
Organism: Acorus calamus; assembly: GCA_030737845.1. Classification (NCBI taxonomy): domain Eukaryota; kingdom Viridiplantae; phylum Streptophyta; class Magnoliopsida; order Acorales; family Acoraceae; genus Acorus; species Acorus calamus. Next base: position 12,676,764 of record CM060872.1, read on the forward strand.
CGAGGTCATTGAACATGTCCTCTACCGATTGGTACCCTAAAGCAGCCATCCTCTCCGCTAGGTGGCTAAGTAGTTGTGTGCTTTGGTATCCCTGGTTGTCTTTCTCCTCTATTGTTTTCCCATGGGTGTAGATTTCCATGGTGTAAATATGGAATAGTCTAGGTATGAATGAATGCAGATTTAAAGCAGTAAATAAAGCAGCAAAGGGGTGCGCAGCTGTGTGCGACTTAAAGCAGTAAAGGATGCGCAGCCGTGTGCGACTTAAAGCAGTAAAAGATATGATTAAAGCAGTAAAGGGTGCGCAGCTATGTGCGACTTAAAGCAGTTAAAGATGTGATTAAAGCAATAAAGGGTGCGCAGCAATGTGCGACTTAAAGCAGTAAAGTGTGCGCAGCTGTGTGCGACTTAAAGCAGTAAAAGATGCAACTAAAGCAATAAAGGGTGTGCAGCTGTGTGCGGCTTAAAGCAATAAAATATGCAATTAAAGCAGTAAAGGGTGCGCAGCTGTGTGCGGCTTAAAGCAATAAAGGATTGGGATGCATAGTAGAGGAGGATCTGACATGAGGGGGTGGAAAATTCTACCTTTCCTAAAGAGGTGATGGCTTTCTAGTCAAGTTATGGAATGAAGCAGAAGAGGATTACCTTATGTTATTTTTCACAAGGGAGTCCCACCGTGATCGCCAATTTGTCAGCGTGTAAAACTGGGGGTTTCTGTGAACTTGATCCTGGTCCGTCTCGCGACTGATCAGATCACTACCCGAGAGTCGTTCCTGAGCCGCCCGACTGCTTCTCAGAAAAGACAGGGTTTGTCGTTTGTGATTGCCACCTGCTTTCTCAAAAAGCAGGAAAAGTTGGTGTTGGATTTGATCACCTCGCGGGGAGTTTGTGGGGTCTCCGCTCTGAGACACGAATATACCGTACACAAGGTGAAAAAAGGTAATCCTATTCTGCCTCCGGGGCTTTGACTAAAGGAGTCTTGGGACAAAGGGTGTAAGTGGGGTGTGGATAGGGGGCAGCTAGTGGGATCCAGCCGTCTGGTGAGGGGCGGCTACTAGGGTTTAGCCGTCCGGGGCCTGGGTTTGTTTGGGCAGAACTTCGGTAGGAAATGGGTTGGGTCTTGGACAGAGGCTAAGCTAGGTTTAGCCCGGATTTCTGGAGGGTGGAATGAGAGGGTGATTTATGTAGGGAATGGGTATTTCTCTCACAAAATGGGCTCTCTCTCTCTCTCTCTCTCTTGGGATTTCTAGTGGGGAAAGGGAGTGAATGATGTGTGTTTTTTATTATGAATTGGGAATGTGAATTGTGGATGATGTTTAAAAGCTTGGGACCTCCTCTATTTATAGTAAAAGAGAGGCAGGGGAATATCCAGGGGGTAAAAGAGTGGCTTGGCTAATAGTGTGTGTGATTAGACCCCTCATTAATTCTCTGGTTCTTCTGTCAAGACCAGGTGAAGGGCGGCTAGTGCTAACTAGCCACCCAGGATGGGGCGGCTGCTTCCTGGTAGCCGACCCTATCATGACTTGCCAAAGCGGTGGCTTGGGTCGGTTATTTGGGTTGATCCGGCCAAGATAGGGTGGCTAAAGGTCACAACCCACCGCAATGATCAGCATTTAATGCTGCTTTATGTCCCATCCAGGGAAGCGGTTCAAGGTCGGCCAGGGGGGCGTCTAGTGATAACTAGCCGCCTGGTTTGGGGCGGCTAGTTAGGTCTAGCCGCCCATTGTCAGGGACTCAGGGTTTTTGGGTTTTAGAGTTTTTTCTTAGGTGGGGTTCTGGTTTGGGCCAGGGTCTGGTTTATGGTTAGGGTTAGGGTTTAGGTAAGGGCTAGGGTTTGGTTATAGGTTTCCGGTCAGGCTAGGGTTCAGGTTTTAGGTTTCCGGTCAGGCTAATGTTTAGGTTTTAGGTTTCCGGTCAGGCTAGGGTTTAGGTTTAGGGTTTCCGGTTTCCTGAACTTTTGGTCCTCTATTAGATGTCCAAATGTGGGATATTTTCGGGTGTTACTTGAGATATTTCTATCTTTCTGGACGGTCAAAATTGGGGTATCTACAGGCCCCAAAATATTCAAGCAAACCGTCAGACCCCTGATCTGCGAGGTGACATGCTTCGTGGCCGACATCGACACAAGGTACCCCCTGATGCTAGGGCGACCATGGTTGGACATCATCCAAGCTATCTGTTCCCCCCGGCACCAATGCCTCCGGCTGCCGTTCATGAGCCATGTGCTAATGATTTGGGGAGAGGCACGCCTCCAGTATGATAATGAGAACAACTGGGCAATACACAACATGTTCACACTAGCCCTACGCCCAGGATGCGAGAATGAAGATGGTAGCCCACCTGGGTCCCCTTAAATAGCGACTACCCCTCGAAAGAAACGGCTAGGACCATGAATTCAGTGAACAATCACGCGGAGCCCAACCCGATCACCTTCCTCCCCCATGAAGTCGCAAAAGCCGGAGCACGCTCCGCACCCCTTGCAATCACTGCCATACTCGGAGGAAGAGAATTCAAGCATATTCTCATCGATACAGGGGTGGAAACTAATGTTCTCACATATTTCGCCTACCAGAAGCTAGAAGGCAGGGTTCCTAGGTTGGAGCCCTCGGATGAATTTATTTACGCCTTCGATAGCACGCGCAAGAACGCTTGTGGACTGGTCACGCTTCCACTAAAAGTCGGCCCGGTCTCCACCATCGTCAACTGCATGGTAATGAACATTCGATCATCCCACCCTCTAATTGTCAGAAGAACCTGGCTTAACAACATCGAGGCCGTTTCGTCCACCCGACATCAATGCCTCCGCTTCCCATACCGCAGAGGAGTGATATCCATTTGGGGAGAGGCATGCTTCAACGGGGCGTGAGTCCGTAACTGGAGCGTCTGTGCCATGCGCATCCGGCTAGTGGTGCTTGCATGTTGGCAACCAGGCTCCGCTGATGAAGAATTGCTCCAGCAAGAAAGACCCCTGAAGCGGCTCAGGGAGGAAGAGTTCGGGAATAGGGGACCCCGACCGGACATCTGTCGGCCATCAAAGATAAGTAGACGCAAAGAGGCGGTGCCAATCTGCAAACTAGGAACCGATCCCCCCGGATAAGCCCCCACTTTTATCAATCTGTACATATTTATTTTCAGGCTTTCAAAAAAAGAACCCAAAACCAAAATATTTGCTTAATCAGCTTTCTACTTAACAAAATCATGTACATATTTGTTTACAGCTTTCATAAAATAAAAAAAAATCAGTCAAAATATTAATTTACCATTCTTCACTTTCATCCATGCACATATTTGTTTACATGCTTTTCTAAGAAACCGAAATACAAAAAATATATGTGCTAATCAGCTCTCATTCCCCAACCCCGAACATATTTGTTTCCAGCTTTACTTCACCTTTCCCTTCAAATGAAAATATTTTACAAGCTTTCTCTACATATTTTTCAAACAACGAAATGTTTACAAGCTTTATTTCCATGTTTTCCTCTTTAAAATGTTTTCTAAATTTATTTCCATACTTCCAACCAACAAAATATTTCCAAGCTATATTTCCACGCTTTTTCTCAAAAAAAAAATGTCTTACAAGCTATCTTTCCATACGAAATGTTCTACAAATCTTTATTCCATGTTTTTCTTCAAAATAAAACACAAAATAAAAAAAATAAAAAAAATATTTACAAAACTTTATTCCCATGCTTTCCCTCCAAAGCAAATCCTTTTCCAAAGCTTTATTTCCATACGTCTTTCCAAAAACCAAAAGATTTATTTACCCACTCATACACTTTTCAAACCATATGTATATATTTGTTTACACACTTTCAAAAACATAATTCATAAATAAAAAATAAAAAAAACTACTAGACGAGAAAAGATTAAGAGCGGCAAACCATGCCCAGGCCTACCAAAGAAGGGTGGCAAGGGCATTTGGAAAGAAGGTAATAGAAAGAAAATTTAAAATCGGGGAGTTAGTACTTAAGCAAATCATGCCATCAAGGCAGCCTCATCCAAAAGGGAAGCTGCAACCCACATGGGAAGGACCCTATGTGATCACCCATGCATACTCCGGGAATGCCTACCGCTTGGTAGATGCCGAAGGAATCGAGGTTTCAGGTTCGTGGAATGCACTTTATCTGAAGAAATTTCATGCATGAAAAGCTTTCAATACTTGAGAACTATTATTCTTTCTTCCTACAATTTCCAGCGTTTAGTACCTGATGATATAAAAATAAGACTCTCAAAGATAAACTCGTATTTATTTGAACACATATCCGCCAATCATGCCGCTTCCTTCACACACGTATGACTTGACAATTGATTTACCTAATAGAAGGGAAATTGCCTACCCCATAGACTGGGACAATTTTAAAACCCCGAAGCAAACCTCCCCTATTTCCGCCCCTACTCGTATTAACCCAAGGTCAAAATGAGGAATTACCTGGTCCTAGCATATGTCCCAAAACTGGCTCTGGCATTATAAAAACACTTCTAGAGGGGAAGCATGAAAAGAATCAGGGTGAAAAACAGAAGATCCCCCCCCTCAAATCAAAACAATCAGGCAATGAGAGGCCAACAAAAGAAAAATAACACCCAAGTGAACGGGTTAAATTCTCTACTTTAGCAGGCGTTCACACCTTTACGCACAAGTATATGCCAAATAAACGGCTATGTTAGTACATGTCTAAACAACGGACTGTACTTTCCACCCAAAATAAAGAAGTGATAAAAAGAAGAAAGCTAGAGGGACCTAGAAAGTAGGACATATGCTAAACTGGGATAATTCTAAAATATTGCCCGAAGGAAGATATTACTCTTACCCCATTCTCTCCCCCCCCCCTTTTTGTTTCGTAATGGGATTCAAATTGAACTATGTCTACCAGGAAAGGTGAAATTTCGACCAAGGGTAGACCATTTCCATGTTTACAACTGCACACACTCACATGAGTTCATTTTGAAACTTGTCTATCCAAAAGAAGCTTATTTGACTTGACTCCTGGTACACTCATGGATTTTTCAGCATGTTTAGAATAATACGATCAAGCATTTGAGAACCATGAACCTAGAAAAAACCGACATCTAAGGCTTATACCTTTCAAATACAATCCTGGTTTGGACATAAGTGACCACAAGGGCCCCTTCCATAAGGACTTATCTTACCATTTACCTTGAGATGGATTGTAGCCCTTGACAATTCAAGCAAGAAGGGCTCGAAAGTCAGTGCAGGGGAGCAATTCGGACAGATTTAACACTTGGTCCATGAAAAGAATATTTTTACAGATTTTGAAGGTCGAACAAACACTTAGGAGAACTTTCAGCAGCAGCAGATAGAAGTAGCAGAACCATAAATTGCCCCAGACAGGGGGCGGCTAAACTCGGATAGCCGTCCCTCACCAAATGGCTAGAAAGAACTAGCTGCCCTTGCCCCTGCCCCTTCCCCTTCAGGTAAATTGCCCCAGGAAAGGGGCGGCTAACTAAAACTAGCCATCCCTCCGTGGGCGGCTAGTTTTCACTAGCCGCCCTTCACCTTCTACCCTATCTGCCCTGTCAGTCCCAATCTCAATCCACTCTTCAAGTCTTCAAATACCTGTCAAAATATTCCTTCCCAAACATACATACACATGCATACACATATTTCAGACACATATTCATGCACAAAACCTGTATGAATGCCATGCTAGGATGATTACATGTTAGAATCCTACATCCATGAATAAAAACTTATAAACACCAAGTTCATTCATCCACGCAATATGCCTTTTTCAAAATAAAAGAAACCCCTTTGAAAAATACCAAAACATCAATGCTAACTAAACCAAACCATGCTTGCAAAAGAAATTATAAAACTGTCCCACCAAAATCATAAACATAAATTATTTTCAAAGCTTAAAATTACATAAAAAGGGATTCCTAAAAGAGAGAAAGAAAAGGTAAATCCTTCAAATACTCCAAACTCTGAACGTCTTGAGCCGTGCATCACCGAAACATCACCTAAGCCAAAAGAAAAGAAGAAGATGCTTGAATTCCTTGCATATATACTACTCTTCTATCCAAAACCAAGACACCAAAAGCTATACCTCGGTGTATCGTCATCCCCGGGAGGCTGAGTAGGAGGAACGTCCTGACTTGGCTGGGAAGGGAGCGGCAGCTGATGAGAAGACTGGACCTCTGGAGCATCAGAGCGGTAGAAGTCTCTCGAACTAAAGATGCGGCCCTCGCATATATCCCACGACTCCTGGATGCCGAGGGACGAGAAGCGCGACTAAAGGTGGCCCTGGTAGCCAGAGAAGCCGAGACAAAATGCTCGGGCTTAAAAGGAAGAAGGTGGAGGTCCGCCTCAGTCATAACCAACCTCCCTCGAAGACGCGTCTCCACCGCTCTTAACCTCTCCTCGAGCTCCCGTGATCTCGCCTCACCAGCCCGGAGCATTTTCTCACTCGATCGAAGTGCCTCTCGATCTCTATTCCAGGCCGCCTGGAGAGAACGAAGCAAATCCCCCATCAAACCCCCGGAACACCCACCGAAGCCTCCAATTCCGACACCCTCATCTGGAGGGAGTCCCTCTCACGGCCCAGGGTGATGAACTCCTCCTCTCTTATTGCCATTATGGACCTCAGCCGGTCCATCTCCTCCTCAGCCCGTGAAGCCCTGCCTCTCACCTGGTCAAGCTCCATCTGTGTGGCTACCAACTCGCTCCAGGCGGCATCTAACTCCCTTGTCAACTTGAGCCCTCGCTCGAAAACCATGGAAAGAGGGGGAGCGGAGGACGAAGACACCAACAGCTCTCGCCCCTGACAAGGCATCCACCTGAGCCTCAAGGACCGAACTTGGTCCTGTAACCTACGCCTCTGAGCCCTCAAGTGCTCCACTTGTCCATCGCGTGCTCGGAGGTGCTCATTGGCAGTTTTAAGCCTCTTCTCCATCTCATTCAACTCAACCTGCAAAAGCGACACCACTCAAAAATATTCAAACAAGAAGAGAACGAGAAAGAAAAGGGGTTTCTGAATTTACGTAGGCGTCCAGAATCTCCTCCTCCATCGTCCCAAGGATGTCAGCGTACAACTGACGATACCAAGCCAGGTAGTCCTCGTTCGAGGTCACCTCGGGACGGCGCTCTATAAAAGTCCCCCTGCTCATCCATCCCACCACATACGTCGCATAGTTCCTCGGGAGGTTTGTATCCTGAGGAATCCCGGCCACGGGGATCAAAGGGCGCTTCGGCAGAAGATCAGGCACCCACTAGTAGTACCCAAGCTGGCGAACAACTCAGCTGATCGAATGAAACACGACCTCATTGAAGTAAATCAGCGAGACATCCCGCGACAACTCCTCGGGAACCTCCTCCGTATAGGGCCTCCATGTCATCTATAAAGCATCAAAAGATAGGAAGAGCGCTTAATCAAAAGAAAATCAAATACAAGCCAAAGAAACTCGAAAGAACGTATACCTCTTCCTCTGTCAAGACACGAAAGGCCTCTCAGAATTGGACAAGGCGGTACAAGCGCGAAGACCCCCGGGGTGCCCACCTCATAGCCCAAGGGAGAGCACAGTCAAACGGCGCCAGAGTCGGGCGGTCAATGGCGAAGTGCTCATATCCAAAAATCTAGCAAAGCGAGAGGGAAATTGTCATGATCAAGTGAACTAAACCAAGAAGAAGACATCTACTACTCACTTACACATACCTGAAGGAATGGCGCAAAGACGCCAAGATTCTTGCCCCCAGCCCTCTTCACCTTCTTCGAGAGCTCCGCAAAAAGATGGGCAAGCATCGCAACTCCCCAAGCATAACGCCCCATACCCTCCAGGTCCCTCATCAGCAACAGGGAATGAGAGGAGACCTTGTCAGAGGCTGTCGAGAAGAGGACCCGGCTGAAGAAGTAAAGAAAGAACACCCTCAACTCCCTCCGTGCCCTCTTTGGACACACGGCCGCCTCTCTCGCCTCGATCATCGCCCGTCTCCACTCGAAGCTAGCTGCAGCTTCGCCCTTCTGGCGCTCTGTGAAGGAACCGAGGCCATACTGCCCTGATAGCCACCCCAACGGGATCCGGTTCAGCGTTCGCTCCCGCTCCACTAACTCCCACTCTCCAATCAACTCCCGGAAGAGCAACTTGTAATCAATAAGGGTGGCCGCGATCACTGCCTCCCCTGACACCGAAAGACCGGTAATTCAATGAACGTCCTCAAGGGTCGACATAACGGCGCCAGTGGGGAGAATGAAAGTGCAACTATCCGGATCCCACCTCTCCACCAAAGCCTCCACCACATAAGGACGGTGGATGTGGAATGGCTCGATCAGGAAGAAGGAACGGAAGCCCACCCCATCCATCAAACTCCTCTCCCCCTTGCCCAAGGCATCGTACCATCTCTTCGTCCCGTGCCACAAGGCCCGAATGCGGTTCGGTCGCTATAAGCAAACAAAAGAAACATAGGTTAGTAACGATCGAGAGGTAAGAATCCTAATCTACAAAATCATTCTAAAGGACCATGCTTAGCAAAATGAACCTCCGCATACTAAAAAGAGCATGAAATATGAGACTTCATACGAGAATTTACCCTCCTTTATTTGCAAAACCTGCATGTAAGATCACATGCTTTACCCTCTTATCCCACCATGGTCATTACTCACATATTTCCTTTTCAAAATACCGCTTATCATGCTTATATATACTTCCCACGAACTCAGCCAAGCATATAAAGGGACTTAGACCCATAAAAGTGCATGCATATACTCCCTCTTACTTTACCATGGTCAAATACATATAAAAATATACTTCGAATATCATATACATGTAAAACCATCACATGCGAGCATACCAAACCGTTCTCTTTCCTTTCCTTTATATGCATATAACAAACATGGATGTACGTATGAAAAATTGTCCCCTTTTTTTTCTACAACCCATACACATTCACATGCTTACTATCCCACCGTGATTAAACTTATACACAAGCATGCCTATTAAAAACACGCATACACAAGTATTATAGACTAGTCACCTATTCATACCACCAAAAGACATGCATATATACCAAATAAAAAGCTAGAGTAAAAGGGTCAAGGAATTACCATGGCCCGTGTGGACCCGGGAACGTCCACCTCAGCCTCGTCGGGATCGTTCATCCCGTCGTCATCCCCCTCCTCCTCATCCTCCTCAAACACAGCCTCCTCAGCCTCAGCCTCAGCACCAACACCGGCCTCTGTGGCCCCGGTGCCTGCAACCTCGGCCTCCCCGGCCTCGTCCCTAACATCTCCAGTCCCCTCCATCCTCTCCGCACCGGAGACAAACTCCGCAAAGACCCCCATAGCCCTTCTTTCCTCCTCCTCAGCCCTGGCCTCCGTGGCCTCCCTATCCAGCATCCCAACAATGGCATCCAACAATGTCCTCATGTCCTCACTAACTCCCTCAACCCCTACCCCCTCGATTGCACCCTCGACCGGTCCGCCGACCTCCGAAACCACCTCCTCGACCGCCACTAGTCGATCCCCATGCCTCCTCTTGCGTTTATAACCTATCATACTTCCCCTTCCTCCGGGACAACCCCCGAAGGCGTACCCCCGATCTCACCCGTGCGAGTGTCCACAAACGGAACCTCCGTCGTACCCATAGCCTCTCCCACAGCCTCGACCTCCGGCATATTGCTCTCCGATGATGAAGAACTCAGGCTACACTCTCCACGAGCCACCCGTCATCGTTTTCCCCTCAAAGCGATCGCTTTTGACCTCGTCATTTTCCTTGGTTTGAAAAGAAAAAGGAGAACTCAAACCTAGGGTTTCAAAATCAAGAGGAAGAGAAGGATTGGGGTAGAAATGGAGGTAAAGAAGGCAAATAAATCAAGGTTTTTTTGGGGTTTGAAACCGAAGAGAAGAAGAAGAAGAGGGAGAGAAACCGTTTTGAAAAGTGGGAAGAGAGAAGGACTTTATTCGGTTATAAGGGGCCCAGTGATGGGGCGGCTACCCACGAGTAGCCGCCCCCTATCAGGCGGCTAGTTCCAACTAGCCGCCCCACCCTGTTTTCCCATTTTTACTTTCAAACCTTTTCCAACCTCTTTTTCAGCCCTAGTTCCAAAGTTTTTTATACTAAACACCATGTATTGGTTTATTTCCAAGCACTACTTGATCAAACATGACTTTCCCAAAGTTTTACCACACTTCCAGTACCGTTCAGTTCAAATTTCTCGAGTTCTGGTTCTTTTAAGAGTTTTTTCTTTCCCTTCGGATGATCCAATCCACCAACTCAAAACACTTTAATTGCTTTCTATCGATGATATCCCCTCCTTGCTGAATTTTTCCAAGCACGGGAACGGTAGGCAGGAGGAAACATACGCTGAGCTGCTCCGTGCACAATAGCTAAGAACCCCGACCGCGGGTTGGATCAGTCACCATTTACTTTTCCCGCCTTCCAACTGGGTCATCCTATCGGTTGAAAATTCTAAGTCAAGACCTAGCCTCTAACAGTCTAAATCAACTCCCTGAATAGTATTGACAGTGTTGTCTTAACTTCTTGAAGGTCGGGCCAGCCAAAATAGGGGTCTCTTTCCTTATCATCGGTCGAAGTCTCTCTGCTTCGCGCAAAGACTCCATCCGATGAGGGACAATTGTAGATACTCTAATTTTGACCATCCAGAAAGACGAAAATACTTCAAGTAACACTTAGAATCAAACCACATTTGGACATCAAATGGAAAATGGAACTTAGGAAAACAAAACCGGAAACCCTAAACTCTTGGTCCAAACCCTAAACCCTTTGTCCAAACCCTAAAAACCCGGTCCCAACCCTAAACCCATCTAGAGAATCCCAAAACCCTAGAAATCCCAAAACCCTAGAAACCCTAAGACCGTGGACTGGGACGGCACCCTAACTAGCCGCCCCATATCAGGCGGCTAGTTTACACTAGCCACCCCCCTGGCCAACCCCAAACCATTTCCTTGGATGGGACATAAAACAGCATTAAATGCTGATCATTGCGACAAATTGTGGCCTTTAGACGCCTCATCTTGGCCGGTTCAAACCAAGCAACCGACCCAAGCCACCGCTTGTCAGAGATGGGACGTTTCAATTAGCCGCCCTTCACCTAGTCCATGATAGAAGAACCAAAGAATTGATGAGGGGTCTAATCAAACATACTACTGACCAAGCCATTCTATTACCCCCTAGACATCCCCCTGCCTCTTTTTTACTATAAATAGAGGAGGTCCCAAGCCTTTAAACAGATCTAGAATTCCAATTGACAATTCACTCATTTCCCAACCAATAGTTCACATCCCCTTCCACTACTAGAAATCCCTAGAGAGAGAGAAAGAGAGTCCCTTTTTGTGAGAGAAAATCCCTTCCCTACATAAAAACACCCTCTCATTCCATCCTTCGGAAACCCGGGTTAAACCTAGCTTAGCCTCCGTCCAAAACCAAAACCAGTTTCCTACCAAAGTCCTGCCCAAATCCACCCAAACCCTAGACGGCTAACCCTACTAGCCGCCCCCTGCCTGACAGCTGAAGCCCACTAGCCGCCCCTTTATCCACACCCCAACTGCACCCCTTTGTCCCAAGACTCCTTTAGTCAAGTCCCGGAAGCAGACTAAGATCACCTGTTTTTCACCTCTGTGTACGGTATATCCGCGTCTCAGAGCGGAGACCCCACAAACTCCCCCCCGCAAGGCGATCAAATCCAACCCAACTTTTCCTGCTTTTTGAGAAAGCAGGTGGCGATCACACACACACTGGAATCCCCTTGAGCCACTGTCAGGCGCCTCGACCGGAACAATACCCCACCACCCTTCCGAGAGACGATCCAACCAAGCCCGCCAAGGCACGCACTGGATCCGAATCCCCAAAGAACCCCCATATACGCGGATTTTCCACACCGACAATGAGGTGTTTGTGTTTATGCATGAATGATGGTGACTTTGTGTTGTAGTAAGACATATTTCTGTCTTCTGAAGACGCTTGGGGAACTAGTATATAGAGGTATATTTTGAGACTTGTGTCCTCAAGCCATGTGTCTAAATTCTATATATGAAATTTCGTATCATTATGATATCTGTGTTGAAATTTATGACCTGATTTTCATAGCCTGTCCAGATTCACGTGGAAACTATCCAGTTTCTGAAAAGATTTTATTTTGGGCTTGTAGAGGAAAAATTAGGTTATGATGACTTCATGGATTATGATCCCAACATATCAAAGAATATATATGATTTTTATCATAATTTGTGGATGTGTATTTGGTGCTGTGAGGATCAAATAGTAGGGCTGGTTGCAGCAGACATACTAATTTTGCTTAATTGTGTATTAAGCGGTTGTTATGCATATTGTGGAAACTATCGAGAGTTAGTTTCTTCATGAAATAGGCTTATATGTGTGTCAGAAGGTTTCATATTTTAATTGTGAGTCATTGGTTGTGTTTTGCAGCTTTCATTGTTATAAGCTTTCGTTGTAGCTTTAGGTGAGTGGTTCGATCCAACCCTTCGGTAAGCGTTGGATGCACGTAGTCGTGCGTCACGCATCCGTGGGGCTCCCTAACTATACTACTTGTTGAGATGAGTAGTATGATCATGTCTAACCGATATTATGTCATATATCTTGCATGCTAGGCCTGTATAGCTCGTATATTGCATAAAACCCCATATTCTACCATATACTTGCATATGTATTGTATTCATATGTGAATCTCCATGTTTGCATGATTCCTACTTTTATAGGCATGTATCTCCTTGCATTATATGGACGTATAGAATATGGCATGTCTTAGGTAGTCTTGTAATACTATCACCCTCCCCCCTAGATTAGTAATATTGACAGGATTAAGTCTGGGTTAATGACCGGGTGCATACTTAGTATTCCCTGGTAATATGACTTGAGCACGTCGTGTAGTTGTTGTGCCCATCTTGGTGGGACAAAGCTATAACCTTCTTGAGATGATGAGGCTTCATCTCTCTCTCGCCCTCTCTCCTTGCACGAGCTGAGTAAGAGATGTGGTTCCTACTTGACTCAGGTTCGTTTGGGAATATTGGCATTCACCTGTTAGTGCGTGAGATCGCTCTTGACCCTTTCCTTTTAAGTTGGTGATATCCAACGCATGTTAGGATATACCTTGTATGCTTGTATACATATTATTTAGGCCATGCCTGATATGTATGTTGCATATATATATTGTTTATACTATATCTATGTTATGGAGAACCCCTACAGTTAATTCTATGTTATTGTGCATGTGGACCATGTATATAACTGCGATAGAATTATCCTATTATAATTGTGCATGTTAGACTAGTTGTGCCTACCTGTGCTAGGTTGTACCTTATTAGTTAGAGCGCAAGTGATGTAATCGCCCTTACATCCGTGTGATTCACTCATATGGAATTCAAGAGAATTCATTATTGTATCGATTTTGTTAAACCGGTGGCCATGGCATTAAGTTAGGCCTACCCATGCCAGGCTCGTGTATGAACCGTCTGTTGGGTTATATGTCTTTGGCTTATTTTTGCGCGAGAGCAAAGGTAACTCCTCGTGTCCGAGCAACACATCTTTGTGGGAGTTCAAGAGTATTCGATATCATCAATATGTGATTATCGAGAGTAGTTGAATTTTTCATTGGATTTGCTTTGCGAACATGGAGTGTTTTCTCCCAATATCATTGGTGTTGAAGCGGCCCGGGTTGTAGCAGTCTTGACAGAGGGCCCCCACCTGTAGGTAATATTGATGCATGCGGCAAGATGTACTGATCATGGGAGTATACCAGGTAGAGGCTATCCAGGAGAGGGCTAACGAATGATATTGCGAGCGTGGAATCGTTCTCCTCTTCGTCGAATCCGTGTCGATGCTGCCCGGTGTTGTAGCAGTCTTGTCAGTGTCGAGAAATTGGTCTCTGGTGCGTGTGTGGGGGTTCTTCGGAGGGTTCGGATCGGATGCGTGCCCTGGCGGGCTCGGCCGGATCGTCTCCTCGGAAGGGGTGAGGGTGTGGTTCCTGGTCGAGGCGCCCGACAGCGGCTCAAGAGGATTCAAAGGGGGGGGGGTTTGTGATCGCCACCTGCTTTTTCTAAAAACAGGAAAGGGTTTGGGTTTGATCGCCTACGGGGGGAGTTTGTGGGGTCTCCGCTCTGAGACACGGATATACCATACACAGAGGTGAAAAATAGGTAATCCTATTCTGCTCCCGGGCTTGACTAAAGGAGTTATGGGACAAAGGGGTGTGAGTATGGGGTGTGTATGGGGGGGGGGCTAGTTGGATCTAGCCGTCTGGTCAGGGGCGGCTACTAGGGTTTAGCCGTCCCAGGTCTGATTTGATTTGGGCAGAGGTTTGGTAGGAAATGGGTTTGGTTTTGGGCAGAGGCTAAGCTAGGTTTAGCCCGGGCTTTTGGAGGGTGAGAGGAGAGGGTGTTTTATGTGGGGAATGGGTGTTTCTCTTACAAAAGAGGCTCTCTCTCTCTCTCCCTCTTGGGATTTCTAATGTGAAAAGGGAATGTGAATTGTGGGATGTTGGTGTGGAATGGTTGTTTGTGGATTTGTTGATGTTATATTTGGGCTTGGGACCCCTCTATTTATAGTAAAAGAGGGGCAGGGAAATATCCCGAGGGTAATGGAGTGGGTTGGCTTCGATTGGACCTCTCATTAATGCTCTGGTTCTTCTACCAGAGAACAGGTGAAGGGCGGCTAGTGCTAACTAGCCGCCCGGGATGGGGCGGCTACTTCCTGGTAGCCGCCCCTATCATGACCTGCCAAACGTCCCATCTCTAACAAGCGGTGGCTTGGGTCGGCTACTTGGTTTGATCCGGCCAAGAGAGGGCGGCTAAAGGTCATGACCCGCCGCAATGATCAGCATTTAATATTGCTTTATGTCCCATCCAGGGAACTGGTCCAAAGTCGGCCAGGGGCGGTTAGGGGGGCGGCTAGTGTGAACTAGCCGCCCAGTGAGGGGCGGCTAGTTAGGGTTAGCCGCCCCTTTTCAGGGACTTAGGTTTTTAGGGTTTTGGTTTTGTTTTAGGTCTGGGTTAGGGTTTGGCTTAGGTTTAGGGTTTGGGCTAGGGTTTGGTTTTAGGTTAGGGTTTTGGGCTAGGGTTTTAGGTCAAGGTTTAAGGTTCCGGTTTAGGGCTAGGGTTTGGGGTTAGGTTTAGGTTTAGGCTGGGATTAGGGTTTAGGGCTAGGGTTTGGGGTTAGGTCAAGGTTTAGGGTTCCGGTTTAGGTTTAGGTCAAGGCTGGGATTAGGGTTTAGGGCTAGGTCAAGGCTAGGGTTAGGGTTTCTGGTTTACCGAACCTTCGGTTCTCTTATTTGTGTCCACTTGTGGGAGATTTCCGTGTGTTACTTGAAGTATTTCTGTCTCTCTGGACGGTCAAAATTGGGGTATCTACAATTGTCTCCCATCGGACGGAGTCTTTGTGCGAAGCAGGAAAGACTTCGACCGATGATAAGGAAAGAGACCCCTATTTTGGCCGGCCCGACCTTCAAGAAGTTATGCCAACACGAACAGTACTTTTCGGGGAGTTGATTTAGGCTGTCAGAGGCTAGGTCTTGACTTAGAATTTTTATCCGAGAAGATGATCCAGGTGGAAGGCGAGGAAAAGTAAATGGTGAGTGATCCAACCCGCGGTCGGGGTTCTTAGCTATCGTGCACGGAGCAGCCCAGCGTCAGTTTCCTCGTGCCTACCGTTCCCGTGTTTGGGAAAACTCAGCAAAGAGGGGATATCGCCGACAGAAAGCAAGTAAAAGATTGATTTGGGTGAATTGGATCATCCGAGGGATAAGAACTCTAGATAAGAACCAGAACTGAAGAAATTTGAATCTAAATGGTACTGAATGTGTTGCAAAACTTCGGGAGAGTCGTGTTTGATCAAGTAATGTTTGGGAAATAAGCCAATACATGGCTGTTTAGTATGGAGAACCTTGAATTTTAGGGCTGAAAAGATTGGAAGGGGGTTTTTTAAGCAAAAGAGAAAAACTGGGAGGGGCGGCTAGTTGTAACTAGCCGCCCGAGAGGGGGCGGCTACTCGCGGGTAGCCGCCCCTCGACTGGGTCCCTTATAACCGAAAAGACCCTCTCTCTCCCCATATGTTTTTAAAACGGTTTCTCTTCCCTCTTCTCTTTTCCCTTCGGTTTCAAACTCGAAAACCCTGATTTCTTTGCCTTTCTTTCCTCTATTTCGACCTCAATCTTTCTCTTTCCCTTGATTTCGAAACCCTAGTTTGGGTTCTCCTTTTTTTTCTTTCTCCAAACCGAGGAGATGACGAGGTCGAAGGCGATCGCTTCAAAGGGGAAAACGACCACGGGTGGCTCGTGGAGAGCGTAGCCCGAGCTCTTCATCATCGGAGAGCGATAGGCCGGAGGTCGAGGCCGTGGGGGAGGGTATGGGTACGACGGAGGTGCCGCCGGTGGATATTGGCGTGGCGATCGACCGGTGGTGGCCGAGGAGGTGGTTCGGGGGTTGGAGAATCGATTGAGGGTGCAACCGAGGGGGTAGGGGTCGAGGGAGTTAGCGAGGAGGTGAGGGCGTCGTTAGATGCCCTTGTCGGGATGTTGGATAGGGAGGCCACGGAGGCCAGGGCTGAGGAGGAGGAGAGTAGGGCTATGGGGGCTTTTGCGGAGTTTATCTCCGGCGTGGGGAGGGTGGAGGGGATAGGAGAGGCTAGGGACGGGGCCGGGGAGGCCGAGGGTATGGGCACTGGGGCCGCTGAGGCCGGTGTGGGTGTTGGGGTTGAGGCCGAGGAGGCCGTGTTTGAGGAGGATGAGGAGGAGGATGACGACGGGATGGACGATCCCGACGAGGCCGAGGTGGACGCCCCTGGGTCCACACGGGCCGTGGTATGTTCCTAATCCTTTAGTCTTTGCATTTTATTTTGGTGTATATGCATGTGTTGGTGGTATGAACAGGTTGTATGTGTGTATTATACTCGTATATGTGTGTTTATTTTCTAAATAGGCATGCTTGTGTATAAGTTAATTACGGTGGGATGTGTAAGCATGCTGTCATGGGTTTGTTTTTATAGGGAGGGGGGCAATTGCTATATATATATCCATGTTCGTCATATGCATGTAAAGGAGAGAGATGATATAGTTAATATGCTTGCATGCGATAGTTTTCTATGTGTATGTGATTTCGTATGTGTTTGATCGTGGTAGAGCATGAGGGAGTGTATGCATGCATTTCATGGGTTCGAGTTCCATATGGCCATATTGCTTAGGTATGCATGATAGGCTGGATGTAAGAAAGTGCGTGAGTGGTGACCACGGTGGGATGTGTTTGATATTTGTCTAGCATGTGTGATCATATGAGGAGTGTAGTTTCTTACTTTCATGCTTTCGTTCCTTTTCTTTTAGCATGTGGGAGTTTTGATTTCGCTAAGCATGGTTTAAAATGATTTCGTAGATTTGGACTCTTACCTCTCGCTCGCTTTTAAACTAACCCATGTTCCCTTCGCTTGTTTTGTAGAGGCCGAATCGTATCCGGGCTTTATGGCACGGGACGAAGAGGTGGTACAATGCCCTGGGGCAGGAGGAGAGGAGCTTGGTGGATGGAGCGGGCTTCCGTTCCTTCTTCCTGATCGAGCCATTCCACGTCCACCGTCCATATGTGGAGGCCTTGGCGGAGAGATGGGATCCGGAGAGTTGCACGTTCATCCTCCCTACCGGTGCTGTCATGCCGACGCTCGAGGACGTCCATCGGATCACCGCCTTCCGGTTCTGGGGGAGGCGGTGATCGCGGCCACCTTAGCGGACTACAGGGGGCTTTTCCGAGAGTTGATCAGAGAATGGGAGTTCGTGGAGCGGGAGCGGACGCTGAACCGGATCCCTTTGGGGCGGCTTTCGGGGCAGTACGGCCTCGGTTCCTTCACAGAGCGTCAGAAGGGCGAAGCTGCAGCTAGCTTCGAGAAGCGGCGGGCGATGATCGAGGCGAGAGAGGCGGCCGCGTGTCCACAGAGGGCACGGAGGGAGTTGAGAGCGTTCTTCCTCTACTTCTTTGGCCGGGTCCTTTTCTCGACGGCCTCTGATAAGGTCTCCTCTCATTCCCTTCTACTGATGCGGGACTTGGAGGGCATGGGGCGCTATGCTTGGGGAGCGGCGATGCTTGCTCACTTGTTTGCGGAGCTCTCGAAGAAAGTCAAGAGGGCTGGAGGAAAGAACCTTGGTGGCTTCGCACCATTCCTTCAGGTATGTGTAAGTGATGAGTGTCTTCTTCTTGGTTTAGCTTTACTTTGGTCATGATAAATTCCCTCTTGCTTTGTTAGATCTTCGGGTACGAGCACTTCGCCATTGATCGCCCGACTTTGGCTCCGTTCGATCATGCCCTCCCTTGGGCCATGAGATGGGAACCCCGGGGATCTTCCCGCTTGCACCGCCTCGCCCAATTCCGAGAGGCCTTCCGCGTTTTGTCGGAGGAAGTATAAGTTTTCTTCGAATCCTTTTGGTTTATACTTGGTTTTCTTTTGACTAAGCGCTCTTCCTATCTTTCGATGCTTTTTTAGATGACGTGGAGGCCTACTCGGAGGAGGTTCCTGAGGCCCTGGCGCGAGACATCTGGCTGATCTATTTCAATGAGGTCGTGTTCCATGCGATCAGCCGGGTCGTCCGTCAGCTTGGGTACCATCAGTGGGTGCCCGATCCTCTTCCGCGGCGCCCTTCGATTCCGGTGGCCGGGATTCCTCGGGACACGAATCTCCCGAGGAATTACGCGACGTACGTGGCGGGATGGATGGGTCGAGGCGTTTTGGTGGAGCGTCGTCCTGAGGTGACTTCGAGTGACGAATACCTAGCTTGGTATCGTCGGGAGTATGCGGACATCCTCGGGACGATGGAGGAGGAGATCCCGGACGCTTATGTAAGTTTAAAGAATCCCTTTTCTTTCCTCGTTCTCTTTTGTTTGAACTCTTCTGAATGGCATTTCCTTTTGCAGGTTGAGTTGAATGAGATGGAGAAGAGGCTCAAGACTGCCAATGAGCACCTCCAAGCGCGGGCCAGGCAGATAGAGGCGTTGCGGGCACAGAGAGGACGCTTGCAGGACCAGGTCCGGGTCCTCGAGGCTCAGGTGGATGCTCTGTCGAGAGCGAGGGCCGATGGCGCTTCTTCTTCTTCCGTCTCTCCTCCTTCCATGGTGTCCGAGCGAGAGCTGGAGTTGACGAGGGAGTTGGATGTGGCCCGGAATGAGCTGACGGCCACAAGGATGGAGTTGGGCCAGGCGAGGGGCAGGGCTTCTCGGGCTGAGGAGGAGGTGGACCAGCTGAGGTCCATGATAGCCTCGAGGGAGGAGGGGTTCATTACCCTAGGCCGTGAGAGGGACTCCCTCCAGATGAGGGTGTCGGAGTTGGAGGCTTCGGCGGGTGTTCCCGGAGGTTTGATGGGAGACCTGGTTCGTTCTCTCCAGGCGGCCGGGGATAGGGACAGAGAGGCACTCAGGGTGTCGGAAGCGAGGGCGCGGGAGTTGGAGGAGAGGTTGAGGGCCGCCGAGGATCGGGCCAGAGGGACGGAGAGTCGCCTCCGACAGAGATTGGAGAGGAGGACAGGGATATGCAGCAGGTCGTCTCTGGGAGGCGACTATGAGGGGGAAATTGGTCGGAGGGGGCTCTATGACCGAGGCGGACCTTGATCTTCTTCCACTCGAGCCTGACCATTCTCTCTCGGCTTCCTTGGCTACCGGGGCCACTTTTAGCCGTGCATCTCGTCCTTCGGCGTCTCGGAGTCGTGGGATATACGCGAGGGCCGCGTCTTCGGTTCGAGAGACTCCTGCTGCTCCCGATGC
The DNA here is from genome assembly GCA_030737845.1 of Acorus calamus. Lineage (NCBI taxonomy): Eukaryota > Viridiplantae > Streptophyta > Magnoliopsida > Acorales > Acoraceae > Acorus > Acorus calamus. The sequence continues at coordinate 12,696,473 of CM060872.1, forward strand.
TCCAGAGGTTCAGTCTTCTCCTCATCCGCCACTCCCTTCTCAGCCAAGTCAGGACGTTCCTCCTACTCAGCCTCCAGCGGATGATGATACGCCGAGGTATAGCTTTTGTGTCTTGGTTTTAAGTAGAAGAATAGTACATATGCGATGAATTCATGCTTTTCTTCTTTTGTTTTTTTTTTTTAGGTGATATTTCGGTGAAGTATAGCTCAAGACTTCGGAGTTTGGAGCTCTTGGTGGACCTATCTCTTTCTTACTTTTTTGCATTTTAGGTGTTTTTAGAAGACAATTTACGTTTATGGTCATGGTGGGACAATTTAATTTCTTGTTTGTATGCATGGTTTGGTATAGTTTAGCATGGATGGTTAATGTTTTTTAGAAAGCCTTCCTAATCTATAGGGATGTGTATGTGCGTGGATGAATGAACTTGGTGTTTATAGGTTTTGATTTATGGATGGATGTAGAATTCTAATATATAATCATTATAGCATGGTATCGGTACAGGTCTTGTGTATGAATATGTGTCTAAAATGTGTGTATGCATGTTTGGGAAAGGAATGTTTTGACAGGTATTCAAAGGAGTTGAAGAGTTGATTGAGGCTGGGACTGACAGGGCAGATGGGGTAGCAGGTGAGGGGCGGCTAGTTGCGTTTAGCCGCCCAGTGAGGGGCGGCTACTTGCATTTAGCCGCCCCTTGCCTGGGTTTTTACCTGGACAAGAGGGCAGGGGGAGGGGCGGCTAGTATAAATTAGCCGTCTCCAGGGGGCGGCTAGTCGGGTTTAGCCGCCCCCTGCCTGGGACAATTTTCTGGTTTTGCTTCTTGTCTGCTGCTGCTGAAAGTCCTCCTGAGTGCTTTATCCTTCGAGACCTATAAAAACATTCTTTCCATGGACCAAGTGTTAAATCCATCCAGATTGTGCCCCTGCACTGACTTTCGAGCCCTTCTTGCTTGAATTGTCAAGGGCTACAATCCATCTTAAGGCGGAATGGAAATATAAATGCGAGAAAGTAAAAGTGCGGGGACCAGGCTTTAGTGCGCAAGGAAGGGATTCCAAGTGCGTGAGTGAAGAAGAACTTATGTGTAGGAGTTGGGGACAATTTCTTCTCACGCATGTGCGGAAGGGCATGAGGTGAGTGGAGGCAATTTTAATATTTGTGGGGACAATACGTGGGGACAATTTTAATATGTGGGGACAATTTTCAAGAAAATCGGATGCCAAAGTGTTTTGGAAAAGGAAAATGCGAGCTTATGCGTAAGTATAGGTGGCATAAGGGGGCATTTTAGTTTTTCAATGACTTTTTAGGTGAGAGGGCAATGTTCTCGATTTCATAAGTAAAAGATGCCATCAAGTCCCCGTGGAGGAGCCCTTGTGGTCACTCATGTCCAAACCAGGATTGTATTTAAGAGGTATAAGCCTTAGGCGTCGATTTTCCTAGGTTCATGGTTTTCAAATGCTTAATCGTATTATTCTAAACATGCTGAAAAATCCATGAGTGTACCAAGAGTCAAGTCAAACAAGCTTCCTTTGGATAGGCAAGTTTCTAAATGAATTCGCGTGAGTGTGTGTGTAGGTGTAAACCTGGACGTGATCTGCCTTCGGTCAAAATTTCGCTTTTCCTGGTGGACATAGCTCAATTTTGAACCCCCATTGCAAAAAAAAATAAAAGGGGAGAGGGTGAATGGGTAAGAGTAATATCTTCCTTTCGGGCAATATTTTAGAATTGTCCCAGTCTAGCATATGTCTTACTTCCTAGGTCCCTCTGGCTTTCTTCTTTTTATCACTTCTTTATTTTTGGGTGGAAAGGTACAGTCCGTTGTTTGGATCTGTACATGGTATAGCCGTTGTTTAGCGTATACCGTGCGTAAAGGCGTGAAAGCCTGCTAAATAGAGAGTTTAACCCGTTCACTTGGGTGTTTGGCCTCTCCTTGCCTATCTTTCTCTTTTTTTTTTTGTTTTGTGTTTTGATTCGAGTTGAGGGGGGGGGGCTCTTCTGTTTTTCACCCCGATTCTTTTCATGCTTCCCCTCTAGAAGTGTTTATATAGTGCCAGAGCCAGTTTTTGGGACATATGCTAGGTCCGGGTAACTCCTCATTTTGACCTAGGGTTAATACGAGTGGGGCGAAAATAAGGGATATTTTGCTTTGGGGAGTTTTAAATTGTCCCAGTCTACGGGGTAGGCAATTTTTCTTCCATCAGGCAAATCTAGTCCAGTTATACGTGTGTGAAGGGAATGACATGATTGGCGAAACGTGTTCAAATAGATACGAGTTTATCTTTGAGAGTCTTATAATTCTATCATCAAGTACTAAACGCTGGAAATCGCAGGAAGGAAGAATAATAGTTCTTAAGTATTGAAAGCTTTTCATGCATGGAATTTCTTTAGATAAAGTGCATTCCACGAACCTGGAACCTCGACTCCTTCGGCATCTACCAGGCGGTAGGCATTCCCGGAATAGGCATGGGTGATCACATAGGGTCCCTCCCATGTGGGTTGCAGCTTTCCTCTCGGGTGAGGCTGTCTTGATGGCATGATTTGCTTAAGTACTAATTCCCCGATTTCGAATTTTCTTTTTATCACCTTCTTTTCAAATGCCCTTGCCACCCTTCTTTGGTAGGCCTGGGCATGGTCTGCCGCTCTTAATCTCTTCTCGTCCAGTAGTTCGAGGCGTAGTAAAAACAAATGTATACTTACGTTTTTGAAAAGGGGCCTGTGTTGGCGAAAAAGATATGTTTTTGGAAAGAAAGGGGATAAAGTTCCGGAAAGCGGTTTTGTTTTTATAAGGAAAGTATGGAAAGATAGTTCGTAAAAAATGTTTTTCGGCGGAAGTACGGCTTTGTAAAATATTTTGTTTTGAAGAAAGGTGTGGAAGTGCAGATTTGGAAAACATTTTCGTCGTGAAGAAGAGTGTGGAAATGTAGTTTGTAAATATTTTCGTTGTTTTGGGAAAACAGGTAAAGAAAGTTCGGGAAAGTGCTTTTATTTTGGTTTTGAAGTACGGAAATACTGTTTTGTAGAACTTTTAGTTTTGGAAGAGAGTGTGAAAAACATTTTTAGAAAAACATTTTTTGTTTTTAAAGGAGAGTGGAAATAAAGCTGGAAACAAATATGTTCAGAGTTGAGAAATGAAAGCTGATTAGCATGTATATTTTTTGGATTTTGGTTTCTTTTTTTGGAAGCAGGTACTTGAATTTGTATTGCCTCCTCGGGTCGGCTTCTTTTTGATGGCCGGCTGATGTCTGGTGGGGGTCCCCTGTTCCCAAATTCTCCCTCCCTGAGTCTCTTCAAAGGCCTCCCTTGATGGAATAGTTCTTCGTCTGTGGCGCCTGGTTGCCAACATGCGAGCACCTCTAGCCGGATGCGCATGGCGCAGACGCTCCAATTTCGGGCCTGAGTATTATTAGAGCGCGCCTCTCCCCATATGGATATTACTTTCCCGCGGTACGGGAAGCGAAGACATTGGTGTCGGGTGGATGAGATGGCTTCGATGCTATTGAGCCATGTCCTCCCAACAATCAGAGGGTGGGGTGATTGAATGTTCATCACCATGCAGTTAACGATGGTGGAGACTGGGCCGATCTTTAGTGGGAGCGTGACTAGTCCGCAGGCGTTCTTGCGTGTGCTGTCGAAGGCGTAAATGTATTCGTCTGAGGGCTCCAATCTGGGAACCTGGCCTTCTAGCTTTTGGTAGGCGGAATATGTAAGGACGTTAGTTTCCGCTCCCGTGTCAATGAGAATGTGACGGAATTCCCTTCCCCCGAGTATGGCGGTGATTGAGAGGGGTGCGGAACGTGCTCTAGCTTTTGCGACTTCATGGGGGAGGAAGGTGATCGAGTTGGGCACCGCAAGATTGCTTGGTGGATGCTGGGTCATGGCCGCTTCTTCTGAGGGAGAGTTGTTGTCACAAGGGGACCCAGGTGGGCTACCGCCTTCATTCTCGTTCCTCGGTCGGAGGGCTAAGGTGAAGATATTGTGTATGGCCCAATTGTTCTCGTTCTCGTATTGGAGGCGTGCTTCTCCCCAAATCGTCAGTACGTGATTCAAGAAGGGCAGTCGAAGGCATTGGTGTCGGGGGGAACAGATAGCTTGGATGCTGTCTAACCACGGTCGCCCCAGCATCAATGGGTACCTCGTGTCGATGTCGGCCACGAAGCAGGCTACATCGCAGATGAGAGGTCCGACGGATAGCTCGAATGTTCCGGGGCCGCGGAGAGTCTTCCCGGTATGGTTGAAAGCTTGGATAGTATGGTGGGCCGGCTGGATGGGAGGACGGCCTAGTCCGGGTATCTTCTGGTAAGTGGAGCATGTCATTATGTTCATGCCCGATCCTGGGTCTACAAAGATGTTGTTCAGCCACAACATCTGAAGTCGTCCGCGGATGTGTAGGGGGTACTCTCGCAGTCGGGGATCTGGGAGGTCGTGGTCAGTGAATGAAATGGTCATTGGGCGGCGGGGGCCATTGACAGTGTCGGTACTCTTGGAGGACCCGTTATCGTCCGGATGCAGATCATCCGACGTACATTCCCCTCCTTCGGGTCCTTCGCTAGCTCCTTCGGGGATCTCCTCGAATGGCTCTTCTTCTTCGTCTTCTCCCGGATTTTCTAGTCCACTTTCGTCGGACTCGATGTTGATGACCGCGGGAAGGGCGAGGACTGCGTCTTCTTCTTCGCCATAGAGTATGGCGAGGTCATGGTCGTCGAGGTTCAGCTGGAAGGGCTCGTTCTGCTCTTCCTCCTCGGACTCTTCAGATAGGCTGCCATCAGTAGCATCTTCTGAGCTGCTTGGTTCTGGCGATGGTTGTCTCCCTCTCCTGATCATGTTGACCGCGTGGGCCCTAGATGTGGAGGCTTGGGTATGTCCTGGCAAGGGGTCAGTCAATATGCCAAGTGGCTTGGGTGCTTGGGGATTTCCCTAGCTCAGATGGCCTTTGATCATGGCCCAGTCAAGGCGCCTTTTATCATTAAGATCATAAACGAAGTCCCAAAAAACAATGCATTGTTCTACGGTATGGCCATATTGTTGATGATATTGACAGTAACGCGCCGTGCTGGCCCCGGGTAGTGAAGGCCTGGCGTCGGGGAGGGAGATACTATTTGTGTCCAACATCACCCTAAAGATCCTAGTTAAAGTTTCTGGGAGGGGAGGGTAAGAGTCCCTCTTTCCCATTCGTCTTAGGTCGTAGGATGTGGGAGGTCTAACCTCGTTATAAGAGCTTTGTATGGGCTGCCTAGGGGTTGGATTTTGTGCTCTTGGGGGAGCAGAGTAAAAGGGGGCCCGAGTTTGAGTTTGGCTCTGGATTATAGGGCTTTGGAGTGGGAAATTTTGGACTGTGGGGTTTTGTCGTATTGGCACGGGGACGGGTACTGATCGAGGGGTAAAATGTTGATTTGCTTGCCGAGGCGGTGCATATCCGGATGATCCGGGCGCGTACTGTCTCGGAGCTGTTCCTCGGTCAGGAACTCGTGCTCCATTCGGGTAGAGTGCCGATACTTGGTTAATGATCCCCTCTACCGTGGGGGTTTGCGCCTTACGAGGCGGTTGTCCAACCCTATGGCTGATAGGTGGGGACTGGGTTTGGACTGCTGGGGCTGCACAACGGGAAATCCTGTTGTGGCGGTCAATCAGAAGTTGATACGTAGTGCAGTCTCCGTACGAAAGGCTCGTACGGAGCTCTGGACTCAGGCTCTGTAACATCATGTCAATTTCTTGACATTCTGTGAGTTGCAGGCCGGTTCGGTGGACAAGGGTGCGCCACCGAGACACGTATTGTTCGAATTCCTCCCTAGGCCTCATTCTCTCTACGGTTAAATCTGAAATAGAGGGGGTCCTAATCCTCTGGTAACCATAGCGGCCCAAGAATTTCTCGCTTACAGCCGAGAAATTCGACAAGTGATCTACAGGGAGGGTGGAAAACCATTGTAGTGCTTCTCCTTCCAATGATTTCTGGAAGAGGAAGACTAGTAGAGGTTGATTATCTAGAAACGGGCGTGCGTCTAGATAAAAGGCAATTAAATGAATGTCTGGGTCTCCACGACCGTTATACCGGCGAAATTTGGGGATTTTGAATCCCTCCAGTAGGTGGACTGACGGGATTTGTCTCAGGTTATGTAGAGACATGTGTTTGGGGGCCGAGGGACCAGTCTCGAAGAGAATTCTCCGGATGGTATCGTCCAGTGTTTCTCCCCGGGGAGGGCTGTTTGCCAGTCCCGGGTTTGGGGTGGTTTGGTAGGGGCCTGGGGTGGAAACAACTGGGAATTTTGGATTCGCGGGGGAAAGGGGGGCGAATGAAAAAATGCTCGGATTGACCGAGCAGCTGGGTGTGGATGGGGCTTTGGGAGTGGATTTAGGGGTTTCGACAGGGGTTTCCTGTCTCGAGGTCTTGGCATGACGGTAGTCAACGAGGTCATGAAACATGTCCTCTACCGTTTGATACCCTAGACTAGCCATCCTTTCCTCTAAATGGGTCAGGAACTGTGTGGCCTGACCCTCTTGGTGATTCCTTTTCTCTAATATCTCCTCTTCCATGTGGGATTCCATGACGTAGAGTGGGGGGATGAATGCAGGTTGAAAGCAGTAAATAAAGCAGCAAAGGATTGCGCAGCTGTGTGCGACTTACGAAAGCAGTAAAGGATTGCGCAGCTGTGTGCGACTTACGAAAGCAATAAAGGATTGCGCAGCTGTGTGCGACTTACGAAAGCAGTAAAGGATGTTATAATGCACAGTAGAAGAGGATTTAATTCAAGGAGTGAGAAACTCTAACCTTCCTAGAGGGTTGATAGCATTTTAGTCAAGTTTGTAAAAGGGGGCAGAAGAGGATTACCTTTTGTTGTTTTTCACGAGGGAGGTCCCACCGTGATCGCCAGAATTTGTCGGTGTCGAGAAATGGTCTCTGGTGCGTGTGTGGGGGTTCTTCGGAGGGTTCGGATCGGATGCGTGCCCTGACGGGCTCGGCCGGATCGTCTCCTCGGAAGGGGTGAGGGTGTGGTTCCTGGTCGAGGCGCCCGACAGCGGCTCAAGAGGATTCAAAGGGGGGGGTTTGTGATCGCCACCTGCTTTTTCTAAAAACAGGAAAGGGTTTGGGTTTGATCACCTACGTGGGGAGTTTGTGGGGTCTCCGCTCTGAGACACGGATATACCGTACACAGAGGTGAAAAACAGGTAAACCTATTCTGCTCCCGGGCTTGACTAAAGGAGTTATGGGACAAAGGGGTGTGAGTATGGGGTGTGTATAGGGGGGGGGCCAGTTGGATCTAGCCGTCTGGTCAGGGGCGGCTACTAGGGTTTAGCCGTCCCAGGTCTGGTTTGATTTGGGCAGAGGTTTGGTAGGAAATGGGTTTGGTTTTGGGCAGAGGCTAAGCTAGGTTTAGCCCGGGCTTTTGGAGGGTGAGAGGAGAGGGTGTTTGATGTAGGGAATGGGTGTTTCTCTTACAAAAGAGGCTCTCTCTCTCTCTCCCTCTTGGGATTTCTAATGTGAAAAGGGAATGTGAATTGTGGGATGTTGGTGTGGAATGGTTGTTTGTGGATTTGTTGATGTTATATTTGGGCTTGGGACCCCTCTATTTATAGTAAAAGAGGGGCAGGGAAATATCCCGAGGGTAATGGAGTGGGTTGGCTTCGATTGGACCTCTCATTAATGCTCTGGTTCTTCTACCAGAGAACAGGTGAAGGGCGGCTAGTGCTAACTAGCCGCCCGGGATGGGGCGGCTACTTCCTGGTAGCCGCCCCTATCATGACCTGCCAAACGTCCCATCTCTAACAAGCGGTGGCTTGGGTCGGCTACTTGGTTTGATCCGGCCAAGAGAGGGCGGCTAAAGGTCATGACCCGCCGCAATGATCAGCATTTAATATTGCTTTATGTCCCATCCAGGGAACTGGTCCAAAGTCGGCCAGGGGCGGTTAGGGGGGCGGCTAGTGTGAACTAGCCGCCCAGTGAGGGGCGGCTAGTTAGGGTTAGCCGCCCCTTTTCAGGGACTTAGGTTTTTAGGGTTTTGGTTTTGTTTTAGGTCTGGGTTAGGGTTTGGCTTAGGTTTAGGGTTTGGGCTAGGGTTTGGTTTTAGGTTAGGGTTTTGGGCTAGGGTTTTAGGTCAAGGTTTAAGGTTCCGGTTTAGGGCTAGGGTTTGGGGTTAGGTTTAGGTTTAGGCTGGGATTAGGGTTTAGGGCTAGGGTTTGGGGTTAGGTCAAGGTTTAGGGTTCCGGTTTAGGTTTAGGTCAAGGCTGGGATTAGGGTTTAGGGCTAGGTCAAGGCTAGGGTTAGGGTTTCTGGTTTACCGAACCTTCGGTTCTCTTATTTGTGTCCACTTGTGGGAGATTTCCGTGTGTTACTTGAAGTATTTCTGTCTCTCTGGACGGTCAAAATTGGGGTATCTACAAGTGGGCCCCCACCTGTAGGTACTATCGATGCATGCGGCAAGATGTACTGATCATGGGAGTATACCATGTACAGGCTACCAGGGAGAGGGCTAACGAATGATATTGCGAGCGTGAAATCGTTCTCCCCTTCGTCGAATCCATGTCGATGCTGTCCGGCGTTGTAGTTGTCCTGACAGAAGGCCCCCACTTGTAGGTACTATCGATGCATGCAGAAAGATGTACTGATCATGGGAGTATACCAGGTAGAGGCTACTCGGGAGAGGATTACCGAATGATGAAGGGTGTAGAGCAAGCAGTTTTATCCCAAAAATCACTAGGATCACTCCTGCGGGGGTGAGGGTGAGGGTAGTTGAGTGACGTCATCACGTAACCATATACCCATCGAGTATACTATGAGTATGTTACTTCTAACGCGTGAGGTATCAAAGTATATCTCTACCTCGTAGCGGATGGACTCATTGTTATGGTTAACAGTTGTTTCTCTCCAAGTGTCCCAAGAGCCTCCCTCCGGGAGTGAGGGCAAGGGTGAGGTTGGTTCCCACCCATGTTTTTCCTTGAAAGAAAATCTCCTTAATATTGAATTGGCGTGATGGTGTTTGGTTTCCAACCACTCACTAAGTTTGTATCTCACCCCTCGCATACTGTTTCTTTTACACGGGCGGTGTTGGGCGTGGAGTTGTAGCTTCCCTGTAGCGTGGTATTGCGTGCGTGAAGCGTCCCGTCTAGCAGTTGGCGAGTGCATGGCTGACAGCAGTCCTAGTGTCATTTATGTATTTGTAATTGTGCGTATTGCATATGATGATTTTATTGGACTAAACTTGGCTCTCACATGACATTGATTGTGTATTCGAGTATGTAATAATATTTTTGATATATAGACTTATTGATATTTTATGCTTCTGCATTTTAGTTGAACTATCAGTTATCATTGCTTTGCCAGCTTTGTGTTATTTATTGGAGTCATTATGACCTCTTATATTGATAGTTGATATATATATTTACCACGTCTCAGGAACGGCCGCCCTGGGGCGTGACACTTGTCACCCTGTCTAGCAGATGTAGTGGTCACATGGGGTTTCATGATACAACAGGCTTCATCATACCCAAAAGTATGACAATACTTGCAAGCACTTGGTTTCCAATCATAACAACCTTAAAGGTTTCTCGGATGCCTGGAATTTGGAAGAACCTGAGACGCCTAAACCTCCACGCAAATACGGGCATAAGAGGCTCGACTACATTTCATTGTAGCCGAATCAGCATAGAGGGGGACTCCAATGATGCTGCCTATACGACTGTGACTATCTTCCTCCCATGAGTGAAGGGGAAGGTTCGAGAGCCTAACCCATATGGGAATGCTACTTAACCTCTCTTATTCTTTGCGCACAAGTGGACTCCATTTACATAGAATAAACGGACGATGATCCATGGTCCATGGACCTCAGTCAAGAACACTATTAACATCCTCAGCAAGGCCTAACTTGATAGTAAAGAAGTCATTGCCATGGTGATGGATCTTCATTTCACCTTTTATATTCCATAATTTCCTCAAAAATTGCACGAATGGAGTGTAGATAGGAACCTTACCAATGATATATCCAACTATGGTCTGGTCCCATTTTGAAATATTTTTTGCATAGGCCTTTGGATTTAGGGATGCATCCCTGCACGATCCATCAATGGTGGGCTCTATGAACCTCAATGAGCCACTCGTTGAAGGGGTAGCTACAGATAGGCTGCAACTTGGGTCTCTTATTCTTTGCGCACAAATGGACTCCATTTACATAGAATAAATTGACGATGATCCATGGTCCATGGACCTCAGTCAAGAACACTATTAACATCCTCAGCAAGGTCAAACTTGATAGTAAAGAAGTCATTGTCATGGTTATGGATCTTCATTTCACCTTTTATGTTCCATAATTTCCTCAAAAATTGCACGAATGAAGTGTAGATAGGAACCTTACCAATGATATATCCAACTATGGTCTGGTCCCATTTCGAAATATTTTTTGCATAGGCCTCTGGATTTAGGGATGCAGCCCTGCACGATCCATCAATGATGGGCTCTATGAACCTCAATGAGCCACTCGTCGAAGGGGTAGCTACAGATAGGCTGCAACTTGGGTCGGGTTGAACCTGATTTTTACATGGGTTGGGTTGGCCAAATCAGGTTCGGGTTGGCCAATTCGGGTTGACTCACAAATCGGGTTAGGTTCGGGTTGGACTCACTCACAACCCGACCCAACCTGAACACGTAAACTAATATTTTAAAAAAAATCATGGTCATTCATTCCACAGCTTCTAATCTGGACGGTCCAAATTTTAGGTAAACCTAACTAATCTGATGGATTGGGCCGGGTTGATTTATTTAATTACAGGTTGGGTTCAAGTTAGTCCAATCCGGTTTGAAAATTAGGTTGGGTGGGGTTAGGGTTGAATAGTTTAAAATTCGGGTTAGGGCCAACCCGAACCCAACCTACCCGATCTGCAGCCCTAGATGTAGAAGGCAAGGTCTGAAACAAAGATCCCCAACTCTTGATCTACGGGGAAGATGGAGGAGGGACGAAAACAGCCTTCCTACGCGGATTTGGACTGGCAAGACCACAAGCAGAGGATCCTTTTGGGGGAAGAGCAAGAAAAGCATCTAGAGCAGCCGGAAGGGATGGGGATTTGGAGGTGGCAGATGGGGGAGTGTATTTGGGGGTGGATTTAGGATGTGATGGATGTGATGCGGGGTCAGAAGAGGGAATGGTGGGGGGATCAAGGGAGGAGGATAAGGTGGTGTGTGAAGGAAGGGTTTCATATGAGGGTGGAGAAGTGTGAGAGGATGTGCTCCCCTAGATGTGAAGGGATGGAGGGTTTTCAGATGAGGATGGGGAAGAGTGAGAGGATGTGCTCAAGATTTCTCCCCTGGACTTTTGCTGACACTACAACAAAACAGGGTTTTGGTGACAGACATTTTGAATAGCTGTCACCTAAAACTATTTTTAAGTGACAGTCAAGAATGTATGTCACAATAAACATAGTTTTTGGTGACCGTTATATTTGTTTGTCACAAAATTCTATTTTTGTGACAGTTCCTTAAAATGTGTGTCACATAAATATCAATTATTGTGACACACATATTTAAAAAGTCACAAATGGTATTTATTGGTGACAAACATATTTGAAATGTTATCATTTGTATTTATTAGGTGACACACACTAATGGAATGTCACAAAAAACATATTCACAATATTAAATTTAAAAGCTATATTTAGTAACAATATAATCATATTGTAATTATAAATCTTATAAAATATATGAGAATCAAGAGAGGTAAAAATTCAGTTTTCTCCTAATTTACTACAATTCCATTGCCATGAGTGCTTCCCCATAAAACAAGAAGAAAAAAAACTCTCTCTGCCCGTTTCATATATTTGATGTTTTATATTAACCAAGCCACCACCAAAGTTTGAAATAAATATGTGATATTAAACCCCCACTATCTCCTCTAATCTCACACGGCAAAGCAAAACGACAACCAGGTCCTCCTCTTCTCTTTTAATTTTTTTTATTTGTCACTTGTTGCAACACCCACTAATAAATTTATTTTTTTATTTATTTTTATCTACAAATAGTTTTTATCGTCAGACATATCGTGTATTTGGGTTTATTTATAGAATATCAAATTATGCATTTGTGCATCATGGTATTATTTTTACTTCTTTCAATGAATTGTTATATCTTTTTTTATCATAAATAAGGTGAAAGAAACATGAATGACAAAGATAAACAAAATAATTTTTATGGGTATTAGGATTGGTTTGGTTTTGATATGGAGATCAGCTGCCCTAGACATTTTATTTGAAGCAATTTTCAAGTAATTATATTGTATCTCATAGATTTTGGTTTCTATAGTTGAGTGTCTGAATATAATTTTTATTCTAATTTGTAAATATTTCAGAAATTTACAAGAATATTTTAATGGATAAGAGTTGGATTCATTTTCAGAGATCCACTGAAAAATATATGGACGGAGTGGAGAAATTCATTCAATATGCCTTCAAGAATAGTTCTAACAAGGGGACGACCTTATGTCCATGTATTAAATGTGTTTGTAAAATTTGGGTGGATAAGACAACACTAGAAGAACATTTATTGTGGAACGGATTTAATAAGACTTATACACATTGGAATTATCATGGAGAAGGACGACATTGTTTTGCAGCAGTTGATAATAATAATGAGGCCGAGGAAATATATGAGGCAGATGACATCCAAGAGATGTTAAATGACTTAAATGAGATGTATCACGGCATGCATGAAATTCCACAAATGGCTGAGCCAATGGGGGAAGATGGAGGACCCGAAGATGGAACCCGTTCATTTTATTTTAAGTCATCATGTTGACCTTTCTCCCGAGGTTCGTAATTTAACACTAATTAGTTTCTCATTTACATCATTTTTATATATGTATGATTTTCCAGTTCTTGACATCAATGATGGAGCAAATCTCAACAACACTAATCAAATAATAAATCCAATGAACAAAATGACTAATATGGTTGATGAGGTAATATAAAATGCTACAAGATTTACTAATTTTTATGTATACAAGCAATAGGTATTTACTAATTTTTTTTTGTTTTTTTTATGACATGTATAATAGTTTCGAGTTTTTCCTATTAAGATTTTATCAATCGAGAAGAAATTATTAGCAAACGGGATGCTCCTTAGCGAACAGCCAACCAAAATTGTTGGAGGAACACCATTGGGTGATGGATGGTGTGAAGTAGTGGTCAAATCTCCATTAGATTCTACGGAAAATTGATGAGGCAACATGGAAATCTTAAAACCATCAAAGATGCTATTGGACACCATATTGCATGGCCTCGAGCTTTTGTAAGTGTGTATTAATTTTTTTTTATTTTCTTAATTAATTGATGTTTCATTAACCAATTTTTTATAATCATTATTTTGTAGGTGGAGATAGATTGGACGAAATAGAAGAGGAACAGTGTTCTTCAAGGACGTTGATATTTTATTTTTGCACATTGGAACTCTTATAATAATGTAATCGAATATTGATTGGAAATAATGTAATGAATTGTTGGGATTCTCTTATCTATGAAAAGTTTTTATTATTTTTACTTTTTTCAAATTATGATTGTACATGTTATGATTTTATTTTTTTAAATAATTACTTATAAATTATTATATCGAAATGTTTTATTATTGATATAGCAACTATAAATATTGATTGTCACAGAAATTTTGATTGTAATTATATATTATGTAATGACAATGATAATCTGTCGCTAAATGTCTACAAAAGGTGACTAGCATTGACCACTGATCCATTACATATCGGATTATGGTGACAGATTCATCGGTCACCATATACTGCCTAACGTGACAGTCAAGTTTCAACTGTCATTGAAACTTATGCACCGCTTGTCATTGAATGTTAGTCAATGATGACAAACATTTGTGTCTGTCACCTATTGTCAACCTATGGTGATAGGTGTGTTTGTCACCATATGCTACGTACGGTGACAGCTGGGCTTTAACCGTCACGGAAAGCTATGGTGACTGGTTCACCCGCGACGCACGTCTGAATGTCACCATAACTCTTTCATGACAGACATAAGGGTTTTGGTGACAGTTTTCGTCTGTCATCAAAACCCTATTTTGTTGTAGTGTGAAATGCATTAAAAATGCTCTCCAAGGTCCCACCCCTTGGAGGGGGAGACTTTTTAGCAGGAGAAGACATTGACTGAGTGAGAGACTGCGAGGGGGCCTTACCGGGTCAGGCATAGTAGGCGGCAGGCACGGCTTCAGTGCCATTATCGATGATACAGACCCCGCCCAAAGGTTTCAGTCTGTTAAGCTTTCTAACTTGCCTGCGGCATTGTTTAAATGATGTGAGTTGCATTGAACCGGATCAACCCAAGCCTAATAAATATCAAATCTCAATATTTGATGATCCCATTAACAAGATATGTGATTATAATGTATGGGAGGACATTGGGTGATAAGCCGACCAGATCAAAGTCTTTGAATACCAAGAGACTATAAGATGGAGGCCCAACTGTAGGCTGAGAAGGCGCAGAGAAGAAACAAGTGGGTCGATTCCATCCCGGATTTACATGGTCCACATTGGGCCAAAGGCATGCACAGGCCCTTTGACTACAGCCTGACCAGTGTGGGGGAGAAGATTTTTTTTTAATTTGCTAGTGTTGGAAGCTATGAATCATAAATAAAAATATATATATATATATATGTATATGAACATCAACATATATTTACGGAATAGAAACTTAGATGTTCAAGCTTCAAATTTAAATCTTCCAGGATTTCTTCTCCAATAATAAAATTACACGCACACTCGGAAGAGTATTTTCGTGAAACAACCTCACAGATTCACAAATGTCTCTCGAGATCTCTATCTGTTTGGTTTCACATTTATCTGATTTCACACTTCTCTGATTTTGTAAAACACATGATATAAATCAAATGAGATGGAGGGATTGTAACTGCCTTTTGAACTATCAAGCAGTTATAAAGGATGTGGCAACATCATGTGAATTGACATTTCCTTATGGTGTCATGTCCAATTAAATTACAACAGCTAGCTAGAGGACATGAGGTGAGAACTGTTAGATTCAAAAATTGTAAAGAATAATGAACCAAACCTTTAGATGTTTGACCCCAAATATGCATATATCTAACAAGAACAACGTACGGCTAGATGAACTGAATAAATTCAATTCTGTGTATGTTTGATTTGTTTGTTTTTTTTTCTTTTGGGCTGGTCGTTTAATAAATTAACTTCAATGCTTTTGTTGTAGCATACCTAGCTATATGTGTGTTTGTTATTACATTTGAGGTTGTTGAGCTTCTGTGTGGGTGTTTCTTTCATGTTCATGGAATTTTCAAATTGACAATTAATTTCTAAATATACCGTTGTCAAAGACTAAACATTGACATAGTGCTGAGAGACTTTTTAAAGCAATTATTTTAATTATTACCTAATCCTAACTTTTGATATATTTAATATCCATGAATTGATTGTGCCCGCACCACGCTTAAGGTGATTGCACTAGTTGGTTGGTGAATTCCAAATGATAAAAAACAAATTAGGAATTTGCATTAAAAAAAAGTATAAATTGAAGCATTATCACAATACCTATGTTTATCTCTTTAATTAAATTCTCTCAAGATGATGATTCTATGTAACTAACCTCTCAATTAACTTCTCTCTCACTAAACTTAAAATCAATTTTATAGGATATTTGTAATAAAAAAAATAAAAAAATTCAAAAGTTTTATAGCATGCTCACAAATAAAAATGTTTTTTATTGGATTTATTGAAAAATCCTTTGATTTGTATTCTATATTATAAGATTTTTTATTTTGTGTTCAGATATTAATTAGATATTAAAATAGTGCCCATCTCATAAAACTTTTGCCTGAAAATCCATTTTTACACTTCAAACCTCTAATGCCTCATTTGGTTCATGTCATTAATTTTGGAGTAAATTCTTTTTACCAGTAATCAAAAGTAATCTCTGAATCCAAATTCCATTAAATGATTGTTTTTTCAACGAATTTCTATTCAGATTCATTTACTTAAATTTGTTTTGCTCATGAAAAATGTGTGTTTTTATTTAAATAATCAAAAGACCACCGTTAGTTGTCATATACTTGAAAATCTAACTCTTTGAATATTATTATTACAACTTTAAAAGTGAATAAAATTGTTCGCGGCGTTCGTCTGTGCCCTCCGTCTTCTCCTTGAACCTCCGTGAACTCTACGTTTGCCATCTGATCTAGTGGACCAGCAATTCCGACTGACTCAAAGAGCGGGAGCGACTCTGACTGATTCAAGAAGAGTGGGAGCGACTCTGACTGATTCAAAGAGCGGGAGCGACTTCGACTGACTCAAGAAAAGCGGGAGCGAAGTGATGGATCCAAGAGACAGATAACGATTACCAATTCACAAAAATAAATTGGAGGTGTTTGAAATAAGAGTTTTAGTTTATCATTTTTGTGTAAACTCTAAAGGTACAACCCTTTACAATTTAGGAGAGGGTGTTAAAGATATTATATTAGATTTATTATTATCTTAGTTTGTTATTATATTAGTTTATTATTATCTTAATGTGTTACACGTGTAACACTATCTTGTACTATTATATAAATGTTTTAGTCCCTCTCTAATAAAAAAAAAAAATTTAAGATTTATTATTATTTTTCTCACTTATTTCTAACACAAACATACATCCCCTCACCTGCGCCCGAATATATTATAATAATAATCACGTATATATATAAAAAAAAAAGTGAAAGAGAACTCGCCACAATCAGATTCCTTACGCATGATCGAACACGCGTCTTCACACCACAGGCACAGCTCGAAAACCCTCCCCTGCTTCATTCTCATCCAACTCGTTGAATTCTTAATTTCTTTTTCCAACAATCCGTCTCTCCTTACACCTCCATTGTCTTCTGCAGTGACATTTGAATGTGACATTTCATTTAACACAAACAACATCAATTCATTTCTTCTTTCATTTATTAAAACTGTAATCTATATGTTTATCATAATAAATGTTTATCCGTTCACTTGTTTAGTTGCCCATTAAACGCTCTCTCTCTCTCTATATATATCTCTTTCTGAATAAGTTGTGTCGTCTCGTCATTGTCTGTGTTTGGTTTGGACGGTCTACGTGTTATGTATAATTTGACACGTAAGATGAACACGTGGATTGAAGGCCCCGGACATGCCCCCCACCATCCATTGACGTTTACGCTTGATCTTACTCTGATATATCTATACAGGTGTCGGTACGGACCGGTCATTAAGAACACTATGGGCCCCACATCCTTTGACTTGTTGTAGCCATCTGAAATGAGATAAAATTTCAAACTAGTTGTTCTTTTTTCTTTTTCTTTTAGATTAGAAAAAGATTTCATTATTAAAAATTTAATCAAAATCTGTAACTAATCCTTTATAAAGTATTTTCTACATCTTCAATTTTTGAACTTTTTTTAATTTTAAAAATTAATACTACAAATTTTATATAAAAAATTTGTTTAGAGTGTAGATTGTATCAATGTTTTTTGTGTTTTATATACTTCATTAGATCTTCATTTTCATTCCAATATAAAGAATATAGCATTTGAAATACACTTGATATACGGTGCGCATACATAACATTTTTTTTTTAAAATGTGGAGTTGCTTTTTCATTGGAAAAACTTGATAGAGAGTAAATAAACCAGCTTTTAGATCAGCTTGTGGGAATTGTGTTTCCCCTAATTGATTTTGTCAATAAGCTGATTTTGGCAATTGATTTCAAATGGGAAATCTAATATGGAGTAGAAACATTTTCTCAGTGTCACACATCACAAAACAGTACTGTTAGTATTTCCCCATTAGTACCATTTTCGCCAACAGTTGTTTCATCAAAGTAGGCTTTTTTTCCCCGTAACAATTGTCTTATTGATTTTTAACATATAAGAACAAAATCTAAAATGCAAAGCTTAAATTTTAAAAAAATATAATTAAAACCAATTTTGTAAAAGTAGAATTAATTCAGTGAAATCCAATTGGGACTTTATCCAAAACTATTTTTACTTAAGTTGATATTGACAATATTTATTAGTGTGTTACTTGTACATGTATATTAATAAATGTATAAATGTGTTACACTCCACTTACTTGATGGCCTATATAACAAGCACACAGAGAACCTCAACCATCACAAGTACAAAATTTCAAACAGAGATAAATACTCAATACTCACAGTTTTATGAACTTAATATACTTTGTGATGATGTGCATATAAACTATATAAGTTTTTTTTAGTTAACTTTGGGAAATTCCATTTCAGAAGAGATCAAAATGGAAAATATCCGAATAAGGTGAGAAGAAAAGAATAAAAAAACAAAAAACTGAAAATAGTAAAGGAAATAGAGCACTCGCAGGCATCCGAAAACGAGTAGAAAAGGCGATTGGGGCCTGGTATAAACTATACAAGTTATCCAGTGTTTACATATCAGGCAAACATACGCTTTGTCTAGTTACAAGTTAACTATAAACGCTGCATAAAACCGCGCTTATAAAAGAATACCAATAAGTAGCATATTCGGCACGAACATGTGGAGGAATAGAGAGCGAACACAGCAGTATCGGCGGCTGAAGCAAACGAAAATAAAGCACTTAAAGAAGCTCTCTACGTTATTTCAAATGATTGGATGACGGGTTACAATCAATCACTGACACGAGTCCCATGAAAGAAAAACTACACAACAAAAAAGATGCACAGTTTCAAAGACTCATCTAACCCAATATATACATAATATATAAACAAAGCTAATGAAAGCAGAACATTCTTGTTTAATAATAAACCAGTAAAAACAAGAATGGTGGAGATCAATGAGTACTACTCCTCTTTGGGTGATGAAGCAGATGAGTCAGGTGATTCTGTGGACACCACAACAGCAACGAAGATGAGCAACAACAAGGGGAGGAGGAAGAACAAAAGGAGGTTCAGTGAGGAGCAGATACAGTCACTGGAGACCATGTTTGAGTCCCAGACGAAGCTCGAGCCCCGCCAGAAGCTCCAGCTCGCAGTGGAGCTCGGCCTCCAGCCTCGCCAGGTCGCGATATGGTTCCAGAATAAACGCGCGCGATGGAAGTCGAAGATGCTGGAGCGCGAGTACTCCGCCCTCAGAGCACAGTATGACGTGCTCCTCGCAAACTTCGAATCAGTGAACAAAGAGAAGCAGTCCCTAATGAAACAGGTTTTTCCCTTCACTTCTTTGTTTAATTTGTTTTTTGTTATATGTGATTGGAAAACTAACACTCTTTTTGTGGATTTGCAGTTATCAAAGATGGTTGATCTGCTGGAGAGGCAAGATTTGGTCTCAAAGGACGGGTTTGAAGGTGAAACCAAGTGTGTGAAGGATAAAGCGAAGTCAAGTCAGTCGATGATCGAGGGATCGGATTTTATGTTAAACTGGGGAGACAACATGGAGAGAACATTAACATTGCCTGGTCAGTTTTGTTTCAACGCAGATGTGTCGGATCAATCCGGGGAGAACTCAGAGTGGTGGGAATTCTGGCCATGAATGTGTGTGTGGAAGAGCCTGTGCAGAGAGATTGATTTTTCTTTAAGTATTTTGGTGTGTATAATGGATACACAGGATTTTATGGATTGCATGAAAATTTTCAATCAGTTGGCCTAATATTATTTATTGTTTGATCTTTTGCATAATATGCTTCTTAAAACCATTGTGGCACAAAGAATTAACACCAACTAGTTTAACAATATGGTTTTGAATGACCAGGAGGAGCAAATAATAAAAGAAGAAAATATATTATTTGTCACGTAATGTTTAATGAGGTAGCATCTGATTTGTTCAGCAGTGTTTGTAAAACAGTGCAACTGGAGATATATTGATTAATTCATAACTTAAATGTGCATATACAAGAGGGGCACACTCAATATCCATGAATAATGTAATTCAATGTTGTTACAAACAATGATGAAGTGTTCCACAATGCCCCAACAAAATTCTGCAAGGTTTATTTTTAAGATGGCCTTCTAATGTTGTTCGGTCTTAACTTTCGTGTCACCGTTAGGTAGAACACATTGCATTTGCGAAAGCCGTTTCGTTTCCTGCACATGGAAATTTAAAAAAAAAAAAAAAGTGGTTAGCAATGTGTTTATGCAACTTTTCCAACAAGATTACAATGGGCACATGATCAGCTTCAAATATGAAGACTTTTACATATAAGGACATCTATGGCTTGTCAAGGATGGTCAATGTAAACCACAACTCTAGAGAAGGATGTCCTGTACATCCCGAATGCTACTTCACTGGTTTTTATTGTGTAGGATAAACGTATGTCACAGAATACTTTGTTAATCTGATAACCAGAAAAAAATGACAAGCACTAGTTGAAGGTTGTGATGCTGAAGAAATGAATACTTCTTATGGTGATGACTGCTTCAAAGTAAAAGGCCTGCTCATATGACAAACCACAATATGGTGCTCACTAATAGCACTTGGTTATTCTAGCTAAATGGTTGTTTTAAAATAGAGAAACCCACCCACCTACAATCTCAACACAACAAAATAAAGGCATGTACACATCTGCTATATTTAAATATCTGATTAAATATATAGTTCTAAGCACTCATACGATTAGTCACCAGCCAACTTTTGAACCTGATCCATTTTCATCACTTTTTAAGGATTGATGGATGACCTCGATACTTGAAACTCCAAGGTTTTTAACTCCTTTCAAAATCTAATTTAGTTTACTCTGAACCACATTAAATCAGCTTCATGGAGTTCTCTGCCACCCATTATAGGCACAAAGATAAAGGTTCATCAAAAGCACTTCTCCAAGTTCATTATTGCACATCAATCTTGCCAACATCTGGTAGCATGTATATCAAAAAATCACCATCCACACTATTACCATTGGTTATAGGGCCAAAAGCATGATATCAAACAAGATGCCGCTTCCATGTCGGGAGAGAACATGAAAATATTATCGTAAAGAAAAAAAAAAAAAAGCAATCTTACGATCTTTTGTAAACAGCTCAATCACTCATCTAAGTTAACTTCAAGAAGATATCCATATTTGGAATAGGTGAAGCAAATCCAACATTGACATTTCTTTGTATAATCTGCTATATTCATTGATTTCAGATTTGAAAAATACATCACATTGATTCAATTCTCTCCCTTGATCCATAATTACTTAAAATTCTAAAGTGTAAATTAAAATTGGCGATGCCAATGGGCCAGATCCTAACAAAGACATCCATAAGCACTTGGCTAGCTAGATACAATAATAATCATGATTCTGCAAAAAAAAATTTTAAAGAAAAAGGTGTGGATTGGACCCCAGTCAAGTGTGAGATTAATTGGATCTGAATGGGATTTTCCAAATATTGGGATATATGTTGCGGCAGGAATTTTACCGCCAACTCCTCTGATGTGAACACGTGTCCTGAGAGATTGCTTGTGAGTGAAGTAAGCCTCTTGTGAGTGAAGTAAGCCTCAATCGTATCTGCATATTTATCCAGGATCATGGGGCACATGACAAGTTATTTCAGACCTACGTGGTAAGTGACTTCAGATATACTTCAGGTAAACCATCCACTACTAGGAACCATCGACATCGAGGGAATCCTGGAGGATTGCGGACTTAATGAAGTGCCCAGTTCTTTGGTGTCTTCCTGAGAGACAGGGACCAGCTGAAGTACTACGGGATAAGGGCCTTCTCTCTTCCTCTCTTATTTGAATACTCTCATTCACGGCCTAAACTCTTTCTGATAAAGAGCCTTACAACTGAAGTGATCCTGTCCTCTAACAAAGGACATCATGCGCACTCTGTTGTATACCGAACTCTCTAAGACAGATATATGTGATCTCTCTCAAACTGAGAAA
Source organism: Acorus calamus (assembly GCA_030737845.1). Lineage (NCBI taxonomy): Eukaryota > Viridiplantae > Streptophyta > Magnoliopsida > Acorales > Acoraceae > Acorus > Acorus calamus. The sequence goes on from CM060872.1 coordinate 12,718,301, forward strand.
CAGAGACAGAACTAGATAGGCACACGTGGCCAATGATAGTTTGTGCAGTTGACCTAGTCAGCTTGGCAACACCCAGAGTCCCCATATGAATCTCACATGATGGCCCATAACATGTTGGCAACGACAGTCTAGCAGTATGGTTGTATCTCCATGCGACACGTGCACTCCAACCATAATAGGTTACCACAGGATCTCACCAGTGTGACACGTGAATAGTATGACGTCATCAAGCAAATTTTGTACAACATTATTCATCAATCAATAGAGATCCAGACCCATAAATCAAGGTACAAGATTTCATTTTCCGCAAAAGCTCTTTTTTGTCTTCTTTTCCTCAAGGAAATGGAGATTTTGTCTTATTTGAGTGTCAAAGTGCATTTGACAAGCACCACACCAATGTCAAGAGTTTCTTCCCTCCGATTGTGGCTTTTTTGGTGGTTCTCCAGCAATCTCTCACCGGATTTTCATGTATTCGGAAAATGTATCTTGACTACTCCATGACATAATATGCTCTTGAGAACCTTTATTGGATTGGACTTTTTTTAATATTTGATGAATTGATATCAACTATGAAGAATTCAGCCCTGATTATCAATGTATCCACTGAGGGAATTGAAATGATTTTGCACTTGTCCTAGGTTGCCAGACTGAATCTTTTCCCATATGATTTTTATTTTTATTTTTTGGTAAAACGGTAGGCCAGCACCTTTGAAGTATAAAATTAAAGGAGAGGCCTAAAGGGAAAAAACAGAGCAGGAAGTCAAAAGAAAAACTTAAGAAAAGCACAGTGGATGAGAGCTCTACTGAACCAAAAAACCAGATGATATTTGTTCAGCCTCTACATCCAGTAGCCCCAATGAATTAGGACAAGAACCCATTTGTTGATAAGTTTGAGGGCAATTTTTTCTACCTTTTTTTTTTTGGTTGGGGAAGTGGGGCCGGTTGGAAGAGCAAAACTCTAAGCCTAGGATATATACTGGTTAAAAACTCTCCTTTAATTTTAGATTCCAGAGGTGTTCTCAATAAAATCAATTCAATTAGAAAGACCTGTTTAGTTTCTTTTTCTTTTTTAAGGAAACGGTACACTTTACCACATTATATAGTAAATAAAGTTGTCCAATGTCGAGATGTAGAAAGAACTGAATAAAATGAAATAAAACACACAAGGAGCCAGTAGAAGAGTAACCTACTAAACTCCCAAAACCAAGAACTCACTCTTCAATTGCCAATTTACCACCCGCAAAGATAACATTTCATGCTCTGACACAAATTATATCCATATCCTTTATGAAATTTTCACTGGACCAGAGATGCTCTCGAGGTACATTGCACCCTCCTTGAAGAGCGAAGACAACATGGTTCCTGGTCAACCAGATTGATAAGACCTCAGCAGGAACAATAGATTGTGAGATTTTTGCTTTCTTACTTCTATCCACACTATTTTTCAATCTTTTTTTTATTTTTTCGAAGAAGGTAGGCATCCAGCCTCAATTCCCACAATTGGACCAGCGAATCAAAATTTGCATTCAACCTTATGTCTCCAACTAGGGTGTGCCTAAACTGTTTTGCGACCTAGCAATGGAAAAAAAAGGTATTCATTTGTTTCCATTTCATAATATATGAAACCCAGGTTGTCGGCTCATCTGGACACCATCTCTATATATGCTTTAGTAAGTATTCTGTCCTAGTACATCAACCAAAGAAATCTTGCACATTAAGTGTTACTTTAACCCCCCCAATCCACCTTGCTTTTTGCCACCAAACTAGGCCAAGTAGGATAGTCTTTCTTCCATCATTCATAACATCACTTAACTGAGAAGCCCTCCTTCGGATTTGGCATCCATATCACAGCTAAAGGACCCATTCGGTTTGTTTGTATGCTGTTTGTAAAAGAAAAAGGATGGGGAAATGATGTTCTTATTCTCAACTATATGAATGAGGCATTTCTCACTAAGTGGCTTTAGAGATGGTAAGTTAATAGAGAAACACTTTCATGTAAATTGGCTAATGGAAGTATTTCAGTGACAATGCTCATTTTGATTATTTCTTAGTCAACATCTACAAGCTATCCAGCATCTGGAAAGAGAGAGTTACCAAGGTTACAGTCTTACAGACTATCAAGAAGTAGTCAAATACACCTGGGAAACGGTGCTCTCATCAGATTCTAGAAGAATGCGTGGGTTGCGGAAGATCCCATACTGTTATGATTCCCCTAAACTGTTTAAAACATCAGCAATCAAGGAGGACCTAGTCCAAGGTTTCTAGGAAATTAGCATGATTGTATAGTAACCTGGACTCCCCCTATGTGAAGGCACATAAACGAGGTGGTGACCAAAGATTTCCAGACCATGTGATTTATAATAAAATCACGTTGCTAGATTCCCCCCCTTCATTAAATATAAGACAATCTGATTTTTTTTTACCATTAGGAGAGGACAAGAACATGATTTCATGAAGTACATGTTCTTAAGAAATATGGAATCATACTAAACTTGTTTGGATTTGAATATATTCCAATTTCATCGTCTTAAATTGATTCAATGAATCCATTGTTTGACAAATTTTGGTGGATTCAAAGCACTATCCGTACTTATATATGACAGGAACTTATACTACTTGCATTCCTAAATGATGCCTCCTAGACTGTTCAGAACTGGTTCTAACATGACCATTCATATTCTTGCCATAGTCCTTTATAGTTCTGTAAGGTCACAGTAATCATTTCTCATTCAAGAGACATGAGAGAACACAACTCTAATACTGTTGCAAATATTAAATAGAAGTTGGTGGAAGAAGCCAAATGAATAGGGGCATTGGTGATTAAATGGATAGGGCATTTGCTGACTGAGCCAGGGGCTGCTGTGGGCAAGGGTCACTAGCATAGTTTCAAACTGTGTGCGGACCTCATGTGCGGTGGGGTCCGCACACAACATATGTAGCTGCATGTTCTGTACATGCGGCCGCACTTTTGTTTAGGAAGGCGTTCGAATGTCTTCCCATATTTTTTTAAAACCAAAATTACAAACGCCATTTGAACGGCGTTCAAACGGCCTTGGGCTTTTAAGACAGCCCGAAACCCTTCCCATCCACCTCTCTCATTCCATTCGAACCATAACCCCCCAAATCCTTCCAAACCCCTTTTTTTCAATCAAATCCTCCCAGATCCTCCTAAATCACATCAAAATCCTTCCAAACACCATTAAAGGTATGCATTCTACTCTTCTTCATCTCCCTTATCAATGTTTTTTAATTTTTTTGTTAAATATTTGAATAAAAATGATGAATGATGTTTATTGTTGTACATTCTTTTGTTTTGCAGCATCAATCATTCATTTTTTAATTCTAAGACATTTCACATCTCCCTAGTCCCAACCTCAAACCCTAGATCCCAAAATCAGAACCATGCATATCACCAAACTTCTTCTTGTTTTCTTGATGGTAAATAAAAAATTGCCTAATCGCGCTACAGAAATTTTTTCTTCGTTCGATGTTAATACTTTCTATGATCGTAAGGTGAAGAAGGCCTTTGAAAAACTTTTTTGTGAACACTCTTTGATCCTTGAGCGCGAAATTGTCTTAGAAAAGAACAGGGATATATCATCATATCACAATATATGGACCATATTTGAATTCTGTGGTTGGATGGACATTGCCTCACTTGGTAGTGTACCCTCATTAGTGATGACATGTTTAGTGTTGTGTAGTGACTAGTGAAACAAATAAACACAAGAGATTGAGAGAAAAAGATGCAAACAAATAATGAACTCCTCAAGAGTCTCCTTCAAATGCCTTTAAGATCCTTTTAAGCCTTCTTCAAGTCTTCAACAACCCCTACAATAAAAAACCAAATGAATCACATACTAGAATAACAAGTCGAAGTGAAAAATTTGAAGGAACATAAAGAATTTTGAGAATTGAGAGTTTGAAAAATTTGAGAGTTTTGAGAATTTGAGAGTTTGGAGAGATGTTTGAGTTCTTTTAAGTGCATTTGGGGTTCAAATGGACCATATTTTATAGTGGGGACCCCAAAAAAAGCCCCACAAAAAATTTGCAACGACTAGTTTCCAACTAGCCGTTGGGTGCCATGTGCGCCACACATGGCGCATATGCGGCCACTATGCCGCATGTGCGGCGCACGTGCGACACATCGGCGGCATGTGCGCCACACACCTCCTCCAAGTGCGCTCAGGGCGCACATGGGCAAGTGCGGTCGCACTTCAAACTATGGACACTAGAGCATAGTACAAAGGTTGTAGCAGGTTTTAAATGCGATCAAGATTGATGCTAAATTTTCAGGTGGAAGTTGACAATGAAAGCTCAAAAGCCATTTTAAAAGAGGACAATTTTTAAGTGGATAAGTGAAGGTGAGATATTGTCTGCGATTTTACAAGATCAGTTAGAGTGGTTCCAGATAGATAGACAGGACAAGATTTCTGATGCATATACAAAAAGACTATTTGGGCCCTAGATTAAGATGGAATCTAGACTAGATGATCAAGGCAGGGATAAAAATCTGAGGAAGAAGGGAGGACACGGTCTGCTGGTCCAATATCAAAGAAATTCACTATAAAAATTTTTATTGTTAGACAATGAGGATTAGGAAGCTGAACCGGAGACCACCTTTGTTACGATATAATCAGGCTAGCCTACAATAAGACCCTGACTTGGGATGGAGAACCTCTGCCACATTGAACTTTCATGTCTAGAACCAGAAGATTTGCCAAAAAAACTGCCAATCATGAAATTGAACATAGCCTAATGTTCTCCCTACAAATACTAATATTTTGCTTATGCATGTTCTCAATTGATATCCGATATGTATGAAATTTCACTACTATCTGTTATCTTGTTTACCAATGTAAAGGATTTCATTTTATTAAGAGCGGTAAAATGGCTTTTGAATGAATTGTATCTGATCCATGGATATATGTCTCTAGGCTTGTAATGATCCATTTGCACTAAGTAAGGAAATTCCTCAGGAAGACATCAAGTTATATGACCAAAACTGAGGGCATGTATTTCATGTAAACTGATGCATCAGTGAGCTTATAAATCATGCTCAAAAGAAGATGAATGTCTTCAAAGTCATGCACTCATGTGTATTTTCCAGTATAATCTAAATTTTCAAATCCCATGTGCTATTTTTTTTCTTAATTGATATGGAGGAAAGAAACTTCCCTTGTTCAATCACTTCAATGGGGAATGATATTCCTCAAGCTTGACTTCAGTGTCCACTATATAACAGTAGATCTAACATAACATATACTTTTCTTTTACTGGATTTTTTTCATTGAAATATAGATAGAAGCTATATTATTTAAATAAACAACCCCCCCCCCCCCCCGAACCAATGGAGATGAGGGATCTCCCAAAAAAAATGAGCGAGAGAGAACCTTAGGGCTAGTTTGAAAAGGGGTTAAGGTTTTGAGAATAGTTTGTCCTAATTTTAGGGGATAAAAACTCAATCAATTTTGTTCATATTTATATTTGTCAAAATTGTGATAAAAAGTGGAGAGAAATATTATCTCAACCTTTAGATGAGACAAAATATCCCCATTTTCATTTAAAAATTGACACAATTGTTCGCAGTTTATCCCAATTATTTTTTATATCAAATGGAGATAAGTTGTCATTTTACTCACTTATCCTCATAATTGCTCATTATCCCAACACTTATCCCATTATCAAATTAACCCTTAGGAATCTCCATAAACTACCCCACATAAAAGATTACCACCTATTTCAATTTGCCCCCATTATAGAGTTAGCTGACTCCTCAAAAGGGAAAACCATTATTGGAGTAAAAGTTACCAAATATTACTATATCTATCTTTGCTAGGTATTTGCAAAGAGCCCCAATTTCTGTCACTTATTTCCACATATAGATGAGTTTTTGGTACCTAGGATTTGCTCTCCTCTTGTGAAGAAATGGTGGAAGAGATAAATCTTAAGAATCGGTCTTTGGCAAACAAATACCAAACAAACCTTGCACTCTTATTTTGCTCGTTTCATTTTTCTTATTCTTTTTTTTTTTTGCCTTCAGATTTTCCTAGCAGGCACACCCTAACCCAATTTTGCAATTAAACATACTCGAATTATATAGGATAATAGATTAATTCTAGATATATTAATTTCTTCCAGCAAGCTAATCTGTACACACAAGTTAATAGCATGGCAGTTTTGAATTTAAAGACTCAGGTTTGCATCATACTTTGAAATGATCTGCTTGATTATTTTTTTTTAGCTAGAAATACAAGGATTAATCCAGAACACTAGGTTCCATCACCTTGCAAGTGTGCTCATATACTCCAAGTGCTAATGAGAAACTTAAGATGAAATAGTTAATTTATGCCAAAAGAAAAATTGTATGCTAACCTTATGGATAGGGGTGGTGAACGAGCCGAGCAGCTCAGGCTCGGCATAGTTAAAGCTCATTCGGGCTGTTTCGATTAGACAAACGAGCTGAGCTTTATCATTTTTTAAAGCCCGGTTTGTAAACAAGCCGAGCCGAGCCTATACGAGTTCATTACTTAACATAAAAGGGGGGAAATAAAAAAACCTGAGCCGAGCCCGAGCCCGAGTTTATGTCATTTTCACATGTATAAGATGTTGTGATTTGTGAAAGATGACTTCTCATATACTAAACAAATTTTTTTTTTAGCTAAACGAGCCTGAGCCGAGCCTTGGTTCGAGCTTCGGCTTGACTCATTTAACAAATGAGCCGAGCCAAGCTTCAATCAAGCTTTTCACGAGCCAAACGAGTCAAGCTTGAACATGAAATTAAGCTCGGTCCCGAGCTAAGTCGAGTCTGATACTAAATGAGCCGAACTTGAACAGGTTAAAGCTCAGCTCGTTCGGCTCGTTTACCACCCCTACTTATGGAACATATAATTTGTTATCATTAATACTAGAAACAATATCCCCTTGACAGAAGTTCGAAAACACATTACAGAAATATGAATATGAATAAAAATGGGTAGTAGATCACACAATAATCAGTGCAAGTCTGAAGTATAAAGGTGTAACAAATACAGGTGTTGGTAGTCTAGGAGAAACTTACAGCAGCAGATAATGCTCGTACATCTCTATATGCTTCTATTTTATCAGGAAATGTTTGTTCATGCTCCTCCAGAAGGTGCTTTCACAGACTCTGCATCCATTGAAAAGAGAGAAACAGCTGAACCTATGAGCCACATCAATAACAACAAAATATGAAAATCTACCTAGAAAGTTTATTCATCGTCAAACAATTCTTTCTATGATTATTCACTTTAGAAAGGCCTCTCAGGTTGCAAAGTAGAAAAATAACTACTCTCAACCAGCTTTTTCCCTTTCACAATTATTTCGTAAAAGTTATTGTCAACCAACTTTTTCATAATAACTGTTCTATTGACTTTAAACACATCTGTACTATTATAAAAAGTAAGCATACATGAAAAACATTTTATTGACACTCACTCAAACATATTGTTTTTATTGACTTCTATGAAAAAGTCAATCTATGAAATAGTCAATAAAACTTGTTGTTTTATTGACTTTTAACACAAAAAACCAAAATCCCTAATCAGGCACAAAAATTTATAAACACCAATTGGTAAACGGGATCTACGGGATCTAAATGGATGAAACTCTCTGTTGAGGCAAAACATCTCTTCTGGTGTTTGTGCTAGAATAACCTTCCCCATTACAGAAATTGAGCTATGAAGGCTCCCCACAACACAAGATTTTGGGGCTATTCATTTTCAGCAAAAAAAAATAAAAAAAAATGGTTGTGAATCTATTGGTAAAAGGCCCCACCTTGAACGCGTCGATCTTGCCCTTGGTCATCTGGTTCCTTGCAATGCACAAGTTAAGGACATCCTTCGTAAATTCATCCGAGTTCTTCCCATCATCAATCAAACTAAAAATACGCACCACCCAAAAGCCTCCAAATCAAGATAGATTGAAAGAAAAAAAAAGAACCCTAAAGAATTCAACAGAGACAAGAGGGAGGGAGGAATAAAGAAACTCACTTCACGACCTCCATAGGAACCTGAATGTTGCAGTCGTCCGCCAGCCTCTTCATGTTATCAAGCTGCAATACTAGGGTATTCCTGCAAATCAATGAAAAAGAAAATCGAAACCTTAGACACGCCATGAGAGAGAGAGAGAGAGAGAGAGAGAGAGAGATGTTGTGAATTACAGGCGTTGGAGGAGTGTGAGCTGGGAAGAGATGTTATAGGAGGAGACGGTGAGGTGGAGCTGATGGAGGAGGCCGAGGGCCTTCATTATGGAGCCCATGACCTCTCCAAGGCTCCGCTTCGACTCCATGTCTCCTTCATTGCTCCCTTCGTTGCCGCTCATCGTCACCTTCGTCGCCATCTGTGGGATATTTTCAGATGGCCCCCCAGTTTATATCAATTTAACAACCAGGCTCCCGGCTAAGATTCACCCAATTTTTATCTCCTAGGGCTATTTGCAGATGAACCCTCAAATTCTACCTGTTTATAATCAAGCTCCTCGATAAAACCGGCCGATTTCGTCCTTTTATGGGCTTCTTGCACATCGGTCCCATGTTCTACCAGTTTAGCAACTAGACTCCTATCTATGTTACAAACATGTACCTGATACAGATTTTCAGATTTATAAGCAGATCCCCCATTTCAAAACATCACTTCCCAAACTTCAAATTTCATGAAATTTTAATAGCTTTTCATACCACTAAGATACCTATAAAATTATAAAATATAAATAATTTAGTCTCACTTAATAAATACTATACTAAATTACAAATACATTCAGATCTTTGAGCGTATAAAGTTATTGATGGAAGTTCTGCTTTTGAATTTAGATCTATTTATATTTGTAACAGAGTGTGTATCTAGTTTTTTTTTTTTCTTCAATAGGATGATATAATAAATTTGTTTTATAAACACATAGTTAATAAACTATAATATATATACTTAAAGCCATAGGTCTCGTTTGGATTGAGGAATTGAGTTATTCTGGATAGATAATACCAGTATAGATAATAATTCTACATGAATAAGAGATTTTCTGTTTGGTTGTGTTTTTTATTCTTATTGAAAAACGTAAGAATAAGTATTGAGTTGTTTGGTTAATAAAGAATAAAATATAAATAAGATATAAAAAATTGATTTGACATGTAGGCATCATTGATGTATAAAAGGTGTTGATATGTGATATGATGTAATGAGGTGTAAAAAGTTGATTTGACATGTGTACCCATAAGAATAGATAAAGTGAGTATAGCTTATCATAGGGGTTGTTTAGAATTGTTATACTTTCTAATACTCATTTAAACTGGTTTAGTAATACCAAGTTATACTATGCAAACAAACAATCATTTTTTCTATCCAGTCTTATACAATCCTTATACCGCCTTTATTCCGCCTTAATCCGTTTCCCAAACGGGGGCATAGCTAATAAGACAATACCAAGATGGGTGGGGCTATAGCCACCCCCACATACTCTCCTACCCACCCCTTTTATTTATAAAAAAAAATGTTTTGTTACACTTTTCTCACACCCAACCCACCCCAGCATTACGTCCCGCGCTCTTTTTCTCTTTCTCCCATTCGACATGCTTCATGTCTTTTGTGTGTGATTTGGTTTGACATGATCCATGTCTTTCATGTGTGATTTAGTTCGACATGATCCATATCTTTCGTTTGTGATTTGGTTCGACATGATCCATGTCTTTTATGTGCGATTTGGTTTGACATGATCCATAACTTTTTGAAATAAAAAAGCATTTGGCCCCCGTTTGGAATGAGAATAAGACTTATTCTTGGGTATACATTTATTCCGGCATAAGTGATGATAAAGTGATTTTGTGTTTGATTGTGTTTTGAATTATTCTCGTTGATAAATGTAAGAATAAATATTTTGTTGTTTGGGTAAAATATGAATAAAGTATGGATAATGATTTATAAAAAGTATAAAAATAATGATAGTTGATTTGACATGTGATTTATAAGAGGTGATGACAATTGATTTGACAGTAGACCCATATATTCTTTGGGTGTAATAACATAGGATAACTTTAATTCCAGGGGTAGGTTGGATTCCATATATACCATATTATCCCTTATTTCTGTTTCAAACGGGGGCTTGAAGTGTTATGTATCCTGTTCGACATGCTCCATGTCTTCCGTGTTTGATTTGGTTCGACATGGTCTATGGCTTTCTGGAATAAAAAACATTTGAAATATTTTGTATCCCATTCGATATGCTCCATGTCTTCCGTGTTTGATTTGGTTCGACATGGTTCATGGCTTTCTGGAATAGTGAATGGGGTGGGGTGGAAATGATTTGTGTTGAATAGTTATATAAGTGTGGGCTTATGAAGTGGAGATATATGCCTGGGTGGGGAAGCAAAAGGGGTGGGTAGGAGAGTGTTTGGGGTGGCTCTAGCCGCACCATACCAAGATACATGCCAACGAAAAAAAGTATCTAACAAGTGACACCAAAAATATTAGCATCCCTGAAAGAGAAGGAATACATTTTTTTTCATATAACTTTAGGTGAATTTGTTAATGGATTGGATGCCACATATAAATTTAATATTAAATTAATATAAGATGATGTCATCCAGTTAGTTCAAAAAAAAAAATTATATCATCTTCTACTAAAATAGAAGAATATATAATCATATTAATATAAAATCTTATATGAACATTAATACAATAATATATTTTTTGTTTATAAAAAAAATAAAATAAACTATAATATAACCCCACTTACCTAACATTATTTTTGTCATAAAAGAATTGTTCACCTATCTATGCTTTCCTATAAATTTTTCCTTTAAATTTGGCACAATAAAGACAAAATTCATCTAATAGGTTATTTTTATAATTTCACCTTAGAGGACATGATGGTAATTTCAACAATTGTGTGTTTAGATTTTCATTTTTTTTCCCTCACCTCGTATCCTAGTGTGCTCAACTATTAGAAAATATTTTTTTATTATATAAGTAGATATTGTTATATGAAATGAAGTATATAATGAGATAAATAAAAAAAAATTTAAGTTGAAAAAATGATAAAAAATTTACGTTATACACTGATAAAACCTCATATACTATAATAGCTGTAAAATAGACTAAATATATCAGCATTTCTTTTATGACCCCACTCACTGGCTGAGGATGAGATGGACCGGTTGAGGCTTGTGATGGCGTCAAGAGAGGAGGAGTTCACCACCCTTGGCCGCGAGAGAGACTCCCTCTAGATGAGGGTGTCGGAGTTGGAGGCGCCGGCGGGCGTTCCCGGGGGTTTGATGGGAGATCTGCTTTGCTCCCTTCAGGCTGCTGGGGATAGGGACCGGGACGCGCTCCAATCGAGTGAGGATAGGCTTCGGGCCGCTGAGGCGAGATCGCGGGAGCTTGAGGAGAGGTTGAGGGTGGTCGAGGATCGGTCGAGAGGGGTAGGGACGCGCCTTCGGGGGAGATTGGAGTGTAGAGATAGAGACATTCTGTTAGACCTTAAATTTCGAGGACTAAATTTCCTAAGGGGGGGGAGAATGTTAGACCTGTGTCATTTAGAGTCCTAATTTCGATCGGAGTCGCTAAAATTTTGATTTTTTTTAGCTACCTGTTAGGGTTTGAAGACTCTGATTGAAGATATAATTGCATATTATGGGTCCTGGAATTGTTTAGTACTGCCCATAAAATTTTCGTTTAATTCCGATAACGTTTTTTGAATTATGCAGTTTTGGATTTGTATTCGGATTAGATTTTATTAAAATCCAAGATGATGAGGTAAAAATCCGATATTATTACGAGATGTTAAGTTTGGAGATAGCTTCCATATAGAAGTGGAATTGGATCAACTGGATTCGTATATCAAAAGTTATGGGTATTTTTCCATGTATACCCCGAAGTTCAGAAATCCAGGCAGCAGCCCTGTAAGATGTTTAGCCTAGATTTTGAAATAGCTGGAGAGGTTATTTGATCTGGGTGTAAACATGAAAGTTGTAGATATTCGTCTTATCTTTCCAATGCCAGTTGAATCATGTAATTCGGAGCTGTATTGAGGAAGTTATGCCCGTTTAAGTGAATTCTGTCCAGGATTTCGGGCCAGGGACGATTTGGTCGTTTGACACCTCATTTAGATATTTATGTGCCCAAAATATCTGTCGTCTCCTTCTCTCTCGACCTGCTGTGCTGTGTGGAAATGAAAATGAAGAGGAGAAAGTGAAGGTGATGATGAAGTCTCCTCTTCCAATGTCTTTGAAGGTGTTGTTTGAGAGGAGGTGCGGGATCGATGGTGATTGCGGTGGAGCTGCGGCGTGGGGCGTGCCGGAGCTGCGGATGGACCTCCCGCTCTCCTCGGTTGGGTTCAGCCACGTCTGTTGTGGCTGGTGAGAAGGGGTAGAGCTCCATTGCCTTGTGTTGATTGTGTGTGCATGGAAATTGAAAGGGCTGAAGTGGGAGAAGCACATGCTCAAGTTGTATGTGTTGTGTAGGTGTGCATGCCACATGTTTGTGGATATGTGTGAGTGAACCATATATGCATGTTCTTCTCCTCTTTCCATTGGTTTTTCTCATGCATCACCTAAACTTGTGTTTGTGTGCTAAAGGGGTGTAGAGTTGGCACATCGGTGCACTCGAGATCACATGCGGGGCTGCGGGTGCGCGCTCGGTGTGCTCGCATGCGTGCGGAGTGCGCGGGAAGCGTGCACGAGGTGCTCGAGGACGTGCTTGGCGTTGTCCGATGCATGCGGAGTGCACGGGAAGCGTGCACGAGGTGCTCGAGGACGTGCTTGGCGTTGTCCGATGCATGCGGAGTGCACGGGCAGCGTGCACGGGGTGCTCGAGGGCGTGCTTGGCCTTGCCCGATGCGTGCGGAGTGTGCGGGCAACGTGCACGGGGTGCTCGAGGGCGTGCTTGGCTTGCCCGATGCGTGCGGAGTGTGCGGGCAGCGTGCACGAGGTGCTCGAGGGCGTGCTTGGGCTTGCTCGATGCGTGCGAAGTGCGTAGGAAGCATGCACGAGGTGCTCGGGGACGTGATCGACGTTGTACCATGCGTGCGGAGTGCATGGGTAGCGTGCACGGGGTACTCGAGGCGTGCTTATGGTGCTCAGACGCGTTCGGAGTGTGCTTCGTGGTGTCGAGCAGCTTGTTATAGCCAAATGCAACCATTGGATGATCCTTTGCGGATTGATTTCAGGCTTCAGATTCAACTCGTCGCTCTCTTGCGTTTCGCGAGCCGTGCGCTCGTTAGGTGAGTGGTTTGATTCCAACCCTTCCGGGAGCGCTCGATGCACGTAGTCGTACTTCACGCTTCCATGGGGCTTTATTTGCACCCTAAATATGTTAGATATCATGCATGCTAGGTTGTATAGCTCGTATATTGTGTAGAACCCCTATTCTACCTTATACTTGCCTATGTATTGTATAGAATATGGCATGACTTAGGTAATATTGTTTGAATTACTACCTTATTATTATTTGAACATATCTAGCATGTCTAACTTGGGTTAATAACGGGGTGTATGCGTAATATTCCTGATTTAGTACTCGAGGGTTTGGTATAGTTGTTGCACCCATCTAGTTGGGGCAAAACTATGACCCGCTTCAAGAGAGGATGAGGTTTTCCCTCTCTCTCGCCCTCCCTCTTTTCGCGAGCTGAGTAAGTAGATGTAGTTCCTACTTGACTCAGGCTTGCTTGGAATGATTGTCATGCACCTGTTGTTGCGCAGATCGCGCTTAACCCTTCCCTTCTAGGTTGGTGTTATCCAACGTATGTTAGGTTGTAATTTATATGTGTTTACCTATTTGATGCCATGTATGCATGTTTTAGTAGGCCATCATTGGGTAGTTAAATTGCATATTATATATATATGCCGATATGGCCATGATTCTTGTCTAATGTGTTAGACAAGTGTATGACCCCTTGTGGGGTCATACCATGGCTTGACACTTATAATAAAATGTTTTCCCCGCATCTGAGTTATGTGCCCCGGAGGGAATTCATGAGAATTCATTGCGCTTATCGGTGTTTGATAACCGATGATGACGGATCCATAGGGATCGTATTCGCGGGTGTCGAGTGTTCTTTCCTTCGTCGGCTCCGAGTAGAGACTACCCGGCGTAGTAGAGTCCGGTGAGGAGCCCTCCCAGATACTACTCATGACGCGTGTTGGCGTGCCCACACGGCTGAGGTAGTGATCACGGGAGGCTAGTCCGGTAGAGGCCTGAACCCTGTGAGGTGCCGGGAGGCTGCCAGGTAGTATGGCCCACACTGGGAGAGACTACCGGAAGACGAGTGGTGTAGAACTCTCTTCCCCAAGAGCCTATGTCACCCCGGGGAGGGGGTGAGGGTGAGGGTGTAGTGGGTCGGCGTTGGTCCGACCTGCCAGTTTGTGCAATCTCCCAAGATCCTATGTCACCCGTCGGGGTGAGGGTGAGGGTGTTGGCGTGAGTGGGGTGGGGTCGCGTTGATACTCGACCCGTCAGCTTGTATAGATGGTTTTCCCGTGGGATTTGCGTTGCAAGCATGAATTATCGTTCTCCCCTTCGCCGGATCCGTGTGGATGCTTCCTAGGTACGAGCCGCCCTGGGGGAACCCCCACCTGTAGGTACCATCGACGCTGTCGACAGTGTACTGACCGTGGCCGGCTCCAGGAAGAGGCTGCCCGGGAGAGCACTACCGGATGACGAACGGAGTAGAACAACAAGTTTTGTCCTTCAAGTCCCTAGACTCACCCCTGTGGGGGCTAGGGCTAGGGAGGGTATGGTCGCACCGCTGTGTGACCTTGTTAACCGTTAGGTTTCTACCCCTGGCTTTCTTTGACAGGAGATTGCCTTGTATTGAATGTTGTGTTGGTGTTTGGTTTCTGACCACTCACTGAGCTTGTAGCTCACCCCTCGCTTATGTTTTTTCCCAGTTGACGCTGAGTCGGATCCAAGAGAAGAGCTCCCCTGGCGCAATACGAGTAGGAGACCCGCGTTCGCGTTGGATGTCTTGCGAGTCAGAGGCTATCAGCATTCCATTTTCATTGTATGTATTATACTTGTGCTTGTGCACGGTATGTGGACAGTTGATGTCTGTTGTTTTGTATATTGGCTCTCACAGGACAATTGATTGTGTACTCTAGTCTGTAATATGTCTTTGAATTACAGACTTAGTCATTTGAGCTTCCGCTATTTTGTATATATTTGATGTCAGTTACTTGTTTATTGCATTTTCTATTGTGGAGTATTTATTTGACCTCGTGTATGGATTACTGATATCATTTATATATTTGCCACGTCTCTGGGACGGCCGCCCTGGGGCGTGGCAAAAGTTGGTATCAGAGCCATGTCCTGTCAGAGCCAATTGTTTTCCTTGAGATGAGTCCTAGGATTTCTAGACGAGTATTCTGATCCGAGTGCTGGTTCCTTAGTTGCTGATATGCCTCCTCGGAGACGGGCGCGTGGACGTGGTCTCCCTCGGGCTTCGGAGGTTTTCGAACCTACCGGAGGCGAGGAGTCTACCGGAGAGTTCTCGGCTGTTAGGCCAGGACTTGCGCAGGATGCCTCCAGCGTGGGCGCGTCCTTACGCTGAGATGGCGGATCTTCTGGAGACTGAGACTAGAGCACTGGAGGCATAGACTGGAGCATTGGCTGAGCAGGCGCGAGAGATCCAGGAGCTGCGGGCGGCCCGCGTGGCGATCCCGTAGATACCCTTAGCGGCAGATCCACCAGTGGTGCCAGAGATACCCCATGTACCGGTTGGAGACCGCATTCTCCTCCGTTCTGTTTATCGGGGGTATACCATAGAGTTTGCGTGCGGCACCAGTTTCAAGTGTTGAGGATGTGGTTTAGTATTCATTAAGGGGTGATATCTTCTTCTAGCCTTCCTACTCAGGATAAGGGGCCTTGCAGGGTCAGCGTTGAGACTCGGGCTAGGGTACTCTGTGTTCCTTGTTTGGTTGTCGGGATATCCTATATCGGGACCTCATGAGGCCCTCCCGAGGTTCTTTTCCCAGTCAAGGAATACCTTTGAAGCATCAATTGATGATGGATTTTTCCACACTTGGAAGGTGCGATAGCGGGTGGTGATGCATATGATCGGGATTGAGTGCATCTTGTTGCAGCTTAGTGGGCGATAGCTTATGGACTAGGGTTCCATAGCTATATCTGGAGTCGCTTCGATATATCATCGTGCATAGTAGCTACCCGGTAGAGGCAAGAGTCCTGTGAGGTGCTCTCTGGGACTATCCACGACGCATGTTGGGGAGCCCACATTGCAGAGATAGTGGACTTGGGAGGCTATCAGGTAGTGGCCACATCGGAAGAGTGCTACTGGATGACGTCGTGAGCTTGGACTCCCCGTGATGAATATGCCCATTGAGTGCATGATGCTGGAGTTCCAACGGTTATAGTTTGAGGTACTGTCGCGTGTTGCCCCCACATGGGTCGTAAATGAGGAGACGTGACGCTAAGCGTTCGTGATGGGACTCAACCGCCATATCAAGTAGATGACGTCGCTTAGGCATTGTCGGGAATCGACGACCTCCTATTTGTGTGTCTTGCGGATTAAGTGCGGTCGAGCGGCTTACCCAGCGTGTAAGGGTCATCATGAGCATCAGCCATGCTCGAGGAGCAGATTTGGACTTAATCGTCCCAGGAATGATTTTGATCTCCCCATAGGGGTTGAAGATCAAGTACCTCTTGCCGCGAATTGATGATCTGTTTTGACCAGCTTTGGGAGCTAGTGTCTTTCTGTTGATCGATCTTCGCGCAAGGTACCCTATTTGGAGATCCAGGAGTTGGGCATTCTTTAGTTGGCCTTTCGTGACCGTTCGGGCACTACGAATTTTGGGTACTGCCGTCGGGGTAGATGAATGCGCCAGATGCCTACAATGATCTCAAATGTTTTATTGGGCCTCCGTGGGCTGTTCTGTGGTAGCCTTCGTTGAGGATGTTGGTTGGCATGCTCTCAGGCGAAGTTGTGGATCGTCGCGTTGGAATGCGTTCGTCCATCAAGATTCCTCAGTGGACGTGGGAGTGAGTTATCATGGATTTTGTTGTGGGCTCGCTAAAGTCACGTCTGGGTCACGATGCCATCTGGGTGATCACTGACCGACTGACTAGGTCCGCAATTTCCTCCCTATCCAACTGAGTCTCTGGACGCTTCGACGCGGGTTTGAGCCTTCGCGATTGTTCGTCTTCATGGCACTCCGGTCAGTGCTATTTCGGGCTGAGACGCGTGGGTTACTTCGAGGTTCTGGCGCAGCCTTTGGCAGGCTTTTCGCGCGAGCCTCCCTTTTAAGTACAGCGTTTCGATACCGACGGACAGCCAGGCAAGAGGACGATTTAGGCCTTAGAGGACATGCTATTTGCCTGCGTGCTCGACTTGGGGCAGTTGGATGAGGCACCACCCTTTGGGTAGGGGTCTGCCTGTGAGACGACTGCCATTCGAGCATCCACATGAAATTGAAAAAGGCACTCTATGGGCGCAGTTTTATACCTCCCTTGTGTTGGGACGGTTGTTGAACGCCAGTTGGAGTGGCCACAAGTTATTTATTGACCTTGCGGTGGCCGAGATGGTTCGTGCGTGCCTCTGCACCGCCTAGAACCGTCGGAAGGGCTACGCAGGTCATTGTCGCCAGGAGCCTACCTTCGGGGTTGGGCGACCATGTGGGCTTGAGGTGTCCCGATTTAAGGACATCCTCTGTTTCGACGTTCGGGGCGTGTTGAGTCGGCCTTCAATCGGACCGGTTTTCGTCCTTGAGTGGATTAGGGGAGGTGGCTGTCATGAAGCCTTGCCCCCGTGGCTGACTCGTGCCTGTGACGTCATCCAATGTCTCACAGCTGAGGCATTATGTCCACGATCCTGCTCACATCATTCCGTTCGAGCCGCTCACCCTCGAGCTCGATTTGTCGTCCGTAGAGCAGTTGATCGGGACCATGGACCAATGTGAAGAGAGGCTCCGCACCAAGACCGTTCCTTCGGTTAAAGTGCGTGGTAGCACCAGTTTAGTGTCCGGACCACTCGGGAGCCAAGGGACTCTATGGACGACACTTCTACGTTCGGTCTTCCCTTTTGGGTTTCCTTAAATTTCGAGGACTAAATTTCCTAAGGGGAGGAGAATGTTAGACCTGTGTCATTTAGAGTCCTAATTTCGATCGGAGTCGCTAAAATTTTGGTTTTTTTTAGCTACCTGTTAGGGTTTAAAGACTCTGATTGAAGATATAATTGCATATTATGGGTCCTGGAATTGTTTAGTACTGCCCATAAAATTTTCGTTTAATTCCGATAACGTTTTTAGAATTATGCAGTTTTGGATTTGTATTCCGATTTGATTTTATTAAAATCCAAGATGATGAGGTAAAAATCCGATATTATTACGAGAAGTTAAGTTTGGAGATAGCTTCCATATAGAAGTGGAATTGGATCAACTGGATTCGTATATCAAAAGTTATGGGTATTTTTCCATGTATACCCCGAAGTTGAGAAATCCAGGCAGCAGCCCTGTAAGATGTTTAGCTTAGATTTTGAAATAGCTGGAGAGGTTATTTGATCTGGGTGTAAACATGAAAGTTGTAGACATTCGTCTTATCTTTCCAATGCCAGTTCAAATCATGCAATTCGGAGCTGTATTGAGGAAGTTATGACCGTTTAAGTGAAGTCTGTCCAGGATTTCGGGGCAGGGACGATTTGGTCGTTTGACACCTCATTTAGATATTTATGTGCCCAAAATATCTGTCGTCTCCTTCTCTCTCGACCTGCTGTGCTGTGTGGAAATGAAAATGAAGAGGAGAAAGTGAAGGTGATGATGAAGTCTCCTCTTCCAATGTCTTTGAAGGTGTTGTTTGAGAAGAGGTGCGGGATCGATGGTGATTGCGGTGGAGCTGCGGCGTGGGGCGTGCCGGAGCCGCGGATGGACCTCCCGCTCTCCTCGGTTGGGTTCAGCCACGTCTGTTGTGGCTGGTGAGAAGGGGTAGAGCTCCATTGCCTTGTGTTGATTGTGTGTGCATGGAAATTGAAAGGGCTGAAGTGGGAGAAGCACATGCTCAAGTTGTATGTGTTGTGTAGGTGTGCATGCCACATGTTTGTGGATATGTGTGAGTGAACCATATATGCATGTTCTTCTCCTCTTTCCATTGGTTTTCCTCATGCATCATCTAAACTTGTGTTTGTGTGCTAAAGGGGTGTAGAGTTGGCACATCGGTGCACTCGAGATCACATGCGGGGCTGCGGGTGCGCGCTCGGTGTGCTCGCATGCGTGCGGAGTGCGCGGGAAGCGTGCACGAGGTGCTCGAGGACGTGCTTGGCGTTGTCCGATGCATGCGGAGTGCGCGGGAAGCGTGCACAAGGTGCTCGAGGACGTGCTTGGCGTTGTCCGATGCATGCGGAGTGCGTGGGCAGCGTGCACGGGGTGCTCGAGGGCGTGCTTGGCCTTGCCCGATGCGTGCGGATTGTGCGGGCAGCGTGCACGAGGTGCTCGAGGGCGTGCTTGGCTTGCCCGATGCGTGTGGAGTGTGCGGGCAGCGTGCACGAGGTGCTCGAGGGCGTGCTTGGCCTTGCTCGATGCGTGCGGAGTGCGTAGGAAGCATGCACGAGGTGCTCGGGGAAGTGCTCGACGTTGTACCATGCGTGCGGAGTGCATGGGCAGCGTGCACGGGGTACTCGAGGCGTGCTTATGGTGCTCAGACGCGTTCGGAGTGTGCTTCGTGGTGTCGAGCAGCTTGTTATAGCCAAATGCAACCATTGGATGATCCTTGGCGGATTGATTTCAGGCTTCGGATTCAACTCGTCGCTCTCTTGCGTTTCGCGAGCCGTGCGCTCGTTAGGTGAGTGGTTTGATTCCAACCCTTCCGGGAGCGCTCGATGCACGTAGTCGTGCTTCGCGCTTCCTTGGGGCTTTATTTGCACCCTAAATATGTTAGATATCATGCATGCTAGGTTGTATAGCTCGTATATTGTGTAGAACCCCTATTCTACCTTATATTTGCCTATGTATTGTATAGAATATGGCATGACTTAGGTAATATTGTCTGAATTACTACCTTATTATTATTTGAACATATCTAGAATGTCTAACTTGGGTTAATAACGGGGTGTATGCGTAATATTCCTGATTTAGTACTCGAGGGTTTGGTATAGTTGTTGCACCCATCTAGTTGGGGCAAAACTATGACCCGCTTCAAGAGAGGATGAGGTTTTCCCTCTCTCTCGCCCTCCCTCTTTTCGCGAGCTGAGTAAGTAGATGTAGTTCCTACTTGACTCAGGCTTGCTTGGAATGATTGGCATGCACCTGTTGTTGCGCAGATCGCGCTTAACCCTTCCCTTCTAGGTTGGTGTTATCCAACGTATGTTAGGTTGTAATTTATATGTGTTTACCTGTTTGATGCCATGTATGCATGTTTTAGTAGGCCATCATTGGGTAGTTAAATTGCATATTATATATATATGCCGATATGGCCATGATTCTTGTCTAATGTGTTAGACAAGTGTATGACCCCTTGTGGGGTCATACCATGGCTTGACACTTATAATAAAATGTTTTCCCCGCATCTGAGTTATGTGCCCCGGAGGGAATTCATGAGAATTCATTGCGCTTATCGGTGTTTGATAACCGATGATGACGGATCCATAGGGATCGTATTTGCGGGTGTCGAGTGTTCTTTCCTTCGTCGGCTCCGAGTAGAGACTACCCGGCGTAGTAGAGTCCGGTGAGGAGCCCTCCCAGATACTACTCATGACGCGTGTTGGCGTGCTCACACGGCTGAGGTAGTTATCACGGGAGGCTAGTCCGGTAGAGGCCTGAACCCTGTGAGGTGCCGGGAGGCTGCCAGGTAGTATGGGCCACACTGGGAGAGACTACCGGAAGACGAGTGGTGTAGAACAATCGACCTCTTCCCCAAGAGCCTATGTCACCCCGGGGAGGGGGTGAGGGTGAGGGTGTAGTGGGTCGGCGTTGGTCCGACCTGCCAGTTTGTGCAATCTCCCAAGATCCTATGTCACCCGTCGGGGTGAGGGTGAGGGTGTTGGCGTGAGTGGGGTGGGGTCGCGTTGATACTCGACCCGTCAGCTTGTATAGATGGTTTTCCCGTGGGATTTGCGTTGCGAGCATGAATTATTGTTCTCCCCTTCGCCAGATCCGTGTGGATGCTTCCTAGGTACGAGCCGCCCTGGGGGGACCCCCACCTGTAGGTACCATCGACGCTGTCGACAGTGTACTGAACGTGGCCGGCTCCAGGAAGAGGCTGCCCGGGAGAGCACTACCGGATGACGAACGGAGTAGAACAACAAGTTTTGTCCTTCAAGTCCCTAGACTTACCCCTGTGGGGGCTAGGGCGAGGGCAGGGTATGGTCGCACCGCCGTGTGACCTTGTTAACCGTTAGGTTTCTACCCCTGGCTTTCTTTGACAGGAGATTGCCTTGTATTGAATGTTGTGTTGGTGTTTGGTTTCTGACCACTCACTGAGCTTGTAGCTCACCTCTCGCTTATGTTTTTCCCCAGTTGACGCTGAGTCGGATCCAAGAGAAGAGCTCCCCTGGCGCAATACGAGTAGGAGACCCGCGTTCGCGTTGGATTACTTGCGAGTCAGAGGCTATCAGCATTCCATTTTCATTGTATGTATTATACTTGTGCTTGTGCACGGTATGTGGACAGTTGATGTCTGTTGTTGTGTATATTGGCTCTCACAGGACAATTGATTGTGTACTCTAGTTTGTAATATGAATTACAGACTTAGTCATTTGAGCTTCCGCTATTTTGTATATATTTGATGTCAGTTACTTGTTTATTGCATTTTCTATTGTGGAGTATTTATTTGACCTCGTGTATGGATTACTGATATCATTTATATATTTTCCACGTCTCGGGGACGGCCGCCCTGGGGTGTGACACATTCAGCAGATCCTTCTTTGGGAGGCGACCATGCGGGGAAAGTTGGTTGGTGGAGGGGCCATGACCGAGGCGGACCTTCTCCCTCTTGATCTCGACCACTCGGTCTCTGCATCGTTGGCCACTGGAGCTACTTTTAGTCGTGCCTCTCGCCCATCCGCGACCCAGAGTCGTGGGAGATATCCAGGGCCGCTTCCTCCATTCGAGAGACCCCCGCAGTTCAGGATGCTCCAGAGGTTCAGTCCTCTCATCATCCACCGCTTCCTTCTTAGCCAAGTCAGGATGCCCCTCCTTCGACTCAGCCTCCCACGGACGATGACACACCAAGGTATAGCTACGGTGTCTTGGTTTGAAGTAGAAGAATTGTATATATGCAAGGAATCCATGCTTCTTCTTTTCTTTTGATTTAGGTGACCATTTTGGTGATGTACAACTCAAGACTCCGGACTTTGGGGCTCTTGGCGGGCCTATCTCTTCCTTACTCTTTATATTTTAGGTTTTCAGAAGACAATTTATGTTTATGGTCTTGGTGGGACAATTTTATGGTTTTTATGCATGGTTTGGTATAGTTAACATGGGTGTATTGGTGTTTCGGAAAGTCTTTTGATTCATATGGATGTGTATGTGTGTAAATGAATCTTGGCCTTATAAGTTTGATTCATGGATGAACACGCATATTTGAGATGTGATTGTTTTT
Organism: Acorus calamus; assembly: GCA_030737845.1. NCBI lineage: Eukaryota > Viridiplantae > Streptophyta > Magnoliopsida > Acorales > Acoraceae > Acorus > Acorus calamus. The sequence goes on from CM060872.1 coordinate 12,740,848, forward strand.
GAAGTATATTTATACTGGTTTTGTGAATGTATATGTGCATGAAGTGTGTGTATGCAGTTTTAGGAAAGAAATGCTCTTAACAGGTATTGAAAATTTGAAGAATTGATTAAAATTGAGCTGACAGGGCAGATGGGGCAGTAGGTGAGGGGTAGCTACTTGTGTTTAGTTGCCCAGTGAGGGGCGGCTACTTACATTTAGCCGCCCCTTGCCTGGGTTTTTACCAGAAAAAGGAGGGAGCAGGGGCGGCTAGTACATTCTAGCCGTCTGATGAGGGGCGGCTAGTCAGATTTAGCCGCCCCCTGTATGGGGCAATTTTCTGGTTTTGCTACTTCTATCTACTGTTGAAAGTCATCATTGTGTTTGTTTAACCTTTAAGACCTATAAAAACATTCTTTCCATGGACCAAGTGTTAAATCTGTCCAGATTGTGCCCCTGCACTGACTTTCGAGCCCTTATTGCTTGAATATTCAAAGGCTACAATCCATCTTAAGGTAAATGAAAAGATAACGCAAGAAAGTAATGTCACGCCCCAGGGCGGCCGTCCCCGAGACGTGGCAAATATATAAATGATATCAGCAATCCATACATGAGATCAAATAAAGACTCCACAATATCAAAGGCAATGAAGAAATAATCAAGTAACTGACATCAAATATATAAAAATGCGGAAGCTCAAACAACTAATTCTGTAATTCAAAGACATATATACAGACTCGAGTACACAATCGACTGTCCTGTGAGAGCCAATATATACAACAAAAGACATCAATAATCCACATACCGTGCACAAGCACAAGTATAATACATACAAGGAAAAGGGAATGCTGATAGCCTCTTACTCGCAAGACATCCAACGCGAACGCGGGTCTCCTACTCGTATTGCGCCAGGGGAGCTCTTCTCTTGGATCCGACTCAGCGTCAACTGGAGGAAAATATATGCGAGGGGTGAGCCACACGCTCAGTGAATGGAACAATCCATGCAACACAACTCATATTAATCATATCAAGTAATTTCGGTTCCAACAGATGGAATCAACTCCTTAAGCTGGTGGGTCGAGTATCAACCCGAGCCCACCATTCCCGCACCCTCACCCCACAGGATGACATAGGACTTTAGGGAGCAAACCCTCACCCTCACCCCGACGGGCGACATAGGATCTTGGGAAATTGCACAACTGGCAGATCGAACCAACGCCGTCCCACCACACCCTCACCCTCACCCCCTCCTCAGGGTGACATAGGCTCTTGGGAAGAGGTCGATTGTTCTAAGCCCTTGGTCCACCGGTAGCCCTTTCCCCGGATAGCCTCGACTTGACATACTCCCACGATCAGTACACTGTCGACCGCAGCGATGGTACCTACCGATGGGAGCCCGGTGCCAAGACAGCGTTTCCGACGCAGGGAAGTTCCTACACGGATCCAACGAAGGGGAAAAACAATCTACGCTCGCGAATATGATCCTCTTGGATCCGTCGTCATCAATCATCAAACACCGATTAAGCGCAACGAATTCTCATGAATTCCCTCCAGGGCGCATAACTCAGATGCGGGGAAATTCTATTATTCGTAATGACTAGGCCATGGTATGACCCCCTAATAGATCATACACTTGTCCAAACTCATTTAGACAAGATTCATGGCACGTACAGGTATAAATAAGTATACAACATATAATTTAATGGAGAATTATTCCAGATATTCCTTGCCTGGGGGAAAGAACCCCTTAGGAGGGCACCTTGAGGTCCCAATATAGGATACCCCGACAACCAAACAAGGAACACGGAGCACCCTAGCTCAGGTCTCACTGGTAACTTCCCAAAGTCCCTTAATCCCGAGTAGGAAAATAGGAATTAATATACAATTAAGAAATTATTCATTGAATTAATCATGGGAGCATGTAATAATATAATAACAAGATATAATATTTTCTAAGGCATGCTTACACCACTTATGCTTTTCATAGATAGACTTAGGATATGCTCGGGCTAAGTGGGGCATATAGGAATCAATGTTACGCTAGCATGGACATGATGCATAGACAAGCATGGGTCCCTATGCATGATACTAGCACGTATAATCCTAGCATATTATCTCTAACATGACATGGATGCAACATATCAACACAAACAAATATCATATGCATGAAATCAAGATTAATATGCAGTTATGGTACCCCTGGGGAGGGCAATGCACGTCTACGTGCATCGCGCGCCTCCCAACTAGATTGGATTGACCCACTCACCGCAACCCGGGTCGTTACGTATCCGTTCGCCAAGATCTGCACGACAAGGGCATCAAAAATGGTGAGTATAACTGCATAAAAACACCTAAAATTACCCAAAAATGCAAAAGGCTTAGATATGCACGCATACGGGCTCGCACGCATGCGAGTATGCGCGTACGCACGCATATCCGAGCGCCCCGACACCTACCCGAGCCCCCGGGTAGCCACACGTGTGGCCCCCGCACACAACCGCATGTGCACGCATGCGTGCACGCGCTCCCGCGCTCGACCGCGCGCCCAGATGCGCTGCCCGCGCGCCCAGGCCCCCAGCCGCGCACCCGCGCCCACTCGCGCGCTCAGCACGCCCGAGCCGAAGCCCCCCGGTCGCACGCCCGTGCGCCTGCGCGTACGCGCGCGCCCTCGACTGCACCCGCGGACCCCGCCTGCACGCCCGTACGCGCGCGTCCGCGCGTATGCGCACGCGCACGCCCGACTGCGCGCCTGTCTCCGCGCGCGCTTGCCCGCGCACGCGCGCCCAGACCCTTTTCAACCCCCTCCCAGCCCTCTCACTCACCCAAACCCAAATACCTATCATGCATGACCTCTACCACATCCCCACAAGCAAGGAAACCAAAGAAAAGGGAGGAGGGGAGCTCACCAAAGGAGGGGGAAAGGAAGGGAATATCCTTCGGGTGCTCTCGGTGCACCGAAACCACCACAACCGCCTCCACTACCACCACCACCTCCACAGCCACTCCTCAGCCTTCTAAGGCTGAAAACAAGGGGGGGAGACAATTGAAAAAGGGCTAGAGAGAAGAGGATCAATAACATCATCAACAACACATATATGCACAATCTTTTTGTGCTTCATTAACACCTTGTTCTTCTCTCCTTCCTTTTGTGCTTCTTTTCCTCAAATCAGCACACACACACACTCACACAGCAAGAGAGGGAGAGGGAGACGTTGAGGGTGAAAGAGTGAGAGAGAGAGCCCCCCCAAAACTCACTTGGGGGGGGGGGTGAAAAGAGAGATGAAAAAGGGGGGTGAACCTAAGCTAAACTCACCCTCACACACCAAAAATAACCAAAGCTTTCTTACTCACTAAGCAAGGGGGGGGGGGTAAGGTTACCAAGGGTGACTATATGCACAAAATATCCCAACACTATTCCTCCAATAAAACCAGTAACGATCGAAACCCGGATACAGTTCGAAACTGCATAATTTTTCAAACGTTACCGGAATTCATTGAAATTTTTATGGGTAGTACAGAATGGTACCAGGACCCATAATATGCAGTTAGATTTCCAATCGGAGTTCTCTAGCTTACGCAGATGGCTAAAAAGATAAAATTTTAGCAGTTCCGATCGAAAAATGAAAAATTCAAAAATGGCCAGAAATGACCCAAAGGTTACCCATAGGCTAAAAAGTGACACAAATATAACATTCTTCCCCCCTTAGTAAATTTTGTCCTGAAAATTTAAACAAAAACATCTAGGAAGGGAAAAGATGTGGATATGCGTCACGCATGGCATCCTCGCGCTCCCAAATGGCCTTGGCACTAGAATGGCGCTGCCATCGAACCTTAACCAACTGGTCGGTCTTGGTGCGGAGCATCTTCTCGCGCTGCTCCACAATCTCGATCGGCTGCTCCACGAATGACAAGCCCGGCTCGAAGACGAGCGGCTCGAACGCGATAACGTGAGCAGGATCGTGGACTTAACGCCTCAACTACGAGACATTGAAGACGTCATGGCTTGAACCAATTGTGGGGGCAGAGCTATTGCGATAGGCCATCTCTCCAATCCACTCAAGGGTGAGAAACGGGCCAAAATGGCTGACACAGCTTGCCCCGAACATCGAAATTGAGGATGCCCAAAAACTGGGACATCGCCCGGAACATGGTCGCCAATCCTAAGGGTAAGCTCCTGGCGACGATGACCTGCGTAGCCCTTCCGACGGTTCCGGGTGGTGCAGAGGCACACACGAACCCTCTCGGCCACCGCAAGGTCAATAAATTATTTGCGGCCACTCCAACTGGCGCTCCACAATCGTCCCAACCCAAGGGAGGTATAAAACTGCGCCCGTAGAGTGCCTCATACAATTCTATCCGGATGCTCGAATGGCAGTCGTCTCACAGGCAAACCCCACCAAATGGATGATGCCTCTCCAACTGCCCCACATTCAAGCATGCAGGCATTTAGCATGTCCTCCAAGGTCTAAATCTTCCTCATTGCCTGGCCGTCCATTGGTATCGAAACGCTGTACTTAAAGGGAGGCTCGCGCAAAAGCCTGCCAAAGGCTGCGCCAGAACCTCGAAGTAAACCACGCGTCTCAGCCCGAAATAGCACCGATCGGAGTGCCATGAAGACAACAATCGCGGAGGCTCATACCCGCGTCGAAGCGTCCAGAGACTCAGTTAGTTGGATAGGGAGGAAAGTGCGGACTTAGTCAGTCGTTCAATGATCACCCAGACGGCGTCGTGACCCTGACGTGACTTTAGTGAGCCCGCGATGATATTCATGATAACTCACTCCCACGTCCACTGAGGAATCTTGATGGATTGACGCTACTCCACACGATAATGATTCCCAAACTTCGCCTGAGGGCATGCCAAGCAACGGGCAACGAAACGGCCATCATCCGCCTTCATCCTGCGCCACCAGTAGCCACGGCGAAGGCCCCTGTACAACTTCATGCCACCAGAATGCACTGTGTACCTTGAACGATGGGCCTCGACTAAGATCTTCTGCTTCAGCTCAGCGTCGCCAGGAATACATACTCGGCCTCTGAACCGCAGGATTCCATTCTCGTGAATCTGGTAATCCGGTCGCTCACCCCGGGCGACGCCTTCAGAAAGGACCAGAAAGTGAGGATCCCGCCCCTGTGCCGTGCGGATCTCATCGAGGAGAACGCGCTGCACCACTAGCCTGGCTAGAAAGCCACCAGCAGGCGTCTCCCGAACATTGATCCAGCAAGCGGCCTCCTCCAGAAGCCTCCAACGACGCACAGCCAAGTGGGCGGCCATGCCCAATGGCTGCCTACTAAGAGCATCTGCCACGACATTGGCCTTACCCAGATGGTAAGCGATGTCACAATCATAGTCCTTTAGGAACTCGACCCAACGTCTCTGACGCATGTTGAGTTCCGGCTGGGACCGCAGATAAGTCAGGCTCTTGTGATCCGTGAAGAGCTCAAACTCCTCACCAAAGAGGTAGTGCCTCCAAATCTTCAGCGCAAAGATGATCGCTGCTAACTCCAGGTCATGGGTGGGGTAATTCCGCTCATGGGGCTTCAACTGACGCGACGCGTAAGCAACAACCTTACCGTTCTACATCAGGACGCAACCCAAACCCAGCCGCGACGCATCGGAGTAGACTGCGAATCCGCCACTCCCCGATGGAATGGTAAGAACGGGCACTGAGGTGAGTCTCCGCTTCAACTCCTGGAAGCTCTCCTCGCAAGATGGGGACCACTTGAACCGGAAATCCTTCTGCGTGAGGCGGGTCAGAGGGACGGCTATCTTCGAGAACCCCTCAACAAACCTCCGGTAATAACCCGCCAAACCCAGGAAGTTTTGAATCTCGGTGGGGTTCGACGGTCGCTGCCAATTCGACACGGCAAGCGTCTTATCCGGGTCCAAAGATATACCCACACCGGAAATCACTTGGCCAAGGAAGGCCACACGCTCCAACCAAAACTCGCACTTACTGAACTTGGCGAACAACTGATGTCTGGCCAAAGTCTCCAAGACAGTGCGAAGATGGTCAGCGTGCTCTTCAAGACTCCTCAAGTACACCAGAATATCATCAATGAAGACTACCACAGGACAGCCCACGGAGGCTCAACAAAACATTTGAGATCCTTGTAGGCATTTGGCGCATTCGTCTACCCCGACGGCCAGAAACGGGTACGAAAGGCCGTCTATGAAATGTCCTACTCCCGGATCTCCAAATTTGGTACCCTACGCGAAGATCGATCAACAGAGCGACACTGGCTCCCAGAGCTGGTCAAAACAGATCATCAATTCGCAGTAAGGGGGTACTTGATCTTCAACCCCTATGGGGAGATAAAAATAATTCCCGGGATGATTAAGTCCAAATCTGCTCCTCGAGCATGGCTGACGCTCATGATGACCCTTACACGCTGGGTAAGCCGCTCGACCGCACTTAATCCGCAAGACACGCAGTAGGAGGTCGTCGATTCCCGACAACGCCTAAGCGACGTCATCTACCTGATATGGCGGTTGAGTCCCATCACGAACGCTTAGCGTCGCGTCTCCTCATTTACGACCCATGTGGGGGCAAAATGCGACAGTACCACAAACTGTGCTTCACATGCCGCCACCAAAAGGTCGCCCAACTATAATCATTGGAACTCCAGCATCATGCACTCAATGGGCAGATTCATCACGGGGAGTCCGAGCTCTCGACGTCATCCAGTAGCACTCTTCCGGTTTGGCCACTACCTTATAGCCTCCCATGTCCACTATCTCTGCTATATGGGCACACCAACAAGCGTCGTGGATAGTCCCAGGGAGCACCTCGCAGGACTCTGGCCTCTACCGAACCGCTACAACTTATGATTATATATCGAAGCGACCCCGGATATGGCTATGGAACCCTAGTCCAAAAGCTATCGCCCACTAAGCCGCACAAGGACGCACTCAATCCCGATCATATGCATCACCACTCGCTATCGCACCTTACAAGTGAGGAAAAAAATCCATCATCAATTTGATGCTTCAAAGGTATTCCTTGACTGGGAAAAGAACCTCGGGAGGGTCTCATGAGGTCCCGATATAGGATATCCCGATAACCAAACAAGGAATACGGAGTACCCTAGCCCGGGTCTCAACGCTGACCCTGCAAGGCCCCTTATCCTGAGTAGGAAGACTGGAAGAAGACATCACCCCTTAATGAGCTTACGCCACATCCTCAACACTTAAAACTGGTGCCGCACGCGAACTCTATGGTACACCCCCGATAAACAGAACGGAGGAGAATACGGTCTCCAACCGGTACAGGGGGTATCCCTGACACCACTTGTGGATCTGCCGCTAAGGGTACCTGCGGAACCGCCTCGCAGGCCACCCGCAGCTCCTGGACCTCTCGCGCCTGCTCAGCCAACGCTCCAGTCTATGCCTCCAGTGCTTTAGTCTGAGTCTCCAGAAGATCCGCCATCTCAGCGTAAGCAAGCGCCCACGCTGGAGGCTCCTGCGCAGGTCCTGGCCCAACAGCCAAGGACTCTCCAGTAGACTCCTCGCCTCCGGTAGGTACGAAAACCTCCGAAGCCCAAGGGTGACCACGTCCACGCGCCCGTCTCCGAGGAGGCATATCAGCAACTAAGGAACCAGCACTAGGATCAGAATACTCGTCTCGAAATCCTAGGACTCATCTCAAGGAAAACAATTGGCTCTGATAGGACATGGCTCTGATACCAACTTTTGCCACGCCCCAGGGCGGCCGTCCCCGAGACGTGGCAAATATATAAATGATATCAGCAATCCATACATGAGATCAAATAAAGACTCCACAATATCAAAGGCAATGAAGAAATAATCAAGTAACTGACATCAAATATATAAAAAGGCGGAAGCTCAAACAACTAAGTCTGTAATTCAAAGACATATATACAGACTCGAGTACACAATCGACTGTCCTGTGAGAGCCAATATATACAACAAAAGACATCAATAATCCACATACCGTGCACAAGCACAAGTATAATACATACAAGGAAAAGGGAATGCTGATAGCCTCTTACTCGCAAGACATCCAACGCGAACGCGGGTCTCCTACTCGTATTGCGCTAGGGGAGCTCTTCTCTTGGATCCGACTCAGCGTCAACTGGAGGAAAACATATGCGAGGGGTGAGCCACACGCTCAGTGAATGGAACAATCCATGCAACACAACTCATATTAATCATATCAAGTAATTTCGGTTCCAACAGATGGAATCAACTCCTTAAGCTGGTGGGTCGAGTATCAACCCGAGCCCACCACTCCCGCACCCTCACCCCACAGGGTGACATAGGACTTTAGGGAGCAATACCCTCACCCTCACCCCGACGGGCGACATAGGATCTTGGGAAATTGCACAACTGGCAGATCGAACCAACGCCGTCCCACCACACCCTCACCCTCACCCCCTCCTCAGGGTGACATAGGCTCTTGGGGAAGAGGTCGATTGTTCTAAGCCCTTGGTCCACCAGTAGCCCTTTCCCCATATAGCATCGACCTGACATACTCCCACGATCAGTACACTGTCGACCGCAGCGATGGTACCTACCGATGGGAACCCGGTGCCAAGAAAGCGTTTCCGACGCAGGGAAGTTCCTACACGGATCCAACGAAGGGGAAAAACAATCTACGCTCGCGAATACGATCCTCTTGGATCCGTCGTCATCGATCATCAAACACCGATTAAGCGCAACGAATTCTCATGAATTCCCTCCAGGGCGCATAACTCAGATGCGGGGAAATTCTATTATTCGTAATGACTAGGCCATGGTATGACCCCCTAATAGATCATACACTTGTCCAAACTCATTTAGACAAGATTCATGGCACGTACAGGTATAAATAAGTATACCCCGACAACCAAACAAGGAACACGGAGCACCCTAGCTCAGGTCTCACTGGTAACTTCCCAAAGTCCCTTAATCCCGAGTAGAAAAATAGGAATTAATATACAAGTAAGAAATTATTCATTGAATTAATCATGGGAGCATGTAATAATATAATAACAAGATATAATATTTTCTAAGGCATGCTTACACCACTTATGCTTTTCATAGATAGACTTAGGATATGCTCGGGCTAAGTGGGGCATATAGGAATCAATGTTATGCTAGCATGGACATGATGCATAGACAAGCATGGGTCCCCATGCTTGACACTAGCACGTATAATCCTAGCATATTATCTCTAACATGACATGGATGCAACATATCAACACAAACAAATATCATATGCATGAAATCAAGATTAATATGCAGTTATGGTACCCCTAGGGAGGGCAATGCACGTCTACGTGCATCGCACGCCTCCCAACTGGGTTAGATTGACCCACTCACCGCAACCCGGGTCGTTACGTATCCGTTCGCCAAGATCTGCACGACAAGGGCATCAAAAATGGTGAGTATAACTACCTAAAAACACCTAAAATTACACAAAAATGCCAAAGGCTTAGATATGCACGCATACGGGCTCGCACGCATGCGAGTACGCGCGTACGCACGCATATCCGAGCGCCCCGACACCTACCCGAGCCCCCGGGCAGCCACACGCGTGGCCCCCGCACACAACCGCACGTGCACGCATGCGCGCACGCGCTCCCGCGCTCGACCGCGCGCCCAGGCCCCCAGCCACGCTCCTGCGCGCCCCCGCGCGCGCCTACGCGCACTCGCGCGCTCAGCACGCCTGAGCCGAAGCCCCCCGGGCGCACGCCCGTGCGCCTGCGCGTATGCGCGCGCCCTCGGACCCCGCTTGCACGCCCGTACGCGCGCGTCCGCGCGTTTGCGCACGCGCACGCCCGACTGCGCGCCCAGACCCTTTTCAACCCCCTCCCAGCCCTCTCACTCACCCAAACCCAAATACCTATCATGCATGACCTCTACCACATCCCCACAAGCAAGAAAACCAAAGAAAAGGGAGGAGGGGAGCTCACCAAAGGAGGGGGAAAGGAAGGGAATATCCTTCGGGTGCTCTCGGCGCACCGAAACCACCACAACCGCCTCCACTACCACCACCACCTCCACAGCCACTCCTCAGCCTTCTAAGGCTGAAAACAAGGGGGGGGGGCAATTGAAAAAGGGCTAGAGAGAAGAGGATCAACAACATCATCAACAACACATATATGCACAATCTTTTTGTGCTTCATTAACACCTTCTTGTTCTTCTCTCCTTCCTTTTGTGCTTCTTTTCCTCAAATCAGCACACACACACACTCACACAGCAAGAGAGGGAGAGGGAGATGTTGAGGGTGAAAGAGTGAGAGAGAGAGCCCCCCCAAAACTCACTTTGGGGGGGGGGGGTGAAAAGAGAGATGAAAAAGGGGGGTGAACCTAAGCTAAACTCACCCACACACACCAAAAATAACCAAAGCTTTCTTACTCACTAAGCAAGGGGGGGGGGGGGTAAGGTTACCAAGGGTGACTATAAGCACAAAATATCCCAACACTATTCCTCCAATAAAACCAGTAACGATCGAAACCCGGATACAGTTCGAAACTGCATAATTTTTCAAACGTTACCGGAATTCATTGAAATTTTTATGGGTAGTACAGAATGGTACCAGGACCCATAATATGCAGTTAGATTTACAATCGGAGTTCTCTAGCTTACGCAGATGGCTAAAAAGCTAAAATTTTCGCGGTTCCGATCGAAAAATGAAAAATTCAAAAATGGCTAGAAATGACCCAAAGGTTACCCATAGGCTAAAAAGTGACACAAATATAACAAGTAAAGTGCGGGAAGCCATGCTTTAGTACGCAAAGTGCGAGAGTGAAGAAGAATCTTAAGCATGTGTGAGAGTGGGACAATTTCTTCTTAAGCATGTGCGGAAGGGCATGAAACGAGTGTAATGGGGACAATTTTATTCTTGGTACGGCGAGTCAACTTATAATATTTTGAGGAAATTGAATGCTTAAGTGTTTTGAAAAAAGGATAATGCAAGCTTATGTGTAAGCGTAAGTGGCATAGAGGAGCATTTTAATTCTTCAATCGTTCTTTATGTGAGAGGGCAATGTTTTTAACTCTCCTAAGTAAAAGATATCATCAAGTTCCTATAGAGGGACCCTTGTGGTCACTTATGTCCAAATCATGATTTTATTTGAAAGGTATAAGCCTTGGGTGTCGGTTTTCTAGGTTCATGATTTTCAATGATTGATCATATTATTCTAAACATGCTGAAAAATTCATGAATGTATCAGGAATCAAGTCAAACAAGCTTCCTTTGGACGGGCAAGTCTTTAAATAGACTCATGTAAGTGTGTGCAGTTGTAATCATAGAAAAGATCTACTTTTGGTCAAAATTTCACCTTTCCTAGCAGACATGGTCCAATTAAAAAACCCTTCTGCAAAAATAAAAGGTGAGGGGGGAATGGGGTAAGAGTAATATCTTTCTTTTGAGTAATATTTAGAATTGTCCCAATCTAGCATATGTCTTACTTTCTAGGTCCCTCTGGCTTTCTTTTTTTTTACCACTTCTTTATTTTGGGTGAAAAGTACAACCCACTTGTTCGGATCTGTATTAGTATAGCCGTTGTTTAGCATATACTGTGTGTAACGGCATGAAAGCCTGCTAAAGTAGAGAGTTTAACCCGTTCACTTGAGTGTTATTTTTCTTTTGTTGGCCTCTCATTGCCTGATATTTTTTATTTGAGGGGGGGCTCTTCTGTTTTTCACCCCGATTCTTTTTGTGCTTCCCCTCTAGAAGTGTTTGTATAGTGCCAGAACCAGTTTTGGGACATATGCTAGGTCCAGACAACTCCTCATCATGACCTTGGGTTAATACGAGTAGAGACGTAAATAAGGGAGGGATGCTTTGGGGTTTAAAATTGTTCCAATATATGGGATAGACAATTTCTCTTCTATTAAGTGGACCAATTCTTAAGTCATACGTATGTGAAGGAAGTGGCATGATTGGTGGATATGAGTTTAAATAACTACAAGTTTATCTTAGGGAGTCTCATATTTCTATCATCAAGTGTCAAACGCTGGAAATTGCAGGAAGGAAGAATAATATTTCTCAAGTATTGAAATTTTTACGCATGGAATTTCTTCAGATAAAGTGCATTCCACGAACCTGAAACCCCGACTCCCTCGGTGTCTACCAAGCGGTAGGCATTCCCGGAGTAGGCATGGGTGATCACATAGGGTCCTTCCCATGTGGGCTGCAACTTTCCTCTTAGGTGGGGCTGCCTTGATGGCATGATCTATTTGAGTACTAATTCCCCGATTTTTAATTTCCTTTCTATTACTTTCTTTTCAAATGCCCTTGCCACCCTTATTTGGTAGGCATGGGCATGGTTTGCCGCTCTTAATCTTTTCTCATCTAATAGTTTGAGACGTAGTAATAGCGCCTCCCTTCCTTCTTCGATTTGTAGGTCTTCGTCTAATATTATTCTTAAGGATGGAATGAGAATTTCGTAGGACACTACTGCTTCTACTCCAAATGTAAGTGAATAGCGAGTTTGGCCAGTGGGTGTTCTGATGGAGGTCCGGTATGCCTAGAGCCCTGTCTACCAATTTATCAGGCCAGTCAGTAGCTTTGTGGGTTTCTACTGTCTTTTTTATGATTTTGAGCAAGGTTTTATTGGTAGTTTCTGCTTGTCCATTTCCCTGGGGGTAATATGGCGTGGAATGATGGAGATCTACACAAGTCTTGGAACTCTTGGGAAATGAATTGGGGGCCATTATCTGTTATGATCGTTTTGGGGGTGCCAAACCGTTCAAGGATATGAGTGCGGACGAAGCGGACTAGGGTGGAGCTTTCGATTAGTGCGTAGGATTCGGCTTCGGCCCATTTGGTAAAGTACTATGTGGCGGTGAGAATAAAAGCTTTTTGAGTGGTGTTTTCTATAGTGTCCTGGAATGGTCCTATTATATCTAGCGCCCGCATAGAAAAGGGCCACGGTGAAGTCATGGGGTGTAAGGAAGATGCTTGTGCATGTATTTTGTTGGCATGAGTTTGACATTGAATACAACGTCGAACGTATTTGTTGCAATCTCCTTCGAGTGTGGGCCAGTAGTAGCCCATCCTTAGCACCTTCTTAGCCAGCATCTGAGCATTGACGTGTCCTCCGCATACCCCGGAGTGAGCTTCTTCTACTATGGTATATGCTTCTTCATCGTGCAAGCATCTGAGTAGTTCTCCATTGAAGGATGATCGAAAAAGTATTCCTCCTCGGAGCCAGTATTTAGTTGCTATCCTTTTAACTAATTTCTGGTCATTGCTAGTGGCGTATCCTGGGAATGAACTGTCTTCGAGATAGTTTTTTATGTCAAAGTACCACGGGTTTCCGTCGTCCATATCTTCCAGATATAGGGCTAGGATTTTGGTGGTACTAGTGATTCCGTCTGCTTGGTTCTATAGTTTTAAGGGGTTTCGAGTTCCACAGTCTTGAATTTCGGTGGCAGGTGTTTCTAGTTTCTGGATAGTGACGGTTTCAGATGCCCTAGATATGTGGAAGGTAAGTGATGAAGCTAATGAGGCTAGAGAATCCGCAAGAATGTTGCCTGTCCGAGGTATAAAAATGTGAGTGACTTTATGGAATTGCTTTAATAGGATTATGGCTAGTTCTCCATACGGCTTTAGTTTGGGGTCTCTAGTCTGGTATTTCTTCAGAGTTTGGTGGATCACTAAGAGAGAGTCCCCATCGATGTCTAGATTTTTTACTCCCAGGGCTAGAGCTACCTTCAAACCCGCCATCAAGGCTTCATATTCAGCAATATTGTTGGTGGCGTTGAACGTAAGCTGTAATGCTCGTGGGATAATGACGCCCTTGGGGGAGATTAATGCTTTGCCTATTCCCTTCCCTTGTTGATTTTTTCTTCTATAAGTGCAAATATTTCTTCATCCGGAAAGTCAGTTTGCACTGGTTCGTAATCAGGGAGAGGGAGTTGAGCGAGGTGGTCAGCGATAGCTTGACCTTTGACGGATTTTTGAGTAGCGTATGTGATGTCAAACTCATTTAACTGTACTTGCCATCGGGCCAAGTGACCAGTTAATACAGCTTTCTCGAATAGGAACCTTACTGGGTCCATTTTGACAAAATACTTGACTTTGTGGGCAAGAAAGTAATGGCGCAATTTTTGGGAAGTCCACACTAATGCTAAGCAAGTTTTTTCAGTGGGAGGGTAGGCTTTCTCATACTCAACTAGTGTTTTACTTGGGTAGTAGATAGCCTTTTCCTTCCTTCCTACATCATCGTGTTGCGCAAGTACTGCACCGATGGCTTCCTTGGTTGCAGCTACATAGAAGAGCAGAGGTCGTCCAGATACCAATGCTAAGAGTACTGGGGGATTAAGAAGGTACTGCTTTAAGCTATAGAAGGCCTTTTGGTATTCGCTATCCCCGTTAAACTTAACTTCTCTTCTTAACAGCTTGTAAAAGGGGCGACATCTTTCGGCCTGCTGTGAGATAAATCTCCTCATGAACTGCAACCATCCGATGAGTTCTCTCAATTCCTTCAGGTTCTTGGGTGGGGGCATTTGGGCGATGGCCTTTGTCTTGGTTGGATCTACTTCGATTCCCCTTTTGCTCACCATGAATCCCAAGAGTTTTACCGAAGAGACATCGAAGCGACACTTCTTTGGATTCATTTTAAGTGAAAATTCTCTGCATCTCTGCAACATTTTCTTAAGTGTATCTGCATGCCGTATTCGAGTCCTAGACTTAACTAGGATGTCATCTACATAAACTTCTACTAGTTTGTGCATCATATCGTGAAATATTGAAGTCATAGCTCTTTGGCATGTTGCACCTGCATTTTTAAGTCCGAAAGGCATTACTACATAGCAGTAAGTCTCCTAGGGTGTGGTGAAGGAAGTCTTTTTTTGGTCTTTTTCTGCCAATCTAATTTGATTGTATCCGGAAAAGCCATCCATGAAAGAAAGCATCTCATAGCCTGCCGTGTCATCGACGAGGAGATCAATATGTGGGAGTGGGAAGTCATCTTTTAGGCACGCTCGATTGAGGTCCCTGAAGTCGATGCATACCCGGATCTTGCCATCTTTCTTGGATACCAGAACGATATTAGCTACCCATTTTGGGTACAAGACTACCCGGATAAATTTAGCCTGGTGGAGCTTGTCCACCTCATCTTTAATATTTAAAGCTACCTCAGGATGAAGGTGTAATAGTCGGGACCCTCTTATACGGTTTCTGTTTATATTTACATGTTTGGATTGAAGGATAAGATAATTTTATGCTACTGGGCTTTTGATCTTTATTATCCCTTAAGTTGTACTTTTGGTTTAATTTTGGTAAAGCACCTCAAAAACATATTTAGGATTTGATATGATCAAATGAAGTCTTCATTTTTGAGTTACCTTTCATATAAAATTAGTTTGGCGTTAGTTGGAGCTCTATTATAAAAGTCATTACTGTTTTTCCATTTCTACCCTTAGAAGAAGAAATCACAAGGTCGTTTGTTCGTTGCTATTTTTAATATAGTTGGAGGCTTCTTCTGATCTTGGCTCAAACATAGAAGTTGAAGATATTTTCGTTATCTTTCTAACAAAAGTTGTTCATATGAGGTGGATTTTCCTACGAGAAGATATGGCTGTTTGAGTCGAGGCTGCGCAGAATTTAGTGGAAGGGTATTTATGTAATTTGGTGGAATCTAAAGTTTTTAAATAATGGTTAGTCAGTGATGTTGGTGATTAATTGAGAGTGAGAGAGAGAGAGAGTCGCCGAGACACATTTCAAGGGAAAATAAAAAGGGGAAATTGAGGGAAAATTTGGAAAATTAGGAAAAGCTTCGTCGAGCAATTTTTGTGCTGCACTAGATAATATTATTATTCTTTTCAGTGTTATTCTTTGTATAGGGTTGCTTTATTTCAGTTTTGAATCAAATTTGTGATTTGGGGCTGGAATATGAATATGTTTTTGGGGATGGATAAATAAGATTAGAGAGTGGTTTTTATGGTGTTAATTTTAGGATTTGTAGTGAGGATGTCATGTTTGTCTTGGTGGATTTGGAAATTTTTTGATTAATAGGGTTATATTTTAGTATCTGATTGAGGTTATATTTCTATCAATGGATTCCTGTTTGCGTGGTTAAGGAGCTGGGTTAGAGTGAGTCCAGCTTGGATTGTAAATTGCGAGGTAAGTGACCTAACTTTTGCTTGTTCCATTCCATTCCACGTTGTACTATTGTAACTGACCTGATTGATATTGTTTGTTCCATTCCACGTGGCATTGTTGAGTTGACATTACTCATTTCATTCCATTCTACACCTTATTGCTGTTGAGGCTATTCAATTGTATTTGATAATCCTGATGATTTCAATTGTGAGTACCGCATTTAAATGGCCTATTATTGAGACATATTCCTTCATTGTTATTAGACTATGGTTGTTCGAGATTCTAAAATATTCTTATAATTGGTCTCTTTGAATCTTGGAGTTATTCTTTTGTTGGATTCCAGGTTAGTTTCCTCAATTATATCTCGTAAGCCTATAATTGACTTATTAGTATTGTGAGCTTTCCTTGATATTATCATATACATCCTAGTTATTCAATATCCTCCTATGATCAGAATGGCTGTGTTGGTGAAGCCTTGTAGTATGTTTGGTATAGTTACCTCTATATTACCTCTTGTGTACTTGGAGTTATATGACCATAGACCTTACAATGAAGGTTGAGGATTGCCTCCCTAGCGCACATAAGTACGTACGGTCCAGCGAGGGGGACATGAGAATACCCTGCCATGCCTGGACATTCTGAGGGCTCGGTAGTGAATCCGCGGTGGACGTTCTGAGGGCCACACACGAGGTATGTGGATATCTTGGACATAGGGTCTAAGATGGGGTCGTGTAGATGGTCAATCCTACGCTTTGAACATTTAGAGACCAGAATTGTGATTCCCTTATCATTCTTGTAGCACGGTGACATTTCCAGGGCTATCAGTGATTTAATTTAATTTGATTTACATCCTTTGGATTGACGGGTAATTTCATAGTATGTGCTTTCAGTCCAATTGTGATGCATCTTGATGATATTTATTGGCCTTATCAGTTGTGAGGTGTTAGTTTGAGCTATTCATTCCTATTTTTTTATATATCATTGATGTTATTGTTCTCCGCTGATGATCAGACAGTGGTTCCATTTGTCATTATACTGACTTGGTGTTTATTGAAATTACTGAGCTTGACTTTGGATGTCATTCTTGTTTTCCTTATGCGTGGAATGTCTGGGTTACTTACTGAGCATCTTTCGCTCATTCCATTATATTTCTCCTATTTTTGAAGAGTAGAGGTGGGGTTTTGGGTGTTAGCTTTGTCTTCTTTAGTGTCACGTCCAGCTGGTGATAGGTAGTTACAGATTTGTAGATTTATTGATGTTTTGGATCTGTATATGATTATTTTGGTAGAGGTTGGTCTAGCGAACCAGGCCTATGTTAAATGCTCTGTATATATGGATGACTGTATGTAAGGTGTGTTAGATGCTCTGTTGATTGCTTAACATTTTCTAGGTGTGTTGTGATATAGGTGATTATAAATATCTTGGTGATTATAAATGTTCTAAAAAGAAAAAAAAGAAGAGATTATGGTGGCATTTTAGGCACGTGATGCGCTCATGTCGGTGTTTTGGGACACGGGCCGCCACAGTTGGTATCAGAGCCTCAGGGGCGTGCACGTGTCGGCGGTTTGGGGCACAGGCCATCATAATTGGTATTAGAGCTTAGGTGGCATGCACGTGTCGGTGTTTTGGGACACGGGCCGCCACAGTTAGTATCAGAGTCTAGGTTAGGCCTCATTGAGTCAATTGAGGATTTAAGCTGAAGTTCAACAGAGCAATAAGATAGGGTTAGATGTCTAGAATATTATACATAGCATTATGGGGATAGGAGAGAGTATTTAAATTTATGTGATGTGGTGTTTTTGTAGGTCTTGATGGATCAGGGATCTAACTCGACACCTACGGCTCACACGGAATCATCAGATGCTGCTAAGATGATCAAGGCCATTGGGGACATGACAGGGACATTGCGGGAGCATATTAATGCTACCCTGGAGCCCAGACAGACGAATGCGACAGCCAAGGAGCGGGGGATGTATGATACTTTCATGAGGATGGCTCCACCACTATTCTATGGTACGACAGATCCATTGATTGCAGAGGAGTAATTATTCTTATTGGAGAAGACCTTCCGAGCGATCAAGTGCCAGGAGGAGGATAGGGTTCCTTTGACATTATTCCGATTGGCTGGCGATGTAGAGTTGTGGTGGCGTATGATGGAGCATACGCAGACATCCTCAATCACCTGGGAGAGGTTTGTACAACTTTTCAATGAGAAATATTTTCTAGAGGCAGTTCGGAGGGTGAAGGAGCAGGAGTTTCTGTATCTATAGCAGGGGCGACGATCAGTGGCCGAGTATGATGCAGAATTTACTCGTTTATCATGATTTGGAGCACATGTATTACGGGATGAGGAGGCTCGGGCAAGGAGATTTGAGAGAGGACTTCGTCCTAATATGTTATATATGTGTCAATTTTTAGCCTTCGGGTAACCGTTGGGTCATTTTTGGCCATTTTTGAAATTTTCTTTTTCGATCGGAACCGCAAGGATTTTGGCTTTTAGCCATCTGCGGGAGCTAGAAAACTCCGATTGAAAATCTAACTGCGGATTATGGGTCCTGGTACCGTTTTATACCACCCATAATTATTTCATCGAATTCCGGTTACGTTTTCAAAAATTATGCAGTTCCGAATCGTATCCGAATTTTGGTCAAATTTGGGAAAGTCAAAGAGAGAAGACCTTGACCAAGTCAAAGGATGACTTGGACCAAGTCAAAGAAGACCTTGACTAGTCAAATGTGACTTTTGACTAGTCAATGGGTTTTGTTTTTTTGTTTGGTTGGGTTGACCTAGGTCAAACCTCACCTAACCCCTTTTTGAGCATTAAGTGCTCTCTCTCTCTCTTTTTCTCTCCCTCTCTCTCCCTCCCCCTTGTCAACGTGGATCATTTTTTCACTCCCTCTCTTTGTTTATTTTTTTTTCTAAGTGTGTGTGAGTGTGTGAGAAGTGAAGGAGAAGAAGTACTCACCAAAAGCAAAGGTGTGTGTGTGTCTATGTGTGTGTTAGGTGTGTTGTTGTTGATTCCCTCTCTTTAGCTTCCTTTAGAACCCCCCTTTATCCACTGTTTTCAGCCAAGTAGGGGCTGGTTGGAAGGCTAGTGAGGGGTGGTAGTGGTGGTTGTGGTGGAGGTTGTGCCGGGTGCACCCGAGAGGCCCCGAAACCCCACCATTCCCTTCCCC
This sequence comes from Acorus calamus, assembly GCA_030737845.1. NCBI lineage: Eukaryota > Viridiplantae > Streptophyta > Magnoliopsida > Acorales > Acoraceae > Acorus > Acorus calamus. The sequence goes on from CM060872.1 coordinate 12,760,061, forward strand.
CTCCTTTGGTAGCTTTCTTTCCCCCTCTTTTCTTTGGTTTCTTAGTGTTAGGGGCTGTTAGGGAGTCATGCATGCTAGTTGGTTGAGTTAAGGGTGAGTGGAGAGGACAAGAAAGGGGTTTGGCACACTTGGGCGCGCGCGCGGGTCCATCCGCGCGCGTGCGCACGCGGACGCGCGCGCAGGAGGGGCCCAGGCGGCCTGGCGGGTGTGCAGAGGGCGCGCGTGTGCGTGCGCGCGGGCGCGTGAGCGAGGGCGCGCGCGGGGAGCGTGCGAGGCGCAGTGCACGCGCACTGTGCGCTGGGCTGAGCGGGAGCGCGCGCGGGCGCGCGCGAGCGTGCGCGCGTGCGCGAGCTACGCGTCTGGGCGCGCGAGTGCGCGTCCGGGTGCGCGGCGAGGGGCTGGACGTGCGGGCAGCGCGTCCGGAGGCGCGGGTCAGTGCGCCATCGAGCGCGGGGGCGCGTGCGCGCGTGCTTGCGCGTGCGTACGCGTGCGGGGGCCATGCGTGTGGCTGCCCGGGGGGCTCGGGTAGGTGTCGGGGCACTCGGACATGTGCGCGTACGTGCGTACTCGCATGCGTGCGAGCCCGTATGCGTGCATATCCAAGTCTTTGGCATTTCTAGTTGTTTTAAGTGTCTTTATGTGGATTTTACTCACCTATTTGGATGCCTTGTCTTGCAGATCTTGGCGAGCGGTCCCGCGACGACCCGGTTTACTGTGAGTGGGTCAATCCAACCCAGTCGGGAGGTGTTCGATGCACGTAGACGTGCATTGCCCCCCCCTGGGGCACCGTAACCACATATTAACCTTCTTAAGTGTGCATGTTATTGCTTATCTTGCTAGGTTGCATCCATGTCATACTAAGACTTAATATGTTAGGATCATACACCCTAGTACCATGTGTAGGGACCCATACTTGTCTATGTATTGTGTCCCATGCTAGGTTATTCATGTGTTATTATTTACATGTATGCATGAGTATAAGGCATGAATAAGGTAGTGACCTTAAATATTTTTTTCTATCATGTTAGACTTGTATACTAGAGTATTACATCCATGTGTTATACATATGAGCCCAAGCATGCCTTAGACAGTATTATAATTTTGTTATAGCATTACTTGTATGCTTCCTTGATTAATTCTTTGTGTAATTAATTATGTGTTGTAGATTATATCTCTAGACATATCTTATGTATATATATAGAGGCCATGAACCTTGCTTAATAAGATTAAGCAAGTGTATGACCTCTGATGGGGTCATACCGTGGCATTGACATTACGAATCATCTGTCTTCCCCGCATCTGAGTTATGCGCTCTGGTGGGAATTCATGAGAATTCGTAACCTTATCGACGATGGATCCATGAGGATCAAAACCGCGTATGTCAAGTGCTCTTCCCTTCGTCGCTTCCGTGTCGAAGCTACCCGGGTTTAGTTGTCCTGCTAGGCTCTCCCAGACACTATTCATGACGCCGGGTGGTGCGCCCATACGGTAGAGGTAGAGGTCATGGGAGGATACCAGGTCGAGGCTACTCGGCAGAGGGCTACCGGAAGACGAAAGGCGTAGACCAGTTGACCCCTTTTCCCCAATAGTCCTATATCACCTAAGGGTGAGGGTGAGGGTGTAGTGGGTTGGGTTAAGACCCGACCCAATGACTTAAGTGACTGTTCCATCTGTTGGAACCCCAATCACTCAGAATATTTAACATAGTGTGGTAGGTTTGGGTCGACACTCAACCACCAACTTAAGTTGTTGTTTCGATTATTGAGACTTGAATGCTTGAAAGATTAATATGAGTTGTGATGCATGGATTGTACCATTCACTGAGCGTGTGGCTCACCCCTCGCATTTATTTTCTCCAGTTGTCGCGGAGTCGGATCTGTAGGAGGAGTTCCGTAAGACGCGGTACTTGTAGCGAAGCAGCGTTCGAGTTTTGGGTCTGCGAGTGAGAGAGGCCATCAGCATCCCCTGTTTCCTTGTATGTATTGCTACTCGTGCTTGAGCACGGTACTGGTGTTTGATGTCTTTTGTTGTATATTGGCTCTCACAGGACAGTTGATTATGTGTTCCGGTCTGTAATATGTCTTTAAATTACAGACTAAGTCATTTTAAGCTTCCGCCATATGTTTATATATCATGTCAGCTCCTTGTTAAATGCCTTAAGTACCTTTGATGATTGAGTAGAGTCTTTTGTTGACCTCGTGTATGGATTATGATATTATATATTTGCCACGTCTCGGAGACGGCCGCTCTGGGGCGTGACAAAAGTTGGTATCAGAGCCTGGTCCTGTCAGAGCCAATTGTCGTCTTAGAGATGTGTCCTAGGATTTCTATATGAGTATTCTGATCCTAGTGTCTGTTTCTTAGGTTGCTGATATGCCTCCTCGCAGACGGATGCACGGACGCGGTCTCCCTCAGGCCTCGGAGGTTTCTGAACCTACCGGGGGTGAGGAGTCTACTGACGAGTCCTTGGCTATTGGGCTAGGACCCACGCGGCGGCCTCCTGCATGGGAGCGTGCTTACGCTCGCATAGCAGATCTACTGGAGACTCTGACTTGTGTACTGGAGGCTCAGACTGCGGCGTTTGCGGATCAAGCGCGAGTGATCCAGGAGCTGAGGGAGGCCTGTGGGGTGGCCCCGCAGGTACCCTTAGTTGCTGATCCACCAGTAGTACCAGTTGTTCTCCCTGTACCGAGGGAGGTTCCTGTGGAGGAAGTTCAAGGACGCCGCAAGAGCAAGCGGCCCCGTCATGATCGACCAGCGGCCGCCGCTACACCAGTGGGAGTGGTGCCAGTTCAGGGTCCTACACCCATGGCTGCCGTTCCGATCCGCGTTAGAGGACCGAAGATGCGACGATGTTACCACTGTCAGCAAGTCGGCCATCTGGCCAATGCTTGCCCAGATGCTGGCCAACCTCCTGTGCCACGACAGCAGCCGCAGCCACAGCCGCAACGTCAGCAGCGGCAGCCACAGGGTGGCCAGGTGGAGCAGAAGAGGCAGCCAGCGCAGCCTGTGAGGTGTGCCCCTGCTCCTCAGCCGCAGCTCGTTCAGGGTCGTGTTGTAGCACCTATGATCGATGAGGCGCAAGCTTCGGGTAGCGTCATCCGAGGTATTGTTCTGATCTCCCAGCTTCCTGCTTATGTACTATTTGATTCAGGGGCCACGCACTCGTTCGTGTCTCCCGCTTTTCGCGAGACGGATGAGTGTGGTGTCAGCCCTCTTAATGCGGTGCTGGAGATATAATTACCGGTCGGAGACCGTACTCTCCTCCGTTCTGTGTATCGGGGTGTATCGTGGCGATCGCGGAGCATGAGTTTCCAGTTGAGTTGGTCGAGCTCGCCATGACGGACTTCGACGCCATCCAGGAAATGGATTGGCTCTCAGCTAGCCACGCCAGTATCGACTGTTTCGCTAAGTCGGTGTCTTTCCGCATCCCTGGCTGAAGGTCCTTCCAATTCATGGGTGATCAGGACATGGCACCTTTGGGATTTGTATCGTCCACCCAGGCATGGAGACTCCTTCAGGGAGGCTGCGAGGGTTTTCTGGCGTACATCGCTGAGGAGGATGCACCACTGTGGGCAGATATCAGTCAGACTCCGATCGTGGCGGAATATCCGGAGGTTTTTCCCGATGATCTTCCGGGTCTACCACCGGATCGCGCGATCGAGTTTGAGAATAATCTAATTCCGGGGTACGGAGCCCAAGAAATCGGCTCGGTCCCCGGATGGCCCCAGCAGAGCTGAAGGTGCTTAAGGAGCAGCTGGAGGAGTTGTTCGAAAAGGGGTTCGCACGACGGAGTGTCTCTCCGTGGGGAGCCCCTGCTCTCTTCGTTCGGAAGAAGGACGGTTCGCTGCTACTTTGTATCGATTACAGACAGCGGAACAAGCGGACCGTGAAGAACAAGTACCCCTTACCGCGGATTGATGGTCTGTTTGACCAGCTCCAGGGAGCGCGTGTCTTTTTTTAGATCGATCTCCGTTCGGGCTACTATCAGTTGAAGATCCGGGAATCGGGTATTCCGAAGACGGCCTTTCGCACCCGTTACGGGCACTACGAGTTTCGAGTACTACCGTTTGGGTTGACGAATGCGCCGGCAGCCTTCATGGATCTGATGAACCGGGTATTTCGACCCTTCCTCGACTCCTTTGTAGTAGTCTTCATTGACGATATTCTGGTGTACTCGAGGAGTCTTGAGGAGCACGCTGACCATCTTCGCACTGTCTTGGAGACCTTGGCCCGACATCAGTTATTCGCCAAGTTCTGTAAGTGCGAGTTCTGGTTGGAGCGTGTGGCCTTCCTAGGCCATGTTATTTCCGGTGAGGGTATATCTGTGGACCCGGACAAGACGCTTGCCGTGTCGAATTGGCGGAGACCGTCAAACCCCACCGAAATTCGGAGCTTCCTTGGGTTGGCGGGTTATTATCGGAGATTCGTTGAGGGTTTTTGAAGATAGCCATCCCTTTGACCCGCCTCACCCGGAAGGAAGTCCGGTTCGAGTGGTCCCCATCTTGCGAGGAGAGCCTCCAGGAGTTGAAGCGGAGACTCACCTCAGCGCCAGTTCTTACCATTCCGTCTGGGAGTGGTGGATTCGCAGTCTACTCCGATGCGTCGCGGCTGGGTTTGGGTTGTGTCCTGATGCAGAACGGTAAGGTTGTTGCTTACGCGTCGCGTCAGTTGAAGCCCCATGAGCAGAATTACCCCACCCATGACCTGGAGTTAGCAGCGATTATCTTTGCGCTGAAGATTTGGAGGCACTACCTCTATGGCAAGGAGTTCGTGCTCTTCACGAATCACAAAAGCCTGACTTACTTGCAGTCCCAGCCGGAGCTCAACATGCGCCAGAGACGTTGGGTCGAGTTCCTGAAGGACTATGTTTGCGACATCGCTTATCATCCGGGTAAGGCGAATGTCGTGTAGGATGCTCTCAGTAGGCAGCCTTTGGGCATGGCCGCCTACTTTGCGGTAAGTCGTTGGAGGCTTTTGGAGGAGGCCGTTTGCTGGATCAGCGTTCGGGAGACGCCTGCTGGTGGCTTTCTAGCCAAGTTAGTGGTGCTGCCTGTTCTCCTCAACAAGATCCGCACGGCACAGGGGCGGGATCCTCACCTTCTAGTCCTTTCTGAAGGCGTCGCCCGGGGTGAGCAACCGGATTACCAGATTCGCGAGGATGGGATCCTGCGGTTCAGAGGCCGAGTATGTATTCCTGACGACGCAGAGCTGAAGCAGAAGATCTTGGACGAGGCCCATCGTACGAAGTACACGGTGCATCCTGGTTGCACGAAAATGTACAGGGGCCTTCGTCGTGGCTACTGGTGGCATGGGATGAAGGCGAAGGTTGGCCGTTTCGTTGCCCGTTGCTTGGCATGCCCTCAGGCGAAGTTTGTGAATCATCATCGCGTTGAGTGGCGTCAGTCCATCCAGATTCCGTAGTGGACGTGGGAGTGAGTTATTATGAATATCATCGCGGGCTCGCTAAAGTCACGTTCGGGTCACGACGCCGTCTGGGTGATCACTGACCGACTGACTAAGTCCGCACTTTTCCCCCCCTATCCAACTAACTGAGTCTCTTGACGCTTCGACGTGGGTATGAGCCTCCGCGATTGTTGTCTTCATGGCACTCCGGTCGGTGCTATTTCAGGCTGAGACGCGTGGTTTACTTCGAGGTTCTGGCGCAGCCCTTGGCAGGCTTTTGCGCGAGCCTCCCTTTAAGTACAGCGTTTCGAGACCGACCGATGGCCAGTCAGAGAGGACGATTCAGACCCTAGAGGACATGTTGCGTGCCTGCGTTCTCGATTTTGGAGGCAGTTGGGAGGGGCATCTTCCTTTGGTGGAGTTCGCCTACAACAACAGCTACCACTCGAGTATTCGGATGGCACCATATGAGGCACTCTATGGGCGCAGCTGCAGGTCTCCCTTGTGCTGGGATGAGGTCGGAGAGCGCCAGTTGGAGGGACCGGAGATCGTTCGCCAAACCTCAGAGAAAGTCAGGACGATTCGTGAGCGTATCCGCACCGCTCAGAGTCGTCAGAAGAGCTATGCTGATCGTCGTCGCCGTGAGCTCGCCTTCGAGGTTGGTGACCATGTCTTCCTGAAGGTGTCCCCGTCGAAGGGCATCTTCCGTTTCGGCGTACGGGGCAAGCTGAGTCCGCGTTTTATCGGCCCGTTTCTCATCCTGGAGCGGATTGGGGAGGTGGCCTATCGATTAGCCTTGCCCCCACAGTTGGCCCAAGCCCATGACGTCTTCCATGTCTCGCAGCTGAGACGTTACGTCCACGATCCTGCCCACATGATCCCGTACGAGCCGCTTGTCCTCGAGCCGGACTTGTCATTCGTGGAGCGGCCGATCGAGATCTTGGACCGTCGCGAGAAGAAGCTCCTCACCAAGACCGTCCAGTTGGTTAAGGTGCGTTGGCAGCACCGCTCTGGTGCCGAGGCCACCTGGGAGCGCGAGGACGCCATGCGTGACGCATATCCACATCTTTTTCCTTCTTAGATGTTTTTGTAATTAAATTTTGTGGACAAAATTTCCTAAGGGGGGAAGAATGTTATATATGTGTCAATTTTTAGCCTTCGGGTAACCGTTGGGTCATTTTTGGCCATTTTTGAAATTTTCTTTTTCGATCGGAACCGCAAGGATTTTGGCTTTTAGCCATCTGCGGGAGCTAGAAAACTCCGATTGAAAATCTAACTGCGGATTATGGGTCCTGGTACCGTTTTATACCACCCATAATTATTTCATCGAATTCCGGTTACGTTTTCAAAAATTATGCAGTTCCGAATCGTATCCGAATTTTGGTCAAATTTGGGAAAGTCAAAGAGAGAAGACCTTGACCAAGTCAAAGGATGACTTGGACCAAGTCAAAGAAGACCTTGACTAGTCAAATGTGACTTTTGACTAGTCAATGGGTTTTGTTTTTTTGTTTGGTTGGGTTGACCTAGGTCAAACCTCACCTAACCCCTTTTTGAGCATTAAGTGCTCTCTCTCTCTCTTTTTCTCTCCCTCTCTCTCCCTCCCCCTTGTCAACGTGGATCATTTTTTCACTCCCTCTCTTTGTTTATTTTTTTTTCTAAGTGTGTGTGAGTGTGTGAGAAGTGAAGGAGAAGAAGTACTCACCAAAAGCAAAGGTGTGTGTGTGTCTATGTGTGTGTTAGGTGTGTTGTTGTTGATTCCCTCTCTTTAGCTTCCTTTAGAACCCCCCTTTATCCACTGTTTTCAGCCAAGTAGGGGCTGGTTGGAAGGCTAGTGAGGGGTGGTAGTGGTGGTTGTGGTGGAGGTTGTGCCGGGTGCACCCGAGAGGCCCCGAAACCCCACCATTCCCTTCCCCCTCCTTTGGTAGCTTTCTTTCCCCCTCTTTTCTTTGGTTTCTTAGTGTTAGGGGCTGTTAGGGAGTCATGCATGCTAGTTGGTTGAGTTAAGGGTGAGTGGAGAGGACAAGAAAGGGGTTTGGCACACTTGGGCGCGCGCGCGGGTCCATCCGCGCGCGTGCGCACGCGGACGCGCGCGCAGGAGGGGCCCAGGCGGCCTGGCGGGTGTGCAGAGGGCGCGCGTGTGCGTGCGCGCGGGCGCGTGAGCGAGGGCGCGCGCGGGGAGCGTGCGAGGCGCAGTGCACGCGCACTGTGCGCTGGGCTGAGCGGGAGCGCGCGCGGGCGCGCGCGAGCGTGCGCGCGTGCGCGAGCTACGCGTCTGGGCGCGCGAGTGCGCGTCCGGGTGCGCGGCGAGGGGCTGGACGTGCGGGCAGCGCGTCCGGAGGCGCGGGTCAGTGCGCCATCGAGCGCGGGGGCGCGTGCGCGCGTGCTTGCGCGTGCGTACGCGTGCGGGGGCCATGCGTGTGGCTGCCCGGGGGGCTCGGGTAGGTGTCGGGGCACTCGGACATGTGCGCGTACGTGCGTACTCGCATGCGTGCGAGCCCGTATGCGTGCATATCCAAGTCTTTGGCATTTCTAGTTGTTTTAAGTGTCTTTATGTGGATTTTACTCACCTATTTGGATGCCTTGTCTTGCAGATCTTGGCGAGCGGTCCCGCGACGACCCGGTTTACTGTGAGTGGGTCAATCCAACCCAGTCGGGAGGTGTTCGATGCACGTAGACGTGCATTGCCCCCCCCTGGGGCACCGTAACCACATATTAACCTTCTTAAGTGTGCATGTTATTGCTTATCTTGCTAGGTTGCATCCATGTCATACTAAGACTTAATATGTTAGGATCATACACCCTAGTACCATGTGTAGGGACCCATACTTGTCTATGTATTGTGTCCCATGCTAGGTTATTCATGTGTTATTATTTACATGTATGCATGAGTATAAGGCATGAATAAGGTAGTGACCTTAAATATTTTTTTCTATCATGTTAGACTTGTATACTAGAGTATTACATCCATGTGTTATACATATGAGCCCAAGCATGCCTTAGACAGTATTATAATTTTGTTATAGCATTACTTGTATGCTTCCTTGATTAATTCTTTGTGTAATTAATTATGTGTTGTAGATTATATCTCTAGACATATCTTATGTATATATATAGAGGCCATGAACCTTGCTTAATAAGATTAAGCAAGTGTATGACCTCTGATGGGGTCATACCGTGGCATTGACATTACGAATCATCTGTCTTCCCCGCATCTGAGTTATGCGCTCTGGTGGGAATTCATGAGAATTCGTAACCTTATCGACGATGGATCCATGAGGATCAAAACCGCGTATGTCAAGTGCTCTTCCCTTCGTCGCTTCCGTGTCGAAGCTACCCGGGTTTAGTTGTCCTGCTAGGCTCTCCCAGACACTATTCATGACGCCGGGTGGTGCGCCCATACGGTAGAGGTAGAGGTCATGGGAGGATACCAGGTCGAGGCTACTCGGCAGAGGGCTACCGGAAGACGAAAGGCGTAGACCAGTTGACCCCTTTTCCCCAATAGTCCTATATCACCTAAGGGTGAGGGTGAGGGTGTAGTGGGTTGGGTTAAGACCCGACCCAATGACTTAAGTGACTGTTCCATCTGTTGGAACCCCAATCACTCAGAATATTTAACATAGTGTGGTAGGTTTGGGTCGACACTCAACCACCAACTTAAGTTGTTGTTTCGATTATTGAGACTTGAATGCTTGAAAGATTAATATGAGTTGTGATGCATGGATTGTACCATTCACTGAGCGTGTGGCTCACCCCTCGCATTTATTTTCTCCAGTTGTCGCGGAGTCGGATCTGTAGGAGGAGTTCCGTAAGACGCGGTACTTGTAGCGAAGCAGCGTTCGAGTTTTGGGTCTGCGAGTGAGAGAGGCCATCAGCATCCCCTGTTTCCTTGTATGTATTGCTACTCGTGCTTGAGCACGGTACTGGTGTTTGATGTCTTTTGTTGTATATTGGCTCTCACAGGACAGTTGATTATGTGTTCCGGTCTGTAATATGTCTTTAAATTACAGACTAAGTCATTTTAAGCTTCCGCCATATGTTTATATATCATGTCAGCTCCTTGTTAAATGCCTTAAGTACCTTTGATGATTGAGTAGAGTCTTTTGTTGACCTCGTGTATGGATTATGATATTATATATTTGCCACGTCTCGGAGACGGCCGCTCTGGGGCGTGACATAATATCCGTATCACATTGACTGCATTGAAGTTTTCCACCTATGCCCTTGTATTAGAGCGAGCTTAGTTGCTGGAGCAAAACCTGGCAGAGATAGCACGTGCCTATGCACCATTGAGTGGTGTTACTGCATCTGGAGTAGGTCATGTTGGAGGAACTGGAGGGCCCATTCGTCGAGACAACCCATCGAGAGGCCATCAAGATAGACGACAGCGTGATCGGCAACCATCCTAGCAACGACAGCAGCAACAACCACCCCAGCAGAGGGAGCAGGGTAAGGGAACCTATCAGCCTAGATGCTTTAAGTGTGGACGGATGGGACACCAGGCTCACGATTGTTGGCAAAAACGAGCTGGACCTTCTAAAATCTATTTCACTTGTGGCCGCGAGGGTCATATAGCACACAACTGTCGTCAGATAGCAAGGAGTCCAGCAACACAGGGGCAGGGATCAGGAGGAGCTACAGAGTCACAGAGGTAGCCAGCTCAGGGGATCATGTACGCCGTGACCGAGCAGGATGCACAAGCAGCTCACGATGTAGTGAAAGGTACTATCACAATCTCTTGGTCAATCGCATCTGTTCTGATTGATCCAGGAGATTATCATTCCTTCGTTGCACTGTATTTTGTACCTTGTTTGGGAGTCGAGCTTGTCGGTGTCGAGAAATCCGCGTGTGTGGGGTTTCTTCGGGGATTCGGATCGGATGCGTGCCCTGGCGGGCTCGGCCGGATCGTCTTCTCGGAAGGGGTGAGGGTGTCGTTCCTGGTCGAGGCGCCCGACAGCGGCTCAAGAGGATTCAAGGGGGTTTTGTGATCGCCACCTGCTTTTTCTAAAAACAGGAAAGGGTTTGGGTCGGATTTGATCGCCTACGTGGGGAGTTTGTGGGGTCTCCGCTCTGAGACACGGATATACCGTACACAGAGGTGAAAAACAGGTAATCCTATTCCGCTTCCGGGCTTGACTAAAGGAGTTATGGGTCAAAGGGATGTTGATATGGGGTGTGGATAGGGGGGCGGCTAGTTGTGGTTAGCCGTCGGCCAGGGGGCGGCTAGCTAGGGTTAGCCGTCCAGGGTCTGGGGGAATTTAGGCAGGGGTTTAGTAGGTAAAGGGTGGGGTCTTGGGCAGAGGCTAAGCTAGGTTTAGCCTGGGTTTATGGAGGGTGGGATGAGAGGGTATTTTATGTAGGGAATGGGTGTTTCTCTCACAAAAGAGGCTCTCTCTCTCTCTCTCTCTCTTGGGATTTCTAGTGGTGGAAGGGTTTGAAGCTGAATTGGTGGTTGTTGTGGATTTTGTTGGGTGTGTTGGATGTTGTTGAAGGCTTGGGACCTCCTCTATTTATAGTAAAAGAGAGGTAGGAAAATATCCCGAGGGTAATGGAGTGGGTTGGCTTCGATTGGACCTCTCATTAATGCTCTGGTTCTTCTGCCAGAGAACAGGTGAAGGGCGGTTAGTTCTAACTAACCGCTCGGGATGGGGCGGCTACTTCCTGGTAGCCGCCCCTATCATGACCTGCCAAACGTCCCATCTCTGACAAGCGGTGGCTTGGGTCGGCTACTTGGTTTGATCCGGCCAAGAGAGGGCGGCTAAAGGTCATGACCCGCCGCAATGATCAGCATTTAATATTGCTTTATGTCCCATCCAGGGGACTGGTCCAAAGTCGGCCAGGGGGCGGTTAGGGGGGCGGCTAGTGTAAACTAGCCGCCCAGTTAGGGGCGGCTAGTTAGGGATAGCCGCTCCTTTCCAGGGGCTTTAGGTTTTTAGGGTTTTGGTTTTTAGGGTAGGTTTAGGTTTAGGTCTGGGTTAGGGTTTGGCTTAGGTTTAGGGTTTGGGCTAGGGTTTGGGGTTTGGGCTAGGGTTTGGGGTTAGGTCAAGGTTTAGGGTTTCCGGTTTAGGGTTAGGTCAAGGCTGGGATTAGGGTTTAGGGTTAGGGTTTGGCTTAGGTTTAGGTTTTGGGCTAGGGTTTGGGTTTAGGTCACGGCTAGGTTTAGGGTTTCCGGTTAGGTCAAGGTTCTGGGGTTTCCGGTTTAGGGTTAGGTCAAGGCTAGGGTTAGGGTTTCTGGTTTACCGAACCTTTGGTTCTCTATTGGTGTCCACTTGTGGGATATTTCCGTGTGTTACTTGAAGTATTTCTGTCTCTCTGGACGGTCAAAATTGGGGTATCTACAGAGCTAACTCCATTGCTTCGTCCACTAGCAGTATCTCTTCCGACGGGCTCTGTGGTGACCACGGATCACATATGTCAAACATGTTCCATTTTCATCGCCGGGCGTGAGTTGAGGGCCGATTTGATATTGTTCGAGATGGCAGATTTTGATATCATTCTGGGGATGGACTGGTTAGCTAGTTATCATGCGAATGTGGATTGTTTCTCCAAGACAGTCACATTCAAGCTTCCTAATCAGCCAGAATTTCAGTTTGACGGAGAGTGAGGTGCAGCAGAGGTCCGAGTAATCTCATGTCTATAGGCACAACAGTTGATTCAAGATGGTTGTGCTTGCTTCTTAGCACACGTGGTGGATTGCACAGTGTTGTCTGGGCAAGTGGAGGATGTACCAGTGGTTCAAGAGTTTCCAGATGTGTTCCCTGAAGACTTAACTGGATTACCACCAGCTCGAGAGGTTGAGTTTTCTATAGAGCTACTCTCTGGGACTTCTCCTATCTCTAAAGCCCCATACAGGATGGCACTAGCAGAGTTGAAAGAGTTGAAGATACAACTTGAGGATTTGTTAGAGAAGGGATTCATTAGGCCTAGTGTTTCTCATTGGGGTGCACTAGTCCTATTTGTGAAGAAGGACATGTCAATGAGGCTGTGCATTGACTATCACCTTCTCAATCAGAGGATTGTAAAGAACAAGTACCCATTACCTAGAATTGATGATCTGTTCGATCAGCTAAGAGGGGCACAGGTGTTCTCCAAGATTGATCTAAGATCGGGCTATCATCAATTACCGATCGACATTTCAAAGACAACATTTCGAACTAGATATGGCCATTATGAGTTTGTCGTCACGCCTTTTGGGCTAACGAATACTCCTGCAGTATTCATGGCGTTGATGAACAAGATATTTCAACCATATCTAGACCAGTTCGTGGTGGTGTTCATCGACGACACATTGATATACTCACCGAACAGAGAGGAGCATGCGCAACACCTAAAGATTGTCCTTAGTGTCCTACAAACAACAAGTTGTATGCTAAATTCAGCAAGTGTGAATTCTGGTTGGAGAAAGTGGCATTCTTAGGGCATGTGATCTCGAAGAAGGGAGTTGAGGTGGACCCTGCTAAGGTGGAGGCAGTGATGAGCTGGAAGCGCCCCACCAATGCCACTAAGATTAATAGTTTTCTTGGGTTGGCTGGTTACTATCACAAATTTACAGAGGATTTCTCGAGGATTGCAGTTCCACTGACTCGTCTGACACATAAGAATGCTAGATTTAAGTGGACAGATCAGTGCGATGCCAATTTCGAGGAGTTGAAGAAGTGTTTGACTTTAGCTCCTATCTCACTATTCCTAATGGTACAGGAGGCTTGTGGTCTATAGTGATGCCTCACAAAGAGGGTTGGGTTGTGTATTGATGCAACATGGCAAGGTAGTAGCTTATGCATCGAGACAGTTGAAGCCACATGAGCAGAACTATCCTACCCATGATCTGGAGTTAGCAGCTGTAATTTTTACATTGAAGATATGGAGGCACCATCTTTATGGTGAGAAATTTGAGGTATTCACAGACCACAAGAGCTTGAGATATTTATTTTCACAGAAAGAGTTGAACCTCCCGTCAGAGACGATGGCTTGAACTTTTGAAGGATTATGACTGTACCATTCAATACCATCCAGGGAAGGCGAATGTTGTTGTTGATACTCTAAGTAGAAAGTCAGCTGCGAGTGTTGCGCACCTAATGGTTCATGAGTGATGTTTGCTCGAACAAGTTTGATACACTAATGTGATATTGCAAATGGGAAGGCCAGGAGTTCTGATCGCCAAAATGAGGGTACAGCCGATCTTGTTAACTCAGATCGGAGAGGATATCGAGTTTGAGAAGTTTCGTCATGTAGCTGAGTCTAAGGCAACAGATTCAGAGTGGAGGATGAGTGTAGATACCCCATTTTGACCAGTTTAGGATCTAATTCACTTGATCTCAGGCAATATTCAAATCAGTTCAATACTTATCCCAAACACATATTTTTCCAGTCAATGAGCAACCAACCACCTCACACCCTACATTAAAAATGCATTCATATAAATTCATGGATCACATACACTCATACATCACATGTTGTCTCTCTTTTAAGCTTCCTTACACATCACCTATACCCCATACCTCTATTAGTACAACCTCACCTAAGCCTACACTCCAAAATCTACACACATCACAACCTTGTAATCTCCATGTTCCATCCATCACTCCTCACACACACTCCCACTCACACACACCACCACTTTATTCTTCATAACATACACGTGGAGGGGAGTGGGTGATCAAAAGAAATGACCATGCATAAGGTGAAAAATCAAAGGAAGCATGGGTTTGATTTGAGAGAGGATGAGGTGTTCATTTTTAAATGTTTTCTTAGGGGCTAAGGAAATGAAGGAGTGGTTGTGATTTATTTGAAGTACAAGGAAAAGGAGAAGTGATGGGATGATCATGGGATGGGATGGCTTAGTTTTCAATAAAGGGGAAAGGTTGAAATAGTGAGTAAGGAATGGTTTTTCATGGACTATAAATAGGAGGTTTTGGATGGTTTCAAGAGGGGAGGTTTTGGGGGTTGTTTTGCAAGAAATCAAGGAATTAAAGGAGGGGTGTGTTTTGGTTTTTTATTGAAGAGGTGTCTGAGCTGTGTAAAAACAAAAAATGTGTGTGAGACATAGAGAGAGGGAGAGATAGATTAGTTGTGAGATAAAGAGAGAGAGAAGCTGAGTGTGAGTGAAGAGAAGAGAGAGTAAACGAGAGAGAAAGAAAAGTGAAAGAGAGAGAGATAGAAGAAGTTGATGTAGGAGCTCAAAAGAATAAAAACAGGGAGTGCTTGATTTTTATTTACTTTATTTAAATTTTATTTACATCATTTAATCATTATCTAGTTAGTGCATCAATCCCAACCCATTTTTATTGCATTTTTAAAGGGGTAAATCTTTTGGGGAGGGGTTAGTAAAATCATTATTAGTCCCCTCCCCAAACAAATCAACATGGTACGTTTTAGTGTTCATATTTAATTTCTTTTTTACTTTTTTTAGAATAATTTACTACACTTTTGTTCTAACCGGATCTTAATTATTTTGTGCGAGGTACCTGAGTTTCACCGCGTTGCGTGGCCGGCTGCGTCAACGTGAAGAGAATCCACCATCTCCCGGCAAAGACGAGTAACAGAAGAAACCCTCTTTTCTTGCTTTTGAGGAAAGGCAAGTGGCGATCACAACAGCGTCCTTGGGAGCGGTCGAGCGAACTTGGACGGACTTTTGAACGTCGATCCGGTGCGTCGCATGCGGACCGGAACCAAGTTCGAAAGAACCGGATTAACGACGACACCTACATTTTTCCGTCATCAAAAATCCAGTATCGACAGTCTGGCGATCACGGTGGGACCTCTTTTGTGAAGCTCAATATAGGTATCCTCGCACATTTTGATTAAGATCCAGTTAGAAATAGTGTAGTTCTTGTTTTGTAATTACATATAAAATTTTCTTAAAAAAAAAACTTCAAACAATCAAACGTGCATGTTTCTGGTTTGAAGTGTTTTTCTTTAAAAATTAAAAAAAAAAAATTTTGATGATGAGAGGATTTTGAATATGAACAGTGGCATGCATTTTTTGTTTTCTTCTTCACTGTGGTTAATCTAAAGAGGTTTTTTATTTCAGAAAGTAGTTGCTTTTATGATGTTATCAAAAGGACAATAAATTGTTTGACTTTCTCTTAAAAAAGGGGTTGACTCTGTTTTGTCCTAAATAGAAAAGCATAAAGCAAGGCCTCTTGACATGTAAAAAAATAGGGGATGATGATGTTGAGTTATTCGGCTTGAGGGCATTAATCCTCTCTTTCCAAAAATATTTATTCGGCCCCTCACTTTTTTTTAAAAAAAAGTTTATTCTAGCAATCTTAAAATCTTGCATGGCAATTTCACTGATTGAAATTGTATATATTCGTTTCATGTTGGGTTAGTTTCTGTTGTGTTTATATTATTGCTTGCTTTTGTTTATAAATTGAGAATATAAAAAAAAGTCTTATACTGATCCTTATGTTGAGATGTCACAGTTTGGTAGAAATCAAAACCCTAGACATGAGTCTGTCCCATCACCTTCTTATCAGTCCAGGATTTCCACCCACCATGCCCCATTCATCAGCCCGCATTCCTCAAGAATTAATCAAACCCTAGAGGAAATCATAAGACAGAAGGTTTCTGAGATCATGTCCCCTGTCCATACTGATTTTCATTGGAGAAACCATTGTCAATTTGATTCCATCAAACTTCCTTTGAATTTTCAAGCTCCCAAGTTTAGGAAGTATAGTGGTCACGGTGATCCACGTCACCATGTCAATGCATTTTAACTCGATGTTCGTCCCATCCTTAATGATGAAGCCATGCTCATCTATCTATTTTCATCATCATTGGAAGGGATTGCCTTGCAATGGTTCACGTCCCTTTCCCGGAATGATCTCCAAACCTTCCCTGATATAGTCCAAAAGTTTCTCAATCGGTTTAGTTTCCAAGCTACGCGTGCGCCCTCCCCAGCAGACCTTGTCGGTGAAAAGATGCAACCTGGGGAGGACTTCGTTCGATTTGCCAATCAATGGAGGGATATGGCCGTCCGATCTGGAATCTCTTTGCCTGAGTCCCAACAGGATGACATGATCATCATGAATTCCTGCGGGGAGATCAAAAGGGCATTGAATCTTTGTGATTGTAACACGTTTGATCAATTATTTGATCGCGCTGTTGCAATCCAAAGGTATTCATCGCCGGCTCCCTCCTATCATCCAAATGAAGAAGCATGTTTTGAGGCTCCCGAGTTTCAATATCCAGTCCAAGAGCATGTTGAGGTTATTGAGATGCCCTCTCCAATTATCAGGCTGCCCGATGGAAGTCCTCTCCCGAGATGGCTCCAAGGGCGAGTACGTGAAAGGGACCCCAACATTAGACTAAGGACCTCTCAGACAAATCATTCACCCCATCAACCCTATGCATACCCAGCCGCTAAGCCTGAACCTATCTTTACTACCATCAACCTGAACCCCAACCAAAAATCTCATTTGACCCAATCCCCTCAAGCCCAACCTATTATCGACAACCCCAACCAGAACTTCCGTTGACCCAACCCCTACCTATGAGCCTCCGATAGTCGAAATAACAGAATTTACAGAGTATCCCAGATGGGACTACGAGGATGAAGGGTTTTGTGATGGAGAACTATTAGAATTCACCTACCCTACCCCAAACCTAAGCCCAACCTATGAGTCTGATCTGATCAGTCATTCCCTTGATATCCAAATCTGATCTGATCCATACGTCCTTAGTTGCACCAATTGCAAAGTCATTACTCCCACCACTACTAGGGTCTCAGCATCATGTTAACCCATCTCCCCTTGCATCTGTTCGGTCAGTAGTTCCCCCTATGGCTTGCCTTTCCATATCCATATCTTTGTTGACTGACCCCTCTGTGAGGGAACAATTTCTTTCTGTTGAGAATGTATGGCAGGTCAGACGCCACACACATTTTCGACAGTTTCTGATGGATGCCGAGCAACAATGGTGTAGAAGGCGTCACATGCGCTTCAAAGTGGAGGAGGATAATCCACGCGCCGTCAATGTTAAATCTGATCATTCAAGCATCACTCATTTGAAGCTACTTCAATTTGAGCCTCCATGAAGGACTCATCATGCACCATCATTTTCTGGAGGCCACCCTCCAGTACTGTATAGTATCTTCCATCTCCCATGTTTTTATTGTACATAGCATGTTGTCTGTTTACTTCTTTCTTTAAATGAAAAATTCAAAAAAAAATCAAATATGTCAAAATCTAAAAAAAAAAACTTAAAAATTAAAAAAAATTAAAAAAAAGAGTTTTCAAAGACATACCCAGTCCAACACTTGAATTGGGACATCTATTTTCCACCATGAGAGCACCCCTAGTCCAACACTAGACTAGGGCAATTTTTAAATCCCCAATGAATGATTGATTTGAGCATGACTACTATATCTTGTGAACGTTTACTCCACTTGTTTGATTATTTCATATTTGCTTGGACTTTCGATAGACCATGTCCAGAGGATTTATTGTCTTTGACTTGGCTCACATTATCATCTCACCATCCACACACATGATTGGCTTAGGATTTAGTCCACCTCAGGAAAGAAAGGCTGCCCACACCATTAGACTGGGGCAATTGTGTCTTCCTTCTTTTATTTAAGATTTTCATTCGTGTTGACTGCTGTCACGCCCCAGGGCGGCCGTCCCCGAGACGTGGCAAATATATAAATGATATCAGTAATCCATACACGAGGTCAAATAAATACTCCACAATAGAAAAGGTAATACACAAATAACTGACATCAAATATATACAAAAAGAGGAAGCTCAAATGACTAAGTCTGTAATTCAAAGCATATTACAGACTAGAGTACACAATCATCTGTCCTGTGAGAGCCAATATATACAATAACTAACATCAACAGTCTACATACCGTGCACAAGCACAAGTATAATACATACAATGAAAAGGGAATGCTGATAGCCTCCGACTCGCAAGACATCCAACGCGAACGCGGGTCTCCTACTCGGATGGCGCCAGGGGAGCTCTTCTCTTGGATCCGACTCAGCGTCAACTGAGGAAAAACATAAGCGAGGGGTGAGCTACAAGCTCAGTGAGTGGTCAGAAACCAAACACCAACACCAACATTCGATCCTAAGGCAATCACCTATCAAGGAAACCATGGGTAGAAACCCAACGGTTAAAAAGGTCACACGGCGGTGCAACCATACCTCGTCCTCGCCCTAGCCCCCATAGGGGTGAGCCTAGGGACTTGAAGGACAAAACTTGCTGTTCTACACCGTTCGTCATCCGATAGCGCTCTCCCGGGCAGCCTCTACCTGGAGCCGGCCACGGTCAGTACACTGTCGACAGCGTCGATGGTACCTACAGGTGGGGGTCCACCCAGGGCGGCTCGTACCTAGGAAGCATCCACACGGATCCGGCGAAGGGGAGAACAATTCATGCTCGCAATATCGTCCGGTGGTCCACCCTCGCGTAGCCTCACCTGGTACACTCCCATGATCAGTACATCCGCCGAATGCATCGGGAGTACTTACAAGTGGGAGTCCTCTGTCAGGGCAGCTTCAACATCTGGGCCACGACATACGACGATATTGGGAGGAACCACTACTTGTTCGCAGCGCGAACCCCATGGGAAAACCTACTACACAAGCTGGTGGGTCGAGTATCAACTCGAGCCCACCCCACTCACGCCAATACCCTCACCCTCACCCCGATGGGTGACATAGGATCTTGGGAGCAATACCCTCACCCTCACTCCGACGGGTGACATAGGATCTTGGGAGAAATACCCTCACCCTCACTTCGACGGGTGACATAGGATCTTGGGAAATTACACGAACTGGCAGATCGAACCAACGCCGATCCACCACACCCTCACCCTCACCCCCTCCTCGGGGTGACATAGGCTCTTGGGGAAGATGTCGATTGTTCTACTCCACTCGTCTTCCGGTAGTCTCTCCCGGTGTGGCCCCTACTACCTGGTGGCCTCCCGGGTCCCTATCTCTGCAATATGGGCACACCAACATGCGTCGTGGATAGTTCCCAGGAGCATCCCATGGGGTTCAGGCCTCTACCGGACTAGCCTCCCACGATCACTACCTCCGCCGTATGGGCACACCAACACGCGTCATGAATAGTATCAGGGAGGTCTCCACCGGACTTTACTACGCCGGGCAGTCTCTACTCGGAACCGACGAAGGTAAGAACACCCGACACTCGCGAATACGATCCCTATGGATCCGTCATCATCGGTTATCAAACACCGATAGGCGCAATGAATTCTCATGAATTCCCTCCAGGGCGCATAACTCAGATTCGGGGAAGACTTTTAATTCTAAATGTCGAAGCCATGGTATGACCCCACAAGAGGTCATACACTTGTCTAACACATTAGACAGGAATCATGGCCATATCGGCATATATTATATATATGCAATTAATTACCCAGGGATAACTTACTTAAACATGCATACGAGGGCATAAATAATTATTCAATCACATAAAAGTACGACTTAAGCAGGCGTTGGATATCACCAACTCAAAGGGGAGGGTTAAGCGCGATCCGCGCGACAGTAGGTGTATGCTAATAATTCCAAGCAAACCCGAGTCAAGTAGGAACTACATCTACTCACTCGGTTCGCGAAAGGAGGGAGGGCGAGAGAGAGGGAATGCCTCATCCCCTCTCGAAGCTGGTCATAGTTTTGCCTCAACAAGATGGGTGCAACAACTATACCACACCCTCGAGTACTAAATCGGGATTATTGCGCATACACCCCGTTATTAACCCAAGTTAGACATGCTGGATATGCTCAATTAATAATACGGGTAGTAATTCAACAAAATAACCTAAGTCATGCCATATTCTATACAATACATAGGCAAGTATAAGGTAGAATAGGGGTTCTACACAATATACGAGCTATACTACCTAGCATGCATGATATCTAACATATTTAGGGTGCAAATAAAGCCCCATAGAAGCGCGAAGCACGACTACGTGCCTCGAGCGTTCCCGGAAGGGTTGGAATCAAACCACTCACCTAACGAGCGCACGGCTCGCGAAACGCAAGAGAGCGACGAGTTGAATCCGAAGCCTGAAATCAATCCGCCAAGGATCATCCCATGGTTGCATTTGGCTATAACAAGCTGCTCAACACCACGAAGCACTCCGAACGCGTCTGAGCACCGCAAGCACGCCCTCGAGTACCCCGTGCACGCTGCCCATGCACCCCGCACGCATCAAACAATGTCAAGCACGTCCTCGAGCACCTCGTGCATGCTTCCCACACACTCCGCACGCATCGGGCAAGGCCAAGCACGCCCTTGAGCACCTCGTGCACGCTGCCCGCATACTCCGCACGCATCGAACAACATCAAGCACACCCTCGAGCACCTCATGCACGCTTCCCGCACACTCCGTACGCATGCGAGCACCTCATGCATGCTTCCCGCGCACTCCGCATGCATGCGAGCACCTCATGCACGCTTCCCGCACACTCCGCACGTATGCGAGCACCTCATGCACGCTTCCCGCGCACTCCGCACGTATGCGAGCACCTCATGCACGCTTCCCGTGCACTCCACACGCATGCAAGCACGCCGAGCGCGCACCCGCAGCCCCTGCATACCTCTTATGTGATCTCGAGTGTACCAATGCGTCAATCCCACGCCCCTTTAGTACACAAACACAAGTTTAGGTGATGCATGAGGACTCCCATTGGTAAGAGGAGAAGAATATGTATATATGGTTCACTCACACATACTCACAAACAAGTGGTGTGCACACATACACAACACATAACACCCATGCAAGCCCTCCCCAAGCACCCCCACATGCATTTAAAACCAACTTTAGGAGGAGAGAAAACTCACCAAAAGAGGGGAAAGGAAGGGGGAGGTGTGGGGGCTCGCAAGCACGCCCGCAACCACCTCGACCGCCACCACCGCCTCAACGTGGGAGCTCTTCCACATGCTGAAAACAGGGGGGGGGGGAATGGGAGATCATGAGAGGGTAGGGGATGGAGAAGGGAAGGAACAACAACTCCTCTCACATGCACACATACTAACCTTGATTACTTCTACTTCTTGCTCCACCAACAACCAAGCACTCCTTCTTCTCCCTCACATAGGCATTTCCACAAACACATGGTGGGCTGAGTGAAAAAGTGAGGGGAAACCATTAGAGGGGCTGAGAGAGAGGAGATGGGGAAAGGAAAGAGACAACAACCAACAATGAAAGCACACACACCTTGCTCTCCTCCAATGCAGCTCTTCTTCTCCACCACCATCACTTCCTCCTCTCAAACACACACACAAGGGCTGGACCAGAGCAAAAGAGGGAAGAAAATATGCCCAAGGTCGTGCACATTTGGGGTTAAATAAGCAAAGGTCGAGTAAATGACCAAGTCATCCTCGGACTTAAAACCCCTGCGCAACCTTCACTTAAACAGCCATAACTTCCTCAATACACCTCGGAATTGCATGATTCTAGTGGCATTTGAAAGATAAGACGATTATCTACAACTTTCATGTTTACACCTAGATCAAATAACCCATCCAGCTATTTCGAAATCTAGGTTAAACATCTTACAGGGCTGCTGACTGGATTTCTCAACTTCGGGGTATACATGGAAAAATACTCATATCTTTTGATATACGAATCCAGTTGATCCAATTCCACTTCTATATGGAAGCTATCTCAAAACTGAACATCTTGTAATAATATCGGATTTTTACCTCATCATCTTGGATTTTAACAAAATCAAATCCGAATACCAATTCAAAACTGCATAATTCCAAAAACGATATCGGAATTAAACGAAAATTTTATGGGCAGTACTAAACAGTACCAGGACCCATAATATGCAGTTAAATCTTCAATCAGAGTCCTCAAACCCCCTTGGTAGGCTAAAAAGCAAAAATTTTAGCGACTCCGATCGAAATTTGGACTCTAAATGACACAGGTCTAACAACTGCAACCCATAAATATGTCTCAGTCCTGGTACATATCCCAAAGAAGATGGCTCTAGCACTGTTGATGCTTTTAAAAAAAAAGGGACAAGGGAGGGTAAAAAATAGAAATACCCCCTGATAAACAAGGCAAGGTTTGCCATTTCAAAAAAAAAAGGGATGAAAAGTAGATGTCCAATGTGGGTCTACATCCTTCAATTAAAAAAAATAGAAAGAAAGAAAAGCAGTAAAGAAGAAAGCTAGAGGGACCGAGTGACTTAAGATATGTGCTAGGACTGGGTCAATTTTGATGGTCCTCAGAATACATTACTCTCACCCCCATTCATTCTACTTCTCTCTTGGAAGAGCCAATTAAACTAGAAATTTGGCGAAGCGGTTGATCCATCCTATAGTGAACAATCTCCTAAGCTGACACCATGACACACCACGTGAGTCATTTTAAAAGATGCCTAATCCGATGGACGGAAATCTTGTGCCTGTCTGAGTGGACATGAAATTTTCAAACAAAGTAGTGTGAATCAACCAGATAGAAGTCTTTCATGTTAAATTAATTTTTTCATACAACATGCTCTTACATGCTAAATTGCTTGCTCGTCATCCTACCATGACACATGTCACTTGAGCACACACTCACATCCTGCCATGACATGTATTATAGAACTGCAAGCTATTTGTGTCTTCTCCATGCCTGTTACATGATGACCTTGTATATTTTGAAATGTGCAGACATATCTCTTACTAACTCTAACTTACTAACTTACACAAAAAAAAGTTTTCAAAACCTAGTTTGCATTTGCTTGTTGACTGGTGAGCGCCCCTCCAGCAAAAGCAATGATCTACCAATTTGCGAATGCGAGCTTTGTATGGCCGTTGGTGGCCTAAATATGGGGACGATGGACCCTTTCCAAGACTCTTGACCCAAATCTTGGTCACCAACAAGTTTTTAAAACCACTAACATGCATTAAAAAAAATGTTTTCAAAAATCAACCCAGCATGCATGCATTTAGGATAATTTGCATAATTTGTCTCTCTCTTCTGTGCCTTTGTAAGCTTCAATTCTTATTTAGCTTGAGTATTTGTCTGATTCGGAAACTTGCCTGGTATAGTAATTATTCCACTCCCTTGTGTTTTGCCTTGTTACTCATACCACCTTGAAAATTTTCTTTGGCCTTGTCTACCTTAATTCATTACCCAATGATCCTTTCAAATTATCAATCAAAATTTCCTTTGCTTTTCTTTTCGCATTTGTGATATCCCCATGTTCGCTGAGTCGCCACATGCACGGTAGGCACAGGGAATCCGATGCCGGGCTGCAGCACACGAAGGCTAGGAACCCCAATCGAGGGTTGGATCATTCACTACATTAGTTGAAATATCTTTCTCCCCCAGGATCATTTTGTTGATGAGTTTTTGTAGACCTTGTCCAAAGTTCATTTCTTAGTTGTTATCAGTGATGAGACTAAAAACCCATGTCGGATGGGCTGGTCAAAATGAGGTCTCTCTTCTTATCCTCGAACGGTGCTTCTCATTTCACTTGAAACACCGTCCGAGGAGGGGCAATTGTAGATACCCCATTTTGACCAATTTAGGATCTAATTCACTTTAGCTCAGGCAATATTCAAATCAGTTCAATACTTATCCCAAACACATATTTTTTCAGTCAATGAGCAACCAACCACCTCACACCCTACATTAAAAATGCATTCATATAAATTCATGGATCACATACACTCATACATCACACGTTGTCTCTCTTTTAAGCTTCCATACACATCACCTATACCCCATACCTCTATTAGTACAACCTCACCTAAGCCTACACTCCAAAATCTACACACATCACAACCTTGTAATCTCCATGTCCCATCCATCACTCCTCACACACACTCTCACTCACACACACCACCACTTTATTATTCATAACATACACGTGGAGGGGAGTGGGTGATCAAAAGAAATGGCCATGCATAAGGTGAAAAATCAAAGGAAGCATGGGTTTGATTTGAGAGAGGATGAGGTGTTCATTTTTAAATGTTTTCTTAGGGGCTAAGGAAATGAAGGAGTGGTTGTGATTTATTTGAAGTACAAGGAAAAGGAGAAGTGATGGGATGATCATGGGATGGGATGGCTTAGTTTTCAATAAAGGGGAGAGGTTGAAATAGTGAGTAAAGAATGGTTTTTCATGGACTATAAATAGGAGGTTTCGGATGGTTTCAAGAGGGGAGGTTTTGGGGGTTGTTTTGTAAGAAATCAAGGAATTAAAGGAGGGGTGTGTTTTGGTTTTTTATTGAAGAGGTGTCCGGGCTGTGTAAAAACAAAAAAATGTGTGTGAGACATAGAGAGAGGGAGAGATAGATTAGTTGTGAGATCAAGAGAGAGAGAAGCTGAGTGTGAGTGAAGAGAAGAGAGAGTAAACGAGAGAGAAAGAAAAGTGAAAGAGAGAGAGATAGAAGAAGTTGATGTAGGAGCTCAAAAGAATAAAAACAGGGAGTGCTTGATTTTTATTTATTTTATTTAAATTTTATTTACATCATTTAATCATTATCTAGTTAGTGCATCAATCCCAACCCATTTTTATTGCATTTTTAAAGGGGTAAATCTTTTTGGGAGGGGTTAGTAAAATCATTACTAGTCCCCTCCCCAAACAAACCAACGCGGTACGTTTTAGTGTTCATATTTAATTTCTTTTTTTACTTTTTTTAGAATAATTTACTACACTTTTGTTCTAGCCGGATCTTAATTATTTTGTGCGAGGTACCTGAGCTTCACCGCGTTGCATGGCCGGCTGCCTCAACGTGAAGAGAATCCACCATCTCTCGGCAAAGGTGAGTAACAGAAGAAACCCTCTTTTCTTGCTTTTGAGGAAAAGCAAGTGGCGATCACAACAACGTCCTTGGGAGTGGTCGAGCGAACTTGGACTATCTTTTGAACGGCGATCCGGTGCGTCGCGTGCGGACCGGAACCAAGTTCGAAAGAACCGGATTAACGACGACACCTACATTTTTCCATCGTAAAAAATCCAGCATCGACAATGAGGACAGATGGATTGCTCTGCTTTCGAGGAAGGATTTGGGCTCCGTCAGATGAGAAGATCCGACATGAGATCCTATAGGTGGCACATCATTCGGCATACACTATGCATGTCACGCCCCAGGCGTCCCCGAGACGTGGCAAATATATAAGCATCAGCTATCATACAAGAGGTCAACAAATGACTCCAATAAATAATACACAAGACTAATGAAGCAATGATAACTGATAACTCAAATGAAAGGCGGAAGCATCAAATATCAACATGTCTGTAAATCAAAAACATTATTACAGACTCGAATACACAATCACTGTCCTGTGAGAGCCAAGTCTAGCCAAAAGAAATACAACATGTGCCACATGCACGGTTTACAATTACATAAGACTCTAGGACTGCTGACAGCCTCGTACTCGCCAATCCGCCGGACAGAACTCTCCACGCACGCAAGACCACGCCACAAGGAAGCTCCAGCTCCACGCCCAACAACGCCCCTGTAAAGGAAAACAGTACGCGAGGGATGAGCTATAAGCTCAGTGAGTGGTCAGAAACCAAACACCAACATAATCATTCGATACTAAGGCAATCTCCTATCAAGGAAAACCATGGGTAGAAACCCAACGGTTAACAAGGTCACGCGGCGGTGCGACAATACCCCGTTATCGCCCTCACTCCCAAGGGTGGAGGCTTTTGGGACTCACAGGGAGGAATAGTCGTTAACCACTTGGTGTTACCGCGTAACAGTTACAAGAGTCCATCCGCTTACGAGGTAGAAATATAATTCGACACCTCAAGCGTTTGGAGGTATACTCAGAGTATACTCGATGGGTACAACTCACATTTGCCCTCACCCTAGCCCCCACAGGGGTGAACCTAGGGATTTGAAGGACAAAACTTGCTGTTCTACACCGTTCGTCATCAGGTAGCACTCTCCCGGGCAACCTCTACCTGGAGCCAGCCACGGTCAGTACACTGTCGAGCGCATCGATGGTACCTACAGGTGGGGGCTCCACCCAGGGTGGCTCAACCTAGGCATCTTCAACACAAATCCGACGAAGGGGAGAACTATTCACGCCCGCAATATCATTCGGTTGCCCACCGTCATGCAATCTCTAACTGGTATGCTTCCATGATCAGTACATCTGCCGAATGCATCGGGAGTACCTACAAGTGGGAGCCTTCTGACCAAGCAGCCTCAATGTCAGGGCCACGACATACGGCGATATTGGGAGGAACCACTACTTGTTCGCAGCGCGAACCCTATGAAAAGCCAATTACTCAAGCTGGTGGGTCGAGTATCAACTCGATCCCACCACACTCATACCAACACCCTCACCTCCGAAGGATGACCTAGGATCTTGGGAGCAATACCCTCACCCTCACCCCGACGCGCGCCCAGCAGCCCAAGCCCTCCCCCAAGCCTCCCATATGCACCCAACTCAAACACCACCCATGCATGCCCTCCCAAGCACCTATACATGCATACAAACCAATAAAAAGAAGAGGGAAACTCACCAAACATAAGAGGGGGAGGGAAGGGGAGATGTTGGGGCCCTCGAGCACGCCTCGACCATCTCGACCGCCACTACCACTACCACCACCTCTCTTTGGCTTCTCTTCTCTACATGGCTGAAAATAGGGGGGAACTTGAGAGGGTAGGGGATGGAGAAGGAAAGGAACAACAACACTTCTCACATGCACACAAACTAACCTTGATCACTTTCACTTCTAGCTCCACCATCATCCAAGCACTCCTTCTTCTTCTCCCTCACTTAGGCATAAACACAAACACTTGGGGGGCTGAGTGAAAAAGTGAGGGGAAACCATTAGAGGGGCTGAGAGAGAGGAGATGGGGAAAAGAAAGAGACAACAACCAACAATGAAAGCACACACACCTTGATCTCCTCCAATGGAGCTCTTCTTCTCCACCACCATCACTTCCTCCACTCAAACACACACACAAGGGCTGGACCAGAGCAAAAGAGGGAAGAAAATATGCCAAGTCGTGCATTTGGGGTGGTTAAATAGGCAAAAGAGGGGGAATGACCGAGCTGTCCTCGGACTTAAAACCTCTGTGCAGCCTTCACTTAAATGACCATAACTTCCTCAATACAGCTCCGAATTGCACGATTCTAGCGGCATTAGAAAGCTAAGGAAATTATCTACAGCTTTCATGTTTACACCTAGATCAAATAACCCCTCCATCTATTCCGAAATCTAGGCTAAACATCTTATAGGGTTGCTGCCTGGATTTCTCAACTTCGGGGTATACTCAGAAAAATACCCATATCTTTTGATATACGAATCCAGTTGATCCAATTCCACTTCTATATGGAAGCTATCTCAAAACTGAACATCTCGTAATAATATCGGATTTTTATCTCTTCATCTTGGATTTTAACAAAATCAAATCCAAATGCAATCCGAAACTGTATAATTCCAAAAACGTTATCGGAATTAAACAAAAATTTTATGGGCAGTACTAAACAATATCAGGACCCATAATATGTAGTTATATTTTCAATCAGAGTCCTCAAACCCCAGCAGGTAGCTAAAAACCAAAATTTTAGCGACTCCGATCGAAATTAGGACTCTAAATGACACTGGTCTAACAATGCATTCTGATAGCACAAAGATGTACCAGAATCTGCGAGGCTTGTACTGGTGGAGAGGCATGAAGAAGGATATTGCGGAGTTTGTTGGGAGATGTCTAACCTGTCAAAGAGTTAAAGCAGAACACCATCGACCGGGAGGCCTGTTGCAACCATTGGAGGTGCCAGAATGGAAGTGGGAACATGTCACTATGGATTTTGTGTGCGGTTTACCTCGATCTCAGAAGGGGTGTGATACCATATGGGTTATTGTGGACAGACTCACAAAATTAGCCCACTTTCTTGCTGTTCGAGCTACGCAGTCGATGGATAGTCTAGCGGCTAAGTATATTGATGGAGTTGTTCGACATCACGGAGTGCCTATCAGTATCATATCGGACCGTGATCCAAGGTTTACATCTCATTTTTGGAGATGTCTACAACAAGCTTTGGGGACCAGACTGCAGTTTAGCACAGCATTTCACTCCCAGACTGATGGTCAATCTGAGAGGACCATCCAGACTCTCGAGGACATGTTGAGAGCATCCGTTCTTGAGTTTGAGGGTGGATGGGAAAAGAACCTAGCGTTGATGGAGTTTGCCTAGAATAATAGCTATCATAGCAGCATCGGGATGGCACCCTTTGAGGCATTGTATGGTAGGCGGTGTAGGACTCCTATTTGTTGGGAGGAGGTGGGAGATCGACAGATGCTTGGACCAGAAATCATGCAGCAATCGACCGACATGGTTCGTATCATTAGGGATCGACTTAGAACAGCTCAGAGCCGGCAGAAGAGCTATGTCGATAATAGAAGGAGATATTTGAAATTTTGAGTTGGGGACCACGTTTTCCTGAAGATATCACCGACGAAAGGGGTGATGAGGTTTGGGAAGAAGGGCAAGTTGGGCCCTAGATATACTTGTCAATTTGAGATCCTAGAGAGGATTGGTATGTCAGCATACCGGTTTGCATTGCCACTGCAGTTGGGAGGCGTTCATAATGTGTTTCATGTGTCCATGTTGGGGAAATATCATCCGGATCCATCGCACGTCATCGATTATCAACCTTTAGAGGTTCATGTAGATTTGACGTTTGAGGTACGACCCATCGGTATTTTAGCATGTCGAGAGCAGCAGTTAAAGACTAAGACCATTCCATTGGTTAAGGTCCTATGGCAACATCAGACCTCTGAGAATGTGACGTGGGAGCGTGAAGCAGAGATGAGAGAGTGTTATCCTCACCTATTTTCATCCTAAGGTATGCTTTGCGGATTTGGAGGACCAAATCCTGTTTAAGGGGGGTAGGATGTAATAGTCGGGAGTCGGGACCCTCTTATACGGTTTATGTTAATATTTATGTGTTTGGATTGAAGGATAAGATAATTTTATGCTACTGGGCTTTTGATCTTTATTATCCCTGAAGTTGTACTTTTGGTTTAATTTTGGTAAAGCACCTCGGAGACATATTTAGGATTTGATATGATCATATGAAGTTTTCATTTTTGAGTTACCTTTCATATAAAATTAGTTTGGCATTAGTTGGAGCCCAATTATAAAAGTTATAAATGTTTTTACCATTTCAACCCTTAGAAGAAGAAATCGCAAGGTCTTTTGTTCGTCGCTATTTTTAAAATAGTTGAAGGCTTCTTCTGATCTTGGCTCAAACATAGAAGTTG
The DNA here is from genome assembly GCA_030737845.1 of Acorus calamus. Lineage (NCBI taxonomy): Eukaryota > Viridiplantae > Streptophyta > Magnoliopsida > Acorales > Acoraceae > Acorus > Acorus calamus. Next base: position 12,789,673 of record CM060872.1, read on the forward strand.
AAGATATTTTCGTTATCTTTCCAATAAAAGTTGTTTCATATGAAGTGGATTTCCCTACGAAAAGATATGGCTGTTTGAGTCGAGGCTGCACAGAGTTCAGTGGAAGGACATTTCTGTAATTTGGTAGAATCTAAAGTTTTTAATAATGGTTAGTCGGTGGTGTTGGTGATTAATTGCGAGTGAGAGAGAGAGATAGTCGCCGAGACTCATTTCAAGGGAAAATAAAAAGGGGAAATTGAGGGAAAATTTGGAAAATTAGGAAAAGTTTCATTGAGCAATTTTCGTGCAGCACTAGATAATATTCTTATTCTTTTCAGTGTTATTCTTCGTATAGGGTTGTTTTATTTTAGTTTTGAATCAAATTGATGATTTGGAGCTAGAATATGAATATGTTTATGGGGATGGATAAATAAGATTAGAGAGTTGTTTTTGTGGTGTTAATTTTAGGATTTGTAGTAAGGATGTCATGTTTGTCTTGGTGGATTTGGCAATTGTTTGATTAATAGGGTTATATTTTAGTATCTAATTGAGGTTATATTTTCTATCAGTGGATTCCTGTTTGCGTGGTTTAGGAGCTGGGTTAGGGTGAGTCCATCTTGGATTGTAAATTGTGAGCTAAGTGACCTAACTTTTGCTTGTTCTGTTCCATTCCACGTTGTATTATTGTAAGTGACCCGATTGATATTGTTTGTTCCATTCCATTCCATTCCACGTGGTATTGTTGAGTTGACATTACTCATTCCATTCCATTCTACACCTTATTGTTGTTGAGACTATTCAATTGTATTTGATAATCCAGATGATTTGAATTGTGAGTACTGCATTTAAATGGCCTATTATTGAGACATATTCCTTCATTGTTCTTACACTGTGGTTGTTCGAGATTTTAAAATATTCTTATAATTTGTCTCTTTGTATCTTGGAGTTATTCTTTTGTTGGATTCCAGGTTAGTTTCCTCAATTATATCTCGTAAGCCTATAATTGACTTATTTGTATTGTGAGCTTTCCTTGATATATCATATACATCCTAGTTATTCGATATCCTCCTATGATCAGAATGACTGTGTTGTCTGACCATGAAGCCTTGTAGTATGTTTGGTATCGTTACCTCTATATTACCTCTTGTGTACTTGGAGTTGGATGACCATAAACCTTACAGTGAGGGTTGAGGATTGCCTCCCTAGCGCACATAAGTACGTACGGTCCAGCGAGGGGGACTTGTGAATACCCTGCCGTGCCTGGATGTTCCGAGGGCTAGGTAGTGAATCCGTGGTGGACGTTCCAAGAGCCTGATGCGAGGTATGTGGATATCTTAGACATAAGGGCCAAGATGGGGTCGTGGAGATGGTCAATCCTACGCTTTGAACATTTAGAGGCCAGAATTGTGATTCCCTTACCATTCTTGTAGCACGGTGACATTTTCAGGGCCATCAGTGATTTAATTTAATTTGATTTACATCCTTTCGATTGATGGGTAATTTCAGAGTATGTGCTTTCAGTACAATTGTGATGCATCTTGATGATATTTATTGGTCTATCAGTTGTGAGGTGTTAGTTTGAGCTATTCATTCCTATTTTTTTATATATCAGCGATGTTATTATTCTCCGCTGATGATCAGACAGTGGTTCCATTTATCATTATACTTTGACCTGGTGTTTATTGAGATTACTGAGCTTGACTTTGGATGTCATTCTTGTTTTCCTTATGCGTGGAATGTCTGGGTTACTTACTGAGCATCTTTCGCTCATTCCATTATATTTATCCTATTTTTGCATAGTTGAGGTGGGATTTTGGGCATTGGCTTTGTCTTCTTTTGTGTCACGTCCAGCTGGTGATAGGTAGTTATCGATGTGTATATTTGTTGATGTTTTGGATCTGTATATGATTATTTTGGTAGAGGCTGGTCTAGCGAACCAGACCTGTGTTAAATGCTCTGTATATATGGATGACTGTATGTAAAGTGTGTTAGATGCTCTGTTGACTGCTTAAACTTTTTTGTGTGTGTTGTGATATAGGTGATTATACCTATCTTGTTGATTATCTGTTATCCCAGGGTTGTTATCATACATGATTATAGGGGGTATACATTTCAAGGTTCTAGAAAGAAAAAAAAAAGAAGAGATTATGGTGGCATTTTAGGCACGTGACGTGCTTGTGTCGGCGTTTTGGGTCACAGGCCGCCACAGTTGGTATCAGAGCCTCAGGGGCCTGCACATGTCCGCGGTTTGGGGCACGGGCCATCACAGAAGGCGCCTTAACTTTTATTTTACTGGGTTGGCATTAGGCTCTAGAATTAATCGGTGCTCAACTAAAGAGGTGTCGAGTACGGGAATATCTTTGTAAGACCATGCAAATACGTCATTATACTCACGTAGTATTTTAACTAGGCCTTCTCTCTCATCGTGTTTCAGCTCCGCACTAATTAAAATGATTTTGGGGTCAGCCTCAGTCCCCAGGTTCAGCTCCTCTACCTTCTTGTCTGCTTTTTCTGTCTTTTCATCGAATCTCTGAAGGCTCTGCTCAAATTCCTCGGATATGTCTTCTTCTTCCCCGTCGTTCTCATCACAGATTTTGAAGACTCCAGACCATCGTCTAAGTTTTCTATATTATCGAGGTCTGGTTCTTCTATCACTGCTATCGATTCAAATTTTTCTAAGCCTAAAATAGCCCCGCTATGCCCTTTTATGCTATTAATGACTTGGTTAGGTATCTGACTTCTAGTAGGTTTGTCCGTTCTGAATGTGGTATCAGGGTTGGGATCTTTGGCTTGACAAGCTAGATGTTGTAGCTTATTTAGGAGATCAGAGTCATTACTGAAAGGGTGCCATGCTGGGGTGAAGTCATCTTCGTTGAACAGGGATCCTATGGTTTTGGTTTCCATCCTAAAGTTGATTTTTTTTTTGATTTTTTTTGTTTGTTTTTTTTTGGTTTTTTTTTGTTTTGTTTGTTTTTTTGTTTTGAAAAAGAAAAAGACACTTATTATTTATAACCTACTGGATTTGCCCAAGCGTCTCAACCGACCTTACTCCAACAACTGGCACTCCTTTGTTGCGATGCATGAGCACAGCGAGGAAAGAGCGCTTGGTCAGCTAGGGTTTCATCGTTTGGTGGCGAGTGTGTGCTTAAATGTTCATCATGGTGTGGGAATAACCAGTGAAGAGAGCCTGATAGGTAATCTGGCTCTCTTTCTTGGACAGGGTCAAAGGGGTGTGGGTGTGCGGCTCCTACAACCTGTTTCGTGGCTGTCTCCTTAATGAAATGTTCATATAACCCTCAATCACATTTTTTCTTTAATTTAGTGTGGTGTTTGGGCGAGCCAAGGTCTCTCTTGTCTAACCGGGCCGGGAGCTTGATGAGTTCCAAGATCCCATCCTTTAGTCCCAAAGCCTTCCCCGGGATGTGGCCCATGATCTTCATTATATGCCAGCCGGGATTTTTATTTTTAGAGTGCCTTGTCTTTGCAGTACTGGGGGGAGGATCTTGGGGATCCAACCAATTGCCGGGAAGTCTAGAATGTGGACGGTGGTTTCCATGGGCTTTGGGTTGGTGGTTTTTATGGCGATGGTCACATTGTCGGTGAACCTGGCTTTGGGTCCTTGATTGCCCAGGGGGAATTTCAAACACTGGTGTAGGGGGAAGAGACTCCTTTGATAGAGGCCAGCCATTTACGCCCTAAAATCATATTATAATCTGAATCTATTTCTAGGACATATGCTTCGGCGCTAGTTTCTAGGGGTCCTACTCTTAATCGGAAGCTTCTAAAACCGAGAACCGAACGAGCCGTTTTGTCATAGGAAAATATACGGGTGTCCGTTTCGAGGAGCGTGATTATGTGCCCGTCAATGTGTTCGAAGGTGTGTAGTGCCATGAGGTTTACCCCTGCACCAGTGTCAATTAGAACTTTATCTATTGGGTACCCCTCGAGGTCAACTGTTATGCACAAGGTGGAGGTGTTGATGACCTTATCATGGATTTCTTCTTTGGGTCTAAAGGTTATCATTGGTCCTAGTCCCGCAGAAGCCAAAGCTATCGGCACACTTAGGGTTGTGATTTGTGGGTCAACTTGGACTCTTTTCAGAAACATTCTTAGAGCATGTTGGTGATGTTCTGAGGTTTCGATCAGCTGTAAGATGAAAATTTTTGCAGGGATTCTTCGGAGTTGGTCGAGGATATCGATCCTATCCCCGACATTGGGCTCCTCAGTTTCTGTTTTGGGTACGGGACGCCTATAAGAGGGGACATCATTGAAGATTCTTCCTGTCCTAGTAGTGTGATGGTTCAAGGTGTTGACCGTTGTTCGGGGATGTAGTTGTGATGGGTTCAGATTTTTGCTGGCTGATAAGATGGGTGACAATCGGGGGATTGGTTTAGGGAGGGGAGGGCTTATGGGGCTTGGGGGAATGGGAGAAGGGGCCGACAGAATGGGAGAAGAGGCTGGTAGAGTAGGAGCAGGGGCTGGGAGAATGGGAAAAGGGGCTGGGAGAATTAAGCCACTTGGAATAATCCTGAGTGGTTCTTTGTGGTCGGTATGGTGTAAATGCTTTCGAAGCTTAGGCTTTCTGGCTCTTCTACGAGGGCCTCTGTGGCTAGTTTTGGGTTTCGTGTTTTGGTTTCTAAAGGGCCAGGATTTTCTAGGGTTTGCCTAGGTAGTGGACTTGATTGGGCCTTTGCTGTAGCCAAGCTGTTCCTAAGTCCCCTGATGGTGGCCTAGTCTAAGCGCCTTTCTTCATCAAGGTCGTAAACAATGTCTCAGAATGAAAAGCACTGTTCGATAGTGTGACCGTGACATTGATGATATGGGCAGAAAAGGGCGGTGTTGGCACCAATAGGTGAAGGCCCGGCCATGGGCAAGGGAAGGTTATTGGTTCCTATCAGGGCCTTGAAGAGGTTTCCTAGGGGGTCTGGGAGGGATGGATAGCAATTCCTCTTACTTAATCCTCTTGGATCATAAGAAGGTGTAGCCTCTTTGTAGGGGCTTGGTGTAGGCTGCTTAGGGCTTGGGTTTTGGTTCCTTAGGAGAGTGGAAAAGAAAGGCGTCCTAGGCTGACCTTGTCTGGAAATTATGGGGCTTTGGACTGGGGAACTTTGGATTATCGGGTTCTGTTGTGACGGCACGGGGGCGGGTACTGATCGAGTAGTGAAATTTTGGTTTGGTTGCCAAGACGGGGCATATCCGGATGAACCGGGAGTGTACTGTATCGGAGCCGTTCCTCGATCGGGAACCCATGCTCCGTTCGGGTAGAGTGCTGAAACTTGTGTAATCCCCTCTACCGTGGGGGTTTGCGCCTTACGTGGTGGGTGTCCAACCCTATGACTGATAGGTGGGGACTGGGCCTAGACTACTAGGGCCGCATAACGGGAAATCCTGTTGTGGCGGTCAATTAGAAGCTGATACATAGTGCAGTCTCCGTACGAAAGGCTCATACGAAGCTTTAGACTCAAACTCTGCAACATCATGTCAATTTCTTGACATTCCGTGAGTTGTAGGCCTGTCACGCCCCAGGGCGGCCGTCCCCGAGATGTGGCATATATATAATATCAGCAATCCATACACGAGGTCAATGAAGACTCTAACACAACATCCAAGGCAATAAAGCAATTACAATGGCTGACATAATATATATATATACATGTAGCGGAAGCTTAAACGACTAAGTCTGTAATTCAAAGACATATTATAGACTAGAGTACATAATTAACTGTCCTGTGAGAGCCAATATACAACAAAAGACATCAACATACAAGTACCGTGCACAAGCACCAGTAACGATACATACAAGTAAAAAGGGGGATGTTGATGGCCTCACACACTAGCAGACCCAAAACACGAACGCTGCTCCACTACTGGTACTGCGCCAAGGGGAGCTCCTCCCTCAGATCCAACTCAGCGTGAACTGGAAGAAAATATATGCGAGGGGTGAGCCACACGCTCAGTGAATGGAACAATCCATGCAACACAACTCATATTAATCATATCAAGTAATTTAAGTTCCAACAGATGAAAACAACTACTTACGCTGGTGGGTGGAGCATCAACCCGAGCCCACCACTCCCGCACCCTCACCCCCACAGGGTGACATAGGACTTTAGGGATAAGGTTGACTGTTCCTACACCATTCGTCATCTGATAGTCTCTCTCAGTGTGGCCTCTACTACCTGATAGCCTCCCACGTCTACTATCTCTGCTATATGGACAAACCAGCAAGTGTCATGGATAGTACCTGGGAGCACCTCACAGGGTTCTGGCCTCTACTGATTAGCCTCCCAAAACTGCTATCTCTACCTTATGGGTGCCCCACTGTGTCATGAATTGCGTCGGGGAGCACCCCACCAGACTTTACTACGCCGGGCAGTCTCTACACGGAGCCGACGAAGGGAATAACACTCAACACTCACAGATACGATCCTCATGGATCCAACGTCGTCAATTGATAAATATCAAAAAGGGGTATCGAATTCTCATGAATTCCATCAAGGGCGCATAACTCAGATGCAGGGAGAACATATCATTTGTAGTGACAATGCCATGGTATGACCCCATAATAAGTCATACACTTGTCTAAACTCATTTAGACAAGATTCATGGCTCATACAGGTATAAATAAATATACAACGAATAATTAATTAAAGAGTTAATCATGGAAGCATTCAATAATATAATAACAAGTTATAATATATTCTAAGGCATCCTTACACTTATGCTTTTCATAGATAGGCTAAGGCATGCTTAGGCAAAAAGGGTGCATGTAGGAATCAAAGGTTATGCTAGCATAGGACATGATGCATAAACCGGCATGGGTCCCTATGCATGATACTAGCATGTATAGTCCTAACATATTATATCTAACATGACATGGATGCAACATAGCAAGACAAGCAATAACATATGCACAAAATCAAGGTTAATATGCAGTTATGGTATCCCAAGGGAGGGTAAATACACGTCTATGTGCATCGCACGCCTCCCAACTGGGTTGGATTAACCCACTCACCGCAACCCGGGTCGATGTGTGACCGTCCGCCAAGATCTGCATGACAAGGGCATAAAAAATGGTGAGTATTGTCACGCCCCAGGCGTCCCCAAGACGTGGCAATAATAAAGTATCAGCTATCATACAAGAGGTCAACAATGACTCCAATAAATAATACACAAGGCTAACAAGCAATGATAACTAATAACTCAACTGAAATGCGGAAGCATAAAAATGACAATAAGTCTATAATTCGAAAATATTATTACTGTTACGCCCCGGAACAGCCCTCCCAAGACTATAACAATCCTACAATACCATGACTCATACATAAGAGGTCAACAATGACCCCTGATAATAATGAAACAATAATCACATAAGTAACAAGGAGACAGGAAAGCAATAAGTAACAAAAAAAAAAAATGCGAAAGCGTAAAATATAACTAAGTCTGTAAATCAAAAACATTATTACAGACTCGAATACACCATTACCGTCCTGTGAGAGCCCAAGTCTAGTCCAAATACAACCACATGTGCGACACGCACAATTACTAATACATACACAAAAATAGGATTGTTGACAGCCCCGCACTTGCCAACTGAAAGTTGGGACACTCCACGCACGAAATACGCTAGAAGGATGCTCCAGCTCCACGCCCCACTGTCCCTGGTGGAAAACAACACACGAGGGGTGAGCTACAAGCTCAGTGAGTGGCAAAAATCTAACTCAAGAATAATAATATAACACTAACACATTTTCCTTTCAAGGAAAGATATGGATGGGAAAACACCGACAGATATAAATGTCACATAGAGACGTGACCACACATCACCCTCACCCTCACCCCAAAAGGGGGGAAAACTGTTGGGACTTTTGGGGAACAACTAATCCATTAACACTAACGAGTTGTAACACAAACTAATACCACGCTACTAAGATTCTCCACATCTACATAAATACATATCAATCCCTCGCATCATGCGGTAGTCCTCTCCCGGGTAATCCTCATCCTAACAGCCATCCATGGTCAGTACTCAAGCCTCGTACGATGGTAGCATCATACTCTGGGCATTCCCAACGATACGGATTCACCCATGGTCGGTACTCAAGCCTCGTATGTTAGTGACATCATACTCTGGGCATTCCCGACGATACGACATCACCCGTGGTCGGTACTCTAAGCCTCGTGTGGTAGTCACATCATACTCTAGGCATTCCCAATGATATTGTGGCACAATGCAGGACATATTCAACACCGGGTAGCTTCGACGCACGATGATGTAGGGAAACAGTACTCCTCGTTCGCAATATCATCCGGTAGCCCTCTCCTTGGCGGCCTTCCGGTGGCATGGTGGCACCACGCAGGGTAGCTCCAACGCTGGGTAGCTTCGACGCACGATGACATAGGGAGGAAGCATTTCATGCTCGCAATACGATCGCACGATGATGTTGGAAGATAGTACTCCACGCTCACAATATCATCTGGTAGCCCTATCCCAGGTAGCCCTCTCCCTGGCGGCCTTCCGGTGGCACGGTGGCACCACGCAGGGTAGCTCCAACACTGGGTAGCTTCGACACACAATGACATAGGGAGGAAGCACTTCATACTCGCAATACGATCCTCACAGATCAACTACTATCCTCTAGAAAATACCATTGCTATGAAGAATTCTCTTGAATTCCCGCACAGATGCATCACTTGGATGCAGGGGAAAGAAGCTAAACACTTGCACTCAATTATGACAAGACATGTTCATAAAGACGGGTCATGCACACGCTTAACACATGTAGACCTAACATACTATTGTCATAGCTATCGGGTAACAAACACCGAGTAGCTTCCATGCACGATGATGTAAGAAAACAATACTCCACACTCGCAATATCATCTAGTAGCCCTCTCCCAGGTAGCCCTCTCCCTGGCAGCCTTCCGGTGGTACGGTGGCACCGTGCAGGGTAGCTTCGACACACGGTGATATGGGGAGGGGGTACTCCATGCTCGCAAGACAATCCTCCCGGGTCAACTACTATCATCTAACAATTACCAATTGATATACAGAATTCTCTTGAATTCCGGCACAGATGCATCCCTTGGATGCAGGGGGGGAAAGAAGCTAAGTATTCGCACTCAATCATGACAAGACATGATCCTAAATGCGAGTCAGGCTCACACCTAACATAGATAGGCCTGACATTCTATCATTATAGCTATCAGATAACAAACTCCAATACAACAATGAATTCTCATGAATTCCCATAAAGATGCATCAATCGGATGCGGGCAAGATAGCTACAACATTTACATACTAAAAGATGTATGATCCTGACAACAATAGATCATAGGTACGCATACCATAAACAAGGCCTAACAATTAAATATACACACAATATCACAACAAGTTGCATGTACCACATGTCCAAAAGAACCTAGCATTCAAGAATTAACCACACTAAGCATCTACCAACACGAAAGCAATACTATGTAAAAATCAAGATTGAATATTGCTATAAAGCCCTATGGATATGCGATGCACAATCACATGCATCGAGCATTTCCCAAAAGGGGTGGATCGAACCACTCACCAAAGACCCATTCATCGCGAGTCCCGCCAATGAAAGCTTGGGAAGAAGAGAAGAGGGTGCACATAAGAGCTTCCACCATCACCATCACCATCACATGCTACCAGGTCTACACACACTCCTCCATTGAGCCAACACCAAACCTTCACTTCTCTTGGCTTCTCTTCACCCAAACCCCCTTGAAGCAGCCATGACAACCCCAATTCACAGCAGCAGCAACAACAAAGAAAAGAAAGCCAAAACAGCCAACAAAGAAAAGAAAGGAAAAGAAAAGAAAAACAGAGGATTCACAACAATCTTCTCAATCTCTTCCTTCCCTCTCTTCTTCTCCTCTCCCTCTCTCTCAGATTTTCTCTGCTGGATCCCCAAAAAATATGAACACCAACCCTCTTTTATTCCCCCAAAACAACACACTTATAGTGGGGTGAAATGACCAAGCCGTCCCTGACTAAAAATTCTGGACAGTCTTCACTAAAACTGTAACACTTGTGCATTTTCTCGTAATTATATATTTGATTTAAATATATAAATATGATATTTGAATTAAATTTAGTGTATTTTGTGTGATTTTAAGTTTTGGCCCATTTAATATATCCTTATGGGGGGCCATTTTAGTTTGCAATTTTATATATATATATATATATATATATATATGTTATATAAATTTTTTTTTCCATTTTCTATAAAAGATCTTCAAGATCTTAAATGGTTACAATCTCATTAACATTGGAGCTCAAAAGATTAAGTTTTGAGATTTCATTGTTATTAATTTTGAGGGACCCAGTTTTGAATTGTGAATTTCTTGTAATATGCTGTAGGGACCTATCTGTAATTCGGATAGAGACTTATTTGTAAATATAAAACATCCGGGGATCATTTTGTAATTTTTGTTAGGTTTTGCAAATGTATGGGCGACCGTGTATATAATCTGTGCGGCGGGTGTCTTTCGGCAGAAACCGAGAGAGAGAGAGAGAAAAAAAAAGGTATTTAATATTTTCTTTTTATCCTTTGATTTTTCTATTATTAATTAGATCCATGTTTAGGTGTTTGAATTTTTAAGCTTTTAATAAAAATAGTTTTGATTTATTATTTATTTTAAATATTAAATTTATTTTTATGTTATAAGATTTTGAGTTTTTAATAAAATTAGAGTTTTGATAGATATATATGTTCATGTTATTGGATTTCTATGTTTTTTATAAAAACTAGGGTTTTGATATATTATTTATTATTGTTAGATCTATGTTAGGTTTTTGAATTTTTGAGTATTCATAAACTTAGGGTTTCGATTTATCATTTATTTTAAAGATTAGATCTATGTTTAGATTTCTAAAATATAAGTTTTTAATAATATTAGGGTTGTGTTTTATACCTATACTAAATAAGTTTTATTTATATTCAATGTTTATTGACTAATAGTTTATTTTTATTGAAAGAAAAAAAAATGTATTTTCATATTATTTTATGAATTTTCGTTATTTTATATTATTTTGAATTTTTGGATTTTTGTCTTTTCTGTTTTGTCTTTTCTGCTTTGTCTTTTCTGGTTTTGTCTTTTCTGATTTTGTCATTTAGTGTCCGGTTAAATGGTAAATAGGTTTAGATCATATTCTTAGGTTGTAGTATATATGGAGATGGATTTAGATTATTGGATATAAAAATTTATGCATAATAATTATGGATAGGTAATTAGATCTTGGGCCTATGTTTGAATTATGGGGTCTTAATTAATAATATATTTGATTCATCTAGGTTGTAATTTTTGTTGCGGGCTTCATTCTCCAGACCTAGGGTCCATTCAAGGTGAGTAGGCCTATTGATTTATTTTATGTGAGTTTTTCTCTATATTGTTGAATTTCACGTGTTAATTATATTTGTATGATATTATGTGATATCTACGCATTATATTATGATTATTTTGCATGATTTTGATATTTTACATATTGATGAAATTGCATTTCTTACTGAATAAAGTTGCATGATTTAATTCTTTCGTCTTGTCATTTAAAATAGCATGAATTATGCTATTCATGTTTCAAGAATTAACATAATACATTTTTGATGTTGATGTTTTCGAAATAACATTTGGATTAAAGATTTTCATTTCGAGACTTTTAGAAAAATTTAGGACTAGTGGAGACAACCTAGTCCTAGGAGATTTTATCAAGATGCATATCATGACACATTTTCTGGAATAAATCCCCCCGTAGTATTTCGCCTTTGGGGAGGAAGGTCTAGGACTCGAAGAGTCCGAAGATCGGTGAGGGGTGTGGTAAAGCATTCCTTACTGTCACGCCCCAGGCGTCCCCGAAACGTGGCAAATATATAAAGTATCAGCTATCATACAAGAGATCAACAAATGACTCCAATAAATAATACACAAGGCTAACAATCAATGATAACTGATAACTCAAATGAAAGGCGGAAGCATAAAAATATCAATAAGTCTGTAAATTAAAATATTATTACAGACCCGAATACACAATCACTGTCCTGTGAGAGCCAAGTCTAGCCAAATGAAATACAACAAGTGCCACATGCACGGTTTACAAATACACAAGACTCTAGGACTGCTCACAGCCTCACACTCGCCAATCCGACAGACAGAACGCTCCACGCACGCAAGACCACGCCACAAGGAAGCTCCAGCTCCACGCCCAACAACGCCCATGTAAAGGAAAATAGTACGCGAGGGGTGAGCTATAAGCTCAGTGAGTGGTCAGAAACCAAACACCAACAAAATCATTTGATACTAAGGCAATCTCTTATCAAGGAAAACCATGGGTAGAAACCAACAGTTAACAAGGTCACGCGATGGTGCGACAATACCCCGTTATCGCCCTCACTCCCAAGGGTGGAGGCTTTTGAGACTCACAGGGAGGAATAGTCGTTAACCACTTGGTGTTACTGCGTAACAGTTACAAGAGTCCATCCGCTTACGAGGTAGAAATATAATTTGACACCTCAAGCGATTGGAGGTATACCCAGAATATACTCGATGGGTACAACTCACATTCGCCCTCACCCTAGCCCCCACAGGGGTGAACCTAGGGATTTGAAGGACAACACTTGCTGTTCTACACCGTTCGTCATCCGATAGCACTCTCCCAGGCAGCCTCTACCTGGAGCGGCCACGGTCAGTACACTGCCGAGCGCATCGATGGTACCTACAGGTGGGGGCTCCACCCAGGGTGGCTCAACCTAGGCTGCTTCAACACAGATCCGACGAAGGGGAGAACTATTCACGCTCGCAATATCATTCGGTTGCCCAATGTCATGCAATCTCTAACTGGTATGCTTCCATGATCAGTACATCTGCCGAATGCATAGGGAGTACCTACAAGTGGGAGCCTTCGGACCAAGCAGCCTCAACGTCAGGGCCACGACATACGACGATATTGGGAGGAACCACTACTTGTTCGCAGCGCGAACCCTATGAAAAGCCAATTACTCAAGCTGGTGGGTCGAGTATCAACTCGAGCCCACCACACTCATACCAACACCCTCACCTCCGAAGGGCGACCTAGTATTTTGGGAGCAATACCCTTACCCTCACCCCGACGGGCGACATAGGATCTTGGGAAATTGCACAACTGGCAGATCGAACCAACGCTGTCCCACCACACCCTCACCCTCACCCCCTCCTCGGGGTGACACAGGCTCTTGGGGAAGAGGTCGATTGTTCTAAGCCCTTGGTCCACCGGTAGCCCTTTCCCCGGATAGCCTCGACCTGACATACTCCCACGATCAGTACACTGTCGACCGCAGCGATGGTACCTACAGATGGGAGCCCAGTGCCAGGACAGCGTTTCTGACGCCGGGAAGTTCCTACACGGATCCAACGAAGGGGAAAAACAAACTACGCTCGCGAATACGATCCTCTTGGATCCGTCGTCATCGATCATCAAACACCGATTAAGCGCAATGAATTCTCATGAATTCCCTCCAGGGAGCATACTCAGATGCGGGGAAGACATTTTATTCTAAGTGTCAAAGCCATGGTATGACTCCATAGGATGTCATACACTCGCCTAATCTCATTAGACAAGGCTCATGGCCAAATAGGCATATACATAATATGCAATAAATACACAAGGGTGGCTTACTTAGCATGCATACATGAAGTCAAACAGGCAAATACACAAATTATAGCCTAACATACGTTGGATGACACCAACCTAGAAGGGAAGGGTTAAGCGCGATCCGCGCAACAATAGGTGCTTGCCAATAATTCCAAGTAAGCCTGAGTCAAGTAGGAACCGCATCTACTCACTAGGTTCGTGAAAAGAGGGAGGGCGAGAGAGAGAGGGAATGCCTCATCCTCTCTCGAGCTGGTCATAGTTCTGCCCCAACAGATGGGTGCAACAAATACACCACACTCTCGAGTCCTAAATCAGAGGAATATTATGCATACACCAGTTATTAACCCAAGTTAAACATGCTTGACAAATAGGGGTAGTATTTCAAACAAAACTACATAAGTCATGCCATATTCTATACTATACATAGGCAAGTATAAGGTAGAATAAGGGTTCTACACAATATACGAGCTATACAACCTAGCATGCATGATATCTAGCATATTTAGGCCGAAATTAAAGCCCCAAGGAAACGCGAAGCACGATTACGTGCATCGAGCGCTCCCGGAAGGGTTGGATTCAAACCACTCACTGATACCCGGGTCGTCGCGCATCCCAACCGACGAGGTCTGCAAGTTAAGGGTACCAAAACGGGTGAGTAAAACAACATACAAACACATAGAAACAATTAGGAATGCCTAAGGCTAGACATCCACGAATATGGGCTCGAACGCACGGAAGCATGCACGCATGCACGCGTGCCCGAGCCCCCCGGACACCACCCGAGGGTGCCGACCCTCAGCACGCCCATCCGGACCTCGGGCAGCACCCGCACGCACCCCGGGGAGCCCCGGGCATCCCCGCGCGTGCACGCCGTGTGCCCCGCGCCCAGACGCGCGCAGACGCGCGCCCTCCGCGCGTAGACACGCGCGTACAGCCCGTCAGCGCCATCCCGCGCGCGGACAGCCCCACGCGCGCGCCCAGCAGCCCAAGCCCTCCCCCAAGCCTCCCACATGCACCCAACTCAAACACCTACCATGCATGCCCTCCCAAGCACCTATACATGCATACAATCCAATAAAAAGAAGAGGGAAACTCACCAAACATAAGAGGGGGAGGGAAGGGGAGATGTTGGGGCCCTCGAGCACGCCACGACCATCTCGACCGCCACTACCACTACCACCACCTCTCTTTGGCTTCTCTTCTCTACATGGCTGAAAATAGGGGGGAACTTGAGAGGGTAGGGGATGGAGAAGGAAATGAACAACAACACTTCTCACATGCACACAAACTAACCTTGATCACTTTCACTTCTAGCTCCACCATCATCCAAGCACTCCTTCTTCTTCTCCCTCACTTAGGCATAAACACAAACACTTGAGGAGCTGAGTGAAAAGTGAGGGGAAACCATTAGAGGGGCTGAGAGAGAGGAGATGGGGAAAGGAAAGAGACAACAACCAACAATGAAAGCACACACACCTTGATCTCCTCCAATGGAGCTCTTCTTCTCCACCACCATCACTTCCTCCACTCAAACACACACACAAGGGCTGGACCAGAGCAAAAGAGGGAAGAAAATATGCTCAATGTCGTGCATTTGGTGGTGGTTAAATAGGCAAAAGAGGGGTGAATGACCGAGCTGTCCTCGGACTTAAAACCTCTGCGCAGCCTTCACTTAAACGATCATAACTTCCTCAATACAGCTCCGAATTGCACGATTCTAGCGGCATTAGAAAGCTAGGAAGATTATCTACAGCTTTCATGTTTACACCTAGATCAAATAATCCCTCCAGCTATTCCGAAATCTAGGCTAAACATCTTACAGGGCTGCTGCCTGGATTTCTCAACTTCGGGGTATACTCGGAAAAATACCCATATCTTTTGATATACGAATCCAGTTGATCCAGTTCCACTTCTATATGGAAGCTATCTCAAAACTGAACATCTCGTAATAATATCGGATTTTTATCTCTTCATCTTGGATTTTAACAAAATCAAATCCAAATAGCAATCTGAAACTATATAATTCCAAAAACGTTATCGGAATTAAATTTTATGGGCAGTACTAAACAATATCAGGACCCATAATATGCAGTTATATCTTCAATCAGAGTCCTCAAACCCCAGCAGGTAGCTAAAAACCAAAATTTTAGCGACTCCGATCGAAATTTGGACTCTAAATGACATAGGTCTAACATTCTCCCCCCCTTAGGAAATTTAGTCCTCGAAATTTAAGGAAACCCAAAGGGAAGACCGAACATAGAAGTGTCACCAATAGAGTCCCTTGGTTCCCGAGTGGTCCGGACACCAAACTGGTGCTACCACGCACTTTAACCGAAGAAACGGTCTTGATGCGGAGCCTCTTCTCACATTGGTCCATGGTCTCGATCAACTGCTCCACGAACGACCAATCCTGCTCGAGGATGAGCGGCTCGAACGGAATGACATGAGCAGGATCGTGGACCTGGTGCCTCAGCTACGAGACATTGGATGACGTCACAGGCACGAGTCAGCCACGGGGCAAGGCTTCATGACAGCCACCTCCCCTAATCCACTCAAAGACGAAAACCGGTCCAATGGAAGGCCGACTCAACTCGCCCCGAACGTCGAAATAGAGGATGCCCTTAAACCGGGACACCTCATGCCAACATGGTCGCCGAACCCGTAGGTAGGCTCCTGGCGACGATGACTTGCGTAGCCCTTCCGACGGTTCTAGGTGGTGCAGAGGCACACACGAACCATCTCGGCCACCGCAAGGTCAATAAAATAACTTGCGGCCACTCCAACTAGCGCTCTACAACCGTCCCAACACAAGGGAGGTATAAAACCGCGCCCGTAGAGTGCCTTTTTCCATTTCATCTGGGTGCTCGAATGGCAGTCGTTACACAGGCAGACCCCTACCCAAAGGGTGGTGCATCATCCAATTGCCACAAGTCGAGCACGCAGGCAAATAGCATGTCCTCTAAGGTCTAAATCGTCCTCTTGCTTGGCTGTCCATCAGCAATGAAACATTATACTTAAATGAAGGCTCGCGCCAAAGCCTACCAAAGGCTGTGAAAGCACCTCAAAGTAACACACGCGTCTCGATCCGAAATAGCGCCGACCGGAGTGCCATGAGGACGAACAATCGCGAAGGCTCAAACCCGCGTCGAAGCGTCCAGAGACTCAGTTAATTGGATAGGGAGGAAGGTGCGGACTTAATCAATCGGTCAATAATCACCCAGACGGCGTCGTGACCCGAACGTGACTTTAGAGAGTCCACAATGAAATCCATAATAACTCACTCCCACGTCCACTAAGGAATCTCGATGGACGAACGCATTCCAACGCGACGATCCACAACTTCGCCCGAGGGCATGCCAACCAATATCCTCAACGAAGGCTACACAGAACAGCCCACGGAGGCTCAATAAAATATTTGAGATCATCGTAGGCATCTGGCGCATTCGTCTACCCCATTGGCAGTACTCAAAATTTGTAGTGCCCGAAACGGTCACGAAAGGCCAACTAGGGAATGCCTAACTCCCGGATCTCCAATTAGGGTACCCTGCGCGAAGATCGATCAACAGAAAGACACTAGCTCCCAAAGCTGGTCAAAACAGATCATCAATTCGCGACAAAGGGTACTTGATCTTCAACCCCAATGGGGAGATCAAAATAATTCCTAGGACGATTAAGTCCAAATCTGCTCCTCGAGCATGGCTGACGTTCATGATGACCCTTACTCGCTGGGCAAGCCGCTCGTCCGCACTTAATCCGCAAGACACGCAATAGGAGGTCGTCAATTCCCGACAACGCCTAAGCGACGTCATCTACCTGATATGGCGGTTGAGTCCCATCACGAACGCTTAGCATCGCGTCTCCTCATTTACGACCGATGTGGGGGCAAAACGCGACAGTACCGCGAACTGTGCTTCACATGCCGCCACCAATAGGCCGCCCAACTATAACCGTTGGAACTCCAGCATCATGCACTCAATGGGCAGATTCATCACGGGGAGTCCAAGCTCTCGACGTCATCCAGTAGCACTCTCCCGGTGTGGCCACTACCTGATAGCCTCTCCCATGTCCACTATCTCTGCTATATGGGCACACCAACAAGCGTTGTGGATAGTCCCAGGGAGCACCTCACAGGACTCTGGCCTCTACCGGGTAGCCTCCCATGTCCACTACCTCAGCCGTATGGGCACACCAACACGCGTCACGAGTAGTACCTGGGAGCGCCTCACCGGACTCTGCTACACCGGGCAGCTACTATGCACGATGATAAATCGAAGCGACTCCAGATGCCACTATGGAACCCTAGTCCATAACCTATCGCCCACCAAGCTGCAAAAGGACGCACTCAATCCCGATCGTATGCATCACCACCCGCTATCGCACCTTCCAAGTGAGGAAAAATCCATCATCAATTTGATGCTTCAAAGGTATTCCTTGGCTGGGAAAAGAACCTTGGGAGGGCCCCATGAGGTCCCGATATAAGATATCCCGACAACCAAACAAGGAACATGGAGTACCCTAGCCCGGGTCTCAACGCTGACCCTGCAAGGCCCCTTATCCTGAGTAGGAAGACTGGAAGAAGACATCACCCTTTAATGAGCAATACACCACATCCTCAACACTTGAAACCGGCGCCGTACGTGAACTCCATGGTTACTAACGATACCGATGTCCGGGAATGAAGCTCCATAATTGAGACGCGATCCGAACCCACAATCAGAACAAGCCCATCAATACGACACAACCGGGGTGGAAACTCATACTCAAGCCTTAGTCAAACAACGGGGAACCCAACACTGACCCTGATCAGTCGACCCAGTCGACAACTTAAGGGAAGTCCAGGGGTGGCCACGTCCACGTCCACGGATGCGAGGAGGCATGTCAGCAACCTAAGAAAACTGCTAAACCAGAGTACTCGGATAACAATCCTACGACTCATCTATACGACTCGACTTAGGCTCTGACAGGACCAGGCTCTGATACCAACTTTTGTCACGCCCCAGGCGTCCCCGAAACGTGGCAAATATATAAAGTATCAGCTATCATACAAGAGATCAATAGATGACTCCAATAAATAATACACAAGGCTAACAATCAATGATAACTGATAACTCAAATGAAAGGCGGAAGCATAAAAATATCAATAAGTCTGTAAATCAAAATATTATTACAGACCCGAATACACAATCACTGTCCTGTGAGAGCCAAGTCTAGCCAAATGAAATACAACAAGTGCAACATGCACGGTTTACAAATACACAAGACTCTAGGACTGCTGACAGCCTCACACTCGCCAATCCGCCAGACAGAACGCTCCACGCACGCAAGACCACGCCAAAAGGAAGCTCCAGCTCCACGCCCAACAACGCCCCTGTAAAGGAAAACAGTACGCGAGGGGTGAGCTATAAGCTCAGTGAGTGGTCAGAAACCAAACACCAACATAATCATTTGATACTAAGGCAATCTCTTATCAAGGAAAACCATGGGTAAAAACCCAACAGTTAACAAGGTCACACGGCGGTGTGACAATACCCCGTTATCGCCCTCACTCCCAAGGGTGGAGGCTTTTGGGACTCACAGGGAGGAATAGTCGTTAACCACTTGGTGTTACCGCGTAACAGTTACAAGAGTCCATCCGCTTACGAGGTAGAAATATAATTCGACACCTCAAGCGTTTGGAGGTATACCAAGAGTATACTCGATGGGTACAACTCACATTCGCCCTCACCCTAGCCCCCACAGGGGTGAACCTAGGGATATGAAGGACAAAACTTGCTGTTCTACACCGTTCGTCATCCGATAGCACTCTCCCAGGCAGCCTCTACCTGGAGCCGGCCACGGTCAGTACACTGTCGAGCGCATCGATGGTACCTACAGGTGGGGGCTCCACCCAGGGTGGCTCAATCTAGGCAGCTTCAACACAGATCCGACGAAGGGGAGAACTATTCACGCTCGCAATATCATTCGGTTGCCCACCGTCATGCAATCTCTAACTGGTATGCTTCCATGATCAGTACATCTGCCGAATGCATCGGGAGTACCTACAAGTGGGAGCCTTCTGACCAAGCAGCCTCAACGTCAGGGCCACGACATACGGCGATATTGGGAGGAACCACTACTTGTTCGCAGCGCGAACCCTATGAAAAGCCAATTACTCAAGCTGGTGGGTCGAGTATCAACTCGAGCCCACCACACTCATACCAACACCCTCACCTCCGAAGGGTGACCTAGGATTTTGGGAGCAATACCCTCACCCTCACCCCGACGGGCGACATAGGATCTTGGGAAATTGCACAACTGGCAGATCGAACCAACGCCGTCCCACCACACCCTCACCCTCACCCCCTCCTCGGGGTGACACAGGCTCTTGGGGAAGAGGTCGATTGTTCTAAGCCCTTGGTCCACCGGTAGCTCTTTCCCCGGATAGCCTCGACCTGACTTACTCCCACGATCAGTACACTGTCGACCGCAGCGATGATACCTACAGATGGGAGCCCGGTGCCAGGACAGCGTTTCCGACGCCGGGAAATTCCTACACGGATCCAACGAAGGGGAAAAACAATCTACGCTCGCGAATACGATCCTCTTGGATCCGTCGTCATCGATCATCAAACACCGATTAAGGGCAACGAATTCTCATGAATTCCCTCCAGGGAGCATAACTCAGATGCGTGGAAGACATTTTATTCTAATTGTCAAAGCCATCGTATGACCCCATAAGAGGTCATACACTCGTCTAATCTCATTAGACAAGGCTCATGGCCAAATAGGCATATACATAATATGCAATAAATACCCAAGGGTGGCTTACTTAGCATGCATACATGAAGTCAAACAGGCAAATACATAAATTATAGCCTAACATACGTTGGATGACACCAACCTAGAAGGGAAGGGTTAAGCGCGATCCGCGCAACAATAGGTGCATGCCAATTATTCTAAGTAAGTCTGAGTCAAGTAGGAACCGCATCTACTCACTCGGTTCGCAAAAAGAGGGAGGGCGAGAGAGAGGGAATGCCTCATCCTCTCTCGAGCTGGTCATAGTTCTGCCCCAACAGATGTGTGCAACAACTACACCACACCCTCGAGTACTAAATCAGAGGAATATTATGCATACACCAGTTATTAACCCAAGTTAAACTATTTGATAAATAGGGGTAGTATTTCAAACAAAACTACCTAAGTCATGCCATATTCTATACAATACATAGGCAAGTATAAGGTAGAATAAGGGTTCTACACAATATACGAGCTATACAACCTAGCATGCATGATATCTAGCATATTTAGGGTGAAATTAAAGCCCCATGGAAACGCGAAGCACGACTACGTGCATCGAGCGCTCCCGGAAGGGTTGGATTCAAACCACTCACTGATACCCGGGTCGTCGCGCATCCCAACCGACGAGGTCTGCAAGTTAAGGGTACCAAAAGGGGTGAGTAAAACAACATACAAACACATAGAAACAATGAGGAATGCCTAAGGCTAGACATCCACGAATATGGGCTCGAACGCACGGAAGCATGCACGCACGCACGCGTGCCCGAGCCCCCCGGACACCCACCCGAGGGTGCCGACCCTCAGCACGCCCATCCGGACCTCGGGCAGCACCCACACGCACCCCGGGGAGCCCCGGGCGCAGCCCCAGGCATCCCCGCGCGCGCACGCCGTGCGCTCCGCGCGCAGCCCGCCCACGCGTACGCGCCCGCCAGCGCCATCCCGCGCGCGGACAGCCCCGCACGCGCGCCCAGCAGCCCATGCCCTCCCCCAAGCCTCCCACATGCACCCAACTCAAACACCACCCATGCATGCCCTCCCAAGCACCTATACATGCATACAAACCAATAAAAAGAAGAGGGAAACTCACCAAACATAAGAGGGGGAGGGAAGGGGAGATGTTGGGGCCCTCGAGCACGCCACGACCATCTCGACCGCCCCTACCACTACCACCACCTCTCTTTGGCTTCTCTTTTCTACATGGCTGAAAATTGGGGGGAACTTGAGAGGGTAGGGGATGGAGAAGGAAATGAACAACAACACTTCTCACATGCACACAAACTAACCTTGATCACTTTCACTTCTAGCTCTACCATCATCCAAGCACTCCTTCTTCTTCTCCCTCACTTAGGCATAAACACAAACACTTGGGGTGCTGAGTGAAAAAGTGAGGGGAAACCATTAGAGGGGCTGAGAGAGAGGAGATGGGAAGAGGAAAGAGACAACAACCAACAATGAAAGCACACACACCTTGATCTCTTCCAATGGAGCTCTTCTTCTCCACCACCATCACTTCCTCCACTCAAACACACACACAAGGGCTGGACCAGAGCAAAAGAGGGAAGAAAATATGCCCAAGGTCGTGCATTTGGGGGTGGTTAAATAGGCAAAAGAGGGGGGAATGACCGAGCTGTCCTCGGACTTAAAACCTCTGCGCAGCCTTCACTTAAACGACCATAACTTCCTCAATACAGCTCCGAATTGCACGATTCTAGCGGTATTAGAAAGCTAAGAAGATTATCTACAGCTTTCATGTTACACCTAGATCAAATAACCCCTCCAGCTATTCCGAAATCTAGGCTAAACATCTTACAGGGCTGCTGCCTGGATTTCTCAACTTCGGGTTATACTCGGAAAAATACCCATATCTTTTGATATACGAATCCAGTTGATCCAATTCCACTTCTATATGGAAGCTATCTCAAAATTGAACATCTCGTAATAATATCAGATTTTTATCTCTTCATCTTGGATTTTAACAAAATCAAATCCAAATAGCAATCCGAAACTGTATAAGTCCAAAAACGTTATCGGAATTAAACGAAAATTTTATGGGCAGTACTAAACAATATCAGGACCCATAATATGCAGTTATATCTTCAATCAGAGTCCTCAAACCCCAGCAGGTAGCTAAAAACAAAAATTTTAGCGACTCCGATCGAAATTAGGACTCTAAATGACACATGTCTAACACTTACAGCGGCGGATTCCTTTGTTTGGAGTCTGCAGCAACCGGGGCATCCTGTGCTGGTGTTCTCGTAGTGATGGCCGCGGCGATCCATCAGCGTCTTCTAGATCCGACGTCTCCTCGAGGGAGCTTTTTGAGCGATTTAGTCGCTTGGGGCTCGGCACACCTGTTTTGGGGAACGGTTCTTCCGATTGAGAACCCTACCCGGTCATATCATTTAAGCTGCATGATTTTTATGACGTGGACCAAGGATTGGGCCACGTGATCGCGCATTAAAATTATATTATATTAAACTCATGAATTTAATTTGATTTTTAAACCGACCTAAATCGGCTCCCTTATATATATATATATATATATATATATATATATATATGATATTTTTTTTACTCTCATGATTTCTCTGATGTGGGCCAAGGATTGGGTCACGTGCGCATTAAAATATTTTTTTTTTAAATTCATGATTTTAAATTGATTTAATAAAATAAAAGATTTATTAAATAAAATTCTAATTTTCATAAAACTTTAATTTTATATATACTGTCACGTAAGGTAATTTGTCAGTGGACTTATTCACTGAGTTAATCACTCACTCTATTCGATATGGGCTGGTTGTTTCATAACCAGGTATTGCGTATTCTGAGGATTAAGATGAAGTTTGGACTTTTCGCGTCTTTCAGAAATTGCTCCGAGGTAGCGGTTCGAGAGTAAATTATAGTTACGACTGACCATTTATGTTTGTTTAGTTTAGATGGCTCCCACAGGGGTAGTTGTTATGTATTTTCATTTTAGTATCTTGTCTCCGCAAAAACTCTAATATATTGTAAAGTCATTAATGATTTAAAACCATTGGTATTATTTATTTTATTATTATCGATTATATTATATTATATTATATTGGTATCATATAAAAAAAAAGAGCTGTAAATTTTGGTCTTGTAATTGGATTAAATTTATTAGCGACCCATTTACCGTCCGATAAACGGTTAGGTAAATGTGGGGCGTTACAGATGGTATTAGAGCCATGTCCTGTCGGAGCATAGGTTAGGTTTTGTGTTTAGAAGAAAAAAAAAACTTTTTATTATTTGTGACGTTTGTCATATCATTTTGGATTTTTTTTTTGATAGTAAGGGATGGTAGTGTTGTCTCTATTCTGGTCATTCATTGTATGTTCTTTTTGGAGTTCTGCACATTCATTCACTTTATCGGATTTGTGAAACATTTAGTAAAGAAGTTTACAATCTCGATGTCTACACTTCACATAACCATTGTCGTTGGTGAACAAGTTGTCACCAAGGTTTGTTTTCCCTCTTGCTTGGTTCAGATCAATGAGCATTAGATGCTTACTAATCTCTTCATTCTTGACATTCTTGGTTTCAATGTTATCTTTGGCATGGATTGGTTGTTAGCCTTCCATGCAAGTGTTGATTATTTTTCAAAATTTACGACCTTTCGCATTCCCAGCTGATATTTGGGGGTTTCAGTATATCATATCCGATCATATTTGTCTCTTCTCTTCATGCTTAGAGATTACTAGTTAAGGGGTGTGAACAATATCTAGCAATTATTGTGGATACTACTATTGACTTGAAGGCCTAAGTTAGTGTAACTCCTATTGCTTTTGGATTTCCTGAATATTTCCAAATTAATTGCATTGTCTTCTCCTGATCGTGACATCATGTTTTCTAGTGATCTTATTCTTGATTTTCTATAAGCTTAAGTTTAGTTAGCCTATGAAATTTAGGGCTTAAGTTTGATCATCTTAAGGAGATTATATAAGTCTATATATATATAAAAAAATTATTTGATTATTTTTGTTTTACGAGAGCCTAAATCTATTAATTTCTTATTAAAGGGGAAGTGACCCATATTTTTTTATATATATATACATTTTTATATTGCCATAAATTTAGCTGTTACTCATGTTTATATTTATTTATTTAAATGAAGGATTTTAAATCAGATTTATATAAATTGTTATTATATTTTAAGTTTCAAAGTCAAATTTAAGAAAATCATATCGATGTATTCAAATTTTAATAATTCAAAAATAAAGATATTACTAGATTTTTCTTAATTAAATTCTATACATATTTGTTACGTTAATTTATTACAATGTAACTCTATATATATTTTACATGGATTACAAATTTATTATGTTATATATTAAATGGAATGAGCATTAAATTCTTTTAGTACATTATTTATACTTGTTTATCATTAAGATTTTATTTTTATATACAATATTTTAATATTTTTCTACATTATGCTATGCATATCGATATTAAAGTTGCATCTTGTAAATTCAGATTCATGTGCATTTAGCACGCGTATGAATCTAACTATATTTTTAAGAGTTTATATTGCATTATTGGATCTTAGGATATCCCACATGAGTTTTTGGATACCCTATCTTATGGAACTTAGTTATTTTTATTTTTTTATTGTAAATTATTATTATTATTTTTAGAGCCTCGAGATAAGCCAGTATGAGAGTCATTCCTTTGAAGCCTAGGATGAGTTGAGTCAATTAGGATTGATGCATATATGATTTGTATTCTTATTGGTTGCTACTCTATGGAAGAGCACTATGTGGTGGATGATCGCTCACACATGAGAGGCATGCCTTAACAACCAATATTTTCAAGTTGTTCAGTGTGGCCATGTATTCACAATTTTATTAGGATACTTTCACGTTTTGTATAGTGTTGCAGATGGTTCGATCAATCCGCGAATGTCAATGTCAGCAAATAATTTTCTTATATGTATAAATTCTAAAGATTGTAAATATCTTTAGTTTCATGTTGTTGTCATTATTATTTCCCCTAGGTTGATGGTACAAGTTGGATCATTTATGGTATGGGACGTAAATGAGCCTAACTTGTACAATTATATATGAAATTGTTTGATGTTGATTCTTTTGCTGTATAGATTGTCTATGTTTGTATTGTATTAGTTGGGCCGCCTATGGTATGGGACGTAGGTGGGCTGACTTATGCAATTTGTTGTTTGTTATGTCTTTGCTTGTTCCGTACGAATCGAATCACCCATGGTATGGGACATGGGTGAGTGTGACTTGTATATTTTCGTTGTATTATTTGTCATTGCTTATGCTGTATGAGATATAACACCTATGATGTGAAACATTGGTGGATTTGACCTACACATTTAATTTTTGTAAATGATTTTTGTCATTGCTGGTGATGTATAAGTTCATCCACCTGTGATTTGGGTCACTATCAGAGTGGCGCAGTGGAAGAATTGTGGATCTGATTTATATGTTTATTTTGTTGTATGATAGTTGTCTGTATTGATATTTGTTGGAACTTCAATGCAAATCATTGATAGTTTTGCATGTGCATTCGATTGAATATTGTTTGTGGGGTATAAGTTAGAATCTTATACCATTTTTTCACATTATTGAGCTTGTTGAGTATGAGTCAGACCTGTAAGCTGACTTATACAATTATTGTATGGATGTACATTTGTTTGATTGTTTGTGGGGTATAAGTTGGATTCTTATACTATTTTCTATATTATTGTGTTTGTTAGGTATTACACGGACGTGTAAACCTATTGGTGAAATGATTGTATTGATGTTGTTATGAGTTAAAATTGTAAGACTACTCTTACAACTATTGGTTGGATGATTGTTATCATTGAATGTTATATATCTTTTTTTTTTGTTCTACATTGAATTTAGAGGACTAAATTTCTAAAGGGGGGAAGTATGTAACACCTGTGAATTTTATCTTATTTATATGTTTGATTTAAATATATAAATAAGATATTTAAATTAAAATTAGTGTAATTTGTGTGTTTTTAAGTTTTGGCCCATTCAGTGTATCCTTAAAGGTTCATTTCAATTTACAATTTTAAATACTAATTGTTATGTTGAAATTTTTATATATTTTTCTTTTTAAGATCTTCAAGATCTTAAATGGTTACAATCTCATTAACATTGGAGCTCAAAAGATTAAGTTTTGAGATTTCATTGTTATTGATTTTGAGGGACCCAGTTTTGAATTGTGAATTTCTTGTAATATGCTGTAGGGACCTATCTATAATTCGGATAGGGACTTATTTGTAAATATAAAACATCCGGGGATCATTTTGTAATTTTTGTTAGGTTTTGCAAATGTATGGGCGACCGTGTATATAATATGTGCGGCGGGTGTCTTTCGGCAGAAACAGAGAGAGAGAGAGAGAGAGAGAGAGAGAAAAGGTATTTAATATTTTCTTTTTATCGTTTGATTTTTCTATTATTAGTTAGATCCATGTTTAGGTGTTTGAATTTTTAAGCTTTTAATAAAAATAGTTTTGATTTATTATTTATTTTAAATATTAAATTTATTTTTATGAGATTTTGAGTTTTTAATAAAATTAGAGTTTTGATAGATATATATGTTCATGTTATTGGATTTCTATGTTTTTTATAAAAACTAGGGTTTTGATATATTATTTATTATTGTTAGATCTATGTTAGGTTTTTGAATTTTTGAGTATTCATAAACTTAGGGTTTCGATTTATCATTTATTTTAAAGATTAGATCTATGTTTAGATTTCTAAAATATAAGTTTTTAATAATATTAGGGTTGTGTTTTATACCTATACTTAATAAGTTTTATTTATATTCAATGTTTATTGACTAATAGTTTATTTTTATTGAAAGAAAAAAAAATATGTATTTTCATATTATTTTATGAATTTTCGTTATTTTATATTATTTTGAATTTAAGGATTTTTGTCTTTTCTGCTTTGTCTTTTCTGGCTTTGTCTTTTCTGATTTTTGTCATTTAGTGTCTGGTTAAATGGTAAATAGGTTTAGATCATATTCTTAGGTTGTAATATATATGGAGATGGATTTAGATTATTGGATACAAAAATTTATGCCTAATAATTATGGATAGGTAATTAGATCTTGGGCCTTTGTTTGAATTATGGGGTCCTAATTAATAATCTATTTGATTCATCAAGGTTGTAATTTTTGTTGCGGGCTGCATTCTACGGACCTAGGGTCCATTCGAGGTGAGTAGGCCTATTGATTTATTTTATGTGAGTTTTTCTCTATATCGTTGAATTTCACGTGTTAATTATATTTGTATGATATTATGTGATATCTACGCATTTATATTATGATTATTTTCCATGATTTTGATATTTTACATATTGATGAAATTGCATTTCTTACTGAATAAAGTTGCATGATTTAATTCTTTCGTCTTGTCATTTAAAATAGCATGAATTATGCTATTCATATTTCAAGAATTAACATAATACATTTTTGATGTTGATGTTTTCGAAATAACATTTGGATTAAAGATTTTCATTTCGAGACTTTTAGAAAAATTTAGGACTAGTGGAGACAACCTAGTTCTAGGAGATTTTATCAAGATGCATATCATGACACATTTTCTGGAATAAATCCCCCCGTAGTATTTCACCTTTGGGGAGGAAGGTCTAGGACTCGAAGAGTCCGAAGATCGGTGAGGGGTGTGGTAAAGCATTCCTTACAGCGGCGGATTCCTTTGTTTGGAGTCTGCAGCAACCGGGGCATCCTGTGCTGGTGTTCTCGTAGTGATGGCCGCGGCGACCCATCAGCGTCTTCTAGATCCGACGTCTCCTCGAGGGAGCTTTTTGAGCGATTTAGTCGCTTGGGGCTTGGCACACCTGTTTTGGGGAACGGTTCTTCCGATTGAGAACCCTACCCGGTCATATCATTTAAGCTGCATGATTTTTATGACGTGGACCAAGGATTGGGCCACGTGATTGCATTAAAATTATATTATATTAAACTCATGAATTTAATTTGATTTTTAAAAGAAAATTCTTATTATATATATATATATATATATATATATATAATGATATTTTTTTTTACTCTCATGATTTCTCTGATGTGGGCCAAGGATTGGGTCACGTGCGCATTAAAATAGTTTTTTTTTAAATTCATGATTTTAATTTGATTTAATAAAATAAAAGATTTATTAAATAAAATTCTAATTTTCATAAAACTTTAATTTTATATATACTGTCACGTAAGGTAATTTGTCAGTGGACTTATTCACTGAGTTAATCACTCACTCTATTCGATATGGGCTGGTTGTTTCATAACCAGGTATTGCGTATTCTGAGGATTAAGATGAAGTTTGGACTTTTCGCGTCTTTCAGAAATTGCTCCGAGGTAGCGGTTCGAGAGTAAATTATAGTTACGACTGACCATTTATGTTTGTTTAGTTTAGATGGCTCCCACAGGGGTAGTTGTTATGTATTTTCATTTTAGTATCTTGTCTCCGCAAAAACTCTAATATATTGTAAAGTCATTAATGATTTAAAACCATTGGTATTATTTATTTTATTATTATCGATTATATTATATTATATTATATTGGTATCATATAAAAAAAAAGAGCTGTAAATTTTGGTCTTGTAATTGGATTAAATTTATTAGCGACCCATTTACCGTCCGATAAACGGTTAGGTAAACGTGACGACGTGACTACCACACACTCGCCCTCACCCTAGCCCCTGCAGGGGTGACCCTAGGGACTTAGAGGACAAAACTGGCTGTTCTACACCGTTCGTCATCCGATAGCACTCTCCCGGGCAGCCTCTACCTGGAGCCTCCCATGGTCAGTACACTGTCGACAGCGTCGATGGTACCTACAGGTGGGGGTCCACCCAGGGCGGCTCGAACCTAGACAGCTCCAACATGGATCCGACAAAGGGGAGAACGATTCATGCTCGCAATATCGTCCTGTTGCCCACCATCATGTAGCCTATACTTGGTACACTCCCATGATCAGTACCATCTGCCGAATGCATCGGGAGTACCTACAAGTGGGAGTCCTCTGTCAGGACAGCTTCGCCGGGGCTTCGGTATACGACGATATTGGGAGAAACTACTACATGTTCACCATGCGAACAATATGGGGAAAGCAACTACTCAAGCTGGTGGGTCGAGTATCAACTCGAGCCCACCACACCCTCACCCTCACCCCGACAGGTGACATAGGATTTTTGGGAGTAATACCCTCACCCTCACCCTGACGGGTGACATAGAATTTTTGGGAAATTGCAAAACTGGCAGATCGAACCAATGCCGACCCACTACACCCTCACCCTCACCCCCTCCTCGGGGTGACATAAGCTCTTGGGAGGAATCTACATTGATTTTACACCCTTGGTTCACCAGTAGCCGTTATCCCGGGAAGCCCCTACCTGGTAAACTCCCATGATCAGCACATCCTCACAAATCGGCAGCACCTACGGATGGGAGCTCTTGTCAGGCTGGCTGTCTCAACCAGGAAGTCCCTACACGGATCCAACGAAGGGAAGAAACCAATCTACACTCGCGAATATGATCCTCTCAAATCCGTCATCAACGGTTCAAAACCGATAAGCGCAACGAATTCTCATGAATTCCCTCCAGGACGCATAACTCAGATGTGGGGAAGACATTTTATTCCAAGTGTCAATGCCATGGTATGACCCCATAAGCGGTCATACGCTTGTCTAACACATTAGGCAAGGATGATGGCCATGCTAACATATATAGATACAACATACTATTAATTCCCAAGGATGGCCTACATAAACATGCATACATGGTGTTTGTAACAACTGCATTTTTTAACATAATTATATATTATATATATTTATATATAGAGATAAATAATAATTTATTTTTGTGCAGTGGTTTAGGCCAAAAGGTTAGTATAATATTTCGTTGGGCCTTGGTAGGGGTTGTTAGTATGTTAAATGGGCTTGGGGATCTAGTGTGTGGACTTTATAGAAGTTGTTGGTATGTTAATTGGATCTGGGGACCCATTTGTAATTATTAGATTTTGGGTTAGCCAGGGAAGGACCTGTTTGTAAATTTTAGTTCTGGCTGGACCTATCCGAAATTGTCCCCCCGATTTGCTCAATCTTAAATCTGTAACAATCAGATCTTTGAGGGATTTTAACAGCACATTAGATTCCTTCTCTTCCTCTTGATTCTTTTATTTATTTTGGTTCTAGATTTGTCCATGATCTTAGATTCTCTTTTCATGGAGTTTATGTGTTCTTAGGTTTTTTTTATCTTAGATTTGGATGGTTGTGATAGGGATTTATAATGATTAGAAAGAGGTTTTGTTTACTATTTAATTTGGGTGATTGGGTTATGAAAAAAGGGTTTTTGGTGATTGTCTTGGGTATATTTTTGTATTTGGGAAGAGAGAGAGAGATGTGGGTATTTGATAGAGATGAGAAGAAGAGGCAAAGAGGTTAAAAAAAAAGAGGAGAGAGAGGATTTGAGTCGCCGGTGGGACTCCGGCTGGCGGACCTCCGGACGGTGGCTGGCGGTGGGTCATGGCTGGAGGAGGAAGGGTGATGGTTGTGGTGATGGGTTTGAAGTTTTTCTTGTTTGGGTAGAAGGGGTAGGATGAAGAAGGAAGAAGAAGAAGATGAAGGAAAAAAAAAAATGGGTCTTTGATTTAGTTTGGGTCCAGAATTTCTGGACAGTGGGCCTGGGCCCAACCCGGCTGGCCCGTGGTCAGTGGGTCTTGGGCTTTTAGTGTTCTGAAATTTCTGGTTTGTTGGACAATGGTTCTGGGCCCAAACAGACTGGCCCATAAGCCAGTGGGTTGTGCAGAGGCCCATTGTCCAGTGTGGGCGATTAGAATAATTGGGTTAGAATAAATAGGTAGTTTATTTAATATGTCTTTTAATTTATTTTTATTTATTAGAACTATTATTCTATTTCAGGCATTTCGTATACAGATTAGCCCCGCATATTGTCGTTGAATCGGAGGTGAGTGGACTTGAGTCTCATATGTAGACTTGAAAAAAAAAATATTATGTATTCATGCTAGGACCATTTATTTTATGGAATATAAATGCTAGTTTCGATATAAAATGTGAGCATGCTTTTATTGATTTATTTATCATTATATGATTGGTATGTTGAGGTTGTGCATGCTCTGTCATTTGATGATTTTAAAGATATAGTAGTTTGTCAAATGCATACATTCGTCTAGGTTGCTCGGTCTTGGTGGCCAACATTTGGGTGGGCGTACGTCTACGTGGCCAGGTCCGAGAATGTAGGGCTCAAGTCTTTGTGGCTATGTCTACGTGGCCATGCCTGTGGAAGGCACCGCGAGCTAGGTGCTGCGAAGACGGACATGCGTGTTCATGGTGTTACATGCATCATGTTGGATAGGATTGTGGGTGTGTGTATATATATTATTATTGCATGTCTTGGTGGCCTTTTGTATAATTATTTTTTGATATATTACATGTCTGTGTGGACAAACTTGATATTGATATTTTGAATATAAATGTACTAACGGGATGATGATGGTCCATTCACTGAGCGTGTTGTAGCTCACCCCTCCTTTTCCCCTTTCAGATTTGAGGATCGAGTAGTAGCGTTTGTGGATCACGAAGGCCTTAGCGAGATCAAGTTTGAGTCATCATCCTTGATCGTTTAATTTTGCTTTCATTAGGATGAATAAAGCCTTTCTTTTTGGCATGTAGTAGACTTTTCTCAACTCTTTTAATAAAACCGTAGAGATTGTTAAGTTAATTATTATTATGTGTGTATCATCCAAACTTGGGATGAATTATTGTTAGATCCTGGTGATGCCTTAAGTTATAATTTATCAGTGTAGTTTAGTTGATTATTTAATTATGCTTGGATGAATAATGGTAAATTTTTCATATATTACTCTGAGATTCGAGGTTTATGACACGTAGCGCACCGTCTCCCTCGCCTAATATGGGTGGCGGATTTGGGGGCGTTACAGTATCAATCATGCAAACACACAAGTTACAACCTAACATGCGTTGGATAGCACCAACTTAGAAGGGAAGGGTTAAGCGCGATCCGCGCAATAACAGGTGCGTGCCAATAATTCCAAGCAAGCTTGAGTCAAGTAGGAACTACATCTACTTACTCAGTTCATGAAAAGAGGGAGGGCGAGAGAGAGGGAACGCCTCATCCTCTCCCGAAGTTGGTCCTAGTTTTGCCCCAACAAGATGGGTGCAACAACTATACCACACCCTCAAGTCCTAAACCAAAAGGAATATTATGCATGTACCCCGTTATTAACCCAAGTTTAAACATGCTTGATATGTCTAATAATAGGAGTAATATTTCAAAATAAACTACCTAAGTTATGCCATATTCTATCCAATACATAGGCAGGTATAAGGTAGAATAGGGGTTCTACACAATATACGAGCTATCCAACCTATAATGCATGATATCTAGCATATTTAGGGTGCAATTAAAGCCCCATGGAAGCGCGAAGCACGACTATGTGCATCGAGTGCTCTCGGAAGGGTTGGAATCAAACCACTCACCTAACGAGTGCACGGCTCGCGAAACGCAAGAGGGCGACAATTGAATCCGAAGCATGATACCAATTCACCAAGTATCGTCCAATGGTTTGGGTTAGGCCGCAACAAAATGCTCGACATCCCGAAGCACATTTCGAACGCGTCCGAGCACCGCAAGCATGCCCTCCGAGCATCCCATGCACGCTGCCAACGCACTCCGCACACATCGGACAACGCCAAGCACGCCCTCGAGCACCTCGTGCATGCTGCCCACGCACTCCGCATGCATCGGGCAAGGCCAAGCACGCCCTTGAGGACCTCGTGCACGCTGCCCACGCACTCCGCACGCATCGGACAAGGCCAAGCACGCCCTCGAGCACCTCGTGCATGCTGCCCACACACTCCCAAGCACGCCCTCGAACACCTCGTGCACGCTGCCCCCACACTCAGCATGCATTGGGCAACGCCAAGAACGCCCTCGAGCACCTCGTGCACGCTATCCACGCACTCCGCACGCATGCGAGCACACTGAGCGCGCGCCCGCAGCCCCGCAAACCTCTTATGTGATCTCTGTCGGTACCGTCGGGGAGGCCTCCGAATGTGTCGGAATTGTGTGTCGGAGCGGATCCCGGTGGGGTGCGCGGTGAGCGCGCGTGTGCGTGTGTGGGGGTTCTTTGGGGATTCGGATCGGATGCGTGCCCTGGCGGGCTCGGTCGGATCGTCTTCTCGGAAGGGTGAGGGGTGTGTCGGTCCTGGTTGAGGCGCCCGATAGCTTCTCAAGAGGATTCAGGGGTTTTTGTGATCGCCACCTGCTTTTTCTAAAAGCAGGAAAAGGTTGGGTTTGGTTTTGGTCGCCTACGTGGGGAGTTTGTGGGGTCTCCGCTCTGAGACACGGATATACCGAACACAGAGGTGAAAAACAGGTATCCTATTCTGCTTCTAGGGCTTGACTAAAGGAGTCTTGGGACAAAGGGGTGTGGATATGGGGTGTGGATAGAGGGGCGGCTAGTTGTTTTTAGCCGTCGGCCAGGGGGCGGCTAGCTAGGGTTAGCCGTCCGGGATCTGGGTTGGTTTGGGCAGAACTTTGGTAGGAAACGGGTTTGGTTCTGGACAGAGGCTAAGCTAGGTTTAGCCCGGGTTTCTCGAGGGTGGGATGAGAGGGTATTTTATGTAGGGAATGGGTGTTTCTCTCACAAAAGGGACTCTCTCTCTCTCTCTCTCTCTCTCTCTCTCTTGGGATTTCTAGTGGTGGATTGGTGATTTGTGGGTTTCTTGGTGATTGAAGATGAATTGGGCATGTTATATTTGGGCTTGGGACCCCTCTATTTATAGTAAAAGAGAGGCAGGGAAATATCCCAAGGGTAATGGAGTGGGTGGTTTCGATTGGACCTCTCATTAATTCTCTGGTTCTTCTGTCAGAGACCAGGTGAAGGGCGGCTAGTGCTAACTAGCCGCCCGGGATGGGGCGGCTACTTCTTGGTAGCCGCCCCTATCATGACCTGCCAAACGTCCCATCTCTGACAAGCGGTGGCTTGGGTCAGCTACTTGGTTTGATCCGGCCAAGAGAGGGTGGCTAAAGGTCATGACCCGCCGCAATGATCAGCATTTAATATTGCTTTATGTCCCATCTAGGGGACTGGTCCAAAGTCGGCCATGGGACGGCTAGTGTAAACTAGCCGCCCAGTAAGGGGCGGCTAGTTAGGGCTAGCCGCCCCTTTCCAGGGACTCAGGTTTTTTTGGGTTTTTCTTAGGTGGGGTGGTTTGGGGCCAGGGTTTGGGGTTTCCAGTTTAGGTTTAGGTTTTTAGGGTTTGGGTTTAGATCTGGGGCTAGGGTTAGGGTTTAGGTTTAGGTCAGGGCTAGGGTTAGGTTTAGGGTTTGTTTTTAGGTCTGGGGCTAGGGTTAGGGTTTAGGTCTAGGTCAAGGCTAGGGTTTAGGGTTTCTGGTTCTCTGAATCTTTGGTTCCCTATTAGATATCCAAATGTGGGTCATTTCGGTGTGTTACTTGAAGTATTTTCTGTCTCTCTGGACGGTCAAAATTGGGGTATCTACAATTGTCCCTCATCGGACGGAGTCTTTGTGCGAAGCAGGAAAGACTTCGACCGATGATAAGGAAAGAGACCCCTATTTTGGCCGGCCCGACCTTCAAGAAGTTTGTGTCAAAATGAACAGTACCATTCGGGGAGTTGATTTAGACTGTCAGAGGCTTGGTCTTGACTTAGAATTTTAGCCTAAAGGATGATCCAGGTGGAAGGCGGGGAAAAGTAAATGGTGAGTGATCCAACCCGCGGTCGGGGTTCTTACCTATCGTGCGCGGAGCAGCCCAGCGTCAGTTTCCTTGTGCCTACCGTTCCCGTGCTTGGGAAAACTTAGCAAGGAGGGGATATCGCAGATAGAAAGCAAGTAAAAGTTGATTTGGGTGAATTGGATCATCTGAAGGATAAGGACTCTGGAAAAGAACCAGAACTGAAGAAATTCGAATTTGAATGGTACTGAAAGTGTGGCGAAACTTCGGGAAAGTCGTGTTTGATCAAGTAATGTCTGGAAATAAACCAATACATGGCTGTTTGGTATGGAGAACCTTGGAATTTAGGGCTGAGAAGAGTTTGGAAAGGGGTTTTGAAGCAAAACAAAGAAACTGGGAGGGGCGGCTAGTTGTAACTAGCCGCCCGAGAGGGTGCGGCTACTCGCGGGTAGCCGCCCCTGGACTGGGTCCCTTATAACCGAAAAGACCCTCTCTCTCTCCATACGTTTCAAAAACGGTTTCTCTTCCCTCCTCTCTTCTTCCCTTCGGTTTCAAACTCAAAAACCCTGATTTCTTTGCCTTTCTTTCCTCCATTTCGACCTCAATCTTTCTCTTTCTCTTGATTTTGAAACCCTAGTTTGGGTTCTCCTTTTTCTTTATCAAACCGAGGAGATGACGAGGTCGAAAGCGATTGCTTCGAGGGGGAAACGACCACGGGTGGCTCGTGGAGAGCGTAGCCCGAGCTCTTCATCATCGGAGAGCGATAGGCCGGAGGTCGAGGCCGTGGGGGAGGGTATGGGTACGACGGAGGTGCCGCCGGTGGATATTGGCGTGGGTGAGGTCGGGGATTTGCCTTCGGGGGCTGTCCCGGTGGTAGGGGGGAGTGTGATAGGCTATACACGCAAGAGGAGGCGTGGGGATCGACCGGTGGTGGCCGAGGAGGTGGTTCCGGGGGTTGGAGGATCGATTGAGGGTGCAACCGAGGGGGTAGGGGTCGAGGGAGTTAGCGAGGAGGTGAGGGCGTCGTTGGATGCCCTCGTTGGGATGTTGGATAGGGAGACCACAGAGGCCAGGGCTGAGGAGGAGGAGAGTAGGGCTATGGGGGCCTTTGCGGAGTTTATCTCCGGCGTGGGGAGGGTGGAGGGGATAGGAGAGGCTAGGGATGAGGCCGGGGAGGCCGAGGGTATGGGCACCGGGGCTGCAGAGGCCGGTGTTGGTGTTGGGGCTGAGGCCGAGGAGGCCGTGTTCGAGGAGGATGAGGAGGAGGGGGATGATGATGGGATGGACGATCCCGACGAGGCCGAGGTGGACGCTCCTGGGTCCACATGGGCCGTGGTATGTTCCTAACTGTTTAGTCTTTAGCCTTTTGTTTGGTTGTATGTGCATGTCTATTGGGTGGTATGGATGGGTGTGTATGTGTATTATACTCGTATATGTGTGTTTTAAATAGGAATGCTTGTGTATAAGTTTAATCACGGTGGGATGTGTAAGCATGCTGTCATGGGTTTGTTTTTATAGGGAGGGGGACAATTTCCATATATATATACATGTTTGTTATATGCATACAAAGGAGAGAGAAATGATATAGCTAATACGCTTGCATGCGATACTTTTCTATGTGTATGTGATTTCGTACGTGTTTGATCGTGGTAGGGCATGAGGGAGTGTATGCATGCATTTCATGGGTTCGAGTTCTATATTGGTACGATAGGCCGTGATGTAAGAAAGCGTGTGAGTGGTGACCACGGTGGGATGTGTTTGATGTTCGTCTAGCATGCGTGATCATATGAGGAGTGTAGCTTCTTACTTTCATGCTTTTGTTTCTCTTCTTTTAGCATGTGGAAGTTTCATTTCGCTAAGCATGGTTTAAAATAATTTCATAGATTTGGACTCTTACCTCTCGCTCGCTTTTAAACTAACCCATGTTCCCTTCGTTTGTTTTGTAGAGGCCGAATCGTATCCGGGCTTTATGGCATGGGACGAAGAGGTGGTACGATGCCTTGGGGCAGGAGGAGAGGAGCTTGGTGGATGGGGCGGGCTT
The DNA here is from genome assembly GCA_030737845.1 of Acorus calamus. Classification (NCBI taxonomy): domain Eukaryota; kingdom Viridiplantae; phylum Streptophyta; class Magnoliopsida; order Acorales; family Acoraceae; genus Acorus; species Acorus calamus. The sequence continues at coordinate 12,826,879 of CM060872.1, forward strand.
CCGTTCCTTCTTCCTGATCGAGCCATTTCACGTCCACCGTTCTTACGTGGAGGCTTTGGCGGAGAGGTGGGATCCGGAGAGTTGCGCTTTCATTCTTCCTACTGGTGCTGTCATGCCGACCCTTGAGAACGTCCATCGGATTACCGGCCTTCCGGTTCTGGGGGGGGCTGTGATCGCGGCCACCCTAGCTGACTACAGGGGGTTTTCCGAGAGTTGATCGGGGAATGGGAGTTCGTGGAGCGGGAGCGGACGCTGAACCGGATCCCTTTGGGGCGGCTTTCGGGGCAGTACAGCCTCGGTTCCTTTACAGAGCGCCGGAAGGGCGAAGCTGCAGCTAGCTTTGAGAGGAGGCAGGCGATGATCGAGGCGAGAGAGGCGGCCGCGTGCCCACAGAGGGCACGGAGGGAGTTGAGAGCGTTCTTCCTCTACTTCTTTGGCCGGGTCCTCTTTTCGACGGCCTCTGATAAGGTTTCCTCGCACTCCCTTCTGCTGATGAGGGACCTGGAGGGCATGGGGCGCTATGCTTGGGGAGCGGCGATGCTCGCCCATCTCTTTACGGAGCTCTCGAAGAAAGTTAAGAGGGCCGAGGGAAAGAACCTTGGTGGCTTCGCGCCATTTCTTCAGGTACGTGTAAGTGATAAATGTCCTCTTTTCGGCTTAGCTTACTTTAATCGTGGTAATTTTCCTCTTGCTTTCTTAGATCTTCGGGTACGAGCATTTCGCCATTGATCGCCCGACTTTGGCTCCGTTCGATCACGCCCTCCCTTGGGCCAGGAGATGGGAACCCCGGGGATCTTCCCACTTGCACCGCCTCGCCCAATTCCGAGAGGCCTTCCGCGTTTTGTCGGAGGAAGAGGTATGAGTTTTCTTTGAATTTCTTTGGCTTGTATTTGGTTTTCTTTTGACTAAGCGCTCTTCCTATCTTTTGACGTTTTTTAGATGACATGGAGGCCTTATCCGGAGGAGGTTCCCGAGGCTCTGGCGCCAGACGTCTGGTTGATCTACTTCAATGAGGTCGTGTTCCATGCGATCAGCCGGGTCGTCCGCCAGCTTGGGTACCATCAGTGGGTGCCCGATCCTCTTCCGCGGCGCCCTTCGATTCCGCTGGCCGGGATTCCTCGGGACACGAATCTCCTGAGGAATTACGCGACGTACGTGGCGGGATGGATGAGTCGAGGTGTCTTGGTAGAGCGTCGTCCTGAGGTGACTTCGAGTGACGAATACCTAGCTTGGTATCGTCGGGAGTATGCGGATATCCTCGGGACGATGGAGGAGGAGATCCCGGACGCTTATGTAAGTTTGAAAAATCCCTTTTCTTTCCTCGTTCTCTTTTGTTTGAACATCTTCTGAAGGGTATTTCCTTTTGCAGGTTGAGTTGAATGAGATGGAGAAGAGGCTCAAGACTGCCAATGAGCACCTCCAAGCGCGAGCTAGGCAGATAGAGGCGTTGCGGGTTCAGAGGGGACGCTTGCAGGGCCAGGTCCAGGTCCTTGAGGCTCAGGTGGATGCTCTGTCGAGAGCGAGGGCTGACGGTGCTTCCTCTTCTTCCGCCCCTCCTTCTTCCATGATTTTCGAGCGAGAGCTCGGACTGACGAGGGAGCTAGATGTGGCCCGGAGTGAGTTGACGGCCGTGTGGATGGAGCTAGGCCAGGCGAGGGGTAGGGCTTCTCGGGCTGAGGAGGAGGCGGACCGGCTGAGGTCCATGGTGGCCTTGAGAGAGGAGGGGTTCATTACCCTAGGCCGTGAGAGGGACTCCCTTCAGATGAGGGTGTCAGAGTTGGAAGCTTCGGCGGGCGTTGCTGGAGGTTTGATGGGAGACCTGGTTCGTTCTCTCCAGGCGGCCGGGGATAGGGATCGAGAGGCGCTCAGGGCGTCGGAGGCGAGGGCGCGGGAGTTGGAGGGGAGGTTGAGGGCCGCTGAGGATCGGACCAGAGGGACAGAGAGTCGCCTCCGACAGAGATTGGAGAGGAGAGACAGAGACATGCAGCAGGTCCGTCTCTGGGAGGCGACTATGAGGGGGAAATTGGTTGGAGGGGGCTCTATGACCGAGGCGGACCTTGATCTTCTTCCACTTGAGCCTGACCATTCTCTCTCGGCTTCCTTGGCTACTGGGGCCACCTTCAGCCGTGCCTCTCGTCCTTCGGTGTCTCGGAGTCGTGGGATATACGCGAGGGCCGCGTCTTCGGTTCGAGAGACTCCTGCTGCTCCCGATGTTCCAGAGGTTCAGTCTTCTCCTCATCCGCCGCTCCCTTCTCAGCCAAGTCAGGACGTTCCTCCTACTCAGCCTCCAGCGGATGACGATACGTCGAGGTATAGCTTCTTTGTGTCTTGGTTTTAAGTAGAAGAATAGTATATATGCGATGAATTCAAGCTTTTCTTCTTTTGTTTTGGTTTTAGGTGATATTTCGGTGAGGTATAGCTCAAGACTTTCGGAGTTTGGAGCGTCTCGAAGGAAAAGATTCCCTTTTTTATGCCCTCTCTTAGGTTTAGAAAAACAGTCTACGCTTGTGGTTTTGGGTTGGACAATTTAATCATTCTCCTTTAGGTTTAGAAAAACAGTCTATGCATGTCTTGGAATAGTTAGTATGGATGTTCATGGATATGTATGTATGTGTAAATGAATCTGGATTTTTATAGGTTTGATTCATGGATGGGTGTAGGTTTTGATATATAATTTGTTTTAGCATGGTATCTATACAGGTTTCGTGTATGAATATGTGTATGAAATGTGTACATGCAGGTTTTGGAAAGAATTTGATTTTAATAGGTAAAGAAGTGTTGAAGAGTTGATTGGATATGGACTGACATAACTGAAAGAGGTGCAGGACTAGCCGCCCAGTGAGGGGCGGCTAGTTAGGTTTAGCCGGCCCCTGCCTGGGGCAAACTCACCTGAGACAAAGGGCAGGGGCGGCTAGTGTAAACTAGCCGCCCAGTGAGGGGCGGCTAGTCGAGCTTAGCCGCCCCCTGCCTGGGCAGTTTGGTCCTGCTGCTTCTGTCTGTTGCTGCCGCTGAAAGTCTTTGTGACCATTCCAACCTTCAGTACCTATAAAAAAAACATTCTTTCCATGGACCAAGTGTTAAATCTGTCCAGATTGCGCCCCTGCACTGACTTTCGAGCCCTTCTTGCTTGAATTGTCAAGGGCTACAATCCATCTTAAGGTAAAATGGAAAGGTAATGCGAGAAAATAACGTGCAGGAGACCATGCCTTAGTGCGTAAGGAAGGGATTCCAAGTGCGTGAGTGAAGAAAATTTTTAAGTATGTGTAAAAAGGTGGGACAATTTCTTCTCAGGCATGTGCGGCAAGGGTACGAAATGAGTGGGGACAATTTTCATATGAGTGGGGACAATTTTAATATGAGTGGGGACAATTTTCAAGAGAATCGGATGCCAAGGTGTTTTGGAAAAGGAAAATGCAAGCTTATGCGTAAGTATATGTGGCATAAGGGGGCATTTTAGTTGTTCAATGGCTTTTCATGTGAGAGGGCAACGTTCTCAATTTTCTTAAGTAAAAGGTGCCATCAAGTCCCTGTGGAGGAGCCCTTGTGGTCACCCATGTCCAAACCAGGATTGTATTTGAACGGTATAAGCCTTAGGTGTCGATTTTTCTAGGTTCATGGGTTTCAAATGCTTAATCATATTATTCTAAACATGCTGAAAAATCCATGAGTGTACCAAGAGTCGAGTCAAATAAGCTTCTCTTGAATAAACAAGTTTCTAAGTGAACTCATGTGAGTGTGTGTAGTTTGTAGACCTGGACACGATCTATCTTTGGTCGAAATTTCGCCTTTCCCGGCAGATGTAGTTCAATTCAGAATCCCATCGCGAAAATAAAAGGGGAGGGGGAGAATGGGGTAAGAGTAATATCTTCCTTTTGGGCAATATTTAGAATTGTCTTAGTCTAGCACATGTCTTACTTTCTAGGTCCCTCTGGCTTTCTTCTTTTTACCACTTCTTTATTTTGGGATGGAAAGTACAGCCTGTTGTTTGGATCTGTACTGGTATAGCCGTTGTCTAGCGTATACCGTGCGTAAAGGCGTGAAAGCCTGCTAAATAGAGAGTTTAACCCGTTCACCTGGGTGTTTGGCCTCTCCTTGCCCGATTGCTAAATAGAAATAGATGCGAGTTTTTCTTCGAGAGTCTTATAATTCTATCATCAAGTACTAAACGCTGGAAATCGCAGGAAGGAAGAATAATAGTTCTTAAGTATTCAAAGCTATTCATGCATGGAATTTCTTTAGATAAAGTGCATTCCACGAACCTGGAACCTTGACTCCTTCGGCATCTACCAGGCGGTAGGCATTCCCGGAATAGGCATGGGTGATCACATGGGGTGTGGCTGTCTTGATGGCATGATTTGCTTGAGTACTAATTCCCCGATTTCAAATTTTCTTTTAATTACCTTCTTTTCAAATGCCCTTGCCACCCTTCTTTGGTAGGCCTGGGCATGGTCTGCCGCACTTAATCTTTTCTCGTCTAGTAGTTCGCTTTTGTTTTATATTTATTTTGAAAGTGTGGAAATAGATGCATACTTATGGTTTTGAAAAGGGGGACTGTGTTGGCGAATAGATACGTTTTTTTTTTGAAAGAAAATGGGGATAAAGTTTTGGAAAATGACCCTTTTTTTTTTTTTTTTTTTTAGAAGGAAAGTATGGAAATACGGTTTTATAAAACTTTTGTTTTTGAAGGAGAGTGTGGAAAACATTTTTTTGTTTTTAAAGAAGAGTGGAAATAAAGCTGGAAACAAGTATGTTCAGAGTTGGGGAATGAAAGCTGATCAGCTTGTATTTGTTTTTGGGTTTTGGTTTCTTTTTAGGAAAGCAGGTAAACAAATATGTACAGGGTGTGAAAGCGAAAGCTGGAAAACAAATATTTTGATTTTTTGATTTTTGGAAAAAAGCTGTAAACAAATATGTACAGGGTGTGAAAGCGAAAGCTGGAAAACAAATATTTTGATCTTTTGATTTTTGGAAAAAAGCTGTAAACAAATATGTACAGGGTGTGAAAGCGAAAGCTGGAAAACAAATATTTTGATCTTTTGATTTTTGAAAAAAAGCTGTAAACAAATATGTACAGGGTGTGATGAAAGCTTACCCGGGGGGATCGGTACCCGGTTCTTGGATTCGCATTGTTTCCTCGAGTCGGCTTCGCTTGGTCGGCCGGCTGATGTCCGGCGGGGGTCCCCTATTCCCGAACTCTTCTTCCCTGAGCCTTTTCAAGGGCCTTCTTTGATGGAGCAGTTCTTCGTCGGTGGAGCCTGGCTTCCAACATGCGAGCACCTCTAGCCGGATGCGCATGGCACAGACGCTCCAATTCCGGGCCCGTGTCTCGTTAAAGCGTGCTTCTCCCCATATGGATACTACTTTTCCGCGGTACGGGAAGTGAAGACATTGGTGTCGGGTGGATGAGACAGCTTCGATGCTGTTGAGCCATGTCCTCCCAACTATCAGAGGGTGGGGTGATTGTATGTTCATCACCATGCAGTTAACGATGGTGGAGGCTGGGCCGATCTTCAGTGGGAGCGTGACCAGTCCGCAAGCGTTCTTGCGTGTGCTGTCGAAGGCATAAATGTATTCGTCTGAGGGCTCCAATCTGGGAACCCGGCCTTCTAGCTTTTGGTAGGCGGAATATGTAAGAACGTTAGTTTCCGCTCCCGTGTCAATGAGAATGTGCCGGAATTCCCTTCCCCCGAGTATGGCGGTGATAGCGAGGGGTGCAGAACGTGCTCCGGCTTTTGCGACTTCATGGGGGAGGAAGGTGATCGAGTTGGGCTCCATAGGATTGCTGGGTGGATGCGGGGTCCTGGCCGTTTCTTTTGAGGGATAGTTGTTAGGGGACCCAGGTGGACTACCACTTTCATCCTCGTTTCCCGGTCGTAGGGCTAGCGTGAACATATTATGTATCGCCCAGTTGTTCTCATTCTCGTATTGGAGGCGCGCCTCTCCCTAGATTATCAGGATATGACTCAAGAAGGGCAGTCGAAGGCATTGGTGCCGGGGGGAACAAATAGCTTGAATGTTGTCTAACCATGGTCGTCCCAACATCAATGGGTACCTTGTGTCGATGTCGGCCACGAAGCAGGCTACTTCACAGATAAGAGAGCCGACGGATAACTCGAATGTTCCGGGGCCGCGGAGAGTCTTCCCGGTATGGTTGAAAGCCTGAATAGTATGGTGGGCCGGTTGGACGGGATGACGGCCTAGTCCGGGTATCTTTTGGTAAGTGGAGCACGTCATTATGTTCATTCCTGACCCTGGGTCTACAAAGATGTTGTTTAGCCACAACATTTGGAGTCGTCCGCGGATGTGTAGGGGGTAGACTCGTAGTCTGGGATCCGGGAGGTCTTGGTCAGTGAATGAAATGGTCATTGGGCGGCGGGGGCCATCGACAGTGTCGGTACTCTTGGAGGACCCGTTGACGTCCGGATGCAGATCATCCGACGTACATTCCCCTCCTTCGGGTCCTTCGCTAGCTCCTTCGGGGATCTCCTCAAATGGCTCTTCTTCTTCGTCTCCTCCCAGGTTTTCTAGTCCGCTTTCGTCAGATTCGATGTTGATGACTGCGGGAAGGGCGATAATTGCATCTTCTTCTTCGCCATAGAGTATGGCGAGGTCATGATCGTCGAGGTTCAGCTGGAAGGGCTCGCTCTGCTCTTCCTCCTCGGATTCTTCGGATAGACTGTCGTCAGTGACCTCTTCCGAACTGCTTGGTTGTGGTGATGGTTGTCTCCCTCTTCTGACCATGTTTACCATGTGGGCTCCAGATGTGAATGCTTGGTTGTGACCTGGCAATGGGTCAGAAAAAATGCCAAGTGGCTTGGAGGCTCGAGAATTGCCTTGGTTTAAGTGGCTTTTGATCATGGCTCAATCAAGGCGCCTGTCATCATTTAAATCATAGATAAAATCCTGAAAAACAATGCATTGTTCTGCGGTATGACCATATTGTTGGTGGTATTGACAGTAACGCAGTCTGCTGGCTCCGGGGAGTGGAGGTTTAGCAGCTGGGAGGGAGATACTATTTGTGTCCATCAGTACCCTAAAAATCCTAGTTAGTGTTTCTGGGAGGGGAGGGTAAGAATCTCTCTTTCCCATTCATCTTTGATCATAGGATGTTGGAGGGGAGACCTCATTATAAGTATTTGGGGAGGGCTGTCTAGGACTTAGGTTCTGATTTCTTAAGAAGCTGGAATAAAAAGGGGTCCTAGGCTGGCCTTGTCTTGAGATTACAGGGTTTTGGACCGGGGAACTTTGGATTATCGGGTTTTGTTGTGTCAGCACGGGGACGGGTACTGATCGAGTAGTGAAGTTCTGGTTGATTGGTCGAGGCGGTGCATACCCGGATGAACCGGACGTGTATTGTCTCGGAGCCATTCCTCGATCAGGAACTCGTGCTCCGTTCGGGTAGAGTGCCGATACTTGTGTAATAATCCCCTCTACCGTGGGGGTTTGTGCCTTGCGAGGCGGTTGTCCAACCCTATGGCTGATAGGTGGGGACTGGGTTTGTACTAGTGGGGCTGCACAACGGGAAATCCTGTTGTGGCGGTCAATCAGAAGCTGATACGTAGTACAGTCTCCGTACGAAAGGCTCGTACAAAGTTCTGGACTCAGGCTCTGTAACATCATGTCAATTTCTTGACATTCCGTGAGTTGCAGGCCGGTCCGGTGGACAAGCGTGCGCCACCGAGACACGTATTGTTCGAATTCCTCCCTAGGCCTCATTCTCTCTACGGTTAAATCCGAAATAGAGGGGGTCCTAATCCTCTGGTAACCGTAGCGGCCCAAGAACTTCTCGTTTACAGCTGAGAAATTCGACAAGTGATCTACAGGGAGGGTGGAGAACCATTGTAGTGCTTCTCCTTCCAATGATTTTTGGAAGAGGAAGACTAGTAGAGGTTGATTATCTAGAAACGGGCGTGCGTCTAGATAAAAGGCAGTTAAATGAATGTCTGGGTCTCCACGACCGTTATACCGGTGAAATTTGGGGATTTTGAATCCCTCCGGTAGGTGGACTGACGGGATTTGTCTCAGGTTATGTAGAGACATGTGTTTGGGGGCCGAGGGACCAGTTTCGGAGAGGATTCTCCGGATGGTATCGTTCAGCGTTTCTCCCCGGGGAGGGCTGCCTAGCGGTCCCGGGTTTGGGGTGGCCTGGTAAGGGCCTGGGGTGGAAACAGTTGGGAATATTGGATTCGCGGGGGAAAGGGGGGTGAACGAAAAGACGCTCGGGTTGACCGAGTGACTGGGTGTGAATGGGTTTTGGGAATGGCCTTAGGGGCTTCGACAGGGGTCTCTTGTCTTAGGGTTTTGACCTGGGGGTAGTCGGCGAGGTCATGAAACATGTCCTCTACGGATTGGTATCCTAGACTGGCCATCTTTTCCTCTAGATGGGTCAGGAATTGCGTGGCCTGACCCTCTTGGTGGGTTCTTTCCTCTAGTATCTCCTCCTCTAGGTGGGATTCCATGATGCGTGTGAAATGTTTTAAGGGATCGAATGCAGATATAAAGCAGTAAATAAAGCGGTTAGGATTGCGCAGCGGTGTGCGGCTTACAAAGCAAATAAAGGATTGCGCAGCTGTGTGCGGCTTACAAAGCAATAAAGGATTGCGCAGTTGTGTGCGACTTACAAAGCACCTTCTTAGAGGGTTGATGGCATTCTAGTCAAGCTTGTAAAAGGGGGCAGAAGCGAATTACCTTTTGTTGTTTTTCACGAGGGAGGTCCCACCGTGATCGCCAGATTTTGTCGTTACCGTCGGGGAGGCCTCCGAATGTGTCGAAATTGTGTGTCGGAGCGGATCCCTGCGGGGTGCGCGGTGAGCGCGTGTGTGCGTGTGTGGGGGTTCTTCGGGGATTCGGATCGGATGCGTGCCCTGGCGGGCTCGATCGGATCGTCTTCTCGGAAGGGTGAGGGGTGTGTTGGTCCTGGTTGAGGCGCCCGATAGCGTCTTAAGAGGATTCAGGGGTTTGTGTGATCGCCACCTGCTTTTTCTAAAAGCAGGAAAAGGTTGGGTTTGATTTTGGTCACCTACGTGGGGAGTTTGTGGGTCTCCGCTCTGAGACACGGATATACCGTACACAGAGGTGAAAAACAGGTATCCTATTATGCTTCTAGGGCTTGACTAAAGGAGTCTTGGGACAAAGGGGTGTGGATATGGGGTGTGGACAGAGGGGCGGTAGTCGTTTTTAGCCGTCGGCCAGGGGGCGGCTAGCTAGGGTTAGCCGTCCGGGATCTGGGTTGGTTTGGGCAGAACTTTGGTAGGAAATAGGTTTGGTTCTGGGCAGAGGCTAAGCTAGGTTTAGCCCGGGTTTCTTGAGGGTGGGATGAGAGGGTATTTTATGTAGGGAATGGGTGTTTCTCTCACAAAAGGGACTCTCTCTCTCTCTCTCTTGGGATTTCTAGTGGTGGATTGGTGATTTGTGGGTTTCTTGGTGATTGAAGATGAATTGGGCATGTTGTATTTGGGCTTGGGACCCCTCTATTTATAGTAAAAGAGAGGCAGGGAAATATCCCGAGGGTAATGGAGTGGGTGGTTTCGATTGGACCTCTCATTAATTCTCTGGTTCTTCTGTCAGAGACCAGGTGAAGGGCGGCTAGCCGCCCCTATCATGACCTGCCAAACGTCCCATCTCTGACAAGCGGTGGCTTGGGTCGGCTACTTGGTTTGATCCGGCCAAGAGAGGGCGGCTAAAGGTCATGACCCGCCACAATGATCAGCATTTAATATTGCTTTATGTCCCATCCAGGGGACTGATCCAAAGTCGGCCAGGGGGCGGCTAGTGTAAACTAGCTGCCCAGTAAGGGGCGGCTAGTTAGGGCTAGCCGCCCCTTTCCACGGACTCAGGTATTTTTAGGTTTTTCTTAGGTGGGGTGGTTTGGGGCCAGGGTTTGGGGTTTCCAGTTTAGGTTTAGGTTTTTAGGGTTTGGGTTTAGATCTGGGGCTAGGGTTAGGGTTTAGGTTTAGGTCAGGGCTAGGGTTAGGTTTTGGGTTTGGGTTTAGGTCTGGGGCTAGGGTTAGGGTTTAGGTCTAGGTCAAGGCTAGGGTTTAGGGTTTCTGGTTCTCTGAATCTTTGGTTCCCTATTAGATATCCAAATGTGGGTCATTTCCGTGTGTTACTTGAAGTATTTTCTGTCTCTCTGGACGGTCAAAATTGGGGTATCTACAATCTCGAGCATACCAATGCGTCAATCCTACACCCCTTTAGTACACAAACAGAAGTTAAGATGATGCATGAGGAAAACTATTGGAAAGAGGAGAAGAAGGGCCATACTAGGTTCACTCACACATACTCACAAATGGGTGGTGTGCACACATACACAACACATAACACTTGAGTATGTGCTTCTCTCCCTCATCTTCTTCAATTCCATGCACACACAACAACAACACAAGACAATGAAGCTTTCACTCATTCCAACAGCCACAAGAGACATGGCTGAACCCAACCAAGGAGATAGGGAGGTCCATTCGCGGCTCCGGCATGCCCGCACGCCGCAGCTCCACCGCCATCACTATCGACCTCCGCACCTCCCTTCAAACAACATACCTTTAATAACATCGGAAGAGGAGACTTCATCCCCACCTCCACTCTCTCCTCTTCATTTTCACACAAGAAGAGCTGGTCGAGAGAGAGGGTCGAGAGTGAGAGAGACGAGAGACATTTGGGCTCTTAAATAGCCAAAAGAGGAGTCAAACGACCAAATTGTCCATGACCTGTAATTCTGGATGGGCTTCACTAGAATAGCCATACCTTCCTCAATAAAGCCATTAGAAAGCCAAGCAGATTATCTACAACTTTCATGTTTATACCCAGATCAAATAACCTCTCCAGCTATTTAGCAATCTAGGCTAAACATCTTACAGGGCTGCTGCCACGATTTCACATCTTTAGGGTAAAATCGGAAAAATGCCCATAACTTTTGATACACGAATCCAGTTCATCCAATTCTACTGCATCTCATAATAATATCGGATTTTTACCTCATCATCTTGGATTTTAACAAAATCAAATCCGAATACCAATCAAAACTGCATAATTCCAAAAACGTTATTAGAATTAAATGAAAATTTTATGGGCAGTACAAAACAGTACCAGGCCCCGTAATATGCAGTTAGAATTTCAATCAGAGTCTTCAAACCCCAGCAGATAACTAAAAACCAAAATTTTAGCGACTCCGATCGAAATTAGGACTCTAAATAACACAGGCCTAACAAGTATAACTACATAAAAACACAAGGAATAACCTAGAAATGTCAAAGACTTAGACATGCACGCATACGGGCGAGCACGCATGCGAGCACGCACAAACACGCGCATGTCCGAGTGTCCCGACACCTACTCGAGCCCCTGGGCAGCCACACTCATGGCCCCCGCAAGCATACGCACGCCCATGCACGTGCGCACACACCCCCACGCCTGATGGCGCACTGACCCGTGCCCAGACGCGCGCCCGCGCACCCAGACGCGAAGCCTGCGCATGCTCGCGCGCGCCCTCGCGCACACAGTGCTCTGCCTGCCCCCCCCCCCCACGCGCGTACGTGCTTGCGCGACCACGTGCACGCGCGTGCCTGCGAGGCATGCATGGGCCCTCCTGCACGCCCGCCTGCGCTCGCAAGCGCGGGGACAGTCCCGTGCGCGCGCCCAGCTCTCTAACACCCCTCCCCAACCCCCCTCACACACCCTAACACATTCATCTAGCATGCATGACTTCCCAACAACCCCTAAAACATGAAAAACAATGTAATGGGAGGAGAGCTTACCAAGTGAGGGGGGAGGAAAGGGAAGGTTCGGGGGCTTCTCGTGCACCACCGGCTACCACAACCACCACCACCACCACCACCACAACCCCTCAAGCTCCTCGTCAGCCTTCTAAATGGCTGAAAATAGGGGGGGGAAGCTTTAGAGAAGAGAAGGAGAGGAAGAATCAACAACAAAAACAACATACATACACACACACACCTTCTATGGCTCCTTCAACACTTCTTCTTCCTTGTTTTCCTTCAAAAATAGCACAAAAAGGGGAGCTAAAGAGAGGGTGAAAGAGGGTTACGTGGAGGGAGAGAGAGGAGAGAAAGTGAGAGTAAAAACTCACTTTTGGGGGGTAATTGGAAGGGAAAAAGGGGAGGATAAGTTTAATCTAATCTCACCCACTTACAAAGAAAATAATCAAGGTTTTTTTAACACTTAAGATTGAGGGGGGTGAGTACCTAGGGTCACTATAGACACCAAATATCCCAACACTATTCCTCCCATAAAACCAGTAATGACTGAAACCCGGATACGGTTCAGAACTGCATAATTTTTAAAATGTTACCAGAATTTGATGAAATTTTTTATGGGTAGTACAGAATAATACCAGGACCCATACTATGCAGTTAGACTTCCAATTGGAGTACTCAAGCTCACGCAGTTGGCTAAAAGCTAAAATTTTAGCAGTTCCAATCGCAAAAAGAAAAATTGAAAAATGGCTAGAAATGACCCATAGGTGGCCAATAGGCTAAAAAGTGACACATATCTAACAAGGCCGGTCCGGTGGACAAGTGTGCGTCACCGAGACATGTATTGTTCAAATTCCTCCCTAGGCCTCATTCTCTCTACGGTTAAATCTGAAACAGAGGGGTTCTAATCCTCTGGTATCCGTAGTGGCCTAAGAACTTCTCGCTTACAGCCGAGAAGTTCGACAAGTGATCTACATGGAGGGTGGAGAACCATTGCAATGCTTCTCCTTCCAATGATTTCTGGAAGAGGAAGACTAGTAGAGGTTGATTATCTACAAACAGGTCGGGCGTCTAGATAAAAGGTAGTTAGATGAATGTTTGGGTCTCCACGACTGTTATACCGATGGAATTGAGGGATTTTGAATCCCTCTGGCAAGTGGACTGATGGGATTTGTCTCAGGTTATGTAGAAACATGTGCTTGGGGGATGAGGGACTAGTCTCGGAGAGGATTCTCTGGATGGTTTCATCTAGCATTTCTCCCTTGCGAGGGATGCCTAGCGGTCCCGTGTTTTGGGTGACTTGGTAAGGGCCTGGGGTACAAATGGTTGGGAATATTGGATCCGCGGTAGAAAGGGGGGCGAATGAAAAGATGCTCTGATTGACCGAGCGACTGGGTGTGGACGGGGTTTTGGGAGTAGCCTGGGGGTTTTGACAGGGGTCCCCTATCTCAAGGTCTTGGTATGACGGTAGTCAGCCAGGTCATGAAACATATCCTCTACCATTGGTACCCTAGACTTGCTATCTTTTCCTCTAGACGGGTCAGGAGTTGCGTGGCCTGACCCTCTTGGGTGATTCTCTCCTCTAGTATCTCCTCCTCTAGATAGGATTCCATGATGAGTGTGGAACGATTTAAGGGAATAGATGCAGATATAAAGCAGTAAAGGATTGCGCAACTGTGTGCTGCTTACGAAAACAGTAAAGGATTGTGCAGCGGTGTGCGACTTACAAAGCAGAAAAGGATTGCACAGCGGTGTGCGGCTTACAAAGCAGTAAAGGATTGTGCAGCGGTGTGCGGCTTACAAAGCAGTAAATGATGTTGTGATGCAAAATAGAGGAGGATCTGATTCGAGAGGTGGGAAACTCTAACCTTCCTAGAGGATTGATAGCATTCTAGTCAAGCTCGTAAAATAGAGGTAGAAGAGGATTACCTTTTGTTGTTTTTCTCACGAGGGATGTCCCACCGTGATTGCCAGATTTGTCGGAGTTGAAAAATCCATGTGTGTGTGGGTTCTTCGGGGATTCAGATCCAGTGCGCGCCTTGGCAGGCTCGATCGGATCATCTCTTGGAAGGGTGGTGGGGTCTCGTTCCTGGTTGAGCCGTCCGACAGCGGCTTAAGAGGATTTCGGTGTGTGTGTGATCACCACCTGTTTTTTCGAAAAGTAGAAAAAGTTGGGTTGGATTTGATCACCTTGGGGGGGGTTGTGGGATCTCCGCTCCGAGACACGGATATACCGTACACAGAGGTGAAAAATAGGTAATCCTATTCTGCTTTGGGGGTTCGACTAAAGGAGTCTTGGGTCAAGTGGGGTGTAGGTAAGGGGCGGCTAATGTGTTTGAGCCATCAGGTATGGGCGGCTAATTAGGGTTAGCCGTCCAGGGCCTAAATGAAGTTGAGCAGAACCTGGGTAGGAAATGGGGTTGATTTTTGGCAGAGGTTAAGCTGGGTTTAACTTGGGTTTTGGAGGGTGGATTGAGAGGGTGATTTTGTGTAGGGAATAGATTTTTCTCTCACAAATGGGACTCCTCTCTAGGGATTTCAAGTAGTGGGTGTGCGAATTGGGATTTGTGTGAATTTCTAGATTGGGGATTATGTTGATGCTGTAGAAAGGCTTGGGACCTCCTCTATTTATAGTAAAAAGAGGCAGGTGAATATCCAGGGGTAATAGAGTGGCTTGGTTAATAGTGTGTTTGATTAGACCCTTCATTAATTCTCTGGTTCTTCTGTTTGAGACTAGGTGAAGGGCGGTTAGTTGAAACTAGCTGCCCAAGATGGGCAGCTAGTTTCTGGTAGCCGCCCCCATCATGACCTGCCAAACGTCCCATCTCTGACAAGCGGTAGCTCGGGTCGGTTACTTGGATTGAACTGGCCAAGACGGGGAGGCTAAAGATCACAACCCGACGCAATGATCAGCATTTAATGCTGCTTTATGTCCCATTCAGGGAAGCGGTTTGGGGTCGGTCAGGGGGGCGACTAGTGGAAACTAGCCGCCTGGTATGGGGTGGCTAGTTAGGGTCAGCCGCCCCTTTCCAGAATTTAGGTTTCTAGGGTTTGGACCAGGGTTTAGGGTTTTCAGGGTTTCGACTAGGGTTTAAGGTTTCTAGGGTTTGAACAAATGTTTAGGGTTTCTAGGGTTTCTAGGGTTTGGACCAGGGTATAGGGTTTTTCGGTTGGGCACGGTTAGACCCACTACCTAACTTAATTTCCCCACTACCCCAAATTATGAAAATGCCATTATTTTTTTTTTGGAATCCCTTTCCCACTACCCAGTTCGACAGCGTTCAGTTGAAGTGTTCTTCACTAGGACGACAGAGGTCCGTCGAACTGTCTGAATAAGTGTCGATAGAGGTCCAGTCGAAGTGTGTTTCACTAGGACGACAGAGATCCGTCGATCTATCTGAGCAAATGTCGACATGGATGTGTCGAACCCTTCAAAACAACAACTTTCTTGTAAGAACCAATCACTTATACAATCATTTAAGTCCTTATGAAAAACAAAAATGTCATTTAAGTTATTTAAGTATTTTTGAAAATCATTCACATATATATTTATTTAAATATAAGAAACAAAAATATCAAACAAAGAGTTATTTGTACCAAATAAATAGTAAACATTTCATATAGAAAAAAAACATTATTTTCTTTTCTAAACAATTGGAATCTGTTTAGAAAAGATTACACTTGTTTAGAAAAGAAAATAATATTTTTTGTCTATATAAAATGTTTACTGTTTATTTGATCAAAATAACTATTTGTTTGATATTTTTGTTTCTTATACTTATATATTTATATATATATATACATATATATATGAATGATTTTCAAAGAGATCTAAATAACTTAAATGACATTTTTATTTTTCATAAGGACTTAAATGATTGTATAAGTGATTGATTCTTATAAGAAAGTTGTTGTTTTGAAGGGTTCGACACATCCATGTCGGCACTTGCTCAAACAGATCGACGGGTCTCTGTCGTCCTAGTGAAACACACTTCGACTGGGCCTCTGTCGACACTTATTCAGACAGTTCGACAGACCTCTGTCGTCCCAGTGAAGAACACTTCGACTGAACGCTGTCGAACTGGGTAGTGGGAAAGGAAGACGAAAAAATTTAAAAAATAATGGCATTTTCGTAATTTTAGGTGGTGGGAAATGGTAACTCGGGTAGTGGGAATAGCTTTTCCCTTTTCGGTTTTGGACCAGGGTTTAGGGTTTCCGGTTTTCTGAGATTTGTTTTCTATTTGATGCCCAATTGTGGGTCATTTTCAGGTGTTACTTGAAGTATTTTCATCTTTCTGGACAGTCAAAATTGGGGTATCTACACACCTGCTTTCTCGAAAAGCAGGAAAAGATGAGGGTGGATTTGATCGGCTTCGTGGGAGAGTTTGTGGTGTCTCTGCTATGAGATACGTATATTCCATACACAGAGGTGAAAAACAGGTAATCCTAGTTTGCTTCGTGGCTTGGCTAAAGGATTCTTGAGACAAATGGGTGCTGGTGGGGGCGAATACTAGATTCTAACCGTCGGGTAGTGGGCGGCTAGTTAGGGTTAGCCGTCTAGGGCCTGGGTGAATTTGGGCAGAACTTGGCTAGGGAATGGGATTGTTTTGGCAGAGGTTAAGCTGGGTTTAACCTAAGTTTTGGAGGGTGGATTGAGAGGGTGATTTTGTTTAGGGAATGGGTTTTTCTCTCACAAATGGGACTCCCTCTTTCCCTCTTGGGATTTCAAGTAGTGGGTGTGGGAATTGGAATTGAAGGTTGGGAATTATCAAGGTGTGTGAATATGTTAGAAAGGCTTGGGACCTCCTCTATTTATAGTAAAAGAGAGGCAAGGGAATATCCAGGGAGTAATAGAATGACTTGGTTAATAGTGTGCTTGATTAGACCTCCCATTAATTCTCTGTTTTTCTGTAAGAGACCAGGTGAAGGGCGGCTAGTTACTAGCCGCCCAAGATGGGGCGGCTACTTCCTGGTAGTCGCCCCCATCATGACCTGCCAAACATTCGATCTTTGAAAAGCGGTGGTGGGAGTCAGTTATTGGGTTGAAATGGCCAAGATGGGGCGGCTAAATGTCACAACCCGCCGCAATGATCAACATTTAATGCTGCTTTATGTCCCATCCAGGGAAGCGGTTTAGGGTCGGCTAGGGGGGCGGTTAGTGAAAACTAGCCACCTGGTATGGGGCGGCTAGTTAGGGTTGGCCGCCCCTTTCCAGGATTTTAGGTTTCTCGGGTTTGGATCAGGGTTTAGGGTTTTCAATTTTCTGAGGTTTACTTTTCTATTTGATGCCCAAATGTGGGTTATTTCCAGGTATTATTTGAAGTATTTTCATCTTTCTGGATTGGTCAAAATGGGGGTATTTACAATTGTCCCTCATCAGACGGAGTGTTTGCGCGAAGCAGGAAAGACTTCGACTGATGATAAGGAAAGAGACCCCTATTTTGGCTGACCCGGCCTTCAAGAAGTTAAGACAACATGAATAATACTATTCAGGGAGTTGATTTAGACGGTCAGAGGCTAGGTCTTGACTAGAATTTTCAACCGAAAGGATAATCCAGGTGGAAGGCGGGAAAAGTAAATGGTGAGTGATCCAACCTGTGGTCGGGGTTCTTAGCTATCGTGCACGGAGCAGCCTAGCGTTAGTTTCCTCGTGCCTAATGTCCCCGTGCTTGGGAAAACTCAGCATGGAGGGGATATAGCCGAAAGAAAGCAAATAAAGAGTTGAATTGGTGAATTGGATCATCCGAAGGATAAAAACTTTATAAAGTAGTGCTTCAAAATAAACCAATACATGGCTGTTTGGTTTTAGAAAACTTGAATTTAGGGTTTGGAAAGAAGTTGGAAATGGGTCTTAAGTGGAAGTTGGAAAACAGGGTGGGGCGGCTAGTTGAAACTAGCTGCCCGAGAGGGGGCGGTTACTCGTGGGTAGCCGTCCCATAACTGGGTCCCTTGTAACCGAAAAGACCCTCTCTCTCCCCGTGCGTTTTAAAACGGTACCTCTCCCTCCTTTACTTCTTCTTCTTTGTTTTAAACCGAAAAAAAACTTTGATTTCTCCTTCTCTCCTTTCATTTCGACCTAAGATCCGTCCTTCTCTCTTCATTTCGAAACCCTAGGTTTGGGTTCTCCGTTTTCTTTTCAATCCGAGGAAGATGACAAGGTCGAAGGTGATTGCTTCAAGGGAAAAACGACCATGGGTGGCTCGTGGAGAGCGTAGCCCGAGCTCTTCATCATCGGAGAGCGAGAGGGCGGAGGTGGAGGTCGTGGGGGAGGCTATGGGTGTGGTGGAGGTGTCGTCGGTGGGCACCGGTGTGGATAAGGGTACGGGCACGCCTTTGGGGGCTGTCTCAGAGATTGGGACTGGCTCTACTGATGGGGTGATTGGGTACACGTGTAAAAGGAAGCATGGGGATCGATCAGTGGTGGTCGAAGAGGTAGTTTTGGAGGTTGGGGGACCGGCTGCGGGGGAGTTACTGAGGATGTGAGGGCATCGTTGGATGCCATTGTTGGGATATTGGATAGGGAGGCCACAGAGGCCCGGGCTGAGGAGGAGGAAAGAAGGGCTATAGGTGTGCTTGAGTGGATGACCTCTGGTGTGGTGGGCATGGAGGAGGTTGGGGGTGTCGGGGTTGAGGCCGAGGAGGCCGAGGGTGTAGATATGGGAGCCCTGGAGGCCGGGGTTAGCGTCGAGGCTGAGGCTGAGGAGGCCGTGTTCGAGGAGGATGAGGAGAGGGGCCGAGGCGGACGCTCCTGGGTCCACACGGAACGTGGTATTCTTCTGACCCTTCTGCTCTAGCCTTTTTATTTATATATATGTTTTGTTCCTCTAAATATTTGTGATATAAATAGGTAGTTGTATAGTATTTATACGTATGTGTTTATAGGCATGCTTGTATGTATAAGTTAATCACGGTGGGATAGTAAACTTGCAAATATGGGTTTGGGTTGGAAAAGAAAAAGGGGACAATTTTCATATGCATCCATGTTTGTTATGTAAATAAAGGAAGGGAAATGACACAGTTTAGCATGCTTGCATGTGATGGTTTTGTATGCATATATATATTTTTTTTGGAATATATATTTTCATATGTATTTAATCATGGTGGAGTAAGAGAGAGTATGTGCATGCAATTTACGAGTCTAAGTTCCTTCACATGCTTGGGTGGGTTCGTGAATAGGTGTATAATCATGCTAGATGGGAAAATCGAGAAGGCATGCAAGTAATGACCATAGTGGAATAAGAGGGTAGAATTGGTGGTCATATGAAAAGTGTTTTGCGAATAACGGAAGGTGGGCCCACGTGTGAAGTCTTCTATTTTCATGCTTTTGTTTTGATTTAGCATATGAAAGCTTATCTTGCTAAGCATGGTTTCTAAATGAATTTGTAGACTTGGATTCTTACCTCTCGGCTGTTTTTAAACTAACCCACGTTCCTTTCGTTTTATTTGTAGCGATCGAACCGCATTCGGGCTCTATGGCATGGAACGAAGAGGTGGTACGCTGCCTTGGGTCAGGGGGAGAGGAGTTTGGTGGATGGGGTGGGCTTCCATGCCTTCTTCTTGATTGAGCCATTCCACGTTCACCGGCCCTACGTGGAGGCTTTGGTGGAGAGGTGGGATCCGGAGAGTTGTACCTTCATTCTCCAACCGGTGCCGTCATGCTGACCCTCGAGGATGTTCATCGGATTACCGGTCTTCCAGTTTCATGGGAGGCGGTGATTGCGGCCACCCTTGCTGATTACAAGGCGTTCTTCCAAGAGTTGACCGGGAAGTGGGACTACATGGAGCGTGTTAGGACGCTGAATCAGATCCCCCTTGGACAATTGTCAAGGCAGTACGGCCTCGGCTCCTTCACGCAACGTCAGAAGGGTGAAGCTGCAACTAGCTTCGAGAGGAGACGGGTGATGATCGAGTTGAGAGAGGCGGTCGCGTGCCCACAGAGGGCACGGAGGGTGCTGAGGGCATTCTTTCTTTACTTCTTCGGCCGGGTCCTCTTCTCGACGGCCTCTGACAAGGTCTCCTATCACTCTCTGTTGCTGATGAGGGATTTGGAGGGCATGGGGCGCTATGCTTGGGGAGCCGCGATGCTCGTCCACCTCTTTGCGGAGCTCTCGAAGAAGGTGAAGTGGGCTGGGGGCAAGTAGAGGGTGATTTTTTTTTGTTTGACTTTGGCGCTATGCTTGGGGAGCCGCGATGCTCGTCCACCTCTTAAGTGGAAGTTTTTTTTGTTTTGATTTAGCATAGAAATTTTGATAATTTCTATCATGTTCCGCAGGTCTTCGGGTATGAGCTTTTTGCAATCGACTGCCCGACTTCGGTACCGTTTAATCGTGCTCTCCCTTGGGCTATGAGGTGGACGGCTCGGGGATCTTTGCGCTTGCACTGCCTCGCTCAGTTCCGGGAGGCCTTCCATGTCTTGACAGAGAAAGAGGTATACATTTTCTTCTAGTTTCCTTGGCTTGTATTTGATTTTGTTTTGACTAAGCACTCTTCCTATTCTTCTGGTGTTTTGTAGATAATTTGGAGGCCCTATGCGGAGGAGGAGGTCCCCGAGGAGTTGTCGTGGGACATCTAACTGATCTACTTCAATGAGGTCGTGTTTCATGCGATTAACCGGGTCATCCACCAGCTTGGGTATCATCAATGGGTGCCCACTCCTTTGTCGAAGTGTCCCTCAATCTCTATGGCTGGGATTCCTTGAGATACGAACCTCCCGAGGAACTACGCAATGTATGTGGCGGGATGGACGAGCCGGAATACCTTGGTGGAGCGTCGTCCCAAGGTGACTTCAATCGCCGACTACCTGGCTTGGTATCGTCAGGAGTACACGGACATCCTAGGGACGATGGAGGAGGAGATCCCGGATGCCTACGTAAGTTAGAAACCCTTTTTCTCTTTCTCGTTCTCCTCTCGTTTGAATATTTTTTGAGTGGTGTCGCTTTTGTAGGTTGAGTTGAATGAGCTGGAGAAGAAGCTCAAGACCTCCAATGAACATCTCCAAGCGCGGACCAGGCAAATAGAAGTGTTGAGGGCGCAAAGGAGACGCTTGCACGGCTATGTTTGGGTCCTTGAGGCTCAGGTGGATGCTCTGTCTAGAGCGAGAGCCGATGGCGCTTCTTCTTCTTCTGCCCCTCCTCCGACCACCGCTTCTGATCGAGACCTTGGGCTAAGGGACGAGCTAGATGTGGCTCGGACTGAGCTCTTGGCCGTTCGGATAGAGCTTGACTAGGTCAGGGAAAGGGCCGCGAGGGCCAAGGTGAGGTGGACCAGTTGAGGTCTGAGAGAGACTCGAGGGATGAGGAGATGGACCAGCTGCGGTCCGAAGTAGTAACAAGAGAAGGGTAGTCGGCTACTATTGCCTGATTGCGGGATATTCTTCATGCCCGTGTGGTGGAGTTGGAGTCACTGGGTGGAATGCCTGGTGGGTTGATGGGAGACCTAGTCCGTTCTCTTCAGGAGGCCGGGGACAGGGACCGAGAGGCACTCAATGTATCGGAGGCTAGGGCACGGGAGTTGGAGGAGAGATTGAGGGTGGCAGAGGATCGGGCCAGAGGGACAGAGACTCGCCTTCGATAGAGATTGGAGAGAAGGGACAGAGATATGCAGCAGGCCCTTCTCTGGGAGGCGACTATGAGGGAGAAACTGGTTGGAGGGGGTTCTATGACCGAGGCGGATCTCGACCTTCTTCCGCTCGAGCCTGACCACTCAGTTTCTATTTCGTTGGCTACTGGACCCACCTTTAGTCATGCCTTTCGTCCTTCCGCAACCCAAAGTCATCGGAGATACTCTAGGGTCACCTCTTCTGTCCGAGAGACTTCAGTTGTCCAAGATGCTCCGGAGGTTCATTCTTCTCACCAGCCGCTACTTCCTTCTCAGCCGAGCCAGGATGTGCCTCCTACTCAGCCTCCCGTGAACGATGACCATGCTCCAAGGTATATTCCCTTGTGTCTCGGTTTGGATAGGAGAATAGTATATATGTGAGGAATTCATGCTTTTCTTCTTTTGTTTCGACTTAGGTGATATTTCGATGATGCTCAGCTCGAGACTTTCAGATTCGAAGCTTTTAGCAGATCCCTACCTATCTAATTTTCTTTTTAGTTTAACTAGGCTTACCTTTCATATTTATGAACAATTTCCTCCTTCTCTTTTGGTGTATAAACAAAAATGGGTGCTTTTAATTTAGTTTTATTTTTAATTCGTTCGTGTATGTGGAATGGTTTCATAAGGTCTTAGGGGTGGATGAAATGGATCAATGAGTGTACGGTTTATTGTATGATTTTGGATTTGGTGGTTGTTCGATTTGTACTTATGCAAGTTTTATGCATGAATATATGTATGAAATGCGTGTGCACAGGTTTCGGGAGAGAATGTCTTTCATAGGTATCAAAAGGAGTCGAAGAGTTGAAAAGAAGGGGATTGACAGCAGGTTTTTTGGGCAGAGGCAGGGGGTGGCTAGTTTTGTTTAGCCGCCCATTGTCTGGGACATTTTACCTGAAAAAGAAGGGGGGCAGGGGCGGCTAGTGCATTCTAGCTGTTTGGTGAGGGGCGGCTAGTCGAGTTTAGACGCCCCCTGCCTGGGGCAATTTTTGGTTCTGCTACTTCTGCCTGCTGCTGCTAAAAGTCTTTACGGGTGTTTTAACCTTCAAGACCTATAAAAAAATCCTTTCCATGGACCAAGTGTTAAATCCGTCCAGATTGCGCCCCTGCACTGACTTACGAGCCCTTCTTGTTTGAATTGTCAAGTGCTACAATCCATCTTAAGGTAAATGAAAAAGTAATGCGAGAAAGTAAAGTGCGAGAAATCCTGCTTTAGTACCCAAGGGTGGGATTCCAAGTGCGAGAGTGAAGAAAAATCTTAAGTATGTGTGAGAGGGGCTATTTCTTCTCAAGCATGTGTGGAAGGGTATGAAATACGTGTAATAGCGGCAATTTTAGCTTTGTACGGGGAGCTAACTATAATGTTTTAAGAAAGTTGAATGCCTAATTGTTTTGGAAAAGAAAAATGCAAGCTCATGCGTAAGTGTAAATGACATAAGGGAGCATTTTAATTTTTCAATCATTCTTTTTATGTGAGAGGGCAATGTTTTCAATCCTCCTAAGTAGAAAATACCATTAAGTCCCTATAGAGGGACCCTTGTGGTCACTTATGTCCAAACAAGGATTGTATTTGAAAGGTATAAGCTTTGGGTGTCGATTTCTTTAGTTCTAGGTTCTCAAGTACTTGATTACATTATTCTAAGCATGCTGAAAAGTCCATGAATGTACCTGGAATCAAGTCAAATAGGCTTCCTTTGGATGGGCAGATATTTAAATAAACTCATGTAAGTGTGTGCAGCTGTAATCATAGAAAAGGTCCACTTTTGGTTGAAATTTCGCATTTCCTAGCAGACATATTTCAATTTCAAAACCCTATTGCGAAAATAAAAGGTGAAGGGGGAATGGGGTATGAGAAATATCTTCCGTTTGAGCAATATTTAGAATTATCTCAGTCTAGCATGTGTCTTACTTTCTAGGTCCCTCTGGCTTTCTTCTTTTTACCACTTCTTTATTTTGGGTGGAAAGTACAATTCGATTGTTCGGATCTATACTAGTATAGCCATTGTTTAGCATATACTGTGCATAAAGGCGTGAAAGCCTGCTAAAGTAGAGAGTTTAACCCATTCACTTGGGTGTTATTTTATTTTGTTGGCCTCTCATTGCCTGATTTTTTTTATTTGAGGGGGGCTCCTCTGTTTTTCACCCCGATTCTTTTCATGCTTCCTCTCTAGAAGTGTTTGTATAGTGCTAGAGCCAGTTTTGGGACATATGCTAGGTCTAGGTAACTCCTTATCATGACCTTGGGTTAATACGAGTAGTGGCGGAAATAAGGGAGGGATGCTTTGGGGTTTAAAATTGTCTCAGTCTTCGGGGTAGGAAATTTCTCTTCTATCAAGTGAACCGATTCTTAAGTCATACGTGTGTGAAGGAAGTGGCATGATTGGCAGATATGAGTTTAAATTACTACAAGTTTATCTTTGGGAGTCTTATATTTCTATCATCAAGTGCTAAACGTTGGAAATTGCAGGAAGGAAGAATAATATTTCTCAAGTATTGAAATTTTTACGCATGAAATTTCTTCAGATAAAATGCATTCCATGAACCTGAAACCTCGACTCCCTCGGTGTCTACCAAGTGGTAGGCATTCCCGGAGTAGGCATGGGTGATCACATAGGGTCCTTCCCATGTGGGCTGCAGCTTTCCTCTTGGGTGGGGCTGCCTTGATGGCATGATCTGCTTAAGTACTAACTCCCCTATCTTGAACCTTCTTTCTATTACTTTCTTTTCAAATGCCCTTGCCACCCTTCTTTGGTAGGCCTAGGCGTGGTCTGCCGCTCTTAATCTTTTCTTGTCTAATAGTTCGTTGTGTAGTAATAGTGCCTCCCTTCTTTCTCCGATTTGTAGGTCTTCTTCTAATACTAGTCTTAAGGATGGAATGAGAATTTCGTAGGGTACTACTGCTTCTACCCCAAATGTAAGTGAATAGGGAGTTTGGCCAATGGTTGTTCTGATGGAGGTTCGGTATGCCCAGAGGGTGTCTACCAATTTATCAGGCCAGTAGTAGCTTTGTGAGTTTCTACTATTTTTTTATGATCCTGAGCAAGGTTTTATTGGTAGCTTCTACTTGTCCATTTCCCTGGGGATATTATGCCGTGGAATGATGAAGCTCTATGTGATGTTTATTTTACAAGTCTCGAAACTCTTGGGAGACGAATTGGGGGCCATTATCTGTTATGATCATTTTGAGGGTGCCGAACCGTGCAAGAATATGAGTGCGGACGAAGCGGGCTAGGGTGGAGCTTTTGATAAGTACATAGGATTCGACTTCAGCCCATTTGGTAAAGTACTTTGTGGCGGTGAGAATAAAAGCTTTTTGAGTGGTGTTTTCTATAGTGTCCCAGAGTGGTCCTATTATATCTAGCGCCCACATAGAAAAGAGCCATGGTGAAGTCATGGGGTGTAAGGAAGATGCTGGCGCATGTATTTTGTTGGCATGGGTTTGACATCGAATACAGCGCCGAACGTATTTGTTGCAGTCTCCTTCGAGTGTGGGCCAGTAGTAGCCCATCCTTAGCACCTTCATTGCCAGCATTTGAGCATTGACGTATCCTTCGCATAACCCGGAGTGAGCTTCTTCTACTATGGTATATGCTTCTTCTTCGTCCAGGCATCTGAGTAGTTCTCCGTTGAAGGATGCTCGAAAAAGTATTCCTCCCCGGAGGCAATATTTGGATGCTATCCTTTTAACTATTTTTTGGTCATTGCTAGTGGCGTATCCTGGGAATGAACCATCTTGGAGATATTTTTTTATGTCAAAGTACCACCGGTTTCCGTCGTCCATATCTTCCAAATCTAGAGCTAGGATTTTGGTGGCACTAGTGATTCTGTCTGCTTGGTTTTGTTGTCTCAAGAGGTTTCGAGTTCCACAGTCTCGAAGCTCAGTGGCAAGTGTTTCTAATTTCTGGATAGTGACTGTTTCAGATGACCTAGATATGGGGAAGGTAGGTGATAAGCTAATGAGGCTAGAGAATCTGCAAGAATGTTGCCTGTCCGAGGTATAAAAATGTGAGTGACTTTATGAAATTGTTTTAACATGATTATGGCTAGTTCTCTATATGGCTTTAGTTTGGGGTCTCTAGTCTGGTATTTCTTCAGAGTTTGGCGGATCACTAAGAGGGAGTCCCCAATGCTGTTGAGATTTTTTACTCCTAGGGCCAGAGCTGTCTTCAAACCTGCTATCAGGGCTTCATATTCAGCGATATTGTTGGTGGCGTTGAACATAAGCTGGAATGCTGTGGGATAATGACGCCCTCGAGGAGATTAATGCTATCCCTATTCCCCTCCCTTGTTGATTGACTGCTTCATCGAAGTATAGCGTCCAAGTCTTCCTATCTTTTTCTTCGATAAGCGCAAATATTTCTTCGTCCGGGAAGTCAGTTTCACTGGTTCGTAATCAGGGAGAGGGAGTTGAGCGAGGTGGTCAGCGATAGCTTGGCCTTTGACGGATTTTTGAGTAGTGTACGTGATGTCAAACTCATTTAACTGTACTTGCCATCGGGCCAACCGACCAGTTAATATAGCTTTCTCGAATAGGAACCTTACTGGGTCTATTTTCGCAAAGTACTTGACTTTGTGGGCAAGAAAGTAATGGCGCAATTATTGGGAAGCCCACACTAATGCTAAGCAAGTTTTTTCTGTGGGAGGGTAGACTTTCTCATACTCAACTAGTGTTTTACTTAGGTATTAGATAGCCCTTTCCTTCCTTCCTACATCATCGTGTTGCGCAAGTACGACACCGATGGCCTCCTTGGTTCCAGCTATATAGAGAAACAGAGCCGTCCAGGTACCGGTGCTGAGAGGACTGGGGGATTAAGAAGGTATTTCTTTAAGCTATCGAAGGCCTTTTGGCATTCGCTATCCGAGTTAAACTTAACTCCTCCTTTTAACAGTTTGTAAAAGGGGTGACATCTTTCGGCATGCTGTGAGATAAATCTTTTGATAAACTGCAGCCGTCCGATGAGTCCTCTCAATTCCTTCAGGTTCTTGGGTGGGGCATTTGGCCGATGGCTTTTGCCTTGGTTGGATCTACTTCGATTCCCCTTTTGCTCACCATGAATCCCAAGAGTTTTCTCGAAGAGACACCGAAGCGACACTTCTTTGGATTCATTTTAAGCGAAAATTCTCTGCATTTCTGCAATACTTGCTTGAGTGTATCTGCGTGCCCTATTCGAGTCCTAGACTTAACTAGGATGTCATCCACATAAACTTCTACTAGCTTGTGAATCATATCGGGAGATATTGAAGTCATAGCTTTTTGGTATGTTGCACCAGCATTTTTAAGTCCGAAAGGCATTACTATATAGTAGTAAGTCCCTCAGGGTGCGGTAAAGCAATTCTTTTCCTGGTCTTTTTCTACCAATCTAATTTGACTGTATCCGGAAAAGCCATCCATGAAAGAAAGCATCTCATAGCTTGCCATGTTATCAACGAGGAGATCAAAATGTGAGAGTGGGAAGTCATCTTTTGGCACGGTGGATTGAGGTCCCTGAAGTCGATGCATACCCGGATCTTTCCATCTTTCTTGGATATCGGAACAATAATAGCTACCCATTTTGGATACAAGACTACCCAGACAAATTTAGCCTGATGGAGCTTGTCCACCTCATCTTTAATTTTTAAAGCCACCTCAGGATGAAGGAGCCTTAACTTTTATTTTACTAGTTTGGTATTAGGCTGTAGAATTAATCGGTGCTCAACTAAAGAGGTGTCGAGTCCGGGCATATCTTTATAAGACCATGCAAATACGTCATTATATTCGCGTAATATTTTAACTAGGCCTTCTCTCTCGTCGGGTTTCAGCTCCGCACTAATTAAAATAATTTTGGGGTCAGCCTCAGTCCCCAGGTTCAGCTCCTCCACCTTCTCATCTGCTTCTTTTGTCTTTTCATCAAATTTTTGAAGGCTCTGCTCAAATTCTTCGGATATGTCTTCTTCTTCCCCATTGTTCTCATCACAGATTTCGAAGACTCCCAGACCATCGTCTAAGTTTTCTATATTACTGAGGTCTGGTTCTTCTATGAGTGCTATCGATTCAATTTTTTCAAAGCCTAAAATAGCCCCACTATACGCTTTTATGCTATTAATGATTTGGTCAGGTATCTGACTTCCAGTAGGTTTGTCCGTTTTGAATGTGGTATCGGGGTTAGGATCATTGGCTTGACTAGCTACACATTGTAGCTTATTTAGGAGATCGGAGTCGTCATTAAAAGGGTGCCATGCTGGGGCGAAGTCATCTTCGTCGAACAAGGACCCTAAGGTTTTGGTTTCCATCCTAAAGTTGATTGACCCCTTCTTTTTGTGTTTTTTTTTTTTTGGTTTTGGAAAAGGAAAAGACACTTATTATTTACAACCTACTAGATTGGTATGAGTGTTTCAACCGATTTTCTCCAACAGCTGGCGCTCCGTTGTTGTGATGCTTGAGCACTGTGATGAAAGAGCGCTTGGTCAGCTGGAGTTTTACCGTTTGGCGGCGAGTGGTGCGCCCATACGGTAGAGATAGCAGTCATGGGAGACTACCATGTAGAGGCTACTCGGGTGAGGGCTACCAGATGATGAAAGGTGAAGACCAGTTGACCTCTTTTGCCCCAATAGTCCTATGTCATCCGAGGGTGAGGTTGAGGGTGTAGTGGGTTGGGTTGATACCCGACCCAGTAACTTAAGTGACTGTTCCTTCTGTTGGAACCCCAGTCATTCAGAATATTTAATATGGTGTGGTAGGTTTGGGTTGACACCCGACCCACCAACTTAAGTTGTTGATTCAATTATTGAGATTTGAATGCTTGAAAATTAATATGAGCTGTGCTTCATGGATCGTACCATTCACTGAGCGTGTGGCTCACCCCTCGCATATGTTTTTCCTCCAGTTGTCGCTGAGCCGGACCTGAAGGTGGAGCTACCTTAGGCGCAATACCGTAGCAGAGCGGCATACGTGTTTTGGATCTGCGAGTGTGAGAGGCCATCAGCATCCCCCCTTTTTTCTTGTATGTATTGCTACTCGTGCTTGTGCACAGTAGTGGTGTTTGATGTCTTTTGTTGTATATTGGCTCTCACAGGACAGTTGATTATGTATTCCGGTCTGTAAATATGTCTTTGAATTACAGACTTAGTCATTTTAAGTTTCTGCCATATGTTTATATTTTATGTTAGCTTCCTTGTTAACTGCCTTAAGTACCTTTGATGTTGAGTAGAATCTTTTATTGACCTCGTGTATGGATTGCTGATATTATATATTTGCCACGTCTCGGGGACGGCTGCTCTCGAGCGTGACATCTTCTCACTTGTACCACCTCGTACAGTTCCAAGAGGCTTTCCGCACCCTAACAGAAGAACAGGTATATGTTCCAACTCTCTAGCTTTTATTTGATTTCCTTTTGGCTAAGCTCTCTTCTTATTTCTTTGATATTTCGTTCTGAAGATGACTTGGAGGCCCTACACGGAGGAGGAGGTCCCCGAGGAGCTGTCGCGGGACGTCTGGCTGATCTACTTTAATGAGGTCATGTTCCACGCGATTAGTTGAGTCATCCGCTAGCTCAGGTACCACCAGTGGGTGCCTGACCTTCTGTCGAAGCGTCCCCCGATCCCAGTGGCCGAAATTTCTCTGGACATGAACCTCCCGAGGAATTACGCAACATATATGGCGGGATGGATGAGCATGGGGACTTTAGTTGAGCGTTGTCCCTAGGTGACCAGCAGCGAGAATTACTTGGCCTGGTATCGCGAGGAATATGTCGGCATCCTCGGGACCATGGAGGAGGAGATCCCGGATGCTTATGTTAGAGAAACCCTCTATTTTTCTTTTCCTTCTTATCTTTTCCTCTTTTGGTAATCAAATAATGTCTTCTTTTGTAGGTTGAGTTGAATGAGCTGGAGAAGAAGCTTAAGGCCACCAACGAGCACCTCCAAGCATGGGCCAGGTAAATAGAAGGGTTGCGGGCATAGAGGCGACGCCTGCGGGCCAACAAGTACTTCTTTTGTAGGTTGAGTTGAACCAGCGGATGCTCTGTTGAGAGCAAGAGCCAATGGAGCTAAGGGACGAGCTAGATGTGGTTCAGAGTGAACTTCTGGCCGTTCGGATAGAGCTTGACTAGGCCAGGGAGAGGGCCGTGAGGCCGAGGATGAGGTGAACCAGTTGAGGTCAGAGAGAGCCACGAGGGAGGAGGAGATGGACCAGTTGCGGTCCGAAGTAGCAACGTTGGAGGGGGAGGCAGCCACTGTGGTCCGTGAGTGAGATTTTCTTAAGGCACAGGTGGTGGAGTTGGAGTCATCGGTTGGGATGCCTGATGGACTGATGGGAGACCTAGTCCGTCTCTTCAGGCGGTCGGGGATAGGGATCGAGAGGCGCTCAGGGCATCAGAGGCAAGGGCACGGGAGTTGGAAGAGAGGTTGAGGGTGGTAGAGGATCGGGCCAGAGGGATGGAGGATCGCCTCCGACAGAGATTGGAGAGAAGGGACAGAGACATGCAGTACGTTCATCTCTGGGAGGCGACCATGAGGGAGAAATTAGTTGGAAGAGGTTTTATGATCGAAGCGGATCTTGGCCTTCTCCTGCTCGAGCTTGACCACTTGGTTTCTGCTTCGTTGGCTACTAGAGCTACCTTCAGTCACGCTTCTCGCCCATCAGCGACCCAGGAGTCGTCGAAGATATTCCAGGGCTGCCTTCTTCATCCGAGAGACTCCTGCCGTACCGGACACTCTAGAGGTTCAAGCATCTCATCAGCCACCGCTTCCTTCTCAGCCAAGTCAGGATGCCCCTCCTTTTACCCAGCCTCCCACGGACGATGATAATACTCTGAGGTATAGCCTTTTGTGTCTTGGTTTTGACAGAAGAATTGTATATATGCAAGGAATTCATGCTTTTCTTCTTTTCTTTTGGACTCAGGTGATTATTTTGATGGTGCGTAGCTCAAGATTTTTGACTTTAGAGCATTTGACGGATCTATCCCTTTGTTTTCTCTTTTTTTGTATTCCTAGGTTCAGGTTTAATTAGTAGGGATAACTTTTACGTTTTGCATGCTATATGGGACAATTTCTTTTGGCTTTTAAATGTAGTATAGTGTAATTAGCATGGATGTATTGGAATCGTTTAAAGGGTTTCTTTCATTTAGGGAAATGCATATTGCGTGGATGAATGAACTTGGTGTTTATCAGTTTAATTTATGGATGGATGTAGGATTTTGACATATAATCGTTCTAGCATGGTATCTACACAGGTTTCGTGTATGAATATGTGTATGAAATGTGTATATGAATTTTTGGAAAGAATCACTTTTGCAGGTATTTGAAGAGTTGATTAAGCTGAACTGACAGGAACATGTTGGGCAGTAGGTGTGGGGCGTCTAGTTCAGACTAGCCGCCCAGGGCCAGGCGGCTAGTTTGGTTTAGCCGCCCCTTGCTTGGGGGGTTCTACCTGAGAAAGAGAAGGGGGCAGGGGCGGCATGTTGCAAGTAGCCGCCCGGCATCAGGCGGCTTGTGGGTAGTAGCCGCCCTTTGCCTGGGTGGATCTCCTGGTTCTGCCACTTGTTTGTTGCTGTTGAAAGTGTTTGTAAGTGTTCAGATGCCTCTCAAAACCTATAAAAACATTCTTTCCATGAACCAAATGTTAAATCTTTCCAGATTGTGCCCCTGCACTGACTTTCAAGCCCCCTCTTGCTCGAATTGTCAATGACTACAACCCATTTAAGGTAAAAGATAATGCGAGAAAGGAAAGTGTGAGACACCATGTTTGGTGCAAAAGGAGGGAGTGTACGTGATTCCAAGTGTGAGAATGAAAAGAGAATGTCAGGTTTTTATGGGAGTGGGACAATTTTCTTCTCAAGTGTGTGTGGAAAGGTATGTAATGAGTGTAATAGGGGCGATTTTACTTTGGTAAGGGGAGTCACTTGTGATATTTCAAGGAAATTGAATGCCTAAGTGTCTTGGAAAAGGAAAATACAAGCTTATGCATAAGTGTGAGTAACATAAGGAAGTATTTTAATTTTTCAATGATTCTTTCATGTGAGAGGGCAATATTATCAACTTTCCAAAGTAAAAGATACTATCAAACCCTAAAAGGTACTCTTGCTGTTATATATGTCACTTTTTAGCCTATGGGTAACCTTTGGGTCAATTCTGACCATTTTCAAAATTTTCTTTTTCGATCGGAACTGCTAAAATTTTGGCTTTTTAGCCATCTGCGTGAGCTAGAGGACTCTGATCGAAAATCTAACTGCGGATTATGGGTCCTGGTACCGTTTTATACCACCCATAATTATTTCATCGAATTCCGGTTACGTTTTCGAAAATTATGCAGTTCCGAATCGTATCCGAATTTTGGTCAAATTTGGGAAAGTCAAAGAGAGAAGACCTTGACCAAGTCAAAGGATGACTTGGACCAAGTCAAAGAAGACCTTGACTAGTCAAATGTGACTTTTGACTAGTCAATGGGTTTTGTTTTTTTGTTTGGTTGGGTTGACCTAGGTCAAACCTCACCTAACCCCTTTTTGAGCATTAAGTGCTCTCTCTCTCTCTCTCTTTTTCTCTCCCTCTCTCTCCCTCCCCCTTGTCAACGTGGATCATTTTTTCACTCCCTCTCTTTGTTTATTTTTTTTTCTAAGTGTGTGTGAGTGTGTGAGAAGTGAAGGAGAAGAAGAACTCACCAAAAGCAAAGGTGTGTGTGTGTCTATGTGTGTGTTAGGTGTGTTGTTGTTGATTCCCTCTCTTTAGCTTCCTTTAGAACCCCCCTTTATCCACTGTTTTCAGCCAAGTAGGGGCTGGTTGGGAGGCTAGTGAGGGGTGGTAGTGGTGGTTGTGGTGGAGGTTGCGCCGGGTACACCCGAGGCCCCGAAACCCCACCATTCCCTTCCCCCTCCTTTGGTAGCTTTCTTTTCCCCTTTTTTCTTTGGTTTCTTAGTGTTAGGGGCTGTTAGGGAGTCATGCATGCTAGTTGGTTTTGTTAAGGGTGAGTGGAGAGGACAAGAAAGGGGTTTGGCACACTTGGGCGCGCGCGGGGAGCGTGCGAGGGCGCAGTGCACGCGCACTGTGCGCGGGGCTGAGCGGGGGCGCGCGCGGGCGCGCGCGAGCGTGCGCGCGTGCGCGAGCTGCGCGTCCGGGCGCGTGAGTGGGCGTCCGGGTGCGCGGCGAAGGGCTGGACGTGCGGGCAGCGCGTCCGGAGGCACGGGTCAGTGCGCCATCGAGCGCGGGGGCGCGTGCGCGCGTGCTTGCGCGTGCGTACGTGTGCGGGGGCCATGCGTGTGGCTGCCCGGGGGCTCGGGTAGGTGTCGGGGCACTCGGACATGTGCGCGTACGTGCGTACTCGCATGCGTGCGAGCCCGTATGCGTGCATATCCAAGTCTTTGGCATTTCTAGTTGTTTTAAGTGTCTTTATGTGGATTTTACTCACCTATTTGGATGCCTTGTCTTGCAGATCTTGGCGAGCGGTCCCGCGACGACCCGGTTTACGGTGAGTGGGTCAATCCAACCCAGTCGGGAGGTGTTCGATGCACGTAGACGTGCATTGCCTTCCCCTGGGGCACCGTAACCACATATTAAACTTCTTAAGTGTGCATGTTATTGCTTATCTTGTTAGGTTGCATCCATGTCATACTAAGACTTAATATGTTAAGATCATATACCCTAGTACCATGTGTAGGGACCCATATTTGTTCTTGTATTGTGTCCCATGCTAGGTTATTCATGTGTTAGTATTTACATGTATGCATGAGTAGAAGGCATGAATAAGGTAGTGACCTTAAATATTTTCTATAATTTTAGACTTGAATACTAGAGTATTACATCCATGTGTTATACATATGAGCCCAAGCATGCCTTAGAAAATATTGTAATTTTGTTATAGCATTATTTGTATGCCTCCTTGATTAACTCTTTGTGTAATCATTTATATGTTGTATATTTCATCTCTATATATCTTATATATATATAGAGGCCATGAACCTTGCTTAATAAGATTAAGCAAGTGTATGACCTCTGATGGGGTCATACCATGGCATTGACATTACGAATCATCTGTCTTCCCCGCATTTGAGTTATGCGCTCTGGTGGGAATTCATGAGAATTCGTAACCTTATCGACGATGGATCCATGAGGATCAAAACCGCGTATGTCAAGTGCTCTTCCCTTCGTCGCTTCCGTGTCAAAGCTACCCGGGTTTAGTTGTCCTGCTAGGCTCTCCCAGACACTATTCATGACGCCGGGTGGTGCGCCCATACGGTAGAGGTAGAGGTCATGGGAGGATACCAGGTCGAGGCTACTCGGCAGAGGGCTACCGGAAGACGAAAGGCGTAGACCAGTTGACCCCTTTTCCCCAATAGTCCTATGTCACCTAAGGGTGAGGGTGAGGGTGTAGTGGGTTGGGTTGAGACCCCACCCAATGACTTAAGTGACTGTTCCATCTGTTGGAACCCCAATCACTCAGAATATTTAACATGGTGTGGTAGGTTTGAGTCGACACCCAACCACCAACTTAAGTTGTTGTTTCGATTATTGAGACTTGAATGCTTGAAAGATTAATATGAGTTGTGATGCATGGATCATACCATTCACTGAGCGTGTGGCTCACCCCTCGCATTTATTTTCTCCAGTTGTCGCGGAGTCGGATCTGTAGGAGGAGCTCCGTATGGCGTGGTACTTGTAGCGGAGCAGCGTTCGAGTTTTGGGTCTGCGAGTGAGAGAGGCCATCAGCATCCCCTGTTTCCTTGTATGTATTGCTACTCGTGCTTGAGCACGGTACTGGTGTTTGATGTCTTTTGTTGTATATTGGCTCTCACAGGACAGTTGATTATGTGTTCCAGTCTGTAATATGTCTTTAAATTACAGACTAAGTCATTTTAAGCTTCCGCCATATGTTTATATATCATGTCAGCTCCTTGTTAAATGCCTTAAGTACCTTTGATGATTGAGTAGAGTCTTTTGTTGACCTCGTGTATGGATTGCTGATATTATATATTTGCCACGTCTCGGAGACGGCCGCTCTGGGGCGTGACAATCCAGTGTGTAACAAGTAGGTCATTATTAGCCCAGCTCAGTTCAACCCTAGAGGCCCAGTTTACAGTTCTCTGAAGCCCATAGTCTTGCATGTCAAAGACCCTTTCTTTTAGGCTTTGAAAAATGATATATTCAGCCTTATTGCAGCCTCAATTACAATTCACACCTGTTTTCTTTTTAAAGAAAAACATACACTCTCCAATTGAAGTACATGCTGCTATATGAAATGTAGTATATGTTGAGATACAATAGTATATTTTTTTTCCAGTTGAAAAAATAATAAAATGTTTTATGTCATATGTTATGATAAAACTTGATACACTATGATAGTGCAGTATATGATACATTATTATACTGTATGAGGCTGCAAAACGGGCTGAGTGTATCAGCGCTCTTCGGCTTTTTATAGCACCCAGACTCGGAAAAGATCTCACGTTTGAACCCTACCATTGCATGTCAAAGATCCTCTCTTCGAATTCACATTAATTATCAAATACTTTAAACAACTCTATTGAGCTTATATATAGGTCTTAACAGCATTAGGATATAGAACATTATACAACTCAAGGGGGGCCGGAGTGCCAAAAAAATTCAAAAAAGAGGTACAGGTATCTAAAGCTACATGCAAGTTGGGTGTATCCAGCTTGACAGACCATTCATTGCAAATTGTAATTTGGGGGTTGCTCCTTCTATGTACCACTTGGCCTTACAATGAACATAGTCATCTTTCTTTCAACACATTAATGGAGGAAGTAAAAGAATCCTCTGCATGTGACTTTGTTTTTTTTGTTGGTACCCCCCACACCGACATGAACACTACTGCCATGGCTCTCTTTTCTAAACTAGCATGGAGCTGTTCTCTTCGAGGGATTCTCATTCACACCATATGTCAGCTTATTGATATGCATGTGGTTACCTATTTTTCAAACGGGTATCCAGATACATTTTTAATATTTAATTTTTCAACCCCTTACTTTTTTAAGTAAAAAAAATCAAGTGCGAAAAATGTAATAAAATAACATTTTTGAAAAGATTTTTTTTGAACCCCTCATTTTTTGGAAAGTTAAGTTTCAATATTTTTAAAATACCAACATTTCAACACGTCCAAAGGTAGCCTGAATTTGTTATCGAGTATCTGTATCCAAATCTCAATCCAATCCATATATAAAACAAAATTCATAAATAATCAAATTTGGATAATTACCAGAATTTGCATCTCTGATATTTTAATATATTTTTGTTTAAAAAATTATATATATATATATGTGTGTGTGTATGTATGTATGTATGTATATATATATTTCCTATTTCTATAGAATAAATATGCTTTTTATATTTAAGTCCACATAAACCATATGATTTAGTGATCGATCACAAATTTCTTCATATTTCAATTTAAGTTTTCAGATTTAAAGGATATGTTTTCAATTTTAATCCCTCTTATAGACTAAAAAGAAAACTAAATAATTTAGTGATATATCCCTCATAGAGACTAATAAGAAACATATCATTTAAATCTAGGGGGCTTAAGCTGCAATATGAAAAAGTGAGGGATCGATCAGTAAATCATATAGTTTAGAGGGACTTAAAAATATAAAAACTAATATAAATATATAATATTCACTTGACACGAATATTTTTCAAAGTAGATATCTTAATATCTGAATAAGTATCCAAAAATATATGTTTAATAAATGAAAGCCAATCCATATCTGAATCGGAAAAGTCCGATTAATTATTCAGATATAGATTGACAGACTAAAGTCTCGTACATATTTTTCAGTGTTGTATAAGTGTAATTTCAATTCAACGTAGGTCTTAATTTCAGGTGAGGTTGATTAATATATCCCCATCAACATCGAAGGCAAACAAAGACTTCCCTGTCCAAGCTAGGGTCGGTAGAGGGTGAATAAGTCTTCACCACATTGTACATCTAGAAACAAAGCTCAATTTCTCCGAAGAATTAGAGTCCAGACCTATGGTTTAAGCAAGTCGATCTATTTGAAGCTCTCAATTCAGTGAATACGTCGCTTTCTTGCAATGTTTCTATCATCGAATGAAATATCCCGAATTGACGGGATTCTGCAGTGTTTCAAAATTCACCATTAGTCATCACTCATCAATGAATGGCTTGAATATAATGCTTCACGTACATCTCAACAACTCTTCCAATATCCCTTGTAACATTGTCTTCGATCAATGGATGAATCCAAGGTTTTTGACATATGGATAAATATATTAGAAATATCAAATCAAAAGGAGAAAAATCTCACCACCAGGTCCACCACCAAATAAGAAAAGTAATAAAAATTAAATACTTAATTTGATATCAAATAATTAGTAGAATAATTATAAGAATCAATTACATTGATTTTCTCCTTATTTATGTGTATATAATAGATATATATGTAGTCAATAAATAACTTTCTATTAATTGAGAATTAATTTAGCATATACATAAATATATAAGGGCCACTTTAATAAAATGTTTTAATGGTATATTATTTGCCTTCATTAAAATATTTGACTTTTTAGATTTTTGAGAATTTTTGTCTTACTCACAACAACATGTGAAAGGATTGTGTAATTTTCAATTCAATCAAATCATTAAAAAGAGAAGTCATCTAAAGTTTGTGTATTTTCTTTCTTTTGAGTCTTGTGGTGAGGGTGATGTGGTGTTTTGAGAAACACCAAGAGATATCATAGGGATACCCAATATAATCTAATAAAAAAAACATCAGCTCCAATGCAAGTATGCAACAATGGAAAGGGGTGTTATTGGACATGCACACATAACGAGCAACGCCTAAATCTTCAAAATGGTGATGTGTGAGAATATTTGTCACCGTGGCTATGGTTTTTGAGCATTGATACACTTAAGTTGTATTTGGTTACATGATTATAAAACAAATTTTAAGTAAAAGTTGGGTTACTAATTTTCTAAAAGTTGTGAAACGGCACCTGCCTGCAAAATTAGTTTTAAACCTAGCTTCCACATAAAATCAATTTTGCAATTGTACAACAAAAACACAGTCAGTCATTTTGCAATCGCTTTTACAGACACCACATTACTGTAATATAAAACTCCACTATGTTAGTACATATTTCATTTTTGTTTAGAAAAGAAGTAATCCCTTAGTCAATGATATAGTAAAAATAAAGTGTGTTATCTGCAACAGTGATGACAAAAAGGACCAAGCATATCATTTTTAAGGTTTTTTAGGAGGATGATTTTTGGGCTGAAGCTGCCAAAGGCCCCTCCCTTCCAAAAGAGGGATTGCAAATCCAAAAAATATATTTATATTGAGTATTTTAATATTAAAATAACAAATTCGTTTTTATTTTTATTTTTTTGATGAAACTGGTAGGCATTTGTGACGTCTGGAGCCCAAGAGTCTCAAGAGGCACATGAATTGGATGAGGGTGTTTAGTCCCACATCGCTTAATGTGAGGAGATAGTATGCACTTATATGTAAGCACAACTCTTACACGCTAAGACGCGTTTTAAACCCGTGAGCCCATTTAGGGATAAAACAGACAAATTCTTGTTATGTAAGCTTGGGGCGTTACAGCATTCTACCTTTAAATTTTATTTCAAAGATGAGTGCCCAAAGCGAAATAAATACATAAGCAAGCGAAGGAAAAGCAAGACCACCGGCCTAGTAGAAGAGCTATCTACAATCCTGATCTCCAGACATCACCTCCCTCATTCCTCAATAACTAACACCCCCAATTGAAAACAAATCTTTCGAGCCCCCACACAAACTATGCCCCACTCGTGTATGAGGTGGGCCACCATATCCCAAACATTTTCCACATGTGTCGTTATACTGCGGAAGATCAAGTGGTTACACGAAAGTCACAAAGCCTATACAACCACCATGACAAAAAGTTGCATGATCTTTGCCTTGACACTATTGTCATGTACCTGCTTCAACCGTTTGCTCATTGCCCACATATCTT
Organism: Acorus calamus; assembly: GCA_030737845.1. Taxonomy (NCBI): domain Eukaryota; kingdom Viridiplantae; phylum Streptophyta; class Magnoliopsida; order Acorales; family Acoraceae; genus Acorus; species Acorus calamus. Next base: position 12,865,125 of record CM060872.1, read on the forward strand.
CCAAGGAGTGGAAGTTAGTCACCATTCCGCATGCAACACCCATCGTGAACCAAACCTGTCAGGCCATAGGGCAATTGACGAATATATGCTCCGAAGTCTCCTCTCCACCAAGGCATGACGGACAACTGTTATCCTCATTCAACCATTTAGCCCGATATGCTTTGGTGAGGAGTCTAATCTGGAACATCAACCACAAGAAGACATGAATTTTGAGAGGGGCCTTGGTCCGCCATATCTCGTTATATTTCCTTGGTGAGGAGTATATCTCGTTTTTATTAAGTATGCATATCCTCCAATTTGTTAATTTGTTAATTTATAATTTTTATTTCATTGAAAAATTAATCTTAATTGATGTTTTTAATGGAAAAGTGATTTTGTTATTCTAATTTAAAAACATTATATGTTTCCTTTTTCTGGTTTTAGTTTTATTTGTTATGATTTGATCTTATTGCTTTTTTATAGACATTTATATTTTTCTTCAATAAACATAATGATTTCTAAGAAATTAGAAATATAAAAAAATATCTCATTATTTAAGGATTTGTTTTATCGTTTTTATTCCTTTTAAAAGAAAAACTCCATAAACGTTTTCAATTTTTTATTTAATTTCTACTTGATATTTTTTATTTTTTTAATTTTTCTTCTTTATATGTTTTTTCTGGTTTATGAAATGTAAGTGATTTTTTACTTATTTTTTAGTTTTCTTTATTATTTATTTCATTCTATTTTATTTTGATTTTTTTAGTCTTCTTCTTCTTCTTTTTTGGTGGATAAAAAAGAATATGTATTGCTATAGTCAGGGCCGGCCCTGATAATTGTTTTTTTTTACGGGGCCCTAGGCGAACTTTTAAAGCGGGGCCCCATATCATATTATCTTTATTCACAAAACTTTCTATTTGATTATTATTATTTAAAAACTTATCAAGAGCTCCTGTTTGTGATTGAATAAATTCGTCAATCTTTTTTTTCTTTTTTCTTTTTTCATATCCGCTACTATATTTCCTGGTAGACATTATTATAATTATAAAATATCTAACAATCAAGTAATCAACAATCAAGTACCTAAAATTTGAAATAAAAGTTCAAGAGCAATAAAACCTTATTGTTATCAGTTTGCTCTCTTCGTCCAATTGTCCTCCCCAACAAGTGTGACTTACTGACTTATTGAATGAGGGAATTCTGCAATTAAATAATTGAATGAATATTAAAAAATAAGTTAGTAAATAAAAAATTTAAACACTTTTTAACCCATATCACTCTCGGCTTTCACAATAAAAAAAATCATGTACCCAATAAAAAAAATTATTCAGTTGCTCTAAAAAATACAAACCTAATTAAAATTTGAAAAGCAATAAAACAAAATAGAAATATAAAAATACCTTGAATTTGATTTTGAAGTTTGAACACAGCTCACAGTAATAGGAAAAAAAATATTTGGAGGGGAGGGGGGGACTGTCGGACGGCCCGGATTGGGACTCTGGGTCTGTGGGTCGCTGCTTCACTGGGAGTGGATCTGTGGCTGGCCGACCGAGTGGGAGAGATCAAGAGAGTCAGAGAGAGAGGCACTTCTTTGAGTTTGTGAGATCAAGAGAGTCTGTGGGCTTTGATTGGAATGAAACAAAGATTGAAACATACATATATATATAGAGATGAAACCTTGAATTCTTGATAAAAATATGTGTGAAAGAGAGAGAAGAGAGAGACGTTGGAGAGAATGTCAAACGGCATATTGAAACAATAAAATGGAGCCATGACTTTGATTGGGGCTTTGATGGGAGATTTTTTAGGGGTTTTAATGGGGATAGTTTTTAGGGATTTTGGTTTGGGAAATAAAATCGTGGGGAATTGGTTTTGGGGCTGATTTTTAGGGGTGTTGGTTTTGGACTTTTGGGGACTCAAGGCATTTATATGGGTGGGTTGGACAGTTTTTTTTTTTTTTTTTGTAATAGTTGGGTCTGGGCCCTGGATAGTTGATAAATTCATAGGTAAAAAAAAAATTTAATGGGCTTTTACTTAAGTTTTACAGGGCTGCGGGCCCTCCCTGGGTGGGGGCCCTAGGCAGTTGCCTTGGTGGCCTCTGCCCAGGGCCGGCCCTGGCTATAGTTGGATAGTTACATTCAGAGAGTTACTAACTTAACAAAAAAAGATATAATTGACATTCAGTAGGCTTTAAACAACATGAGAGAATTAAAGGAGGGAAAGCACAACCAAGTGATTGTCACGCCCCAGGGCGGCCGTCCCCGAGACGTGGCAAATATATAATATCAATTATCAATAATGAGATTAATAAAGACTCTACACAACATCCATGCAAAAAAGCAATTAATCAAGCGATAGCTGTCATAATATATATGCATAAAATAGAAGCTAAACAACTAAGTATGTAATCCAAAAATATATTACAGACCAGATTACATAATCAATTGTCCTGTGAGAGCAAAAATAAACCAAAGACATCAATATACAAATATTGTGCACAAGCACAAATATTAAATACATACAAGAGAAGGGGGATGTTGATGGCCTCTCACTCGCAAGACCCAAAACACGGACGCTGCATTGCTGCTGGTACTGTGCCTAAGGGAGCTCCTCCTTTAGATCCGATTCGGTGCCAACTGGAGGAAACAAATGCAAGGAGTGAGCCACACGCTCAGTGAATGGTACAATCCATGCAACACAACTCATACTAACATTTCGAGCAATTATGGTCCCAATAGATGGAAACAACTACTTAAGCTGGTGGGTCGTGTATCAACCTGAGCCCATCACACCCTCACCCTCACAGGGTGACACATGACTATCGAGAGAACTTCGCATGTTCTACACCATTCGTCATCCAGTAGCCCTCTCCCAGGCAGCCTCAACCTAGTAGCCTCCCATGATGATGCAGCGTGGGATCACGCTCTTCTGCTAATTTGATCTAAGGAGCGAATTTGCAAGCTCCAACAAGGCTGTTGATTTATCAGGCAGAATACCAGGGATGTTGGGCTTCAAAGACCTGTGATTTCCTAAGAAATACCAGATATTTGGTGCTTCTACGTAAATGTTAGTACTCCTAAAAAAATAAAATAGATAAAATAAATAAACTTCAACTAATGAATAATCTCCTTTATCAATTGGTTTACAAGCTTATTTATAGAAAAGAATTCTAACAAAGTAGGATCTCAACTAATTATCTAAATCTGTAAACTAACAAATAAATCTAACAAATCTTTATCTAATCCTAATTAAAATTCAAATTTGAATTCAAATAATGATTTGGAATTCAAATCTAAATATAGTAAATCCTAACAAATGCATAAAAGGGGGATGCTGATGGCCTCTCACTTGCAAGACCCAAAACACGGACGCTACATTGCTGCTGGTACTGTGCCTAAGGGAGCTCCTCCTTTAGATCCGACTCGGCGCCAACTGTAGGAAACAAATGCGACGAGTGAGGCACACGCTCAGTGAATGGTACAATACATGCAACACAACTCATATTAACATTTCAAGCAATTATGGTCCCAATAAATGGAAACAACTACTTAAGCTGGTGGGTCGTGTATCAACCTGAGCCCACCACACCCTCACCCTCACCCTCACCCTCATAGGGTGACACAGGACTATCGAGAGAACTTCGCATGTTCTATACCATTCGTCATCCAGTAGCCCTCTACCAGGCAGCCTCTATCTTGTAGCCTCCCATGATGATGCAGAGTGGGATCACGCTCTTCTATTAATTAGATTTAAGGAACGAATTTGTAGACTCCAACAAGGCTGTTGATTATTTAGGCAGAATACCAGGGATGTTGGGCTTCAAAGACCTGTTAATTTCCTAAGAAATACCAGATATATGGTGGTTCTATGTAAATGTTAGTACTCCTACCAAAATACAATTGATGAAATAAATAAACTTCAACTAATCAATAATCTCCTTTGTCAATTGGTTTACAAGCTTATTTATATAAGAGAATCCTAACAAACTAAGATCTCAACTAATTATCTAAATATATCAACTAACAAACAAATCTAACAAATGTTTATCTAATCATAATAAAATTCAAATTTGAATTGAAATAATGATTAGGAATTCAAATCTAAATATAGTAAATCCTAACAAATGCATAAAAGAGGGATGCTGATGGCCACTCGCTCGCAAGACCCAAAACACGGACGCTGCATTGCTGCTAGTACTGTGCCTAATGGAGCTCCTTTTTTAGATCCGACTCGGCGCCAACTGGAGAAAACAAATGCGAGAAGTGAGCCACACGCTTTGTGAATGGTATAATCCATGCAACACGACTCATACTAATATTTCAAGCAATTATGGTCCCAATAAATGGAAACAACTACTTAAGCTTGTGGATCGTGTATCAACCTGAGCCCACCACACCCTCACGCTCACAGGGTGACACAGGACTATTGAGAGAACTTCGCATGTTCTACACAATTAGTCATCCAGTAGCCCTCTCCCAGGCAGCCTCTACCTGGTAGTCTCTCATGATGATGCAGCGTGGGATCACGCTCTTCTGCTAATTCGATATAAGGAATGAATTTGCAGGCTCCAACCAGGCTGTTGATTCTTCAGGTAGAATACCAGGGATGTTGGGATTCAAAGATCTGTTGATTTCCTAAGAAATACTAGATATTTGGTGGTTCTATGTAAATGTTAGTACTCCTAACAAAATACAATAGATAAAATAAATAAACATCAACTAATCAATAATCTCCTTTGTCAATCGGTTTACAAGCTTATTTATAGAATATATCCTAACAAACTAGGATCTCATCTAATTATCTAAATCTGTAAACTAACAAACAAATCTAACAAATCTTTATCTAATCCTAACTAAAATTCAAATTTGAATTTAAATAATGATTTGGAATTCAAATCTAAATATAGTAAATCCTAACAAATGCATAAAATCTTAACAATCTAAAAATAATAAAACAATTTTGAACCATCGATTTGACCTCCAAGACGATCTCTGAACGCTCCAAAAAATGGCAAAGGAGCCAACTACTCATGTAGGGCTTATCGTTACGAACGCGTTGACATATTATAATACCGATTCTGATCTACAGTTCAAAAGTTATGGCCGTTTGAAGTCTTGGTGCTCCTGATTGATCAAGATGTCTTTTCTTCTTGTGTTCCATTTGATCTCGGTCGTCCATATATTGTATAGATATGATGTCTGCATCACATGTCCACTACCTCTACCGTATGGGCGTACCGGCAGGCGTCATGAGTAGTACCTTGGAGCACCTCGCAAGACAACTACAACGCCGGGTAGATTTAACGCGCACCCGATGAAGGGGAGAAACATTCGATATAAAGACATGATCCTCATGGATCCGCCATCACCGGTAATTAGACACCGATAAAGTAAGAATTCTCAAGAATTCCCTTCAATGCACATAACTCAGATGCGGGGAAGACAGATGATTCGTTGTACCAATGACATGGTATGACCCCATAAATGGTCATACACTTGCCTAAACTCATTAAGCAAGGTTCATGGCTTGATTACATGCATATATAAAAGATACAATATGCATAATAATTATACATGGTATTTGTCATGAAATCAATGCTAACATGATAGAAAAATTACAAGGAAATTATCCTAGTCATGCTTTATATTCATGCATACATGTAAGAACTAGATACATGGTTAACTGGATGGAAGCATACATGAAATAAAGTTATCCTAGCATGAGACATGATGTATTTGTAAGCATGGTTTCCCATGCATGACACAACAATGCATAACCCTAGCATACATGTCACCTATCATGGTATGGATGCAATATATCAATATAAAAGCATGATATAGATAAAATATATCAATATAAAAATATGCATCACATTTAATATGCAGTTATGGTGCCCCACGGAGGCGAAATGCATGACTACGCGCATCCAACGCCTCGCAAATGGGTTGGATTGATCCACTCACTGCAACCCGGGTCATTGCATGACTGTTCGCCCAGATCTGTAAGACAAGGGCATCCAAAATGGTGAGTATAGCTATATTAAAATACTTAGAATCAACTAAGAATTCTAAGGACAAGGACATGCACGCATACGGGCTCGCACGCATGCGCGCACGCACGCACGAATGAGTGCCCCAACACCAACCCAAGCCCTCGGATAGCTACACACGTGGCCCCGTACGTGCGTGCCCCCGTGCTTGCTGGCACCCTGCCAGCGCCCGCGCGTGCTCCGAGGTACGCCTAACCCCTCCCCACACACCCTATACCAACTACCTAGCATGCATGACCTCCCTAACAGCCCCTAATACCAGAAAAACCAAAGAAAAGAATGGAAAAAGGCTTACCAAAAGAGGGGAAGGGAAAGGGGGAGATACAGGGCTCTCAACGCAGCCACGACCACCTCAATCACCACCACCACTACCACCACCTCTTCAAGTCTTTCATGGCTGAGAAAAGGGGAAAAAGGAACATTAGAGTAAGCTAGAGAGAAGAGAATCAACAACAATAACAACATAAGTACACACAAGTACACACACACAAACACACACCTTCTTTTACTTTATGTGATTCTTCTTCTCCTTCAATTCTCCTTTTTCCACTTAGAACACACAAAAAGGGGATCCAAATGAGAGGCTCGGGTGGGTTTGGGAGGGGGAGAGAGGGAGAGTGAGTTCTCACTCACAAAGGGGGCATTTAATGGGTAAAAAGGGGGTTGATGAGGTGGGGTTTGACAAGTCAGTCTAACCAAGCTTAAAGACAAAACCTATTGACCTGATCAATGGTATTCTTTGACTAGTCAAAGTCTCCATTTGACTTGTCCAAGTCACCCACCTTGACAATCCAGTAACGACAAAAATCCGAATACGATTTGGAACTGTAATTTTTATGGACAGTACAAAATGGTACCAGGACCCATAATATATAGTTAGATTTTCAATCGGGGCAGTCAAACTTACGCAGATGGCTAAAATCTAAAATCTTAGCGACTCCGATCGAAAAAAGAAATGGTCGAAAATGACCTAGATATAATCAATAAGCTAAAAGTGACACTTATATAACAGAGTGCATCCCTTCAATCCCTCCCTTGTTGAATAGAGCCCCTATGACATTAACTTTTGCATGATCTAGTGTAGCTTTTGCCAGCCGCGTCCTTGGACAAGATGAGCTGGAGTGATAGATCAAATTCATCTGGGCAGAGTATAGAGTTTCCTGGAGTTGTTCGCATGGCTGCTAAATAGTCCGCAACTTGGTTTCCTTCTCGAAAGACATGTGAGATCCGCCATTGTTGAAGAGAGGCAAGGATATGTTGGATTTCCTTCCACTCCCTCGAACCTGCCATGGTAGACAGCCTTTACCTTTGGTCCAAGCCACTGCAGTAGATGAATCAGTCTCCATGTGAATGTGGGTGATGTGTCTATTTTGAGCTAGTCGAAGACCTGCCAAGATGGCCTTGAATTCAAGAATATTGATAGAGGAGATGAGTATATCTTGAATCGCTGTAGCTTGCACCGGTTCTCCCTTCCAATTTCATAGAATTGCTCCATACCCTGCCCTGTCTGCAATTAAGGAATCATCGGAATTTGATTTAAACCATCCCTTCAGAGGGGGCTGCCAAGAGACCTCAATCGAAGAGTGCTTAGTCAGTGTGATAGAAATGCCCCAAAGGGATACTATTTTAGTGAGTTCCACAGTGATCTCCTCCTTCAACTGTCTTCCAATGAAACTATTTTGGACAGCAGAGCAGACCCGCTTATAGACATGCAGTTTATAAGTCTCTTTGCCCCGGAAGATTTGGGAGCATCTTTCCTTCCAAATTCCCCATATTGTTGAGACCAACACAACTTGCATAATATACCTCGGTGCACCGAGAGGAAATACTTTGTCTAACCATTCCATAAAAGAATATAAATTATTGCCATGGTCTCTTTTAACTCCCATTTGTCTCAGGACGATAGCCCAAATGAAAGATGAGTAGGAGCAGAGGAGGAATAGGTGATCAATGGATTTGTTACCTGTTTTGCATAAAGGGCATGTAACCTCATAATCGTCTTCAAGTGGTCTGTTAGCATATTCGCATCATCGGCATCTTCTAGGGGATTGTCCGTAAATTCGTCGGGGTCAGTCAGGCACGTAGGGATTTCCCACACTAGTCGGACACAATGGCTTGTTCGGCTTAGAACTGGTTGATGACCTGTTTGGCTCAAAACTGGTTAGGCCGGAATTCTACCTTCGAGTGCTCGAGTCTTACCAGAGTCCTGATCTGGAATGTCACTTGGTCCAACTTGAAGTGAAGAGCCGTTTCCAAAGTGACGTACTGGCCGAGGTGAATTTTTCCCTGAGATGGGTTCCCATGCTGAGTTAGATTTTTATCTGAAGTGGGCCTCGTCACCTTGGTGGGCCAGCTCTTGTTATAACTTTTTTCTATTCGGATTAATTTTTGCATTCATATTTTTTATTCATGTAGGACATATTTTGTCTCCTATAATAGGTATGCATCAACTACCCATATTCATCAATGCAATATTAACGAGATTTCTATTAATAATTTTTTAATTAATGAATTTTTTGTACTTTATAGTGGAAATGTGTCACTCCATCTAGACACTATTGATAGACATCTCCACAGTACTTGTTGATACTCACAGCTCACATATTGATCTATGTTCAATGGTGGCCTTTGGGAGAAACACCAAGTATGGTACGTACAGGTTGACGGGCATCAACCGTTATTCAAAATATTGTACAATCTATTGTCAAATATTGACCAGTGGTGGTCTAGCCACCTGGATTTCAATTTAAACATAACAAACACAATATTTTAAACAATTCGATCATCCAAATCTTGTCCCACACCAAATCTGGCCTAGAGGAGTCTACTTGTACATCTGCTCCAGGACCTACCTTTTTTTGTCCTATAAAATAAGTATATATAGGCAAATCACAAATAAATAGATATATATATATGTCTACAACTGGGTGTTGGAATCCATTGTTTCATGAACAAGTTGGTAGTATCTATGGGAAAGTGAAGAAAAAACAAGAGAAAATAAAGACCTAAAAACGAATGGGACCATGCTTTGCAATATGTATAGTACTTTATTCAGGAAAAAAAACATCCTTTAATTGTACATGAACGTGTCAGATACTCCATTTGTGAACCAGGCCTTTATTGTACACTTGGAAACCCGTCTTTGTTTCTGTGGGTACAATGAATGACATGTTGTGGCGTTTTGGAGTGTATATAAAAATGGTGGTATGGATCTTTATTTTAATAGTTTTTCTGTACGGACTAACATGGAACCCATCACCCATTTTAAATTGGAAAAGAACGTATGAACTACCATTAATTAGTTCTAATTTTGGGTGATTGTTCAAGTTCTTTATAGATAATGAAAGATGATCATATACAAGATTTTGTAGGGGGTGGAAGAAATTAAGAACAAGTTCATCAGTGGGTCATCATTAAGAAATTTAATTTGAAACGTTATTAAACAACAAAGTTAGTGTTGGGATTTTTAACTATTTATTTATGTGAAATAAATAATAATAATCGTGGAATAAATTATACGAAGCCCAAATCAATCACCGGCGTAATAAAAAAAATATAAAAGCACGCAAACCACAAAGAAACACCCAATTTAACGTGGTTCGGCATAAGCCTCCATCCACGGGGCACTCCAGCAACAATCCACTATATCAAAATATAATGAGAAATAATGTCCTCTCAAGTTTTACCCAAAACTTGAGGAATACAAGATGAAAGAGGGATACAGGGTTACCTCAACAAAATCCTAAATAATCTTCCAAATAATATGGAGAACCCAACCTTGATGTAGATCGGAATCCGCGGAGGAACCTGAAGAAGGAACAACTCTTCTTCTTTTTCTCTCTCCACTATTCTCTCTCTCCTCTCTCTTCTCTCTCCACTGTTGCCGCCCCCAAACACCCGCCGTGGAACACCTCGCGTGCTGTTTGACGTGATGATGAAGACCAAGCCCTAAAGGGCATTAAATACCACCACGTGATTCACGTGTGCATGCATTAACATGCAGTAGCCCATCTAATGGCCCTCAAATGGGCTAGACTAAGCCCAACCACAAACCCAACAATCTTCCCCTCCAGCCCAATGAGGGAGGAACCCGGTCCGCGACTCCTTATCTGGAGTCCGTATTGTCCAGCTTCTCGCAAAGCTCGAAAGTATCATGTTCTTCATGAGACTGTATATCTCGAAAACCTTTTACCTCCCCCTCTTCAGTAAAAAAAATTATACTCAAAGGTGGGGTAACTCAATGATGGTCTATGCTCTCTCAATTATATTTTCATCGGAATCTATGTAGTTGTTGACTCTCTCGAAGACCTCTTCATCGGAATATCTATAGTCTCTGACACTCTCGATGACCTCTTCATCAGAATATCTGTCATTGACTCTCTCGATGACCTCTTCATCAGAATATCTGTCACTGACTCTCTTGATGACCTCTTCATCGGAATATTTGTAGTCTCTGACTCTCTTGACGACCTCTTCATCAGAATATCTGTCTCTAACTCTCTCGATGAATTATTCATCGGAATCTAATCTCTGACTGATGACACTGCTCCCCCTGCTCAAGAGCTTCATGTTCTGTATCTTCATCAACGTCAGGTATATCTGGCACCTTATCAAAGTCATCATTTCTCATCTTCTCCCCATCTATAGCCGGTTGAATCGGAGAAAGAATCGGTGTCAAATCTGCAACACCACCAACTGATTTCGGAACCCCATCGAAATCTTCAACTGTCTCATTTTCGTAGAAGACCACATCCCTATGCCGAACAATCCTCTTCGTTGCTGGATCCCATAGCCTATAGCTGAATTCATTTCCATAACCAACGAAGATACATGAGATTGCTTCATCTAGCTTATGTCTCTCATCTTTAGGTACAAGCGCCATAGCTTTACATCCAAAGACCTTCAAATGCGAATACGAAACATCAATACCGGACCAAACCTTCTCTAGAATCTCCATATCCAAAGGAACTGATGGTGACCTGTTCATCAAATAGCAGGTAGTCAAAACAGCCTCACCCCAGAAGGTTTCAGGCAATCTAGCCGTCTTTAATATGCATCTGACATTCAAAACAATAGTGCGATACATCTGTTCTGCGACACCATTGTGCTATAGAGTTCCGGGCTCAGTGTTTCGTGTCGATTCCCATGACGCGACCAATAATCTTTGAACCTCCTCGAACTGTACTCTCCTCGATTAATGATCCGTAGTAATTTCAACTGTTTTCCTGTCTCCCGTTCCACCATGGCATGAAAGTGTTGAAAGTGCTCAAACACCTGATTCTTTGTTCGTAACAAGTAAACCCACACTTTCCTGCATGCATCATCAACAAATGTAGCAAAATACCTATTGCCACCAAGCGATTCAACCTCAAACGGACCATAAACGTAAGAGTGAATCAAGTCCAAAAATGTTAGACTTCTTTTTCAAACATCTATCGAAAGAAATTCTATGATGTTTTTAGTTAAACAGTAATCACAAGAGCAAAGATACATACCATTGGTAAAGGGAATAAAAGACTTCTTTACCAGAACTTATAGCTCCTTCTCACTCATGTGACCAAGCCGACTATGCCATAAATCCAGAGACGGATCTTCTTCAGCTGCATTCATTCCATCCTTGCACACTTTTACTTTTGTCTTGTACAAAGTACAACATGCCTGCTCTCTAGCAATGACTAGTGAACCCTTGGTGAGTTTCCACTTTCCATTGCCGAAGTGATTCTCAAATCCTTGGCGATCCAAAGCGATCCCAGAAAGCATATTGAGGCGCAAATCAGGAACATAACGAACATCTTTTAAAGTCAATGGGTGTTCTACATCAGTGCGTATACACACATCACCAATTCCTGCAATCTTTGAGTGACTAGTATTTCCATCTTCACAATGCCAAAGTTTCATGCCCTGTACAAAGTGAAGAAATCCATCTTAAGAGTCACATGGTAGGACGCTCCCGTATCAATTATCCACTCAGTATTCTGATCTACAACATGCGGACATTTTTTCTCTCAGAAAGAGAGTCACAAACTCATCCATATTTGCAGTCGTCACAATGTTCTTATCGTCATCATTCTTCTTCTGATAATTTACCTCATTATGTTCTCTTTTCCAAATTCGGCAATTCCTCTTGAAGTGACCGGCTTTACCACAATGGTAGCACGCATTTTCTTCAGACCTTGACTTGCTTTTGCACCTGCCATAACTGTCACGCCCCAGGACAGCCGTCCCCGAGACATGACAAATATATATATGATATCAGCAATCCATACACGAGATCAAATAAGGACTACACAACCTCAAAGGCAATAAAACAATAACCAAGTAACTGACATCAAATATATACAAATAGCGGAAGCTCAAATGACTAAGTCTGTAATTCAAAGACATATTTACAGACTAGAGTACACAATCAACTGTTCCGCGAGAGCCAATATACACAATAACAGACATCAACAGTCCACATACTGTGCACAAGCACAAGTATAATACATACAAGGAAAAGGGAATGCTGATGGCCTCTCACTCGCAAGACATCCAATGCAAACGCGGGTCTCCTACTCGTAATGCGCCAAGGGGAGCTCTTCTCTTGGATCCGACTCAGCGTCAACTGGAGAAAAACATAAGCGAGGGGTGAGCTACAAGCTCAGTGAGTGGTCAGAAACCAAACACCAACATAATCATTCGATACTAAGGCAATCTCCTATCAAGGAAGCCATGGGTAGAAACCCAACGGTTAACAAGGTCACACAGCGGTGCGACCATACCCCGCCTTCGCCCTGGTCCCCACAGGGTGAGCCTAGGGACTTGAAGGGCAAAACTTGCTGTTCTACACCGTTCGTCATGCGGTAGCGCTCTCCCGGGCAACCTCTACGTGGAGCCGGCCACGGTCAGTATACTGTCGACAGTGTCGATGGTACCTACAGGTGGGGGTCCACCCAGGGCGGCTCGTACCTAGGAAGCATCCACAAGGATCCGGTGAAGGGGAGAACGATAATTCACGCTCGCAATACCGTCCGTTGTCCACCGTCGTGTAGCCTCACCTGGTACACTCCCATGATCAGTACATCCGCCGATTGCATCGGGAGTACCTATAAGTGGGAGTCCTCTATCAGGGCGGCTTCAATGTTGGGGCCCCAGTACAATGATATTGGGAGGAACCACTACTTGTTCGCAGCGCGAACCCTTTGAAAAGCCAACTACTCAAGATGGTGAGTCAAGTATCAACTCGAGTCCACCCCGCTAACACCAACACCCTCACCCTCACCCCAAAGGGTGACATAGGATCTTGGGAGCAATACCCTCACCCTCACCCGGACGGGTGACATAGGATCTTGGGAAATTGTACAAACTGGCAGATCGAACCAACGCCGACCCACCACACCCTCACCCTCACCCCCTCCTCAGGGTGACATAGGCTCTTGGGGAAGAGGTCGATTGTTTTACACCGCTCGTCTTCTGGTAGTCTCTCCCGGTGTGGCCTCTACTACCTGATAGCCTCCCAGGTCCCTATCTCTGCAATATGGGCACACCAACATGCGTCGTGGATAGTTCCCAGGAGCACCTCACAGGGTTCAGGCCTCTACCGGACTTGCCTCCCAAGACCGCTAACTCAGCCGTATGGGCACACCAACACGCGTCATGAGTAGTATCTGGGAGCGCCCCACCGGACTTTACTATGCCGGGCAGTCTCTACTAGGAGCCGACAATGGAAAGAACACTCGACACCCGCGAATACGATTCCTATGGATCCGTCATCATCGGTTATCAAACACCGACAAGCGCAATGAATTCTCATGAATTTCCTCCAGGGCGCATAACTCAGATGCGGGGAATACATTTTATTATAAGTGTCAAAGCCATTGTATGACCCCAGAAGAGGTCATACACTTGTCTAACACATTAGACAAGAATCATGGCCATATCGGCATATATATATAATATGCAATTAACTACCCAACGATGGCCTACTTAAACATGCATACACGGCTTCAAACAGGTAAACACACAAATTACAACCTAATATACGTTGGATAACCCCAACCTAGAAGGGAAGGGTTAAGCGCGATCCGCGCAACAACAGGTGCATGCCAATGATTCTAAGCAAGCCTGAGTCAAGTAGGAACTACATCTACTTACTTAGTTCGCGAAAAGAGGGAGGGTGAGAGAGAGGGAAAGCCTCATCCTCTCTTGAAGCGGGTCATAGTTTTGCCCCAACTAGATGGGTGCAACAACTATACCATACCTCGAGTACTAAATTACGAATATTACGCATACACCATGTTATTAACCCAAGTTTAAACATGCTTGATAAATAGAGGTAGTATTTCAAACAAAATTACCTAAGTCATGACATATTCTATACAATACATACGCAAGTATAAGGTAGAATAGGGGTTCTACACAATATACAAGCTATACAACCTAGTATGCATGATATCTAGCATATTTAGGGTGCAATTAAAGCCAAATGGAAGCGCGAAACACGACTGCGTGCATCAAGCGCTCCTGGAAGGGTTGGAATCAAACCACTCACCGATACCCGGGTTGACGCGCATCCCATCCGATGAGATCTGTAAGTCAAGGGTATTAATAAGGGTGAGTATAAGCACACACAAACACATAGAATTAACTAGGCATGCCTAAGGCTAGACATGCACGCAAACGGACTCGAACGCACGCAAGCATGGATGCACGCACGCGTGCCCGAGCCCCTCGGACACCCACCCGAGGGTGCCAACCCTCAGCACGCCCAAACCGGGCCCCGGCAGCCCGCACGCACCCCCTGGGGAGCCCCGGGCGCCCCCGCGCGCATGCCCCCGCGCCCCAGCGCGTGTGCGCGCGCGCTCCCGCGCGCCTCAGCGCGTTCCAGCGCCCCGCGCGCTAAGCCCCCAAACTCCCTCTCCAGCCACCCCACACCCCCCTAACACCAACATCTAGCATGCATGACTTCCCAACACATCCCCAAGACCATAAAATCAATTTAAAGAAGAGGAAGAACCTACCAAACATAAGAGGGGGAGGGAAAGGGGAGAGGTTGGGGCCCTCGAGCACACCCACGACCATCTCGACCACCACTACCACCACCACCACCTCTCTTTGGCTTCTCTTCTTCACATGGCTTCACCTTGGCATTAGCACAAACACTTGGGGGGCTGCTAGTCCAAAGGGGAGGGAAACACATGGGATTAGCTAGGGGAGGAGAAGATGAGAAACAACAACACAACATACACACACACCAACCTTTATTCCTTCACTTCTAACTCTTCTTCTTCTTGCTCCATCTCCTTCTCCTTCCACCACCGAACACACACCACACCAAGGGCTGGTTCAGATCCAAAAAGAGGGAAAAAAATGAGGCATGGACGTGCATTTGGGGCCTTTAAATAGGCAAAGTCGGACTGAATGACCGAGTTGTCCTCGGACTTAAAACCTCTGAACAACATTCACTTAAACGGCCATAACTTCCTCAATACAGCTCCGAATTGCACGATTCCAGTGGCATTGGAATGATAAGAAGATTATCTACAGCTTTCATGTTTACACTAGATCAAATAACCTCTCCAGCTATTCCGAAATCTAGGCTAAACATCTTACAGGGCTGCTGCTTGGATTTCTCATCTTCGGGGTATACTCGAAAAAATACCCATAACTTTTGATATACGAATCCAGTTGATCCAATTCCACTTCTATATGAAGCTATCTCAAAACTGGACGTCTCGTAATAATATCGATTTTTACCTCTTCATCTTGGATTTTAACAAAATCAAATCCAAATACCAATAAAAAACTGCATAATTCCAAAAACGTTATCGGAATTAAATGAAAATTTTATGGGCAGTACTAAACAATACCAGGACCCATAATATGCAGTTATATTTCAATCAGTGTCCTCAAACCCCCCCTTGGTAGGCTAAAAAGAAAAAATTTTAGCGACTCCGTTCGAAATTAGGACTCTAAATGACACAGGTCTAACAATAACCTTCTTGTTCTCGAACATTGCTCCTTCCCCTTTTCTCTGTGACAAGTGCTTCTGCATCATCTGTATCCGGTGATTTTCTTCTTGTTTCTTCATTCAACAAGCAGCTCGTAACTGTACTCATAGACAACACACCATCTGAAGCAGAATTACTCAATGGGACAACTAACGTCTCCCAAGTGTCTGGCAAAGATCCCAAAAGCAGTAGCGCCTGTAACTCATCATCCAAAGTCATCTACATATTAGTCAACTGATTCACCAAGCTCTGAAACTCATTCATGTGCTCTATAACACTGTCACCTTTGAACTTTAAATTCACGAGTTTCCTAATTTAAAACGCTTTATTCCCCGCAGTATTTTTGTCATACAAAGATGAAGCGTTTTCCATAAATAGTGTGCGTTCGTCTCATTCGCAATGTGATGGAATATGCTGGGATCAATCCATTGTTGAATATAGCAACGCATTTTCTATTCAACTTGGTCTAGTCTTCTTCTGTCATTTTTTCTGGTTTGCTTTTATCTCCTTTAATTGGTTCAAATAAATCTTTAAAGTAAAGGATGTCCTCCATCTTGGGCTTCCACATCAACCAATTGAAACTATTCAAATCAATCATCTTGCCGATGAAATTCTCCATAACTATCTCACACAAATAAATTCAACCTTGCTCTGATACCACTTGTTGTGATTTTTAACAATTTTATTTGTGTGAAATAAATAATAATAATCGTAGAATAAATTGTACGAAGCCCAAATCAATCACCGGCATAATAAAAAGAATATAAAAGCAAGCAAACCACAAAGAAACACTCAATTTAACATGGTTCGGCGTAAGCCTACATCTACAAGGCACTCCAGCAACAATCCACTATATCAAAATATAATGAGAAATAATGTCCTCTCAAGTTTTACCCAAAACTTGAGGAATACAAGATGAAAGAGGGATACAGGGTTACTTCAATGAAACCCTAAATAATCTTTCAAATAATATGGAGAACTCAACCTCAATGTAGATCGGAATCCACGGAGGAACCTGAAGGAGGAACAACTCTTCTTCTCTTTCTCTCTCCACTATTCTCTCTCTCCTCTCTCTTCTCTCTCCACTGTTGCCACCCCCAAACACCCGCCGTGGAGCACCTCGGGTGCTATTTGACGTGATGATGAAGACCAAGCCCTAAAGGGCATTAAATACCACCACGTGATTCAGTATGCATGCATTAACATGCACTAGCCCATCTAATGGGCCCTCAAATGGGCTGGACTAAGCCCACAAACCCAACAGTTAGTACGTCTAGTACATACTAGACATACTATAACCTTGTGCATACAATAATGGATTTAGACACGCTAGTACATCTTCTTCTTGTTCAGCTTTTAGTCTCTTGATCATATGCATTTACTTTAAGAGTCATACATCAAAAAGATAAATAAATCTCCTTATAATTGCATATGATATCAAACAAATGAGTATGCCCTAAAAGTTGGGCTAAAAACAATATTTGATGTAACATTTTTTAAAAGGATAATATTAGGTACAACCCTAAATGTAGTTCTCACATGTTTTATTTTTTTTAAATAATAAACATTGTTTAATGAGTTATATGATTTAACAAAAAAAAAAGATACATTACTCAATTTTGAATTATATTGACTCATTTTAAGCAAATGTAAAAAACATAACGAGGTATATACCTCATTTGAAGAGTTGTAGAAAATTTAAGATCTAACATAAATATAAAAAATAATGTAGAGAAGAAGAGATAAGGAGGGAAACACAAATATACGGAAAAACTACATCTTGAATATACTAGATATATAATTAAAAGAAATTACATGGATCATATTTATAGACTCAATAACTTAAGTTTGGATAGTCAAATCTCAAAAGAGTTTGTTAATTAAATTGTCACGTCCCATGAGCGGCCATCCCCAAGGGGTGACACGTGTATGATACCGAGTATATCATAATCAGATTAAATAACAAAGAATAAAGAATTGAATCAGAATAAACGACAACGGAAGAATATATGAATAAGTAGATGAATAATACAAGGCCATGGTACAGATAATAGTGGCCCTTAAAAGAATACACAATCACCATGCCATGTGAACATAAGTCATAATAACAAATACAGCCAAATATATATACCAATAATAGCCAAACACTTGGTATGAAAAATAACAGAAAGCTTGTCACGCCCCAGGGCGGCCGTCCCCGAGACGTGGCAAATATATAAATGATATCAGTAATCCATACACGAGGTCAAATAAATACTCCACAATAGAAAAGGCAATACACAAGTAACTGACATCAAATATATACAAAAAGCGGAAGCTCAAATGACTAAGTCTGTAATTCAAAGACATATTACAGACTAGAGTACACAATCATCTGTCCAGTGAGAGCCAATATATACAATAACTGACATCAACAGTCTACATACCGTGCACAAGCACAAGTATAATACATACAATGAAAAGGGAATGCTGATAGCCTCCGACTCGCAAGACATCCAACGCGAACACGGGTCTCCTACTCGGATGGCGCCAGGGGAGCTCTTCTCTTGGATCCGACTCAGCGTCAACTGGGAAAAAACATAAGCGAGGGGTGAGCTACAAGCTCAGTGAGTGGTCAGAAACCAAACACCAACACCAACATTCGATCCTAAGGCAATCTCCTATCAAGGAAACCATGGGAGGAAACCCAACGGTTAACAAGGTCACACGGCGGTGCGACCCTACCCTGCCCTCGCCCTAGCCCCCACAGGGGTGAGTCTAGGGACTCGAAGGACAACTTGCTGTTCTACACCATTCGTCATCCGGTAGCGCTCTCCCAGGCAGCCTCTACCTGGAGCCGGCCACGGTCAGTACACTGTCGAGCGCATCGATGGTACCTACAGGTGGGGGTCCACCCAGGGCGGCTCGTACCTAGGAAGCATCCACACGGATCCGGCGAAGGGGAGAACGATAATTCAGGCTTGCAACATCGTCCGGTGGTCCACCCTCGTGTAGCCTCACCTGGTACACTCCCCTGACCAGTACATCTGCCGAATGCATCGGGAGTACCTACAAGTGGGAGTCCTCTGTCAGGGCAGCTTCTACGTCGGGACCCCGGTATACGACGATATTGGGAGGAAACACTACTTGTTCGCAGCGCGAACCCTATGGAAAGCCAATCACTCAAGCTGGTGGGTCAAGTATCAACTCGAGCCCACAACACTCACACCAACACCCTCACCTCCGAAGGGTGACCTAGGTTGTCGGAAGTAACTGTACTAATCCCTCACCTTCACCCCAAAAGGGGTGACCCAGTCTCTTGGGAAGAGACTAGATCGTTTCTAAGCCCTTGGTCCACCGGTAGCCCTTTCCCCGGGTAGCCTCTGCCTGACATACTCCCACGATCAGTACACTGTCGACCACAGCGATGGTACCTACAGATGAGAGCCCGGTGCCAAGACAGCAATGGTACGCCGAGAAGTTCCTACACGGATCCAACGAAGGGGAAAAACGATAACTCATGCTCGCAGCACAAACCCCACGGGAAAACCATCTATACAAACTGACGGGTCGAGTATCAACGCGACCCCACCCTACTCACGCCAACACCCTCACCCTTACCCCGACGGGTGACATAGGATCTTGGGGAAGAGGTCGATTGTTCTAAGCCCTTGGTCTACCGGTAGCCCTTTCCCCGGGTAGCCTCTACCTGACATACTCCCACGAATGGGAGCCCGGTGCCAGGACAGCGTTTCCAACGCCGGGAAGTTCCTACACGGATCCAACGAAGGGGAAAAACAATCTACGCTCGCGAATACGATCCTCTTGGATCCGTCGTCATCGGTCATCAAACACCGATTAAGCACAACGAATTCTCATGAATTCCCTCCAGGGCGCATAACTCAGATGCGGGGAAGACATTTAATTATAAGTGTCAAACCATGGTATGACCCCACAAGAGGTCATACACTTGTCTAACACATTAGACAAGAATCATGGCCATATCGGCATATATATATATGCAAGTAACTACCCAACGATGGCCTACTTTAAACATGCATACATAGCATCAAACAGATAAACACACACAAATTACAACCTATTATACGTTGGATAACACCAACCTAGAAGGGAAGGGTTAAGCGCGATCTGCGCAACAACAGGTGCATGCCAATAATTCCAAGCAAACCCGAGTTAAGTAGGAACTACATCTACTCACTCGGTTTGCGAAGAGAAGGAGGGCGAGGGCGAGGGAGAGGGAATGCCTCATCCTCTCTCGAGCTGGTCATAGTTTTGCCCCAACAGATGGGTGCGACAACTATACCACACCCTCGAGTCCTAAATCGGAGGAATATTACGCATACACCGGTTATTAACCCAAGTTAAACATGCATGATAAATAGGGGTAGTCATTCAATCAAAATTACCTAAGTCATGCCATATTCTATACAATACATAGGCAAGTATAAGGTAGAATAGGGGTTCTACACAATATACGAGCTATACAACCTAGCATGCATAATATCTAGCATATTTAGGGTGCAAATAAAGCCCCATGGAAGCGCGAAGCACGACTACGTGCATCGAATGCTCCCAGAAGGGTTGGAATCAAACCACTCACCGATACCCGGGTCGTCGCGCATCCCAACCGACGAGGTCTGCAAGCCAAGGGTACCAAAAGGGTGAGTAAAATCATATACAAACATATAAAACCAATTAGGGATGCCTAAGACATAGACATCCACGCATACGGGCTCAAACGCACGCACGCATGCACGCACGCACGCGTGCTCGAGCCCCCCGGACACCCACCCGAGGGTGCCGACCCTTCGCACGCCCGTCCGGACCCCGGCAGCCACACGCGTGGCCGCCCGCACGTGCGCGCACGCGCGCACGCGCACCCCCCCTGCGCCCACGGTACACCGTTGCGCCCTGACTCGCGCGCCCGCGCGCGCACACGCTCGCGCGCGCACGCGCGCACCCCGCGCGCCAGACAACCCCCGCTCGCGCACTCACGCGTGCGCCCGCACGCACTCGCGCGCATGACCCGCGCGCACATGCGCACCTCGTCAGCACCCCGCGCAGACACCCGCGCGCGCCCAACAGCACCCACGCGCACGCGTGTACGCGCACGCGCGCGCCTGCACGCCCGTCTGCGCCCTCCTGCGCGCCTGCTTGCGCGCGCACGCACGCGGACGGCCCCGCGCGCGCGCCCAGCCTCTCTCAACCACTTTTTAACTCTCTCCAACCCCTCTCACACACTCTAACCCATATGCATAGCATGCATGAACACCCCAACAACCCCCTAAGCCATGAAAACCAAGAAAGGAAGGGGGAGAGCTCACCTTTTGGAGGGGGAATGAAAGGGGGAGACTCGGGGCCCTCGATGCACCCGCGACCGCCTCAACCACCACCACCATTACCACCACCTCCCCAGCCTCTCCTCAGCCCTCCCTTGGCTGAAAAACAGGGGGGGGAAAGCCATGAAAGGGAGTGGAAGAAGAGAATCAACAACAACAACAACAAGCCACAACACAAACCTTGACTTGCACTTCCTTCCTTTACTTCTTCTTCTCACTTATGCATAACCACAAACACTTGGTGGGCTGGTATACAAAGGGGAAAGGAAAATCATGGATCAACTAGGGGAGGAGAAAATGAGAAACAACAACACAACAACCACCATCCAAACCTACCTTCTTGGACTCCTTTGTGTGCTCCTTCATCTCCATCACCTTCACCACTTCCACCCAAACACACACAAGAGGAGGGGCTGGAACAGCTCAAAAAGAGCCCAAACAGAGGCTGAACTCGTAACATTTTGGGGGGTATTTATAGGCAAAGTCGGGTGAAAGACCAAGTCGTCCTCGGACTAAAAACTCTGCGCACCCTTCACTTAAACGGCCATAACTTCCTCAATACAGCTCCGAATTGCATGATTCCAGTGGCATTGGAAAGATAAGACGATTATCTACAGCTTTCATGTTTACACCCAGATCAAATAACTCCTCCAGCTATTCCGAAATCTAGGCTAAACATCTTACAGGGCTGCAGCCTGGATTTCTCAACTTCGGGGTATACATGGAAAAATACCCATAACTTTTAATATACGAATCCAGTTGATCCAATTCCACTTCTATATGGAAGCTATCTCCAAGCTTAACATCTCGTAATAATATCGGATTTTTACCTCTTCATCTTGGATTTTAACAAAATCAAATCCGAATGACAATCCAAAACTGCATAATTCCAAAAACGTTATCGGAATTAAACGAAAATTTTATGGGCAGTACTAAACAATACCAGGACCCATAATATGCAGTTATATCTTCAATCAGAGTCCTTAAACCCCAGAAGGTAGCTAAAAATCAAAATTTTAGCGACTCCGATCGAAATTAGGACTCTAAATGACACAGGTCTAACATTCTCCCCCCCTTAGGAAATTTAGTCCTCGAAATTTAAGGAAACCTAAAGGGAAGACTGAATATAGAGGTGTCGCCCATAGAGTCCCTTGGCTCCCGAGTGGTCCGGACACCAAACTGGTGCTACCACGCACTTTAACCGAAGGAACGGTCTTGATGCGGAGCCTCTTCTCACATCGGTCCATGGTCTCGATCAACTGCTCCCGAACGACAAATCCTGCTCGAGGATGAGCGGCTCGAACGGAATGACATGAGCAGGATCGTGGACATAATGTCTCAGCTATGAGACATTGGATGACGTCACAGGCACGAGTCAGCCACGGGGCAAGGCTTCATGACAGCCACCTCCCCTAATCCACTCAAGGACGAAAACCGGTCCGATGGAAGGCCGACTCAACACGCCCCGAACGTCGAAACAGAGGATGCCCTTAAACCGGGACACCTCATGCCAACATGTTCGCCGAACCCGAAGGTAGGCTCCTGGCGACGATGACTGTGTAGCCCTTCTGACGGTTCTAGGTGGTGCAGATGCACGCACGAACCATCTCGGCCACCGCAAGGTCAATAAAATGACTTATGGCCCTTCCAACAGGCGCTCTACAACCGTCCCAGCACAGGGGAGGTGTAAAACTGCGCCCGTAGAGTGCCCCTCTTTTTTCCATTTCATCTGGATGCTCGAATGGCAGTCGTCTCACAGGCAGACCCCTACCTAAAGGGTGGTGCCTCATCCAACTGCCCCAAGTCGAGCACGCAGGCAAATAGCAGGTCCTCCAAGGCCTAAATCGTCCTCTTGCCTGGCTGTCCGTCGGTATCGAAACGCTGTACTTAAAAGGGAGGCTCGCGCGAAAAGCCTGCCAAAGGCTGCGCCAGAACCTCGAAGTAACCCACGCGTCTCAGCTCGAAATAGCACCGACCGGAGTGCCATGAAGACGAACAATCGCGAAGGCTCAAACACGCGTCGAAACGTCCAGAGACTCAATCAGTGGATAGGGAGGAAAGTGCGGACCTAGTCAGTCGGTCAGTGATCACTCAGACAGCACATGACCCAGACGTGACTTTAGCGAGCCCACAACGAAACCCATGATAACTCACTCCCACGTGCACTGAGGAATCTCTATGGACGAACGCATTCCAACGTGACGATCAACAACTTCGCCTGAGGGCATGCCAACCAACATCCTCAACGAAGGCTACCTCAGAACAGCCCACGGAGGCCAATAACATTTGAGATCATTGTAGGCATCTGGCGCATTCGTCTACCCCGACGGCAGTACCCAAAATTCGTAGTGCCCGAAACGGTCACGAAAGGCCAACTAAAGAATGCCCAACTCCCGGATCTCCAAATAGGGTACCTTGCGCGAAGATCGATCAACAGAAAGACACTAGCTCCCAAAGCTGGTCAAAACAGATCATCAATTCGCGGCAAGAGGTACTGATCTTCAACCCCTATGGGGAGATCAAAATAATTCCTGGGACGATTAAGTCCAAATCTGCTCCTCGAGCAAGTGGCTGACGCTCATGATGTCCTTACGCTGGGTAAGCCGCTCGACCGCACTTAATCCGCAAGACACGCAATAGGAGGTCGTCGATTCCCGACAACACCTAAGCGACGTCATCTACCTGATATGGCGGTTGAGTCCCATCACGAACGCTTAGCGTCACGTCTCCTCATTTACGACCCATGTGGGGGCAAAGCGCGACAGTACCTCAAACTGTGCTTCACATGCCGCCACCTACAGGTCGCCCAACTATAACCGTTGGAACTCCAGCATCATGCACTCAATGGGCAGATTCATCACGGGGAGTCCAAGCTCTCGACGTCATCCAGTAGCACTCTTCCGGTGTGGCCCTACCTGGTAGCCTCCCATGTCCACTATCTCTGCTATATGGGCACACCAACAAGCGTCGTGGATAGTCCCAGGGAGCACCTCACAGGACTCTTGCCTCTACCGGGTAGCTACTATGCACGATGATATATCGAAGCGACTCCAGATATGGCTATGGAACCCTAGTCCATAAGCGATCGCCCACCAAGCTGCAATAGGATGCACCCAATCCCGATCATATGCATCACCACCCGCTATCGCACCTCCCAAGTGAGGAAAAATCAAACATCAATTGATGCTTCAAAGGTATTCCTTGACTGGGAAAAGAACCTCGGGAGGGCCTCATGAGGTCCCGATATAGGATATCCCGACAACCAAACAAGGAACACGGAGTACCCTAGCCCGGGTCTCAACGCTGACCCTGCAAGGCCCCTTATCCTGAGTAGGAAGGCTAGAAGAAGACATCACCCCTTAATGAATACTACACCACATCCTCAACGCTTGAAACTGGTGCCGCACGCAAACTCTATGGTATACCCCTGATAAACAGAACGGAGGAGACTACGGTCTCCAACCGGTACATGGGGTATCTCTGGCACCACTAGTGGACCTACCGCTAAGGGTATCTACGGGATCGCCACGCGGGCCGCCCGCAGCTCCTGGATCTCTCGCGCCTGCTCAGCCAACGCTCCAGTCTATGCCTCCAGTGCTCTAGTCTGAGTGTCCAGAAGATCTTCCATCTCAGCGTTAGCTCGCGCCAACGCTGGAGGCATCCCGCGCAAGTCCTGGCCCAACAGCCGAGAACTCTCAAGTAGACTCCTCGCCTCCGGTAGGTTCGAAAACCTCCGAAGCCCAAGGGTGACCACGTCCACGCGCCCGTCTCCGAGGAGGCATATCAGCAACTAAGGAACCAGCACTAGGATCAGAATACTCGTCTCGAAATCCTAGGACTCATCTCAAAGAAAACAATTGGCTCTGACAGGACATGGCTCTGATACCAACTTTTGTCACGCCCCAGGGCGGCCGTCCCCGAGACGTGGCAAATATATAAATGATATCAGTAATCCATACACGAGGTCAAATAAATACTCCACAATAGAAAAGGCAATACACAAGTAACTGACATCAAATATATACAAAAAGCGGAAGCTCAAATGACTAAGTCTGTAATTCAAAGACATATTACAGACTAGAGTACACAATCATCTGTCCTGTGAGAGCCAATATATACAATAACTGACATCAACAGTCTACATACCGTGCACAAGCACAAGTATAATACATACAATGAAAAGGGAATGCTGATAGCCTCCGACTCGCAAGACATCCAACGCGAACGCAGGTCTCCTACTCGGATGGCGCCAGGGGAGCTCTTCTCTTGGATCCGACTCAGCGTCAACTGGGGAAAAACATAAGCGAGGGGTGAGCTACAAGCTCAGTGAGTGGTCAGAAACCAAACACCAACACCAACATTCGATCCTAAGGCAATCACCTATCAAGGAAACCATGGGTAGAAACCCAACGGTTAACAAGGTCACACGGCGGTGCGACCCTACCCTGCCCTCGCCCTAGCCCCCACAGGGGTGAGTCTAGGGACTCGAAGGACAACTTGCTGTTCTACACCGTTCGTCATCCGGTAGCGCTCTCCCAGGCAGCCTCTACCTGGAGCCGGCCACGGTCAGTACACTGTCGAGCGCATCGATGGTACCTACAGGTGGGGGTCCACCCAGGGCGGCTCGTACCTAGGAAGCATCCACACGGATCCGGCGAAGGGGAGAACGATAATTCAGGCTTGCAACATCGTCCGGTGGTCCACCCTCGTGTAGCCTCACCTGGTACACTCCCCTGACCAGTACATCTGCCGAATGCATCGGGAGTACCTACAAGTGGGAGTCCTCTGTCAGGGCAGCTTCTACGTCGGGACCCCGGTATACGACGATATTGGGAGGAAACACTACTTGTTCGCAGCGCGAACCCTATGGAAAGCCAATCACTCAAGCTGGTGGGTCAAGTATCAACTCGAGCCCACAACACTCACACCAACACCCTCACCTCCGAAGGGTGACCTAGGTTGTCGGAAGTAACTGTACCAATCCCTCACCTTCACCCCAAAAGGGGTGACCCAGTCTCTTGGGAAGAGACTAGATCGTTTCTAAGCCCTTGGTCCACCGGTAGCCCTTTCCCCGGGTAGCCTCTGCCTGACATACTCCCACGATCAGTACACTGTCGACCACAGCGATGGTACCTACAGATGGGAGCCCGGTGCCAAGACAGCAATGGTACGCCGAGAAGTTCCTACACGGATCCAACGAAGGGGAAAAACGATAACTCATGCTCGCAGCGCAAACCCCACGGGAAAACCATCTATACAAACTGACGGGTCGAGTATCAACGCGACCCCACCCTACTCACGCCAACACCCTCACCCTCACCCCGACGGGTGACATAGGATCTTGGGGAAGAGGTCGATTGTTCTAAGCCCTTGGTCCACCGGTAGCCCTTTCCCCGGGTAGCCTCTACCTGACATACTCCCACGAATGGGAGCCCGGTGCCAGGACAGCGTTTCCAACGCCGGGAAGTTCCTACACGGATCCAACGAAGGGGAAAAACAATCTACGCTCGCGAATACGATCCTCTTGGATCCGTCGTCATCGGTCATCAAACACCGATAAGCGCAACGAATTCTCATGAATTCCCTCCAGGGCGCATAACTCAGATGCGGGGAAGACATTTAATTATAAGTGTCAAAACCATGGTATGACCCCACAAGAGGTCATACACTTGTCTAACACATTAGACAAGAATCATGGCCATATCGGCATATATATATATATGCAATTAACTACCCAACGATGGCCTACTTAAACATGCATACATGGCATCAAACAGATAAACACACACAAATTACAACCTATTATACGTTGGATAACACCAACCTAGAAGGGAAGGGTTAAGCGCGATCTGCGCAACAACAGGTGCATGCCAATAATTCCAAGCAAACCCGAGTCAAGTAGGAACTACATCTACTCACTCGGTTCGCGAAGAGAAGGAGGGCGAGGGCGAGGGAGAGGGAATGCCTCATCCTCTCTCGAGCTGGTCATAGTTTTGCCCCAACAGATGGGTGCAACAACTATACCACACCCTCGAGTCCTAAATCGGAGGAATATTACGCATACACCGTTATTAACCCAAGTTAAACATGCATGATAAATAGGGGTAGTCATTCAATCAAAATTACCTAAGTCATGCCATATTCTATACAATACATAGGCAAGTATAAGGTAGAATAGGGGTTCTACACAATATACGAGCTATACAACCTAGCATGCATAATATCTAGCATATTTAGGGTGCAAATAAAGCCCCATGGAAGCGCGAAGCACGACTACGTGCATCGAATGCTCCCGGAAGGGTTGGAATCAAACCACTCACCGATACCCGGGTCGTCGCGCATCCCAACCGACGAGGTCTGCAAGCCAAGGGTACCAAAAGGGTGAGTAAAATCATATACAAACATATAAAACCAATTAGGGATGCCTAAGACATAGACATCCACGCATACGGGCTCAAACGCACGCACGCATGCACGCACGCACGCGTGCTCGAGCCCCCCGGACACCCACCCGAGGGTGCCGACCCTTCGCACGCCCGTCCGGACCCCGGCAGCCACACGTGTGGCCGCCCGCACGTGCGCGCACGCGCGCACGCGCACCCCCCCTGCGCCCACGGTACACCGTTGCGCCCTGACTCGCGCGCCCGCGCGCGCACACGCTCGCGCGCGCACGCGCGCACCCCGCGCGCCAGACAACCCCCGCTCGCGCACTCACGCGTGCGCCCGCACGCACTCGCGCGCATGACCCGCGCGCACATGCGCACCTCGTCAGCACCCCGCGCAGACACCCGCGCGCGCCCAACAGCACCCACGCGCACGCGTGTACGCGCACGCGCGCGCCTGCACGCCCGTCTGCGCCCTCCTGCGCGCCTGCTTGCGCGCGCGCGCCCAGCCTCTCTCAACCACTTTTTAACTCTCTCCAACCCCTCTCACACACTCTAACCCATATGCATAGCATGCATGAACACCCCAACAACCCCCTAAGCCATGAAAACCAAGAAAGGAAGGGGGAGAGCTCACCTTTTGGAGGGGGAATGAAAGGGGGAGACTCGGGGCCCTCGATGCACCCGCGACCGCCTCAACCACCACCACCATTACCACCACCTCCCCAGCCTCTCCTCAGCCCTCCCTTGGCTGAAAAACAGGGGGGGGAAAGCCATGAAAGGGAGTGGAAGAAGAGAATCAACAACAACAACAACAAGCCACAACACAAACCTTGACTTGCACTTCCTTCCTTTACTTCTTCTTCTCACTTATGCATAACCACAAACACTTGGTGGGCTGGTATACAAAGGGGAAAGGAAAATCATGGATCAACTAGGGGAGGAGAAAATGAGAAACAACAACACAACAACCACCATCCAAACCTACCTTCTTGGACTCCTTTGTGTGCTCCTTCATCTCCATCACCTTCACCACTTCCACCCAAACACACACAAGAGGAGGGGCTGGAACAGCTCAAAAAGAGCCCAAACAGAGGCTGAACTCGTAACATTTTGGGGGGTATTTATAGGCAAAGTCGGGTGAAAGACCAAGTCGTCCTCGGACTAAAAACTCTGCGCACCCTTCACTTAAACGGCCATAACTTCCTCAATACAGCTCCGAATTGCATGATTCCAGTGGCATTGGAAAGATAAGACGATTATCTACAGCTTTCATGTTTATACCCAGATCAAATAACTCCTCCAGCTATTCCGAAATCTAGGCTAAACATCTTACGGGGCTGCAGCCTGGATTTCTCAACTTCGGGGTATACATGGAAAAATACCCATAACTTTTAATATACAAATCCAGTTGATCCAATTCCACTTCCATATGGAAGCTATCTCCAAGCTTAACATCTCGTAATAATATCGGATTTTTACCTCTTCATCTTGGATTTTAACAAAATCAAATCCAAATGACAATCCGAAACTGCATAATTCCAAAAACGTTATCGGAATTAAACGAAAATTTTATGGGCAGTACTAAACAATACCAGGACCCATAATATGCAGTTATATCTTCAATCAGAGTCCTTAAACCCCAGAAGGTAGCTAAAAATCAAAATTTTAGCGACTCCGATCGAAATTAGGACTCTAAATGACACAGGTCTAACAAAGCTGATAGGCTCACCAAATCGACGAGATGTCCACAACACCTTCAACAACACCCAACTCACCAATAATGTGTAACACCTGGAAGAAACCCATAACAATAGAGGGATAAGCCGATGAAAGCTTAGTGAATGGAACTAACTACAAGACACCCCAAAGTACAGTTCCAACACATCCATAAAATCTACAAAAATAACTATCAGGTATAAGCCGACCAGCCTGCGTCCCATACCACAGGAGGCCAACTCACACTAACCTCGCTATGTCCCCAGCATAAAGATAGATCCATCTGCATTCCATACCACAGGGGATCCATCTCATACTAGCAATGCTATAACACTAACCTCACTATGTCTCCAGCATAAAGACAGATCCGTCTGCGTCCCATACCACAGGGGATATATCCCATGCTAGCAACGCTATTATCCTAGTGACTGCAACGCCACTACACACAAATGCCTAACAGTTACTCCTGTCGCGCAGTGACTTCTCTTAGGTGACCCATTTCTATAAATGTATCAGCTTGGCCAATACAGGGAGTATCACTCCACCCGTCAAGTCCACCAAAGCCTGACTGCATCATAAACTGCATCAATGGATCCCGCCCTAGACTCCATCACTTTGAGAACAGGATCGATAAACCCAGTATCTTGGCTAAGGCTCTCTGTCATCCAACCACTCTCACGTGTAGCCGATTTGAACCATCGGATACCGTGGGCGTCGAGGATGAACCTTGAAAACACTCCCCTCGTGAAGGACACCCAAAGTTTACCCTCACCTCAACTAACCCACAAGAAGCATCTAAATGCAAAACTAAACCGTCAAACCCAGTATTTTGACTAAGGCTCTCCGTCATCCAACCACTCTGACGCGTAGCCGATTTGAAGTATCGGATACCGTGGGCGTCCAAGATGAACCTTGAAAACGCTCCCTCATGAAGGACACCTAGAGTTTACCCTCACCTCGACTGACCCACACGAAGCATCTAAATGTAAAACTAAATCGTCAAACCCAGTATTTTGGCTAAGGCTCTCCGTCATCCAACCACTCTGACGCGTAGCCGATTTGAAGTATCAGATACCGTGGGTGTACAGGATGAACCTTGAAAACGCTCCCTCGTGAAGGACACCCAGAGTTTACCCTCACCTCAACTGCAGGTTCGCACTCATGACTCATAAAAACTATCATAATCAACCCACTCTGAACAGGCTTGACACAGACCGTTTGAGGACCTACGAGGTAAACCACAATAAGCAACCAGATCTGACCCATACGATCATATCCCTCTACCCCTAACGATGTCTCTAACCAGATCTTTGGGCAAAGATCTTATAAATCATGATAACTATATATATAGCAGCCATTAATAAGGCTAGACAGGATAGACAATCATTAACAAGGCTAGACAACCATTAACATGATAGACAATCATTAATAAGGCTACGTATAGAACATAATATGTAGCTATTAACAAGGATAGATTATAAGCATGCATTTTGGATGATAATATTAAATCATCCATTCAACTACACATTCCAGGTTTACTAATGTATCAGCATGTGAGGATGTAATATAAATATATATATGACAAGTAATCATGCAATCTCAATTATAATCTACTTAACCATGTTATCATTTAAGGATGCCACCATAGTCATGCATACAAGATTAATATCATACCATAAACATGACTATGTATGGAACTATATTATCAGAATGCTAAGTTAGATCAACTCACAGATACGAATATTCCATCCCATGAAGAATCACGCACCTCGGACAGTCCAACGATAGCATGGTCGCTATTGGACTCATGGGAGTATAGCCATTCCCACCACAAGCTAAAACAAAAGACCACCACCTTCCCCACATTGAGGAGACCCCTCTGGCAAAAAAAATCACCAACTTAGCCAAGGAAATAAAGCATTCATGCATAGAAAAAAATAATCGAGAACATATCCTAAGATCCTAGCCAAAAAATGCAAAACACACCCTATACCTCCAACAATCAAACCAATATTCTACACCATCATAAGCCACTCATCCAAGGCTATTATGCAATTGAATCACCTATAAATCAACAAAAAAATATTACACCATCACAACAACAAATCTGGGCAGCCACTATAAATCTGGGCAGCAATTACAGAAATCTAGGCAGCAATACAACCCTACACTTTGATCTTCACAGCACAAAATACTCATCCAAAAATTCTAAAATAAATTATACATATTCATTTATATGGTGAAAATATAATCCATGAAGACATCACAATCTGATTTGATCTCTAAATGCCCAAAATAAATTAAATTCAGAAACTGGTCAATTTCTACTCGAATCTGGATAGTCCTTACAAAACAGATCATAACTTATGCCACAGGTAATATAATGATACCAAATTTCATACATAAGCTCTACACACATAGTTGATCATATCATATGCGGGTATAGTACTCAAAATTTACCTCTAAATATCAAATTCATATGGATCTTCACAGGACAGAAAATCTGCCTTACTATGGCACAAAACTCCCAACAACAAGGAAAGTGGAAAAATACATACAACAACACTCATGCATCCCTTGCTGACCACCCAAAACACTAGATAGCAACACCCATATTTCTTTGAAGCATAAACACAAACACCTACAAGGCACAAAGGGGAGGTGAAGATACCTTGGGAAGAAGAGAAGATGGTACACATAAGGGCTCCCACTATCACCATCACCATCACATGCTACCAAGCCTACATACACTCTTTCTCAAAACAAACAACACGCATACATTCAGCCATGATTTTTCAGCACCAATGGGCACACAGACAACACCAAATAAAGATGAAATACTAATGAAGAACTTGGATTTCACTAACCCCTATTGAGCCAACACCAAACCTTCACTTCTCTTTGCTTCTCATCACCTAAACCCTCTTGAAGCAGCCATGGCAGGGCCTCAATTCACAGCAGCAGCAACAACAAAGAAAAGAAAGAGCCAAAACAGCCAACAAGGCAACAGAGAAAAAAAGAAAAGAAAAGAAAAACAAGGGATTCACCAAAATCTCTTCAATCTCTTCCTCTCCTCCCCTTCTCCTCTTCACTTCCTCTGCTAGACCTCCAACAAAACCAGCAAAAATCCCCTTCAAGCCCTAAATACACCAATAATTAGTGGGGTGAAATGACCAAGCTGTCCCTAACTAAAAATACTGGATATGCTTAAAACAGTCATAACTTCTACAATATAGCTCCGAATTGCATAATTGAAACTCCATTAATCAAGACGATTATCTACAACTTTCATGTTTATGCCAAGATCCAATAACACATCTAGCTATTTTAAAATATAAGTTAAACATCATACAGGCTGCTGCCAGACTTTTTCCATCCCCGGGGTATAATTGGAAAAACACTCATAACTTTCACTACAGGAATCCAGATGATCTAATTCCACTTTTGTATGAAAGCTAACTCAAAATTGAATGCCCCACAATAAAATCAAATTTAAACTACATCATCTTGGGCATTAACAATATTAAATCCGAATCATGATAACCATACAATTTATAATATAACTGTCACGCCCCAGGGCGACCGTCCCCGAGACGTGGCAAATATATAAATGATATCAACAATCCATACACGAGATCAAATAAGGACTCCACAACATCAACGACACTAAAGCAATAACCAAATAATTGACATCAAATATATACAAATAGCGGAAGCTCAAACAACTGAGCCTGTAATTCAAAGACATATTTACATACTAGAGTACACAATCAACTGTCCTGTGAGAGCCAATATACACAACAAAAGACATCAACAGTCCACATACCGTGCACAAGCACAAGTATAATACATACAAGGAAAAGGGAATGCTGATGGCATCTCACTCGCAAGACATCCAACGTGAACGTGGGTCTCCTACTCGTACTGCGCCAGGGGAGCTCTTCTCTTGGATCCGACTCAGCTTCAACTGGAGAAAAACATAAGCGAGGGGTGAGCTACAAGCTCAGTGAGTGGTCAGAAACCAAACACCAATATAATCATTCAATACAAAGGCAATCTCCTATCAAGGAAAGCCATGAGAAGAAACCCAACGGTTAACAAGGTCACACGGCGGTGCGACCATACCCCGTCCTCGCCCTAGCCCCACAGGGATGATTCTAGGGACTTAAAGGACAAAACTTGCTGTTCCACACCGTTCGTCATCCGGTAGCGCTCTCCCGGGCAGCCTCTACCTAGAGCCGGCCACAGTCAGTACACTGTCGAGCGCGTCGATGGTACCTACAAGTGGGGGTCCACCCAGGGCGGATCGTACCTAGGAAGCATCCACACGGATCCGGTGAAGGGGAGAACGATCATTCACGCTCACAATATCGTCCGGTGGCCCACCATCGTGCAGCCTCACCTGGTACACTCCCATGATCAGTACATCCGCCGAATGCATCGGGAGTACTTACAAGTGGGAGTCCTCTGTCAGGGCAGCTTCAACGTCGGAGACCCGGTATACGACGATATTGGGAGGAACCATTACATGTTCGCAACGCGAACCCCATGGGAAAATCAACTACACAAGCCGGTGGGTCGAGTATCAACTTGAGCCCACTCCACTCACAGCAACACCCTCACCCCGACGGATGACTTAGGATTTTGGAAAATTGCACAAACTGGCCGATCGAACCAACGCCGACCCACCACACCCTCACCCCTCCTCGGGGTGACATAGGCTCTTGGGGAAGAGGTCGATTGTTCTACACCGCTCGTCATCCAGTAGTCTCTCCCGGTGTGGCCACTACTACCTGGTAGCCTCCCAGGTCCCTATCTCTGCTATATGGGCACACCAACAAGCGTCGTGGACAGTCCCTAGGAGCACCTCACAGGGTTCTGGCCTCCATCGGATAGCCTCACATGACCGCTACCTCGGCCGTATGGGCACACCAACACGCGTCATGAGTAGTATCTGGGAGCACCTCGCCGGACTTTACTACGCCGGACAGTCTCTACTTGGAGCCGACGAAGGAAAGAACACTCGACACCCGCGAATACGATCCCTATGGATCCGTCATCATCGGTTATCAAACACTGATAAGCGCAACGAATTCTCATGAATTCCCTACAGGGCGCATAACTCAGATGCGGGGAAGACATTTTATTCTAAGTGTCAAAGTCATGGTATGACCCCATAAGAGGTCATACACTTGTCTAATTCCATTAGACAAGGCTCATGGCCCAATACGCATATATATAATATGCAATTAATACCCAATGGTGGCCTACTAAAACATGCATACATGAAGTCAAACAGGCAAATACACAAATTACAACCTAACATACGTTGGATAACACCAACCTAGAAGGGAAGGGTTTAGCGCGATCTGCGCAACAACAGGTGCATGCCAATAATTCCAAGCAAGCCTGAGTCAAGTAGGAACTACATCTACTTACTCAGCTCATGAAAATAGGGAGGGCGAGAGAGAGGGAATGCCTCATCCTCTCTTGAAGCGGGTCATAGTTTTGCCCCAACTAGATGGGTGCAACAACTATACCATACCTCGAGTACTAAATCAGGAATATTACGCATACACCCTGTTATTAACCCAAGTTTAAACATGCTTGATAAATAGGGGTAGTATTTCAAATAAAATTACCTAAGTCACGCCCTATTCTATACAATACATACGCAAGTATAAGGTAGAATAGGGGTTCTACACAATATACGAGCTATACAACCTATATGCATGATATCTAGCATATTTAGGGTGCAATTAAAGCCCCATGAAAGCGCGAAGCACGACTGCGTGCATCGAGCGCTCCCGGAAGGGTTGAATCAAACCACTCACCTAACGAGCGCACAACTCACGATACACAAGAGGGCGATGGCTTGAATCAGAAGAAAGAAACCAATCCACCAAGAATCGATCAATGGTTGCATTTGCTCGACACCACGAAGCACACTCCGAACGCGTCTGAGCACCGCAAGCACGCCCTCGAGCACCCCGTGCACGCTGCCCACACACTCCGCACGCATCGAACAACGTCAAGCACGCCTTTGAGCACCCCGTGCACGCTGCCCACGCACTCCGCATGCATCGGACAACGTCAAGCACGCCCTCGAGCACCCGTGCATGCTGTCCATGCACTCCGCATGCATGCGAGCACACCGAGCGCGCACTCGCAGCCCCCGCATACCTCTTATGTGATCTCGAGCGTACCAATGCGTCAACTCTACGCCCCTTTAGTACACAAACACAAGTTTAGGGAATGCATGAGGAAAACCAATGGAAAGATGAGAAGAAGAGGCATACTTGGTTCACTCACACATACCCACAACACATACACAACACATAACACATGAGTATGTGCTTCTCCCTCTTCAGCCTCTTCAATTCCATGCACACACAACAACAACACAAGGCAATGGAACTTCTACTCCTTCCCAACAGCCACAAGAGACATGGCTGAACCCAACCAAGTGGAGCGGGAGGTCCATACGCAGCTCCGGCATGCCCGCCGCAGTAGCTCCACTGCTACCACCACCGACGCCCCGCACCTCCCCACAAACAACATACCTTTAATAACTTCGGAAGAGGAGACTTCATCACCACCTCCACTTTCTCCTCTTCAATTTTCACACCAGAAGAGCTGGTCGAGAATGCTAGGCGAGAGAGGCATTTGGGGCCCTTAAATATCCAAAAGAGGTGACAAACGACCAAATCGTCCCTGCCCCGAAATCCTGGACAGACTTTACTTGAACAGCCATAACTTCCTCGATACAGCTCCGAATTACACGATTCTAAAGCCATTGGAAAGCCAAGAAGATTATCTACAGCTTTCATGTTTATATCTAGATCAATTAACCTCTCCAGCTATTCCGAAATCTAAGCTAAACATCTTACAAGGCTGCTGCCTGGATTTCTCAACTTTAGGGTATATTTGGAAAAATACTCATAACTTTTGATATACGAATCCAGTTGATCCAGTTCCACTTCTATATGGAAGCTATCTCAAAACTAGACATCTCGTAATAATATCGGATTTTTACCTCTTCATCTTGGATTTTAACAAAATCAAATCCGAATACCCATCCAAAACTGCATAATTCCAAAAACGTTATCGGAATTAAACGAAAATTTTATGGGCATTACTAAACAGTATCATGACCCATAATATGCAGTTATATCTTCAATCAGAGTCCTCAAACCCCACCAAGTAGCTAAAAACCAAAATTTTAACGACTCCGATCGAAATTAGGACTCTAAATGACACAGGTCTAACAATAACCTAGGCATACATGACCCTAATATACCCCAATGAATAATAATATGAAATAACACATATAATTGTGATATCCAACCATCCAAATATATAAAAGAATAGCATAAGTCTAAATAGAGGTCTGGGGTCTTACATAAATTATTCAGTTCATATTTGATTTTATGTAATACAACTCAATCAAACTCTTATTCTTAATAGTATAACATTGAATAGCTAAAAAGGTATACGAGATCACATTTGGAGCTGTAAAAAGTATTGTATATAACAACCCCTTTTTTTAGTTAAATATTTGATCGATACTTACATACAATCTCATTCCAAACTCATTTGCAATCCGCATATGTTTTAAAAAAAATTTAAATAATATACTTAATTAATCTAATCAGATATATATTTTAAAAAAAAACAAAAATACACACTCTACGATTGAATCTTATAGAAAATGTTAATTAAAATTCTTACTAAATATATTTCTAATTAATGCGAGTCTACAAAGCTAACGATCGAGGTATATGAATTGAACCGGAAAAAAGACCATGTGTAACAACACTATAACAACCCTAACAAAAAAAAAAAGGAATCTTATCATTGTATCTATAATATTTATATTTCAAATTAGAAGAATATGATGTTAAGTTTAGCTTTGTTCCATTCTGTTTGAACTTTGAATCATAAATCCCCGAACTTGAACATTTTTAGTAAAAACGCGTCCCCTTATAATAAATTGTTGATTATTAATATCTCATGACACAATAAATCTTATTGGATGTTCTTCAGTGAGTGGAGGGAGGTCTGATTTAATCTTGTAAACCGTATCTAGACTATTGAAATTTATATGTAATCTGACATTAGGTACCATGATGGATTGATATAATTTTCATATTTGAAATAGTCGACATAAAAAAAAGACCGTATCCGCTCTGGGGAAACCATAACACAGATAAAATATGAATAATCCGTAATGTTAATTATTATTATATTTTATTGAAGTATATGATAGGCTTTCCAACTTTAATTGATATTAAGAAGAGGAATGTCAAAAACTAGGGCTGCAACTCGGGCGGGTTGGGTTCGGGTTGACCCCAACCCGAACCCAACCCGAATTCCAAACGACCCAACCCTAACCCGACCCAACCCGATTTTCAACCCGAATTGGACCAACCCGAACCCAACCCGAAATTAAATAAACCAACCCGACCCAACCCGACTTAACCCGAATTGGACCAACCCGACCCCAACCCGATTTTCAACCCGAATTGAACCAACCCGACCCAACCCGAATTTCTAACATAATGTGTAAATTAAATAAATCAACCCCACCCAACCCATAAGATTAGCTAGGTTTACCTAAAATTTGGACTACCCATATTAGAAGTTACAAAATAAACGGCCATGATTTTTTTTAAATATTAATTTTCGGGTTCGGGTTGGGTCGGGTTGGGTCGGAGGCCAACCCGAACCCAACCCGATTTGTGACCCAACCCGATTTGGCCAACCCGAACCCGAACCCGAACCCGATTTGATCAACCCAACCCATGTAAAAATCGGGTTCAACCCGTCGGGTTCGGGTTCAACCCGACCCAAGTTGCAGCCCTATCAAAAACTGAAAAAACAAGATAAGCAGACCACCTAAACATGACCTATCGGAATAACCCATTGACAATATATCAAGTAAAGAGATATCTAGCTACTGAATCTCTCGATAATTTGAGGCCAGACTATATTTATAAGATGATTCAAAATTTCAGCACCAGATGAAATATGATTAGTATTGTTCAAAGATGATCAAA
This sequence comes from Acorus calamus, assembly GCA_030737845.1. Lineage (NCBI taxonomy): Eukaryota > Viridiplantae > Streptophyta > Magnoliopsida > Acorales > Acoraceae > Acorus > Acorus calamus. The sequence goes on from CM060872.1 coordinate 12,903,642, forward strand.
TTTTAGCATTCAGTCCCCAGTGTCCATAGCATAACGGTTCAGGGTTTAGCGGTGTTACCGATAGGTCCTGGGTTCGAGTCTTGGCGCTGACTTACCCACCTGTTTGTTGGCGATTATTCGAAAAGAATTTTCCGTGGGACCGGGGCAAACAGGCGGAGATAGCTTTCCCAGCTCGACCGCAAGGTCAGCCACGGGGAGTCCCTTCGATATCAAAAAAAAAAAAAAAAAAAAATAGCATTCACTCCTACATGTGATTGATTAGATTTCCATGAAATCCACCACGAAAACTTTAATTAAATGGTTTTAGGCCGTGTTTGAGACAATGTTGGCGTGGATTCTGTGGTGGCGAGCCGTGTCCATGTTGGGGCAATAAAAATGGAGTTCTCAAACTATTTTAGTCCTTGGTAGAAAAACTCTGAAACAATGCTTCTTTATCGCAGCTCGAGTTGGCGAATGTGAGCGTCCCCACCTCAGTCTCAAACAAAACCTTCGTTTTTATTTGTTGATGCAACACCTTTAGGATCCTAAATCTTAATAGGGAAACAATAAAACTTGCTTACTATGCCTTCACGTAGAAGAGGAGAATTAAATCCACTATATAAAGTAATCAAATTATAATAGTTTTCCAGTTTCTCTCTCCTCACCACCATCCATTTCTCTTAAAACAACCCTGTAAATCAAATGGATGTTTCTCACAAAATTAGTTAATTTTTATTCATTACAATGAATTGATTAAATAAATAGAAAAAAATAACCAAATTACTCTTCAAAAAATCAGTCTGATATGTGACCCTTCTCATATTAAAATTAGGCATTTTAACGGGTCGCGGGTCGATCTGGATCCAACCCGACAAAAGGCGTAAACCCGACCCGATGGACCCAGAACTTCTCTTTGCCCGGCCTGAGCTTGTTAATGGGTCGATCCGACCCGACCCGAGACCTGATATGGACCCGACCCGAAGTACCTGACAAACAAACGGGTCGAGTCCGCGTCCACCCCGTCCCGACCCGTTGACAGGCCTAATTAAAATGCAAGACATTTTACAATATTTAACTTGATAAAAATTTCATTTTATAGAATTTTTTAACAAACCAAATCTATTAAAATTATAGGGTTTTTTTTTTCATGTATACCCCTCTTATTTCCTCGATAGAAAAACTAATCTCGTAAAATTTAAAATTTGTGCAAATATGCCTCTCCATTAATCGCTGTTTGAAACGCTGGCTGAATCATGGTTAGATTATTAATCCTATCCTGTGAAATTATTTGTTTTCCCCCACTTATTGACCTGCCCTACCCAACCCTTGCATGATTTCTCTCTCTTTCATTTCTTCTCTTTCCTCAAAAATCTAACTCATCTCCACTTGAAAAATCCAAATCAACCCTTAGTTTTTTTTAGAAAATTTTTATTTTTTATGGGGACATCAAGTAAATAGATGCATTTAAAGGTACTCAAAGGAAGAAGGACAAGAGATCTAATCTTATTCCTCTGTGCATAGAGATTAATTAGTTAGGTTTTTATTTTATTTTGAATAAGAATTGAGGATTTTATTTGGACCATTGATTTTTAGGATGATCAATTGGTATAAATTAAATCACTTTGTTATTTGTAGGATTCAATGTAGAACATAGATTTGATTTTTGTCTTTCCTTGATGTCCACGTAATACAAGAAAAACCCACATGCAGTAACACTTGGGATTTCAGTTAGTTGGGATGATTGCTCGAGGAGGTTTTCATGTTGTTTGGGGAAGAAAACAAATAAAATAAAATAAGTGTTTGGCCAAAAAAAATCAGCCAAAAATGTATGATGTGGTTTGGGGAACAAACAACAAATAAAGAAAATTTGCTGTGATGAAGAAAGAAGGACTATGGCTTAAGAAAAGAAGAAGAAAGAGGGGTGAAGGAAGAAGAGGAACCGAGGAAGATGGGGTTTAGCCAGCCAAACATTCGTACTTGGGAGGTTTTTTGAACTTTACCTATGGCTAATGGTGACTAACATATTTTTTCTAATCAAACTTTACGGTCATTATATATATTAATCACATGGGCATCGTTGCATGACTATTTTAAATATTAATTACAAGGATATTTTTACCATCGAGAAAATAGGAAGGATAATTCTGAAAAAAAATGGTTGAATGTCTACCCTTGAAATTAAAAAAGAAAAAGAAAAAAATAAAATCTCTATCCTTAAATAAAATCTCCCTGTATATGTCTACCAAATTACAAGCCTCCTTCCTAAAAATCTTCCATGATTACATTTCTTATTAAAATTTTAATGGTTAATATTTCTTTTTTGTTTAAAATATATTATATTGAGATAAAAAAATCATGAAAGATTTTTAGAAAATGGGCCGTTGGTGGAGAAATATGAGAGTTAATTTAATGGTTTTTTTTCTTTTTTATTTTCAAGGGTGTGAATCAATTTTTTGTGTAAAAAAAAAATCTTTTTGCCCGATACGTAAAGACTTAACAAAAAATGATCATGCGCTCCCACAATGCTATAAATGATCATGCGCTCCCACAATGCTATTTCTATTAATATATATTCTATATCTAGTGCTATTTTTTCTAATTAACTTTAAAAATAAAGTGCACTTATTTTGGGTTTAACAAATTTTTTACTAAAATAAGGAGGAAAAAGGGGTGACTGAAGCCAAAGCGGTGAGTAAAGCAAAACATATATACATTCAAATACTAGCATTCATTGGGTGCATTGAACATTGTCCGTGAATAAGTTAATAACAGGTGTTTGAAACATTAAAAAGGAATCAGGTTAGGTTCAACACGCATTAAAAAATTTGATTGTTACATGATTGTGATCGTCCGATTTTATTATTTTGAAATATAAAATTTAATTGAATCCTAAAAAAGAAAACGTTAGGATTTATTTTATTATAATTTTAATTTTAAAATATGTCAAGTATATCCCAGTCATAATGTTTCAATAAGATTGGATGATTATGATCATACTGGACAATCAAATTATTTAATGCGCATTGGACCTAAGATCCCAAGTAAAAATGTCCCTCCAAAAAATACCTTAAAATATTGCTCAAAATTTGGTAAGAAAATATTTTATATGTTGTAGTCTATACAAAGTTATATTTTTCATTGAATATAGAATAATTCATGAAGAACTATGCTTAAAGTCTTGAATATATAATTTTGCATCCTCCAAAAACAATGAACTGAGTAAAGAGCACAACATTTCATCATCTCCGAAATTTCCAACATATATTGGAAGGGTGCCATTATAGCCATCCCACAAGTTTTCCTACCCCACTCCTTTTATTTCAATAAAAAAAAATTAATGTTTTACATTTTTTTTCTCATACCTAACCCACCCTAACACTGCCCACCCCATTGGTACACCCTACCCATCCCGAACAATATCCACCCTATATATCCCCCATAAATTTATTACCCACCACACAATCAAAACTAATAAATCTCATGCTCTTTTTTTCTCTCCCCCTAAGTTTGTTGTCTTCTCCAGCTTCCTCGGATGTTGTCACCTTTTCTGGCTGCCTCTCTTCCAGCGTCGGTTCCATCCAACATGACCGCTATCTTTTTCTCTGGCTACGGAGTTAGGAACACGCAAGGAACGGCGTTCTACGTCGATTTAGACTCCATATTTGAAGGCATATAAGTTTCATTTTGTACATCTTGTATAGAGAAGATTTGTGGGTTGTTATTCACAAGATTATACTTAGTTTGGAAAGGGTTAAAATGTAAATATTTTGTATATCTCACTGATAATAATACGTCAATGAAGTCTCACTTGTAAGCCAATGTGTCGAGAAATTTGGTGTATTCTCGATAATTGTAGTTAACAATATTGAAATGAAGATGTTTATGATGTTCATATGGCATTTGTTATATGTAGTCGAGTTTGGTGTACTATTACTTTTGGCCCAGGTCAACTCTGACACTGTCGATCTAGGCTACACAATTCAACATGTCTGAGATCTTCTGTGTTTCATTTGGTTCGACATTGTGGAGGTAAAAATCTGCACCAGAACACGTGTCGTGATAAGGCAGAACGGTGAAACATGGGAAGCCCGGCAGAAAGCCCATCATGCCCAGTCCACGCAAGATGATATTACAGCGACGTCATCCGACAAAGTCGACACGACTAGATTAGAGGATCTAGTCGTACGGACAATCAGCCTGTAAAGTAAAAAGGATCATCACAAGTAGTCCAAGGCACGACCAGACGACAAGTCCGGTCGTTCGACCTTGCTCCTCGGATACGAGTGATCTAAGGCACGACTAGATGACAGGTCTAGTCAGGCGACCTTATCGATCAAAGTGCGAAGTAAGGCACAACCAGACGATAGGTCTAGTCGGGCGACCTTATCACTTCGGTTTAAGTGATCTAAGGCACGACTAAACGTTAGGTCTGGCGGGCTACCTTATTATTCGTCGACGTTATGCATATCAAGAGGCCCCGAGCAGGCCCAGAAACGGTAAAAGGACCGTGAACGTACGTAACTGCCACGACAGCATTCATGGCCCATTACTCACAAAACGTGGGTAATGAGGGTGACGTGGTGAGTAAATGCAGGGAACGTTTCCCTAAAAAATAGCCCACTACCAGTTAGTGGGAAAACGTATAGATTAACCAATTGAACTACGTGAGACTTGATCCCCAAACGGGTACGTAGGCAGCCTATAAAAGAGGTCACGTAACAGCACTCTTAGAAGAAGAAATCAATTTGGAGATTCCTCACGGAAGGCAATCGATAAGTTGAAAGTTGAGAAGTAGCAACATTATTATTTCCAACAGCCAGGCACAGTCTCTCCTCCTCCACCACAAAATCTCGTTCCCATATAATCCTACCACAAAAATTCACTAACCCCATATTCTTTGAAGTTCCTGATCCCATGAAATACAAATCTAACTGTGAGGGGAAAATATCCTCTTCAGTTTGGCGCCATCTGTGGGATTCTGGAACAAAAGGCCGAGAGTTCATAATGTCTGATCAAAATGACATCTAAGAGGTCATGCGGGTAGTTGAAGGTTCACAAGACCTGTTCATTCGGTTGCAAGAATCAGTGCAACAGATGTTCGAAGCTTCGATGCAGCAGTTCCACACGAACGGGCATCAAAGGCAACTGGTATTGGAAGAAGATCACCCACCAATTCCAGCACTTCCGCAAGCTAATATCAAAGTTTCAGAAGAGAGTACTTCTTCCTCTAATCAGAAACAATGGTCCCAGCGGTGTTCTCGTACTCCGCAGGCGGGCCGCCCACCTCACGAAGATCTAAGGCGTGGTCGTTCTCCCCACAGAGAACGATCCGCCCGAAGGGAAGCATCGCATAGACAAGCACACCAGGAGCGGTCTTCCTTGCACGAAGCATCCGATAGAAACCAGCGTGATTCACCGCCCCGTCAGCCTACCAGGGGGATGGTCACGTTGCCCCGCCACACCTTGCGCTCTGAAGTGCACCGCATTTCTAGTCGAGAAATGGCGGATCACGCAATACGAGGATTCACATCCCCGTTCAGCGCAGAGGTCATCAGAGAACGTTTACCACATAGGTTCAACCCAAATTCAAGATGTACAGCGGCACGACGGATCCTTATGACCACATCCTGGCATTCCGTCACTCCATGGCGCTGTACGAGCTGTATGATGTGTTGATGTGCCGCCTCTTCTCCTCCAGCCTGGAAGGGGCTGCATCGACTTGGTTCCATCTTCTTCCACCCGCGACGATCAGAACTTTTGAAGAGCTCGAAACCATGTTCGCCGAGCACTTCATTTGTAGCCGGCGGAGGAAGAATGATTTGGGGGATCTCATGAAGATCCGGATGAACACGGGCGACACGATTCGACAATATGTCGATTGGTTTCGCATACTGAAGTTTGAAGTGGAGGACTGCAACGAGGTTGCTGCGGTCAGGGCTTTCCAGAATGGCTTACCGACCGAAAACGGCCTCAAGGAGTCGTTCATCAAGCGCACTCCTCCTGACTTGAGGGACCTGATGGGGCGTGATTAAAAGTACACCAAAGTGGAGGAGGAATCCAAACTCCTGAAGCAGGTAACTATGACTTTCAAGCCAATTCCCGTTTCTACCTCTCCTCCAAACAGGTCCCTCGAGAGTTTCGCCCGAAGGAGCAATGTGGCGAGAGGAACAGGCGACCAGGTACTTCGACCAACGAGGTGCGCGAGGGACAGGGAATGTATTTTAAGATTCCCCCGTCCCAAATTCTCTCCAAGATCCAAGGGAAACCTTGGTTCAGGTGGCCTGCTCCCTTGAAGAGTGACGAGTCAAGGCGAGATCAGAACCTGCGCTGTGACTACCATAAAAGCATCGATCACACCACCGACGGCTGCCAAATTCTCTGAGCGTTCTTAGAAGATCAAATCCGGAAGGGCTATTTGAAAGAGTACGCTCCAGCGGAGATCGCCCCAAAACCCAACGCTCAGCATGTGATAAATATTGGCCCCAACACCGGTGCCGGGGTCATCGACGTCATATTCAAGGGAGTTCCCCACTTCACCTCACCAAAAAGTGCTCAAAAGGGCCCTACGAAGATGCCGGTGTCGTTCGAGATGATGCAGATCGACCAAGAGCCAAAGCTGGTCGTCAAAAGGCCTCGAGGGGATGACAACAGCGTCATCACTTTTTCAGACGCCAACCTGGAAGGAGTCCAGGCCCCACATTCGAATGCTCTGGTAATTACGCATCTCTAACTTTGACGTGAAAATGATCCTTGTAGACACCGGGAGCTCGGCCGATATCTTTTTCATGAAGCCATTCCTTCAGATGGGACTGAAGGCCACGGACCTCCGTCCGATGAAGGATCCCTTGGTCGCGTTTAACGGAGCGTGAGTTGTCCCCGCTGGCCGCATCACGCTACCCGTCTGAGCAGGGGACCAGACAGCTATGACGGACTTCACAGTTATGGAACTCCCGTCCCCGTATAACCCGATCAACGGGCAATCCGGGCTTGCGGTGATGAAAGCAATTCCGTCCACCTATCACCAGCATCTCCGCTTCCCCACGGCATAGGGGATAATGGAAATACGAGGTGACCAGGTGGCCGCAAAGCGTTGTTACATGGCGGCGATGGCCGAAAAGTAAGCCCTGCCAGAGGTAGAGGAGCTACCCGAAGAAGGAGAAATCCACCCGAAAAGGTAGCAATTACTTTTGGATCGGATCAAAGCTGATGAGCGCCGACCCGGTCCTAAAGAGAGCGTCTTGGAAGACCTGGAGCAGGTCCCGATAGATCCGCTTGACCTCGAAAAATACTTTCTCATCAGGAGTCTGCTCTCTACAAAAGAGAGAAATGCGATACTCGACCTCCTTGTAGAAAATAAAGACGTGTTCGCCTGGACACCGCAGGACATGCCAGGGATCGATCCCGAGGTGGCGAGCCACCGACTATTCATCTCCCCGACCGTTCGTCCAGTTCGACAAAAGCAGAGACGAATTGCTGCGATCCATGTCGAGGCGGTACAAGACGAGGTCAACAAACTCCTAGCTGCTGGGTTTATCCATGAGGTACGACACCCTAAATGGCTAGCCAATACGGTGGTGGTCCCCAAGAAGAATAAGAAGTGGTGAGTTTGCCTGGACTTCACCAATCTGAACAGCGCGTGCCCAAAAGATAGCTTTCCACTGCCGAAGATTGACCAGCTGGTGGACTCCTCATCAGGTAACGAATTAATGAGTTTCATGGATGCTTACTCAGGATATCATTAGATCCCAATGTACGAGCCCGACCAGGAGAAAACAACGTTCATAACGCCCACTGGCATTTATTGCTATAAAGTAATGCCATTCGGGTTGAAAAACGCCGAAGCTACATACCAGAGGCTGGTGACACGGGTCCTCCAGCACCATATCGGAAGGACCGTGGAAGTCTACATCGAGACATGATGGTCAAAAGTGCAGATCGAGACAACCACCTGATTCACCTTGAAGAAGTTTTCGCCGTGTTGCGAAAGTATCACCCTAAACTGAACGCCACCAAGTGCTCATTCAGAGTCACTTCGGGCAAGTTTTTGGGGTATTTGACAACACAACGAGGGATCGAAGCCAACCCCGAACAGATCAAAGCGGTCATGGAGATTAGCCGCGCTCAATCGGTTCATCTCAAGGGCCACCGACCGGTGCCAGCTTCTTCCAATTGCTGCGAAAAACTCAGAAGTTCGAATAGACGCCAGAATGTCAGAAAGCATTCGAAGAAGTCAAGAAGTACCTCAGCACACCACCACTTCTGGTGAGTCCATCCGTATGAGACGTCCTACTCCTCTACATCGCGGCATCCGAGCATGTCGTGAGCTCCGCACTATTGAAGGACATCAACCACGGGTAGAGAGCTGTCTACTACGCCAGTAAAGCGCTCAGCGGAGCAGAAATCAGGTACTCCCATATTGAGGAACTTGCATTTGCTCTACTTATTTCTGCTCGGAAACTGCGCCACTACTTTCAGGCTCACTCGATACATGTCATCACCGACTCGCCTCTCAAAGCCATGTTGAGAAAGGCAGACGTTGTGGGTCGACTGCTAAAATGGGCGGTGGAGCTGTCAGCTTTTGACATCCACTATCGGCCCAAAAACGCTATCAAAGGACAGGTGGTTGCTGACATCATCGTCGACCTAACACCCGAAGAACAATAAATGTGTGCCATCTCTGACTACAGACCCATTTCTTGGACACTCCATGTCGATGGGGCATCCAACCGAAAAGGGTCAGAAGCTGGTTTGATTTTGCAAAGTGAAGATGGATTCCTCTTCGAGCACGCAATCAAGCTGGGATTCGATGCTTCCAACAATGAGACCGAATATGAGGCTCTCATCGCTGGCTTGGAATTCACGGTAGACCTTGGCATTGAAAAGTTGTCAATTTACAGCGATTCCCAACCGTGGTGTGTCAGAGAACAGGAGAATATCAAACGAAGGATGATCGCATGGTGGCCTATCAAAGCCACGCACGTACTCTGCTCACACGGATCGACCACTGGGAGATCTGTGCCATCGACCGTGATCACAACACTCAAGCTGACACCTTGGCGAATCTGGCAAGCTCTCTAGAAGGAAGACTGTCTCGGGAAATCAGGGTCGAATTCTTGGGGGAACCAAGCGTCGCTCACCTCAAGCAGGTTATGGCGATGGAGTCAGAACCCCCAGGAACGACCTGATGGACCCCATACTCTCGTTCTTGAAGAACGGACACCTCCCGACGGACAAGGAAGAAGCCAGAAAGATCATGACCCGATCAGCCCGGTTCTTGATCTCCGAACAAGGGGTGCTGTACAAACAAAGCTTCAAAGGTCAGCTCCTCAAATGCGTCACCATCGAAGAGGCTCAAAAGTGTTAGAATAATTGCATTATGGAATATGCGGTTGCCATACAGCTTCGAGGTCTTTGGCAAAACGCGTATTGACCGCATGATACTTCTGGCCCACCCTGGCAAAAGATGCACTTAACCTGGTCAGAAAATGTGACAAGTGCCAATGGTTTGGCCCGTTGATCCACCGACCAGCAGGGGACTTGAATACCCTGTCAAGTCCTTGGCCATTCGCGCAATGGGGTTTTGACATCGTCGGACCCATGCCGTTAGCACCATCACAGAAGAGGTTCCTCCTTTCTTGCAGACATCATAGCCATACAATATATGGACGACCGAGATCAAATGGAACTGTTATATATGTGTCACTTTTCAGCCTTCTGGTAACCCTTGGGTCAATTCTGGCCATTTTCAAAATTTTCTTTTTCGATCGGAACCGCAAAGATTTTGGCTTTTAGCCATCTGCGGGAGCTAGAAAACTCCGATTGAAAATCTGACTGCGGATTATGGGTCCTGGTACCGTTTTATACCACCCATAAATTTTTCATCGAATTCCGGTTATGTTTTAGAAAATTATGCAGTTCCGAATCGTATCCGGATTTTGGTCAAATTTGGGAAAGTCAAAGAGAGAAGACTTGACTAGTCAAATGTGACTTTTGACTAGTCAATGGGTTTTGTTTTTTTGCTTGGTTGAGTTGACAAAGTCAAAACTCACCAACTCACTTTTTGAGCATTAAGTGTTCTCTCTCTCTCTCTTTTTCTCTCCCTCTCTCTCCCTCCCCCTTGTCAACGTGCATTTCATTTTCCTCTCCCTCTTTTGTTTTTCATTTCCTCTAAGTGTGTGAGTGTGTGTGTGAAGTGAAGGAGAAGAAGGACTCACAAACAAGGTGTGTGTGTGTGTCTATGTGTGTGTATGTATATATTGTGTGTAGTTAATTCCCTCTCTTTAGCTTCCTTTAGAACCCCCTTTTTCCACTGATTTCCAACAAGTAGGGGCTGGTGGAGAGGCTAGGGAGGGGTGGTAGTGGTGGTTGTGGTGGTGGTTGCGCCGGGCGCACCCGAGGGGCCCCGAAAACCCCCATTCCCTTCCCCCTCCTTTGTCAGCCATCTTTTCCCCCTCTTTTCTTTGGTTTTCTAGTGTTAGGGGCTGTTAGGGAGTCATGCATGCAAGGTGTTTGAGTTAGGGGTGAGTGGAGAGGGCAAAAGGGGGGCTTGACAGGTCATGGTCGTCGAGGTTCAGCAGGAAGGGCTCGTTCTGCTCTTCCTCCTCGGACTCTTCGGATAGGCTGCCATCAGTAGCATCTTCCGAGATGCTTGGTTCTGGCGATGGTTGTCTCCCTCTCCTGATCATGTTGACCGCGTGGGTTCTAGATGTGGAGACTTGGGTGTGACCTGGCAAGGGGTCAGTCAATATGCCAAGTGGCTTGGGTGCTTGGGGATTTCCCTGGCTCAGATGGCCTTTGATCATGGCCCAGTCAAGGCGCCTGTCATCATTAAGATCATAAACGAAGTCCCGAAAAACAATGCATTGTTCTACGGTATGGCCATATTGTTGATGATATTGACAGTAACGTGCGTCATGCTGGCCCCGGGTAGTGAAGGCCTTGCGTCGGGGAGGGAGATACTATTTGTGTCCAACATCACCCTAAAGATCCTAGTTAAAGTTTCTGGGAGGGGAGGGTAAGAGTCCCTCTTTCCCATTCGTCTTTGGTCGTAGGATGCGGGAGGTCTAACCTCGTTATAAGAGCTTTGTATGGGCTACCTAGGGGTTGGATTTTGTGCTCTTGGGGGAGCAGAGTAAAAGGGAGCCCGAGTTTGAGTTTGGCTTTGGATTATAGGGCTTTGGAGTGGGAAATTTTGGACTGTGGGGTTTTGTCGTATTGGCACGGGGACGGGTACTGATCGAGGGGTAAAATGTTGATTCGCTTGCCGAGGCGGTGCATATCCGGATGATCCGGGCGTGTACTGTCTCGGAGCTGTTCCTCGGTCAGGAACTCGTGCTCCATTCGGGATAGAGTGCCTCTACTTGGTTAATGATCCCCTCTACCGTGGGGGTTTGTGCCTTACGAGGCGGTTGTCCAACCCTATGGCTGATAGGTGAGGACTGGTTTTGAACTGCTGGGGCTGCACAACGGGAAATCCTGTTGTGGCGGTCAATCAGAAGTTGATACGTAGTGCAGTCTCCGTACGAAAGGCTCGTGCGGAGTTCTGGACTCAGGCTCTGTAACATCATGTCAATTTCTTGACATTCTGTGAGTTGCAGGACGGTTCGGTGGACAAGGGTGCGCCACCGAGACACGTATTGTTCGAATTCCTCCCTAGGCCTCATTCTCTCTACGGTTAAATCTGAAATAGAGGGGGTCCTAATCCTCTGGTAACCGTAGCGGCCCAAGAATTTCTCGCTTACAGCCGAGAAATTCGACAAGTGATCTACAGGGATGGTGGAGAACCATTGTAGTGCTTCTCCTTCCAATGATTTCTAGAAGAGGAAGACTAGTAGAGGTTGATTATCTAGAAACGGGCGTGCGTCTAGATAAAAGGCAGTTAAATGAATGTCTGGGTCTCCACGACCGTTGTACCGGCGGAATTTGGGGACTTTGAATCCCTCCGGTAGGTGAACTGACGGGATTTGTCTCAGGTTATATAGAGACATGTGTTTGGGGGCCGAGGGACCAGTCTCGGAGAGAATTCTCCGGATGGTATCGTCCAGTGTTTCTCTCTGGGGAGGGCTGCCTAGCGGTCCCGGGTTTGGGGTGGTTTGGTAGGGGCCTGGGGTGGAAACAACTGGGAATTTTAGATTCGCGGGGGAAAGGGGGGTGAACGAAAAGACACTCGGGTTGACCGAGTGACTGGGTGTGGATGGGGCTTTGGGAGTGGATTTAGGGGTATCGACAGGGGTTTCCTGTCTCGAGGTCTTGGCATGACGGTTGTCAACGAGGTCATGAAACATGTCCTCTACCGTTTGATACCCTAGACTAGCCATCCTTTCCTCTAGATGGGTCAGGAACTGTGTGGCCTGACCCTCTTGGTGATTCCTTTCCTCTAATATCTCCTCTTCTATGTGGGATTCCATGACGTAGAGTGGGGGGATGAATGTAGATTGAAAGCAGTAAATAAAGCAGTAAAGGATTGCGCAGCTGTGTGCGACTTACGAAAGCACTAAAGGATTGCGCAGCTGTGTGCGACTTACGAAAGCAGTAAAGGATTGCGCAGCTATGTGCGACTTACGAAAGCAGTAAAGGATGTTATAATGCACAGTAGAAGAGGATTTAATTCAAGGAGTGAGAAACTCTAACCTTCCTAGAGGGTTGATAGCATTTTAGTCAAGCTTGTAAAAGGGGGCAGAAGAGGATTACCTTTTGTTGTTTTTCACGAGGGATGTCCCACCGTGATCGCAAGAATTTGTCGGTGTCGAGAAATCCGCGTGTGTGGGGGTTCTTCGGGGATTCGGATCGGATGCTTGCCCTGGCGGGCTTGGTCGGATCGTCTTCTCGGAAGGGGTGAGGGTGTCGTTCCTGGTCGAGGCGCCCGACAGCGGCTCAAGAGGATTCAGGGGGGTTTTGTGATCGCCACCTGCTTTTTCTAAAAACAGGAAAGAGTTTGGGTCGGATTTGATCGCCTACGTGGGGAGTTTGTGGGGTCTCCGCTCTGAGACACGGATATACCGTACACAGAGGTGAAAAACAGGTAATCCTATTCTGCTTCCGGGCTTGACTAAAGGAGTTATGGGTCAAAGGGATGTTGATATGGGGTGTGGATAGGGGGCGGCTAGTTGTGGTTAGCCGTCGGCCAGGGGGCGGCTAGCTAGGGTTAGCCGTCCAGGGTCTGGGGGAATTTAGGCAGGGCTTTGGTAGGTAAAGGGTGGGGTCTTGGGCAGAGGCTAAGCTAGGTTTAGCCTGGGTTTATGGAGGGTGGGATGAGAGAGTATTTTATGTAGGGAATTGGTGTTTCTCTCACAAAAGGGGCTCTCTCTCTCTCTCTCTCTTGGGATTTATAGTGGTGGAAGGGTTTGAAGATGAATTGGTGGTTGTTGTGGATTTTGTTGGGTGTGTTGGATGTTGTTGAAGGCTTGGGACCTCCTCTATTTATAGTAAAAGAGAGGTAGGAAAATATCCCGAGGGTAATGGAGTGGGTTGGCTTCGATTGGACCTCTCATTAATGCTCTGGTTCTTCTGCCAGAGAACTGGTGAAGGGCGGCTAGTGCTAACTAGCCGGGGATGGGGCGGCTACTTCCTGGTAGCCGCCCCTATCATGACCTGCCAAACGTCCCATCTCTGACAAGCGGTGGCTTGGGTCGGCTACTTGGTTTGATCCGGCCAAGAGAGGGCGGCTAAAGGTCATGACCCGCCCCAATGATCAGCATTTAATATTGCTTTATGTCCCATCCAGGGGACTGGTCCAAAGTCGGCCAGGGGGCGGTTAGGGGGGCGGCTAGTGTAAACTAGCCGCCCAGTGAGGGGCGGCTAGTTAGGGATAGCCGCCCCTTTCCAGGGGCTTTAGGTTTTTAGGGTTTTGGTTTTTAGGGTAGGTTTAGGTTTAGGTCTGGGTTAGGGTTTGGCTTAGGTTTAGGGTTTGGGCTAGGGTTTGGGTTTAGGTTAGGGTTTGGGCTAGGGTTTGGGGTTAGGTCAAGGTTTAGGGTTACCGGTTTAGGTTTAGGTCAAGGCTGGGATTAGGGTTTAGGGCTAGGGTTTGGGGTTAGGTCAAGGTTTAGGATTTTCGATTTAGGTTCAGGTCACGGCTAGGGTTAGGGTTTAGGTCACGGCTAGGGTTAGGGTTTAGGTCACGGTTTAGGGTTAGGGTTTCCGGTTTACCGAACCTTTGGTTCTCTATTGGTGTCCACTTGTGGGATATTTCCGTGTGTTACTTGAAGTATTTCTGTCTCTCTGGACGGTCAAAATTGGGGTATCTACAATTGTCCCTCATCGGACGGAGTCTTTGTGCGAAGCAGGAAAGACTTCGATCGATGATAAGGAAAGAGACCCCTATTTTGGCCGGCCCGACCTTCAAGAAGTTATGCCAACACGAACAGTACTTTTCGAGGAGTTGATTTAGGTTGTCAGAGGCTAGGTCTTGACTTAGAATTTTTATCCGAGAAGATGATCCAGGTGGGAGGCGGGGAAAAGTAAATGGTGAGTGATCCAACCCGCGGTCGGGGTTCTTAGCTATCGTGTACGGAGCAGCCCAGCGTCAGTTTCCTCGTGCCTACCGTTCCCGTGTTTGGGAAAACTCAGCAAGGAGGGGATATCGCCGACAGAAAGCAAGTAAAAGTTGATTTGGGTGAATTGGATCATCCGAAGGATAAGAACTCTTAAAAGAAGCAGAACTAAGAAATTTGAATCTGAAGGGTACTGGACGTGTTGCAAAACTTCGGGAGAGTCGTGTTTGATCAAGTAATGTCTGGAAATAAGCCAATACATGACTGTTTGGTATGGAGAACCTTGAATTTTAGGGTTAAAAATATTGAAAAGGGGTTTTTAAGTAAAAGAGAAAAACTGGGAGGGGCGGATAGTTGTAACTAGCCGCCCGAGAGGGGGCGGCTACTCGCGGGTAGCCACCCCTTGACTGGGTCCCTTATAACCGAAAAGACCCTCTCTCTCTCCATACGTTTTTAAAACGGTTTCTCTTCCCTCTTCTCTTCTTCCCTTCGGTTTCAAACTTGAAAACCCTGATTTCTTTGCCTTTCTTTCCTCCATTTCGACCTCAATCTTTCTCTTTCTCTTGATTTCGAAACCCTAGTTTGGGTTCTCCTTTTTCTTTTCCAAACCGAGGAGATGACGAGGTCGAAGGCGATTGCTTCGAGGGGGAAACGACCGCGGGTGGCTCGTGGAGAGCGTAGCCCGAGCTCTTCATCATCGGAGAGCGATAGGCCGGAGGTCGAGGCCGTGGGGGAGGGTATGGGTACGACGGAGGTGCCGCCGGTGGATATTGTCGTGGGTGAGGTCGGGGATTTGCCTTCGGGGGCTGTCTCGGAGGTAGGGGGGAGTGTGATAGGCTATATACGCAAGAGGAGGCGTGGGGATCGACCGGTGGTGGCCGAGGAGGTGGTTCCGGGGGTTGGAGAATCGATTGAGGGTGCAACCGAGGGGGTAGGGGTCGAGGGAGTTAGCGAGGAGGTGAGGGCGTCGTTGGATGCCCTTGTCGGGATGTTGGATAGGGAGGCCACAGAGGCCAGGGCTGAGGAGGAGGAGAGTAGGGCTATGGGGGCCTTTGCGGAGTTTATCTCCGGCGTGGGGAGGGTGGAGGCGATAGGAGAGGCTAGGGACGGGGCTGGGGAGGCCGAGGAGGCCGAGGGTATGGGCACTGGGGCCGCTGAGGCCGGTGTGGGTGTTGGGGTTGAGGCCGAGGAGGCCGTGTTTGAGGAGGATGAGGAGGAGGATGACGACGGGATGGACGATCCCGACGAGGCCGAGGTGGACGCCCCTGGGTCCACACGGGCCGTGGTATGTTCCTAATCCTTTAGTCTTTGCCTTTTATTTTGGTGCATATGCATGTGTTGGTGGTATGAACAGGTTGTATGTGTGTATTATACTCGTATATGTGTGTTATTTTTTAAATAGGCATGCTTGTGTATAAGTTTAATCCTAGTGAGATGTGTAAGCATGCTGTCATGGGTTTGTTTTTATAGGGAGGGGGGCAATTTCTATATATATACATACATGTTTGTTTATATACATATAAAGGAGAAAGAAATGATATAGCTAATATGCTTGCATGCGATACTTTTCTATGTGTGTGTGGTTTCGTACATGTTTGATCGCGGTAGGGCATGAGGGAGTGTATGCATGCATTTCATGGGTTCGAGTTCTATATTGCTGTATTGCTTAGGTGTGTTTAGGGGAGGTATAAGCATGATAGGCTTGATGTAAGAAAGTGTGTGAGTGGTGACCACGGTGGGATGTGTTTGATATTTGTCTAGCATGCGTGATCATATGAGGAGCGTAGTTTCTTACTTTCATGCTTTTGTTCCTTTTCTTTTAGCATGTGGGAGTTTTGATTTTGCTAAGCATGGTTTAAAATGATTTCGTAGGTTTGGACTCTTACCTCTCGCTCGCTTTTTAAACTAACCCATGTTCCCTTCGTTTGTTTTGTAGAGGCCGCATCGTATCCGGGCATTATGGCACGGGATGAAGAGATGGTACGACGCCTTGGGGCAGGAGGAGCGGAGTTTGGTGGATGGAGCAGGCTTCCGTTCCTTTTTTCTGATCGAGCCATTCCACGTCCACCGTCCATATGTGGAGGCCTTGGCGGAGAGATGGGATCCGGATAGTTGCACGTTCATCCTCCCTACTGGTGCTGTCATGCCGACGCTCGAGGACGTCTATCGGATCACCGGCCTTCCGGTTCTGGGGGAGGCGGTGATCGCGGCCACCCTAGCTGACTACAGGGGGCTTTTTCGAGAGTTGATCGGGGAATGGGAGTTCGTGGAGCGGGAGCGGACGCTGAACCGGATCCCTTTGGGGCGGCTTTCGGGGCAGTATGGCCTCGGTTCCTTTACAGAGCGCCAGAAGGGCGAAGCTGCAGCTAGCTTCGAGAGGCGGCGGGTGATGATCGAGGCGAGAGAGGCGGCTGCGTGCCCACAGAGGGCACGGAGGGAGTTGAGAGCGTTCTTCCTCTACTTCTTTGGCCGGGTCCTTTTCTCGACGGCCTCTGATAAGGTCTCCTCTCATTCCCTTTTACTGATGCGGGACTTGGAGGGCATGGGGCGCTATGCTTGGGGAGCGGCGATGCTTGCCCACTTGTTTGCGGAGCTCTCGAAGAAAGTCAAGAGGGCTGGAGGAAAGAACCTTGGTGGCTTCGCGCCATTCCTTCAGGTATGTGTAAGTGAAGAGTGTCTTCTTCTTGGTTTAGCTTTACTTTGGTCATGATAAATTCCCTCTTGCTTTGTTAGATCTTCGGGTACTAGCACTTCGCCATTGATCGCCCGACTTTGGCTCCGTTCGATCATGCCCTCCCTTGGGCCATGAGATGGGAACCCCGGGGATCTTCCCGCTTGCACCGCCTCGCACAATTCCAAGAGGCCTTCCGCGTTTTGTCGGAGGAAGAGGTATTAGTTTTCTTTGAATTTCTTTGGCTTGTAATTGGTTTTCTTTTGACTAAGCGCTCTTCCTATCTTTTGACGTTTTTTAGATGACATGGAGGCCTTATCCGGAGGAGGTTCCCGAGGCTCTGGCGCGAGACGTCTGGTTGATCTACTTTAATGAGGTCGTGTTCCATGCGATCAGCTGGGTCGTCCGCCAGCTTGGGTACCATCAATGGGTGCCCGATCCTCTTCCGTGGCGCCCTTCGATTCCGGTGGCCGGGATTCCTCGGGACACGAATCTCCCGAGGAATTATGCGACGTACGTGGCGGGATGGATGGGTCGAGGCGTCTTGGTAGAGTGTCGTCCTGAGGTGACTTCGAGTGACGAATACCTAGCTTGGTATCGTCGGGAGTATGCGGATATCCTCGGGACGATGGAGGAGGAGATCCCGGACGCTTATGTAAGTTGAAAAATCCCTTTTCTTTCATCGTTCTCTTTTTGTTTGAACATCTTCTGAATGGTATTTCCTTTTGCAGGTTGAGTTGAATGAGATGGAGAAGAGGCTCAAGACCGCCAATGAGCACCTCCAAGCGCGGGCCAGACAGATAGAGGCCTTGCGGGCACAGAGAGGACGTTTGCAGGACCAGGTCCGGGTCCTCGAGGCTCAGGTGGATGCTCTGTCGAGAGCGAGGGCCGATGGCGCTTCTTCTTCTTCCGTCCCTCCTCCTTCCGTGGTTTCCGAGCATGGATGGAGTTGGGCCAGGCGAGGGGCAGGGCTTCCCGGGCTGAGGAGGAGGCGGACCGGCTGAGGTCCATGATAGCCTCGAGGGAGGAGGGGTTCATTACCCTAGGCCGTGAGAGGGACTCCCTCCAGATGAGGGTGTCGGAGTTGGAGGCTTCGGCGGGTGTTCCCGGAGGTTTGATGGGAGACCTGGTTCGTTCTCTCCAGGCGGCCGGGGATAGGGACAGAGAGGCACTCAGGGCGTCGGAAGCGAGGGCGCGGGAGTTGGAGGAGAGGTTGAGGGTTGCGGAGGATCGGGCCAGAGGGACAGAGAGTCGCCTCCGACAGAGATTGGAGAGGAGAGACAGAGACATGCAGCAGGTCCGTCTCTGGGAGGCCACTATGAGGGGAAAGTTGGTCAGAGGGGGCTCTATGACCGAGGGGACCTTGATCTTCTTCCACTTGAGCCTGACCATTCTCTCTCGGCTTCCTTGGCTACCGGGGCCACCTTTAGCCGTGCCTCTCGTCCTTCGGCATCTCGGAGTCGTGGGATATACGCGAGGGCCGCGTCTTCGGTTTCAGAGACTCCTGCTGCTCCCGATGCTCCAGAGGTTCAGTCTTCTCCTCATCCGCCGCTCCCTTCTCAGCCAAGTCAGGACATTCCTCCTACTCAGCCTCCAGCGGACGACGATACGCCGAGGTATAGTTTTTGTGTCTTGGTTTTAAGTAGAAGAATAATATATATGCGATGAATTCATGCTTTTCTTCTTTTGTTTTGACTTAGGTGAATATTTCGATGATGCATAGCTCAAGACTTTGAAGTTTGGAGTGTTTTGAAGAAAAAGATTCCTCCTTTTTTTTATGCCCTCTTTTAGTTTTTAGAAAAAAAAACAGTCTATGCTTGTGGTTTTGGGTGGGACAATTTAATCATTCTCCTTTATATGTATGTTTAGAGTAGTTTAGCATGGATGGTTCGTGGATATGTATGTTTGTGTAGATGAATCTTGATTTCATAGGTTTGATTCATGGATGGACATATGATTTTGGTATATAATTCGTTTTAGCATGGTGTCTATACAGGTTTTGCGTATGAATATGTGTATGAAATGTGTACATGCAGATTTTCAAAATGATTTGATTGTAATAGGTAAAGAAGTGTTGAAGAGTTGATTGGATATGGAATAATATAACTGAAAGGGGTGCAGGCAAGGGGCGGCTAGTGTAAACTAGCCGCCCAGTGAGGGGCGGCTAGTTAGGTTTAGCCGCCCCCTGCCTGGGGCAAACTTACCTGAGACAAGGGGGAGGGGCGGCTAGTACAAACTAGCCGCCCAGTGAGGGGCGGCTAGTTAGGTTTAGCCGCCCCCTGCCTGGGGCAGTTTGGGCCTGCTGCTCCTGTCTGCTGCTGCTGCTGAAAGTTTTTGCGACCGTTCTATTCTTCAATACCTATAAAAACATTCTTTCCATGGACCAAGTGTTAAATCTGTCCAGATTGTGCCCCTGCACTGACTTTCGAGCCCTTCTTGCTTGAATTGTCAAGGGCAACAATCCATCTTAAGGCGGAATGGAAATATAAATGCGAGAAAGTAAAGTGCGGGAGACCAGGCTTTAGTGCGCAAGGAAGGGATTCCAAGTGCGTGAGTGAAGAAGAACTTATGTGTAGGAGTTGGGGACAATTTCTTCTTACGCATGTGCGGAAGGGCATGAGGTGAGTGGGGACAATTTTCATATGAGTGGGGATAATTTTGAATTTTGCGGGGACAAATCTCATATGAGTGGGGATAATTTTAAATTCGGGGGGGGGGGGTTAACTTTAATGTTTCAAGAAAATCAGATGCCAAGGTGTTTTTGAAAAGGAAAATGCAAGCTTATGCGTAAGTATAAGTGGCATAAGGGGGCATTTTAGTTCTTGATTTTCATAAGTAAAAGACACCATCAATCCCCCGTGGAGGAGCCCTTGTGGTCACTCATGTCCAAACCAGGATTGTATTTGAGAGGTACAAGCCTTAGGCGTCGATTTTCCTAGGTTCATGGTTTTCAAATGCTTAATCGTATTATTTTAAACATGCTGAAAAATCCATGAATGTACCAAGAGTCAAGTCAAATAAGCTTCCTTTGGGTAGGCAAGTTTCTAAGTGAACTCTTGTGAGCGTGTGTGTAGGTGTAAACCTGGACGTGATCTACCCTTGGTCAAAATTTCGCTTTTCCCGGTGGACATAGCTCAATTTTGAACTCCCATTGCAAAAAAAATAAAAAAAGGGGAGAGGGTGAATGAGGTAAGAGTAATATCTTCCTTTCGGGCAATATTTTAGAATTGTCCCAGTCTAGCACATGTCTTACTTCCTAGGTCCCTCTGGCTTTCTTCTTTTTACCACTTCTTTATTTTTTGGTGGAAAGGTACAGTCCGTTGTTTGGATCTGTACTGGTATAGCCGTTGTTTAGCGTATACCGTGTGTAAAGGCGTGAAAGCCTGCTAAATAGAGAGTTTAACCCGTTCACTAGGGTGTTTGGCCTCTCCTTGCCGGACTTTCTCTCTTTTTTTTTTCTTTTTTTTTTGTGTTGTGTTTTGATTTGACGGGGGGGCTCTTCTGTTTTTCACCCCGATTCTTTTCATGCTTCCCCTCTAGAAGTGTTTATATAGTGCCAGAGCCAGTTTTTGGGACATATGCTAGGTCCGGGTAACTCCTCATTTTGACCTAGGGTTAATACGAGCGGGGCGGAAATAAGGGACATTTTGCTTTGGGGAGTTTTAAATGGTCCCAGTCTACGGGGTAGGCAATTTTTCTTCCATCAGGCAAATCTAGTCCAGTTATACGTGTGTCAAGGGAGTGACATGATTTGGCGGAAACGTGTTCAAATAGATACGAGTTTATCTTTGAGAGCCTTATAATTCTATCATTAAGTACTAAACGGTGGAAATCGCAGGGAGGAAGAATAATAGTTCTTAAGTATTGAAAGCTTTTCATGCATGAAATTTCTTTAGATAAAGTGCATTCCACGAACCTGGAACCTCGACTCCTTCGGCATCTACCAGGCGGTAGGCATTCCCGGAATAGGCATGGGTGATCACATAGGGTCCCTCCCATGTGGGTTGCAGCTTTCCTCTCGGGTGAGGCTGTCTTGATGGCATGATTTGCTTAAGTACTAATTCCCCGATTTCGAATTTTCTTTTTATCACCTTCTTTTCAAATGCCCTTGCCACCCTTCTTTGGTAGGCCTGGGCATGGTCTGCCGCTCTTAATCTCTTCTCGTCCAGTAGTTCGAGGCGTAGTAGGACAAATGTATACTTATGTTTTCGAAAAGGGGCCTGTGTCGGCGAAAAGATATGTTTTTGGAAAGAAAGGAATGGAGATAAAGTTTGGAAAACGATTTTGTTTTTAGAAGACAAGTATGGAAAGATAGTTCGTAAAAATGTTTTTCGGCGGAAGTACGGCTTTGTAAAATATTTTGTTTTGAAGAAAGGTGTGGAAGCGCAGATTTGGAAAACATTTTCGTCGTGAAGAAGAGTGTGGAAATGTAGTTTGTAAATATTTTCGTTGTTTTTTTTTTGTTTTTTTTTTTTTTTTTGGAAATGATGTAAAGACAATTAGAAAATAATTTTTTTGTTTTGAAGAAAGACGTGGGGGTAAAGCTGGAAACAAGTATGTCCAAGGTTGAGAAACGAAAGCTGATTAGCATGTATTTTTTTTTGGATTTTGGTTTCTTTTTGGAAGCAGGTAAACAAATATATATAGGAGTTGAAAGCGAAAGATAGTAAACAAATATTTTGATCTTTTGATTTTTGAAAAAGCTTTAAACAAATATGTACAGGGTGATGAAAGACGAAAGCTGGTAAACAAATATTTTGATCTTTTGATTTTTTTTGGAAAAGCTGTAAACAAATATGTACAGGGTGATGAAAGACGAAAGCTGGTAAACAAATATTTTGATCTTTTGATTTTTTTTTTGGAAAAGCTGTAAACAAATATGTACAGGGGTTGAAAACTTACCCGGGAGGATCGGTACCTGGTTCTTGAATTTGTATTGCCCCTCGGGTCGGATTCTTTTTGATGGCCGGCTGATGTCTGGTGGGGGTCCCCTGTTCCCAAATTCTCCCTCCCTGAGTCTTTTCAAAGGCCTCCCTTGATGGAGTAGTTCTTCGTCTGTGGCGCCTGGTTGCCAACATGTGAGCACCTCTAGCCGGATGCGCATGGCGCAGACGCTCCAATTTCGGGCCTGAGTATTATTAGAGCGCGCCTCTCCCCATATGGATATTACCTTCCCGCGGTACGGGAAGCGAAGACATTGGTGTCGGGTGGATGAGACGGCTTCGATGCTGTTGAGCCATGTCCTCCCGACAATCAGAGGGTGGGGTGATTGAATGTTCATCACCATGCAGTTAACGATGGTGGAGACTGGGCCGATCTTCAGTGGGAGCGTGACTAGTCCGCAGGCGTTCTTGCGTGTGCTGTCGAAGGCGTAAATGTATTCGTCTGAGGGCTCCAATCTGGGAACCTGGCCTTCTAGCTTTTGGTAGGCGGAATATGTAAGGACGTTAGTTTCCGCTCCCGTGTCAATGAGAATGTGACGGAATTCCCTTCCCCCGAGTATGGCGGTGATTGAGAGGGGCTTGGAACGTGCTCTAGCTTTTGCGACTTCATGGGGGAGGAAGGTGATCGAGTTGGGCTCCTCAAGATTGCTTGGTGGACGCTGGGTTCTGGCCGCTTCTTCTGAGGGAGAGTTGTTGTCACAAGGGGACCCAGGTGGGCTACCGCCTGCATTCTCGTTCCTCGGTCGGAGGGCTAATTGTTCTCGTTCTCGTATTGGAGGCGTGCTTCTCCCCAAATTGTCAGTACATGATTCAAGAAGGGCAGTTGAAGGAATTGGTGTCGGGGGGAACAGATAGCTTGGATGCTGTCTAACCACGGTCGCCCAGCATCAATGGGTACCTCGTGTCGATGTCGGCCACGAAGCAGGCTACTTCGCAGATGAGAGGTCCGTCGGATAGCTCGAATGTTCCGGGCCGCGGAGAGTCTTCCCGGTATGGTTGAAAGCTTGGATAGTATGGTGGGCCGGTTGGACGGGAGGACGGCCTAGTCTGGGTATCTTCTGGTAAGTGGAGCACGTCATTATGTTCATGCCCGATCCTGGGTCTACAAAGATGTTGTTCAGCCACAACATCTGAAGTCGTCCGCGGATGTGTAGGGGTTAGACTCGCAATCAGGGATCTGGGAGGTCTTGGTCAATGAATGAAATGGTCATTGGGCGGCGGGGGCCATTGACAGTGTCGGTACTCTTAGAGGACCCGTTGTCGTCCGGATGCAGATCATCCGACGTACATTCCCCTCCTTCGGGTCCTTCGCTAGCTCCTTCGGGGATTTCCTCAAACGGCTCTTTTTCTTCGTCTCCTCCCGGATTTTCTAGTCCACTTTCGTCGGACTCGATGTTGATGACCGCGGGAAGGGCGAGGACTGCGTCTTCTTCTTCGCCATAGAGTATGGCGAGGTCATGGTCGTCGAGGTTCAGCTGGAAGGGCTCGTTCTGCTCTTCCTCCTCGGACTCTTCGGATAGGCTGCCATCAGTAGCATCTTCCGAGCTGCTTGGTTCTGGCGATGGTTGTCTCCCTCTCCTGATCATGTTGACCGCGTGGGTTCTAGATGTGGAGACTTGGGTGTGACCTGGCAAGGGGTCAGTCAATATGCCAAGTGGCTTGGGTGCTTGGGGATTTCCCTGGCTCAGATGGCCTTTGATCATGGCCCAGTCAAGGCGCCTGTCATCATTAAGATCATAAACGAAGTCCCGAAAAACAATGCATTGTTCTACGGTATGGCCATATTGTTAATGATATTGACAGTAACGCGCCGTGCTGGCCCCGGGTAGTGAAGGCCTGGCGTCGGGGAGGAGATACTATTTGTGTCCAACATCACCCTAAAGATCCTAGTTAAAGTTTCTGGGAGGGGAGGGTAAGAGTCCCTCTTTCCCATTCGTCTTTGGTCGTAGGATGCGGGAGGTCTAACCTCGTTATAAGAGCTTTGTATGGGCTGCCTAGGGGTTGGATTTTGTGCTCTTGGGGGAGCAGAGTAAAAGGGAGCCCGAGTTTGAGTTTGGCTCTGGATTATAGGGCTTTGGAGTGGGAAATTTTGGACTGTGGGGTTTTGTCGTATTGGCACGGGGACGGGTACTGATCGAGGGGTAAAATGTTGATTTGCTTGCCGAGGCGGTGCATATCTGGATGATCCGGGCGTGTACTATCTCGGAGCTGTTCCTCGGTCAGGAACTCGTGCTCCGTTCGGGATAGAGTGCCGATACTTGGTTAATGATCCCCTCTACCGTGGGGGTTTGTGTCTTACGAGGCGGTTGTCCAACCCTATGGTTGATAGGTGGGGACTGGTTTTGAACTGCTGGGGCTGCACAACGGGAAATCCTGTTGCGGCGGTCAATCAGAAGTTGATACGTAGTGCAGTCTCCATACGAAAGGCTCGTGCGGAGTTCTGGACTCAGGCTCTGTAACATCATGTCAATTTCTTGACATTCTGTGAGTTGCAGGACGGTTCGGTGGACAAGGGTGCGCCACCGAGACACGTATTGTTCGAATTCCTCCCTAGGCCTCATTCTCTCTACGGTTAAATCTGAAATAGAGGGGGTCCTAATCCTCTGGTAACCGTAGCGGCCCAAGAATTTCTCGCTTACAGCCGAGAAATTCGACAAGTGATCTACAGGGAGGGTGGAGAACCATTGTAGTGCTTCTCCTTCCAATGATTTCTGGAAGAGGAAGACTAGTAGAGGTTGATTATCTAGAAACGGGCGTGCGTCTAGATAAAAGGCAGTTAAATGAATGTCTGGGTCTCCACTACCGTTGTACCGGCGGAATTTGGGGACTTTCAATCCCTCCGGTAGGTGGACTGACGGGATTTGTCTCAGGTTATGTAGAAACATGTGTTTGGGGGCCTGTCGGCGTCGAAAAGGGGGTCCGCGCGTCTGTGGAGGTTCTTCGGAGGGTTCGGATCGGATGCGTGCCCTGGCGGGCTCGGCCGGATCGTCTCCTCGGAAGGGGTGAGGGTTATGCTTCCTGGTCGAGTCGCCCGACAGCGGCTCAAGAGGATTCAAGGGGGGTTTGTGATCGCCACCTGCTTTTTCTAAAAACAGGAAAGGGTTTGGGTTTGATCGCCTACGTGGGGAGTTTGTGGGGTGTCCGCTATGAGACACGGATATACCGTACACAGAGGTGAAAAACAGGTAATCCTATTCTGCTCCCGGGCTTGACTAAAGGAGTTATGGGACAAAGGGGTGTGAGTATGGGGTGTGTGTAGGGGGCGGCTAGTTGGATCTAGCCGTCTGGTCAGGGGCGGCTACTAGGGTTTAGCCGTCCCAGGTCTGGTTTGATTTGGGCAGAGGTTTGGTAGGAAATGGGTTTGGTTTTGGGCAGAGGCTAAACTAGGTTTAGCCCGGGGTTTTGGAGGGTGAGATGAGAGGGTATTTTATGTGGGGAATGGGTGTTTCTCTCACAAAAGGGCTCTCTCTCTCTCTCTCTCTCTTGGGATTTCTAGTGTGAAAAGGGAATGTGAATTGTGGGATGTTGGTGTGGAAGGGTTGTTTGTTGATTTGTTGATTGATTTGTTTGATTTGGGCTTGGGACCCCTCTATTTATAGTAAAAGAGGGGCAGGGAAATATCCTGAGGGCAATGGAGTGGTTTGGCTTTGATTGGACCTCTCATT
The DNA here is from genome assembly GCA_030737845.1 of Acorus calamus. Classification (NCBI taxonomy): domain Eukaryota; kingdom Viridiplantae; phylum Streptophyta; class Magnoliopsida; order Acorales; family Acoraceae; genus Acorus; species Acorus calamus. The sequence goes on from CM060872.1 coordinate 12,929,389, forward strand.
AATGCTCTGGTTCTTCTGCCAGAGAACAGGTGAAGGGCGGCTAGTTGGATCTAGCCGCCCAGGATGGGGCGGCTACTTCCTGGTATCCGCCCCTATCATGACCTGCCAAACGTCCCATCTCTGACAAGCGGTGGCTTGGGTCGCTACTTGGTTTGATCCGGCCAAGAGAGGGCGGCTAAAGGTCATGACCCGCCGCAATGATCAGCATTTAATATTGCTTTATGTCCCATCCAGGGAACTGGTCCAAAGTCGGCCAGGGGGCGGTTAGGGGCGGCTAGTTAGGGATAGCCGTCCCTTTCTAGGGATTTAGTTCTTTTAGGGTTTTGGTTTTTTTGGTTTAGGTCTGGGTTAGGGTTTGGCTTAGGTTTAGGGTTAGGCCAAGGTTCTAGGGTTTCCTTAGGTTTAGGTCAAGGCTGGGATTAGGGTTTAGGGCTAGGTCAAGGTTCTAGGGTTTCCGGTTTACCGAACCTTCGGTTCTCTATTAGTGTCCACTTGTGGGATATTTCCGTGTGTTACTTGAAGTATTTCTGTCTCTCTGGACGGTCAAAATTGGGGTATCTACAATTGTCCCTCATCAGATGGAGTCTTTGTGCGAAGCAGGAAAGACTTCGACCGATGATAAGGAAAGAGACCCCTATTTTGGCCGGCCCGACCTTCAAGAAGTTATGCCAATACGAGCAGTACTACTCGGGGAGTTGATTTAGACCATCAGAGGCTAGGTCTTGACTTAGAATTTTTATCCGAGAACATGATCCAGGTGGAAGGCGGGGAAAAATAAATGGTGAGTGATCCAACCCGCGGTCGGGGTTCTTAGCTATTGTGCACGGAGCAGCCCAGCGTCAGTTTCCTCGTGCCTACCGTTCCCGTGTTTGGGAAAACTCAGCAAGGAGGGGATATCGCCGACAGAAAGCAAGTAAAAGTTGATTTGGGTGAATTGGATCATCCGAGAGATAAGAACTCTGGAAAAGAACCAGAACTAAAGAAATTTGAATTTGAGTGGTACTGAACGTGTTGCAAAACTTCGGGAGAGTCGTGTTTGATCAAGTAATGTCTGGAAATAAGCCAATACATGGCTGTTTGGTATGGAGAACCTTGAATTTTAGGGCTGAAAAGATTGGAAGGGGGTTTTTTAAGTAAAAGAGAAAAACTGGGAGGGGCGGCTAGTTGTAACTAGCCGCCCGAGAGGGGGCGGGAGTTGGAGGAGAGGTTGAGGGCCGCCGAGGATCGGGCCAGAGGGACGGAGAGTCGCCTCCGACAGAGATTGGAGAGGAGAGATAGGGACATGCAGCAGGTCCGTCTCTGGGAGGCCACTATGAGGGGGAAGTTGGTCGGAGGGGGCTCTATGACCGAGGCGGACCTTGATCTTCTTCCACTTGAGCCTGACCATTCTCTGTCGGCTTCCTTGGCTACTGGGGCCACCTTTAGCCGTGCCTCTCGTCCTTCGGCGTCTCGGAGTCGTGGGATATACGCGAGGGCCGCGTCTTCGGTTCGAGAGACTCCTGCTGCTCCCGATGCTCCAGAGGTTCAGTCTTCCCCTCATCCGCCGCTCCCTTCTCAGCCAAGTCAGGACGTTCCTCCTACTCAGCCTCCAGCGGATGATGATACGCCGAGGTATAGCTTTTGTGTCTTGGTTTTAAGTAGAAGAATAATGTATATGCGATGAATTCATGCTTTTCTTCTTTTATTTTGACTTAGGTGATATTTCGGTGATGCATAGCTCAAGACTTCGAAGTTTGGAGCGTTTTGAAGAAAGATTCCCTTTTTATGCCCTTTTCTAGGTTTAGAAAAACAATCGATGCTTGTGGTTTTGGGTAGGACAATTTAATCATTCTCCTTTATATGCATGTGTTTAGAGTAGTTTAGCATGGATGGTTTATGGATATGTATGTGTGGATGAATCTGGATTTTTATAGGTTTGATTCATGGATGGGTGTAGGTTTTGATATATAGTTCGTTTTAGCATGGTATCTATACAGGTTTTGCGTATGAATATGTGTATGAAATGTGTACGTGCAGGTTTTTGGAAAGAATTTAATTTTAATAGGTAAAGAAGTATTGAAGAGTTGATTACATATGGGCTGACATAACTGACAGGGGTGCAGGCAAGGGGCGGCTAGTGTAAACTGGGGGTACCTGGTTCTTGAATTTGTATTGCCTCCTCGGGTCGGCTTCTTTTTGATGGCCGGCTGATGTCTGGTGGGGGTCCCCTGTTCCCAAATTCTCCCTCCATGAGTCTTTTCAGAGGCCTCCCTTGATGGAGTAGTTCTTCGTCTGCGGCGCCTGGTTGCCAACATGCGATCACCTCTAGCCGGATGTGCATGGCACAGACGCTCCAATTCCGAGCCTGGGTATTATTAGAGCGCGCCTCTCCCCATATGGATATTACCTTCCCGCGGTACGGGAAGCGAAGGCATTGGTGTCGGGTGGATGAGAGGGCTTCGATGCTGTTGAGCCATGTCCTCCCAACAATCAGAGGGTGGGGTGATTGAATGTTCATCACCATGCAGTTAACGATGGTGGAGACTGGGCCGATCTTCAGTGGGAGCGTGACTAGTCCACAGGCGTTCTTGCGTGTGCTGTCGAAGGTGTAAATGTATTCGTCTGAGGGCTCCAATCTGGGAACCTGGCCTTCTAGCTTTTGGTAGGCGGAATATGTAAGGACGTTAGTTTCCGCTCCCGTGTCAATGAGAATGTGACGGAATTCCCTTCCCCCGAGTATGGCGGTGATTGAGAGGGGCTTGGAACGTGCTCTAGCTTTTGCGACTTCATGGGGGAGGAAGGTGATCGAGTTGGGCTCCGCAAGATTGCTTGGCGGACGCTGGGTCCTGGCTGCTTCTTCTGAGGGAGAGTTGTTGTCACAAGGGGACCCAGGTGGGCTACCGCCTTCATTCCGTTCCTCGGTCGGAGGGCTAAGGTGAACATATTGTGTATGGCCCAATTGTTCTCGTTCTCGTATTGGAGGCGTGCTTCTCCCCAAATTGTCAGTACATGATCCAAGAAGGGCAGTCGAAGGCATTGGTGTCGGGGGGAACAGATAGCTTGGATGCTGTCTAACCACGGTCGCCCCAGCATCAATGGGTACCTCGTGTCGATGTCGGCCACGAAGCAGGCTACTTCGCAGATGAGAGGTCCGACGGATAGTTCGAATGTTCCGGGGCCGCGGAGAGTCTTCCCGGTATGGTTGAAAGCTTGGATAGTATGGTGGGCCGGGTGGACGGGAGGACGGCCTAGTCCGGGTATCTTCTGGTAAGTGGAGCATGTCATTATGTTCATGCCCGATCCTGGGTCTACAAAGATGTTGTTCAGCCACAACATCTGAAGTCGTCCGCGGATGTGTAGGGGGTAGACTCGCAGTCGGGGATCTGGGAGGTCTTGGTCAGTGAATGAAATGGTCATCGGGCGGCGGGGGCCATTGACAGTGTCGGTACTCTTGGAGGACCCGTTATCGTCTGGATGCAGATCATCCGACGTACATTCCCCTCCTTCGGGTCCTTCGCTAGCTCCTTCGGGGATCTCCTCGAATGGCTCTTCTTCTTCGTCTTCTCCCGGGTTTTCTAGTCCGCTTTCGTCGGACTCGAGGTTGATGACTGCGGGGAGGGCGAGGAGTGCGTCTTCTTCTTCGCCATAGAGTATGGCGAGGTCATGGTCGTCGAGGTTCAGCTGGAAGGGCTCGTTCTGCTCTTCCTCCTCGGACTCTTCGGATAGGCTGCCATCAGTAGCATCTTCTGAGCTGCTTGGTTCTGGCGGTGGTTGTCTCCCTCTCCTGATCATGTTGACTGCGTGGGTTCTAGATGTGGAGGCTTGGGTATGTCCTGGCAAGGGGTCAGTCAATATGCCAAGTGGCTTGGGTGCTTGGGGATTTCCCTGGCTCAGATGGCCTTTGATCATGGCCCAGTCAAGGCGCCTGTCATCATTAAGATCATAAACGAAGTCCCGAAAAATAATGCATTGTTCTAGGGTATGGCCATATTGTTGATGATATTGACAGTAACGCGCCGTGCTGGCCCCGGGTAGTGAAGGCCTGGCGTCGGGGAGGGAGATACTATTTGTGTCCAACATCACCCTAAAGATCCTAGTTAAAGTTTCTGGGAGGGGAGGGTAAGAGTCCCTCTTTCCCATTCGTCTTTGGTCGTAGGATGCAGGTGGTCTAACCTCGTTATAAGAGCTTTGTACGGGCTGCCTAGGGGTTGGATTTTGTGCTCTTGGGGGGGCGGAGTAAAAGGGAGCCCGAGTTTGAGTTTGGCTCTGGATTATAGGGCTTTGGAGTGGGAAATTTTGGACTGTAGGGCTTTGTCGTATTGGCACGGGGACGGGTACTGATCGAGGGGTAAAATTTTGATTTGCTTGCCGAGGCGGTGCATATCCGGATGATCCGGGTGTGTACTGTCTCGGAGTTGTTCCTCGGTCAGGAACTCGTGCTCCGTTCTGGTAGAGTGCCGATACTTGGTTAATGATCCCCTCTACCGTGGGGGTTTGCGCCTTACGAGGCGGTTGTCCAACCCTATGGCTGATAGGTGGGGACTGGGTTTGTACTGCTGGGGTTGCACAACGGCAAATCCTGTTGTGGCGGTCAATCAGAAGTTGATACGTAGTGCAGTCTCTGTACGAAAGGCTCGTACGGAGCTCTGGACTCAGGCTCTGTAACATCATGTCAATTTTTTGACATTCTGTGAGTTGCAGACCGGTTCGTTGGACAAGGGTGCGCCACCGAGACACGTATTGTTCGAATTCCTCCCTAGGCCTCATTCTCTCTACGGTTAGATCTGAAATAGAGGGGGTCCTAATCCTCTGGTAACCGTAGCGGCCCAAGAATTTCTCGCTTACAGCCGAGAAATTCGACAAGTGATCTACAGGGAGGGTGGAGAACCATTGTAGTGCTTCTCCTTCCAATGATTTCTGGAAGAGGAAGACTAGTAGAGGTTGATTATCTAGAAACGGGCGTGCGTCTAGATAAAAGGCAGTCAAATGAATGTCTGGGTCTCCACGACCGTTGTACCGGCAGAATTTGGGGATTTTGAATCCCTCCGGTAGGTGGACTGACGGGATTTGTCTCAGGTTATGTAGAGACATGTGTTTGGGGCCCGAGGGACCAGTCTCGGAGAGAATTCTCCGGATGGTATCGTCGAGTGTTTCTCCCCGGGGAGGGCTGCCTAGCGGTCTCGGGTTTGGGGTGGTTTGGTAGGGGCCTGGGGTGGAAACAACTGGGAATTTTGGATTCGCGGGGGAAAGGGGGGTGAATGAAAAGACACTCGGGTTGACCGAGTGACTGGGTGTTGGTGGGGCTTTGGGAGTGGATTTAGGGGTTTCGACAGGGGTTTCCTGTCTCGAGGTCTTGGTATGACGGTAGTCAATGAGGTCATGAAACATGTCCTCTACCATTTGATACCCTAGACTAGCCATCCTTTCCTCTAGATGGGTCAGGAACTGTGTGGCCTGACCCTCTTGGTGATTCCTTTCCTCTAATATCTCCTCTTCCATGTGGGATTCCATGACGTAGAGTGGGGGGATGAATGCAGATTGAAAGCAGTAAATAAAGCAGTAAAGGATTGCGCAGCTGTGTGCGACTTACGAAAGCAGTAAAGGATTGCGCAGCTGTGTGCGACTTACGAAAGCAGTAAAGGATGTTATAATGCACAGTAGAAGAGGATTTAATTCAAGGAGTGAGAAACTCTAATCTTCCTAGAGGGTTGATAGCATTTTAGTCAAGTTTGTAAAAGGGGGCAGAAAAGGATTACCTTTCGTTGTTTTTCACGAGGGAGGTCCCACCGTGATCGCCAGAATTTGTCGGCGTCGAAAAAGGGTCCGCGCGTGTGTGGGGGTTCTTCGGAGGGTTCGGATCGGATGCGTGCCTGGCGGGCTCGGCCGGATCGTCTCCTCGGAAGGGGTGAGGGTTGTGGTTCCTGGTCGAGGCGCCCGACAGCGGCTCAAGAGGATTCATGGGGGGTTTGTGATCGCCACCTGCTTTTTCTGAAAACAGGAAAGGGTTTGGGTTTGATCGCCTACGTGGGGAGTTTGTGGGGTCTCCGCTCTGAGACACGGATATACCGTACACAGAGGTGAAAAATAGGTAATCCTATTCTGCTCCCGGGCTTGACTAAAGGAGTTATGGGACAAAGGGGTGTGAGTATGGGGTGTGTGTAGGGGGGCGGTTAGTTGGATCTAGCCGTCTGGTCAGGGGCGGCTACTAGGGTTTAGCCGTCCCAGGTCTGGTTTGATTTGGGCAGAGGTTTGGTAGGAAATGGGTTTGGTTTTGGGCAGAGGCTAAACTAGGTTTAGCCCGGGGTTTTGGAGGGTGAGATGAGAGGGTATTTTATGTGGGGAATGGGTGTTTCTCTCACAAAAGGGCTCTCTCTCTCTCTCTCTCTCTCTTGGGATTTCTAGTGTGAAAAGGAAATGTGAATTGTGGGATGTTGGTGTGGAAGGGTTGTTTGTGGATTTGTTGATTGATTTGTTTGATTTGGGCTTGGGACCCCTCTATTTATAGTAAAAGAGGGGCAGGGAAATATCCCGAGGGCAATGGAGTGGTTTGACTTTGATTGGACCTCTCATTAATGCTCTGGTTCTTTTGCCAGAGAACAGGTGAAGGGCGGCTAGTTGGATCTAGCCGCCCAGGATGGGGCGGCTACTTCTTGGTAGCCGCCCCTATCATGACCTGCCAAACGTCCCATCTCTGACAAGCGGTGGCTTGGGTCGGCTACTTGGTTTGATCCGGCCAAGAGAGGGCGGCTAAAGATCAAGACCCGCCGCAATGATCAGCATTTAATATTGCTTTATGTCCCATCCAGGGAACTGGTCCAAAGTCGTCCAGGGGGCGGTTAGGGGGGCGGCTAGTGTAAACTAGCCGCCCAGTGAGGGGCGGCTAGTTAGGGATAGCCGTCCCTTTCCAGGGATTTAGTTCTTTTAGGGTTTTTGTTTTTTTGGTTTAGGTCTGGGTTAGGGTAATGGAGTGGGTTGGCTTCGATTGGACCTCTCATTAATGCTCTGGTTCTTCTGCCAGAGAACAGGTGAAGGGCGGCTAGTGCTAACTAGCCGCCCGGGATGGGGCGGCTACTTCCTGGTAGCCGCCCCTATCTTGACCTGCCAAACGTCTCATCTCTGACAAGCGGTGGCTTGGGTCGGCTACTTGGTTTGATCCGTCCAAGAGAGGGTGGCTAAAGGTCATGACCCGACGCAATGATCAGCATTTAATATTGCTTTATGTCCCATCCTAGGGACTGGTCCAAAGTCGGCCAGGGGGCGGTTAGGGGGGCGGCTATTGTAAACTAGCCGCCCAGTGAGGGGCGGCTAGTTAGGGATAGCCGCCCCTTTCCAGGGGCTTTAGGTTTTTAGGGTTTTGGTTTTTAGGGTAGGTTTAGGTTTAGGTCTGGGTTAGGGTTTGGCATAGGTTTAGGGTTTGGGCTAGGGTTTGGGTTTAGGTTAGGGTTTGGGCTAGGGTTTGGGGTTAGGTCAAGGTTTAGGGTTTCCGGTTTAGGTTTACGTCAAGGCTGGGATTAGGGTTTAGGGCTAGGGTTTGGGGTTAGGTCAAGGTTTAGGATTTCCGGTTTAGGTTCAGGTCACGGCTAGGGTTAGGGTTTAGGTCACGGCTAGGGTTAGGGTTTAGGTCACGGTTTAGGGTTAGGGTTTCCGGTTTACCGAACCTTTGGTTCTCTATTGGTGTCCACTTGTGGGATATTTCCGTGTGTTACTTGAAGTATTTCTGTCTCTCTGGACTGTCAAAATTGGGGTATCTACAGCGGGGAGCGTGCGAGGCACAGTGCCGCGCACTGTGCGCGGGAGTGCGCGCGCGAGCGTATGCGCGTGCGCGATCGGCGCGTCTGGACGTGCGGGCAGCGCGGCGAGGGGCTGGACGTGCGGGCAGCGCGTCCGGAGGCGCGGGTCAGTGCGCCAGCGAGCGCGGGGGCGCGTGCGCGCGTTCTTGCGCATGCGTACGCGTGCGGGGGCCATGCGTGTGGCTGCCCGGGGGCTCAGGTAGGTGTCGGGGCACTCGGACATGTGCGCGTACGTGCGTACTCGTATGCGTGCGAGCCCGTATGCGTGCATATCCAAGTCTTTGGCATTTCTAGTTGTTTTTAAGTGTCTTTATGTGGTTTTACTCACCTATTTGGATGCCTTGTCTTGCAGATCTTGGCGAGCGGTCGCGCGACGACCCGGTTTACGGTGAGTGGGTCAATCCAACCCAGTCGGGAGGTGTTCGATGCACGTAGACGTGCATTGCCCTCCGCTGGGGCACCATAACCACATATTAGCCTTTTTAAATGTGCATGTTATTGCTTATCTTGCTAGGTTGCATCCACACCATATTAGACTTAATATGTTTGGTCCATATACTCTAGTATCATGTGTAGGGACTCATACTTGTCTATGTATTGTGTCCCATGTTAGTTTAACCATGTATTAGTGCTTACATCTATGCATGAGTAAGGCATGACTAAGGTAGTGACCTTAATTATTTTTCTATCATGTTAGACTTGTATACTAGAGTATTGCATCCATGTGTTATACATATGAGCCCAAGCCTGCCTTAGACAATATTATAATTTTGTCATAGCATTATTTGTATGCTTCCTTGATTAATTCCTTATGTAATTATTTATATGTTGTATACTTCATCTCTATATATCTTATATATATATAGAGGCCATGAACCTTGCTTAATAAGATTAAGCAAGTGTATGACCTCTGATGGGGTCATACCGTGGCATTGACATTACGAATCATCTGTCTTCCCCGCATCTGAGTTATGCGCTCTGGTGGGAATTCATGAGAATTCGTAACCTTATCGACGACGGATCCATGAGGATCAAAACCGCGTATGTCGAGTGCTCTCCCCTTCGTCGCTTTCGTGTCGAAGCTACTCGGGTTTAGCTGTCCTGCTAGGCGATCCCAGACACTATTTATGACGTCGGGTGGTGCACCCATACGGTAGAGGTAGAGGTCATGGGAGGATACCAGGTCGAGGCTACTCGGCAGAGGGCTACCGGAAGACGAAAGGCGTAGACCAGTTGACCCCTTTTCCCCAATAGTCCTATGTCACCTAAGGGTGAGGGTGAGGGTGTAGTGTGTTGGGTTGAGACCCGACCCAATGACTTAAGTGACTATTCCATCTGTTGGAACCCCAATCACTCAGAATATTTAACATGGTGTGGTAGGTTTGGGTCGACACCCAACCGCCAACTTAAGTTGTTGTTTCGATTATTGAGACTTGAATATTTGAAAGATTAATATGTGTTGTGATGCATGGATCGTACCATTCACTGAGCGTGTGGCTCACCCCTCGCATATGTTTTCCTCCAGTTGTCGCTGAGCCAGACCTGAAGGTGGAGCTTCCGTAGGTGCAGTACCGCAGCAGAGCAGCGCACGTGTTTTGGATCTGCGAGTGAGAGAGGCCATCAGCATCCCCCGTTTCCTTGTATGTATTGCTACTCGTGCTTGAGCACAGTACTGGTGTTTGCTGTCTTTGTTGTAAATTGGCTCTCACAGGACAGTTGATTATGTGTTCCGGTCTGTAATATGTCTTTAAATTACAGACTAAGTCATTTTAAGCTTCCGCCATATGTTTATATATCATGTCAGCTTCCTTGTTAAATGTTTTAAGTACCTTTGATGATTGAGTGGAGTCTTTTATTGACCTCATATATGGATTGCTGATATTATATATTTGACACGTCTCGGAGACGGCCACTCTGGGGCGTGACAGGAACACAAGAAGAAAAGACAATATGATGCAGACATCATAGCCACTACTCTTGTAGGGCCCATCGATACGAACGCGTGGACATATTATAATAGCGATTCTGATCTATGGTTCAAAAGTTATGGCCGTTTGAAGTCACGGTGCACCTGATTCATCAAGATGTCTTTTCTTCTTGTGTTCCATTTGATCTCGGTCGTCCATATATTGTACGGCTATGATGTCTGCATCACTCCTTGTCGCCACCGACTACTTCACCAAGTGGGTTGAGGCTGTGGCCCTGGCTAGAATCCGCGACACCGAAGTGCGGGGTTTCCTTTGGAAAGAGATTGTATGTCGATTCGGGGTACCGAACACTATAATCTCTGACAATGGGATGCAATTTCACAATGCTATGATCAGAGAATTTTGCGAGGAGCTTAGGATAAAACATCTTTTCTCCTCCCCTCGCTACCCTCAAGCGAACGGCCAAGCGGAGATCACCAACCGAAACATCCTAGACGGGATCAAAAAGCGGCTTGATGCAACCAAAGGCAACTGGGTGGACGAGCTTCCCTCGATACTTTGGGCATATCGCATCACGGCACGAAGAACCACAGGGAAGACTCCATTCTCTTTGGCATTCGGCGTTGAAGCAGTTATCCCAGTGGAGATTGGGATTCCAACCTTTCGTACTGAAAGCTTTTAAGCTACAACAAAAGAGTTTCATGACGAAGCTTTTGAATCGGTGACTTGGTCCTTCAAGAGGTATTCCCCGAATCTCGAAAATGATCAGATGGTAAGCTCGGACCCAATTAAGAAGAACCCTACAAGGTCACCGGACTGGGCCCCAATGGGGCTTACTATCTAGAACGAATGAATGGTGAGGCACTCATAAGACCTCGTAATGTAATGCATCTGAAAAAGTATTACTTTTGAAATAAAAGTTAGTTGCATTATCTCTAGTTAGTACATGCATTAAATGCTATGTGAATAAAAGCTCGTTCGAGGTCGCGTTGTGGCAACTGGTTTTCAGACATGACATTCTTACGAGAGGTCACGAGCTGAGCACTCTCGAATAGAATGTTGCACTCCTAAGAGGTCACGAGATATAGCACTCTATGGAGGTTGCGCGATATACCAGTTCAAGTCGTTGGATGAGCACTCTCGCTGAGAGGTCGCGCGGGGGACGCCCCATCCTTCGATTAGCACTCGAGTAAAAGGCAAATAGTGAGACACACAGGTTACACTCACAAAGATGAGGTCGTTCGAAGTAAAACTTCCCCTATGCTCACAAGGTCTTAACGGGCTCAGGCCATACGACCAACATTTGGAGGTCGCGCGGTAGGAACGAACAGAATTAGCCCCAGGGCCTAAATTCTGAAAAGATCCAGGTCCTCTCGTTCCGAGCACTCCACCATCGCGGCAGCGCTAGGAGCGCAGAAGACATCCTTGCACGATAAGGGTGAAACGAAAAGAGACTCACAAATTATCAGAGGCCCGCAAGGTCTAAACGGGCTCAGGCCATACGACCAGCGCGCCTGGTGATCGAAAGATTCACACGGTCTAAACGGGCTCAGGCCATACGACCAGCGCGCCCGGCGATCAAAAGATTCACACGCTCTAAACGGGCTCAGGCCATACGACCAGCGTGCCCGGCGATTAAAAGATTTACAAGGTCTAAATGGGCTCAAGTCATACGACCAGCGTACCCAGCGATCAAAAGATTTACAAGGTCTAAACGGGCTCAGGCCATACGACCAGAGTATGGAGGTTGCGTAAGATGGGCGAACAGAATTAGCCCTGAGGCTTAAATTCTGAAAGGGTGATGACCCTATCGACCCAAGCACTCCAAACATTCTAAATCAACCAGAGGACAATCTAGCAAGTATGAGGACAAGTCGTTTACAACCACACTGTTCTTTACAAAGAGAGGCTCATGCCCTGATCTAGGTCTTGGGGCCAACAAAAGAGCTAGAAGGAGACATGACTACAACTCAAGGAGATACATTGTTGGATCTATCTTCATATCCCTGAAGATATCCACAATCGTAGTTCTTCTCGACTTCAGACGTCAAAAATTGGTGATCTCCTTCACTTCGTCCTTCAGCATCTCCAGGGCCTCATCTCGCCCCCTCGCCAAACCCTCATCAAGAGCAGAGGCGCGGTCAGCCTGAAGTTCGCAGAGCTTGACTTGCAGCTCCTGCAGCTCTTTTGTCAAAGATTCGATTCACTCCTCAGCATTCTGCGCCCGCAGAGAAAGGGAAGTTTGATCGAGGGAGTGGGAGAACCTGCTAGAGAAGTTCTCTTACACGTTCTTCAGCGGCTTTGGCCCGAGCCTAGGCGATAGCGGCTTCTCTACGAGCAGCCGATTCAGCGATCTCCAAGGAATGATGAATTACATTCACAACTGTCAACTGCTCGTCCACCGACCTCAGCTGCGCCTCCCTTCGAAGGGCCAGCCCTTGGGTCGACTTCAGCAAGGCTTCAAGCTTCACGATCTCTGAGCTACGCTCACCCAGCACCTGTCAGATGACAGAATTCTAAAAGAAAAATCGTTCAGTACCTTGAAGAAAGAAACCCGTGAAGAAGGAGGCTCGGACTACTCACATTGTAAAGGCTCAAACTGAGCCGAGCAAAAAGTGCGTCCGTGGTAGCCCGACGTGCGCACACCAGATCATCCTCAAGAAGGCAGCCCTTAAGCCGAGCACTAACATATTCCCTACTGGTGCCGTCAGCAAAGGGATCTCTGGAGGAAGTACCAGCTGATGTCGCAGGGACGGAGGTCGGGGTCAATGGAGCAGCAGATTGGGGGTATCCCCCTGTACCAGAACCAACCGGGGACGCCTCCTTCACAGTCTGAGCGATTGGGGGTATCCCCGCATCGACCGGATCGTTGGAAGTTGCTATCTCGACGGTCTCCTCAACTGGAGGCATCCCTGACGATGTCGCCATAGAAGGACCGAAGGTGGAAGCGTCGATCACAACCACTTCCGGTGAAGAAGGGACCATCACCATCTCCAGCGCCTGTTGAACCAGCGAACTGGATGGATGTCCAGCTCCCCGAGCTGAAGAAGGAGACCCGAGAATCGCCACCTTAGTGACGGCTGAGGGCAAATCGCCACCTGGGACAGAGGAGGTTGGCGCTATAGGACCAGGGTTTTCGACCCAAGTCATCACACCCGTTTCATCAGGCGACGAGCCGCGTCGTGAAACTTTGGTGTGAGACTTTGAAATAAGTGGCAGCCTCGGCCGCTTCCTGGATGCCGACTTGCCCTTGGCAGCGGCAGAACGTTCTGTCACCTCTTCCACCGTGGAGGGGATCGAGGCAGATGGAGCCAGCAGCTGAAGAAGAGCCAATAGCTCTGAGAGGCGAAAGGCTAAGGATTTTTCATAAATCCCTATCCCAAAGAAACTGAGCTCGAGCAACCTGATCGAGCTTGACCAAAGACAAGTTGGGAACCTTTTTCTCTGACTCATCTACAAGGAGGATAGAAGAGTGATCACCCTGATTCGAACCAAATGAATTGCAAAATCATTGGTTCAGTACTTACCGAGGTGGTCAGTACGAAACAAGTATGGGACATTCGCCTTCCCATCCACCACAGGGGCTGAAAGCACCCAAAGGCCAGTCAGCTGCACCAAAGTCTCGTCTCGTCATCCGCTATCAGAAGATGAGAGTTTTTCCACAAGAGGAGTGGCGTTGGTCCTAGCACGAAGATAGTACGCATGCTCTATCTTTCGAAGATCGTACAAGTGAAAGATATCATCGACACCAAGATCAAGCTGCATCTCGCGATTGATCGTGATGACACACATCAGTACCCTCAGTAAATTGGGGGAGCACTGAAGAGGGTGAAGCCTGAACCGACACATGAAATCCTTCACCAGCTCAGGGAGAGGGAAGGAGAGAGCACTTCTCAGCATCTGGGAGGGATACATGTATAGCTTCCGGAGCAGCATCCTTCACGTCTTTAAAAAATTTATAAGGCGTTGGGGAGATGTTGATGGAGTCCGGGATGGACAAGGCGGACCGCAACCTCTGAGCTATGTCCATCGACATGGTGGAAATCGTGAAAGAAGAAGGGCTAAGGAAAAACTGAGATGAGGTATTCTTTTCTTCAGAGCAGTGTTTTCTATTTTCCCGAAATGGGAGGGTTTTTATGGGAGAGAAAAATCTCCTCGAGAGCCCCCCTGTAATCATAAGAAAGGGTGCGAAGATCAAGATCGTGGGAAGATTTGCCATCGAAATCTTCTGCGAAAATCAAGGCACAGCTGGCGCAAAAGGCGAAGCGACGGTTTCAGGCATGTGGCAAGAAATTTAATTACTACATCCTTGCGTGTCGCAGAGGTTACGTCACTTCAGGTCAACGAAAACAGTTCGGGAAGTCTGATCGCGAAGTCTACTCGTGTGTGCTACTAAAAAAAAACACGTCAGTGATGATCGCTTCAATGACCAGGTATCTCAGTACAACATACATACAAGGAGGTGCCGTGAGAAGTCAAATTTGTATTGAATGGGCAGACGAGTAATGACATGAGCACGATTGAACAGAAAAAGTAATTTTTTATTCATTTGATAGATAAAGATTACACAAAAAAAATACAAGGCGAATTCAATCCTCTGTCATATATTCAGCTTGGCCCTTTCCTCGAAGTCTCTTCTCTCGTGCCACATGAAACAGCGTGGGCAGGTCTTCATTGCTCATCTCTCGAAAACCACGCGAGTGGTCAGAATAGCCTAGGCGATAGCCACTGACGAAGTCCAAAAGGCAATCTGCTTCATATTCCTTGCAAGCTTCACAAAGAAAGCGCAGCTAACGATCTATGGAGACAGTAGCGGCACGGATTGAGGCTTGTAAGTTCCTCGAATGATGACTGGAGGGGAGAAGGACCCCGTGCAAGCGTCCCTCAGGCATAGGAGCAGCATCTGCCCCAACACCCAGCTCCGCAGGTGACATTGTTGGGGATGGGTCAATCTCCATATGGCGAGGGCTAAGAGCAATGCCCTTACCATCAACAACAGCAGAAGACGGAGAGGATTGAAAAGAAGAGGAAGAAGTAGAAGCAGAAGAGTAGGACGATCGAAAGGTGAGGGATGGAGTGGGTGAGTCAAGGGAAGGCGGCATCGACGTCAGATCCACCGGCTGGGCAGTGGAACATGATCCAGAACCCAACTGAAGGAGACTTTGAGAGTGCCGCCTCACTCCAAGACGCAGTCCGGGAGAAGGATGAACCAAACCCTGACCCCCCAACGGCTCAACCACACCGGTAGGAGAGGTTGCAACCGGAGGAGCTCATCTCGGTTCCTCCAACCCGAGCAGCACCCACCACGATCGATCAGGATACTCCATCGCTCGGGAGATGGCGTCCATATTCACCTCCTCGACCTCCAGCCTGGGAGCATCCACCATCGGCCTCCGGGGACGACACAAGTGGCGTTGAGAGATATCCCAACCAACAGGCATCCATGGACCCCGAACCAGAACCCGACGGCCCTCCCAGTCGTAAATATCCCCCTAAGACATGCCGAGTACCAGTTCTGGTGCTCCGGCACGACGGAAGATATAAAAACACGGAGAGCACCCTGAAATCGAGCCCTTGATCTGGTAAATCCACCGGATCTCCGATAGGCCCAACTTAGCCCCCGTCATCTTCCACAACTCAACCACGCACATCAGGATGCGGTATACGTTGGGGACAACCAAGATGGGGTGAAGATGAAAAAAGTCAAGAAATTCAGCTATCAAGCATGGCAAGGGCAGAGAAAGACCTCCATCCTTGAAATAACTTGGATGGAGGAGGACAGAGTCAAGAGAAAGGGTGGGGATTTCATCTTTAGACAATTCATCAACTGAGAAGGTCAAAGAAATCCCCAATTCCTTATGAAGGTCTGAAACAGGAGCAGTGTTTACCATTGTCAGGGGGAATGAAAGCTTCAAGAAGAAGACGAGGTAGGATGAGAAATGCTTCCCGCTTCGGCCTTTAAATAGGACGTCGACGACTCTTCGAAAGGACGGCAGCAATAATTCACTGCGGATACTGAGGAGTAATCAATGCTTTGAAAAAGATGTTTTCACGAAACCCTAAGGGGCGCCGACGTTTGGGTAATTGAAGAAGAATGACGTGGGAAGCCACGCGGCATTAAGAGCTGACTCAATAAATCAGCCGCTAAATCCATAACAGAGCAGAGAATTCCGAGGGGTCAGGCGACTAGATCTTTGATTCCTGAAGAAGGATGAAAGGCGACCGGCTCTCCTCATATCTCCTGCTCGCTCGACACTTCAACAGAACAGGAGAGGGGGTATCTGTGGAGGTAAAAATCTACACCAAGACATGTGTCGTGATAAGGCAGAACGGTGAAACATGGGCTGTCCAGCAGAAAACCCATCATGCCTAGTCCACGTAAGATGACATTACGGCGACGTCATCCAACAAAGTCGGCACGACTAGATTAGAGGATCTAGTCGTACGGACGATCAGCCGGTAAAGCAAAAAGGATCATCACAGGTAGTCCAAGGCACGACAAGAAGACAGGTCCGATCGTTTGACCTTGCTCCTCGGATACGAGTGATCTAAGGCACGACTAGATGACAGGTCTAGTCAGGCGACCTTATCGCTCAAAGTGCGAAGTAAGGCACGACCAGACGACAGGTCTAGTCGGGCGACCTTATCACTTCGGTGTAAGTGATCTAAGGCACGACTAAACGTTACGTTTGGTCGGGCGACCTTATTATTCGTCGACGTTACGCATATCAAGAGGCTCCGAGCAGGCCCAGAAACAGTCAAAGGACCGTGAACGTATGTAATTGCCACGGCAGCATTCAAGGCTCATTACTCATAGAATGTGGGTAATGAGGGTGACGTGGTGAGTAAATGCGGGGATCATTTCCCTAAAAAATAGCCCACTACTAGTTAGTGGAAAAACGGTTACAGAGTAACTAATTGAACTACGTGAGACTTGATCCCCAAGCGGGTACGTAGGCAGCATATAAAAGAGGTCGCGCGACAACACTCTTGGAAGAAGAAATCAATTTGGAGATACCTCACGGAAGGCAATCGATAAGTTGAAAGTTGAGAAGTAGCAACATTGTTATTTCCAACAGCCAGGCAAAGTCTCTCCTCCACCACAAAATCCCGTTCCCATATAATCCTACCACAAAAATTCACTAACCCCATATTCTTTGAAGTTTCTGATCCCGAGAAATGCAAATCTAACTGTGAGGGGAAAATATCCTCTTCAGACATGTATCATGTTTTTCTGGAATCAGAAATCTTAATCGCATTTTGCATAATGTTCGACATGCCGGATATCTTATGTGTTTAATTCAGTTCGACATGGAGCATGTCTTTCAGGAATCAGAAACTTTAGTCTCATTCTGCATCTCATTCGACATGCCCAATGTCTTCTGTGCTTAATTTGGTTAGACATAGAGCATGTCTTTTTGGAACAAAAAATCTTAATCTCATTTTGCATCTTGTTCGATATATCCAATGTCTTCCCTGATTGATTCGGTTTGACATGGATCATGTCGTGTGATGGAATGAAAGGGAGGTGTAGGGTATATATGAAAGGGTAAGTGTAACGCCCACGAATCCACGACTTCATTTTGAAGTGTGAGATCCGGTTGCGTTAACTAAATTCCTCGAATCTCAAAGTTTTACTTTTCCTTTTCTTTTATCTAGAGATATAAAATAATACTAAAAGAACTTCAATCTTTAATAGTAATATAACATCTAAGATTTTCATAATACTCCCAATTACTCTGGATAAAACTTATACATAAAATATATATATATAACTTGATACACAGACATGGTTACTAGGAAGATGGACCAACTACATGCCAAATGAAATTGATCAGTCCTTCGACCAAGCAAGCCTAACGTTGTCGCACCACGACCTCGTTCACAGCTACACAAGATCCACCAATCTAAGTCCTTAAATCTGAAAGATTGGGAAAAGAGGGGTGAGCAACCACACGCTCAGTGAATTGACCTTTAGGTCCCAATAATAATTGATTTCAAAATAATAATATTTAATAAGATATCATAAGAAAACAATTTGAAACATACAATAATATGATATTTACAAATACAATAATTTTCGACAATCCAAACTTAATAGAAATCTCATTTCCAATGCATAGTCTCCAAATCTTGTCAAACACATTATGCTTATGAATGCAATGAACCTGCATGCCCATATTCAATGGCACTTAGCCATCTACGGCACCTAGCCGCAAGGATTTTGCTCTGGAAACGTGTCACCTAGACATAAGTCACTTAGACTTGAGTCCATTCTGAACCGTAGTCACCTATACTAAGTCACCTAGGCTACGTCACCTAGACGAATGCGATGCATGCATGATCAACACATTTTCATTTCAATAATATGCATGTGATAGTTTCAAAATAACAACATTTTCAATATAATATTTAATAAGGCATCATCAGCTTACATAATATGACATGCTTGAGGTTATACAAAAATAGCATTTAAAGTCATTGATAAAAATCCTTCAAAAACTACATAGAAGACAAGACCCACTCACGTCCAGTCCACGCAATACAAACCGATGCATGTGCATGAACGCCAAACACTCGCACATGGATAACCTAACATAACAATTATGCAATAATAATCATAAACCATTCAATCACGACCCAAACAACTAACAACCAACTTACAACAACACTAGGTCCAATAATCCCGAAAGCCCATATCTAATTGACCTACAATCCGCAACTCACTTCAAAGGCTTAATAAAAATCTCAACTCCAAATAAATATTAAAATATTCTTATACTCAAAATGATCCGATAATCAATATCAATTTATTCTATAAGACCCATATAATCGATCAATCATCGAATAAATATTTAGACAAATCAAATAAGGCTCAACTATAATTCCAATGATCGAATAACTCAATCCAATCAATTTATTTCTAAATAACAATAATATCCAATTAATATTCATTGATCCACTAAACCAAATTAATTGATTTAAGATCCAATTTGAGTCACCAAGATAAATAAAATCATCAAAACCCACAAATCAAATTATACTCATTAAACATCCATTTGGGATCTCTTTAATCTCTAAAATTCATCAAACTTGGTCATGAAGCTAAATATTGAATTCTAAGAAACTGGACATAAATATTTGAAAATTCATAACTTCCTACCCGTAGCTCTGAATTGGACGATTCATGATTCATTGGAAATATCTTTTCAAAACCTATTTCTGTTTATCAAATACATTTTGTCCAGAAATGATCCCTTCAAGGTTAAAAACACGATTTAACGTTCAAGTATATAATCAACCCGAAAATAACCCTTAAATCCCAAAAACCAATAAATCTAATTTGATCTTAAGAAATCCTTCGAGATCCATTTAAATCAAATCAAATAATCATCCAATTAAAATCAATCAAACCCTAACCCTAATTCATCAACCTTCTTTCTTAAACAATCGATTGACACAATCATTTCCTAACCAAAAATAAATTAAAACCCTAAACAACAAAATAAATAAAAGGATGATTTATCATCTTATGATACTCGACGGGTAAGTTTAGATCATCACCACCCTTCATGCCTTCTGAGATTTGAATGAAAACCCTCACCCAAGACGTATTATTTAAAGGGGTTTACCAAAATTACAAAACGTCCCCTTAAGTATTCTAGGTTTACAACTAGGTCCCTATCTGATTTACAAATAGATCCTTAAAGGCTAGGGCTGGTAAATGAACCAACTCGCCCGGGCTCGGTTTAAGCTCATTCAGGCTCATTTAATTAGACAAATGAACGAGTTAAAAAATTTTAAAGCTCGGTTAGGATCGGGACCTGGATCGAACTTCATTTTGTGTTCAAACTTGATTCGTCTGTGTTATTAAAAACTTAATTAAAGCTTTACTAAACTCTTTTGTAAAATCAAACATTAAATCAATACAAAGTTATGCTCGCATAGGCTCATGAACTTGACTATTTAGGCTAAAATTTTATTTTCAACTGCAAAAAACCTAAAATGAAGAAGAACGATAGGCTCGTTGAGGCTCGTGAGCTCGGCTCGGCCTGGCTCGGCTCTACTCATTTATAAATGAGACAAGCTTGAACATGTCAAAGCTCGGCTCGTTCACCACCCCTATTAAAGGCTATTAAAAGGTTTTCTGGATTCGCAACTAGATCCTTAGGCCAAATAATTTGACACTTCAGCCTCAAAATTTAATTTTTCGAACTCCGAATCTCACCAAATTTCAACCAAAGTATCTTGAGACTATAAAGATCTCTAGAAAAATATAAAATAATTATTTCAACATCTATTTATAATTATCATAATTATAAATCAAATTGAACCCACCACCAAAACTGAAAAATGAAATAATTTAATTTCAATTAAAATTTTCATTATATATTTAAAATAAATATATAATGCTGAAAAATACAAAAACATTACAGTAAGCTTATTATTAAACTATATGAATTTATCTGGGTGGAGAAAGAAAAAGAGTGAGTAGGAAAACTTGTGGGGTGGTTATAACCACACCCATATGGAAAACATGCATGAATATGAGATCTATGTTTTTTCACCCACAAATGACAAAAAAGGGCTCTTTTCTCCACTTTTCTTGGGACAGTGAACCTCTTTTTTCATTTTTTCTTTTTTTGATAAATAAATGATCTTTCATTCTCATCAACAAACAACAAATATTAAAAAGAGTCCTGCTACACAGATCTCACTATTTAAGCTCTATTTACAAGCCCCATAAGGTGTCATTCCCTCATTGTACTTGTTTGACTTTTAAAAAAGGTTAAAAATGCAAAATACAATATTACCCTCATTTAAATCCTACATTTATTTCCCTCATTAAACTCATCCCCACTTTTTCCGAAAAAAATCAACATATTCCATTTTGGAAAATCTAGTTTTTTTCAAAACCAATTAAAAAAATATAAATAAACCAATAAAAACAAGACCAAAATTCAAATCCTCTAGGTTTCTTAAAAAAATGAAAAAATTCAGAAAGCCCATTTATTTAAAAACATCAAAAAAGAATGAATTTTTGTTTGCGACCTCTCGTTCCACCAGAAAAAACGATGGCGACAATGAATAATCAATTATTTTTTTTGAAACATTGTTGTTAATTTGATGATTATTTAATTACAATCATCAGACATAGTATTTGCGATCGATGCAAAGTCTTTTTCGATGAATGCGGAAATAAAACACAAATCAAGGTATAATACAAGAGTTTATGATAAAAGCGAGTTACATGTATAAAATGTAACTTAATTTCAACAATAAATTACATTACAAGTCAATTACATTTGTAAATGTAACTGACTTTTGTTATATATAATAATTAAAAGTCAGTTACTTTAACTGACTTCCAGATATAATGCATGTTTATATTAGATTAACATGTCACTAACTTTTGAAAAATAATGTATATAAGTTTAAAATAATAGTTTGAAATGTAACTAACTTTCAAATGTTAAATAACTCAAACCCATATAAAATAATTTAAGATCAAATATCACGTACATCCAAGAAAATAGTATAATAAAGGCCAGATCAAATGTTGCCTCTTTATTTTTTAATAGCGGTTCCAAAGAAATGTACTTCTATATCAAAAAAACATATTCGTAAAAAAATTTGGAAGAAAAAGGGATATTTTTCCGTGGTAAAAGCTTTTTCTTTAGCTAAATCAGTTTCCACCAGACAGTCAAAATTTTTCTGTGCGACAAACAAATAATAAATCCTTAGAATAATACAAATTGAATGGATTCGAAAATTGATTTAACATTTAGCACCAAATTCAATAATAAAAAATTGTAACAAATGCAAAACAAAGAATATGACCCAAATACAAATTCTGTTTTAGGTAGAGAACAAAAAGAAGCCGCAAATGGACAGACAGAGAGATCATGTATTTTTTCATCTTATAAAGCAAAAGAGAGAAGACTATTAATTTTCAACTTCTTAATTATGGAGAGTAATTATCAAAAAATGTATTTGATCCTCCTAAAAAATTTTAAAAATTACGTCACATCAGCAACAATTATAACCAACTTCTTAATTATGGAGAGTAATTATCAAAAAATGCAGAAATGATAAAATATGTATTAACACTTGTGCCACCTCATGGAGCTTATGAAATGGGGCATGTGAATCATTATTGATTAAAAAAACACATCCCCTCAGTCAACGAGGTGGAAGAGTTACACCTTGTCCTCCTGGATAAGCAGGGTTCGATCACTGTCTATCCCAACTACATGGAGTATTTTCTGTTGAATGTTGGGTTATCATTCATGGTGAAGAAAGGTTCAAAAGCCTCTTCAACTTAAATCAAACAAGTTCGCCATTCAAAGCGGAATTAATTAAAGACGATAATTAAAAAAAGTAAATAAAGAGGATCATAGTCTTCTTGTCAATCCTAATCTGATCTGATACAAAAATAATATATAGAGTGAAAAACTAAAAATTAAAGTTTGACCGATGATGCAATCAAGAGGTTGCGGGTTGTTGAGTCTTAAGGGTCCGTTTGATTGCGCGATTGAGAAGCTGCGATTGAGAATGAGTTTTGAAAAAGGTTTTACTGTAGATGGATTTTGTAAATCATGTTTGGCAAATCAATTAGGTGTAGTAAATTAGAGTTGCAAAACCCTGTTTTTGTTTGGTTACCATAGGCGGTCACATATTATAAGGAGGTGAAATACCCAAACTACCCAGCCTGAAATGAAATACCCAAAGTACCCAGCCCTCACATTCACCACCCTTCCCTTCAGCCCGTCAAAGCCCTAATCCCTTTCGACCCTCAAAATATGCAGAAGAATCTGGCCTTCCCTACAAATCTTCTACCAGTAATCGACACCATAAGGAGCTGAGCAGGTAACAATTCCTTCCCCTCGATGACCGTCTCCATGACAGCTCCCCTTCATCATCACCCTCCCCTTCTCCCATCTGCCCTTGATTGACTCTATTTTACCATGTTCTTTTCTTCATCCCCACCCATCGATTAACCAAGCAGCAAACCCCTACATCCTTTATTTTCCATCCGATGGGATTTTATCCAAGATGTGAAGTTATATTGGTCACCTGCAGCAATATGAGGTATGTTGGAGATGTTGTGAATAGATGAGGTGAATCTAACAAGTCTGATTATGGCGTTGGTCTTCCTTTTGAAATAATTAGTTGTTGAATTTATTGTTATCTGGGTTTCGGCTGGAATTTGATTTGATTGAGTTTGTCACTATCATTCTTTATCATGATTTGTTTGAAATAACTGCTGTTTTTTTGGAATGAAACATCTCTACAAACAACTCAGGACATAATTTCTGAGGTGGACAGATCTTGGATACACTTGCATGCCACACTTTTCCATTCCAAATAATTTGACCAGACACACAACATTGATTTCATATGTAAAAAGAATCAATATTTTCCTGTCAGTAACAAAGGTTTGAATTGTTATATGTGTGTAATAATGGTTTGTAAATTACATACACAGAGAGGATGTTTCATTTGTTTTTGCGATTGTAAATGGCTTCAGTCGAGATTCCCTAATTTAGCTCACAATATCATGCCCACCTCATACATACATGGTGTGACCTTTTTATCAGTTCTTAGGTCTGATAAATAGCTACATGGATGACCAACCTCAGGTATGATAAATAGCTACAAAATTACCTACTTCAGTCCAACACTGCCTTTCTTGGTAGAACCAACAGTTTTTCAATCTAAAATGTGTCACAATGAAGTAATGCATTGGAGGATGGCCTATTTGCTCTTTCAGCTTAAAGTCAGTTTTCAGGGATTGTACTTATAATTGGGTTTTATAGAACATCTTCCCAAAAGAATCAGCACTGATACATAATTAAAATATAGTAGTTTTAAATAATTTGAGATAGTTATAACATAAACTCCTATGATTAATATAAGCAGCAGTTGTGTTTGCTATAATGCAATGTGAAATCCAATTTATACCAAAAGAAAGGATGTGTACTCATTGTAATGAAGTGTGTGGTACCGTCATCAAGAAATGTAACGCCTTTCATATAACACAATTAGACATGGTAAGTGCTTCACACATCTTATCCTTGAAGCATTGTAACCCATGAATTCTGTTCGACATGTCATCAAGAAATTTATGTTCGTTTCCTTGGTGTCATACTTTACAGATGATAGACCTTCCATGGTGGGTTCGATTTGTTGATCGTCAATGTGAGAAGGGCTGGCTTTAAAAAAAAATTGATATTTTTTTTATCAATCAGTGAAATAGGGATTCCAATGAAATATCTGTGTTCATCTTGGGTTTTTATTTTTTTACATTTGCGAAAGTTTGATTTTTTTTTTTTTTTTTTTATAAATGATGGATCGGGGAAAATTTGTACTTTTGGTTGGAGACTAGTTTTCCTTAATTTTCTCAACGTACGACATGGTTATAAAAATGCATACATTTGAAAGATTGGTGGCCAATGCAGGTTTCTTTAATGGACATAACATGATCATCCTCCATAATGTCTTGGGGTTGAAAGGATGCTCTTTGTAGTTTCTTTTCACTTTTTATTCTGCTTAAATAATTTTCAATGCATGCAATATTTTTATGTGATGAGGAACCTCAACAAGGATTGGGAAAAAACTTAAATATGCAGAATCACCCATTGCTTCAGGTACGTCTGTGGGGATATAATTATTTAAACTCGGCTAGGTGAGAAAACCTGTGCCTCTAAACTCGGCTAGGTGAGAAAACATGTGCCTCTAACCAAAGAGCAAACCCTGCATGGGCTTTTATGCATGCTATATGATTCTAAATCACTGATTATATATATTCATAGGCCTTGTTAAAGTTTTATCAATATCAAAGTTGAAAAATTTAGAGAACCTGAGTCTTATCCGGTATAAATGTCAAATGGTCATGCTTACTGATCATTATTTTCTTTCAATTGAAAACAAAGGTTGGACATGCCGTTAGTTTTTATTAATTTACTTTTGCTATTGTGAATGGGTTTTGTGGAAATGTTATCTTGTAATCCCCTGAATGTGTTTACCTTCCAAAGTTTGCTTATGAATATCTTATTATTTTCTAATGATTCATCAATACTTATCTGCTGAAACTATATATAAATTGGATTCACTTTGTTTTCTTTAATGAATTTGATTTTGTTTAGTTTTATGCATTAATTTATTTGATTATACCATATGTTTGGACTTTCTATCCAGCTGTCAAAATAGTGAAAAAGGATTCGTCAAGAAACTTTAACAATTCTTATATTCGTAATTTTTGTCTTACGTATTAAAATGATGGTGAGAAGGGCATGTACCTTTCTATACTCCAATTTTTTTATGCGTCTATTAAAGAAATTTGTTTATATACTCCATTTTATTTTGGAAATCCATGTTAAATTTAATGAAATTTTACATAGATTTTCCACGATAAAGTATTTGGGTAGCTTTAAGGGAGAGTAATTGTCATTGGGAGAGTAATTTTCATTTACCACAAACACTTTCAACTTAGTTCACCTTTCTCTAATTACTCATTGTTGGAATTGAACAAGCCTTCCTAAAATGGAACATTCAAACAGTTTCTCTTCCCCGGGACCAACAAATAATATCCGATGTCTTTGTGGTAAGAATGCAGTTCTGAAACAATAAAAAACTACAACTAATCCTGCTCGATGGTTCTGGAGTTGCCCAGATAGAAAGGTATCATTGTGGTCTATCTTCAGTAAAGTATGATTCATATGAATATAATCTCATTCAATTAGGGGTTATTTTTTGTTTCCCAAATGATTTTAAAAAAGAACCACAGAGACACTACTGGTTGCAAATACTTTGCATGGCAAGATGAGGTCAATCCCATCAAAAGCGTAAGTAGTATAATACGGATGCTGGACTATGACCTTCATCAAGGGCAGTCTCCTGAAATCAATTCACCCATAGCAAACCTGCTTCTGTCAAGACTTGAATGTATGGAGGGGAGAATGTCCAAGGTCGAAGGTGCAAGGGAACATGCTCTACTCATCCAACATGTGGATGAAAAGTTTGGTATGTTGGAGCAACGCATGGACTGGCGTTTGAAGAAGTTCTCATGCTTCATTGTTATATTGATTGTGCTTTCCATGGTCTCCCTCATCAGACAATGAGGAGATTGCATTTGGACTTTTTTTTATCAGAATGGTATTTACCTGCTACGTATGTAAGGGGCATGTACTGTTGTATTTTTTAATTGTAAAGGGAATGTACTGTTGCCAAATCTCTTGTAAATTTACTCTATGATGAAAGTATGTAAGGTACAATACTGTTGACTTTGGAAGCCTTTTGTACTATTGTAAATTAACTCTATGATCAAAATTTATGTCATGTTATTTTGGAAGTGTTCTGTGTGTTCAAAGATTTGATTGTCTATCTGCAAAACAATTCCAATTCATCTTTGATTTCTGACAGGGGACCTCATGTTTCATTGAACCAAATTCATTACTCTTGAAAGCTTACATTGAAAGTTCGGACGGCTTTGTGCCATTCGCACCGACTTCTAAAAAAGAATCCAAATGAACTCCGACAGTGTAAAAAAAATATTAACCGTTCGAACAGCTTCGTAATGCTCGCACGAACATTGACCAAGCTGTGATAAAAATCTAGCCGCACAACACCTCTTCAGTAAATGCCTCAGATCGTTCGAACGGCCTATCCTCCGTTCGGACGGTCTAGTACAGGGAATGCAAATTATAAAATCTTCAACCCCGAAACCTGCTATAACACATCTATATCAAAATTGGTTGAATCTCACATACGAAATGTGATATTCAACAACAATGGAAACATAGATGGGGTGCACCAACCTGTGGCTAAAGGTGTAGAAAATAAGAGTATGAGAAATAACTAACTATTTGATGATAGCCTGGACTGATACATAACTGCATACAGTCTGAATGAAGTTAAAAAAATTCAATACTATGGCCAAAACTGATGCTTACATTGCATCCCAAATACTATGGCCTTAAATTACATAGCACATAAACTCTGAGTTGATGAATTATACAGATCATGCTCATTCTGAATGTGTCTCTCAGTCCATGCTTTGGTCCCATATGATCTTCAACAAACCTAGCAAATGCAACACTTCACTCCATAATCTCACCAATCACACCACTTCCCAACTACTATGTCATCAAACAAAAACACTCTTCTTTAGCATCACCTTCAAGCACTTAAAAATTAGTGATAGGAATGTGGTTAGGCATTGAATGAAGGTTAATAGATGTAAATAAAAGAATTCAATAACATACAATACAATGCATTACCATCACTGGAGCCGACGAGCATCTACAATTGCATCCCGGATAGAATCACGCAATCCAGACATTGCCCCATCATCAATGTTCTGCACTTGTGGATTGTCAGTTGAATTTGACATATCGTGTTCCACCTCCACATTCTCCTCTCCGAAATCATGAATCAGTGAATCTTCCATTCTCTGTTCAATGATAAAGTTATGAATAAGTATTGTCGCTATGACAATTTTGACCTGGGTGTCGTAAGGATAATTCGGCATCTTATCCAAAATTGGCCATCTCTTCTTCCACACACCAAAAGACCTCTCTATGACATTCCTTAGAGAGGAATGTAACGAATTAAAATGCTCTTCCCTTCCCCTTGGCGCATTGCGTCAAAAATCTGGCAAATGATATCTCGTATTACGATATGGGGCTAGAAAACCCCTGCGATTTGGATACCCAGCATCAACCACATAATATTTCTCTGCAACTCACACAAAAATAGATTATTAAGCAATTGAAAATATCACCATGGGCTATTCGACAGTGTTTTTCAATTGTTTGCTTACCCTGTGGAATGTGTGGAAAATTATGTCATGGATTGTAAACTGCATGAGCTAAGACTTTCGCATCATGTGCAGTGCCCTCCCAGCCGGTACTCAAAAATGTAAAGCACATGTTGAAGTCACATACGGCCATCACATTTTGAGTTGTGGTTTTTGATCTACCGCTCCTGAAAGTTAATTGTCGTTCGGCATTCACACATGCATGAACATGCGTTCCATCAATGGCTCCAACACATTCCTTGAAAAAGGGATAGTACTTCCCACCACCTCCTGATCTAACATGCTCGGGAACATAATTTAAGGAGTCTTTCGGCCTAATCATCTCTACGGCCCACGCACAACAAGCATCCAATATCTTGTTAAAATAACGACTAATAGTCTCACCCGAATGTTTGAGACTATGTTGAACAGATCTATTTCTGTCATTGTGGCCTATCGTTTGTAAAAAGATCCTCACTTGCTCTTCCACGAAGACGGTGCGAGAACTTTGAGCTAAACCTTTCTCCCTTAATATGTTGCATAGATTGACATAAACAGGAGGCATCATACGACACATGTCATAGCATAAGCACCAATGACCATGCATCATATCATGCACTAATTGGTTACCGGTATAGGTGAGGTCATGTACTGGTTGTTTATTTAGATAGGTTGCTTTATAACACTCGACACATGCTAGTAGCATTAATATCAAAATGTCAATCTCTAGCTCGTCATCTTCCTCGTCAGTAATCCTAAACACATGTAATATACACACGAGTTCTATTTTACAGATCAATTAAAGTTATAAAAATAAAAAAAGCTTACGTTTCGTCTTCATCTGAGTCCATGCTTGATCGAGACGAAGATTCCATGCTCGACATACTTTTCAGAATCTGCATTAGATCACATTTGTTTAAATTGCAGAAATGCACTATATAATAGAAAAAAAAAACTCAAAACACAAAAATGAAAAACACTGCAGAGAAACCATAACATTACTGTACTTTCATATATTATATCATTTTTGGCTGTTCCAAAATTACAGGATGATAGTACCAACTTATAGTACATATAGGGCCATCCAAGCATTCATTATACATGTTGGTGATCAAACAAAAACAAAAAGACTAGATCAACAACATGGAGGACAAACTTTACAATGTCACAAAATTAACTTAACGATGCATGCACTCTAGATTAGACTACATATCACGGGAATGCTTGAACTCGTGTGCAATCCAATGGGCCTTCAGATCATCGGTGTCTATGGAGCAGAAGGTTTGGCGAGTCACGGGTGAACGTAGTGCCCCAATAGCAAACAGGAATTCTTCCGATGATCTAGACAGTCCTTCTGTGTTCGCTAGAACTTGCAAGGCATGCGCAATAGTTGGGACATCCTCAGTGGATTTGACAGTGGACTTCTTTCTTGTCCTCTTCTCAAGTAAATTATAGATACGGTCCATTGAGTTCTCCAGGACTTGTCCGGTACTTGCTTTTGACCTTTTAACTCCACCACCGGATCGTTGAGCTGTCAGTGCTCTAAGAGGACTAGTTGCATCTGAACCTATATTGGGACCAGAGGGCTGATTGGTACCAGAGGGTTGAGTTAGTGGAGATTCGGAAGGTATAGCTTCCGTTTCTTGTTGTTTATCTACTGAAGGAGCAGCACTACTCTGAGTTGGTGTGGCATGTTTCACTTTTTGCCAGACATACATGGAATCTGATGGGATTTTATTGGAGTCACCCACAGCAGCGGCACATCCGAATAATATGTCACACTCTTCCTCATGCGCTAAGGGGTAGTGCGCGAACTTATCTCCTCCGATATGTCTCTATATGAAGTACATGTTATTGGTTAGATATATTCGAACCCTATGATTAATATTGAAGCATACACTTTATAAAATCAATCAATACCTGTGCAAATTGGGCCCACCATTCAGGAGGCATTTTATAAGTCTTCTTTTCCTCATCCCATCCCAATCCAGTTTCTTTTTGTAAGGCCTTCCACATTTGCCAATCTTTTCTAGTAGTGTCCCAATGATTTTTAAGTTGATCTTTTTCATAAAATATTCCACATCTCTCTTGGAATTTTGCACTCAAGTTCATGTAACCAACTTTGTTCAAAGTTTGGGATGGCTTGTTTCCAGCTTGCACTTCTTCCAAACATATACTAATAAAAACTTCATGTTTATGACCATCCCACACTGCCTTCTTCCGATACACATCACTTGATCTCTTTCTTTTGGATCTGAAGGCTAATTTTTGTACATTGGTTGTAAGACTGGGTTGACTGTTGTCCTGTTGGTTATCCATCTGCACTTTAAAAAACATATGCACTTTTGAAGGTTTATAGTTGAACAATGGTAAGGGCATCCATGAACGTTTAATTCAACCAAATATACTCATTAAGCCCTATATAACTTTTACATCTGTGGTACAAAGCTATTGTTATTAGTTTGCCATTCTATTTCATTTTAACAACAAAGATAAACTAATCGCTCATTAGTTTTTATGAATGTTAGATGAAATAGAAGTCAACACTGAGCAGTATACACCTACTGAGAGTTTCTATAGGCTTGCTTGTTCCTTTAGTAGGAAGTTCATTTTCTCTTAAATCACCTTCATGTTACTACTTTTCCGAATACTCATCTGCAGATGAAATACAAGTATTGTCATTATTCACAAAGGTTTGAATTGTTGTAAGGGAATTTCTAAAAGGAGGCCCTTAGGTGAAAGGGTTTGGGTGTTCTTCACCTTCTGGTATTTAAGGGAGTAAAAATATAGAAGTATTTAACATACCCCACATCATGTTATATAATCAAAATTTAGCTACGATATGAAATTTGGCTAGTTATACCATTTGGTTATACTTGCGTGTCACTTATGATGAAAACCTCATGAAAAAATAAATGGCATGTGACATTGTGGACAGCAAGGGTTATGATGTTGGATGGGCCATAATGAAATGACAATACATGAAGTTGTGTAGTACATCATCCCAAACTGAATATTATTTTTATGGCCCATTCAAACAACAAGCATGCGATATATATTGAGCAAAAAGAACAAACAAATGAAGACCTATTTAACATTTTGGATAAGACCTATTTAACATCTATAAAAATGAGGTTATATTGTACATGATCCCAAAATATATATTCCCATAGCTACAATAAGCATGTCACATATGAGGAGAAGAATATCAGAAAATGAAATATCATTTCTGTGGACCAAAAGAGTAGACCTTTTGGGCAAC
Source organism: Acorus calamus (assembly GCA_030737845.1). Classification (NCBI taxonomy): domain Eukaryota; kingdom Viridiplantae; phylum Streptophyta; class Magnoliopsida; order Acorales; family Acoraceae; genus Acorus; species Acorus calamus. The sequence goes on from CM060872.1 coordinate 12,960,148, forward strand.
CATAGGTTTGACATATTTATCATACAAAACAATCAGAGATATTCTACATGATCCCAAACTGAATAGTGTTTTCATGGCCCCATTCTAATAAGAAGCATCTCACATATGAGGAGCAGATTGAGTTGTTTTTGAAATATGTCATTGTGGCCAAACAAGTTCACATTTTGGAAAATCAGGCTTGGCCTATTTAACATACAAAACAATGATATTCTACATGACCCCAGACTCTGTAATGTAGATTGGGCCCATGTGAACAAAGAGAATCTCACATCTGAGGAACACAAATATAAAGCAAGCTACAAAATATCAAGTTATAGTTCGAAAGATTTCACATCATTTTTCACCCAACCAATAAGTTCCCATTCACAATAAATAAAGGACATTAAACAACCTAATTGAGGCTGAAGGAACATATTAACCTAAATGAATATTCTTATTGTGAAGTATTTATTTTCCATGGAAGATGGATGCAGTGTGAAATTAGGGAAAAATTACCGTAAGGAGCTGAGCTGAAGAGGATGCTCTTGACCATTGGTGATCGGAGTCAAACCGATCTGTGTGATAAGGAGAAATGGGTGAAAGATGGACATGAAATTAGGGAAAGCTATACTCATATGAAATGTATTAACCCCAATCGATCAAACCTCCAAAATTACTCATGTGAAAGCTATACCCTAAACCACTCAAATAAATACTTACTGTAAGGAGTGAAGATACCAAATGAAGGGACTGCTCTTGACCAATGTTGCTATTGGTGATTATCTGTCTCTGCTAACCTAGGGTTTCGGTTTATAAACAGAGAGACGAGAGAGGCAAGAGACGGAGCAAACCCTAACACAATATTTAGGGGTCTTCAGATGCCTTCCCTTTACAGATCTAAACAAAGAGAAGCTAGTGACAAGAGATACGAGAGAGGATGACAGTTCGGGTGAGACGGGAGAGGCGAGAGACCTCCGGCTTTCATTTGTTTGTTGGAGAGAGAAGGCGGTATTTATATGTCTGTAATTTTGTTATCACTGGATGGGTATAATAGACATTTGTCCTTACAATAATCGATGTTTCAAACTAGCTTTTAGAAAAAGCTCCTCGGATGAGCTTTCCATATCACTCGATTTTGGTCCAAATTAACACACAATCGCAACCCCTAGATTCTGAAAACCAGACCCATATTTGGATGTTTGGTTTACGTTCTACCCCACCTGAATTTTAAAATCGTAAACGCACCCCTAAAACGGGCAACCAAACGGACCCGTATTTACGTAACTGAAAAAATATCCATCTCCAAAATGGAATTGAATTAGTCACCAGTTCAGTTTATTCATTTGAGGGACTCTAGAAACTTTATAAAACTATAATAAATTAGTAACAATTGAATGTGTGTTTTTCTCTGTTACTTTGTAAGTCGACGTAGATACTCAATGGATAAACATATGGCATGCACATCTGATGTAGCTTAGAGAAACAAAAATACAATAGAAATAAAGTGAACAAAATTCTATCAAAAAAATCTAAATCAACTATATGATTACAAAACCTATTTATAGACCAGATAATCCTAACAAACTAGGATATTCTTTCTGAATCTTTCAAATCACAAATCTATCTATCTATCTATATACTAACGGTTAGAGTTCAACTTTCTTTCTTTGTAATACTTTTATTTTTGAATTTACCCTTAGTTTTTTATGAACATTATTTTTTATATTAAGGGTAAGAATGAAAAAAAAAGAGGATAATGTGAGATATTCAAATATGAGTTTCAACGTTTGATCTCACTTTTCATCATGAAATAATCATTTTAGGAAAAAACTATTTCACAGTCATAAATATATATCGAAAAACTCTTTTCAACAAGTTATTGATCACCCCAATTGGAGTTATATATGAAAATTTATGAATTTTTAAAGATTTTCAGATATAATTTAATTCTTGATTTTTTTTATTGACATATAAATTCGATGATATCATCAATATCTACCAAATTTTAACGGTTTTTTTCATATATACCCTCAAAAAACCATATTTTTTGAAAAATATCATGATGATTTTTTATATCTAATAATATCATTCAAAAGGATTTAAATTGTATATAAATGTCATTGTTTTATCTATATATTCAAGCAATATTATTGGTTTCAAAATTTCAAATAGGGTATTTTTATAATATAAGATTAATTAAGGGGTATATATGTAAAAATTCATTTTCTATTGTAACCCTTTATATGTAATTTCATAATAAATTTATAATTTAATTAATTATTGTTAAATTTTCTTTATATCAATTATGTATATATTATATGATATATTATATCACATATAAATGAATTGAAAAAAAAATTAGAGTATTGGTTGTGGACAACTTTTTCAAAATATTTTTTTGTTTGTATGCACATCGAGAGAAAACTAGTAAATCTTAACTGAGGATGATATTTTCTCCTTCAGTTAAACTATCGGTCCTCGGAGCCTTCCTTCACGAACTTAGACCCGATTGAAAATGGATCCTGCACTCATAAAAAAATCAGGGGAGACACCAGTGTGGTGCTAGCCAAAGGGCTTCCGAAGAGATGTATCAGTCAGGGATTCAAAACAAAACTCACTTAAATTTTTGGTGACTTGAGAATAGGAAACTAGATTTTTTTCGATACCTTAACCTTTTGGGTTACATCCCTTTTATAGGATCACCTCGGCTAGATTGCTGCTTCCACTCTCGTTTGGCTGTTATAACCGTTTCCCCACTATGCACGAAGTGGGCACTTTTTGTGGGAACTTCCACGTGTTAATGGGAGACATTGTGCCACTAATTACCCATGTTTAATGGGTCTTAATTATCTTTTGTCAATCACGGATGTTACAGTCTTCTAACCGTTTCCTCAGTTCTGCTCGTGACCTTTGGCTTGGTCGTTTGTCTGTTACGTTTTCGATGTGTCCGCGAGGTGAAAGATCGTCCGACCAAACATCTTATCTGATCGTGTCTTTTCTGCACATTTGCAAGGAGTATGGTCATCCGATCAGATTTCTATTCTGATCGTGCCTTAACTACATGATATGACATTCACCCACGAGGTGTCTGATGTCCGACTAGACCCTCGATCTAGTCGTGCCAACGTGCTAGGGAGTGTCATCATGAGATTTCAGATTCGGATTCGGATTTGTGGGCTCCAGGTGTGACGGCCCATATCCGTCTTGGCGTGACACGTGTCATTTTCTAACTTAGTGCAGATTTTTACCTCCACACTATTAAATCTTAACTAACTCCAAATTCAAATTCAAATTCAAAATTTAAATTCAAATCCAGATCTAGATGTTGAAATATGAAAAGAGAGTTGATTGATCAATGTATAAACCTTTTTTTCCTTTTAAAGAAGGGTTTATGCAAAACAATATATATACAAAAGCTCTGCTACAGGGGCCTCAAAGTTTAAGCTCTATTGAGAACACCCAATTGTCCTCACATTATTGATTACACATTTTAAAAAGATAAAAAAAGTAAAGACAATACTATCCCGATTAAGTTTTATACTCTAATACAACACTCCCTCATTAATCGTTTTGTCATGTAACTGCCTCCCAGTACAACACTATTTTCAAAAAATTCAATTTTCACCCTCCTCAATCATCCGCCACTTCAAAAATCATTCTGGTCAGTCACCTCACCTCCGGCTACCACCGTCAGCATCATTGGATTCTTCTTGCCACCCTCTATCATATAAGAGGCGATATGATTCGGCTACCTTTCGAGCTCTCCTTCAATCTCCACCTCCTCTGACCTCCACATCCACCTTTTTTTTTATTCAAATACATTTCAAATGTATATGACATTTTAAATAATAATAAAATTTGTTTAGCAATATATAAAACATAAAATATGTAACGCCCTAGGCTTACACAGCAAGAAATTGTCCGCTTTGCCCCTAAATGGGCTCACGGCTTTAAAAAAGTCTTGATGTGTAAAAGCTATGCTCACATATAAGCACAGACAATCTACACTATCACCCTCACCCAATCCATGGGCCTCTTGGGCCTGGGCCAGAAGTCACAATCACCCCTCCCCCAATGGGCCACACGTCCTCGTGTGGGGCTACCAACACCCACCATCGTGAAATGGACAGGCTCTGACACCAATTGTAAATTCCCAAGGCTTACATAGCAAAAAATTGTCCGCTTTGCCCCTAATGGTCTTATGGGTTTAAAACGCGTCTTGGTGTGTAAGAGTTGTGCTCATATATAAACACAAACTATCTCCACCCTTAATGGTCTCACGGGTTTAAAACGCATCTTGATGTGTAAGCGGACAATTTCTTGCTGTGTAAGCCTGGGGCGTTGCAAAATATAATACACATAAATGTCAAATACATTTGGATTGTAAATGAATTTCAAGAAAAAAATAAACATTGTTTAAAAACACAAATAAAACAGGAAGTATAGTGCATATATAGTTCAAATAAATTTGAAATATAACATACCTTTAATGAAAACATAAACTACTTAAATGCAAAACAAAAAAATCCAAATTTATATATAATGCATATACTGTTCGGATACATTTTATTTTAAAAAAATTTGACATATGTAATTGACTTTTAAAACAATGAACAAATAATGTTAAAAAAAATTGCACTAAAAACAGAGAGTATATAATGCATATAAAATCAAAACACATTTGAAAATGTAACTGAATTTTAAAATTTTAAATAAAAATATAAACTACATAAAAGGAAAAAATAATTTCAAAAATATAATGCTGTTCGGATACATTTCTCAAAAAATAAATCTAACAAATGTAACTGACTTTAAAAAAAAAAGACAAATGTTGTTCATCAAAATAGTATAATGCATATAAATTCAATTACATTTAAAAATATAATTGAATTTTAAAACACCAAATTCAACAAAAATAAAAATGTTAACTAGTGTGATGATTAACTCAACGAATAAACATAAAAATATCATAGTACAAACCTGAATCAATAGGCATTGATAAAAATCGCTCGAATTGAACGAACACAAAAAATAGGGAATGAATAAACATAATGTGTGAACAAAAAAAATAGTGGTTGATAATCCTTCAAACAAAAAATTTTAATTTGTTATTTCATGTTTTCACAAAATTAAATTATTTAAAATAGTGGAATAAAAAATGGTAATACATGATCCAACTAAACGGAATTAAAAAAAAGGTGATTTTTTTTTTTGTGTGGAAAAAAATGTGAGATTTTTTTTTGTGATTTTTTTTGTGGAAAAAAAAGATGAGATTTTCTTTTTGGGGTGTGAATTTTTTTTTTGTTTTAAAAACAAAATTAAGAAAGAACAAAGGGGATTACACAATACCATAACCACCTCCCCATTAAAGTGATTGGTTACCACAAAACCCCAAAAAAAACACATTAGGATATAAAGATAATTACAAGTTTGCCAACTCATAAGGTTTGCAATGGGATTAATAATTTGAGACCCATAAATTATTATTACATATACAATGCCAGCTTTATGCACCTCAATGAAGTATATAATCACTGGCTTTGTGACTGACTAGTGGCACATGTGATAAAATCTAAAATCTATATTCAATGATCTCCAATAATTTATATTCATTCTGGATAAAACTGTAATTTCCGCAACATTAAATGATTGAACTACTTAACCTGCGGATAAGCTACATGTCACCAATTTCTTCTGATTTTGACGATGGAATACACTATTATCTTCCAGTTCCTACATGTATGATATGGAATTAATTTAAAATCATTTTATATACAGGTCTGCATCCAACCGTCAGAAAGAGATCTGGATTCGTGTATAGTCTATCACTTTCAAAGTAATTAATTAACATGGAAATTGATCCCACTTGTAGATTCTTATTCTATTTCAAAAATTACAAAAAAATTTCAGAAAACAGAAAACTTTACCTAAAAGTAATAAAGATCACTGACAGCGTGAAGACCTATCTTCCCCTGCATTTACAGACCATCACGATAACCATAATTTTAAAATCTATTTGAGATAGTGAGAAAACATGACCTACAACAACCCAAGTGGACAAGGGGATGGGTTCAATGGAAGAGGAAGTGCATCATTCAAGGAGGACTGTTCTTTTCCTTGCATCTCCCCCACCAACCTTATTATATTCCATATATAGTTTCGTATACCACATTCATTGTATTTAGTCTTCCAATAAACGACAATCCCCACACAAGTTGCTATGACCATGTCAAAGCCCCCCCTTCAACATGCCCCATAAAATACTGAAAAAGGAATAAACCACTGACATGCGTGTAGTAGAGACAGCTCAACTCAAACACACCGGCACACCGGATACAACCCCCCCCCCCCCCCCCCCTTCCTAGCTCATAAATTGTAGAAAAGTTTTTAATTTCCACTGGATACATTTTTTATCCACTTTGGACGAACAAATTTTTGTTATTGAATTATCCATTTAGTATATTTAGCATATGATTAGCATATGAGTATCCATTTATCTTATATGATTTTCGTATTCTTCATAAACCAGAAAAAAAATTGTTGCATATTCTCTTACACACCCAACATCGAAGTTTTAAGTGTATATATTTATACTAATAATCATAATAATTTTTAAAATGATTTAATTATCTCTATGTTTATCATAAATATCTCGTTCACCCCTGTGCCTATCCGGCTGTCCCTTTGGCCCCACCCTCTTAATTAGTTTGTAGAAAGGAAGAACAAAGCGAGATCATCCTAAGTCAGAGGACCAGATTCGCGCCATGCAACCATAGTAACAAAGTACTCCGTACTTTTCTGAATATTCGTTAAAGTACTCCGATTAGACATCAAACGTACAAAACGTGCTGTACCGAACATAATGCATATTAAATCCATTAATACATACTAATGCTTAAATTATTTAGAAAATAGTCTAATTATCCCCGTACTATTCCGTATTTATCCCGTATGATTTATGAATATACACGTACCGTATCGAACATGACACCAACCAAATATTTACCGTACATGAACTTTGTTACTATGCATGCAACGCAAGAGCGATAACCAGTTCCCGATCGGAGGAACCATCACCCTCGACACGACGACAGGGCATGCTATTTCTCAATGATCCGGCGGAACAAACAACAAGGATGGGCGACGATGCCGTAATGATCCATGACCGTCCACTTGGACAACTGGGTCTGCATCAAACGTAGTGAGAGGGAAAAATAAAAAAGTAGCCCCCACAAAAGATATAAGCGCGTCACTCTCTCTCTATGTACAAAGATCGTCAAGTACATTTAATTCTATAAAGAGCAATGTTTGTGCTTTCCCTGTCAACCCATACAGATACGTTGAACTGAAAAGAAAAAAAAATTGTTGGTTGGGTTCTGACTATCCTTTCTTTTTCTGGCTGCGTCAAAGAGGAACCAGATAGGCTGCAATGGGGGGGATGTTTTTAGCGAACCAGATTTCAAAATTTGGAATTTGTTTCTTCTTAAGGGGAAGGGGAGAGAATTTTTGTGGACAGGGGTGAGATGTACTTGATTGGATTCTGGATTTAGGTTTCTGTCTTTGGTTTCTTGATCCACACGTTTTAGCCACCTTTGTTTCCTAATTTGTACGTGTGTGGTTTGTTATATCCTTGAAGGGGGGGGGGGGCGCTTCTTGATCTTTGTTTTTTATTCTTTAGTTTTCTTATTTTTTGTTTTCTTGAGGGGGTGGTAGGGGGGTTTTGGGGTGTGGGTGCTCTTTGGATTTGTTTGCTCTGCTGGTTTTGTGAGTTCTCTATATTGTTCTTCTCTTGTTCGTCTGAGCTAGGACCATTACATGAGAAGAGATTCTTCTTCTCCTCCTCCTCTTTGGTTCTGGACTTGCTGGACATGGCGATTAACTCTGAAGGTTAGTCTGATCTCTCTCTCTCTCACTCTGTCTCACACACACACACAGGAAATAAAATAAATGTACGTCTAGATAGCATATTGTTTTATCTTTCATCAGAATATACAATGAAATGAAGGCCTTTTTTTCTTCTTTCCTGACGATAATCGTATGGTTTTGCGGATTCTAATATGTGTGTATGTTTTCCTGTTCATGTTTTTTTGGTATTCGTTTCGGTTCTCATTGTATAATCGACACCCATTAAAGGAAGAACAGAGTATAATTAATCAGTTAAAGTTGATCAACCGGGTATCATGAGATTTGTTATTCTTCGATAGATTACATGGAAAAGTCGCAGCGTTTCTTGTGTTTGTTACAGTGTTCTCTCTCTCTCTCTCTCTCACAGATCGAATAATTTCACAGAATTTTATTTTAAAGGTTTCTTCGATTAATTTTTTTTTGTTGGAATTGTTTTTTTTGTAATTGTTTATGTTCTTTTAGATGTCAAAAAATATTAAAATGACATTTAAGGTTTCCTCGTACATCTCGTTCGCTTATCTATAAATAATAGAAGAAACTTTTGAATCAGTTAGAACTAAAAAAATCGGTATGCTTTATTTTGTCTTTTTTACAAATAGTACTGTTCTACAATCCTTTGAAAATATGATAACGTATTTTTTTTCTTATCAAGTTAATGTGCTGTTATATTATAACATAATATGATTTCCTGTATGGAAAACACGCAACTCTCTCTTTTTCTTTTATCGATTTGATCTTTCCACCTGTTAAAGTAAGTAGAAGTTTTACCAAAATACAACGAATGTCCAACAAAGTCCAAAAAACACCGCATTTACACGTACGATATGATCCACATACACAAAAAACAGGACTGACAGACCGACCCATTTTTCCACAGTAAGTCTAGAACTCTCTCTCAAGCGAAGCTTTGATTCAGAGTACTACATGAACAATGCGACCCCACCACAACCACCACCATTAAAGAAGCCAAGATGTACAAGCACTCTCTCCACCGTCCGTCACCAAACCAACGGCGGAGATCTCATCAACACCACCCTCCCCGACGAGTGCATCTCCCACATCTTCTCCTTCCTCCCCTCCACCCGCGACCGCTTCTCCTGCGCCGCCGTCTCCCGAAAATGGTTGTCCCTCCAAGCGAGCATGCGAGGCTCTGAAACCAACAATGCCTGTACTGATAAAGAGATCTCGAGATGCTTGGAAGGAAAGACCGCCAACGACACGCGACTCGCCGCCGTCGCCGTCGCCGTCGGTGCTAGCGCACGTGGCATTCTCACCGACCTCCGCATCAGAGGGACCTACGCTTCTAAAAGCATCACCGACGCCGGACTCTGTGTCATCGCCCGAGCTTGTCCCACCTTGAAATCTCTCACGCTTTGGGACTGTCCCCTCGTCGGGGCGGAGGGCCTAAAAGCGGTGGCGCAGTCATGCAAGGCCTTGGAGAAGCTCGACCTTTGTGGGTTGTCGATAGTCGACGACAGTGGTCTGATCACGGTCGCCGAGAACTGTTTAAACCTCACATCAATCAGCATCAGATCATGTGCTTGTGTTGGAGATGAGTCGCTCGAGGCCTTGGCGAGGCGATCGTTTAAGCTTGAGTCGGTGTCGCTTGTGAAATGTCCGAAGATCACCGACTCGGGCGTTGTTTCCATGGCTTTGAAGCTTCCCAAGCTGGAGAAGCTGAAGCTCTCTGTTTTGAAAGTGAAGGACGGAGCACTCAAAGGGATCGGAAAGTCTCCCATTCGCGTGTTGTGCCTCGAAAACCTTCCGGGGCTGACTGGGAAGGGCTTCTCTTCACTGGGTTCGTCCGAAGCAGTCGAGGTTCTCTCGGTGAGGTCGTGTTCGAACTTAAACGATGCGAGCTTGAACGACAGAAATGATGGTTTCGTAGGGTTGAAGCATATAATGGTGAAGAACTGTTCGACGTTGTCGGATAAAGGTTTAACTGGGTTTATACAATCAGCCCGACATCTTCAAAGCCTAACACTTGAAGACTGCAGCGGAGTCACATCGAAAGGTTTGATGGAGTCTCTGAAGAAATGCAGGGACTCTCTTAAAACGCTGTCTATAGTGAAATGTAACAGCTTAAGTGAAGAAGGAGAAGCGGAAGAAGAACCTCTTGAACTACCCACATTGGAAACTCTATCATTAAAGAAGTGCCCAGGCGTCGGAGACCTCTTCTTGAGTCGCATTGCGTGCGCTTGCAAGTTCATCAACAACCTTGCCTTGGTCGGTCTGAGCTCTGTCACTGACAGAGGCGTTTCATCGATCTTGAACGCTTTGAATGCCAAGAAGAAGACCTTAGTGAGCTTGGACTTAAGTGGGTGTTCGAGAATCACTGATCGGACGGTAGTGGCCGCATCGAAGCTCTTCGGGGAGAGGCTAAGGTCGCTCAGCTTTGAAGGGTGTTTGGGTCTGACGGACCGGAGCCTGGAAGCGATAAGGGAGAGCTGCCATGGGTTGGAAGAGGTGGATCTGTCCGGGTGTGTTGGGGTGACGGACGAGGGGGTGCTGAGCCTGGCTAGTGCGAAGCACCAGACCATAAAAGTGCTGTCGCTGGCGGGGTGTACGGGGATCACGGACAGGGGTTTGGGGTTTATAGAGATGATGATGTGTGGGAGCTTGGTGGGTCTGAACGTGAAGAAGTGCTCGGGACTGAGTCGGGAAGGGGTCGAATCGGTGCGGGAGATTCTCTGGTGGTGCGACTTGATTTGTTAGTGATCTTTGAATTTGATTTGATCTGGGTTTTTATTATTGGTTTTTTTTTTTTTTTTTTTTTTTTTGAGGTTCGGCGATTGCTTGACTCTGTTTTTGAACTCTCTGTTCTTTTGCAAGAGAAGTTTTGGGCCTTCTGGCAGCTAAAATATCTGTTCATTTTGATACTTGTTATTTTAATAAAATTATAAATTTGTCCCTCGTCAGTATGAGAGGAAAAAATTGATACGGGTTTTTTTTGTATATATACCCCTGTTAGAATTCCCATTTATAGAAATACTCTTGTTAGGATCCCGATTGTAAAAATACCCCTCATAAACTAATAAGCAATGTTCTCATATCCCTCCGTTACTCACCGTTAACAAACCAGATTCAATTATGGTTAATTCTTTAACCACACATGTGGATATTACCTATCTACTCCCAACTAATACTACCCTTACCCGATAGGTTTAGTCAATAAAACTCGAAAATGAAGGGTATTTTAGACTTTTTCATAGATTTAACGGAGCAAAATGGAAAAATTTTAACCAGACCTCACAGAGACTAAACCACAAGGGTATTGATGCACTGATTATTAGTTTAGTAGGGGTATTTTTGCAATCAGGAATCTAAGAGGGGTATTTATGTAAACTAGGATTCTAATAGGGGTATATATGCAAAAAAATCCAATTGATACATTTGGCCAGGGAGTGGGATAATATCTGTGTATTTAAATTTTATATATACACACGATATTTTTCCAGAATATGTTCAATTTATTTGTATCGGAATTTGTTTAAATTGGGTGTGTGAGTTTGATGCTGATTAGTTAGATTTTTCGTTTTCCCAAAACGTACTGGCTAGAATGAAAATGAAAAGGGGTATAATATACGGTAGTTTTAGGCACTCATGGACCATGGTTAGATTTTTTTCCCTCAAATATCATAACTACTCTTAGAAGCTGATTAGCTGTGACACTGACTAGAATGAGAATGGAAACGTGTATAATATACGGTAGTTGTAGGCACTGTGTTAGATAAATCTATAAATTATCCAAAAATTTATTTCTAATCTTAATTTGTAATCATAATTTAAAATTATTTCAAATTAGATATGAAAATGATAATATTAAATCTAAAAATATATACTTCTTCTGAATATTCGTTGAGGCAAATATTAATAATTGATGGAGAGAACCCTGATAGCCTTGACAGATCCATGGGTTGAAGGGGAAAAGTTGAATGAATGGAGCGTGACTTGAAGAATATTAAACTCAACCTTAATGAGGACATTTGGGTAAGTTAATTTATCCATGAAGGTCACTGGTGAGAACCAGCCAATTGGCCATTAGGGCTACAACTTAGGTTAGGTTGAACCCGAATCTGATGGGTTGAACCCAATTTTTACATGGGTTGGGTTGACCAAATCGGTTTCGGGTTCGAGTTCGAATTGATCAATTCGGGTTAATTCACAAATCGGGTTGGGTTCGGATTGGCCTCACTCACGACTCGACCCAACCCGAACCCGTAAACTAATAGTTAAAAAAAGAGCATGGTCGTTCATTCTATAGCTTCTAATATGGGTAGTCCAAATTTTAGGTAAACCTAGCTAATCTTATGGATTGGGTCAGGTTGATTTATATAATATGCACATCATGTTAGAAATTTGGGTTGGGTCGCGTTGGTCCAATTCGGGTTGAAAATCGGGTTGGGGTCGGTCGGGTTAGTCCAATTCGGGTTGGGTCGGGTTTGTTTATTTAATTATGGGTTGGGTTCGGGTTGATCCAATTCAGGTTGAAAATCGGATTGGGTTGGATTAGGGTTGAATAGTTTGGAATTCGGGTTGAGTTCGGGTTGGGGTCAATCCGAACCCAACCCGCCTGAATTGTAGCCCTATTGGCCATTGCATGCGGTAGCGGTACCCACATGGATCCGAATAGCAGGTAAGGGGAGCCATCGTCATGGAAACTCCAACATGACCATACCGTAGTATATATTATATACATGAACTGTTTGAAACCTGTTTTCACAACTTTTAAATTTACAGGAAATTGTTCTTATAAAACCCGTTTTCAAACAAAAAAAATAGGAACAAAAAACTACATACATATTTATGTGAAAAATGTTTAAAACCCAAATATTTTAGAAGCTTTGAAAATGCAGCTTCTTGCAAAATTAGTCTTAATTTCAGCATTTGTCTAAAATCAATTATATAATAATGCAACCAAACGCAACCATAGTGAATCTTTCAGCTCGTTGCGAGAATCAAATCAAGTAGTGGAAAAATTTGTGACTTAGTTTATTAAATTTATGGAATGTAATATTGAAAAATATTATAGTGAATTTGAGATATTATTTATATTAAGTTGAGTTTCTTTTAAATATTTATAAAATTAAATTTATATGTATAAATCAACTTATTTTATCAAACATAAACCAAAATTTTCACTTCTACAATAATCTATGGGTATTTTTTACAATTGTACAGCAAAAAACTATTTTACAATTTATTAAACAAACATCCACAACTGTTAATTTCTTCTTATTAAATATTCATAACAAATATGTTACTACTTGTAACACCGGTGCATTTTCTCTTATTTATATATTTGATTTAAATATATAAATATGATATTTGAATTAAAATTAGTGTATTTTGTGTGATTTTAAGTTTTGACCCATTTAGTATATCATTATGGGGGCCCATTTTAGTTTGCAATTTTAAATATATATATATATATATATATATATATATATATATATATATATATATAAAAATTTTTTATCCATTTTCTATCAAAGATCTTCAAGATTTTAAATGGTTACAATCTCATTAACTTTGGAGCTCAAAATATTAAGTTTTGATATTTCATTGTTATTGATTTTGAGAGACTTAGTTTTGAATTATGAATTTATTGTAATATGTTGCAGGGACCTATCTATAATTCGGATAGGGACCTATATGTAAATATGAAACAATCAAAGGGTCGTTTTATAATTTTTCTTAGATTTAGATATCTAAATATATATGTTGGGGTGAAAGAAAAAGAAGGTGCCGTGTCTATTCGGCAGAGAGAGAGAGAGAGAGAGAGAGAGAGAGGGAGGTTTAGAGAAAAAAAAAAGGTATTTAATCTTTTTCTTTTTATCCTTTGATTTTTCTATTATTTATTAGATCAATGTTTAGGTGTTTTGATTTTTAAGCTTTTAATAAAAATAGAGTTGTGATTTATTATTTATTTTAAGGATTAAATATATTTTTTATGTTATGGGATTTTTAGTTTTTGATCAAGTTAGAGTTTTAATATGTATATGTTTATGTTGTTAGATTCTTATGATTTTATAAAAACAAGGGTTTTGATCTATTATTATTTTTATTAGATCTATATTAGATATTTAGATTTTGAGTCTTCATAAACTTAGGGTTTTGATTTATTATTTATGTTAAAGATTAGATCTATGTTCAAATTTCTAAAATATAAGTTTTTAATAATACTAGGGTTATGATTTATGCATATACTTAGGTTTATTTATTTTCAAATTTTACTAATTAATAGTTTATTTTTTTTTTTAAAAAAAGGATGTTTTATATTATTTTATAAATTTTCGTTATTTTATTATTATTTTGAATTTCTGGATTTTTGTCATTTCTGTTTTGTCTTTTCCGGTTTCATCTTTTTAGTGTTTGGTTTTATTGTAAATAAGTTTTTAATCTTCTTCTTAGGTTGTGGTATATATAGATGGGTTTTTGATTGTTGGGTATAAAAATTTATACCTAATAATTATGGATAGGTAATTAGGTCTTGGGCTTAGGCTTAAATTATAGGTTTTAATTAATAATTTATTTGGTTCATCTAGGTTTTAATTTTTATTGCGGGCTTCATTCTCCGGACCTAGGGTCCATTCGAGGTGAGTAGTCCTATTGATTTATTTTATGTGAGTTTTTCTCTACATCGTTGAATTTCACGTGTTCGTTATATTTGTATGATATTATGTGATATCCATGCATTTATATTATGATTATTTTGCATGATTTTGATATTTTGCATATTTATCAAATTGCATTTCTTACTAAATAAAGTTGCATGATTTAATACCTTCGTCTTGTCATTTAAAATAGCATGAATTATGTTATTAATGTTTCAAGAATTAACATAATACATTTTTTATGCTTATGTTTTCGAAATAATATTTGGTTTAAAGATTTTCATTTCGAGACTTTTGAAAAAATTTAGGACTAGTGGAGACAACCTAGCCCTAAGAGATTTTATCAAGATGTATATCATGACATATTTTCTGGAATAAATCCCCCCATAGTATTTCGCCTTTGGGGAGGAAGGTCTAGGACTCGAAGAGTCCCAAGATCGGTGAGGGGTGTGGTAAAACATTCCTTGCAGCGACAGATTCATTTGTTTGGAGTCTGCAGCAACCGGGACATCCTGTGCTGGTGTTCTCGTAGTGATGGCAGTGGCGACCCATCAGCGTCTTCTAGATCCGACGTCTCCTCGAGGGAGCTTTTTGAGCGATTTAGTCGCTTGGGGCTTGGCACACCTGTTTTGGGAGAACAGTTCTTCCGATTGAGAACCCTACTCGGTCATATCATTTAAGTTGCATGATTTCTATGACGTGGACAAAGAATTGGGCCACGTGATTGCATTAAAATATATTTTTTATTAAGCTCATGAATTTAAATTGATTTATTAAATAAAATTCTTGTTTCTAATATATATATATATATATATATATATATATATATATATATATATATATATATATATTTTATCATTTAACTCTCATGATTTCTTTGATGTGGGCCAAGGATTGGGCCACGTGTACATTAAATATATTTTTTAAAAGTTCATGATTTTAAATTGATTTAATAAAATAAAAGATTTATTAAATGAAATTGATTTTCATAAAACCTTATTTTTATATGTAATTGTCATATGAAGTAATTTGTCAGTAGACTTATTGACTGAGTTAATTGCTCACCCTATTCGATATTGGCTGGTTGTTTGATAGCCAGGTATTGCGTATTCTGAGGATTAAGATGAAGTTTGGACTTTTCGCATCTTTCAGAAATTGCTCTGAGGTAGTGGTTCAAGAGTAAATTATAGTTGTGATCGACTATTTATGTTTACTTAAGTTTGGATGGCTCCCACATGGGTGGTTTGTTATGTAATTTCTTTTCAGTATCTTGTCTCCGCAAAAACTATGACATATTGTAAAGTCATTAGTGATTTAATACCGTTGGTATTATTTATTTTATTATTATCGGTTTTATTATATTTATATTATATGGGTATCATATATGAAAAAAAAAGAGGTGCAAATTTTGGTCTTGTATTTGGATTAAGTTTAGTAGCGACTCATTTACCGTTCGATAAGCAGTTAGGTAAATGCGGATTCATTTAGGGGATTCACTTACATTTTCATTTGAAGGCAGTTCACAAAGGAATCGATTGGTGAAGTTAAGCAACAATGTGCAGATGTGATTGTTCTATGTGTTGGAATGAAATTTGACTCAGAAGATGATGTTCATATGTTATATAATAACTTTGCTCAAAATGAAGGTTTTGGAATTGCAAATGTTGGTGAAGCTTGTTAGACCTGTGTCATTTAGAGTCCTAATTTCGATCGGAGTCGCTAAAATTTTTGCTTTTTAGCTACCTGCTGGGGTTTGAGAACTCTTACTGAAATTCTAACTGCATATTATGGGTCCTGGTACTGTTTTGTACTACCCATAAAAATTTCATCGAATTCCGATATCGTTTGGGAAAAATGTGCAGTTCAAAATCGTATCCGGGTTTTCTTTTAATGAATTAGTGGGTGAGATATTTCACTCGTCTATATTACATTACGTAGCCACCAAGTATTAGATATTTATTTGCGAGTAGGTGGTGGTGAGAAAAGTCAACCCACTCAAACCCCCTTTTTATTTACATTTAATACCCCTCTTGCATTCAATCTCTCTCTCTCTCTCGACTTCATCGTTTTCGCTATAAAAAAAAGGAGAAAGAAAAGAAAGGAAAGGATGGTCGTGCGTGTTCGGGTTGGTCGGTCTCGAATGGGTGGCGGTGCCGGAGCCGAACGCGACTGTGGTGGTACGAAGAACCCGATTCTGCACGTCCTCACACACTCCTACGGATGGTTTCGGCGTCCCTCTTCCTCCTCTGGCCGAGGATCCTCTCCTACCCATCTCCGGCAGCGTCGTGCCCCCCCCCCTCTCTTCATCACCTCTGCGCGCGCCTCCGCATGATTCCCGGGGCGTACACTCTGGCCGCTCGTCCTCGGCGGGTCAGACATCCCAAGACGCCGCGAGCTCGGGGTGTTTGTCGCGAGGGCTCGCCCGAAGGAGCCTCCGGTCGGTGTGAGATGATGCCCAACGTGGGGGGCTTGCATTGTAATCCAGGACCGTGTTGTGGGTCGCAGTCGCCTATGGGTTGCTCGTGGTTGTGGTGAACCGGAGAGTCCTGGTGGTTGGAGGGGCAATGGCGGCTTTCGGGAGGGGGCCGTGGCTGAGGTTCTGGCAGGTGGTGCGGGTGTTCCGAGGGCGGGGTTGGTGTTATCGGCTCTGTTTGAGCAGTGGGTGATGAGGATGGTGGCAACAGTGGTGTTGGGACGGGTGTGCGTGCGGGAGCCGCGTATGGACCACCCGCTCTCTTTGATAGGGTTCAGCCATGTTTGTTTTAATAATTGGAAAGGAGTGGAAGCTCCATTACGTATGTTGTTGTATGTGTGCATGGAAGAGAATCAGATTTGGGAGAGGGAGTCCACGTTTTTGGTGTTATGTATGTGTGCACGCCACATGTTTGTGAGTATGTGTGTGTGAGCCTTGTGTGCCCTTCTTCTCCTCCTTTACAATGGCTTTCCTCTTACATTGCTTGTACTTGTATTTATGTACCAAAGGAGTGTGGAGTTGATGCATCGTGCGTTCGGTTCGTATGAGCGGCTTGCGGGGCTGTGGATGTGTGATCTGCGTGCTCGCATGCGTGCGGAGTGCGTGGACAGCGTGCACGGGATACTCGAGGGAGTGCTTGCGGTGCTCAGATGCGTTCGGAGTGTGCTTCGGGGTGTCGAGCAGCTTGTTATAGCCGAATGCAACCATTGGATGATCCTTGGCGGATTGGTATCAGTCTTCAGATTCAATTCTTCGCCCTCTTGCGTTTCACGAGCCGTGCGCTCGTTAGGTGAGTGGTTTGATTCCAACCCTTCCGGGAGCGCTCGATGCACGTAGTCGTGCTTCGCGCTTCCATGGGGCTTTAATTGCACCCTAAATATGCTAGATATCATGCATGCTAGGTTGTATAACTCGTATATTGTGTAGAACCTCTATTCTACCTTATACTTGCCTATGTATTGTATAGAATATGGCATGATTTAGGTAGTTTTGCTTGAAATACTACCCCTATTTTATCAAGCATGTTTAACTTGGGTTAATAACGGGTGTATGCGTAATATTCATCTGATTTAGGACTCGAGGGTTTGGTATAGTTGTTGCACCCATCTGTTGGGGCAAAACTACGACCATCTCGAGAGAGGACGAGGCATTCCCTCTCTCTCGCCCTCCCTCTTTTCGCGAGCCGAGTAAGTAGATGCGGTTCCTACTTGACTCAGGCTTGCTTGGAATTATTGGCATGCACCTGTTGTTGCGCAGAACGCGCTTAACCCTTCCCTTCTAGGTTGGTGTTATCCAACGTATATTAGGTTGTAATTTGTGTGTTTACCTGTTCGATGCCATGTATGCATGTTAGGTAAGTCACCCTTGGGTATTAATTGCATATTATGTATATGTCTATTGGGCCATGAGCCTTATCTAATGAGATTAGACAAGTGTATGACCTCCTATGGGGTCATACCATGGCTTTGATACTTATAATAAAATGTCTTCCCCGCATCTGAGTTATGCGCCCTGCTGGGAATTCATGAGAATTCATTGCGTTTATCGGTGTTTGACAACCGATGATGACGGATCCAAGAGGATCGTGTTCGCGAGTTTAGATTGGTTTCCTCCTTCGTTGGATCCGTGTAGGGACTTCCTGGTTGAGACAGCCAGCCTGACAGAGGGCTCCCATCCGTAGGTGCTACCGATTTGTGAGGATGTGCTGATCATGGGAGTATACCAGGTAGGGGCTTCCCTGTATACGGGCTACCGGTGGACCAAGGGCATAGAAACAATCTAGATTCTTTCCCAAGAACCCATGTCACCCCGAGGAGGGGGTGAGGGTGTTGTGGGACGGCGTTGGTTCGATCTGCCAGTTTGTGCAATTTCCCAAGATCCTATGTCACCCCTCGGGGTGAGGGTGAGGGTATTGTTCCCAGGATCCTATGTCACCCGTCGGGGTGAGGGTGAGGGTATTGCTCCCAAGATCCTATGTCACCCGTCGGAGTGAGGGTGAGGGTGTTGGCGTGGGTGGGGTGGGCTCGAGTTGATACTCGACCCATCAGCTTGTGTAGATGGTTTTCCCGTGAAGTTCGCGTTGCGAGCATGTAATGGTTCCTCCCAATATCGTCGTACTGGGGCCCCGACAGTGAAGCTGCCCTGACAGAGGACTCCCACTTGTAGGTACTCCCGATGCATTCGGCGGATGTACTGATCATGGGAGTGTACCAGGTGAGGCTACACGACAGTGGGCCACCAGACGATATTGCGAGCGTAAATTATCGTTCTCCCCTTCACCGGATCCGTGCGGATGCTTCCTAGGTACGAGCCACCCTAGGTAGACCCCCACCTGTAGATGCCATCGACGTTGTCGACAGTGTACTGACCGTGGCCGGCTCTAGGTAGAGGCTGCCCGGGATAGCGCTACCGGATGACGAACGGTGTAGAGCAGCAAGTTTTACCCTTCAAGTCCCTAGACTCACCCCTGTGGGGGTTAGGGCTAGGGCAGGGTATGGTCGCACCGCCGTGTGACCTTGTTTACCGTTGGGTTTCGACCCATGGTTTTCCTTGATAGGAGATTGCCTTAGTATCAAATGATTATGTTAGTGTTTGGTTTCTGACCACTCATTGAGCTTGTAGCTCACCCCTCGCTTATATTTTTCTCCAGTTGACGCTGAGTCGGATCCAAGAGAAGAGCTCCCATGGCGCACTACGAGTAGGAGACCCGCGTTCGCGTTGGATGTCTTGTGAGTGAGAGGCTATCAGCATCCCCTTTTCATTGTATGTATTATACTTGTGCTTGTGCACGGTATGTAGACTGTTGATGTCTGTTGTTGTATATATTGACTCTCACAGGACAGTTGATTGTGTACTCTAGTCTGTAAAGATGTCTTTGAATTACAGACCTAGTCATTTGAGCTTCCGCTATTTGTATATATTTGATGTCAGTTATTTGGTTATTGCTTATTGCCTTTGATGTTGTGGAGTCTTTATTTGATCTCGTGTATGGATTGCTGATATCATGTATATACTTGCCACGTCTCGGGGACGGCCGCCCTGGGGCGTGAAAAAAGTTGGTATCAGAGCCATGTCCTGTCAGAGCCAATTGTTTTCTTTGAGATGAGTCCTAGGATTTCTATATGAGTATTCTGATCCTAGTGCTGGTTCCTTAGTTTACGGATATGCCTCCTCGGAGACGGGCGCGTGGACGTGGTCACCCTTGGGCTTCGGAGGTTTGCGAACCTACCGGAGGCGAGGAGTCTACTGGAGAGTCCTTGGCTGTTGGGCCATGACCTGCGCAAGAGCCTCCAGCGTGGGCGTTTGCTTACGCTGCGATGGCGGATCTTCTGGAGACTCAGACTAGAGCACTGGAGGTATAGACTGGAGCGTTGGCTGAGCAGGCGTGAGAGATCCAGGAGCTGCGGGCGGCCCGCGAGGCGATCCTGAAGATACCCTTAGCGGCAGATCCACCAGTGGTGCCAGAGATAGTGTACCATGGATTTCGCGTGCGGCACCAGTTTCAAGTGTTGAGGATGTGGCGTAATGCTCATTAAGGGATAATGTCTTCTTCCAGTCTTCCTACTCAGAATAGGGGCTTTGCAGGGTCAGCGTTGAGACCCGGGCTAGGGTACTCCGTGTTTCTTGTTTGGTTGTCGGGATATCCTATATCGGGACCTCATGAGACCCTCCCAAGGTTCTTTACCCAGTCAAGGAATACCTTTGAAGCATCAATTGATGATGGATTTTTCCTCACTTGGAAGGTGCGATAGCGGGTGGTGATGCATACGATCGGGATTGGATGCATCCTATTGCAGCTTGGTGGGCGATCGCTTATGGACTAGGGTTCCATAGCCAAATCCAGAGTCGTTTCAATATATCATCGTGCGTTGTAGCGATCCGGTAGAGGCCAGAGTCCTGCGAGATGCTCCTAGGTACTATTCACGACGCTTGTTGGTGTGCCCATATAGCAGAGATAGTGGACTTGGGAGGCTACCAAGTAGGGGCCACACCGGAAGAGTGCTACTGGATGACGTCGAGAGCTTGGACTCCCCGTGATGAATCTGCCCATTCAGTGCATGATGCTGGAGTTCCAATGGTTATAGTTGGACGACCAATTGGTGGCGGCACGGAAGCACAGTTTGCGGTACTGTCGTGTTTTGCCCCCACATGGGTCGTAAATGAGGAGACGCGACGCTAAGCGTACGTGATGGGACTCAACCACCATATCAGGTAGATGACGTCGCTTAGGCGTTGTCGGGAATCGACGACCTCCTATTGCGTGTCTTGCGGATTAAGTGCGGTCGAGCGGCTTACCCAGCGTGTAAGGGTCATCATGGGCGTCAACCTTGCTCGAGGAGCACATTTGGACTTAATCGTCCTGGGAATTGTTTTGATCTTCCCATAGGGGTTGAAGATCAAGTGCCCTTGTCGCGAATGGATGATCTTTTTTGACCAGCTCTGGGAGCCAGTGTCTTTTTGTTTGATCGATCTTCGCGCAAGGTACCCTATTTGGAGATCCGGGAGTTGGGCATTCTTTAGTTGGCCTTTCGTGACCGTTTCGGGCACTACGAATTTTGAGTACTGCCGTCGGGGTAGACGAATACGCCAGATGCCTACAAGGATCTCGAATGTGTTATTGGACCTCCGTGGGCTGTTCTGAGGTAGCCTTCGTTGAGGATGTTGGTTGGCATGCCCTCAGGCGAAGTCGTGGATCGTCGCGTTGGAATGCGTTTGTCCGTCGAGAATCCTCAGTGGATGTGGGAGTGACTTATCTTGGATTTCGTTGTGGGCTCGCTAAAGTCATGTTCGGGTCACGATGCCGTCTGGGTGATCATTGACCGATTGACTAAGTCCGCACTTTTCTCCCTATCCAACTGATTGAGTCTCTGGACGCTTCGATGCGTGTTTGAGCCTTCGCGATTATTCGCCTTCATGGCACTCCGGTCGGCGCTACTTTAGATTGAGACGTGTGTGTTACTTTGAGGTGCTTGCACAGCCTTTGGTAGGCTTTGGCGCGAGCCTTCATTTAAGTATAGCGTTTCACTGCTGACGGACAGCCAGGTAAGAGGGCGATTTAGGCCTTGGAGGACATGCTATTTGCCTGCGTGCTTGATTTGGGGCAGCTGGATGAGGCACCACCCTTTGGGTAGGGGTCTGCCTGTGAGACGACTGCCATTCGAGTGCCCAGATGAAATTGAAACGGCACTCTATGGGCGCAGTTTTATACCTCCCTTGTGTTGGGGCGGTTGTTGAGCGCCAGTTGGAGTGGCCACAAGTTATTTAATTGACCTTGCGGTGGCCGAGATGGTTCGTGTGTGCCTCTGCACCACCTAGAACAGTCGGAAGGGCTACGCAGGTCATCGTCGCCAGGAGCATACCTTCGGGTTCGGCGACCATGTTGGCATGAGGTGTCCCGGTTTAAGGACATCCTCTTTTGACGTTCGGGGCGAGTTGAGTCAGCCTTCCATCGGACCGGTTTTCGTCCTAAGGGGGGGAGAATGTTAGACCTGTGTCATTTAGAGTCCTAATTTCGATCGGAGTCGCTAAAATTTTTGCTTTTTAGCTACCTGCTAGGGTTTGAGAACTCTTATTGAAATTCTAACTGCATATTATGGGTCCTGGTACTGTTTTGTACTACCCATAAAAATTTCATCGAATTCCGATATCGTTTGGGAAAAATGTGCAGTTCAGAATCGTATCCGGGTTTTCTTTTACTGAATTGGTGGGTGAGATATTTCACTCGTCTATATTACTTTACGTAGCCACCAAATTAGATATTTATTTGCGAGTAGGTGGTGGTGAGAAAAGTCAACCCACTCAAACCCCCTTTTTATTTACATTTAATACCCCTCTTGCATCAATCTCTCTCTCTCTCTCTCAACTTCATCGTTTTCGCTAAAAAAAAAGGGGAGAAAGAAAAGAAAGGAAAGGATGGTCGTGCGTGTTCGGGTTGGTCGGTCTCGAATGGGTGGCGGTGCCGGAGCCGGAACGCGACTGTGGTGGTAAGAAGAACCCGATTTCCGCACGTCCTCGCACACTCCTACGGATGGTTTCGGCGTCCCTCTTCCTCCTCTGGCCGAGGATCCTCTCCTACCCATCTCCGGCAGCGTCGTCCCCCCCCTCTCTTCATCGCCTCTGCGCGCGCCTCCGCATGATTCCCGGGGCGTACACTCTGGCCGCTCGTCCTCGGCGGGTCAGACATCCCAAGACGCCGCGAGCTCGGGGTGTTTGTCGCGAGGGCTCACCCGAAGGAGCCTCCGGTCGGTGTGAGATGATGCCCAACGTGGGGGGCTTGCATTGTAATCCAGGACCGTGTTGTGGGTCGCGGTCGCCTATGGGTTGCTCGTGGTTGTGGTGAACCGGAGAGTCCTGGTGGTTGGAGGGGCAATGGCGGCTTTCGGGAGGGGGCCGTGGCTGAGGTTCTAGCGCTACCGGATGACGAACGGTGTAGAGCAGCAAGTTTTACCCTTCAAGTCCCTAGACTCACCCCTGTGGGGGCTAGGGCGAGGGCGGGGTATGGTCGCACCGCCGTGTGACCTTGTTAACCGTTGGGTTTCGACCCATGGTTTTCCTTGATAGGAGATTGCCTTAGTATCAAATGATTATGTTAGTGTTTGGTTTCTGACCACTCACTGAGCTTGTAGCTCACCCCTCGCTTATGTTTTTCTCCAGTTGACGCTGAGTCGGATCCAAGAGAAGAGCTCCCATGGCGCACTACGAGTAGGAGACCCGCGTTCGCGTTGGATGTCTTGCGAGTGAGAGGTTATCAGCATCCCCTTTTCATTGTATGTATTATACTTGTGCTTGTGCACGGTATGTAGACTGTTGATGTCTGTTGTTGTATATATTGACTCTCACAGGACAGTTGATTGTGTACTCTAGTCTGTAAAGATGTCTTTGAATTACAGACCTAGTCATTTGAGCTTCCGCTATTTGTATATATTTGATGTCAGTTATTTGGTTATTGCTTATTGCCTTTGATGTTGTGGAGTCTTTATTTGATCTCGTGTATGGATTGCTGATATCATGTATATACTTGCCACGTCTCGGGGACGGCCGCCCTGGGGCGTGACAAAGCTGCTGGACCTGCTGCCTTATGATGTTTTTTATTTTTCTGTTGTTTTTGTATATTTCTTTTCCATCGACATGTGTTATACTCTTTTTGTTATATCTGAAGTTTTATAATGGGCTTAATGTGGGGCTAAATTACATTTTATCATAATCTAGTTACATTTTAGAAAAGTCAGTTACATTTAAAAAATACTCAGTTACATATCTGTTTAAAACTAGTTACATTGTTATAAATATATGTAGTAATGTTGTCACCTGCTATAGAATTCATATCATATAACATAACATAAATCACATACATAAAACATTTGCATTGACCAATATTAAACGAATGTATCACATTGCTTTACATTTCTCAAAACAGCAAAAAATATAAGAAATTTTTATTTTAGTTAGACACATCAATTCACACTTAAACTTGTATGGTTCTTTCAAATTATTTTGTATCTCCATACATGACAAAACATCCACATTTATACATGACAGAACAGCCTGAGTGAATCATCAAAATGCACTGTTAAAACTTGGTAGTCCTGGGGCTATCGTTGACAAATATTTGATGAGATGTGCTCTATTTAACGTTAATGTACTCTCTGTTATGGTTGTTGGTATTTATTCATGAAGTACATACTGGCTCATAAATTGAATTATCACCACCCCACAATCCATCCTGCAAGTTAACGAAATGTTGGCAGATACAAAAAAGGAACTGCTGTATCTTGTGATGGTGCACCTTGTTTCTCGTACAATATTTCTTTAAATGCATCGATTACCTATGCATGTAAAACATTTAAATAAAGTTAGATAACACTGATTTAGATGCATTCTATCAGTAGTATATATATTTTCATATTACCTGTACAAGTAAGTCAGTTACATTCACATATATAGCTGACCTAGTTTATTCAATGTACTTTCAAATAAGCTACATTCACAAAATAGGATTGTTTTTCAATTTAATCTTTTGAATATATGAGAATTATAAATCAAAAAGCTTATGTCAAATGGAGTTCTTGGTCCCCTTGATTTTCTGATGTGCATTGATTGCATCAAGAGAAAACAAATAAACATAAGGAAGTATGATGCATCAACGAGTTTAGATGTCTTAGAAGTAATACATACAGATATTTGTGGTCCATTCCCTACAACTTGGAATGGTCAAATGTACTTTATTACTTTTACATACGACTTTTCTCGTTATGGGTACATGTACTTAATTCATGAAAAATCACAGTCCTAGGACGTTTTCAAGGCTTATAAAACTGAAGTTGAAAATCAACACAATAAGAAAATTAAAGCTGTTAGGTCTGACCGTGGTGGTGAATACTATGGTAGATATAACGGATCAGGCCAATGTCCAGGACTATTTGAGAGATACTTAGAAGAATGTGGCATTGTTCCTCAGTACACCATGCCAGGGACACCATGTCAAAATGGTGTATCTGAGAGATGAAATCAAACCATAAAAGATATGGTTAGGAGTATGATATGTCATTCTTCACTACCAGAGTCATTGTGGGGAGAAGCCTTAAAGACTGCAGTTTACATTCTTAATAGAGTATCCAGTAAATCGGTAGCTAAAAACCCCTATGAGTTATGAACTGGAAAATTGCCTAGTATTAGGCATCTTCATGTTTGGGGTTGTTCTGCTGAAGCTAGGCCTTATAGGCCTAATGAAAGAAAATTAGATTCAAGTACAATCAGTTGCTATTTTATCGGATACTCTGAAAAGTCAAGAGGTTTCAAGTTTTATTGCCCTTCAACAAATAGTTTGATTGAGACGAATAATGCCAAATTTATTGAGGATGTTGAAAGTAGTCGAAGTTTACAACCTAGGAATATCATCTTTGAAGACGAACAAATTGTCATTCCCATAACAATTGTTGAAAGTGATGCAGTGATCACACCTGTCATTGTGGAGGATGCGGATACAGATCACCAAAGTATTCTTTAATGACCTCCTACTAATATGGGAGAACCCGAACAACCTCAGTTGGAAGTGTCATTAAGGAGATCACATAGGGAGAGGAGACCAGTAATTCCAGATCTTTATGTTATTTATCTCCAAGAGCATGAATTTGATATAGGAATGGAAGATGATCCTCAATCTTTCACTCAAGCCAAACAAAGCTCTCATTCCCTAGAATGGAGCAATGCCATGTTAGATGAGATGAAGTCTATGAGTGACAATGACGCTTGGGATCTTGTCAAACTGTCTAAGGATATAAAGAGACTTTCTCTTCGGTATCAATGAAAGACTCATTTTGGATCATTATGGCATTTGTAGCTCATTATGACTTAGAGCTACATCAGATGGATATCAAGACTGCGTTTCTTAATGGTGATGTAAAAGAAACGATATATATGGTGCAACCAGAAGATTTTCAGGCTAATTGATCAAAACATCTGGTATGCAAATTAAAGAAATCCATCTATGGCTTAAAGTAGGCGTCTTGTCAATGGTACCTAAAGTTCGATCAAGTGATTTCTTCTTTCGGGTTTAAAGAAAACACTGTGATCAATGCATTTATCATAAGACTAGTGGGAGTAAATTTATTTTTCTGGTGCTATACGTTGATGACATTTTACAAGCAAGCAGTGGCATAGATTTATTGCATGAGACTAAGAGATTTCTTTCAAAGAAAATTGAAATGAAAGATCTTGGTGAAGCATCTTTTGTGATAGGCATACAGATCCAACGCGATAGATCACGTGGTATTATTGGTTTGTCACAAAAAGCCTATGTCGATAAAGTGCTTAATAGATTTAGTATGTAAAATTGTGCACCAGGTGATGCACCCATTGCGAAGGGTGACAAATTAAGTTTACTCAATTGCCCAAAGAACGATTCAGAGAAACAAGAAATGGAGAATATCCCTTATGCATCAGCGGTAGGGAGTCTCATGTATGCTCAAGTTTGTACGCGTCCAGATATTGCGTATGTTATTGGGATGCTTGGCAGGTATTTAAGCAACCCAGGCATGCATCACTAGAAAGCGGTTAAAAGAGTTATGCGGTACCTGCGAAGAACAAAGGATTTCATGCTCATATTCAAGAGTTACGGTCAATTGGAATTGATTGGATATTCAGACTTTGCTGGCTGCCTTGATAGTAGGAGATCCACTTCAGGTTACATCTTCATGTTAGCAGGAGGAGCTGTGTCATGGAAAAGTGTTAAACAAACACTTATAGCTTCATCCACTATGGAAGTCGAATTTATTTCTTGTTATGAGGCATCTAATCAAGCAATATGAATACAAAATTTTATCTCAGGGCTACATGTTGTGACTTGCATTGAGAAGCCATTAAAGCTTTATTGTGATAACAAGGCAGCAGAACTATTTTCTAAGAACAACAAGAGTTTGAAAAAATCAAAGTATATTGATTTAAAATTTCTTGTTGTGAAGGAAAGGGTTTGGAATCATCATATATCAATCGAATACATTAATACAAAACTCATGATTGCGGATCCGCTTACTAAGGGCCTACCACCTAAAGTTTTCAAGGGGCATGTTGCTCGTATGGGTGTGGTTTGTCCTCGTGATATATTTATTAGTGGGAGTTTGCATTGCTGAATTATTTGTTTTATTTTAGATTGACATTTTGGATATCCACTTTAATTTATTGATGATTCTGAAATAAATTTATCTACTTATTCAATTATGGTTGCGCATATATGGTTTGATTAAGTAGAATACAGAGATTCATTTTGAGTCATTAACGTGGACCGGTTGGAAATAGGCATAAAAATCACACTTGTATGTAATTTCCATGCTACACATTCTATACTTGATCTATGTTGTTGAGTCATTAGTATTTGTGACCATGGATGAGTCCTATCACGATAAATGTGGTAAAGGCTGCCATGATCCTATATTGGTGGTTTCAATGGACCAGATTATTTAAGAGATGTCACTCATAAATCTTGACAGTAAAGGTTGAGCACATAAAGTTACAATACCTAATTTCAGGGTGACCTATGTGGCCCAAGTGGGAGATTGTTAGTTCTTTAAGGTGGGCCTACATAGATAACATTATTAGGCATTGATGATTGCCAAATAAGGAATGAGTGGTGTTGATTATATCTATTCAGTTGTGATTTAATTTTATAAGATTAAATACACATCTTTTATGCACGTTCAATTACACGTGTATTAAATGAGTACAGATTCAGTTTTTATGTGTAGAGACCTATTAAGGACCCATTTGTAATTCTAGTCATTTATGATGTATAAAGATGGAATTTGGGTTGTCTATATAAATGGTTGAGGTCCCCACTTCAAATCCTAATTTCTCTTTCTCGTAACCATCCCATTATTGTGTGAGAGATGGCAAAAGAGATAGGGACTTGGAGGTGGAAGACCTATCATCGTATCTTCAAAGCAATGGTGACAGATACACATATTATTGATTTTTCTTTATTGATTTGCATGAGATCTAGGGTTTATGGATTTTATTAAAATTCCAACAGAGACGTCTTTATTAGTGGTAATCAAAGTGTGGCGGACAAAATCACTCAATCTTTCATTCCGTCTGTGATGTGGACGATCTGGCTTGCCCATAACCATTTGATTTTAGGGACACAAGAGTTTACATTAAGAATGTGTGGGATTCAATTTTTAATCTTATTAGAGATTGGGGGGTTGCTTGTGCAGGGCCAAACAAAATTTTATACATTGTGATTGAGGATTAACTTTTGTAGCTCCTCTCGATAGACCCCTCATCTACTTTTTTATTGCTTTGAGCATGTTTTGCTTTAATTTAAATAAAATTAAGACGCATGCCTACCATTTCATATAAAAAAAACAACTTATACACAATGCATACTAATGTATAGAGGGTTAAATACATGTAAACAATGAAACTATATAGGGAACCGATATGGTGTGGCGTGCGGACGGGTGTGGCGTCGATTACGGGCCGTCAATCACGGGTCCATCGCATCGGACGGTCAGGTGCGATTCACGTCGACCGTTGGATGCGATGGACCCGTGATCGGACGGCCCATAGTCGACGTCGCACCCGTCCGCACGTCGCACCTAATCGTTTCACAAACTATATATATACCCGCTAACATATATGGATGTGTTTTCGTAAAAAATGGAACCTATTTATAATTAACGAATTGAAAAAAAAATTGGACTTAACTTCACTTTTCAAGAAAATCAACAATAATTTATTTTGAACATGTCAAACAAAGTCACTTTGAAAGGCCCATTATCTTTTGACTGATAAAATTCAATGCACTGGCTAAAGTCATACGGCGAACCATGCATGCTATATGGGTTCAATGTTTCCAAACAATTCAAATAGCTGGTGAGGCACATAAGAGGTGGTTTTCCTTCTAAATCATATCATCCATGAAGAGATGGTGGACCCCCCAGGAAATAATAAAACCAAGTCAGTCAGATCACGGGACGAGAAAGCGAGGGGCGGCGTTTATTCATTATTTTGTCCTCTCTTTTTGGTATTCGCGAGTGTTAGTTCAAACGCGTGTGAAGATGACAAACGGACTCCAGCTCTTCCTCAGATAGACAGACAGACCTACGACGAAAGCAACAGTGCTTTCTTTGATGAATATATGTACGTACGTAAGTACGTTGAAGAGTCAGAGGCGTCGTATTGTGCCGACGATATATTCAACGGATTCATGTGTTGTGCAGAGAAGTGTATTGTCACATTTGGAGGGTGTATTTATATGCGAAGGAAGATAAACTAGTATTATGTTTAGCATTTAGTTCGTATACGTACGCATTTATTTGAAATGTTTATGTAGAACACCCATTATATATTATCATTGATGACATTTCACTTTCACATGGGGTTTTCGGGGAGACTTCATTTGTTTCAGGAAAGTATTATACAATATCAATGGCGTAATCAAGATTTTATACTAGTGAGGCAACAAACTATGCAATTTTATCAACGAGGTTTCAAAAAAAAAAGAAAATGAAGGTTAGATAACAACTAAACAAAAATAATTCAATGTACAAAAAAAGTGATATAAATATAATTGATACCTATAATATAACATTTAATGTTAAAAATTTACGATTATTGTTTCACATTGTCAAAAAACAAAATAAAATAAAATAAAATGCAAAAGTATGGAACACATAAAAAACATGAATAGATGTATAGAAGGAGAATGAGAATAGAACAATTTTTTTATTCAATGGATGAAATGAATTAAGTAAATAATTAAAATGCGGCAATGCAACAACACGGCGCACACGTCAGTGGTGGTGAACGGGGAGGTGGCGGGGTTCTTTCCCCTCAACAGAGGCTTGTGACAGGGAGACCCCCTGTCACCCATTTTGTTCGTATTAGTGGCGAACGTGTTGCAGCGGCTTTTTGAGAAGGCGGAGGAGGCGGGCTGGATTGAGGGTCTTGCGAACTCCGTGACAGGAAGAAAGGTGACCCTGTTGCAATATGCCGACGATACTATTTTGCTAAGCGCAGCGTCGGGGGACAGCGTGAGGGGATTCCGCTTCATTGTCTTATGCTTTGGGCTCTTGACGGGTCTTACACTCAATCGGCATAAGAGCAGTTTGCTGGGGATCCACACGGCAAGCGAGGAGGAGTCGGCACTCACAGCATGGATGGGGCACCCGACCATGGTGTTCCCAACCAAGCACTTGGGCCTGCCCTTGCTTAAGGGGCATATGAGGAAGGAGCATTGGGAACCTCTTATAGATAGATTTGAACGCCGATTGGTAGGGTGGAAAGGAAAATTGTTAAGTTGGGGGGGGGGGGGGGGGGCCAGATTGACATTGCTTCAATCAATGCTCACTAATCTATAAATATTCTACCTATTGGTGTTCCGCATTCCAGCAGGGGTGCTGGACATAGTGGACTGCATCAGAAGGAGATTCTTGTGGGGGGGGGGGGGGTGATGCGACTCAACGTGAGCCACACATGATGGATTGGGGGACGGTATGCTTGCCTAAAAAGGAGGGCGGGACGGGGGTGCTGGATCTGAGAGTGATGAACCGAGCATTGTTGTCAAAATGGACGTGGCGGTGGTTCAATCAATGCAAGGAGATGTGGTGCCAGCTGATCAAGGATCGGTACGGGGGTGGCGGCATAGGTGCGGACCCCTGGCCGGTGCTAAATGCGCGGGCGTCACAGATATGCAAGGGTCTTTTAGCAAAGCAAGAGGTGACGGAGGCGTCGATTGCTTGGACAGTGGGAAATGGCGGAGCGGAACACTTCTGGCGAGACCGCTGGAGTGGTGTGGAGAGGTTATGCGAGTTACCGCCGGACATATTTCGACTGGCGAACAAAAAGGAGGGAAGGGTGGCAGACTATTATATACCGGCTGACGGGGCGTGGGTCATTGAGCTTGCGCGCGCAAGGCTGAGCGCGGACGAGACGTTACAACTCACGACGCTGCTATCGCGCCTCGAAGCGTTCAACTTACGGGCCGATGAAGCGGACAGTTTTTGTTGGAGGTTGAGGGCATCGGGCGTGTACTCGATCAAGAGTTCATATACACGGTGGAGGTATGAGCGATCAGGGGGCGCGCGCACGTACGACAAGTTCCAACAAACGTGGAGGCCAAAGATTCCAGCAAAGGTCAAAGTGTTCTTGTGGTTCCTTTATCTAGAGTGGCTGATAACGAAGGTGTACAGGTCTCGATGGGCTCCCACGGATGACATTGACTGCGAGCTATGCATGGCAGCTCTAGAGACTGTCACACATCTGATCTGTGCTTGCCAGGTTGCGCGGGAATTTTGGGATCAAGTGGGCAGGAAGACTGGCTTGCGGACCTCGTTCCAAACACTAGAGGAAATGTGGACGGGAGGGAAAGCGATGAAGAGAGCCGATGACAATAGCTTGACTGCGGTGACATCGCAATATATAGTCTTGGCGGGAGTATGGACGATTTGGAAGACGCGGAACGATATCGTGTTCAACGGGGCGTGAGTGTACTAAGATAACATGTGGAAGATGTTTAGCGGGTGCGTGCGGGATTGGGGATGATATATAGCCAAGGCCAACGAATTTCAATTCCAGGAAGGGACATTACGGATCGTGGGGTGAGCGCGGATGTGTGTGATCGGGCGCTTTGGTTCGATACCTCTTCTAACCACTACCGGCGCTAGTTGTAATTTTCTTAGCTTTATTAATGTCATGTATTCTCTCTCAATTCAGAACTTTTAATTCGAATTCAGCAATGAAATCGGATGGCAAAGCTCTACCTTTTTCAAAAAAAATAATAATAATTAAAATAAGGTTTTTTATTTTTCAAGATAGATTGGAAAGAAGGATTGAATAAAAAAATACAAGACAAGACAAGGAATAAAATAATATAAAAAATGTCACGTGAATATATGATGCTAACAAAATACTGAATGAAATTTGAGTTGAACAAGGACTGTGCAATGTATAATAGAGCTCAAAGGCATATGACTTTCAATATAACTTTGTGGATTTTTTAAAATTAATTGGGGATCTTGAGGGTAACATAGGAATGATGATTCAAATTGGGCAAATAAGGGTAATATGGAATGCATTCTCGTATTGGCTGGGGTTTGTGTTGTGAAATGGGGAAAATGTGTGTGTATTTTTTTATGTGTTTTTTTTTGTGTGCTGATCAATGGGCTTAGTCACCTAAGATCAATGTTTTTAAAATTGAACCGTTCATCGAATCAGAAAAATAATTGGATCACGGGTCACTGGTTCAACCGTCTGATTAAATGGAATTGAACCGCAACGTTATCTGATGTAATAAATATATTAATAATATTTCTAATTAAAAATAATTAATATTTTAAAATTTATAAAGGAACATAATTAAACTACTGTTTTTACTACTTGTAAAAGGATGTTTAAATATATATTAAATAAATAAACATCACAAACTAAACATGAATAAAAGAATATAACTTAATTTTGTAACAGGGTAAACCTGAAGGGCACCGATAGACCCACTACCCAACTTAATTTCCCCACTACCCTAAATTACGAAAATGCCATTTTTTTTTTGGTCACCCTTTCCCACTACCCAGTTCGACAGCGTCCAGTCGAAGTGTTCTTCACCGGGACGACAGAGGTCTGTCGAACTGTCTGAATAAGTGTAGACCGAGGCCCAGTCGAAGTGTGTTTCACTAGGACGACAGAGATCCGTCGATCTGTCTGAGCAAATGTCGACATGGATGTGTCGAACCCTTCAAAACAACAACTTTCTTCTAAGAATCAATCACTTATACAATCATTTAAGTTCTTATGAAAAACAAAATGTCATTTAAGTTATTTAAGTCTTTTTGAAAATCATTCACATATATATTTATTTAAGTCTAAAAAATAAAAATATCAAACAAAGAGTTATTTGAACCAAATAAACAGTAGGCATTTCATATAGAAAAAAACATTATTTTCTTTTCTAAACAAATGGAGTCTATTTCTTATTTGATCTAAATAACTATTTGTTTGATATTTTTGTTTCTTATATATATATATATATATATATATATATATATATATATATATATAAGTATGATTTTCAAAAAGACTTAAATAACTTAAATAACATTTTTTGTTTTTCATAAGGACTTAAATGATTGTATAAGTGATTGATTCTTAGAAGAAAGGTGTTGTTTTGAAGGGTTCGACACATCCGTGTCGACACTTGCTCAGACAGATCGACGGATCTCTGTCGTCCTAATGAAACACACTTCGACTGGGCCTCTGTCGACACTTATTCAGACAGTTCGACAGACCTCTGTCGTCCCGGTGAAGAACACTTCGACTGGACGTTGTCGGACTGGGTAGTGGGAAAGGGTGACAAAAAAAATAAAAAAATAATGGCATTTTCGTAATTTAGGGTAGTGTGAAATGATAACTTAGGTAGTGGGAATAGCTTTTCCCAAACCTAAATACAATTTATAAAAAAACAAAATATTTTGCAGAAAATCTCACAAGTTCCAATCACGTTCTTTTTAATCATTAGTAATATCAAACTAGCTTGTAAATAAAACTACATGACAGAAGAACAATGATCAAAATACACATTACAAATCTAATGCAAATGACTTGAGTAAATTGCGCGAAATAGAGGCAGAGTTTTTGGAATGGTTTATACTTTATACAGTGAACAATAAAAATTCAAAAGCATAAAAAAATAACAAAACATACAAATAATTAAATATACATTGAACCAATACAAGTATACAACAATAGATGATCATCACACCATCTTCACAAAAAAACAGCAACATATGGTCCCCCCACAGGCCCACACCATCTTCATAAAAAAAAAAAGAGCTCTCAATTCCCCCCACAACCTATGTGGAGCCACAGAAATTGACTATCCGGATTCAGATCATCACAATCAGTCGACTCCGCCCCTTCCAATCTCATCCTCATTCCTGCCGGCTTCCCTCCTCTAGGATGCGATGGAGAATTGTTTTATTACTGAATCTTGAGATCTCTCTCTAGGCTGCCTACGTATCCTGCTCTTTGCATCTGAAGATCAAGTCATACATAGTTCCCTTTTTATAGTGTTTTTTCCATTCTTAGAACCTTCTGGAGATCACATCCCCATGGATCAGATGTGATCTCAAATTCTGGGGATAAGTCTCATACAATAACCATTATCCTTTTGTAAATAACCTAGATTTGTCAAGATTCAGGAGTTGACTTATAAATTAATCTCATATCTAGGGTAAATCCATGCAATCTAGTGGATCAGTGTTGTGATGGCCCTAGATTTGTTGGATTTGTATATCTCATAAAGTTAACAAGTTTGATAACTTTTGATTGGGTTGGGGATTTTGGTTGGCTGACAGGTCGGATCCACTGAGATGGGTGATCCGATTTGTGGGCCATCTCTTAATTGGATCGTGGATCGCCGCTACGTGGAGCTCCATGGGTGGACATTATTTTTGGGCCCTACACTATGCTTCACTGGGTAAGAAAGACTGAAAGACAGAATGAAAAATCAAAATATACCAATACAAAAAAAATTGTGTGAGATGATCGGATTTCATACCATTAAAAAGCAAACCAATGATTTTTCTCTTCATTTCTTGAATGCAAATGACGGCAAACCCTAATCCTTTTGTTGATTTAGCATTTAAAGAAAAAGTGAAAAACTGCAAAAGTGACTTTTGGGGGGATATTTCGAAATTTTTACAAACATTTTTATGGGGGAGACAAACCCGAACAGTTCTTGTTTTAGTCCGGTTTTACATACACAGGATTTAGAGGTTTAACTGGACCGAAAATTGAACTGGTCGATGGTTCAACCTTTTCAATCGATTGGTCCAGTCTGAGTTTTAAAAAATTGCCTAAGATGACTAACTTAGGTTTTTGTTTTGTTTTGTTTTTAGTGGGGGCATCTGCCCCACGCTTAGTCCTTTGAAGTCCCATAAGTAGTCTGCCTATGTTTTTTTTTTAATTTTTTTTTAAATCATACTATTTAATTAGTGTTGTAAACTAACTATAATACATGAACATAAAAGTACATAAACAAAGCACACAGGCATATAGAGAAGAGAAGTAGAGAGATGATTTAATCTTTACTTGTTGGTTATGGAATACATTACAAACCCCTCAATTTATAGGGTCCATGGAGGAATCCCAAAGGTGGGGAGTTACAAGCCTATAGAGGTGAGGGGGTAGATAATGGGGTGATTAATAGTGGGGGTTATGGAGTTGAATGAGAGGGGTTATGGAGTTGAAGAGTGGGGGAGGTTATGACTAGGAGGAGTGGTGGGTATCCACTTTATTCACAACACTCCCCCTTGGATGACCACCACGCTAAGATAATTGCCTCATTAAAACCTTGCTTGGAAAACCCAGTGGGAAAAAACCAAAGCGAAGGAAAAAGAGTACAATTTAACTTAATCGTATAATGGTGTATGCGTTTAATCACTGCCTCGTTAAAACCTTGCCAGAAAAACCCATTGGGACAAAATCTAGGCGAAGGAAAAAGAGTACAGTTCGCAAAATGTCATCAAAAAAATTACTCCCCCTCATAAGTACAAGATTTCAAGAATTTTGGTCGCTAACTCGTCGCATCCCGATGTTATACACCAACTTCTTGATTGTTGACGTCGACAAAGCTTTAATGAACAAATCTGCAAGATTGTTCTTTGACTGAATTTGTTGAACATCAATTTCATGTCTCTGCTGGAGCTCATGAGTGTAAAAGAATTTTAGACAAATATACTTCGTTCTATCACCCTTGATATATCCCCCTTTGATTTGAGCAATGCATGCTGCATTGTCTTCATAAATAGTTGTTGGAACATCTGTAATGAGAGATAGTCCGCATGCAATACGAATATGATGAACCAAAGACCTTATCCACACGCATTCTCGACTTGCTTCGTGGAGTGCAAGAATCTCAGAGTGATTAGAAGACGTGGCGACCAAAGTCTGTTTCGTAGATCGCCAAGAGATCGATGTGCCACCGCAAATGAATACATACCTTTGTTTGTGAGCGAGCCTTGTAAGGATCTGAAAGATATCCTGAATCTGCATAACCCTTCAGTTGTGCACCATTATTAGAATCATTTGCATAGAATAGGCTCATGTCTGACGTTCCACGAAGATAACGAAAAATGTGCTTCACATCATTCCAATGCCTTCGAGTTGGTGCAGAGCTAAATCTGGCCAATAACTTAACTGAAAATGCAATGTCAGATCTAGTGCATTGTGTCAAATATAATAAAGCACCAATTGCACTAAGATATGATACTTCAGGACCAAGAAGATTTTTAGTATCTTCTTTTGGACGAAAAAAGTCTTTCTTTGGGTCAAGTGACCTTACCACCATAGGAGTACTTAATGGATGACATTTGTCCATATTAAAACGCTTCAGGATTTTTTTTTTCAACATATGTTGTTTGATGAACAAGTATCCCGTTTGAACTCCGCTCAATCTACAGGCTGAGACAATATCTTGTTTTTCCAAGATCTTTCATTTCGAATCCATTCATAAGATATTCTAAAGTTTTGTTGAGCTCTTCAGGAGTCCCAATTGAATTTATATTATCAACATAAATTGTCAAAATAGCAAATCTCTTACTGGATGTATTTATAAGAACACACGGGCATATGACATTGTTTTCATATTATGCTATTATCAAATATTCACTAAGACGGTTGTACCTACTGCGTTAAGCTGTACAATGAACGTCTTAGTTTTATTTGTGACATACTCTTTGATTTTGCTTTAGGCAATTTATATCCTTCATGGATTCATGTAAATTCCCATATAGATAAGCTGTTACTTCGTCCATTAGTCTCATATCAAGTTTTTCAGAAACTTCGAGACTTTCTAAGTAATGGAACGTTATTGTATCCATAACTTATGAGTATGTTTCTTCGTAGTCAAATCCCAGGTTTCTGCAGGAAACCTTGTGCCTTATATCTAATAATTTTATTTTCTCATTTCGTTTTTTACAAACACCCATTTGTAACCTTCAGGGTTAACATCCTTTTGGGTATGTATTATAGGTTCGAATATACCACACTTTTCAAGAAAACTTAATTCTGCTTTAATAGCATCTTTCCACTTTGGTTGTCGACATTCATTTATGCTGTGTGGTTCATTGTAATCATCGCCCTTTGAAATTTCAATAGTATGTCATCGATGATCATTTATTTGCGATTCCACATTTCTCTTATATGCATATAAAATACAGAGATCTCAATATTATTAGGTACCTTTTCCTCTTCAAGAGTTTGTCACTTCTGGAACTCGTTTCTCTTCAGGGATATTATACTCTTCTGGAGTTTTAGAGAAAGTGGATCTATTGTTCATAATCTCTTCTGGAGCATTATGTATAACTTCTTCTGGATCATTATTAGAGCATGATTTTTCATTTGATCTCCACTTATGGGGAGCTTATTCTTTTGAACCTATTAATCTATCACGCTTCTGGCATGCATTAGGAATTTGATTTTCACGTTGAGTGGTACGTGAGTCTAGATGAGACAGAGTGGATGAATTCCACGATAATTCTCGTCGTTCTTTAGGAACATATCGTACTTCAGGTACATTCTTCCCTCCCCCTAACGACGAAAATATTGTCTCATTAAAATGACAATCCGTAAATCATGCGGTAAAAACTATCATCGAGGAAAAGAATCTTCTGGTTCTTTAGTATATGCCCAAATGAATAGTTCAATGCATTATCGTGTACCATGGATATCTGATATGGTCATGTCAAATCATAAAGATCATAGAACTTCTGGTTCATATGAGTAATTATGGATATTTATATTATAACCCTTAGAGAGAGTATAAAGTTTTTAATGTATGCTTCTAGCATGAGACATTATTAATGTATAGATACTCCATAATTTTAA
The DNA here is from genome assembly GCA_030737845.1 of Acorus calamus. Classification (NCBI taxonomy): domain Eukaryota; kingdom Viridiplantae; phylum Streptophyta; class Magnoliopsida; order Acorales; family Acoraceae; genus Acorus; species Acorus calamus. The sequence goes on from CM060872.1 coordinate 12,998,500, forward strand.
AATGGCATATCTTGAGATAGGTATATTCAGTAGACTTCTTCTGGATCTACATGAATACAATGTATCGTTGATACAAAATTTTGTATATATTGATAATATGATATCTGCTCTTCTAGAGCATTCGATCAAGTTTGTAATACTAAAAATAATATTATCATTTGCATTAATTAATATTAAACTAAAAAAAAAGATAAATATGAAAGTGCATTTCATATAATAAAGAAAAATAAAGACGTAAATATAAAATTGACAAATATCTAATCATATATGAAGTACATGACCAATAAAGAGTTTAAGCATACTTCAGGTACGCAACCAATTTAAAGATTTGGACGTACTTCATGTAAGTGATCAAAATTATGTTATGAAGTACCACATAGATGACAATAATTTTCTTCTGCATTTTAGGGGTTTATTATGCAAACTTTTCCTTTGCTTTCATTCAATAGCATTCCACTTCTGGTGGTTTCAAATAACTTGTCATCTCTACTATTGTTGTGGTTATATAAACCATGAAATAACCCTTGACCATGTCCATTGCTCAAAATAAAATAAAATAAAATGCATTTGCTTCAGGCAACGATGCTGAGTTAATAGATCGGGTTTCATGATTTTTTTATTTATATTATTATCAAAGCTCATTGTTCAGCAATGAGAAAATATAAAATTTGATAATAATATTTTTGCTTTCGACATTGCTACTACTGGAGCATCTTTGAGACACAATGGTCGGTGGACCTTTCACAATGAGAATTTAATATTTAAATCCTCTATATTATGATGGTGAAAGCTAATCACAATTTTTACATGTTCCTACTGGGATACATGTAGCCACCTTTTTTATATGATCCTTCAGGGACCCATAAAAATTTCATAACTTTTGTATACTCCTACATGACTCAAGTAGCCATTAATTTTATATAATCCCTCAGGGATAATAAAATTGTATGTAGTCCTTAAGGGATAAAATAAAATAAAATTTTATATGATCCTTCAGGGATTTATATAATCATAATTTTTATATAGTCCTTCTAGGATAAAATGAAATAAATAAAATTTTGCATGGTCCTACCGGGACACATTATTCATAACTTTTGCATGGTCCTTCGGGGATCCATGTAAACACAATTTTTTATTATTTATTTGGTCCTTCAAGGACCCAAAAAAATATATCATATAATTTTTGTTTGGTCCTAGAGGGACACGAGCAATCATGATTTGTGTATATATATCCTTCAGGGATAAAAATTATACGGTCCTTTAGGGACACATTCTAATAATATCTTTCACATGATCCTCCAAGGATCAATGTAATAATTTTTGTAATTCTTCGGGGATAATAAAAATTTTGTATGGTCCTTATGGACACTTTTATATGGTCCTTCAGGGACTCATAAAATTATAAATTTTACATAGTCCTATAGAACTTATGACTTTTGCTTAGTTCTTCAGGGATACATCTGTAGCCATAATATTTGCTTAGTTCTATAGAGACACATGATTTTCTGTATAATCTCAAAGCCAAACTTTACATCAAACTATATATCTAAAACAGAATTATAACAAATAACTATAAGAAAATGTCAATTAATTACCCATTATTGGGGACACTACAAATTTCCTGTAAATGAAGAGAAAATGTTACTTTGCAACGGAAATATAATAATTGGAGATTGTGTTGCTAACCGACTTGGTTAAAAATTACAACAACATATTCAAATAATATTTTCAAGATGAAGTCTTTAAATAAAATCTAATATATATATTCAAAGGATAAATAAATTGACATCAATAAAAAAAAGTAACCGATGTTCTTGAGCTACATAAATTTATTTATTAATCAATGTACTTGTGTAATGGGATATTCATATAGACTATGATGGTGTAAATATCAAATATATACAAATACAGTGAAATGATCTTTTAATATGATAGCCTATCATATTAACAGATGAAAGCCAATAAATTCATAAATCTCATGCTTGTGTATATTATAATCATGCACACTGAATGGATATGCTACCACCATGGACAAATCATTTCATGAAGCTAATACACAATTCTTATTATGCAGAGGTAATGTGAGTCATGTGACCGAATTAATCAATAGATAGTACACACTTTTTCGTATAAGCATTGAGTTTGATTATAAATCATGGATTCATATGCATATAAATCACGAAGATGAGATTACATGGTCAAAACATTTTTTTTAAAATACTATGCTATAGAAAATGCATAAAGAAATGCATTCTTAAAACAAATCTATAAAAGAATATAACGCATGGATATATTTAATTATGTAGCATAGAGTAAGAAAACTAATTTTTCTTTATCAAAAAGAAAATTATAAAATTGTTTACCATGTTGTATACAAAATATAAGATAATATAAATCATGATGATTTGAATATCTCATAAACTCACCAAAATTATAAATATTTGTCAATCCTTTTTTTTATTTTAAAAGAAAATATATAATTTTATGAACCCATCAAATACAAACCTTTGGAGATCCATTGAACTCACCAAATTACAAACCTTTTGAGATTTCTTTAGCCTCTTGAGTGCTTGAATCGAATAAGAGCTTATTCGTGCTGATAACGTGTTGTAAACTAACTATAATACATGAACATAAAAGTACATAAACAAAGCACACAAGCATATAGAGAAGAGAAGTAGAGAGATGATTTAATCTTCACTTGTTGGTTATGGAATACATTACAAACCCCTCAATTTATAGGGTCCATGGAGGAATCCCAAAGGTGGGGAGTTATAAGCCTATAGAGGTGAGGGGGAAGATAATGGGGTGATTAATAGTGGGGGTTATGGAGTTGAATGAGAGGGGTTATGGAGTTGAAGAGTGGGGGAGGTTATGACTAGGAGGAGTGGTGGGTATCCACTTTATTCACAACAATTAGATATATATTTTTATAAAGGGAAAAATCCATATAACCCCCTGAAATCTTGTCTAAATCCATATAACCCCCTGCCATCTTCATATATCCATATAACCCCCTGTAATCATACCCAAAAATCCATATAACCCCCTCCGTCCGTCTTCCGTCAGCCGAGTTAATGACGAAATTGAAAAAAATCCATATAACCCCCTGCAATCTGGCCTAAATCCATATAACCCCCTGTAATCTTCATATATCCATATGGCCCCCTGTAATTTTGGAAAAAATTCATATAACCCCCTGTAATTTTGAAAAAAAATCCATATAACCCCATGTAATCTGAAAAAATATTTCTAAAAATTAAAAAAATAATTTTTTTTATTAATAATAGAGTAATTTTTTTATTTATTCCTTTTTTTTATTCCTAATTTTTAATTATAAATGAAATGTGATTTCATAATTAGTACCCCGACACATTAATAATAGAGTAAATTAACATTTATATGCATTAACATTTAATGGATTGTAAATCTTTATTTTGTTGTATTTTCTATTATTCTCATTAGAAAACGTAAAATTGATATTTTTATTATTTGATTTACCTTTGATAAAATAAGGATAAGTGGTAAATAAGAGATAAATCAGAGTTTATGATTTTTTTAAATGATAACTATACCCCTGCATATATTATTTGTGTTTGAGAATAAATATGAGAGATGTGTGTGTAATATGATAGATATGATAGTTTTTGAAAAAAAATATTTTTAAAATTTTAAAAATGGCAAGAGGAAATTTTTTTATATTTATATTTTTGAATTTTATTTTTAAATTTTTAGAAAATTTTTTTTATAGATTACATGGGGTTATATGGATTTTTTCAAGATTACAAGGGGTTATATGGATATATGAAGATTGCAGGGGGTTATATGGATATATGAAGATTGCAGGGGGTTATATGGATTTAGGCCAAATTACAGGGGGCTATATGGATTTTTTTTAATTTCGCCGTTAACTCGGCTGACGGAAGGCGGACGGAGGGGGTTATATGGATTTTTGGGTATGATTACAGGGGGTTATATGGATATATGAAGATTGTAGGGTGTTATATGGATTTAGACAAGATTTCAGGGGGTTATATGGATTTTTTCCTTTTATAAAATATAAAGTATAAACTTGTTCAAATTGAATTATATCATTTATAAAAAAAGGTCAAAAATTTCTAACGAAATATATATCCCGTTATAATAAAATAAGGGGACTAATGAATTACATAAAAAAAAACTAATAGGTGTGGCAAGGTTTTTTTGTTTCTGATGGAACGTTGACGCACTGTGGGCCAAAGTGAAGTTCTCGAAGTGAGTGGGCTGTTTGAAGGATTAGGCGGTATATAATGTTATGGAAAAGGAAAATGTTAGACTTGTTAATTTGTTTTACCAATCAAAGCTCATATCAAACATGATTTTATTCTTTTAGAAATAGTAAATATCATTTCATGAAGTTTATGCTTTAATAAAAATGTATATCTTTTCATTTCAAATTGAATGAACCCATTTTAATAAGTGTAAAAAAATATTTAATGAAGTATATATAATATCTAACGAGGTATAATATATATTGAATTTTTAACGAGGTATATTGAATTGTATTTTGGACTGAGAAAAAACTGAGTGTCATAACACTCTATAGAAAATGATATGTCCAACCCATTGTGCAGTACTCTCAGTTGCAGTCCACACTATTTTTTTTAAAATCACTCTCTTCTAATGATGTATCTGTTGTATACATATGAAATGAAATATATATTAAGATACAATAATATTTTTTACTTTGAAAAATTAATTTTTTTGTGTTGTATATTATGATAAAACCTCATGCATTATGATAGCACAATATATATTGCACTATCATAGTGCATGAGTTGGGCCGGCCTTAAGATTTGAAAATTTGAATGGGGCCCTATGCAATCTTTAAAAATGGAAACCCCATAAAAAAATCATTTTGTTTAAAGTTTACCAAATAAATTGTCATTTTTCATTAATCAACTAGAAGAGTATAAAAGATAAACACATACTTTCATCAGCTTCATTTCATAAACTCAACTAACATATGTTTATTTAGAAATCTATCTTATAATTATATCATAAAAATTATAAGCACGTACATATAATCCAATATACACCAAGAACAAACATAAGGTAAAGCTATAATACCAAAAAGACATACATGTTGTGGGAGTGTGTTGTTTTTGCTGTAATGTTGTGGGAGTGTGGATTGAATTTTAAAAAAATCACTATCTAAACCAATTAAATCCATCCATCTTTTATTAAACCATATATGCGGAGCCCCTCTGCCCTTGATATTATATCGTAGATATATTATAATAAATTCTAATTCCAACACGCAATATTTGAAATCAAATTTAAAGAAAAATAAAACCTGATTGTCGGCCTTCTCTGATATCCCCAATATGTATTTGTATATTGAATGTTGAAGTTATGTAAAAAGGGTAAATTTTAATTAGTAAATAGATAATGAATATCTTATATTTTCATTAGAAGTCTTAAAAAAATATTAAAAAATAGGTTACACCTCAAAGATCATGTTTGTTGTAAAATGGGTTACAAATAAGAATTATTAACATATATTCAATATCAATAAATAAATAAATTCAAAAAGGGGTTACATGCCTTATAATGTAGATTAATTTGTTAAAAAATCTTTTTATTTGTTTATTTGACTTTGGAATCTTGATTACTTGAGAGATTATGAGAGAGAGACCGAGAGCTTATAAGAGATTATGAGAGGCTGAGAGATTATGAGAGGGTTAGAGGGAGAGGCCGCGAGATTGAGATCAACTGGGGAGAAAAAAAATGGTGAGGCTAATTAAGAGGGTGACTATTCTGTCTATTCACCTTCCTAAAAGAAATTTTAAGAATTTAATTATGTATAAATATTTATAGCTATTAGATGGGTTGGATTGATTGCAACTTTTTCCCATTGGGGGCCTTGGATGGGTTAGATTTCAAATAGCTAGTTATGTAGTAGGCCTGGGTAGATGAGGCCCATAAAAATAGACATGAGGCATAGATACATACCATTGTTGCATTTGGGCTTGGGGGACCCTTCCCTAGGTGGAGCCTACGCAACTTGCCTATCTGAGCATACACTTAGGGCCGGACCTGTTTATGAGATTGCATGAGTTGCAAAACGGAATGCGTGTATTAGCACTCTATTATTATTATATACTTGGTAGGGCAAAACGGAATGCGTGTATTAGCACTCTATTATTATTATATACTTGGGAGGTGATTCTCACTTTGGTCCTTATCATGGCTTGGGGTGCGCAGTTAGTCGAGGCTAGTGCGTTGCATTACGAAGGAGGTAATCTTATTTTGGAGGAGTAGTCATTTTCTTCCTATATCGGGTGGAATCTCATCCACTGAGTTGGAGTGGCGTTCGTTCTAGTTTAGAACAACACCTTTTCTTTTGTTGTTTCTATGCTTTGTTGTAATTTTTGATCTATTCCTCTAACTCCTCTTCAGTCATTGTTATTACATTCTACTTAATGATAATGCCTACTTTTTTTTAAAAATAAAAAGAGTCTACACTACAATAAATGACTTGTCAATACTCGATATGAAATTTTGTAAAATTTTGTTACACTCAATTCTTATTACAATCTCAAAGGCAATTCTACAAACTTCATTAGCACTCTCCACTCACTATATCGAGCTATATATCCCATTAAAAAATTTCAAATGTTCTATAAATGATATCATTAAATAAATTAAGGTATATAAATCGCCTTTTTATAAAAGCATTAATCTCATTAGATGAGGTATATATCATTTAAAAAAAATAAAAACATGTGCAGTCTGTATTTGACTGTAAAATGGATTTTGTGTAACATTTCTAAATTTTTAAAAGAAAATGGTACATTCCCCCCATGTGAATTCCCCTATCAATTTGATTTTTTTTATATTAAAGTATATACTCAAATATACGAACTATTACGAAAAGTTAAACATAGACCTAGATAAATTAATACGAATTTTTTTTCTAAATGTAAACAAAAAAGTTTTCGTACGCTGCACTAATGAAGTGTATATTGCACTAAGATAATATAAACTCTATTCTTAAAGTGTATAGGCACACAAGGGATCATCTCTAGACTGTAAACAAGACTTCAAAACAAACTGAATATTGCACCGTCCATCTGCAAAGGCTTCGTTTGATTGGCTTGGATGGTTAGAGCATCTCCAACTCCTCTCTATATTCCAATTCCTTCCATAAAATGGAGAGCACCTCACTAAAAAAATCAACTCCAACCTCTCCTTGAAACTTTCCTCAAAATGAGGAGAAGCAATTGGCTCTCTGGGTCTAGGGAGACAAAATGTTTCCTCAAATGGTGGGACCCATCAATTAAATGCTTTTTAAAATTTCATTTCTCTCATTTACCCATGTACTTTTGACAATACAAACAAAGAATGACTATCATATTTTTTTGTTGAAGGATATTTGTGTCATTTGGTTTTAAAGAAGAAAAATTTGAGGTGGAAGGTTGGAGAACTTATTTGAAAATAAAAAAAAGAAAAAAATAGTTTTTTTTCTCTATTATAAGGAGAGCAAATAGAGAAAGGAAAAAGATACACACAGCCCCAATTGCAGCCCATATTGTATTCTATGATTTTTTATAAATCACACTCATTTTTTGAAATGCATATTATTATATGAAATGAAGTATATACTAAGATATATTAGTGTATTTTTTATCATAATGAAAAAAAAATTGGGTCATATATTATGTTAGGACCCATATGCTATGATAACGTAGTATATATTACGTTATCTTAGCATATGAGGCTGTAAAATGGGCTGCAAAAAAGACTGCGTGTATCAGCGCCCAATAGAAAAAAAAAGTTGGAGATGCTCTTAGACTATTCCAGTCCATCAGGGCCCATTATTAACTAGTAATAGGAATGTGCCGGCGTTTCGCAAACCCAAATATGATCTGGTTTGGCCCATGCATAAGAAATATTCACTTCATTCACCTGTTTGCCCCCATCATCATCAGCTTTACACATTTCCATTCATTCAGATTTCATAATACGCTAATGAATTCTCAACTCCCACTATCATTATTCTTAACACACAAAAACGGCTTGTTGGGTAGAGCAAACAATCATATGTTTTTGTTGATCTGATCATCATTGCTATGTCTTGTTGGACACTCTCTCTCTTTTGTGTAATTTCGTCCCTCTATGCAAGTTCTGTACATTTTTTCTACAGTAATACATAATCTCATTTACTAACCAAAATAAAATAAAAATAAAAGTTAATTAGGGGTCCATGTGGTCATCCATCTATTAGTTTTAGATCCCTAGAATTGTTCATGGCTTTTTTAGGTCTCTAAGATGGTGAAAAATTATCTTTAAGTTCCTCCAGCCGAATGCTTTTCAAAAATACTGAAAATACCCCTACACAATAATTTTACTACACTGTTAACACTCCCTAATACATTGTTAAGTATATCTAGTACACTGTTAACACTTTCTACTACATTATTAAGTATTTCAAGTACATTGTTAGCACTCTCCAATACATTGTTAACATCTACATAATTGGTGAGGGCATTTTTGATATTTTTGAACAACATTCGGTTGGAAGGACCTAAAGAAAAATTTTCAATGCTTTAGTGACCTAAAAAAAACTTAAAATTTCCAAGGACCTAAAACTAATAGATGGGTGATCATAGGGACCCCTAACTAATTTTCTAAACTAAAAATGACTTGTGTGTTGGCTTGGCGGGCTTTTTGAGAAAACTTTTGGTGGGCTTCCTTATGTGGGCACGGGGTGGGCCGGCGTGGCTGAGAAGGGTCCACTTGAAAAGGGGATCCCTCCTCCTCTTCCCAAGATTTAGAGACTCTCCCCTCCTGCTGAAGGTTCTACCCTAGGTCAGGGGAACCCCTCGCAAACTCCTACGAAGAAGCTCCCCTCTTCCCAAGGAAACTCGTCCCTTGTCAAAAACACAGAATTCCTTGTGGTAGCCAATAAGAGGCTCCCGCATAGGTAGTGCGTAAAACATTATGTTCACTTTTTTAATAGCCTCTTACCGGTAAGAGTCTATTGGAAATTATGTTCACTTTTTTAATAGACTATTACCGCATACGTGACAACCTCTTTATTGATTATAACCACAAATTCTTGTACTTTTTACACAAAAAATCTGATACTTTCCTAGAGGCCGGTCCCTACTGGAAAGGGGGGTCTCCCTAGTATAGGGAATAATACTTTACCTTCTTTGGAGATGACCCCATCTGAACATGGGACCTTTGCCCTTGCAATTATCTCAGCTATCCGCATAATTCACTTGAATGGGAACCGCGCCTCCCCCTAGGGGACATGAAAAAAAAAAATTTAATCACACTAATTCTATAAATGGTAATGAGGTCCCACATAACCTGAACTTGCACCATGTATAGACTTTTGGTTTGAATGCTATAAAGCAGAAAATGTGCTGCTCTTTATTGAAAGGGAATAAGAAATAGTGTGGAAAACATAAGAGAACTTCATGAATTTGTCAATAAATAAGTTACTGAAAAAAAAAGAATTTTTTTTGAAACAGCTCTGAATATGTTTCCTCATTTTGTGAAGGGTACGGTTATTACCACCCCATTAAGTATTCACCCCACCCCTTAAAATATTTACTTTTAATGTTTTAAAAAAAACCAACACTACCCCATCCCATCCCATCCCACCCCAGAAAAACCTAACCCACCCCCATACCCTTCCCCACCCCCAAAATTGTTATTAATCAAAACCCACCCTGACTCGAACACATTTCTCGCGCCATTCTCCTCTCTCTTCCCGAGATCATCTCCTTCATTGGCGGGCACCATCTCTATTGGTGAGATTTTCCTTTCTCTCCTTCGACTCACATCACCGACAACATCTCCTCTATGTAGTCCACATGAAAAATGATGCCCTAGTTCGAATTGAATGCCCTCTCGCCGCACCTGGAAAGAGGTCTTAGTTGTTCCTTGTTCTTAAGTTTATTTTGTTTATTTTTTGGTGATCATAGATGTTGTGGTAAAGGTCATGGTGATTTTGTTGTTGTTGTAATGATTGTAGAATTTAGGGTTTTGTTGTGATAGTGATTATTTGTGGTGGTCTTTGAATTTTTTTTGGGGGTGATTATCTTCATGGTGTTGGTGATGGTGGAGGTGGCCAATGCAGTGATGATGCTGATGTTTGTGTTGGGGTATATTGGTTTACAATCTAACCATGTTTTTTTGTCTTGTAGGTAATAAATTTACACCATTGCAGTTAAATGAAAACTTTAAAATTCATGTGAAATTGTTTAAACAATGGATGATGTTACTTTTTTTAATCTGTTTTTGTGTTATACCACACATTGTAGTTATAAATAATATCAATCATTGATATTAATGATGTCTTATATTTTTCATGTAGACTCATATGATTCCACACGTCAAAAATGTGCACGAGAACAACCCATATATCAACACCGCCGAACACTTCACAAACCATTGGGTAATATTCTCTTTTAAATTTAAGGGTGCTGTTATTATTTTTGATTTTATGCTGTTATTTTAAGGGTGCTGTTATTATTTTTTATTTTAAATTTAAGGGTACACAAGTAATATATGCTGTTGTAAAACTAATGTCTTTGTCTTTATTTTTGTTTTAGATTTTTGATAGTCGAAGATAATTGATTGACTGGGTGAAGCGTGTTGGGCGAAACATTGGCGAGATTGTCGTGATTGGTAGATCAGATGTCTCTAATCCTAAGAGAGCACCGCGTGTAATACTTATATGTGAGAGAGGAGGGAAGTACGATGACCGACCTCGGAAGGATGACAAAGGCAAAGTGAAAAGGCAAACCGGTACAAAAAATTGTGAATGCCCTTTCAAATTGAGTGCTGTTGAAGTCAAAGAAATGGAGATTGTCTGTGTTGTGCGGGCTACACAACCATTTGTTGATCAAAGATTTTGAGGGTCTTCTTTTGCTGGAAAACTACTTGAAGATGAAGTCGAGGTGTTGCAAGGAATGAGTAAAAGCGGTGTGCGCCCTCGTGATATCTTAATCCACTTGAAAACCAGTGACCTGACCAATGTGAGTACCATACGAACAATATACAATGCTCGGAAGAAGATGTGATTGTTGGAGACTTGTGGCCGTACTCAAATACAACAATTAATGAAGCTAGTCTACGAATATGGATATATTGAGCATCATTGAACCGATCCAGATGGTGATATTCTATTAGAAATTTTCTTCGCACATCCGAGCTCAATAAATATGGTCAAAGCATTCCCTGTTGTTTTCATGATGGACTGCACATATAAAACTAACAAGCATAGAATGCCCCTGCTGGAGATTGTTGGCCTCACATCGACAGAGAAGACCTTCGCTATAGCATTTGCATTTTTGCACTTGGAGAAGGAAAATTATATTTGGGCTTTGGAGACACTCTTTGATGTCACCAACTTGCCCAATATTTTCATAACTGACCATGAAGTTGCTTTAATGAATGCCATTTCCATCGTCTTTCCTACGAGTGCTATTCTTTTATGTCGTGTACATATAGCAAAAATTATTTTGAAGAATTGTCATGGGATGCATTCGAAGGTGCTTGTAGTGCTATGATGAATGCTCCAACTGAAGTCGAATACATGAAAAGGTTGCGCAAGTTGGAGAATGAGTTCCAACAATATCCAAAGGTTATTGGGTATCTCCATGCAAAATGGTTGAACAAACACAAGGAAAGATTTGTTTCCGCGTGGATCGACAAGAAAATGCACCTTGGAAACACAACCACCAATCGTGTTGAAGGCCATCATGTAAAATTGAAGAGACATCTGCATACTTCCATTCAGAATTTTGTGAGCTCCTGGCATGTCATTCACAACCTATTGGAGCTGCAAGATTGTGAGATTAGAGCTTCCTTTGAAGAAAGTTTGACAAAGATCCCACACAAGTAGAGAGGATCCCTCTATCGTGATCTTATTGGATTTGTGTCAATCTATGCCCTTGAGAAGATAGAGGAGAAGATTCAGGCGAGTGACTCAGTCGGTCCCTTTACAGATATATGTGATCACAAATTGCTAATCACATGTGGCTTACCGAGCGCCCACATGATTGCGGGTTACAAGTGTGGATGTGCTCCCATCTCTCTTGAAGTAATTCATCCGTTTTGGCGCAAGCTTGATTGCAAGACCTCCTATGTTGAGGACTACACCAATACTGTCAATATCGGTCCAAAAATCAAACTTCTTTTGAGTCGGTTCAAGGCGAGCAACATTGCACAACAAAAGAAGATAAAAAAGCCCTCAACAATTATGTGACCCCTCTGCCAATCTCTTGTTGGAGCCACAAGTGAAGATTCAAACTAGAGGTCGAAAGAGAAGCGGTAAGGCAAGGGAAAAGGCCATCACTGAGGAATCAACAAAGAGAGAGAAGAGTGGGTTTGAATATGTGATTCAATCCATTGAACAATCGAACCAACCAAATGTTAGTATTCCAAATCAGATTTCGCAAGCAAAATTATGAAGGAACCAAGAGAAGAGAAGATGAATACTCATAGGGCAAGGTTATTGAGAAAAAGAACAATGGATACTGACAGATACTTGAATGAATTTCCTCCTTTTCTATCACCATTCATTAGAAACATAGTGGACGTTCTCGGGATGGCCACTGTGGATATCGTGTGGTGTCCAATTTTTTTGATATGGGTGATGATGGCTGGAAAGACGTGAGACATGATCTTCTAGAGCACATTGAGCACCATCCTGAATTATATGAAAGAGTTTTCTATGGTCTTCATCGCATGGAGGAGTTGAAAAGCAGTTTGAAGTGTCAATCATCCTTTGCGGACAATAGCCATATTGGATGTCTATGCCTGACATGGGTTGTGTGATCGCTTCATGCTACAAGATTGTCGTGGTGCATATCTCTAAGCTCTAATGCCTCACATTCTTCCTATTGCGAGACCTTCCACCTCCACTGGAGTCACATAGAGTCCTCTGCATTGGATTCGTCAGCGGATGCCACTTTGTCAGGCTCCATTTGACTCCGGACTCTCCATTACCTCTTGCATCCAGAACATGGGAGCGCTTCCGATACGATGTTGCATCAACTTGGATAATGCCATATCTTGATAGAATGAAAATTTTCAAAGATTTAGTTGGCCATGACGTTGCCATCATCGATATTCATGATAGCCAAGAGTAGTAGTTCTCGTAAGACTTTATTTTTTTGTTAGTCTCACAAATCAGTCACAAAAGCTAAGAATAGTGGTGACATTTTGTACATGAAGTAAAAATAGCATCCAAGGACACATTTTGTAAATCCAATAGATATAGCATACATAGTCCTAATTTTGTTCATCTTGTAGAGATAGCATATGGTAAACATTTTATATATTTGTACGATGATACGAGGGTGAAGGCATTGGACAGTGTAGAACATGTTAATATAACACTGCTATATATTCAATGTGATAAGTGGTTCTAATGTTTGATATTACATGTGTACAAATAATTATTCTTTGTGTATTTGGAGTATCTTCTAGTTGTTGGTACAAGGAAAGATTGGAAATTTTTTTTCTGTTTGGTTTGACAGGACAAGTGTCGACCGCATCAGCTATTGTCAACATTACTAATGTCGAACCATGTACAGGGACTTGTATCTTTTTTCTGCTTGATTCGACAACACTAATATCGATGGAATGTCTAATTGTAGACATCAGTACTGTCGATGTATCTTTTGGACTTACTGTCTTGGTTCTGCGTGTATCGACACTATTAGTGGCGTCCGATTCAACACATGCTGATAGTACTAATGTCGATATATGTATTGGGTCTACTATCTTGGTTCTGCTTGATTCGCCACTACTAATGTCAACATATATCAGTACAATTGACATTACTATCGTCGATTTATACATTGGACCTACTGTCTTAAATTTGTATACGTCGACACTACTATTGTCGATATAAATTACTAAGAGAATATTACAACTGTCGATGTACATATTGGACCTATTGTATTGAATTTGTGTCCGTCGACACTATGGGCTGAAGCCGAATCCTACGTAGTAATTAAAAGCTCTACCTTGGCTCGCTTTGTTCGTACTCACATCCTTGCACGGTTCAGTACCCCCAAAAGGATCATAACCGATAATGGCGCCCAGTTCATCTCCCAGGAGTTCCAAGACCTGTGCAATAAACATCATATAGAACTTCATCATTCCACGCCATATTACCCCTAGGGAAATGGACAAGCAGAAGCTACCAATAAAACCTTGCTCAGGATCATAAAAAAGATGGTAGAAACCAACAAAGCTACTCACTAGCCTGATAAATTGGTAGATGCCCTTTGGGCATACCAAACCTCCATCAGAACACCCACTGGCCAAGCTCCCTATTCACTCATATTTGGGTTAGAAGTAGTAGTCCCTTACAAAAATCTCATTCCATCTTTAAGAGTAGTACTAGAAGAAGACCTCCAAATTGAAGAAAGGAGAGAAGCACTTCTACTACGCCTCGAACTATTAGATGAAAAAAAGATTAAGAATGGCAGACCACGCCCAGGCCTACCAAAGAAGGGTGGCAAGGGCATTTGAAAAGAAAGTAATAGAAAGAAAATTCAAAATCGGTCAAGCAAATCATGCCATCAAGGCAGCCTCACCCAAAAGGAAAGCTGCAGCCCATATGGGAAGGACCCAATGTGATCACCCATGCCTATTCCGGGAATGTCTACCGCTTGGTAGATGCCGAGGGAGTTGAGATTTCAGGTTTGTGGAATGCACTTTATTTGAAGAAATTCCATGCGTAGAAACTTTCAATACTTGAAAAATATTATTCTTCCTTCCTGCAATTTCCAGCGTTTAGCACTTGATGATAGAAATATAAGATTTCCAAAGATAAACTTGTATTTATTTAAACTCATATCCACCAATCATACCATTTCCTTCACACACGTATGACTTAAGGATCGGTTCAATCGATAGAAGAAAAATTGTCTACCCCGTAGACTGGGACAATTTTGAACCCCAAAGCATCCCTCCCTTATTTCCACCACTACTCGTATTAACCCAAGGTCATGATGAGGAGTTGCCTGGACCTAGCATATGTCCCAAAACTTGCTCTGGCACTATACAAACACTTCTAGAGGGGAAGCATGAAAAGAATCGGGGTGAAAAACAGAAGAGCCCCCCCCCTCAAATAAAAAAATTAGGCATTGAGAGGCCAACAAAAGAAAAATAACACCTAAATGAACGGGTTAAACTCTCTACTTTAGCAGGCTTTCATGCCTTTACACACAGTATATGCTAAACAATGGCTATACTAGTACAGATCCGAACAAGCAGATTGTACTTTTCATCCAAAAATAAAGAAGTGGTAAAAAGAAGAAAGCCAGAGAGACCTAGAAAGTAAGACATATGCTAGACTGGAACAATTCTAAATATTGCCCAAAAGGAAGGTATTACTCTTACCCCATTCCCCCCCATCACCTTTTATTTTTGCAAAAGGGTTTCTAAATTGAACTATATCTGCTGGGAAAGGTGAAATTTCAACCAAAAGTAGACCTTGTCTATGATTACAACTGCACACACTTACATGAGTTTATTTAAAGACTTGCCCGTCCAAAGGAAGCTTATTAACTTGATTCCTGGTGCATTCATGGATTTTTCAGCATGTTTAGAATAATATGATCAAACATTTGAAAACCATGAACGTAGAAAGCTGACACCCAAGGCTTATACCTTTCAAATGCAACCCTGGTTTGGACATGAGTGACCACAAGGGCCCCTCTATAGGGACTTGATGGTATCTTCTATTTAGTGGAATTGAAAACATTGCCCTCTCACGTAAAGAACAATTGAAAAGTTAAAATGCCCCCTTATGCCACTCACACGCATAAGCTTGCATTTTCCCTTTTCAATAGACTTAGGTATTCAATTTTCTTAAAATATTAGAACTAACTCCCTGTACCAAGACTAAGGTTGTCCCTATTACACTTGTTTCATGCCCTTCCGCACATGCTTAAGAAGAAATAACCCCACTCTCACACATACTTAAGATTCTTCTTCACTTACGCACTTGGAATCCATCCCTTGCATACTAAAGCATGGTTTTCCGTACTTTACTTTCTCGCATTAGTTTTTCATTTACCTTAAGATGGATTGTAGCCCTTGAAAATTCAAGCAAAAAAGGCTCGAAAGTCAGTGCAAGGGCGCAATCTGGACAGATTTAACACTTAGTCCATGAAAAGAATGTTTTTACAGATTTTGAAGGTCGAACAAACACTTAGGAGAACTTTCAGCAGCAGCAAACAGAGACAGCAGAGCCTAATATTGCCCCAAGTGAGGGACAGCTAAATTCGACTAGCTGCCCCTCATCAGACGGCTAGTTATGACTAGCCGCCCCTGCCCCTTCTTCGTTTCAGGTAAAATACCCTAGGCAAAGGGCGGCTAAACAAATCTAGTCGCCCCTTCCTGGGCGGCTAGTTCAGCCGCCCCCTGCCTGCTACCCAAAAACCTGCTGACAGTCCCATTCCTTTCAACTCTTCGACTCCTTTGATACCTATGAAAAACATTTTCTTCCAAAACCTGCATACACGCATTTCATACACATATTTATATCCAAAACTAGTACAACTATGACTTAAATAGCAACCGAAATCAAAATCATACACCAAACCACACATCCATTCATCCACCCATAAAGCCTTATGAAACCATTCCACATGTATGACCAAATTAAGACCAACGAAACTAAATTAAAAACACCCATGTTTGTTCATACACCAAAAGAGAAGGAAAATTATTCATAAAAGGGAAAATTCAGACCTAAATAAACCAAAAGGAAGTTTTAAAAGCAAATAAACTAGAGATAAGCGGATAGGAGTCCATCCAAAGCTTCCATCTAAATGTCTTGAGCTATGCATCACTGAAATATCACCTAAGTCAAAAAGAAAAGAAGAAAAGCATGAATTCCTTGCATATATACTATTCTTCTATCAAAAACCAAGACACCAAAAGCTATACCTCGGCGTATCGTCATCCCCGGGAGGCTGAATAGGAGGAACATCCTGACTTGGCTGGGAAGGGAGCGGCGGCTGATGAGAAGACTGGACCACTGGAGCATCAGGAGCGGTAGGAGTCTCTCAAACTGAAGATGCAGCCGTCGCATATATCCCACGACTCCTGGACGCCAAGGGACGAGAAGCGCGACTAAAGGTGGCCCCGGTAGCCAGAGAAGCCGAGACGGAATGCTCGGGCTCAAGAGGAAGAAGGTCGAGGTCCGCCTCAGTCATAACCCCTCCACCAGCCAACTTCCCTCGCATGGTGGCTTCCCAGAGGAGGACCTGCTGAATATCTCTTTCTTTACGTTCCAAACTCCCGCGAAGACGCGTCTCCACCACTCTCAACCTCTCCTCGAGCTCCCGTGATCTCGCCTTGGTAGCCCGGAGTCTGTCCTCGCTTGATCGGAGTGCCTCCTGATCTCTATCCCCGGCCGCCTGAAAGAAACGAAGCAAATCCCCCATCAAACCCCCGGGAATGCTAGCTGAAGCCTCCAACTCCGACACCCTCATCTGGAGGGAGTCTCTCTCGCGGCCCAAGGAGACGAAGTCCTCCTCTCTTGCTGCCACCATGGACCTCAGCCGGCCCAATTCCTCCTCAGCATGTATGGCCCTACCTCTTGCCTGGCCAAGCTCCATCCTTGTGGCCGTCAACTCACTCCGGGCCACATCCAACTCCCTCGTCAACTCGAGCTCCCGCTCGGAAATCATGGAAAGAGGAGGAGCGGTAGAAGACGAAGCACCGTCGGTTCTTGCTCTCGACAGAGCATCCACCTGAGCCTCAAGGACCCGGACCTGGTCCTGCAAGCGTCTCCTTTGCACCCGCAATGCTTCTATCTGCCTCACCCGCGCTTGGAGGTGCTCATTGGCGGTCTTGAGCCTCTTCTCTATCTCATTCAACTCAACCTGCAAAAGTGGCACCACTCAGAAATATTCAAACGAGAAGAGAATGAGAAAAAGAAAAAGGGTTTCCAACTTATGTAGGCGTTCGGGATCTCCTCCTCCATCATCCCAAGGATGTCCGCGTACTCCTGACGATACCAAGCCAAGTAGTCATCATTCGAAGTGACCTCGGGGCGACGCTCCACCAAGGTTCCCCTACCCATCCAACCGGCCATATATGACGCATAGTTCCTCAGGAGATTCGTGTCCCGAGGAATTCCAGCCACGGGAATCGAAGGACGCCGCGGTAGAGGATCTGGCACCCACTGGTGGTACCCAAGCTAACAGACGACCCGGCTGATCGCATGAAACACGACCTCATTGAAATAGATCAGCCAGACGTCCCGTGACAATTCCTCAGGGACATCCTCCTCCGCATAGGGCCTCCAAATCATCTACAAAGCATAAAAAGAAATAGGAAAAACGCTTAATCAAAAGGAAATCAAATACAAGCCAAGGAAACTCGAAGAAAATATATACCTCTTCCTCTGTCAAGACATGGAAGGCCTCTCAGAAATGAGCGAGGCGGTGCAAGCACAAAGATGCCCGGAGCACCCAACTCATAGCCCAAGGGAGAGCACGGCCGAATGGCGCGGGAATCGGATGGTCAACTGCAAAATGCTCGTACCCAAAGACCTGCGAATCGAGAGAGAAATCATCAAAATCGAGTGAGTTAAATCAACCAAGAAACACCCTCTACTCACGCATACTTGGAGAAAAGGAGCAAAGACACCCAGATTCTTGCCCCCAGCCCTCTTCACCTTCTTCGAGAGATCCGCAAAGAGGTGGGCGAGCATCGCGGCTCCCCAAGCAAAACGACCCATGCCCTCCAAGACCCGCATCAATAATAGGGAGTGAGATGAGACCTTATCGGAGGCCGTCGACAAAAGGACCCGGCCGAAGAAGTAAAGAAAGAACGACCTAAACTCCCTCCGTGCCCTCTGTGGGCACGCGGCCTCCTATCTCGCCTCAGTCATCGCCCGTCTCCTCTCGAAGCTAGCTGCAGCCTCGCCCTTCTAGCGCTCCGTGAGAGAACCGAGGCCATACTACCCCGATAACTGCCCCAACGGGATCTGGTTCAACGTTCGCTCCCGCTCCACGAACTCCCACTCCCCAATCAACTCCTTGAAGAGCGCCTTGTAATCAGCAAGGGTGGCCGCAATCACCGCCTCCCTTGAGACCGGATGGCCGGTAATCCGATGGACGTTCTCGAGTGTCCGCATCACCGCACTTGTGGGAAGAATGAAGGTGCAACTCTCCGGATCCCACCTCTCCACCAACGCCTCCACGTAAGGCTGGTAGACGTCGAATGGCTCGATCAGAAAGAAAGAACGAAAGCCCACCCCATCCACCAAACGCCTCTCCCCCTGACCCAAGGCAGAATACCACCTTTTCGTTCCATGCCACAAAGCCCGAATGCGGTTCGGTCACTACAAACAAAACGAAAGGAACGTGGGTTAATTTAAAAGCGGTCGAGAGGTAAGCATCCAAGTCTACGAATTCATTTAGAAACCATGCTTAGCAAGATAAAACTTTTATATACTAAAACAAAAGCACGAAAATAGAAGACTTCACACGTAGGCCCACCTTCAGTCATTCGCAAAACACCTTTCATACGATCACCCGTTCTACCCTCTTATTCCACCGTGGTCATCACGTGCATGCCTTCTCTATTTTACCGTCTAGCATGATTATACACTTTTTTTACGAACCCACC
Organism: Acorus calamus; assembly: GCA_030737845.1. Classification (NCBI taxonomy): domain Eukaryota; kingdom Viridiplantae; phylum Streptophyta; class Magnoliopsida; order Acorales; family Acoraceae; genus Acorus; species Acorus calamus. The sequence goes on from CM060872.1 coordinate 13,018,168, forward strand.
CAAGCATGTGAAGGAACTTAGACCCGTAAAATTGCATACACTTACTCTCTCTTACTCCACCATGATCAAATACATATGAATATATATATATTCCGAAAGAAATATATGCATACAAAACCTTCACATGCAAGCATGCTAGCCATACCACTCCTATCTTATTTTAAATGGAACAAACATGGATGTGCATAAAAAATTGTCCCTCTTTCTAAAAACAAACCCATATCAGCATGCTTACATATCCCACCGTGATCAAACCATACATCCAAGCCTGCTTACTAACATACACATGTACAAATATTACACATGAATCACCTATTTCGTACTACAAAGACATATATACACATATATGTAAATAAAAGGCTAAAACAAAAGGGTTAGAAAAATACCACGGCCCGTGCGGACCCAGGAGCGTCCGCCTCGGCCTCGTCGGGATCGTCCATCCCGTCATCATCCCCCTCTTTCTCATCCTCTCCCTCCCCCCCCCCCAACCACGGCCTCCTCAGCCTCTACATCAGCACCAACCCCCGTAGCTCCTATGCCCATACCCGCGGCCTCTTCGGCCTCAACCCCGATACCCCCGGCCTCTGCAGCCTTAGCCCCAATACCACCGGTCTCCTCCATGCCCACCACACCAGACACAAACTCCGCAAAAGCCCCCATAGCCCTTCTCTCCTCCTCCTCAGCCCTGGTGATAAGCATATTATTTTCACATTTAAACCCCTTAATTTAGTTTTCTATTCCTAATTTTATGTGTAATAATGACTAATATTTAAAATTTATATGTTATTACAGGTAATTGAGATAAATAATGATTGTCAATGCTAGATACTCTATAAAACATTGATATGAATAAGAATCAAGAGGGCTCTAGAAGATCCAAAATTATGCTGGAAAAAGATTTGGTGAAGAGAGAATCAAAAATCAAATTCCAATCAAATTTTCTTTAAATCAATGTTGAAACCGTTCCACTGTTTTGACCATAACTTTTGCCTCAAGTATCGTATTTTGGTCCACAATATGGCGGTCGAAAGATATTTTCAAGATCTACAAATGAATATTTCACAACAATTTTGCAATTCCACCATATTAGGAGTCAAAAATTCATCCGAAGATTCTATAGAAAATCAATGACGGGAATAAAAGCTTTTACCTACTAAATCTGTCAAAGATGCACATCAGGAAGGTTGATGGTCAATCTTGACCATTCAATTTATTACAAATCAACGGTTGAAATTCAAGGCTGAAAGCTATAAAAGGAACACATATGAAACCAAGAAAGAGGAAATAAAAACAAGGAGGCATCAAACAAGGAGTTAAAGGGACAACCAAAGGAGAAAGATTCAAGAGTTTTCCTTATGTTTTTCTTTTCATATGTTTGTATCAACTAATATCTGAATTTTTATATTTGTTTTTATGTTTTTATTTTCAGAATTTTTTTTTATATAGTATGGTTTTCTTTATTTTTCTTTTATTTCGTTTGATCATGTCTAGCTAAATCTTCAACTAGGGTTGAAGATGAAACCATGCAACACTAGTTTAGGATTTTATATTTAAATCTGAATTCTTCATATTGTTTGCTTTATTGAGTATCAATCTCTCCTTCAATTCTCTTTTGAAACCTTTTATGTGAATTTTTTATTACTTTATTAAAAAATCTCTTGTATTTGATTTGATAAAATATGCTTTTATTGAGTTCTTTGATATTTTATGCTCTTCTTAACAAGTTGAATATTGAGTGGTAGATTTTATAAAGGGAAGGGAGATAGATCATTATATTGAGTTTTCATAAATCAAGGTATTTTTAATCGTAGAATCATCTTCAAGGATCTCTTGTTTAGGGTTTGATAGGGTATGATTGATTAACTATTTTGATATCTTATTCTCTTCCTAATGTGTGAATGTTGAGATGATTGTTTTGATTTTAAATATGATTTTATGAAATAATATGATTTTAAATATTTATTTTCCGATTAATATTTGATTAACGTCAATATTGATTGAATTATATGATGGAGTTTCATATTTGAATATAATCCCAACATTGGTATTGCATGGTGGATTCTAAAATCCTAGTTATCTTTTTATATTCATATTAGCTTTAAAAAAAAACATAATAATAAAAAAACTTCATCACTCTTTCTTTCTAGTTCGATTAGTTAAATCAATTAATAATCTGATTTGAACAATTCTCTATGGGTTCGACCGGTATTTGCTAGATCTATACAACTGTAACGATCCGTGCATTTGCGGTAATTAATAATAACTTAAAATATTCAATCACTTGGCCTCTATGGCCTCCCTGTCCAACATCCCGGCAATGGCATCCAACGATGCCCTCACATCCTCACTGACTCCCCCAGCCCTTACCCCCTCAATTACACACTCGGCCGGTCCTCCGACCTCTGGAACCACCTCTTCGACCACCACCGGTCGATCCCCATGCTTCCTCTTGCGTGTATATCCTATCATACTACCCCCAACCTCTGGGGCAGCCCCCAAAGGCAAGTCCCCAACCTCACCCGCGCTGATGCCCACCGCGGCACCTCCACCACACCCATAACTTCCCTCACGGCCTCTACCTCCGGCCTATCACTCTCCAATGATGAAGAGCTCGGGCTACGCTCTCCACGAGCTACCCGTGGTCGTTTTCCCCTCAAAGCAATCGCCTTCGACCTTGTCATCTTCCTCGGATTCAAAAGAAAAAGAAGAACCCAAACCTAGGGTTTCGAAATCAAGAGAGAAGGACGGATCTAGGTCGAAATGGAGGAAGAAAAGGCAAATGAATCATGGTTTCTCAGTTTAAAACGGAGAAGGAGTAATGGAGGGAGAGAAACTGTTTTGAAATGTATGGAGAGAGAGAGGGTCTTTTCGGTTATAAGGGACTTGTCGGTACTGGATTTTGACACCGGTGGTGGTGAATGGGTTGTATCGTGAATCCGGGTTCCTTCAAGTTTGGTTCCGTTACGTGCACGGCGCTCTAAATCGCCACTTGATGGATTGTCCAAGGTCGCCCGACCGCTTCCAAGGACGTTGGTGTGATCGCCACTTGCTTTTCCTCAAAAGCAAGAAAAGAGGGTACTTCTTTGAGATTCGCCTGTGCCGGGGGATGCGGGTTCACCTCTCAAGGATCACGGCCGGCCGTGCCTTGAGGTGTTCAAGCTCAGATTGATCCTGTAAACCCAAAGAGAGAGAGAAAGATACATTTTTTTTGGACAGGGTTGACAAATAGGCTAAAGCAAAGGGTGTTATTTCTGGTCAACAGGTTGGAAGTGAACCATAGGGCTTGATGAATCGGGAAGGGTTTGCTGGTCTCGATGAACTAAGGGGGGGTTGTCGGGATCGACGAACCCGGGGTGGATTGCCGAGATTGATGAGCCATGGTTGGATTGCCGGGATTGACAAAGCAGGGTTGGATTGTCGGACTCGACGAACTGAGATGGATTGTCAAGTTCGACGAACTGGGGACGGATTGTCGGGATCGACGAACCAGATATGGATTGTCAAGTTCGACGAACCAAGGACGGATTGTCAGGATCGATGAACCAGGGTTGGATTGTCGGACTCGACGAACCAGAGGGGGTTGTCAGGATTGACGAACCAGGGTTGGATTGTCGGACTCAACAAACCAGGGGGGTTGTCAGGATCAACAAACCAGGGGGGTTGTCGAGGGTTAACTCAAAGAAAATCCAACAAAATTAGTGGGAGATCTTATATTAACAAGAAACTGAGACAAAATAAAATAAAATGAAATAAAATAAAAATAAAAACAGCATAAAAAGAGAAAAAAAATAGCATATAAAATAACAAGCATATAAAGCAGTAAATGAAGCAAACAAAGTAAACAAAAGGGGTTAGTAGTCCTTGGGAGATACCCAAACTTGCACAGGGGAGTGTTCAAATGGTCCCTAGACCAACCGACCGACGATCCAAGTTAGGGTCGTCCGTCAGCTGCGTATAGTTTCCAAAAGAACTGATAATAGTTCTTAAAAAAAACGGAAAGAAAAAAAAATGGAAGTGAGGGTAGGGAGGTATGAGCTCTCTCTTTCTCTTTGGCAAGGGAGGGTGGAGGATAGCTGATGGTGATGAAGAAGGGTGGTTAACTTTGGGTGGTAGTAAATGGGTTCGGATGGGTGGCTTTTGGTGGGAAAGAGAAGCACTTGGGTGGTGAATAATGGAAGGTTAATGGTTGTTTAGAGTGGCTGCTGGTGCAGGAGGTGGTAGAGCTCATAAATGGAGGGTGGAGGGTGGTGAGGGGCTGTTGGTGATGAAGAAGGGTGGATGAGTTCGAATGGGTGGTTTTGGGAGAGAGAGAGGAGGGCTTAGGTGTTGAAAGAGGGTGGTGGATGGCTGTTGAAGTGGCTGCTGGTATAAGGGGATGGTGGTGCTCGAAAATGGAGGGTGGAGGGTGGTGAGGAGCTGCTGGTCTCGGATGGGAAGGTTTGGAGGGCTTTTGGTGAGTGAAATATGTGTCTCTACCCTCCATCAAGCCTCCCATTGCCTCCTTTTATAGCCCAAACGAGCCACCACCATCTTGACACATGTTTGGGGTGGGGGGGGGGGGGGGTAATGAGTGCCCCACGACGCTCCCACGTCGCTCGGAGTGGCTGACGTCGGTGGAGAGGTCGTAAAATGCAACCCATGCCATCCTTTTCCGAGCTGAAATCATCCCAGTATTTTTGACGATCCATCATCCCATCGTCTAGGTCGACAATCCCTCAAAGATCGTCAAAGTCGACAATCCCTCCAAGATCGTCGAAGTCGACAATCCCTCAAGAGATTGTCCTAGTCGACAATCTCTCCAAGGTCGTCGAAGTCGACAATCCCTCAAGAGATTGTCTTGGTCGACAATCCCTCCAAGGTCGTCAAAGTCGACAATCCCTCAAGAGATTGTCTTGGTCGACAATCCCTCCAAGGTCATCGAAGTCGACAATCCCTCAAGGGATTGTCCTGGTCGACAATCTTTCCAAGGTCGTCGAAGTCGACAATCTCTCAAGAGATTGTCTTGGTCAGCGGACAGACTTTCAGATGTCTTGTGCAATGGCCCAAGGCTTGATCGTTCCGGGCGATGGTACTACTCTCATAGGCTTCTCTTTCAGAACTTTTGTGCTTATGCCTTCTTTTCTTTTCTTTCTTCACTCAGGTGATTGTTCTGGCTTGGAGAATATCATCGGGTTTCAGACCTGAAAACTAAGATATCACAAATGATAAGCGTTTCAGAGTTCTGACCGATCAAAATAGGGTATCTACAATTGCCCCTCCTCGGGTGGTGTTTCAAGTGAAACTTGAAGCACCATTCGAGGATAAGATGAGAGACCTCATTTTGATCGGTTTAACCATCAGGCATTGTTTTCTGGTAAATACTGGTTAGGAGAAAGAAATATTTGATCTATATGTTAATGAGTGATCCAACCCTCGGTTGGGGTTCCTAGCCTTCGTGTGCTGCAGCCCGGCGTTGGATTCCCTGTGCTTACCGTGCGTTGCAACTCAACAATCAGAGGAATATCATTATGGAAAATAAAATAAAAAGGGAACATTTTTGAATAATCAAGAAGGATCATTTTATTGATAACTCACAGGAAACTAGACTATGGGAAATCAATCATGGCTCGCATGTACTGAGAGACAAAATGCCCGGGTTTAAGTGTCTTAGCCTAATGAAAATCTTGAAAACATACCAAAACGCTACTGATATATGCAATAAAATACTTATAGATGCCCAAAATCTAAAAATGTGTCCAAAATCTGCTATGAGATATATGCAATAAAATGCCCAAAAGTGCTCAAAACACAAAGAGAGTGCAGCAAACCAAGACATCAATTGACATAGTTGATATAACACCTAGAAACGGCCAAAGTATATTCAAAACCTGTTTTGAGATATATGCAATAAAAGGCCCAGAGATACCCAAAAAAAACACAAGAAAAACACAGAAAATTAGGATACCAATTGATATAGGTAATATAACATCCGAAAATATCTAAAATATGAAAAATGTGTTTAAAATCTGCCTTGAGATATGTACAACAAAATGTTCAAAGGTGCTTATAAAGCATAACTATACAAATCCAAACCGTGTATACGTTTCTTTAAATAGATACATGCATACATAATATATATATATATATATATATATATATATATATATATATATATATATATATATATATAGTTACGATTAGGTGTAGTTTACGGTCGGTGCGGTGCGCGGTCACGGGCCGTCGATCACGGGTCCATCGCATCGGACGGTCGGGTGCGATTCACGTCGACCGTTGGATGCGATGGACCCGCGATCGGACGGCCCACGTCGCGCACCGCACCGACCGCATACCGCACCTAATCGGTTCACTATATATATATATAAGGGATTGGTCATACCTGGTGGGTTTTCACTCATTGAATGGACTCAGATAAATCATGACTAACCACTTAATAACTCATCCAATCCAACGTCGGGACACCATCGAGCCTATGCATTGATTTATCTCCTCCGAATTTATTTTATTTAACAGAAACTCTTCATCCTCCTCTTATATTCGAAACCAGATTGAGATGCCACCGAAGATCAAGCGCTCGGAGTGAAAACGGCGGAAGATTTCCACGGATGGTTCGATGGGCGACATGGGGAAACAGGTGATGATCCGAAAGCAACCATTGATGCCTTGAAGGTGATGAGTGTAACGGCGAGGATCATGGAGGAAAGTCCCATGAGGCCGGAGGCCATGGGCGGCAGTGGATATGACCGGAGTGGTGTTGGAGAAGAAGGAATGAAGGGTGCACGAAAGATGTTTGGTGAAATGCTCGAGAGGGACCCCGGGACTACCATGATGGCGATAGTGGAAACAAGGTCGATGACGGTGATGGGGGAGGTAGTAGGAGGTGACACAGTGGTAGCGGAGGGCAGCGAAATATCGGGGGCAGCGGGTGCATGCGTGGGCGTGACGGATGCAGACGCGGAGGAAAGGGAAATAAGGGCAGCGATTATTACTAAAACAGGGGTGGGCACAGAAGCTGGGAGTGGTGCGGGCGTACACCCGGTGGGGGTCTCAGGGGTTGTCGATGATGCGGCAGCGAGAGGACCATCAGGGATGGAGGCGAGGGCAGTGAGTGTGGGGATTCATGTGGTGAGGATGAATGCGGAGACTTGCGAGTCTGAGGAGGAATATCCTGGGATGAGTCAAATACAGCGGGCTCTAGTGACAACATAGGTACCAAAAGGTCTGCAAATGAAAGCACAAAACAGATGAGGTCGGGGGAGGCGACGTAGGCATTGATGCGATTGTGGGCGTCGCCATGAGTGTGGGTGACTGTGGGGAAGACGTTGCGGAGGGTGGTTCAGACTTAGACAAGTTCGAGGGTGCGAACACAGAGGCTGATGAGCCTAATGAAGCTGGAGGTACTGATGAGCGGGTTGCCGAGCTTGATTTGGATGTGGTGGGTGATGGCGAGGGCGACGATGAGGAGGAAGTGGCGGGCGTCTATCGTCGTGCCTTGGTAAGCATGATCCTCCCCCCCGTTTTTTTTTTACTTTTCCTGAAAGAAGAAGTTGGGTGTTCGGTGGGGAATTATCATTTATGACATTTACCTTTGTCTTGTAGCGGCCCTTGAGATCGTGCTCCTTATGGCATGGCATGAGAGACTGGTATGAGGACTTGGCGCCTACTGAGAAAGGGCTTGTAGACGGGGCCAAGTTTCAAGCCTTCTTCCGGATTGAGCCTTTTAGTGTGGACCGAGGATATATAGAGGCTTTAAGTGAGAGATGGGATCCAAGGAGCTGCACCTTCATCCTCCCGACTAGCGCTGTGATGCCTACTTTAGAAGATGTCTTCCGGATCACCGGCCTTCCAGTTACAGGTCGCCCAGTGACGGGAACGACGCTTGGAAATTACCGTCACAAATTCCAGGAGTTAATCGGTGTTTGGGACTTTATTGACGGCGGGAAAACTGTCACTCGCATTCCTCTAGGGCGTCTTGCTGCTCAATATGGCCTGGGGAGATTCCTCTCACGTCGGCCAAAAGAGACAGAGGCGCGATTTGTGACCCGAGACCTCATGATGAAACAAAGGAAGACTGTAGCTGATCCCGCGCAAGCCCAGAGAGAACTGAGGGCCTTCTATTTATTTTTCTTTGGGCGCGTGCTCTTCTCTAACTCTTCGGACCGAGTCTCTCTCCACTTTTTAACCCTTATGGAGGATTTGGTGCAAATGGGAGACTATGCTTGGGGGGCAACGATGCTGGCTCATCTATTTGCTGAGTTGTCAAGAAAGAAGCAACGGGTGAAGGACAAGAGTCTTGGTGGGTTCATTGCATTTCTCCAGGTATAACTTGCTTGATGTTTTCTTGTCATTTGTGTCTTGCATTTGCCTACCTTTGGGTTTGTGCTTGGTTTTCTCATCCTCCTCTTTTGGTTAACAGCTCTTTGGGTACGAGCATATTGCTATTGCTCGTCCGCGACCCATGGATCTTCACGACCCATCCTTCCCTCGTGCCATGCGGTGGGTTGCACCAGAAGCCAACTATGGTAGAACTCTAGCTCTTCTCCGTGAGGACTTCCTCTTATTGACTGAGGAGAAGGTACATTCTTTGCTTCATCAAACTTCCCTTGAGAGGTGTATATATATTTTTTTCTTAATGCCCCATGTGCTTGTCACTATTTCAGATGACATGGAGGCCATATGTGGAGGAGATTTCTGATGAGCTGGCCTACGATACATGGCTTATTTTCTTTAATGAAGTTCTTTACCATGGTGCCAGCCACGTAGCACGCCAGCTAGGCTTCCACCAATGGATCCCCGGTCCACTTCCAGCTTCTCCTTGCCTGACTCTGCGAGGGATTCCGAAAGCCTTTGTCCCAAAGGATGACTTTTCTGAACACTTGAAGTTATGGGAAGAGAAAGGCCACTCAGTTAGACCACCAGCAGACCTTGATAGTAGTGATAACTACATTGAATGGTATCGCCGAGAGTATGCAAAGGATCTTGGGATACTCGAAGAACCAATGCCTGACATAGAGGTAGGCATGCTTGTTTCCTTCAAAACTTGCTCTTTTCACAATATTCTCCTAAAGAGTAATTTTTCAAAACTTCTTTACTCAGGGTGGGCGATCTGCCGTTGCTCGGAAACTTAAGACTGTGAGCGAGGAGCTTGCAGTTCAAGCCTCATTGGTGAGTGAACTCCGGGTGGAGAAGCAGCAACTCCTGCAAAGAATAGAAGATCTTGAGGCACATCTTGAGGAGGTGGAGCGAGCCCAAGTTGCCGGTTCGCCATTGTCTATTGCCCCTCCATCATTATCTTCGGGTCAAGAGCCCGTGCTGTTGGGTCAACTGCGAGAGGCCCAAAATGAGTTGATGAACGTTAGGATGCAACTTATAGAGGCTAGGGACCAACAGGAGAGCGAGGCTGCGCAGTTTCAGAGAAAGATCCTTCAGGCTGGAAATCACATCCTCGCCTTGACCCGTGAGAGGGACAACTTGCAGTCCAGAGTAGCAGACTTCGAGGCATCCTCAAGTGGGTTCGACCCAGGTTTGCAGCGGGAGTTCATTCGCACCCTTCAGTCTTCTTTGGAGAGTGAGAGAAATGGTAGACAAAGAGCGGAGGAGGATCGGCAGAGGACAGAGGAGAATCTCATACACTTTCAACAGAGAGCGGGGGAAGATAGACAAAAGGCAGAGGAGAATAAGCGCAAGATGGAAGATGATCTCCGGCTTTCCCAACAGCGGGTTGAGAGGAGGAACAAAGAATTGAGCTTATATCGGTCCATCGTGGCCACCATGAGGATGAAGATAAGCTCTGCAGGGGTATTTACAGAGGACGACCTTAAATTTCTGGAGATGCCAGGCTGTCAGGTTCGGTGTCCTTGCGAAGCGGTGCATCCCGTTCCTATTCGATGGGCCCCACTCGTCTTCCTCCAAGGATCGAAGGATCGGCCACTTCGCAACCTTCTCTAGCGAGGCGAGATTTTCAAGGAGACAAGACCACCCCAGGACAACCCTCTCATCTTTCTCCTTCAATTCAGGGTGGTGCTCCCAACAATAGGTTTGATTCTCCCTCCTACTTTGGATCTTTTTGGGCTATGATTCATACCTCATCTTGGATTCACTCCTCCCAATGGGTGAATGGTTTTGATTGATAGCTTGGAGACAGGAAATGGACTAGTTTAGGTGTTTGAAATGCTGAGTAGCAGGGGTCATGTGCTCTCTTTCTCTCCTCTTTTCTCCCCCCCCCTTTTTTTTGAATGTATGTATGGGATGTGGACATACAGGTGGGTTTAGTTGGCAGGGTGATCAGGGAATGCTGTAGATAAGCAGAATTGTTGCTGAAGGATGGCTCGACGATCCTCCAATGGGGTTGTCTTTGTCGACGTTCACTCCAGGGTTGTCTTCGTGGGCGTTTAGAAGCAAGGTTTGTCCAAGTCAACGTCCACACCAAGGTTGTCTTTGTCGACGTCCCTCATTGAGTTGTCTTAGTTGACGTTCACCGCCAGAATTTGTCTAAGTCGACGTACCCACAAGGGTTGTCTTAGTCGACATTCCCTCCAGGGTTCGTCCAAAAGCAGTGTGTCCAGCCCCTTTTTTTTTTCACTTGTGCTCTCGTTCCTTTCTTCAGCACCCTTTTAAAATTACAAGATGGCGTTCATTTTGATTATCGATGATCTATACGGAAACCGTTCGAATCAACATCCATCTAGGGGACCATCCAAGTTCTGTCTACCTGTTCAACGACCATGCATTCATCCGCTCCCTTCTCGCTTCTCCTAGGTCCTGCAAAACAACTTAAGAGACTAGACCAAATGATCATATCTGTTCCGTTTGGGCCCCTGCTCACATTTTTTTTCTTGTTAGTTTGTCAAGGGCCCAAATAATGACACAAGATCGGAGTATGGGTTATGGGGAAACAAACCTGATGCTGTGTGGTGCTATCTTGACTTTGATGCCAACAAGAGGGATCATTCACATGCTTACCAATTATGAAAAGGACGCATAGTGGTCAACTGTTTTCCATATCAAGGATACCTTGCGTGGTTTTGTCGATGGGGACAGTTCCCAAGTCTGGAAGTTCTTGTATGCTTGATCATGTTACCAAAATGTACTGAGAAAACCATAAATGTGCTAGGATAATATTCAAAGACCGACTTTTAGATAAACAAAGTTTTAAGTAGACTCACGTGCAGTGTGTGGTAGCAGTTTAAGAAATGGTTCACTTCTAGATTGGAAATTTCACTTATCCCAAAAGAACTGGTTTAATTCATATCCTGTCACAAAAGGGGGAAATGAATGAATGGGGGTGAGAGTAATGTCCTCCTTGAACCAACTAAAAATTGCCCCAGTCCTAGCACATGTCCTAAGTCACTCGGTCCCTCCGGCTTTTTTCTTTACTGCTTTTTGTTTTTTTTTTTGGGTGGAGGACGCAGGCCCGCATTGGATACCCACTTTATCCCCTCTTTTTTTTTTAATGGCCAACTTGCCCTATTTTGGAGGGTGTTTATGTTTTTACCCTCTCCTTAGAAGCATCGACAGTGCCAGAGCCAGTTCTTTTGGGACATGCGTCAAGACTAAGGCATTTTCATGGGTCGTGGGCAACATGAGTTAAAATACAAGCAAAAGAATGACAATTACAAATTGCCCCAGTCTAATGGTGTGGGTGATCTTTCTATCCATTAGTGGACCAGGTCTTAAACTGTATAAGTGTGATGACAGTGACAGGAATAGTGAGTGTGGGTCTAGATAAAACACATGCTATCTTCAAGACTATCAAATCATATCATCAGGCATAAATACTGGGATTCACAGTAGATAATGGTAAAATTTCTCAAACATCAAGTACTAAGCATAAAATTTTTTCAAATAAAGTGCATTCCATGTACCTGAGACCTCGTCCCCTTCGGCATTCACCAGGCGATAAGCATTCCCGGAATAGGCATGAGTGATTACATAGGGACCTTCCCAAATTGGTTGCAGTTTACCTCTTGGGTGTGGTTGTCGAGAAGGCATAAGCTGCTTTAGCACCATTTCCCCAACTTGGAATTTTCTTTCAATTACCTTTTTTTTGGAAGGCTCTGGACATTCTTCTTTGCTAAATTTGGGCGTGCTCGGCTGCTCGCAACCTTTTCTCATCCAATAGTTCAAGTTGTAGAAGAAGTGCTTCCCTTCTATCCTCGGGTTGCAAATCCTTGTCCAGTTCCACTCTCAAAGACGGGATAAGAACTTCATAGGGAACCACCGCCTCCATCCCAAAAGTAAGGGCGTAAGGAGCCTGTGGGGGTCCTGATGGAGGTGCGATAAGCCCAAAGTGCATCAATCAACTTGTCCGGCCAATCGGTCGCCTTATGCGTCTCCACGGTCTTCTTGATGATCTTCAGGAGAGTCTTGTTCGTAGCCTCCGCTTGTCCATTCCCTTGGGGATAATACGGGGTGGAGTGATGCAGCTCAATGTGGTGCTTGTTGCATAGGTCTTGAAATTCCTGAGAAATGAACTGAGGACCATTGTCAGTAATGATTACCTTTAGAGAGCCGAATCGTGCGAGGATATGAGTACGAACAAAGCGAACAAGAGTAGAACTCTCGATAGTTCGCAATAGTGCCCAATCAATGCGATCTTGTTCATGGAGATCATAAACAAAATCTCGAAACGTGTAGCTACCACGAATGTCGTGACCATGCATCCGGTGATATGGGCAGTAGCGTGAACTGTCAACACCAGGGGGTGAGGGTCTTTCGGGGGGCAAGGTGATGCTATTGGATTCCATCAGTGCCATAAAAATGTCAGGCAAGGATTCTGGCAGTGGAGGGTAAGTATCACGTTTACCCATCTTTCGAGCTTGGTAAGATGTTGGTGGAGGAACGGCAGTGTATTGTCTTTCAGGGATTGGTCGGGGGGTTGTTTGATTGGGTTGCGACGCTCGAGCGGGTTGAGCTTGGGGAGAGGAGTGATGATACTGGAATGGCTGGCGGAGAGGTGGGTGGTGGGTTGGAAATGAGGATATTGGCGTGGGGCGTGTCGGATGGTACACCGGCGTCTGTTGAGGAGCAATCCCTTGATAATGGGTTACCGGTCGAGGCGGTGTATACCTAGATGGTCCAGGTGCATACGGCCTTGTTACCGGTCCTCGACCAGGGGCCGATGATCCATTCGGGTAGAACGCCGAGATTTGTGGGGTGACCCCTTCTACCGTAGGGGATGGAACATGGTTTTTCTTGAAAGGAGGGCGCGGGTTGCCAGTTGGTAAAGCAGTGGTAGTGTTGGCGCAACGCTGAATGCGGTTGTGGCGATCAATCAGCATTTCATAAGTAGAGCAATCACCATAGGCGAGATTCATTCGCAATTCTGGAGTGAGATTTTGCAGCATCATGTCTATCTCCTGGCTTTCTGTCAATTGCAATCCTGTTCTGTGCACCAACATGCGCCAACGTGCCACAAAAGATTCAAACTCTTCTCGCGGCCTCATCTTCTCTGCTGTAAGGTCTGATAGGGATGGAATGCGCATTCTCTGATACCCATAACGCCGGAGAAACCTCTCGCTCACAGCAGACAAATCATGGAGGCATTCAGCCGGGAGGGTCGCATACCATTGAACCGCCTCTCCTTCAAGAGATTTCTGGAAAAGGAATACCAGAAGCGACTCGTCTCCCAGGAATGGACGTGAGTCCATATAAAAAGCAGTCAAGTGAGCATCTGGATCTCCTCGTCCATTATATTTGCGGTACTTGGGGATCTTAAGGTCGGGTGGGAGAGCAATGGGGGGAATTTGGCGCAAATTGGACTGGTGGGGGGTTTGGAGCAAGGTTGGGTTGAGTTCTGACATTATCCTTCGAACAGTGTCATCTAAGGTTTCAATGGGTTGGGGGTGGGGTTGGACTCTAGGCTGTGGTGGAGGAGGAGGGGGTTGAAGAGTAGTGGGATTTGGATTCCGGGAGGCTGAGTGTGATTGGTTGAGGTTGTCAAGGGCATTCATCATTTCATCAATCGAGTGATATCCCATGGCCTCCATTCTTTCCTCGAGTCTCCTCCAGGCTGATTTTTCTAAGGTCTCAGTGGTTTCCTGGTTACGGGTGGCTTGCCCATAGGGCATACCGGTATCGGGAAACACTTGGTTCTCATAAAAGTCATATCCCATGTCTACTCTTGAACCTTCGGGTCTACTGAAGGGATCCATGTGTGTGCTTTGGGGTGAGCAATAAGTGATACAGAAACGGCAAGCACACAATTCAACAGCTTAACAGACCAAGAAAGCAATTCCACAATCTAACAAGGCATGCAACTACAAAACTCAGATAATAATGGGATGTAAATGGCTCCTGGATGAACAAGGGATAGACGTCGAAGATTCTGCTAGGATTTTAAAATACCAAAAGAAGAATTTTTTTGTTTTTTTGTTTTTTTTGTTTTTTTTTTAGAAGGAAATCTTGGGGAAACAACTAGTGAAGGAAAGAAAATTTTAGTACTAAATATTTTGGTTTCAAGGCAAGGAAAGAGAATTCTTTTTTTTTTTTTTTTTTGAATCAAAGGAAAAGGAAAGGAATTGCGAGGAAATTAGAAAATACAAACCACTGAAGAAAATAATTTGGTTGAAAAACAAGTGAAGGAAGGAGAAACTTAGTACTAGGGATTTTGACTTCAAGCAGACGAGAGAGTTTTTTTTTTTTTTTTTTTTTTTTTTGGAAAAGTGAGGAACAAAGGTTTTTTTTTTATTTAGAAATAGTGCAATAAAAAGGAGATTTGTTTCACAAAAATAGGAGAACAAGAAGACAATAAAAACCTTTTTTTTATATTTTATATATATATATATATTTTAGAAAACAAATGACACCGGAAAGCCAAAAATTTTGACGATAAATGAATAACTGGAATCAAATGAAAGTCAGAAAGAGAAGGAAAACCGGGGAGTAGAGATAGAAACTTCGACGACCTCCTAGGAAATTCGTCCAAGAGTCAACACAGTACCAATATTTAGCAGCATGCAAGAACAACAACCATCATGCATTCATTAAACAGAAAAGATTCAATCCTATCAACGTCCACGTGGGGTGTTCGTCCAATGAAAGTTACAAGAATTCTTTTCAAAACAATACTACTCTCTGCTTAGGGGTTTAGAGGACCAACCTGATTGAGCTTTTCACGAAGGGAGTCCCACCGTGATCGCCAGACTGTCGGTACTGGATTTTGACACAGGTGGTGGCGAATGGGTTATATCGTGAATCCGGGTTCGTTCAAGTTTTGTTTCGTTACGCGCACGGCGCTCTGAATCGCCACTTGATGGATCGTCCAAGGTCGCCCGACCCGCTTCCAAGGACGTTGGTGTGATCGCCACTTGCTTTTCTTCAAAAGCAAGAAAAGAGGGTACTTCTTTGAGACTCGCCTGTGCCGGGGGATGCGGGTTCTCCTCTCAAGGATCACGGCCGGCCGCGCTTTGAGGTGTTCAAGCTCATATTGATCCTGTAAACCCAAAAAGAGAGAGAGAAAGATACATTTTTTTTGGACAGGGTTGACAAATAGGCTAAAGCAAAGGGTGTTATTTTTGGTCAACAGGTTGGAAGTGAACCATAGGGCTTGATGAACCGGGAAGGGTTTGCTGGTCTCGACGAACTAAGGGGGGGTTGTCGGGATCGACGAACCCGGGGTGGATTGCCGAGATTGATGAACCAGGGTTGGACTGCCGGGATTGACAAAGTTGGGTTGGATTGTCGGACTCGACGAACTGAGATGGATTTTCAAGTTCGACGAACCGGGGACGGATTGTCGGGATCGACGAACCAGATATGGATTGTCAAGTTCGACGAACCAGGGACGGATTGTCGGGATCGATGAACCAGGGTTGGATTGTCGGACTCGACGAACAAGGGGGGGGTTGTTAGGATCTACGAACCAGGATTGGATTGTTGGACTGGACAAACCAGGGGGGTTGTCAGGATCGACAAACCAGGGGGGTTTGTCGGGATCGACTAACCAGGGGGGTTGTCGAGGGTTAACTCAAAGAAAATCCAACAAAATTAGTGGGAGATCTTATATTAACAAGAAACTGAGACAAAATAAAATAAAATGAATTAAAATAAAAATAAAAAATAAAAACAGCATAAAAAGAGAAAAAAAATAGCATATAAAATAACAAGCATATAAAGCAGTAAATGAAGCAAACAAAGTAAACAAAAGGGGTTAGTAGTCCTTGGGAGATACCCAAACTTGTACAAGGGAGTGTTCAAATGGTCCCTAGACCAACCAACCGACGATCCAAGTTAGGGTCATCCATCAGCTGCGTATAGTTTCCAAAAGAACTGATAATAGTCCAAAATGTGCTCCAACACTTTCAACTTTGATTAAACTTATATTCATTCAATTAATAAGCTTATTACAACTTGCTTAAAGGTTTTTTATGAAAAGATGATATATTATACAAGTTCTTAAAAAAAAAGGAAAGAAAAAAAAATGGAAGTGAGGGTAGGGAGGTATGAGCTCTCTCTTTCTCTTTGGCAAGGGAGGGTGGAGGATAGCTGATGGTGATGAAGAAGGGTGGTTAACTTTGGGTGGTGGTGAATGGGTTCGGATGGGTGGCTTTTGGTGGGAAAGAGAAGCACTTGGGTGGTGAATAATGGAAGGTTAATGGTTGTTTAGAGTGGCTGCTGGTGCAGGAGGTGGTAAGCTCATAAATGGAGGGTGGAGGGTGGTGAGGGGCTGTTGGTGATGAAGAAGGGTGGATGAGTTCGGATGGGTGGTTTTAGGAGAGAGAGAGGAGGGCTTAGGTGGTGAAAGAGGGTAGTGGATGGCTGTTGAAGTGGCTGCTGGTCTGAGGGGATGGTGGTGCTCGAAAATGGAGGGTGGAGGGTGGTGAGGAGCTGCTGGTCTCGGATGGGAAGGTTTGGAGGGCTTTTGGTGAGTGAAATACGTGTCTCTACCCTCCATCAAGCCTCCCATTGCCTCCTTTTATAGCCCAAACGAGCCACCACCATCTTGACACATGTTTGGGGGGGGGGGGGTAATGAGTGCCCCACGACGCTCCCACGTCGTTCGGAGTGGCTGACGTCGGCGGAGAGGTCGCAAAATGCAGCCCATGCCATCCTTTTCCGAGCTGAAATCATCCCAGTATTTTCGACGATCCATCATCCCATCGTCTAGGTCGACAATCCCTCAAAGATCGTCAAAGTCGACAATCCCTCCAAGATCGTCGAAGTCGACAATCCCTCAAGGGATTGTCCTGTTCGACAATCTGTCCAAGGTCGTCGAAGTCGACAATCCCTCAAGAGATTGTCTTGGTCGACAATCCCCCCAAGGTCGTCGAAATCGACAATCCCTCAAGAGATTGTCTTGGTCGACAATCCCTCCAAGGTCGTCGAAGTCGACAATCCCTCTAGGGATTGTCCTGGTCTACAATCTTTCCAAGGTCGTCGAAGTCGACAATCCCTCAAGAGATTGTCTTGGTCAGCGGACAGACTTTCAGATGTCTTGTGCAATGGCCCAAGGCTTGATCGTTCCGGGCGATGGTACTGCTCTCATAGGCTTCTCTTTCAGAACTTGTGTGCTGATGCCTTCTTTTCTTTTCTTTCTTCACTCAGGTGATTGTTCTGGCTTGGAGAATATCATCGGGTTTCAGACCTGAAAACTAAGATATCACAAATGATAAGCGTTTCAGAGTTCTTACCGATCAAAATGGGGTATCTATAGGACTCAGTTATGGGGCAGCTACCCGTGAGTAGCCGCCCCCTCTCGGGCGGCTAGTTTCAACTAGCCGCCCCTCCCAATTTTCCAATTTCCACTTAAGAACCCTTGTCCAACTTCTTTCCAAACTCTCAATTCAAGTTTTCTAAAAACAAACAGCCATGTATTGACTTATTTTCAAGCACTACTTGATAAAACACGGCTTCCCCGAAGTTTCGCCACAATTTCAGTACCATTCAGTTCGAATTTCTTCACTTCTGGTTCTTTTCTAGAGTTCTTATCCTTCGGATGATCCAATTCACTAACTGAACTCTTTACTTGCTTTCTGTCGGCGATATCCCCTCCTTGCTGAGTTTTCCCAAGCATAGGAACGGTAGGCATGAGGAAACTGACGTTGGACTGCTCCGTGCATGATAGCTAAGAACCCCGACCGCGGGTTGGATCACTCACCATTTACTTTTCCCGCCTTCCACCTGGATCATCCTTTCGGTTAAAAATTCTGAGTCAAGACCTAGCCTCTGACAGACTAAATCAACTCCCCGAATAGTACTGTTCGTGTTGTCATAACTTCTTGAAGGTTGGGCCTGCCAAAATAGGGGTCTCTTTCCTTATCATCGGTCAAACTCTTTCCTGCTTCACGCAAAGACTCCATCTGATGAGGGACAATTGTAGATAACCCAATTTTGACTGTCCAAAAAGATGGAAATACTTCAAGTAACACCTGAAAATAACCCACATTTGGGCATCAAATAGAAAACCCAACTTCAGAAGACTGAAAATCCTAAAATCTGGCCCCCAAACCCTAGAAACCCTAAAACTTGGCCCCCGAATCCTAGAAACATAAACCTTGACCCCAAACCCTAGAGACACTAAAACCTGGCCCCCAAATCCTAGAAACCTAAATCCTGGCCCAAACTCTGGAAACCTGAAACCTGGCCCAAACCTAAAAAACCCTAGAATGGGGCGGCTAACCAAGACTAGCCGCCCCATACCAGGCGGCTAGTTTCCACTAGCCGCCCCCCTGGCTGACCCCGAACCGCTTCCCTGGATGGGACATAAAGCAGCATTAAATGCAGATCATTGCAGTGGGTTGTGACCTTTACCCGCCCCATCTTGATCGGATCAAACCAAGTAACCGACCCAAGCCACCACTTGTCAGAGATGGGATGTTTGGCTGGTCATGATGGGGGGGCTACCAGGAAGCAGCTGCCCCATCTTTGGCGGCTAGTTTTAACTAGCCGCCCTTCACCTGGTCTCTGACAGAAGAATCAGAGAATTAATGAGGGGTCTAATCAAACACACTATTAACCAAACCATTTTATTACCCCCTGGATATTCCCCTGCCTCTTTTTTACTATAAATAGAGAGGGTTCAAAATTTCAAACACAATTCACAAATCCCTAATCTTGATTCACAAGTCCACAATTCCCAAACCCACTTGAAATCCCTAGAGAGAGAGCCATTTGTGATTGAAGAAAACCCCTTTCCCTACACAAAATCACCCTCTTAGTCCACCCTCTAAAACCTAGGTTAAACCCTGTTTAACCCCTGCCAAAACCAAGCCCATTCCTTGTCTAGGTTCTGCCCAAATCCACCAAGGCCCCGGATGGCTAACCCTAGCTAGCCGCCCCCTGCCCGATGGTTGAAACCCACTAGCCGCCCCTTATCCACACCCCACCTGCACCCCTTTGTCCCAAGACTCCTTTAGTCATGCCCCCGGAAGCAGAATAGGATTACCTATTTTCACCTCTGTGTACGGTATATCCGTGTCTCAGAGCGGAGACCCCACAAACTTCCCCTGCAAGGCAATTAAATCCAACCCAACTTTTTCTGCTTTTCAAAAAAGCAGGTGGCGATCACACACACACCGGAATCCCCTTGATTCACTGTCAGGCACCTCGACCGGGAACGATACCCCACCACCCTTCCGAGAGACGATTCAGTCGAGCCCACCAAGACGCGCATCGGATCCGAACCCCCGAAGAACCCCCACACACACGGATATTTTTCGCACACCGACAGGGAGGGTGGCCTAATCCGGGTATCTTCTGGTAGGTAGAGCATGTCATTATGTTTATTCCTGACCCTTGGTCAACGAAGATGTTGTTTAGCCACAACATCTGAAGCCGTCCGCGGACATGTAGGGGGTAGATCCACAGTTTGGAGTCTGGGAGGTCTTTATCGGTGAACGATATGGTCATCGGGCGGCGGGGGGCATCGGTGCTTTTGGAGGACCCATTGTCGTCCGGATGCAGATCATCCGACGTACATTCCCCTCCCTCAGGTCGTTCGTTTGCTCCTTTGGGAATCTCCTTGAAGGCTCCTCCTCTTCGTCTTCTCTCGGGTCGCTCAGTCCGCATTCATCAAACTCTGCGTTGTTGGTTGTGGGTAGGGCGAGGACTGCTTGTTCTTTTTCGCCAGAGTATGGCGAGGTCATGATCGTCGAGGTCCAGCTGGAAGGGCTTGTCCTGCCCCTCCTCCTCGTATTCCTCGGACAGACTGTCATCAGTGGCATCTTCTGAGCTGCTTGGTCGTGGCGATGGTTGCCTCCCTCTCCTGACCATGTTTACTATGTGGGCACCAGACGTGGAAGCTTGGTTGTGACCGGGCAATGGGTCTGTAAATATGCCAAGTGGCTTGGATGCTCGAGAATTTCCCTGGCTTAAGTGGCTTTTGGTCATGGCCCAATCAAGGAGTCTGTCATCATTCAAATCGTAAATAAAATCCTGAAAAACAACGCATTGTTCTATGGTATGCCCATGTTGTTGGTGATTATGACAGTAACGTAGTCTGTTGGCCCCGGGGAGTGGAGGCTTAGCAGCTCAGAGGGAGATACTATTAGTGTCTAGCACCCTAAAAATCCCTCTTTCCCACTCGTCTCTGATCATAGGATGTTGGAGGGGAGACCTCATTATAAGCACTTTGTGTAGGCTGCCTAGGATTTAGGTTTTGGTTCCTTAGGAAAGTGGAATAGAAAGGGGTCCTAGGTTGACTTTGTCTTGAAATTATATGGCTTTGGATTGGGGAACTTTGGATTACCAGGTTTTGTTGTGTCGGCATAGGGGCGGGTACTGATCGAGTAGTGAAATTTTGGTTTGGTTGCCGAGACGGGGCATATCTGGATGAACCGGGCGTGTACTGTCTCGGAGCCGTTCCTCGATCAGGAACTCACGCTCCATTTAGGTAGAGTGCCGAAACTTGTGTAATCCCCTCTACTGTAGGAGTTTGCACCTTACGTGGCGGTTGTCCATCCCTATGGCTGATAGATGGGGACTGGAAGAGGAAGACTAGCAGAGGTGAATTATCTAGAAAGGGTTGGGCGTCTAGATAAAAGGCAATCATATGAATGTCTGGGTCTCCACGACCGTCATACCGGTGGAATTTAGGGATTTTGAATCCCTCCGGTAAGTGGACTGACAGGATTCGTCTCAGGTTTTGTAGAGACATGTGCTTGGGGGATAAGGGACCAGTCTCGGAGAGGATTCTCCGGATGGTCTCATCTAGCGTTTCTCCCCTAGGAGGGCTGCCTAGTGGTCCCGGGTTTGGGGTGGCCTGGTAAGGGCCTGGGGTAGAAACGGTCAGGAATATTGGATTCATGGGGAAAAGGGGGGCGATCGTAAAGATGCTCAGATTGATAGAGCGACGTATGACGGTAGTCAGCAAGGTCATGAAACATGTCCTCTACCGTTTGGTACCCTAGACTTGCCATCTTTTCCTCTAGACGGGCCAGGAATTGTGTTGCCTGACCCTCTTGGGTGATTCTCTCCTCTAGTATCTCCTCCTCTAGATGGGATTCCATGATGCGTGTGGAGCTATTTAAGAGAATTGATGCATGTATAAAGCAGTAAATAAAGCAGTACAGGATTGCGCAGTTGTGGGCGGCTTACGAAAGCAGCAAAGGATTGCGTAGCGGTGTGTGACTTACAAAGCAGTAAAGGATTGCGTAGCGGTGTGTGACTTACAAAGCAGTAAAGGATTGCGCAGCGGTGTGTGGCTCACAAAGCAGTATAGGATTGCGCAGTGGTGTGCGGCTTACATAGTACTAAAGGATTGCGCAGCGGTGTGCTGCTTATAAAGCAGTAAATGATGCTGCGATGCAAAGTAGAGGAGGATCTGATTCGAGGGGCGGGAAACTCTAACCTTCCTAGATGGTTGATAGTATTTTAGTCAAGCTTGTAAAAGGGAGGCGGAAGAGGATTACCTTTTGTTGTTTTTCACGAGGGAGGTCCCACCGTGATCGCCAGATTTGTCGGTGTGGGATTTCGTCAGTGTGGGGGAAATCCACGTTTTTGCGTGGGGGCATGTGTGGGGGTTCTTCGGGGATTCATGTCCAGTGCGCGCCTTGGCGGGCTCGATCGGATCATCTCTCAGAAGGGTGGTGGGGTCTCTTTCCCGGTTGAAGCGCCCGACAGCGGTTCAAGGGGGATTCTGGTGTGTGTGTGATCACCACCTACTTTTTCGAAAAGCAGGAAAAGTTGGATTGGATTTGATCGCCTTGCGGGGGGAGTTTTTGAGGTCTCCACTCTGAGACACGGATATACCGTACACAGAGGTGAAAAACAGGTAATCCTATTCTGCTTCGGGGCTTGGCTAAAGGAGTCTTGGGACAAATGGGTGCAGGTGGGGGGCGGCTAATGGGT
Source organism: Acorus calamus (assembly GCA_030737845.1). Taxonomy (NCBI): domain Eukaryota; kingdom Viridiplantae; phylum Streptophyta; class Magnoliopsida; order Acorales; family Acoraceae; genus Acorus; species Acorus calamus. The sequence continues at coordinate 13,040,452 of CM060872.1, forward strand.
TTCAGCCGTCGGATAGGGGGCGGCTACTTGGGGTTAGCCGTCCGGGGCCTTGGTGGATTTGGGCAAACCTGGGTAGGGAATGGGTTTGATTTTGGCAGAGGTTAAGCTAGGTTTAACCTGGGTTTTAGATGGTGGATTGAGAGGGTGATTTTGTGTAGGGAATGTGTTTTCCTCTCACAAATGACTCTCTCTCTCTCTCTTGGGATTTCAAGTGGTGGAATGGGCTTGAGAATGGGGGATTGAAGGTGTATTTGTGATTGTGAATTGCGAATCAAGATTGGGAATGTGTTAGAAATGTTTTGAGCCCCCTCTATTTATAGTAAAAAGAGGCAGGGGAATATCCACGGGGTAATGGGGCAGCTACTTCCTGGTAGCCCATCATGACCTACCAAACGTCCCATCTCTGACAAGCGGTGGCTCGGGTCGGTTACTTGGGTTGAACCGGCCAAGATGAGGCGGCTAAAGGTCACAACCCGCTACAATGATCAACATTTAATGCTACTTTATGTCCCATCCAGGGAAGCGGTTTGGGGTTGGCCAAGGGGGCGACTAGTGGAAACTAGCCGCCTGGTGTGGGGCGGCTAGTTTTAGTTAGCCGCCCCCCATTCTAGGTCTTTTAGGTTTTCTAGGGTTTTGGGCCAGGGTTTAGGGTTTTTAGTGTTTGGGCCAGGGTTTTGGGTTTGGGGCCAGGGTTTAGGGTTTCTAGGGTTTGGGCCGGGGTTTAGGGTTTCCGGTTTTCTGAAGTTTTGATTTCTATTTGATGCCCAAATATGGGTTATTTTCAGGTGTTACTTAAAGTATTTTTATCTTTCTAGACGGTCAAAATTGGGATATCTACAACCTTGCGTAAAGGCGTGATAGCCTACTAAAGTAGAGTTTAACCCGTTCACTTCGGTGTTATTTTCCTTTTGTTGTCCTCTCATTGCCTGATTTTTTATTTTGAGGGGGGTTCTTCTGTTTTTCACCCCGATTCTTTTCGTGCTTCCCCTCTAGAAGTGTTTATATAGTGCCAGAGCCAGTTTTAGTACATATGCTAGGTCCGGGTAACTCTTCATTTTGACCTTGGGTTAATACGAGCGAGGTTGAAAATAAGGGAGTGATGCTTCAGGGCTTTTAAAATTGTCCCAGTCTACGGGGTAGGCAATTTCTCTACTATCAAATGAATCGATTCTTAAGTCATATGTGTGTAAAGGAAATGGCATGATTGACGGATTTGAGTTTAAATAACTACAAGTTTATCTTTGGGAGTCTTATAATTCTATCATCAAGTGCTAAACGTTGGAAATAATAGGAAGGAAGAATAATATTTCTCAAGTATTAAAATTTTTATGCATAGAATTTCTTCAGATAAAGTGCGTTCCACGAACTTGAAACATCGACTCCCTCGGCGTCTACTAAGCGGTAGGCCTTCCCGGAGTAGGGATGGGTGATCACATAGGGTCCCTCCCATGTGGGTTGTAGTTTTCCTCTTGGGTGGGGCTGCCTTGATGGCATGATTTGCTTAAGTACTAACTCTCCAGTTTTGAATTTCCTTTATATTACTTTCTTTTCGAATGTCCTTGCCACCCTTCTTTGGTAGGCCTAGGTGTGGTCTGCCGCTCTTAATCTTTTCTTGTCTAATAGTTCAAGGCGTAGTAAGAGTGCATCCATCCTTTCTTCGATTTGTAGGTCTTCTTCTAATACTATTCTTAAGGATGGAATGAGAATTTCGTAGGGCACTACTGCTTCTACCGAAAATATAAGTGAATAGGGAGTTTAGCCAGTGGGTGTTCGGATAGAGGTTCAGTAAGCCTAGAGGGTATCTACTAATTTATCAGGCCAGTTAGTAGCTTTATGGATTTCTACTGTCTTTTTTATGATCCTGAGCAAGGTTTTATTGGTAGCCTCTGCTTGTCCATTTCCCTGGGGGTAATATGGTGTGTAATGATGGAGCTCTATGTGGTGTTTATTGCATAAGTCTCAGAATTCTTGGGAGATGAATTGGGGGCCATTATCTGTTATGATTATTTTGGGGGTATCGAACCGCGCAAGGATATGAGTGCGAACAAAGCGGGCCAGGGTGGAGCTTTTGATTAGTACATAGGATTCGGCTTCGGCCCATTTAGTAAAGTATTCTGTGGCAGTGAGGATAAAAGCTTTTTGGGTGGTGTTTTCTATAGTGTCCCAGAATGGTCCTATTGCGTCTAGAGCCCACATAGAAAAGGGCCATGGTGAAGTCATGGGGTGTAAGGAAGATGCTGGTGCATGTATTTTGTTGGCATGGGTTTGATATTGAATACAGCGTCGAACGTATTTGTTGCTGTCTCCTTCGAGTGTGGGCCAGTAGTAGCCCATTCTCAGCACCTTCTTTGCCAACATCTGAGCATTGACATGTCCTCCGCATACTCCGGAGTGGGCCTCTTCTACGATGGTGTATGCCTTCTCATCGTCCAGGCATCTAAGTAGTTCCCCGTTGAAGGATGCTCGAAAAAGTATTCCTCCTTGGAGGCAATATTTGGTTGCTATCCTTTTAACTATTTTTTTGTCACTTACTCTGGGAACGAACCATCTTCAAGATAGTTTTTGATGTCAAAGTACCATGGATTTCCGTCGTCCATATCTCCTAGATCAAGGGCTAGGATTTTTGTGGTTTTAGTGACTCCGTTTGTTTGGTTTTGTTGTTTCAGGGGATTTTGGGTTTCGCAGTCTCGAAGTTTGGTGGCAGATGTTTCTAGTCTCTGGATGGTGATCATTTAAGATGTCCTAGATATGGGGAAGGTGAGTGAAGCTTATGAGTCTAGAGAGTCGGCAAGAATGTTGCCTGTCCGAGGTATAAAAATGTGAGTGACTTTATGGAATTGCTTTAACAGGACTATGGTAAGTTCTCTATAGGGCTTTAGTTTGGGGTCTCTAGTCTGGTATTTTTTTAGAGTTTGGCGGATCACTAAGAGGGAGTCCCCAATGATGTCTAGACTTTTTACTCCTAGGGCTAGAGCTGCCTTCAAGCCTGCTATCAAGGCTTCGTATTCAACAATATTGTTGGTGGCATTGAATGTAAGCTAAAACGCTCATGGGATAATGATGCCCTCGGGGGAGACTAATGCTATTCCTATTCCCTTCCCTTGTTGGTTGACTGCTCCGTCGAAGTATAGCGTCCAACTCTTCCTGTCTTTTTCTTCGATAAGCGCAAATATTTCTTCGCTCGGGAAGTCAGTTTTCACTTGTTCGTAATCAGGGAGAGGGAATTGAGCGAGGTGGTCAGCGATAGCTTGACCCTTGACGGACTTTTGAGTAGCGTACATGATGTCAAACTCATTTAATTGTGCTTGCCATCGGGCCAAGCGACCAGTTAATACAGCTTTCTCGAACAGGAACCTTACTGGGTCCATCTTGGCAAAGTACTTGACTTTGTGGGCAAGAAAGTAATGGCGCAATTTTTGGGAAGCCCACACTAATGCTAAGCAAGTTTTTTCTGTAGGAGGGTAGGCTTTTTCATACTCAATCAGTGTTTTACTTAGGTAGTAGATAGCCTTTTCTTTCCTTCCTACCTCATCGTGTTGTTTGAGTACTGCACCGATGGGCTTCTTTGGTCGCACCTACATAGAGGAGTAGAGGTCGTCCGGGCACCGAGGCTGAGAGGACTGGGGGTTTAAGCAGGTACTTCTTTAAGCTATCAAAGGCTTTTTGACATTCGTTATCCCATTTAAACTTAACTCCTCCTTTTAACAGTTTGTAAAAAGGGCGACATCTTTCGGCATGTTGTGAGATAAATCTCCTGATAAACTGCAACCATCCGATGAGTCCTCTTAATTCCTTTAAGTTCTTGGGTGAAGGCATTTGGGCGATGGCCCTTGCCTTGGTTGGATCTACTTCGATCCCCCTTTTGCTCACCATGAACCCCAAGAGTTTTCCGGATGAGACGCCGAAGCGACACTGTTTAGGATTCATCTTGAGTGAGAATTCTCTGCATCTCTGCAATACTTGCTTAAGTATGTCGGCGTGTCCTATTCGAGTCCTAGATTTAACTAGGATGTCATCTACGTAAACTTCTACTAGCTTGTGCATCATATCATGAAATATAGAAATCATAGCTCTTTGATATGTTGCACCCACATTTTTAAGCCCGAAAGTCATTAATATATAGTAGTAAGTCCCCCAGGGTGTGGTAAAGGAAGTCTTTTCCTGGTCCTTTTCTGCCAACCGAATCTGATTGTATTCGGAAAAGCTGTCCATGAAAGAGAGTATTTCATAACCTGCCGTGTTATCGACAAGGAGATCAATATGCGGGAGTGGGAAGTCATCTTTTGGGCACGCTCGATTGAGGTCCTTGAAGTCGATGCATACCCGAATCTTGCCATCTTTCTTGGATACCGGAACAATATTAGCTATCCATTTCGGGTACAAGACTACCCGGATAAACTAAGCCTGGTGGAGCTTGTCCATCTCATCTTTAATTTTTAAAGCTACCACGGGATGAAGGCGCCTCAGCTTTTGTTTTACTGGTTTGGCATTGGGCTCTAGAATTAATTGATGCTCGACTAAGGAGGTGTCGAGTCCGGAAATATCTTTATAAGACTATGCGTAGACGTCACTATACTCACACAATATTTTAACTAGGCTCTCTCTCTCGTTATGTTTCAGTTCTGCATTAATTAAAATGATTTTGGGGTCAACCTCTGTAACACCTGTGCATTTTCTCTTATTCATATATTTGATTTAAATATATAAATATGATATTTGAATTAAAATTAGTGTATTTTGTGTGTTTTAAAGTTTTTGCCCATTTAGTGTATTTTTATAGGTCCATTTCAGTTTGTAATTTTTAATATTATTTGACTACAATTTTTAAATAAAATTTTATTTATTTATTTATTTTAAAAATAATATATATTTATATTCATTACCTACATAAATGCATTTCAATTAAATTAGAATGTTGATCATTTTTAGATACATATGATATTAGATTAGATAAATATTATAAGGTGGGTGTGTGTGAACGTGCATGAGGTTGTTTAAGCTCATGACGGGTCTTGTGAGGGAACCATAGGGGGCCCGTATGCATGTGGAAATCATGCACGTGAACAGTGCATGCAATTTCCTGATATGGCATCTCTTCTCCTTTATATACTCACTGTTAATGAAAAAAAATTAGGGCGTGCTGTTGTGTATCCTATTCGGCAAAGAGAGAGAGAGAGAGAGAGAGAGAGAGAGAGGTACTCTTCTTAGTTTTTTTTTATTTCTTCTAAATTATTATTATTTATTAATGATGTTAGATTTATGTTTAGGTTATTAAGTTTTTGTTTTTATTTTTATTTTAAGGATAAAATTAGGGTTTTGATTTATTTTTAAGGATTAAACATATTTTTTTATTTTATGGGATTTTGAGTTTTTGGATCAAGTTAGAGTTTTGATATATATATGTTCATGTTGTTTGATTCTTATGTTTTATAAAAACTAGGGTTTTCATATATTATTTTTTATTGTTAGATCTATGTTAGGTTTTTGAATTTTTGAGTCTTCATAAACTTAGGGTTTCGATTTATTATTTATTTTAAATATTAGATCTATGTTTAGATTTCTAAAATATAAGTTTTTAATAATACTAGAGTTATGATTTATGCGTATACTTGACAAGCTCTATTTATTGAGAATTTTTACTAATTAATAGTTTATTTTTATATATAAAAAAAGTGTTTTCATATTGTTTTATGAATTTTTGTTATTTTATTATTATTTTGAATTTCTGGATTTGTCTTTTCTGGTTTTGTCTTTTAGTGTTTGGTTTTATTGTAAATAGGTTTTTTATCTTTTTCTTAGGTTATGGTATATATGGATGGGTTTAGATTGTTGGGTATAAAAATTTATAACTATTAATTATGGATAGGTAATTAGGTCTTGGGCTTAGGCTTAAATGATAGGTTTTAATTAATAATTTATTTAGTTTATCTACGTTGTAATTTTTGTTGTGGGCTTCATTCTCCGGACCTAGGGTACATTCGAGGTGAGTAGGCATATCGATTCATTTCATATGAGCTTTTGCTCTATATTGTTGAATTTCACATGCTAATCATATTTGTGTGATATTATGTGCATGATTTGGATATTTTTCATATTTTATCAAATTGTATTTTATTATTGAATAAAAATGCATGATTCCATTTCTTTATGATGACAATTAATATAGCTAGAATTATGCTATTCGTGTTTCAAGAACTAATAAAACGCATATATTGATGCTTATATTTTTTTTAGATAATTATTTGAATTAAGGATTTTGATACTTTTGAGATTTTTGGAAAATTTAGGGCTAGTGGAGACAACCTAGTCCTATGAGATTTTTTATCAAGATGCATATCATGACACATTTCTAGAATAAATCCCCTTGTCGTATTTCCCCTTTGGGGAGGAAGGTCTAGGACTCAAGGAGTCCAATATCGGTGATGGGTGTGGTAAAACATTCCTTACAGTAGCGGATTCCTTTGTTTGGAGTCTGCAGTAACCAGGGCATCCTGTGCTGGTGTTCTCGTAGTGATGGCAGCGGATCAATGTCTTCTAGATCCGACGTCTCCTCGAGGGAGTTTTTTGAGTGATTTAGTCGCTTGGGGCTTGACACACCTATTTTGGGGAACGGTTCTTCTGATTGAGAACCCTACCCGGTTATATCATTTAAGCAGCATGATTTCTATGACGTGGACCAAGGATTGGGCCACGTAATTGCATTAAAATTATATTTTATTGAGCTCATGAATTTAAATTGATTTATTAAAGAAAATTCTTATATTTTTTTATATAAATTTATATATATATATAATGGTACCATTTAACTCTCATGATTTTTCTTATGTGGGCCAAGGATTGGGCCACGTGCGCATTAAAAATATTTAAAAAAAAAAAGTTCATGATTTTAAATTAATATAATAAAATAAATGGTTTATTAAATGAAATTCTGATTTTCACAAAACTTTATTGTTATATATACTGTAACGTGAGGTAATTTGTCAATGGGCTTTTTCACTGAGTTAATCACTCACCCTATTCCAAATGGCTGGTTGTTTCATAACCAGGTAACTTACCTTTTAAGGACCAAGACAAAGCTTGAACTTTTCATACGCTTCAGGGATCTCGTCGAGGTAGCAGTATTGGAGAATAAATAATAGTCGCGGTCAACTATTTGGATTTACTTTAGTTTAGATGGCTCCCACATGGGTGGTTTAGTATGTCTATCCATTCTAATGTTTTGTTTCCATTAGACTCTAATAATTTTTTTAAGTCCATTGGTGATTTAAAACCATTGGATATTATTTATTTTTTATTATCGTAAATTTTAATATTTCATTGTCATCAGTTTTTTAATTATATTTATATTATATTGGTATCATTTAAAAAAAAAAGAGTACAAATTTTGGTCTTGTATTTGGATTAAGTTTAGTAGTGACCCATTTACCGTCCGATAAATGGTTAGGTAAATGTGGGGCGTTACAGATGGTATCAGAGCCATGTCCTGTCGCAGCCTAGGTAAGGGTTTGTGTCTAAAAAAAAGTCTTATTATTTGTGACGTTTGTTATTTCATTTTGGATTTTTTTATGACTGTAGGAGATTGTAGTGTTGTCTCTATTCTGGTCATTCATCGTATGTTCTTTTTGGGGTTCTGCACATTCATTCACTTTATCGGATTTGTGAAATTATTAGTAAAAAGGTTTAGAATCTCGATATCTACACTTCACATAACCATTGTTGTTGGTGAACAAGTTGTCACCAATGTTTGCTTTCCCACTTGCTTGGTTTAGATCAATGGACATTAAATGCTTACTAATCTCTTCATTCTCGATATTCTTGGTTTCAATGTTATCTTGGGCATGGATTTGTTGTTATCCTTCCATACAAGTGTTTGATTGTTTCTTAAAAGTTGTGACCTTTCGTATTCCCTGCTGACAAGCGTTCCACTTTGGGGGTTTTGGATAAATCATATCTGATTGGATTCATCTTTTCTCCTTATGCTCAAAGATTGCTAGACGAACAATGTGAGAGATATCTAGCCATCATTGTGGATGCTACTATCGACTTGAAGGCCTAAGCTAGTGTAACTCTTATTGCTTCTAAATTTCTTGAATATTTTCAAATGAATTGCCCTATCTTCTCCTGATCGTGATATCGTGTTTTCTAGTGATCTTATTCTTGGTTTTCATAAGCCTTAGCTTAGTTAACCTGTGAAGTTTAGGGCTTAAGTTTGATCATCCTAAGGAGATTATATTAGTCTATATATATATAAAAAAAAAATTATTTGATTACTTTTGTTACGCTAGAGCCTAAATCTATTAATTTCTTATTAAAGGGGAAGTGACTCATAATTTTTATATATATATACATTTTTATATTGCCATAAATTTAGCTATTACTCATGTTTATTTACTTATTTATTTATTAAATGAAAATTTTCAAATCAGATTCATATAAATTTTAATAATATTTTAAGTTTTCAAAGTCAAATTTAAGTAAATCATATCGATGTATTCAAATCTTAATAATTCAAAAATAAAGATATTACTAGATCTTTCTTAATTAAACTCTCTACATATTTGTTACACTAATTTTATTACAATATAACCATATATATATTTTCCATGGCTTACAAATCTATTGTGCTATATATTAAATGGAATGAGCTTTAAATTCTTTTAATACATTATTTATACTTGTTTACCATGAAGATTTTATTTTTATATATAATATTTTAATGTGTTAAATATTTTTCTACATTATGCTATGCATATCGATATTACAGTTGCATCATGTGAATTCATATTCATATGCATTTAGAACGCATATAGATCTAGCTATATCTTTAAGAGTTAAATTGCATTATTGGATCTTTGGACATCCTACTTGAATTTTTGGATACCCTATCTTATAAAGCTTAGTTATTTTGGTTCATTGTAAATTATTTTTTGTAAGAGCCTCGAGATAAGCAAGTACGAGAGTCATTCCTTAGTAGCCTAGGATAAGTTGAGTCAATTAGAATTGATGCATATAGGATTTGAATTCTTATTAGATGTTACTATATGTAAGAGAATTATATGGTGGATGATCGCTCATACTAAATATACGTCGAAGCGTGCACACATGAGAGACATACAAGTCATGCACACACGCTTATGCCGAATAGGCAAGTACGAGAGTCATACCCATGCTTCACATCATAGGTGTTATAACTCATACAGCATAAGCAATGGAAAATAATACAACAAAAATTATACAAGTCATACAAGTCATTCCCAAAACGTTATCGGAATTAAACGAAAATTTTATTGGCAGTACTAAACAGTACCACGACCCATAATATGCAGTTATATCCTCAATCAGAGTCTTCAAACCCCACCAGGTAGCTAAAAACCAAAATTTTAGCGACTCTGATCGAAATTGGGACTCTAAATGACACAGGTCTAACACACTCTCTCTCTCTCTATCTCTCTCTCTGCCGAATAGGATACACAACAGCACGCCCTAATTTTTTTTTTCATTAATAGAGAGTATATAATGGAGAAGAGATGCCATATCAAGAAATTGCATGCATTGTTCACGTGCATGATTTCCACATGCATATGGGCCCTCTATGCTTCCCCCACAAGGCCCGTCATGAGCTTAAACAACGTCATGCACATTCACACACACCCACCTAATAATATTTATCTAATCTAATATCCTATGTATCTAAAAATGTGTATGTGCACGCTTCACATCATAGGTGTTATAACTCATACAGCATAAGCAATGGGTATGAGTTATAACACACATGTGTATGTGCTTCTCTCCCTCATCTTCTTCAATTTCATGCACACACAACAACAACACAAGACAATGAAGCTTTCACTCATTCCAATAGCCACAAGAGACAAGGCTGAACCCAACCAAGGAGAGCGGGAGGTCCATACGCAACTCCGGCACGCCCGCACACCGCAGCTCCACCGCAATCCCATCGACCTCCGCACCTCCCTTCAAACAACATACCTTTAATAACATCGGAAGAGGAGACTTCATCACCACCTCCACTTTCTCCTCTTCATTTCCACACAAGAAGAGCTGGTCGAGGGAGAGGGTCGAGAGTGAGAGAGACGAGAGACATTTGGGCTCTTAAATAGCCAAAAGAGGAGTCAAACGACCAAATCCTCCCTAACCCGTAATTCTGGATGGGCTTCACTAGAATGGCCATAACTTCCACAATACAGCTCTGAATTGCATGATTCCAATGCCATTGGAAAGCCAAGATGATTATCTACAACTTTCATGTTTTATACCCAGATCAAATATCCTCTCCAGCTATTCCAAAGCTAGGCAAAACATCGAATAGGGCTGCTGCCAAGATTTCTCATTCTCGGGGTATAATCGGAAAAATACCCATAACTTTTGATACATGAATCCAGTTGATCCAATTCCCTTATGTATGAAAGCTAGATCAAAACTAAACATCTCATGATAATATCGGATTTTTATCTCTTCATCTTGGGTTTTAAGAAAATCAAATCCAAATACCAAATCAAAACTGCATAATTCCAAAAACGTTATCGGAATTAAAGGAAAATTTTATGGGCAGTACTAAACGGTACCAAGACCCATAATATGCAGTTAGAATTTCCATCAGAGTCCTCAAACCATAGCAGGATGCTAAAAACCAAAATTTTAGCGACTCCGATCAAAATTAGGACTCTAAATGACATATGCCTAACACTTAGGCTTAAATTGTAGGTTTTAATTAATAATTTATTTGGTTTAACTAGGTTCTAATTTTTGTTGTGGGCTTCATTCTCCGGACCTAGGGTCCATTCGAGGTGAGTAGGCCTATTGATTTATTTCATGTGAGCTTTTGCTCTATATTGTTGAATTTCACATGTTAATCATATTTGTGTGATATTATGTGCATGATTTGGATATTTTTCATGTTTGATCAAATTGCATTTTATTATTGAATAAAATTGCATGATTCCATTTCTTTATGATGACAATTAATATAGCATGATTCAGAACTAATAAAACACATATATTGATGCTTATATTTTTTTTGGTAATTATTTGAATTAAGGATTTTGATACTTTTGAGATTTTTGGAAAATTTAGGACTAGTGGAGACAACCTAGTCTTATAAGATTTTTTATCAAGTTGCATATCATGACACATTTCTGGAATAAATCCCCCCGTCGTATTTCGCCTTTGGGGAGGAAGGTCTAGGACTCAAGGAGTCCCAAGATCGGTGAGGGGTGTGGTAAAGCATTCCTTACAGAAGCGGATTCCTTTGTTTGGAGTCTTCAGCAACCGGGGCATCCTGTGCTGGTGTTCTCGTAGTGATGGTAGCGGCGAGCCATCAGCGTCTTCTAGATCCGACGTCTCCTCGAGGGAGTTTTTTGAGCGATTTAGTCGTTTGGGGCTTGGCAAACCTGTTTTGGGGAACGGTTCTTCCGATTGAGAACCCTACCCGGTCATATCATTTAAGCAGCATGATTTCTATGACGTGGACCAAGGTTTGGGCCACGTGATTGCATTAAAATTATATTTTATTAAGCTCATGAATTTAAATTGATTTATTAAAGAAAATTCTTATATTTTTTTATATAACTTTATATATATATATAATGGTATCATTTAACTCTCATGATTTCTTTTATGTGGGCCAAGGAATGGGCCATGTGCGCATTAAAAATATTTTTTAAAAAAAGTTCATGATTTTAAATTGATTTAATAAAATAAAAGATTTATTAAATGAAATTCTGATTTTTACAAAAATTTATTTTTATATATACGGTCACGTGAGGTAATTTGTCAGTGGGCTTATTCACTGAGTTAATCACTCACCCTATTCCAAATGGCTGGTTGTTTTATAATCAGGTAACTTACATTCAGGGATCTCGTCAAGGTTGAAGTATTGGAGAATAAATAATAGTCGCGGTTAACTATTTGGTTTTACTTTAGTTTAGATGGCTCCTACAGGGGTGGTTTAGTATGTCTATCCTTCTAATGTTTTGTTTCCGTTAGACTCTGATATTTTTTTAAGACCATTGGTGATTTAAAACCATTGGATATTATTTATGATTTATTATTGTAAATTTTATTATTTTATTGTCGTTATTTTTTTAATTATATTTATATTATATTGGTATCATTTTTAAAAAAAAGTGTGCAAATTTTGGTCTTATATTTGGATTAAGTTTAGTAGCGACCCATTTACCGTCCGATAAACGGTTAGGTAAATGTGGGGCGTTACAGCCTCAATCCCTAGGTTTAACTCCTCTACCTTCTCGTCCGCTTCTTCTGTCTTTTTATCAAATTTTTGAAGGCTCTGCTCAAATTCCTTAGATATGTGTTCTTCTTCCCCGTCATCTTCATCGCAGATTTTGAATACTCCCAGACCATCGTCTAAGTTTTCTATATTATCAAGGTCTGGTTCTTCTATAACTGCTATTGATTCAAATTTTTCTAGGCCTAAAACAACCTCGCTATACCCTTTTATGCTATTAATGATTTGGTTAGGTTTCTGACTCCTGGTAAGTTTGTCCGTTTTGAATGTGGTATCTGGGTTAGGTTTTTTGGCTTGACTGGCTAGACGCTGTAGTTTATTTAGGAGATTGGAGTCGTCACTGAAGGGGTGCCATGCCGGGGTGAAATCATCTTTGTCGAACAGGGACCCTAAGGTTTTGGTTTCCATCCTAAAGTTTTTTTTTTTTTTGTTTTTTTTTCGTGTTGTGTTTTGTTTGTTTTTTTTTTTTTTTTTGTGAAAAAAAAAGACACTTATTATTTACAACCTATTGGATCGGTCTGAGTGTTTCAACCGACTTTCCTCCAACAGTTGGCTCTCCTTTGTTGCGATGTTTGAGCACTGTGAGGAAAGAGTGCTCAGTCAGCTAGAGTTTCGTTACAAGTCTTCCAAATCGCTCATGCACCCGCGGGGATGCCCGGCACATGAAGTGAAAAAAACGTCTTTTCAACCTTTCACCTTTGAGTGGAACAAAAATATTTATATCTCAAATTCTTCAAAAATAAATGGTTAGTGATGGTATTCAACCAACCACTATCAATTTAGTAAGGTGGAGAAAGAGAAGTAAATTTGATGGGAGAGAGACATGCATTTTAAACAAGATTACACATGCTTATGAGCTCTCCCTCATTTTTATTTTTCTGAACCATCTTTAAATGCTTTTAGTTACATTTCAAATTACATCTTTAAATGATTTTAGTTACATTTCAATTCTTTGCAAAACCCGACTTAAAAAGTTTGCATTAATATTTCTGTATTCATTCATTCCATGCATATATAATACATTGCGTGTGTGATGTGCATCACTGAAGAATATTTCACTTTTGACATGCACATTGTATACGTGTTTTATGAGCTCTCTATGTCACGTTTTTAACTCAGAATCATCCAAGAAGGAAAAAACCCAAGCAACCCCTGTAAACTGTCTGAAATTCATATGATTTCTTGATTTTTTTTAAGTTCATATAATCCCCTAAAAACACCTATGTACATGAAAATAGTTCTTTGAGTAAAATTTTCATTGACAGATTAAGATTATTCTGTAAACATAGTATATAAAAACACATAGTAATCTAGTTTTTTTTTTATAATCAATTTAGGGGTTTGATTTGGTGTTGCAAAACCATAAAAAATAAATAAATAAAAGGGATTTGGTGGATATGTGTGGGTGTTGGATTTGATCTGGGTGGTTAGTTGGGATAAATCAAAGTGTGTTTTTTTGAAAGGGGAACGGATGTTGTGGGGTTGTACGGATGGGATTTGGAAGGGTATGAATCAAATAGAGATGGGTCATGGATGTTGGGAGTGTAGTAGTATACGGATGAGATAGAAGAATGCTTTTTTTATAGGGTATGTGTAAATGATAACACAATATGAAAACAAACAAACATGTGCAAACAGTGTACAAAGTTTTCTTGCACGTGCAATGTAAAATTTGCCTGTGCAAAAAAACATGTACAAATAATCACTGCATCCAAACGTGCCCTTAGAAATTTGCTGAGATCTCTTCTTTGTAATCACAAAATTAAGAAGAAGAAGATTTTGATGAATAAGAATTTTATTTTCTCCAGCCGTGTCGGAGTTTGCAGATCTTGATCGGATCCAGCGTAGTGCTACGCTGCATCACTTTGTATCAGAGCCTCATTGATTCATCGAGGTAATCCGTATCCCATCCCATTTATGGGGTCATGAAACACGTCCTCTACCGTTTAGTATCCTAGGCTAGCCATCTTCTCCTCTAGATGGGTCATGAATTGTTTGGCCTGACCCTCTTGGTGGATTCTTTCCTCTAGTATTTCTTCCACTAGGTGGGATTCCATGATGTGGGTGCGGAACGATTTAGGGGAATGGAATGAATGCCGATAGAAAGCAGTAAATAAAGCGGTAAAGGATTGCGCAGCTGTGTGCGGCTTACGAAAGCAATACAGGATTGCGTAGCGGTGTGCGGCTTACAAAGCAGTGAAGGATTGCGCAGCGATGTGCGGCTTACAAAGCAGTAAAGGATTGCGCAGTGATGTGCGGCTTACAAAGTAGTAAATGATGTTGTAATAAAAAATAGAGGAATACCTAATTCGAGGGGTGGGAAACTCTAACCTTTTTAGAGGGTTGATAGCATTCTAGTCAAGCTTGTAAAAGGGAGCAGAAGAGGATTACCTTTTGTTGTTTTTCACGAGGGAGGTACCACCGTGATCGTGAGATTTGTCGGTGTGGGATTTGTCGGGTGTCGGAGAATCCGCGCTTCGGCGTGTGTGGGGGTTCTTCGGGGATTCGGATCCGATGCGCGCCTTGGCAGGCTCGATTGGATCGTCTCTCGGAAGGGTGGTGGGGCCTCGTTCCCGGTTGGGGCACCCGACAGCGGCTCAAGGGGATTCCGGTGTGTGTGTGATTGCCACCTACTTTTTCGAATAGCAGGAAAAGTTGGGTCGGATTTGGTCGCCTACGTGGGGGCGTTTGTGGGGTCTCCACTCTGAGACACGGATATACCGTACACAGATGTGAAAAATAGGTAATCCTATTATGCTTCAGGGGCTTGATTAGAGGAGTCTTGGGTCAAGTGGGGTGTTGGTGGGGGGCGGCTACTGGGTTTGAGTCGTTGGGTAGGGGGTGGCTAGTTAGGGTTTGCCATCTGGGGCCTGGGTGAATTTGGACAGAACTTCGGTAGGAAATGGATTTGGTTTTGGTAGAGGCTAAACCTACTTTAACCTGGGTTTCAGAGGGTGGATTTATGTGAAAAATGGGTTTGTCTCTCACAAATGAATCTCTCTCTCTCTCTCTCTCAGGATTTCAAGGAGTGGGTGTGGGTTGGGTATTGAAGATTGGGAATGGGAATTTGTCGATGATGTGAATTTAAGATGGTGAATGGTGGATTAAAGATATTGGAATGTGTTAGAAGGGCTTGGGACTCCTCTATTTATAGTAAAAAAGAGACGGGGGAATATCCAGGGGGTAATAGAATGGCTTGGTTAATAGTGTGCTTGATTAGACCTCCCATTAATTATCTATTTTTTCTGTCAGAGACCAGGTAAAGGGCGGCTAGTTGAAACTAGCCGCCCAAGATGGGGCGGCTACTTCCTGGTAGCCGCCCCCATCATGACCTGCCAAACGTCCCATCTTTGACAAGCGGTGGCTCGGGTCGGTTACTTGGGTTTATCCGGCCAAGATGGGGCGGCTAAATGTCACAACCCGCCGCAATGATCAGCAATTAATGCTGCTTTATGTCCCATCCAGGGAAGCAGTTTAGGGCGGCTAGTGGAAACTAGCCGCCTGGTATGGGGCAGCTAGTTAGGGTTATCTGCCCCTTTCTAGGGTTTTAGGTTTCTAGGGTTTGGACCAGGGTTTAAGGTTTTCGGTTTTCTGATATTTGTTTTCTATTTGATGCCCAAATGTGGGTTATTTTCAAGTGTTACTTGAAGTATTTTCATCTTTCTGGACGGTCAAAATTAGGGTATATATAGATGAAACTCGACCTCCTTGTTGAGAACAAGTACATCTTCACTTGTAGACCTCAAGACATGCCAGGGATCGATCCCAAAGTGGTGAATTATCGATTGTTCATCTTGTCGGCCATCCGTCTAGTCCGATGGAAGCAACAATGAATGGCCATGATTCACGTTGAAGCAGTGCGGGAAGAGGTGAATAAACTCTTGGCCGCCAGGTTCATCCCCGAGGTGCGACACCCCTAGTGGTTGGCAAAATTGTGGTGGTTCCCAAGAAGAACATGAAGTGGCGGGTCTGCATGGACTTCACTGACCTGAATAGCGCGTGCTCGAAGGACATCTTCCCACTTTCGAAGATAGACCAGTTGGTAGACTCCTCATCGGGTAACGAACTAATTAGTTTCATGGATGCTTATTCAGGATATCACCAGACACCAATGTATGAGCCCGACCAGGAGAAAACGGCGTTCATAACACCCATTGGAATTTACTGCTATAAATAATATCATTCGGGTTGAAGAACATTGGGGCCAAATATCAGAAGCTGGTGACTACGATCTTCCAGCTCCAGATTAGTAAGAATGTGGAAGTCTACATCGGCGATATGATGTTCAAAAGTGAGCACCGAGTTGACCACTTGACCCACCTGGAAGAAGTCTTCGATGTGTTGCGTAAGTACCGCCTTAAACTAAACGCCACCAAATGTTCCTTCAGAGTCACCTCAGGCAAGTTTTTGGGGTATTTGACGACACAGCGAGGAATTGAAGCCAATGTTGATCAGATCATGGCAATAATGGAGATGGAGCCTCCTCGAAACAAAAAGGAGGTGCAGAAGTTGGCCGGGAGGTTGGGCGCTATCAACCAGTTCATCTCCAGAGCCACTGATCTGTGTCAACCATTCTTTCAGCTGCTGCGAAAGGCTTAGAGGTTCGAGTGGACGCCAAAATTTCAAAAAGCGTTTGAGGAAATCAAAAAGTACCTCAGCACGCCGTCACTTCTGGTAAGTCCTTCCTTAGGAGACAAACTGCTCCTATACATTGCTGCATCCGAGCATGCCGTCAGCTCCTCGCTATTGAAGGACATCAACCGGGGGTAGAGTGCGATCTACTATGCAAGTAAGGCGCTCAGCGGGGCAGAAATCGGGTATTCCCGCATCGAAAAGATTGCGTTTGCCTTACTCGTTTCTGTCCGAAAACTGCGTCATTACTTTCAAGCTCATTCGATCCATGTCATCACCCACTCGCCTCTAAAAGCTGTGTTGTGAAAGGCGGATGTCGCAGGACGATTGCTAAAATGGGTAGTGGAGTATCAGCCTTTGACGTCCACTACTAGTCCAAAAACGCAATCAAATGGCATGTGGTCTTGGAGATTATCGCCGACCTCACGCCTGTAGAGAAACAGGTCTGCACCATCTCCGACTACAGACTCATTTCTTGAACACTCCATGTCGATGAGGCGTCTAATCGTAAAGGGTCAGGAGCTGGGTTGATTTTGCAAAATGAAGATGGATTCCTTTTCGAGCACACGATCAAGCTGGGGTTCAAGGCTTACAATAGTGAAGCCGAATAAGAAGCTCTCATCATGGGTTTAGAGTTCGTAGTAGATCCCGGCATCCGTAAACTGATGATCTACAATGACTCTCATCTCGTAGTATATTAGAGCACTTGAGAATATTAGACGAAACACGATCGCATGGTGGATTACCAGAGTTATGCACGTACTCTGCTCATGCAGATCGGTGATTGGGAAATCCACGCAATCGATCGTGAGCAGAATACCAAAGCTGATGCCCTAGCAAATTTGATGAGTGCTCTTGAAGGAGAACCAACCCAAGAAATTCAGGTCAAGTTCTTGGGGGAACCGAGTATCGCTCACCTCGAGCAGGTCATGGCGGTAGAATCGGAACACCGAGAAACGATCTGGATGAATCCCATACTATCTTACCTGAAAGACAACTACCTCTTAGCAGGCAAAGAGGAAGCCAGAAAAATCAATAGCCGATCCGCTCGATTTTTTATTTCAGAACAAGGCGTATTATACAAGCAAAGCTTTAAAGGTCCACTCCTCAGGTGCGTCACCCTCGAGTAGGCCAAGGAACTGTTGGAAGAAATGCATTCTGGGATATGCATGAGCCATACGGCCTCAAGGTCTTTGGCAAAACATGTATTGACCGATGGATATTTCTGGCCTACCCTCGCAAAGGACGCACTCGATCAGGTGAGGAAATGCGACAAGTGTCAGCGATTTGGCCCGCTTATCCATCGACCAGTCGGTGATTTGAATATACTGTTAAGTCATTGGCCATTCGCGCAATGGGGGTTCGATATAGTTGGACCAATGCCTTTAGCTCCATCACAGAAGCGATTCCTTCTGGTCATCACTGACTATTTCACCAAATGGGTGGAGGCAGTGGTCTTGGCTAGAATCCCAGACGTTGAAGTGTGAAGCTTCCTTTGGAAAGAGATTGTATGCCAGTTCGGGATACCGAACACTATAATCTCTGACAATGGGACGCAATTCGACAACGCCACCATGATGGAGTTTTACGAGGAGTTTGGTATAAAACACCTTTTCTCCTCTTCTCGCTACCCCCAAGGGAACATTCAGGTAGAGATCACCAACCGAACCATCCTAGACGGGATTAAGAAGTGGCTTGATGCGGCCAAAGGTAACTGGGTGGACGAACTTATCTCTGTGCTATGGGCGTATTGCACTATGGCACGAAGGGCAACAGGGGATACTTCATTCTCTCTGGCCTTCGACGTCGAGGCAGTGATTCCCATAGAACTCCGAATCCCAACCTTTTTGATTGAAAACTTCGATCCTCAGGCTAATGAAGAAGTTCTCACGTTTGAACTGGATCTAAGGGACAAGCGGAGGGAGGCGGCTTCCATCAGAATGGTAAATTACTGCAACCAGATTGCTCGAAGCTATAATGAAAGGGTTTCACGATGAAGATTTCGAGTTGGGAGGGACCATACAAGGTCGTTGGACTGGTCCCCAAAGGAGTTTACTAACTAGAACGAATGAATGGAGAGGCACTCATAAGACCTTGTAATGTAATGCATTTGAAAAAGTACTACTTTTGAAATAAAATATTTTTCGCTTAATTTCAATTTATTATGAATATGTGAATGAACGTCCATTCGAGGTCACGCGTAAACTTGGTTTCAAATAAAACATTCTTAAGAGAGGTCGCGAGAACAACACTCTAAATAAGAAGGTTGCACTCCAAAGAGGTCGTGAGCATAGCACTCTATGGAGGTCGCGCATTGAACCAGTTCAGGTTGATTGGCTGAGCACTCTTTGTAAGAGGTCACGCGGGGGATGTCCCATCCATCGATAAGCACTCGAGTAAAAGGCTTGCAAAAGTGAGGCACATAGGTTACACTCACAAGGTGAGGTCGTTACTGTTGGTGTGGGACATGTCGGGTGTCGAGCAATCCGTGTTTTCGGCGTTGTCGGTGTGGAAAAAGATCCGCGTGTGTGGGGGTTCTTCGGGGATTCAGATCCGGTGCACGCCTTGGCGGGCTTGACCAGATCGCCTCTCGGAAGGGTGGTGGGGTGTCGTTCCAGGTTGAGGCACCCAACAGCGGCTCAAGGGGATTCTGGGGTGTGTGTGATCGCCACCTGCTTTCTCGAAAAATAGGAAAAGATGAGGGTGAATTTGATCACCTTCGTGGGGGATTTTATAGGATCTCCGCTCTGAGACACGGATATACCGTACACAGAGGTGAAAAATAGGTAATCCTAGTCTGCTTCGGGGCTTGGCTAAAGGATTCTTGGGATAAATGGGTGCAGGTGGGGGCTGTCGGTGTCGTCGGGGAGGCCTCCGAATGGCCGCGATGTGTTGTCGGTGCTTTCGGAAAGGGTCCCAGCGGTGCGCGGGTGCACGTGCGTGTGTGGGGTTTCTTCGGGGATTCGGATCGGATGCGTGCCCTGGCGGGCTTGGTCGGTTCGTCTTCTCGGAAGGGGTGAGGGTGTCGTTCCTGGTCGAGGCGCCCGACAGCGGCTCAAGAGGATTCAAGGGGGTTTTGTGATCGCCACCTGCTTTTTCTAAAAACAGGAAAGGGTTTGGGTCGGATTTGATCACCTACGTGGGGAGTTTGTGGGGTCTCCGCTCTGAGACACGGATATACCGTACACAGAGGTGAAAAATAGGTAATCCTATTCTGCTTCCGTGGCTTGACTAAAGGAGTCCTGGGACATAGGGGGTGTAAGTGGGGTGTTTATATGGGGGGGGGCTAGTAGGTTTGAGCCGTCTGGTCAGGGGCGGCTAGCAGGGTTTAGCCGTCCGGGGCCTGGTCTGGTTTGGGCAGGACTTTGGTAGGAAATGAGTTTGGTTTTGGACAGGGGCTAAGCTAGGTTTAGCCCGGGTTTCTGGAGGGTGGGATGAGAGGGTATTTTATGTAGGGAAATGGGTGTTTCTCTCACAAAAGGGTCTCTCTCTCTCTCTCTCTTGGGATTTCTAGTGGGGAAAGGGAATGTGGATTGTGGGATGTTGGTGTTGAATGGTTGTTATGAGTTGGTGATGTTGTATTTGGGCTTGGGACCTCCTCTATTTATAATAAAAGAGAGGCAGGGAAATACCGCGGGGGTAATGGAGTGGGTTGGCTTCGATTAGACCCCTCATTAATTCTCTGGTTCTTCTGTCAGAGACCAGGTGAAGGGTGGCTAGTGCTAACTAGCCGCCCAGGATGGGGTGGCTACTTCCTGGTAGCCGCCCCTATCATAACCTGCCAAACGTCCCATGTCTGACAGGCGGTGGCTTGGGTCGATTACTTGGGTTGATCCGGCTAAGGTTGGGCGGCTAAAGGTCATGACCCGCCGCAATGATCAGTATTTAATATTGCTTTATGTCCCATCCAGGGGAGTGGTCCAAAGTCGGCCAGGGGGGCGGCCAGTGCTAACTAGCCGCCTGGTATGGGGCGGCTAGTTAGGTCTAGCCGCCCCTTGCCAGGTACTCAGGGGTTTTTTTTTTTTTAGGGTTTTTCCTAGGTGGGGTTCTGGTTTGGGGTCTGGTTTAGGGCAAGACTAGGGTTAGGGTTTAGGTTTAGGTCAAGGCTAGGGTTAGGGTTTCTTGTTTTAGGTTTAGGTTTAGGTTTAGGGTTCCGGGGCTAGGGTTAGGGTTTAGGCTTAGGTCCGGGGCTAGGGTTAGGGTTAGGGTTTAGGCTTAGGTCCGGGGCTAGGGTTAGGGTTTAGGCTTAGGTCAGGGTTAGGGTTTCCGGTTTCCTGAACTTTGGTTCTCCACTAGATGTCAAAAGGTGGGATATTTCCGTGTGTTACTTAAACTATTTTTCTCTCTCTGGACGGTCAAAATTGGGGTATCTACAATTGTCCCTCATCGGACGGAGTCTTTGTGCGAAGCAGGAAAGACTTCGACTGATGATAAGGAAAGAGACCCCTATTTTGGCCGGCCCAACCTTCAAGAAGTTATGCCGATACAAACAGTACTATTCGGGGAGTTGATTTAGACTGTCAGAGGCTAGGTCTTGACTTAGAATTTTTAGCCGAAAGGATGATCCAGGTGGAAGGCGGGGAAAAGTAAATGGTGAGTGATCCAACCCGCGGTCGGGGTTCTTAGCTATCGTGCGCGGAGCAGCTTAGCGTCAGTTTCATCGTGCCTACCATTCCCGTGCTTGGGAAAACTCAGCAAGGAGGGGATATCGCCGACAGAAAGCAAGTAAAAGTTGAGTTGGGTGAATTGGATCATCCGAAGGATAAGAACTCTGGAAAAGAACCAGAACTGAAGAAATTCGAATTTGAATGTTACTGAAAGTGCGGCAAAACTTCGGGAAAGTCGTGTTTGGTCAAGTAGTGTCTGGAAATATACCAATACATGGCTGTTTGGTATGGAGAACCTTGGAATTTAGGGTTGAAAAAGAGATTGGAATGGGGTTTTTAATGAAAATGGAGAAACTGGGAGGGGCGGCTAGTTGTAACTAGCCGCCCGAGAGGGGGCGGCTACTCGTGTGTAGCCGCCCCTAGACTGGGTCCCTTATAACCGAAAAGTCCCTCTCTCTCTCCATACGTTTCAAAAACGGTTTCTCTTCCCTCCTCTCTTCTTCTCTTCGTTTTCAAACTCAAAAACCCTAATTTCTTTGCCTTTCTTTCCTCCATTTCGACCTCAATCTTTCTCTTTCTCTTGATTTCGAAACCCTAGGTTTGGGTTCTCCTTTTTCTTTTTAAATCGAGGAAGATGACGAGGTCGAAGGCGATCGTTTCGAGGGGAAAACGACCACGGGTGGCTCGTGGAGAGCGTAGCCCGAGCTCTTCATCATCGGAGAGCGATAGGGCGGAGGTCGAGGCCGTGGGAGAGGGTACGGGTACAACGGAAGTGTCACCGGCGGACATCGGCGTGGGTGAGGTCGGGGATTTGCCTTCGGGGGCTGTCCCGGAGGTAGGGGGAAGTATGATAGGCTATACACGCAAGAGAAGGCGTGGGGATCGACCGGTGGCGGTCGAGGGAGTGGTTTCGGGGGTTGGAGGATCGATTGAGGGTGCAAACGAGGGGGTAGGGGTCGAGGGAGTTAGCGAGGAGGTGAGGGCATCGTTGGATGCCCTCGTTGGGATGTTGGATAGGGAGGCCACAGAGGCCTGGGCTGAGGAGGAGGAGAGTAGGGCTATGGGGGCCTTTGCGGAGTTTATCTCCGGTGTGGGGAGGGTGGACGGGATAGGAGAGGCTAGGGATGAGGCCGGGGAGACCGAGGGTATGGACACCGGGGCTGCAGAGGCCGGTGTTGGTGTTGGGGCTGAGGCCGAGGAGGCCGTGTTCAAGGAGGACGAGGAGGAGGATGACGACGGGATGGACGATCCCGACGAGGCCGAGGTGGACGCTCCTGGGTCCACACGGGCCGTGGTATGTTTCTAACCTTTTAGTCTTAGCCTTTTTATTTTGGTGTATATGCATGTGTTTTGGTTGGTATGAACAGGTTGTATATGTGTATTATATTCGTATGTGTGTGTTTTAAATAGGCATGCTTGTGTATAAGTTAGTCACGGTGGGATGTGTAAGCATGCTGAGATGGGTTTGTTTTTATAGGGAGGGGGACAATTTCTATATATATATCCATGTTTGTTATATGCATATAAAGGAGAGAGAAATGATATAGCTAATATGCTTGCATGCGATACTTTTCCACGTGTATGTGATTTCATACGTGTTTGATCGTGGTAGGGCATGAGGGAGTGTATGCATGCATTTCATGGGTTCGAGTGTTTCTATATTTTTTTTAGGCGTGTTTAGGGAAAGTACATAAGCATGATAGGCCGTGCCGTGAGAAAGAGTGTGAGTGGTGACCACGGTGGGATGATATATTTTTGTTTGCATGCGTGGTCATATATAGTTTTTTATTTTCATGCTTCGGTCTTTTATTTTAGTATATGGAAGTTTTACTTCGCTAAGCATGGTTTAAAAGGAATTCATAGATTTTGGTTTCTCACCTCTTGATTTTTTTAACTAACCCATCTCTTCTTCGTTTGTTTGTAGCGGCCGAATCGTATCCGGGCTTTATGGCACGGGTCGAAGAGGTGGTATGATGCCTTGGGGCAGGAGGAGAGGAGCTTAGTGGATGGGGTGGGCTTCCGCTCCTTTTTTTGATCGAGCCGTTCCACGTCCATCGCCCATATGTGGAGGCATTGGTAGAGAGATGGGACCCGGAGAGTTATACGTTCATCCTCCCTACCGGCGCTGTCATGCCGACGCTCGAGGACGTCCATCGGATCACTGGCCTTCCGGTCTTGGGGGAGGCAGTGATTGTGGCCACCCATGCGGACTACAGGGGGCTTTTCTGAGAGCTGATCGGGGAATGGGAGTTCGTGGAGCGGGAGCGGATGCTGAACTGGATCCCTTTGGGGAGGCTTTCGGGGCAGTATGGCCTCGGTTCCTTTACAGAGCGTCAGAAGGGCAAAGCTGCAGCTAGCTTCGAGAGGAGGCGGGCGATGATCGAGGAGAGAGAGGCGGCCGCATGCCCATAGAGGGCACAGAGGGAGTTGAGGGCGTTCTTTCTTTACTTCTTCGGCCGGGTCCTCTTCTCGACGGCCTCCGACAAGGTTTCTTCTCATTCTCTCCTGCTGATGAGGGACCTGGAGGGTATGGGGCGCTATGCTTGGGGAGCGGCGATGCTTGCCCATCTATTCGCGGAGCTCTCGAAGAAGGTCAAGAGGGCCGGGGAAAGAACCTTGGTGGCTTCGCGCCATTTCTTCAGGTATGCGTAAGTGGTAAGTGTCTTTTTCTTGGTTTAGCTCACTTTGATCATGATAATTTCCCTCTTGCTTTGCTAGGTCTTCGGGTACGAGTATTTCGCCATCGATCGCCCGACTTTGGCTCCGTTTGATCATGCCCTCCCTTGGGCTATGAGATGGGAACCCTGGGGGTCTTCTCGCTTGCACCGCCTTGCCCACTTCCGAGAGGCCTTCCGCGTCTTGTCAGAGGAAGAGGTATAAGTTTTTCTTCGAACTTCCTTGGCTTGTATTTAGTTTTCTTTTGACTAAGTGCTCTTCCTATCTTTCGATGCTTTTTTAGATGACGTGGAGGCCTTACTCGGGAGAGGTTCCCGAGGCTCTGGCGCGAGACGTCTGGTTGATCTACTTCAATGAGGTCGTGTTCCATGCGATCAGCCGGGTCGTCCGCTAGCTTGGGTATCATCAGTGGGTGCCCGATCCTTTGCCGCGGCGCCCCTCGATTCTGGCGGCTGGGATTCCTCGGGACACGAATCTCCCGAGGAATTACGCTACGTATGTGGCGGGATGGAATGGCCGAGGCGTCTTGGTGGAGCGTCGTCCTGAGGTGACTTCGAGTGACGAATACCTAGCTTGGTATCGTCAGGAGTATGCAGGTATCCTCGGGATGATGGAGGAGATTCCGGATGCCTACGTAAGTTTGGTAACCCTCCTTCTCTTCCTCGTTCTCCTTTGCTTGAATATTTTCTGAATGGTATTTGCTTTTGTAGGTTGAGTTGAATGAAATGGAGAAGAGGCTCAAGACCGCCAATGAGCACCTCCAAGCGCAGGCCAGGCAGATAGAGGCGTTGCGGGTACAGAGAGGACGATTGCAGGACCAGGTCCGAGTCCTCGAGGCTCAGGTGGATGCTCTGTCGAGAGTGAGGGTCGATGGTGCTTCCTCTTCTTCCGCCCCTCCGCCTTCCACGGTTTCTGAGCGAGAGCTCGAGCTGATGAGGGAGTTAGATGCGGCCCGGAGTGAATTGACGGCCACACGGATGGAGCTGGGCCAGGCAAGGGGTAGGGCTTCTCGAGCTGAGGAGGAGACGGACCGGCTGAGGTCCATGATGGCCTCGAGAGAGGAGGGTTTCATTACCCTAGGCCGTGAGAGGGACTCCCTCCAGATGAGGGTGTCGGAGTTGGAGGCTTCAGCGGGTGTCCCTGGAGGTTTGATGGGGGACTTGGTTCGTTCGCTCCAGGCAGCCGGGGATAGGGACCGAGAGGCGCTCAGGGCATCAGAGGTGAGGGCGCGGGAGTTGGAGGAGAGGTTGAGGGCTGCCGAGGATCGGGCTAGAGGGACAGAGAGTCGCCTCCGACAGAGGTTGGAGAGGAGAGATAGAGATATGCAGCAAATCCGTCTTTGGGAGGCGACTATGAGGAGGAAATTGGTTGGAGGGGGCTTTATGACCGAGGCGGACCTCGACATTCTTCCGCTTGAGCCTGACCATTCTCTCTCGGCTTCCTTGGCTACCGGGGCCACCTTCAGCCGTGTTCTCGTCCTTCGGCGTCTTGGAGTAATGGGATATATGCGAGGGCTGCGTCCTCGATTCGAGAGACTCCTGCCGCTCCTGACGTTCCAGAGGTTCAGTCCTCTCCTCGGCCACCGCTCCCTTCTCAGCCAAGCCAGGATGTTCTTCCTACTCAGCCTCCAGCGGATGACGATAGGCCGAGGTATAGCTTCCTTGTGTCTTGGTTTTAGGTAGAAGAATGGTGTATATGCAAGGAATTCATGCTTTTCTTCTTTTCTTTTTGACTCAGGTGATTATTTTGGTGAAGTATAGCTCAAGACTTCGGAGTTTTGAAGCTCTCGGTGGACAAGATTCCTTTTTTATGCACTCCCTTAGGTTTTAGAAGAACAATCTATGTTTATGGTTTTGGTGGGACAATTTAATTTCTTGTTTTGTATGCATGATTTAGAGTAGTTTAGCATGGATTATGGATATGTATGTGCGTGTAGGTGAATCTTGGCTTTTATAGGTTTGATAAATGGATGGATGTAGGGTTTTGATATATAATTGTTTTAGCATGGTATCTATATATGTTTTGTGTATGAATATGTGTATGAAATGTGTACATGCAGGTTTTGGAAAGAATTAATCTTTATAGGTAAAGAAGTGTTGAAGAGTTGATTGGATATGGGCTGACATAGCTGAAATGGATGCAGGCAAGGGGCGGCTAGTGTAAACTAGCCGCCCAGTGAGGGGCGGCTAGTTAGGTTTAGCCACCCCGTGCCTGGGGCATCCTCACCTGAAACAAAGGGCAGGGGCGGTTAGTCGAGTTTAGCCGCCCCCTGCCTGGGGCAATTTGGATCTGCCACTCCTGTCTGCTGCTGTCGCTGAAAGTCTTTGTGACCGTTTCAACCTTCGGGGCCTATAAAAAATATTCCTTCCATGGACCAAGTGTTAAATCTGTCCGGATTGTGCCCCTGCACTGACTTTCGAGCTCTTTCTTGCTTGAATTGTCAAGGGCTACAATCCATCTTAAGGTGAAATGGAAAAGATAATGCGAGAAAGTAAAGTGTGGGAGACCATGCTTTAGTATGCAAGGAAGGGATTCCAAGTGCGTGAGAAAAAAAACTCTTAAGTGTGTGTAAAGGTGGGACAATTTCTTCTCAGGCATGTGCGGTAAGGGCATGAAATGAGTGGGGACAATTTTAATATTTTGGTATGGGGGGTCAACTTTAATATTTAGAGAAAATCGAACGCCAAGGTGTTTTGGAAAAGGAAAATGCAAGCTTATGCGTAATTGTAGTTGGCGTAAGGGGGCATTTTAGTTCTTCAATGGTTTCTTACGTGAGAGGGTAACGTTCTTGACTTTCTGAAGTAAAAGATGCCATCAAGTCCCTGTGGAGGACCCCTTGCGGTCACCCATGACCAAACCAGGATTGTATTTGAATGGTATAAGCCTTGGGTGTCGATTTTTCTAGGTTCATGGTTTTCAAATGCTTAATCGTATTATTCTAAACATGCTGAGAAATCCATGAGTGTACCAAGAGTCGAGTCAAATAAGCTTCTCTTGGATAGGCAAGTTTCTATGTGAACTCATGTGAGTGTGTGTAGTTGTAAATCTGGACATGATCTACCTTTGGTAGAAATTTCGCCTTTCCCGGCAGACGTAGTTCAATTTAGAATCTCATTGCGAAAAAAATAAAAAAGGGGGGGGGGGGAATGGGGTAAGAGTAATATCTTCCTTTCGGGCAATATTTTAGAATTGTCCCAGTGTAGCACATGTCTTACTTTCTAGGTCCCTCTGGCTTTCTTCTTTTTATCACTTCTTTATTTTGGATGGAAAGTATAGTCCGTTGTTTGGACCTGTACTGGTATAGCCGTTGTCTAGCGTATACCGTGCGTAAAGGCGTGAAAGCCTGCTAAAATAGAGAGTTTAACCCGTTCACTTGGGTGTTATTTTTCTTTTGTTGGCCTCTCATTGCCTGATTTTTTTTTATTTGAGGGGGGGGGCCCACATGTGAAGTCTTCTATTTTCATGCTTTTGTTTTGATTTAGCATATGAAAGCTTATCTTGCTAAGCACGGTTTCTAAATGAATTTGTAGACTTGGATTCTTACCTCTCGATCGCTTTTAAACTAACCCACGTTCCTTTCGTTTTGTTTGTAGCGACCGAACCACATTCGGGCTCTGTGTCATGGAACGAAGAGGTAGTATGCTGCCTTGGGTCAGGGGGAGAGAGGAGTTTGGTGGATGGGGCGGGCTTCCGTGCCTTCTTCCTGATCGAGCCGTTCCACGTTTACCGGCCCTACGTGGAGGCTTTGGCGGAAAGGTGGGATCTGGTGAGTTGTACCTTCAGTCTCCCTATCGGTGCCGTCATCCGATCCACGTGGACATTCATCGGATTACCGGTCTTCCAATTTCAGGGGAGGTGGTGATCGCGGGCATCCTTGCTGATTACTAGGTGCTCTTCCAAGAGTTGATCGGGGAGTGGGACTACGCGGAGCGTGTGAGGACACTGAATCGGATCCCCCTTGGACAATTGTCAAGGCAGTATAGCCTCGGCTCCTTCACTCAACGTCAGAAGGGTGAAGCTACAGCTGCTTCGAGAGGAGACAAGTGATGATCGAGGCGAGAGAGGTGGCCACGTGCCCATAGAGGGCACGGAGGGAGCTGAGGGCGTTATTTCTTCACTTCTTCAGCCGGGTCCTCTTCTCGACGGCCTCTGACAAGGTCTCCTCTCACTCTCTGTTGCTGATGAGGGACTTGGAGGGCATGGGACGCTATGTTTGGGGAGCTGCGATGCTCGCCCACCTCTTTACGGAGCTCTAGAAGAAGGTGAAGCAGGCCAGGGGCAAGAATCCTGGCGGCTTTGCTCCCTTTCTCCAGGTATGTGCTTAGCGAGTAGAGGGTGTTTTCTTTTTGGTTTGACTTACTCAATTTTGATAATTTCTATCATGTTCCGCAAGTCTTCGGGTATGAGCATTTTGCAATTGACCGCCCGACTCCGGCACGGTTTAATCGTGCTCTCCCTTGGGCTATGAGGTGGGCGCCTCAGGGATCTTTGTGCTTGCACAGCCTCGCTCAGTTCCGAAAGGCCTTCCATGTCTTGACAGAGGAAGAGGTATACATTTTCTTCAGGTTTTCTTGGCTTGTATTTGATTTCTTTTGACTAAGCGCTCTTCCTATTCTTCTGGTGTTTTGTAGATGATTTGGAGGCCCTATGCGGAGGAGGAGGTCCCCGGGGAGTTGTCGCGGGGCGTCTGGCTTGTAGATACCCCAATTTTGGCCATCCAGAAAGACAGAAATACTTCAAGTAACACCTGAAAATATCCCACATTTGGACATCTAATAGAGAACCAGAAGTTCAGGAAACCGGAAACCCTAAACCCCAGACCTAAACCTAAACCCTAGCCTGACCGAAAACCCTAAACCTAACCCTAAACCCTAGCCTGACCAGAAACCCTAATACTAACCCTAACCCTAAACCTAAACCCTAACCCTAACCCTAAACCCTACCCTAAACCAACCCTAGCCCAAACCAGAACCCCACCTAAGAGAAACTCAAAATCTCAAAAAACCCCAAGTCCCTGGCAAGGGGCGGCTAGCCATAACCAGCCGCCCCATACCAGGCGGTTAGTTAGCACTAGCCGCCCCCTGGCTGACCTTGAACCGCTTCCCTGGATGGGACATAAAGCAGCATTAAATGCTGATCATTGCGGCGGGTTATGACCTTTAGCCGCCCTATCTTGGCTGGATCAACCCAAGTAACCGACCCAAGCCACCGCTTATTAGAGATGGAATGTTTGGCAGGTCATGATAGGGGCGGCTACCAGGAAGTAGCCGCCCCATCCTAGGCGGCTAGTTAGAACTAGCCGCCCTTCACCTGGTCGTGACAGAAGAACCAGAGAATTAATGAAAGGTCTAATCAAACACACTATTAACCAAGCCACCCTTTTACCCCCTGGGTATTCCCCTGCCTCTTTTTTACTATAAATGAGGAGGTCCCAAGCCTTTAAACAATCATCCACAATCAACAAATACACAATTCACATCCACCAAGTCCCAATCCACTTCCCCCACTAGAAAACCCAAGAGAGAGAGAAAGAGAGCCCCTCTTTTGTAGAGAAAATCCATTCCCTACACAAAAACACCCTCTCATTCCACCCTCCATAAACCCGGGCTAAACCTAGCTTAGCCTCTGTCCAAGACCAAACCCATTTCCTACTGAAGTTCTGCCCAAACCAACCCAGGCCCCGGACGGCTAAACCCTAGTAGCCGCCCCATGCCCGACGGCTGGATCTGACTTGCGGCCCCATATCCACATCCCATTTGCACCCCTTTGTCCCAAGACTCCTTTAGTCAAGCCCCGGAAGCAAAATAGGATTACCTGTTTTTCACCTCTGTGTACGGTATATCCGTTTCTCAGAGCGGAGACCTCACAAACTCCTCACGTAGGCGATTAAATCCAACCCAACCTTTTCCTGCTTTTAGAAAAAGCAGGTGGCGATCACACAAAACCTGGAATCCTCTTGAGCCGCTGTCAGGTACCTCAACCAGAAATGACACCACCCTTTCGAGAAGACGATCTGACCGAGCCTGCCAGGGCACGCATCCGATTTGAATCCCCGAAGAACCCCCACACACGCACCCCCCCCCACCGGCGGATTCTCTCCGACACCGACGGAATCCGACATCGACATGGCTGATCTACTTCAATGAGGTCGTGTTTCATGCGATTAACTGGGCCGTCCGCTAGCTTGGGTACCATCAGTGGGTTCCTGCTCCTTTGTCGAAGCGTCCCTCAATCCCTGTGGTTGGGTTTCCTCGAGATACGAACCTCCCGAGGAACTACGCAACGTATGTTGCGGGATGGTTGAGCCGAGGTGCCTTGGTGGAGCGTCATCCCGAGGTGACTACAAACGTCGACTACCTGGCTTGGTATCGTCAGGAGTACGCGGACATTCTTGGGACGATGGAGGAGGAGATCCCGGACGCCTACGTAAGTTTGAGTGGTGTCACTTTCGTAGGTTGTGTTGAATGAGCTGGAGAAGAAGCTCAAGACCGCCAATGAGCATCTCCAAGCACATGCCAGGCAAATAGAAGTGTTGAGGGCGTAAAGGAGATGCTTGCATGACCAGGTTTGGGTCCTTGAGGCAAATAGAAGTGTCAATGGGTGGAATGCCTGGTGGGTTGATGGGAGACCTGTTCCGTTCTCTTTAGGCGGTCGGGGATAGGGACCGAGAGGCGCTCAGGGCATCGGAGGCGTGGGTTCGGGGTTGGAGGAGAGATTGAGGGTGGCAGAGGATCGGGCCAGAGGGACAGAGAGTCGTTTCCGACAGAGATTGGAGAGAAGGGACAGAGATATGAAACAGGTCCATCTCAAGGAGGCGACTATGAGGGGGAAACTGGTTGGAGGGGGATCTATGACCTAGGCGGATCTTGACCTTCTCTCGCTCGAGCCTAACCACTCAGTTTCTGCTTCGTTGGCTACTGGAGCCACCTTTAGTCGTGCCTCTCGTCCATCCGCAACCTAGAGTCGTCGGAGATACTTCAGGGCCGCCTATTCTATCCAAGAGACTTCAGTTGTCCAAGATGCTTCGGTGGTTCAATCTTCTCACTAGCCACCGATTCCTTCTCAGCCAAGTCACGATGCCCCTCCATCGACCCAGCCTCCCACAGACGAGGGTAATACTCCAAGGTATAGTCCTTCGAGCCTTGGTTTGAAGTGGAAGAATTGTATATGTGCAAGGAATTCATGCTTTTCTTCTTTTCTTTTGGCTTAGGTGATTGTTTTGCGATGCACGGCCCGAGACTTCTTGGATTTGAAGCCTTTGATGGATCTATCTCTTTTTTCCCTTTTTAAAGACTCTTCTTATGTGATTTTTAGGTTTCAAAAACAATTTATGTTCATGGTCTTGGTGGGACAAATTTATAATTTTTCTTTTGTATGCATGGTTTGGTGTAGTTAGCATGGATGCTTAGAAAGCCCTTTTTAATCTTCATGGATGTGTATGCGTGTAAATGAATCTTGGCCTTCGTAAGTTTGATTCATGGATGGATATGTGTTTTTAAAATACGATTGTTTTTGAAGTACATTTACACAGGTTTTATGAATGTATATGTGTATGAAATGTGTGTATGCAGTTTTGGGAAAGAAATGTTCTTAATAGGTGTTGGAGATTCGAAGAGTTGATTAAAACTGGATTGACAGTAGTTTTCTGGCAGCAGGCGTGGGGCTGCTAGTGCAAACTAACCGCCTAGTGAGGGGCAGTTTGTTTTGTTTAGCCGCCCCTTGCCTGGGGCATTTTACCTTAAAAAGAAGGGGGGCAAGGGTGGCTAGTACATTCTAGCCGTCTGGTGAGGGGCGGCTAGTCGAGTTTAGCCGCCCCCTGCCTGGGGCAATTTTTGGTTCTGCTACTTCTGTCTACTGCTACTGAAAGTCTTCACGAGTGTTTTAACCTTCAAGACCTATAAAAACATCCTTCCCATTGACCAAGTGATAAATCCGTCCAGATTGCACCCCTGCACTAACTTTTGTGCCCATCTTGCTTGAATCGTCAAGGGCTACAATCCATCTTAAGGTAAATGAAAAACTAACGCAAGAAAGAAAAGTGCGGGAAACCCTGCTTTAGTACGCAAGGGAGGGATTCCAAGTGCAAGAGTGAAGAAAAATCTTAAGTATGTGTGAGAGTGGGGCTATTTGTGCTCAAGCATGTGTGGAAGGGTATGAAATAAGTGTAATAGGGGCAATTTTAGCTTTGAACGGGGAGCTAACTATAATGTTTTAAGGAAGTTGAATGCCTAATTATTTTGGAAAAGGAAAATGCAAGCTTATGCGTAAGTGTAAGTGACATAAGGGAGCATTTTAATTTTTCAAATATTCTTTTCATGTGAGAGGGCAATGTTTTCAATTTTCCTAAGCAGGAAATATCATTAAGCCCCTATAGAGGGGCCCTTGTGGTCACTCATGTCCAAACCAGGATTGTATTAGAAAGATATAAGCTTTGGGTATCGATTTCTTAGGTTTGTGGTTCTCAAGTGCTTGATTATATTATTCTAAGCATGCTGAAAAATCCATGAATGTACCAGGAATCAAGTCAAATAAGCTTCCTTTGGACAGGCAAGTCTTTAAATAAAATCATGTAAGTGTGTGTAGTTGTAATCGTAGAAAAGGTTTACTTTTGGTCAAAATTTCACCTTTCCTAGCAGACATAGTTCAATTACAAAAATAAAAGGTGAGGGGGGAATGGGGTAAGAGAAATATCTTACGTTTGGGCAATATTTAGAATTGTCCAAGTCTAGCATGTGTTATACTTTTTAGGTCCCTCAGGTTTTCTTCTTTTTACCACTTCTTTATTTTGGGTGGAAAGTTCAATCCGCTTGTTCGGATCTGACTAGTATAGCCGTTGTTTAGCATATACTGTGCGTAAAGTTTGAAAGCCTGCTAAAGTAGAGAGTTTAACCCATTCACTTGGGTGTTATTTTTCTTTTGTTGGCATCAAATAGTTCGAGGCGTAGTAATAGTGCCTCCCTTCTTTCTTCAATTTGTAGGTCTTCTTCTAATACTAGTCTTAAGGATGAAATGAGAATTTTGTAGGGTACTACTGCTTCTACCCCAAATGTAAGTGAATAGGGAATTTGGCCAGTGGGTGTTTTGATGGAGGTTCGGTATGCCCAGAGGGCGTCTACCAATTTATCAGGCCAGTCAGTAGCTTTGTGGGTTTCTACTTTCTTTTTTATGACCCTGAGCAAGGTTTTATTGGTAGCTTCTGCTTGTCCATTTCCCTAGGGGTAATATGGCGTGGAATGATGAAGCTCTGTTTGATGTTTATTGCACAAGTATCGGAACTCTTGGGAGATGAATTGGGGGCCATTATCCATTATGATCATTTTGGGGGTGCCGAACCGTGCAAGAATATGAGTGCGGATGAAGCGGGCTAGGGTGGAGCTTTTGATTAGTATGTAGGATTCGGCTTCAGCCCATTTGGTAAAGTACTCTGTGGCGGTGAGAATAAAAGCTTTTTGAGTGGTGTTTTCTATAGTGTCCCGGAATGGTCCTATTATATCTAGCGCCCACATAGAAAAGAGCCATGGTGAAGTCATGGGGTGTAAGGAAGATGTTGGTGCATGTATTTTGTTTGCATGGGTTTGACATCGAATACAGCGCCGAACGTATTTGTTGTAGTCTCCTTCGAGTGTGGGCCAGTAGTAGCCCATCCTTAGCACCTTCTTTGCCAGCATCTGAGCATTGACATGTCCTCCGCATACTCCAGAGTGGGCCTCTTCTATGATGGTGTATGCCTCCTCATCGTCCAGGCATCTAAGTAGTTAACCGTTGAAGGATGCTCGAAAAAGTATTCCTCCCTAGAGGCAGTATTTGGTTGCTATCTTTTTAACTATTTTTTGGTCATTGCTAGTGTCTTATCCTGGGAATGAATCGTCTTCGAGATAATTTTTTATGTCAAAGTACCACGGGTTTCCATCGTCCATATCTTCCAAATCTAGAGTTAGGATTTTGGTGGCACTAGTGACTCCGTCTACTTGGTTTTGTTGTCTCAAGAGGTTTTGAGTTCCACAGTTTTGAAGTTCGGTGGCAGGTGTTTCTAGTTTCTGGATAGTGACTGTTTCAGATGCCCTAGATATGAGGAAGGTAAGTGATGAAGCTAATGAGGCTAGAGAATTCGCAAGAATGTTGCCTGTCCGAGGTATAAAAATGTGAGTGACTTTATGAAATTGTTTTAATAGGATTATGGCTAGTTCTCTATATGGCTTTAGTTTGGGGTCTCTAGTCTGGTATTTCTTCAGAGTTTGGCGGATCACTAAGAGGGAGTCCCCAATGATGTCGATATTTTTTACTCCTAGGGCCAGAGCTGTCTACGAACCTGCTATCAGGGCTTCATATTCAGCGATATTGTTGGTGGCGTTGAACGTAAGCTGGAATGCTCGTGGGATAATGATGCCCTCGGGGGAGATTAATGCTATCCCAATTACCCTCCCTTGTTGATTGACTGCTCCGTCGAAGTATAGCGTCCAAGTCTTCCTATCTTTTTCTTCAATAAGCGCAAATATTTCTTAGTCCAGAAAGTCAGTTTTCACTAGTTCGTGATCAGGGAGAGGGAGTTGAGCGAGGTAGTCAGCGATAGTTTGGCCTTTGACGGATTTTTGAGTACCGTATGTGATGTCAAACTCATTTAACTGTACTTGCCATCCGGCCAAGCGACCAGTAAATACAGCTTTCTCGAATAGGAACCTTACTGGGTCCATTTTGGCAAAGTACTTGACTTTGTGGGCAGGAATGTAATGGCGTAATTTTTGGAAAGCCCACACTTGTCACGCCCCAGGGCGGCCGTCCCCGAGACGTGGCAATAATATAATATCAGCTATCATAAACAAGAGGTCAACAATGACTCCAATCAATAATACACAAGGCTAATGAAGCAATGACAACTGATAACACAACTGAAAAGCGGAAGCATAAACTATCAATAAGTCTGTAAACCAAAAATATTATTACAGACTCGAATACATAATCACTGTCCTGTGAGAGCCAAGCCTAGTCAATAAAATACATTAAGTGCCACACGCACGATTTACAAATATACAAGACTCTAGGACTGCTGACAGCCTCGAACTCGCAAATCCACCGGACAGAACGCTTTCACGCACGCAAGGCCACGCCATAGGGAAACTCCACCTCCACGCCCAACAATGCCCCTGTAAAAGAAACAGTATGCAAGGGGTGAGCTACAAGCTCAGTGAGTGGTTGGAAACCAAACACCATTACAACAATTTAATGTTAAGGCAATTTCCTTTCAAGGAAAAACATGGGTTGAAACTCAATGGATAATAGGGTCACACAGCGGTGCAACCCACCTCACCCTCACCCTCACTCCCGAAGGGAGACTCTTGGGACTCTTGGGGAGAGACCATACCGTTTGTCAAGGAGACGCGGAATTACTAGTCTACACAACACTATTGGATCATCTACATAGAGATAATTGCCATCAATGTCTCTCAACATTGATACCTAACCGGACCTAACAAATATGGGAACGAATGATCAAACGAATGGGTCACGTAGCGACGTGACTCAACACATTCCCCACCCCCGCCCCCGAAGGGGAGCTCCAGGGAGACCCGGGGACAAACGAGGGTTAACCATAACACCATGTGTTACTGGTTAACAATACACAACGCGTCCATCTGCTACAAGGTAGAGATATACTTTGATACCTCAAGCGTTAGGAGTAACAAATCCAGAGTATACTCGATGGATATTTGGGTCACGTGATGACGTGACAACAACTCATCCTCACCCTAGCCCCTGGAGGGGTGACCCTAGGGACTTTCGGAACGAACTCAGTTGCTCTGCAACCATCGTCATCCGATAGCCCTCTCCCGTAGAGCCTTACCTGGTAGCCATGATTGCTTCTATACCATATGGGCGCACCAACAGATGTCATAAATAGTGTCTGGGAGCACCCCACAGGACAACTACAACCGGGCAGCTTCGACACGGATCCGACGAAGGGGAGAACGACTTCAAGTTCGCAATATCACTTGGTAGCCCTCTTCTGCGCAGCCTCTACCTGTCGGCCTTCCACGATCAGTACATTCGCTGGATGTGTACCGCAGTACGCATCGGTAGCACCTACAAGTGGTGGCACCATACAGGACAGCTTCTATGTCTGGTAGCTTCGAGTCATGACGATGTCAGGAGGAAGCACCCTGCATTCGCAATGCAAACTCTATGGAAAGACAACTACCTTTGGTACTTATATACATATCGATGATATCGAATACTCTTGTATTCCACATGGAAGCGTCACTCGGACGCAAGGACTATCTCTACACTCGTGTAGAAAAGCCAAGGGCATAACCCAATAGGCGGTTCAGAGACACGCCTAGCATGGGTAGGCCCAACTTAATGCCGTAGCTATCGGTTTAACAAAACCGATGCAACGATGAATTCTTCTGAATTCAATACGAATGCATCACTCGGATGCAAGGTAGGACCCGACAGCGGGTCATACCTACGCCTATTATAGATAGGCCCAATTAGTTAGAATGCGCATATATATATATGAAGAGAATCATAACGTTATTATATGTGCCACATGCACGAGAATATATTAAATAGCTATAGGGGTACTCCCTAACATGTATTTACATCATAAATAACAAATCATACAACATGCATACAAGGTATGGCCTACTAAACATGCTTATAAGGCCATTAATCATACAATCATACAGAATATATCATAGCATTCGTTGGTTATCACCAACTTGAGAGGAAAGGGGTCTAGCAGAAACTACATCTACTTACTCAGTTTACGCAAAGAGGGAGGGCGAGAGAGAGGGAAAGTCTCATCCTCTCCGGGATGCTGGTCATAGCTTTGCCCCAACAGATGGGTGCAACAACTACACCATTCCTCCAGTCTAATCATAAGGGAAAATTAGTACGCATCCGGTTATTAACCCAAGGTTTAACATGCTGGATATTACTTATATAGGGGAGGGGTAGAGTATTACAATACTACCTAAGGCATGTATATTCTATACATCCATAAACTCATTCGAAAATACAAGCCCGAAACACAAGGGGCGCATGACAACACAGTTATTCGAACATGAATACATACCTATGCAAGTATAGGCTAGAATAGGGGTTCTACGCAATATACGAGCTATAAACCCTAACATGCAAATATATAGCATATTTAGGGGTTAAGATGCCCCAAGGAAGCGCAATGCACGACTGCGTGCATCGAGCGCGTCCCGAAGTGTTGGATCGAACCACTCACCGATACCCGGATCGACGCACATCCCATCCTACGAGGTCTGCAAGGTAAGGGTATCAATAGGGGTGAGTATTTCCACAAAAAAACACATAGAATTTAACTAGAATGTCAAAGACTTAGATATGCACGCATACGGGCTCACACGCATGCAAGAACGCGCGTACGTACGCATATCCGAGTGCCTCGGCACCTACCCAAACCCCCAGGCAGCCACACGCGTGGCCCCCGCACTCATACGCATGCATGCGCACACGCGCACGCGTCTGCGCACACCCCCGGCCCACTGCCGCGCGCCTAGGCGTGCTCCCACGCGCGCCTACGCTCACGCGCGCGTGCCCCCCAGCGCGCCCGACTGCACCCACCAGCACCCCTCTATGCGCACATCTGCGCGCGCACGCGCGCTAACGGCCCCGCGCGCGCGCCCAGCCCTCTCCAACCCCTCCCCAACCATCAACTCACACCCAAACTCGCTCTCCTAGCATGCATGACCCCTCCAAACCTCCCAAGTCTTAGAAAATCATAAAAGAAGGGGGGGAAAGGACTTACCAAAAGAGGGGAAGGGAAAGGGGGAGATGCGGGGCTCTCGCCGCATCCACGACCACCTCAACCACCCCCACCACGCCTCCTCTTCAGCCTCTCCTCCTCCTTACTTGGCTGAAAATCAGGGGAGGGAAAAGTCCATGGAGCATGAGATGTAGAAGGGGGAAGGAATACACAACACTCATGAATACACACACAAACCTTGCTTGATCTCCCTTTACATGCACCCAATCCATGTGGGGGGGCTGAACACACACAAAGGGCTGGACCATGTGAGGGAGCTTGAGTGAGAGGAGGAGATGGAGAAAGTAGAGAAACAACAACAAATACACATGTATGTACACTCACCTCCACTTCCTCCTTCACTTCCTCCACCTAAACATACACCAAACACACCCAAAAGGGGGGCTGGACCAGAGAGCAAAAGAGGAGAAAAGAGAGCTCCACGAGTTGGATTTTGGGGGGTATTTATAGCCAAAGAGGAAATGAAATGACCAAGCCGTCCTCGGACTAAAAACTCTGGACAGCCTTCACTACAATGGCCATAACTTCCTCAATACAGCTCCGAATTGCACGATTCTAACGCCATTGGAAAGCTAAGAAGATTATCTACAGCTTTCATCTTTATACCCAGATCAAATAACCTCTCTAGATGTTCCGAAATCTAGGCTAAACATCATACATGGCTGCTGCCTGGATTTCTCATTCTCGGGGTATAATTGGAAGAATACACTTAACTTTTGGTACACGAATCCAGTCAATCTAATTCCACTTCTGTATGGAAGCTAGCTCAAAATTGAACATCTCATAATAATATCATAGTTTTATCTCTTCATCTTGGATTTTAACAAAATCAAATCCGAATACCAAATCAAAACTGCATAATTCCAAAAACGTTATCGGAATTAAATGAAAATTTTATGGGCAGTACAAAATAGTACCAGGACCCATAATATGCAGTTAGATTATTAATAAGAGTCCTCAAACCCCAGCTGGTAGCTAAAAGTCAAAATTTTAGCGTTTCCGATCGAAATTAGGACTCTAAATGACACAGGCCTAACAACACTAATGCTAAGCAAGTTTTTTCTGTTGGAGGGTATGCTTTCTCATACTCAATTAGTGTTTTACTTAGGTAGTAGATAGCCCTTTCCTTCCTTACATCATCGTGTTGCACAAGTACGGCACCGATGGCCTCCTTGGTTGCAACTATATAGAGGAGCAGAGGTCATCCAAATACTAGTGCTGAGAGTACGAGGGGATTAAGAAGGTACTTCTTTAAACTATCAAAGGTCTTTTGACATTTGATATCCCAGTTAAAATTAACTCATCCTTTTAACAGCTTGTAAAAGGGGTGACATCTTTTGGCATGTTGTGAGATAAATCTCCTGATGAACTGCAGCCGTCCGATGAGTCCTCTCAATTCCTTTAGGTTCTTGGGTTGGGGCATTTGGGCGATGGCCTTTGCATTGGTTGGATCTAATTTGATTCCCCTTTTGCTCACTATGAACCCAAGAGTTTTTCCGAAGCGACACTTCTTTGGATTCATTTAAGCAAAAATTCTCTGCATCTCTGCAACACTTGCTTGTGTATCTGCGTGCCCTATTCGAGTCCTAGACTTAACTAGGATGTCATCCACATAAACTTGTACTAGCTTGTGTATCATATCGTGAAATATTGAAGTCATAGAAATGCATTACTACATAGCAGTAAGTCCCCCAGGGTGTGGTGAAGGAAGTCTTTTCATGGTCTTTTTCTGCCAATCTAACTTGATTATATCCGGAAAAGCCATTAATGAAAGAAAGCATCTCATAGCCTGCCGTGTTATCGATGAAAAGATCAATATGTGGGAGTGGGAAGTCATCTTTTGGGCACGCTCGAATGAAGTCCCTGAAGTCGATGCATACCCGGATCTTGCCATCTTTCTTGGATACAAGACTACCCGGATAAATTTAGCCTGGTGGAGCTTGTCCACCTCATCTTTAATTTTTAAAGCCACCTCGATGGAAGCACCTTAACTTTTATTTTACTAGTTTGGCATTAGGCTCTAGCATTAATCGGTGCTCAACTGAAGAGGTGTCAAGTCTGGGCATATCTTTGTAAGACCATGCAAATACATCATTATATTCGTGTAATATTTTAACTAGGCCTTCTCTCTCATCGGGTTTCAGCTCCGCACTAATTAAAATAATTTTGGGGTCAGCCTTAGTCCCCAGATTCAGCTCCTCTACCTTCTCATCCGCTTCTTCTGTCTTTTCATCAAATCTCTGAAGGTTCTGATCAAATTCCTCGGATATATCTTCTTCTTCCCCGTCGTTCTCATCACAGATCTCGAAGACTCCCAGACCATCGTCTATGTTTTCTATATTATCGAGGTCTGGTTCTTCTATGACAGCTATTGATTCAAATTTTTCTAAGCCTAAAATAGCCCTGCTATACCCTTTTATGCTATTAATGATTTGACCAGGTATCTGACTTCTGGTAGGTTTGTCTGTTTTGAACGTGGTATTGGGGTGAGGATCTTTGGCTTGACTAGCTAGACGTTGTAGCTTATTTAGGAGATCGGAGTGGTCACTGAAAGGGTGCCATGCTAGGGTGAAGTCATCTTCGTCGAACAAGGACCCTAAGGTTTTGGTTTCTATCCTAAAGTTCATTGACCCCTTCGTTTTGTGTTTTTTTTTCTGGTTTTGGAAAAGGAAAAGACACTTATTATTTACAACCTACTAGATTGGTACGAGTGTTTCAACCGATCTTCCTCCAACAGCTGACGCTCCTTTGTTGCGATGCTTGAGCACTGCGAGGAAAGAGCGCTTGGTCAGCTGGAGTTTTTCTGTTTGGCAATGAGTGTGTACTTACATGTTCATCATGGGGTGGAATAACTAGTCAATGGAGCCTGATAGGTAATCTGGCTCTCTTTCCTAGACAGGGTTAAAGGGGTGGGCGTGTGCGACTTCTTCAGCCTGTTCTGTGGCTGTCTTCTTAATGAAATGTTCATATAACCCCCAATCACATTTTTTTTTGAATTTGGTGTGGTGCTTGAGCGAGCCGAGGCCTCTCTTATCCAATAAGGCCGGGAGCTTGATGGGTTCCAAGATCCCATCTTTTAGTCCCAAAGCCTTCCGCGGGATGTGGCCCATGATCTCCATTATATGCTGGCCGGGATTTTTATTTTTAGGGTGGCTTGTCTTTGCAGTACTGGGGGGGAGGATTTTGGGGATTCAGCCAATTGGCTGGGAAGTCTAGAATATGGACGGTAGTCTCCATGGGCTTTCAGTCGATGATTTTTATGGCGATGGTCTCATTGTCGGTGAACCTTGTTTGGGTCCTTTGACCGCATCTCCCCGTATTTTGATTATTTGATTTCCCAGGGGGAATTTCAAACACTGGTGTAGGGGGGAAGAGACTCCCTTGATAGAGGCCAGCCATTTACATCCTAAAATTCATATTATAATCTGAATCCATTTCTAGGGCATATGCTTCGGCGCTAGTTTCTAGAGGTCCTACTCTTAACTGGAAGCTTTTAAATCCAAGAATTGGACGAGCCGTTCTATCATAGGCAAATATACGGGTGTCCGTTTCAAGGAGCGTGGTTATGTGTTTGTCAATGTGTTCGAAGGTGTGCAGTGACATGAGGTTTACCCCTGCGCCAGTATCAATTAGAACTTTATGTATTGGGTATCCCTCGAGGTCAATTGTTATGCACAGGGTGGAGGTGTTGACGACCTTATCATGGATTTCTTCCTTGGGTCAAAAGGTTATCATCGGTCCTAGTCCCGCAGAAGCCAAAGCTAGCGGCACACCTAGGGTTGAGATTTATGGGTCAACTTGGACACTTTCCAGAAACATTCTTAGGGCTTGTTGGTGATGTTCTGAGGTTTCGATCAACTCTAAGATAGAAATTTTCGTGAGGATTCTTCAGAGTTGGTCAAGGATATCGATCCTATCCCCGACATTGGGCTCCTCAGTTTCTGTTTCAGGTATGGGACGCCCTAGTACTGTGATGGTTCAAGGTGTCGACCGTGGTTCGGGTATGTAATCGTGATGGGTTTGGGTCTTTGCTAGCTGATAAGATGGGTGACTGTTGGGGGATTGGTTTAGGGAGGGGAGGCCTTATGGGGCTTGGGAGAAGGGGCCAGCAAAATGGGAGAAGAGGCTGGTAGAGTGGGAGTAGAGGCTGGGAGAATTAAGCCACATGGAATGATCCTGGGTGGTTCTTCATGGTCGGTAGCCCTTATGGTGTAAATGCTTTCGAAGCTCAGGCTTTCTGGCTCTTCTATGAGGGCCTCTGTGGCTAGTTTTGGGTTTCATGTTTTGGTTTCTACAGGGCTGGGCTTTTTTGGGGTTTGTCTGGGTAGTGGATTTGATTGGGCCTTTGGTGTAGCCAAGTTGTCCCTAAGTCCCCTGATGGTGGCCCAGTCTAAGCGCCTTTCTACATCAAGGTCGTAAACAATGTCTTGGAATGAGAAGCACTGTTCGATTGTGTGACCGTGATATTGATGATATGAGCAAAAAAAGGCGGTGTTGGCACCGATAGGTGAAGGGCCGGCCGTGGGCAAGGGGAGGTTATTGGTTCCCATCAGGGCCTTGAAGAGATTTCCTAGGGTTTCTGGGAGGGGTGAATAGCAATTCCTCTTACTTAACCCTCTTGGATCATAGGAAGGTGTAACCTCTTTGTAGGGGCTTGGTGTGGGCTGCCTAGGGGTTGGGTTTTGGTTCCCTAGGAGAGTGGAATAGAAAGGGGTCCTAGGCTGACCTTGTTTGAAATTATGGGGCTTTGGACTGGGGAACTTTGGGTTACCGGGTTTTGTTGTGTCGTCACGGGGACAAGTACTGATCGAGGAATAAAATTTTGATTGGCTGGCCGAGGTGGCGCATACTCGGATGAACCGGACGTGTACTGTCTTGAAGCCGTACCTCGATCGGGAACTTGTGCTCCGTTTGGGTAGAGTACCGAAACCTGTGTAATCTCATCTATCATGGGGGTTTGCACCTTACATGGCGGTTGTTCAACCCTATGGCTGATAGGTGGGGACTGGGTTCGGACTACTGGGGCTGCACAAAGGGAAATATTGTTGTGGCGGTCAATTAGAAGCCGATACGTAGTACAGTCCCGTACGAAGCTCTGGACTCAGGCTCTGTAACATCATGTCAATTTCTTGACATTCTATGAGTTGCAGGCCGGTCCGGCGGACAAGTGGGCACCACCGAGACACGTATTGTTCAAATTCCTCCCTATGCCTCATTCTCTCTACCGTTAAATCTGAAATAGAGGGGGTTCTGATCCTCTGGTAACCGTAACGGCCTAAGAACTTCTCACTTACAGCCGAGAAGTTTGATAAGTGATTTACAGGGAGGGTGGAGAACCATTGCAGTGCTTATCCCTCCAATGATTTCTGAAATTGGAAGACTAGTAGAGGTTATTATCTAGAAACAGTTAGATGAATGTCTGGATCCCCACGACCATTATACCAGTGGAATTTGGGGATTTTGAATCCCTCTGGTAAGTGGACTAACGAGATTTGTCTCAGGTTATGTAGAGACATGTGCTTGGGGGCTGTGGGACCAGTCTCGGAGAGGATTCTCCGGATAGTTTAATCTAGTGTTTCTCCCCTGGGAGGGCTGCGTAGCGGTCCCGGGTTTGGGGTGGCCTGGTAAGGGCCTGGGACAGAAATGGTTGGGAATATTGGATTCGCGGGGGAAAGGGGGCGAACGAAAAGATGCTCAGATTGACTGAGCGACTGGGTGTGGACGGGGTTTTGGGAGTAGCCTGGGGGGTTTTGACAGGGGTCTATTGTCTCAAGGTCTTGGTATGACGGTAGTGCGCGAGGTCATGAAACATGTCCTTTAGCGTTTGGTACCCTAGACTTGCCATCTTTTCCTCTAGACGGGTCAGGAGTTGTGTGGCCTGACCATCTTGGGTGATTCTCTCCTCTAGTATCTCCTCCTCTAGGTGGGATTCCATGATGCGAGTGTGGAATGATGTAAGGGAACGGATGCAGATAGAAAGCAGTAAATAAAGCAGTAAAGGATTGCGCAGCTGTGTGTGGCTTTCAAAAATAGTAAAGGATTGCGCAACGGTGTGCGGCTTACATGTTATATATGTGTCACTTTTCAGCCTTCTGGTAACCCTTGGGTCAATTCTGGCCATTTTTGGAATTTTCTTTTTTCGATCGGAACCGCAAAGATTTTGGCTTTTAGCCATCTGCGGGAGCTAGGAAAACTCCGATTGAAAATCTGACTGCGGATTATGGGTCCTGGTACCGTTTTATACCACCCATAAATTTTTCATCGAATTCCGGTTACATTTTAGGAAATTATGCAGTTCCGAATCGTATCCGGATTTTGGTCAAATTTGGGAAAGTCAAAGAGAGAAGACCTTGACCAAGTCAAAGGGTGACTTGGACCAAGTCAAAGAAGACCTTGACTAGTCAAATGTGACTTTTGACTAGTCAATGGGTTTTGTTTTTTTGCTTGGTTGAGTTGACCAAAGTCAAAACTCACCTAACACCTTTTTGAGCATTAAGTGCTCTCTCTCTCTCTTTTTCTCTCCCTCTCTCTCTCCCTCTCCCCTTGTCAACGTGCATTTCTTTTCACTCCCTCTCTTTGTTTATTTTTTTTTCTAAGTGTGTGTGAGTGTGTGAGAAGTGAAGGAGAAGAAGAGCTCACCAAATACAAAGGTGTGTGTGACTATGTGTGTGTTTATGTGTGTTGTTGTTGATTCCCTCTCTTTAGCTTCCTTTAGAACCCCCTTTATCCACTGTTTTCAGCCAAGTAGGGGCTGGTTGGAAGGCTAGGGAGGGGTGGTAGTGGTGGTTGTGGTGGAGGTTGCGCCGGGTGCACCCGAGGGGCCCCGAAACCCCACCATTCCCTTCCCCCTCCTTTGGTAGCTTTCTTTCCCCCTCTTTTCTTTGGTTTCTTAGTGTTAGGGGCTGTTAGGGAGTCATGCATGCTAAGTGTTTGAGTTAGGGGTGAGTGGAGAGGGCAAGAAGGGGGCTTGACAGCCCTGGGCGCGCGCGCGGG
This sequence comes from Acorus calamus, assembly GCA_030737845.1. Lineage (NCBI taxonomy): Eukaryota > Viridiplantae > Streptophyta > Magnoliopsida > Acorales > Acoraceae > Acorus > Acorus calamus. The sequence goes on from CM060872.1 coordinate 13,085,420, forward strand.
TCCATCCGCGCGCGTGCGCGCGCAGAGACGCGCGCAGGAGAGGCCCTGGCGGCCTGGCGAGGGTGCAGACGCGCGCTGCGCGTGCGCGCGGGCGCGCGAGCGCAGGCGCGCGAGCGCAGGCGCGCGCGGGGGAGGGCGGAACGTGCGAGGCACAGTGTGCGCACTGTGCGCGGGAGCGCGCGCAGGCGCGCGCGAGCGTGCGGCGTGCGCGAGCTGCGCGTCTGGGCGCGCGAGTGCGCGTCCGGGTGCGCGGCGAGGGGCTGGACGTGCGGGCAGCGCGTCCGGAGGCGCGGGTCAGTGCGCCATCGAGCGCGGGGGCGCGTGCGCGCGTGCTTGCACGTGCGTACGCGTCGGGGGCCATGCGTGTGGCTGCCCGGGGGCTCGGGTAAGTGTCGGGGCACTGGACAGGTGCGCGTACGTGCGTACTCGCATGCGTGCGAGCCCGTATGGTGCATATCCAAGTCCTTAGCATTTCTAGTTGTTTTAAGTGTCTTTATGTGGATTTTACTCACCTATTTGGATGCCCTGTCTTGCAGATCTTGGCGAGCGGTCCCGCGACAACCCGGTTTACGGTGATGGGTCAATCCAACCCAGTCGGGAGGTGTTCGATGCATGTAGACGTCATTGCCCTCCCCTGGGGCACCGTAACCACATATTAACCTTCTTAAGGTGCATGTTATTGCTTATCTTGCTTGGTTGCATCCATGTCATTCTAAAACTTAATATGTTAGGATCATACACCCTAGTACCATGAGTAGGGACCCATACTTGTCTATGTATTGTGTCCCATGCTAGGTTATTCATGCGTTATTATTTACATGTATGCATGAGTATAAGGCATGAGTATAAGGCAGAATAAGGTAGTGACCTTAAATATTTTTCTATCATGTTAGACTTGTATACTAGAGTATTACATCCATGTGTTATACATATGAGCCCAAGCATGCCTTAGACAGTTTAAAATTTGGTTATAGCATTACTTGTATGCTTCCTTGATTAATTCTTTGTGTAATTAATTATGTGTTGTAGATTATATCTCTAGACATATCTTATGTATATATATATAGAGGCCATGAACCTTGCTTAATAAGATTAAGCAAGTGTATGACCTTTGATGGGTCATACTGTGGCATCGATATTACGAATCATCTGTCTTTCCCGCATCTGAGTTATGCGCTCTGGTGGGAATTCATGAGAATTCGTAACCTTACCGACGACGGATCCATGAGGATCGAAACCGCGTATGTCAAGTGCTCTCCCCTTCGTCGCTTCCGTGTCGAAGCTACCCGGGTTTAGTTGTCCTGCTAGGCTCTCCCAGACGCTATTCATGACGCCGGGTGGTGCGCCCATACGGTAGAGGTAGAGGTCATGGGAGGATACCAGGTCGAGGCTACTCGGCAGAGGGCTACCGGAAGACGAAAGGCGTAGACCAGTTGACCTTTTCCCCAATAATCCTATGTCACCTAAGGGTGAGGGTGACGGTGAGGGAGTAGTGGGTTGGGTTGAGACCCAACCCAAGGACTTAAGTGACTGTTCCTTCCGTTGGAACCCCAAACACTCAGAATATTTAATGTGGCGTGGCAGGTTTGGGTCAACACCCAACCGCCAACTTAAGTTGTTGTTTCGATTATTGAGACTTGAATGCTTGAAAGATTAATATGTGTTGTGATGCATGGATCGTACCATTCACTGAGCGTGTGGCTCACCCCTCGCATATGTTTTCCTCCAGTTGTCGCTGAGCCGGACCTTTGAGCCGTCGAGGTAGTGAGAGAGGCCATGCATCCCCCGCTATGTTAGGATTGTTATGTCTGTTGTATATTGGCCAAGGCTTGATTATGTGTTAATTTGGGCAGAACTTCAGCTTCCTTGGTAAGTACCTTTGGAATGGGTTTGGTTTTGGCAGAGGCCGCTCTGGGGCGTGACATTACAAAGCAGTAAAGGATTGCGCAGCAGTGTGTGACTTACAAAGAAGTAAAGGATGTTGTAATGTGGGATAGAGGAGGATCTAATTCGAGGGGTGGAAAACTCTAACATTCCTACAGGGTTGATAGCATTCTAGTCAAGCTTATAAAAGGGAGGCCTAAGAGGATTACCTTTTGCTATTTTTCACAAGGTAAGTCCCACCGTGATCGCCAGATTTGTCGGTATGGGATTCGTCGGGTGTCGAGAAATCCGCGTTTTCGGCGTTGTCAGCGTGGGAAAAGATCCGCGTGTGTGGGGGTTCTTCAGGGATCGTCTCTCGGAAGGGTGATGGGGTGTCGTTCCTGGTTGAGGCACTCAACAGCGGCTCAAGAGGATTCATGGGTGTGTGTGATCGCCATCTGCTTTCTCGAAAAACAAGAAAAGATGAGGGTGGATTTGATCTCCTTCATGGGGGAGTTTGTGGGGTCTCCGCTCTAAGACACGGATATACTGTACACAGAGGTAAAAAACAGGTAATTCTAGTATGCTTCGGGGCTTGCCTAAAGGAGTCTTGGGACAAATGGGTGCAGGTGGGGGGTGGTTACTGGATTTGAGCCGTCGGGTAGTGGGTGGCTAGTTAGGGTTAGCTGTCCAAGGCTTTGGTTAATTTGGGCAGAACTTGGGTAGGGAATGGGTTTGGTTTTGGCAGAGGTTAAGCTGGGTTTAACCTGGGTTTTGGAGGGTGGATTGAGAGGGTGATTTTGTGTAGAAAATGGGTTTCTCTCTCACAAATACGACTCTCTCTTTCTCTCTAGGGATTTCAAGTAGTGGATGTGGGAATTAGAATTGAAGGTTGGGAATTATGAAGGTGTGTGAATGTGTTAGAAAGGCTTGGGACCTCCTCTATTTATAGTAAAAAAGAGATAGGGGAATATCCAGGGCGTAATAGGATGGCTTGGTTAATAGTGTGTTTGATCAGACCTCCCATTAATTATCTATTTTTTCTGTCAGAGACCAGGTGAAGGGCAGCTAGTTGAAACTAGCCGTCGAAGATGGGACGGCTACTTCCTGGTAGCCGCCCCCATCATGACCTACCAAACGTCCCATCTCTGACAAGCGGTGGTGCAGGTCAGTTACATGGGTTGAACTGGCCAAGATGGGGCGGCTAAATGTCACAACCTGCCACACTGATCAACATTTAATGCTGCTTTATGTCCCATCCAGGGAAGCGGTTTAGGGTCGGCCATGAGGACGGCTAGTGAAAACTAGCCGCCTGGTATGGTTCGGCTAGTTAGGGTTAGCCGTCCCTTTCCAGGATTTTAGATTTGTAGGGTTTGGATCAGGGTTTAGGGCTTTCGGTTTTCTGAGTTTGTTTTCTATTTGATGCCTAAATGTGGGTTATTTCCAGGTGTTACTTGAAGTATTTTCATCTTTCTGGATGGTCAAAATTGGGGTATCTACAGTTACGAAGTATAAGCTTCCCCCTATGCTCACACGGTCTCAAAGGTCGTACGGAAGGGACAAGCAGAATTAGTCCACGGGATAAAATTCGGAAAAGGGCATCTACCCCCTCGTCCTAAGCACCATTGAATTTCTCAAGTCTAAGAGATGGGACGCACAAGAGATCCTTGCACGATAATATGGGAGGAAAGGGCATCCCCCAATGATCAGTCGGTCTCAAAGAGCCCAGGCTCTACGACCAGTACTTGGAGGTCGTGCAGTAAGGACGAACAGAATTAGCCCTATGCACACCAAAGTTCGAGACCTTTATTTACCAGGTCCTGAAGGTCCCCTGCCATACGGAGGTTGCGATGACGGGATAGAAAGGATCCAGTCTACCAAGTGAACTTCGGACTCTGACTGGTCATGACCCTACTATCTTGATAATAAGCACTCCAAACACTCAGACCATATGAGAATTAAACAAGCATGTAAGAAACCAGACATTTATAAAAACATTGTTCTTTATAAAAAAAAAGGCCTATGCATGAGGTCCATCATCTAGGCCAAAATCGTAATCAGGAGGAGAAGCAGCGGCGATGCGAAAAGAGACATTATTGGATCTATCTTCATACCCTTGACGATATCCACAGTTGTAGTTCTTCTTGGCACAGGTCGTCAAGGAATCTTTAACCTCCTTCATCTGGTCCCTCATTGTCGTGAAGGCTTCACCTCGACCTTTCAGCAAACCTTCTTCGTAAACAATAGCACGGTCAGCTCGAAGCTCGCAGAGTTTGGCTTTCTGCTCTTGTAATTCCTAGGTCAAAGCCTCAACTCGCTCTTTGGCGTTGTGCACCCACAAGGAAAGAAAAGCCTGATCTAAGGATTGGGAGAGCTTCAGTTCGAGGAGCTCCCTGATGCGCTCTTCAACAGTAGCGGCCTGGACCTTAGCAGTAGAAAAGTCTTGACGAGTAGCAGATTCGGCAAGTTCCGCCGTAAGGCAAGCTTGATTCGCGATTGCTAACTGCTCCTCGACCGACTTTAGCTACGCCTGTCTTCGATGGGTAAGATCTTGACCGACTTCAAGAGAGCTTCGTGCCTCACCGCATCCAAGCTCCGCTCGCTGAGTACCTGCCAAATCATAGAGTTCTGGAGAGCAAATGGTTAATATACTAGAGGGGGAGCTTTGAAGCAGAAGTTAAAACACTTATGTTGTAGAAGATACCATCAAGTCCCTATAGAGGGGCACTCATGGTCACTCATGTCCAAACCAAGATTGTATTTGAAAGGTATAAGCCTTGGGTGTCATTTTTCTAGGTTCATGGTTCTCAAATGCTTGATTATATTATTCTAAACACGCTGAAAAATCCATGAGTGTACCAGGAGTTAAGTCAAATAAGCTTCTTTTGGACATGCCAGTTTCTAAATGAACTTATGTGAGTGTGTGCAGTTGTAAACATAGGAGAGGGTCTACCTTTGGTCGAAATTTCACCTTTCCTAGTAGACATGGTTAAATTCTGAATCTTATTGCGAAATAAAAGGGGAGGGGGGAATGGGGTAAGAGTAATATCTTCCTTTTGGGCAATATTTAGAATTGTCCCAGTCTAGCATATGTCCTACTTTCTAGGTCCCTATGGCTTTCTTCTTTTCATCACTTCTTTATTTTGGGTAGAAAGTACAGTTCATTGTTTGGACGTGTACTAGTATAGCCGTTGTTTGGCGTATACTTGCGTGTAAAGGCGTGAAAACCTGCTAAAGTAGAGAGTTTAATCCGTTCACTTGGGTGTTATTTTTCTTTTGTTGGCCTCTCATTGCCTGATTTTTTTTTTTGATTTGAGGGGGGCTATTCTGTTTCTCACCCCAATTCTTTTCATGCTTCCCCTCTAGAAGTGTTTATACAGTGCCAGAGCCAGTTTTGGGACATATGCTAGGTCCAGGTAACTCCTCATTTTGACCTTGGGTTAATACAAATAAGGGCGGAAATAAGGGAGGTTTGCTTTGGGGTTTTAAAATTGTCCCAGTCTACGGGGTAGGCAATTTCTCTTCTATCAAGTAAACCAACCTCAAGTCATATGTGTGTGAAGGAGATCGCATGATTGGCGGATATGAGTTCAAATAGATACGAGTTTATCTTTGAGAGTCTTATAATTCTATCATTAGGTACTAAACGCTGGAAATCACAGGAAGAAAGAATAATATTTCTCAAGTATTGAAAAAATTTTACGCATGGATTCTTCAGATAAAGTGCATTCCACGAACCTATAGCCTCGACTCCTTTGGCGTCTAACAAGCGGTAGGCATTCCCGAAGTAGGACTGGGTGATCACGTAGGGTCCCTCCCATGTAGGCTGCAACTTCCCTTTTGGGTGAGGCTGCCTCGACGGCATGATTTGCTTAAGTACTAACTCTCCGATTTTGAATTTTCTTTCTATTACATTCTTTTCAAATGCCCTTGCCACCCTTCATTGGTAGGCTTGGGCATGGTCTGCCGCTCTTAATCTTTTTTCTTGTCTCTTTTTTTGGTATTATGTTTTTGAAAGCGTGTAAACAAATATATATATATATATGTGGTTTGAAAAGGGTATGAGTTGGTAAATAAATCTTTTGGTTTTTGGAAAGAAGTATGGAAATAAACTTGGAAAACATTTTGTTTTGGAGGGAAAGCATGGGAATAAAGTTTTGTAAAACATTTTTTTGAAGGAAAACATGGAATAAAGATTTGTAAAACATTTCGTTTGAAGGAAAACATGGAAAGGCAGCTTGTAAAACATTTTTATTTCCCTTTTAAAGGAAAACATGGAATAAAGATTTGTAAAACATTTCATTTTGAAGGAATGTATGGGAAGTGAGCTTGTAAAACATTTTTTTTTTGAAAAAAAACGTGGAAATACAACTTGGAAATATTTTTGTTGTTTGGAAGTATGAAAATAAATTTAGACAACATTTTGTTTAGGAGGAAAATATGGAAATAAAGCTTGGAAACATTTTTGTTCAGGGTTGGGGAATGAGAGCTGATTAGCGTATATTTTTTCGTATTTCGGTTTCCTAGAAAAGCATGTAAACAAATATGTACATGGATGAAAGCGAAGACTGGTAAATAAATGTTTTAATTTTTTATTTTGTGAAAGCTGTAAACAAATATGTACAGGGTTGGGGAATGAGAGCTTACCTGGGGAATCAGTTCCTGGTTCCTGGACTTGTGTCATCTCTTCGTGTCGGCTTCTTTTTGATGGCTGACAGATGTCCGATGGCGGTCCCCTATTTCTGAATTCTCCTTCCCTGAGTTTCTTCAGGGGTCTCCCTTGTTGAAGTAGTTCTTCATCAGTGGAGTCTGGTTGCCAACATGCGAGCACCTCTAGCCGGATGCGCATGGCACAGACACTCCAATTTTGGACCCTTGTATCGTGAAACGTGCTTCTCCCCAAATAGATATTATTCCTCTGCGGTACGGGAAGCGAAGGCATTGGTGTCGGGTGGATGAAATGTCCTCGATGCTGTTGAGCCAAGTTCTTCCAACGATCAAGGGGGTGGGGTGATTGGATGTTCATTACCATGCAGTTGACGATGGTGGAGACCGGGCCGATTTTAAGTGGGAGCGTGACCAGTCCGCAAGCGTTCTTGCGCGTGCTGTCGATGGCGTAGATAAATTCATCCAAGGGTTCCAGCCTAGGGACCCTCCCTTCTAGCTTCTGGTAGGCAGAATATGTGAGAACATTAGTTTCCGCTCCCATATCGATGAGATTATGCTTGAATTCTTTTCCTCTGAGTATGGCAGTGATTGCGAGGGGTGCGGAGCGTGCTCTGGCTTTTGCGACTTCATGGGGGAGGAAGGCAATTAGATTGGGTTCCATATGATTGTTTACTGAGTTCAGGGTCCCGACCGTCTCCTCCAAGGGGTAGTTGCTGTTATAGGGGGACCCAGGTGGGCTAACGCTTCTATCTTCGGTTGTTGGGTGTAGGGTTTGTGTGAACATGTTGTGCAGTGCCTAGTTGTTCTCGTTTTCATACTGGAGGCGTGCTTCTCCCCAAATTGTCAGCACATGGCTCATGAATGGCAGCCGGAGGCATTGGTGTCTGGGGGAGCAAATGGCTTGGATGCTCTCCAATCATGGTTGCCCTAGCATCACGGGGTACCTTGTATCGATGTCGGCTACAAAGCATTCCACCTCACAGATGAGGGAGCCGACGGATAACTCGAATATTCTGGGACCACAGAGGGCCTTTCCAGTGTGATTGAAATCCTGTATAGTAGAGTGGGCTGGTTGAATGGGAGGGCGTTCGAGTCCGGGTATCTTCTAGTAGGTGGAGCATGTCATTATGTTCATTCCTGACCCTCGGTCAATGAAGATGTTGTTCAACCACAACATCTGAAGCTGTCCGCAGATGTTTAGGAGGTAGACCCGCAGTCTGGAGTCCGGGAGGTCTTTATCGGTGAACGATATGGTAATTGGGCGACGGGGGCCATCGACAAAACTGGTGCTTTTGGAGGACCCACTGTCGTTTGGATGCAGATCATCCGATGTACATTCCCCTCCCTTGGGTCCCTCGCTTGCCCCTTCGAGGATCTCCTCAAAAGGCTCGTCCTCCACGTCTTCTCCCGGGTTTTTTAGTCCACTCTCGTCGGACTCTGCGTTGATGACTGTGGGTAGGGCGAGGACTGCTTGTTCTTCTTCGCCATAGAGTATGGCGAGGTCATGATCGTCGAGGTTCAGCTGGAAGGGCTCATCCTACCCCTCCTCCTCACATTCCTCGGACAGACTGTCATCAATGGCATCCTCCGAGCTGCTTGGTCGTGGTGATGATTGCCTCCCTCTCCTGACCATCTTAACTATGTGGGCTCCAGACGTGGAAGCTTGGTTGTGACCTGGCAATGGATCAGTAAATATGCCAAGTGACTTGGAAGCTTGAGAATTATCCTTGTTTAAGTGGCTTTTGATCATGGCCCAATCAAGGCGCCTGTTATCATTCAAATAATAAATAAAATCCCAAAAAGCAACGCATTGTTCTACGGTATGCCCATGCTGTTGGTGGTATTGACAGTAACGCATAATGCTGGCCCCAGAGAGTGGAGGCTTAGCAGTTGGGAGGGAGATACTATTAGTGTCCATTAGCACCCAAAAATTCCTAGTTAGTGTTTCTGGGAGAGGAGGGTAAGAGTCCCTCTTTCCCACTCGTCTCTAATCATAGGATGTTGGAGGGGAGACCTCATTATAAGCACTCTGTGTAGGCTGCCTAGGATTTAGAGTTTAGTTCCTTAGAAAAGTGGAATAGAAAGGGGTCTTTGGCTGACCTTGTCTTGAAATTATGGGGTTTTTGACTAGGGAACTTTGGATTGTCGGGTTTTATTGTAACGGCACGGGGACGGGTACTGATCGAGTAGTGAAATTTTGGTTTGGTTGCTGAGACGGGGCATATCCAGATGGACCGGGCATGTATATCTCGGAGATGTTCCTCGGTCAGGAACTCGTGCTCCGTTCGGGTAGAGTGCTGAAACTTGTGTAATCCCCTCTACCGTGGGGGTTTGCGCCTTTCGTGGCAGTTGTCCAACCCTATGACTGATAGGTGGGGACTGGGTTTGGATTACTGGGGCTGCACAACGGGAAATTCTGTTGTGGCGGTCAATTAGAAGCTGATACGTAGTACAGTCTCCGTACGAAAGGCTCGTACGTAGCTCTGGACTCAGGCTCTGTAACATCATGTCAATTTCTTGACATTCTGTGAGTTGCAGGCCGGTCCGGTGGACAAGTGTGCGCCACCGAGACACGTATTGTTCTAATTCCTCTCTAGGCCTCATTCTTTCTTCGGTTAAATCTGAAATAGAGGGGGTTCTGATCCTCTGGTATCCGTAGTAGCCTAAGAACTTCTCACTTACAGCCGAGAAGTTCGACAAGTGATCTACAGGGAAGGTGCAGAACCATTGTAATGCTTCTCCTTCCAATGATTTCTAGAAGAGAAATACTAATAGAGGTTGATTATCTAGAAACGATCTGGCGTCTAGATAAAAGACAGTTAGATGAATGTCTGGGTCTCCATGACCATTAGACCAGTGGAATTTAGGGATTTTGAATCCCTCTGGTTACTAAACTGATGGGATTTGTCTCAGGTTGTGTAGAGACATGTGTTTGGGGGCTGAGGGACCAGTCTCGGAGAGGATTCTTCGGATGGTTTCATCTAGCGTTTCTCCCCTGGGAGGGCTGCCTAGCGTTCCTGGGTTTGGGATGGCCTAGTTATGGCCTGGGGTAGAAACGGTCGGGAACATTGGATTCACAGGGGAAAGGGGGGCAAATGAAAAGATGCTCGGATTGATCGAGCGACTGGGGGTCGACAGGGTTTTGGGAGTGGCCTGGGGGGTTTTGACAGGGGCATCCAGTCTCAAGGTCTTAGTATGACGGTAGTCACCGAGGTCATGAAACATGTCCTCTATTGTTTGGTACCCTAGACTTGCCATCTGTTGCTCTAGACGATTCAGAGTTGGGTGGCCTGACCCTCTCGGGTGATTCTCTCCTCTAGTATCTCCTGCTCTTGATGAGTGTGGAACGATTTAAGGGTAAATAATGCAGAAAAGGATTGCACAGCGGTGTTCGGCTTACAAAGCAGTAAAGGATTGCGCAGCGGTGTGCGGCATTCAAAGCAGTAAAGAATTGCGCAGCAGTGTGCGGCTTACAAAGTAGTAAAGGATTGCGCAGCAGTGTGCGGCTTACAAATCGGTAAATGATGATGTGATGCAAAGAAGAGGAGGATCTGATTCAAAGGGTAGGAAACTCTAACTTTCCTAGAGGATTGATAGCATTCTAGTCAAGCTTGTAAAAGGGAGGCAGAAGAGGATTACCTTTTGTTGTTTTTCACGAGGGATGTCCCATCGTGATTGCCAGATTTGTCGGTGTGGAAAATCCGCGTGTGTGGGGGTTCTTCAGGGATTCGGATTCGATGCGCGCCTTGGCGGGCTCGATCAGATTGTCTCTCGGAAGGGTGGTGGGGTCTCGTTCCGGGTCAAGGCGCCCGACAGCGGCTCAAGGGGATTCCGGTGTGTGTGATCGCCACCTGCTTTTTCAAAAACCAAGAAAAATTGGGTTGGATTTGATCGCCTCGCAGGGAAAGTTTGTGGGGTCTCCGCTCTAAGACACGGATATACCGTACACAGAGATGAAAAATAGGTAATCATATTCTGCTTCGGGGGCTTGGCTAGAGGAGTCTTGGGACGAATGAGGTGTAGGTGGGGCCGGCTAGTGGATTTGAGCCGTCGAGAAGGGGGCGGCTCCTAGGGTTTAGCCATCCGGGGCCTGGGTTAGTTTGGGCAGAACCTGGGTAGGAAACGAGTTTGGTTTTGACAGAGGTTAAGCTAGGTTCAACCTTGGTTTTTGGAGGGTTGGATGAGAGAGTGATTTTATATAGGGAATGGATTTTCCTCTCACAAATGGGACTCTCTCTCTAGGGATTTTAAGTGGGAATTGTTGTGGATTGGGAATGTGAGAATGGATGTGAACTCTTGATGGGAATTGGTGGATGTTGTAGAAATGTTTTGAACCCCCTCTATTTATAGTAAAAAAGAGGTAGGGGAATATCTAGGGGGTAATAGAGTGGCTTGGTTAATAGTGTGTTTGATTAGACCCTTCATTAATTCTCTAGTTCTTCTGTCAGAGACCAGGTAAAGGGCGGCTAGTTAAAACTAGCCGCCCAAGATGGGGCGGCTACTTCCTGGTAGCCGCCCCCATCATGTCCTGCCAAACGTCTAATCTCTGATAAGCGGTGGCTTGGGTCGGTTACTTGGATTGATCCAGCCAAGATAGGACGGCTAAAGGTCACAACCCATCGCAATGATCAGCATTTAATGCTGCTTTATGTCCCATCCAGGGAAGCGGTTTGGGGTCGGCCAGGAGGCGGCTAGTTTTGGTTAGCCGCCCCATTCCAGGGTTTTTTAGGTTTGGGCAAAGTTTTAGGGTTTCTAGGGTTCCGGTTTTCTGAAGTTTGTTTTCTATTTGATGCCCAAATGTGGGTTATTTTCAGGTGTTACTTGAAGTATTTTCATCTTTCTGGACGGTCAAAATTGGGTTATCTACAGGAAGTCTGCAACCTCTGCACAATATCCATTGACATGGCTGAAAATGAGAAGAAACAGAGCTTGAAATCGAAAAGGAGGTTTGTTCTATTTTAGATTTCTTGCCTGTTATTTTTGAAGTGAAGGTGATTATATGGAAGGGGAACTTATCCTCGAGAAACCGCCATAATCATGATGAAGGAACGTGAAAACTGAGATCGTTGAAAGATTTGTCGCCGAAATCTTCTACGAAATTCGAGGTACAGTTGGCGCAAAAGGCAAAGCGACGGTTTCAAAGATGTGGCAAGCTTTTAATTATGACTTGTTACGTGGCATGGAGGAAAGACGGTTCAAATGCTTTTGCGAGCAGACGTTCATGATCGCGAGTTTTGTTCGTGAGTTCTATTCGTGAATTCTATTCGCAAGTTCTGATCACGAATTCTATTAGTGATTTATGTTCAAGAGTTCTATTTGAAGATTCTGTTGGCGAATCTTGTCCGTGAACATTTGTAATGACGACCAATGCCTCTACTCGATATACGTATTTAGGGGTGCCTTGGCTGTTGAAGCTTCGTACAACGAGGAGAAACAATTACGCGAGCAGATAAAATATGAGCAAAGTTGAGCAGAAAACGTAAATTTTTATTCATTGATTGGATAAAGGTTACACACACAAAAAAAGTACAACATGTGTTCAATTCTCCACTCTATCTTCTGCTCGACCTTTCCCCTAAGGTCTCCTCTTCTGTACGGCATGAAGAAGTGTGGGCAGCTCCTCGTTTCTCATTAGTCAAAAACAACGCGAGTGGTCAAAGTAGCCAAGCCGATAGCCGTTGATGAAGTCTGGAAGGCAGTCTGCTTGATCACCTTCACAAGCTTCACGGAGAGACCGCAACTGGTGATCTATGTAAAGGGCAGCGGCATGAGCTGAGGCTTGCAAGTTCCTCGAGGGACCACCAGAAGGGAGAAGGACCCTGTGCAAGCGGTCCTCAGGCGTAGGAACAACATCTGCCCTAGCTTCTGGGTTCACTGGGGCACAGTTGGCAAAGGATCAACCTCCATACCGCTAGGGAAAAGAGCAATACTCCTACTAGCAGCAGGCGTTGAAGAAGAAGAAGCAGAAGGGGAAGACGATAGGACGACGAGGGATGGAATTATTGAGTCAGGAGGCGGGGGCGACAACGTCAGGTCCATTGGTTGGGCAGTGGATCTTGATACAGAACCCAACTGGAGGAGTCTCTTAAAGAGTCGCCTCGCCCCACTAAGCAGAACGGATGGAGGAGGAGCCAAACCATGGCCACCGGCTTGCTCAACCACATCGCCAAGAAACGTGGCAACGTGAGGAGAACGTCGTGGTTCCTCCAATCCGAGTAGCTTCCACCAAGACTGGAACAGATACTCCAAAACCCGGGAGATGTCATCCATCTTCACCTCCTTGACCTCTGGCCTGGGGGCATCCACCATCGGCTTCCGAGGATGACACAAGTAGTGATTGGAAGAATCCCAACCCTTTGGCATCCAAGTACCCCAGTCCAGTACCCGGCGGTTCTCCAAGTCGTGGATATCACCCTTGGACATGTCGAGTACCAGTTATGGTGCCCGGACATGGCGAGAGATATAAAAGGACGGAGACCGCCAAGAGGTCAAACCCTTGAACTAATAGATCCACCGGATCTCCGTCAGGCCCAACTCGACTCTAGTCTTCTTCCCCAATGGGACCACGCACATCAGGATGCGGTACACATTGGGGATGACCAAGATGGGGTGGAGGCTGAAGAAGTCAAGAAACTCTGCCACCAAGCATGGCAGAGGTAGAGAAAGACCTCCATCCGTGAAATAACTCGGATGGAGGAGGACAGGGTCAAGAAAAGGGGTGGGGACTTCATCCTTAGATACCTCATCAACCGCTAAGTCTGAGGAGATTCCCAACTCCCTTTAAAGGGTTGCAATAATGGCGGTGTTCTCCATTATCAGAGATAATGAGATTTTCAGAAGGCAAAGGACGAGATGGGATGAAGGGCACTTCCCATTCGACCTATAAATATTGTTGAGGTGATGCTTCGAAAGGACGACATCAAGTATTCATTGTAGATATTGAGGTGTAATCAAGGCCTCGTAAAGGGTTTCACGAAAACCCAAGATACCCTGACGTTTGGATTTTCAAAGAGAATGTCGTGGGAAGCCACGCATCATTAAATCTGACTCAACAAATCAGCCGTTAAATCCTGAGCGGATTAGAGAATCCCGATGAGACAGACGACCAGATCATTGACTCCCAAAAAGGGAGGGATGTTTTCATAACTCCTACTCTCTCAACAATTCAAAAGAACAGGAGAGGGGGCATCTGTGGAGGTAAAAATTTGCGTTAGGGCACTGATCAAGGTAAGACAGACATGGGTCATCTGACTTAGGGCCCACAAGACCCGGTCCAATACAGATGACCTCATGATGATATCATCAGATGCGTAGGCACGACTAGACTAAAGGATCTAGTCGGACGATCGAACACCTCGTGAGTGAATGTCACCTCGAGTAGTCTAAGGCACAACCAGACACCAGGTCTGGTTGGTCGACTTTACTCCTTAGGAACGAGTAGTCTAAGGCACAATCAGACATTAGGTCTGGTCGGTCGACCTTACTCCTCGTAGATATACTCGAAAACGTAATGCACATTCGAGTACACCAAGGGACCCCGAGTAGATGGAGAAATGGTCCGAAGACCACTAATGCCTGTAACTACCATGTTAGCACTTAAGGCTCATTACCAGCCGAACGTGGGTAATCAAGGGCCGACGTGAGGTGTAATTACGAGGGACATTTCCCTGAAAAAAAGCCAACTAAACACTTAGTGGCAAAACGGTTACAAGGGCATATCTGAAACTACGTGAGACTTGATCCCACAGGGGTACGTAGGCAGCCTATAAAGAGGTCGCGCGCAAGCACTCTACAGGCACAGTCACTTTTATAGCTAAGTTTTGAACAAGTTTAAGTTTATTCCTTCCACCTAAAAATCCTTACCCAAATTTTCACAAAAAATCCTTTGAAGTTTCAGTCCCAAATTACAAATTTGACTGTAGGGGAAAAATATCCACCTCAAACATAATAAATTAACACATATATAAACAGTTTCACATATTTGAGACAAACGGCTATTAATAAAAACATGTGTGTAAATGATAACACAACATAAAAATTGACAAACATGTGCAAATAATGTGCAAAAGTTTCCCTACACGTGTAATGTAAAATTTGCATTTACATATACAAATAATCACTACATCCCAACTTGCCCTAACTGTTAACAACAAAAATCTATTTTACAACAGCTTGTGATAAACATCCAAGTTGCTTATTTAATGTTGTTTTTAATAGTTACAAAAAATATGTTTTTTTTCTCAACATCTAAAATCTTTTATCCATATGTTATAACCAATCTATAATTCTATAAATCTAAGCTGCAACCATCATGAATTTGAGATTCTCAATCTAGTTTATACATCCAAAGCATTTGGATTGTAACAGTTGGGAGTGATCTTATCCTTGAACCAAATAAAGGGTTTGGTAAAGTCATCATTATATTTAACACAAGTTACATACTGCAATCCTTCATCAATGTGCCATTACGTTCGATGGGCTAACCAAACGAAAACACTGAGTTTCCGATTCTCTCTCAATCGGGGGACAAAACTGTCATTGCAGACGAGCACAAATTGCATTGATGCTTCCGAACCAACCAACGAAACGTGGTGACTTGCCGAGGAAGAGAAAAAGGACCACGAGTGGTTGATTCAGCCATCGAACCACTTCATCCACCGGTTGTTATCAAAAAGAAAAATATCGCCGAGTAATTGGGAAGAGGAGTATACGTGCCCGGCCTCAACCAGTCTGACGGGCTTCGAGTCTCTGCTTGGTATTTGTGTGTTTAGATTTTACCACAGAAAGTATGTAGTCTATATTTCTTTTGATAAATTTAAAGTTAGAGCAGTTGTTAGTATTTATCGTTCATTACTATCTTATTTTAATTGTGTTGATGTGTCATCTTTATAAAAGATTGAAAGTTTAATATAATTCAAGCATAAAAAAGGGTTTTTTATTTTTAAGTCCCCATAAACCATAGTATTTAGTGATCGATCACTCACGTCTTCATATTTTGGTTTTAATCCCTAGATTTAAAGTATATGTTCCTTTTTAGTCCATCACCATAATAAAAAAAATTAGAAATAGGTCCCTCCCAGAGACTAAAAAATAACATATTATTGTAAATTTGGGGATTAAAACCAAAATACCAAGACTTGATGGATTATATCACTAAAAACTATGATTCATGGGGACTTAAAAATACAAAACCAAAAATAAAAAACCAAGTAAGAGATATCATATGTGGAGTTCGACCCTCCTAAAAGTCCTTCATTGAATTCGTAACTTTCATTTTTTTTTCTTTCAAAATTTGAACGCAACCATCACTTAGGGTTGGCTTGACTTGGTATATCACCCAAAATTTTATGTATATTATATTATTCACCCACTTTTTAAGTAGGGGGAGGAGGTGGGCACAATGAGATCACGTGATGGGGTGCATGGGGTCGTGGTCATTTTTATGAATGAAGAACAGCTGTAGGGTCCGATTCTGCCGCGATATTTTGTCGTTACGTCCGTCTCTCACTCTCTCTCATCCCACCCATCCCCCCCCTTATTTTTATCAACCCCCTCTCACCTTCCTCACAATCTCTTTCTCTCTGATCATCTCTTCCAATAGAAGATGATCATTTCATCATTATTCACAGAGAGAATAATCTTTTAAATCCAGCGGAGGCTATTTGGGAGGGAGAGAAGAGAGAGCCTGTGAAGTGAATGGGGGGAAGCTTTTTCTCTTGAGGGGAATGTTGTCTGGCTCGAGGCCACCACCACCATCTTATGATCTCTCTGTCTCTCTCTGTATTTTTTTTTTTTGAGGGATGACTTACTGGTGTCGTCGGACCAGGCTTCATTCCCCCCAATCACTGCTTCCAAATTTGATCCGCCCATTGAAGATCGCTTACCGGTACTGATTGGTGGATCTGCAGGTAATCGTGTATTTTTTTTAATTTGTTTTTTTTGTTGGTTACAGGTAGGTTTAGGGTTTCGAAAGGGTTGAATTATCTGAGAAGATTTGCAGATTGGTGTAATGATGAAGGCTTCGGACCAGTGGATGGTGGGGGTAAAAAAATAGGTTTCATCATTGCTCTATTTGTGTGTTTAGCCTTTTTTGGGGATTTTTTCTAGCTTGATATTTTGGGGATTTTTTATTTATCTTTGCTTATGATTTGCTGAATGGATTGTCAGAGTCAAAAAGAAAATAAATTTTTTTATTTGGGGATTCATCATTGTTTCATGATGGGTTTTTGGATCTCATCTATTCACGCTTGTCTCGTTTCCTTGGTCTTTCTCTCCCATGTGTTTTTTCATTTTTCTTAGGGTTTGTTTTTTTAAAGATCTGGTTTGAACCTTCCATATTTCATGAACTCCCTGTTCTGTTGCATGCTTTTTAAAACATTTCACGACTAACGGTATTAGATGATTTTTCAACATCTTTATGAGTTTTCTTTTGTTCAACTTTCAGGCTTCTAATGATTCAGTAATGGTTTAGTGAATTGATTTTTTTTTATGTTTCCTTCAGAAAAATCATTTTTTGAAAGTCATTTTAAATATATGCAGATTCTCCTAAATCGAATCCCCATATTTTTACTTTTGTTGTTGGAGGCATTGATCCACATTCCTGAATAATAATTCCTCAAATCGCATATCTTAGATTTGCTTGTGATATGGTAACCATAACTTCACCGAGAGCCACTTATTTTGATCTGATCTGATTTTATAAGCACTCATACAAAAACTCTTTTTTTGTTTATTCTTTTTTTATTGTTAGTTTAATTAGTTCAATGTTTTTAAAACCATGATGATATATAATTATGTACATCTTTGCAATGATGGGTAAAATGCACTATTGTAATATTAATATGGGTTCTCTTAATCATCCTTCAAAACATGATAGTGCGACCTCTTCTCACTGTTTGTAAGCTCATGCATGATCTGATATCAATATTGTGAATGGGTGTTATGTAGTTCCGTCTTTCCTTTTCCAAAAATTCCACTTCCCCTTCATCTTACACACAAACACAGTACAGAACTACAGGGAGAGGGAAACAGAAGGTGGAACACGTGCAATGTAAGGTTACACGTGAGGTTATACACGTGCGATGCACAGAAACGCATCTACTTGTGGTTGGGGATATGAAGGGCCCTGTGTAGGCATGGGTTTGGGCATCTGGGCTGAGCCACTTGCATCCACACACTTGAGAACAATTTCGGCATCCGCTCCATTGATTTCTCTCTCTCTCTCTATTTCATTTTTCCGTCCCCCATAACTACTGACTCACCATTAAATGCCAACACTGATTTCATGGTGGCATTGGTTATACAACTCTGCCATCTTCAATTTAGAAAGAAAGATTAAAAAAAATTATGTTTCCATTCAAATTTTGAAACTTGTTTGGAATCTAGGAAACAACATTGTCAGTTTGATTCTTTATTATCTTGCTTATGAAGAAAGTGTTATTCATTAGTTATATCATTTCATTTATAGCATTTGTTATTTGTGTGTATGTATTTATGTGATTTGAATGGGCCGTTGTGACTTTGGCATCAGGGAATCAGATGTTGTTTTTAACTTAAAAAAACCCGATAAAATGGAATCCTTATTGTGGGGAGGTTTGCATTCACAATCGGGTTAGGGGAATAACATTTTCGTGATTTCCTTTTGATGCTTGGCCTCCATAAAGTTTGGCTTCTTGGCCACAACTTTACATAAAATGATTTGAACTTTCTATGGTGCAGCTATTTTTTATTTTTTATTGGTAATCAGGAAACTTTGTATTACTGAAGATGGACACAATATACAAGGTATATTACATCTTTAACAAAATGGGAATCTGATCCTCACAGGAGAGGAATTCAAAAATGCACAATTTAAAGCTCAATAAGGGGTGACATTAGAAACCTATGGGGGATTAGGAGCTGCGCATATAGACCGTGCCCGCTCTGTCAGAGTTTAGACAATTCTCTAGCGTGTGCCATAACTCATGGGGTCTAATGATGTTTGCACCCATAGTGGTTCGGTGAGAGGCTAGCGCATCTGCAGCACTGTTCCCTTCGCAGTGGATGTGTGAAATTTTCCAAGAGTGAAGTGAGGATAGACCGTGCAGTATGAATCTCTAAGTGCGAAGCGCGGTCCATGGAAGATTTCCCTTACCCTTCAGCCATGCAATAGCTGTGGATGAATCTGATTCCAACCAGATTTTTATTGCACCAATCTGAATTCCAATTTCCAAACATGCAAGCAGTCCCTTGAATTCCAATAGGTTAATGGATGGTAAGCCGCATTGGCCAGCCACTCCTATGAGAAAGTCACCTCTTTCATTCCTGATTAGAGCGCCAGAGACCCCTCTATCTTCCGAAAGAGATCCATCAGAGTTGGCCTTTAACCATGACAGCTCTGGGGGAATCCTTTGTACAGGGACAATAGTGGCAGGGTTATCTACTAAGGTGACACCAAAATTTGATGCAATAGATGAAAGCTCCGGGCTGATTTCCATTTTGAAAGGAATGCCTTGGAGCCGAAGAGATATTTCAACCTTAATTTTGTGACAAAAGGTTCACCTTATATGTCGATTTGTCTCTGAATATGCGGTTGTTTTGTTCTTTCCAAATGAACCTTAGGAAATTCGAGATGATGGAAGCCAAGATAGTCTTCTTGAAGGGGTGTGATATTGTTGCATCTAACCAGGATGACAAGAAGGTGAAGCTCCGCGGAGCCGTATTTTTTATCAACATGTCCCTCAGAAGCCGTTGGAGAATAAATCTGGAATATGCACACTTTAATGCAAGATGATCCGCATCTTCATTGCCAGCCTTGCAAAGGGGGCAAGTTTGATCTGTAACGAGACCCTTTTGAACAGACGAGATAAGGAGGAGATTTTATTGTGAAAGAACTGGCATGCGAGAAAGGAGTGTTTAGGCACTTGGTAAGGCTGCCACAACCATTTGGTCCAAGAGGGAGGGTCTGTAGAGTTGTTGCTAAGGTGTTTCATGGCCTCTCTATGGTTGAGGTAGCCCTTTCTTCTAGGTGGCCAAATGAGCAAATCTGGGCCTTTGCCCCCAACCTCATTTTCAGATATTTTAGTCCACAGAGGATCGAGATCAATAGGCCATCAATTGGGCTTGTTCCATTTCCCATCTTTAATGAGGATTGATAGGAGGGAAGTAGAAAGGGGTCCCAAATGGAGAAATTCCCTCCATGTGGCATGAGAAAGGCTTCTCCCATTTAGCCATGGGTCATTCCATAGGCTTATATTTGCCCCCCCCCCGAAGATAATGTACCTTATATTGGGAATTATCCAGTTTCTGGACTTGAGAATCTGTTACCATGAACTTGTGCAACCATTGGGTGGCTGACAGTTCCATATATGACCTTTCTTGAGGTATTTTTTCCTTATCCACTCCGCCCACATTGAAGGTGAGTTTGATTGAGGCAAGTTTCCATAGTCTAGCTCCGCAAGCCCCCTTATTCTAGTTGCTTATCTTCGAGATGCCCAGCCCACCATACTTTTTCAGTTGACAGACTAAGTGCCAATTAACATGATGAATCTTTTTAGCTGTAGAACAGCCCTGCCATAAGAAATTACGTATAATGCGTTCCATTTGTTTAGTTGCTGATTTGGGAATCACAAAGGCAGCAGACTAGAAGAAATGGAAGGATGATAGGACTGACAGGGTCAGCTCCAATCTGCCCGCCATCGACAGAAGCTTACCCGTCCATATATGAATCCTGAGGCGGACCTTATCAATGAGAGGTTGACAAAGAGAGTGTGAGAGATCCAGTGAAGAGGGGGAGACCAAGGTATTTGACCGAAAGAATATGTTGCCTGATCGATAGGACTTCACAGAACCCTGGCACTGGCTTATTGGAAAATATTTGACTCTTGGCAGCATTTAATTGAAGACTAGACCAGGAAGAAAATTCGGAAAGAGTATCTTTTAGTGCCAATGCTGATTCTGGTGAGGCATTCGAGAAAATTAGAACATCATCCGCAAAGCACAAATGGGTAACATTGCAAGGGCCTTTGATGTAAGGTTTGATGAATCCCTCCTAACACTTTTTGTTTATCAAGGATGAAAACCCTTCCATGACTAAAGTGAAAAGAAGAGGAGAAAGGGAGGGGATCACCCTGTCTAACCCCACAGGATGCGTTGAAGAAGCCCTCTGAACTTCCGTTAACTAGAACAGAATAACAAGCAGACGAGACACATTCTAAACACATCTCAATCCAAGAGTCATCGAACTGAAATCCTTTGGGAATTTCATGGAGATAAGGCCATCTGACACTGTCGAAGGCTTTGCGAAGATCAATTTTGATACAAGCCCTATCCTTGCCCTCCTTGCTAAGATACGAGACCAATAATATGTTGTGGTGAATGCTGCTCCCCTTCATAAATGTTGTTTGATGCCCGCTAATAAGCCCCGGAAGGACCAGTTGAAGCCGCGATGCCATCACTTTCGTGATAATTGTCAAGAGAATCTGCATGAGCTGTCTTGGGAATAAGGGTAATAAAGGAATGACTCACTTGTTTGAGAAGACGATATGAAGTGTTGAACAACATTGAAGAGGTCTTGCTGGATTATGTCCCAGAATTTCTGATAAAAATGAGCTGGGAACCCGTTCGGACCAGGAGAGCTAAATGGTTTTTGGCTGAATACTGCAGCACGGAGTTCCTCCAAGGTGACAGTGGAAATAAGCATTTCGTTCTGGTCAAGGGTGACACTAGTGGCCTGTGTCAAGTCAGGGACATGGGAACTGCTCTCTCTGTTCAGCAGGGAATGATAATAGTTGACAATGTGTGTTTTAATTTCGGCCAAGTCAGAGCATATAATTCCCTCATTGTTCTTGAGAGAGCTTATAGAGTTCCTTTAAATTCTGGATTTTAAAGATGAATAGAAAAACTTGGAGTTTTTATCACCTAGAGCAAGCCAATGCTGACGCGATTTTTGTCGGAGGAAGCTCTCTTCCTTTTGCAGATCAGACAAATAGGATTTTCGGGCAATGAATTCTTCAAATATCAGATCTGGATCAGTAGGATTCTGTTGGAGATCCATTTGAATCTATGAAAGAGCCCTCCGGCTTCCTTGGAGCTGGTCTTGGACATGCCCAAAGACTGTTTTGTTCCAGAGCTTGAGAGATGCTTTCATAGTTGCTAACTTCTTAGCAATGATGAATAGTGGAGAGCCAAAGAATACTAAAGACCAAGCAGATTTCAACTAGCAGCCCTTCACCTGGTCTCTGACAGAGAGAACAGAGAATTAATGAGGGGTATAATCAAACACACTATTACCCAAGACATTTTTTTACCCCCTGTATATTCCCTTACCTCTTTTTTACTATAAATAGAGGTGGTCCCAAGCCTTTCTAACACATTCACACACCTTCATAATTCCCAACCTTCAATTCCAATTCCCACACTCACAACCCACATCCACTACTTGAAATCCCTATAGAGAAAGAGAGAGAGAGAGTCCCATTTGTGAGAGAAAAACCCATTCTCTACACAAAACCACCCTCTCAATCCACCCTCCAAAATCCAGGTTAAATCTAGCTTAACCACTGTCAATTCCAAACCCATCCCCCACCTAAATTCTGCCCAGGTTGACCCAGGCCCCGGACGGCTAACCGTAGCTAGCCACCCCATACCTGGAGGCTCAAAGCCACTAGCCGCCCCCCACCTACACCACACTTAACCCAAGACTCCTATAGCCAAGCCATAAGTAGAATAGAATTACCTGTTTTTCACCTTGAGTACGGTATATCCGTGTCCCAAAGTGGAGACCCCACAAACTCCCCCACGTAGGCGATCAAATCCGACCCAACTTTTTCTGCTTTTTTGAAAAGCAGGTGGCGATCACACACACACCGGAATCCCCTTGAGCCATTGTTGGGCGCCTCAACCGAGAACGAGACCGCACCACCCTTCTTTGAGACGATCCGATCGAGCCCGCCAAAGGCGCGCACCGGATCCGAACCCCCAAAGAACCCCCACACATGCCCGAAAATGCGGATTCCTCGACACCCGACGAATCCCACACCGACAACGACTTTCCTGAAGTTTTACCACTCTTTCAGTACCATTCAGTTTGAATTTCTTCAATTCTAGTTCTTTTCCATAGTTTTTAACCTTCGGATGATCCAATCCACCAACTCAAATCTTTACTTGCTTTCTGTCGGCGATATCCCCTCCTTGCTGACTTTTTCCAAGCAGTAGGCACGAGGAAACTGACGTTGGGCTGCTCCGTGCACGATAGCTAAGAACCCTGACCGCGGGTTGGATCACTCACCATTTAATTTTCCCACCTTCCACCTGGATCATCCTTTCGGTTGAAAATTCTAGTCAAGACCTAGCCTCTGATAGTCTAAATCAACTCCCTAAATAGTATTGGTCGCGTTCTCTTAAACTTCTTGAAGGTCGGCCGACCAAAATAGGGGTCTCTTTCCTTATCATCGGTCGAAGTCTTTCCTAGTTCGCGCGAAGACTTCGTCCGATGAGGTACAATTGAAGATACCCTAATTTTGATCGTCGAGAAAGACGAAAATACTTCAAGTAACACCAAGAAATGACCCACATTTGGACATTAAATAGAAAACAATTATTGGAAAACCCGAACCAGAAAACCCCAACACTTAGAAAAGCTTAGGGCCCTGGAAAGGGGCGGCTAACCCTAACTTACCGCCCCCCTGGCCGACCTCAAACTATTTCCCTGGATGGGACATAAAGCAGCAATAAATGCTGATCATTGCGACGGGTTGTGACCTTTAGCCACCCCATCTTGGCTGGTTCAACCCAAGTAACCGATCCAAGCCACAGCTTGTCAGAGATAGGATGTTTGACAGGTCATGATGAGGGCGGCTAACCCTAACTAGCCGCCCCTCACCTGGTCTCTAACAGAAACACAGGGAATTAAATGGGGGTCTAATCGAGCACCATATTCCACAATTCATCCCAATACCCCCTGGTCTCTCCCCTGCCTTTCTTTTACTATAAATAGAGGGGGTCCAAAACATCTCTAAGACATTCCCAATTCACAATCATTAACACATAATCCACATCTTCCACAATATACCCCAATACACATTCCCTCCCACTACTTGAAATCCCTAGAGAGAGAGAGTCCCATTTCAGAGAGAAAAGTCAATTCCCTATACAAAATCACCCTCTCAATCCACCCTTCAAAACCCAGGTTAAACCCAGCTTAACCTCTACCAAAAGCAAACTCATTTCCTACCCAAGTTCTGCCCAGGTTAACCCAGGCCCAGGACGGCTAAACCTAACTAGCCGCTCCATACCCGATGGCGCAAACCCAGTAGCCACCCCCCAACCTACACCCCTATTTGTCCTAAGACTCCTCTAGCCAAGCCAAAAGCAGAATAGAATTACTTGTCTTTCACCTCTGTGTACGATATATCCGTGTCTCAGAGCGAGACCCCACAAACTCCCCCACGTAGGTGATCAAATTCCACCCAACTTTTTCTGCTTTTCAAAAAAGTAGGTGGCGATCACACACACACCAGAATCCCCTTGAGCCGCTGTCGGGCGCCTCAACTGGGAACGAGACCCCACCACCCTTCCAAGAAACGATCCGATCGAGCCCGCCAAGGCGCGCACCGGATCCGAATCCCCAAACAGCCCCCACACACGCGAAACGCGGATTCTCTGACGCCGGTGAATCCCATACCGACAGACAAGACCGAGGAGATTGGGAGGGCTGGAGTCAACGGATCTTGACGATCCGAATCCGGATACTCAATTTCTGCGCCTCCACTTATATTTGATTTTTATTCAATTATTGGAATCAAATGTACTTTTAGAATAATTTTAGTTGATAAGTTAGGGCCGCCCACCTCCAAAGACATCAAAAACAACGAAAAAGTAAACGCTAATCCTCTCCAAAGAGTTGTCATCAAAACTGCACAACTTGTAAAATAGAAAACCTAAGGGTTGAAGATTCGAATAGCTAAAATAAAATAATAAATTAAACAGTAAATTTTTATATGTGATTTTAATTAGTCATACAAATTAAATTTTGAAAACTATGTTTATAATTAAGCAAATTTGGGAGTATGTTACTCAGAGTAACTTAAATATCAAGGGCAATCGGCAAAAATAGCACTCATAATGCAAATATCAGAGATCCTTCTCTTCTTCTTCTTTAATTAAATATTAAGATTCTTTTATATTATAGATTTTAATGAATGAGATTTTTTTAACATATATTCATTGAGAAGAGAGAAAATCATGGAAAATCATGGACTGAGTTTTTTGGGTTTAATAAATATCCGGTTGATAGAGAAAATCATAGAAGATTTGTTTATTTGATTAAATTTTACTGGCTGATAGGGCTTTTAATTTGGTGTAGAAACATATGGAAAGATGTTATTTTTTAGCCACTAAAATTTAATTAAAAAATTTAATAA
Source organism: Acorus calamus (assembly GCA_030737845.1). Classification (NCBI taxonomy): domain Eukaryota; kingdom Viridiplantae; phylum Streptophyta; class Magnoliopsida; order Acorales; family Acoraceae; genus Acorus; species Acorus calamus. The sequence continues at coordinate 13,110,352 of CM060872.1, forward strand.
TAAAGATAAACAAATCTTCCATGGTTTTCTCTATGAACAAAGAAATCTCAGCTATTAAAATTTAATCAAATTGATAGTTGATAAAAATAATCTCAGCCACTAATATTTAATTAAAGAAGAAGAAGTAGTGATCTCAACAAAAAAAAAATGTAGAAGCCGCCTCTTTTAAAAAACAAAAAACAAAGGAGGCACCATTGTGAACGACGTACTTCACTAAATTATGATGATCTCTCCAAACAAGAACACTTATCACCAAATGTCTCTTCTATTAAGAAGTATTGGTTCGAGTGAGGAAAGCATTTCTCTTCTGCATGTCCATAGAGTTTTGAAATTCCAAACATCGCAGAGATAGATATTGGGGTAGGAATTTGTCAAACGAACCACACTCATTTGTATATGTCAGCTTGAACCCAATTCCTATAGTGATGAATATAAGCGCAATTGAAATTCATGGGGAGTTATAAATATATATATAATAAATGGAGGGGTGAAATTTCACTTACCGGGTTCGGGTAGTCGAATCCATCTGCTCCTGTCTCCTCCGACGGGTACCGCTTGATTGCCGGCGATCCTCTTCCCAGAACGGACCAAACTCGAGGGCAGATCCAACGACGAGGGTCAACGGTGGACCGATGGACGGTGTTTTTGGTGTGGTTTAGACTAAACCAGATGTACCCTCTCATGCTGCCTACGTACCCTAGTTTAGGGATCGTCACACATAGTTCCTCTATTTTGGTGGTGGGATTTTGCACCGGAAGTGGTCTAGTGGAAAAAATGTTTCTCCCCCCCACTACTATGGATTGTTGCCTCTATTTATAGAGGAATTTGAATGGTGTTAGGGTTTCTGATTTGCTCCTTCCCATCGAATGGACGAGAGTGCATCAGTCATTAGTGAGGGGACCACAGATATAATTGCAGCATTTAGTCAATTATAAGCAGATATAATAGCAAGATTTGGTCAATTATAAGCAGATATAATTGCAGGATTTGGTCAATTATAAGTTGACATGTATATCCTTATTTGGTTGCAATTTGATGGACACAGTCACTGATGACTTGATTTGGTAATAAAAACCAACACTAACTGAATTTGAACTACAGATAATGCAAGATATCTAGGAAGATCAGGGCTATATGAGAGTAGATAAATACTGACTTGGTTTGTTGTAATCGGTTGGGTATGGGCCTTCAGGGTGAGCCTGTTCGGGTTTGAATCAGATGGGTCATTGTTTTATTGGGTCGGAACCGATGGGGCCCATGATGTGGCCCGCTTTGGGTAGCCTAAAAATTTGGTGCCCACAGATGCCCCCTTTTTCCTATTCGATTGAGAGCTCTTCCTATCAGGTGGGAAAAATTTTGTACAAGGCGCCACGTGTCGGGCTGCAACCTATGTCACATCGAAATGATTTGTCTCGGGTCAGGGGATATCCCTTTCGATTTGGCGGCTCACCTTGTTTCGAGGGAAGCACTGGGAAGAGACGTTAGGTGTCAGGTCTGTAGATACCCCAATTTTGACCATCTAGAAAGACAAAAATAGATCAAGTGACACTTAGTATACCCATGTTTGGACATGAAATAGAAAACAATTCTCGGAAAACCCTGAATCAGAAAATCCCAAACACTTATAAAACTTAGGACCCTGGAAGTGGGCGGCTAACCCTTAACTAGCCGCCCCATCCCAGGCGGCTAGTTTTCACTAGCTGCCCCCCTAGCTGACCCCAAACTACTTCCCTGGATGGGACATAAAGAAGCATTAAATGCTGATCATTGCGGCGGGTTGTGACCTTTAGCCACCCCATCTTGGCCGGTTCAACCCAAGTAACTAACCCAAGCCACCACTTGTCAGAGATGGGAAGTTTGGCAAGTCATGATGGGGGCGGCTACCAGGAAGTAGCCGCCCCATCTTGGGCGGCTAGTTTCAACTAGCCGCACTTCACCTAGTCTCTGACAGAGAAATCAGAGAATTAATGAGGGTCTAATCAAACACACTATTACCCAAGGCATTTTATTACCCCCTGGATATTCCCCTACCTCTTTTTTACTATAAATAGAGGAGGTCCAAAGCCTTTCTAACATATTCACACATCTTCAAAATTCACAATCATCAACACACCTTCAATCCTCCATTCACAAACCCATTCCACCACTTGAAATCCCTAGAGAGAGAGAGTCCCATTTGTGAGTGAAAAATCCATTCCCTACACAAAATCACCCTCTCAATCCTCCCTCCAAAATCCATGTTAAAACCAGCTTAATCTCCACAAAAACCAAACCCATTCCCTACCCAAGTTCTGCCCAGGTTGACCCAGACCCCGGACAGCTAACCCTAACTAACCGCCCCCTACCCAATGGCTCAAACCCATTAGCCGCCCCCCACCTACACCCCGCTTGACCCAAGACTCCTCTAGCTAAGCCAGAAGTAGAATATGATTATCTATTTTTCACCTCTGAGTATGGTATATCCGTATCCCAGAGCGGAGACCCCACAAACTCCCACTACGTAGGTAACCAAATCCGACCCAACTTTTCCTGCTTTTTTGAAAAGCAGGTGGCGTCACACACACACCAGAATCCCCTTGAGCCGCTGTCGGGTGCCTCAAACCAGGAATGAGACCCCCCACCACCCTTTCGAGAGATAATCCAATCGAGCCCGCCAAGGCGTGCACCGGATCTGAATCCCCGAAGAACCCCCATACACGCCCTGAAAATGTGGATTACCAGGCACTCGATGGAATTCCACATACCAACAAGGTCGACTTAATTGACGGAATGCCCTTTCGAGGAGGGCACCCAATGGTTTACGAGGGACCTGGATTATTCCTTATCATAAATGGTTGCTTTGGTTTGAGGAATGGCGTGGCGAAGACGAAGAGGAGAATCTTCGACCAATAAATTGTTTGGATGAGGGTGCCCCCCGCCCTTCATCACATGTTTGCCCAGAGCTTCTGATTTTTTTCATTCATTTCTCACATTTCTTCATTGTTCGGTTGAGATAGTGCAGGTCCTGTTGTGATTGATTGTCGTTCCCCTCGCGCCTTTGATGGTGGGATTTCATGAGGATCTGGCATTCGCCAGTTGTGACGATATTATGCTTCGGTCTTGTTTGAATGCTGCTTTTAGCCGTCAGGACGGCGTTAACCTGTAGAGGTTTGTCTAATGGTAGGCTTGAGCTGTTTGTGCGACGTGGCCTTTGATGGAGCACTTTTGTTGAACTTGAGTTGTGGGCGCGACAATGGCGTCACCCACTAGACAACCTGTTACCCCTGGGCTTGAACCACTAAGATGGCTTCATCTTGTGGAAGTCGGTCTGTTCCCTTGACATGAACCATCAAAACGGTGCTATTATGTGGGGTTTAGGGTGTGTCTCATTGGTTTAAACCACCTGTGCGACGTTATCCTTTGAGACCAACATTGAGCCACCCCAGTCTGAACTGGTTGTGCGGCGTCACCCTATGGGGTAGGTTCATTGAATATGGGTCAATGGTGAGACGCGTATCCTTGCGTGACATGTTGTCCTTTTTGTATAAACCACAAGGTGGTGTTTCTTGCAGGATAAGATGTTGCCCCGGTCGGTATGTCGGATCTCCGTGTCGGTGTCGGAAAGGATCCGGCGGTGTGTGGGTGCGCGCGTGTGTTGGGGTTCTTCGGGGATTCGGATCGGATGCGTGCCCTGGCGGGCTCTGTCAGATCGTCTTCTCGTAAGGGTGAGGTGTCGTTCCTAGTTGAGGCGCCCGACAGCGGCTCAAGAGGATTCCAGGGGGTTTGTGATCGCCACCTGCTTTTTCTAAAAGCAGGAAAAGGTTGGGTTGGATTTGATCGCTTACATGGGGAGTTTGTGGGGTCTCCGCTCTGAGACACAGATATACCGTACACAGAGGTGAAAAATAGGTAATCATATTCTGCTTCTGGGGCTTGACTAAAAGAGTCTTGCGACAAAGGGGTGCAGGTGGGGTGTGGAAATGGGGCGGCTAGTCAGATCCAGCCGTCGGGTATGGGGCGGCCACTAGGGTTTAGCCGTTCGGGGCCTGGTCTGGTTTGGGCAGAACTTCGGTAGGAAATGGGTCAGGTTTTGGACAGAGGCTAAGCTAGGTTTAGCCTGGGTTTTTGGAGGGTGGAATGAGAGGGTATTTTATGTGGGGAATGGGTATTTCTCTCACAAAGGGGCTCTGTTTCTCTCTCTTGGGATTTCTAGTGGGGAAAGGGAATGAATGATGTGTGTTTTTTTATTGTGAATTGGGAATGTGAAATGTGTCTGATTAAAGGCTTGGGACCTCCTCTATTTATAGTAAAAAGAGGCAGGAAAATATCCAGGGGATAAAAGAGTGGCTTGGCTAATAGTGTGTGTGATTAAACCCCTCATTAATTCTCTGGTTCTTCTGTCAGGACCAGGTGAAGGGCGGCTAGTCCTAACTAGCCATCCAAGATGGGGCGGCTACTTCCTGGTAGCTGCCCCCATCATGACCTGCCAAACGTCCCATCTCTGACAAGCGGTGGCTTGGGTCGGTTACTTGGGGCGGCTAAAGGTCATAACCCGCCGCAATGATCAGCATTTAATGCTCCTTTATGTCCCATCCATGGAAGCGGTTCAAGGTCGGCCAGGGGGCGGCTAGTGCTAACTAGCCGCCTGGTATGGGGCGGCTAGTTAGGGCTGGCCGCTCTTTGCCAGGGACTTGGGGTTTTTGGGGTTTTTAGAGCTTCTCTTACGTGGGGTTCCCGGTTTGGGCCAGGGTCTAGTTTAGGGTAGGGATTAGGTTTTAGGTCTGGGGCTAGGGTTAGGGTTAGGGTTAGGTTTAAGGTTTCCGGTTTAGGTCACGGGTAGGGTTTAGGGTTTCCGATTTCCTGAACTTTTGGTTCTCTATTAGATGTCCAAATGTGGGATATTTCCGGGCGTTACTTGAGTGATTTATGTCTTTCTGGATGGTCAAAATTGGGGTATCTACAACCCCCTAGCTCGGGCCACGAGGGCGATGTTGCCATGTGGGGGTCAATACTGATCTTGCTAGAGTGAATAGTCAGACGCGCTCTCGAAGATTGGCTCTGAAGTTGCCTTGAGATTGAGTAGTTTTCATGACGTCGTCGAGTGGGGCGAAGCGAGTGAGTCACCTTGGGCTTGAGTCGTTTGTACGATGTAGCCGAATGAGATGACATGACTGAGTCGCCTTGGGCTTTAGTCATTTACATGACGTAGTCGAACGAGGCGACGTGAGTGAGCTGGGTCACCTTAGGCCTGAGTCATTTATACGACATAGCCGAACGGGATGACGTGAGCGACTCAGGTCACCTTAGGCTTTAGTCATTTGTACGACGTAGCCGAAAGGAGCGACGTGAGTGAGTCGGGTCGCCTTAGGCTTGAGTCGTTTGCACGATGTAGTTGAAAGGGGTGACGTGAGCGAGTCGGGTCGCCTTAGGCTCGAGCCATTTGTATGACGTAGCCGAAAGGGGCGACGTAAGCGAGTCGGGTCACCTTAGGATTGAGTCGTTTGTATGACGTAGCCGAACGGGACGACGTAAGCGAGTCGGGTCTGTCGGTATGTTGGATCTCCGTGTCGGTGTCAGAAAGGATTCGACGGTGCGTGGATGCACGCGTGTGTGGGTTCTTCGGGGATTCGGATCGGGTGCGTGTCTTGGCTAACTCGGTCGGATCGTCTTCTCAGAAGGGTGAGGTGTCGTTCCTGGTTGAGGCGCCTGACAGTGGCACAAGAGGATTCCGGGGGTTTGTGTGATCGCCACCTGCTTTTTCTAAAAGTAGGAAAAGGTTGGGTTGGATTTGATCCCCAACGTGGGGAATTTGTGGGGTCTCTGCTCTGAGACACGGATATACCGTACACAGAGGTGAAAAACAGGTAATCATATTCTGCTTCCGGGGCTTGACTAAAGGAGTCTTGGGACAAAGGGGTGCAGGTGGGGTGTGGAAATGGGGCGGCTAGTCGGATCCAGCCGTCGGGTATGGGGCGGCTACTAGGGTTTAGCCGTCCGGGTCCTGGTCTGGTTTGGGCAGAACTTCGGTAGGAAATGGGTCTGGTTTTGGACAGAGGCTAAGCTAGGTTTAGCCTGGGTTTTTGGAGGGTGGAATGAGAGGGTATTTTATGTAGGGAATGGGTATTTCTCTCACAAAAGGGGCTCTCTCTCTCTCTCTCTCTCTCTCTTGGGATTTCTAGTGGGGAAAGGGAATGAATGATGTGTATTTTTTATTGTGAATTGGGAATGCGAATTGTGTATCATTTAAAGGCTTAGGACCTCCTCTTTTTATAGTAAAAAGGGGGCAGGGGAATATCCAGGGGATAAAAGAGTGGCTTGGCTAATAGTTGTGTGATTAGACCCCTCATTAATTCTCTGGTTCTTCTTTCAGGACCAGGTGAAGGGCGGCTAGTCCTAACTAGCCGCCCAAGATGGGGCGGCTATAGCCGCCCCTATCATGACCTTCCAAACGTCCCATCTCTAACAAGCGGTGGCTGGGTCGGTTAGTTGGGTTGATCCGGCCAAGATGGGGCGGCTAAAGGTCACAACCCGCCGCAATGATCGGCATTTAATGCTGCTTTATGTCCCATCAAGGGAAGCGGTTCAAGGTCGGCCAGGGGGGCGGCTAGTGCTAACTAGCCGCCTGGTATGGGGCGGCTAGTTAGGGCTAGCCGCCCATTGCCAGGGACTCAGGGTTTTTGGGTTTTAGAGTTTTTCTTAGGTGGGGTTCTGGGTTGGGCCAGGGTCTGGTTTAGGGTTAGGGTTAAGGTTTCGATAAGGGCTAGGGTTTGGTTTTAGGTTTCCGGTCAGGCTAGGGTTTAGGTTTTAGGTTTTCGGTCAGCCTAGGGTTTAGTTTTAGGGTTTTCGGTTTCTGGAACTTTTGGTTCTCTATTAGATGTCCAAATGTGTTACTTGAAGTATTTCTATCTTTCTGGACGGTCAAAATTGGGATATCTATAGGGTTGCCTTAGGCTTGAGTTATTTGTACGACGTAGCCAAAAGGGACGATGTGAGCGAGTCGCCTTCGGCTTGAGCAGTTTGCACGAAGTAGCCGAACGCATTGACGTGTGCGAGTCGGGTCGCCTTAGGCTTGCGTCGTTTATACGACGTAGCCGAAAGGGGCGACGTGAGCGAGTCGCCTTGGGCTTGAGCCATTTGCACGACGTAGCCGAACGGGGCAACATGAGTGAGTCGCCTTGGGCTTGGGGTAGCTGAACGGGGTGATTATAAGGGTAAGACCACCTTGGGCTTAAGCCGCTTAAGTTACGAGACCAAACAAGGTAGCTCTAAGTGTCGGACCACCTCGTATGTGAGTTACTTGTGGCCGAACGAGGTTGCTGTAGGAATTTGACCGTCTCAGGCTAAGCAGCTGCAAGCAACGTGGCCACACGAGAGGCAATTGGGTTTGAACAGTGTTGGGCTTGAGCTGCTGCGAGCGACGTGGCCGGCGAGAGGCTGAGAGTTCGTATCGTCTCGGGCTTGAGCCGCTGTGAGCGACGTGGCCGGCGAGAGCCTGAGAGTTCGTATCATCTCGGGCTTGAGCCGTTGTGAGCGACGTGGCCGGTGAGAGCCTGAGAGTTCGTACTGCATTAGGCCTGAGCCGCTGCAAGCGACGTGGCTAGCTGAGAGGCAATTGTGTTCGAATAGTCTCGGGCTTGAGCCGCTGCGAGCGACGTGGCCAAGTGAGAGGCTATTGTGTTCGAACCGTCTAGGGCTTGAGCCACTGCGAGCGACATGGCCGGTGAGAGGCAGAGAGTTCGTACTGTCTTCGGCTTGAGCCGTTGTGAGCGACGTAGTCGGCGAGAGGCAGAGTGTTCGGACTGTCACGGGCTTGAGCCGCTGAGAGCGACGTGACCGGCGAGAGGCTAATGTGTTCGAACCATGTCGGGCTTGAGCCACTGCGAGCGACGTGGCCGGCGAGAGGCTATTGTGTTCGAACCATCTCGGGCTTGAGACGCTGCGAGCGACGTGGCTGTGAGAGGCTATTGTGTTCAAACCGTCTCGGGCTTGAGCCTCTACGAGTGATGTGGCCGGCGGAGGCAGAGAGTTCGTACCTTCTCGGGCTTGAGCCGCTTTGAGTGACGTGGCTGGCGAGAGGCAGAGATTTCATACCGTCTCGGGCTTGAGCCGTTGCGAGTGACGTGGCCGGTGTGATGCAAAGAGCTCGTACCATCTCGAGCTTGAGCCGCTTTAATCGACGTGACCGGCGAGAAGCAGAGAGTTCATACCATCTCGAGCTTGAGATGCTGTGAGCGACGTGTCCGGCGAGAGGTAGAGAGTTCGTACCGTCTCGAGCTTGAGCCGCTGTGAGCGACGTGGTCGGCGAGAGGCAGAGAGTTCGTACCGTCTCGCGCTTGAGCCACTGTGAGCGATGTGGCCTGCGAGAGGCAGAGAGTTCATACCGTCTTTGGCTTGAGTCACTATGAGCGATGTGGTCGGCGAGAGGCAGAGAGTTCGTACCGTCTCAGGCTTGAGCCGCTGTGAGTGACGTGGTCAACGAGAAGGAGAGAGTTCGTACCGTCTCGGGCTTGAGCCGCTGTGAGCGACGTGGTCGATGAGAGGCAGAGAGTTTGTACCGTCTATGGCTTGAGCCGCTGTGAGCGACTTGGTCGACCAGCGGCAGAGAGTTCGTACCATCTCGGGCTTGAGCCGCTGTGAGCGATGTGGCCGGCGAGAGGCAGAGAGTTCGTACCGTCTCGGGCTTGAGCCACTGAGAGTGATGTGGCCGACGAGAGGCTATTGTGTTCGAACCATCTCAGGCTTGAGCCACTGCGAGCGACGTGGCCGGCGAGAGGCTATTGTGTTCGAACTGTCTCAGGCTTGAGCCGCTGCGAGCGACGTGGCCGGTGAGAGGCTATTGTGTTCGAACCGTCTGGGGCTTGAGCCTCTGCGAGTGATGTGGCCAGCGGAGGCAGAGAGTTCGAACCGTCTCAGGCTTGAGCTGCTTTGATCTACGTGGCCGGGGAGAGGCAGAGAGTTCGTACCGTCTAGGGCTTGATCCGTTGTGAGCGACGTGGCCAGTGAGAGGCAGAGAGCTCGTACCATCTCGGGCTTGAGCCGCTTTGAGCGATGTGGCCGACGAGAGGCAGAGAGTTCGTACCGTCTCGAGCTTGAGCCGCTGCGAGCGACTTGGTCGGCGAGAGGCAGAGAGTTCATACCGTCTCGGGCTTGAGCCGCTTTGAGCGACGTGGCCGGCGAGAGGCTGAGAATTCGTACCGTCTCTGTTAAGTCTGTGTCACTTTTTGGCTAGTAAATATTGGGTTTGCATTTATTTTAATAGTTTAAGCGTTCAATTTCAAAATCTGACTGCATATCTTTTCTCCTGGCTCTGGTGTTAGCCTACCTATAAATTTTCGTCGCATTCTGACATCTTTTAGAAGTTATGGAGTTTCAATTAGTATTTGGATTTAATTTTGTTAAATGTCCAAATGAAGTAGTTTAAATATGATTTTGTTAGGAATGTTCAATTTTGAGTTAGCTTATGTACATAAGTAGAATTAGATCATCTGGATTCATGTAGCAAAAGTTATGAGTGTTTTTTCAATTATACCGTGAAGATGAGAAAAGTCTGGCAGCAGCCCTGTTCAGTGTTTAACTCATATTTTGGAATAGCTAGCGCTGTTATTGGATCTTGGAATAAACAAAACAATTGTAGGAAATCTTCGTGGCTTTCCAAAGGATTTTTAATTGCACAATTCGGAGCTATATGGTGGAAGTTATGGCTGTTTTAATCGAGGCTGCACAGGTTTTTAAGGAAGGGCGATTTTGCTAAATTCGTGGATCTATGAATTCCATTGAAATGCTTAGTCGGTGGGGGTGGATGGTTATATTGAAACAGAGAGGGAGGCGTCCGAGATGATCTCATTAAGAGAAATGCAAGGGAATTAGTGGTGGAGTGTAGGAGGAGAAGGAGAGGAAAGGAATACATTGAGGAGATTGTTGTGAATCCCCTGTTTTTCTCTATTTCCTTTGTTGGCTGTTTTGGCTCCCTCTCTTTTCCTTGCTGCTGCCGCCGCTGCTACAATTTGGGGCCTGCAATGGCTGCTTCAAGAGGGTTTGGGTGATGGGAAGCCAAGAGAAGTGAAGATTTGGTGTTGGCTCAAAAGGGGTGAGTGAAATCCAAGTTCTTCCTTAGTATTTTATCTTTATTTGGTGTTGTTTGTGTGTCCATTTGTGCTGGAAAATCATGGCTGAATGTGTATGTGTGCGGAGTGTGTCTAGGCTTGGTAGCATGTGATGGTGATGGTGATGGTGATGGTGATGGTGAGAGCCCTTATGTACACCCTCTTCTCTTCTTCCCAAGGTATCTTCACCTCCCCTTTGTGCCATGTAGGTGTTTGTGTTTATGCTTCAATAAAGTATGAGTTTTGTCATATAATGCTTTGGATGGTCAGCAAGGATGTATAAGTGTTGTTGTATGTGTTTTTTCCCTTTCCTTGTTGTTGAGAGTTTAGTGTCATAGAAAGGCAGATCCTTATGAAATTAGTATCTAGAGGCATGTTATGAAGGTTATGTCATCATGTGATTTGATCATCCATATGTCTAGATGCTTTATATAAAATTTATTTGATTACCTGTATTGAAAGTTATAGCCTGATGTTCATGGCCTGTCCAGATTCGCGTAGAAATTGACTAGTTTCTAAAAATAATTTATTTCGGGCATTCCAAGAATAAATCAAGATTTGATATCTTCACGGATTATGATCCCAACATATCAGAGAATGTGTATGACGTATTTAGGAATTTTTGAATGAGTATTTGGTGCTATGGAGATCAAACAATTAGGGGTATTTGCTGCAGATGAAACAATTTTGTATGATTGTTTCAATAAGTTAGTTTACATGTTGTATGCAATATTAAGAGTTGGTGTCTTTATGAAGTGGGCTTATATATGTGTGTCAGGAAGCCCCATGCTTGATTTGAGCATCATTGGTTGTGTTTTGCAGCTTTCGTTGGTGGAACTTGCGATGAATGGGTCCTTGGTGAGTGGTTCGATCCACCCCCTTTTTAGGAAACGCTCAATGCATGTGATTGTGCATCACGTATCCATGGGGCTTTATTACAATACTCAATCTTGATTTTTACATAGTATTGCCTTTGTGTTGGTAGATGCTTAGTATGGCTAATTCTTGAATGCTAGGTTCTTTGGACATGTTGTCCATGCACCTCGTTGTGATATTTGTGTGTATATTTAATTGTTAGGCCTTGTCTATGGTATGCATATCTATGATCTGTTGTTTTAAGGATCATACATGTTTTAGTATGTAAATATTATAGCTATCTTGCATGCATCTGATTGATGCATCTCTATGGGAATTCATGAGAATTCATTGTTGTATTGGAGTTTGTTATCTGATAGCTATGATGATAGAATGTCAGGCCTATCTGTGTTAGGTGTGTGCATTGTCGGTATCGTCGGGAAGGCCTCCCGGCGGTGCGCGGGTGCGCGCGTGCGTGTGTGGGGGTTCTTCAGGGATTCGGATCGGAGGCGTGCCCTGGCGGGCTCGGTCAGATCGTCTTCTCGGAAGGGTGAGGGGTGTCGTTCCTGGTTGAGGCGCCCGATAGCGGCTCAAGAGGATTCAGGGGTTTGTGTGATCGCCACCTACTTTTTCTAAAAGCTGGAAAAGGTTGGGTTTGGTTTTGGTCGCCTACGTGGGGAGTTTGTGGAGTCTCCGCTCTGAGACACGGATATACCGTACACAGAGGTGAAAAACAGGTATCCTATTCTGCTTCCGGGGCTTGACTAAAGGAGTCTCGGGACAAAGGGATGTGGATATGGGGTGTGGATAGGGGGCGGCTAGTTGTATTTAGCCGTCGGCCAGGGGAAGGCTAGCTAGGGTTAGCCGTCCAGGGTCTGGTTTGGTTTGGGCAGAACTTTGGTAGGAAATGGGTTTGGTTTTGGACAGAGGCTAAGCTAGGTTTAGGGTTTCCAGTTTAAGTTTAGGTCTAGGCTAGGGTTAGGGTTTAGGGCTAGGTCAAGGCTAGGGTTAGGGTTTAGGGCTAGGTCAAGGCTAGGGTTAGGGTTTCCGGTTCAAGTCAAGGCTAGGTTTAGGGTTTCCAGTTTAGGTTTAGGTTTAGGCTAGGGTTAGGGTTTAGGGCTAGGTCAAGGCTAGGGTTAGGGTTTAGGGCTAGGTCGAGGCTAGGGTTAGGGTTTCCGGTTCAGGTCAAGGCTAGGTTTAGGGTTTCCGGTTTAGGTTTAGGTCTAGGCTAGGGTTAGGGTTTCCGGTTTACCGAACCTTTGGTTCTCTATTGGATGTCCAACTGTGGAATATTTCCGTGTGTTACTTGAAGTATTCTGTCTCTCTGGACGGTCAAAATTGGGGTATCTACAATTTTCCCTCATCGGACGGAGTCTTTGTGCGGAGCAGAAAAGACTTCGACCGATGATAAGGAAAGAGACCCCTATTTTGGCCGGCCCGACCTTCAAGAAGTTATGCCAACATGAACAGTACTATTCGGGGAGTTGATTTAGACCGTCAGAGGCTAGGTCTTGACTTGGAATTTTTAACCGGAAGGATGATCCAGGTGGAAGGCGGGGAAAAGTAAATGGTGAGTGATCCAACCCGCGGTCGGGGTTCTTAGCTATCGTTCGCGGAGCAGCCCAGCGTCAGTTTCCTCGTGCCTACCGTTCCTGTGCTTGGGAAAACTCAGCAAGGAGGGGATATCGTAGACAGAAAGCAAGTAAAAGTTGATTTGGGTGAATTGGATCATCCGAAGGATAAGAACTCTGGAAAAGAACCAGAACTGGAGAAATTCAAATTTTGAGTGGTACTGAAAGTGCGGCGAAACTTTGGGAAAGTCATGTTTGATCAAGTAATGTCTGGAAATAACCAATACATGGCTGTTTGGTATGGAGAACCTTGGAATTTAGGGCTGAGAAGATTGGAAAGGGGTTTTTAAATGGAAGAGAAAAACTGGGAGGGGTGGCTAGTTGTTACTAGCCGCCCGAGAGTAGGCGGCTACTCGCGGGTAGCCGCCCCATAACTGGGTCCCTTATAACCGAAAAGACCCTCTCTCTCCCCATACGTTTAAAACGATTTCTCTTCCCTCCTCTCTTCTTCTTTTTCATTTTAAACCATAAACCTTGATTGTAAAACACCTTGAATCCTTTGTTTTTGCCTTCCATCATTCCTTTCTTCTTGATTTCGGAGCCCTAGATTTTCTTTGGGGTTTTTCTTTTGTGCGAAATCGGAGGAGATGACGAAGGGGAAGAGGACGGCTTCGATGATGAAGCGCCTGAGGTCTTCCCGAGAGCAGAGTGGGGCTGTCTCAGGGTCTAGTTCATCGGGGAGTGATCGGGTGGAGGAGGAGGTCGTGAGGGAGGCCGTGGGTGCGGCGAAGGTGCCGTTAGTGGATACCGATGCGGTTAGAGGCATGGGTATGTCTTCGGGGGCTGTCCCAGAGGTTGGGAGTACTATGATAGGCTACACACGCAAGAGGAGGTGTGGGGATCGACTGGTAGTGGTCGAGGGGGTAGTTTCGGGGGTCGGGGGATCGGTTGAGGGTATGATGGAGGGAGGGGCCGAGGCTGAGGGGGTAAGTGAGAGTGAGAGGGCGTCATTGGACGCCATTATTGGGATGTTCGATAGGGAGGCCATAGAGGCCAGGGCAGCAGAGGAGGAGAGAAGGGCCATGGGTGTTTTCGAGGGCTTAGCCTCCGGTGCGGCGGGCACGGAGGTTGGAGAGGCCGATGTTGGGGAGGAGGCCGGGGAGGCCGAGGGTGTGGGCATGGGGGCCGCGGAGGCCAGTGTTGGTGTTGGGGCCGAGGCCGAGGAGGCCATGTTCGAGGAGGACGAGGAGGGGGATGACGACGGGATGGATGATCCCGACGAGGCTGAGGTGGACGCTCCTGGGTCCACACGGGCCGTGGTATGTGCCTAACCTTTTACTCTTAGCCTTTTATTTATATGTGTATGTGATATTTATATATGTGTGTTTCTAATAGCATGAATAGGTAATAGTGGGTGATATATGTTTCTAATATGCATGCTTGCATGTATAGTTAGGTCATGGTGGGATAATAAGCATGCGAATATGGGTTTGTGTTGGAACAAAAGAAGGGGACAATTTTTCATATGTGCATCCAAGTTTGTCGTATAAGGGAAGGGAAATGACACGCCTTAGCATGCTTGCATGTGGTGGCTTTTGTATGCATATATATTTTTCAGAATATATATTTTCATATGTATTCGATCATGGTGGAGTAAGAGACAGTATGTGTATGCAATTTACGGGTCTAAGCTCCTTTACATGCTTGGGGTGGGTTTGCGAGAGGTGTATAATCATGCTAGATGGTAAAATAGAGAAGGTATGCAAGTAATGACCACGGTGGGATAAGAAGGTATAACAGGTAGTCATATGAAACGTGTTTTGTGAATAACTGAAGGTGGGCCTACGCGTGAAGTCTTCTATTTTTCATGCTTTTGTTTTAGCATATGAAAGCTTATCTTGCTAAGCATGGTTTCTAAATGAATTTGTAGACTTGGATTCTTACCTCTCGACTACTTTTAAACTAACCCATGTTCCCTTCGTTTGTTTTGTAGAGACCGAACCGTATTCGGGCTCTGTGGCATGGGACGAAGAGGTGGTACGATGCCTTGGGGCAGGAGGAGAGGGGCTTGGTGGATGGAGCGGGCTTCCGTTCCTTCTTCCTAATCGAGCCATTCCACGTTCACCGTCCTTACGTGGAGGCTTTGGCGGAGAGGTGGGATCCGGAGGGTTGTGCTTTCATTCTCCCCACTGGTGCAGTCATGCCGACCCTCGAGGACGTTTATCGGATCACCGGCCTTCCGGTGTCAGGGGACGCAGTGATCGCGGCCACCCTCGCTGACTATAAGGCACTTTTCCAGGAGTTGATTGGGGAATGGGACTATGTGGAGCGTGTGAGGACACTGAACCGGATCCCCCTTGGACAGTTGTCGAGGCAATACGGTCTTGGCTCCTTTACAGAGCGTCAGAAGGGCGAAGCTGCAGCTAGCTTCGAGAGGCGGCGGGCGATGATCGAGGCGAGAGAGGCGGCCGCGTGCCCACAGAGGGCACGGAGGGAGTTGAGAGCGTTCTTCCTCTACTTCTTCGGCCGGATTCTCTTCTCGATGGCCTCTGACAAGGTTTCCTCTCACTCTCTCTTGCTCAGGAGGGACCTGGAGGGCATGGGGCGATACGCCTAGGGAGCGGCGATGCTTGTCCATCTATTCGCGGAGCTCTCGAAGAAGGTCAAGAGGGCCGGAGGAAAGAACCTTGTTGGTTTTGCTCCCTTTCTCCAGGTATGTGTGAGTAGAGGGTGTTTTCTTTACCGATTCGACTCGTTTGATTTTGATAATTCCCATCTTTGTTTGGGCAGGTCTTTGGGTATGAGCATTTCGCGATTGACCGCCCGACCTCGGTGCCTTTTGATCGTGTTCTCCCTTGGGCCATGAGATGGGCACCCGGGGATCTTCGCGCTTGCATCTGTCGGTATGTAAAACTGGGGGTTCTGCGAACTTGGTCCTGGTCCATCTCGCGACTGATCAGGTCACCGCCCGGAGAGTCGTTCCTGAGCCGCCCGACTGCTTCTCAGAAACGACGGGGTTTGTGTGATCACCACCTGCTTTCTCAAAAAGCAGGAAAAGTTGGTGTTGGATTTGATCGCCTCACGAGGAGAGTTTGTGGGGTCTCCTCTCTGGGATACGGATATACCGTACACAGAGGTGAGAAACAGGTAAACCTATTCTGCTTCGGGGGCTTGACTAGAGAAGATATGGGACTAAAAAAGGGTTAGGAAGGGGTCGGCTAATAGGAATTAGCCGCCTGGTAGGGGACGGTTGGTTAGGACTAGCCGCCTGGTACCTGGTTCTGGATTTTCTGGATTTGGGCAGAACCTAGGTAGGGAAGTGTTTTGGCTTTGGCTAGGGTGGTGGTAATGAGGATTGAAAGTGGTGTTTGGTGATTTCCTCTTCTAGATTTGGGCAGCACCTAGGTAAGAATTTGGATTTGTTTGGCTAGGGCTAAAAAGTGGTTTAGGACAATGGTTTAGAGGGGGGTTTATGGAGAGTGGAATTTGGTGGGGAATGACTTTCCTTCTCTCTCAACTAGGGCTCTCTCCCTCTCCCTTTCTCTCTTTCTCTCTCTCTCTCTCTCTTTCTCTTTCTCTAACACACACTTTGGAAATGAAAATGACCACCCTTGATTCTCACCCCTACCCCTCCTTTTATAGTAGAAAGGGATGCATAGGTTTATTCATTGGATAATGGCATGGATTGGATAATAGAGTGGTTTAAGCAAACTTCACCTCTAAGGAATCCAGATATTTGTTGTGAAAAATTGTCCAGACATGGGGCGGCTACTCGTAACTAGCCACCCCATGAGGGGCGGCTACTTTCAAGATGCCACCCCCATGATGACCTGCCAGTCAGCATTAAATGCTGCTTTATGTCCCATCAGGAGAAGCGGTTTGGGGTCGGTCAAGGGGCGGCTACTCGTAACTAGCCGCCCCGTGAGGGGCGGTTACTTTTAAGATGCCACCTTTTCTCTGCGTCCGACAGCTACTTGAAAGTAGCCGCCTGAGGAGGGGCGGCTACTTTCAAGTAGCCATCTTCCGACAGTTTTATCTTTTTCCTTTTATTTTCATATCTATTCAACTTTGGGTAGTTTTCTATTTGATCCAAATGTGGTTATTTAAAAATGTTACTTGAAGTAATTTTCTTCTCTTTGGACGGTCAAAATTAGGGTATCTACAGCATCGCCTCGCTCAGTTCCGAGAGGCCTTCCGTGTCTTGACGGAGGAAGAGGTAAAAAAATTTCTTCGAGTTTTCTTTGGCTTGTATTTGGTTTTCTTTTGACTAAGCGCTCTTCCTATCTTTTGATGCTTCATAGATGATGTGGAGGCCCTATACGGAGGAGGAGGTCCCTGAGGAGTTGTCGCGGGATGTCTGGCTGATCTACTTTAATGAGGTCGTTTTCCATGCGATCAGCCGGGTTGTCCGCCAGCTTGGGTACCACCAGTGGGTGCCCGATCTTCTGCCGAAGCGCCCCTCGATCCCGGTGGTCGGGATTCCTCGGGACACGAATCTCCCGAGGAATTACGCTACGTATGTGGCGAGATGGATGGGCCGAGGCGTCTTGGTGGGGCGTCGTCCCGAGGTGACTAGCAGTGAGGAGTATATGGCTTGGTACCGCCAGGAATATGCCAGCATCCTTGGGACTATGGAGGAGGAGATCCCGGACGCCTATGTAAGTCTTTCTCCTTTTCTTTTCTTTTCTTCTCCTTGAGTAATTTCTGACTGATGTTGCTTTTTGTAGGTTGAGCTGAACGAGATGGAGAAGAGGCTCAAAACCGCCAATGAGCATCTCCAAGGGCGGGCCAGGCAGATAGAGGCCTTGCGGGCACAGAGAGGACGCTTGCAGGACCAGGTCCGGGTCCTCGAGGCTCAGGTGGATGCTCTGTCGAGAGTGAGGGCCGACGGTGCTTCTTCTTCTTCCGTCCCTCCTCCTTCCGTCGTTTCCGAGCAGGAGCTCGAACTGACGAGGGAATTGGATGTGGCCCGAAGCGAGTTGACGGCCATACGGATGGAGTTGGGCCAGGCGAGGGGCAGGGCTTCTCGGGCTGAGGAGGAGGCGGACCGGCTGAGGTCCATGGTGGCCTTGAGAGAGGAGGGGTTCATCACCCTAGGACGTGAGAGGGACTCCCTCCAGATGAGGGTGTCAGAGTTGGAGGCTTCGGCGGGTGTTCCCGGAGGTTTGATGGGAGACTTAGTCCGTTCTCTGCAGGTGACCGGGGATAGGGACCGAGAGGCACTCAGGGTGTCGGAGACGAGGGCGCGGGAGTTGGAGGAGAGGTTGAGGGCTGCTGAGGATCGGGCCAGAGGGACGGAGAGTCGCCTCCGACAGAGATTGGAGAGGAGAGATAGAGATATGCAGCAGGTCCGTCTCTGGGAGGCCACTATGAGGGGGAAATTGGTTGGAGGGGGCTCTATGACCGAGGCGGACCTTGACCTTCTTCCGCTTGAGCCTGACCATTCTCTCTCGGCCTCCTTGGCTACCGGGGCCACCTTCAGCCGTGCTTCTCGTCCTTCGGTGTCTCGAAGTCGCGGGGTATATGCGAGGGCTGCATCTTCTGTTCGAGAGACTTCGGCCGCTCCTGAGGCTCCAGAGGTTCAGTCTTCTCATCAGCCGCCGCTCCCTTCTCAGCCAAGTCAGGACGTTCTTCCTACTCAGCCTCCAGCGGATGACGATATGCCGAGGTATAGCTTTTGGTGTCTTGGTTTTAAGTAGAAGAATAGTATATATGCGATGAATTCATGCTTTTCTTCTTTCGTTTTGACTCAGGTTATCATTTCGATGATGCATAGCTCAAGACTTCGGAGTTTGGAGCGTTTTTGAAGGAAAAGATCCTCTTTTATGCATTTTCTTAGGTTTAGAAAAATAGTCTATGTTTGTGGTTTTGGCGGGACAATTTAACTTCTCGTTTATATGCATGGTTTAGAGTAGTTTATCATGGATGTTTCATGGATATGTATGTTTGTGTAGATGAATCTTGGCTTTATAGGTTTGATTCATGGATGGACATATGATTTTGAGATATGGTTGTTTTCCGAAGTGTATTTATATTGGCTTTATGAATGTATATGCGTATGAAATGTGTGTGTGAAATTTTTGAAAAGAAATGTTCTTAACAGGTATTGGAGACACGAAGATTTGATTACAATGGGACTGACAGCACTGAAAGAGGTGCAGGCAAGGGGCGGCTAGTGTGAACTAGCTGCCCAGTGAGGGGCGGCTAGTTGTGTTTAGCCGCCCCCTGCCTGGGCGTCCTTACCTGAAACAAAGGGCAGGGGCGGCTAGTGTAAACTAGCCGCCCAGTGAGGGGCGGCTAGTCGAGTTTAGCCGCCCCCTGCTTGGGGCAATTTGTTTCTGCTGCTCCTGTCTACTGCTGCCGCTGAAAGTCTTTGTGACCGTTTCAATCTTCGGGGCCTATAAAAACATTCTTTCCGTGGACCAAGTGTTAAATCTGTCCAGATTGCGCCCCTGCACTGACTTTCGAGCTCTTTTCTTGCTTGAATTGTCAAGGGCTACAACCCATCTTAAGGTGAAATGGAAAAAGATAATGCGAGAAGTTAAAGTGTGGGAGACCATGCTTTAGTATGCAAGGAAGGGATTCCAAGTGCGCGAGAAAAAAAACTCTCAAGTGTGTGTAAAGGTGGGACAATTTCTTCTCAGGCATGTGCGGCAAGGGCACGAAATGAGTGGGGACAATTTTAATATTTAGGCACAGGGGGTCAACTTTAATATTCCAAGAAAATCGGATGCCAAGGTGTTTTGGAAAAGGAAAATGCAAGCTTATGCGTAAGTATAGTTGGCATAAGGGGGCATTTTAGTTCTTCAATGGTTTCTTACGTGAGAGGGTAATGTTCTCGATTTTCTGAAGTAAAAGATGCCATCAAGTCTCTGTGGAGGAGCCCTTGTGGTCACCCACGTCCAAGCCAGGATTGTTTTTGAATGGTATAAGCCTTAGGTGTCGATTTTTCTAGGTTCATGGGTTTCAAATGCTTAATCGTATTATTCTAAACATGCTGAAAAATCCATGAGTGTACCAAGAGTCGAGTCAAATAAGCTTCCCTTGGATAAGCAAGTTTCTAAGTGAACTCATGTGAGTGTGTGTAGTTTGTAAACTTGGACATGATCTATCTTTGGTCGAAATTTCACCTTTCCCGGCAGACGTAGTTCAATTTAGAATCCCATTGCGAAAATAAAAGGGGAGGGGGAATGGGGTAAGAGAAATATCTTCCTTTCAGGCAATTTTTAGAATTGACTCAATCTAGCACATGTCTTACTTTCTAGGTCCCTCTAGCTTTCTTCTTTTTACCACTTCTTTATTTTGGGGTGGAAAGTACAGTCCATTGTTTGGATGTGTACTGGTATAGCCGTTGTCTAGCGTATACCGTGCGTAAAGGTGTGAAAGCCTGCTAAAATAGAGAGTTTAACCCGTTCACTTGGGTGTTATTTTTCTTTTGTTGGCCTCTCATTGCCTGATTTTTTTTTTATTTGATGGGGGGGCTCTTCTGTTTTTCACCCCGATTCTTTTCATGCTTCCCCTCTAGAAGTGTTTGTATAGTGCCAGAGCCAGTTTTGGGACATATGCCAGGTCTAGGTAACTCCTCATTTTGACCTAGGGTTAATACGAGTAGGGTGAAAATAAGGGATGTTTTTTGCTTTGGGGGTTTTAAATTGTCCCAGTCTACGGGGTAGGCAATTTCTCTTCTTTCAGGTGAATCTAGTCTAGTTATACGTGTGTGAAGGAAACGGCATGATTTGGCGGAGATGTGTTCAAATAGATACGAGTTTATCTTTGAGAGTCTTATAATTCTATCATCAGGTACTAAACGCTGGAAATCGCAGGAAGGAAGAATCATAGTTCTTAAGTATTGAAAGCTATTCATGCATGGAATTTCTTTAGATAAAGTGCGTTCCACGAACCTGGAACCTCGATTCCTTTGGCATCTACCAGGCGGTAGGCATTCCCGGAATAGGCATGGGTGATCACATAGGGTCCCTCCCATGTGGGTTGCAACTTTCCTCTTGGGTGAGGCTGTCTTGATGGCATGATTTGCTTAAGCACTAGTTCCCCGATTTCAAATATCTTTTTATTACCTTCTTTTCAAATGCCCTTGCCACCCTTCTTTGGTAGGCCTGGGCATGGTCTGCCGCTCTTAGTCTTTTCTTTTCTTTTTTTTCGCTCTTTTTGGTATTTTTTTTTTGTTTTTGTTTGTTTTTTTGGTATTATAAAGCATGTAAAGCATTTGGAAATAGGAAAGTAGGTACAAGATAGTATATAGCACTGAAGGGTGACCTCCAGGAAATGATGGTGCAAAGTGAGTCCTCTATGGAGGCTCAAATTGCAGGATCTTTAGGGGAATGATACTTGAATTTTCTGATGTATCATTGGTTGTGTATTCGTTCTCCTCTATCTTCAAGCGCGTTTGACGCCTTCTCAACCACTGTTGTTCAGCGTCTATTCTAACAGCATCTATCATAATATCAAAGCCTAAATGTTGTTGAAAATGCAAGTGGTGCTTGATCCACCATAGGCCCTTAGCAGGAAGAGAATCTTTCCTCAAAGGGGGTTCAATCAACAAAGATGCGGATATGAAAAAGCAAGTCGCATGGGCAACTATTGAATGAACCGGTGCAAGTGGGCACGAATCAACGTGATGTTGAGTCTCTAATGATGGTAAGGGTGAAGATTCTTTAACTGGAGTAATCAGGGGATTATGGACCATATACAAAATAATTGATTTGGATATGGCGGGGGAATCTGAAGGAAAGATCTCCTTAGGTAGATGAGATGGCAAGTCCAGCAATTTGGATGGCTTGACTGCTCCCTCAAATTGTGCATTTTTAAATATGAGTGGTTCTGATTTGGGAACATGCACATTTGGTTGAATCGGATTTGGATCAGTCTCGGAATCTGATGAGTCAGAAGGTGAGTTATTTGAGATGACCATGATGGGTTTGATGGGTATCGATATGATCTGATATTGAGTAGGTAGAAGCAACAAGGATTCAAATTCAGTTAATTGTACGTTTTGGATGGTGGATTCAGGCTCTATTGATGTAGGGTAAGAGAGTTCCGATAGTTCTCCAGCCAAAAACATTTCTTCATCATCAGAGTCCTGCTTGGGACATTCCACGGATTCAATAATTTTAGGTACTGGAGACTCATAGGTCGATGGGGGTGGAATAGCAGCTTATTACCTTTGGGGTGGTTGCTGGGGAACAAAGGCTTGTGTCCTCGGTGGAGTAGAGGGACAGGCAGGAAGAACTCTGGCTTTGGTGCCACAGGTGTGACTAGGTTGTGTATGGGAGAAATGGTTCAATGGTCCGATGGGACCTCCCTTCATGGGATGAACTAGGATGGGCTCAGATATTTGTTCTTTGTATAGGGGGAGGGGCTTAATAGGGTTTGGGTGTATTAAGGAAGGTGCTGGAAGGATCAGGCCACCTGAAATGATCCTAGGCAGGTCTTCTGGTTCTTCCACCAGGGGTTGTGTAGCAGGTTCTAGCTTTCGCTTTCCAATATGCGTTACAGGATCTGTACGTACCGAGATCTGATTTATAAAGCTTTGGAATATAGGACTTAGTCGTGTTGGCACGGGGGCGGGTTCCGATCGAGTTGTAAAATTTTGGTTTGGTTGCCGAGACAGGGCATATCCGGATGAACCGGTTGTGTATTGTCTCGGAGCCGTTTCTTGATCAGGGACACGCGCTCCGTTCGGATAGAGTGCCGATACTTGGGTAATAATCCCCTCTACCGTGGGGGTTTGTGCCTTACGAGGCGGTTGTCCAACCCTATGGCTGATAGGTGGAGACTGGGTTTGGACTACTGGGGCTGCACAACGGAAAATCTTGTTGTGGCGGTCAATCAGAAGCTGATACGTAGTACAGTCTCCGTACGAAAGGCTCGTACGAAGTTCTGGACTCAGGCTCTGTAACATCATGTCAATTTCTTGACATTCTGTGAGTTGCAGGCCGGTTCGGTGGACAAGTGTGCGCCACCGAGACACGTATTGCTCAAATTCCTCCCTAGGCCTCATTCTCTCTACGGTTAATCTGAAATAGAGGGGGTTCTAATCCTCTGATAACCGTAGCGGCACAAGAATTTCTCGCTTACAACCGAGAAATTCGACAAGTGATCTACAGGGAGGGTGGAGAACCATTGTAGTGCTTCTCCTTCCAATGATTTCTGGAAGAGGAAGACTAGCAGAGGTTGATTATCTAGAAAGGGGCGTGCGTCTAGATAAAAAGCAGTTAAATGAATGTCTGGGTCTCCACGACCGTTATACCGGCGAAATTTGGGGACTTTAAATCTCTCTGATAGGTGGACTGACGGGATTTGTATCAGGTTATGTAGAGACATGTGTTTGGGGGCTGAGGGACCAGTCTCGGAGAGGATTCTCCAGATGGTTTCATCCAGTGTTTCTCCCCGGGGAGGGCTGCCTAGCGGTCCCGGGTTTGGGGTGGCCTGGAAAGGGCCTGGGGTGGAAACGGCTGGGAATATTGGATTTGCGGGGGAAAGGGGGGTGAATGAAAAGACGCTCGGGTTGACCGAGTGACTGGGGGTTTCGACAGGGACCTCCTGTCTTAGGGTTTTGACCTGGCGATAGTCGGCGAGGTCATGAAACATGTCCGCTACGGATTGGTATCCTAGACTGGCCATCTTTTCCTCTAGATGGGTCAGGAATTGCGTGGCCTGACCCTCTTGGTGGGTTCTTTCCTCTAATATCTCCTCCTCTAGGTGGGATTCCATGATGCGTGTGGAATGGTTCAAGGGAATGAATACAGATATAAAGCAGTAAATAAAGCGGCAAAGGATTGCGCAGCGGTGTGTGGCTTACAAAGCAGTAAAGATTGCGCAGCGGTGTGTGGCTTACAAATCAGTAAAGGATTGCGCAGCAGTGTGCGGCTTACAAAGCAGTAAATGATGCAATGATGTGAAGTAGAGGAGGATCTGATTCGAGGGGTGGGAAACTCTAACCTTCCTAGAGGGTTGATAGCATTCTAGTCAAGCTTGTAAAAGGGGGCAGAAGAGGATTACCTTTTGTTGTTTTTCACGAGGGATGTCCCACCGTGATCACCAGATTTGCCGATATCGTCGGGAAGGCCTCCCGGTGGTGCGCGGGTGCGTGCGTGCATGTGTGGGGGTTTTTCGGGGATTCGGATCGGAGGCGTGCCCTGGCGGGCTCGGTCGGATCGTCTTCTCGGAAGGGTGAGGGTGTCGTTCCTGGTTGAGGCGCCCGATAGCGGCTCAAGAGGATTCAGGGGTTTGTGTGATCGCCACCTACTTTTTCTAAAAGCAGGAAAAGGTTGGGTTTGGTTTTGGTCGCCTACGTGGGGAGTTTGTGGGGTCTCCACTCTGAGACACAGATATACCGTTCACAGAGGTGAAAAACAGGTATCCTATTCTGCTTCCGGGGCTTGACTAAAGGAGTCTCGGGACAAAGGGATGTGGATATGGGGTGTGGATAGGGGGCGGCTAGTTGTATTTAGCCGTCGGCCAGAGGGCGGCTAGCTAGGGTTAGCCGTCCAGGGTCTGGGTTGGTTTGGGCAGAACTCTGGTAGGAAATGGGATTTGTTTTGGACAGAGGCTAACCTAGGTTTAGCCCGGGTTTCTGGAGGGTGGGATGAGAGGGTATTTTATGTGGGGAAATGGGTATTCCTCTCACAAAAGGGGCTCTCTCTCTCTCTCTCTTGGGATTTCTAGTGGTGGAAGGGTTTGATCAAGTGAGGATGGTGGATTGGTGATTGAAGATGTTGTGGATCTGTATTTGGGCTTGGGACCCCCTCTATTTATAGTAAAAGAGAGGCAGGGAAATATCCAGGGCGTAATGGACTGGGTTGGCTTCGATTAGACCCCTCATTAATTCTCTGGTTCTTCTGTCAGAGACCAGGTGAAGGGCGGTTAGTCCTAACTAGCCGCCCAGGATGGGGCGGCTAGTTCCTGGTAGCCGCCCCAATCATGACCTGCCAAACGTCCCATCTCTGACAAGCGATGGCTTGGGTCGGTTATTTGGTTTGATCCGGCCAAGAGAGGGCGGCTAAAGGTCATGACCCGCCGCAATGATCAGCATTTAATGCTGCTTTATGTCCCATCCAGGGGACTGGTCCAAAGTCGGCCAGGGGGCAGTCAGTGGGGCGGCTAGTGTAAACTAGCCGCCTAGTATGGGGCGGCAAGTTAGGGCTAGCCGCCCCTTTCCAGGGACTTGGGGTTTTTGGGTTTTTAGAGTGGCGGGGTTTGTTTTAGGGTTAGGGTAGGTTAGGGTTAGGGTTTAGGGCTAGGTCAAGGCTAGGGTTAGGGTTTCCGGTTCAGGTCAAGGCTAGGTTTAGGGTTTCCGATTTAGGTTTAGGTCTAGGCTAGGGTTAGGGTTTAGGGCTAGGTCAAGGCTAGGGTTAGGGTTTAGGGCTAGGTCAAGGCTAGGGTTAGGGTTTCCGGTTCAGGTCAAGGCTAGGTTTAGGGTTTTCGGTTTAGGTTTTTGGTCTAGGCTAGGCTTAGGGTTTCCGGTTTACCGAACCTTTGGTTCTCTATTGGATGTCCAACTATGGGATATTTCCGTGTGTTACTTGAAGTATTTCTGTCTCTCTGGACAATCAAAATTGGGGTATCTACATGCATGACTCGCCTTTAGGATCATGTCTTGTCATGAGTGAGTGCGAGGACTTAGCTTCTTTCCCCCGCATCCAAGTGATGCATCTGTGCGGGAATTCAAGAGAATTCTGTATAGAAATGGTATTTGCTAGAGGATAGTAGTTGATTTGTGAGGATCGTATTGCGAGCATGAAGTGCTTCCTCCCCATATCATCATGCGTCGAAGCTACCCAGCGTAATGGCACCGTCCACCGGAAGGCCACCAGGGAGAGGGCTACTTGGGAGAGGGCTACCGGATGATATTGCGAGCGTAGATTACTTTTTCCCTACATCATCATGCATCAAAGCTACCCAGTATTGTATCTGTCCTGCATTGTGCCACAATATTGTTAGGAATGCCCAGAGTATGATGTGACTACCATACGAGGCTTAGAGTACCGACCACGGGTGATTCCGTATCGTCGGGAATGCTCAAAGTATGATGTCACTACCATACGAGGCTTGAGTACCGACCACGGATAAATCCATATCGTTGGGAATGCCCAGAGTATGATGTGACTATCATACGAGGCTCAGATTACCAACCACGGGTGATGCCGTATCGTCGGGAATGCCAAGAGTATGATGTCATTACCATACGAGGCTTGAGTACCGACCATGGGTGAATCCGTATCGTTGGGAATGCCCAGAGTATGATGTGACTACCATACGAGGCTCGAGCACCGACCACGGGTGATACCGTATCATTGGGAATGCCCAGAGTATGATGCCACCATCGTACGAGGCTTGAATACTGACCATGGATGGCCGTTAGGATGAGGTTACCTGGGAGAGGGATACCGGATGATGCGAGGTATTGGTATGTGTTATATCTAGATGCGGAGAATCTTTTTAGCGTGGTGTTAGTTTGTGTTACAACCCGTTAGTGTTAATGGATTAGTTGTTCCCCAAAAGTCCCAACAACTTACCACCCTTTTTGGGGTGAGGCTGAGGGTTATGTGTGGTCACGTCTCTACATGACACTTATATCTGTCGATGTTCTCCCATCCATATCTTACCTTGGAAGAAAAATATGATAGTGTTATATTATTATTCTTGAGCTTGGATTCTTGCCACTCACTGAGCTTGTAGCTCACCCCTGGTGTGTTATTTTCTACAAGGGACAGGGGGCATGGAGCTGGAGCACCCCTCTAGCTAGTTCGTGCGTGGAGTGTCTCAACTTTCAGTTGGCAAGTGCAAGGTTGTTAGCAATCCATTTTTGTGTATGTATTAGTAATTGTGTGGCGCACATGTGGTTGTATTTTGGACTAGACATGTGCTCTCACATGACGGTGATTGTGTATTCGAGTCTATAATAATGTTTTTGATTTACAGACTTAATTGTATTTTATGCTTCTGCATTATTTTTAGTTACTTATCGCTTTTCTGTTGCCTTGTTATTCTTGCGATTATTGTTTCATTTTCATGAGGGGTCATTTTTGACCTTTTGTGTATGAGTCATGGTATTGTACGATTGTTATGGTCCCGCAAGGGCCGTTCCGGGGCGTAACAGTCTCAGACTTGAGCCGCTTTGAGCGACATGGCCAGCGAGAGGCATATAGTTTGTACCGTCTCGGGCTTGAGCCGCTTTGAGCGATGTGGCCGGTGAAAGGCAGAGAGTTCGTACCATCTCGAGCTTGAGCCGCTTTGAGCGACGTGGCCAGCGAGAGGCAGAGAGTTCATATCGTCTCGAACTTGAGCTGCTTTAAGCGATGTGGCCGGCGAGAGGCAGAGAGTTTGTACTGTCTTGGGCTTGAGCCACTGTGAGCGACGTGGCCGGTGAGAGGCAGAGAGTTCGACCGGGTACTACTACTGCGATTCCTTTCGTACTGTAGACGGGGAGGAAAGATTGCACGTACCATGCACCCTCTTTCCACATGTAGGATCGGATTGTAGTTGTTATCAGTTTGTAAAGAACCGAAAGCGCGTGGGGTAGGAGCAAAGTTTGTCAACATAACTCTGATGGCATCAGCTCGGTCGAAGAGACGTAAAGGAGCATTTGAGGTCTCATAAATAACAATGCATTGAAATCAACACTCATAAAACATTCATTGACATTTTAAAGCAGTGTTATGCGTGGTAAAGGAATGTAATAGGGTTCAAGATGGTTTAAGAGACATTATTTATAAACACCGTTTTTCTTATGAATAATATTTTCTCAAGTTATAGTATTCCCGGGGATGGAATATTTACCTTTCGTGGATCATCGATGCGAAGTTTATGTGCCCCTCTGCCGTAAGCCTTGACCACTTCGCATAGGTCTTTTTGAGTGTGCAGTGTGGCATTTAAATGGACACAAAGGAGGCATGCCGAGGTGACGATTTATAGTGGGACTGAGAAAGTGTAGAGGTGCCGACTTGCAAAAGGAACGAGGTAGCGTGCCCGTATATCGATTGGCACAGGTGATCGAGGAGGGGCCTCAAAGTGATGGCCAAGGCATAGGAGACCGAGGAGGTGCGTCAAGGTGACGGCCGAGGATGTCAGTGAAGGGCAATCGAGAAAGTAGAAGAAAGTGAGTCGATGATCGATTATATAAATATTTTTTTTTGAACTTCGCGGATACGTCAAGTCGCACGAACATAATCGAAAATATATAAGGTTCCACTATATCTGCGAGAGTGCAATGGCGAGCTGAGCGATGAGCCCAGGCGATGGCCTAATGGAAAGAGTTGAGATGATGGCTTGAAGAGCCGATATGTGGAGGCAGGCCTAGGCAATGCGCCGTGAGGGCGCACCAAGGTGGCATGACAAGGACGCGAGCCAAGGTGGCGTGTTGAGGAGATACGTTGAAGAGACGTGCCGATGAGGCGATGACCTGCTGAGGTGGCGAACTAACTGACCGATGTGTACTAAGGAGGAGTACTGGTGAGGGGAGCTGGTGGTTCAGCAGATCTCAAGGAAGAAGGAGATTCAAGATAAAGAAGAGCGATGGCTAATGATAACCACATTAGACGGACGAGAGTGCATCAGTCATTAGTGAGGGGACCACAGATATAATTGTAGGATTTGGTCAATTATAAGCAATTATAATTGCAGGATTTGGTCAATTATAAATTGACATGTATATCCATATTTGGTTGGGATATGGTGGACACAGTCAATGATGACTTGATTTGGTGATAAAAACCAACATTGAATGAATTTGAATTGCAGTTAATGCAAGATATCCAGGAAGATCAGGGCTATATGAGAATGGATAAATACTGACTTGATTTATTGTAATCGGTCGAGTATGGGCCTTCAGGCTGAGTCTATTCGGGTTCGAGTCAAATGGGTCATTGTTTTATCGGGTCGGACCCAATGGGGCCCACGATCCGGCCCGCTTTGCGTAGCCTAAAAATTTGGCGCCCACACGCCTCCATTGTTGGAAAGAAAAAAATGGTCAACACTGACCAGTGATTTTTTTATGCTACTTTTACTAATTGCCCAAATATCAATTTGCAAGGTTTGATTGAGATGTTAACCATGATGAAAGGTTTTAATTTTGATATGATTTTTTTATTTGAGTGTAAATATAGATTTTATATTACAATAAACATTATTTAGACGTATACAGAAGGGAAAGGGACTTTACCAAAAATTTCCTTTCATTGGTGAAGCTAAACATAGATGGGAGGGAAATGTAGTACAAGCTAAATTTCATCATGTTGACTGATTTCTTTGGCTGTACTTCTAATTGGTGGGAATTTTGATATCAGTTACAATTACACATGCTTACTGAATGAATTTTGGTAAACCGGATAATAATTCATGTACACTTCATAAAAATCAAATGTATGTATGCTAACTGGCCGGGATGCAAACAGTATTCATTTGAATGATTCAATATACCTTCATTTGAATTAATTCAATATACCTCCATATTTGCCGCTCACCCTTCGGTACAAGATCTTCAGATGTCAGTGACGGTCCACAAAACAGTCACCAATGTTGGCACGGATCGAGAACTCTATTTATAAGACAATAGTCGAGCCTCTGCCGGGGATCAAGATGGAGGTTATGACAGTTGTCCTCACCTTTGATGCTAAAAAGAAGACGCGAGTCTTCCGAGCATCGTTCCGACGGACCAAAGGAGGGTATACCTTTCTGATGGGTTGCACAAGGTGAGGAGTCCAGTTGTCGTTCGAAGGGTGATTGAAGACTTCTATGCAAATGCCTAGCCTCCTGAGGTTTTTATTTTTATATATGGGATTTTAACTCTGAATAATGTTTATAAGGTGTTGCAATGTGAAACAACATTGAATTATATTTGGTAGATCAAAACTTGTTATGGTTTGGTGCCCCTCGTTATCTGATATGTTTATATCCTATGTTTTGCATTTTTTTTTTTTTAATAAACTGGCCTTGGTCATATATCCTTGTAGCATCTCCACCAAATCCACACTTTTTTACTTAATTTGTGGAGGGAAAAAAGTTTTATTGTGAGCATGCAATTTTTTTTTAAAAAATTAGTCAATTTTTTTTCTTGCTAAATTTTGTATCGCTATGGAATTATAAATGTACATGAATTAAAGGGAAACAAAGAAGACAATGGGTTCAAAAATGAACATTAGACCCATTGTTTACATTTGATAATGTCACGCCCCAAGGCAGCCGTCCCCAAGACGTGGCAAATATATATAATATCAGCAATCCATACACGAGATCAATAAAGACTCTACACAACAACAAAAGTAATAAAGCAGTTAACAAGGTAGCTGACATAATATATATACATATAACGGAAGCTTAAAAGACTAAGTCTGTAATTCAAGGACATATTACAGACTAAAATACATAATCAATTGTCCTGTGAGAACCAATATACAACAAAAGACATCAACATACAAGTACCGTGCACAAGCACAAGTAACGATACATACAAAGAAAAGGGGGGTGTTGATGGCCTCTCACACTCGCAGACTAAAAACGCGAATGCTGCTCCACTACTAGTACCACACCTCGGGGAGCTCCTCCTACAGATCCGACTCAGTGACAACTGGAGAAAAACATATGCGAGGGTTGAGCCACACGCTCAGTGAATGGCACAATCCATGCAACACTACTCATATTAACCTTCAAATCATTAAAGTCCCTAAAATTGAAGCAACTGCACAACTGGTGGGTCGTAGCGACACCGACCCACCCCACCCTCACCCTCACCATCTAGGGGTGACATAGGCCTTTTGGGATATATTAGATTGCTCTAAACCCTTGATCCACCGGTAGCCCTTTCCCCGGGTAGCCTCTACCTGACATATTCTCTCGATCAGTATGTCCCTAGATGCATCGGTAATACCTACAGATGGGAGCCTGGTGCCAAGACAGCGTTTTCGACGCCGGGAAGTTCCTACACGGATCCAACGAAGGGTATGAACAATCTACACTCGCGGATACGATCCTCTTGGATCCGTCATCACCGGCTACTAAACACTGATACTGTAACGAATTCTCATGAATTCCCTCTTGGGCGCATAACACAGATGCGGGGAAGAAATAGTATTCATAGTGTCAATGCCATGGTATGACCCCATCAGATGTCATATACATGCTTAATCTCATTAGGCAAGATTCATGTCTCATATGTATAAATAAATATACAACATATAATTCATTAAGTAAGGAATTAATCATGGAAGCATTTTAAATGATATAACAACAACCTATAACATCATCTAAGACATGCTTATACTTATACATTCATATTTTGGTTTAATTAAATTAAACTAGGTAGGAACATGAAAGGATCAAGATTATGCTAACATGAGACATGGCATCTAGGCATGTATGGGCTCCTATACATGATACATGGATGTATAACCCTAGCATACAATGTCTAATAAGGCATGGGTGCATCATAGCAAAACATGCATTAACATATATTTTTATTAAAGCAAGTTAATATGCAGTTATGGTGCCCTAAGGGAGAGTAGTGCGCGTCAACGTGCTTTGAACGCATCCCAACTGGGTTGGATTGACCCACTCACTGCAACCCGGGTCGTTGCGTGATCGTTTGTCAAGATCTGCAAGACAAGGACATCAAATAAGGTGAGTATAACCATATAAAAATACTTAAAATGACTAGAAATGCCAAAGACTTAGATATGCACGCATACGGGCTCGCACGCATGCGAGTACGCACGTACGCACGCATGTCTGAGTGCCCCGACACCTACCCGAGCCCTCGGGCAGCCACATGCATGGCTCCTGCACGAGCACATGCTCTCGCACCTGATGGTGCCCAGCCGCGCGCCTAGATGTCCAGCCCCGCGCGCGCACACGCCCGCGCGCACTCGCGCGCACCTTGCCAGCAGCTCGCGCGCACGCTAGCGCGCCCGCGCGTACGCGCACGAGCCCGCGGAACCCATTCGCGCGCATCTGCGCGTTCGCGCACGTCCGCACTCTCACGCCCGACTACGCGCGCACACGTGACTACACACCTGCCACACCCTGCCAGCCTCTCCTGCACGCATGCCTGCGCGCGCACGCGTGCGGATAAACCCGCACGAGCGCCCAGACCCCTTGAACCCCTCACCACCCCCTCCCACACACCCAAACCCAATGGATGCCACAACCACCACTACCACCACCACAACCCCACAAGCTCCTCCTCAGCCTTCTAATGGCTGCAAACAGGTGGGGGGAAAGCTTAGAGAAAAGAAGGAGAGGGAGAAACCATAACAACAACAAACACACACACACCAACCTTTGCATTCCCTTCCTTCACTTCCTTCTCTTCTCTTTGATTTTCTTCAACAACAGCACAAAAGGGGCTGAAAGTGGGAGTGAGAGGGAGAGGAAACACAATCCACGACTACAACAAGGAATAGTAAGGAGAGGGGGGTAAATGAGAAGGAAAGAAAAAGGGGGGAGCTGAACCTAAGCTACCCTCACCCACACACACAAAAATAACCAAAGGATTTCTTAATCCTTAAGCAATGGGGGGGTGAGGTTACCTAGGGTCACCATAACCACCAACTATTCCATACTATTCCACCAAACATACCAGTAACGACCGAAACTCGGATACGATTTGAAACTGCATAATTTTTAAAACGTTACCGGAATTCGATGAAATTTTTTTGGGTGGTATAAAATGGTATCAGGACCCATAATATACAGTCATATTTTCAATCGGAGTACTCCAGCTCATGCAGATGGCTAAAAAGTAATATTTTAGCGACTCCGATCGAAAAATAAAAAATTGAAAAATGGTCTTCGTGTGGTGCTTCTTCTCGTGCCAGTCCAGGATCTCGACCGGCTGCTCCACGAATGATAAGTCCGGCTCGTAGATGAGCGGTTCGAATGCGATGACGTGAGCAGGATTGTGGATGTAACACCTCAACTTCGAGACATGGAAGACGTCATGGGCTTGAGCCAACTGTGGGGGCATGGCTATGCGATAGGCCACCTCTCCAATCCGCTAAAGGACGAGAAATGGGCCGATGAAACGCGGACTCAGCTTGCACCGCACATCGAAACAAAAAATGCCCTTCGACGGGGACACCTTCAGGAAAACATGGTAAGCCACCTCAAAGGTGAGCTCACGGCGGCGATGATCAGTGTAGCTCTACTGACG
Source organism: Acorus calamus (assembly GCA_030737845.1). Classification (NCBI taxonomy): domain Eukaryota; kingdom Viridiplantae; phylum Streptophyta; class Magnoliopsida; order Acorales; family Acoraceae; genus Acorus; species Acorus calamus. The sequence goes on from CM060872.1 coordinate 13,143,024, forward strand.
GCTCTGAGCGATGCGAATACGCTCACGAATCGTCTTAACCTTCTCTGAGGCCTGGCGGATGATCTCTGGCCCCTTCAACTGGCTTTCTTCGATCTCGTCCCAGCACAAGGGAGATCAACAGCTGTGGCCATAGAGTGCTTCGTACGGTGCCATCCGAATGCTCAAGTGGTAGCTGTTGTTGTAGGTGAACTCCACCAACGGAAGATGCCTCTTCCAACTGCCCCCAAAGTAGAGAACGCAGGCACACAGCATGTCCTGAAGGGTCTGAATCGTCCTCTCCGACTGGGCGTCCATCTGCGGATGAAACGCTGTGCTGAAGTGGAGGTTCGTATCAAGGGCGTGCTGGAGGCTACACCAGAACCTCGAAGTGAATCTCGCGTCTTTATCAGAAATGATGCTGACCGGAGTGCCATGGAGACGATCGATCTCTGAGACAAACAACTGCGCCAGGGTGTCCAGAGAATCGGTGAGTTGGATGGGGAGGAAATGAGCAGACTTGGTCAGTCGGTCAACGATCACCCAAATGGCATCGCGACCCGAACATGACTTTGGCAAGCCCGAAACAAAGTCCATAGTAATCTGCTCCCACTTCCACTGAGGATTCTCAATGTACTGCAGCTTCCCTGCAGGACGCTGATGCTCCGATTTCACCTGCTGGCATACCAAGCAACAGGCAACGAAATGGCCAACATCCTCCATCATCCCGCACCACCAGTAGCCGATGAAGGCCCCTGTACATTTTCGTGCCACCAGGATGCATTGTGTACCTCGAACAATGGGCCTCGTCCAAGATCTTCTGCTTCAGCTCTGCGTCGTAAGGAATACATACCCAGCATCTTAACCGCAGGATTCCATCCTCAAGAATCTGGTAATCCGATCACTCGCCCCGGGCGACGCCTTAAGAAAGGACCAGAAAGTGAGGATCCCGCCCCTGCGCCATGCGGATCTTGTCGAGGAGAACGGGCTGCACCACTAGCCTGGCTAAAAAGCCACCAGCAGGCGTCTCCCGAACGCTGATCCAGCAAGTAGTTTCCTCCATAAGCCTCCAACAGTGTACAGCCAAGTGGGCGGCCATGCCCAAGGCCTACCTACTGAGAGCATCTGCCACGACATTCGCCTTACCCGGATGGTAAGCGATGTCACAGTCATAGTCCTTCAGGAACTCAACCCATTCCAGCTGGGACTGCAAATAAGTAAGGCTCTTGTGATCCGTGAAGAGCTCGAACTCCTCACCATAGAGGTAATGCCTTCAAATCTTCAGCGCAAAGATGATCGCTGTTAACTCCAAGTCGTGGGTGGGGTAATTCTGCTCATGGGGTTCAACTGACGCGATGCGTAAGCAACAACCTTACCGTTGTGCATCAGGATGCAACCCAAACCCAGCCGTGACAAGTCAGAGTAGAATGCGAATCCACCACTCCCAGACGGAATGGTAAGAACTGGCGCCTAAGGTCAGTCTACGCTTCAACTCCTGGAAACTCTCCTCGCAAGATGGGGACCACTCGAACCGGACATCCTTTCGCATGAGGCGGGTCTGGGGGACGACTATCTTCGAGAAACCATCCACAAACCTCTGATAATAACCCGCCAAACCCAGGAAGCTCCGAATCTCGGTGGGGTTCAATGGTCGCCGCCAATTCAACACGGTGAGCGTCTTGTCCGGATCTATGGACATACCCTCATCGGAAATCACATGGCCCAGGAAGGCCACACGCTCCAACCAGAACTCGCACTTACTGAACTTGGCGAACAACTAATGTCGGGCCAAAGTCTCCAAGACAGTGCGAGGATGGTCGGTGTGCTCCTCAAGACTCCTCGAATATATCAGAATATCATCAATGAAGACTACCACAAAGGAGTCAAGGAAGGGCCGAAACACCTGCTTCATCAGATCCATGAAGGCTGCTGGCGCGTTCATCAACCCAAGTGGCAGTACTTGAAACTCGTAATGCCCGTAACGGGTATGTAAGGCCATCTTCAGAATATCCGACTCCCGGATCTCCATTTAATGGTACCCTGCGCGAAGATCGATCTAAGAGAGGAAGATCAAAATAACTCCTCGAATGATTAAGTCCAGATTCCGTTCCTCGAGCATCTTGATGCTCCTCGGCCTAGAGTTCATGATGACTCAAACATGCTGGGTAAGCGACACAACCGCACTTAATCCGTAAGATGCGCAATAGGAGGTCGTCGCTTCCCGACAACGCCTATGCGACATCATCTACTTAAAATGGCAGTTGAATCTCTTCACGAACGCTGGCATCGCGTCTCCACATTTACGACCCATGTGGGGGAAAAACGCAACAGTACCACGGACTGTGCTTCACATGCCGCCAATGACAGGTTGCCCAATATAACCATTGAAACTCCAGCATCATGCACTCAATCCTGATTGTACACATCACCACTCGCTACAGCGCCTTCCAAGCGAGAGGGAAAGGCAATCATCCAATGGATGTTTCAAAGATATTCCCTGACTGGGGGAAAGAACCCCTTGGGAGGGCATTTTGAGGTCCCGATATAGGATATCTTTACAACCAAATAAGGAAGACGGAGCACCCTAGCCCAGGTCTCAATGATGACCTTGCAAGGCCCCTTAATCCCGAACAGGAAAACGGAATGAGACATCACTCATTAATGAATAATACGACACATCCTCAAAATTTGAAACCGGTGCCGCTCGCGAACTCCATAGTACACCCCTGATAAACAAAATGGAGGAGAATATGATCTCCGACCGGTACTGATATCTCCAACATAGCATTTAGAGGGGCCAACACCACACCCATCCGTCTCGCGAAAGCGGGAGACACGAACGAGTGTGTGGCCAAGGAATCAAATAGCACATAAGCAGGAAGCTGGGAGATCAGAACAATACCTCGGACAACGCTACCCGAAGCTTACGCCACATCGGCCACAAGAAACAGACACTAGGATCAGAATACTCATACAGAAATCCTAGGACTCATCTCTAAGACAACAATTGGCTCTGACAAGACCAGGCCCTGATACCAACTTTTTTCATACCCCAGGGCAGCCGTCCCTGAGACGTGGCAAATATATAATATCAGCAATCCATACACGAGATCAACAAAGACTCTACACAACAACAAAGGCAATAAAGCAGTTAACAAGATAGCTGACATAATATATATACACATAACAGAAGCTTAAAAACTAAATCTGTAATTCAAGGACATATTACAGACTAGAATACATAATCAACTGTCCTGTGGGAGCCAATATACAACAAAAGACATCAACATACAAGTACCGTGAACAAGCACAAGTAACGATACATACAAAGAAAAGGGGGATGCTAATGGCCTCTCACACTCGCAGACTCAAAAGGCAAACGCTGCTCCTCTACTAGTACCACACCTCGGGGAGCTCCTTCTACAGATCCGACTCATCGACAACTGGAGAAAAACATATGCGAGGGGTGAGCCACACGCTCAGTGAATGGCACAGTCCACGCAAGACTACTCATATTAACCTTCGAATCATTAAAGTCCCCAAAATGGGAGCAACTGCACAACTGGTGGGTCGTGGCGACGCCGACCCACCCCACCCTCACCCTCACCCTCTAGGGGTGACAGAGGCCTTTCGGGAGAGAATAGATTGCTCTAAACCCTTAGTCCACCGATAGCCCTTTCCTCGGGTACCCTCTACCTGACATACTCCCACGATCAGTACGTCCATAGATGCATCGGTAATACCAACAGATGGGAGCCCGATGCCAGGACAGTGTTTTCGACGCCGGAAAGTTCCTACATGGATCCAACGAAGGGGAGGAACAATCTACACTTGCAGATACGATCCTCTTGGATCCGTCATCATCGGCTACTAAACATCGATACGGTAACGAATTCTCATGAATTCCCTCCAGGGCGCATATCACAGATGCGAGGAAGGCATAGTACTCATAGTGTCAATGCCATGGTATGACCCATCAAAGGTCATACACTTGCTTAATCTCATTAGACAAGGTTCATGGCTCATATGTTTAAATAAATATACAACATATAATTCATTAAGCAAGGAATTAATCATGGAAGCATTTTAAATGATATAACAACAACCTATAACATCATCTAAGATATGCTTATACTTAGAAATTCATATTTTGGTTTAATTAAATTAAACTAGGTAGGAACATGAAAGGATCAAGATTATGCTAACATGGGACATGGCATCTAGGCATGTATGGGCTCCTATACATGATACATGGATGTATAACCCTAGAATACAATGTCTAATAAGGCATGGTGCATCATAGCAAAACATGCATTAACATATATTTTTATTTAAACAAGTTAATATGCAGTTATGGTGCCCCAGGGGAAAGCAATGCACGGTAACGTGCATCGAACGCCTCCCACTTGGGTTGGATTGACCCACTCACCGCAACCCGGGTCGTTGCGTGATCGTTCACCAAGATCTGCAAGAGAAGGACATCAAATAAGGTGAGTATAACCACATAAAAATACTTAAAATTAACTAGAAATGCCAGAGACATAGACATGCACGCATATGGGCTCGCACGCATGCGAGTACGCACATACGCACGCATGTCCGAGTGCCCCGACACCTACCCAAGCCCTCGGGCACCCACACGCGTGGTCCCCACACGCGTACGCACGCGCACACACGTGCGCACCCGCTGGTGCACAGCCGCTCGCCCATATGTGCGCCCAGATGTCCAACCCCGCGCGCGCGAATGCTCGCGCGCGCCCGCGCGTATGTGCAGAAGCCCACCAACACCCGTGGACCCCGCACTCACGCGCTGGATTGCGCTTGCACACGCGACTGCGCGCCCGCCAGACCCTGCCTGTCACGCCCCAGGGCGGCCGTCCCCGAGACGTGGCAATAATGTAATATCAGCTATCATACAAGAAGTCAACAGATGACTCCAATAAACAATACACAAGGCTAATGAAGCAATGACAACTGATAAAACAACTGAAAAGCGGATGCATACTATCAATAAGTCTGTAAACCAAAAATATTATTACAGACTCGAATACACAATCACTGTCCTGTGAGAGCCAAGTCTAGCCAATAAAATACAACAAGTGCCACACGCACGAATTACCAATACACAAGACTCTAGGAGTGCTGACAGCCTCGCACTCGCCAATCCACCGGACAGAACGCTTCCACGCATGCAAGACCACGCCATAGGAAACTCCAGCTCCACGCCCAACAACGCCCCTGTAAAAGAAACAGTACGCGAGGGTGAGCTACAAGCTCAGTGAGTGGTTGGAAACCAAACACCACTATAACAATTTAATGTTAAAGCAATTTCCTTTCAAGGAAAGACATGGGTTGAAACCCAATGGATAATAGGGTCACACGGCGGTGCAACCCATCTCACCCACACCCTCACTCCCGAAGGGAGACTCTTGGGACTCTTGGGGAGAGACCATACCGTTTGTCAAGGAGACGCGGAATTACTGGTCTACACAACACTATTGTGATCATCTACATAGAGATAATTGTCATCGATGTCGCTCAACAATGATACATAACCGGACCCAACAAATATGGGAACGGGTGAACAAACAAATGGGTCACGTAGCGACGTGACTCAACACATTCGTCACCCCCGCCCCCGAAGGGGAGCTCCAGGGAGACCCGGGGACAAACGAGGGTTAACCATAACACCACGTGTTACTGGTTAACGAGACACAGCGCTGTAGATACCCCAATTTTGACCGTCCAGAGAAACAGAAATACTTCAAGTAACACACGGAAATATCCCACGAGTGGACACCAATAGAGAACCAAAGGTTCGGTAAAACCAGAAACCCTAACCCTAGCCTTGGCCTAACCCTAAACCGGAAACCCTAGAACCTTGACCTAACCCCAAACCCTAGCCCTAAAACCCCAATCCCAGCCTAAACCTAAACCTAACCCCAAACCCTAGACCTAAACCAAAAACCAAAACCCTAAAAACCTAAGTCCCTGAAAAGGGGCGGCTAACCCTAACTAGCCGCCCCTCACTGGGCGGCTAGTTCACACTAGCCGCCCCCCTAACCGCCCCCTGGCCGACTTTGGACCAGTTCCCTGGATGGGACATAAAGCAATATTAAATGCTGATCATTGCGGCTGGTCATGACCTTTAGCCGCCCTCTCTTGGCCGGATCAAACCAAGTAGCCGACCCAAGACACCGCTTGTCAGAGATGGGACGTTTGGCAGGTCATGATAGGGGCGGCTACCAGGAAGTAGCCGCCCCATCCCGGGCGGCTAGTTAGCACTAGCCGCCCTTCACCTGTTCTCTGGCAGAAGAACCAGAGCATTAATGAGAGGTCCAATCGAAGCCAACCCACTCCATTACCCTCGGGATATTTTCCTACCTCTCTTTTACTATAAATAGAGGAGGTCCCAAGCCTTCAACAACAACCAACACACCCAACAAAATCCACAACATCAACAACCCACTTGTCCAACCTTCCCCCACTTGAAATCCCAAGAGAGAGAGAGAGAGAGAGAGAGAGCCCCCCTTTTGTGAGAGAAACATCCATTCCCTACATAAAATACCCTCTCATCCCACCCTCCATAAACCCAGGCTAAACCTAGCTTAGCCTCTGACCAAGACCCCACCCTTTTCCTACCAAACCCCTGCCAAAATCCCCCAGACCCTGGACGGCTAACTCTACCTAGCCGCCCCAATCCAGACGGCTCAAACCCACTAGCCGCCCCCTTCCTATACACACCCCATACTCACACCCCTTTGTCCCATAACTCCTTTAGTCAAGCCCGGGAGAAGAATAGGATTACCTGTTTTTTCACCTCTGTGTACGGTATATCCGTGTCTCAGAGCGGAGACCCCACAAACTCCCCACGTAGGCGATCAAACCCAAACCCTTTCCTGTTTTTAGAAAAAGCAGGTGGCGATCACAAACCCCCCCTTGAATCCTCTTGAGCCGCTGTCGGGCGCCTCGACCAGGAACCACACCCTCACCCCTTCCGAGGAGACGATACGGCCGAGCCCGCCAGGGCGCGCATCCGATCCGAACCCTCCGAAGAACCCCCACACACGCGCCGAGAGACCAATTTCTCGACACCGCCAAATTCTGGCGATCACGGTGGGACCTCCCTCGTGAAAAACAATAAAAGGTAATCCTCTTCTACCCCTTTTACAAACTTGACTAAAATGCTATCAACCCTCTAGGAAGGTTAGAGTTTCTCACTCCTTAAATTAAATCCTCTTCTACTGTGCATTATAACATCCTTTACTGCTTTCGTAAGTCGCACACAGCTGCGCAATCCTTTACTGCTTTCGTAAGTCGCACACAGCTGCGCAATCCTTTATTGCTTTCGTAAGTCGCACACAGCTGCGCAATCCATTACTGCTTTATTTACTGCTTTTAACCTGCATTCATCCCCCACTCTACGTCATGGAATCCCACATGGAAGAGGAGATATTAGAGGAAAGGAATCACCAAGAGGGTCAGGCCACACAGTTCCTGACCCATCTAGAGGAAAGGATGGCTAGTCTAGGGTATCAAACGGTAGAGGACATGTTTCATGACCTCGTTGACTACCGTCATGCCAAGACCTCGAGACAGGAAACCCCTGTCGAAACCCCTAAACCCATTCCCAAAACCCCATTCACACCTAGTCACTCGGTCAACCCGAGTGTCTTTTCGTTCACCCCCCTTTCCCCCGCGAATCCAAAATTCCCAGTTGTTTCCACCCCAGGCCACTACCAAACCACCCCAAACCCGGGACCGCTAGGCAGCCCTCCCCGGGGAGAAACACTGGACGATACCATCCGGAGAATTCTCTCCGAGACTGGTCCCTCGGCCCCCAAACACATGTCTCTACATAACCTGAGACAAATCCCATCAGTCCACCTACCGGAGGGATTCAAAATCCCCAAATTCCGCCGGTACAATGGTCGTGGAGACCCAGACATTCATTTGACTGCCTTTTATCTAGACGCACGCCCGTTTCTAGATAATCAACCTCTACTAGTCTTCCTCTTCCAGAAATCATTGGAAGGAGAAGCGCTACAATGGTTCTCCACCCTCCCTGTAGATCACTTGTCGAATTTCTCGGCTGTAAGCGAGAAATTCTTGGGCCGCTACGGTTACCAGAGGATTAGGACCCCCTCTATTTCAGATCTAACTGTAGAAAGAATGAGGCCTAGGGAGGAATTCGAACAATACGTGTCTCGGTGGCGCACCCTTGTCCACCGAACCGGTCTGCAACTCACAGAATGTCAAGAAATTGACATGATGTTACAGAGCCTGAGTCCAGAGCTCCGTACGAGCCTTTCGTACGGAGACTGCACTACGTATCAACTTCTGATTGACCGCCACAACAGGATTTCCCGTTGTGCAGCCCCAGCAGTCCAAACCCAGTCCCCACCTATCAGCCATAGGGTTGGACAACCGCCTCGTAAGGTGCAAACCCCCACGGTAGAGGGGATCATTAACCAAGTATCGACACTCTACCCGAACGGAGCACGAGTTCCTGACCGAGGAACAGCTCCGAGACAGTACACGCCCGGATCATCCGGATATGCACCGCCTCGGCAAGCAAATCAACATTTTACCCCTCGATCAGTACCCATCCCCGTGCCAATACGACAAAACCCCACAGTCCAAAATTTCCCACTCCAAAGCCCTATAATCCAGAGCCAAACTCAAACTCGGGCCCCCTTTTACTCTGCTCCCCCAAGAGCACAAAATCCAACCCCTAGGCAGCCCATACAAAGCTCTTATAACGAGGCTAGACCTCCCGCATCCTACGACCTAAGACGAATGGGAAAGAGGGACTCTTACCCTCCCCTCCCAGAAACTTTAACTAGGATCTTTAGGGTGATGTTGGACACAAATAGTATCTCCCTCCCCGACGCCAGGCCTTCACTACCCGGGGCCAGCACGGCGCGTTACTGTCAATATCATCAACAATATGGCCATACCATAGAACAATGCATTGTTTTTCGGGACTTCGTTTATGATCTTAATGATGACAGACGCCTTGACTGGGCCATGATCAAAGGCCATCTGAGCCAGGGAAATCCCCAAGCACCCAAGCCACTTGGCATATTGACTGACCCCTTGCCAGGTCACACCCAATCCTCCACATCTAGAGCCCACGCGGTCAACATGATCAGGAGAGGGAGACAACCATCGCCAGAACCAAGCAGCTCGGAAGATGCTACTGATGGCAGCCTATCCGAAGAGTCCGAGGAGGAAGAGCAGAACGAGCCCTTCCAGCTGAACCTCGACGACCATGACCTCGCCATACTCTATGGCGAAGAAGAAGACGCACTCCTCGCCCTCCCCGCAGTCATCAACCTCGAGTCCGACGAAAGCGGACTAGAAAACCCGGGAGAAGACGAAGAAGAAGAGCCATTCGAAGAAATCCCCGAAGGAGCTAGCGAAGGACCCGAAGGAGGGGAATGTACGTCGGATGATCTGCATCCGGACGACAACGGGTCCTCTAAGAGTACCGACACTGTCAATGGACCCCGCTGCCCAATGACCATTTCATTCGAAGAAAGCTAGAAGGCCAGGTTCCCAGATTGGAGCCCTCGGACGAATACATTTACGCCTTCGACAGCACACGCAAGAACGCCTGCGGACTAGTCACGCTCCCACTGAAGATTGGCCCAGTCTCCACCATCGTTAACTGCATGGTAATGAACATTCAATCACCCCACCCTCTGATTGTTGGGAGGACATGGCTCAACAGCATCGAAGCCGACTCATCCACCCGACACCAATGTCTTCGCTTCCCGTACCGCGGGAAGGTAATATCCATATGGGGAGAGGCGCGCTCTAATAATACACAGGCCCGAAATTGGAGCGTCTGTGCCATGCCCATCCGGCTAGAGGTGCTCGCATGTTGGCAACCAGGCGCCACAGACGAAGAACTACTCCATCAAGGGAGGCCTTTGAAAAGACTCAGGGAGGGAGAATTTGGGAACAGGGGACCCCCACCAGACATCAGCCGGCCATCAAAAAGAAGCCGACCCGAGGAGGCAATACAAATTCAAGAACCAGGTACCGATCCCCCCGAGTAAGCTTTCAACTCCTGTACATATTTGTTTACAGCTTTTCCTCCAAAAATCAAAAGACCAAAATATTTGTTTACCAGCTTTCCGCTTTCAACTCCTGTACATATTTGTTTACAGCTTTTTCTAAAAAGATCAAAAGACCAAAATATTTGTTTACCAGCTTTCCGCTTTCAACTCCTGTACATATTTGTTTACAGCTTTTCCAAAAAAAAAAATACAAAAAAAGACCAAAATATTTGTTTACTAGCTTTCGCTGTCAACTCCTATACATATTTGTTTACCTGCTTCCAAAAAAGAAACAAAAATCCAAAATATATATATATATATATATATACATGCTAATCAGCTCTCATTTCTCAACCTTGAACATACTTGTTTCCAAGCATCTTTCTTCAAAAAAAAAACAAAAAAAAAAAACAAAAAAAAAAACAAAAAAAAAACAAAATGTTTTCTAACTGTCTTTACATCATTTCTAAAAACAACGAAAATATTTACAAACTACATTTCCACACTCTTCTTCACGACGAAAATGTTTTCCAAATCTACGCTTCCACACCTTTCTTCAAAACGAAATATTTTACAAAGCCATACTTCCATGATTTCCACCGAAAAACGTTTTACAAACGGTCTTTCCATACTTGTCTTCTAAAAAAATAAAATCGTTTTCCAAACTTTATCTCCATTCTTTTCTTTCCAAAAACATATCTTTTCACCAACACAGGCCCCTTTTAAAAAAAAAACGTAAGTATACATTTGTGTTTACTACGCCTCGAACTACTAGACGAGAAGAGATTAAGAGCGGCAGACCATGCCCAGGCCTACCAAAGAAGGGTGGCAAGGGCATTTGAAAAGAAGGTGATAAAAAGAAAATTCGAAATCGGAGAATTAGCACTTAAGCAAATCATGCCATCGAGACAGCCTCACCCGAGAGGAAAGCTGCAACCCACATGGGAGGGACCCTATGTGGTCACCCATGCCTATTCCGGGAATGCCTACCGCCTGGTAGATGCCGAAGGAGTCGAGGTTCCAGGTTCGTGGAATGCACTTTATCTAAAGAAATTCCATGCATGAAAAACTTTCAATACTTAAGAACTATTATTCTTCCTTCCTGCGATTTCCAGCGTTTAGTACTTGATGATAGAATTATAAGACTCTCAAAGATAAACTCGTATCTATTTGAACACGTTTCCGCCAGATCATGTCATTCCCTTCACACACGTATAACTGGACTAGATTTGCCTGATGGAAGAAAAATCGCCTACCCCGTAGACTGGGACAATTTAAAACTCCCCAAAGCAAAATATCCCTTATTTTCGCCCCACTCGTATTAACCCTAGGTCAAAATGAGGAGTTATCCGGACCTAGCATGTGTCCCAAAAACTGGCTCTGGCACTATATAAACACTTCTAGAGGGGAAGCATGAAAAGAATCGGGGTGAAAAACAGAAGAGCCCCCCCCCCCTCAACTCGAATCAAAACACAAAACAAAACAAAAAACAAAAAAGCAAAAAGAGAAAGATAGGCAAGGAGAGGCCAAACACCCAAGTGAACGGGTTAAACTCTCTATTTTAGCAGGCTTTCACGCCTTTACGCACGCTATACGCTAAACAACGGCTATACCATGTACAGATCCAAACAACGGACTGTACCTTTCCACCCAACAATAAAGAAGTGGTAAAAAGAAGAAAGCCAGAGGGACCTAGGAAGTAAGACATATGCTAGACTGGGACAATTCTAAAATATTGCCCGAAAGGAAGATATTACTCTTACCCCATTCATCCTCTCCCCTCTTTATTATTTTTGCAATGGGGGGTTCAAAATTGAGCTATGTCCACCAGGAAAAGCGAAATTGGACATAGCTCAATTTTGACCGAAGGCAGATCACGTCCAGGTTTACACCTACACACACACTCACGCGAATTCATTTAGAAACTTGCTTATCCAAAGGAAGCTTGTTTGACTTGACTCTTGGTACACTCATGGATTTTTCAGCATGTTTAGAATAATACGATTAAGCATTTGAAAACCATGAACCTAGGAAAATCGACGCCTAAGGCTTATACCTCTTAAATACAATCCTGGTTTGGACATGAGTGACCACAAGGGCTCCTCCACGGGGACTTGATGGCATCTTTTACTTATGGAAATCGAGAACATTGCCCTCTCACCTAAAAAGTCATTGAAAAACTAAAATGCCCCCTTATGCCACATATACTTACGCGTAAGCATGCATTTTCCTTTTCCAAAACACTTTGGCATCCGATTTTCTTGAAAATTGTCCCCACATATTAAAATTGTCCCCGCGTATTGTCCCCACAAATATTAAAATTGCCTCCACTCACCTCATGCCCTTCCGCACATGCGTGAGAAGAAATTGTCCCCAACTCCTACACATAAGTTCTTCACTCACGCACTTGGAATCCCTTCCTTGCGCACTAAAGCCTGGTCTCCCGCACTTTTACTTTCTCGCATTTATATTTCCATTCCGCCTTAAGATGGATTGTAGCCCTTGACAATTCAAGCAAGAAGGGCTCGAAAGTCAGTGCAGGGGCGCAATCTGGATGGATTTAACACTTGGTCCATGGAAAGAATGTTTTTATAGGTCTCGAAGGATAAAGCACTCAGGTGGACTTTCAGCAGCAGCAGACAAGAAGCAAAACCAGAAAATTGTCCCAGGCAGGGGGCGGCAAAACCCGACTAGCCGCCCCCCTGGAGACGGCTAATTTATACTAGCCGCCCCTCCCCCCTGCCCTCTTGTCCAGGTAAAAACCCAGGCAAGGGGCGGCTAAATGCAAGTAGCCGCCCCTCACTGGGCGGCTAAACGCAACTAGCCGCCCCTCACCTGCTACCCCATCTGCCCTGTCAGTCCCAGCCTCACTCAACTCTTCAACTCCTTTGAATACCTGTCAAAACATTCCTTTCCCAAACATCCATACACACATTTTAGACACACATTCATACACAAGACCTGTACCGATACCATGCTATAATGATTATATATTAGAGTTCTACATCCATCCATAAATCAAAACCTATAAACACCAAGTTCATTCATCCACAAACATACGCATCCCTATAGATTAGGAAGGCTTTCTAAAAAACATTAACCATCCATGCTAAACTATAGCAAACCATGCATACAAACAAGAAATTAAATTGTCCCACCATGACCATAAACGTAAATTGTCTTCTAAAAACACCTAAAATGCAAAAGTAAGAAAGAGATAGGTCCATCAAGAGCTCCAAACTCCGAAGTCTTGAGCTATACTTCACCGAAATATCACCTAAAACCAAAAACAAAAGAAGAAAAGCGAAATCAAAACTCCCACATACTAAAAGAATGAAAGTAAGAAACTACACTCCTCATATGATCATGCATGCTAGACAAATATCAAACACATCCCACCGTGGTCACCACTCACGCACTTTCTTACATCCAGCCTATCATGCACACCTAAGCAATATGGCCATATGGAACTCGAACCCATGAAATGCAAGCATACACTCCCTCATGCTCTACCACGATCAAACACGTACGAAATCACATACACATAGAAAACTATCGCATGCAAGCATATTAACTATATCATCTCTCTCCTTTACATGCATATGACGAACATGGATATATATATAGCAATTGCCCCCCTCCCTATAAAAACAAACCCATGACAGCATGCTTACACATCCCACCGTAATTAACTTATACACAAGCATGCCTATTTAGAAAATAAACACACATATACGAGTATAATACACACATACAACCTGTTCATACCACCAACACATGCATATACACCAAAATAAAATGCAAAGACTAAAGGATTAGGAACATACCACGGCCCGTGTGGACCCAGGAGCGTCCACCTCGACCTCGTCGGGATCATCCATCCTGTCGTCATCCTCCTCCTCATCCTCCTCGAACACGGCCTCCTCGGCCTCAGCCCCAACACCCACACCGGCCTCAGCGGACCCAGTACCCATACCCTCGGCCTCCCCGACCCCGTCCCTAGCCTCTCGTATCCCCTCCACCCTCCCCACGCCGGAGATAAACTTCGCAAAGGCCCCCATAGCCCTACTCTCCTCCTCCTCAGCCCTGGCCTCTGTGGCCTCCCTATCCAACATCCCAACGAGGGCATCCAACGACGCCCTCACCTCCTCACTAACTCCCTCGACCCCTACCCCCTCGGTTGCACCCTCAATCGATCCTCCAACCCCCGGAACCACCTCCTCGGCCACCACCGGTCGATCCCCACGCCTCCTCTTGCGTGTATAGCCTATTACACTCCCCCCTACCTCCGGGACAGCCCCTGAAGGCAAATCCCCGACCTCAACCACGCCGATATCCACCGGCGGCACCTCCGTTGCACCCATACCCTCCCCCACAGCCTCGACCTCCGGCCTATCGCTCTCCGATGATGAAGAGCTCGGGCTACGCTCTCCACGAGCCACCCGTGGTCGTTTCCCCCTTGAAGCGATCGCCTTCGACCTCGTCATCTCCTCGGTTTGGAAAAAGAAAAAGGAGAACCCAAACTAGGGTTTCGAAATCAAGGGAAAGAGAAAGATTGAGGTCGAAATGGAGGAAAGAAAGGCAAAGAAATCAGGGTTTTCAAGTTTGAAACCGAAGGAAAGAAGAGAAGAGGGAAGAGAAACCGTTTTAAAAACATATGGGGAGAGAGAGGGACTTTTCGGTTATAAGGGACCCAGTCGAGAGGCGGCTACCCGCGAGTAGCCGCCCCCTCTCGGGCGGCTAGTTGTAACTAGCCGCCCCTCCCAGTTTTTCTCTTTTGCTTAAAAAACCCCCTTCCAATCTTTTCAGCCCTAAAATTCAAGGTTCTCCATACCAAACAGCCATGTATTGGCTTATTTCCCAGACATTACTTGATCAAACACGACTCTCCCGAAGTTTTGCAACACATTCAGTACCATTCAGATTCAAATTTCTTCAGTTCTGGTTCTTTTCCAGAGTTCTTATCCCTCGGATGATCCAATTCACCCAAATCAACCTTTTACTTGCTTTCTGTCGGCGATATCCCCTCCTTGCTGAGTTTTCCCAAACACGGGAACGGTAGGCACGAGGAAACTGACGCTGGGCTGCTCCGTGCACTATAGCTAAGAACCCCGACCGCGGGTTGGATCACTCACCATTTACTTTTCCCCGCCTTCCACCTGGATCATCTTCTCGGATAAAAATTCTAAGTCAAGACCTAGCCTCTGACAGCCTAAATCAACTCCCCGAAAAGTACTGTTCGTGTTGGCATAACTTCTTGAAGGTCGGGCCGGCCAAAATAGGGGTCTCTTTCCTTATCATCGGTCGAAGTGTTAGGCCTGTGTCATTTAGAGTCCTATTTTCGATCGGAGTCGCTAAAATTTTGGTTTTTAGCTACTTGCTGGTGTTTGAGGACTCTGATTGAAATATAACTGCGTATTATGGGTCTTGGTACAGTTTAATACTGCCCATAAAATTTTCGTTTAATTCCGATAACGTTTTTGGAATTATGCAGTTTCGGATTGATATTTGGATTTGATTTTGTTAAAATCCAAGACGAAGAGATAAAAATCCGATATTATTACGAGATGTTCAGTTTTGAGATAGCTTCCATATAGAAGTGGAATTGGATCAACTGGATTCGTATATTAAAAGTTATGGGTATTTTTCCGAGTATACCCCAAAGTTGAGAAATCCAGGCAGCAGCCCTGTAAGATGTTTAGCCTAGATTTTGGAATAGCTGGAGAGGTAATTTGATCTAGGTGTAAACATGAAAGTTGTAGATAATCGTCTTATCTTTCAAATGCCACTGGAATCGTGCAATTCTGAGCTGTATTGAGGAAGTTATGGCCGTTTAAGTGAAGGCTGCGCAGAGATTTTAAGTCCGAGGATGACTTGGTCATTTACTCGACCTTTGCTTATTTAATCCCCAAATGTGCACGACTTTGGGTCTCTCCTCCTCTCTTTTCTGGTCCAGCCCCCCTTTTGTATGTGTTTTGGGTGGAGGAGGTGATGGTGGTGGAGAAGAAGATCAAAAAGGAGTGGAAAAGGTGTGTTTATGTTGTTGTTGTGCTTTGTTATCCTCCCTTCTTAATCCATCTTCCTCAAGCTCCCCCTCATTGTTTTCCCCTCCCCTTTGGACAGCAGCCCCCCATGTGTTTGTTGTAATGCCACATTGAAGAAGAAGAGCAAGGAAGAGGTGGTGGTTGTGGTGGTTGCGGTTGGGGTGGCCGAGGGTGCGCTTGCGAGCCCCTACGCCCCCCTTTCCTTTCCTTTTCCCCCCTCTCCTTTGGTGAGTTTTCCCTCTTCTTTTTGTGGTTCTTATGCATATAAGGAGTGCTTGGTTGTTGGTGGAGGTGGTGATGAAGTCTCCTCTTCCAATGTATTTGAAGGTGTGTTGTTTGTAAGGAGGTGCGGGGCGTCGGGGGTGCTCGCATGCGTGCGGAGTGCGCGGGAAGCATGCATAAGGTGCTCGCATGCGTGCGGAGTGCGCGGGAAGCATGCATAAGGTGCTCGCATGCGTGCGGAGTGCGCGGGAAGCATGCATAAGGTGCTCGCATGCGTGCGGAGTGCGCGGGAAGCATGCATAAGGTGCTCGCATGCGTGCGGAGTGCGCGGGAAGCGTGCATGAGGTGCTCGAGGGTGTGCTTGACGTCGTTCGATGCGTGCGGAGTGTGCGGGCAGCGTGCACGAGGTGCTCAAGGGCGTGCTTGGCCTTGCCTGATGCGTGCGGAGTGCGTGGGAAGCATGCACGAGGTGCTCGAGGACGTGCTTGACGTTGTTTGATGCGTGCAGGGTGCATGGGCAGCGTGCATGGGGTACTCGAGGGCGTGCTTGCGGTGCTCAGACGCGTTCGGAGTGCTTCGTGGTGTTGAGCAGCTTGTTATAGCCAAATGCAACCATTGGATGATCCTTGGCGGATTGGTATCGGGCTTCGGATTCAATTCGTCGCTCTCTTGCGTTTCGCGAGCCGTGCGCTCGTTAGGTGAGTGGTTCGATTCCAACCCTTCCGGGAGCGCTCGATGCACGTAGTCGTGCTCCGCGCTTCCATGGGGCTTTAATTGCACCCTAAATATGCTAGATATCATGCATGCTAGGTTGTATAGCTCGTATATTGTGTAGAACCCCTATTCTACCTTATACTTGCACATGTATTGTATAGAATATGGCATGATTTAGGTAGTTTTGTTTGAAATACTACCCCTATTAATCAAGCATGTTTAACATGGGTTAATAACTGGTGTATGCGCAATATTCCTCTGATTTAGGACTCGAGGGTATGGTGTAGTTATTGCACCCATCTAGTTGGGGCAAAACTATGACCCGCTCAAGAGAGGATGAGGCATTCCCTCTCTCTCGCCCTCCCTCTTTTCGCGAACCGAGTGAGTAGATGTAGTTCCTACTTGACTCGGGCTTGCTTGGAATTATTGGCATGCACCTATTGTTGCGCAAATCGCGCTTAACCCTTCCCTCTAGGTTGATATCCTCCAATGTATGTTAGGTTGTAGTTTGTGTGATTGAATGGTTATTATGTCTTGTATTCATGTTTAAGTAAGATTTACTTGCTTAGTTAATTTCATATTGTATATATGCCGATATGATCATGATTCTTGTCTAATGTGTTAGACAAGTGTATGACCTCCTATGGGGTCATACCATGGCTTTGACACTTAGAATAAAATGTCTTCCCCGCATCTGAGTTATGCACCCTGGAGGGAATTCATGAGAATTCATTGCGCTTATCGGTGTTTGGTAACCGATGACGACGGATCCATGAGGATCAAAACCGCGTATGTCAAGTGCTCTCCCCTTCGTCGCTTCCGTGTCGAAGCTACCCGGGTTTAGTTGTCCTGCTAGGCTCTCCCAGACACTATTCATGACGCCGGGTGGTGCGCCCATACGGTAGAGGTAGAGGTCATGGGAGGATACCAGGTCGAGGCTACTCGGGAGAGGGCTACCGGATGACGAAAGGCGTAGACCAGTTGACCCCTTTTCCCCAATAGGCCTATGTCACCCCGAGAAGGGGGTGAGGGTGAGGGTGAGGGTGTGGTGGGACGGCGTTGGTTCGATCTGCCAGTTGTGCAATTTCCCAAGATCCTATGTCGCCCGTCGGGGTGAGGGTGAGGGTATTGCTCCCAAGATCCTAGGTCACCCTTCGGAGGTGAGGGTGTTAGTATGAGTGTGGTGGGCTCGAGTTGATACTCGACCCACCAGCTTAGAGTAATTGGCTTTTTATAGGGTTCGCGCTGCGAACAAGTAGTGGCTCCTCCCAATATCGCCTTATGTCGTGGCCGTGACGTTGGGGCTACTTGGTCAGAAGGCTCCCACTTGTAGGTACTCCCGATGCATTCGGCAGATGTACTGATCATGGGACCATACCAGTTAGAGATTGTATGGCGGTGGGCAACCGAATGATATTGCGAGCGTGAATAGTTCTCCCCTTCGTCGGATCTATGTTGAAGCTGCCTAGGTTGAGCCACCCTGGGTGGAGCCCCCACCTATAGGTACCATCGATGCGCTCGACAGCGTACTGACCGTGGCCGGCTCCAGGTAGAGGCTGCCCGGGAGAGCGCTACCGGATGACGAACGGTGTAGAACAACAAGCTTTGTCCTTCAAATCCCTAGGTTCACCCCTGTGGGGACTAGGGTGAGGGCGAATGTGAGTTGTACCCATCGAGTATACTATGGGTATACCTCCAAACGCTTGAGGTGTCGAATTATATTTCTACCTCGTAAGCGGATGGACTCTTGTAATTGTTACGCGGTAACACCAAATGGTTAACGACTATTCCTCCCTGTGAGTCCCAAAAGCCTCCACCCTTGGGAGTGAGGGCGAGGGCGGGGTATTGTCGCACCGCCGCGTGACCTTGTTAACCGTTGGGTTTCTACCCATGGTTTTCCTTGATAGGCGATTGCCTTGTATCGAATGATTATGTTGGTGTTTGGTTTCTGACCACTCACTGAGCTTATAGCTCACCCCTCGCGTACTGTTTTCCTTTACAGGGGCGTTGTTGGGCGTGGAGCTGGAGCTTCCTTGTGGCGTGGTCTTGCGTGCGTGGAGCGTTCTGTCCGACGGATTGGCGAGTGCGAGGCTGTCAGCAGTCCTAGAGTCTTGTGTAATTGTAAATCGTGCATGTGGCACTTGTTGTATTTCTTTTGGCTAGACTTGGCTCTCACAGGACAGTGATTGTGTATTCGAGTCTGTAATAATGTTTTTGATTTACAGACTTATTGATATTTTTATGCTTCCGCCTTTCATTTGAGTTATCAGTTATCATTGATTGTTAGCCTTGTGTATTATTTATTGGAGTCATCTGTTGACCTCTTGTATGATAGCTGATACTTTATATATTTGCCGCGCCTTGGGGACGCCTGGGGCGTGACAAAAAGTTGGTATCAGAGCCTGGTCCTGTCAGAGCCTAAGTCGAGTCGTATAGATGAGTCGTAGGATTGTTATCCGAGTACTCTGGTTTAGAAGTTTTCTTAGGTTGCTGACATGCCTCCTCGCATCCGTGGACGTGGACGTGGCCACCCCTGGACTTCCCTTAAGTTGTCGACTGAGTCGACTGATCTGGGTCAGTGTTGGGTTCCCCGTTGTTTGACTAAGGCTTGGAAATGAGTTTCCAACCCGGTTGTGTCGTATTGATAGACTTGTGTGATTGTGGTTTGGATCGCGTCTCGATTATGGAGCTTCGTTCCCGGACATCGGTATTGCTAGTAACCATGGAGTTCGTGTGCGGCACCAGTTTCAAGTGTTGAGGATGTGGTGTATTGCTCATTAAAGGGTGATGTCTTCTTCCAGCCTTCCTACTCAGGATAAGGGGCCTTGAAGGGTCAGCGTTGAGACCCGGGCTAGGGTACTCCGTGTTCCTTGTTTGGTTGTCGGGATATCCTATATCGGGACCTCATGGGGCCCTCCCAAGGTTCTTTTCCCAGCTAAGGAATACCTTTGAAGCATCAAATTGATGATGGATTTTTCCTCACTTGGAAGGTGCGATAGCGGGTGGTGATGCATATGATCGGGATTGAGTGCGTCCTTTTACAGCTTGGTGGGCGATAGGTTATGGACTAGGGTTCCATAGTGGCATCTGGAGTCGCTTCGATATATCATCGTGCATAGTAGCTGCCCGGTGTAGCAGAGTCCGGTGAGACGCTCCCAGGTACTACTCGTAATGCGTGTTGGTGTGCCCATACGGCCGACGTAGTGGACGTGGGAGGCTACCCGGTAGAGGTCAGAGTCCTGTGAGGTGCTCCTAGGAACTGTCCACGACGCTTTGTTGGTGTGCCCATATAGCAGAGATAGGGACCTAGGAGGCTATCAGGTAGTGGCCACACCGGGAGAGTGCTACTGGATGACGTCGAGAGCTTGGACTCCCCGTGATGAATATGCCCATTGAGTGCATGATGCTGGAGTTCCAATGTTATAGTTGGGCGGCCTTTTTGGTGGCAGCATGTGAAGCACAGTTCGCGGTACTGTCGCGTTTTGCCCCCCACATTGGTCGTAAAGGAGGAGACGCGACGCTAAGCGTTCGTGATGGGACCCAACCGCCATATCAGGTAGATGACGTCGCTTAGGCGTTGTCGGGAATCGACGACCTCCTATTGCGTGTCTTGCAGATTAAGTGCGGTCGAGCGGCTTACCCAGCGCGTAAGGGTCATCATGAGCGTCAGCCTTGCTTGAGGAGCAGAATTTGGACTTAATCATCCTAGGAATGATTTTGATCTCCCCATAGGGGCTGAAGATCAAGTTCCCCTTGTCGCGAATAGATGATCTGTTTAGACCAACTTTGGGAGCCAGTGTCTTTCTGTTGATCGATCTTCGCGCAGGGTACCCTAATTGGAGATCCGGGAGTTGGGCATTCTTTAGTTGGCCTTTCGTGACCGTTTCGGGCACTACGAATTTTGAGTTACTGCCGTCAGGGTAGACGAATGCGCCAGATGCCTACAAGGATCTCAAATGTTATTGGACCTCCGTGGGCTGTTCTGAGGTAGCCTTCGTTGAGGATGTTGGTTGGCATGCCCTCAGGCGAAGTCGTGGATCGTCGCGTTGGAATGCGTTCGTCCATCGAGATCCTCAGTGAATGTGGGAGTGGGTTGTCTTGGATTTCATTGTGGACTCGCTAAAGTCACGTTCGGGTCACGACGCCGTTTGGGTGATCATTGACCGACAGACTAAGTCCGCACCTTTCTCCTTATCTAGCTGACTGAGTCTCTGGACGCTTCGATGCGGGTTTGAGCCTTCGTGATTGTTCGTCTTCATGGCACTCCGGTCGGCGCTATTTCGGATCGAGACGCGTGTGTTACTTTGAGGTGCTTGCACAGCCTTTGGTAGGCTTTGTCGCGAGCCTTCATTTAAGTATAGCGTTTCACTGCTGACGGACAGCCAGGCAAGAGGACGATTTAGGCTTTGGAGGACATGCTAAGTGCCTGCATGCCCGACTTGAGGCAGTTGGATGAGGCACCACCCTTTGGGTAGGGGTCTGCCTGTGTAACGACTGCCATTTGAGCACCCAGATGAAATGAAAGAGGCACTCTACGGGCGCGGTTTTAAACCTCCCTCGTGTTGTGACGGTTGTGGAGCGCCAGTTGGAGTGGCCGCAAGTTATTTTA
Source organism: Acorus calamus (assembly GCA_030737845.1). Taxonomy (NCBI): domain Eukaryota; kingdom Viridiplantae; phylum Streptophyta; class Magnoliopsida; order Acorales; family Acoraceae; genus Acorus; species Acorus calamus. Next base: position 13,164,656 of record CM060872.1, read on the forward strand.
ATTGACCTTGCGGTGGCCGAGATGGTTCGTGCGTGCCTCTGCACCACCTAGAACCGTCGGAAGGGCTACGCAAGTCATCGTCGCCAGGAGCCTACCTACGGGTTCAGCGACCATGTTGGCATGAGGTGTCCAGGTTTAAGGACATCCTCTGTTTTGACGTTCAGGGCGAACTGAGTCGGCCTTCCATCGGACCGGTTTTCGTCCTTGAGTGGATTAGGGGAGGTGGCTGTCATGAAGCTTTGCCCCCGTGGCTGACTCGTGCCTGTGACGTCATCCAAGGTCTCGTAGCTGAGGCACTAGGTCCACGATCCTGCTCATGTCATTCCGTTCGAGCCGCTCATCCTCGAGCAGGATTGGTCGTTCTTGGAGCAGTTGATCGAGACCATAGACCGATGTGAGAAGAGGCTCCGCACCAATACCGTTCCTTCGGTTAAAGTGCGTGGTAGCACCAGTTTAGTGGCCGGACCACTCGGGAGCCAAGGGACTCTATGGGTGACACTTCTACGTTCGGTCTTCCCTTTGGGTTTCCTTAAATTTCGAGGACTAAATTTCCTAAGGGGGGGAGAATGTTAGGCCTGTGTCATTTAGAGTCCTATTTTCGATCGGAGTCGCTAAAATTTTGGTTTTTAGCTACTTGCTGGTGTTTGAGGACTCTGATTGAAATATAACTGCGTATTATGGGTCTTGGTACAGTTTAATACTGCCCATAAAATTTTCGTTTAATTCCGATAACGTTTTTGGAATTATGCAGTTTCGGATTGATATTTGGATTTGATTTTGTTAAAATCCAAGACGAAGAGATAAAAATCCGATATTATTACGAGATGTTCAGTTTTGAGATAGCTTCCATATAGAAGTGGAATTGGATCAACTGGATTCGTATATTAAAAGTTATGGGTATTTTTCCGAGTATACCCCAAAGTTGAGAAATCCAGGCAGCAGCCCTGTAAGATGTTTAGCCTAGATTTTGGAATAGCTGGAGAGGTAATTTGATCTAGGTGTAAACATGAAAGTTGTAGATAATCGTCTTATCTTTCAAATGCCACTGGAATCGTGCAATTCTGAGCTGTATTGAGGAAGTTATGGCCGTTTAAGTGAAGGCTGCGCAGAGATTTTAAGTCCGAGGATGACTTGGTCATTTACTCGACCTTTGCTTATTTAATCCCCAAATGTGCACGACTTTGGGTCTCTCCTCCTCTCTTTTCTGGTCCAGCCCCCCTTTTGTATGTGTTTTGGGTGGAGGAGGTGATGGTGGTGGAGAAGAAGATCAAAAAGGAGTGGAAAAGGTGTGTTTATGTTGTTGTTGTGCTTTGTTATCCTCCCTTCTTAATCCATCTTCCTCAAGCTCCCCCTCATTGTTTTCCCCTCCCCTTTGGACAGCAGCCCCCCATGTGTTTGTTGTAATGCCACATTGAAGAAGAAGAGCAAGGAAGAGGTGGTGGTTGTGGTGGTTGCGGTTGGGGTGGCCGAGGGTGCGCTTGCGAGCCCCTACGCCCCCCTTTCCTTTCCTTTTCCCCCCTCTCCTTTGGTGAGTTTTCCCTCTTCTTTTTGTGGTTCTTATGCATATAAGGAGTGCTTGGTTGTTGGTGGAGGTGGTGATGAAGTCTCCTCTTCCAATGTATTTGAAGGTGTGTTGTTTGTAAGGAGGTGCGGGGCGTCGGGGGTGCTCGCATGCGTGCGGAGTGCGCGGGAAGCATGCATAAGGTGCTCGCATGCGTGCGGAGTGCGCGGGAAGCATGCATAAGGTGCTCGCATGCGTGCGGAGTGCGCGGGAAGCATGCATAAGGTGCTCGCATGCGTGCGGAGTGCGCGGGAAGCATGCATAAGGTGCTCGCATGCGTGCGGAGTGCGCGGGAAGCGTGCATGAGGTGCTCGAGGGTGTGCTTGACGTCGTTCGATGCGTGCGGAGTGTGCGGGCAGCGTGCACGAGGTGCTCAAGGGCGTGCTTGGCCTTGCCTGATGCGTGCGGAGTGCGTGGGAAGCATGCACGAGGTGCTCGAGGACGTGCTTGACGTTGTTTGATGCGTGCAGGGTGCATGGGCAGCGTGCATGGGGTACTCGAGGGCGTGCTTGCGGTGCTCAGACGCGTTCGGAGTGCTTCGTGGTGTTGAGCAGCTTGTTATAGCCAAATGCAACCATTGGATGATCCTTGGCGGATTGGTATCGGGCTTCGGATTCAATTCGTCGCTCTCTTGCGTTTCGCGAGCCGTGCGCTCGTTAGGTGAGTGGTTCGATTCCAACCCTTCCGGGAGCGCTCGATGCACGTAGTCGTGCTCCGCGCTTCCATGGGGCTTTAATTGCACCCTAAATATGCTAGATATCATGCATGCTAGGTTGTATAGCTCGTATATTGTGTAGAACCCCTATTCTACCTTATACTTGCACATGTATTGTATAGAATATGGCATGATTTAGGTAGTTTTGTTTGAAATACTACCCCTATTAATCAAGCATGTTTAACATGGGTTAATAACTGGTGTATGCGCAATATTCCTCTGATTTAGGACTCGAGGGTATGGTGTAGTTATTGCACCCATCTAGTTGGGGCAAAACTATGACCCGCTCAAGAGAGGATGAGGCATTCCCTCTCTCTCGCCCTCCCTCTTTTCGCGAACCGAGTGAGTAGATGTAGTTCCTACTTGACTCGGGCTTGCTTGGAATTATTGGCATGCACCTATTGTTGCGCAAATCGCGCTTAACCCTTCCCTCTAGGTTGATATCCTCCAATGTATGTTAGGTTGTAGTTTGTGTGATTGAATGGTTATTATGTCTTGTATTCATGTTTAAGTAAGATTTACTTGCTTAGTTAATTTCATATTGTATATATGCCGATATGATCATGATTCTTGTCTAATGTGTTAGACAAGTGTATGACCTCCTATGGGGTCATACCATGGCTTTGACACTTAGAATAAAATGTCTTCCCCGCATCTGAGTTATGCACCCTGGAGGGAATTCATGAGAATTCATTGCGCTTATCGGTGTTTGGTAACCGATGACGACGGATCCATGAGGATCAAAACCGCGTATGTCAAGTGCTCTCCCCTTCGTCGCTTCCGTGTCGAAGCTACCCGGGTTTAGTTGTCCTGCTAGGCTCTCCCAGACACTATTCATGACGCCGGGTGGTGCGCCCATACGGTAGAGGTAGAGGTCATGGGAGGATACCAGGTCGAGGCTACTCGGGAGAGGGCTACCGGATGACGAAAGGCGTAGACCAGTTGACCCCTTTTCCCCAATAGGCCTATGTCACCCCGAGAAGGGGGTGAGGGTGAGGGTGAGGGTGTGGTGGGACGGCGTTGGTTCGATCTGCCAGTTGTGCAATTTCCCAAGATCCTATGTCGCCCGTCGGGGTGAGGGTGAGGGTATTGCTCCCAAGATCCTAGGTCACCCTTCGGAGGTGAGGGTGTTAGTATGAGTGTGGTGGGCTCGAGTTGATACTCGACCCACCAGCTTAGAGTAATTGGCTTTTTATAGGGTTCGCGCTGCGAACAAGTAGTGGCTCCTCCCAATATCGCCTTATGTCGTGGCCGTGACGTTGGGGCTACTTGGTCAGAAGGCTCCCACTTGTAGGTACTCCCGATGCATTCGGCAGATGTACTGATCATGGGACCATACCAGTTAGAGATTGTATGGCGGTGGGCAACCGAATGATATTGCGAGCGTGAATAGTTCTCCCCTTCGTCGGATCTATGTTGAAGCTGCCTAGGTTGAGCCACCCTGGGTGGAGCCCCCACCTATAGGTACCATCGATGCGCTCGACAGCGTACTGACCGTGGCCGGCTCCAGGTAGAGGCTGCCCGGGAGAGCGCTACCGGATGACGAACGGTGTAGAACAACAAGCTTTGTCCTTCAAATCCCTAGGTTCACCCCTGTGGGGACTAGGGTGAGGGCGAATGTGAGTTGTACCCATCGAGTATACTATGGGTATACCTCCAAACGCTTGAGGTGTCGAATTATATTTCTACCTCGTAAGCGGATGGACTCTTGTAATTGTTACGCGGTAACACCAAATGGTTAACGACTATTCCTCCCTGTGAGTCCCAAAAGCCTCCACCCTTGGGAGTGAGGGCGAGGGCGGGGTATTGTCGCACCGCCGCGTGACCTTGTTAACCGTTGGGTTTCTACCCATGGTTTTCCTTGATAGGCGATTGCCTTGTATCGAATGATTATGTTGGTGTTTGGTTTCTGACCACTCACTGAGCTTATAGCTCACCCCTCGCGTACTGTTTTCCTTTACAGGGGCGTTGTTGGGCGTGGAGCTGGAGCTTCCTTGTGGCGTGGTCTTGCGTGCGTGGAGCGTTCTGTCCGACGGATTGGCGAGTGCGAGGCTGTCAGCAGTCCTAGAGTCTTGTGTAATTGTAAATCGTGCATGTGGCACTTGTTGTATTTCTTTTGGCTAGACTTGGCTCTCACAGGACAGTGATTGTGTATTCGAGTCTGTAATAATGTTTTTGATTTACAGACTTATTGATATTTTTATGCTTCCGCCTTTCATTTGAGTTATCAGTTATCATTGATTGTTAGCCTTGTGTATTAATTATTGGAGTCATCTGTTGACCTCTTGTATGATAGCTGATACTTTATATATTTGCCGCGCCTTGGGGACGCCTGGGGCGTGACACGAAGTCTTTCCTGCTTCGCACAAAGACTCCGTCCGATGAGGGACAATTGTAGATACCCCAATTTTGACCGTCCAGAGAAACAGAAATACTTCAAATAACACACGGAAATACCCAACACAAACCCGGATTAGTCGACCCAGTCGACAACATAAGGGGGTCTACGGGTGGCCACGTCCACGTCCACGGATGCGAGGAGGCATGTCAGCAACCTAAGAAAACTTCTAACACCAGAGTACTCGGATAACAATCCTACGACTCATCTATATGACTCAACTTAGGCTCTGACAGGACCAGGCTCTGATACCAACTTTTGTCACGCCCCAGGGTGGCTGTCCCGGAGACGTGGCAATAATGTAATATCAGCTATCATACAAGAGGTCAACAGATGACTCCAATAAACAATACACAAGGCTAATGAAGCAATGACAACTGATAAAACAACTGAAAAGCGGAAGCATACTATCAATAAGTCTGTAAACCAAAAATATTATTACAGACTCGAATACACAATCACTGTCCTGTGAGAGCCAAGTCTAGCCAATAAAATACAACAAGTGCCACACGCACGAATTACCAATACACAAGACTCTAGGACTGCTGACAGCCTCGCACTCGCCAATCCACCGGACAGAACGCTTCCACGCACGCAAGACCTCGCCATAGGAAACTCCAGCTCCACGCCCAACAACGCCCCTGTAAAAGAAACAGTACGTGAGGGGTGAACTACAAGCTCAGTGAGTGGTTGGAAACCAAACACCACTATAACAATTTAATGTTAAAGCAATTTCCTTTCAAGGAAAGACATGGGTTGAAACCCAATGGATAATAGGGTCACACGGCGGTGCAACCCATCTCACCCACACCCTCACTCCCGAAGGGAGACTCTTGGGACTCTTGGGGAGAGACCATACCGTTTGTCAAGGAGACGCGGAATTACTGGTCTACACAACACTATTGTGATCATCTACATAGAGATAATTGTCATCGATGTCGCTCAACATCGATACATAACTGGACCCAACAAATATGGGAACGGGTGAACAAACAAATGGGTCACGTAGCGACGTGACTCAACACATTCGTCACCCTCGCCCCCGAAGGGGAGCTCCAGGGAGACCCGGGGACAAACGAGGGTTAACCATAACACCACGTGTTACTGGTTAACGAGACACAGCGCGTCCATCTGCTACGAGGTAGAGATGTACTTCGATACCTCAAGCATCAGGAGTAACAAACCCAGAGTATACTCGATGGATATTTGGGTCACGTGGCGACGTGACAATAACTCATCCTCACCCTAGCCCCCGGAGGGGTGACTCTAGGGACTTTTGAAATGAACTCAGTTGCTCTACACCCATCGTCATCCGGTAGCCCTCTCCCGGAGAGCCTCTACCTGGTAGCCTCTCCATGACCGCTATCTCTACCATATGGGCGCACCAATAGGTGTCATAAATACGTCTGGGAGCACCCCACAGGACAACTACGAACCGGGCAGCTTCAACACGGATGCGACGAAGGGGAGAACGACTTGAAGCCTGAAATATCACTTGGTAGCTCTCTCCCGTGCAGCCTCTACCTGTCGGCCTTCCACGATCAGTACATTCCCTAGATGTGTACCGCGGTACGCATCGGTAGCACCTACAAGTGGTGGCACCATACAGGACAGCTTCTATGTCGGGTAGCTTCGACTCATGACGATGTCAGGAGGAAGCACCCTGCGTTCGCAATGCGAACCCTATGGGAAAACCAACTACCCTTGGTACTTACATACATATATCGATGATATCCAATACTCTTGTATTCCCACACGGAGGCGTCACTCGAACGCGAGGACTATCTCTACACTCGTGTAGAAAAGCCAGGGGCATAACCCAATAGGCGGTTCAGACACACACCTAGCACGGTTTGGCCCAAGTTAATGCCGTAGCTATCGGTTTAACAAAACTGAGGCCACGATGAATTCTTCAGAATTCGATACGAATGCATCACTCGGATGCAAGGGGTGATTACATCGCTAGCGCTTTAACTAACAAGGTACGACCCGACCGCAGGTCATACCCTTGCCTATTACGGATAGGCCAAATTAGTTAACATGCGCGCATATATATATATGTGAGGGAAAACATAACATGATAATATGTGCCACATGCACGATAATATATATAACTATAGGGGTACTCCCTAACATGGATTTACATCATAAACATTCAATCATGTAAAGGATGACTCAAGCAGCCGTTGGATATTACTAACTCCAAGGGGGGGTTAAGCTTGATCTCGCGCGCCAACCGATGCATACCGATAATCCCAAGCGAACCTGAGTCAAGTAGGAATCGTATCTACTTACTCAGTTTACGCAAAGAGGGAGGGCGAGAGAGAGGGAAAGTCTCATCCTCTCCGGAATGCTGGTCATAGCTTTGCCCCAACAGATGGGTGCAACTACTACACCATTCCTCCAGTCTAATCATAAGGGAATATTAGTACGCATCCGGTTATTAACCCAAGGTTTGACATGCTAGATATTACTCATATAGGGGGAGAGGAGTATTACAATACTACCTAAGGCATTCATATTCTATACATCCATACACTCATTCTAAAATATATGCCCAAAACACAAGGGGCGCATGAAAACACATTTATTCAAACATGAGTACATACATAAGCAAGTATAGGGTAGAATAGGGGGTTCTACACAATATACGAGCTATACAACTCTAACATGCAAATATCTAGCATATTTAGGGGTCGAGATGCCCCAAGGATGCACAATGCACGGCGGCGTGCATCGAGCGCATCCCAAAGTGTTGGATCGAACCACTCACCTAACGAGCGCACGGCTCGCGAAACGCAAGAGAGCGACGAGTTGAATCCGAAGCCTGAAATCAATCCGCCAAGGATCATCCCATGGTTGCATTTGGCTATAACAAGCTGCTCAACAACACGAAGCACTCCGAACGCGTCTGAGCACCGCAAGCACGCCCTCGAGTACCCCGTGCACGCTGCCCATGCACCCTGCACGCATCAAACAACGTCAAGCACGTCCTCGAGCACCTCGTGCATGCTTCCCACGCACTCCGCACGCATCGGGCAAGGCCAAGCACGCCCTTGAGCACCTCGTGCACGCTGCCCGCACACTCCGCACGCATCGAACAACGTCAAGCACACCCTCGAGCACCTCATGCACGCTTCCCGCGCACTCCGCACGCATGCGAGAACCTTATGCACGCTTCCCGCGCACTCCGCACGCATGCGAGCACCCCCACAAACATGTGGCATGCACACCTACACAACACATAAAACTTGAGCATGTGCTTCTCCCTCTTCAGCCCTTTCAATTCCATGCACACACAACAACAACACAAGGCAAAGGAGCTCTACCCCTTCTCACCAGCTACAAAAGAGATGGCTGAACCCAACCGAGGAGAGCGGGAGGTCCATACGTGGCTCCGGCATGCCCGCACACCGCTACTCCACCGCCAACACCCCCGACGCCCCGCACCTCCTTACAAACAATACACCTTCAAATACATTGGAAGAGGAGACTTCATCACCACCTCCACCAACAACCAAGCACTCCTTATAAGCATAAGAACCACAAAAAGAAGAGGGAAAACTCACCAAAGGAGAGGGGGGAAAGGAAAGGGGGGCGTAGGGGCTCGCAAGCGCACCCTCGGCCACCCCAACCGCAACCACCGCAACCACCACCTCTTCCTTGCTCTTCTTCTTCAATGTGGCATTACAACAAACACATGGGGGGCTGTTGGTCCAAATGGGAGGGAAAAAATACAAGGGGGGATCAGCTAGGGGGGAGGAGGAGAAGGAGGAGAACCAACAACACAACAACAAAGCTAAAGCATACACACCTTCCTTCTCCATTTGGTGCTCCTTCCCCCACCATCACCACCATTTCCTCCACCCAAAGAGGGCTGGACCAGAGGCCAAAAGAGGTGAAAAAATAAGCTAAGGTCGTGCATTTTGGGGGTATTTATAGGCATGGTCGGGCTGAAAGACTAAGTCGTCCTCGGACTAAAATCTCTGCGCAGCCTTCACTTAAACGACCATAACTTCCGCAATACAGCTCAGAATTGCACGATTCCAGTGGCATTTGAAAGATAAGACGATTATATACAACTTTCATGTTTACACCCAGATCAGATAACCTCTCCAGCTATTCCAAAATCTAGGCTAAACATATTACAGGGCTGCTGCCTGGATTTCTCAACTTCGGGGTATACTCGGAAAAATACCCATAACTTTTAATATACGAATCCAGTTGATCCAATTCCACTTCCATATGGAAGCTATCTCAAAACTGAACATCTCATAATAATATCGGATTTTTACTTCTTCATCCTGGATTTTAACAAAATCAAATCCAAATATCAATCCGAAAGTGTATAATTCCAAAAACGTTATCGGAATTAAACAAAAATTTTATGGGTAGTATTAAACTGTACCAAGACCCATAATATGAAGTTATATCTTCAATTAGAGTCCTCCAGTCCCAGCAGGTAGCTAAAAACCAAAATTTTAGCAACTCCGATCGAAAATAGGACTCTAAATGACACAGGCCTAACACTGCCAGCCTCTCCTACGCGCATGCCTGTGCAAGCACGGGCGCGGACAAACCCGCTCGCGCGCCAAGACCCCTTGAACCCCTCACTAGCGCCTCCCACACACCCAAACCCATACACCTAGCATGCAAGACACCCCCACATCCATAACAACAAGAGAAACAAAAAGATGGGGGAAAAATGAGAGCCTACCAAGTGTGGGGGAAAAGGAAATGGTGGTTCGGGGGCCCCTTGTGCACCAACGGCTGCCACAACCACCACTACCACCACCACAACCCCACAACCTCCTTCTCAGCCATCTAATGGCTGCAAACAGGGGGGGGGAAAGCTTAGAGAAAAGAAGGAGAGGGAGAAACCATAACAACAACAAACACACACACACACCAACCTTTGCCTTCCCATACTTCACTTCCTTCTCTATTCTTTGATTTTCCTCAACAACACAAAAAGGGGCTGAAAGAGGGAGTGAGAGGGAGAGGAAACACAATCCACGACTACAACTAGGAATAGTAAGGTGAGGGGGTGGGGTAATGAGAAGGAAATAAAAAGGGGGGAGGTGAACCTAAGCTACGCTCACCCACACACACCAAAAATAACCAAAGGATTTCTTAATCCTGAAGCAATGGGGGGTGAGGTTACCTAGGGTCACCATAACCACCAACTATCCCATTACTGTTCCACCAAACAAACCAGTAACGACCAAAACCCGGATACGGTTCGGAACCGCATAATTTTTAAAATGTTACCGGAATTCGATGAAATTTTTATGGGTGGTATAAAACAGTACCATGACCCATAATATGTAGTCAGATTTTCAATTGGAGTACTCCAGCTCATGCAGATGGCTAAAAAGCAAAAATTTTAGCGTCTCCGATCGAAAAATGAAAAATTAAAAAATGGTCAGAAATGACCCAAATGTGACCATTAGACCAAAAAGTGACACATATATAACAGATAATATGGTGACCAAAGATCATTGATGATGTAAAATTGAAGCATCAATCATTCGGTAGTCCGAGGAGTGACTTCCGCTCTTTATCCTCCTATAAGGTCTACTTGAGTTCATCCCAGAAGTGAGTTGGTTCATGTAATGTGTATCCCATGGTGGATATATTGGTAGGCAGCAAGGATCCGCCCTATTTCCTTCCCGGTAGACATGTGTAGCCCTCCAAGCTGTTAGAGTTGCTGATAGTGAATATATCAATGGAACACAGGTCCGTGAAGTCAGTCCAAGGGACGCAGCCATGGCCGTGGATGGTGGATCCATGCAATCACTGTGGTTGAATCTGTTTCTAACTAAACCCGAGTTGCTTGAATAGAGGAACAAGGGCGGAGGACCTCCACTAGCCCTTTTATCTCAAGAAGGTTAATAGAGGTCACACTTACCCTCGAAGATAAAGTTGAGAGACAATCTCCTAAGCCGTCCTGGACCAATGTGCCAAAAGCAAATCAATCATCCAATTTCAAACCATCAGAGTTTACTTTGATCTAACCAGCCATTTGTGAAGTCCAACTAATCTCCTTGATCATACCCTGTTTTTCCTCCACTGAGAGACCAAAGTTGTTGCACATTTTAATTGTGATTGGAGAAACAGAGTCTTCATAATGCTTGCCAGAAGAAAAAAAAAGCTCGACTAGAGGAGAGGATGAGGCAAATAAGCAAGAATTTGGAGCAACTGACTTGACCAAATTAATAATCGCTCATTGTGTTACAACCATAAAGATGACATGGACAAGTTAAAAGAGAGTAACCTTCTTTCTATTTGAGAGGTGCCAGCAGAGGCGAACCAGAATTAGTGGTGAGGCAGAGAGGAGATTCATCCATGAGCGACACCTAGTGATTTGGCATGTGCTCCCCATATGTAAGCATAATTGGAACAGTGAATAAAGAGATGTTTCACACTCTGCTGACCAGAAATACACTACACACAAGTGTCTGAGGTCACCAACTGGTGGATTAAGAGGCTCTACAATATGGGAAAATGATTGAAGACAATCTGCAAGCATAGGAAGCTTTTACGAGGAGGTTGAATTGGATTCCAAAGGGCCTTTCTCAAAGCAGAAGGGAGCCCTTTCAATTTACTGAATTCCCATTCAATTATGTGGGAAATTTCCCTTATTTTTATCTTGTCCGGATAAACCAATCATGATGGAAATTTCTCCCCTTTTCTTAATACCAAAAATGATCCTAGCTAAATGAGTTTTAATTACAAAACTAACCTTCACCTGGTCAAACATCAAGGCCAATTTACAAAAGGGTGCGGTTATTACCACCCCATAACTTACTCAGACCACCCCATTATCAAACCCTACCCATGAGCTTTTTTTATTTTTTCAAAACCACCCCCCTATATATATTAAGTGATGTCCAATTTCATCCCACCCCGTTCACATTCCCCTCTTCTTCCTCTCTGCGTTTTATTTATTTTTTCTTCTACCATCAATTCTCCTCCTCTATCATCCCTCTGCCGGCTCGCTTCGTCAATGACTGCCCCTGATCATGAAGCCTGACACGTCCCTGTTGACCTGACCATCATCCTTTAACGTTAGCAACCTTCATCAAAACCCTGGGTATGAGAAACCCTAGCTTTTGAAGGAAGTTTAGAATGCAATGATATCAACACCTATCCAATTCTTAGGTTGTGAAAGATTCTTCAATATGGAATACAGTATGGAGTTTGTGCATATATAGTCATATAGATTGATCAATGCCGGATTGCCAACTTTCAATTTATCAAACCTCAAATTTTCCTCTTCTATAGCTATGTCTATTTTGTGTGAAATGGTAGAAGTCTAATGTCCAACTGGCATGGCCAGAGTTATTAAAATATATTGAGAATGTCAAGATCATGAATTTATAGACATTTTTTTTTCTTGCTAAATTGTGAAGAATAGTTGAGTGTAAGACAACTACTAGACTCAAGTTTTGCTGTTCTGTTTGGTGTGGATTGTGTTTTATTGCATTCTATTCAATTTTAGTTAGTAGAGTAGTTTGTTATTTATTTTTTTAGGTTGTATATTACAGAAAATACCGGAAGTGAAAAATATAACCTCTGTTATATTTCTGTGTAGTGGTTCAGCTACAAGACTTAAAGTATTTTCATTGTCTTTTATTTTGTATCTAATCTGCGTATCATTGATGCTCAATGAAAAACCATGTGTCATACAAGGAGATTTATTTGTTTAGGTGTAGAAAAGATATGCTTTTACTTTGGTAAGTCAAGTACTGATCTTGTTGCTCCTCTGTTCTGGTTCATTAAAAAGGTTAAAAAAAATTTCACAGTTTTGCAATTAGTTGAATTAAGTTGGTTGGATGTAGAGGCAATGTTTATTTCCATCTTTCACCATTTTTTTTTGGCTTTTCCATGGTGCTGATTTTGCTTATTTGGCTTATTCCTTACTTTTTTTTATTCGTATGACTTCAAAATCCATATATGAACTAATATATATTACACTCAAAATCCAATATTTCTTCAACAGACTATCCATTGATTATGGTTAGTTGTTCCACACAAATTCTTTGAATAAAATATAAGTTAATGTCCATTGAGAACCACCTATCAATTGATTATATTTGTCATTTCCTCTTATGTTTCTTATGATTCACTTATGACAAAATTAATGTCAGTTCCCCACAAATTAATGTCACTTATGTCATTTCCCCACAAATTATATTATGACCACTGATGTTGCTAATAAAAATTTGTCAATGAAAATTAAATAAACATTAGTAGTGACAAAAATATATGATGGGCTTATAAAAATCTATGTATGATGGGCTTATAAAAATCTATGTAAATTTTGCAATATAATTATCATTTTGTTGCCACTTTACATGGATTCTTGGATTTGAGGAGCTCCATTTGCATGACTACTATCGCTTTTTTCCAATGTAGTATGGATCCAAAGAAATGCGTTCGACCTATAGCTTCCATTCGCAAGAGTAAATCAAAAGATGCACCTTCAAGTTATCAATATATTGTTGAGGACCTACAAGAAGAGGAAGTGGTGGTGGATGCTAACGAAGAAGATTCAGATATCGATGCGGCTAGCATGAAGGGTCATTTCCAAGGTGGACCAATAAATAATGATCTCTTTGTGGACTACCAACATCATGTAGCATACCGTATCTAGAACGGCAAAGTAAACATTATAGTGAGATTGTTTTATTCTTATATAAAGAAAATCATAATATTCTCACACTAACTTATATATATTCTTACTTCACAGGAGCGTTCAGTGTTAAGGGGTCGTCAACCTGTGACCCAGATAGATTGCTAGAGTTTAGATGATGAATCTATTGTCTTTCATGATAGAGTGAGGGAGAGTGGTCTGCTACCCCTATCTTGGCTGAGAGAACATCTTTCTTTGAAGAAGCGGACGATGCCCTTGCAAACTATTGAATGTGCCGTCCGAGGATATCTCTTGTACGTATTGGGTTGCACTATCTTTTCTGATAAGACCGGCTCTCATGTCTCAACTGATTATCTCGTGTTTCTACGAGATCTCAACAAGGTTAGAGACCATGCTTGGGGTGCAGCCGCATTAGTGCACCTCTATCGTCAACTGGGCATTGCATCAAGTGCCAAGTGTAGACAAATCTCTGGTTACCATACTCTTCTTCAGGTATGAATACATTGTATCTTGTATTATAGTTTTAATGGAAAGATGTATAACATAATGTCCATAATGTGCTATGAAGCAATTTTCTCTACACAAGCTTGGATGTACAAGTATATTCCGTTATTAGGCCAGTTCAAGATGATCGTGTCATCCAGAGGTCCCCTCGAGCTGCACTATGGAAAAATTGTAGGAATTCCGCTGGATTGCAGAAGAACATTATCATTGTCATCAGGGAATTAATCGATGCCTTGACTCCAGAGGAGGTATAAATTGTTTATTTATGAGTTCTATAGCCAAGTATAATTGATACTTATATTGTTGTTTTTCCAAATTTAATTGTGGTTGATGTATCTGTTAGGTCGAATTCAATTCGTACTCGCGTATACAAGATTCCTTTCCCTTACAAGAATATGACTTCTTCAATGGTTGTCTTGTCGCCAATAGAGTTAACGAACCGTACATGCCTGAGCGATTTCTTTGACAACTTGGGCACCTACAAGCAATCCCAAAAGAACTACCCGACCAGATGGAAAAACTAGAAGACCACGCCTCGCAGGTAGCTATCGAGTCACATATGGTGGTAGTGTGACTTATACGAAGCAGTGGGAGGATCACTTGTTGGGTCCAAAATCAAGAGGCCCCCAAACACAAAGGCCATGGGACACAGTTTCAGAGTACATGGGGTGTTTGGTAGGGTAAGTCACATGTTTGTACAAAACCCTGACAACAGGCACTTTGGATTGCCTACCAACAGTTACCAAGTTCAGAGATCTTCAGATGAGGATTGAGTAAGTTCATACACATAATTTTGCATTATCAGCTTATGACAATGTGTTTATTAATGTAGTCGATTCCTTATTGTTGTAGCGTATTGCAATAGCAGAATATTTGCAACCACTGGTACAGGGGAGGTATGCTTTGGGCATTCTACAGAGGCACATGCAGAATGTTATTGACTACTGTCAAGATAGCTCGCCTCTTCCTGCTTCGAATGCTTCAAACACAAAAACTGGGATTAGGTTACGTCGTAGTAAGAGAAGGAATGATCATTCTTCACAAGACTAAGCCCATTGTGTCAACAGTTTCCATATAATATTTTTTTCTGTTCGAACATCCAAATCAAATGGGCCAATCTTATGTTGTATATAATGTTTTGACTTGGTTTGTAATGATGTGGTTTGAAGTTTCTTGAATTATTTTCTTCAAACTAATTATTCAAATGTAGCATGTACTTGTTTTTTATATGATGGCTAACAGGTTCTAATTTGCTTGTCTTTGGCATCCGAATTTTAAATGTTACCAACTTGTAATGTGATTTCCTTGGCTATTTCTAATCTTGTTGAATATTGGTCAACGTAGAGCAGGTATTTGGAACCATGTATATTTATAAAAAATGAGTTTGAAATGTATTGGTGGAATGAGATGTTTTAAGCAATCATTAGCCATGGATAAATGAGCTAACTATTTTTTGTTCTGTTTGGATCAACATTGTTCTTATCGAGATAAACATTTTTGTCGACATTAGTAGTGGCGAATTAAGCAAAACCCATATAGTAGGTTCGAGTTGATGCATCGTCATTAGTAGTGTCACAAATAGGGATCTATGCCGACATTAGTAGTGTCAAATAAAAAACATTAGGTCCAATATATAAATCGACAACAGTAATGTACATGATATTAACTTTTATCAACATTATTGGTCTCGACCCAAACAAAACCAAGCCAGTCGGTTAAATTGATATATTGACAATAGTAATATCATCATTATTAATTTAACTCCACAATATATAAGTGTCGATGGAAACTAATTCAAGACAGTAGATCCAACATGTACATCGACAATGGTAATGTCAACCATAGTAATTTATAAAAGTATTCTGTAGCAGTTAGGATAAAGGCCTTTTGAGTGGTGTTTTCTATAGTATCCCGAAATGGTCCTATCACATCTAATGCCCACATAGAAAAGGGCCATGGCAAAGTCATGGGATGTAAGGAGGATGTTGGTGCATGTATCTTGTTGGCATGGGTTTGACATTGAATACAGCGTCGAACGTATTTGTTTCAGTCTCCTTCAATCGTGGACCAATAGTAGCCCATTCTTAGTATCTTCTTTGTTAGCATCTGGGAATTAACATGCCCTCCACATACTCCAGAGTGAGCTTCTTCCACGATGGTATACGCTTCTTCGTTGTCTAAGCATCTAAGTAGTTCTCCGTTAAAGGATGCTCAAAAAGTATCCCCCCACTAAGGCAGTATTTGGTTGCTATCCTTTTAACTATTTTCTGGTCATTGCTAGAGGTGTATCCCGGAAATGAGCCATTTTCAAGGTAGTTTTTAATGTCAAAGTACCATGGATTTTCGTTGTCCATATCTTCCAGATCTAGGGCTAGGACTTTGGTGGTACTAGTGACTCCATCTGCGTGGTTTTGTAGTTTCAAGAGGTTTCGAGTTCCACAGTCTCGAAGTTCGATGGCAGGTGTTTCTAGTTTCTGAATAGTAACGGTTTCAGATGCTCTAGATATGAGGAAGGTAAGTGATGAAGCTAATGAGGCTAGAGAATCCGTGAGAATGTTGCTTGTTTGAGGTATAAAAATGTGAGTGACTTTGTGAAATTGCTTTAGTAGGATTATGGCTAGTTCTCTATACGGCTTTAGTTTGGGGTCCCTAGTCTGGTATTTCTTCAAAGTTTGGTTAATCACTAAGAGGGAGTCCCCAGTGATGTATAGATTTTTTACTCCCAGGGCTAGAGCTGCCTTCAGACCTGCTACCAGGGCTTCATAGTCAGCAATATTGTTGGTGGCGTTGAACGCAAGCTGAAATGCTCGTGGGATAATGACGCCCTCGGGGGAGATTAATGCTATTCTTATTCCCTTCCCATGTTGATTGACTGCTCCGTCAAAGTATAGTGTCCAAGTCTTCGTATCTTTTTCTTCGATAAGCGCAAATATTTCTTCGTCCGGGAAGTCGATTTTCACCGGTTCATAATCAGGGAGAGGGAGTTGGGTGAGGTGGTCAGCGATAGCTTGACCTTTGATGGATTTTTGGGTAGCGTATGTAATGTCAAACTTATTTAACTGTACTTGCCATCAGGCCAAGCGACCAGTTAATACAACTTTCTCGAATAGAACCTTACTGGGTCCATTTTTGCAAAGTACTTGACACCGAAGCGACACTTCTTTGGATTCATTTTAAGCGAAAATTCCCTACACCTCTGCAACACTTGCTTAAGTGTATCTACGTGCCCCATTCGAATCCTAGATTTAACTAGGATGTCATCTACATAAATTTCTACTAGCTTGTGCATCATATCGTGAAATATTGAAGTCATGGCTCTTTTTAAGTCGAAAGGCATTAATACATAGCAGTAAGTCCCCCAGGGTGTAGTGAAGGAAGTTTTTTCCTAGTCTTTTTCTGTCAATCTAATTTGATTGTATCCAGAAAAGCCATCCATGAAAGAAAGTGTGACGCCCTGCATTTACCTAACCGCTTATCGGATGGTAAATGGAACCGCTTATCGGATGGTAAATGGGTCGCTACTAAACTTAATCCAAATACAAGACCAAAATTTGTACTCTTTTTTTTAAAAAAAAAACAATACTAATATAATAAAAACTGAAAGTGATAAAACATAAAAACAATATCCGAAAGTTATAAACCACTAACGGTCTTACAAAATATCAGAGTCTGACATAAACAAAATACTAGAATGAAAAGACACACTAAATCACCCCTGTGGGAGCCATCTAAACTAAAAATAGATCCAAATAGTCGATTGCGACTATTATTTATTCTCCAACATTGCTACCTCAAGATCCTTGAAGCGTATGAAAGGTTCAAACTTTGTCTTGGTCCCCAGAAGATGAGCTACCTGGTTATGAAACAACCAGCCATTTGGAATAGGGTGAGTGTTAAACTCAGTGAATAGACTCACAGAAATATTACTCCATATGACAGTTATACAAATAAAAATAAAGTTATGCTGAAAATGACGATTTCCTTTAATAAATCAATTTAAAATCATGAACACAAAAAAATATTTTAATGCAATCACGTGGGCCCAAATCCTTGGCCCATGTTATAGAAATCATGCAGCTTAAATGGTATGATTGGGTAGGATTCTCAATCGGAAGAATCGTTCCCCCATAACAGGTGTGCCAAGCCCTAAGCGACTAAATCGCTCAAAAAGCTCCCTCGAGGAGACGTCGAATCTAGAAGACACTGATGGGTCGCCGCTACCATCACTATGAGAACACCAGCACAGGACGCTCCGATTGCTGCAGACTCCAAACAAAGGAATCTGCCACTGCAAGGAATATTTTACCACACCCCTCACCGATCTTGGGACTCTTCGAGTTCTAGACCTTCCTCTCCAAAGGCGAAATGCAACGGGGGGATTATTCCTGAAATATGCTATGATGTGCATCTTAATAAAAAATATCCTAGGACTAGGTTGTCACCACTAGTCCTAAATTTTATCAAAAATCTCAAAAATGATAATCTTAAATCCAAACATTATTTCCAAAAATATAAGCATAAAAAAATGTATTATAATAATTCTTGAAACATGGATAGCACAATTCATGCTATTTTAAATGACATGATGAAGGAATTAAATCATGCAACTTTATTCAATAAAGATGCAATTTGAACAATATGTATAACAACGCAATCATGCATAGTCATTGTAATAATATAAATGTATGAATAACATAAAAAATGGCTAAAAATGATTAATCTAAATCAACATGTGACAATCAAGAATATATAGCTATAGAATAAAAATCCATATGAATAGATCAGTAAATCTACTCACCTTAAATGGATCTAAGTCCGGAGAGCGAAACTCGCAATTAGAACCTAGATGAATCATATAAATGATTAATTAAAAAAATTATAATTTAAGCTTAAGCCCAAGACCTAATTACCTATCCATTATTAATAGGTATAAATTTTTATACCCAACAATCTAAACCTATCTCATATATACTACAACCTAAAAAGATGATCTAAACTTATTTACTGTCACGCCCCAGGGCGGCCGTCCCCGAGACGTGGCAAATATATAAATGATATCAGTAATCCATACACGAGGTCAAATAAATACTCCACAATAGAAAAGGCAATACACAAGTAACTGACATCAAATATATACAAAAAGCGGAAGCTCAAATGACTAAGTCTGTAATTCAAAGACATATTACAGACTAGAGTACACAATCATCTGTCCTGTGAGAGCCAATATATATACAATAACAACATCAACAGTCTACATACCGTGCACAAGCACAAGTATAATACATACAATAAAAAGGGAATGCTGATAGCCTCCGACTCGCAAGACATCCAACGCGAACGCAGGTCTCCTACTCGGATGGCGCCAGGGGAGCTCTTCTCTTGGATCCGACTCAGCGTCAACTGGGGAAAAACATAAGCGAGGGGTGAGCTACAAGCTCAGTGAGTGGTCAGAAACCAAACACCAACACAACATTTAATCCTAAGGCACTCACCTATCAAGGAAACCATGGGTAGAAACCCAACGGTTAACAAGGTCACACGGCGGTGCGACCCTACCCTGCCCTCGCCCTAGCCCCCACAGGGGTGAGTCTAGGGACTCGAAGGACAACTTGTTGTTCTACACCGTTCGTCATCTGGTAGCGCTCTCCCAGGCAGCCTCTACCTGGAGCCGGCCACGGTCAGTACACTGTCGAGCGCATCGATGGTACCTACAGGTGGGGGTCCACCCAGGGCGGCTCGTACCTAGGAAGCATCCACACGGATCCGGCGAAGGGGAGAACGATAATTCAGGCTTGCAACATCGTCCGGTGGTCCACCCTCGTGTAGCCTCACCTGGTACACTCCCCTGATCAGTACATCTGCCGAACGCATCGGGAGTACCTACAAGTGGGAGTCCTCTGTCAGGGCAGCTTCTACGTCGGGACCCCGGTATACGACGATATTGGGAGGAAACACTACTTGTTCGCAGCGCGAACCCTATGGAAAGCCAATCACTCAAGCTGGTGGGTCAAGTATCAACTCGAGCCCACAACACTCACACCAACACCCTCACCTCCGAAGGGTGACCTAGGTTGTCGGAAGTAACTGTACCAATCCCTCACCTTCACCCCAAAAGGGGTGACCCAGTCTCTTGGGAAGAGACTAGATCGTTTCTAAGCCCTTGGTCCACCGGTAGCCCTTTCCCCGGGTAGCCTCTGCTTGACATACTCCCACGATCAGTACACTGTCGACCACAGCGATGGTACCTACAGATGGGAGCCCGGTGCCAAGACAGCAATGGTACGCCGAGAAGTTCCTACACGGATCCAACGAAGGGGAAAAACGATAACTCATGCTCGCAGCGCAAACCCCACGGGAAAACCATCTATACAAACTGACGGGTCGAGTATCAACGCGACCCCACCCTACTCACGCTAACACCCTCACCCTCACCCCGACGGGTGACATAGGATCTTGGGGAAGAGGTCGATTGTTCTAAGCCCTTGGTCCACCGGTAGCCCTTTCCCCGGGTAGCCTCTACCTGACATACTCCCACGAATGGGAGCCCGGTGCCAGGACAGCGTTTCCAACGCCGGGAAGTTCCTACACGGATCCAACGAAGGGGAAAAATAATCTACGCTCGCGGATACGATCCTCTTGGATCCGTCATCATCGGTTATCAAACACCGATAGGCGCAATGAATTCTCATGAATTCCCTCCAGGGCGCATAACTCAGATGCGGGGAAGACATTAATTATAAGTGTCAAAACCATGGTATGAACCCACAAGAGGTCATACACTTGTCTAATACATTAGACAAGAATCATGGTCATATCGGCATATATATATATATATGCAATTAACTACCCAACGATGGCCTACTTAAACATGCATACATGGCATCAAACAGATAAACACACACAAATTACAACCTATTATACGTTGGATAAAACCAACCTAGAAGGGAAGGGTTAAGCGCGATCTGCGCAACAACAGGTGCATGCCAATAATTCCAAGCAAACCCGAGTCAAGTAGGAACTACGTCTACTCACTCGGTTCGCGAAGAGAAGGAGGGCGAGGGAGAGGGAATGCCTCATCCTCTCTCGAGCTAGTCATAGTTTTGCCCCAACAGATGGGTGCAACAACTATACCACACCCCCGAGTCCTAAATCGGAGGAATATCACGCATACACCCGTTATTAACCCAAGTTAAACATGCTTGATAAATAGGGGTAGTCATTCAATCAAAATTAGTATTTCGTAGCTAATAGTTTACCCTTTCTCGATGAACTCAATTGTTGTTGCAAAAAGTGTAACTTTTATATGCAAAATATGTATTTCACAGTTAAAGAAATGACTTTTAGCTGCGAAATTGATGCCCGTAGGCCGTAGCAATAGATGTTACTTTTTGCTGCGATATTTGATATCGTAGCAAAAGATTAGAGTTTTTGCTGTGAAAAAATATTTTCGTAGCAAAAGAGATGAATTTTAACTGCGACATTTATTTTCACAGCAAAATATATAAGTTATTGCTGTGAAAAAATATTTCGCAGCAAATACTTATAAGTTTTTACTGCGAAATGCTATATTTCGCAGTAAAAGGTATAGGTGTTTGCTGTGAAATAAGTATTTTACAGCAAAAAGTACGATTTCTAGCCAAATGAATTTTTGCTGTGACATCATAATTTTTTTTCTTTTGTTTAATTTTTAGAAAATCAGAATGTAAAATCTACAATATATCACTATCAAACTAAGATCCTTTTGACTATAAATGTAAATTATTGTTTGATTGGTTTATGATATTTTTTTTTAAGATTTCCATTTGTAGCTGATTGTTTAGATAGATATATCTTTTATCATTTTTTCTATTAATCCGTTCATTCTTTTTCTTTTTAAAAACCTTCATGTAGGTTTTCTCTTGTTTTTTTTTAAACGTTGAATGTAATAAAGATTGTTTGGAGTTTTTATATAAGGGGAGTTATTTTAAAAAAAACATATGAAGATTTTATACTGTCATTTTTAAAGGTCATTTTTTTTGTATATATTTTTCTCTGTCTAGATATGTACATAGAATATACAGATAAAAATTAGTATATTATATTCAATCTAGATATATACTTTATTTTCTATGCTAGTCCTTCATCGAATTAGTTGGTTAATTATATTAATTTTGTTTATTATAATTAAATCTTCATAAGGACATTTTGGATCATGCATGTGTTTGATGAACTCCAAATGACATTATGTCTAATTGATTAAAGTTTGTTGCTATTAAATTTGAGCATATTCATTTTGATATTATATGCAATTCGCTTGTTCTTTTCTTTAATAAGCCTAATGTTAAGTTACATTTTCAGTTATCGTTCTTTATCTACTTTGTTCTTGACATTCTATCATGCATTAACTTCATTTCTATGTGGTCTGTGCTTACATGATAACCAATGCACATCACTATTTCGAACAAAATGTCATCATCAAGTCATATATATATATATATATATATATATATATATATATATATATATATATATATATATATATATATATATATACGCGACCAATGAGGTTGCGGTCGTGCGGTAGCGATCGTGGGCCGTCCGATGCGATGGACCTGTGATCGACGGCCCGTGATTTGCACCCGACCGTCCGATGCGATGGACCCGTGATCGACGGCCCGTGATAGCGGCCGCACCGACCGCACGACCGCATGTAATCAGCTCAATATATATATATATATAATATAATATATATATATATATATGTGTGTATATTCAATGCATCATCCAAACCCCAAAACACCGCATAGTATCTCTACCGTTCAAGCGAATTGAATATTGTCTTTTTATACATCAGGCATTTAATTAGGAGCTATAATAATACTCCATTGGAATTGAGACAAAAAAGTTGAACAACAATATGATGGGGGTGAGTCAGTTAAATTTTAAACATAAAAAAATAATACCTGCATTAGACGTCTGTCATATTTTGGATCACATACTACCCATCCAGGGGCGAATCCAGGACATTATTCTGGATGGGCTAATTTTTAATCTTATATTTCAAAAAATAAGTGTTTTTAACTTTTTGTTATACTAAATAAACTAATGTTTAAAATAGATGAAAAATTCATTCAATATAAAATCAAAATGACAATGATATATACAAAAAATATAATAAAATATTATTTGAGTTTATTTGATTTTATTTTGTATAGAGACCAATAGCCCCAACTCCCAACTATATAACTAGCCCCAACATGTATGGCCCTTAAGTCTTTTATAATGAAATGTTATTTGAATTCGTTGAGTATATATATGTTTGCATCATTATTTTCAA
This sequence comes from Acorus calamus, assembly GCA_030737845.1. Taxonomy (NCBI): domain Eukaryota; kingdom Viridiplantae; phylum Streptophyta; class Magnoliopsida; order Acorales; family Acoraceae; genus Acorus; species Acorus calamus. Next base: position 13,187,809 of record CM060872.1, read on the forward strand.
TAAATTCTCTTTTATATTTTATGAGAATATTTGAAATTGTTAGAATTTATCTATATATTCAAAGATATAAATTGTTTGGATAAACTTTGGTGTGTTGAGATTTGATTTATTAAAGAGAGTTGATTTATTAATTAAAATGAGATTTAGTTTTTTTATTATTATTATTTGTTTACAGCCAAACAACATATCATCAATTATAAATTATTTAAGGTCATGATTAAGATTTATGGCCTACCAGCTTAGTGAATCCATTTAAATTCATTCTATTCTACATGACAAGTTAGTTACATTTTATGTTTTTTTACATTAAATCAGATTAATATACTACATTTAAGATTTTTATGAATAAAATAAAATCATATTTATTATAAAATACAACATATATATAATAAAAAAAAATTAAAAGCCCGACCCAACAAACTGATATATCCGCCCCTGTACCCATCATGAAGAGGTTGAGCTCATCGGTGGGTATAATAAATTTAAATTTAATTTTTTTCAGAAAATGTGTTTTTATTAAATCGATGATATAAAAATAGTGACACTCTTTTTATTAGTCACAAATAGTAAATAAAATAACAACATCATATTAACAAATAAAACATATATAATATTTTTCATTAATATGTATTTAGAAAATAGGTTAATATATCTCATCTTACCAATGCGTAATATATATGTCTTACACAATGGCTATATATTTGAATTTAGTATAAATAAATTTTTACAAATGTAAATTTTTTAAAAATGATTTTGAAAGTACAACTTTGATGTTCAGGGGACACTTGTACTAGATCACATTGTTTAGGGGTCCACAAAAACCACTTCATCAATGGTCCAGATCCAACTTCCAATGGCTTGCAATACCACAGTCCACTTCATCAATGGTCCATCATATCCAACTTATATATTCACTCTTTCTAACAAAATGAAATAAAACACTTTGGGTTTCCCTCGTTTTCACTCTCACTTTTAGGTTTTCCCTCCAAACAACCCTTGCTCGTCCATTGCTCATCTTCGGCCACTGCTCTGTAGATACCCCAATTTTGACCGTCCAGAGAGACAGAAATACTTCAAGTAACACACGGAAATATCCCACAGTTGGACATCCAATAGAGAACCAAAGGTACGGTAAACCAGAAACCCTAACCCTAGCCTTGACCTAAACCTAAACCGGAAACCCTAACCCTAGCCATGACCTAAACCTAAACCGGAAACCCTAACCCTAGCCATGACCTAAACCTAAACCGGAAACCCTAACCCTAGCCTTGACCTAAACCTAAACCGAAAACCCTAACCCTAGCCATGACCTAAACCTAAACCGGAAAACCTAACCTAGCCATGACCTAAACCTAAGCCCTAAACCCTAACCCAAGCCTTGACCTAGCCCTAAACCCTAACCCTAACCTAAACCTAAACCTAAAACCTAAATCGAAATCCCTAACTCTAAAAACCCTAGAACCCCAAGTCCCTGGAAAGGGGCGGCTAGATCTAACTAGCCGCCCCATACCAGGCGGCTAGTTTGCACTAGCCGCCCCCCTAACCGCCCCCTGGCCGACTTTGGACCAGTCCCCTGGATGGGACATAAAGCAGCAATAAATGCTGATCATTGCGGTGGGTCATGACCTTTAGCCGCCCCCTCTTGGCCGGATCAATCCAAGTAACCGACCCAAGCCACCGCTTGTCAGAGATGGGACGTTTGGCAGGTCATGATGGGGGCGGCTACCAGGAAGTAGCCGCCCCATCCTGGGCGGCTAGTTGGAACTAGCCGCCCTTCACCTGGTCTCTGACAGAAGAACCAGGGAATTAATGAGGGGTCTAATCATAGCCAACCCACTCCATTACCCCCGGGATATTTCCCTGCCTCTCTTTTACTATAAATAGAGGGGTCCCAAGCCCAAATACAACACCACCAATTCATCTTCAATCACCAATCCACCATCCTCACTTGTTCAAACCCTTCCCCACTAGGAATCCCAAGAGAGAGAGAGAGAGAGAGAGCCCCTTTTGTGAGAGAAATACCCATTTCCCTACATAAAATACCCTCTCATCCCACCCTCCAGAAACCCGGGCTAAACCTAGCTTAGCCTCTGCCCAAAACCAAACCCATTTCCTACCAAAGCTCTGCCCAAACCAACCCAGGCCCTAGACGGCTAAACCCTAGTAGCTGCCCCATACCCGACGGCTCAAACCCACTAGCCGCCCCCCATATCCACACTCCATTGTCCCAAAACTCCTTTAGTCAAGCCCGGAAGCAGAATAGGATTACCTGTTTTTCACCTCTGTGTACGGTATATCCGTGTCTCAGAGCGGAGACCCCACAAACTCCCCACGTAGGCGATCAAATCCAACACCAACTTTTCCTGCTTTTCGAGAAAGCAGGTGGCGATCACAACAAAACCCCGTCTTTTCTGAGAAGCAGTCGGGCGGCTCAGGAACGACTCTCCGGGCGGTGACCTGATCAGTCGCGAGACGGACCACGACCAAGTTCGCAGAACCCCTAGTTTTTTTACATACCGACAAATCTGACGATCACGGTGGGACCTCCCTCGTGAAAAACAACAAAAGGTAATCCTCTTCTGCCCCCTTTTACAAGCTTGACTAGAATGCTATCAACCCTCTAGGAAGGTTAGAGTTTCTCACTCCTTGAATTAAATCCTCTTCTACTGTGCATTATAACATCCTCTATTGCTTTGTAAGCCGCACACAGCTGTGCAATCCCTTACTGCTTTCGTAAGTCGCACACAGCTGCGCAATCCTTTACTGCTTTCGTAAGTCGCACACAGCTGCGCAATCCTTTACTGCTTTATTTACTGCTTTCAATCTGCATTCATCCCCACTCCACGTCATGGAATCCCACATAGAAGAGGAGATATTAGAGGAAAGGAATCACCAAGAGGGTCAGGCCACACAGTTCCTGACCCATCTGGAGGAAAGGGTGGCTAGTCTAGGGTATCAAACGGTAGAGGATATGTTTCATGACCTCGCTGACTACCGTCATACCAAGACCTCGAGACAGGAAACCCCTGTCGAAACCCCTAAATCCACTCCCAAAGCCCCATCCACACCCAGCTGCTCGGTCAATCAGAGCATTTTTTTATTCGCCCCCCTTTCCCCCGCGAATCCGAAATTCCCAGTTGTTTCCACCCCAGGTCCCTACCAGGCCACCCCAAACCCGGGACCGCTAGGCAGCCCTCCCAGGGGAGAAACACTGGACGAAACCATCCGGAGAATCCTCTCCGAGACTGGTCCCTCGGCCCCCAAACACATGTCTCTACATAACCTGCGACAAATCCTGTCAGTCCACCTACCGGAGGGATTCAAAATCCCCAAATTCCACCGGTACAACGGTCGTGGAGACCCAGACATTCATTTAACTGCCTTTTATCTAGGCGCACGCCCGTTTCTAGATAATCAACCTCTACTAGTCTTCCTCTTCCAGAAATCATTGGAAGGAGAAGCACTACAATGGTTCTCCACCCTCCCTGTAGATCAATTGTCGAATTTCTCGGCTGTAAGCGAGAAATTCTTGGGCCGCTACGGTTACTAGAGGATTAGGACCCCCTCTATTTCAGATTTAACCGTAGAGAGAATGAGGCATAGGGAGGAATTCGAACAATACGTGTCTCGGTGGCGCACCCTTGTCCACCGAACCGGTCTGCAACTCACAAAATATCAAGAAAATTGACATGATGTTACAGAGCCTGAGTCCAGAACTTTGTACGATCCTTTCGTACGGAGACTGTACTACGTATCAACTTCTGATTGACCGCCACAACAGGATTTCCCGTTGTGCAGCCCCAGTAGTCCAAACCCAGTCCCCACTTATCAGCCATAGGGTTGGACAACCGCCTCGTAAGGCGCAAACCCCCACGGTAGAGGGGATCATTAGCCAAGTATCGGCACTCTACCCGAACGGAGCGCGAGTTCCTGACCGAGGAACAGCTCCGAGACAGTACACGCCCGGTTCATCCGGATAACCACCGCCTCGGCAAGCGAATCCAAATTTTACCCCTCGATCAGTACCCGTCCTCGTGCCAATACGACAAAACCTCACAACCCATGATTCCCCAATTCAGGCCCCCTCAATCCATAACCAGGACCAAAACAGGAGATCCTCTTATCCTATCCCCCCAAGAACGCAAGGTATAGCCCTTAGAGAACCCGCGTACGGCCCCCATGATAAGGCTACACCTTCCCCCTCCTACGGCCCAAGATGGTCAAACAGAAGAGATAGATGTACGTTCCCCCCTCCCGGAAACCCTAGGGAACATCCTCAGAGCCTTAAATAGCATTTCCTTACCCACGGCTAGACCTTCGCCTATCGGTGCTGACCCAACCTGTTTTTGTCAGTATCATCGGCATCACGGCCACACCATCGAGCAATGCTCCTCGTTTAGAGACATTGTCTACAACCTTGACGAAAAGAGACGCTTAGACTGGGCCACCATTAGGGGACTCAAAAACAACCCAGTTACGAGATCACTAGAAGTCAAGAAGGTCCCAGAAACCCATAACCCCGTAGAAACCACAATCCGAAACCCAAGGCCAGCTACGAAGGCTCCCTTGGAAGAACCAGAAAACCAGAGCTATGAAACCGTCTACACCATAGAAGTCGCTGACCATGAAGAGTCCACCAGAATCATTCCGGGTGGCATAATCTTACCAGCCAGTTTCCCCCGTCCTACCAACCCCCTCCCCTATTCTCCCCAAACCCACAAGACTCTTTCCCCCCAAAAAAGACAAACCAATATCCCCCTTACAAATCAACAGAAGCCTGCACCCAATAACACAAAGCCCCCGAACCACCATTGACGCTGTAAACCATCATACTACTAGAGCAGGCATAATCTTCAACACTGTACCCTCTTATAGACACCCCCTGCCTAAAACCGAAACTGAGGAGCCCCGCGCCGGGGATAGGATCGACATCCTAGACCAACTCCGAAAAATCCCCGCGAAAATTTCCATTTTGGAGCTAATCGAAACCTCAGAACACCACCAGCAGGCTCTAAGAACGTTCCAAAAAGAACCTAGGTCGACCCGCAAATCTCTACCCTAGCCATACCAATAGCTCTAGCCACCGCAGGACTAAGGAAGAAGTTCATGATAAAGTCGTCAACACCTCAACCCTATGTATAACAATCAACCTCGAAGGACACTCGGTGGATAAAGTTCTAATTGACACCGGGGCAGGAGTAAACCTCATGTCATTACAAACCTTCGAGCACATTGATGGGCGCATAACCACACTCTTTGAAACGGACACCCGTATATTTGCCTATGACAAAACGGCTCGTCCAGTTCTAGGCTTCAAGGACTTCCGATTAAAAGTGGGGCCGCTAGAAACTAGCACTAAAGCTTATGTCCTAGAAATGGATTCAGATTATAATATGATCCTAGGACGTAAATGGCTAGCGTCCATAAAGGGGGTCTCCTCTCCCCTGCACCAGTGCTTGAAATTTCCCTTGGGAGGTCGGCTAATCAAAATACAAGGGGATGTGATCAGAGAACCTAAGCCAAGGTTCGCCGATAATGAAACCACCGCCATGAAAACCAGTAGCTCAAGACCCATGGAAACCACCATCCACATCTTAGATTTCCCGGCCAATTGGCTAAATCCGCGGAACACTCCCCCCGTTACCTCAAAGACAAGTCACCCTAGGTTTGAAAATCCTGGCTGGCATATAATGGGGACCATGGGTTACCTTCCTGGGGTAGCTCTGGAACACAAAAATGGGATCCTGGACCCCATCCACCTCCCAGCATGGCTAGACAAGAGGGGGATCGGCTCACCCAAACACAAATCTAAATTAGAGGGAAAATATAATTGGAAGTTGTACGAACATTTCGTAAGTGAAATAATCATAGAACCGGCCGAAGAAACCATATGCCCCCGCCCCCTAGACCCTACCCGGGAAAGCGAGCTAGACTATCTCCCTGGCTCCCTAGAATGGCTGTTCCCACTCCCTGATAAAAACCTGAATCCACACTCACCACCAGACGACAAAACTCCAGCTGACCTAGCCTCCTTTTCTCGCAGTGCTCAAGCATTGCAACAAAGGAGCGCCAGCTGCCTGAGGAAAGTCGGCTGAAACACTTCCACCAATCTAGTAGGTTGTAAATAATAAGTGTCTTTTCTGTTCAAAAAAAAAAACACAAAAAAAAAACAAAAAATGGAAACCAAAACCCTAGGATCCCTGTTCGACAAAGATGACTTCACTCCAGCATGGCACCCCTTCAGTGACGACTCTGATCTCCTGAACGAACTACAGCGTCTCGCTAGTCAAGCCAAAAACCCCAACCCTAGTGCCTCATCCAAAACGGTAAAACCCACTAGGAGCCAAGTACCTGACCAGATCATTAGCAACTTGGAAGGATATAGCAGGGCCATACTAGGTTTAGAGAAATTTGAATCAATAGCGGTTATAGAAGAACCAGACCTAGATAACATAGAAAACCAAGATGACGGTCTAGGAGTCTTCGAAATCTGTGATGAGGACGATAAAGAAAGAGAAGACCTGTCTAAGGAATTCAAGCAGAGCCTTCAAAGGTTCGATGAAAAGACTGACCCCAAAATCATTTCGATTAGCGCAGAACTAAATCACGATGAACGAGAGAGACTGATTAAAATATTACACGAGTATAAAGACATCTTTGCGTGGTCTTCCAAGGACAAGCCTAGGCTCGATACCTCGTTAGTCGAACATCAGTTAATCTTAGAACCAAACGCAAAACCAGTCAAACAAAAGCTGAGGCGCCTCCATCCCGAAGTGGCTCTAAAAATCAAGGATGAGGTGGACAAACTCCACCAGGCTAAATTTATCCGGGTGGTCTTATACCCAAAGTGGATAGCAAATATCGTTCCAGTGTCAAAAAAAGATGGAAAGATCCGAATATGCATCGACTTCAGGGACCTCAACCGTGCGTGCCCGAAAGATGACTTCCCACTCCCACACATCGACCTCCTTGTCGACAACACTGCAGGATATGAGATGCACTAGTTCATGGATGGCTTTTCTGGATACAACCAGATCCGGCTGGCAGAAAAAGACCAAGAAAAGACCTCCTTCACCACACCCTGGGGAACCTACTGCTACATAGTGATGCCATTCGGGCTCAAAAATGCAGGGGCAACCTATCAAAGGGCAATGACCTCAATATTCCATGATATGATGCACAAGCTAGTAGAAGTATATGTGGATGACATCTTGGTTAAATCTAGGACTCGAATAGGACACGCAGAAATACTTAGGCAAGTACTGCAGAGGTGCAGGGAATATTCACTTAAAATGAACCCAAAGAAATGTCGTTTCGGTGTCTCCTCGGGAAAACTTTTGGGATTCATGGTAAGTAAACGGGGATAGAAATAGACCCGACCAAGGCAAAAGCCATCGCCCAAATGGCCCCACCCAAGAACCTAAAAGAACTAAGAGGGCTTATAGGAAGGTTGCAGTTTATTAGGAGATTTATTTCTCAACATGCTGAACGATGTCGCCCCTTTTACAAACTACTAAAAGGGGGAGTCCGGTTTAATTGGGATAGTGAATGCCAAAAGGCCTTTGATAATTTAAAAGAGTACCTTCTTAAACCCCCAGTCCTTTCGGCCCCGGTACCCGGGCGCCCCCTACTCCTCTATATAGCCGCAACTAAAGAAGCCATTGGTGCGGTACTTGCACAACACGATGACATGGTAAGAAAGGAAAAGCCCATTTACTACTTGAGTAAAACCCTGATTGAATACGAAAAAGCCAACCCTCCTACAGAAAAAACTTGTCTAGCATTAGTATGGGCTTCCCAAAAATTACGACATTACTTTCTCGCCCACAAAGTCAAATACTTTGCCAAAATAGACCCAGTAAGGTTCTTATTCGAGAAAGCCATATTGACGGGACGCTTAGCCCGATGGCAAGTACAGTTAAACGAGTTTGACGTCACTTACGCCACTCAAAAATCCGTCAAAGGATAAGCCATCGCTGATCACCTCGCTCAACTACCCCTCCCCGATTACGAACCGGTAAAAACTGACTTCCCGGACGAAGAAATATTTGCGCTTATTGGAGAGAAAAATAGAGAGACATGGACGCTATACTTCGACGGAGCAGTCAATCAAAAGGGAAAGGGAATAGGGATAGCACTAATCTCTCCTGAAGGGGTCATTATCCCACAAGCGTTTCAACTTACGTTCAGAGCCACCAACAATATTGCTGAATACGAGGCCCTGATAGCAGGTTTGAAGGCAGCCCTAGCCCTAGGAGCTAAAAATTTAGACATCATTGCAGACTCCCTCTTAGTGATCCGCCAAACTCTTAAAAAATATCAGACTAGAGACCCAAAGCTGAAGCCATACAGAGAACTAGCCATAGTCCTGTTAAAACAATTCCGTGAGGTTACTCACATTTTCACACCCCGGACTGGCAATATTCTTGCGGATTCTCTAGCCTCCCTAGCCTCATCGCTCGCCTTCCCCTTATCTAGGACATCTGAAACAGTCACTATCCAGAGACTGGAAACACCTGCCACCGAACTCGGTGACCCTAAAACTCAAAGTCTCCTAAAAACGAACCAGGCCAACAAAAATGCTAGTACCGCGAAAATCCTAACTCTTGAACTAGGAAATATAGACGACGGAAACCCATGGTACTTTGATATTAAAAACTACCTTAGAGACGCTTCATTCCCAAGCTATGCTACCAACGACGACCAGAAAATAGTTAAAAGGATAGCAGTCAAGTACTGCTACCAAGGGGGTATACTCTTCCGAGCATCTTTCAACGGAGAACTACTCAGATGCCTGGACGACGAAGAAGCATACACCATTGTAGAAGAAGCTCACTCCGGAGTATGCGGAGGGCACGTCAACGCCCAGATGCTAGCAAAGAAGGTACTAAGAATGGGCTACTATTGGCCCACGCTCGAAGGGGACTGTAACAAATACGTTAAGCGTTGTATCCAATGTCAAACCCATGCCAACAAAATACACGCACCAGCATCTTCTTTACATCCCATGACTTCACCATGGCCCTTCTCCATGTGGGCATTAGACGTAATAGGACCATTCTGGGACACTATAGAAAACACCACATAAAAAGCCTTCATCCTCACCGCCGCAGAATATTTTACCAAATGGGCTGAGGCCGAGTCCTATGTAGTAATTAAAAGCTCTACCCTATCTCGTTTTGTCTGCACTCACATCCTGGCACGGTTCGGCACCCCCAAAGTGATTATAACTGACAATGGCCCCCAGTTCATCTCCCAAGAATTCCAAGACCTATGCAATAAACATTATATAGAACTTCATCATTCCACGCCATACTACCCACACGGAAACGGACAACCAGAGGCCACCAACAAAACCTTGCTCAAAATCATAAAGAAAACAGTAGAAACCCACAAGGCTACTGATTGGCCTGATAAACTGGTAGACACCCTCTGGGCATACCGAACCTCCATTAGGACGCCCACTGGTCAAACCCCCTATTCACTCACATTTGGGACCGAAGCAGTGGTACCTTACGAAATCCTCGTCCCATCCTTGAGAGTAGTACTAGAAGAAGATCTCCAAATTGAGGAAAAGAGGGAGGCACTCCTACTACGCCTCGAACTACTGGATGAGAAGAGATTAAGAGCGGCAGACCATGCCCAGGCCTACCAAAGAAGGGTGGCAAGGGCATTTGAAAAGAAGCTGATAAAAAGAAAATTCGAAATCGGGGAATTAGTACTTAAGCAAATCATGCCATCAAGACTGCCCCACCCGAGAGGAAAGCGGCTACCCAGATGGGAGGGACCCTATGTGATCACCCATGCCTATTCTGGGAATGCCTACCGCCTGGTAGATGCCGAAGGAGTCGAGGTACCAGGTTCGTGGAATGCACTTTATCTGAAGAAATTCCATGCATGAAAAGCTTTCAAAACTTAAGAGGTAGACAGCACACGCCCGGATTATCCGGATATGCACCGCCTCGGCAAGCGAATCAACATTTTACCCCTCGATTAGTACCCGTCCCCGTGCCAATACGACAAAACCCCACAGTCCAAAATTTCCCACTCCAAAGCCCTACAATCCAGAGCCAAACTCAAACTCGGGCTCCCTTTTACTCTGCTCCCCCAGGAGCACAAAATCCAACCCCTAGGCAGCCCATACAAAGCTCTTATAACGAGGTTAGACCTCCCGCATCCTACGACCAAAGACGAATGGGAAAGAGGGACGCTTACCCTCCCCTCCCAGAAACTTTAACTAGGATCTTCAGGGTGATGTTGGACACAAATAGTATCTCCCTCCCCTACGCCAGGCCTTCACTACCCGGGGCCAGCACGGCGCGTTACTGTCAATATCATCAACAATATGGCCATACCGTAGAACAATGCATTGTTTTTCGGGACTTCGTTTATGATCTTAATGATGACAGGCGCCTTGACTAGGCCATGATCAAAGGCCATCTGAGCCAGGGAAATCCCCAAGCACCCAAGCCACTTGGCATATTGACTGACCCCTTGCCAGGTCACACCCAAGTCTCCACATCTAGAACCCACGCGGTCAACATGATCAGGAGAGGGAGACAACCATCGCCAGAACCAAGCAGCTCGAAAGATTCTACTGATGGCAGCCTATCCGAAGAGTCCGAGGAGGAAGAGCAGAACGAGCCCTTCCAGCTGAACCTCGACAACCATGACCTCGCCATACTCTATGGCGAAGAAGAAGACCCAGTCCTCGCCCTTCCCGCGGTCATCAACATCGAGTCCGACGAAAGTGCAGTAGAAAATCCGGGAGGAGACGAAGAAGAAGAGCCGTTTGAGGAAATCCCCGAAGGAGCTAGCGAAGGACCCGAAGGAGGGGAATGTACGTCGGATGATCTACATCCGGACGACAATGGGTCCTCTAAGAGTACCGACACTGTCAATGGCCCCCGTCGCCCAATGACCATTTCATTCACTGACCAAGACCTCCCAGATCCCCGACTGCGAGTGTACCCCCTACACATCCGCGGACGACTTCAGATGTTGTGGCTGAACAACATCTTTGTAGACCCAGGATCGGGCATGAACATAATGACGTGCTCCACTTGGGTCCCCTTGTGACAACAACTCTCCCTCAGAAGAAGCGGCCAGGACCCAGCGTCCACAAAGCAATCTTGAGGAGCCCAACTCGATCACCTTCCTCGCCCATGAAGTCGCAAAAGCTAGAGCACGTTCCGCACCCCTCTCAATCACCGCCATACTCGGGGGAAGGGAATTCCGTCACATTCTCATTGACACGGGAGCGGAAACTAACGTCCTTACATATTCCGCCTACCAAAAGCTAGAAGGCCAGGTTCCCAGATTGGAGCCCTCAGACGAATACATTTACGCCTTCGACAGCACACGCAAGAACGCCTGCGGACTAGTCACGCTCCCACTGAAGATCGGCCCAGTCTCCACCATCGTTAACTGCATGGTGATGGATTGTTGGGAGGACATGGCTCAACAACATCGAAGCCGTCTCATCCACCCGACACCAATGTCTTCGCTTCCCGTACCGCGGGAAGGTAATATCCATATGGGGAGAGGCGCGCTCTAATAATACTCAGGCCCGAAATTGGAGCGTCTGCGCCATGCGCATCCGGCTAGATGTGCTCGCATGTTGGCAACCAGGCGCCACAGACGAAGAACTACTCCATCAAGGGAGGCCTTTGAAAAGACTCAGGGAGGGAGAATTTGGGAACAGGGGATCCCCACCAGACATCAGCCGGCCATCAAAAAGAAGCCAACCCGAGGAGGCAATACAAATTCAAGAACCAGGTACCGATCCTCCCGGGTAAGTTTTCAACCCCTGTACATATTTGTTTACAGCTTTTCCAAAAAAAAATCAAAAGATCAAAATATTTGTTTACCAGCTTTCGTCTTTCATCACCCTGTACATATTTGTTTACAGCTTTTCCAAAAAAAAATCAAAAGATCAAAATATTTGTTTACCAGCTTTCGTCTTTCATCACCCTGTACATATTTGTTTACAGCTTTTCCAAAAATCAAAAAATCAAAATATTTGTTTACTAGCTTTCGCTTTCAACTCCTATACATATTTGTTTACCTGCTTCCAAAAAGAAACCAAAATCCAAAAAAAATACATGCTAATCAGCTTTCATTTCTCAACCTTGGACATACTTGTTTCCAGCTTTACCCCCACGTCTTTCTTCAAAACAAAAAAAATATTTTCTAACTGTCTTTACATCATTTCCAAAAAAAAAAAAACAAAAAACAAAAAAAACAACGAAAATATTTACAAACAACATTTCTACACTCTTCTTCACGACGAAAATGTTTTCCAAATCTGCGCTTCCACACCTTTCTTCAAAACAAATATTTTACAAAGCCGTACTTCCGCCGAAAAACATTTTTACGAACTATCTTTCCATACTTGTCTTCTAAAAACAAAATCGTTTTCCAAACTTTATCTCCATTCCTTTCTTTCCAAAAACATATCTTTTCGCCGACACAGGCCCCTTTTCAAAAACATAAGTATACATTTGTCCTACTACGCCTCGAACTACTGTACGAGAAGAGATTAAGAGCGGCAGACCATGCCCAGTCCTACCAAAGAAGGGTGGCAAGGGCATTTGAAAAGAAGGTGATAAAAAGAAAATTTGAAATCGGGGAATTAGTACTTAAGCAAATCATGCCATCAAGACAGCCTCACCCGAGAGGAAAGCTGCAACCCACATGGGAGGGACCCTATGTGATCACCCATGCCTATTCCGGGAATGCCTACCGCCTGGTAGATGCCGAGGGAGTCGAGGTTCCAGGTTCGTGGAATGCACTTTATCTAAAGAAATTCCATGCATGAAAAGCTTTCAATACTTAAGAACTATTATTCTTCCTTCCTGCGATTTCCAGCGTTTAGTACTTAATGATAGAATTATAAGACTCTCAAAGATAAACTCGTATCTATTTGAACACGTTTCCGCCAAATCATGTCACTCCCTTCACACACGTATAACTGGACTAGATTTGCCTGATGGAAGAAAAATTGCCTACCCCGAAGACGGGAACAATTTAAAACTCCCCAAAGCAAAATGTCCCTTATTTCCGCCCCGCTCGTATTAACCCTAGGTCAAAGTGAGGAGTTACCCGGACCTAGCATATGTCCAAAAAACTGGCTCTGGCACTATATAAACACTTCTAGAGGGGAAGCATGAAAAGAATCGGGGTGAAAAACAGAAGAGCCCCCCCCCCTCAAATCAAAACACAACACAAAAAAAAAAAAGAGAAAGTCCGGCAAGGAGAGGCCAAACACCCAAGTGAACGGGTTAAACTCTCTATTTAGCAGGCTTTCACGCCTTTAGGCACGGTATACGCTAAACAACGGCTATACCAGTACAGATCCAAACAACGGACTGTACCTTTCCACCCAAAAATAAAGAAGTGGTAAAAAGAAGAATGTCAGAGGGACCTAGGAAGTAAGACATGTGCTAGACTGGGACAATTCTAAAATATTGCCCGAAAGGAAGATATTACTCTTACCTCATTCACCCTCTCCCCTTTTTTTATTTTTTTTGCAATGGGAGTTCAAAATTGAGCTATGTCCACCAGGAAAAGCAAAATTTTGACCAAGGGTAGATCACGTCCAGGTTTACACCTACACACACACTCACGCGAGTTCATTTAGAAATTTGCCTATCCAAAAGAAGATTATTTGACTTGACTCTTGGTAAATGGATTTTTCAGCATGTTTAGAATAATACGATTAAGCATTTGAAAACCATGAAACTAGGAAAATCGACGCCTAAGGCTTATACCTCTCAAATACAATCCTGGTTTGGACATAAGTGACCACAAGGGCTCCTCCACGGGGACTTGATGGCGTCTTTTACTTATGAAAATCAAGAACACTGCCCTCTCACCTAAAAAGTCATTGAAGAACTAAAATGCCCCCTTATGCCACTTATACTTACGCATAAGCTTGCATTTTCCTTTTCCAAAAACACCTTGGCATCTGATTTTCTTGAAACATTAAAGTTAACCCCCCCCCCCGAATTTAAAATTATCCCCACTCATATGAGAATTGTCCCCACAAAATTCAAAATTATCCCCACTCATATGAAAATTGTCCCCACTCACCTCATGCCCTTCCGCAGATGCGTAAGAAGAAATTGTCCCCAACTCCTACACATAAGTTCTTCTTCACTCACGCACTTGGAATCCCTTCCTTGCGCACTAACGCCTAGTCTCCCGCACTTTACTTTCTCGCATTGATATTTCCATTCCGCCTTTAGATGGATTGTAGCCCTTGACAATTCAAGCAAGAAGGGCTCGAAAGTCAGTGCAGGGGCACAATCTGGACAGATTTAACACTTGGTCCATGGAAAGAATGTTTTTATAGGTATTGAAGAATAGAACGGTCGCAAAAACTTTCAGCAGCAGCAGCAGACAGGAGCAGCAGGCCCAAACTGCGCCAGGCAGGGGGCGGCTAAACCTAACTAGCCGCCCCTCACTGGACGGCTAGTTTGTACTAGCCGCCCCTCTCCCTTGTCTCAGGTAAGTTTGCCCCAGGCAGGGGGCGGCTAAACCTAACTAGCCGCCCCTCACTGGGCGGCTAGTTTACACTAGCCGCCCCTGGCCTGCACCCCTTTCAGTTATATCATTCCATATCCAATCAACTCTTCAACACTTCTTTACCTATTACAAGCAAATCCTTTTCAAAACCTGCATGTACACATTTCATACACATATTCATACGCAAAACCTGTATAGATACCATGCTAAAACGAATTATATACCAAAATCATATGTCCATCCATGAATCAAACCTATGAAACCAAGATTCATCTACACAAACATACATATCCATGAACCATCCATGCTAAACTACTCTAAACACATACATATAAAGGAGAATGATTAAATTGTCCCACCCAAAACCACAAGCATAGACTGTTTTTTTTTCTAAAAACTAAAAGAGGGCATAAAAAAAAGGAGGAATCTTTTTCTTCAAAACACTCCAAACTTCGAAGTCTTGAGCTATGCATCATCGAAATATTCACCTAAGTCAAAACAAAAGAAGAAAAGCATGAATTCATCGCATATATATTATTCTTCTACTTAAAACCAAGACACAAAAACTATACCTCGGCGTATCGTCGTCCGCTGGAGGCTGAGTAGGAGGAACGTCCTGACTTGGCTGAGAAGGGAGCGGCGGATGAGGAGAAGACTGAACCTTTGGAACATCAGGAGCAGCAGGAGTCTCTCAAACCGAAGACTCGGCCCTCGCGTATATCCCACGACTCCGAGACACCGAAGGACGAGAGGCACGGCTAAAGGTGGCCCCGGTAGCCAAGGAAGCAGAGAGAGAATGGTCAGGCTCAAGTGGAAGAAGATCAAGGTCCGCCTCGGTCATAGAGCCCCCTCCGACCAACTTCCCCCTCATAGTGGCCTCCCAGAGACGGACCTGCTGCATGTCTCTGTCTCTCCTCTCCAATCTCTGTCGGAGGCGACTCTCTGTCCCTCTGGCCCGATCCTCAGCAACCCTCAACCTCTCCTCCAACTCCCGCGCCCTCGCTTCCGACGCCCTGAGTGCCTCTCTGTCCCTATCCCCGGCCGCCTGGAGAGAACGAACCAGGTCTCCCATCAAACCTCCGGGAACACCCCCGAAGCCTCCAACTCCGACACCCTCATCTGGAGGGAGTCCCTCTCACGGCCTAGGGTAATGAACCCCTCCTCCCTCGAGGCTATCATGGACCTCAGCCGGTCCGCCTCCTCCTCAGCCCGGGAAGCCCTGCCCCTCGCCTGGCCCAACTCCATCCTTGTGGCCGCCAACTCACTTCGGGCCACATCCAATTCCCTCGTCAGTTCGAGCTCCTGCTCGGAAACCACGGAAGGAGGAGGGACGGAAGAAGAAGAAGCGCCATCGGCCCTCGCTCTCGACAGAGCATCCACCTGAGCCTCGAGGACCCGGACCTGGTCCTGCAAGCGTCCTCTCTGTGCCCGCAAGGCCTCTATCTGTCTGGCCCGCGCTTGGAGGTGCTCATTGGCGGTCTTGAGCCTCTTCTCCATCTCATTCAACTCAACCTGCAAAAGGAAATACCATTCAGAAGATGTTCAAACAAAAGAGAACGAGGAAAGAAAAGGGATTTTTCAACTTACATAAGCGTCCGGGATCTCCTCCTCCATCGTCCCGAGGATATCCGCATACTCCCGACGATACCAAGCTAGGTATTCGTCACTCGAAGTCACCTCAGGACGACGCTCTACCAAGACGCCTCGACCCATCCATCCCGCCACGTACGTCGCATAATTCCTCGGGAGATTCGTGTCCCGAGGAATCCCGGCCACCGGAATCGAAGGGCGCCGCGGAAGAGGATCGGGCACCCATTGATGGTACCCAAGCTGGCGGACGACCCGGCTGATCGCATGGAACACGACCTCATTAAAGTAGATCAACCAGACGTCTCGCGCCAGAGCCTCGGGAACCTCCTCCGGATAAGGCCTCCATGTCATCTAAAAAACGTCAAAAGATAGGAAGAGCGCTTAGTCAAAAGAAAACCAAATACAAGCCAAAGAAATTCAAAGAAAACTAATACCTCTTCCTCCGACAAAACGCGGAAGGCCTCTCGGAATTGGGCGAGGCGGTGCAAGCGGGAAGATCCCCGGGGTTCCCATCTCATGGCCCAAGGGAGGGCATGATCGAACGGAGCCAAAGTCGGGCGATCAATGGCGAAGTGCTCGTACCCAAAGATCTAACAAAGCAAGAGGGAATTTATCATGACCAAAGTAAAGCTAAACCAAGAAGAAGACACTCTTCACTTACACATACCTGAAGGAATGGCGCGAAGCCACCAAGGTTCTTTCCTCCAGCCCTCTTGACTTTCTTCGAGAGCTCCGCAAACAAGTGGGCAAGCATCGCCGCTCCCCAAGCATAGCGCCCCATGCCCTCCAAGTCCCGCATCAGTAGAAGGGAATGAGAGAAGACCTTATAAGAGGCCGTCGAGAAAAGGACCCGGCCAAATAAGTAGAGGAAGAACGCTCTCAACTCCCTCCGTGCCCTCTGTGGGCACGCAGCCGCCTCTCTCGCCTCGATCATCACCCGCCGCCTCTCGAAGCTAGCTGCAGCTTCGCCCTTCTGGCGCTCTGTAAAGGAACCGAGGCCGTACTGCCCTGAAAGCCGCCCCAAAGGGATCCGGTTCAGCGTCCGCTCCCGCTCCACGAACTCCCATTCCCCGATCAACTCTCGGAAAAGCCCCCTGTAGTCAGCTAGGGTGGCCGCGATCACCGCCTCCCCCAGAACCGGAAGGCCGGTGATCCGATAGACGTCCTCGAGCGTCGGCATGACAGCACCAGTAGGGAGGATGAACGTGCAACTATCCGGATCCCATCTCTCCGCCAAGGCCTCCACATATGGACGGTGGACGTGGAATGGCTCGATCAGAAAAAAGGAACGGAAGCCCGCTCCATCCACCAACTCCGCTCCTCCTGCCCCAAGGCGTCGTACCATCTCTTCGTCCCGTGCCATAAAGCCCGGATACGATTCGGCCTCTACAAAACAAACGAAGGGAACATGGGTTAGTTTAAAAGCGAGCGAGAGGTAAGAGTCCAAACCTACGAAATCATTTTAAACCATGCTTAGCATAATCAAAACTCCCACATGCTAAAAGAAAAGGAACAAAAGCATGAAAGTAAGAAACTACGCTCCTCATATGATCACGCATGCTAGACAAATATCAAACACATCCCACCGTGGTCACCACTCACACACTTTCTTACATCAAGCCTATCATGCTTATACCTCCCCTAAACACACCTAAGCAATACAGCAATATAGAACTCGAACCCATGAAATGCATGCATACACTCCCTCATGCCCTACCACGATCAAACACGTACGAAACCACACACACATAGAAAAGTATCGCATGCAAGCATATTAGCTATATCATTTCTTTCTCCTTTATATGTATATAAACAAACATGTATGTATATATATAGAAATTGCCCCCCTCCCTATAAAAACAAACCCATGACAGCATGCTTACACATCCCACTAGGATTAAACTTATACACAAGCATGCCTATTTAAAAAATAACACACATATACGAGTATAATACACACATTCAACCTGTTCATACCACCAACACATGCATATACAGCAAAATAAAAGGCAAAGACTAAAGGATTAGGAACATACCACGGCCCGTGTGGACCCAGGGCGTCCACCTCGGCCTCGTCGGGATCGCCCATCCCGTCGTCATCCTCCTCATCCTCCTCAAACACGGCCTCCTCGGCCTCAACCCCAACACCCACACCGGCCTCAGCGGCCCCAGTGCCCATACCCTCGGCCTCCCCTGCCCCGTCCCTAGCCTCTCCTATCGCCTCCACCCTCCCCACGCCGGAGATAAACTCCGCAAAGGCCCCCATAGCCCTACTCTCCTCCTCCTCAGCCCTGGCCTCTGTGGCCTCCCTATCCAACATCCCGACAAGGGCATCCAACGACGCCCTCACCTCCTCGCTAACTCCCTCGACCCCTACCCCCTCGGTTGCACCCTCAATCGATTCTCCAACCCCCGGAACCACCTCCTCGGCCACCACCGGTCGATCCCCACGCCTCCTCTTGCGTATATAGCCTATCACACTCCCCCCTACCTCCGGGACAGCCCCCGAAGGCAAATCCCCGACCTCACCCACGCCAATATCCACCGGCGGCACCTCCGTCGTACCCATACCCTCCCCCACGGCCTCGACCTCCGGCCTATCGCTCTCCGATGATGAAGAGCTCGGGCTACGCTCTCCACGAGCCACCCGCGGTCGTTTCCCCCTCGAAGCAATCGCCTTCGACCTCGTCATCTCCTCGGTTTGAAAAAGAAAAAGGAGAACCCAAACTAGGGTTTCGAAATCAAGAGAAAGAGAAAGATTGAGGTCGAAATGGAGGAAAGAAAGGCAAAGAAATCAGGGTTTTCAAGTTTGAAACCGAAGGGAAGAAGAGAATAGGGAAGAGAAACCGTTTTAAAAACGTATGGAGAGAGAGAGGGTCTTTTCGGTTATAAGGGACCCAGTCGAGGGGCGGCTACCCGCGAGTAGCCGCCCCCTCTTGGACGGCTAGTTACAACTAGCCGCCCCTCCCAGTTTTTCTCTTTTACTTAAAAATCCCTTTTCAATCTTTTTAACCCTAAAATTCAAAGTTCTCCATACCAAACAGCCATGTATTGGCTTATTTCCAGACATTACTTGATCAAACACGACTCTCCCGAAGTTTTGCAACACGTCCAATACCCTTCAGATTCAAATTTCTTCAGTTCTGGTTTTTTTCCAGAGTTCTTATCCTTCGGATGATCCAATTCACCCAAATCAACTTTTACTTGCTTTCTGTCGGCGATATCCCCTCCTTGCTGAGTTTTCCCAAATACGGGAACGGTAGGCACGAGGAAACTGACGCTGGGCTGCTCCGTGCACGATAGCTAAGAACCCCGACCGCGGGTTGGATCACTCACCATTTACTTTTCCCCGCCTCCCACCTGGATCATCTTCTCGGATAAAAATTCTAAGTCAAGACCTAGCCTCTGACAACCTAAATCAACTCCCCGAAAAGTACTGTTCGTGTTGGCATAACTTCTTGAAGGTCGGGCCGGCCAAAATAGGGGTCTCTTTCCTTATCATCGGTCGAAGTCTTTCCTGCTTCGCACAAAGACTCCGTCCGATGAGGGACAATTGTAGATACCCCAATTTTGACCGTCCAGAGAGACAGAAATACTTCAAGTAACACACGGAAATATCCCACAAGTGGACACCAATAGAGAACCAAAGGTTCGGTAAACCGGAAACCCTAACCCTAAACCGTGACCTAAACCCTAACCCTAGCCGTGACCTAAACTCTAACCCTAGCCGTGACCTGAACCTAAACCGGAAATCCTAAACCTTGACCTAACCCCAAACCCTAGCCCTAAACCCTAATCCCAACCTTGACCTAAACCTAAACCGGAAACCCTAAACCTTGACCTAACCCCAAACCCTAGCCCAAACCCTAACCTAAACCCAAACCCTAGCCCAAACCCTAAACCTAAGCCAAACCCTAACCCAGACCTAAACTTAAACCAACCCTAAAAACCAAAACCCTAAAAACCTAAAGCCCCTGGAAAGGGGCGGCTATCCCTAACTAGCGGCCCCTCACTGGGCGGCTAGTTTACACTAGCCGCCCCCCTAACCGCCCCGTGGCCGACTTTGGACCAGTCCCCTGGATGGGACATAAACCAATATTAAATGCTGATCATTGCGGCGGGTCATGACCTTTAGCTACCCTCTCTTGGCCGGATCAAACCAAGTAGCCGACCCAAGCCACCGCTTGTCAGAGATGGGACGTTTGGCAGGTCATGATAGGGGCGGCTACCAGGAAGTAGCCGCCCCATCCCGGGCGGCTAGTTAGCACTAGCCGCCCTTCACCTGTTCTCTGGCAGAAGAACCAGAACATTAATGAGAGGTCCAATCGAAGCCAACCCACTCCATTACCCTCGGGATATTTTCCTACCTCTCTTTTACTATAAATAGAGGAGGTCCCAAGCCTTCAACAACAGCCAACACACCCAACAAAATCCACAACAACCACCAATTCATCTTCAAACCCTTCCACCACTAGAAATCCCAAGAGAGAGAGAGAGAGAGAGAGCCCCTTTTGTGAGAGAAACACCCATTCCCTACATAAAATACCCTCTCATCCCACCCTCCATAAACCCAGGCTAAACCTAGCTTAGCCTCTGCCCAAGACCCCACCCTTTACCTACCAATGCCCTGCCTAAATTCCCCCAGACCCTGGACGGCTAACCCTAGCTAGCCGCCCCTGGCCGACGGCTAACCACAACTAGCCGCCCCCTATCCACACCCCATATCAACATCCCTTTGACCCATAACTCCTTTAGTCAAGCCCGGAAGCAGAATAGGATTACCTGTTTTTCACCTCTGTGTACGGTATATCCGTGTCTCAGAGCGGAGACCCCACAAACTCCCCACGTAGGCGATCAAATCCGACCCAAACCCTTTCCTGTTTTTAGAAAAAGCAGGTGGCGATCACAAAACCCCCTTGAATCCTCTTGAGCCGCTGTCGGGCGCCTCGACCAGGAACGACACCCTCACCCCTTCCGAGAAGACGATCCGACCAAGCCCGCCAGGGCAAGCATCCGATCCGAATCCCCGAAGAACCCCCACACACGCGGATTTCTCGACACCGACACTCCCGGAACTGAGCACGGCGATACAAGCGCGAAGATCCCCGGGGTGCCCATCTCATGGCCCAAGGGAGGGCACGATCGAACGGCGCAGAGGTCGGGCGATCAATGGCGAAATGCTCTACCCGAAGATCTAGCAAAGCAAGAGGGAAATTATCATGACCAAAGTAAGCTAAACCAAGAAGAAGACACTCAAGCATCGGCATGACAGCACCGGTAGGGAGACTAAACGTGCAACTCTCCGGATCCCACCTCTCCGCCAAGGCCTCCAGATATGGACGGTGGACGTGGAATGGCTCGATCAGGAAGAAGGAACGGAAGCCCGCTCCATCCACCAAACTCCTCTCCCCCTGCCCCAAGGCGTCGTACCATCTCTTCGTCCCGTGCCATAAGGCCCGAATACGGTTCGGTCTCTACAAAACGAACGAAGGGAACACGGGTTAGTATAAAAGCGATTGAAAGGTAAGAGTCCAAGTTTACGAAATCATGTTAAACCATGCTTAGCAAAATGACACTTCCATATGCTAAATATAGAAACAAAAGCATGAAACTAAGAAGCTACACTCCTCATATGATCACGCATACTAGACAAACATCAACATATCCCACCGTGGTCACAACTCACAGGCTTTCTTACATCACAGCTTATCATGCTTATACCTTCCCTAAACACACCTAAGCAATATAAAACTGGGACCCGTGAAATGCATGCGTACACCCCCCATGCTCTACCACAATCAAACACATACGAAGTCACATACAGGTAGAAAAGTATCAAATGCAAGCATGCTAGCCGTATCACTCCTCTTTCTTTTATATGCATACAACAAGCATGGATGTACATATAAAAAAAATTGTCCCCTTCCTTTTTTTCTTTTTTTTTCAACACGAACCCGTTCGCATGCTCACAATATCCCACTGTGATCAAACTATACATACAAGCATGCATCTTAGACACACATATCACTCACTACTACCTACTCATGCATATTAGACACACATATCACACACTATCACCTATTTATACCATGAAAGACATACACATATAAATAAAAGGGTAAGACAAAGGTTGGGAACATACCATGGCCCGCGTGGACACAGGAGCGTCCACCTCGGCCTCGTCGGGATCGTCCATCCCATCGTCATCCCCCTCCTCGTCCTCCTCAAACACGGCCTCCTCAGCCTCGGCCTCAGCGCCAACGCCGGCCTCCGCGGCCCCCATATCCACATCATCGGCCTCCCCGGCCTCCTCCCCAACATCAGCCCCTCCTACCTCCTCCGTGCCCGCCGCACCGGAGGCTAAGCCCTAAAAAACACCCATAGCTCTTCTCTCCTCCTCTACTGCCCTGGCCTCCCTATCTAACATCCCAATAATGGCGTCCAACGATGCCCTCTCACTCTCACTCACCCCCTCGGCCTCGGCCCCTCCCTCCGTTGCACCCCCAACCAATCCCCCGACCCCCGAAACCACCTCCTCGACCACTGTCGGTCGATCCCCACGCCTCCTCTTGCGTGTATAACCTATCATAGCACCCCCAACCTCTGGGACAGGGCCCGAAGACATACCCGTGCCCCTAGCTGCACCGGTATCCACCGACGGCACCTTCGCCGCACCCACGACCTCCCTCACGACCTCCTCCTCCACCCGATCACTCCTCGATGAACTAGACCCCGAGACAGCCCCTCTCTGCTCTCGGGAAGACCTAAGGCGCTTCATCATCGAAGCCGTCCTCTTCCCCTTCGTCATCTCCTCCGATTTCGCACAAAAGAAAAAATCTAGGGCTCCGAAATCAAGAAGAAAGGAATGATGGAAGGCTTAAACAAAGGATTCAAGGTGTTTTAAAATCAAGATTTTCAGTTTAAAATGAAAAAGAAGAAGAGAGGAGGGAAGAGTAATCGTTTTAAAACGTATGGAGAGAGAGAGAGAGGGTCCTCTTTTCGGTAATAAGGGACCCAGTCGAGGGGCGGCTACCCGCGAGTAGCCGCCCCCTCTCGGGCGGCCAGTTACAACTAGCCGCCCCTCCCAGTTTTCTCTTTCATTTAAAAACCCCCTTTCCAATCTTCTTTCAGCCCTAAAATTCCAAAGTTCTCCATACCAAACAGCCATGTATTGGCTTATTTCTGGACATTACTTGACCAAACACGACCTGCTCGAAGTTTTGCCACACTTTCAGTACCGTTCAAAATCCAATTTCTCCAGTTCTGGTTCTTTTCCAGAGTTCTTATCCTTCGGATGATCCAACTCACCCAAACTCAACTTTTACTTGCTTTCTGTCGGTGATATCCCCTCCTTGCTGAGTTTTCCCAAGCACGGGAACGGTAGGCACGAGGAAAGTGACGCTGGGCTGCTCCGTGCACGATAGCTAAGAACCCCGACCGCGGGTTGGATCACTCACCATTTACTTTTCCCCGCCTTCCACCTGGATCATCCTCTCGGATAAAAATTCTAAGTCAAGCCCTAGCCTCTGACGGTCTAAATCAACTCCCGAGTAGTACTGCTCGTATTGGCACGACTCCTTAAAGGTCGGGCCGGCCAAAATAGGGGTCTCTTTCCTTATCATCGGTCGAAGTCTTTCATGCTTCGCACAAAGACTCCGTCCGATGAGGGACAATTGCAAATATCCCAATTTTGACCGTTCAGAGAGACAGAAATACTTCAAGTAACACACGGAAATATCCCACAGTTGGACATCCAATAGAGAACCAAAGGTTCGGTAAACCGGAAACCCTAACCCTAGCCCTGACCAAAACCTAAACCGGAAACCCTAACCCTAGCTTTGACCTAAACCTAAACCGGAAACCCTAACCCTAGACATGACCTAAACCTAAACCGGAAACCCTAACCCTAGCCATGACCTAAACCTAAACCGGAAACCCTAACCCTAGCCATGACCTAAACCTAAGCCCTAAACCCTAACCCTAGCCTTGACCTAGCCCTAAACCCTAACCCTAACCTAAACCTAAACCTAAAACCTAAATCGGAAACCCTAATTCTAAAAACCCTAGAACCCCAAGTCCCTGGAAAGGGGCGGCTAGATCTAACTAGCCGCCCCATACCTGGCGGCTAGTTTGCACTAGCCGCCCCCCTAACCGCCCCCTGGCCAACTTTGGACCAGTCCCCTGGATGGGACATAAAGCAGCAATAAATACTGATCATTGCGGCGGGTCATGACCTTTAGCCGCCCCCTCTTGGCCGGATCAATCCAAGTAACCGACCCAAGCCACCGCTTGTCAGAGATGGGACGTTTGGCAGGTCATGATGGGGGCGGCTACCAGGAAGTAGCCGCCCTATCCTAGGCGGCTAGTTGGAACTAGCCACCCTTCAGCTGGTCTCTAACAGAAGAACCAGGGAATTAATGAGGGGTCTAATCAAAGCCAACCCACTCCATTACCCCCGGGATATTTCCCTGCCTATCTTTTACTATAAATAGAGGGGTCCAAAGCCCAAATTCAACACCACCAATTCATTTTCAATCACCAATCCACCATCCTCACTTGTTCAAACCCTTCCCCACTAGGAATCCCAAGAGAGAGAGAGAGAGAGCCCCTTTAGTGAGAGAAATACCCATTTCCCTACATAAAATACCCTCTCATCCCACCCTCCAGAAACCCGGGCTAAACCTAGATTAGCCTCTGCCCAAAACCAAACCCATTTCCTACCAAAGCTCTGCCCAAACCAACCCAGGCCCTGCACGGCTAAACCCTAGTAGCCGTCCCCATACCCGACGGCTAAAACCCACTAGCCGCCCCCCATATCCACACTCCTTTGTCCCAAGACTCCTTTAGTCAAGCCCGGAAGCAGAATAGGATTACCTGTTTTTCACCTCTGTGTACGGTATATCCGTGTCTCAGAGCGGAGACCCCACAAACTCCCCCACGTAGGCGATCAAATCCAACACCAACTTTTCCTGCTTTTCGAGAAAGCAGGTGGCGATCACAACACAACCCCGTCTTTTCTGAGAAGCAGTCGGGCGGCTCAGGAACGACTATCCGGGCGGTGACCTGATCAGTCACGAGACGGACCAGGACCAAGTTCGCAGAACCCCCAGTTTTACATACCGACAAATCTGACGATCACGGTGGGACCTCCCTCGTGAAAAACAACAAAAGGTAATCCTCTTCTGCCCCCTTTTACAAGCTTGACTAGAATGCTATCAACCCTCTAGGAAGGTTAGAGTTTCTCACTCCTTGAATTAAATCCTCTTCTACTGTGCATTATAACATCCTTTATTGCTTAGTAAGCCGCACACAGCTGCGCAATCCCTTACTGCTTTCGTAAGTCGCACACAGCTGCGCAATCCTTTACTGCTTCCGTAAGTCGCACACAGCTGCGCAATCCTTTACTGCTTTATTTACTGCTTTCAATCTGCATTCATCCCCACTCCACGTCATGGAATCCCACATAGAAGAGGAGGTATTAGAGGAAAGGAATCACCAAGAGGGTCAGGCCACACAGTTCCTGACCCATCTAGAGGAAAGGATGGCTAGTCTAGGTTATCAAATGGTAGAGGACATGTTTCATGACCTCGCTGACTACCGTCATACCAAGACCTCGAGACAGGAAACCCCTGTCGAAACCCCTAAATCCACTCCCAAAGCCCCATCCACACCCAGCTGCTCTGTCAATCAGAGCATTTTTTCATTCGCCCCCCTTTCCCCCGCGAATCCGAAATTCCCAGTTGTTTCCACCCCAGGCCCCTACCAGGCCACCCCAAACCCGGGACCGCTAGGCAGCCTTCCCAAGGGAGAAACACTGGATGAAACCATCCGGAGAATCCTCTCCGAGACTGGTCCTCGGCCCCCAAACACATGTCTCTACATAACCTGAGACAAATCCCGTTAGTCCACCTACCGGAGGGATTCAAAATCCCCAAATTCTGCCGGTACAACGGTCGTGGAGACCCAGACATTCATTTAACTGCCTTTTATCTAGACGCTCGCCCGTTTCTAGATAATCAACCTCTACTAGTCTTCCTCTTCCAGAAATCATTGGAAGGAGCAGCACTACAATGGTTCTCCACCCTCCCTGTAGATCACTTGTCGAATTTCTCGGCTGTAAGCGAGAAATTCTTGGGCCGCTACGGTTACCAGAGGATTAGGACCCCCTCTATTTCAGATTTAACCGTAGAGAGAATGAGGCCTAGGGAGGAATTCGAACAATACGTGTCTCGGTGGCGCACCCTTGTCCACCGAACCGGTCTGCAACTCACAGAATGTCAAGAAATTGACATGATGTTACAAACTCACAGAACGGCCCAATTTCCCGTTGTGCAGCCCCAGTAGTCCAAACCCAGTCCCCACCTATCAGCCATAGGGTTGGACAATCGCCTCGTAAGGCGCAAACCCCCACGGTAGAGGGGATCATTAGCCAAGTATCGGCACTCTACCCGAACGGAGCGCGAGTTCCTGACCGAGGAACAGCTCCGAGACAGTACACACCCGGTTCATCCGGATACGCACCGCCTCGGCAAGCGAATCAAAATTTTACCCCTCGATCAGTACCCGTCCCCGTGCCAATACGACAAAACCTCACAACCCATGATTCCCCAATTCAGGCCCCCTCAATCCATAACCAGGACCAAAACAGGAGATCCTCTTATCCTATCCCCCCAAGAACGCAAGGTATAGCCCTTAGAGAACCCGCGTACGGCCCCCATGATAAGGCTACACCTTCCCCCTCCTACGGCCCAAGATGGACAAACAGAAGAGATAGCTGTTCCCCCCTCCCGGAAACCCTAGGGAACATCCTCAGAGCCTTAAATAGCATTTCCTTACCCACGGCTAGACCTTCGCCTATCGGTGCTGACCCAACCCGTTTTTGTCAGTATCATCGGCATCACGGCCACACCATCGAGCAATGCTCCTTGTTTAGAGACATTGTCTACAACCTTGACGAAGAGAGACGCTTAGATTGGGCCACCATTAGGGGACTCAAAAACAACCCAGTTACGAGATCACTAGAAGTCAAGAAGGTCCCAGAAACCCATAACCCCGTAGAAACCACAATCCGAAACCCAAGGCCAGCTACGAAGGCTCCCTTGGAAGAACCAGAAAACCCGAGCTATGAAAGCGTCTACACCATAGAAGTCGCTGACCATGAAGAGTCACCCAGAATCATTCCAGGTGGCATAATCTTACCAGCCTCTTCCCCCGTCCTAGCAACCCCCTACCCTATTCTCCCCAAACCCACAAGACACTTTCCCCCAAAAAAGACCAACCAATATCCCCCTTACAAATCAACAGAAGCCTGCGCCCAATAACACAAAGCCCCCGAACCACCATTGACGCACTAAACCATCATACTACTAGAGCAGGCATAATCTTCAACACTGTACCCTCTTATAGACACCCCCTGCCTGAAACCGAAACTGAGGAGCCCCGCGCCGGGGATAGGATCGACATCCTAGACCAACTCCGAAAAATCCCCGTGAAAATTTCCATTTTGGAGCTAATCGAAACCTCATAACACCACCAGCAGGCTCTAAGAACGTTCCTAGAAAGAACCCAGGTCGACCCGCAAATCTCTACCCTAGGCATACCAATAGCTCTAGCCACTGCAGGACTAGGGCCCGTTATCACCTTTAGGCCTAAGGAAGAAGTTCATGATAAAGTCGTCAACACCTCAACCCTATGTATAACAATCAACCTCGAAGGACACTCGGTGGATAAAGTTCTAATTGACACTGGGGCAGGAGTAAACCTCATGTCATTACAAACCTTCGAGCACATTGATGGGCGCATAACCACACTCTTTGAAACGGACACCCGTATATTTGCCTATGACAAAACGGCTCGTCCAGTTCTAGGCTTCAAGGACTTCCAATTAAAAGTGGGGCCGCTAGAAACTAGCACTAAAGCTTATGTCCTAGAAATGGATTCAGATTATAATATGATCCTAGGACGTAAATGGCTAGCGTCCATAAAGGGGGTCTCCTCTCCCCTGCACCAGTGCTTGAAATTTCCCTTGGGAGGTCGGATAATCAAAATACAAGGAGATGCGATCAGAGAACCCAAGCCAAGGTTCGCCGATAATGAAACCACCGCCATGAAAACCAGTAGCTCAAGACCCATTGAAACCACCATCCACATCTTAGATTTCCCAGGCCAATTGGCTAAATCCCCGGAACACTCCCCCCGTTACCTCAAAGACAAGCCACCCTAGGTTTGAAAATCCTGTCTGGCATATAATGGGGACCATGGGTTACCTTCCTGGGGAAACTCTGGGACACAAAAATGGGATCCTGGACCCCATCGACCTCCCAGCATGGCTAGACAAGAGGGGGATCGGCTCACCCAAACACAAATCTAAATTAGAGGGAAAATATAATTGGAAGTTGTACGAAAATTTCGTAAGGGAAATAATCATAGAACCCGCCGAAGAAACCATATGCCCCCGCCCCCTAGACCCTACCCGGGAAAGCGAGCTAGACTATCTCTCTGGCTCCCTAGAATGGTTGTTCCCACTCCCTGATAAAAACCTGAATCCACACTCACCACCAGACGACAAAACTCCAGCTGACCCAGCCTCCTTTTCTCGCAGTGCTCAAGCATCGCAACAAAGGAGCGCCAGCTACTGGAGGAAAGTCGGCTGAAACACTTCCACCAATCCAGTAGGTTGTAAATAATAAGTGTCTTTTCTGTTCAAAAAAAAAACAAAAAAAAACAAAAAATGGAAACCAGAACCCTAGGATCCCTGTTCGACAAAGATGACTTCACTCCAGCATGGCACCCCTTCAGTGACGACTCTGATCTCCTGAACGAACTACAGCGTCTCGCCAGTCAAGCCAAAAACCCCAACCCTAGTGCCTCACCCAAAACGGTAAAACCCACTAGGAGCCAAGTACCTGACTAGATCATTAGCAACTTGGAAGGATATAGCAGGGCCATACTAGGTTTAGAGAAATTTGAATCAATAGCGGTTATAGAAGAACCAGACCTAGATAACATAGAAAACCCAGATGATGGTCTAGGAGTCTACGAAATCTGTGATGAGGACGATAAAGAAAGAGAAGACCTGTCTAAGGAATTCAAGCAGAGCCTTCAAAGGTTCGATGAAAAGACAGACGAAGCAGATGAGAAGATAGAGGAGCTAAACCTAGGGACAAAGACTGACCCCAAAATCATTTCGATTAGCGCAGAATTAAATCACGATGAACGAGAGAGACTGATTAAAATATTACACGAGTATAAAGATGTCTTTCAGTGGTCTAACAAGGACATGCCTGGGCTCGATACCTCGTTAGTCGAACATCAGTTAATCTTAGAACCAAACGCAAAACCAGTCAAACAAAAGCTGAGGCGCCTCCATCCCGAAGTGGCTCTAAAAATCAAGGATGAGGTGGACAAACTCCACCAGGCTAAATTTATCCGGGTGGTCTTATACCCAAAGTGGATAGCAAATATCGTTCCAGTGTCAAAAAAAGATGGAAAGATCCGAATATGCATCGACTTTAGGGACCTCAACCGAGCGTGCCAGAAAGATGACTTCCCACTCCCACACATCGACCTCCTTGTCGACAACACTGCAGGATATGAGATGCTCTCGTACATGGATGGCTTTTCTGGATACAACCAGATCCGGCTGGCAGAAAAAGACCAAGAAAAGACCTCCTTCACCACACCCTGGGGAACCTACTGCTACATAGTGATGCCTTTCGGGTTCAAAAATGCAGGGGCAACCTATCAAAGGGCAATGACCTCAATATTCCATGATATGATGCACAAGCTAGTAGAAGTATATGTGGATGACATCTTGGTTAAATCTAGGACTCGAATAGGACACGCAGAAATACTTAGGCAAGTACTGCAGAGGTGCAGGGAATATTCACTTAAAATGAACCCAAAGAAATGTCGTTTCGGTGTCTCCTCGGGAAAACTTTTGGGATTCATGGTAAGTAAACGGGGGATAGAAATAGACCCGACCAAGGCAAAAGCCATCGCCCAAATGCCCCCACCCAAGAACCTAAAAGAACTAAGAGGGCTTATAGGAAGGTTGCAGTTTATTAGGAGATTTATTTCTCAACATGCTGAACGATGTCGCCCCTTTTACAAACTACTAAAAGGGGGAGTCCGGTTTAATTGGGATAGTGAATGCCAAAAGGCCTTTGATAATTTAAAAGAGTACCTTCTTAAACCCCCAGTTCTTTCGGCCCCGGTACCCGGGCGCCCCCTACTCCTCTATATAGCTGCAACTTCGACGACATGGGAAGAAAGGAAAAGGCCATTTACTGCTTGAGTAAAACCCTGATTGAATACAAAAAAGCATACCCTCCTACAGAAAAAACTTGTCTAGCATTAGTATGGGCTTCCCAAAAATTACGACATTACTTTCTCGCCCACAAAGTCAAATACTTTGCCAAAATAGACCCAGTAAGGTTCTTATTCGAGAAAGCCATATTGACGGGACGCTTAGCCCGATGGCAAGTACAGTTAAACGAGTTTGACGTCACGTACGCCACTCAAAAATCCGTCAAAGGACAAGCCATCGCTGATCACCTCGCTCAACTACCGCTCCCCGATTACGAACCGGTAAAAACTGACATCCCGGACGAAGAAATATTTGCGCTTATTGAAGATAAAAATAGAGAGACATGGACGCTATACTTCGACGGAGCAGTCAACCAAAAGGGAAAGGGAATAGGGATAGCACTAATCTCTCCCGAAGGCGTCATTATCCCACAAGCGTTTCAACTTACGTTCAGAGCCACCAACAATATTGCTGAATACGAGGCCCTGATAGCAGGTTTGAAGGTAGCCCTAGCCCTAGGAGCTAAAATTTAGACATCATTGGAGACTCCCTCTTAGTGATCCGCCAAACTCTTAAAAAATATCAGACTAGAGACCCAAAGCTGAAGCCATACAGAGAACTAGCCATAGTCCTGTTAAAACAATTCCGTCAGGTTACTCACATTTTCACACCCCGGACTGGCAATATTCTTGCGGATTCTCTAGCCTCCCTAGCCTCATCGCTCGCCTTCCCCTTATCTAGGACATCTGAAACAGTCACTATCCAGAGACTGGAAACACCTGCCACCGAACTCGGTGACCCTAAAACTCAAAGTCTCCTAAAAACGAACCAGGCCAACAAAAATGCTAGTACCGCGGAAATCCTAACTCTTGAACTAGGAAATATAGACGACGGAAACCCATGGTACTTTGATATTAAAAACTACCTTAGAGACGCTTCATTCCCAAGCTATGCTACCAACGACGACCAGAAAATAGTTAAAAGGATAGCAGTCAGGTACTGCTCGTATTGGCACAATTCCTTAAAGGTCGAGCCGGCCAAAATAGGGGTCTCTTTCCTTATCATCGGTCGAAGTCTTTCATGCTTCGCACAAAGACTCCGTCCGATGAGGGACAATTGTAGATACCCCAATTTTGACCGTCCAGAGAGACAGAAATACTTCAAGTGACACACGGAAATATCCCACAGTTGGACATCCAATAGAGAACCAAAGGTTCGGTAAACCGGAAACCCTAACGCTAGCCTTGACCTAAACCTAAACCGGAAACCCTAACCCTAGCCATGACCTAAACCTAAACCGGAAACCCTAACCCTAGCCATGACCTAAACCTAAACCGGAAACCCTAACCCTAGCCTTGACCTAAACCTAAACCGGAAACCCTAACCCTAGCCATGACCTAAACCTAAACCGGAAACCCTAACCCTAGCCATGACCTAAACCTAAGCCCTAAACCCTAACCCTAGCCTTGACCTAGCCCTAAACCCTAACCCTAACCTAAACCTAAACCTAAAACCTAAATCGGAAACCCTAATTCTAAAAACCCTAGAACCCCAAGTCCCTAGAAAGGGGAGGCTAGATCTAACTAGCCGCCCCATACCAGGCGTCTAGTTTGCACTAGCCGCCCCCCTAACCGCCCCCTGGCTGACTTTGGACCAGACCCCTGGATGGGACATAAAGCAGCAATAAATGCTGATCATTGCGGCGGGTCATGACCTTTAGCCACCCCCTCTTGGCCGGATCAATCCAAGTAACCGACCCAAGCCACCACTTGTCAGAGATGGGACGTTTGGCAGGTCATGATTGGGGCGGCTACCAGGAAGTATCCGCCCCATCCTGGGCGGCTAGTTGGAATTAGCCGCCCTTCACCTGGTCTCTGACAGAAGAACCAGGGAATTAATGAGGGGTCTAAACAAAGCCAACCCACTCCATTACCCCCGGGATATTTCCTTGCCTCTCTTTTACTATAAATAGAGGGGTCCCAAGCCCAAATACAACACCACCAATTCATCTTCAATCACCAATCCACCATCCTCACTTGTTCAAACCCTTCCCCACTAGGAATCCCAAGAGAGAGAGAGAGAGAGAGAGAGCCCCTTTTGTGAGAGAAATACCCATTTCCCTACATAAAATACCCTCTCATCCCACCCTCCAAAAACCCGGGCTAAACCTAGCTTAGCCTCTGCCCAAAACCAAACCCATTTCCTACCAGAGCTCTGCCCAAACCAACCCAGGCCCTAGACGGCTAAACCCTAGTAGCCGCCCCATACCCGACGGCTCAAACCCACTAGCCGCCCCCCATATCCACACTCCTTTGTCCCAAGACTCCTTTAGTCAAGCCCGGAAGCATTATAGGATTACCTGTTTTTCACCTCTGTGTACGGTATATCCGTGTCTCAGAGCGGAGACCCCACAAACTCCCCACGTAGGCGATCAAATCCAACACCAACTTTTCCTGCTTTTCGAGAAAGCAGGTGGCGATCACAACAAAACCCCGTCTTTTCTGAGAAGCAGTCGGGCGGCTCAGGAACGACTCTCCGGGCGGTGACCTGATCAGTCGCGAGACGGACCAGGACCAAGTTCGCAGAACCCCTAGTTTTTTTACATACCGACATGCTCGTCCAAGGTTGGATTGCTCGTCCAACCTTCCATCATCGGCCTCGCCGATCCTAGTCTCTCTCTCTCCCTCTCTCTCTCTCTCTCTCCCCCCCTCTCTCCCTCTCTCTCTCTCTCTTCACTGAATCTTGTTATGGGGGATATGATTTTTACTGAATCTTGTTTTGGGGGTTTCGAAGGGGTGACGGATGTGTTGCCGTTTGTGGAGGTGGATCTAAAGAAGATCGTGTCCAGTTGCCATTTGTGGAGATAGATCTAAAGAAGATCGTGTCCAAGGTCATCAAACGGGCTACGGTGCTCTGCACCTCCAAATCAGTGTGTGCGATAACTTGAGTGGGGTGAGTGTTAACTTTTGGGTGAGATGGTGGAATGCGATCTTAATATAATTTTCTGTTTTGGATCTGTCAATTGAAGCATTAGACCTGATGAGTTTCTATTTTTGGATATGATTTTGTAGGCTTTTGATAAAATCAGCCGGTCCTCTCGCTCAGTGACAAGGAGATTCTTGGGGAAGGCAATAATACTGCGCTTGAGATCTTGGTGAACGAAAAAAAGTGGTTTTTATGATTTTATATTTACTTTCCATGAACTTATGAATCTCTCATATTGGAGTTCTTTGTACAAATGCCTCAATCTCATTGGGCAGTTTGGAATTGATTCTACTCTAGTAAACTAGTTATATTAGTATACAACTAGTATACTAATATTTTAAAATATTAAGAGTGGCAAGAGAAACTTATTTACATTCACCTCATTACATGAAAAACAAATCCACCAATGACTTGCATTCAGTAGTGATCGATTTGGAAATGTCTAAACTTAGTGCATGTTTGGAAACATAGTTTGAAAATCAGCTTTTAGCTTTTGCAGCTTTCTGCACATCTTTTGAGGGTATAATGATGATGATTTGATGATGTAATAATGATGGCTGCTTTATAAAACACAGATTTCAAGGTGCAGTTTAGAGATAAAATCAAGTAATGATGATATATTTAAGTTGACCTGTTTGGTAACAGCTTTTAGCTTTTAGCTTTTAAATAATAATGGGATTTGATTTGATGTGACCCCAATAGCTAAAAGCTGCTTTTGGGGTTGTTGCCAAACATGGCTTAGTCCTTATCGCATTTTGATTGATAACTAATGACTTTTAAGATTGTTATGTTTGGCATTTATTCATAGTGGAATTGGATATAAACCACCTTTGAATTAATTTTTTATTGCAACTGAGTTATTAGTTAATCCAAAGAAATTTCAATAAATTAGTGATTTCTGGTAACCAATGAATTATCAATTTTCATTTGACAATGTTCATCTTCTGATGCAGCTGCTCTCACCAATTGGAACATGTAGAAAGGAATGCTAAACACCTCTTAAGTCTAGACCTAAGAAATCTCCTCAATTGTACCAAAGTCTATTCACATTTTATGAGTAAGTGTTTTTTTTCCCTCTTATTAAATATTTTTCTACGAGTAGGAGTAAGACTTGAATTCAGGACTCTTACTAGTAAGATTGTTAAGTTTGCCATTTATTCAGAGTGGAATTGGATATAAACCACCTTTGCATTAATTCCTGATTGCAACTGAGTTATTAGTTAATCCAAAGGAATTTGAATTAATTAGTGATTTCTGGTCACCAATGAATTATCAATCTTCATTTGACAATGAAAATATTCATCTCATGATGTAGCTGCTCTCACCAATTGGAACATGTAGAAAGGAATGCTAAACTCCTCTTAAGTGTAGACCTTTGAAATCTCCTCAATTGTACCAAAGTCTATTCACATTTTATGAGTAAGTGTTTTTTTTCCTCTTATTAAATATTTTTCTATGAGTAGGAGTAAGACTTGAATTTAGGACTCTTACTTTTAAGATTGTTAAGTTTGCCATTTATTCAGAGTGGAATTGGACATAAACCACCTTTGCATTAATTCTTGATTGCGACTGAGTTATTAGTTAATCCAAAGGGATTTGAATTAATTAGTGATTTCTGATCACCAATGAATTATCAATCTTCATTTGACAATGACAATGTTCATCTCTTGATGTAGGTGCTCTCACCAATTGGAATATGTAGAAAGGAATGCAAAACTCCTCTTAAGTCTAGACCTAAGAAATCTCCTCAATTGTATACCAAAGTCTATTCACATTTATGTAGAGGGTAATTGGATATTAACCACCTATTTATATTGCAGACTTCATTTCAAAGGATGTCAGTGTAATTGATTTGGATATTTCAAATTTGAGATGTGAAACTTCAGTCTTCTTAGGGGTACCAGTTGAGCAGAATTAGCCTCCTCTTTTTTTGATTAACAAAATTTCTGATTTCACATCGTTACATGCTAATGAAGCATGTTATCCTAGTTCCTCTCTGCATAGTAGGTAGAATAGGGTAATGAAGAGCAATCACAGGTGTCTTGATTGTTCTGTTGCTTCCCTATACTTCTTCTTTTGCAAGTAAAAGCAAAAGCATTGAAGTATTTTGGACATTAAGAGACCAAAATTGGCCATTGAAGTGCGTAAGAAGGATATATTCTAATTTTCTGTAGGTTGCTTTCCTTGAAAAGTGTAGAGCCTATGAATGATGTCTTAGCAACCCCGTTGGGATCACATCATTTTTTAAAAATTATAAACTCTTATATATGAAATTGTTATTCGAAAGAAATGATTACAGGTCAAGCATTGAATTAGGCATTCATGTATATCTTATGAAATTTAGAGTAAAAAAATTGTAACTATTTGGTATTAAATACACTTTTTTTAAAAAAAATAGACAACATTGGGCAGTCAGTCCCATACATTGCAGACTTGCATTTCTCCAGGTACAGGAAAATCCTCAAGTGGGAAGAAATGGGTCATCAATGGGGGTCATAATTTTGTGTCTTATTGTCTGATCTTATATTTAAACAAATTATAATATTATAATATTTAATATGTTCCCAGCTGCCCATGTGCATATTATAATCCAGCCAATGGAAATTCACCACATGTGCATACCAATGATATAGACAACTCACTGAATTTGTTGTTGGTTACACTCACACCATTCACACATGAGAAGAAATAACATTTTAAAGCACGTTTAGATAAATGTACCAAAGTGGATTCTTTGGGGCTTTCTTGCTTTGTCAAGCTGCAACCATAGTAGGTATCAATTGTCAGCAATAATGGCCCTTGGAAGATGAGTGTCCTAGTTTCTATCAGTGAAAGAAAACCAAACTATACACCTTAAAAAAGACAGCATCTTGACATTTGATTACCTTAAATCATACAAGTGTTTGTTACTACTTAGAGGGTTAATAAAAATTTCCCAAAAAAATTGGTATAGCCTACCTAAAGAGTTATTCAAATTTTACAGATATATAAATTACTTTACCAGAACGCAATGATAAAGTTCATGGTTAAAGTTTTGCACATGGAATTGTATGGATCTGATGATGACTCGGTTCATTATGGTTTCTTCCAGGAATGGCTGAAGTGGCTTAAAGGATATGTTTCTTCTGCAAAGTTTTCTATCCTGCTAAATTCTAAAGGATGTTGACATGATCTTTCTGTGCATTGATCATGTCATTCTCAGGAAGGCCTTCCCTCTGTAGACCAAATTAATTTGTTTTCTTGTTCAATATGTGCATGTCGTCCTCTTGTTAGTGCGAGTGAGATTAAATAATATCTTGTATGACCATCATATACCAAAGTTGTGCTAAAGCTGCATTGGATTTTAAGTGCCTATGGCTTTTGTACTCCTTTTTCACCAAGTGTCTAGAGTTTCTGAGTAGAGTAAACATTGAACATATCTTTTTGAATAAAAAAAATTACCGATTTTGTCAAAAATTCTGTCCAGAGAAAGTGCATTTAGTATATGTGGAGGATGTGAAAATCAACAAAAAGAAAAAAGAAAAAAAGTATACTCCATGTAATGTTCATCCTTTGATGGTTTGAAGTAGAGAACTTCTTGTGAGATCAATAATGTGTCACAGTTATCATTTGAAATTAATCTTCTGATGCACCCACATGTGTCTAGCTCCATATCTTTTCCCTCAAAACAACTGAATCACATGTTTTGGGATTTGCTGGTGGCATTAAATGAGTCAAACACTTAAAATTGTTCCAGTCCAATAGAAAGAAATGAGTGAGCCAGGAATCAAGATGCTTGAAGTTGCTTCATTTACCTAGGTTTGATGAGGCAACATGACAATCACCAACCAAAATAAATGACAACTTCTGGGCTGCTCCACATGGAAAAAGTTGTCTTGGATAATATTAGGGGATTCATGATCTTTTTTTAGTGAAGTACATGCATACATACATGTAAAGTATCATGAACCTTCATAAAAAAAGAAGTATATAGTCCAACATTGAAACATATACCTTATAAATGAAATAAGACTGCATGTAATGAATTTATGGATTTAGAAACAATAGAGGGGAAGTGGATTGGAATGGTAGATATAACTAACTTCTTAAAGAACTAATCTTGCTCCCCTAACTCAGCACTCAATCTTTCCCACGTTGCAAATCATCTTTTGAATCTGTCCACTAAGGGGGACCATCCTTAGCTTTCCATGGAACCACATCAATCATTGAAAAGACAGAGGATAATCAATTCAATGACTTACATTAAACATATATATGTGACAAATCATTAGACTATAAAAAATATTGATTTGAAAGAAAAAGAGAGACACTCAATACAATGACAGCAGCTCTCATGCCTCCATGGTTTATACAACATTATGTGAAAATGGTCGGCA
This sequence comes from Acorus calamus, assembly GCA_030737845.1. Taxonomy (NCBI): domain Eukaryota; kingdom Viridiplantae; phylum Streptophyta; class Magnoliopsida; order Acorales; family Acoraceae; genus Acorus; species Acorus calamus. Next base: position 13,225,597 of record CM060872.1, read on the forward strand.
AGCCTATAGTCAGTCATGTCTTTTAGTTTCAGCTCTCACTTGTATGATTATTAAACGATACATGCTTATTAGTTTAACATATAGCTATCTTTTATCGTTTTCTGTCCTCTTACCTGTCTAAAATGAAACTCTTTTGCTATCATGTGATTGTCTTTGAACTTGTGGTGTTTTTTAGCTATTTTGTTAGGTTGGGTGATATGTAAACAGATTTAGCGATGGACAAGAGTTGGATGTTTATTCGGGATAGGGGGTCTGATGAGTTTCGGGCTGGTGTAGCTTCGTTCTTGGAGGTTGCACGTAATTGTCCCCCAGAGAGAAAGAATGAAGCAGGTGACATTCGTTGCCCATGTCAGAGATGCGCAAATAGATTTTTTAGTTCGTTGGAAACTATCGAGATGCATCTTTACAAAAGTGGAATTATGTCTGGCTACACGACATGGATTTCACATGGAGAAGAGGTGCCACCAGTTCAGTTTCCCAGGAATATTCGTGAACATCAGTTTCCCAGGAATATTCATGAACATGACTTACCTCAACCATTTGGTGTGGATGAAGAAGAAGATGAAGAGTATGAAGATGTGATGGCCCCGCTCTTTGAGGACTTAATTAATCTGACAGCTCAAGGATGCCAAGAAGAAGATGAAGGAGAAGGAGATAAAGAACCTATAAATACCTTCTTTGATGAATCAAGCCAGAAATTATATGAGGGGTGTAATTTGTCAGCGTTAGAGTTTATTGTCAGATTGATGCATACAAAGGTTATCAATCGCTGGAGCAACAAGTCGTTTGATATGTTGCTCAACATATTTCACATGTTTTGGCCGGAGATGAAGACAATCCCCAAGTCTACCTATGATGCCAAAAAGAGGCTGCGTGACTTGGGTTTGGGATATGAGACAATTCATGCGTGCAAGTATGATTGTGCATTGTTCTGGAAGCATAATGAAGAGGCAGAAAGTTGTCCTGAATGTGATGAGCCACAATATGTGTCCAATGATGGCTAGGGAAAAAAGATTCCCCATAAGTCATTACGATATTTTCCAGTCAAGCCAAGATTGCAGAGGCTTTTTATGTCAAGACATACAGCAAGAGATATGAGGTGGCACAAAGAGAAGAGAGTAGATGATGATGTTTTGAGTTATCCAGCTGATGGGGAAGCATGGAAGCATTTGGATGAAACCTATCCTTGGTTCTCAGCCGATGCAAGAAATGTTCGGTTGGGTCTTGCATCAGACGATTTTAATCCATTTGGAAACATGAGTTTTTCATATAGCATGTGGCTTGTTATAATTGTGCCCTATAATTTGCCACCGTGGAAATTGATGAAGGAGCCATTTCGCATGATGTCACTTCTCATTCCTGGACCGATGTCTCCTGGGAGAGAAATTGATGTATACTTACGCCCTTTAATAGATGAACTGAAAGAGTTCTGGGAATTTGGTGTGGAAACCTATGATGCCGCAAGTGGTCAGAATTTTTTGTTGCACGCTGCTCTCATGTGGACAATTAATGATTTTCCTGCGTATGGAAATTTGTTTGGCTGGAGTACACATGGTTATAAGGCATGTCCTATATGTTTAGATGATACTTCATCTATGGGGATTACAAGCAAAATATGCTTCATGTCTCACCGCCGTTATTTGCCTGAAACTCACACTTGGCGGAAGAGCCGATTACATGACGGTCGTCATGAGATGAGAGCTGCACCTCAGGTGAAATCAGGTGATGAAATATTGATGCAGTTAGAACATGTGAAGAACATAACGTTAGGGAAAAATCCTAACAACAAAGACCACAAAAGAAAACGTACCCCGTTGGAAAGTAACTGGACAAAGAAGAGCATATTTTTTGAGTTACCGTACTAGTTGAAATTAAAAATAAGACATGTCCTCGATGTCATGCACATTGAAAAAAGTATATGTGATAATGTATTATACTCTGTTTTGAACATCGGGGGAAGGACAAAGGATACTGTCAAAGCTAGACAAGATTTAAAGAATCTGAAAATACGGAAAGAGCTTTGGATCAGAGAGGATGGAGGGAGAATGGTGAAGCCTCATGCAAGCTTTGCATTAACTTCAATGGAGAGGAAGGAGTTTCTGGACTGGATATCACATGTTAGATTCCCGAATGGGTACGCGGCAAACATCTCGAAGGGAGTAAACATCCAAGGTGGTAAGATCTCTGGTTTGAAGAGTCATGATAGTCATGTAATGTTGCAATGATTGCTTCCAATTGGAATTCGACCATATCTGCAGAAAGATGTCTCTACATCACTTGTAGAGCTGTCTAATTTCTTTCAACAACTGACTGCAAAAACATTGATTAAGTCCGATCTTGACAAGTTGGAAGAAGGGATAGTGATGATATTGTGCAAGCTCGAAAGGATCTTCCCACCTGCATTCTTTGATGTGATGGTTCATTTGGTTGTACACTTACCACACGAAGCCAGACTTGTCGGGCCGGTTGGACCTAGGTGGATGTATCCAATTGAAAGGTAATTATTGACTTAAATGCTTAAAACTTATTATTGGAATTTTTAATTTCCATGCACAATATTAATTGTGGAATTTTTTTTGTAGGAATTTGGCCACATATAAGGGATACGTTCGAAATAAAGCAAGGCCAGAGGGCTCAATTGCAGAAGCGTACATTGTTAATGAATCTTTGACCTTTTGCTCAATGTATCTTAGTGGTACTGAAACCAAATTCAATCGGCCTGAGAGAAATTATGATAAAGAAATTGATTTGGAAGGATTGTCTGTATTCTCACAGAGGGCTAGACCTTTTGGTGCTGCCAAAGGAGTTACATTGTCAAGGGAGGATGAGCAGAAGGCTCATTGGCATGTGTTGAATAATTGTGAAGAGATAAGACATTACATTGAGTAAGTTACATTTATTTTGTTTGTTTTTGATAAGTCAGTCTTCAAAATTGCAATTAATGGTTTTTTTCTATGTCAATTAAAAACACAGTGAACACATGACACAACTTATGGTCGAAAGCCCAGACTTGCTTGTACAAAGACAACAATTCCTACATGGTTTGAGAATCAAGTAAGTTGTAATCCATTTTGCTAGATACTACAAGTCTTTACATGAATTGTCACGCACTTGGTTAATTAACAAATATAATATTTATTATATTTATAGATCAAGAGGCTACATCATCAAGGAACAGATGAAATATATGAGCAATTGTATGCATTAGCATGTGGAGCTGATCTTAGGGTGACAGAGTATCCAGGTTGTATTGCAAATGGAGTGTGCTTTCACGTGAAAGATCGGAAGGATAACCGAAAAACCCAGAATGATGGCCTGGTTGTACCCGGGGGGGAGCACGGTGAGGATATTATCGACTTCTATGGATATTTGAGGAAAGTTGTCGTGCTCCATTACATGAATGACAACCAAGTTGTGTTATTTCAGTGTCAATGGTATAACACAGATCCAAATAAGAGTTGGAAACCACAAATTGATTACCATTTCACAAGCATTAACACTTCTCGATACTGGTACGAGGATGATCCATATGTTCTTATAAGTCTAGCACAGCAAGTGTATTACATTGATGATCCAAAGTTAGGATCAGACTGGAAAGTTGTACAGAGGGTGCAACACAGGCACTTGTGGGACATTCCTGAAAAAGAAGTCATTGAAGACGAGGATGCTCCAGTGGTTCAAGTTGCATACCAACAAAATGAGTCATCAGATCTTCAGTGGTCGGTTGATCATGATTTCCATGCAGAAGAATTTCACAGGACGGATGTTGAGCCAACTATAGTTCATGATGATGAGTTAGCACAACATAGTCAACTTGATTTGTTAGATGATTTCATATGTGATGAAGACGAGAAGAATGACACACTTGTTGAATATTTTACTGAAGATGAGGAAGACTATGACACTGATGGAGATTTGTAGCTTGAACCAAGATTTTGTGTTGGGTGCTTCTAAGGACTATGATATAATAGTATATGTTCATCAGAAAATAACATGTTTAATTAGACTTTTTGTGTAGCTTTGTTTTATTTCATTTATGTCATATGGTTCCTCCTTATGTTATGACAATGTATATGTGGACATGAATTTTCTACATTCAGATGGCATCCAGTGGTAGGCGAGGCAGAGGACGATCTCAAGCTCTTCAAGCCCAAGGGGGTTCGACTAGTACCCCCTCAAGAAGTGCTAGTACAACATCAAGGAGTATTACACCGGTTGGGAGTAGTGTTCATGAAAGCACTCCGCCACAATTTCATCCTAGACAAGTGGAGGATGAGCCTTCCCCACGTTTGAGTAGCACTAGCATTGGTAAGATTATTTTCAAAATTATTTAATATTCTTAATTTTTTTTACTTCAATAATGTCTGTAGTTTGGTTAAATTAATGTAATTTTGATGTTTTGGCAGATACACATGCATCAGCTAGCACGGTCCCATTGACCAATCCCACCTCCCCACCGAGAAAGAAGACACGGGGCCAGCCTATGGGATTAGATTCGTCTAAGCTTGTGAGGGAGCTGCGTGGTCCCATCCAATTGACATTCGATATTAAGATAGGGAGACCCAATAATACTGAGCATAACAAGATGTTCACTACTGAGTGCGGTGTCATTTGTCGCAATCATGCTCCGCTCTGACTCTCCCGCTGGGCGGACATCAGGTCGACTGACTATGGAGAGTTGGTTAGGCATCTTCAGGTTTAATAATAAGACTTTGACAATAAGTTTGTATTTAATTTAATTCTTTCAACTATAGAAAATAACATTAATAACATAATTTTTCTCTGTGTAGAATAAGTTTCAGTGGGATGTGACAGGCACTGTTGCTACTGAATTTATCAACAAGCAATTGGGTCAGGTTTGGCGACAACAGCGGTGCGATCATGCCAAGAGGATACAGGAACTCATAGCCAAGGGTAGTGATCCACATGCCCACCCAGCTACGGGAGTCACCCAGGCTGATTGGGAGTGGATTGTTGACTTCATTCGCTCTGATACTTATCAGGTAATTAATTCATTTGATAATATGGTCTGCTTTAGCCGCAAGAAAATATGCATGTTTAATACTTATATTTCATTTTATATAGGCAAGGTCGATGACTAATAAGGCAAACCGAGAGAAACAACTTTTTGGTCATCGGGCGGGATCAAAACCCTTTGTGATGCACCAGAAGCTTAAAGAAGTGGTAATATATGAAAATTTTAGTTCAAAAACATTTTTTATAAGTTATTTTACTCGATTTAATGTTAATCTATTTGGTTATAAATGTTGCTTGGACATATACAGGGGCCGGTGGACTTGTTCAAGGACACCCACTTCAGCGAGAGTAAAGGGTGGATTAGCGACGAGGCAGCTGCTCGACATGTAAGCATTTCATCCCATCTTGAATATTAGAAGTCCATGGATTTTAGAACCCAACATGAAGTGAAAACAATTAAAAACATGTTCTAACAATAAATTAGAAGATTTTGATGGACATGGCTAGGAGGATAGATGGGGGTTTAGGATATGCCTCTTCTAACATTAAACAGAAGAGGGCTCCCTTTACAGTAGATAGAGGAGCTGCCATTATTGCTGATGATAAAATTATTTTTAATTAACTTTGTGGAATAGAATGTAGAGGCCTCACATCTTGGGGTCATCAAGATCATGCCACGGATCTCATCTATTAGAAATAAGAGAGTTTGACTGGGTTGCAATGAAAAATTTTGTTAACAAACTCTCTTTTGAGATTTTAAAATTAGGTTATTGGGTTTATAAATAAGATATGTAATCTTTTTTTATACATAATATTAAAAATGTAATCTCCAGTGTTATAAATAAGATATGTAATCTTTTATGATACATAGAAATAATATTGAAATATGTAATCTCGAGTAAAACTATGTTTAGATTTTCTACACCATCCACTCCCTGTACACATTTCTAAAATAATGATGCTTTCTCTGATCCCGATGGGCACTTTGGCAATTAGGCAAGCAGAAAGAAAGGTGTTTCTTTTGTTTTTCATTATTTGAATGGTCTAAAGTTTGAGAGAGCCTCGGTACACCATCAAGATTATTCCTCCACATGCACTTATGAAATTATTATTATGTGGGTTTCCATGTTGAATTGTTTTATATTCCCTTTGCTAGGTTGTAAATTTTATATCTATAACAAACTGCCTTAGAAATTGTTGGAGAGTTTGCATTTTGATTTGATTGGTCATCTTTTATTGTACTAAACCCGTAAATCGATTGGTAATTAGAAAGATAGGTAAAGTCAATATGAATAAATGTGTCCAGATCAACTTGCACATATTTAAAATCATAACTTGTTTTAATACCATTGTTACATCATCTCCAACTCATGTGGGCTCTTCCAAAAGATCAAAGTCAATAGGAGCACTTAAATCCAAATGAAAATTAATTGAAAGATAAGGATTCTTCTGTTTTATGATTACCATTCCCTCAATTACAAAGGAGGATCTTGTCTAGGAATAATTACACATGAACCTTGATTATCTAGTACGTGTCATTTCTAGATTCTTATGGAAAGGTTAAGATTGAATCACAAAATGCCCCATCAAAAGTGTCATGACATGGTATAAGGAGCAAAAACCAAAGATTTATACCTCTTTTGGTTGATCAATTGCAGAAAATTTTGGCATTAATAGAATACAAATATTTTATTATTGCATATTCATACAATTCAGTGAATTCAGACCTTTGCATTCATAAACACCAACGTTGAATAGACCGTTGCCCTATAAACACATACAGAAGAGTAATGCTTAAGACATTCAAAGGTTTTCAAACTGTCTTGACCAAGGAGGACATTTCAGTTCTTAGAAAGGTTTGACATTCAACTAATATGGCACCTGCTTTTTAGAAAGGTTTAACATTTCAGTTCTATGATGTTGCACAGACACATCATTTGGTGACATGGGTACTAAAAGATCTTGCGACAACTGATTGTCCATTGCATCCACTGATTTGCAAAAGTAAGCTATTGTGGAATTAGTTAAACTAATTCGACCCAAAATGGTCCATCTAAATCATGGTCATGTCAAAGCTAATTGTAGAGATTGAAGGCATACTGCAATCCCTACCTAAACTAGGGATCTATTGCACCTGCTCATGCAATCTATTAGTGGCCCTATTAGTCAGGGTACTTCCTGTCCCCCTGGCAGAAGGAAAACAATTCCTTCTCTCCCATTTTAGCTTTACTTGCATCATCACAATTCATTTCATAATTAGCCCACCATGTCACGCCCAGGCGTCCCCGAGACGTGGCAAATATATAAAGTATCAGCTATCGTACAAGAGGTCAACAGATGACTCCAATAAAAAAAATACACAAGGCCAACAACCAATAATAACTGATAACTCAAATGAAAGGCGGAAGCATAAAATATCAACATGTCTGTAAATCAAAAACATTATTACAGACTCGAATATACAATCACTGTCCTGTGAGAGCCAAGTCTAGCCAAAAGAAATACAACAAGTGCCACATGCACGATTTACAATTACACAAGACTCTAGGATTGCTGACAGCCTCGCACTCGCCAATCCACCGGACAGAACGCTCCACGCACGCAAGACCACGCCACAAGGAAGCTCCAGCTCTACGCCCAACAACGCCCCTATAAAGGAAAACAGTACGCGAGGGGTGAGCTATAAGCTCAGTGAGTGGTCAGAAACCAAACACCAACATAATAATTCGATACTAAGACAATCTCCTATCAAGGAAAACCATGGGTAGAAACCCAACGGTTAACAAGGTCACGCGACGGTGCGACAATACCCCGTTATCGCCTTCACTCCCAAGGGTGGAGGCTTTTGGGACTCACAGGGAGGAATAGTCGTTAACCACTTGGTGTTATCGTGTAACAGTTACAAGAGTCCATCCGCTTACGAGGTAGAAATATAATTCGACACCTCAAGCGTTAGGAGGTATACCCAGAGTATACTCGATGGGTACAACTCACACTCACCCTCACCCTAGCCCCCACAGGGGTAAACCTAGGGATTTGAAGGATAAAACTTACTGTTCTACACCGTTCGTCATCCGGTAGCACTCTCCCAGGCAGCCTCAACCTGGAGCCGACCACGGTCAGTACACTGTCGAGCGCATCGATGGTACCTACAGGTGGGGGCTCCACCCAGGATGACTCAAACCTAGGCAGCTTCAACACAGATCCGACGAAGGGGAGAACTATTCACGCTCGCAATATCGCCCGATGGCCTACCGTCATGTAGCCTCTACCTGGTATACTCCCATGATCAGTACCTCTGCCGAACGCATCGGGAGTACCTACAAGTGGGAGTCCTTTGTCAGGGCAGCTTCAACGTCGGAGCCTCGGAATACAAGGATGTTGGGAGAAACCACTACATGTTCGCAACGTGAACCCTCTGGGAAAATCAACAACACAAGCTGGTGGGTCGAGTATCAACTCGAGCCCACCACACTCATACCAACACCCTCACCTCCGAAGGGTGACCTAGGTTGTTGGGATAACTGTACCAATCCCTCACCCTCACCCCCAAAGGGGTGACCCAAGCTCTTGGGAAGAGACTAGATCGTTTCTAAGCCCTTGGTCCACTGGTAGCCCTTTCCCCGGGTAGCCTCTACCTGACATACTCCCACGATCAGTACACTATCGACCGCAGCGATGGTACCTACAGATGGGAGCCCGCTGCCAGGACAGCGTTTCCGACGCCGGGAAGTTCCTACACGGATCCAACGAAGGGGAAAAACAATCCACCTCGCGAATACGATCCTCTCGGATCCGTCGTCATTGGTCATCAAACACCGATTAAGCGCAATGAATTCTCATGAATTCCCTCCAGGGCGCATAACTCAGATGTGAGGAAGACATTTATTCTAAGTGTCAAAGCCATGGTATGACCCCATAGGAGGTCATACACTTGTCTAATCTCATTAGATAAGGCTCATGACCAAATAGGCATATACATAATATGCAATAAATACCCAAGGGTGGCCTACTTAACATGCATACACGAAGACAAACGAGCAAATACACCAATTATAACCTAACATACGTTGGATGACACCAACCTAGAGGGGAAGGGTTAAGCGCGATCTGCGCAACAACAGGTGCATGCCAATAATTCCAAGCAAGCCTGAGTCAAGTAGGAACTACATCTACTTACTCCGCTCGCGCAAAGAGGGAGGGCGAGAGAGAGGGAATGCCTCATCCTCTCTCGAGCTGGTCATAATTCTGCCCCAACAGATGGGTGCAACAACTATACCACACCCTCGAGTCCTAAATCAGTGTAATATTACGCATACACCAGTTATTAACCCAAGTTAAACATGCTTGATAAATAGGGGTAGTATTTCAAATAAAATTACCTAAGTCATGCCATATTCTATACAATACCTAGGCAAGTATAAGGTAAAATAGGGGTTCTACACAATATACGAGCTATACAACCTAGCATGCATGATATCTAGCATATTTAGGGTGCAATTAAAGCCCCATGGAAGCGCGAAGCACGACTACGTTCATCGAGCGCTCCCAGAAGGGTTGGAATCAAACCACTCACCTAACGAGCGCACGGCTCGCGAAACGCAAGAGAGCGAAGAATTGAATCCGAAGCCAGATACCAATCCGCCAAGGATCATCCAATGGTTGCATTTGGCTATAACAAGCTGCTCGACACCACGAAGCACACTCCGAACGCGTCTGTGCACCGTAAGCACGCCCTCGAGTACCCCGTGCACGCTGCCCATGCACTCCGCACGCATGGAACAACGTCGAGCACGCCCTCGAGCACGCTGCCCACGCACTCCGCACGCATCGGGCAAGGCCAAGCACGCCCTCAAGCACCTCGTGCACGCTGCCCGCACACTCCGCACGCATCGGGCAAGGCCAAGCACGCCCTCGAGCACCTTGTGCACGCGGCCCGCACACTCCGCACGCATCGGGCAAGGCCACGCATGCCCTCGAGCACCTCGTGCACGCTGCCCGCACACTCCACACGAATCGGGCAAGGCCAAGCACGCCCTTGAGCACCTCGTGCACGCTGCCCGCATACTCCGCACGCATCGGGCAAGGCCAAGCACGCCCTCGAGCACCTCGTGCACGCTGCCCGCACACTCCGCACGCATTGGGCAAGGCCAAGCACGCCCTCGAGCACCTCGTGCACGCTGCCCGCACACTACGCACGCATGCGAGCACTCCGAGTGCGCACCCGCAGCCCCACATGTGATCTCGAGTGCACCGATGTGTCAACTCTACCCCCCTTTAGCACATAAACACAAGTTTAGGTGATGCATGAGGAAAACCAATGGAAAGAGGAGAAGAACATGCATATATGGTTTACTCACACATACCCACAAACATGTGGCATGCACACCTACACAACACATAAAACTTGAGCATGTGATTCTCCCTCTTCAGCCCTTTCAATTCCATGCACACACAACAACACAAAGGCAACGGAGCTCTACCCCTTCTCACCAGCTACAAAAGAGATGGCTGAACCCAACCGAGGAGAGCGGGAGGTCCATACGCGGCTCCGGCACGCCCGCATGCCGCAGCTCCACCGCAAACACCATCGATCCCGCACCTCCCTTCAAACAACATACCTTAACAACATCGGAAGAGGAGACTTCATCACCACCTCCACTTTCTCCTCCTCATTTTCATTTCCACAGAGAACAGCAGGTCGAGAGAGAAGGTCGAGAGACATTTGGGCGTCTTAAATATCTAAAAGAGGTGTCAAACGACCAAATCGTCCCTGCCCCGAAATCCTGGACAGACTTCACTTAAACGGGCATAACTTCCACAATACAGCTCCGAATTGCATGATTCCAGCGGCATTGGAAAGATAAGACGATTATCTACAACTTTCATGTTTATATCCAGATCAAATAACCTCTCCAGCTATTCCGAAATCTAGGCTAAACATCTTATAGGGCTGCTGCCTGGATTTTTCATCTTCGGGGTATACTCGGAAAAATACCCATAACTTTTGATATACGAATCCAGTTGATACAATTCCACTTCTATATGGAAGCTATCTCAAAACCGAACATCTCGTAATAATATCAGATTTTTACCTCTTCATCTTGGATTTTAACAAAATCAAATCCAAATACAAATCCGAAACTGCATAATTCCAAAAACGTTATCGGAATTAAACGAAAATTTTATGGGCAGTATTAAACTGTACCAAGACCCATAATATGCAGTTATATCTTCAATCAGAGTCCTAAAACCCCAGCAGGTAGCTAAAAAGCAAAAATTTTAGCGACTCCGATCGTAATTAGGACTCTAAATGACACAGGTCTAACATTCTCCCCCCCTTGGGAAATTTAGTCCTCGAAATTTAAGGAAACCCAAAGGAAAGACCGAACGTAGAAGTGTCACCCATAGAGTCACTTAGCTCCCGAGTGGTCCAGACACCCAACTGGTGCTACCAACGCACTTTAACCGAAGAACGGTCTGGGTGCGGAGCCTCTTCTCACATTGATCCAAGGTCTCGATCAACTGCTCCACGAACGACAAATCCTGCTCGAGGGTGAGCGGCTCGAACGGAATGACATGAGCAGGATCGTGGACATAATGCCTCAGCTATGAGACATTGGATGACGTCACAAGCACGAGTCAGCCACGGGGCAAGGCTTCATGATAGCCACCTCCCCTAATCCACTCAAGGACGAAAACCGGTCCGATGGAAGGCCGACTCAACTCGCCCCGAACGTCGAAATAGAGGATGCCCTTAAACCGGGACACCTCATGCCAACATGGTCGCCGAACCCGTAGGTAGGCTCCTGGCGACGATGACTTGCGTAGCCCTTCCGACGGTTCTAGGTGGTGCAGAGGCACACACGAACCATCTCGGCCACCGCAAGGTCAATTAAATAACTTGCGGCCCCTCCAACTAGCGCAACACAACCGTCCCGACACAAGGGAGGTATAAAACTGCGCCCGTAGAGTGCCTCTTCCATTTCATCTGGATGCTCTAATGGCAGTCGTCTCACAGGCAATCCCCTTCCTAGAGGGTGGTGCCTCTCTCAACTGCCCCAAGTCGAGCACATAGGCAAATAGCATGTCCTCCAAGGCCTAAATCGTCCTCTTGTCTGGCTGTCCGTCAGCAGTGAATGCTATACTTAAATGAAGGCTCGCGCCAAAACCTACCAAAGGCTGTGCAAGCACCTCAAAGTAACACACGCATTTCGATCCAAAATAGCACCGACCGGAGTGCCATGAATACGAACAATCGCGAAGGCTCAAACCCGCGTCGAAGCGTCTAGAGAATCAGTTAGCCAGATGGGGAGGAAAGTGCAGACTTAGTCAGTCGGTCAATGATCACCCAAACGGCGTCGTGACCCGAACGTGACTTTAGCAAGTCCACAATGAAATCCATAATAACTCACTCCCACGTCCACTGAGGAATCTCGATGGACGAACGCATTCCAACGCGACAATCCACAACTTCACCTGAGGGCATGCCGACCAACAACCTCAACGAGGGCTATCTCAGAACAGCCCACGGAGGTCCATTAAAACATTTGAGATCCTTGTAGGCATCGGGCGCATTCGTCTACCCCGACGGCAGTACTCAAAATTCATAGTGCCCGAAACAGTCACGAAAGGCCAACTAAAGAATGCCCAACTCCCGGATCTCCAATTAGGGTACCCTGCGCAAAGATCAATCAACAGAAAGACACTGACTCCCAAAGCTGGTCAAAACAGATCATCAATTCGCGGCAAGGGGTACTTGATCTTCAACCCCTATGGGGAGATCAAAATAATTCCTGGGATGATTAAGTCCAAATCTTCTCCTCGAGCAAGGCTGACGCTCATGATGACCCTTACACGCTGGGTAAGCCGCTCGACCGCACTTAATCCGCAAGACACGCAATAGGAGGTCGTCGATTCCCGACAACGCCTAAGCGATGTCATCTACCTGATACGGCGGTTGAGTCCCATCACGAACGCTTAGCGTCGCGTCTCCTCATTTACGACCGATGTGGGGGCAAAACGCGACAGTACCGCGAACTGTGCTTCACATGCCGCCACCAATAGGCCGCCCAACTATAACCGTTGGAACTCCAGCATCATGCACTCAATGGGCAGATTCATCACGGGGAGTCCAAGCTCTCGACGTCATCCAGTAGCACTCTCCCGGTGTGGCCACTACCTGATAGCCTCTCCCATGTCCACTATTTCTGCTGTATGGGCACACCAACAAGCGTCGTGGATAGTCCCATGGAGCACCTCACAGGACTCTGGCCTCTACCGGGTAGCCTCCCACGTCCACTACCTCGGCCGTATGGGCACACCAACACGCGTCACGAGTAGTACCTGGGAGCGCCTCACCGGACTCTGCTACACCGGCAGCTACTATGCACGATGATATATCGAAGCGACTCCAGATACCACTATGGAACCCTTAGTCCATAACTTATCGCCCACCAAGCTGCAAAAGGATGCACCCAATCCCGAACATATGCTTCACCACTCGATATCGCACCTTCCAAGTGAGGAAAAATCCATCAACAATTTGATGCTTCAAAGGTATTCCTTGGCTGGGAAAAGAACCTTGGGAGAGCCCCATGAGGTCCCGATATAGGATATCCCGACAACCAAACAAGGAACACGGAGTACCCTAGCCCGGGTCTCAACGCTGACCCTGCAAGGCCCCTTATCCTGAGTAGGAAGACTGGAAGTAGACATCACCCTTTAATGAGCAATAGGCCACATCCTCAACACTTGAAACTGGTCCAGCACGCGAACTCCATGGTTACTAGCAATACCGATGTCCGGGAACGAAGCTCCACAATCGAGACGCGATCCAAACCCACAATCACAATAATTCCATCAATACGACACAATTGGGCTGGAAACTCATTTTCAAGCCTTAGTCCCACAACAAGGAACCCAACACTGACCCTGATCAGTCGACCCAGTCGACAACTTAAGGGGAGTCCAGGGGTGGCCACGTCCACGTCCACAGATGCGAGGAGGCATGTCAGCAACCTAAGAAAACTTCTAAAACCAGAATACTCGGATGGCAATCCTACGACTCAACTATACGACTCGACTTTGTTGTATTTTCATTTAAAAGATGTTATAAAAATCTGTAATGTTTACAATAAGTTTTTATTAAAAACTTGGAATGGTCATTTTATTATTATTAGTATTATAAAATATTTATTCAATTATAATATAAAAATATTACAAAAATCTGACCTTTTTCAATGAAATATTTAATAGGAAAGGTTTGTATTTTATTTTTAATTATATTTATTTACATTTAGCTGCGAAATATTTTTCATTGCAAAAACATACCTTCTGCTACGAATTTAATTTTCATTGCAAAAGGTACGTTTTTGCTGCGAAGATATTTCATAGGGAAAAGTTAATATTTAATTATTCACTAGATTTATATACTTTTAGCGGTGAACTTATTTCGTAGCAAAAGGATATCTTTTGCAACGAAAACAAATGTCGTCGCCAAATTTTACCTTTTGCGACGCAATTGAGTTCGTCGAAAATGATCATCTTTAGCTATGCAATTACTTTCGTAGTAAAACGTATCTTTTTGCTGGGAAACTTATTTCGTCGCAAAAGCCAGTCTTTTGCTGCGAAAACAAATGCGTTGCAAAAGGACAATTTTTGCGGCGAAAAATTATATTTGGCGACGAAATTATTTTCGTCGCAATAGGTCATCATTTGCAATGAAATTCAATATTCGCAGCAAAAGGTTTTCCCAGACGAGGCAGTTACTACGAAAATAGCTACGAAATGTTTTCGTCGAGGAAGACTATTTACTGCGAAAAAGGACCTTTTTGCTACGAAACATTTCGCAGCTAATGCCCTTATTTCTTGTAGTGGACATTCATCTTACCCGGTTGGTAAGCAAGGTCACCAACATAGTCCTTTAGGAACTCGACCCAACATCACTGACGCATGCTGAGATCCGATTGGGACTGCAATTAAGTCAAGTTCTTGTGATCCGTGAAGGGCTCGAACCCCTCACAATAGAGGTAATGCCTCCAAATCTTCAGCGCAAAGATGATCGCTGCTAACTCCAATTCGTGGGTGGGGTAATCTGCTCATGGGGATTCAACTGACACGACGCGTAAGCAATAACCTTACCGTACTGCATCAAGACGCAACCCAAACCCAACCGCGACGCATCGGAGTAGACTGCGAATACGCCACTCCCCGACAGAATGGTAAGAACAGGCGCTGAGGAGAGTCACCGCTTCAACTCCTGGAAGCTCTTCTTGCAAGCTGGGGATCACTTGAACTGGACATCCATCCGCGTGAGGCGGGTCAGACGGACGGCTATCTTCGAGAAACCCTCCACAAATCTCTGACGATAACCCACCAAATCTAGGAAGCTCTGAAACTCGGTGGGGTTCGACGGTCATTGCCAATTCGACACAGCGAGCGTCATGTCCGGATCCCCGGAACTACCCCCACCAGAAATCACCTCGTCAAGGAGGGCCACACGCTCCAACCAGAACTCGCACTTACTGAACTTGGCGAACAACAGATGTCGGGCCAAAGTCTCCAAGACAGTGCAAAGATGGTCAACGTGCTCTACAAGACTCCTCGAGTACACCCGAACATCGTCGATGAAGACCACTACAGAGGAGTTGAGGAAGGGCCAAAACACCCACTTCATTAAATCCATGAAGGCTGTCGGCACATTCGTCAACCAAAACGGCAGTACTTGAAACTCGTTGTGCCTGTAATGGGTACAAAAGGCCATCCTCGAAATATCCGACTCCCAGATCTCCATTTAGTGGAGCCCTGCGCGAAGATCGATCTAAGAGAGACACTGGCTCGCATAGCAGGTCAACCACATCATCAATTCGTGGTAATGGGGGTACTTGATCTTCGACCCCCAAGGAAAGATCAAGACAATTCCTAGAACGATTAAGTCCAGATTCCGCTCCTTGAGCATCTTGATGCTCCTCGGCCTAGAGTTCATGATGACCCAGACATGCTAGGTAAGCGACACAGCCGCACTTAATCCGTAAGACGCGCAACAGGAGGTCGTCGCTTCCCGACAACGCCTATGCGTCATCATCTACTTAAAATGGCTGCTGAGTCTCATCACGAATGCTGGCATCGTGTCTCCTCATTTACGACCCATGGGGCAAAACGCGACAGTACCGCGGACTGGGATTCACAAGCCGCCCATGACAGGCCACCCAATTATAACCATTGGAACTCCAGCATCATACACTCAATCCTGATCGTACACATCACCACTCGCTACCACACCTTCCAAGTGAGAGGGAAAGGCGATCATCCAATGGATGTTTCAAGGATATTCCCTGACTGGGGGAAAGAATTCCTTAGGAGGACACCTTGAGGTCCCGATATAGGATATCCCGACTACCAAACAATGAACATGGAGTACCCTAGCCCGGGTCTCAATGATGACCTCGCAAGGCCCCTTACCCGAGCAGGAAAATGGAAGAAAACATCCATATTAATGAATAACACGCCACATCCTCAAAATTGAAATCGGCGCCGCTCGCGAACTCCACGGTACACCCTCGATAAACATAATGGAGGAGAATACGGTCTTCGACCGGTACTGATATCTCCAACATAGCATTTAGAGGGGCCGACACCACACCCATCCGTCTCGCGAAAACGGGAGACACGAACGAGTGTGTGGCCCCGGAATCAAATAGCACATAAGCAGGAAGCTGGGAGATCAGAACAATACCTCGGACGACGCTACCCGAAGCCTGTGCCTCCACGGCCGTAAGTGCTGCCACACGTGTTAGGCCTGTGTCATTTAGAGTCCTAATTTCGATCGGAGTCGCTAAAATATTGGTTTTTAGCTACCTTCTAGGGTTTGAGGACTCTGATTGAAGATATAACTGCATATTATGGGTCCTGGTACATTTTAATACTGCCCAAAAATTTTCGTTTAATTCCGATAACGTTTTTGGAATTATACAGTTTCGGATTGGTATTTGGATTTGATTTTGTTAAAATCCAAGATGAAGAGCTAAAAATCCGATATTATTACGAGATCTTCAGTTTTGATCTAGCTTTCATACAGAAGTGGAATTGGATCAACTGGATTCGTATATCAAAAGTTATAGGTATTTTTCCGAGTATACCCCGAAGATGAGAAATCCAGGCAGCAGCCCTGTAAAATGTTTAGCCTAGATTATGGAATAGCTGGAGAGGTTATCTGATCTGGGTGTAAACATAAAAGGTGTAGATAATCGTCTTATCTTTCCAATGCCGCTGGAATCATGCAATGCAGAGCTGTATTGTGGAAGTTATGCCCGTTTAAGTGAAGTCTGTCCAGGATTTTGGGGCAGGGACGATTTGGTCGTTTGACGCCACTTTTAGATATTTATGTGCCCAAATGTCTCTCGTCTCTCTCATTCTCGACCCTCTCTCTCGACCAGCTCTGCTGGTGTAAAAAAAATGATGAAGAGGAGAAAGTGGAGGTGATGATGAAGTCTCCTCTTCCAATGTCTTTGAAGGTGTGTTGTTTGAGAGGAGGTGCGGGATCGATGGTGATTTCGGTGGAGCTACGGCGTGGGGCATGCCAGAACCGCGTATGGACCTCCCGCTCTCCTCGGTTGGGTTCAGCCATGTCTGTTGTGACTGTTGGGAAGAGTGGAAGCTCCTTTGTCTTGTGTTGTTGTTGTGTGTGCATGGAATTGAAGAAGATGAGGGAGAGAAGCACATATTCATGAATTATGTGTTGTGTATGTGTGCACACCACCTGTTTGTGGGTATGTGTGAGTGAACCATATATGCATGTTCTTCTCCTCTTTCCATTGGTTTTCCTCATGCATCATCTAAACTTGTGTTTATGTGCTAAGGGGGTGTAGAGTTGACACATCGGTACACTCGTGATCACATGCGGGGCTGCGGGTGCGCGCTCGGAGTGCTCGCATGCATGCGAAGTGTGCGGGCAGCGTGCACGAGGTGCTCGAGGGCGTGCTTGGCCTTGCCCGATGCGTGCGGAGTGTGCGGCAGCGTGCACGAGGTGCTCGAGGGCGTGCTTGGCCTTGTCTGATGCGTGCGGAGTGTGCGGGCAGCGTGCACGAGGTGCTCGAGGGCGTGCTTGGCCTTGTCCGATGCGTGCGGAGTGCGTGGGAAGCGTGCACGAGGTGCTCTCGCACGCCCCCCCCCCCCCCCCCGGGCCCCCGTGCGCACTCGCGTGGACAGGCCCGTGCGCGCGCCTAAGCCCCCTTCTAACGCCTCCCCCGCCCTCTCACACACCCCAACCCAAATACATGACATGGATGACCTCTACCACATCCCCTAACACAAGAAAATCAGAAATACAAATAGGGGGAGGCTTACCAAGAGAGGGGGAGTGAAAGGGGGAGATCCGGGCACTCCACGCACCCGTAACCTCTTCAACCGCCACCACCACTATCCCCACCTCCTCAGCTTCTCCTCAGCCCTTTCTTGCTTTTGAAAACAGGGGATAAAGGGGGGGTATGAGAGGGAGCTAGAGAGAGGAGAATCAACAACACACCCACACATGCACACTAACCATCTTTGCACTCTGTTATGCTTCTTCTTCTCTTGATTTCACAAACAAACACACAAACACACACACAAAGGGGGCTGGAGAAGGAGAGGAAGAGAGAGACGGACAATGAGAGTGTGAGAGAGGGAGCCCCCTCCAAAACTCACTTGGGGGGGGAGGTGAAAAGAGAGATGAAAATGGGGGGTAAGGTTAGGCTTAACCTCACCCTCTAATAGCCAAAATAACCAAGTTATTACTTGGTGGCTAAGCAAGGGGGGTGAGCTTACCAAAGGTCACCATAACCACCCAAAATATCTTTTACTATTCCACCAAACAAACCAGTAATGATAAAAACCCGGATACAGTTTAGAACTGCATAATTTTTAAAATGTTACCGGAATTCGATGAAATTTTTATGGTTAGTACAGAATGGTACCAGGACCCATAATATATAGTTAGATTTTCAATCGGAGTATTCAAGCTCATGCAAATGGCTAAAAGCTAAAATTTTAGCGGCTCCGATCGAAAAAGAAAATTTTGAAAATGGCTAGAAATGACCCAAAGGTTACCCATAGGCTAAAAAAATGACACATATGTAACACTGCATGCTCCTCCTCGCTCTTCGAATAGATGAGAATGTCATCTATGAAAACCACCACAAATAGGTCAAGGAAAGGCTTGAAGACACGATTCATCATGTCCATGAAAGCCGCGGGTGCATTTGTCAATCTGAATGGCATCACTAAAAATTCATAGTAACCATAGCAAGTATGAAATGCTATTTTCTCAATATCACCTTCCTGGATCTTTAATTGATAATAGCCCGAACGCAGATCAATCTTTGAAAATACTGAGGCTCCCTGAAGATGGTCGAAAAGATCATCAATACGAGGAATAGGGTATCGATTCTTGATAGTCCTCTGGTTCAACATCCTGTAATTGATACAAAGCCTCAAGGTACCGTCCTTCTTCTTAACAAATAAGACTGGCACTCCCCAGGGTGAGACACTGGGACCAGCGAACCCCTTGTCTAGAAGTTCTTGAAGT
This sequence comes from Acorus calamus, assembly GCA_030737845.1. Taxonomy (NCBI): domain Eukaryota; kingdom Viridiplantae; phylum Streptophyta; class Magnoliopsida; order Acorales; family Acoraceae; genus Acorus; species Acorus calamus. The sequence continues at coordinate 13,245,140 of CM060872.1, forward strand.
TGCTCTTTCAACACCTTTAGCTTAGCAAGAGCCATCCAATATGGAACTTTAGAAATCGGCTCGGTATCGGGAACAAGATCGATAGAAAACTCTATGTCACGATCATGGGGGAGTCCGGGCAACTCATCTAAAAATACCTCAGGAAATTCAAAAACAATAGGAGTGTCACTGACTGAGGCCTTCAAGTCTGTAATAGCATCTACAATAACTGCTAGATATCCCAAGCACCCTTTATCTAGCAATATTTGAGCATGAAGAGAAGAGACGAATCCGATTGGATATGACCCACCGAAACCCTCGAAGTGGAATAATTGTCGGCCAGGAATATGGAAGGTCACAACCTTAGAAAAACAATCAACACTTGCATGGAAAGCTGACAATCAATCCATGCCAAGAATAACATCAAAGCCGAGAATATCAAGAAGAAAGAGATCAGCAGGCATTTCATGCCCATTAATTTGAACTATGCAAGAAGGGAAGCAAATCTTGGTGACAACTTGTTCACCAACGGCAATGGTAAAATGAAGTGAAGACATAGAGATGCTAGGCTCCCTTGCCAGGAGTTTTGAAAATTTTGATGATGTGAATGAATGTGTGGAACCACAATAAAAAAGAACAAGTGCTGAATGACCAGAAATAGAAACAATACCTCTGACAAGATCTCCAGTGGCCTGAGCATCACTTGGTGTAAGTGCCGCCACACGTGCACGAACAAGCCGCGTAGAACTTCATTGAGCTTGAGATCGATCTTGACCTCCTTTGTTATTAAGTTTGGGACAAAAAGTCTTTATGTGGCCTTGTTCCTTGTAGTAAAAACAAGTCCTCGTATCTGGTCCACGAGTCTAGTTTGGTGTTGCATAAGGTGTTGGAGGAAGTCTCTTCAAAGGTACGGCAGTAGTAGGAGGTCGCTGATTCATTCTCTTCGCAGGGGTAGAGTATTGTTGATCCTGACGACGTTTAACTCGAGCATCACGAGCTTGTGCTGCCTCTACGCACCCACACTCAGCTGTGCGCGCGCTCTCCACCAAGTCACAGAAATTGTCTATCCTCAAAACTTCAACTCAACCCTTGATTTACCCCTTCAAACCGCCCTCAAATAAGCGACAACGTTCACCTTCGCCTTCAACAAGATGCGGAGCAAAATGAGACAATGCAACGAATTGAGCCTCATACTGGTCGACAGTCATACTATTCTGCTTCAAGTTGGTGAACTTGCTGATCTTTGCTCTTCGTGCAGATGGAGGAAAGTAACATTTGTAGAAGAGCTCCATGAATCGATCCCATGATAGAGTATCATACTCTACTTTAAGACCCCTCCTGGTAGTCTTCCACCACTGCTCCGCTTCATCACGGAGTTGGAAAGATGCCAACTTGATTCTTTGACGATCTGGGCAATCCATCACATCAAATCTCTTTTCCATTTCTGCAATCCAAGCCTCCGATTCTTTTGAATCACCCATGCCAGTGAACGCAGTTGGATGCGTCCTCTGGAATCGAGTAAGTCAATCCTCATTAGCATTTAACATAGGGGCAGGAGCCTGAGGATGAGCATTGTCTGCTTGAGGAGCCTGAGGAGCATGAGGTTCATCGGAAACACCAGCCGGAGGATCTTGGGCAATAGGTGGTGGATCATTCTCGACAGCCTCAGGTGGTGGAGCTTGGTGCAACTGCTGTTGAATCGCATTCATTTGTTGGGCTTGTTGTTGCAATTGTGCCTGAATAGCTGCGTACATTCCAGTCATTTGTTGAACCGATTGATGTACGAGGGCCATAGCAGGATCCAGTACTAGGGGATCAGCTATTGGAGGATTGAGATCCTCAGGTTCCACTGTTGGAAGGCAAGGTGCACCAGACACTTGAACATTATGTTTTCGTGCCATAGAAAATCCTGAGCAGAATAACAAACGTTAATCTTAATGACACCTATTTTACCCTAGACTCAAACCCTAACCTAGGCTCCAACAGGACAGGGCCCTGATACCATCTGTAATGCCCCACATTTACCTAACCGCTTATCGGAAGGTAAATGGGTCGCAACTAAACTTAATCCAAATACAAGACCACAATTTGTACTCTCTTTTTTTTAAACAATACTAATATAATAAAAACTGAAAGTGATAAAACATAAACAAAATACTAGAATGAAAAGACACACTAAACCACCCCTGTGGGAGCCATCTAAACTAAAAATAGATCCAAATAGTCGGCTTGACTATTATTTATTCTCCAACATTGCTACCTCAAGATCCTTGAAGTGTATGAAAGGTTCAAACTTTGTCTTGGTCCCCAAAAGATGAGCTACCAGGTTATGAAACAATCACCCATTTGGAATAGGGTGAGTGTTTAACTCAGTGAATAGACTCACAAAAATATTACTCCATATGACATTTATACAAATAAAAATAAAGTTATGCTGAAAATGAGGATTTCCTTTAATAAATCAATTTAAAATCATGAACACAAAAAAATATTTTAATGCAATCACGTGGGCCCAAATCCTTGGTCCACGTTATAGAAATCATGCAGCTTAAATGGTATGATTGGGTAGGATTCTCAATCGGAAGAATCGTTCCCCCATAACAGGTGTGCCAAGCCCTAAGCGACTAAATCGCTCAAAAAGCTCCCTCGAGGAGACGTCGAATCTAGAAGACCCTGATGGGTCGCCGCTGCCATCACTACGAGAACACCAGCACAGGACACCCCGATTGCTGCAGACTCCAAACAAAAGAATCCGCCGCTGCAAGGAATGTTTTAGCACACCCCTCACCGATCTTGGGACTCTTCGAGTCCTAGACCTTCCTCCCCAAAGACGAAATACAACGGGGGATTATTCCTGAAATATGCTATGACGTGCATCTTAATAAAAAAAAATATCCTAGGACTAGGTTGTCTCCACTAGTCCTAAATTTTTTCAAAAATCTCAAAAATGATAATCTTAAATCCAAATATTATTTCCAAAAATATAAGCATAAAAAATGTATTATAATAATTCTTGAAACATGGATAGCACAATTCATGCTATTTTAAATGACATGATGAAGGAATTAAGTCATGCAACTTTATTCAATAAAGATGCAATTTGAACAATATGTATAACAACGCAATCATGCATAGTCATCATAATAATATAAATGTATGAATAACATATAATATCGCTAAAAAGGATTAATCTAAATCAACATGTGACAATCAAGAATATATAGCTATAAAATAAAAATCCATATGAATAGATCCGTAAATCTACTCACCTCAAATGGACCCTAGGTCCGGAGAGCGAAACTCGCAATTAGAACATAGATGAATCATATAAATGATTAATTAAAAAAAATTATAATTTAAGCCTAAGCCCAAGACCTAATTACCTATCCATTATTAATAGGTATAAATTTTTATACCCAACAATCTAATCTTATCTAATATATACTACAACCTAAAAAGATGATCTAAACTTATTTACTATATAACCAAACACTACATGACAAAAATCAGAAAAGACAAAACAGAAAAGACAAAGCAGAAAAGACAAAACAGAAAAGACAAAAATTCAGAAAATTAAAAATAATAATAAAATACCGAAAATTCATAAAACTATATGAAAAACACATTTTTTTCTTCTATAAAAACAAAATTATTACTGCAAAAATTTAAAATAAATAAAACTTAACATGTGTTTGTATAAGTCATAACCCTTGTATAAATAAAAACTTATATTTTAATAATCTAAACATAGATCTAATCTTTAAAATAAATAATAAATCAAAACCCTAAGTTTATGAAGATTCAAAAATTAAGATACCTAACATGCATAGATCTAATAATAATAAATAGTAGATCAAAACCCTAGTTTTTATAAAACATAAGAATCAAACAACATGAATATATATATATATCAAAACTTTAACTTGATCCAAAAACTCAAAATCCCATAAAATAAAATATGTTTAATCTTTAAAAATAAATCGAAACCCTAATTTTATCTTTAAAATAAAAATAACAATAAAAACTTAATAACCTAAACATAAATCCAATATCACTAATAAAAAACAATAATTTAGAAGAAATAAAAAATAAGAAGAATACCTCTCTCTCTCTCTCTCTCTCTCTCTCTCTCTCTCGAATAGGATACACAGCCGCACACCCTAATATTTTCTTTTCTTTTCTTTTACCCCAACATGTATATATAGGATGAGAAGCCCTAATTAAACCAATGTGTGCACTGTTCACGTGCAATTAGTCCATCCATGCATATGGGCCATCATTGGTTCCATCATAAGGCCTATCACGGCTTAAACAAACTCATGCACATTCACACACACCCACCTAATAATATTTATCTAATCTAATATCCTAAGTATTAAAAAATAATAATAATAAAATATTGAAATTTGATTGAAATGCAATTATGTATGCCATGAATAAATTTTTTTTAAAATAAAATAAATAAATAAAATATTTTTTTTTAAAATGCAATCATAACGGAAAGCATCTCATAACTTGCCGTGTTATCGACAAGAAGGTCAATATGTGGGAGTGGGAAGTCATCTTTTGGGCACACTCGATTGAGGTCCCTGAAGTCGATGCACACTCGAATCTTGCCATCTTTCTTGGATACCTGAACGATATTAGCTACCCATTTTGGGTATAAGAGTACCCGGATAAATTTAGCCTGGTGGAGCTTGTCCACCTCATCCTTAATTTTTAAAGCCACCTCAGGATGAAGGCGCCTTAATTTTTGTTTTATTGGTTTGGCATTTGGCTCGAGAATTAATCGGTGCTCGACTAAAGCGGTGTCGAGTCCGGGCATGTCTTTGTAAGACCATACAAATATGATACTATACTCACGTGGTATTTCAACTAGGCTTTCTCTCTCGTCGTGTTTCAGCTCTGCACTAATTAAAATGATTTTGGGGTCAGCTTCAGTCCCCAGGTTTAGCTCCTCTACCTTCTTGTCCACTTCTTCTGTCTTTTCATCAAATCTCTGAAGGCTTTGCTCAAATTCCTTGGATATGTCTTCCTCTTCGCCGTCGCTCTCATCACAGATCTCGAAGACTCCCAGACCATTGTCTGAGTTTTCTATATTATCGAGGTCTGGTTCTTCTGTGACCGCTATTGATTCAAATTTTTCTATGCCTAGAATAGCCCCACTATACCCTTTTATGCTACTAATGATTTGGTCTGGTATCTGACTTCTGGTAGGTTTGTATGTTTTGAATGTGGTATCAGGGTTAGGACCTTTGGCTTGACTAGCTAGCCATTGTAGCGTTCAGGAGATCAGAGTTGTTACTGAAAGGGTGCCATGCTTGGGTGAAGTCATCTTCGTCGAATAGGGACCTTAAGGTTTTGGTATCCATCCTAAAGGTTGATTTCTTCTTTTTTTTTAAGAAAAGAAAAGGACACTTATTATTTACAACCTATTGGATTGGCCCAAGCATTTCAACCGACTTTCCTCCAACAGTTGGCGCTCCTTTGTTGTGATGCTTGGGCACTGCGAGGGAAGAGTGCTTGGTCAGCTGGGGTGTCATCGTTCGGAGGCTAGTGTGTGCTTAAATATTCATCATTGTGTGGGAATAACCAATCCAGGGAGCATGACAGGTAATCTGGCTCTCTTTCTTGGATAACATCAAAGGGGTATGGGTGCGTGGCTTCTTCAGCTTGTTTCGCGGTTGTTCCCTTAATGAAATATTCATATAACCCCCAATCACATTTTTTCTTCAGTTTAGTGTGGTGTTTGGGCGAGCCAAGGCCTCTCTTATCTAACCAGGTCGGGAGCTGGATGGGATCTAAGATCCCATCTCTTGGTTCTAAGGCCCTCCCCGGGATGTGGCCCATGATCTTCATTATATGCCAGACGGGATTTTCATTTTTAGAGCGGCTTGTCTTTGTAGTACTGGGGGAAGGATCTTGGGGATCCAGCCAATTGGCAGGGAAGTCTAGAATGTGGACGGTGGTTTCCATAGGCTTTGGGTAGGTGGTTTTTATGGCGACAGTCTCATTGTTGGTGAACCTGGCTTTGGGTCCCTTGACCGCATCTCCCCGAATTTTGATTATTTGATTCCCCAGGGGGAATTTCAAACATTGGTGTAGGGGGGAAGAGACTCCTTTGATAGAGGCCAGCAATTTACGACCTAAAATCATATTATAATCCGAATCCATTTCTAGGACATATGCTTCGACGCTAGTTTTTAGGGGCCCTATTCTTAACTGGAAGCTTTTAAAACCAAGAACCGGACGTGCCGTTTTGTCATAGGCAAATATACGGGTGTCTGTTTCAAGGAGCGTGGTCATGTGCCCGTCAATGTGTTCGAAGGTGCGCAGTGACATGAGGTTTACCCCTGTGCCAGTGTCAATTAGAACTTTATCTATTGGGTACCCCTCAAGGTCAACTGTTATGCACAGGGTGGCGGTGTTGATGACCTTATCATGGATTTCTTCATTGGGTCTAAAGGTTATCATCGGTCCTAATCCCGCAGAACCCAAAGTTATCGGCACACTTAGGGTTGAGATTTGTGGATATACTTGGACCCTTTCCACAAACATTCTTAGCGCATGTTGGTGATGTTTTGAGGTTTCGATTAGCTCTAAGATGGAGATTTTTGCTATGATTCTTCAAAGTTGGTCGAGGATATCGATCCTATCCCCGATATTGGGCTCCTCAGTTTCTGTCTCGGGTACGGGACACATATAAGAGGGGACGGCATTGAAGATTCTTCCTGCCCTAGTAGTGTGATGGTTTAAGGTGTCGACCGTGGTCTGGGGATGTAGCTGTGACGGGTTCGGACTCTTGCCGTTTGACAAGGTGGGTGACAGCTGGTGGATTGGTTTAGGGAGGGGAGGCCTTATGGGGTTTGGGAGAATGGGAGAAGGGACTGGGAGAATGGGGGAAGGGGATGGGAGAATGGGGGCAGGGGCTAGGAGAATGGGAGAAGGGGCTGGGAGAATGGGGGCAGGGGCTAGGAGAATGGGAGAAGGGGCTGGGAGAATGGAGGCAGGGGCTGGGAGAATTAAGCTGCCTGGAATGATCCTGGGTGATTCTTCGCGGTCGGCAACCCTTATGGTGTAAATGCTTCGAAGCTTAGGCTTTCCAGCTCTTCTACGAGGACTTCCATGGTTGGTTTCGGGTTTTGTGTTTTGGCTTTTACAGGGCCAGGTTTTTCTGGGGTTTGCCTGGATGGTGGATTCGATTGGGCCTTTTGTGTAACCAAGCAACTCCTAAGTCCTTTGATTGTGGTCCAGTCCAAGCGCCTTTCTTCATCAATGTTGTAAACGATGTCTCGGAATGAGAAGAACTGTTCGATAGTGTAACCGTGATATTGATGATAAGGGAAAAAAGGGCGGTGTTGGCACCGATAGGTGAATGCTCGGCCGTGGGCAAGGGAAGGTTATTGGTTTCTATCAGGGCTTTGAAGAGGTTCCCTAGGGTTTCTGGAAGGAGTGGATAACAACTCCTCTTACTTGATCCTCTTGGATAATAGGAGGGTGTAGCCTTTTTGTAGGGGCTAGGTGTAGGCTGCTTAGGGGTTGGGTTTTGGCTTCTTAGGTGAGTGGAATAGAAAGGGGTCCTACGCTGACCTTGTTTTGAAATTATGGGGCCTTGGACTGGGGAACTCTAGATTATTGGGTTCCGTTGTGTCGGCACTAGGATGGGTACTGATCGGGTAGTGAAATTTTGGTTTAGTTGCTGAGACGAGGCATATCTGGATGAACCGGACGTGTACTGTCTCGGAGCCATTCCTCGATCAGGAACCCGCGCTCCGTTTGGGTAGAGTGTCGAAACTTGTGTAATCCCCTCTACCGTGGGGGTCTGCGCCTTACGTGGCGGTTGTCCAACCCTATGGCTGATAGGTGGGGACTGGGTTTGGACTATTGGGGCTGCACAATGGGAAATCCTGTTGTGGCGGTCAATTAGAAGCTGATACGTAATACAGTCTCCGTACGAAAGGCTCGTACGAAGCTCTAGACTCAGGCTTTGTAACATCATGTCAATTTCTTAACATTCTGTGAGTTGCACGCCGGTCCGGTGGACAAGTGTGCGCCACCGAGACACGTATTGTTCAAATTCCTCCCTAGGTCTCATTCTCTCTACGGTTAAATCTAAAATAGAGGGGGTTCTGATCCTCTGGTAACCGTAGCGGCCCAAGAACTTCTCGCTTACAGCCGAGAAGTTCGATAAGTGATCTACAGGGCGGGTTGGGAACCATTGTAATGCTTCTCCTTCCAATGATTTCTGGAAGAGGAAGACTCGCAGAGGTTGATTATGTAGAAATGGTCGGGCATCTAGATAAAAGACAGTTAGATGAATGTCTGGTTCTTCACGACCGTTATACCGGTGGAATTTGGGGATTTGAATCCCTTCGGTAGGTGGACTGATGAGATCTGTCTCAGGTTATGTAGAGACATGTGCTTGGGGGCCGAGGGACCAATCTCGGAGAGGATTCTCCGGATGGTTTCATCTAGCGTTTCTCCCCTGGGAGGGCTGTCTGCTAGTCCTGGGGTAGAAACGGTCGGGAATATTGGATTCTCGGGGAAAAGGGGGGCGAACGAAAAGATGCTCGGATTGATCGAGCGACTGGGTGTGGACAGGGTTTTGGGAGTGGCGTGGGGGATTTTGACAGCGGTCTCCTGTCTCAAAGTCTTGGTATGACAGTAGTCAGCGAGGTCATGAAATATGTCCTCTACTGTTTGGTACCCTAGACTTGCCATTCGTTCCTCTTGACGTGTCAGGAGTTGTGTGGCCTGACCCTCTTGGGTGATTCTCTCCTCTAGTATCTCATCCTCTAGATGGGATTCCATGATGAGTGTGGAACAATTTAAGGGAATGAATGCAGATATAAAGCAGTAAATAAAGCAGTTTAGGATTGTCCAACGGTGTGCGGCTTACAAAGCAGTAAAGGGTTGTGCAGCGGTGTGCGGCTTACAAAGCAGTAAAGGCGCCCGACAGCGACTCAAGGGGATTCCAGTGTGTGTGTGATCGTCACCTGCTTTTTCAAAAAGCAAAAAAAGTTGGGCTGGATTTAATCGCCTTGCGGGGGAAGTTTGTGGGGTCTCCGCTCTGAGACACGGATATACCGTACACAGAGGTGAAAAATAGGTAATCATATTCTACTTCCGGGGCTTGACTAAAGGAGTCTTGGGACAAAGGGGTGCAGGTGGGGTGTTGATAAGGGGCGGCTAGTGGGTTTCAGCCGTCAGATCTTGAAGAGGAACCAGCAGCTCAAAGTGGTGGAAGGCTAAGGATTTTTCAAAAATCCCTATCCGGAAGAAACTGAGCTCAAGCAATCTGATCGAGCTTGACCAGAGACAGGTCAGGAGTCATTTTCTCTGACTCATCTACAAGAAGAATAGAAGAGTAGTCAGCCTGATTCGAACCGAAGGAATTACAAAATTACTGGTTCATTACTCACCGAGCCGATCAGGATGAAATAAATATGTGATAGTCGCCTTCCCATCCACTACAGGGGCTGGAAGCACCCAGAGGCCAGTCAGCTGTATCAAATTCTCGTCCCGCCATCCGTTATCAGAAGAAGTGAGTTTGTCCACAAGAGGAATGACGTTGGTCCTAGCTCGAAGATAATACGCATGCTTCGTCTTCCGAAGATCGTACAAGTGAAAGATGTCGTCAACACTGAGATCAAGCTGCATCTCACGGTTGATCGTGACGACGCACACCAGCACCCTCAGTAAATTGGGGGAGCACTGAAGAGGATGAAGTCTGAATCGACACATGAAGTCCTTTACCAGCTCAGTGAGAGGGAAGGAGAGAGCACTTCTTAACATCTGGGAGGGATACATGTACAGCTTTTCCGGAGCAGCATTCTTCACATCTTCAAAAAATTTGTAAGGCGTTGGGAAGATATTGATGGAGTTCGGGATGGACAGGGTGGACCGAAACATCTGAGCTATATCCGTTGACATGGTAGAGATCGAGAAAGAAGAAGGACTAGGGTCAAAAGAGAAGAGGTATCCTTTTCTTCAGATAGCAATGCCTTCTATTTTCCCGAAATGGGAGAGTTTTTCTGGGAGGGAAATGTCTCCTCAAGAACCCCCCGTAATCATGATGAAGGAGTGCAAAGATCAAGATCGTGGGAAGATTAGCCGCTGAAATCTTCTGCGAAATTCGAGGCACCGCTGGCGCAAAAGGCGAAGCGACGGTTTCAGACACGTGGCAAGTATTTAATTGCTGCTTCCTTACGTGTCACAGAGACAACGGCACTTCGGGTCGACGAAAGCAGTTCAAAAAGTCTGATCATGAAGTCTACTTATGGGCGCTACTCGAAAAATATATTCGTGGCGATTACTTCAATGACCAGATATCTCAACTCAGCATACGTACATAGAGGTTCCATGAAAGTCAAATTTTTGTATCAAAAGGACAGACGAGTAACGATATGAACAAGATTGAACAGAAAAAATAATTTTTTATTCATCTGATAGATAAAGGTTACACAAAATAGATATATATATATATATCAAAAGGACAGACGGGCCGTCGATCACGGGTCCATCGCATCGGACGGTCGGGTGCGAATCACGTCGACCGTTGGATGCGATGGACCCGCGATCGGACGGCCCACGACCGTCACCGCACGACCGCATATTATCATCCGCATATATATATATATATATATATATATACAAGGCATTTTCAATCCTCTGTTCAATCTTTTGCTCAGTCCTTCCCCCGAAGTCTCTTCTCCCATGCCGCATGGAAGAGCGTAGGAGCTCCTCGTTGCTCATCTCTCGAAAACCATGTAAGTGGTCAGAGTAGCCCAGGCGATAGCCACTGATGAAGTCCGAAAGATGTTCTGCTTCATCACCTTCGCAAGCTTCACGGAGAGAACGCAGCAGAGGGTCTATGGAGATGGCAGCGGCACAGATTGAGGTCTGCAAGTTCTTCGATGAATCGCCAGTAGGGATGAGGACCCTGTGCAAGCGTTCCTCAAGCGTAGGAGTAGCATCTGCCCCAACACCCAAGTCCGCAGGTGACGTTGTTGAAGACGGGTCAATCTCCATACGGCGAGGGCTAGGAGCAGCTCCCTTACCATCAACAGGCGCCAGAGAAGATTGAGAAGAAGAGGAAGAGGTAGAAGCGGAAGAGGAGGATGATCGAACGACGAGGGATGGAGTGAGTGAGTCAGGAGAAGGCGGCGTCGACGTCAGATCCACCGGTTGGGCAGTGGAACATGATCCAGAACCCAACCGAAGGAGCCTTTGAGAGCGCCGCCTTGCCCCAAGACGCAGTCCGGGAGGAGGATGAACCGTACCCTGACCCTCCGACGGCTCAATCACACCGGCAGGAAAGGTTGCAACCGGAGGAGCGCGTCTCAGTTCCTCCAACCCGAGCAGCACCAACCACGATCGATCCGGACACTCCATCACTCGGGAGATGGCGTCTATATTCACCTCCTCGACCTCAGGCCTGGGGGTGTCCACCATCGGCCTCCGGGGACGACACAAGTGGCGTTGGGAGATATCCCAACCAACCGGCATCCATGGGCCCCGCACCAGCACCCGACGGCTCTCCCAGTCATAAATATCCCCCTGAGACATGCCGAGTACCAGTTCTGGTGCCCCTGCAAGGCAGGAGATATATAAAGACGGAGAGCGCCCCTAGATTGAGCCCTTGATTTGGTAAATCCACCAACTCTCCGACAGGCCCAACTCAGCTCCCGTCTTCTTTCCCAACTCGACCGTGAACATCAGGATGCGGTACACATTGGGGACGACCAAGATGGGGTGAAGATGAAAAAAGTCAAGAAATTCGGCTATCAAGCGTGGCAAAGGCAGAGAAAGACCTCCATCCTTGAAATAACTCAGATGGAGGAGGACAGAGTCAAGGGAAAGGATAGGGATCTCGTCCTTAGACAACTCATCAACTGAGAAGTCTGAGGAAATCCCCAACACCTTGTGAAGGTCTGAAATAGGAGCAGCGTTCTCCATTGTCAGGAGGAACAAAAGCTTCAAGAAGAAGAAGAAGGCGAGGTGGGATGAGAAATGCTTCCCACTTCGGCCTTTAAATAGGACGTTGGCGACGCTTCGAAAATTCGGCAGCAATAATTCGTTGCCGATACTGAGGTGTAATCAATGCCATAAAAAAATGTTTCACGAAACCCTAAGGGGCGCCGACATTTGGGTTATCAAAGAAGAATGACGTGGGAAGGCACGCGACATTAAGAGCTGACTCAACAAATCAGCCGCTAAATCCACAACAGAGCAGAGAATCTCGAGGGGTCAGGCGACCAGATCTTTGACCCCCGAAAAAGAATGGAAGACGATCAGATTTTCTCATATCTCCTGCTCTCTCGACAGTTCAAAAGAACATGAGAGGGGGTATCTGTGGAGGTAAAAATTTACACCTGGACACGTGTCGTGATAAGGCAAAAAAGTGGAACATGGACCATCTAACAGAAAGCCCATTATGCCCAATCCATGAAAGATGACCTCACAATGACGTCATCCGGCAGGTCGACACGACTAGACTAAAGGATCATGTCGTACGGTCGATCTGCCCGCAAATCAGAAGGGATCACCACGGGTAGTCCAAGGCGCGACCAGACGAGAGGTCCGGTTGTTCGACCTTGCTACTCAGGTACGAGTGATCTAAGGCACGACTAGATGACAGGTCTAGTCGGGTGACCTTATCGCTCAGGTATGAGTGATCTAAGGCACGACTAGACGACAGGTCTAGTCGGGCGACCATATCACTCAAGTATGAGTAATCTAAGGCACGACTAGACGATAGGTCTGGTCGGACGACCTTATTATTCGTCGACGTTATGCATGTCAAGAGACCCCAAGCAAGTCCAGATACGGTCAAGGGACCATGAACGCACGTAACTGCCACGCCGTATTTAAGGCTCATTACTCACAGAACGTGGGTGATAAGGGCGACATGGTGAGTAAATGCAGGGAATGTTTCCCTAAAAAGTATCCCACTACCAGTTAGTGGAAAAACGGTTACAAAGTAATCAACTGAACTACGTGAGACTTGATCCCCCAGCGGTTACGTAGGCAGCCTATAAAGCGGTCGCGAGACAGCACTCTGAAAGGCAGATTCAAAGTAATCGAAGTCTGGATGACAACCTAGTCATTTTGGACAGCCAGACACGGTCTCTCCCCTTCCACCAACAAATCCTGTTTCCATATAACCCTTTCACAAAATATCCTTTACCGAAAGTCTTTTTTGAAGTTCCTAATCCCATAAATCACAAATTTAACTGTGAGGGGAAAAATATCCTCCTCACCTGTGATCTGGGATCATCATAAGTATCAATATTATATGAGTTATTGTAACATCTGTGAATTTTATCTTATTTATATATTTGATTTAAATATATAAATAAGACATTTAAATTAAAATTAGTGTATTTTGTGTGTTTTTAGGTTTTGACCCATTTAGTGTATCCTTATGGGCTCAATTCACTTTGCAATTTTATATATTAATTGTTATGTTAAAAAAAATTTATATATATATTTTTAAGATTTTGAACATCTTAAATGGTTACAATCTCATTAACATTTGAGCTCAAAAGATTAAGTTTTGAGATTTCATTGTTATTAATTTTAAGGGATCCAATTTTTAATCGTGAATTTATTGTAATATGCGCTAGGGACCTATTTGTAATTCTGTAGGGACCTATTTCTAATTCGGATAGGGACCTATGTGTAAATATGAAACAATACGGGGGTCGTTCTGTAATTTTTTTTAGGTTTAGGTAACTTAGTATATATATATGGGGGTGTGCGGTGGGTGTCTTTGGCGAGAGAGAGAGAGAGAGAGAGAGGAGAAAAAAAAAGGTATTTAATATTTTCTTTTTATCCTTTGATTTTTCTATTATTAATTAGATTCATGTTTAGGTGTTTGAATTTTTAAGCTTTTAATAAAAATAGAGTTTTGATTTATTATTTATTTTAAATAATAAATTTATTTTTATATTATAAGATTTTAAGTTTTTAATAAAATTAGAGTTTTGATAGATATATGTTCATGTTATTGGATTTCTAAGTTTTTTATCAAAACTAGGGTTTTGATATATTATTTATTATTGTTAGATCTATGTTAGGTTTTTGAATTTTTGAATATTCATAAACTTAGGGTTTCGATTTATCATTTATTTTAAAGATTAGATATATGTTTAGATTTCTAAAATATAAGTTTTTAATAATATTAGGGTTATGTTTTATACCTATACTTAATAAGTTTTATTTATTTTCAATTTTTATTGACTAATAGTTTATTTTTATTGAAAAAAAATATGTATTTTCATATTATTTTATGAATTTTTGTTATTTTATTATTATTTTGAATTTCTGGATTTTTATCTTTTCTGTTTTGTCTTTTCTGCTTTGTCTTTTCTGATTTTGTGTTTCCTTATTTTTGTCATTTAGTGTCTGGTTATATGGTAAATAGGTTTAGATCATATTCTTAGATTGTAGTATATATGGAGATGGATTTAGACTATTGGGTATAAAAATTTATGCCTAATAATTATGGATAGGTAATTAGGTCTTGGGCCTATAGTTCAATTATGGGGTCTTAATTAATAATCTATTTGATTCATCTAGGTTGTAAATTTTGTTGCGGGCTTCATTCTCCGGACCTAGGGTCCATTCGAGATGACTAGGCCTATTGATTTATTTTATGTGAGTTTTTCTCTACATCGTTGAATTTCCGTGTTCATTATATTTGTATGATATTATGTGATGCATTTATATTATGATTATTTTGCATGATTTTGATATTTTACATATTGATCAAATTGCATTTTTACTGAATAAAGTTGCATGATTTAATTCCTTCATCTTGTCATTTAAAATAGCATGAATTATGCTATTCATGTTTCAAGAATTAACATAATACATTTTTTATGCTTATGTTTTCGAAATAACATTTGGATTAAAGATTTTCATTTCGAGACTTTTGAAAAAATTTAGGACTAGTGGAGACAACCTAGTCCTAGGAGATTTTATCAAGATGCATATCATGACATATTTTCTGGACTAAATCCCCCCGTAGTATTTCGCCTTTGGGGAGGAAGGTCTAGGACTCGAAGAGTCCCAAGATCGGTGAGGGGTGTGGTAAAGCATTCCTTACAGCGGCGGATTCCTTTGTTTGGAGTCTGCAGCAACCGGGGCATCCTGTGCTGGTGTTCTCGTAGTGATGGCAGCGGCGACCCATCAGCGTCTTCTAGATCCGACGTCTCCTCGAGGGAGCTTTTTGAGCGATTTAATCGCTTGGGGCTTCGCACACCTGTGTTGGGGAACGGTTCTTCTGATTGAGAACCCTACCCGGTCATATCATTTAAGCTGCATGATTTCTATGACGTGGACAAAGGATTGGGTCACGTGATTGCATTAAAATATATTTTTTATTAAGCTCATGAATTTAAATTGATTTATTAAAGAAAATTCTTGTTTTTAATATTATTATTATTATTATTATTATTATTATTATTATTATTATTATTATTATTATTATTATTATTATTATATATTTATATATATGATTTTATCATTTGACTCTCATGATTTCTCTGATGTGGGCCAAGGATTGGGCCACGTGTACATTAAAATATATTTTTTAAAATGTTCATGATTTTAAATTGATTTAATAAAATAAAA
Organism: Acorus calamus; assembly: GCA_030737845.1. Taxonomy (NCBI): domain Eukaryota; kingdom Viridiplantae; phylum Streptophyta; class Magnoliopsida; order Acorales; family Acoraceae; genus Acorus; species Acorus calamus. The sequence continues at coordinate 13,260,758 of CM060872.1, forward strand.
GATTTATTAAATGAAATTGATTTTTTTATAAAACCTTATTTTTATATGTAACTGTCATATGAGGTAATTTGTCAGTGGGCTTATTCACTAAGTTAATTGCTCACCCTATTCGATATGGGCTGGTTGTTTCATAACCAGGTATTGTGTATTTTGAGGATTAAGATGAAATTTGGACTTTTCGCATCTTTCATAAATTGCTCAGAGGTAGCGGTTCGAGAGTAAATTATAGTTGCGATTGACTATTTATGTTTGTTTAGTTTAGATGGCTCCCACAGGGGTAGTTTGTTATGTATTTTCTTTTTAGTATTTTGTCTCCGCAAAAACTCTGATATATTGTAAAATCATTGATGATTTAAAACCATTGGTATTATTTATTTTATTATTATCGATTTTATTATATTTATATTATATTGGTATCATATAAAAAAAAGAGCCACAAATTTTGGTCTTGTAATTGGATTAAATTTAGTAGCGACCCATTTACCGTCCGATAAACGGTTAGGTAAATATGGGGCGTTACAGATGGTATCAGAGCCACGTAATGTCAGAGCCTAGGTTAGGGTTTGTGTCTAGGAGAGAAAAAAAAGTGTTATTATTTGTGATGTTTATTGTTTCATTTAGGATCTTTTGTGACAACAAAGGATCATAGTATTGTCTCTATTCTGGTCATTCAACGTATGTTATATTTGAATGTTCAACACATTCATTCATTCACATCATCGTATTTGTGAAACTCTTAGTAAAGAAGTTTACAATCTCGATGTCTACACTTCACATAACCATTATCGTTGGTGAAAAAAAAACAAAATTTGTCACTAAGGTTTGCTTTCCCTCTTGCTTGGTTCAGATCAATGGGCATTTGATACTTACTAATCTCTTCATTATCAATATTCTTGGTTTCAATGTTATCTTGGGCATGGATTTGTTGTTAGCCTTCCATGCAAGTGTTGATTGTTTTTTTTCAAAAGTTGTGGCCTTTCGTATTCCTAGCCAGCAACCATTTTGCATTGGGGGTTTTGGTTGATCAAATCCGATCATATTCATCTATTCTCTTCATACCTAGAGATTACTAGATAAAGGATGCAAAGGATATCTAGCCATTATCGTGGAAACCACTACAATTTGAATGCCTCAGTCAATGACACTTCCACTGTATCTGAATTTTTCTGAGGAATTTCCAGATGAATTGTTTTGCCTTCTCCTATTCGTGACATCGAGTTTTCTATCGATCTCATTCTTGATCTTCTATTAGCCCAAGTTTAGTTAGCCTATGAAGTTTAGAACTTCAGTTTAATCATCCTAAAGAGATTATATTAGTCTATATATATATATATAAACTATTTGATTATTTTGGTTACCCTTGAGCCTAAATTTATTAATTCCTTATAAAAGGAGAAGTGACCCATATTTTTATATACATATATGTTTTTACCTTGCGATAAATTCATTAAATTCTTTTAGTACATTATTTATACTTGTTTATCAAGAAGATTTTATTTTTATATACAATATTTTAGTGTGATAAATATTTTTCTACATTATGTTATGCATATCGATATTAAAGTTGCATCTTGTAAATTCAGATTCATGTGCATTTAGCACGCGTATGAATCTAACTATATTTTTAAGAGTTTATATTGCATTATCGGATCTTAGGATATCCCACCTGAGTTTTTGGATACCCTATTTCAATGAACTTAGTTACTTTTGTTTATTGTAAATTATTATTATTTTTTATTGGAGCCTCCAGATAAGCCAATATGAGAGTCATTCCTTTGAAGCCAAGGATGATTTGAGTCAATTATGATTGATGCATATAGGATTTGCATTATTATTGGTTGCTACTCTATGGAAGAGCACTATGTGGTGGATGATCGCTCATACTAAATATACGTTGATGCATGCTCACATGAGAGGCATACCTTAACCACCGATATTTTCAAGTTGTTCAGTGTGGCCGTGTATTCACAATTTTATTAGGATGCTTTCACATTTTGTATAGTGTTGCGGATGGTTCGATCAATCCGCGAATGTCCATGTCAGCAAATAATTTTCTTATATGTATAAATTCTAAAGATTGTAAATATCTTTAGTTTCATGTTGTTGTCATTATTATTGCCCCTAGGTTGATGGTACAAGTTGGATCATTTATGGTATGGGACGTCGATGAGCCTAACTTGTACAATTATGTATGAAATTGTTTGATGTTGATTCTTTTGCTATATAGATTGTCTATGTTTGTATTGTATTAGTTGGGCCGCCTATGGTATGGGACGTAGGTGGGCTGACTTATGCAATTTGTTGTTTGTTATGTCTTTGCTTGTTCCGTACGAATCGAATCACCCATGGTATGAGACATGGGTGAGCGTGACTTGTATATTTTCATTGTATTATTTGTCATTGCTTATGCTGTATGAGTTATAACACCTATGATGTGAAACATTGGTGGATTTGACCTACACATTTAATTTTTGTTAATGATTTTTGTCATTGTTGGTGATGTATAAGTTCATCCACCTGTGATTTGGGTCACTATCAAAGTGGCGCAGCGGAATTGTGGATCTGATTTATATGGTTATTTTGTTGTATGATAGTTGTCTGTATTGATATTTGTTGGAACTTCAATGCAAATCATTGATAGTTTTGCTTGTGCATTCGATTGAATATTGTTTGTGGGGTATAAGTTAGAATCTTACACCATTTTTTTCATTTTATTGAGCTTGTTGAGTATGAGTCAGACCTGTAGGCTGACTTATACAATTATTGTATAGATATACATTTGTTTGATTGTTTGTGGGGTATAAGTTGGATTCTTATACTATTTTTTTATATTATTGTGTTTGTTAGGTATTACACGGACGTGTAAACCTACTGGTGAAATGATTGTATTGATGTTGTTATGAGTTAAAATTGTAAGACTACTCTTACAACTATTGGTTGGATAATTGTTATCATTGAATGTTATATATCATTTTTTTTTTTGTTCTACATTGAATTTAGAGGTCTAAATTCCTAAAGGGGGAAAGTATGTAACATCTGTGAATTTTATCTTATTTATATATTTGATTTAAATATATAAATAAGATATTTAAATTAAAATTAGTGTATTTTGTGTGTTTTTAAGTTTTTATCCATTTAGTGTATCCTTATGGGCTCATTTCAGTTTCCAATTTTATATATTAATTGTTATGTTAAAAAAAATTTATATATATATTTTTAAGATTTTGAAGATCTTAAATGGTTACAATCTCATTAACATTTGAGCTCAAAAGATTAAGTTTTGAGATTTCATTGTTATTAATTTTAAGGGATCCAGTTTTTAATCGTGAATTTATTGTAATATGCGCTAGGGACCTATTTGTAATTTTGTAGGGACCTATTTCTAATTCGGATAGGGACCTAAGTGTAAATATGAAACAATACGGGGGTCGTTCTGTAATTTTTTTTAGGTTTAGGTAACTTAGTATATATATATGGGGGTGTGCGGTGGGTGTCTTTGGCGAGAGAGAGAGAGAGAGAGAGAGAGGAGAAAAAAAAAGGTATTTAATATTTTCTTTTTATCCTTTGATTTTTCTATTATTAATTAGATTCATGTTTAGGTGTTTGAATTTTTAAAATTTTAAAAAAAATAGAGTTTTGATTTATTATTTATTTTAAATATTAAATTTATTTTTATATTATAAGATTTCAGTTTTTAATAAAATTAGAGTTTTTATAGATATATGTTCATGTTATTGGATTTCTAAGTTTTTTATAAAAACTAGGGTTTTGATATATTATTTATTATTGTTAGATCTATGTTAGGTTTTTGAATTTTTGAATATTCATAAACTTAGGGTTTCGATTTATCATTTATTTTAAAGATTAGATATATGTTTAGATTTCTAAAATATAAGTTTTTAATAATATTAGGGTTATGTTTTATACCTATACTTAATAAGTTTTATTTATTTTCAATTTTTATTGATTAATAGTTTATTTTTATTGAAAATAAATATGTATTTTCATATTATTTTATGAATTTTCGTTATTTTATTATTATTTTGAATTTCTGGATTTTTATCTTTTCTGTTTTGTCTTTTCTGCTTTGTCTTTTCTGATTTTGTGTTCCTGATTTTTGTCATTTAGTGTCTGGTTATATGGTAAATAGGTTTAGATCATATTCTTAGATTGTAGTATATATGGAGATGGATTTAGATTATTGGGTATAAAAATTTATGCCTAATAATTATGGATAGGTAATTAGGTCTTGGGCCTATAGTTCAATTATGGGGTCTTAATTAATAATCTATTTGATTCATCTAGGTTGTAAATTTTGTTGCGGGCTTCATTCTCCGGACCTAGGGTCCATTCGAGGTGAGTAGGCCTATTGATTTATTTTATGTGAGTTTTTGTCTACATCGTTGAATTTTCGTGTTCATTATATTTGTATGATATTATGTGATGCATTTATATTATGATTATTTTGCATGAGTTTGATATTTTATATATTGATCAAATTGCATTTTTACTGAATAAAGTTGCATAATTTAATTCTTTCATCTTGTCATTTAAAATAGCATGAATTATGCTATTCATGTTTCAAGAATTAACATAATACATTTTTTATGCTTATGTTTTCGAAATAACATTTGGATTAAAGATTTTCATTTCGAGACTTTTGAAAAAATTTAGGACTAGTGGAGACAACCTACTCCTAGGAGATTTTATCAAGATGCATATCATGACATATTTTCTGGACTAAATCCCCCCGTAGTATTTCGCCTTTGGGGAGGAAGGTCTAGGACTCGAAGAGTCCCAAGATCGGTGAGGGGTGTGGTAAAGCATTCCTTACAGCGGTGGATTCCTTTGTTTGGAGTCTGCAGCAACCGGGGCATCCTGTGCTGGTGTTCTCGTAGTGATGGCAGCGGCGACCCATCAGCGTCTTCTAGATCCGACGTCTCCTCAAGGGAGCTTTTTGAGCGATTTAATCGCTTGGGGCTTCGCACACCTGTTTTGGGGAACGGTTCTTCTGATTGAGAACCATACCCGGTCATATTATTTAAGCTGCATGATTTCTATGACGTGGACAAAGGATTGGGCCACGTGATTGCATTAAAATATATTTTTTATTAAGCTCATGAATTTAAATTGATTTATTAAAGAAAATTCTTGTTTTTAATATTATATATATATATTGTCGAGTGATAGCGTGCGATCGGTGCGATCGTGCGGATCCGACGTGCGTTGTCCGATCGCGGGTCCAACATCCAACGATCGATGTGAATCGCCCCCGACCGTCTGATGCAATGGACCCGCGATCGGGGACAACGCACGTCGGATCCGCACGACCGCACCGACCGCACCATATCACGAGTCTATATATATATATATATATATATATATATATGATTTTATCATTTGACTCTCATGATTTCTCTAATGTGGGCCAAGGATTGGGCCACGTGTACATTAAAATATTTTTTTAAAAAGTTCATGATTTTAAATTGATTTAATAAAATAAAAGATTTATTAAATGAAATTGATTTTTTTATAAAACCTTATTTTTATATGTCACTGTCATATGAGGTAATTTGTTAGTGGGGTTATTCACTGAGTTAATTACTCACCCTATTCGATATGGGCTGGTTATTTTATAACCAGGTATTGCGTGTTCTGAGGATTAAGATGAAGTTTGGACTTTTCGCATCTTTCATAAATTGCTCCGAGGTAGCGGTTCGAGAGTAAATTATAGTTGCGATCGACTATTTATGTTTGTTTAGTTTAGATGGCTCCCACAAGGGTAGTTTGTTATGTATTTTCTTTTTAGTATCTTGTCTCCGCAAAAACTCTGATATATTGTAAAGTCATTGATAATTTAAAACCATTGGTATTATTTATTTTATTATTATCGATTTTATTATATTTATATTATATTGGTATCATATAAAATAAAATAAAAACCGTAAATTTTGGTCTTGTAATTGGATTAAATTTAGTAGCGACCCATTTACCGTCCGATAAATGGTTAGGTAAATGTGGGGCGTTACAGTTATGCACTAAGATCGGATGTTTCTCATGAAGCAATTAGACCCTCTCTAAATCCCAAATTTCCTAATTGAACTTTAGATATCATACATATTCAAAGGTTGAAGAACTACACCGAATGTCAATGTGGTTTGGTGTTAGATTTACAATAAACTTCTGAAGGTTGAGAAAACGGGTGCTGTGGAGAGTTCATCTGCGGTTAAGGTAGTTGGTGGTTTTACTTCACCATGTGGAGTTTGACAGCATTGAATCTTTTCTATGAATGTTAAGGATGGCTAATTTTTATAATGCATGTTTGAATGTCACAACCAACTTTCTTTCTACAGCACATGTTAAATTGAGCCATAGCCCCTAGTGGTGATTATTCAACTTTCACAAAATAATTTAATTTCATTGGTTTAAGCTTAAACTCATCTGTTCCTAACCAATTTTTTGTTGGTATATGCTGGATCATAGGATTAGCCTGTATTTGAGGTAGGGCCAGTGTAAGTTGAGCAAAAATGACATGTGAATGCCACAAATATGGCTAGAAATATTATTTGAAATGTTTTTCTATACTTGATTATTTAATATGCAATTGAGACATAGTCCAATTCATGCTCAACAATTTTTTTTTTACTGTACCTGAAGCTTCAATGGAATCCATATAACTACTGAACAACAGAAATTAGCCATAAACAATACTGATTCATGAATGCCATAATTGTAGTTTGGATGAACATATCTCGCCAAACACATAGATTACACATAACAGCCCCCATTCTCCTAAAATCAATTCATACCCATCTTCAATAACTTCTCATTGCCGCCCAACAAGAAAAGAAAATTCTGACCCAAAAACAAAAAGAAAATTCCTATTATCGACTAATTCAATTTTAGTAGATTGGTAAAAAGAAAAATTTTGTCCAAGATATTCAAGAATGAATACAATATATTTATGGGATTTGGTGTTATGGTGGGTATTTCAAAATCTTTGGGTCCAAATTGGATGCTTCTGTTTATTCTGATAAAGAATAATCTATTTATGGGAGTTGGTGTTATGGTATATGTGTAGCTTTTGAATTATTGCCGGGGTGGGAGTGTTTTGTGTTTTCTTTAATTGTCAGTATTTCTCATGACTGTTATTGCAGTGAATGATATCATATTCAATTATTTATGGATGCCAAAGCTGGAAGGGCAGTATGGACTTCCAAAATGAAAAAAAAGTTCATTGATTTATGTCTAGAACAAATCAAATTAGGTGGTCGGCCTGCCGCCAACCTGAAAAACATCGGCATGGGCTAAAATGAGAGAGGAATTTAACACGCATTTTGTGGTTTCATATGATCAAAGAAAGTACAAGAATTTTTGGGACATGCTGAAGAAACAATGGAATGTTTGGCATAAGTTGATTTCCCTTACCGGTATAGGAGAGGTTTTCCCAGGACAAACAATCCAGATGGATCCAAAGAGATGGAATGAGCATATTAAAGTAATTTACTTAATTTTCTATTCGTGCCAATGCCCTTGGTCATACCTAACAGATTAACAATAATTTGAAATATAGGCAAACCCCGATGCCAAATAGTTTCAGTACTAAACCTTTCCTCATGCTAATGAGATGGAACAACTGTTTGGGGGAGGGGGGGTAACAGCCATGGGAAAGCACACTTTCACTTTGACGGTTGAGGATTCTTTTCTTGATGATTTGGATAACTATGGCACCTCATCGCACCTAACCTAGTAATACTCTATTAGAGAATACTCAGATTTGGACTGCAGGAATGACTGACTGTACCGGTTGAGGTTTCGATGTTGGGTTGTGAATGGTGTGTGGTTATGAGCCCCTATGAAATTTGAGTGGCAGATTATGTATTGGTTTCATTTGGTTCACCATGGATTATGAAAAAAAGAAAGCGGTTATTATGTGAAGCCAACCAGTTAGGTGAACTAGACCAGACCCCAACATGTTTCAAATTTTTATTGTGGTGGAAGGATGAAAAACACCTCACCTGAGTTGGGCTTGATTTTTAACTATTGAACATTCAACACTCCTCAACCATGCATAATTAGTGGTTTGGTGAATTGGTGCACTTGTTTGAGTCTCAAGATTAAAAAATTATGGATTTTCATGCTTTGGTGAATTGGTAAAGAAAACATGTATAATTAACATGTATAATTAGTGGTGCAATGGTTCAAACTTCCTATGGTTATTGCATTTGGGATAGGCAACCTAGAAAGCCTATTCATGGTTGCTTGTTTAAGCTCGTGACTCAACAGAGCACCAAGCACACAGAATCACATCATCTAATACTATCTAGTACTAAAATGTTTCATCTTGTACTGATTTTAGTCCAACTTTTCTTTCCTTTCTGTTTGAAATCATGTGCATGTACTTTTATATATTTCATTGTATAACATCTAAATAAATGCATATGATAAGCTAAAAATTAGACTAAATTAAAAAAATTAGCTGTATCAAAACCTTATCTTATTTTATCTTCTTTGTATATAAGCGTCAATTTCTTTCAAAATCCACTATCATTTCGTATCGCGGGTATTTCCATTTTTAACACCATATAAAATAATGTGATTATAATAGCATTGGTTTTCCTATTGTGTTTGCTCAGGTACTACATGTTCAGAGACATAATATTTTGGGAACATTGCATGATTGATGGATTGCTGATTAAACAATGATTTCTGGCATTACAGCTGAGAAGATGATGCTCGTGGGATTGATAGATTTTACTGTAGCCTTTTGAAATCTTTAGTTCTCTTCTGTTAATGCAACTCTTAAACATCAGAAATGATGATAACACGCTATTGTTGTTGGATGCACTATTGTTTTATGACAATTGGGAGACTTTCCAAGTGATTTAATTATGTGATTTATGATTTAGGTTATCAAATTCATTGACAAGTTTGAAAAGTTCATGTTTTCATTATATGGGTTGAATTTTTATTAATGTTTGGATATAATATGGTGAAGTGTATTTCCATGTTTATTGATAGGAAAGAAGAAAAAAAAATATGATCAGTGCTTGAATTGTAGAATGAAATTTTCACTCTTTAAGTGAGACATATATTTCGGAGAACAAATCTACATTTTTGGAATAATTAAAAAATATGCACGTTTTTTAAATATTCAAGTTCGTAAAATAGTCACTCTGTAAAGTGGGACATATATTTCGGGGAACAAATCAATATTTTTTAAATAGTTTAAAAATAAGCACGTTTTTTAAATATTCAACCAAACATCAAAATAACATTCAGTACTTATTAAATAGACCAAAATATCATTTTAATAAGCACTACTTTTAAGAGGTGAACCAAACACACTTATTTGAATAAGTGCTTATATTTTTCGTTGAACCAAACAATTTTTTAAATTGAACTGCATAAAACAATCAGCACTTATATAATTAGCACTAAATAATTCAGCACTTAAATTCAGCATTCAGTCTAACCAAACGCAGCCTTAATTTTATAAATACTTTTTCAATATTTATTTTTATTTTTCTAAATTTAGAAGTGAAAATAGTTATCTCAAATTATCTTTTTCTACTAATTCCTAAAGTTTGTTGAACATAGAGCAAAAGCTTTTGCTTTTTTCCATATAGAGCAAAAAGTTTCATTTGATCAGTTCCAAACCGGACTTAAATTACAGGTTAAAAAATCCTTTTCAAATTCAAATAAGTTGAAATTCACGTTTAAAGAATTCATTTTCGAATTAGATCAAGTTTGAATTCAAATTCTTTAAGTTGTGTTTGGTCTTTATTAAAGACTAGGGTCCCGTTTGAATATGAATTTAGGTAAATTCTGCGTTTGAAAATTTTAAAAAATTCTGAAACTCAAATCTAAACACATTTTAAGCTTTTAGCTTTTTAAATCAACATTTTCTTTTTTTAGATTAAAAATCTTGCGGTTAAAAATTGAACAAAAGAATGTATTTCAAAAACTGAATTTGAAACACAAGATTCTAATAATCTTACTCTCTTTTAGATGGAGGTTAAGCTGGTATAAGAATAGATAGGGAAAATGGTTGTTTGTTTATAGAGTATAACTTGGTATTACTATGCTAGCATAAATGAGTATAAGAGAGTATACGAATTATAATTAACCCCTGGGATAAGCTTATACCCATCTTATATATTCTCATGGAAGGTGGGGCCCACCTTCACATAAAAAAAACACATCTCATCACATCAAATCACCTATTATCACCTCTTATACATCAATAGAACTCACATATCAAATTAATTTTTTACACCTTATTACATTTTATTCTTCATCAACCAAACAACTCAACATTTATTATTACGTTTTCCAATAAGAATAAAAAAAACATAATCAAACAGAAAATCATTTATTCCACAGATAAAATTATATCTTCCTCGAATAAGTATAAACCCCAGAATTGTTTATTCCTCGATCCAAACGGGGGGTTAAAATTTTAACCTCACGTTGAAACATAGCGTAGAACTAAAATAAAATGGGGAGGGTTAAAAAATAAAATAAAATAAAATAAACCCTTTAAAGATGGAAGCCCACCCCAAGTTTTATCTTTTCTCGGGTGGGATTTCCATCTTCACAAGGAAAAAAAAAAGGAGAAAAAGAGAACCCTTTCTTTCTTTATTTTTTTTTTATCTTTTTTTTTTTTTTTTTGAGAGAACCCACCTTAATTTTTTTTGGATTTTTAGTTTTCAGTCCATGTAAACACACCTATTTAGGGATCGATCTCTCACTTCTTTATATTTTGATTTTAGTACTCAAATTTAAAGATATGATCATCTTTAACAGGGACTAAAAAGAAAATCAAATAATTTAGGGATAGATCCCTCCTATGGACTAAAAAGGAACATATCTTTTAAATCTATGGACTAAAACCAAAATATTAAAAAGTGAGGGATCAATCACTAAATCCTATAGTTTATAGGAACTTAAAACTAAAATTTTTTTTTTTTTTTTTTTTTTTGTTTGTTTGGGATTCCAATAGGAAGAGTGGACTTTAGTTGCCCCCAAATTAAAAGATAGACCACTTGTTGGGATCGCTCAGGGCATAAGCTTTCTTTTAAAAATCAATTCCAAACGGGCAGGCTAAATAAAATTCAAATAAATGGAGTTTCAATTTCTCATTTTCGAATTCGATTCACCATGGATTTTAGTTCACAACGTGTTCGGGTTGTTATCAAAGACTATTAAAACCCATGAGGACAAATTAAAAGATAAAGCATTTGGTTGAACTAGTCAACGTTTCGTTTCAGATCATTAACTCACGTTTTACGTAATCAGACACGCGTCACTCAACTGTCACGCCACGTTTAATCTCCAAAACCGAACCGAACCCGTATCGTTAGAAGGTCAGGATTAATTCAACGATGACCTCAAATCCCACCCAGATGATCTCGTTCGAGATCCGAACCCCCATCCAACGGACAGGATTAATTCAACGATAACCTCAAATCTTAAAACCAATAAGAACACAAGCCCTAACTATGGCGGTTTCAATAGGCCCCTCGCGGATTGCAGAGCAGGCAAAAACCCCTCTATAAAATCCCACCTCCCCCACAACACACCCAACATATTTGAAACCCAAATTAATCTACCATGTCAAATATCCCAAGAAGCCTTTGTGATTCCTCTCTAAACCTCTTCAACCTCATCATCTCTAGCCAGGATCCTTGGCCCTTCTCTCTCTAGCATATTCTTCCATTGGGGTTATTTTTTCATTTGATTGATTGGGGTTTCTGATGGGGAACGGTGAGAAGAGCTTCATGAACTTCCTGAACCACCACCAGAAGAAGAAGAAGGAGGTGGTGAAGGACGTCCCGAAGGGGTGTCTGGCGATAAAGGTGGGGGGTGAAGGGGACGAGCAGGAGAGGTTCGTGGTTCCTGTTGTGTACTTCAATCACCCATTGTTCATGGATCTCTTGAAGGAGGCCGAGGAGGTCTATGGCTTTGAACAGAAGGGGAACATCACCCTTCCCTGTAACGTTGACGAATTTCGTTATGTCCAGGGCTTGATCGACCGGGAGAGGTCCTACGAAGACCATCACAACCATCATCATCACCACCACAACCACTACCTCATCCCACATGTCGGTTGTTTTAAGGCTTGATTTTTTTCATGTAGGGATTTAGAATGTTTTTGGTGTTTGTTTTGGATTGAATTCTTTTGTATTCGCCTGTTTTGGTGGGTGATATGATAAAATTTGTTCTTCAAACTTTCATAGTATTGATTGAATAAGAAAAGAAAATTTAATTTTGTTTTTCTTTATGAGATTTTTATTGCTTTTTAAGGATTGTTTTGTTGTTCCATTTTTTGTTCTATGAGAGAAATGGCATGTGAAGCCATGTTATGCTAACGGTGACTCACGAGAGATAAAGTTATATTAACTGCTCGACCGAGGATCAGAAGTCAGAACTATATCATATGTATAGTTTCGAATCTTATTATTGTAAGGGAAAGCTGTGTGAGAGAGGCCGTTACAGCTGCCAAACACGTATTTCACACGTATTTTGGTTCTCCCGGGTTTTCTGGCGTTTCTGGCACGTGACGTATCAACTGAGATATATCAATTGCGATGTTTTCATTACCGTCTGATGAACATCAAACGAATACCCAATATAACAAAAAAAATTGTGGAATAAATATAACAAAAAGTTGGTTCACATATGGTGTAGTTTTCGTTAGGCAACGAATATATAGATCCATCTGAGACGCACCTTTTGTGTTGTGATATGGAATTCTCTTTTCAAAACAGATGAATATATATTATTCTAATTCTGTTATATGCACTGGTGAGTGTTGGGAACTATATAACAAAAATAATTATACAACCCATTTTCTTGTTTCAATTTCAATTTATACGTGTTTTAAACTTTTAAAAAATAATATACCGCATGATCAGCAGCCCAAATACTTTTGTATAATTTTTTGTTTGAAAAAAAAATGCGATAATTAAATATATACTGTGGTCCAGGTCGCCCCCGTCCAAAATACAAAATAAACAAAATGTCTTGGATGGAATGATTTTAACACAGTTTATCCACAGAAATTCACATATTCATATGACCGAAGAACTGCAATGCCAATGCCATAATATTCAGATAAGCACGCATGTTTTTTTTTTCCGGCTAAACAATATAAGGAAGAGAAAGGACACAAGAGAGAGATAATGAGAAGGTGTGACTGGGGGAGGCTGCAGAGGATGACTGGGGGAGACTAGGTTTTGTTTTTTTTTTTTTCACTTTTACATCATGGATATAGTAGGGGGGGTTTCGTTGGCTTAATGATTGGACTTTGGGTACATGATTGGATATAATTAGCTTGGGCTTGGGTAGTCTAGGTTGGATAGACTATGCTGGGCTGGCATAAAATAATTATAGGATTTTTATTTTTCAGTCCACGTAAACATGTCCATTTAGGGATCGGTCCCTCACTTTTTCATATTTCTTTTTTAATCTCCATATTCAACCGTCTAATTGATTTTTAGTCTCTCCGTCAAACATCTATTCATACACCGTTAATTTGTGAAATATGATTCATTTTAAATCTCTGTAAACTATGTTATTTAGTGATTAATCACTCCTTTCTTCATATTTTACAGGGACTAATCACTAAATAATATAGTTTACAAGGACTGATAAATAACATAGTTAATAGGGACTTAAAAATAAAATCACATTTCACATATTAACGGTGTATGGACGGACGTTTGACGGAGGGACTAAAAACCAAATAGGTGGTTGAATTTGGGTACTAAAAATAAATATGAAAAAGTGAGGGACCGATCCCTAAATAGACATGTTTACAGGGACTTAAAACTAAAAATCCCAATAATTATATACGGGATCCATTGGGTACATAGGACCAGATCAGGGTGGATCCAGACTCTACTCTTTTTTATGATCAGGTCCATATAGGGTTCAAATCAGATATTTTATACTTTTATCTGATTGAATCCAGATCGGATCTGGATCCATACTCAACCAACTGACAGGCTTGGCCTACGTATAAGTAAACCAATACCTGAAAGATTGTTAGGCATGTCAATTAGTTGAGTATATCAACACCTGAAAATCTTTTTTACAGTACAAAATACTAACCACATATGTTTTTTTTTTAAATAGTAAACATCATCTAATGAGTATATTACTCCATTTAAAATTGAATAAAAATTGTATATCACCCCATTAGTAAGCCCATTTTAGTAAATATAAAAAAATTTAACAATGTATATATATACCTAGTCTACTGATGCTTATAATTAATTAGATTTCTAATGATGCATATAGGATTGCATTTTGTATTGTAATAATGACTGAGTGTAACCCCGTTATGGAGTCATTATTATATTCATCCCCTATTTAGCAGTCATGATACACAAGCCCCAGTTTCAGGCCCTAGTCACAAGCCACATTGGGTGGCATTTTCTGACTAGTTTTTAGTTTGACCTTTTCAAAAAGTTAAAAAGATAAAATACAGTACTACCATTCACTTAATATCCCATGTTTTCTTCCTTACAAAACACATTCCACCTTTTTCAAAAAAAAATTAACCATTTCTTTTATACATATCTGCCACTTTACAAAATCATTATGGCCAACCTGTTCATCTCCGGCAACCAGCGTCATCATTCTGGGAGCGGTGGATAAGAGTCTCTCTTTCCTAACCACCTTGGACCATAAAATGAAGGAGGGGAGACTTCGTTATAAGGGCTAGGTATAGTGTAACGACTATAGTTTTCCTAGTTGTTTCATGATTTTGTGCGTAGGGTCATATTTCTATAAGGTTTTGAAGGATTTATATATCTCCATTTTCTGAAGTTAAGGTATGATTGGAATCGTTATTCTGTTAGCTTTCTAACTCTTTTTATGGATCGTGAACAGATGAGTATCGATCAAGTTATGGGTCAAGCTATGCCTAGAGATCGGGTAAAGAAATAGCAACGGCTCCAGGGTGAGCCATCGATCTGGATATGGTTTCAAGCTCAAATATTTCAATTTTTAGAAGGTTTTAATGTGTATTATTGATGGATATGTTTGGGATACGGTCGGTTTTGATTTTCTCACTCTCTCTAAGGCTTATATATACCATCTCTCGATTGATAATGATCCTCTTGGAAGCCATTCATATGATTTTTCAATGAAAAGATTTGGTTTTCTTTATGATTTTAGAATATTTTTGTATGATTTCAGGTCCTTATAAGATAGCTATGAAATCATAATATTTTGTGATGTTTTACAAAGTTTTAGATAATGCTATTAGGCCTCGCATGTATTTTCGGATTTGTTAAATTCTTGGTTTTTCCTTGTGAGTTTTCAAAGATCTTGATGAAGTTTATATGATTTTTGGACCATTATGTTATAGCTATGAAATCATGGTGATTTCAAGGTAATTTTCAAATATTTCATATCAAAAGGAAGGGATATGTATATATCATATCTAGGGTTGTTTATTAAGGGTACAAAGCATGTTCATAAATGTTTAAAGTCTTGTTTTGACCCTTATATGCATAGATCCGAACCTATACATGTCTTCATGATTATTTTGGAATTTTATCATAGATTCATGTTAGTCATTTATGCATATAATAGATCTATAGTTTCCAAGGATCTTTGGAATATGGTTTAATGGTTTCTTATGTATGTTTTATGAATACTTTTAAATCTAGGGTTTTGAAAAGAAGAATATCATGCTAGGTATAATAATAAATTATCTCATTCGATTTTCAAAGGATTTTATAAAGTATATTGAGATTCTTGGGTGTATCAGGTGTTTTAATATTTTATCGATATTTTTACCGTTTTCCATAAACTAGGGTTTCGAATGGATTATTCTTATATACGATTTTTTTATCTCTCTCTTAATTTTTTGTATCGTTTACATATTATATATTGATTTTTATAATATGAATAGATCTAAGTTTTTGAGAAGCTTTGGTTTTATATATGTATTTTGCGATCCTTATAGACTGGGTTTTTAATTGGATTTCTTACACACGAATGATATTTGATATTCATTACTGATTTACATTGTTTTACATAACTCACATATGTATGTAAATGATAAAAGGTATTTGATTTTTTTAACAAAAAATAAATAGAGTTTTTGGATTGGTTTTAACTGGATTTCTCGTACGCACGATTTGATTTTTGAGATGAGTTCTTTTCTGTTTTACGCCGTTTTAAATTACTCGCGTGTTTTTCAATGATAGAACGTGTTAGGATGTTTTAATTAAAAAAATTATGGTTTCATGCCTTCTGTCTCTGGACAGCTCCATTGAGAGCCGTTGGGCACGTTCTGGACGACTCCCAGAGGAGCCGTCGATTTGTAAGAGACAGCTCCAAGAGGACCCGTCGGGTTTTTCTGTGTATACAGATACCATTAGGTCTCGTACAATTTGCGCGTATTATGACCGAGCTATATCGTTTCAGGACTGGTTAGGTTGCTATAGATTATTCTGGATTGATTTGCATATTGTTGGATCGGAGGTGAGTGGGTCTAATCTCCTATACAGTTTTTGAAAGATTTTATCAACACATCATGATGGTTTTAAATGTTATTTTATGTATAATCTCGAGCATGTCATATTATATAAGCTGATGCCTTATTACGTATTTTTGTTGGGAATATTAAATTTTGAATCTATCACATGCATATGTTTTGGGACGAAATAAGTGTTGATCATGCATGCATTGCATCGCTTAGGTGGCACAGCCTAGGTGGCTCAATCTAGGTGATTGTGGTTCAAAATGGACCTAAGTCTAGGTGACAAGTGTCTAGGTGTAACGACCCAAATTTCACTACTCCATTTCGAAGCAATGAATTCGGTCACGCTACTTTAAATCCTTATTAGCTTCCGATTTAAAACCCTTTTTAAATATGTATATATATAAATAAATAAATAAAAATAAAAAATAAAATAAAATAACTAAAATTTTAGTCAAACATCCAAATCATAAAACTTAACCAGGATCTAAACATAATTCATCCTAAACACGGATGAGATAAACACATAATTGTTTAAACATAAACGCTATCTGTTTTTGCTGAAAGGACTTGGGAAACTACATGCCAAATGAAAGGCTTATTTCAACACCTACAATGCAATAGAAATAAAATGTGAGCTTTAACTTCCAATGCCTTAACAAGATCAACAACCACCAACAGCTAATCTGAAAGGTTGAGAAAAGAGAGGGGTGAGCTATCACGCGCTCAGTGAATAAATACAAGTGTCCCAATAATAAATTTGTACTTTAAAATAATCAGTTATAAGGTGTCTATGAAACAATTATAATATAATGGAAATCTTATAATAAAGAAGCCATTTAAAATATACAAGGACATAATAACATTTTTCCTTCAAATAAAATATGGTATCATAAAAATCTACTCATGAATTCAAACTACATGATGTATATGAATGCAACGGACACGCATGCCCACTTTTCACGATATCTAACTGCAGAAATTTCACTTTGGAAATCGGGCCACGTAGACATAGCCATCTAGACCTGAGTCAAAATTTAGACCACAGCCACCTAGACTGAGCCACCTAGACGATTGATACATGCACAATCATTCTTTCAAGTATACAACATGTGACAATTTTCATAAATCCCATAATTTCTAATGCATACGATATATAAAAAATATCAACCTATATGATGATAACATGCTCATATGCTTCATACATAATAGATTTCATAAATCATAAAAATAATATGATACCAAAATGTATACATATATTATGATTTTCAAATAGTATAGAGACATCCACTCACCTTTAACAATAACACTCATGACAAAATATCAACCTAAGCAGCATGAGAATCGCCTGAAAATAGAATAATATTTCTAATAAATAAAAGAAAATTGATAATTATGTTAAATGAACTACCCATTTATTTTAAACTCAATCATCCCAATGGATTTAACTTAGACCGACTTAGACTATACACCCAGCTTCCAATAAAAATTAATTGATAACTCACAATCCAACATTTCTGTAACATCAGATTTCAATAAGGATCCACTAACCCGTCACCCTCATGTGGCCCACTAAACCAACCAACCCTCATGAAAAAGGAAAAAGATACACACAGCCCCAATTGCAGTCCGTTTTACAGTCCATGATTTTTTAAAAATCATACACTCATCTTTTAAAGTGCATGCTATTATATGAAATAAAGTATATACTAAGATACATTAGTGTATTTTTTCCATAATGAAAAAAAATTTGGATCATATACTATGTTAGGACCCATATGCTATAACGTAGTATATACTACATTATCTTAACGTATGGGGCTGCAAAACGGATTGCAAAAAGGACTGTGTGTATCACGCCCCATGCAAAAACATAAACAATTACATGGGTTGGCCCTTCATCATCTTGACCCGTTATCATTCCAACAACACACGAGTCTGAAAAAAAAATCCAAAAATATACCATGCCATTCACGAACTTATAATAGATGCAAACCCATTAAATCTATAAAGTCATCAACCCATCTATTACTCCCATCGGCATTTACACCCGACCCTTTTATCTCCTACACACAGCGTCGGTACCCTCTCCTAAGACACATAGGCACCTCTCCCTCTTTCTCTCATCCTATTTCTACCGCCTATTATTCATGAAACAAGATATCTATGGCCCCAATCTAATAGACTCAAGAATCTAGACCTATAATTATCAAGAAATTCAAGGAAAGGATTAAAGAATACCTATGATGGATGAAGAACCCTCTCCTTCACGGCCGCATCTTTTTTTTTTTCTAAGTTGACAGGATAGGAAGGATGATTTAGGTTAAAAAGTGGTATTAATCGGTACCCTAAAATCGTCTTTCAATCCATTCCAAAATTTTCATGGGATATGGGATAAAATTTTTGAAAAAACCCAAGCTGACCCTTTATTTTCAAGTGAGTCCTATCATACCTATCCAGGGTCCTGGAGGGATACTACTACATAGAAATATCATACTTTTAATATTTACAATAAGATCCATTACCATATGCTCCTTTCCGAAAGACCTCAAAACATAACTTCCCCAACTCCAAATTTTACTCAATCTCACACAATGGTTCTTGAAACCATTATGATATCCAAAAAATTATAAAATAAATATTTCAACTTTATTTAATAATTTTAAAAAATTACAAATAAAATTGAACCTATTTGGGCCCTACCTCTATGAGCCAACATATATGCACATAAAGAGAACCCAATAATATAATTGTTCTATTTATATATTTAAATCAATATATAAATAGTAAAAGTTTACAGGTGTTACACTAGGTGACATGATTTCCAGAGCGAAATCCTTGCGGTTAGGTGCCCTAGATGGCTAGGTGATATGGAATACGGGCATGTGTGTGTCGGTATCGGATTTCGGAGGGGGTGCGCTCCAGAAAGCCTTTTTCTGACTTGTGTGTGAGGGTTCTTCACGGATTCGGATCCGGTGCGCGTCTTGGCAAGCTCAGTCGTATCATCTCTCGGAAAGGGGAAAGAGCTTCAATTCCTTGTTGAGGTGCCCAACAGCTTCTCAGGAGGATTCATGGGTGGTTGTGATTTTCACCTGCTTTCTAAAAAAGTAGGAAAAATTGGGTGTTGCAATTAATCGCCTTCGTGGGGGGATTGTGGATTCTCCGCTCTGAGATACGAGCCTGCCGCACACAGAGGTGAAAACGAAGAATCATTTTCTGCTTCCGGACTTGACAAATGGAGGTTTAGAAAGTCAAGGGTGTAGATGAGGGCCGGATAGTGGAAATTAGCTGCCTAAAGAGAAAGGCTAGTTAGGGTTAGCCGCCTGGTGTCTGGTTCTATTTGGACATAACCTGGGTAGGAAATGGGTTAGGGTTTGGCAGAGGTTAAGCTAGGTTTAACCTAGGTTTTAGAGAGGATTTTTAGAGAGTAGATTTGGCTTGGAAATGGGTTTTCTCTCTCTCTTTCTCTCTAGGGTTTCAAGTAGGGGGAGGGGGCGTGGGCTTCCGAGTATGGCTTGGGAATGAACTGGAAGTGTTGATTTCAATTGGGGATTATTAGAAATGTCTTGGATGCCCCCTATTTATAGTTAAAAAAAAGGGGACAGGAGAGTGTCCACTGGACAATAGATCAAATTGGATAATATGGTGGTTGATGTGACCTCTCATTAGATCTTTGTTCTTCTAACACTGTCTAGGTGAGGGGCGGATAGTTGTAACTAGCCGCCCAGTGAGGGGCAGCTACTCTCAAGTTGTCGCCCCAATGATGACATGTCAAATGTCCCATCTCTAACAAGCGGTGGCTTGAGGCGGTCACTAAGTTGAAAACGTCAAAGAAGGGGCGGCTAAAAGGAACAAACCGCCGTAATCATCAGCATTAAATGTTATTTTATGTCCCATCTAAGGGAAGCGGTTTGGAGCCAGTTTAGAGGGGCGGCTAATTAAAACTAGCCGCCTAAGATGGGGCAGCTATTCCCAATTAGCCGCCCCTGTCCAACCTTAGAATTTCCTATGGTTTTTGACTAGGGCTTCTCCAGTTTTGTTTCTAAGGAAGTTTTCTCTGTGATCTTCCAAAAGTGGTCATTTCTAAATATTATTTGAAGTATTTCCATCTCTTTGGACAGTCAAAATTGGGATATCTACAATTATCCCTCATCGGGCGGAGTCTTTGTGTGAAACAAAAAGACTTCGACAGATGATAAGGAAAGCGACCTCTATTTTGGCCAGCCCGTCCTTCAAGAAGTTTAAGTAACATGACCAATACTATTCAGGGAGTTGATTTAAATTGTTAAAGGCTATGTCTTGACTAGAACTTTCAACCGAAAGGAATGATCCAGGAATAAGATGGAAAAAGTAGCGAGTGATCCAGCACTCGAATGGGATTCTTAGCCATCGTGCGTAGAGCAGCCCGATATTAGTTTCTTTATGCCTACCGTGTAGTGTATAGCAACTCAACAAGTCAAGGGGATATCGCAGACAGAAAGTAAGTAAAGTTATTGAATTGGTGAATTGGATCATCTAAAGGATAAAAATTCTGGAAAAGAACAAGAACTGAGGAAATTCAAACATAACGGCATTGGAAATGTGATAAACTTCAAGAGAGTTGTGTTTGATCAAGTAGGGTCTGGAAATAAGTCAATACATGGCTGTTTGTTTTTAAAAAACTTGAAAATAAGTGTGTTTTGGGCAGAGGGCAGGGGGCAGCTTTTTGTGTTTAGCTGTTGGGCATGGAGCGGCTACTCGCGGGTAGCCGCCGGCCAACTGGGTCCATTTATATAACCAAAAAGTCGCTCCCTCTCTCCAAACGGTTTCAAAACCAATTTCTCTCTCTCCATTACTCCTTCATTTCAAAATGTAAACTTTCACTTCCTTCACCCTCTCTTCCTTAGTTTGACCTAATCCATTTCTTCCTCTTTGATTTTGAAACCCAATATCTTTGGGTTCTCCTTTTTCTTTTCAATCCAAGCAGATGACGAGGTTGAAAACGATCGCTTCAAGGGGGAAACGACCCCAAGTGGCTAGTGGAGGGTGTAGTCCAAGCTCTTCATCATCGGAGAGTGATAGGGGAGAGGAGGGGGTCGTGGGAGAGGTGATAGGTTTGGCGGAGATGTTGTTGGTGGGCACTGGCATGGGTGAGGTTGGGGATACACCTTTGGGGGCTTTCCCGGTGGTTCCTACGGGGTCTACAAGCGGAATGATTGGATATACGCGCAAGATAAGGCGCAGCGACCGTTCGGCGATAGCCGAAGACTGTTACTCTGCCATCTTCCTAACTGGTTGAAGATAAATCAACTCAATACGGTGACTAGATCCATCTTCTGCTCTCTTTTGACTAACGCCCTCTGGGCACTTTGGCAAGAACCCAACTCCAGGATTTTTCGTGGGAAGGCATCACACAGGGTCTCCATCTACAGGCGGGTCAAACATGAAATATCACTTATATTCCAATCAATATTGCTGTTGAAATCCATCATCACCCCCGAACTCCAGCTAGTGGCGGCTAACTTTGGAGTTCTAATCACTGAACCTTGTCAGACCCTTTGTCTTGTTGTTTGGGTTACTCCTCCACCAGGTTGGGTTAAGGCTAACTCAGATGCCTCCTTAATTATCTGATGAACGTGGAGGATTCGAGGTTTTAATAAGGAATACTTCTGCCTCCTTTTATCGTTGGCATGGTAGGCCGCTCCCCTCTCCCCTCCATCAATCTTCTAGAGCTTCAGGGCATTGTAACAAGTATTGAATTAGCTTCAATGCCATGGCCATTGAAGTCGCATGGGGACTTATACTCCCCTTTAAAGACCTTGGCATCCAGGGGCGGAGACAGGGGGGCGGGCTGGGGCCCGGGCCCCCCCAAGCAAAATCCAAATTTTTTTAGGTGGGCCACTCCCACACATGACCAATCAAATTAAAAGACCAAAAAAATCAAACCCTCCCCTTATATTCCAACGTTACCCAACCCAAGCCCTCCCAATCAAAGCCCAAAACAATTTAGGTGGGCCACTCCCCCACATGGTCCATCAATGATCAAATTAAATGCCCAAAAAACCAAAAAAAGAAACAAAGAATTAAGGAACCCCACCCCACCCCACCCCCTCCTTATATTCCCATGTTTCTTTCGAGTGTCACATCCCGCAGCGGCACAACATCAAATTCATGCATTCTCTTCCGAAATTGCATGTTAGTCTCTTCTCACATATTGTATTTATTTATGTTTATTTTGTTTGTTATTGTTTATTTATATATTGTATTTACATAGTGTATGTATTATATAATTAATTCTTAATTCTTTAGTGAATTTTTTATTTGTTTATTTTTTGTTTTGTTTAATTTTTATTTATTATTATCATATGATTGATTCGTTCATTTGGAATTTTGATCTCTTTTTTGTTATTTGTTATATTAATTTTTTTTAATATTGGAATTAATTTTTGTTCCATATAATTTTTTTAATTTATGTTTTACGATTGAAATTTAGGTCAATCATGAGCAAGATGAAAACGATTGGTTCTTTTTTTAAGGGAAATTGCTCCAACTCCAAAGCTAATATTAATCCTTCTTCTGATGTTGATCCTCCTCCAATCATTGAAAATCCTTCATCGAAACATCCATGAACTGAAAAATATAATTGATACGCCTCTTCCAATTATAGAACGTGATCCACGATTGCGTTCTCAAATTTGGGAATATCCAATAAATCAACAAGATATTATTCGTCGAGCTTACATTAAGGCAAGTCCTTATTAGCATAAGCTTTCAGAATATCCAACAATTGGGTGAACATAATCGCAAGTTTCAGTATTTTGATTTGAAAATTTTTCTTCATAATTGGAGTATTCTCCCACAAAGGATGCTGCATTTTATAAATTGCTTGATTTTATATATTGAAAGAGAAATAACTGAAAAATTTGACAATGATATGATTGTGGATGAATTCTATGCTGTGAAAAATCATCAGGCACAATTGAAGTAGAAGCTGTATATTTTATTTATTTATTTTTGTTGGTATTAAATAAACATGTGCATTGATTTTATAAATTACTTGATTTTTGACATATTTTTGTCTTAAATTATCACATTATATATTTATATTTTTTAATAAAAAAATAGTTGAAATCCCTTATTTGTGGTCCCCCCTTACTCTAATTCCTGGCTCCATCCCTGTTGGCATCGACGCCCCCCGTGTAATATCGAGCACCAATGATCTTGCGATTGCAATGTGATGCGTTGAATGAATTACCAGTCTCGCACTTCCCCTTCCATCGCGACGGAATTGGATCGTATCATTCGTCTTTGAAGCTCTTTGATTCTGGCCAAATTCCTTTATATAAGACAATTTGCATTCCATCAAAATCGTGAGTTGTGACGAGGGTATAAGACAATTATCTCTGGACAAGACATTTGGGCCGAGTTGATGAAGCCTTGAACAAGGACAGACGGGGGACAGTTTTTAATTGGAAAATAGCAAAATCCAAATGAAACAGAGGAACTCCACACGTTCTATTTTGATTAAAATCTCATTGTAAAGATCTTCAAATGATGAACCACCTCTCTCACTCTCACTCTCTAATCCCTCTGTCTCATTTGGATAGATAATTAATTTATTATGAGGTTTATGACAATTCTGGTATAAATAATGAATAAGTGATTTTTTATTTAATTGTGTTTTTAATTATTCTTATTGAAAAACGTAATAGTAAAAATTTTGTTGTTTGCTTGTGGATAAAATGTAAATATGGTGAGGATAAGAATTTATAAAATGTGAAAAATGATTTGAGGCTCCCTGATTTAATAAGAGGTGATGATGGTTAATTTGACAATGGGATCCACATATTCAAATGGGTTGAATAACCTGAAATATCTTCCAGATGATAGCAAGCATAATTATATCATGCATTTTATATCAGTGACATTAATTCTCATTTATATCAACCTTCCAAACACATATTTTATCACTATTTCACCTTATCATTTATTAAGTGTACCTGTATCGATGACTCCATCTATCACACCATCTCCAAAATTGCTCTTGTCAATGAAGCTCGGAGGGGTTATTGTAATCCAAACCAAGAAAATCCCCAACTCCGGGTCGTCTGCACTTCAAAAGTACTGCTCAACATTACTCGGATGACCCGCTGCAAACCTAAAAATAAGATCCCACATCCAATTAAATGAGTAAATTAATAATTTCATGTAATACAAACTTTGACAACATAAAAAAAAGATTCAAAATTATTAGAAACCTGCTATTTGTTTAGCTTGAGACTCAGTGAGCATTGCCGAAAAACCTGAAAAACCGTGCTTGTAGCTGTGCACAATCGACACAAGAGCCTCTTCTTTGCTGAAAAAGAGTCAAAATTTTCTTGTGCAAAAATAATTCACAAATCAGTAACACAGATCTCTATATCTGGCATGGTTAATTATATTAGACCAAGCACCTCCCAAGTATGGAAGCCAGGGTTTCATGGTGCCCCTCCGTAATGTGTCTCGGATCTTTATGACACCTCTCTCCCATGTAAACAATGTAGAGCTAATCATAATCATGCATTTTATAGGGTTAATTAGTTTCACAGGTCATGAATATATCAAACATGAGGCCAAGTAGAGAGAGGAGATACAAACACACATCTTCTTAGATTCATCAGCTGATATTGAAGCCACTTGGTGGCGACATAGAAGTAGCAAGAATTGAAGGAAAATAAGAAGATGAGAGACGGAAAGAGATTGACAGGAGCCCATGTCTGGTTTTTTGTTGAATGATTATTTGTTCTTGTTGGGAGGCCTATTTATATTCATTGCAGATCGAATCAGGAGAATATGTGTGTGTATTGTTTGGATTATAGTTGACTATTATCTTTTTCAATTTCTTCCTTCTTATTTGCATATCATTTATCTGGGAAAAATTTACTTGAGGGAGCTAGCAATGGGCATTTCCGGGTCTACAGAGGATTAAAAGTATATACCAAAATGTACATGTCAACGCCATTCATTTGCTGCCTCTATTTTTGCACTTTTCTGTATCTTTTGGTTCTCCTAACTATACTCAATTCCTATAATGCAAAGAAGTAGCACGCTCCCGTTCATTTTTGAGGAAAAAAAAAAAACATTCATTCGGAAAGCAATAAGTGACGCAAAATATTACCTTCAGTCCTTTTTGTGCCGTTCATTTTACTTATAGTTCACACATGTTTTGATTCTTTATTAAAGTATAAATATATTTCTAATAAATGAAGTACTAAAATGCATGTATGATCAAGTGAATGCACATATTTTTAAATTTTACATTTAATAATAGAGTATGTATTCATATAGTGGAATATATAAGTTTTAGATGATTCAATATATATATATATATATGTTTTAGTGATACGACCAATGAAACTACAAAAAAGACTGCGTATATTAACTCGTGATTCTTAATGTTACTTTCACTCTCAACACGCTCTATTTGTTTCTAAAGTATATACTTGAACAATAAATTAAAGTACATTCTTTTATTGAAAAACATAAGTACATGTATACTTGTATATTAGATAAATATATTTTTATGTTTTTTTATAATATAATAAATGATGTATATATGACATTACGTGTTTAATTCATTAGTGACGTGATGATGGTAAATGGAGCTACAAAATTACATCAATCAGCACGATAATACTCTAGTTCATATTCCAATTAAACCTTGCAAATCATTTTTAAGTGATTTACAAACTCGCATTAAATTTAATATGTAGGATTATTTTAATTTACAGTCACACTTAGTATTTGAATTTCATTTTTATATTCAACTAAGCGATATTTTCAACCCCTCATTTTTATTCTATTTTATTATAGATTTCTTTACCACTCTTGGTGTGGATTAGCATTTACTTTTAGGCTCGTAGGCCCTTATACTAATACATTGAATCATTATTGTAACCTAAACCACATCATTATCTATAAAATATTTTATATTACAATATCTAACTAATGCATGTGTTTTATTATAAAAAACGAAAGAAAAAGACATTCAATTTATATGATTTAATATATAAATGTTTTTTTTTTAAGAATCAATATCTAAATATTGTGCACATAATGCAAACGGGGTATAAAAAGGACTCGACATTGTAACATTTTCCTTTACTTTTTATTTCCTTCATTTAGTGATCTTTCAACTTTGGCCAACCTATTGTATCCCTTTTTTTATAATGTTACACATTTGTTTTTACATTCCAAAATATAATTCTATATATATTATTAAAAATCTAGTGACTTATACGCCATCATTAAATGAAGCATATACCTAAAAAAATCTATATCTAAATATTGTGCACAATGCAATCGTATTTTTCCTTTAGTGATTTTCCTTAAGTGATTTTTCAACGTGAGTTGTATACCTATTTTTCTTTGGGTGCATTTACACCCATTCTTTTTCATATTCTAAAATGCATTTATATATACATCATTAAAAATTTAATGAATCGTATACATGATTGAACGAGTAAACGTGGTATATAGCTCATTAAATTTTTTTAGTATACATTCATTAAATGTATTCATTCAACTTGAAATGGTGCTTACACACTTTTATTAAATGTTAGATTATGTTTACCATGGTAAAAAAGATTATGTTTACTATCGGAAAAAAACACGTCTTACGTTTTGGATGTTAAAATGTATTGAGTAACGATTTTCCTTTCTTGACTCCACTTCAATTTAAACCTTCAGGAGATCGATTGAGAGAGTTTTTAACCAACATGTTCTGTTCTTTATTTTCAATGACTTGTATATGAACATAATGTTCCGAGAATATACCTTTAAATTGGAAAGAAATTCAATTCAGACACTGAGTAAATGAAGCACAAATGAAATCACAAATTTATATGGGAGCCATAAAACACCTTACCCATCAAATATACATCTGTATTTCTCAAGGACAAATTGAAACAAGAGCTCTCCATCTCTTAAAGATCTATGGTCGTCATCAATGTTCACTAATGCCGAAAAGTATGTTCAACAACAGTATCTAAACAACAGTATCTAAGATTTCCTCAACAATGAAAGTCTGATATGTAAATTAATACAACCTTGCAAGCATTACAATTTGTGTATATGTGTGCATTCGTAACTTCAGAGGTGTGATAACATTGACGTGTATATACATCCAACAATTCCTCGATGTCAAACAGAGTACCAGAAGTTTTAGATTGCTAATTTAACAAATAACACTGTAGGACTATACAGGGAAAAAATTCTTCAATGTACCGTGAGTGGACACAAGGAAAATATTGGAGGATCATAAAAAAAATGGCATATGGGCTTGATAACAGACATTGTTCATATACTCATCTCTACAGTGAAAAACAAACACCCGGATCCTATATCAATGCAACAATGTAAACAATAACATGAAATGACGTAAAAATCAGTGATGTCTTGTGTTTGAACTACGTGTCATACCATGTAAGAATTTGGTATACCCGAGCAAATTTAATTTTCCATCAGTATGTCTGATCCATTCACGAATGATCGAGTATGCACTGGACGCGAGATTCATTTCCTGCACAGAGCAACATTCTTATATTTGTCTGAGTTTTGAGAAAAAAAAAAATGAATCAATTTTAGAGCATGGGATTTATATACCTGAGCCAATTCTTCAATGGATATGACTCGGTTTCCTTCCTCCTCAAAATATTGAAAAGCTGTGCTTGCAATCTGTTCCCACCCTTCAAGGGCTTCAAGCTGATATGGGCTGATTGTGGCAGCACAGAACTCATCAAAATCCATCTTTCTATACCTTAGTTGTTCCATCTGAAAATTTCAAAAAACAAAGGACAATTGACAGATGATTTTCTGTAGACAACCAAAAGCAGTGTTTTTTTTCAGTAAGAAAGGATAAAGGGAACTGCCTGGTCGATGACATATTCAAGAATATGATTATTATATATAAATGATGGCATGGAGGTTTCAACTCCTCTTCTTTTTTCTTTTTTTCTTTTTTTTGAGGTTTTAAGATAATGGCTATGTTATGTCAAATATTCAGAGAGTATAAATCAATCATCTGGAGATGTCCAGCTGAAGCAGAAGGATGGGATTTCTGAAGAACCTAACAGATCCACAAGCATGGAAATGTACTGTTTAGTCAAATCAAATACATACAATATATGAATTTTTTTTCAATTTTTTAACTGAATTCTTCTGTTGTTTTACGTTGAAACTAATTGAATACATCATTGTAACTGATATGTTTTCTGCTTATCAATATGAGATCTAGTCACAAGAACACATTATAGAGAATATTAGATGGGCCACTCAACCACTCTGCGTTCACTAATTAACTGAATCAAACTAAATGATTTTTGCAAAGCTAAAAATCAAGCTTAGCCATAAGCGCCTGAGGCAGAACAGAATAAAAAATATGTAAGAACTAATGACTCCAATCTTAAATATCATATTATTAGAAGGGAAGAGTATGCACACCGAATTCAAGATGTCAAGAACTCTTGATTCCTTCATAGCATCAGTTGCATTTCGCATGAGGGCCTACAAATAAATTCAAGGGTCGGAATTCACCATAGAGAAATAGTTAAAGTGGACTCAAGAAAGTTAAAATGAAGTGATGACTAACCACTCGGAAATTTTCATAGGAAACACGACCATCTCTTGGCTCCAAGAGCTCAAATTGAGCCTTCAGGTACACAAACTCATTCTCTGTCAAAGCTTTTGAAAGAGCCTGCAACATATGATGCAAAAGAAAAGGGACAAATTTAACATACAAATTTCTTTTGCAGTTTAAGCATTAATTAACATATTTCACGATCAGTTGCACAAACTCCAGATTGAATGTAATGAATTACAGATGATTTCAACATAATATAACTTCCACTTTAACTGCAGGCACTGAAATGGCTAATCAAATCAACATCAAGGTTCAATATATCTATACTACAATACAATGTGATCATTGTGTATTTCAGTGCATTGAGCTGTTAGATATCCAAACAACAAGACGCTATGAAACAGTGATCAGATGCACAAACATCATCGTGTATTTCAGCATGTTCAGCGCGTTGTGTAGTTAGATATCCAAACATGATGCTATGACAGTTGTAATGAATTATGGATGATTTCAACATATCATAACTTTCTGTTCAATTGCAGGAAACAACATGGATGATCAAATCAACAAGATTCAATATATCTATACTACAGTACTATGTGATCATTATGTATTTCAGCGTGTCCCAGTGCATCAAATGGTATTTAATCTCACTTTGTGCATTTTTGTTATTACTGATGGTTCATGTAATATTGAACCCTTCATTACATTTCTTAAAAGGATTGAAATGATTTAAAATGAATATATTCGAACTTCAACACCGTGATTAGATGAGAACACAATCATGAGGAAATCATAGTCCATTTTGTATGATTTCATAAGCACTGAATAGAGATTGCAGGCTTTGCAATATCTAGATTTTAACAAAAACAAAGGGTTCAGATTTCGCTTTAATATACCATCCAAACAGAGGAGAAAATTCGACAAACATTTTTCTCTCACCAATCTCCTTCAAATCGTCCCTTACTGCACATGCAATGCATGCTCCTACCAATAGTCTGGTAAAATAAAACCAGCTCCCTTCTCATTGAAAAAGGCAATCTTCAAAAATCAATAAAGTGCTCGATGATGGTCAAAAATCATGTACCCGTTTTCCATATATTTCCCTCATCTTCCCTCAGCCATCTCCAATGATTCTTTGCTGGTTCATAATTTAATGGTTCTTTTCTTTGAAAACAAAAAGACCAGAAAAGCAACACATGTATGTGCTGCACAAACATGCACGCACACACACACGTATGTTTCCTTCAGAATTTTCTGTCTGCTCTAAATATTATGTTTTTCCACCTTTGAAATATATGTGATCCGTATTCATTACATTCCAATGGCCCAACATTCAGTTTCATACAACATGCCCTAACAGTAGTCTTGAAATTTCCTTCTAGTTTATCCGGCACTTAAAGTTCACACGACAATCCAAAGGTGCACCTTCTGTTCACAATAAACTTTTTCTGTTTTGTGAACAGCATTAAACTTCCATGACATGATAGTATGTTAAAGAGCCACCAATGTTCTATTGTAGCGGTGCTCATTTCATTCATCCAATCAAAAACTGCAAGGTCGAAACCATAGTTTAAAATATTTTTAAAAAAAATCAAAAATCGATATATTGATTTGGGAAATGAAATAAAAGGTGTCAAAAAATTTTGAAAAAAAAAAAACCACAAAATGAGAAAAAAATGTCCATAAATTATAGAAAAGTAGATAAACAAAGAGAAATTTATTGATGAATTTTTTATGTACGTTTTTTTATAGGAAATTATGGGATAAATTAATTAAAAATTGAAATACAATGTTTATATATCAAAAATCAAAAACTAAATCTAATAGAATAAATAGTTCATTGTGGAATCCACCAAAAATTTCCAACAATGTCTCCACTAAGAAAGCTGACACTTTTTTGGATTTTTTGTGAAATTTTGGTAATGTTTGGATGAATTTTTTTGGATTTTGGGGATTTTCTTGGAGAGATATTTGTTAATTAATAATATAGAGGTTGGTAGTAGAGAATGAGTAGCGAGAGAGAAGTAGAGTTATATGTGTTATTGGGTTTTTAGATGTTTATATAGGTTATTAGAAAAAGCGTTTGAAAAAAAATTAATTAGAATGAAGATCCACACCAATCGCTTTCAAATAAAAAATGTCGGGTTAGGCGGACCCAACCTGCCCCATTTCTATAAATGGAAAATCGATATATCAACTATATACCGATGATATCAGCGATGTCATCATTGATATATCGACCGACAGATAAATGGACCAATAAGTGGCCAATTCTATTGATGGGGGTGTCAAAATCAATATATCAATCAATATTTACAATAGTGGTTAAGACCTATTCACGCAGATCCTAATTTTCTCATTCCCATCATGCTTCATAAAATTTTAAGTTCTCACTAAATTCTACAAATTTCCAGACTGAAACAGTTCTGACAACTGTTCTTAAATAGTGCTAGCCCCAAGAAGGATTTTCACAATCCACAATATTAATTTCAAATTTATAAAATGATACAGGAATTTTGTTTTAGCAGATACTGAGCACAATCAATGCTCAAATATGATGGGAAACATATGAATTTCAAACCTACAGCTAATTCGAGATCGATTATATCTGGTTATGATTGCATTTATGGAAACATCCATTGGCAGGGAAAAGCTTTGAATCACTAGAGAGCATCTTCTCAGGTACCTTATGCATATAAACAAAAGATGACCAATTGTCAAATGCCAAGTAGACAGAGGAAACTAAATGTAACAAAATTTTGCATTCTTCAGACAAAAATGCTGTGGTATAAATGTGCCAACTCAAGGAAACGGATGTAAGTATCTGAGGGATTTAAGGAGTAACATCATTACAAAATAAATTGATGATAACAAGCCAGGATGGTTGGTGCATGTTCCAAGGAAAACCAAAGAGTGTTGTGACTGCTGTCAAGAATTGAATAAACCAGGGGTGAAAGATTTCACAAAAAAAAAAAACAAAAGAAACATAGATTAAGACAAAAAAGGGTATGAAAAAGTCATTAATTAATAGGAGCTCGTTTGACATTAGGACAAGTTTAATCTATACACCCTTGGTAGGGGAATTGGGGTGGAATACATAGGGAGAAGGTGGAACAATGATAAAATGGGTGTTTAGAAGGCTAGAATAAATAAGAATCTGTATGCCAAAATTAACTAGTATAAAGTGGTATAATTATTCCTGCTACCCCCTGAAATTAAGTTATTCCAGGTTATTCAACCCATTTGAATATGTGGGCTGAGAATTCAATCATTTTTTCACATTTTATAAATCATCCACATTTATTCACACTTTATCCACAATTTCTAAATGGTAAACCAAACAACAAACAATTTATTATTACGTTTCCCAACGAGAATAATTAAAAACACAATCAAACAAAAAAACATTTGTTTCTTATTTATACTAGAATTATCATAAACCTCAAAATAATTTAACTCTCTATCCAAACAGGGGCTACAATCATAGTCATAGGTATGATCAATATTAAGAGACCAGGTAGAGATGAGGCATGTAGGAAGGCAAAAATACAAATTTCAAGAAAAGCATGTGAAAACAGAACCTAGCGTGGTAGTGGACATGCAAGTTAAACAGACTAGTGTGGGTGAAGATGGCATTGGCAACCGGTCTGGGTGGTCCTTTCTCATCTCTTGAGGAGATGTGGGAAGCTGGGAGGAGCATGAGGGGTCTCAGGGATAGGAGCATTCGTGCAAATGGTCAACTTGGTTGACAAGGAATCATGCAGTTTTTCGAGAAAGCACCCCGTATGTTTAGAATGTTTGGGAGAACATGGTGCAGTGCGCAGAGGATTGGGATCGCTTCTGTGCGGGTGCGCAGTCTGTGTGTTTCGAGGGTGGGAACCTTATGATCAGGGCATAATCCTTTACATTTTCTTTTCAAATCAGTAATTTTTATGAACAGATCTCCTCCTTGTAGAATGGTCCGATCTGAAATTCTTGCTATTTTTATTGTATATTTTCCTTTGGGATTTATAAAATTCAAGGGTTATTGCCTACCGTTCCCATAAAAAAAAACAAGTTAAACATGGCATGTGTTTGGATTCCCTACTCCCCGGCCAGTTTCTTTCACTTGATATTATTTACTTTTATTTTAATTTTTGCATTTGTGACTATTTGATCACTTTTTTTCCATGCCTAAGCTTCTCTTATGTTCAGGAGTACACTGCATGCCCTACCCCTTTTATGTTTGACGCATGTTGTACACTAACAATTTCTGTTGCTGATATCAAGGACACAGGATGAGGCAAGAAAACATACACCTCACACGATGGAATGAAAAACAGCTGATGGTCAAGAATAGATATGCATAGAAAATTAAAATAAAATGTGTGAAATCCTGTAGTTCTGCACTCTAATCCAAATTCCAAACAGACATGGGTCACACCAATTGAACAGAGAAGTGAGTTACAAGAA
The DNA here is from genome assembly GCA_030737845.1 of Acorus calamus. Taxonomy (NCBI): domain Eukaryota; kingdom Viridiplantae; phylum Streptophyta; class Magnoliopsida; order Acorales; family Acoraceae; genus Acorus; species Acorus calamus. Next base: position 13,294,315 of record CM060872.1, read on the forward strand.
AGTGAATGTCAATGTTACACAAGAGAATGTTTTGAGGTATATGAGAGTAAGATTTCAAAACTGAATAGAAGAATGGGACTGCAAGAGTAGGGGTACAGTAAGAGGCGCAGGTAAATCATGGAGGACTCAATTCAGGATCAAATATAACAGATGGAAATGAATCACAATAAGAGAAAAGTGAGAGGGAAGCCACTGAAAATAAAACTGTTCAACCATCGTAAGTTGAGGAATTGGAAAGGGACAAATACATTAATACCATCTCCCCTCTCTAATTTTCTACCAACCACTGCTACTCTGAAGTTCAATTACATATGGAACATACAAATATTGGCTTGATGCGAAGCGATATGTTTTCATTTGGAAATTCATCAAAATGATTCAAAATAGTAATGGGCTAATGGCAATTGTTACTATATGGAGTTACACTGGTTCAGTTCCTGACAGAGAATCAATAAGATAAGACATTACCATTTATAATTTATGAGGATTTTTGATAAAAGTATAACCAATATTTGGGAACCCAAATAAAGTCCCATGATTCTTCAAAAGCATTATTGAAAATAACTTAAGTGACTTAAGATTCATTAGGCACTCTTCTTCCATTAGTCCCTCCCCCCCCCCCCCCCCCCCGGGCAACACACACACACACCCCAACGAAAACAAAAGGTAGAAGAAAAAAACACATTTGTATGTTTTCCCTGCAAATATTCTGTGTTGAAACATACCTCACTTTCTAATAGCCATAATGCAGGTTAAATTTGGCAAAAGTTGATAATGTTGAGAGAAACATGTGATTCATCTACCAGAGTAGATCATTAAAATTGCTTAATACTAGAAATTTCATCTGCATCCATCATCGGCCTTGCTAAGTTTTATATGAATACCCATTTGGAAGAACCATAGTTTGAAGTGCGACCGCACATACTGGTACGTGCAACTACACATGCCGCATCCCACCCCGTATGGGGCGCATGTTCAGCCCAAGTTCGAAATGAATAATGTACAGAGGGCGTTCGAAGTTTCAGTTCAAATTGACTTCGAATGGTAAATCCTCAAATTGTCGTTTTAACGGTAATTCAAACTATAACATACCATTCGAAAGTCGTTCGAACGACGATTTGAACTTACATAGTTGGAGGGCAACATCCACCTCCAACTTGAATTTTTGTCATAGGTATTCTGGTCTTTTTCTGTTTCTAGAGTTTGTACATCTTGTATCTATATAAGAGACATTTGGCCTCCATTATTGAATATAACATTATTCCATTTATTTCTTCTCAGAGGACATTTGAAGTTCAGTTCGAACGAAGTTTCGAACGGCTGCCTTATCCTATGTGCAATTGCATACATGTGGCCGCATATACCATATGTGGACCCCACCGCACATGCCCGCACATGGTTTTGAACTATAGAAAGAACTACTAATCCATTCCTTATTTTTGTTAAGTGATTATTCTCATCATTGACTATTATTTAGACATTGTTTTATGTACTTTGATAGCATTCATCAGTATGTTCATATTGAAAACATTTCCAATCAAGCAAGACAACAAATGAGTACTACCACTTTAAAAAAAGGAACATGTGCTAGAAGTAGAACATACTAAATGAAAATGCAAATGCAATGTTAGGAGAGCCAGGGAATTCATATAATCCATTTAACTGAACAAATGCAAGAAAGAAAGTAAACCTTACCTTCAAAGCTGCACGTTTGAATGGGGTTGCACGAAGATATAATTTTATCAATTTGTAGATCAATATATCCAAAGGGACCGGCCGTTGCTCATCTCGCAACCACGGGTGAGCTGTTAAAAAATGAATGTTCGTTAATTTCAACATATATGGTATACCACATAGATGCATCATACATAGATGCATCATATCTATATATACCAGAAACACAAACTTAGTGACAAAATAAAATAGGAAGCCAAATACATGACTAATAACTTACTCAAAGCTTGAGCAGCTGTCATCCTTTTCCTATAATCCTTATTTAAAAACCTTTTCACGAAATCTCTGGCTTCTGGGGATACAGAAGGCCAAGGGGCGTCAACAAAGTTAGGATCAGCTCTTAGAACAGCACGGAAAATCCCTGATTCTGTACGTGCCCAGAAGGGCCTGCTTCCACATAATAAGATGTAAGTTATAACACCAATACTCCAAATGTCCGCTTCCATACTGTATGATCTATGAAGGACTTCAGGAGCAACAAATATGCACTGCCAACAATATCATTCAGTCTTTCATCTACACAAAAGAAAAGAGTTAGAAACTATTTTAATCAGCCACAGATTGAATCACAAGCAAATTATCTGCAGGCGATATCAGAAGAAAAATACATATTGGAGGTAAAGTACCCTTCAGAATTTCCATAAAGGAGATACAGATACAATTATTTCTGCCTTATGATAAGTCCTAATTGAGTCAAGTGCAACAATTAGATTCCATGGTTTCTCCAAAACATTGTCTATACTCCAAATTGTGACATCAATTGCTTGCAAGTTCAACTAAGCTGCTTCATTGTCAGACATTTCAGGTCAGTCCTGGGACAATGATTCAACTTTCAGAATGGGTCAATCTGAATGTAAGCACACTCAATATTTAACTCAACAATGGGATCAAACCATGTTTAATTGACCTTTTGGAACAAATCTAAGTTAGGCTGACAAGGAAAAGCGTTTTTTGGTCACCACATAAACACAGTTTATAAATGCATAGTTTCTTTCGGTCTTCTCCACTGCCTTTCAATATGAATGCCAATCCTTGCATTTGTAGTGAACAACCGAAACTGCAAGAACTTTTTTTTAAAAAAAAGGAAGTAGATGATCTACTACAATATTATTGTATATCGTATTACACAGTCCTTTTTCTTTTTTTTGAAAATACGGATAAAAACAAGAATAGGCTAGGCCAATACAGAAGAATTATCTACCTAGAAGCCACCTCCAGAAAAACCACACGTGTCACTACTTCTCAATGAAAAATCCCACCCCCCCCCCCCCCCCCGCAAGAAGAAATAAAATAAAACAAAACACAAGGTTTGCCTCCACATACCCAATCCTTAATGAATCAAATCACTGACTCTCAGTATTCTCCACATATGGCACTGTTCCCCTAAAGATGACCTGATTACGCATTAACCATATCGCCCACACCACCACCCACACAAACGACCGAGTAATCTTCACATTTATGCTTGTCTCCCCTCACTCACTCTCTTATCCACAAGCCACATCTCCTATAAAGTAGTGAAATATGTCATTAGACCTATACAAAGTCGGGCTCCTAAGAAGAAAAAAAACAAAAAAACAAAAGGAACACATCCATTATGCCTGAGTTTGTAGAAGAAACCTACTATGTCAACGTGACCCCTCAACGCCACAACATTTTCCCAACAAAATCAACCATACTAGACCTAGCACAATAAAGCCCATAATCCTTGATAAAACATGTTGCCACCTCCCAACGATTCTCATAATATGGGGTATTGCTTTTGAAAACGATTTGGTTCCAAGTTATCCAAATTGCCCTCAACCTTGTCTGGATGAACGATTGGGAATCTTTTTTACTTTTTGCTTCTATCTCCCATGGCCTTAGCCTTTCCCAGTCTCCCAAATCTCATCCAAAGAACAAAAGTTTCCGTTCAACCCTGTCACCACCACTATTTTGTTTTGAGGACTTTCCAATTAATAAGATGGATCCAACTCTATTCAAAAAAAAAATGTCAATCTGTCACCATCCCGAGATCAGTTCAATGGGCCTCACCAACCTACAATGGCAAAAAAATTGCACCACTAATTCAGGCTCCCGATTGCATAGAGGACACTCCATCAATTCCTCAGGGATCCATTTCATCTCTATACCTTCGTAATGATCTTTCCTGATACCTCAACAGGAAGGCTTAAATCTTGCACTTTGATACCCCAAATTTCTTTGGATTTCGCCCTCAGCTCTGGATAACTGATGTTGTTCCATACCACTAATCGTAACCAACCCTCACAAAGAACCCCTCCATGAGTCTTCTTCTCCACATGAACTCGTCAGCAGAATCCGAAACGAGGTGAAGAAGGTGAATTGATTCAATTGGATCCAAGAACTCTGCTAGCGATGATCTCCCGAAAGTCATTCCCATCCTCCTCATGCCAGGACCCAATCACAGTCCTGATTTTGTTCATGGCCATGTTGTGGATGTTTGGGAAACAGATTGATGCTCAGAAAGACACCCTCACACCGCATACCCAACCAAAACCTACCTCTTTTTAAATGGTCACGGGCTCACTGAAAAAGATAGGATGTTGCTTCTTTTTTTTGGCAAAAGGTAGGAGAGCAACTAGAATTTCCAAACAAAGAATGAATTAATGCCTAACATCCAAACTACGGAGACAAGATTCTTCCAAAACCACAGAAAAATAAATAAATTCAGCCACCCTACACAAAAGAACCGCATATGGTTCCTTTTTAAACAAAAAAAATACATATGTACACATCTGGTTCTTATAGGCTCATACAACCCACATATCTATTCTAGCAAACAGATACAATGAAAGGAAATATAGTTCACCTCAAGGCTATGGTTACTCCAGTTCCTTGAATTGTCCAGGATCCCAGCCCATAGAACAATTTGTCCTTTGAAATACTCTCGTTCTTGCTAACCAAATAGACCCATAAACCGCATAGGATAGAAAATCACATTTAGAAAAACTAAAACATGATGAGAGATTAAGTTTCAATATACAATTGAAAAAAAAATGTATGGTGTCCACCGTTGTGAATGTCTTTTCAAATATATCAACAATTGATGACAACACATTGTTTTACGGTCCATTTTAAACCTAAAAGGCACGCACGCAATGTCATTTGAATGAATGAACAACTGGGGTCATAGAAAACTGTGACGAAAGGCAGTGAGAATGGTTATCTTGGAAAGGATTTATTCTAGTGGAAATTTTTTGACTCGCATAAATAGAAAAAAAAATGAATTTATGTGCAACCATTCATGATTGCATTAACAAATGCCATCATTAATAATATCATCATAGGCAACAGTGTTACTAATACTCAAAACTTTGTGAACAGAAAATTTTCACATCAGAAAATAATTATCAATAATATGCTACCTGGCCTGATGAAATCTGAAAGACCAAAATCAATAATCTTCATGGGAGCATTGTCATCTCTAGTAGTGAAAAGAAAATTCTGTCAGAAATGCAAAACACGAAGTGTGAGTAGATAGACTATTTATGCAATGAAATACTGATCTGCAGCAACAGAAGAAATATCATTTATGGGTGAAGAAATACTGCATGTAAAAAATGTATCAATTAAAGTAAATCTCAGATACACACCTCTGGCTTCAAATCACGATGCACAACTCCTTGAAGATGACAAAAGGCAACGACACTTAAAATTTGTACAACTATAACTTTTGCATCTTCCTCGGTGTACCTTCCACCTCTACAGACAAAAGAATAAGCACACAACATTACACCTGTTTTTGTCTGCTAATAGATCCTACTCAGATCATGCATATTAGTTTACCTGGAAAGAATTCTGTCTAACAGCTCTCCACCTTCACATAATCTGAAAATCCAACATGTTACTGAATCAGAACTTCATGAGATAGTACCACGGAACCACTCCAATAATTAGCTAATGAACACATATACGAGCATGCCAGGGCTTTCAAAAAATAACCACCAGTATCAAAATGATTACAGGAGAAAATATTCCAATCCATACAAACAAATTAAAAAAAAAAGTAATAGTATCAGAAAGAGATATGTAAAAAGAAATCTACGTACTCCATGATTATATATACATTAAGGTCATCCTCATATGCATCATGGAACTTGACCAAATTTTTGTGCACGGATAAGGCTTTCAAGATTTTCACCTCCCTTCGAACATCTTCAATTGATATTGCAGTAGTCATCTGCCAAAACAATAGCTTCATATGTAACACAAATGCAAATAGACTTTGAAGAAACTCAAAAAAATTACACTAGAATAATCAATAAACAGTAAATAAAACAAATAAAAATGATCCCTAAAGTCCTAAGACTTAAAAGAAGAATTGAAAGAAGAAATTGGGTAACATCTTAAGTTTACCAGGGATCAAGTTATATTCTAAAAAATTATGCTTTCAGCTGTGTCATAACACACACACAAAAAAAATCCGGGAACAGCCTTTCTCCAGGTTAAATCTTCTACTGTGAGTAGGAGAAAGACTCGAACTGAGGTCCCCTAAGTGAAGAGAGGGTACCGCAACGGATCTTCTAACCTGCCATTGAAAGCTGTTTGTCTTAATCAGAAGGCTTATTTAAGCCTGGTTTTTGCACTATATAAAAAAAATGAGGTTTCTTAGTGAACATTGAATTGTTGTTTTGTTGTATTTCATAAAGATCATAATCTGCTGCTCCTCTGAGAATCCATCTGAATTGTCATTAGCCTCTCTTTGTAGAAGATGCATGGCAAAACCTGAATTATGGATGTTATTCAAATTTCTTCTATCTCCAAAGGTGTTAGTTGCCTTAACAGAACATTGTGCAGCCATCCATCTGTAGCCCAAAACCAATATTACTGTTGCTCAAAAGCTTTACATTCAAAGAAACCCCACTGAAATAAATATTTCTAATATACATATACATCCAAAGCTTTCTGCAAACCATACTTATTCAACAGTAAACAGACTGATTTCCACTTCAAAGAAAATACACTGGACGTTGTCCAGGTACACCCACAGATAAGGATGGATATTGCTGTTCCAATTTTAAGAAAGACCACTGTTTTTGGGGGCTTCGCATCCAAAACATTGTTTGAGTAACAACTTTCGCATGCTTCATAATCAGGCAACCAAAACAGAAAATTGTTGCACTTTAGAATCACTTCAGGATCCGACCACTTGAAGATTGCAACCAGTAGACAGACAAATCTAGATTCACATTTTTCCAATCCAAATTCCAAATACAGTTATTTCCCCTGAAAGAGTCAATTCTATTCTTTCATGACATTACCTCACCTAGTTCAACAGTTGGTCAATGCTCCATCACACAACACAAAAAAAAATTGCTTCAAATGAGGCATAATGTCTTGCCCAATCCAAACTCCTCAAGCCAAACCAACAATGATTTACATCCACAACAAAATTTGTGCTTCCAATAATTGCATCAATTCAACCCTTTTATGACTTAAACTAATCCAGATCAACATTTCGTCAATGCACCATCACAAAGTAACAATAATAAACATCTGATAATCAGAAATAATATATTGTCCAATCCGAACTCCTCAAGCCACACCAACAATGATTCAAATCCACACCAATTTTTGTGTTCCAACAATCGCATCAGAGAAGACTGTTGATTTCCATCACGCCAAAGAAGCAAAGCAGAAAATCCAATCCACTAAATTTAAAAAATAAAACGTACCACCTCACCTTAGCTTTGGCGATGATCTTGACGGCGACTTGCTGGCCCTTGATGTCGCCCTTGCGAGCGCGAGCGGAGCACGTGTGCCCGAAATGCCCCCGCCCGACCTCTTTTCCGAGCTCATACTTGGCCCCGAAGTTTCTCCCGTAACCGAACGACTTATCGAGCGGCCTCTCCACCTCCACCCCCTCCTCCGGGATCGGCCCTTCCTTCGGCTTCGCCTGCGCCCCATGCCTCTTCAACAAAGACGCCTTTATGTGCTTCGCGGGGGACGGCGGCGGAAACGGCCTCCTGAAGAACCTCCTCGGCGTGGACCTCGCCGGAGACGGCGACACCCCCGCCGGAAGCGGGCTCGCCGCCGAGGCACCGCCTCCGTAGGGGTAGGGGCTCGGCCAGGGACTGGTGGCGGAGGAGGAGTGGACGGGGGTGTTCTTCACGGACGGGACGTTATTCGCGGCGGAGGAAGAGACGACGGCGCCGTTGACCGAGACCGGGGGAGGAGTCAAGGTCGGATCGGGGGGGTCTCCGGCGACGTGGACGTTTTTGCCGTAGCACTGGCCCATCGGACGGTGGAGGGAAACCGGAGGGTGATCCGACGGTGGACGAGGGGTTAGTGGCGCATCGGACGATGAAGATCGGGGGATCTGGGGATGGGCGGAAAACGTTAAAAGGGAGGAATAAATGAGAATGGGTTTTCAGAGTCGAAAATAAAAAAACAGAAAACAGAGAGATCAGGCAAAGAAACAAATGAGAGCAGAGAGAGAGTGTGTGATGTGATCGATGATGAAATTGGATCCTGGTTGCTATGTTGCATTATCTTTGGTTCATCTTACTTTTTAGTTTTCCTTTTTGGGTTTTTAGTTTTGGCTACCTGATGTTCCCTTATTTTCTAAAAGGACTACGTCGCTCAATTCTCTTTTTACGTTTTAGCCCTCAAGGACTATGCTTATGAACCTTTGGGGCAAGATTGAGAAGAAAATAAGATTATAAAATAAGTTATACTAATTTTAAATAATAAAAAATATTAATTTTGTATTTATTTACATTTAGATAAAAAGGATATTTTTTTTATTTTAGTGGTGAAATGAAACAAAATTAAAAATTAGCATTTCTACTTCAAAATGGATAGTACGTGTAGTGTCGATCTGATGTTTTCCTATCGCAGAAGATGATAAACAACAAATGAAAATTTCAATCAATGTAAAATAATAATAAAATTTTTAAAATAGCATATTTTTTCTCTTCTCTCAATTTTTAACTATTTGTTAATTAGGGCGTGTCTATCCCCACCAAACATTTTTCTCATCCCACCAATAAAAAAAATCGGTGTTTTGCTATTCTCACCAATCCCGTTCGACCGAAATCGGTCATCATTTTAGGTTTTGGGCGATCGGACTTGGTCATCATTTCAGGTTCTAGGCGACCGTAATTGGTCGTCATTTCAGGTTTTGGGCGACCATAATTGGTCGAACAGGGTTCAGAACTATATCTACTTATTCTTTGTAAACAAATAAATTTTTGGGTTTATCCATCTTATTCTACATTTATTCTTTTATCCAAACAACAGCTAAGAGACTGAAAAAATGTAAGTATGTATACTTTCAATTAATTCAAATTTTTATAGAAAAATATTTTATTAGACAAATATATATCATTTTTAAGCTTTGTTTGAATTCGTAGTTAAGATGATTCTTTGTTTGAAAACAAAAAAACCTACAAGTTTATCCAAACACATTTTATATTTGGCTTTTGAAATTTGTTTGTAACTTATGTAAAAAAATTGTTCTTATATTCTACATTTAAGAATAATGATTTATTCTCCCTATATTATAACTCAAACTTGGAGTGATATGAAGGATTCAAGGAGGATACACATCGTGGGATTATCTTTTCAAGAAAAAAAATTATAAACTTTATTACAAATGCTGTTCGACCAGGTTCGGTCGTCCAAAACCTGAAATGACAACCAAATCCAGTCGCCCAAAACCTGAAATGACGAAGAAATCCGATCGCTCAAAACCTGAAATGGCGACCAAATTTGATCGAACTGGCCGGATCGGTGAGGATAGCAAAGCACCGAGTTTTTTTTTTTGCCGACTGGTGGGTTAAGAAAATTTGTTGGTGGGACTAGACGTGCCCTGTTAACTATTCGTCTTTCTATTTTAGTGTTAGTGACAATTATATATATTTAATTCTGAATTCCTTTTGTAATGTGATGAATTTTTATTAATCATATATCATATCACGTATTAATTTATCTAAACATTTATTCCTTCACCAATCCAAATATTAGAGTTATTTGTGTAGCATTGACCCAAATTGAGTCATTAAACTTAAATACCCCGTTTGAATAGTGGAATAAGAGTGGATTAATGGTTGAATAAGGTGAGATAAGAATAGATAAGGGAAATTAGTATTTGTTTAAATAGTATAGGATGGAATTACTATGCCAGTATAAATAAGTATAAGAGAGTATAACAATTCTAAGTAACCCCTAGGAAAAGCTATACTCACTTTATCTATTCACATAAGCTCACATGTCAAATTAATTTTTTACACCTTATCACATCAAATCACCTATCAACACCTCTTATACATCAAATGACACACATGTCAAATCAACTTTTTCACACTTTATTTATATTTTATTCTTTATCAACCAAACAACTCAACTTTTATTCTTACGTTTTCTAATGAGAATAAAAAAATACAACCAAACAGAAAATCTCTTATTCATGTAGATTTGTTATCTATACTTACATAGTTTATTTATATTTTATTCTTTATCAACCAAACAACTCAACATTTATTCTTACGTTTTCCAATGAGAATAAAAAAAATATAACCAAACAGAAAATCTCTTATTCATGTAGATTTGTTATCTATACTTCTACCCCCGTTTGGGGTAAAGAATAAACGCCGGATAGGGGAGAATACAATAGAATAACCCCCAAACAGCTGTTTGTTTGACAAGAATAAACCTTGATAGTTATGTCTGGATCAGTTAGGATAAGGGCTGATAACTATTCTCAGAAAAAGCTAGAATTGCTTATCAGGGCTTATCTATACCAACGGATAAAAATACCCTTATCTGTCATTTAAAAAAATTTATCTTACCTAACACTCTCTGCACACATTCCAAAAACTATCACATCTATCATATCACACACACATCTCTCATACTTATTCCCAAACACAAATAATTAATGCAAGGGTATAATTGTCATTTAAAAAGTCATAAACTCTTATCCATCTCTTATCTATCATTTATCATTACTTTATTCAAGGTGAACCAAACAACAAAAAGATCAATTTTACGTTTCCCAATGAGAATAACAGAAAAGACAACCAAACAAAAATTTACCTATTCAACATGGATTGTTATCTATTCCAGTATAGCTATCAAGGACGAATAACCTTATGTCACACCCCAAACGGGCCCCTATAGTTATCTATCCAGAATAACTCAATTCCTCTATTCAAACGGAGACAAAGAGAATATGAAATTTATAATTCCTCGTGTCTCTATTTGTAAGATAGAGATAATATTTTGAGTTTACGTTGAATAAACATTGTTATTATGATTTTCACAATTACAAAAAAGCATTTTTTTTATTTGTCTTTAATTTGGCTCAAAGAACTTTAACATGACATTATTGGATTTTTTTTTGGTTTTCGAGGGGGCTCTATAGAACAAGTGACCATTTCTCAAATAAAGAATAATTCAGGGACTTAAAACGAAATCCCATCCTTCTATCTTAAGTACATGTTTCATCTATACTCCTCCACCCTTGAACACGTCGTTCCTCTTTTCACCATTTATCAACCATTCGATTCAGAGAGTTTCAACCAAAGAAGCGTGATGTGAAGCGTGATGTTTAAAAGTAATAGGTGTGGTGGTAGTAAAACTTTATTTAAAAAAAAACGTCACAGAAGGGATGACCGCGGGAGTTCCGGGGGACCCGTGCGTGATATCGTTCCACGAACACGGCGTGTCGTGGCATGGTCCGTTGGTCCCTGCCAACTTCATAACCTAACAAAAATAAGACAAACTTTGTTTCCATTTTGTTTTATTTTATTTTTCACAAAAAAAAAAAATTGCGCTTGTCTTACCTTGAACATGATCTGTGTCGGATTTTCATGCAGTAGAGCTGCAATTTCGGGTCGATTAAATGATCCTGAAATTTAGATTAGTATTTATTTGATTCAATTGGTTAAAATCAAAATATGAAATTATTTTTATAAATTATTTAATTGAATAAATCATGTTATCATTTTTATAAATTTAATTATCGAAAACATATCTTATCCGTATTTGAAAAGATCTGAATCTGAAAATGACTATCTGTATCCGAATCCAAAAATTAGGATATAAATATTAACATATCCGATTTTTATCTGTCCTTGAATGGCTTTGGAGGGAGTCGTTTTCCTTAAACAATGACTAATGAAGAATATTTCATGTGAAAAAATTAATTATTAAAATTGTTTCCTTATGAGTGGAAGGTTATTAAGATGGTTCCATCAAATTCACGGTAAATCATAATATAGGTTATAGAAATATTAGACTTGTTTGAAAAATAAAAAAATAAAAAGTTGTTTCGCGAGGATCCAGTAAATGCCGTGTGGGATCTTATTTATTTAAATAAATAAAGTGTCATTTTATATCATGATCCGTGATCCGCGTTAATTCACGTTACGGTTCCTATGTTTGAAATCGTCCGTTCAAACTTCAAAATTTTCAGACCTTAGGATTGGTCAAATTCACATACACAGACCCCTCTGTTGGGTGGACTTTTCCCCTTTTTTTATAGAATAATAATAAAGTCCACTCCATGGATCTCGAAATCAAAACCTGCAGTTTTATTTTACTAGAAGCCTAGAGCTTTCTTAAAATCTCTTTAAATGATTTTCATAGTCAAAATCAACGATGGCTTGTAACATTATCAAATAGGAATCGAGTTTGAAAAATAAATTTATACTAAAAGCATATTTTTATTAGATTTTTAAAAATAACTATTTTTTATAACTACATGCTAGGCATGTTGAAAAGAGTGGATTACTGTGTAATTCCTACAAAAAAAATTCAAAATGTCAAATTCTATCTCCAAACATTGTCTTAGACAGTGTTTGCCTCGACGGTTCTCATCTACGCAGTTGGAAACTCGACCAGGTGATGGAGAAGCGGTGTTTTTGTGCATTTCAAAACACCATAAAATGGTATGCTAATTCAAACACCAAAATTGTGTTTCGATAGGAGGCACTGGCGGAGCCACATTGGGTCGAGTGGGGGCAGTTGCTCCTATCCAATTTTTTTAAAACCAATAGGTAACCTGTAATGTGGACTTTGTAAAACAGACAAAAATTCAAAAATATTCACTATTCAGTACTAGAAAGAGATGTCATTGAAGTCAATATTAACCATTTGTCTCAACCAAGCCAAGGAATATAATGGATGTGGTGAAGTTTACAACCTTATATCCCTCTCACGAGGAATCCATCCACTTATAAAATTGATGTATTTTCATTAGTAAATATATATGTTAGCAATTTGTTTAAATTATTAGTTAATTTGTCTTATATTAATATTTGAAATGAGTACTTAATTATTTTTTTGTAGTTTAAAATTTTATTATACATAAAATAACAGTGCTGCTACCTAAACCCCAGAAATTAAGTCTCATTTGTGAGCCACAATAGGTGGCACTCTCCTTTTGGTTCCCTATTTAACTTTTTCTAACCACCAAAATGACAATAATAAGACTACCATTCTTATAATTTTAAAAATTGGTTCCAACTAACTAATATCCTCGTTAAACCTCATAACTAAATCCACAAAGGGTGGCACCATTAAATCCTTTATTTGACGTAACATATTTTCAAAAAATCTGAAATACCATCACTGCTTAATGAAAAAAAAATCGATCACATGTTATTATTAAGATACAATAATGTATATGAAAATCCAAATGAACAAATATGGTCTACATGCTACTGAGAACTGCACAGAAAATTCATAAAAAGTCTTCAAAATGCCAACAATAAGCAATTAAATAGTAATCAACTATACATTAATCAAATCCATAAAAAAAATAACAACCTTTAAAAAATGGGTTGGAATTCAAATTTAGGTACAGATGTATCTGAAATTTGAATTAACAAATATCTTAAAAAAATGGTCTGGAATTCAAATTCAGATACAGGTGTATCTGGAATTTGAATTAACAAATATACATTCCATACAAGGGAATGTACACTGTATTTGAAAATCTTGAATATGAATTAGTCGAATAATGCTGATACAAAGCTAAAAAATATGATGAATGATATATTATGTATAATTATACACAAACATACAATCATAAACGATTGTACATATCATACTTGGCACACAACAGTGTATGAATATCAAAATACAGGTCATGTATGTGAATTTAAAATGAAATTCAGATTCAATACATGTATATGATGATTCAAAAGAATGACGAAAAATCAAAATCAAAATCAAAATAATGTATTCATATTGAAAAAGGACTAGTCTGAATGGATCGACATTATTTGCACCATAAACTGGTAACAAAAAAACTAAATGAATCAAAATTCTTCTCTTCTCCACTGATCGAACTGAAATAAAAATAAAATTCGATATTTGTTTTCAAATCCACCGATCCATTTGAATTTGAAAACTAAAATATTGCAAAATCTAGTAATTTTTTGTATCCAAAAAACCTAACCTGGATGTATCAATTTTTAATTGCACCAAAATCAGATCGCACATAAAAATAAAATCGAGAATTCACTATGGATACGCGGACCAGATCTGAATTAAAAATGAAATTGATATTTGTTTTCTCATCCCCCGATCATTTAGAAATAGAAATGGACAATCATAAATGTTTTGGATGACTCATTGAAAACAAATATTCAAGAATGGGAAAGATATCACATATCATAACTACCTCGGGATTAATGAGGCGGTTATGGAATACTAAAATGATTAATTAGGGAGAGAGGTATTATAGGTATTTTAATTTTACCACATCATAGAGCTTGGGATGGGGTTTATCAAATGGGGCCTAAAAATCATTATTGATAAAATAATTATATATGGATAAAAAAGAAATAAATATTTATTTGGTTGATATTCTTTCACTTATTCGAATGAATTATTGTCTTTTCTATTTGTCTTATAATTTTTTTTATCGATCTTCTTTCTAATTGAAAGTATAAAGGAGACTAAGATGTTCTTTTTATTTTATTTTTTTAATAGTTATAATTGATATAATTAAATCTTTTATTTGCCTGAAATCGTGGATGGGTCTCTAGAAGATCATTGCTCGCTCGATCATCCTAGTGGGTGCTTGGGTGATCTGACTCACTAGAAACGATGCCATTTTCTAGGGGGTGAGGGTTTATGTTGAGAATATATAGGTTTTTGTTGCATCACTTATTCGAGACTGGGTGCAGGAGTTAATTGGCATGCTGGGTGCTATCATAAGTGGATGCGCTAGAGATCATCACTTAGTCGGAACAGCGTTAGGCTGGGCGTCGGCTTTTTGAGGCGGGTAGATGTCCCATCTACTCCCGCACCCGGCCCCTTGGTCTTCTTTTGTTTACTTGGTACTTTTTTTTATTCCTATCGCATCTCATTCAAACCCTGTATTGATTTTTTCTTAAAGAAAATGATTGGTGGCATGTGTCTAACCATTTTCAAAAAAAAAAATCTTTTATTTGTGTTTTATGCACTGTATAGTAAAGTATTTGACCATGCTTGTTGTTTAATAAAAAATTTATTATAAAAAATGAATTATCTTATTTTTGTTAGTTAGGAAAAAAATTAAAGGTTGTTATTATTCGCCCCCACTAAAGCAAATTCCTAGCTCCACTGCTGATAGGAGGTAGAGTTCCATGATATTTTGAAACGCAAACTCACTCTCTAACACTGAGCCAAACATTGTCTTAGAATATATAAAATACGTTTGAATACTGTATTAAAATTTTATTTTATAAAAATCATATTTGATAAAAAAAAACCTGTTTTTAAGTGAAAATCTCTTTTTTCAACGTACCTTATAATCTTTCGGATTGTTGTGTATAGCTTGCATCAGAGATTGTTGTGAACATGGACAATTTGACTGGAACAATATCTCTGTTAATCAGTGCATATAACATTGTTAACTTGAACACATGTTCAATCAAGAGTTCTAAATTGTGGAAAAAAAATATAATTGACGTTTCCCCCAAGTGGGTATAAAGTCACATGGGATTCACGCGGAGTTGTTCAGGTACATGTCATTTGAAGCTTTGAATATCAAATAAATCAAACAATTCACAAAAATGCAAATGGAATATCCAAAACAGTAGTTGAGAGAGGTGTCACTATTTCTTATAGAAAGTGAGATAAGGATAGTTAGCTCAAGTAAACCAAACACCCTTATCTAACACAATATTTAAAAGAGTAGTAGAGAAAAAGCATCGACTGTTTATGACATCAAAGTGTACACGTTTATCTCATAATTATGTATTGTGTATATTATTTTATTATAATTAAGTAGGGTTCATCCGGGGTGGGTCACTTGTTTGAGGCGGTGACATTGACTGGTTCACAGATTGGGTTTAGTTTTTTCCATCTTGGATTCGAAAAAAAAAAATAGTTACATGTATTTGGCTGAGCTGACGCGTTTTTGATGTTGAAAATGCAATGGGCCGATGGTTCAGGCTGTTTTACAAATTTATATATAGTCATCTTATACATCACCATCACAGTAGAAGACCAAATCTCCAAATAACTAAATAAGGGATTTGACAAATGAGTGAATTGGAATATGGAAAGAACATGACACCGATGAACATGTCAAACAAGGTCATTCTGATTAGTAGTGCGACCCGATAAGGAGGCCCATATAAAAGGTACTGGTATCCAGACTGTTGTGTTTTATAAATGGGTCTGATGCCGTTCAGCAGGTCGGACTAACAAATGATCTGGTCGGACTCCCGACCAGCCCTGAATGACTAAGAGATGTGACTTCTGCACAACGAGATTAGAATTAACTGTTATCAAAACCCAACTTGACAAGATACAGTCTGACCATGACAGTCTGACTTGACTTGGTGCGAAGGTTATCTACGTATCCACATCGGAAAAAGATAACCAGAAGGCCTAAGGGAATATTCTCTGACACAATGGTAGCAATCGACTGTCAGGAATCAATTATGATGAGCTGATCCGAAGATTACACATGTCAACCGATCCTAGGGATACATGGAAGATTCCATCCATCTCATGATAGAATCACACCCCTAGAACAAGATCGGCACGCTTTCTCCTATTATAAAAGGAAGGATATCTCCCTTCCGAACAGGTAGACACTTCTTCTTGTCAAAAAATCCTCTAAGACTCAAGTTAAATTCCTCCCAAGATTGAAAAATTGACTTGAGCGTCGGAGGGGCGTTAGCTAGCACCACACTGGTGTGAATTGCAGGTGACCGGAAGGGAAGACGGAGCTAGGAGACTTGACGACAGAATTCTCACAACCATGAAGGGAGTCTTCTTGGTGCTTCTTCTCAAATATGTAATCAAGGCCCGGATCGAATCAAGATCTGACCCAAAGGAGGAGCACATTTTTACCACCCACAACAACATATAAATATATTATGTCATGTCAACAGAGGTTTTAAAAATATTAAAAAAAATTGTGCATTCAATTCATATATACATACACACACAAACATTATTTTTTTTATAAAAAAATATATTTTATTAATCAAATATATGTATTTGAAAAAATCAAAACATATATAAATTGTGAACATGATCGTAAAAAGTAAGCGTAACATTTTTCAAATGCACCTCTTTTTCTCTAATTAAATAGACCATGTTTTTATATATGAGATGATGAAGCCTCATTTTTTGAGATACATGGATGACCTATTTAAATTTTTTTTTATTGTTCATAAACCAATATCTATATCTATGTATATAAAGCATTATGATTAATTGTACTCAGAAATTCTTGTCATGGTCGTTCGATTTCACAAGATGATATGATTGAAGTTGCTTAGAAGGACCAAAACAGCAGAAATGTTCGAACAGCCACAAAACCATTAAAATTTTGAATGGCCGCTTCTTTAGTCCCTGTTTGGATACAGAATAGGATTTATTCTTGGGTATTTATTTATTCGAGTATAAATAAGTATAAATAAGAATAAATGATTTTGTGTTTGGTTGTGTTTTTAATTATTCTCGTTGGGAATCATAAGAATAAATGTTTTGTTGTTTGAGTAAAATGTGAATAAAGTATGGATAAGAATTTATAAAAGGTAAAAAAGTAATGATGGTTGATTTGACAAGTGATTTATAAGAGGTGGTGACAGTTGATTTAACAGTGGATCCACTTATTCTTTGGGTGGAATAACCTAGAATAACTTTTATTCTAGGGGTTGATTGGAATCCATATACCACTTTATATCAGTTTATTCTGACACACTTTATCCGGGGTTATCCAGACTTTTCAAACGGGGCTCAAATTTTATCCAGGGTTATCCAGAGTTATCTGGGATTTATCCGGCATCCAAACGGGGGCTTAAGATGTCTAGAAATGTAGTTTTTCTGAGGCCAAGGTTGTTAAAATAGGACCCGTTCAAACCGCCTATCTAGAAATTATAGAACTGTCAAAATTAAAATTGTTCGTTTTGTTTGTATTGTTGTAAACTCCATAGATTTATTTTAAAATGATGAAATAGCCTTAATGTTATCATCATCATGGACATATAAATAATCAAATAATGTAAATCTCTTGTGCGGGCAACTAAATCCACCCCCTAGGAGTTGAAATCCCAACCAGAAAAGGACAAACAAGGGGGTGGATTTCTCCTTCCAAAAAAAATGAAGAGAGAGAAAGAGAGAGAGAGATGCAATTGTTAGCGAGGCGACGGGTGGCAGTGGCATTGCCAGGTGACGGGCGGCAGAGGGTGGAGGATGATGTTCGGCCACCCCCCCCCCCTCTCTCTTTTCCTCTCCTCTTAACCCTCCGCCACAGCCGACCCACTCCTTGCCCGGCCTCTCTCTCTCATTGTCTCTTTCTGATCCCTCTTTCTCTCTCTTTATCTCTCCCCTCCATCGTTCTCTCCCCCACCTTGTCACCTCCTCCACCCACCTCCGCCACCATTTGCCCGGCTTAGCCCCCCCCCCCCCCCCCCCTTTCTCTCCTCTCTTGCTTCCTCTTTTTCTTTTTTTTAATTAAGATGCAACCTCCACCCCAGTACAAACAAAAATGAGGAGTGATTTGTCATTTGTTTATTTTTCTTCTCTTTATTCTTCACAAAATATTAGTTAGGGGATGCTTTTGCTATAGCTACAACAAATTGGTTTCAGATAGAAATTTTTTTTTCTCTAAATTGTCTATGTTTGGATGGAAGAATATGATAGGAATAGAGGAGAATAAGATAAAAAAATTATTGGTTTGCAAGGAATAGGAGTTATAACTTTGCCATAAGAGATGAAAATAAACTGATATTGGTATTTCATGAGGTCTCCCTTAAATTTTGTTATTCCACCCAATCTATTTAACTAGAATAAAAAAGACTACATGTCAAATCATCTATCATCACATATATCAAATCTGGAGATCACATGTCAAATCAGTTTTTAACATTTTAAAATCCATATTCTTATCTTATTCACTTATTTATAATTTATTCATTATCAACAAAAACTTTATCATTACATTCCTCATAAGAATAACTAAAACACAACAACAAAAAAAAAGACTTATTTTTTATGTATATTGGAATAATTATTTATTTTATAATGGATTATGTCGTTACCCAACGGGGGCTTATTGATCAGATGTAGATATTCTCCCTCTCTCAGGGTTTTCTAATTGGATTGAGATTTTTTTTTTAATTCAGGGGTTCCAAATTGAGGTTTGTTGTAGAAAAGTTCAACAAAAAGATTAACTGGCTATGACATGTTCAAGTATAGATATATATATTCATTCAACAAAAGCTCTAGAATGCATTAAATGGAAGACCAAACAAATGATGAATATTAATTAGGAGGACGTTGATCTTCATGCTACCAAAATGATACAGTTGCATCTTACGAAAGAAATTGTGTACAATCTATCGGTATAGAATTCAACAATATTAGCGTTCCAAACAAGGCTTGAGAGCTTTCAATGATGGTATCTTTGACTGGTCATTTATATAAAAAAGAACTCAACTACATACATTGTGATGAAGAAATGTACATCTTTTACATAACATATTAATGTATTTAATAAACTAATTATTGAGTTATTCAATATGGATTCAACGATGACCAGTGAGGACGAAGCTTTCATGCATTTGTAATCTCGCTTCTCCCTTATTTTCTTGAGCATATATTGTCACCATGTTGTCCTACTGTTCTATATATTATTGACTGACACTATTGTAACAATTGTCTCATAAAATAAGGACTATTGACTTGAGACTATTATAACAACTGTCACCATTTTAATTTGTTTATATTGTCACCATGCTGATTAGTTGTTTAATAAAAAAATTGGTATAGAGAAAGGGTTAAGTCACCATTAATTGATACATAAAATTAAAAGGGAGAAAATACAATAATAAACCTGCCACTAAAAATGTAACAATAATGATTTTTGGGTCCCAACTTATAGACCTCATCACAAACCCCACACATGAGGTGGCACACACATAATTCCCTATTTACCCTTATTTGTTTTTTGGATTTATTTAAACTGGGCCTATCAACGGGTCGCGGGTCGACCCGAAACCGACCCAATAAAAGACATAAATTCCCGATCCAAAGGATTCGACAATCAAAACGGGTCGAGTCTGGGTCCACCCTGACCCGATCCCATGGACCCGTTGGACCTGATTGACCTAACCCAAATATTATGTGATTATTTTTATTTGTGATCCAACCTAACACTCATGATTCAACTAAACATTTATAACTAAATATTAATAATTATTTAAAATTTTAAACATTTAAAAATTTTTATAACCTTTTGACTTCACATAAAAGCATAATAATCTAAACCGTATTCCAAATGTTATCTTATAAAACATTAAAAAATTAAAATAATAAAGAACTATTTATAATACACTAGACTCTATTAGAAAGAAAAAAAATAAAGCAATTGTAGACTCTTAAGAAGTTCCTTAATCTCTCTTTGTCTGACTTATGCTTGTTAATGGGTCGACTCGACTCAACCCGACCCGAGACCCGATATGGGCTCAACCTGAAGGACATGACAATCAAACAGGTCGGGTCCGGGTCCACCCTGACCCGACCCATTGACATGCCTAATTTAAACCAATCCCTTTCCTTTAATGTAGGAGGCGGTTACGATATACATTGATCTCTTTGTTCTTTTTTTTTTTAAATCAATCCAATCCATTCATTCTTTATTGAGAGGAGCTTCTTTTTAAAACAGTTGAATAATTCACATTTTTCCCAATTGATCATCTACAAAATGGTGATCATTTTTGGTTTGGCTCATTGGATTTTTTTTATTTTGATTATATACATGTTAATACTTATATGAATCTTTTTTTCCTTTTTCTTATGTTTAATCCTTTCTAAACAATGGATTTATTCAGTATTATTTTTTGTCAAGCATGTACAATTGTGTATGATGATATAGATGTTTATAATTCTGTATTTCTTTTGTTTATAGGCATGTTTTTTAAAGTATTATTTAATTATTTTACAATCTTTCAAATAGAATTTTTTGTTTCGAATTCATGCATCCCAAATGTATCTGAATATTACATGCATCTTGTTTTTGTATTTTTTGTTTGTCTTTGGCTTTTCTATTAATGTAAGTTAATGGATTATTAAATTGTTTATGTTAGATGCATTTTTTGGTATATGTATCCATGATTTATTTACATTCGTGCAAACATTTTTTACTTTTTATGTTGAATTTAGATACATTTATTTCCAATGCATATGAAAAAACTAATATATGATGTATCTTAAAAAATTAATATAGGGCTGTATCTGCATTTGTATATGAAATTTTTATCTAAAATTTTTTCGTCTATATCTATATCTAAATCTGTATCTATATTTGTATCTGAAAAAACTAATATATGATTGCATCTAAATCTATATGTGTATTTGAAAAATCTAGTATACTCATCTGTATCTGTATCTGAAAATTTTAATATACTCATTTGTATCTGTATTTGAAAATTTTAATATACTCATCTGTATCTGTATTTGAAATTTTTTAGATACATCTGTATGAAAAAACCAATATACTTATCTGTATCTATATCTAAAATTCTAAGTTGTAACTGTATCCGAAAAAATATGGAAGTAGAGATCGGACGAGGTGGAGGTCGAAGAAGGGCTCGAAAGGTAGTTAATCCACCTCTCATATGATAGAGGGCGACACAAGGAATCTAGTCGACAGAGATGAGGAGGCCAGCCGGAATGGATTTTTGAAGTGGCGGATGACATAGGAGGATAAAAAAGGAATTTTTTAAAAGATGGAGCATTGTATTTGGAGGTGGTTATATATATTACTGGTCAATGAGGATCGTTTTTTTTAAATGAAAATTTTAAATTTAAAGAAAGGGTAGTATTGTCTTTGCAGTTTCTACCTTTTTAAAAAATTAAACAACCAATGAAATAATGACACATATTTGAGCTTCTCAATAGTACCTAAACTTTAGGGCCCATGTAGCAGGACTGAAAATGTAATTAGATGACATGGAGTATAACGAAATTAACTTTTTTTTTGTTTCAAGTTTTCACTAATTGATGTGCTGCTTATAATTAGGTCTAAATAATAATGATTATTAAACATGAAAAATTATGTAAAGAACATCAAAATGTTTACTTCTTAATCTAGTGCTGATGTATATGTAACATATTATGCTATATTTGGGAGCTAATTAATTAATTTTCTCAGTCTATTTTGCAAGCCTTTTTGCAGACTCCATGACACTAATAATGCAGTGTATAAAATCATCTAATATAATTACCACATTGTTGAAAAATATACAAATATATGTATTCAATTCCTATGATTATGTACATTATTGTTTATAAAAGAATATAATTCATTAACTAAATATACATACTTAAAAAAATGTGGATTGCAAACTAATTGGATGCCAAATAGGATTGGACATATCATATTTCTATTTATAATATAAAACCCATAGTTGTCAATCTGCATCGGACCACCTCGTTGTGATACGGAGAAAACCAATATTATTTTGAATGCTGTTATACACAGTTTTTATTTCAACCCCACTTTAGTCTTATATGTGCCAATAGATAATTATTAAAACATATACTCACTTTAACGAGCTACATGCTTTGATAATTTTTTTTATATATTTTATATATTTATGCAATTCATTTGATTATATACTTTATTTTTTATAAAAATATGTAACTCATTAAATGATGTATGCTATTTTAAAAAAAAGTTAGAACACTTATAAAATGAATTTAGGGTTGGAAAATAAACTGGATGTAACATTAACCTATTATTTCTCAATCCTTCTGTATCAATTTCTTTTTCCTCGCGCTTCTATTTTTTAGAGAATGGAAAATAAAGAAGTCCATTTTTAATGCACTGCATCTAGAAAGCATCACGCTGTCATTGTTTCAACTTTCAACAACGCAAATTACAGATTTCACGAGCATGTCGTCCTTTTCTCTATTATGGTTTAAATGAGGTTCTTATTTTTATTTTATTGTTCTCATTGATTTTAGTTCCTATTATTTTGGGTTTACTCATCATCTTGACTATTAATCAATATGGAAGAAACCTTGAATTTTAATTTAATTGGCTTTTCATTAATACTGGATAAAAATATGTGAAACTAACACAGCGAAAAACGGATAAAAAGATCCAACCCACAAGGAAGAAGCCCCAAAACAGATGAAATTCAAAATATTATTGATAAAAACTGAAAACACTAGAGTACAAGTCTGCTATTTATACTAATAACATAAAATAAAAAAATACTAAAAATAGGAAAATTCAAAAATTAATTTTCCAGGTTCTATGAGATCCTAAATGATCATAGGAATTGATAGAAATCAATTCCGATCTGTTATGATTGATATATCACAAATCTAAAACTTACTAAAAAACAGTAAAATCTATAATTTAAAGGCCTAAATAAATGAATTTTTGAAAAATATGAATTGTTAGTTGTAAAAAAACTAATCTAGAATATTTCCTCGATATATTTCACAATGTAAAATTTCGTGCGATTCTAAGATCGTGACCATTGATTTGTAATTTATCTAATAGATCTCTTTTGGTGGTCCCATTTGCATAATCTGTCCTATATCAGACTCCTCTTCTTCAAAAGAACTCGTCCTCAAATTCTTCTGCTCTTCGATTGATGTTTCTTTTTATTTCACATTCAGTAAAAGAAGAGACATTTTCTTGACTTCAAATTTCTTCTCAATAAAATCGATCATGTAGAAAATTGAATGCACCTCGATTTGTAGCCCAAATTTCTTCACCATAGTAGTAGCCGCAAAGTCTTCATTGTTATCATTGTTGATGATGGCATCCAAAAAACTCTTGTTGATGGTGCATATATTCTGCAACACGAGCTTCTGTAGGGGCTCTTCCATCTTGGGGGTCGCCGCTAAGGTCCGTGAAAACAACTCCTCTTATTCTCCTCCAATGACATCTTCAGAATCACCAAAGAAAACAACATATCCTCTTAATTTTTATTGCTTATGTCCTCATCGATCTCTGGTTCAACGATGAAGTTGACCTGCTCTCCTTCTTCTTCTGCGAACTCTGCGCCATCATATATATCATCAACTTTTTGTTCAACTAAAACTTCGTTGTCTTGTTGATTTTGATTTAAGCAAAGTTCTGGTTCATTGGAATCTTCACACTTCTCTGATGATGGTAGATCATAAGGGTTGGCCCTTGAATCATCCCCATCTTTTGTATGGCTTGCTCTTGTCACATCTTGTGCATTTGATATCTCTAGTCGTGATTCCACCCTTACAATTTGATGATAATTTTGATATGATTGGGGTAAATATCGTTCATAATTTCATGGCAGAAATTGATCCATGAGGAGTTGTTTCATCCTTTTCCACGTACGAACAAGTGCTCTTCCTTGCTGTTGTCGAGTTCTTTGAAGTTGGTCCCACCAAGTGGCGGCACCACTTTTTAATCGAAATGCCACCAATTTGACCATCTTCTCCTCTGGAACCTCCATCATCTCAAAGAATCTCTCAACCTATGAGATCCAATCAAAGAAATCATCGATTTGCATATTACTATTGAAATACGGAATATCCACCTTCAATCAGTAATCATTGTATTTCATATGCTGCCTCCCCAGCTGATATCTGTAAAATCCATCATCTTCATCATTCGAATCTTCCTCGTCATCAAATTGATAATGAAGAGGACGTCGAATCACGTTCGGTGCAATAGGTCGGCCTTAGGCAAATCCCTCAGTGTGTCTCCTATCACCTCCACAATTCCTGTCGTTGGTTTTGAGGTTCAGGCCAGCAAACATCTCGCGGATCTCTCGCATCTGATTGCGGTTTTCCTCGAACGCTTTCCGCAGGTTCTCCAACCCACGATTACCGTCAATAGGTTGGTTGTCTATCACTTTGTCATCTGCCATCGAAGCTAGGCAAATTCTCGCTCTGATACCACCTAACGCAGCAAAAAACTGATAGAAAAGATCCAACCAATATTGAGATCTCATAAGCTCCTTGAATCCATAAGAAATCATTGAATCCACAAGAAAGAAGCCCCAAAACAGAGGAAATTCAAAATATTCTAGATAAAAACTGAAAGCTTTAGATTACAAGTCTGCTATTTATACTAATAACATAAAATAAAAAATAACTAAAAATAGTAAAATTTGGAAACTAATTTTTCAGATTCTATGAGATCCTAAATGATCATAGGAATTGATAGAAACCAATTTCGATCTGTTAAGATTGAGAAATCACAAATCAAAACTAACTAAAAATAGTAAAATATCTAATTTAAAAGTCTAAATAAATGAATTTTTGAAAAGTATGAATTGTTAGTTGTATAACAACTAATTCAGAAGATCTCTTCGATATATTTCACCATGTAAAATTTCATGCGATTTCGAGATCTTGACCATTGATTTGTAATTTATCTGATGCACCTCTTTCGGTGGTCCCATATGCATAATCTGTCCTACATCAGAAACAGAGTGGAGTGGCTCAAATGGAAATCTGAAATGTTTTTTTACCAATTAAAAAAATGAAAATCTTGAAATGGGAGGATGTGTGATGTATGTTTGTTATTGGCTAAATTACCAAAATTGTATGTGTGTGTGTATATATATATATATTCAAAATCAAAATCATTTTAAAATAATTAAGATAATGGAGGGGACAAAATCACCTGATTCGGGTTATCGAATAGGTCTGCTCCACCACTACTCGTCCGACCGGTTGATGCAAATCTTGGCATAGTGATCTCGAGCATCGATGGAGAGAGTGGGCAGAAGTTCCCACAATGCTCAAGCCAGTCTCAAGCGTCAAGGAGACAGATCCAATCCTGGCTATGCTATTGGTTTGTTTCATGTTCATGTTACTATCTTTCTAACTTTCATGTTCATTCCTCTATAAGTTTACCTTTATTCAATATGATGATATCTTTAGATCGTGATGTCACTCGATCATTAAATTATTCACTTGTCTGTCATATTCTGCATAAGATGGTTACCCCTCATCCATTTATTTCTAGTTAGCATAAGCAATATATATATTTTCATGTAAATGGGATTGGAGGGTATAACAGCCATTTGTATGTAAAATCTCTCTTTCAATTGTATAGAGTAAAAGAATTTATGATTGATGAAGCCAACCAAGCGACATAAATGCTGTTTCAGCTGTATGCATTTATACCCACCATAATTATTCCGGTCGACTTCTAGGTATAACAATTCACTGAATTAGGGGTACTATATGTAGGCTTGTCAACGGGTCGGGTCCAGATCTGGACTCGACCCGACCCTGACCCGATTACATGTGTAATATACCCGATCCGATT
Organism: Acorus calamus; assembly: GCA_030737845.1. Lineage (NCBI taxonomy): Eukaryota > Viridiplantae > Streptophyta > Magnoliopsida > Acorales > Acoraceae > Acorus > Acorus calamus. The sequence goes on from CM060872.1 coordinate 13,320,812, forward strand.
TGGACCCGACCCGGTGGACCCGAACATACAAACGGGTCGGGTCCGGGTCCACCCCGCCCCGACCTGTTAGACCCGAGACCCGATTGATTTATTAATATATGCTCATATTAGTATTAGTTGATTCATAATTTTATTTTTATTTATCAATTTATTAGTATAATTTTAACTCACTTTTGTTTTCACAAGTCCATAACTCTATAAGAAGCCCACAATCACAAGTTATCCACCAAAAAAATAAAAAAGTTAAAGCCCATGAGGCATGAGTTAACAACCCGGCCAAAAAAACCCTAAAGTCAAAAATGAAAATGTGCCCTAAAATCCTAAATGCCTAACTCTACCGCCTCTGTCTCTGCGGGACTGCAGCTCTGTCTCCGTCGGCCACTCTGCGCGATCTTGAAATTAGTCGCGATAGCCTCCATCAGCCACTCCGCGCGCTGTCTGCGTCTTCATCTCCATCGGCGGAGCTGTCAGAGAAGAACGCGGAGCAGCGAATGATGTCGGGGGCGTTGATGCGGAGGGTGGAACATCTCGAGAGGATCGCTGATCGGGTGCCGAAGAAGAGCAATTGCAAGCCTTGTCCGGCAGTCCAGGGTTTGGGCTTGTGAGTCTTCTTTGATTTTTTGTTCATAAGATGGGTTTTGTTGGAACTTTGAAAGATTCATCAGTGTAATGAAATTTTTTTTTCAAATGTTTTCGTTTCAGTGATTATGATTAATAATATTATTGATGATCATTTTCGTGTAGATGTTTGTGCCTTGATTGTGATGTTGGATTTGATTTGAGTTTGGATTGAGTTCAGTTTCATCAATTCAAACATATAATTTTTTTTAATATTATCTCTTTCATTTTTTTTCTTTTTTTTAGGTCATCCCCGGGTCGGGTCCGGGTCCGTCTTTTCAAGGACCCGTTGGGTCCTGGGTTGGACCCGGACCCGTCGGGTCCGACCACAGGTCGGGTCCGGGTCCACTCTGACCCGATCCGTTGACAGGCCTAACTACATGTCACAACAACGGGTTTCATATTATGTTTTTGGGTCCACCAAAAAATATTTATGATTGGTATTTTTAATAAAGAAAAAAAAAGTGAGGGACACCCATTTCATCAGACATTTTTACAATCCTTACATAATTAAAAAAAAATTTTAAAAAAATTTATATTTGTCTAATAAAATATATTATCTAATTAATGGAATGCATGTTTATTTGTATTTTTTTAATACTATACTAGTTTAAGGGCACGCGCTAATGCGCGTGTTAGTTGCTAATCATAGATACATAATTAATTAATTTCCTCTCGAACTGTGATTATTAGAATGAACAGCAAAATAAAACAAATAAAAACAATATCTTTAGAATAAGTTTACTCAGAAATTAATATTTCTAAGTTAACAATGCAATGAGCACTGTGTGAAGAACTTGAACACACTTGTGACCGTTTTAGTATTGGTCATGAAGAATGGATGTTTCGTGAGATTCTCAGACAAATGCTTTTTCAATAAATCCGCAGCACGATATCCTCCGTGACCTGTATATTGTAAGTTCAAAAAATAATTCATTATATGCAAAATTACACGTAAGAAGAGCAGAAGAGAAGTATACTGTCAAATATTTTAAACATGCAAATTGTTTGTTTATCAACCTTTGAGAGTTTAATATCAAACTGGAGAAACCCTGGCTTCATTGTAAGTTCAAAAAATAATTCATTATATGCAAAGTTACACGTAAGAAGAGCAGAAGAGAAGTAAGAAGTATACTGTTAAATGTTTCAAACATGCAAATTGTTTGTTCATCAACCTTTGAGGGTTTAATATCAAACTTGAGAAACCATGGCTTCATGTTCCATGTTCAATGATAATCAATAAAAAAATCAATGATAATTTTGTGATAATCAGATAGGTAGTTAATCACCAAAGCTGAAGTAAAAATAACAATAATGTGAAATGAGACAAGGAATTTTGAGCAAATGCATTCAGCTATCATGTGTATGCAGATAAATTTTGAGAGGCTCATAAATAAATAAAAATCAAATCGAAATTTGAAGATAAACTTACCATTCAAAAGCTCTTTTGCCTCTGGTATCTGTGGATTGATAGCTAATTCAATTTCTTCATGTTCTGTGCCCTTGACATGATTTGTTGTTCTAGTATTTCAGAGGTTGTGCTTTTGTTGTCAAGGCGTTTGCACTGACCTGAACAACCAGTAATATATAATGGTGGCTAGAAAGAATACAGCTGGCAAAACATTGTTTAGGAAAGCGACAACAATAGCTTGGCTGAAAAGTTGCTTCCAGTGATTTATCAGTTGTATATGGGCATTTGATGCATTTTCTGTTAAACAAAGAGCTAATGCCTTCTCGGGAATGGTCCAGATTACAGGTAAAGATGTAAAAGGCTCATGTGAGAAGTTATAGAAAGTATAAATATATGTTTCTTTAATCTCTGAGGATATAATACGAAAAAATAACAACTCTAACACATATTTTCCATCTTCAGATAGGTAGTTAATCACCGAAGCTGAAGTAAAAATAATAATGTGAAATGAAACAAGGAATTTTGAGTAAATGCATTCAGCTATCATGTGTATGTATCGGAGCTTCAGAAGTGGATTTCAAATAAGGACATATGTGATTGATGAATCTCATATGGTCAACAATTTGTATAATTTAGTTGTTGTATCAAGATGCAAGTGAAAAATCATTACAAGGACCACATTTTAGGTAAGGCGTAATTCTTTCTTCTTTTTTTTCTTTTTTTTTTGAATAAGAAAATATGCTAAAATCAATTTCAGTCACTGAAGACATAACCAAAGCAGATTGCAAAAAAAAAAAAAAAAAAATCTTAAAAACTAATTAATCCAGCCATCGTTCCCCTACATGAAAGTTGTTTGGAACACTGCTCATTAGAACCAGTATTTCATACTTAAAACAAAAACCCACTCAAATGGGTAAAAGAATGAAACATGGCCTACCTGAATTGTGTAACTAATCTCTTTCATAGCAACTGTTAAAGTGACCGTAAGCAAAACTCGCTTTGCAAGTCCCAGCATGTTTAATGTGCCAATGACATTTGTGTTGATTGTCTCTGGAAATCACAGTTAAAATTAGAATGTTGGTAGCTACAAAAGCATTAAAATTAGAATGTTGGTAGCTACAAAAGCATTAGCAATAAACTAAGTAGTAAGATGATAGCGGAAGAAGAAAACAGGAAATCGTCTACCAATGGCAGAAATATGTATAGACAAACAAAACACTAAGGACACCTTGAATCAAAAACAAAAATAAAGGTACTCCAACTTAACACTGCATAATACGAAGGATAAAAAAGTGGCTTTGACAATCTAGGATTTTAACAAAAAAATTCAAGGGAGGCACTTAAAATAGAATATGCATAAAATGAAAAAAAAACATAGGATTTTATTTTGGAAAACTGAAAATGAACAGCAGGAGAGTCAAAATTTGCTTTCAAGAATAGAGGCAAGTTAGGCAGCAAATGAAAGCAGAAAAAACTTAATGAGATTTTAAAATTTGGTAATTTAGATAGCTACAAAAGCATTTGTAATAAGAGCGCATAACAGAATATTATATTATAAAATGAAATAAGTAGTCAGGTAATAATAAAAGTATACAACAATGGAAGAAACATGTATTACACAACAACTATATTGCATGACAGCATGAGTAGACAAAGAATCAAGATCACTCTGAACGAGAAACCAACATAAAGGTAGGCCAGCTGTTAGATGTTCAAAAATACATATTTTGATATACCTTTTAGAGTTGTCTTGGACATTTCCCTATGCAATATATCATTTTCTACATACTTATTAGGGAATTTTATTTTCAAAGCATAATATGCACAAATAAACTACATTTATACATTTCATGTGCATAATTATATTTGTCATGGAGATTCTAATCCAAATTTCATAGGATATGAAGATAATACATGCTATTGGAGGAAAAGAACATGTGAATATTCAATTCCTAAAAGTCTACAGCAATTATGGAAAGAATGGATCATCACAATGGCCAAAAGAAGAGAGAATCTCCCTCACAAATCATCTCCAGCAGACAGCCACAAATCAGCAAATCTGATTTGTCAAATCAGTATTAAATCTCTATCAAAATCACTAAAAATCAGCATTAGCAAATCCTCCAAATTCCCACCAAGTCAGCTACAAATTCCTACCAAAACAGCAAGGATTTTTCAAATCCTGGACAGCTGTCCAGCCTTAAAAGCCCCAGCCATTACAGCCCTCTATAAAAGGGGCCTGCAGAGGGAGGACAGCAGAGAGAAGATTTCCAGCTGAGCAGAATTTTAGTTTTCCATTTTTCTTGTTCTTCTTCTTTGTTTTAAGTTTTTCTCTTCAGTTTGTATTTCTTTGGATTAGACATAGATGCTATTGTATTTTGTTTATGTTTAATCAATAAAGAGTTCTTCTTTCTTTGATTTTCATGGAATCTTTTTATTGTTATTCTAGAATATCACCAACCATGGTAGGCTAGAGAATCCTCCCATCAAGGAGAGGATTCCACCCCATGAGTATGAGTGATTAGATCTTTTATTTGTGCATCTTATATTATTCTGATTTATGCTTAATGATTATATAGTTTCTTCAACTCAGATTTATCTTGATTATGGGTATTTTAAGATCTTTCATCGTTTTACTTAGATGAGACATGATTGATACTTTATAAACCCTATTTTCAAATCGAGTAGAAGTGAACTACCTTCTTTGAAATATTTTGTTGTCATTGGTTGAATATCTTAACTGTCAAGGAAGAGGGTCTTCACTATAAGAACCGTCCTTGATCTAGTAGTTAATGGTGTATCAACTAATGAATGTTAAAAAGAACTTTAAATCTATATTCTCCATGTGACCAAGTAAAATCTCTTGACTCATGTGAAGTAAGGGAAATATAAGTGCAATAGAAAGATCTAATCAATCATACTTGTGGGGTGGTTTCTAATCCTTGGTGGCTTTTTTTTATCGTATCTTGATTCAAATTAGAATTTTATTTTAGCTTTTAAAGTAGCTTTCTTGGATCAATTTTCAAAATTCTTGTTTTAAAATATTTTTGGGAATTGATATCTTTTACAATTACTTGTTTGCTTCCATAGCCTCCTTGTGGGATCGACTTCTTACTCCCACTTTCTACCAAAAAGAGGTAAGAGAGAGTTATAAATTTCTTTTGTTGGTAAATGCTAAATCTTAACGACAATTAAATCGAACCAACAAATTGGCGCCGTTGCCGGGAAGGCAAGGTAAGTAACGGTAAAGGTTGAAGGTATCAATTTTTTTTCTCTTTTCTAAAAAAAAAAGTAAAAAAAAAAAATTTTAAAAATTAAAAATTAAAAATAATTTTTTTTTTCTTCTTATTATGCAGGAGGAAAGGATGAAGAACATAAAGCTCAAGACTGGTTGATCCATCTCAGATTTTGGATTTCCGGAGTGAACAAACTCCGTAGTAAGTTTTCCTTCAAAAAAAAAAAAAAATTGTTTCCATGATTGTGCATTTAGTGTAAACATTTGCATAAATCAATTTAAGGGCAAAACCTATAAAAAAGATAAGGTCGGGATTTCATCACCTGTCCTTAGCCCAAAACCACCACATTGCATAATTATCCCAAGCCAATGACAATAAAATCAATTAGACATTGGCCCTAGGATTCCTCGAGCTCAATAGGGCGAAGACCACCAAAAGTGCACCAATTGCGCTCTTTGACCACGTTGATGTCTAGGAAAGCCTTGTCCCTCAAAGGGAGACAATTATTGTTCTAGGAGGGTGGTACTTAAGCGGGACCGTGCTCAAGAGCATTGTGGCCCCACCACTACCTGGGGGCTGACCTGGTCAATTTGGTTTCATAAGACCGAATTGGAGGCTTAGGTGTACTCTTCAAAACAGTTAGGAGCTGTCTAATTAAGGAGAGATTTTGGGAATTTTTCCTAATAGTCTCTGTGCAATTAGAATAAGAATTTGAAAGCCCTCAATTAATTTCAAGATAATTGAGCCAAGCTGTTGTGTGGTGTTTTGTGGTTCCTTTGTCTAGCCTTTATTAGGATTTCTCTCTTCCTTTTAGGGTAGATTGAGTCGGAGTTCATTATTTCTGGTGCATGCACGGTAGAAGATCAAAAAGGAGAGAGTTAGAGCCTTTGGACCCTGAGATTGAGAGAACCCATCTTCTACATAGGCGAGTCCTTACCCAGTCATCACTCTCCACAATGGGTGATCGTGCTAGAACCTTGAATGAGCTATACGCTCCTGCCTCTGCCAATCCACCGACCTGCATAGTGTTGCCGGTCAACAATGCAAACCAATTTGAGATTCGACCGGCAACCATCAATATGCTTCCCAAATTTCATGGGTTCGAAAGTGAGCAACCCTACATCCATTTGAACAAATTCTTGACAATTTGTCAAACGTTCAAAAACCAGAACCTAGATGAGGAAGGTGTCAAGTTGAGATTGTTTCCCATGACATTGGAAGATCATGCAGCTGCATGGCTATATTCCCTCTCCACTGATTCCATTAGAACATGGGAACAACTCTCTAAGAAATTCATGGCAAAATTTTACCCTATGGCAAAAACTGAGAAAATCAAAGATGCCATTAGAACTTTTAGGGGGAGAGCTGAAGATGAATTTTCCCAAATTTGGGAAAAATTTTATGATTTGTTAGTCAAATGCCCTCACCATGGTCTTGACAAAGCCCAGTTAGTCCACTTCTTCTACAAGGGACTACCTCCCACACATAGGAACATGATTGAGTCCATGCACAAGGGTAAGTTCATGAATCAGACCCCTGATCAAGCCTATGAGTTCCTTGTAGATTTAGCTGAGAATGCTCAGAATTGGAGTAGCTATGACAATGAAGTTGATGATAGAGGATCTAGAAAATCAGGTATCTATGAAATAAAAGCAGATCCAGATCTTAAAAATGTCATGACCAACTTAGTGGATGGGTGAACAAACTGAGTAAGAAGTTTGATAATTTTGCAATAAATCAGAACCCACAGAGAGATCCAAACCCCATCATGAAAGTGGAACATGAGCTTCAGGGCATATGTCTTCTTTGTGATAGTTCAGAGCATCTAGTGGAGTGTTGCCCTAGTTTGCCTACCATCAAGGCCGAGCAGGCAAATTCAATTAATTCATACAATGCCTTTAAGAAGCCCACTCCCAATTCTTTTGGTCCAGTCTACCATCCTGATAATAGGTTCCATCCAAACTTCTCTTATAGACAAAATGAACCTATCCAATATCAGGGAGGTCCACCAGGATATCAAAGAAACTTTTCCAGACCAGGCCCATCACAAGCCCCTCAACAGAACCAACCTTTGGTTCCACCTCAAACTCCTTATGTTGCTCCCACTCCTCCTCAACCCTCACATCTGGAAACCATGATGGCTAACATGATGAAGCAACAACAAGAATTTATCCATCAGCAACAACAAACCAATCTGTCCCAAACCCAGACTAATCAAATCCATGCACAAGCAATTGCAAAACTTGAGGTTAGTCTAAGCCAAATAGCCAGTTCTCTAGGGGATAGGAAGAAGGGAGAATTACCTAGTCAGCCAGTGTCTAATCCTAGTAGGCAACAGAGTCAAGGCCCAAGGGGGCAATATCAGGTTAACTCTGATGAAAACTCATCCCATGAAGTTCAGGCTATTACCACCTTAACATATGGCAGGCGAGTGGACAAGAAGGTCCAACTCCCCAAGGAAAAAAGTGAAGAAATCACGGTCCATAAGACCCCTAACCAGGAAGAAGGACAGGAGACCCAAGGGAAGGGAAAAGAAGCCCAAGAAATTGCGGCAAAGCCTGTAGATGTCTACAAACCCAAAGCTCCTTATCCTCTTAGGTTGCAAGAACCGAAGAAGAATTCCCATTTTGATGATATCATGGAAGTATTCAAAAATGTTCAGATCAATATACCTTTCTTAGATGCCATCAAACAGATTCCCTCCTACACAAAATTCTTGAAAGATCTTACCACGGTGAAAAGGAGAACCAATGTTCCTAGGCAAGCTGTGATGGCTGCACAAGCCTCATCTTTCATTCAACAACAAATTGCTCCTAAATACAAGGACCCTGGTTGCCCCACAATCGCAATTAAAATAGGAGAGACTATCGTCCAAAGAGCCCTCCTAGATTTAGGAGCCAGTGTAAATCTGCTACCCTATTCTGTGTACAAGGAGTTAGGTTTGGGGGAATTAAAACCCACTGACATTACCCTTTCTTTAGCAGATAGAACTGTGAAGTATCCAAAGGGAATTGTGGAGGATGTAATTGTCAAGGTGAAAGAATTCTATTACCCTGTGGATTTTGTAGTCCTAGAAACTGAACCAGTGAAAAATCCAGGCAGCCATATCCCTGTGATTCTAGGCAGACCATTTTTAGCCACTTCAGATGCTGTTATCAGATGTCGAAATGGTATAATGACTCTAGCTTTTGGTAACATGACTGTCCAACTGAATGTTTTCCATAGCAGTAACCAACCACCTGAAATGGATGATCTTGAGAAGTTTGCATGATTGAGAATGTGATTAGCAATTCTTTTGAAGAGTTGAGTTATACTGACCCACTAGAAAGATGTTTGGCCCATTTCGGCCAAGATTTTGATGAAGAAGGTTTGATTAAGGAAGTGAATGCACTTTTAGATTCTGCTCCAATCATGGATACTAGCAAATGGACCACTCGGTTTGAATCATTGCCCATTTCTGAATCTCAGCTAGTATCATCTAGTGTCAAGCCACCTCGGTTAGATCTTAAGGACCTCCCTCAGAATTTGAAATATGCATATTTAGGTGACAACAAGACCCTACCTGTTATGATTGCTTCAAATCTAAAGGAAGATCATGAGGAGAAATTGTTAAATGTCCTGAGGAAGAATCAAGAAGCCATTGGTTGGTCTATAGCTGACATCAAAGGGATTAGCCCATCTGTGGTTCAACATAGGATCCATCTTGTAGAGAATGCAAAAACCTCTAGAGAATCACAAAGGCGACTGAACCCAATCATGAAGGATGTAGTTCGATCTGAGGTTATCAAGCTCCTAGATTCTGGTATTATATACCCCATCTCTGATAGTCAATGGGTGAGTCCAGTGCAAGTTGTACCCAAAAAGTCTGGCATTACAGTAGTAAAAAATGATCACAATGAGTTGGTTCCCACTCGAATCCAAACTGGGTGGCGAGTGTGTATCGACTATAGGAAGTTGAATGCCGTAACTAGGAAGGATCATTTCCCTCTACCCTTCATTGACCAAATGCTGGAACGCCTAGCAGGTCATTCTCATTACTGTTTCCTTGATGGTTATTCTGGATATAACCAAGTCCCTATTTCCCGTGAAGATCAGGAAAAGACTACTTTCACCTGTCCCTATGGCACTTTTGCCTATCGTCGTATGCCCTTTGGGTTATGCAACGCACCGGCCACTTTTCAGCGATGTATGATGAGTATTTTTTCGGACATGGTAGAAAAAATTTTGGAAGTCTTCATGGATGACTTCTCAGTTTTTGGTTCTAGCTTTGATGAATGTTTGCACCATCTGACACTTGTTTTAGAGCGTTGCAAGGAAAAGAACTTGGTTCTTAACTGGGAGAAGTGTCATTTCATGGTAGAATCTGGGATTGTTTTGGGACACATTGTATCAAAGAGAGGAATAGAAGTAGATAAAGCCAAGGTCGAATTAATTGCTAAGTTGCCACCTCCCAAAACTGTTAGAGAGGTGAGATCTTTTTTAGGACATGCTGGTTTTTATCGCCGCTTTATAAAGGATTTTAGTAAGATTTCAAAGCCCTTGTGCGATCTCTTAGCTAAGGATGCTCCCTTCAATTTTTCCTCTGCGTGTCTAGGTGCCTTTGAAAGACTCAAATCTGAGTTAACCTCTGCCCCTATCATCCGATCTCCTAATTGGAGTGTTCCTTTTGAGGTAATGTGTGATGCCTCAGATTATGCCATTGGTGCCGTGTTAGGTCAGCGAATAGGGAAGCTTCCCCATGTTATTCACTACGCAAGCAAAACTCTTAATGATGCCCAACTCAATTACTCCACCACTGAAAAAGAGTTATTGGCTGTTGTGTTTGCTCTAGATAAATTTCGTTCCTACCTAATAGGATCCAAGGTCCTTATTTTTTCTGATCATGCTGCACTTAAGTATCTTCTCACAAAGAAAGATGCTAAAGCTCGGCTAATCCGATGGATCCTATTGCTCCAAGAGTTTGATCTAGAAATTCGAGATAAGAAGGGATCTGAAAATGTGGTGGCAGACCATTTGTCAAGATTAATTATTGAGCCGTCTACTGAATCTTTACCTATTTTAGAGACCTTCCCTGATGAGCAACTAATGATGATCTCCCATACCCATGTTCCATGGTACGCTGACATTGTCAACTACCTTGTCACGGAACAGATGCCCAGCTCTTGGACCAAGCAAGAGCGATTTCGTTTTCTAGCTCAGGCAAAATGGTATTTTTGGGATGAACCGTACTTGTTCAAATACTGTCCAGATCAAATCATTAGACGGTGCATCCCTGAGTACGATCAAAGGAAGATCCTCTCGTTCTGCCATGATCAGGCTTGTGGGGGTCATTTTAGTGGAAAAAAGACTGCTGCAAAGGTTTTACAGTGTGGATTCTATTGGCCTACCTTGTTCCGTGATGCACATGAATACTGTAAATCATGTGATCGATGTCAAAGATTAGGAAAGATTTCAAGAAGAAATGAGATGCCCCTAAACCCGATTTTGATTGTGGAACTCTTTGATGTTTGGGGCATCGATTTTATGGGCCCCTTCCCTATGTCCTTTGGGTACCAGTACATTCTTGTAGCTGTTGATTATGTGTCCAAATGGATTGAAGCTATTCCATGTAAAACTAATGATCACAAGGTGGTGGTCCAGTTCCTTAAGGAGTATGTCTTTGCTCGTTTTGGCACCCCTCGTGCTATTATTAGTGACGGGGGAAAACACTTTTGCAATAAGATCTTTGAAGCCTTAATGAGGAAGTACATCATCACTCATAAAGTTGCCACACCTTATCATCCACAGACCAGTGGACAAGTAGAGATCTCCAACAGGGAGATCAAGAAAATCCTTGAGAAAACTGTCAATACTTCTAGAAAGGATTGGTCCATTAGGTTACCAGATGCATTATGGGCATACCGTACAGCCTATAAAACTCCCATAGGAATGTCCCCGTATAGAATTGTTTATGGCAAGGCTTGCCATCTACCTGTCGAATTAGAACACAAAGCATATTGGGCAATCAAACGCCTAAATTTTGACCTCGACAAGGCTGGGGAACATAGGAAACTTCAACTCGATGAGCTAGAAGAGATTAGGAATGATGCATATAACTGTGCCAAGAGATACAAGGACCGCATGAAGACCATGCATGATAAGATTATCCTTCGTAAGGAATTTTCCCCCGGTCAGAAGGTCCTTCTATACAATTCTAGACTACATCTATTCCCTGGGAAATTGAAGTCTCGTTGGACTGGCCCATACACAATTGAAAAAGTTCATCCACATGGGACGATTGAGATCCACAATGCCAAAGATGGTAAAACTTTCCAAGTCAATGGACATCGTTTGAAACCATACCTTGAGTATCTAAGCCCAGAAGTTGAGGAGACACGTTTGGAAGATCCTGTGTATCAGGATTGATCACTTTGTATATTATTATTATTATTATTATTTTTTTTGGTTTAGGGTTAGGACATTTTAGGTTATTTTGCTTGGAATCTATGTACATATTTGTCATTGCTATGTTTCTGTGCGGATTCACTGAGCTATTTTGTCACAGAATAATTACAAAAATTCACATCAAATAAGGTATGCAGTCTCTACCTCCCTTAATTTTTTCTATTTTGTCCTTATCATTTTCAAGCATCACATGCATCATTTTGTAACTATCATTCACATTGAGGACAATGTTAGATTTAGGTTTGGGGGTGTAATCAACAATTTTTGATGTGACATTTAAACAAAAAAAAAATATTGGAAAAGTTCAATCATTGGGATAAGTTTGGCTTGCAAAATCAATTTTCACTTTAGTTGACAATTCTATCTTGTGTCTAAAATGTTTTTTGCAAATTTCAAGTCTTGAAAAATTTTCAACACTTATAGCCACATGTATGTAGCGTGATGGAAAAGTGAAACCTAAGGGAGAGACCTGGAAGAATCATTAGTGGAGACTAAACCCAGGAGAGATTTGAGCCATTCTATTCTTGGAGGGTTTTTACGTAATTCTGAGTTACAAGTTAACTCAAAATTTTCTTGTTTTCGCTTAAAAATGTCGTTTGGTTGATCTCTTTATTCTTGTTTTGATCAAAGACTCATGAACACCAAAAAAAAAAAAAAAAAAAAAAATTGGATTACTACACTAGAAACTCCACTGAAATCTTTTCAAGGCATATAATAACCATGTGAAACTTAGGAAATGATTTAGGCCATCTTTGCTAACCCATCTATCATGTTCAGCCGACCTATTCTTAAACTTATCCACTAGTCAAACCCCTTGAGCCATATAAGCCTTTCTTTGTTCAACCTATTTTTTCAAACTACACTGCACTTAATGAGTGCAACCTTAAATTTTGTTTTGGAAACGAGGAAAGAAGAAGAAAAGAAAAAATCAATAAATTACTACGAAATTTCATGGAAGGGTTATTACTATCATGATTCTTGAAAAAAAAAAAAAAAAAAAAGCAGAAAAAAAAAGAGCCGATATTCATCGAAAAAGTATATAAATTCTCAAAGCATTTCAGAATAAAACATTGTCCAGTTATCAACCCTAGCCCCATTACAACCTATTGAAAAGACCTACTTGATCCTAAATGTAATGTGGTTAAAATGTGGAGAATAGATGAAGAGGACTTATGGTGTTTAATCCAATGTTCTTGAGTCAATGATATTCCATTCCTGAGATCAATTTAATTTTTCTTTGATATGGTCCGTCCTTCTATAAAATCTTATATGTGGATTATTTGAATTTGATTCCTTGTCACATATAAGTTGAGAGAAATGACCCCACTTCTGAGAGATTTCCTTGTTGAGTGTAATATCCAGTGAGTTTTTGAAGTCAAGGCGAAATCCATTCTGAAGGTAATCAAAATTAAGTTTTACTTGGAAAAAGAAAGCTACATCCTTGTTGGCTATGCACACACACACTTCAGGACTTGATGACGAGTGAAAACTTTTAACATATGGATAGAGTTGTCAACTATGGTAAATTTTTCTCAAAAAAAAAAAAAAAAAAAACAACATTGAACTTTGAATTTTGTGGGTATATTCGCTGCAAACCCTCACGAGACACAACTCGTCCACTAGGGGTGACCTAGGGGTTTAAAGGCTTGTTGCACATGCTAAGTGCGACCGCGATTCCTGCGAAAGTGAGTTAGGATTTTTTTTAAAAAAGTTTTGCTCGAGGACTAGCAAAAAGCCGGTTTGGGGGTGTTTGTTAGATGTTCAAAAATACATATTTTGATATACCTTTTAGAGTTGTCTTGGACATTTCCCTATGCAATATATCATTTTCTACATACTTATTAGGGAATTTTATTTTCAAAGCATAATATGCACAAATAAACTACATTTATACATTTCATGTGCATAATTATATTTGTCATGGAGATTCTAATCCAAATTTCATAGGATATGAAGATAATACATGCTATTGGAGGAAAAGAACATGTGAATATTCAATTCCTAAAAGTCTACAGCAATTATGGAAAGAATGGATCATCACAATGGCCAAAAGAAGAGAGAATCTCCCTCACAAATCATCTCCAGCAGACAGCCACAAATCAGCAAATCTGATTTGTCAAATCAGTATTAAATCTCTATCAAAATCACTAAAAATCAGCATTAGCAAATCCTCCAAATTCCCACCAAGTCAGCTACAAATTCCTACCAAAACAGCAAGGATTTTTCAAATCCTGGACAGCTGTCCAGCCTTAAAAGCCCCAGCCATTACAGCCCTCTATAAAAGGGGCCTGCAGAGGGAGGACAGCAGAGAGAAGATTTCCAGCTGAGCAGAATTTTAGTTTTCCATTTTTCTTGTTCTTCTTTCTTTGTTTTAAGTTTTTCTCTTCAGTTTGTATTTCTTTGGATTAGACATAGATGCTATTGTATTTTGTTTATGTTTAATCAATAAAGAGTTCTTCTTTCTTTGATTTTCATGGAATCTTTTTATTGTTATTCTAGAATATCACCAACCATGGTAGGCTAGAGAATCCTCCCATCAAGGAGAGGATTCCACCCCATGAGTATGAGTGATTAGATCTTTTATTTGTGCATCTTATATTATTTTGATTTATGCTTAATGATTATATAGTTTCTTCAACTCAGATTTATCTTGATTATGGGTATTTTAAGATCTTTCATCGTTTTACTTAGATGAGACATGATTGATACTTTATAAACCCTATTTTCAAATCGAGTAGAAGTGAACTACCTTCTTTGAAATATTTTGTTGTCATTGGTTGAATATCTTAACTGTCAAGGAAGAGGGTCTTCACTATAAGAACCGTCCTTGATCTAGTAGTTAATGGTGTATCAACTAATGAGATGTTAAAAAAAGAACTTTAATTCTATATTCTCCATATGACCAAGTAAAATCTCTTGACTCATGTGAAGTAAGGGAAATATAAGTGCAATAGAAAGATCTAATCAATCATACTTGTGGGGTGGTTTCTAATCCTTGGTGGCTTTTTTTTATCGTATCTTGATTCAAATTAGAATTTTATTTTAGCTTTTAAAGTAGCTTTCTTGGATCAATTTTCAAAATTCTTGTTTTAAAATATTTTTGGGAATTGATATCTTTTACAATTACTTGTTTGCTTCCATAGCCTCCTTGTGGGATCGACTTCTTACTCCCACTTTCTACCAAAAAGAGGTAAGAGAGAGTTATAAATTTCTTTTGTTGGTAAAGGCTAAATCTTAACGACAATTAAATCGAACCAACACCAGCCAAACACTAAACATAATACATAGCACAACAATGGGGCTTACATAGTCAGACATGTTAAATTCAAAATCCATAGCAGGTTCCTCCAATAGAATATACAGCTAATGGAAAACAAACATAAATGAATTGAGGCTAGCTAAGCAGCTAATGGAAGCAGAAAAAACTTCATGGGCATTTTTTTAAATAGGTAAGTTGGGTCATATCCATGAATTGTAGGTTCCAAGAATTCCTATAAGGCTCTGAGCTATAAGTCTGAGCCCGAAATGTAGCATGCAGTAACAACACTTCTAAATTTGTCACATGGCATCCAGAAATATTCATTCAGTTTAATTTAAAAAGAAAGTGCAATTACCTTTACAAGGTTGTATTTATAAAAGATTGGAGAGGCCGGGTAGGCTGAATGATAAATTTGATCCACCTCCACCAAGAATGGCTCTGTCACATCTGCAGTATTAGTAATGAGTTAGAGATACACGAGTTAAATACGATTCTTGACTAACCAAATCAATAGTCTAATCCCTAATCTATCACAATGCAAGTAGGGTGCGGGGAAAAAGTCTCATTGAAGGGTTCTTCTTGGGTTTAACTGTATAAGATGACCTTAAGCTTGACAATATTAGACATAAAGAGTTATAGAATTAAGGTTTAAAATTTGATACAGATGAGGTGGCATGGAATCAAAATGACAAACAAAACTCATCTACAAGTCTAGGAGTTGATTAAATAAATACCATGACGGATGAGTTCAAATCTCGGATGACCAATCCATTTCTTCAGATTATCCTTTAAGCCAGTGAAGAAATTATCGGCAACAATTACTTGTGCAACATAAACTACATTAGAGGAAACAACAATAAAAACACCAGGACTGTTGGGTACATTTTCCTCAATAGATAATTAAGGCAGAGATAGACTGCAAAGCAAATGTGCAAACACTTCTTCATAAGGTATGATTCAAAATAATGAATTCTAAAGAACAGTTGCATGTGAGCACATCAGATCAGAATACATAAACATCAAGTTGGGGGATAAAAGGCTCCAAGACTCCAACAAAAGAAAAAACAATGCTTATACTTCTAATGATTGACTATAATGACTACATATATTTTAAAAACTACTACTTGGAAGGAAAAAAAATTCAATGAAAAGCTCACATATTCCCTATAGAACAAACAAGAAATTTTAAAAGGCGATTCAACTTACCAAAGCAAGCTCTGATCTCCTAAGTTCACTAAATAGCTTGATATCATGATTAAAAATCAATCATATCTTGTATTGTTTTGGCCTGTCATTGGGATTGGGTGAATGATTGTTAGGGATATTTATCTATGTATATAGAAAAAGTAGAACATGACATTATTCAAAATGTTACCTTTTCATCAATGAAGATGATATTTTAGAATTCTTTCTTGTTCTTTGATAACCAAATTGAACTTTTTTGAATAACTTGAATCTTCACTTTTGAATTTTTGACTCCATTGATGTCAGAGAAGGATCTCATAATCAGCTTTCATCTAATAAACATGAAAATATCAAAGAAATTGTTAGTACAATAATAAGAATAAATTTATAACCATATGATGTACAATACAACTAAAGAACTCACAATGATCTATTAATTCTCTATACACAATATTTCTTGTATGCATGCAATTTGTCATTGTTGTAATCCCAGGTTTGATAAGTATTTTAGTTTTCTCCTTGCATTTTGCCCAGGACAAGGCAACATAAAGTTGCCCATGCGAGAAAACTGGCTCTGGTAAATATATACCAACACTGTCAAGAGTCTGTCCTTGGGCTTTATTTATTGTCATTGCAAAACATAATCGTACAGGGAACTATTTTCTTGTGAACTTAAAAGGAAGTGGATTGTTTTCTATTGGCTGTAATGGGATACGAGGAATAAAAATTCTTTTACTGATGTATTGACCATAAGCTATTTCTGCATCAATGACATTCTGCTGAAAACCTTTGCATATGAGTCGTCTTCCATTGGAAAGTCCTGAAGGTGGATCAATGTTACGAAGTAGCATGATTGGACAATTATATTTTATAATTAATTGGTGTGGTGGCAATCCTTTTGGAACAAGACCATTGAGAAACTCTTCTTGATATGGTTGGCAGCTATTGTCGGTAACAGAATCAAAGCTATAGTATACCTTGGCATCCCCAGGAAATCGATCAATTAAGATACTATTAATTTCATCAACATGTTCATTTTTTGGTGCTAGTATTGCACTTGCTATATCATTTGATTCCACACCAAGACATGCAAATTCTGGAAAAACAGCATTGATGAGCCTATCTTTTGAAAGAGAATCATCTTCAAAATGAATAAGTATATTCTCTGGTATGCATACGACATCATCATAAACTGTTTGTTCAGTTCCATTCCCAATCCTCAACAAAAATTCTGAATACAATGGATATGATCTTGCTCTCATATTTTCAGTCAATCTTAGTTTAATTAACTTTGGCCAAAGCATTGACCTAACCAAACTTGCATTGATGGTATCTTCTCTTGAATTTCCAAGAACAATGGGAGGTATTTGTCTAAAATCTCCACCAAAAACTATAATTTTCCCACCGAATGGAAAGCAAGATTCTGTGATGTCCTGCAACATTCTATCAAAACTCTCAAATGCCTGTTTGTTAGCCATGGATGCTTCGTCCCAAATGATCAACTCTGCCTGCCGCAGTAATTGTGCAAGGCCACTTTGTTTTGATACATTGCAAGTCATTAATCCATCCATCTTTATAGGGATCTTGAATCGAGAATGAGCTGTTCTTCCTCCAGGTAAAATTGATGCAGCGACTCCTGATGTTGCAGTTGCCACAGATATCAACCCCTTGTGTCGCGTTGTGGCTAGTAAAGCTCTATAAAGGTATGTTTTTCCAGTTCCTCCAGGGCCATCAACAAAGAAAGCACATGGTTTCTTCTCATTTATGTGGGCCATAATGACATCAAAAGCTTTCTTTTGATCATTATTGAGACTATGAATGCTCGTGATATCCTCTTCTGGTATGATGACAGTCCTCTCCTCTAGAATTTCCTTAGCAATAATGTTATGTGACTTTCTAGTCTCTATCTGAGGCAAGTCATATTCATCCATTTCTTTTCCCATGGCTTGCAAAAAGAATCTAATACTTTGTAAAACATCATATTCAACATCACATTGATTCATCTGTCCAGCTCTTTGAAGATCTTCAGCCATTGCATCATAATGTGTATTCCACAACTCCTTAACATTGGTGGGCTCACAAAATGCAAGGATAGTTGCAAAAAGGCGACGCTAGGCCAATGGCATGTGAAATAGAGACGCTTCTTGAAGACACTTTGAAAGACTATTATCACGTTCTAGGAAACCATGTTTTTGGGCTGCTTCCCTATATGTCGAATAAGAAATTCCATTCACCAATTTGAGATCTTTAAAAGAGATTGCTCCCCTGATGTGATTAAGTAATAGCCTCAGATAATATCTCTCACCTTCAACAGGATTTGCAAGAACAATTCTACCAATTGCTGCTTTAGATTTTCTACGCCTCCAACACCTTTGTTGTGTATGCCAAACATAATGTTTAGGAAATTCTCTATATAAATATTTCTTAGCTTCTGGATCTGTCTGATTTGCAATAAAATATTCTGTGAGAGTTGTCTTTTTTGCCTTTTCACTTCTTTCAACGTCCAATAAATCTTCAAACTCCATGAAAGACACAAGTTGTTTACCTTCAAGATGCAATTGCAATGATATAACTGATGGAAATGTTTCATTCAAGGAGAATTTAAATATTCTCCATGCTGCCTCAGGAGCTGAAACCCACCTTCCTGATTGGAATTGCTCTATTTCATCAAATTGAGGATCAACATTTTCAGAAGCAACACTGAACGCTATGCGGTCATGGCCCTTGTAAATGTATTTATATAAATATTTGCCTTTATAGAGGAGCAAATTTCAACATTGATTTGGCAATCATACTTAGCAAGGAGGTATGGGTTATATGGTACAACCCACCGATTGTCCAATAGTGCACCTCGGACTTTTACACTTTCACCTGTATCTCTCCGCTTATAAATAGGATAAGAATCATCTCCCTGTGTGGTGCTTTCACAGAAGGCTCGCGGATAATGATTCTTGCACCTCCCTTTCTTTGTCATGCAAGTGTTCTTTGAATTTAACATCCCACATGGCCCGTGTATCATGTGTTTTAGAACTAATGCATGCAAGTGAGGATTAACATTTTTTTTGGTATTTCTGCACTGACTAAAGCATCGTAATCAGCAGGATTTTTTATTCTGCAACCATCAGCCAAGATTAAAAGGAAATGTGCATGCGGAAGTCCCCTCTTTTGGAACTCAATAACATACACATATGCCACCACATGTCCAAGTAATGATTTTTTGAATAAATCTTGCTTCAATTCCTCTAACTTGGCTTTGAAGATGCGACAAAGTAAATCTGGATGATTTTGTGATTGTTCAACATCCAACAACTTTTCTTTTATTTCTATCCATGATGGATTCCATGTCATTGTGAGGAATATGTCAGGTTTTCCAAACCGGTGAACAAGTGCCATAGCATCAAGGTATCTTCGTCTGCTCGAATTCTTTTTTGTTATACCCTGATATAAGTCTGCTCGAATTCTTTTTTGTTCTCTTCTGCAATATTCCAACCGAGCTGTTTCAATCTTGATATACATATCAACCATATTGTTGTAAGAGTCTACCACTGTAAAGTAAACCTGATCGATCAGTCTTTCTAATTTGCAATTTGTAAGAGTAATATTCACAGCATGTGACATATTCCCCCCTCCTTTTCTTTCTGCTAGAGTCTACACTTAATAAAAAAAATGAAACTAAAAGCACATTAAAACTTTCTAAGTATTAAGAAAGATGTAAAACATAGTTTAATATAAAAAAAGAAACTAAGATCACATTAAAACTTACTAAGTACTAACAAAGATATAAAACATAGTTTTAAGACTTACTTGAGGTCTCTCTTTCAATTAAATCCTCAATGGAATCTATATTTGTTGTTCTTTGGATGGATTGAGCTTGATCGATAGACAAATGATCATCTTTGTTAATCTTAGTTATGCCTTCACACCATCCAGTCTCTCCATATGGAAACAATAGGGGATATTGCAACGATCATAACACCCAAAATAAGATTGAATCTCGTGATTTTGCCCAGAATGACTATGGACCACAATTGATCGTTGTTGGTTTGCAACCTCTTCCTCATTTTCAGTCCATATGCCAGCAACTTGCGAGACGGTAGGTCGGTTGTAGACTCTTTGATCAGACTGAGGATCGCACCTAATAGCGATGGAAAGATTTTCATGCACATTAATGTCTTTCAGCCTCCGGAAGAAAACATCATAAGGGTTCATCCTCAGAATATCCATCAAAATCTTCACTATCCTTTCATCAAAGGAATCAAACACTGAATTCCGATTTCCTGTCTCATGTTCAGTATCATAAAAATATAATTGTAAATATGATGGCCTTTGATCCGTTAATGTTAATAAATCATTTATATAATGATAAATCTGTCCTTGAGCTTTAAAAGTATAAATACCCTTCGACATTTGAGCGAGTCCTTTATCATATATGACTCCAAGCGAACTGAATGCGAACATGTTGTTATATGCCCTGATGTATTTCCTGAAACTAACACTGTCATCATTCTTCGAGGTATATAAGTGATACAGCTCTGATGGAATAATAGTTGTTGCAAGGGTAATCCTCCCATCAGAACAATACATGATTTTGGACTCATGTGCAAATTTTTCTGCTCCACAATAGACACAATCTGACTGAATTGGAAGTCTAAATGGCTAATGAGGTACCACCAATTCCATTACATGGAAACCACCTATTTGGAATGACAAAAGATTAGCACATAAATAGTCACACGCACGATACAAATGCTTATATTGAACATGCCACTTGAAAATTTGTTCTTACCTGACATTGACGAGCCATAATTTTGCTTATTTCCTAATCCTTCTTTGCTAACTTTGTGTCTCCTTTTCTTCATTGGAATTTCATCTTTTTCCATTGTAAAACAGATGATGATCCTGAAGAAATGACATGGAAATAATAAAGCATATGAAGTACAATTTTCCTACTTAATTATTAGTATAAAAAAAGAAGTTTGCGTTCTGCTCTACCACTTGAATTTTCTATAGGCCGATGTATAGCGGACAATGAAGTAGACGTCTTTTCTCTGAAGGAATCTTTAATTCCAGAAGCATGTTGTACATCGAATAGATCGATACTTAATTCATCAGATAAAGGCTCAATAGAAGATGTCTCATGTCTTCGAACCGAATCAAAAGCATCTTGTTCAAGAGGGAAGGCTTTCCTCTTCAATCTTGATTCTTTTTTTCTAGCATTCATCTCATCTTTTTCCATCTGAAAAACATATGATGATCCTGAAGAAATGACATGAAAACAATAAAGCATATGAGGTACAATTTTCTACATAATTATTACTCTAAAAAGGGAAGTTTTCGTTTTGCTCTACCACTTGAATCTTCTATAGGCTGATGTATAGAGGACAATGAAGTAGATGTCTTTTCTCTAAAGGAATCCTTACTTCTAGAAGCATGTTCTGCGTCCAATAGATCGATACTTAATGCATCAGATAAAGGCTCAATAGAAGATGTCTCATGTCTTTGAACTGGATCAAAAGCATCTTGTCCAAGAGGGAAGGCTTTCCTCTTCAATCTTGATTCTTTTTTTCTAGCATTCATCTCATCTTTTTTTTCTCTATCTAACTTTGCATACCATCGTTGCCATTTGACGCGTTTTCTTTCTAATAATTTTCCTGGATGAAAAATTATATATGCATTAATTTGGTTATCTTTTTTTATCACATATCCTAAAAAATATAGCAGAGGATAACAAACCTTTACTAATGAAATTACAAGAACGTGAACTTCCTCTAGACTCCATATGTAGTAATGTTTGAGTAAACGAAGTAGAAAATTCCTATAACAGAGGGGCAACAGAGGACTTATAAAATGTATTAACGGACATAATGAATTAAATCAAGAAGAATAATAGTAAACAATCTAGAACAAGCCCAAAAATTGAATAAACATGCAAACCCAACAATCTAGAACAAACCCAAAGGAATTAACCTCACCAAAAAATTGTAATTAATTTAAATATGATTTTATGCTCTCAACATAAAAGAGTATATACTGATTTCTGCTATTCTGACTGCACACAGTGTAAGGCATGAAACTGACCATGAAATCTCTCATTTAGCTTGGTTGGACATCTACTACTGTACAAGACAGAATTCTTCTTTTTTTTTTTCCCTAAAATAAGAGGTATCACATATTCACATCCTGTGTTGCCTACACTCACTAAACATCCTTTAAATTTCTATCTTGCTCTTGAGACCACCATCTAGAACTTTTAACACAGAAAGTCCAGTTTACTGTATATCAGTTTTTGGAGGGATGCAGATGTATAATTGTTTAGATAGATTTATATGAAGTCTAAAGGATGAATAAATTTGCAATTCAAGATGATCCTTTTGGTAAATTTTATAGGAACCATTTTGTAATTTTTGTCAATATAGAGGAGTGGAAGCTTTACAGCACTCTTTCCAATTTCATATGACAGATTCTGAATAGGAAGACAAAATGGATTACTTTAAAAACAATTAGGTAGTCTAACAATAACAACAAAATAGAGACAATCCATTAAACAACTACCCCACACAAGCTTATGCTTTATAGAATTGATAGATAATTGATAGAGAGAGAAATTTGTCAAAGAGTGACAACCAGTAAAATCTAAATTCCCAAAAATTTTAAACTTTGGATTTGGATGGAATGCATAGCATATGAATTTGGACAAAAATTCCCTGTACAGTACAATCACTCCCTTCACTGGATTACTTTAAAAACAATTAGGTAGTCTAACAATAACAACAAGACAGAGACAATCCATTAAACAACTACCCCACACAAGCTTACGCTTTATAGAATTGAAATAGAATTGATAGAGAAATTTGTCAAAGAGTGACAACCAGTAAAATCTAAATTCCAAAAATTTTAAACATTGGATTTGGATGGAATGCATAGCATATGAATTTGGACAGAAATGCTTTCACCTCCTAAGAACCATGTAGCAGAAGCGAAGCAGGAAAATCAGAAACCTTGAGGAAAGAGAAGCACGCACATTCGGCACCACCGATCGCGAGAAGAATAAAACCGATGCATGGACAAAGTGAGCCCCTAAAAAAAAAAGAAAAAAAAAACAACCGCAAGACTCTAGACTCCAGAGTAATCGATGCAAAAAAAAAAAAAAAACGCAACTCTAGAGTAATCGATGGAAGGACAAAATGAAACCCCCCCCAAAAAAAAAACAACCCTTTGGTTAAAATGTCGATTGTACCCCCGGAAAGAACAAAATAGATAGGCATCGTAACTAATCAATCTGTAGGGGTAAACTCAGGAAATGAAAAAATATTGGATCATTGTCGTATTCACACCCCCATTCTTTTAATATAGAGTAGTTAGATAGATTAGAAAAAAATATATATTAAACTAGTTTTATTGTACGAGCATTCGCGCGAGTTAATAAAATGTATTTCTAACATGACAAATAAACTTTATATTTCTTAGACTTCAAAGTATATGGGGATATCAAATTCTCAAAAGTACAGGTAAATAATATTAATTTTTATATGAATGAATGAATTAATCAAAACATTTGAATTCATAAGTCACATTAAGAAAATTTCTATATACATATTATCCTCGGCCTATAGGTAAGTAAAACATAATTTTTACCCATTAACATCGGAAGTGAAGAAAAATTTTCATGTATCCAAACATCTGTTGTTTCAAGAGCATTAATTTATAGAAATAGATATTTAATTTTTAAGGAATGTATTTCAAAGACTTTAATAACGAATGTGTAATAAAAATTTTAAAAATCAATTGATATTCTAATTTCCATAATATTTATGATACTAATAATCAATTAACTGATTTAAATATTTTTATCCGTAGTCAGAATCCAGAAAAAAGAGAGAGAGACTAAAAAACAATTGGATACACTTCCTCCATGAAATAACTGATTTAAAATTTGGCGAGTCATGTTTTGATACGAGAGATTTCATTATAAATCTTAAAATCTGAATGAGGCATCTCTTTGTAACATAGATGGGGGTTTAATTATAAAACTGGTTCAAACTAAAGATGAAACTTCAAAGATCTCCCTAAAAGAGTTGTTAGGGACCTAATAAAAAATATGAGAGACCTGGGCGCCTATCTACAAATAACCACAGAAAAATACAAATGTGACCAATTTGTCAGGGATCTGTTTATAAATAAGAGGGATCTAGGGGTGTATCTGGAAATGCCCGGATCTGGGGACCTATCTATAAATAACCACAGAAAAGGACAAATTTGGCCGATTTTTGTAGGGACTTGTTTATAAATAAGAGGGATACGGGGGCTTATCTGCGAATGGCCGAATAAAATGATAGGCGTTAACATGGTTTTGGGCATTTATGAATGAATGAACAATCTAAGGTGTTTTTTTTTATAAAAAAGCACCTTAGATGAAAATTTTTGGCACTATTGTAGTGCTTTAGGATATTGAGTATAGGTTAATGTTTTATAAATAACAGCCCAGATGACCGAGTGTATCACCACTATTTTAGAAAAAGCACCAAAAAATATAAGAGCATGAGAAGCACACTTGAATGAGGGAGTATTTGAGAAGATGGACGACTGACTAGGGCTGCAACTTAGGTCGGGTTGAATTCGAATCCGACAGGTTGAACCCGATTTTTACATGGATTGGATTGACCAAATCGGGTTTAGGTTCGGATTCGGATTGGCCAATTCGGGTTGACTCACAAATCGGGTTGGGTTCGGGTTGGCCTCACTCCCAACCCGACCCAACCCGAACCCGTAAACTAATGGTTAAAAAAAAATTATGGTCGTTCATTCTGTAGCTTCTAATATGGGTAGTCCAAATTTTAGGTAAACCTAGCTAATCTTACGGGTTGGGTCGGGTTGATTTATTTAATTTACACATCATGTTAGAAAATTCGGGTTGGGTCGAGTTGGTCCAATTCGGGTTGAAAATCGGGTTGGGGTCGGGTTAGTCCAATTCGGGTTAGGTCGGGTTGGGTCGGGTTGGTTTATTTAATTTCGGGTTGGGTTCGGGTTTGCCCAATTCGGGTTGAAAATCGGGTTGGGTTGGGTTCGGGTTGAGTAATTTAGAATTTGGGTTGGGTTCGAGTTGGGGTCAACCCGAACCCAACCCGCTCGAGTTACAGCCCTACGACTGACTTATGGGTAGAATGGAAGAGCCTAACAAAGAGATAAAACCACACCATGTTGGATTGAGTAAACAACACTCTGTTTCTGACGGCGTTATGCGCTATTTGGACAAAGACGATTGGAAAAAAATGGTATTCATATACAAGTTTCAATATTGAGAACTTATGGAGTCCAAGGAGGTTTTGATTCGGAATTGGATGATTAATTTGGTGGGTGTAAAATCATTGTAGTTTAGGGGGATTAGGATTAAGGGTCACCAAAAAGCCCGTGGCCCGAAAGCCCGGCCCGCCCGGCCCATTTTCAGGGAGGGCCGGGCTTGGGCCTGGTTCTGGGGCCCGGGCCCGGCCCGTAGGCCCGCCCGAGCCCCGCCCGCGGGCCCGACCCGTAGGCCCATGGAGGGTGATCCAATGAACTAGTAACATGTAATTTTTATTTGAATTGTGGTTGAGTTATACAAATTATTAACATTTATATAGGTGTTAACCTATTTAGGTACATGTAATTATTTATTTTTGTAAGTAATTAATTCATTTAATATTTTTATTTTGAAAATTCAATAGATATAAATATTTTTTTCAACATTATACTTTAAATTTTATGTTATTTTAACATTATATACAAATAAACAACGTAAAATAAAAAAATAAAATGTTTTGAATTTGGACCCGTAGGCCCGCCCGTGGGCCCGAACCCAGGCCCGGCCCGTGAGGCCCGTTCAGGCCCGGGCCCGTGGGCAGGGCCTGGGCCCTTTTTTTTGCCACGGGCCGGCCCGGCCCGTGCCCGTTGGCCAAGCAGGCCCGCGGGCTTGGGCCCAGGGCCTGGCTTGGGCCTGTTTCAATGGGCCGGCCCGACCCCTAATTAGGATGAATTTCAAGGGTGTTGATGGGGTGATGGCATCGGGTCAGGAAAGAAATTTCTTCTTTCTAGACAGGTGGAAGCATGTCTTGTTGTAGATGTTTATATTTCTATTCTCTTTTTTTCTCTTACCCCAAATTCAAATTTGGTAAAATTTTCTTATAAAAATCAAAGGAGATACTATCTACAGTTCCATAAAAAATATAGAGACATGGATCTGAGATTCGATGTAGATAGCCTCGACATGGATTTAGATCTCATCAAAGTCCACTCCAACATGACCTAGGGCGGCTATTGTCACCCCCAAATTTTTTTTGAATGAAATTAAGTACATAGAGAAATACCATTTTGTATATCTTTAAAATTCAACACAATATTATCACCTCATAAACCAACACAACCCACATCAAGCAAATACAGAATCTTTACTATAGTAATGACGAAGAGGGCATGACACTCTCGACGGAGGATGGCTCTCACATAGGAGAGGGCATAATGACGTGCCCTAGACGTACATGGCATGGATGGAAGAGGGCATTGTGACGGCCCGTGTCCCAAAAACACCAACACGAGCGCACCATCTAAGCTCTGATACTAACTGTGACGGCCCGAGCCAAAAAATGATGGCACGAGCGCGCCACCTAAGCTCGAAACTCACCATCTCTGATTTTGTAAAACATCAAACATTGAAATATTCACCCGATATAATCCCGTATGATAATAACCCTAGGATAACATATAATCAACAAAATATATATAATCATCTATATAAACTCCTCCAGGAAAGTTTAATCAGTTGGTATCAGAGCATATGTTAGGCCTCATTGAGTCAATTGAGGATTTGAGCTAAATTTCAACAGAGCCATAGGTAGGATTTGCAGTATAGGGTTGTGTACAGAGCATTTAGGATAAGAGAAGTTAGGAGTTGAGGTAAGAGTTATTTGTTTGTTTTGTATTGCAGGTATTTGACCAAGCATTTTGGTTCTTGAGATTCATGCTAGGCGTACAACATTGAAGTTCTTCACCAGCCCTGGTGTTTGGGAGAGCTTCGTTTGGGGAATGAGGTGTAAAGGAGATTGTTACGATGATTAGAGTGGATCGAGTTGGTGGACCAGAAGGTCACTTCTATGTTTTGTGGATTTGGAGGACCAAATCTTGTTTA
This sequence comes from Acorus calamus, assembly GCA_030737845.1. NCBI lineage: Eukaryota > Viridiplantae > Streptophyta > Magnoliopsida > Acorales > Acoraceae > Acorus > Acorus calamus. Next base: position 13,348,123 of record CM060872.1, read on the forward strand.
AGGGGGTAGGATGTAATAACCTGAACCCTCTTATGCTATTTATGCTAATATTTATATGTTTGAATTGCATGATAGGATAATTTTATGCTTTTGGGCTTTTGGTCTTTATTATCTCTGAAGTTCTGAATTTGATTTTATTTTCAGAAAGCACCTTCGAGGCATATTTGGGATTCGCGCTAAACATATGAAGTCTTCATTTTGAGTTACCTTTCATATAAAATTGGTTTGGCATTAGTTGTAGCTCTATTGTAAAAGTTATGGATGTTTTACCGTTTCTGCCCTTAGAAAAAGAAATTGCAAGGTTTTCTGTTCGTCGCTATTTTTAATATAGTTGGAGGCTTCTTCGGATCTTGGCCTAAGCATAGAAGTTGTAGATATTTTTTATCAGCTTTCCAACAGAAGTTCTATCATCTGAAGTGGACTTCCCTACGAGAAGATATGGTTGTTCGAGTCGAAGCTGCACATGTTTTTAAGGGAGGGTAGTCTGGTCATTTTGCCTGGACTTCAAATTTACATTGAATAATGTAGGGTGAGTCGGTGTAGCTGTTGCAGGTAATGTGTGTGGAAAGAGAGAGGCCGAGACCATTTTGGTGAGAGAAAAACAAAGGAAGAAATTTGGGAAAGCTTCGTGGAGTATTTTTCATGATACACTGGGTAAAGATTCTTGTTCTTTTCATTGTTATTCTTCATCTAGGGTTGTTCTATTTTAGTTTTGAATTAGAATTGTGATTTAGGGATGAGATATGAATATGTTTTTGGGCTGGATAAATAAGAATTAGAGAGTTGTTTTATTGTGTTAATTTAGGATTTGAAGTGGGGATGTCATGTTTGTCTTGGTGGATTTGGGAATTGCAAGATTAATGGGGTTATATTTTAGTATCTGATTGAGGTTATATTTTGATCAGTGAGTTCCTTTCTGCGTGGATTAGGAGCTGGAATAGAGTGAGTCCAGCTTAGGGTGTTGAATTGTGAGGTAAGTAACTCGATCGACTTTTGTTTGTTCCATTCCATTCCACGCTCTATTGTTGTTATCACTATTTGATTTGCTGATTGGGTTATTCGAGATTCTGAATACTCATATCATTGGTCTATTTATTTTGAGATTCCAAGATATTCCTTATTTTGTGACCCTTTTATGTAATCCATTATTGATTCTCGTAAACTTAATTTACTTGTTAGTATGGTGAGCCTTCTTTGATGTTATGATATACATCCTAGTAATTTGTTGGCATCCTATGATTAGCATGGTTGTGCTATCCGACCATGGAGCCTTGTTGTGTACTTGATATCGTTGCTTCTGATATTACCTCTTTGTTTGCTTGGAGTTGGATGACCATAGACCTTACATTTGGGTTGAGGATTAGCTTCCCATGAGCACGCATGTACGTACAGGTCCTGTAGGGGGCAGGTTAATACCCTACCGTAGATGACTATATAAACTCACTCAGGAAAGTTTAACCAGTCAACAGAGCATCTAACACACTTCATATACAGTCATCCATATATACAGAGCAATTTAACATTGGCTTGGTTCACTAGACCAGCCTCTACCCAAAAATAATCATATACAGATCCAAAACATCAATAATATACACATCTACATATATACCTATCAACAGCTGGATGTGGCACCAAAAGAAGATAAAGCCAATGCCCAAAATCCCACCTCTACTATGCAAAAATAGAAAAAGAGAATGGAATGAGCGAAAGATGCTCAGTAAGTAACCCAGACATTCCACACAGATGAAAACCAGATATGACATCAAAACTAGAATAGAATCAAGCTCAATAATCTCAATAACGTCAGGTCGAAGCATGAATAGCAAATGGAATCACTGAAAGGTCATCAACAGAGAACATAAACAATATTGCTGATAAACCCACCAATCAAACTGGAATGAGTAACTCAGAATAACACATCACAACCGACAAGGCCAACCAATAACATCAAGGGGCATCACCAATGAACTGAGAACAAATACCCTGAAATCACAAATCAAGCTGAATCATCCCAATCTGAATGATAAGAAATCACAACTCTGACCCAAGACTGTCCAGAGCACAGGATTGACCATTTACATGACCCCATCTCGGCCCCCCGCCGTCCGAGATGTCCACAACACACAAACCTCGCGTGTGGCCCTCGAAACGTCCACCACGTAAAACGCTACCTGGCCCCCCGCCGTCCAGGCACGGCAGGGTGTTAACCTGCCCCCTACAGGACCTGTACGTACATGCACGCTCATGGAGAGCTAATCCTCAACCTAAATGTAAGGTCTATGGTTATCCAACTCCAAGCAAACAAAAAGGTAATATAAGATGCAACAATATCAAGTACACCACAAGGCTCCATGGTCGGACAACACAACCACACTGATCATAGGATGCCAACAAATTACTAGGATGTATATCATAATATCAAAGAAGGCTCACCATACTAGCAAGTCAATTAAGTTTACGAGTGTTATATATGTATCACTTTTTGGTCTAATGGTCACCTTTGGGTCATTTCTGGCCATTTTTTCAATTTTTCTTTTTTCGATCGGAGCCGCTAAAATTTTACTTTTTAACCATCTGCATGAGCCAGAGTACTCCGATTGGAAATCTAACTACATATTATGGGTCCTGGTACCATTTTATACCACCCATAAAAATTTCATTGAATTCCGGTAACGTTTTAAAAATTAAGCAGTTCTGAACCGTATCCGGGTTTCGATCGTTACTGGTTTGTTTGATGGAATAGTAATGGAATAGTTGGTGGTTATGGTGACCCTAGGTAACCTCTCCCTCCATTGCTTAAGGATTAAGAAATCCTTTGGTTATTTTTGGTGTGTGTGAGTGAGGGTAGCTTAGGTTCACCCTCTTCTCTCTTCCTTCTCATCACCCTCCCCATGTGAGAATTTCACTACCTCTCTCTCACTTTCTCTCCCTCACTTTCTCTCCCTCACACGTCTCTCTCACTCTCTATTTCTCTCTGTGTGTCAGTGTGTGTATGTGTGTTTTGAAGAGAAGAAGAAGAAGGAAAACAAAGAGGAAGTAGAAGGTGAGTGTGTTTGTGGTGGTTTTGGTGCTCTAAGAGCACCCGAAGGATCTTCCCTTCCTTTCCCCCTCCTTTGGTGAGCTCTCCTCCTCCCTTTTCTTTGGTTTTCTTGCTTGAGGGGCTATTGGGGAGGTCATGCATGCTATGTATTTGGGTTTGGGTGAGTGAGAGGGTTGGGGAGGGGTTGGAAGGGGCCTGGGCGGTGTAGATACCCCAATTTTGACCGTCCAGAGAGACAGAAATACTTCAAGTAACACACGGAATATCCCACAGTTGGACATCCAAGTAGAGAACCAAAGGTTCGGTGAACCTAAAACCTGACCCTAGCCTTGACCTGAACCTAAACCGGAAACCCTAACCCTAACCCTAAGACCCAAAAACCCTAAGTCCCTGGCTAGGGGCGGCTAGACCTAACTAGCCGCCCCATACCAGGCGGCTAGTTAGCACTAGCCGCCCCCCTGGCCGACTTTGGACCAGTTCCCTGGATGGGACATAAAGCAGTATTAAATGCTGATCATTGCGGCGGGCATGACCTTTAGCCGCCCTCTCTTGGCCGGATCAATCCAAGTAACCGACCCAAGCCACCGCTTGTCAGAGATGGGACGTTTGGCAGGTCATGATAGGGGCGGCTACCAGGAAGTAGCCGCCCCATCTTGGGCGGCTAGTTGGAACTAGCCGCCCTTCACCTGGTCTCTGACAGAAGAACCAGAGAAATAATGAGGGGTCTAATCAAAGCCAACCCACTCCATTACCCCCGGGATATTTCCCTGCCTCTCTTTTACTATAAATAGAGGAGGTCCCAAGCCCAAATACAACATCATCAATCAACATCTTCAACCCACCATCCTCACTTGATCAATCCCTTCCACCACTAGAAATCCGAAGAGAGAGAGAGAGAAAGAGAGAGCCCCTTTTGTGAGAGAAATACCCATTTCCCTACATAAAATACCCTCTCATTCCACCCTCCAGAAACCTGGGCTAAACCTAGCTTAGCCTCTGCCCAAAACCAAACCCATTTCCTACCGAAGTTCTGCCCAAACCAGACCAGACCTAGGACGGCTAAACCCTAGTAGCCGCCCCTCACCAGACGGCTAGATCCAACTAGCCGCCCCCTATACACACCCCATTTGCACCCCTATGTCCCAAGACTCCTTTAGTCAAGCCCCGGAAGCAGAATATGATTATCTGTTTTTCACCTCTGTGTATGGTATATCCGTGTCTCAGAGCGGAGACCCCATAAACTCCCCACGTAGGCGATCAAATGCAACCCAACCTTTTCCTGCTTTTAGAAAAAGCAGGTGGCGATCACACAAACCCCTGAATCCTCTTGAGACGCTATCGGGCGCCTCAACCAGGAACGACATCCTCACCCTTTCGAGAAGACGATCCGACCGAGCCCGCCAAGGCACGCATCCGATCTGAATCCCCGAAGAACCCCCACACACGCACGCGCACACCCCGCGCACCCCGCCGGATCCCCACCTCCGACACACACACCACCCACACTTTGTGGGAAGATTCCGACGATACCGACAAATCTGGTGATCACGGTGGGACCTCCCTCGTGAAAAACATCAAAAGGGTAATCCTCTTCTGCCCCCTTTTACAAGCTTGACTAGAATGCTATCAACCCTCTAGGAAGGTTAGAGTTTCCCACCCCTCGAATCAGTTCCTCCTCTAATTCACGTCACAGCATCATTTACTGCTTTGTAAGCCGCACACCGCTGCGCAATCCTTTACTGCTTTGTAAGCTGCACACCGCTGCGCAATCCTTTACTGCTTTGTAAGTCGCACACCGCTGCGCAATCCTTTACTGCTTTGTAAGCCGCACACCGCTGCGCAATCCTTTACTGCTTTATTTACTGCTTTATATCTGCATTCGTTCCCTTAAAACATTTCACACGCATCATGGAATCCCGCGTAGAGGAGGAGATACTAGAGGAAAGAATCCACCAAGAGGGTCAGGCCACGCAATTCCTGACCCATCTAGAGGAAAAGATGGCTAGTCTAGGATACCAATCCGTAGAGGACATGTTTCATGACCTCGCCGACTACCGCCATGTCAAAACCCTAAGACAGGAGGCCCCTGTCGAAACCCCTAAGGCCATTCCCAAGACCCCATTTACACCCAGTCACTCGGTCAACCCGAGCGTCTTTTCGTTCACCCCCTTTCCCCCGCGAATCCAATATTCCTAGCCGTTTCCACCCCAGGCCCTTACCTGGCCACCCCAAACCCGGGACCGCTAGGCAGCCTTCCCAGGGGAGAAACACTGGATGAAACCATCCGGAGAATCCTCTCCGAGACTGGTCCCTCAGCCCCCAAACACATGTCTCTACATAACCTGAGGCAAATCCCGTCAGTCCACCTACCGGAGGGATTCAAAATCCCCAAATTCCGCCGGTATAACGGTCGTGGAGACCCAGACATTCATTTAACTGCCTTTTATCTAGAGGCACGCCCGTTTCTAGATAATCAACCTCTGCTAGTCTTCCTCTTCCAGAAATCATTGGAAGGAGTAGCACTACAATGGTTCTCCACCCTCCCTGTAGATCACTTGTCGAATTTCTCGGCTGTAAGCGAGAAATTCTTAGGCCGCTACGGTTATCAGAGGATTAGAACCCCCTCTATTTCGGATTTAACCGTAGAAAGAATGAGGCCTAGGGAGGAATTTGAGCAATACGTGTCTCGGTGGCGCACACTTGTCCACCGAACCGGCCTGCAACTCACAGAATGTCAAGAAATTGACATGATGTTACAGAGCCTGAGTCCAGAGCTTCGTACGAGCCTTTCGTACGGGGACTGTACTACGTATCAGCTTCTAATTGACCGCCACAATAGGATTTCCCGTTGTGCAGCCCCAGTAGTCCAAACCCAGTCCCCACCTATCAACCATAGGGTTGGACAACCGCCTCGTAAGGCACAAACCCCCACGGTAGAGGGGATTATTACACAAGTATCGGCACTCTACCCGAACGGAGCACGAGTTCCTAATCGAGGAACGGCTCCGAGACAGTACACGTTCGGTTCATCCGGGTATGCGCCGCCTCGGCCAATCAAACAAAACTTCACTACTCGATCAGTACCCGTCCCCGTGCTGACACAACAAAACCCGGTAATCCAAAGTTCCCCGGTCCAAAGCCCTGTAATTTCAAGACAAGGCCAGCCTAGGACCCCTTTTTATTCCAGCTTCTTAAGAAGTCAGAACCTAAGTCCTAGGTAGCCCTCCCAAAATACTTATAATGAGGTCTCCCCTCCGACATCCTATGATCAGAGACGAATGGGAAAGAGAGACTCTTACCCTCCCCTCCCAGAAACACTAACTAGGATTTTTAGGGTACTAATGGACACGAATAGTATCTCCCTCCCAGCTGCTAAACCTCCACTCCCCGGGGCCAGCAGACTGCGTTACTGTCAATACCACCAACAACATGGTCATACCGTATAACAATGCATTGTTTTTCGAGATTTTATTTATGATTTAAATGATGACAGGCGCCTTGATTGGGCCATGATCAAAAGCCACTTAAACCAGGGCAATTCTCGAGCCTCCAAGCCACTTGGCATTTTTACTGACCCATTGCCAGGTCACAACCAAGCATCCACATCTGGAGCCCACATGGTAAACATGGTCAGGAGAGGAAGACAACCATCACCGCAGCCAAGCAGTTCGGAAGACGTCACTGACGACAGTCTGTCCGAAGAATCCGAGGAGGAAGAGCAGAACGAGCCCTTCCAGCTGAACCTCGACAATCATGACCTTGCCATACTCTATGGTGAAGAAGAAGATGCAGTTCTCGCCCTTCCCGCAGTCATGAACATCGAGTCCGACGAAAGCGGACTAGAAAACCCGGGAGGAGACGAAGAAGAAGAGCCATTTGAGGAGATCCCCGAAGGAGCTAGCGAAGGACCCGAAGGAGGGGAATGTACGTCGGATGATCTGCATCCGAACGACAACGGGTCCTCCAAGAGTACCGACACTGTCGACGGCCCCCGCAGCCCAATGACCATTTCGTTCACTGACCAAGACCTCCCGGATCCCAGACTGCGAGTCTACCCCCTACACATCTGTGGACGACTTCAAATGTTGTGGCTAAACAACATCTTCGTGGATCCAGGGTCAGGAATGAACATAATGACGTGCTCCACCTACCAAAAGATACCCGGACTAGGCCGTCCTCTCATCCAACCGGCCCACCATACTATTCAAGCTTTCAACCATACTGGGAAGACTCTCCGCGGCCCCGGAACATTCGACCTGTCCATCGGCCCTCTTATCTGTGAAGTAGTCTGCTTCGTGGCCGACATCGACACAAGGTACCCATTGATGTTGGGGCGACCATGATTAGACAGCATCCAAGCTATCTGTTCCCCCCGGCACCAATGCCTTCGACTGCCCTTCTTGAGTCATATTCTGACAATCTGGGGAGAAGCACGCCTCCAGTACGAGAACGAGAACAACTGGGCGATACATAATATGTTCACACTAGCCCTACGACCGGGGAACGAGGATGAAAGTGGTAGTCCACCTGGGTCCCCTTACGACAACAACTATCCTTCAGAAGAAGCAACCAGGCACCTGCATCCACCAAGCGATCTTACGGAGCCCAACTCGATCACCTTCCTCCCCAATGAAGTCGTAAAAGCCGGAGCATGCTCCGCACCCCTCGCAATCACTGCCTTACTCGGAGGGAGGGAATTCCAGCACATTCTCATCGACACGGGAGCAGAAACTAACGTTCTTACATATTCCGCCTACCAGAAGCTAGAAGGCCGGGTTCCCAGATTGGAGCCCTCAACGAATACATTTATGCCTTCGACAGCACACGCAAGAACGCCTGCGGACTGGTCACACTCCCACTAAAGATCGGCCCGGTTTCCACCATCGTCAACTGCATGGTGATGAACATTCAATCGCCCCACCCTCTGATTGTTGGGAGGACATGGCTCAACAGCATCGAGGCCGTCTCATCCACCCGACACCAATGTCTTCGCTTCCCGTACCGCGGGAAAGTAGTATCCATATGGGGAGAAGCACGCTTTAACGAGACACGGGCCCGGAATTGGAGCGTCTGTGCCATGCGCATCCGGCTAGAGGTGCTCACATGTTGGCAGCCAGGCTCCACCGACGAAGAACTGCTCCATCAAGGAAGGCCCTTGAAGAGACTCAGGGAAGAAGAGTTCGGGAATAGGGGACCCCCACCGGACATCAGCCGGCCGACCAAGCGAAGCTGACTTGAGGAAACAATGCGAATCCAAGAACCAGGTACCGATCCCCCCGGGTAAGCTTTCGTCACACCCTGTACATATTTGTTTACAACCTTTTCCAAAAAACCAAAATAAAAAATATTTGTTTACCAGCTTTCGTTTTCATCACCTTATACATATTTCTTTACCTGCTTTCCTAAAAGAAACCAAAATCCAAAAAAATACATGCTATTCAGCTTTCATTCCCCAATTCTGAACATACTTGTTTCCAGCTTTATTTCCACTCTTCTTAAAAAAAAAATGTTTTTCTAAAAAAAATGTTTTCCACACTCTCCTTCAAAAGTAAATGTTTTACAAAACCGTACTTCCATACTTCCAAACCAAAATAAAAGCACTTTCCCAAACTTTCTTTACCTCTTTACCAAAACAACGAAAATATTTGCAAAACTACATTTCCACACTCTTCTTCACGACGAAAATGTTTTCCAAATCTGCTCTTCCACACCCTTTCTTCAAAGCAAAATGTTTTACAAAGCCGTACTTCCATGATTTCCGTCAAAAGCATTTTTTACAAACTACCTTTCCATACTCCCCTTCTAAAAACAAAACCGTTTTCCAAACTTTATCCCCATTCTCTTTCCAAAAGTATATCTATTCGCCAACACATGCCCCTTTTCAAACCATAAGTATGCATTTTCTTCACACTTTCGAAAATAATAATAATAATATATAATACAAACAAAAAAAAGATTAAGAGCGGCAGACCATGCCCAGGCCTACCAAAGAAGGGTGGCAAGGGCATTTGAAAAGAAGGTAATAAAAAGAAAATTTGAAATCGGGGAATTAGTACTCAAGCAAATCATGCCATCAAGACAGCCTCACCCAAGAGGAAAGTTACAACCCACATGGGAGAGACCCTATGTGATCACCCATGCCTATTCCGGGAATGCCTACCGCCTGGTAGATGCCGAAGGAGTCGAGGTTCCAGGTTCGTGGAACGCACTTTATCTAAAGAAATTCCATGCATGAATAGCTTTCAATACTTAAGAACTATTATTCTTCCTTCCTGCAATTTCCAGCGTTTAGTACTTGATGATAGAATTATAAGACTCTCAAAGATAAACTCGTATCTATTTGGACACATCTTTGCCAAATCATGCCGTTTCCTTCACACACGTATAACTGGACTAGATTCACCTGAAAGAAGAGAAATTGTCTACCCCGTAGACTGGGACAATTTAAAACCCCCAAAGCAAAACATCCCTTATTTCCGCCCCACTCGTATTAACCCTAGGTCAAAATGAGGAGTTACCTAGACCTGGCATATGTCCCAAAACTGGCTCTGGCACTATACAAACACTCCTAGAGGGGAAGCATGAAAAGAATCAGGGTGAAAAACAGAAGAGCCCCCCCCTCAAAAAAAAAAAATCAGGCAATGAGAGGCCTACAAAAGAAAAATAACACCCAAGTGAACGGTTTAAACTCTCTATTTTAGCAGGCTTTCACGCCTTTACGCACGGTATACGCTAGACAACGGCTATACCAGTACAGGTCCAAACAACGGACTGTACTTTCCATCCAAAATAAAGAAGTGATCAAATGAAGAAAGCCAGAGGGACCTAGAAAGTAAGACATGTGCTAGACTGGGTCAATTCTAAAATATTGCCCGAAAGGAAGATATTACTCTTACCGATTCCCCCCCCTTTTTTCTATTTCGCAATGGGATTCTAAATTGAACTACGTCTACCGGGAAAGACGAAATTTCAACCAAAGGTAGATCATTTCTAGATTTACAACTACACACACTCACATGAGTTCACTTAGAAACTTGCTTGTCCAAGGGAAGCTTATTTGACTCGACTCTTGGTACACTCATGGATTTTTCAGCATGTTTAGTATAATACGATTAAGCATTTGAAAACCATGAACCTAGAAAAATCGACACCTAAGGCTTATACCGTTCAAATACAATCCTGGTTTGGACATGGGTGACCACAAGGGCTCCTCCACAGGGACTTGATGGCATCTTTTACTTCAGAAAGTCGAGAACATTACCCTCTCACGTAAGAAACCATTGAAGAACTAAAATGCCCCCTTATGCCAACTACACTTACGCATAAGCTTGCATTTTCCTTTTCCAAAACACCTTGGCGTCCGATTTTCTTGGAATATTAAAGTTGACCCCCCGTACCTAAATATTAAAATTGTCCCCACTCATTTCGTGCCCTTGCCGCACATGCCTGAGAAGAAATTGTCCCACCTTTACACACACTTAAGAGTTTTTCTCACGCACTTGGAATCCCTTCCTTGCATACTAAAGCATGGTCTCCCGCACTTTACTTTCCCGCATTATCTTTTCCATTTCACCTTAAGATGGATTGTAGCCCTTGACAATTCAAGCAAGAAGGGCTCGAAAGTCAGTGCAGGGGCACAATCTGGATAGATTTAACACTTGGTCCATGAAAGAATGTTTTTATAGGCCCCGAAGGTTGAAACGGTCACAAAGGCTTTCAGCGGCAGCAGCAGACAGGAGCAGCAGAACCAAATTGCCCCAGGCAGGGGGTGGCTAAACTCGACTAGCCGTCCCTCACTGGGCGGCTAGTTTACACTAGCTGCCCCTGCCCTTTGTTTCAGGTGAGGATGCCCCAGGCAGGGGGCGGCTAAGCACAACTAGCCGCCCTTGCCTGCACCTATTTCATTTATGTCAGTCCATGTCCAATCAACTCTTCAACACTTCTTTACCTATTGAGATCAATTCTTCCCAAAACCTGCATGTACACATTTCATACACATATTCATACACAAAACCTGTATAGATACCATGCTAAAACAATTATATATCAAAACCCTACACCCATCCATGAATTAAACATATAAAAACACCAAAATCACCCATCCATGAAATACGCGTTTGTCTAAATAAAGGAAGCTCTTTAAATACCTAAACATCCATGCAAATTATTCTAAAACCATGCATACAAACGAGAAATTAAATTGTCCAACCAAAACCATAAACATAGATTGTTTTTCTAAACCTAAGAGAGCGTAAAAAAAAAGAATCTTTTCCTCCAAGAGCTCCAAAACTCCGAAGTCTTGAGCTATACTTCACTGAAATAATCACCTGAGTCAAAACAGAAGAAGAAAAGCATGAATTCCTCGCACATATACCATTCTTCTACCTAAAACCAAGACACAAAGAAGCTATACCTCGGCGTATCATCATCCGCTGGAGGCTGAGTAGGAGGAACATCCTGGCTTAGCTGAGAAGGGGGCGGTGGCCGAGGAGAGGACCGAACCTCTGGAGCGTCAGGAGCGGCAGGAGTCTCTCGAACCGAAGACGCAGCCCTCGCATATATCCCATGACTCCGAGACGCCGAAGGATGAGAAGCACGGCTGAAGGTGGCCCCGGTAGCCAAGGAAGCCGAGAGAGAATGGTCAGGCTCAAGCGGAAGAATGTCGAGGTCCGCCTCAGTCATAAAGCCCCCTCCAACCAATTTCCCCCTCATAGTCGCCTCCCAAAGACGGACTTGCTGCATATCTCTATCTCTCCTCTCCAATCTTTGTCGGAGGTCACTCTCTGTCCCTCTAGCCCGATCCTCGGCGGCCCTCAACCTCTCCTCCAACTCCCGCGCCCTCACGTCTGATGCCCTGAGCGCCTCTCGGTCCCTATCCCTGGCCGCCTGGAGCGAACGAACCAAGTCCCCCATCAAACCTCCAGGAACGCCCGCTGAAGCCTCCAACTCCGACACCCTCATCTGGAGGGAGTCCCTCTCACGGCCTAGGGTAATGAACCCCTCCTCTCTCAAAGCCATCATGGACCTCAGCCGGTCCGTCTCCTCCTCAGCCCGAGAAGCCCTACCCCTCGCCTGGCCCAGCTCCATCCGTATGGCCGTCAACTCGCTTCGGGCCGCATCTAACTCCCTCGTCAGTTCGAGCTCCTGCTCGGAAACCATAGAAGGAGGAGGGGCGGAAGAAGAGGAAGCACCGTCGGCCCTCGCTCTCGACAGAGCATCCACCTGAGCCTCGAGGACTTGAACATGGTCCTGCAAGCGTCCTCTTTATACCCGCAACACCTCTATCTGCCAGGCCCGCGCTTGGAGGTGCTCATTGGCGGTCTTGAGCCTCTTCTCCATCTCATTCAACTCAACCTACAAAAGCAAATACCATTCAGAAAATATTCAAGCAAAGGAGAACGAGGAAGAGAAGGAGGGTTTCCAAACTTACGTAGGCATCCGGAATCTCCTCCTCCATCGTCCCGAGGATACCCGCATACTCCTGACGATACCAAGCTAGGTATTCGTCACTCGAAGTCACCTCAGGACTGCGCTCCACCAAGACGCCTCGGCTCATCCATCCCGCCACATATGTAGTGTAATTCCACGGGAGGTTCGTGTCCCGAGGAATCCCAGCCACCGAAATCGAGGGGCGCGCGGCAGAGGATCGGGCACCACTGATGATAGCCAAGCTGGCGGACGACCCGGCTGATCGCATGGAACACGACCTTATTGAAATAGATCAACCAGACGTCTCGCGCCAGAGCCTCGAGAGCCTCCTTCGAGTAAGGCCTCCATGTCATCTAAAAAAGCATCAAAAGATAGGAAGAGTGCTTAGTCAAAAGAAAACCAAATACAAGCCAAGGAAATTCGAATAAAAACTTATACCTCTTCCTCTGACAAGACGCGGAAGGCCTCTCGGAAGTGGGCAAGGCGGTGCAAGCGAGAAGACCCCCGGGGTTCCCATCTCATAGCCCAAGGGAGAGCATGATCAAACGGAGCCAAAGTCGGGCGATCGATGGTGAAATGCTCGTACCCGAAGACCTAGCAAAGCAAGAGGGAAATTATCATAATCAAAGTGAGCTAAACCAAGAAGAAGACACTTACCACTTACACATACCTGAAGAAATGGCGCGAAGCCGCCAAGGTTCTTTCCCCCGGTCCTCTTGACCTTCTTCGAGAGCTCCGCGAATAGATGGGCAAGCATCGCCGCTCCCCAAGCATAGCGCCCCATACCCTCCAGGTCCCTCATCAGCAGACGAGAATGAGAAGAAACCTTGTCGGAGGCCGTCGAGAAGAGGACCCGGCCGAAGAAGTAAAGAAAGAATGCTCTTAACTCCCTCCGTGCCCTCTGTGGGCATGCGGCCGCCTCTCTCGCCTCGATCATCACCCGCCTCCTCTCGAAGCTAGCTGCAGCTTCGCCCTTCTGACGCTCTGTAAAGGAACCGAGGCCACACTGCCCCGAAAGCCTCCCCAAAGGGATCCGGTTCAGCGTCCGCTCCCGCTCCACGAACTCCCATTCCCCGATCAGCTCTCGGAAAAGCCCCCTGTAGTCCGCAAGGGTGGCCGCAATCACTACCTCCCCCAAGACCGGAAGGCCAGTGATCCGATGGACGTCCTCGAGCGTCGGCATAACAGCGCCGATAGGGAGGATGAACGTACAACTCTCCGGGTCCCATCTCTCTGCCAATGCCTCCACATATGGGCGATGGACGTGGAACGACTTGATAAAAAAGGAGTGGAAGCCCGCCCCATCCACTAAGCTCCTCTCCTCCTGCCCCAAGGCATCATACCACCTCTTCGTCCCGTCCATAAAGCCCGGATACGATTCGGCCGCTACAAACAAACGAAGAAGAGATGGGTTAGTTAAAAAGGCAATCAAGAGGTGAGAATCCAAAATCTATGAATTCATTTTAAATCATGCTTAGCAAAGTAAAACTTCCATATACTAAAATAAAAGACCGAAGCATGAAAATAAGAAACTACATATGACCACGCATGCAAACAAAAATATATCATCCCACCGTGGTCACCACTCACACTCTTTCTTGCATCACGGCCTATCATGCTTATGTACTTTCCCTAAACACGCCTAAAACATATAGAAAGCACTTGAACCCATGAAATGCATGCATACAATTTCTCATGCCCTACCACGATCAAACACGTACGAAGTCATATACACGTAGAAAAGTATGGCATGCTAGAAATATCACTTCCCTCTCCTTTATATGCATATAACAAACATGGATATATATATCGAAATTACCCCCTCCCTACAAAAAACAAACCCATACAGCATGCTTACACATCCCACCGTGATTAGCTTATACACCAAGCATGCTTATTAAAATACACATAGACAAGTACGCTAAATCATTTATTCATACCACCAAGACACATACATATACACAGAAGTAAAAGGCTAAGACTAAAAGGTTAGGAACATACCACGGCCCGTGTGTGTCGGTACCGTCGGGGAGGCCTCCGGATGTCAGTTGCGGATGTCCCGGCGGGGTGCACGGTGAGCGCGCGTGTGCGTGTGTGGGGGTTCTTCGGGGACTCGGATCGGACGCGTGCCCTGGCGGGCTCGGTCGGATCGTCTTCTCGGAAGGGGTGAGGGTGTGTTGTTCCTGGTTGAGGCGCCCGATAGCGTCTCAAGAGGATTCAGGGGTTTGTGTGATCGCCACCTGCTTTTTTTCTAAAAAGCAGAAAAGGTTGGGTTTGGTTTTGGTCGCCTACGTGGGGAGTTTGTGGGGTCTCCGCTCTGAGACACGGATATACCGTACACAGAGGTGAAAAACAGGTATCCTATTCTGCTTCTAGGGCTTGACTAAAGGAGTTATGGGACAAAGGGGTGTGAGTATGGGGTGTGTATAGGGGGGCGGCTAGTTGGATCTAGCCGTCTGGTGAGGGGCGGCTACTAGGGTTTAGCCGTCCCAGGTCTGGTTTGATTTGGGCAGAGGTTTGGTAGGAAATGGGTTTGGTTTTGGGCAGAGGCTAAGCTAGGTTCAGCCCGGGCTTTTGGAGGGTGGAATGAGAGGGTGTTTTTGTGTAGGGAATGGTTTCTTCCTCTCACAAAAAAGGCTCTCTCTCTCTCTCTCTTGGGATTTCTAGTGTGGAAAGGGAATGTGAATTGTGGGATGTTGGTGTGGAATGGTTGTTTGTGGATTTGTTGATGTTGTATTTGGGCTTGGGACCCCTCTATTTATAGTAAAAGAGAGGTAGAAAATATCCCGAGGGTAATGGAGTGGGTTGGCTTCGATTGGACCTCTCATTAATTCTCTGGTTTTTCTGTCAGAGACCAGGTGAAGGGCGGCTAGTGCTAAACGTCCCATCTCTGACAAGCGGTGGCTTTGGTCGGCTACTTGGTTTGATCCGGCCAAGAGAGGGCGGCTAAAGGTCATGACCCGCCGCAATGATCAACATTTAATATTGCTTTATGTCCCATCCAGGGGACTGGTCCAAAGTCGGCCAGGGGGCGGTTATGGGGGCGGCTATTGTAAACTAGCCGCCCAGTGAGGGGCGGCTAGTTAGGGCTAGCCGCCCCTTTCCAGGGACTTAGGTTTTTAGGGTTTTGGGTTTTAGGGTAGGTTTAGGTTTAGGTCAAGGCTAGGGTTAGGGTTTCCGGTTTAGGTTTATGTCAAGGCTAGGGTTAGGGTTTCCGGTTTAGGTTTAGGTCTAGGCTAGGGTTAGGGTTTCCGGTTTACCGAACCTTTGCTTCTCTATTGGATGTCCAATTGTGGGATATTTCCATGTGTTACTTGGAGTATTTCTGTCTCTCTGGACGGTCAAAATTGAGGTATCTACAATTGTCCCTCATCGGACGGAGTCTTTGCGCGAAGCGAGAAAGACTTCGACCGATGATAAGGAAAGAGACCCCTATTTTGGCCGGCCCGACCTTCAAGAAGTTATGCCAACACGAACAGTACTATTCGGGGAGTTGATTTAGACTGTCAGAGGCTAGGTCTTGACTTAGAATTTTTAGCCTAAAGGATGATCCAGGTGGAAGGCGGGGAAAAGTAAATGGTGAGTGATCCAACCCGCGGTCGGGGTTCTTAGCTATCGTGCGCGGAGCAGCCCAGCGTCAGTTTCCTCGTGCCTACCGTTCCCGTGCTTGGGAAAACTCAGCAAGGAGGGGATATCGCCGACAGAAAGCAAGTAAAAGTTGATTTGGGTGATTTGGATCATCCGAAGGATAAGGACTCTGGAAAAGAACCAGAACTGAAGAAATTCGAATTTGAATTGTACTGAAAGTGTGGCGAAACTTCAGGAAAGTCGTGTTTGATCAAGTAATGTCTGGAAATAAACCAATACATGGCTGTTTGGTATGAAGAACCTTGGAATTTAGGGCTGAGAAGAGTTTGGAAAGGGGTTTTGAAGCAAAACAAAGAAACTGGGAGGGGCGGCTAGTTGTAACTAGCCGCCCGAGAGGGGGCGGTTACTCGCGGGTAGCCGCCCCTGGACTGGGTCCCTTGTAACCGAATTGACCCTCTCTCTCTCCATACGTTTCAAAAACGGTTTCTCTTCCCTCCTCTCTTCTTCCCTTCGGTTTCAAATTCAAAAACCCTGATTTCTTTGCCTTTCTTTCCCCATTTCGACCTCAATCTTTCTCTTTCTATTGATTTCGAAACCCTAGTTTGGATTCTCCTTTTTCTTTATCAAACCGAGGAGATGACGAGGTTGAAAGCGATTGCTTCGAGGGGGAAACGACCACGGGTGGCTCGTGGAGAGCGTAGCCCGAGCTCTTCATCATCGGAGAGCGATAGGCCGGAGGTCGAGGCCGTGGGGGAGGGTATGGGTACGACGGAGGTGCCGCCGGTGGATATTGGCGTGGGTGAGGTCGGGGATTTGCCTTCGGGGGCTGTCCCGGAGGTAGGGGGGAGTGTGATAGGCTATACACGCAAGAGGAGGCGTGGTGATCGACCGGTGGTGGCCGAGGAGGTGGTTCCGGGGGTTGGAGGATCGATTGAGGGTGCAACCGAGGGGGTAGGGGTCGAGGGAGTTAGCGAGGAGGTGAGGGCGTCGTTGGATGCCCTCGTTGGGATGTTGGATAGGGAGGCCACAGAGGCCAGAGCCGAGGAGGAGGAGAGTAGGGCTATGGGGGCCTTTGCGGAGTTTATCTCCGGCGTGGGTGTCGGTGTCGAGAAAATCCGCGTGTGTGGGGTTTCTTCAGAGGTTTCGGATCGGATGCGTGCCCTGGCGGGCTCGGTCGGATCGTCTTCTCGGAAGGGGTTAGGGTGTGGTTCCTGGTCGAGGCGCCTGACAGCGGCTCAAGAGGATTCAAGGGGGTTTTGTGATCGCCACCTGCTTTTTCTAAAAACAGGAAAGGGTTTGGGTCGGATTTGGTCGCCTACGTGGGGAGTTTGTGGGGTCTCCGCTCTGAGACACGGATATACCTCTCATTAATGCTCTGGTTCTTCTGCCAGAGAACAGGTGAAGGGCGGCTAGTGCTAACTAGCCGCCCGGGATGGGGCGGCTACTTCCTGGTAGCCGCCCCTATCATGACCTGCCAAACGTCCCATCTCTGACAAGCGGTGGCTTGGGTCGGCTACTTGGTTTGATCCGGCCAAGAGAGGGCGGCTAAAGGTCATGACCCGCCGCAATGATCAGCATTTAATATTGCTTTATGTCCCATCCAGGGAACTGGTCCAAAGTCGGCCAGGGGGCGGTTAGGGGGGCTGCTAGTGTGAACTAGCCGCCCAGTGAGGGGCGGCTAGTTAGGGATAGCCGCCCCTTTCCAAGGACTTTAGGTTTTTTAGGGTTTTGGTTTTGGTTTAGGTCTGGGTTAGGGTTTGGCTTAGGTTTAGGGTTTGAGCTAGGGTTTGGGTTTAGGTTAGGGTTTGGGCTAGGGTTTGGGGTTAGGTCAAGGTTGGGTTTAGGGTTTAGGGCTAGGTCAAGGTTCTAGGGTTTTCCGGTTTAGGTTTAGGTCAAGGCTGGGATTAGGGTTTAGGGCTAGGGTTTGGGTTTAGGTTTAGGTCAAGGCTGGGATTAGGGTTTAGGGCTAGGGTTTGGGGTTAGGTCAAGGTTTAGGGTTTCCGGTTTAGGCTTAGGTCAAGGCTGGGATTAGGGTTTCCGGTTTACCGAACCTTTGGTTCTCTTATTGGTGTCCACTTGTGGGAGATTTCCTTGTGTTACTTGAAGTATTTCTGTCTCTCTGGATGGTCAAAATTGGGGTATCTACAATTGTCCCTCATCGGACGGAGTCTTTGTGCGAAGCAGGAAAGACTTCGACTGATGATAAGGAAAGAGACCCCTATTTTGGCCGGCCCGACCTTCAAGAAGTTATGCCAACACGAACAGTACTTTTCGGGGAGTTGATTTAGGCTGTCAGAGGCTAGGTCTTGACTTAGAATTTTTATCCGAGAAGATGATCCAGGTGGAAGGCGGGGAAAAGTAAATGGTGAGTGATCCAACCCGCGGTCGGGGTTCTTAGCTATCGTGCACGGAACAGCCCAACGTCAGTTTCCTCGTGCCTACCGTTCCCGTGTTTGGGAAAACTCAGCAAGGAGGGGATATCGCCGACAGAAAGCAAGTAAAAGGTTGATTTGGGTGAATTGGATCATCCGAGGGATAAGAACTCTGGAAAAGAACCAGAACTGAAGAAATTTGAATCTGAATGGTACTGAATGTGTTGCAAAACTTCGGGAGAGTCGTGTTTGATCAAGTAATGCCTGGAAATAAGCCAATACATGGCTGTTTGGTATGGAGAACCTTGAATTTTAGGGGTGAAAAGATTGGAAAGGGGTTTTTTTAAGCAAAAGAGAAAAACTGGGAGGGGCGGCTAGTTGCAATCTCGGGCGGCTACTCGCGGGTAGCCGCCCCTCGACTGGGTCCCTTATAACCGAAAAGACCCTCTCTCTCTCCTTACGTTTTTTAAAAACGGTTTCTCTTCCCTCTTCTCTTCTTCCCTTCGGTTTCAAACTCGAAAAACATGATTTCTTTGCCTTTCTTTCCTCCATATCGACCTCAATCTTTCTCTTTCTCTTGATTTCGACAACCCTAGTTTCGGTTCTCCTTTTTTTTCTTTTTCAAACCGAGGAGATGACGAGGTCGAAGGCGATTGCTTCGAGGGGGAAACAACCGCGGGTGGCTCGTGGAGAGCGTAGCCCGAGCTCTTCATCATCGGAGAGCGATAGGCCGGAGGTCGAGGCCGTGGGGGAGGGTGTGGGTACGACGGAGGTGCCGCCGGTGGATATTGGCGTGGGTGAGGTCGGGGATTTGCCTTCGGGGGCTGTCCCGGAGGTAGGGGGGAATGTGATAGGCTATATACGCAAGAGGAGGCGTGGGGATCGACCGGTGGTGGCCGAGGAGGTGGTTCCGGGGGTTGGAGGATCGATTGAGGGTGCAACCGAGGGGGTAGGGGTCGAGGGAGTTAGCAAGGAGGTGAGGGCGTCGTTGGATGCCCTCGTCGGGATGTTGGATAGGGAGGCCACAGAGGCCAGGGCTGAGGAGGAGGAGAGTAGGGCTATGGGGGCCTTTGCGGAGTTTATCTCCGGCGTGGGGAGGGTGGAGGGGATAGGAGAGGCTAGGGACGGGGCCAGGGAGGCTGAGGGTATGGGCACTGGGGCCGCTGAGGCCGGTGTGGGTGTTGGGGTTGAGGCCGAGGAGGCCGTGTTTGAGGAGGATGAGGAGGAGGATGACGATGGGATGGATGATCCCGACGAGGCCGAGGTGGACGCCCCTGGGTCCACACGGGCCGTGGTATGTTCCTAATCCTTTAGTCTTTGCCTTTTATTTTGGGTGTATATGCATGTGTTGGTGGTATGAACAGGTTGTATGTGTGTATTATACTCGTATATGTGTGTTATTTTTTAAATAGGCATGCTTGTGTATAAGTTAATCACGGTGGGATGCGTAAGCATGCTGTCATGGGTTTGTTTTTATAGGGAGGGGGACAATTTCTATATATATATATCCATGTTTTTCATATGCATGTAAAGGAGAGAAATGATATAGCTAATATGCTTGCATGCGATAGTTTTCTATGTGTATGTGATTTCGTACGTGTTTGATCGTGGTAGAGCATGAGGGGGTGCATGCATTTCATGGGTTCGTGTTCCATATGGCTGTATCGCTTAGGTGTGTTTGATAGGCTTGATGTAAGAAAGTGCGTGAGGGGTGACCACGGCGGGATGTGTTTGATATTTGTCTGGCATGCGTGATCATATGAGGAGTGTAGTTTCTTACTTTCATTCTTTTAGCATGTGGGAGTCTTGATTTCGCTAAGCATGGTTTAAACTGATTTCGTAGATTTGGACTCTTACCTCTCGCTTGTTTTTAAACTAACCCATGTTCCCTTCGCTTGTTTTGTAGAGGCCGAATCGTATCCGGGCTTTATGGCACGGGACGAAGAGATGGTACGACGCCTTGGGGCAGGAGGAGCGGAGCTTGGTGGATGGAGCGGGCTTCCGTTCCTTCTTCCTGATCGAGCCATTCCACGTTCATCCTCCCTACCGGTGCTGTCATGCCGACGCTCGAGGACGTCCATCGGATCACCGGCCTTTCGGTTCTGGGGGAGGCGGTGATCGCGGCCACCCTAGCTGACTACAGGGGGCTTTTCCGAGAGTTGATCAGAGAATGGGAGTTCGTGGAGCGGGAGCGGACGTTGAACCGGATCCCTTTTGGGCGGCTTTCGGGGCAGTACAGCCTCGGTTCCTTCACAGAGCGCCAGAAGGGCAAAGCTGCAGCTAGCTTCGAGAGGCGGCGGGCGATGATCGAGGCGAGAGAGGCGGCCGCGTGTTCACAGAGGGCACGGAGGGAGTTGAGAGCGTTCTTCCTCTACTTCTTTGGCCCAGTCCTTTTCTCGACGGCCTCTGATAAGGTCTCCTCTCATTCCCTTCTACTGATGCGGGACTTGGAGGGCATGGGGCACTATGCTTGGGGAGCGGCGATGCTTGCCCACTTGTTTGCAGAGCTCTCGAAGAAAGTCAAGAGGGCTGGAGGAAAGAACCTTGGTGGCTTCGCACCATTCCTTCAGGTATGTGTAAGTGATGAGTGTCTTCTTCTTGGTTTAGCTTTACTTTGGTCATGATAAATTCCCTCTTGCTTTGTTAGATCTTCGGGTACGAGCACTTCGCCATTGATCGCCCGACTTTGGCTCCGTTTGATCATGCCCTCCCTTGGGCCATGAGATGGGAACCCCGGGGATCTTCCCGTTTGCACCGCCTCGCCCAATTCTGAGAGGCCTTCCGCGTCTTGTCGGAGGAAGAGGTATAAGTTTTCTTTGAATCCTTTTGGTTTGTACTTGGTTTTCTTTTTGACTAAGTGCTCTTCCTATCTTTCGATGCTTTCTTAGATGACGTGGAGGCCTTACTCGGAGGAGGTTCCTGAGGCCCTGGCGCGAGACATCTGGCTGATCTACTTCAATGAGGTCGTGTTCCATGCGATCAGCCGGGTCGTCCGTCAGCTTGGGCACCATCAGTGGGTGCCCGAACCTCTTCCGCGGCGCCCTTCGATTCCGGTGGCCGGGATTCCTCGGGACACGAATCTCCCGAGGAATTATGCGACGTACGTGGCGGGATGGATGGGTCGAGGCGTCTTGGTGGAGCGTCGTCCTGAGGTGACTTCGAGTGACGAATACCTAGCTTGGTATCGTCGGGAGTATGCGGATATCCTCGGGATGATGGAGGAGGAGATCCCGGACGCTTATGTAAGTTAAGGAATCCCTTTTCTTTCCTCGTTCTCTTTTGCTTTGAGCATCTTCTGAATGGTGTTTCTTTTTGTAGGTTGAGTTGAATGAGATGGAGAAGAGGCTCAAGACCGCCAACGAGCACCTCCAAGCGCGGGCCAGGCAGATAGAGGCGTTGCGGGCACAGAGAGGACGCTTGCAGGACCAGGTTCGGGTCCTCGAGGCTCAGGTGGATGCTCTGTCGAGAGCGAGGGCCGATGGCGCTTCTTCTTCTTCCATCCCCCCTCCTTCCGTGGTTTCTGAGCAGGAGCTCGAGCTGACGAGGGAATTGGATGTGGCCCGAAGTGAATTGGTGGCCACAAGGATGGAGTTGGGCCAAGCGAGGGGCAGGGCTTCTCGGGCTGAGGAGGAGGCGGACCGGCTGAGGTCCATGATAGCCTCGAGGGAGGAGGGGTTCACTACCCTAGGCCGTGAGAGGGACTCCCTCCAGATGAGGGTGTCGGAGTTGGAGGCTTCGGCGGGTGTTCCCGGAGGTTTGATGGGAGACCTGGTTCGTTCTCTCCAGGCGGCCGGGGATAGGGACAGAGAGGCACTCAGGGCGTCGGAAGCGAGGGTGCGGGAGTTGGAGGAGAGATTGAGGGTTGCTGAGGATCGGGCCAGAGGGACAGAGAGTCGCCTCCGACAGAGATTGGAGAGGAGAGACAGAGACATGCAGCAGGTCAGTCTCTGGGAGGCCACTATGAGGGGGAAGTTGGTCGGAGGGGGCTCTATGACCGAGGCGGACCTTGATCTTCTTCCACTTGAGCCTGACCATTCTCTCTCGGCTTCCTTGGCTACCGGGGCCACCTTTAGCCGTGCCTCTCGTCCTTCGGCGTCTCGGAGTCGTGGGATATACGCGAGGGCCGCGTCTTCGGTTCGAGAGACTCCTGCTGCTCCCGATGCTCCAGAGGTTCAGTCTTCTCCTCATCCGCCGCTCCCTTCTCAGCCAAGTCAGGACGTTCCTCCTACTCAGCCTCCAGTGGACGACGATACGCCGAGGTATAGCTTTTGTGTCTTGGTTTTAAGTAGAAGAATAGTATATATGCGATGAATTCATGCTTTTCTTCTTTTGTTTTGACTTAGGTGAATGTTTCGATGATGCATAGCTCAAGACTTCGAAGTTTGGAGCGTTTTGAAGAAAGATTCCCTTTTTATGCCCTCTTTTAGGTTTAGAAAAACAATCGATGCTTGTGGTTTTGGGTTGGACAATTGAATCATTCTCCTTTATATGCATGTGTTTAGAGTAGTTTAGCATGGATGGTTCATGGATATGTATGTATGTGTGGATGAATCTGGATTTTTATAGGTTTGATTCATGGATGGGTGTAGGTTTTGATATATAATTCGTTTTAGCATGGTATCTATACAGGTTTTGCGTATGAATATGTGTATGAAATGTGTACGTGCAGGTTTTGAAAAGAATTTGATTTTAATAGGTAAAGAAGTATTGAAGAGTTGATTAGATATGGGCTGACATAAATGACAGGGGTGCAGGCAAGGGGCGGCTAGTGTAAACTAGCCGCCCAGTGAGGGGCGGCTAGTTAGGTTTAGCCGCCCCCGGCCTGGGGCAAACTTACCTGAGACAAGGGGGAGGGGCGGCTAGTACAAACTAGCCGCCCAGTGAGGGGCTAGTTAGGTTTAGCCGCCCCATGCCTGGGGCTTTTGGGCCTGCTGCTCCTGTCTGCTGCTGCCGCTGAAAGCTTTTGAGACCGTTCTATCCTTCAATACCTATAAAAGCATTCTTTCCATGGACCAAGTGTTAAATCTGTCCAGATTGTGCCCCTGCACTGACTTTCGAGCCCTTCTTGCTTGAATTGTCAAGGGCTACAATCCATCTTAAGGCGGAATGGAAATATAAATGCGAGAAAGTAAAAGTGCGGGAGACCAGGCTTTAGTGCGCAAGGAAGGGATTCCAAGTGCGTGAGTGAAGAAGAACTTATGTGTAGGAGTTGGGGACAATTTCTTCTCACGCATGTGTGGAATGGCATGAGGTGAGTGGAGACAATTTTAATATTTGTGGGGACAATATGTGGGGACAATTTTCAAGAAAATCGGATGCCAAAGTGTTTTGGAAAAGGAAAATGCACGCTTATGCGTAAGTATATGTGGCATAAGGGGGCATTTTAGTTCTTCAATGACTTTTTAGGTGAGAGGGCAATGTTCTTGATTTTCATAAGTAAAAGACGCCATCAAGTCCCCGTGGAGGAGCCCTTGTGGTCACTCATGTCCAAACCAGGATTGTATTTAAGAGGTATAAGCCTTAGGCGTCGATTTTCCTAGGTTCATGGTTTTCAAATGCTTAATCGTATTATTCTAAACATGCTGAAAAAATCCATGAGTGTACCAAGAGTCAAGTCAAACAAGCTTCCTTTGGATAGGCAAGTTTCTAAATGAATTCGTGTGAGTGTGTGTGTAGGTGTAAACCTGGACGTGATCTACCTTTGGTCAAAATTTCGCTTTTCCTGGTGGACATAGCTCAATTTTGAACCCCCATTGCAAAAAAAAATAAAAAGGGGAGAGGGTGAATGAGGTAAGAGTAATATCTTCCTTTCGGGCAATATTTTAGAATTGTCCCAGTCTAGCACATGTCTTACTTCCTAGGTCCCTCTGGCTTTCTTCTTTTTACCACTTCTTTATTTTTGGGTGGAAAGGTACAGTCCGTTGTTTGGATCTGTACTGGTATAGCCGTTGTTTAGCGTATACCGTGCGTAAAGGCGTGAAAGCCTGCTAAATAGAGAGTTTAACCCGTTCACTTGGGTGTTTGGCCTCTCCTTGCCTAACTTTCTCTTTTTTTTTTTTTTGTGTTTTGATTCGAGTTGAGGGGGGGGGGGCTCTTCTGTTTATCACCCCGATTCTTTTCATGCTTCCCCTCTAGAAGTGTTTATATAGTGCCAGAGCCAGTTTTTGGGACATATGCTAGGTCCGGGTAACTCCTCATTTTGACCTAGGGTTAATACGAGCGGGGCGAAAATAAGGGATATTTTGCTTTGGGGAGTTTTAAATTGTCCCAGTCTACGGGGTAGGCAATTTTTCTTCCATCAGGCAAATCTAGTCCAGTTATACGTGTGTGAAGGGAATGACATGATTTGGCGGAAACGTGTTCAAATAGATACGGGTTTATCTTTGAGAGTCTTATAATTCTATCATCAAGTACTAAACGCTGGAAATCGCAGGAAGGAAGAATAATAGTTCTTAAGTATTGAAAGCTTTTCATGCATGGAATTTCTTTAGATAAAGTGCATTCCACGAACCTGGAACCTCGACTCCTTCGGCATCTACCAGGCGGTAGGCATTCCTGGAATAGGCATGGGTGATCACATAGGGTCCCTCCCATATGGGTTCTTTAGATAAAGTCGGCCTTTTGTATTTTTGGAAAAGCTGTAAACAAATATGTACAGGATGATGAAAGACGAAAGCTGGTAAACAAATATTTTGGTCTTTTTGATTTTTTTAGGAAAAGCTGTAAACAAATATGTACAGGATGATGAAAGCTTACCCGGGAGGATCGGTACCTGGTTCTTGAATTTGTATTGCCTCCTCGGGTCGGCTTCTTTTTGATGGCCGGCTGATGTCTGGTGGGGGTCCCCTGTTCCCAAATTCTCCCTCCCTGAGTCTTTTCAAAGGCCTCCCTTAATGGAGTAGTTCTTCGTCTGTGGCGCCTGGTTGCCAACATGCGAGCACCTCTAGCCGGATGCGCATGGCACAGACGCTCCAATTTCGGGCCTGAGTATTATTAGAGCGTGCCTCTCCCCATATGGATATTACCTTCCCGCGATACGGAAAGAGAAGACATTGGTGTCGGGTGGATGAGACGGCTTCGATGCTATTGAGCCATGTCCTCCCAACAATCAGAGGGTGGGGTGATTGAATGTTCATCACCATGCAGTTAACGATGGTGGAGACTGGGCCAATCTTCAGTGGGAGCGTGACTAGTCCGCATGCGTTCTTGCGTGTGCTGTCGAAGGCGTAAATGTATTCGTCCGAGGGCTCCAATCTGGGAACCTGGCCTTCTAGCTTTTGGTAGGCGGAATATGTAAGGACGTTAGTTTCCGCTCCCGTGTCAATGAGAATGTGACGGAATTCCCTTCCCCCGAGTATGGCGGTGATTGAGAGGGGTGCGGAACGTGCTCTAGCTTTTGCGACTTCATGGGGGAGGAAGGTGATCGAGTTGGGCTCCGCAAGATTGCTTGGTGGACGCTGGGTCCTGGCCGCTTCTTTGGAGGGAGAGTTGTTGTCACAAGGGGACCCAGGTGGGCTACCGCCTTCATTCTCGTTCCTCGGTCGGAGGGCTAAGGTGAACATATTGTGTATGGCCCAATTGTTCTCGTTCTCGTATTGGAGGCGTGTTTCTCCCCAAATTGTTAGTACATGATTCAAGAAGGGCAGTCGAAGGCATTGGTGTTGGGGGGAACAGATAGCTTGGATGCGGTCTAACCACGGTCGCCCCAGCATCAAGGGGTACCTCGTGTCGACCGTGGTTGAAAGCTTGGATAGTATGGTGGGCCGGGTGGACGGGAGGACGGCCTAGTCCGGGTATCTTCTGGAAAGTGGAGCATATCATTATGTTCATGCCCGATCCTGGGTCTACAAAGATGTTGTTCAGCCACAACATCTGAAGTCGTCCGTGGATGTGTAGGGGGTAGACTCGCAGTCGGGGATCTGGGAGGTCTTGGTCAGTGAATGAAATGGTCATCGGGCGGCGGGGGCCATTGACAGTGTCGGTACTCTTAGAGGACCCGTTGTCGTTCGGATGCAGGTCATCCGACGTACATTCCCCTCCTTCGGGTCCTTCGCTAGCTCCTTCGGGGATCTCCTCGAATGGCTCTTCTTCTTCGTCTTCTCCCGGGTTTTCTAGTCCGCTTTCGTCAGACTCGAGGTTGATGACTGTGGGAAGGGCGAGGACTGCGTCTTCTTCTTCGCCATAGAGTATGGCGAGGTCATGGTCATCGAGGTTCAGTTGGAAGGGCTCGTTCTGCTCCTCCTCCTCGGACTCTTCGGATAGGCTACCATCAGTAGCATCTTCCGAGCTGCTTGGTTCTGGCGATGGTTGTCTCGCTCTCCTGATCATGTTGACCGCATGGGTTCTAGATGTGGAGGCTTGGGTGTGACCTGGCAAGGGGTCAGTCAATATGCCAAGTGGCTTGGGTGCTTGGGGATTTCCCTGGCTCAGATGGCCTTTGATCATGGCCCAGTCAAGGCGCCTGTCATCATTAAGATCATAAACGAAGTCCCGAAAAACAATGCATTGTTCTACGGTATGGCCATACTGTTGATGATATTGACAGTAACGCGCCGTGCTGGCCCCGGGTAGTGAAGGCCTGGCGTCGGGGAGGGAGATACTATTTGTGTCCAACATCACCCTAAAGATCCTAGTTAAAGTTTCTGGGAGGGGAGGGTAAGAGTCCCTCTTTCCCATTCGTCTTTGGTCGTAGGATGCGGGCGGTCTAACCTCGTTATAAGAGCTTTGTACGGGCTGCCTAGGGGTTTGATTTTGTGCTCTTGGGGGGGCGGAGTAAAAGGGAGCCCGAGTTTGAGTTTGGCTCTGGATTATAGGGCTTTGGAGTGGGAAATTTTGGACTGTGGGGTTTTGTCGTATTGGCACGGGGACGGGTACTGATCGAGGGGTCAAATGTTGATTTGCTTGCCGAGGCGGTGCATATCTGGATGATCCGGGCGTGTACTGTCTCGGAGTTCTTCCTCGGTCAGGAACTCGTGCTCCGTTCAGGTAGAGTGCCGATACTTGGTTAATGATCCCCTCTACCGTGGGGGTTTGCGCCTTACGAGGCGGTTGTCCAACCCTATGGCTGATAGGTGGGGACTGGGTTTGTACTGCTGGGGCTGCACAACGGGAAATCTTGTTGTGGCGGTCAATCAGAAGTTGATACGTAGTGCAGCCTCCGTACGAAAGGCTCGTACGGAGCTCTGGACTCAGGCTCTATAACATCATCTCAATTTCTTGACATTCTGTGAGTTGCAGACCGGTTCGGTGGACAAGTGTGCGCCACCGAGACACGTATTGTTCGAATTCTTCCCTAGGCCTCATTCTCTCTACGGTTAGATCTGAAATAGAGGGTGTCCTAATCCTCTGGTAACCGTAGCGGCCCAAGAATTTCTCGCTTACAGCTGAGAAATTCGACAAGTGATCTACAGGGAGGGTGGAGAACCATTGTAGCGCTTCTCCTTCCAATGATTTCTGGAAGAGGAAGACTAGTAGAGGTTGATTATCTAGAAGCGGGCGTGCGTCTAGATAAAAGGCAGTTAAATGAATGTCTGGGTCTCCACGACCGTTGTACCGGTGAAATTTGGGGACTTTGAATCCCTCCGGTAGGTGGACTGATGGGATTTGTCTCAGGTTATGTAGAGACATGTGTTTGGGGGCCGAGGGACCAGTCTCGGAGAGAATTCTCCGGATGGTATCGTCCAGTGTTTCTCCCCGGGGAGGGCTGCCTAGCGGTCCCGGGTTTGGGGTGGTCTGGTAGGGGCCTGGGGTGGAAACAACTGGGAATTTTGGATTTGCGGGGGAAAGGGGGGTGAATGAAAAGACGCTCGGGTTGACCGAGTGAGTGGGTGTGAATGGGGTTTTGGGAATGGGTTTAGGGGTTTCGACAGGGGTTTCCTGTCTTGAGGTCTTGGTATGACGGTAGTCAGCGAGGTCATGAAACATGTCCTCTACCGTCTGGTACCCTAGACTAGCCATTCTTTCCTCTAGATGGGCCAGGAACTGTGTGGCATGACCCTCTTGGTGATTCCTTTCCTCTAGTATTTCCTCTTCTATGTGGGATTCCATGACGTAGAGTGGGGGGATGAATGCAGATTGAAAGCAGTAAATAAAGCAGTAAAGGATTGCGCAGCTGTGTGCGACTTACGAAAGCAGTAAAGGATTGCACAGCTGTGTGCGACTTACGAAAGCAGTAAAGGATTGCGCAGCTGTGTGCGGCTTACAAAGCAATAAAGGATGTTATAATGCACAGTAGAAGATGATTTAATTCAAGGAGTGAGGAACTCTAACCTTCCTAGAGGGTTGATAGCATTTTAGTCAAGCTTGTAAAAGGGGGGCAGAAGAGGATTACCTTTTGTTGTTTTTCACAAGGGATGTCCCACCGTGATCGCCAGAATTTGTTGGTGTCGAGAAAATCCGCGTGTGTGGGGTTTCTTCGGAGGGTTCGGATCGGATGCATGCCCTTGCGGGCTCGGTCGGATCGTCTTCTCGGAAGGGGTGAGGGTGTGGTTCCTGGTCGAGGCGCCCGACAGCGGCTCAAGAGGATTCAAGGGGGTTTTGTGATCGCCACCTGTTTTTTCTAAAAACAGGAAAGGGTTTGGGTCGGATTTGGTCGCCTACGTGGAGAGTTTGTGGGGTCTCCGCTCAGAGACACGGATATACCGTACACAGAGGTGAAAAACAGGTAATCCTATTCTGCTCCCGGCCTTGACTAAAGGAGTTTTGGGACAAAGGGGTGTGAGTATGGGGTGTGTATAGGGGGGCGGCTAGTTGGATCTAGCCGTCTGGTCAGGGGCGGCTACTAGGGTTTAGCCGTCCCAGGTCTGGTTTGATTTGGGCAGAGGTTTGGTAGGAAATGGGTTTGGTTTTGGG
This sequence comes from Acorus calamus, assembly GCA_030737845.1. NCBI lineage: Eukaryota > Viridiplantae > Streptophyta > Magnoliopsida > Acorales > Acoraceae > Acorus > Acorus calamus. The sequence continues at coordinate 13,377,403 of CM060872.1, forward strand.
CAGAGGCTAAGCTAGGTTTAGCCCGGGCTTTTGGAGGGTGAGATGAGAGGGTATTTTATGTGGGGAATGGGTGTTTCTCTCACAAAAGGGCTCTCTCTCTTTCTCTCTTGGGATTTCTAGTGTGAAAAGGGAATGTGAATTGTGGGATGTTGGTGTGGAATGGTTGTTTGTGGATTTGTTGATGTTATATTTGGGCTTGGGACCCCTCTATTTATAGTAAAAGAGGGGCAGGGAAATATCCCGAGGGTAATGGAGTGGGTTGGCTTCGATTGGACCTCTCATTAATGCTCTGGTTCTTCGGCCAGAGAACAGGTGAAGGGCGGCTAGTGCTAACTAGCCGCCCGGGATGGGGCGGCTACTTCCTGGTAGCCGCCCCTATCATGACCTGCCAAACGTCCCATCTCTGACAAGCGGTGGCTTGGGTCGGCTACTTGGTTTGATCCGGCCAAGAGAGGGCGGCTAAAGGTCATGACCCGCCGCAATGATCAACATTTAATATTGCTTTATGTCCCATCCAGGGAACTGGTCCAAAGTCGGCCAGGGGGCGGTTAGGGGGGCGGCTAGTGTGAACTAGCCGCCTAGCGAGGGGCGACTAGTTAGGGATAGCCGCCCCTTTCCTGGGACTTTAGGTTTTTTAGGGTTTTGGTTTTGGTTTAGGTCTGGGTTAGGGTTTGGCTTAGGTTTAGGGTTTGAGCTAGGGTTTGGGTTTAGGTTAGGGTTTGGGCTAGGGTTTGGGGTTAGGTCAAGGTTGGGTTTAGGGTTTAGGGCTAGGTCAATGTTCTAGGGTTTTCCGGTTTAGGTTTAGGTCAAGGCTGGATTAGGGTTTAGGGCTAGGGTTTGGGGTTAGGTTTAGGTCAAGGCTGGGATTAGGGTTTAGGGCTAGGGTTTGGGGTTAGGTCAAGGTTTAGGGTTTCCGGTTTAGGCTTAGGTCAAGGCTGGGATTAGGGTTTCCGGTTTACCGAACCTTTGGTTCTCTTATTGGTGTCCACTTGTGGGAGATTTCCGTGTGTTACTTGAAGTATTTCTGTCTCTCTGGACGGTCAAAATTGGGGTATCTATAGTGGGGAGGGTGGAGGGGATAGGAGAGGCTAGGGACAGGGCCGGGGAGGCCGAGGGTATGGGCACTGGGGCCACCGAGGCTGGTGTGGGTGTTGGGGTTGAGGCCGAGGAGGCCGTGTTCGAGGAGGATGAGGAGGAGGATGATGACGGGATGGACGATCCCGACGAGGCCGAGGTGGACGCTCCTGGGTCCACACGGGCCGTGGTATGTTCCTAATCTTTTAGTCTTAGCCTTTTATTTTGGTGTATATGCATGTGTTTTGGTTGGTATGAACAGGTCGTATATGTGTATTTATACTCGTATGTGTGTTTTAAATAGGCATGCTTGTGTATAAGTTTTGTCATGGTGGGCTGTGTAAGTATGCTGAGATGGGTTTGTTTTTATAGGGAGGGGGACAATTTCTATATATATATCCATGTTTGTTATATGCATATAAAGGAGAGAGAAATGATGTAGCTAATATGCTTGCATGCGATACTTTTCTATGTGTATGTGGTTTCGTACGTGTTTGATCGTAGTAGAGCATGAGGGAGTGTATGCATGCATTTCATGGGTTCAAGTTTTATATTGCTATATTGCTTAGGTGTGTTTAGGGGAGGTATAAGCATGATAGGCTGTGATGTAAGAAAGCGTGTGAGTGGTGACCACGGTGGGATGTGCTCGTCTAGCATGCGTGATCACATGAAGAGTGTAGCTTCTTTCTTTCATGCTTTTGTTTCTTTTTAGCATGTGGTATGTGCTCGTCTAGCATGCGTGATCACATGAAGAGTGTAGCCCCCTGCCCCAAGGCGTCGTACCATCTCTTACCTCTCGCTTGCTTTTAAACTAACCCATGTTCCCTTTGTTTTGTAGAGGCCGAATAGTATCAGGGCTTTATGGCACGGGATGAAGAGACGGTACGACGCCTTGGGGCAGGGGGAGAGGAGCTTGGTGGATGGAGCGGGCTTCCGTTCCTTCTTCCTGATCGAGCCATTCCACGTCCACCGTCCATATGTGGAGGCTTTGGCGGAGAGGTGGGATCCGGAGAGTTGCGCTTTCATTCTCCCTACTGGTGCTGTCATGCCGACCCTTGAGGACGTCCATCGGATTACCGGCCTTTCGGTTCTGGGGGAGGCAGTGATCGCGGCCACCCTAGCTGACTACAGGGGGCTTTTCCGAGAGTTGATCGGGGAATGGGAGTTCGTGGAGCTAGAGCGGACGCTGAACCGGATACCTTTGGGGCGGCTTTCGGGGCAGTACGGCCTCGGTTCCTTTACAGAGCGCCAAAAGGGCAAAGCTGCAGCTAGCTTCTAGAGGAGGTGGGCGATGATCGAGGCGAGAGAGGCACGGAGGGAGTTGAGAGCGTTCTTCCTCTACTTCTTTGGCCGGGTCCTCTTTTCGACGGCCTCTGATAAGGTTTCCTCGCACTCCCTTCTGCTGATGAGGGACCTGGAGGGCATGGGGCGCTATGCTTGGGGAGAGGCGATGCTCGCCCATCTATTTGCGGAGCTCTCGAAGAAAGTCAAGAGGGCCGGGGGAAAGAACCTTGGTGGCTTTGCGCCATTTCTTCAGGTACGTACGTGTAAGTGAGCGGTAAATGTCTTTTCTTTGGCTTAGCTCTCTTTGATCGTGACGATTCCCCTCTTGTTTTGCTAGATCTTTGGGTACGAGCATTTCTCCATTGATCGCCCGACTTTGGCTCCGTTCGATCATGCCCTCCCTTGGGCCATGAGATGGGAACCCCGGGGATCTTCCCGCTTGCACCGCCTCGCCCAATTCCGAGAGGCCTTCCGCGTCTTGTCAGAGGAATAGGTATGAGTTTTCTTTGAATTTCTTTGGCTTGTATTTGGTTTTCTTTTGACTAAGCGCTCTTCCTATCTTTCGATGTTTTTTTTTTAGATGACGTGGAGGCCTTACTCGGAGGAGGTTCCCGAGGCCCTGGCGCGAGACGTCTGGCTGATCTACATCAATGAGGTCGTGTTCCATGCGATCAGCCGGGTCGTCCGCCAGCTTGGGTACCATCAGTGGGTGCCCGATCGTCTTCCGTGGCGCCCCTCGATTCCAGTGGCCGGGATTCCTCGGGACACGAATCTCCTGAGGAATTATGCTACGTACGTGGCAGGATGGATGGGTCGAGGCGTCTTGGTGGAGCGTCGTCCTGAGGTGACTTCGAGTGACGAATACCTAGCTTGGTATCGTCGGGAGTATGCGGATATCCTCGGGACGATGGAGGAGGAGATCCCGGACGCTTATGTAAGTTGAAAATCCTTTTTCCTTTCCTCGTTCTCTCTTGCTTGAGCATCTTCTGAATGGTATTTCTTTTTGTAGGTTGAGTTGAATGAGATGGAGAAGAGGCTCAAGGCCGCCAATGAGCACCTCCAAGCGAGGGCCAGGCAGATAGAGGCCTTGCGGGCACAGAGAGGACGCCTGCAGGACCAGTCCGGGTCCTCGAGGCTTAGGTGGATGCTCTGTCAAGAGCGAGGGCCGATGGTGCTTCTTCTTCTTTCGTTTCTCCTCCTTCCGTGGTTTCCGAGCAGGAGCTCGAACTGACGAGGGAATTGGATGTGGCCCGAAGCGAGTTGACGGCCATACGGATGGAGTTAGGCCAGGCGAGGGGTAGGGCTTCTTGGGCTGAGGAGGAGGCGGACCGGCTGAGGTCCATGGTGGCCTTGAGAGAGGAGGGGTTCATTACCCTAGGCCGTGAGAGGGACTCCCTTCAGATGAGGGTGTCGGAGTTGGAAGCTTCGGCGGGCGTTCCTGGAGGTTTGTTGGGAGACCTGGTTCGTTCTCTCCAGGCAGCCGGGGATAGGGATCGAGAGGCGCTCAGGGCGTCGGAGGCGAGGGCGCGGGAGTTGGAGGGGAGATTGAGGGCCGCTGAGGATCGGGCCAGAGGAACAAAGAGTCGCCTCCGACAGAGATTGGAGAGGAGAGACAGAGACATGCAGCAGGCCCGTCTCTGGGAGGCGACTATGAGGGGGAAATTGGTCGGAGGGGGCTCTATGACCGAGGCGGACCTTGATCTTCTTCCACTTGAGCCTGACCATTCTCTCTCGGCTTCCTTGGCTACCGGGGCCACCTTCAGCCGTGCCTCTCGTCCTTCGGCGTCTCGGAGTCGTGGGATATACGCGAGGGCCGTGTCTTCGGTTCGAGAGACTCCTGCCGCTCCCGATGTTCCAGAGGTTCAGTCTTCTCCTCATCCGCCGCTCCCTTCTCAGCCAAGTCAGGACATTCCTCTTACTCAGCCTCCAGCAGATGACGATACGCCAAGGTATAGCTTTTTTGTGTCTTGGTTTTATAGAAGAATAGTACATATGCGATGAATTCATGCTTTTCTTCTTTTGTTTTTGGTTTTAGGTGATATTTTGGTGAGGTATAGCTCAAGACTTCGGAGTTTGGAGCGTCTCGAAGGAAAAGATTCCCTTTTTTATGCCCTCTCTTAGGTTTAGAAAAACAGTCTATGCTTGTGGTTTTGGGTGGAAAATTTAATTATTCTCCTTTGTATGCATGTCTTGGAATAGTTAGTATGGATGTTCATGGATATGTATGTGTAGATGAATCTGGATTTTTATAGGTTTGATTCATGGATGGGTGTAGGTTTTGATATATAATTCGTTTTAGCATGGTATCTATACAGGTTTTGCGTATGAATATGTGTATGAAATGTGTACATGCAGGTTTTGGAAAGAATTTGATTGTAATAGGTAAAGAAGTGTTGAAGAGTTGATTGGATATGGAATGATATAACTGAAAGGGGTGCAGGCAAGGGGCGGCTAGTTAGGTTTAGCCACCCCCTGCCTGGGATATGCTCACCTGAGACAAAGGGCAGGGGCGGCTAGTATAAACTAGCCGCCCAGTGAGGGGCGGCTAGTCGAGTTTAGCTGCCCCCTGCCTGGGGCAGTTTGGTCGTGCTGCTCCTGTCTGCTGCTGCCGCTGAAAGTCTTTGTGACCGTTCCAACCTTCAGTACCTATAAAAACATTCTTTCCATGGACCAAGTGTTAAATCTGTCCAGATTGCGCCCCTACACTGACTTTCGAGCCCTTCTTGCTAGAATTGTCAAGGGCTACAATCCATCTTAAGGTAAAATGGAATGGTAATGCGAGAAAATAACGTGCAGGAGACCATGCCTTAGTGCGTAAGGAAGGGATTCCAAGTGCGTGAGTGAAGAAAATGCTTAAGTATGTGTAAAAAGGTGGGACAATTTCTTCTCAGGTATGTGCGGCAAGGGTACGAAATGAGTGGGGACAATTTTAATATTTGTGGGGATAATTTTAATGTGTGGGGACAATTTTAATATGTGGGGACAATTTTAAAGAAAATTGGATGCCAAGGTGTTTTGGAAAAGGAAAATGCACGCTTATGCGTAAGTATATGTGGCATAAGGGGGCATTTTGGTTCTTCAATGGCTTTTCATGTGAGAGGGCAATGTTCTCGAATTTCTGAAGTAAAGCATGCCATCAAGTCCCCGTGGAGGAGCCCTTGTGGTCACCCATGTTCGGACCAGGATTGTATTTTGAATGGTATAGGCCTTAGGTGTCGATTTTTCTAGGTTCATGGGTTTCAAATGCTTAATCTTATTATTCTAAACATGCTGAAAAATCCATGAGTGTACCAAGAGTTGAGTCAAATAAGCTTCTCTTGGATAAACAAGTTTCTAAGTGAACTCATGTGAGTGTGTGTAGTTTGTAAACCTGGACACGATCTATCTTTGGTCAAAATTTTGCCTTTCCCGGCAGACGTAGTTCAATTCAGAATCCCATCGCGAAAATAAAAGGGGAAGGGGAGAATGGGGTAAGAGTAATATCTTCCTTTTGGGCAATATTTAGAATTGTCCTAGTCTAGCACATGTCTTACTTTCTAGGTCCCTCTGGCTTTCTTCTTTTTACCACTTCTTTATTTTGAGATGGAAAGTACAACCCGTTGTTTGGATCTGTACTGGTATAGCCGTTGTCTAGCGTATACCGCGCGTAAAGGCGTGAAAGCCTGCTAAATAGAGAGTTTAACCCGTTCACCAGGGTGTTTGGCCTCTCGTTGCCCGATTTCTCTCTTTTTTTTTGTTTTGTTTGATTTGAGGGGGGGGGGGCTTTTCTGTTTTTCACCCCAATTCTTTTCATGCTTCCCCTCTAGAAGTGTTTATATAGTGCCAGAGCCAGTCTTGGGACATATGCCAGGTCTAGGTAACTCCTCATTTTGACCTAGGGTTAATACGAGTAGGGCGGAATAAGGTATGTTTTTTGCTTTGGGGGTTTTAAATTGTCCCAGTCTACGGGGTAGGCAATTTCTCTTCTATCAGGTAAATCGATCGTCCAGTTATACGTGTGTGAATGAAACGGCATGATTTGGCGGAGATGTGTTCAAATAGATACGAGTTTATCTTCGAGAGTCTTATAATTCTATCATCAAGTACTAAACGCTGGAAATCGCAGGAAGGAAGAATAATAGTTCTTAAGTATTGAAAGCTATTCATGCATGGAATTTCTTTAGATAAAGTGCATTCCACGAACCTGGAACCTTGACTCCTTCGGCATCTAATAGGCTGTAGGCATTCCCGGAATAGGCATGTGTGATCACATAGGGTCCCTCCCATGTGGGTTGTAACTTTCCTCTTGGGTGAGGCTGTCTTGATGGCATGATTTGCTTAAGTACTAATTCCCCGATTTTAAATTTTCTTTTTATTACCTTCTTTTCAAATGCCCTTGCCACCCTTCTTTGGTAGGCCTGGGCATGGTCTGCCGCTCTTAATCTTTTTTTCATTTTTTTGTTCATTTTTTTGTTTAAAGCATGTAAAGGGCTAGAAGTAAACAAATCTTTTTGGGACTCTTTTTGTGTTTTTTTTTGAAAAGCATATAAAGCAGTTAGAAATGGAAAAGAATGTATATGGAGTGGCCTCCAGGAATGATGGGCAGGGTGAGTCCTCTATGGAGGCTCAAATTGCAGGATCTTTAGGGGAATGATACTTTAATTTTTTCTGATGTAATATTTCATTGTGTATCGATTCTTGTCTGTCTTGAAGCGCGTTTGACGCCTTCTTAGCCACTGTTGTTCAGCGTCTATTCTGACAGCATCTATCAGAATATCAAAGCCTAAAAGATGTTGAAAGTGCGAGTGGTGCTTGATCTGCCATAGACCCTTAGCAGGAAGAGAATCTTTCTTCAAAGGGGGTCAGTCGACAAAGATGTAGATATGGAAAAGTAAGTCGCAAGGGCAACTATTGACTCGACAGGTGCAAGGGAGCACGGTTCGATGTGGTGTTGAGTCCCTAATGATTGTGAGAGTGAAAACTCTTCGACTGGAGTAACCAGGGGCTTATGGATCTGATATACAATAATTGATTTGGATATGGCGGGGGAATCCGGAGGAAAGAGCTCCTTAGGTAGATGAGATGGCAAGTCCGGCAATTTGGATGGCTTGACTGCTCCCTCAAATTGTGCATTTTTAAATATGAGTGGCTCTGGTTCAAATATATGCATAATTGGTTGAACCGGATCTAGATCAGTCTCAGAATCTGATGAGTCAGAAGGTGAGTCATCCGAGACCACCAGGGTAGGTTCGACGGGCATTGATATGATTTGATCTTGAGTAGGTAGAGACAAGGGGTATTCAGATTTAATTGGTTGTATGGATTGGATGATAGGTTCAGGTTGTATTGGGGAAGGGTAAAAAAGTTCTGCTAGTTCTCCGGCCAAAAACTCTTCATCATTGTCAGAGTCCTGCTTGGGACATTCTATGGGTTCAATAGTTTCAGGTACTGGAGACTCATAGGTTGACGGGGGAGGAATAGCGGTGTATTTCCTTTGGGGAGGTTTCTGGGGAACAAAGGCTTCTGTCCTTGGGGAAGCAGGGGGACATGCAGGAAGAACAATGGCTGCATTGCTATTGGGTTGACCAAGTCGTGCCTGGGAGAAATAGTTCAATGGTCGGATCGGACCTCCCTTCATGGGTTGGACTATGATGGGCAAGGGTACTTGTTCTGTGTATAGGGGGAGGGGTCTGATAGGGTTTGGGTGTATTAAGGAAGGTGCTGGAAGGATCAGGCCACCTGAAATGATCCTAGGCAGGTCTTCTGGTTCTTCCACCAGGGGTTGTGTAGCAGGTTCTAGCTTTCGCTTTCCAATATGCGTTACAGGATCTGTATGTACCGAGATCTGATTTATAAAGCTTTGGAATATAGGACTTGGTCGTGTCGGCACGGGGGCGGGTTTCGATCGAGGAGTAAAATTTTGGTTTGGTTGCCGAGACGGGGCATATCCGGATGAACCGGTTGTGTACTGTCTCGGAGCCGTTTCTTGATCAGGGACACGCGCTCTGTTCGGGTAGAGTGCCGATACTTGGGTAATAATCCCCTCTACCGTGGGGGTTTGTGCCTTGCGAGGCGGTTGTCCAACCCTATGGCTGATAGGTGGGGACTGGGTTTGTACTACTGGGGCTGCACAACGGGAATCCTGTTGTGGCGATCAATCAGAAGCTGATACGTAGTACAGTCTCCATACGAAAGGCTCGTACGAAGTTCTGGACTCAGGCTCTGTAACATCATGTCAATTTCTTGACATTCTGTGAGTTGCAGGCCGGTCCGATGGACAAGTGTGCGCCACCGAGACTCGTATTGCTCGAATTCCTCCCTAGGCCTCATTCTCTCTACGGTTAAATCCGAAATAGAGGGGGTCCTAATCCTCTGGTAACCATAGCGGCCCAAGAACTTCTCACTTACAGCCGAGAAATTCGACAAGTGATCTACATGGAGGGTGGAGAACCATTGTAGTGCTTCTCCTTCCAATGATTTTTGGAAGAGGAAGACTAGTAGAGGTTGATTATCTAGAAACGGGCGTGCGCCTAGATAAAAGGCAGTTAAATGAATGTCTGGGTCTCCACGACCGTTATACCGGTGGAATTTGGGGATTTTGAATACCTCTGGTAGGTGAACTGACGGGATTTATCTCAGGTTATGTAGAGACATGTGTTTGGGGGCCGAGGGACCAGTTTCAGAGAGGATTCTCTGGATGGTATCGTCCAGCGTTTCTCCCCGGGGAGGGCTGCCTAGCGGTCCCGGGTTTGGGGTGGCCTGGTAAGGACCTGGGGTGGAAACGGTTAGGAATATTGGATTCGCGGGGGAAAGGGGGGTGAACGAAAAGACGCTCGGGTTGACCGAGTGACTGGGTGTGAATGGAGTTTTGGGAATGGCCTTAGGGGCTTCGACAGGGGTCTCCTGTCTTTGGGTTTTGACCTGGCGGTAGTCGGCGAGGTCATGAAACATGTCCTTTACGGATTGGTATCCTAGACTGGCCATCTTTTCCTCTAGATGGGTCAGGAATTTCGTGGCCTGACCCTCTTGGTGGGTTCTTTCCTCTAGTATCTCCTCCTCTAGGTGGGATTCCATGATGCGTGCGAAATGTTTTAAGGGATCGAATGCAGATATAAAGCAGTAAATAAAGCGGTAAGGATTGCGCAGCGGTGTGCGGCTTACAAAGCAAATAAAGGATTGTGCAGCTGTGTGCGGCTTACTAAGCAATAAAGGATTGCGCAGCTGTGTGCGGCTTACAAAGCAGTAAATGATGCAGTGATGCGAAGTAGAGGAGGATCTGATTCGAGGGGTGGGAAATTCTAACCTTCCTAGAGGGTTGATGGCATTCTAGTCAAGCTTGTAAAAGGGGGCAGAAGAGGATTACCTTTTGTTGTTTTCACGAGGGAGGTCCCACCGTGATCGCCAGATTTTGTCGGTACCGTCGGGGAGGCCTCCGGATGTCGGTTGCGGATGTCCCGGATCGGACTCGGAGCGGTGTGCGTGTGTGGGGGCTGTTCGGGGACTCGGATCGGACGCGTGCCCTGGCGGGCTCGGTCGGATCGTCTTTTCGGAAGGGGTGAGGGTGTGTCGTTCCTGGTTGAGGCGCCCGGTAGCGTCTCAAGAGGATTCAGGGGTTTGTGTGATCGCCACCTGCTTTTTTTCTAAAAAGCAAGAAAAGGTTGGGTTTGGTTTTGGTCCCTACGTGGGGAGTTTGTGGGGTCTCCGCTTTGAGACACGGATATACCGTACACAGAGGTGAAAAACAGGTATCCTATTCTGCTTCTAGGGCTTGACTAAAGGAGTTATGGGACAAAGGGGTGTGAGTATGGGGTGTGTATAGGGGGGTGGCTAGTTGGATCTAGCCGTCTGGTGAGGGGCGGCTACTAGGGTTTAGCCGTCCCAGGTCTGGTTTGATTTGGGCAGAGGTTTGGTAGGAAATGGGTTTGGGTTTGGGCATAGGCTAAGCTAGGTTCAGCCCGGGCTTTTGGAGGGTGGAATGAGAGGGTGTTTTTGTGTAGGGAATGGTTTCTTCCTCTCACAAAAAAGGCTCTCTCTCTCTCTTGGGATTTCTAGTGTGGAAAGGGAATGTGAATTGTGGGATGTTGGTGTGGAATGGTTGTTTGTGGATTTGTTGATGTTGTATTTGGGCTTGGGACCCCTCTATTTATAGTAAAAGAGAGGTAGAAAAATATCCTGAGGGTAATGGAGTGGGTTGGCTTCGATTGGACCTCTCATTAATTCTCTGGTTTTTCTGTCAGAGAGCAGGTGAAGGGCGGCTAGTGCTAACTAGCCACCCGGGATGGGGCGGTTACTTCCTGGTAGCCGCCCCTATCATGACCTGCCAAACATCCCATCTCTGACAAGCGGTGGCTTGGGTAGGCTACTTGGTTTGATCCGGCCAAGAGAGGGCGGCTAAAGGTCATGACCCGCCGCAATGATCGGCATTTAATATTGCTTTATGTCCTATCCAGGGGGCTGGTCCAAAGTCGGCCTGGGGGCGGTTAGGGGGGCGGCTAGTGTAAACTAGCCGCCCAATGAGGGGCGGCTAGTTAGGGCTAGCCGCCCCTTTCCAGGGACTTAGGGTTTTAGGGTTTTGGGTTTTAGGGTAGGTTTAGGTTTAGGTCCGGGCTAGGGTTTGGTTTAGGGTTAGGGTTTGGGCTAGGGTTTTAGGTTTTGGCTTAGGGTTAGGGTTTAGGTTTTGGTTTAGGTTTATGGTTTAGGGTCAAGGCTAGGGTTAGGGTTTAGGGCTAGGTCAAGGTTAGGGTTTCCGGTTTAGGCTTAGGTCAAGGCTAGGGTTAGGGTTTCCGGTTTAGGTTTATGTCAAGGCTAGGGTTAGGGTTTCCGGTTTAGGTTTAGGTCTAGGCTAGGGTTAGGGTTTCCGGTTTACTGAACCTTTGGTTTTCTATTGGATGTCCAATTGTGGGATATTTCCATGTGTTACTTGGAGTATTTTTGTCTCTTTGGACGGTCAAAATTGGGGTATCTACAGTGTGGACCCAGGAGCGTCCACCTCGGCTTCGTCGGGATCGTCCATCCCATCGTCATCCCCCTCCTCTTCATCCTCCTCGAACACGGCCTCCTCGGCCTCAGCACCAACACCGGCCTCCGCAGCCCCGGTGCCCATACCCTCGGCCTCCCCGGCTTCATCCCTAGCCTCTCCAGTCCCCTCCACTCTCCCCGCGCCAGAGATAAACTTTGCGAAAGCCCCCATAGCCCTACTTTCCTCCTCCTCAGCCCTGGCCTCCGTTGCCTCCCTGTCCAACATCCCAACGAGGGCATCCAACGACGGCCTCACCTCCTCGCTAACTCTCTCGACCCCTCTCCCTCGGTTGCACCCTCAATCGGTCCTCCAACCCCCGAAACCACCCCCTCGACCGCCACCGGTTGATCCCCACGCCTTCTCTTGCGTGTATAGCCTATCATACTTCCCCCTACCTCCGGGACAGCCCCCGAAGGCAAATCCCCGACGTCACCCATGCCGATGTCTGCCGGCGGCACCTCCGTCGTACCCGTATCCTCTCCCACGGCCTCGACCTCCGGCCTATCACTCTCCGATGATGAAGAGCTCGGGCTACGCTCTCCACGAGCCACCCGTGGTCGTTTTCCCCTCGAAACGATCGCCTTCGACCTCGTCATCTTCCTCGATTTAAAAAGAAAAAGGAGAACCCAAACCTAGGGTTTCGAAATCAAGCAAAAGAGAAAGATTGAGGTCGAAATGGAGGAAAGAAAGGCAAAGAAATCAGGGTTTTTGAGTTTGAAACCGAAGAGAAGAAGAGAGGAGGGAAGAGAAACCGTTTTAAAACGTATGGAGAGAGAGAGGGTCTTTTCGGTTATAAGGGACCCAGGCTAGGGGCGGCTACACGCGAGTAGCCGCCCCCTCTCGGGCAGTTTCTCCGTTTTCATTAAAAACCCCTTTCCAATCTCTTTTCAACCCTAAATTCCTAGGTTGTCCATACCAAACAGCCATGTATTGGTTTATTTCCACACACTACTTGATCAAACACGACTTTCCCGAAGTTTTGCCGCACTTTCAGTAACATTCAAATTCGAATTTCTTCAGTTCTGGTTCTTTTCCAGAGTTCTTATCCTTCGGATGATCAAATTCACCCAACTCAACTTTTACTTGCTCTCTGTCGGCGATATCCCCTCCTTGCTGAGTTTTCCAAAGCACGGGAATGGTAGGCACGAGGAAACTGACGCTGGGCTGCTCCGCGCACGATAGCTAAGAACCCCGACTGCGGGTTGGATCACTCACCATTTACTTTTCCCCGCCTTCCACCTGGATCATCCTTTCGGCTAAAAATTCTAAGTCAAGACCTAGCCTCTGACAGTCTAAATCAACTCCCCAAATAGTACTGTTCGTGTTGGCATAAACTCTTGAAGGTCGGGCCGGCCAAAATAGGGGTCCCTTTCCTTATCATCGGTCGAAGTCTTTCCATCTTCGCACAAAGACTCCGTCCGATGAGGGACAATTGTAGATACCCCAATTTTGACCGTCCGAGAGACAGAAATACTTCAAGTAACACACGGAATATCCCAGAGTTGGACATCCAAGTAGAGAACCAAAGGTTCGGTGAACCTAAAACCTAACCCTAGCCTTGACCTGAACCTAAACCGGAAACCCTAACCCTAACCCTAAGACCCAAAAACACTAAGTCCCTGGCTAGGGGTTGCTAGACCTAACTAGCCGCCCCATACCAGGCGGCTAGTTAGCACTAGCCACCCCCCTGGCCGACTTTGGACCAGTTCCCTGGATGGGACATAAAGCAGCATTAAATGCTGATCATTGCGGTGGGTCATGACCTTTAACGCTCTCTCTTGGCCGGATCAACCCAAGTAACCGACCTAAGCCACGGCTTATCAGAGATGGGACGTTTGGCAGGTCATGATAGGGGCGGCTACCAGGAAGTAGCCGCCCCATCCTGGGCGGCTAGTTGGAACTAGCCGCCCTTCACCTGGTCTCTGACAGAAGAACCAGAGAAATAATGAGGGGTCTAATCAAAGCCAACCCACTCCATTACCCCCGGGATATTTCCCTGCCTCTCTTTTACTATAAATAGACGAGGTCCCAAGCCCAAATACAACATCACCAATCAACATCTTCATCCCACCATCCTAACCTGATCAATCCCTTCCACCACTAGAAATCCCAAGAGATCGAGAGAGAAAGAGAGAGCCCCTTTTGTGAGAGAAATACCCATTTCCCTACATAAAATACCCTCTCATTCCACCCTCCAGAAACCCGGGCTAAACCTAGCTTAGCCTTTGCCCAAAACCAAACCCATTTCCTTCCAAAGTTCTGCCCAAACCAGACCAGACCTAGGACGGCTAAACCCTAGTAGCCGCCCCTCACCAGACGGCTAGATCCAACTAGCCGCCCCCTATACACACCCCATTTGCACCCCTATGTCCCAAGACTCCTTTAGTCAAGCCCCGGAAGCAGAATAGGATTATCTGTTTTTCACCTCTGTGTATGTTATATCCGTGTCTCAGAGCGGAGACCGCACAAACTCCCCACATAGGCGATCAAATCCAACCCAACCTTTTCCTGCTTTTAGAAAAAGCAGGTGGCGATCACACAAACCCCTGAATCCTCTTGAGACGCTATCGGCTACCTCAACCAGGAACGACATCCTCACCCTTCCGAGAAGACGATCCCACCGAGCCCGCCAGGGCACGCATCCGATCCGAATCCCCGAAGAACCCCCACACACGCACGCGCACACCCCGCGCACCCCGCCGGATCCCCACCTCCGACACACACCACCCACACTTCGGGGGAAGATTCTGACGATACCGACTGGCGGGTGCACTAGTCTATTCGTGCGCGTGCGTGCGCTGTAGGGTGCTGGCAGGCGTAGGCGGACACGCAGGTGCACACGTGCGCGTACGCAAAGGCGTACGCGAGCTTGCACGTGGGGTCCGCGGGCGTCGGCGTAGGACCACACGCGCGTGTACGCATAGGCGTATGCAAGCGTGCGCGCGGGGTTGACAGGCGTGCGGGCGCGGGCGCGGGCGCTGGGGGTCTGCGGGTCATCTGGGCGCGCGGGGAGTGTGCCAGGGGCGCGGAGAGCTCGTGCGCGTGCGCACGCATGCATGCGCATTTGAGGCCACGCGCGAGGGCTGTCGGGGGGCTGGGAAGGGTGATGGGGGCTCGGGCATGCGTGCATATGCACGTGCAAGCTCAATGTGCGCGTAACTTTGCCCTTCCGCATTATTTTTGCCTATTGTAAGTATTTTTAGGTGGTTATACTCACAAATTTGGATGCCCTTGTCTTGCATATCTTGGCGAACGGTCACGCAACGACCCGGGTTGCGGTGACTGGGTCAATCCAACCCAGTTGATAGGCGTTCGATGCACATTGACGTGCATTGCCCTTCCCTGGGGCACCATAACTGCATATTAACCTGTTTAAATAAAAATGTATGTTAATGCATATTTTTCTATGATGCACCCATGCCTTTTTAGACATTGTATGCTAGGGTTATACATCCATGTATCAAATATAGGAGCCCATACTTGCCTAGATGTCATGTCCCGTGTTAGCATAATCTTGATCCTTGCATGTTCCTACATAGTTTAATTTAATTAAATCAAAATGAGAATGTATAAGTATAAGCATGCCTTAGATGATATTATAAGTTGTTATATCATTTAAAATACTCTCATGATTAATTCCTTGCTAATGGATTATATGTTGTATATTTATTTATACTTATGAGCCTTGAACCTTGCATAATGAAATTAAGCAAGTGTATGAGCTCTGATGGAGTCATACCATGGCATTGATACTACGAATCAGTGTTTTCCCTGCATCTGAGTTATGCGCCCTAGAGGGAATTTAGGAGAATTTGTTTACCTTATCGGTATTTAGTAACTGGGGACGACGGATCAAAGAGGATTGTATCCACGAGTGTAGATCATTCTCCCCTTCGTTGGATCAGTGTAGGAACTTTCCGGCATTGAAAACAATATCATGGCACCGGGCTCCCACCCGTAGGTATTATCGGTGCATCCGGAGACGTACTGATCGTGGGAGTATGTTAGGTAGAGGTTACCCGGGGAATGGGCTACCGGTGGACCAAGGGTTTTGAGCAATCTTATCTCTCCCAAAAATCCTATGTCACCCTTCGAGTGTCAGGGTGGGGTGGGTCGACGTCGCTACGACCCATCAGTTGTATTGTTACTCCCATTTTTGGGACTTTAATGAATTTAAAGGTTGATATGTATTGTGTTGCATGGATAGTACCATTCACTGAGCATGTGGCTCACCCCTCACATATGTTTTTCTCCAGTTGTTGCTGAGTCGGATCTGAAGGAGGAGCTCCCCGGGGCGTAGTACTAGTAGTGGAGCAGCGTCCGCGTTTTGGGTCTGCGAGTGAGAGAGGCCATCAGCATCACCTTTTTTCTTGTATGTATCGTTACTCGTGCTTGTGCACTGTATTTGTTGTTGATGTCTTTTGTTGTATATTGGCTCTCACATGACAGTTAATTATGTATTTTAGTATGTAATATGTCTTTGAATTACAGACTTAGTCGTTTAAGCATCGTTATATATGTTAAATATGTGTCACCTTTTAGCCTATGGGTCACATTTGGGTCATTTCTGGCCATTTTCCAATGTTTCATTTTTTGATCGGAGCCGCTAAAATTTTAGCTTTTAGCTATCTGCGTGAGCTGGAGTACTCCGATTGAAAATTTGACTGCATATTATGGGTCCTGGTACTGTTCTGTACTACCTATAAAAATTTCATCAAATTCCGGTAACGTTTTAAAAATTATGAAGTTTCGAACCGTATCCGGCTTTCGGTCGTTACAGGTTTTGTGAGAGGAAGGATATTTGGTGTGTAAGGTGACCCTAGGTTACCTCACCCCCTCTTGCTTAAGTGTTAAGAAAACCTTGGTTATTTTTGGTGTGTGTGGGTGAGTTTAGGTTAGAATCACCCCCACCTTTTCCCTTCTCGTTACCCCCCATGTTAGCATTTGTGCTCACTCTCTCTTCCTCTCCCACTCACATGTTTCTCTCCCCTTCTGTGTGTGTGTGAGTGTGTGAGTGTGTGTGCTGTTTGAGGATAACAAGAAGGAGAAGAAGCAATAGAAGGAGCACAAGAAGGTTTGTGTGTTGTGTTGCTGTTGTTGTTTCCCTCTCTTTGGCTCCCTCCCAAACTCACCTTCATGCTCCTTTCCCCCTCTGTTTCTAGCCAAGAAGGTTGGTGGAGAAGCTAAGGAGTGGCGGCGGTGGTGGTGGTGGTAGAGGTGGCCGAGGGTGCGTCGAGAGTACCCCACATCTCCCCTTTTTCCTCCCCCTCCTTTGGTAAGTGTTTACCCTTCTTTTCTTTGATTTTTATGTGTTAGGGGCAGATTGAGGGGTCATGAATGCCATGTATATGGGTTGGGGTGTGTGAGAGGGCAGGGGAGGGGCTAAGACACGTCTGGGCGCGCCCGCGAGGCTGTCTGCGCGCGTGCACGCGCAGACGCGCGCAGTGGGTCACTGGTGTGCGGGCGAGCGCGTACGCTCGGATGCGTTCACGGGTGGGTCTGCGGGCGCTGGCGGGCGTGTGCGTGTACGCACGGGTGCGTGGGCGTGCGCTCGCGGGTCTGGGCGTCTGGGCGAGCGGATTGGCGCGCGTCTGGGCACCAGCGGGTGCGGAGGCGTGCGCGCGCGTGCGTTTGTGTGTGGCTACTCGAGGGCTCGGGTAGGTGTCGGGGCACTCAGACATGCGCGCGTTCGTGCGTGCTTGCATGTGTGCGAGCCCGTATGCGTGCATATCTGAGTCTTCATCATTTCTGATTAATTTTAAGTGTTTTTATGTTGTTATACTCCCCAATTTTGATGTCGTTGTCTTGCAGATCTTGGCGAACAGTCATGCAACGACCCGGGTATGTATGTAGACATGCATTTGCCCTCCTCTAGGGTACCATAACTGCATATTAACCTTGATTTCATGCATATGTAATTGCTTGTCTTGCTATGTTGCATCCATGTCATGTTAGATATAATATGTTAGGATTATACATGCTATTATCATGCATAGGGAACCATGCCTGTTTATGCATCATGTCCTATGCTAGCATAATCTTTGATTCCTACATGCACCCTTTTTGTCTAAGCATGCCTTAGCCTATCTATGAAAAGCATAAGTGTAAGCATGCCTTAGAAAATATTATAACTTGTTATTATATTATTAAATGCTTCCATGATTAAATTCTTTAATTAATTATACGTTGTATATTTATTTATACCTGTATGAGCCATGAATCTTGTGTAAATGAGTTTAGACAAGTGTATGACCTATTATGGGGTCATACCATGGCATTGTCACTACGAATGATATGTTTTCCCCGCATCTGAGTTATACGCCCTTGAGGGAATTCGTGAGAATTCGATACCCCTTTTCGATGTTTATCAATCGATGATGTTGGATCCATGAGGATCGTATTTGCTAGTGTTGAGTGTTCTTCCCTTCATCGGCTCCGTTGAGAGACTGTCCGGCGTAGTAAAGTCTGGTGGAGTGCTCCCAGATGCTATTCATGACACAGTGGGGTGCCCATAAGGTAGAGATAGCAGTCTTGGGAGGCTAACTGGTAGAGGCCCATAACACTGTGAGGTTCTCCCAGGTACTATACATGACGCTTGCTGGTCTGTCCATATAGCAGAGATAGTGGACGTGAGAGGCTACCAGGTAGTAGAGGCCACACTGGAGAGACTACCGGATGACGAATGGTGTAGGAACAGTCAACCTTATCCCTAAAGTCCTATGTCACCTTGTGGGGGTGAGGGTGCGGGAGTGGTGGGCTCGGGTTGATACTCGACCCACTAGCGTAAGGTGTTGTTTCCATCTGTTGGAACTTAAATTACTTGATATGATTAATATGAGTTGTGTTGCATGGATTGTTCCATTCACTGAGCGTGTGGCTCACCCCTTGCATATGTTTTCCTCCAGTTGACGCTGAGTTGAGGGAGGAGCTCCCCTTGGCGCAGTACTATTAGTAGAGCAGCGTTCGTGTTTTGTGTCTTGCGAGTGTGAGAGGCCATCAGCATCCCCCTTTTTCCTTGTATGTATCGTTACTTGTGCTTGTGCACGGTACTTGTATATTGATCTCCTTTGTTGTATATTGGCTCTCACAGGACAGTTGATTATGTAATCTAATATGTAATATGTCTTTGAATTACAAACTTAGTCGTTTGAGCTTCCGCTACATGTGTGTGTGTGTATATATATATATATATATTATGTCAGCCACATTGTAATTGCATCATTGCCTTGGATGTTGTGTTAGAATCTTAATTGACCTCGTATATGGATTGCTGATATTATATATATTTGCCACGTCTCGGGGACCGCCGCCCTGGGGCGTGACAAAAGTTGGTATCAGAGCCTTGTCCTATCAGAGCCAAGTGTTGTCTTAGAGATGAGTCTTAGAATATCTATACGAGTATTCTGATCCTAGTGTCTGTTGCTTAGGTTGCTGATATGCCTCCTTGCAGACGGATGCGCGTCTGTGGACTCCCTCGGGCCTCGAAGGTTTCTGAACCTACCGGTGGCGAGGAGTCTATTGTGGAGTCCTCGGCTGTTGGGCCAGGACCTGCACGGGAGCGTGCTTACGCTCACATAGCAGATCTACTAGAGGCTCTGACTAGTGTACTGGAGGCCCAGACCATGGTGTTTGCTGAGCAGGCGTGAGTGATCCAGGAGATGCGGCGGTTTGCGGGGTGGCCCCGCAGGTACCCTTAGTTGCTAATCCACTAGTGGTACCAGTTGTACCCCCTGTAATGAGGGAGATTCCTGTGGATGAAGTTCGGGGATGTCGCAAGTGCAAGTGGCCCCCAAGGATCGATCAGCGGCCGCTGCTACACAGTTGAGGTGGTGCTGGTTCGGGGTCCTGGACCCATTGCTGCCATTTGATTCATGCTAGAGGATCGGAGACGAGACGATGTTACGACTGCCAGCTAGTCGGGCATCTGGCCCTTGCTTGCTCCGATGCGGACCGACCTCTTGTGCCCCGACCGCAGCCGCAACAATAGCAGCAGCCACAGCGTCAGCAGGAGCAACCATTGGGTGGCCATGTTGATCAGAGGAGGCAGCCAGCATAGCCTGCGAGGCATGCCCTTGCTCCTCAGCTGCAGCTTGTTCAGGGGAGCGTTGCAGCACTTACGGCCGAGGAGGCGCAGGCTTCGGGTAGCATCGTCCAAGGTATTGTTCTGATCTCCCAACTTCCTGTTTTTGTGCTATTTGATTCCGGGGCCACACACTCATTCGTGTCTCCCATTTTCGTGAGACGAATGGGTGTGACGTCGGCCCCTCTTGATGCCTTGCTGGAGATATCATTACCGGTCAGAGACCGTATTCTGCTCTATTTTGGTTTGTTGGGGGTGTACCATGGAGTTTGAGAGCGGCACCGGTTTCAAATTTTGAGGGTGTGGCATATTATTCATTAATGGGCGATGTTTTATTCCGTTTTCCTGCTCGGGGTTAAGGGGCCTTGCGAGGTCATCATTGAGACTCGGGCTAGGGTACTCCATGTTCCTTGTTTGGTTGTTGGGATATCCTATATCGGGATCTCAAGGTGCCCTCCCAAGGGGTTCTTTACCCCAGGCAGGGAATATCTTTGAAACATCCGTTGGATGATTGCCTTTTCCTCTCACTTGAAAGGTGCTGAAGCGAGCGGTGTTGCATACGATCGGGATTGGGAGTTACGGTATGAGGTCGAGAGTGTGGACTCCCCGTGATGTATCTGCCCATTAAGTGCATGATGCTAGAGTTCCGATGGTTATAATTGGGCGACCTGTCGTTGGCAGCTTGTGAAGCACAGTTTGTGGTACTGTCGCGTTTTGCCCCCACATGGGTTGTAAATGAGGAGATGCGATGCCAGCGTTCGTGATGAGACTCAACTGCCATATTAGTAGATGATGTCGCATAGGCGTTGTCAGGAAGCGACGACCACCTGTTGCACGTCTTACGGATTAAGTGCCGTTGTGTCGCTTACCCAGCGTGTCTGGGTCATCATGAGCGCCAGGCCGAGGAGTGGCCGCAAATTAAGTATTTGACCTTACAGTAGCCTGGATGGTTCGTGTGAGCCTCTGCATCGCCCTAAACCGTCAGAGGGCTACGTAGGTCATCATAGCCAGGAACTACCTTCGGTTTTGGCGACCATGTTTTTCTGAAGGTGTCCCGGTTTAAGGGCATCCTCAATTTCGATGTTCAGGGCGAGCTGAGTCTGCCCTTGTTGGCCCGTTTCTCATCCTTTAGTGGATTGGAGAGGTGGCCTATCACATAGACTTGCTCCCACAGTTGGCTCAAGCCCATGACATCTTCCATGTCTCGCAGCTGAGGCGTTACGTCCACGATCCTGCTCACGTCATCACAATCGAGCCGCTCGTCTTCGTGCCAGGCTTTTTATTCATGGAGCAGTCGATCGAGATCCTGGACCGGCACGAGAAGAAGCTCCGCACCAAAACCGTCCAGTTGGTTAAGGTGCGTTGGCAGCACCGTTCTAATGCCGAGGCCACCTGGGAGGACGCCATGCGTGACGCATATCCACATCTTTTTCCTTCTTAAATGTTTTTGTATTAAATTTTGTGAACAAAATTTTCTAAGGGGGGAAGAATGTTAAATATGTGTCACTTTTTAGCCTCTGGGTCACATTTGAGTCATTTCTGGCCATTTTCTAATTTTTCATTTTTCGATCGGAGCCGTTAAAATTTTACCTTTTAGCTATCTGCGTGAGCTGGAATATTCCAATTGGAAATCTGACTACATATTATGAGTCCTGGTACCGTTCTGTACTACCCACAAAAATTTCATCGAATTCCGGTAACGTTTTAAAAATTATGCAGTTCCCTACTATATCCGAGTTTCGGTCGTTACTGATTTTGTGGAAGAATAGTGTTGGGATATTTGGTGTGTAAGGTGACCCTAGGTAACCTCACCCCCCTCTTGCTTAAGTGTTAAGAAAACCTTGGTTATTTTTGGTGTTTGTGGCTGAGTTTAGGTTAGAATCACCCCCACCTTTTCCCTTCTCATTACCCCCCCCATGTGAGCATTTGTGCTCACTCTCTCTTCCTCTCCCACTCACACGTTTCCCTCCCCTTCTTTATGTGTGTGTGTGTGTGTATGTGAGTGTGTGTGCTGTTTGAGGAGAACAAGAAGGAGAAGAAGCAATAGGAGCACAAGAAGGTTTGTGTGTTGTGTTGTTGTTGTTGTTTTCCTTTCTTTGGCTCCCTCTCAAACTCCCTTTCATGCTCCTTTCCCCCTCTGTTTCCAGCCAAGAAGATTGGTGGAGAAGCTAAGTACTGGCATTTGCCCTCCTCTGGGGTACCATAACTGCATATATACCTTGATTTCATGCGTATGTTATTGCTTGTCTTGCTATGTTGTATCCTTGTCATGTTAGATATAATATGTTAGGATTAAACATGCTAGTATCATGCATAGGGACCCATGCCTGTTTATGCATCATGTCCTATGCTAGCATAACCTTTGATTTCTACATGCACCCCTTTTGCATAAACATGCCTTAGCCTATCTATGAAAAGCATAAGTGTAAGCATTGCCTTAGAAAATATTATAACTTGTTATTATATTATTAAATGCTTCCATGATTAAATTCTTTAATTAGTTATACGTTGTATATTCATTTATACTTGTATGAGCCATGAATCTTGTCTAAATGAGTTTAGACAAGTGTATGACCTATTATGGGGTCATACCATGGCATTGTCACTACGAATGATATGTTTTCCCCGCATCTGAGTTATACGCCCTTGAGGGAATTCATGAGAATTCGATACCCCTTTTCGATGTTTATCAATCGATGATGTTGGATCCATGAGGATCGTATTTGCTAGTGTTGAGTGTTCTTCCCTTCATCGGCTCCGTTGAGAGACTGTCCGGCGTAGTAAAGTCTGGTGGAGTGCTCCCAGATGCTATTCATGACACAGTGGGGTGCCCATAAGGTAGAGATAGCAGTCTTGGGAGGCTAACTGGTAGAGGCCCATAACACTGTGAGGTTCTCCCAGGTACTATACATGACGCTTGCTGGTCTGTCCATATAGCAGAGATAGTGGACGTGAGAGGCTACCAGGTAGTAGAGGCCACACTGGAGAGACTACCGGATGACGAATGGTGTAGGAACAGTCAACCTTATCCCTAAAGTCCTATGTCACCCTGTGGGGGTGAGGGTGCGGGAGTGGTGGGCTCAGGTTGATACTTGACCTACCAGCGTAAGTAGTTGTTTCCATCTGTTGGAACCTAAATTACTTGATATGATTAATATGAGTTGTGTTGCATGGATTGTTCCATTCACTGAGTGTGTGGCTCACCCCTCGCATATGTTTTCCTCCAGTTGACGCTGAGTCGGATATGAGGGAGGAGCTCCCCTTGGCGCAGTACTATTAGTAGAGCAGCGTTCGTGTTTTGTGTCTTGCGAGTGTGAGAGGCCATCAGCATCCCCCTTTTTCCTTGTATGTATCGTTACTTGTGCTTGTGCACGGTACTTGTATGTTGATGTCCTTTGTTGTATATTGGCTCTCATAGGACAGTTGATTATGTAATCTAATCTGTAAATGTCTTCGAATTATAGACTTAGTTGTTTGAGCTTCCGCTACATGTGTATATATATACATATATATATATATATATATATATATATATATATATATATATATTATGTCAGCCACATTATAATTGCATCATTGCCTTGGATGTTGTGTTAGAGTCTTCATTGACCTCTGTCGGTGTATCGTCGGGAAGGCCTCCGAATGGGCCGCGTGGTGTTGGTGCTTTCGGAAGGGGTCCCGGCGGTGCGTGGGTGCGCGCGTGTGTGTGGGGGTTCTTCGGGGATTCAGATCAGATGCGTGCCCTGGCGGGCTCGGTCGGATCGTCTTCTCGGAAGGGTGAGGGGTGTCGTTCCTGGTTGAGGCGCCCGATAGCGTCTCAAAAGGATTCAGGGGTTTGTGTGATCGCCACCTGCTTTTTCTAAAAGCAGGAAAAGGTTGGGTCGGATTTGATCGCCTACGTGGGGTTTGTATGGGGGGCGGCTAGTGGGTTTGAGCCGTCTGGTCAGGGGTGGTGTGTTTGGTTTTGGGCAGTGGCTAAGCTAGGTTTAGCCCGGGTTTCTGGAGGGTGGAATGAGAGGTTGTTTTTGTGTGGGGAATAGGTTTTTCTCTCACAAAAGGGGGGCTCTCTCTCTTCCTCTCTCTTGGGATTTCTAGTGGTGGAAGGGATTGATCAAGTGAGGATGGTGGATTGAAGATGTTGATTGGTGATTGTTGTGGATTTTTGGTTATGGTTTAAATTCTTGGGACCTCCTCTATTTATAGTAAAAGAGGGGCAGGGGAATGTCCAGGGGGTAATAGAGTGGGTTGGCTTCGATTAGACCCCTCATTAATTCTCTGGTTCTTCTGTCAGAGACCAGGTGAAGGGCGGCTAGTTCCAACTAGCCGCCCAAGATGGGGCGGCTACTTCCTGGTAGCCGCCCCAATCATGACCTGCTAAACGTCCCATCTCTGACAAGCGGTGGCTTGGGTCGGTTACTTGTGTTAGACCTGTGTCATTTAGAGTCCTAATTTTGATCGGAGTCGCTAAAATTTTGATTTTTAGCTACCTGCTGGGGTTTGAGGACTCTGATTGAAGATATAACTGCATATTATGGGTCCTGGTACTATTTAGTACTGCCCATAAAATTTTTGTTTAATTCCGATAACGTTTTTGGAATTATGCAGTTTTGGATTGGGCATTCGGATTTGATTTTGTTAAAATCCAAGATGAAGAGCTAAAAATCCGATATTATTACGAGATGTTCATTTTTGAGATAGCTTCCATATAGAAGTGGAATTGGATCAACTGGAATCGTATATCAAAAGTTATTTGTATTTTTCTGAGTATACCCCGAAGTTGAGAAATCCAGGCAGCAGCCCTGTAAGATGTTTAGCCTAGATTTTGGAATAGATGAAGAGGTTATTTGATCTAGGTGTAAACATAAAAGCTGTATATAATCTTCTTATCTTTCCAATGCCACTGGAATCGCGCAATTTAGAGCTGTATTGGGGATGTTATGGCCGTTTAAGTGAATGCTGCGCAGAGTTTTAAGTCCGAGGACGACTTGGTCTTTCAGCCCGATTTTGCCTATTTAACCCCCCCCCCCCCAAAACCCACGACTTCACCCACTCGTAGAGCTCTTCTCCCTCTGTTTGGTCTCTCTCTTTTTTTCCCCTCTATGTGTGTATGAAGAAGGAGAAATGAAGGAAAGATGGAGCACTTAAGGGAGTGAAAGAGGTGGGTGTTTTGTTGTTGTTCTTTCCATCTCCTCCTCTCTCTCAAATTTCCTCACATGGTCCAACCCTTTGTGAGTGGTCAGCCCACCATGTGTTTGTGGAAATGCCTATGTGAGGGAGAAGAAGCAGTACTTGGTTGTTGGTGGAGCAAGAAGTGGAAGTAATCAAGGTTAGTATGTGTGCATGTGAGAGGAGTTGTTGTTCCTTCCCTTCTCCATCCCCTACCCTCTCATGATCTCCCATTTCCCCCCTGTTTTCAGCATGTGGAAGACTACCCACGTTGAGGCGGTGGTGGCGGTCGAGGTGGTTGCGGGCGTGCTTGCGAGCCCCCACACCTCCTCCTTCCTTTCCCCTCTTTTGGTGAGTTTTCTCTCCTCCTAAAGTTGGTTTTAAATGCATGTGGGGGTGCTTGGGGAGGGCTTGCATGGGTGTTGTGTGTGTTGGGTGCATGTGGGGGCTGGGGAGGGGTGTTAGGTGGCTGGGCGCGCGCGCGGGGCCGTCCGCGCGCGTGCGCGCGCAGGCAGGCGCGCAGGAGGGCGCAGACGATCGCGCAGGAGTCTGCGCGGAGTGCTGGCGAGGCGTGCGGTGCGCGCGGGTCGTGCGCGCCAGTGCGCGCGGGCGCGAGCGTGACTACGCGGGGGTGCGCGCGGTGGGCGCGCGGTGCGCGCGCGGGACGCCCGGGGCTCCGCGTGCTTGCGTGCAGGTCTGCCGGGGCCCGGTTTGGGTGTGCTGAGGGTCGGCACCCTCGGGTGGGTGTCCGGGGGGCTCGGGCACGCGTGCGTGCGTGCACGCTTGCGTTCGTTTGTGCCCGTTTGCGTGCATGTCTAGCCTTAGGCATGCCTAGTTAATTTTATGTGTTTGTATGTTGTTTTACTCACCCCTTTTGGTACCCTTGACTTGCAGACCTCGTCGGTTGGGACGCGCGACGACCAGGGTATCGGTGAGTGGTTTGATTCCAACCCTTCCGGGAGCGCTCGATGCACGTAGTCGTGCTTCGCGCTTCCATGGGGCTTTATTTGTACCCTAAATATGCTAGATATCATGCATGCTAGGTTATATAGCTCGTATATTGTGTAGAACCCCTATTCTACCTTATACTTGCTTATGTATTGTATAGAATATGGCATGACTTAGGTAATCTTGTTTGAAATACTACCCCTACATATCTAGCATGTTTAATTTGGGTTAATAACAGGGTGTATGCGTAATCTTCCACTGATTTAGGACTCGAGGGTGTGGTATAGTTGTTGCACCCATCTGTTGGGGCAGAACTATGACCAGCTCGAGAGAGGATGAGGCATTCCCTCTCTCTCGCCGTCCCTCTTTTCGCAAGCCGAGTGAGTAGATGCGGTTCCTACTTGACTCAGGCTTGCTTGGAATTATTGGCATGCACCTATTGTTGCGCAGATCGAGCTTAACCCTTCCCCTCTAGGTTGGTGTCATCCAACGTATGCTAGGTTGTAATTTGTGTGATTGAATGTTATTATGTCTTGTATTCATGTTTAAGTAAGATTTACTTGCTTAGTTGATTGCATATTGTGTATATGCCTCTTTGGCCATGAGCCTTGCCTAATGCATTTAGGCAGGTGTATGACCTCTTATGGGGTCATACCAGGACATTGACACTTAGAATAAAATGTATTCCCCGCATCTGAGTTATGCGCCCTGGAGGGAATTCATGAGAACTTGTTGCACTTAATCGGTGTTTGATGACCGATGACGACGGATCCAAGAGGATCGTATTCGCAAGCGTAGATTGTTTTTCCCCTTCGTTGGATCCGTGTAGGAACTTCCCGGCTTCAGAAACGATGACCTGGCACCGGGCTCCCATCTGTAGGTACCATCGCTTCGGTCGACAGTGTACTGATCGTGGGAGTATGTCAGGTCGAGGCTATCCGGGGAAAGGGCAACCGGTGGACCAAGGGCTTAGAACAATCGACCTCTTCCCCAAGAGCCTATGTCACCCCGAGGAGGGGGTGAGGGTGAGGGTGTGGTGGGACGGCGTTGGTTCGATCTGCCAGTTTGTGCAACTTTCCAAGATCCTATGTCGCCCGTCAGGGTGAGGGTGAGGGTATTGCTCCCAAGATCCTAGGTCACCCTTCGGAGGTGAGGGTGTTGGTATGAGTGTGGTGGGCTCGAGTTGATACTCGACCCACCAGCTTGAGTAATTGGCTTTTCATACGGTTCGCGCTGCGAACAAGTAGTGGTTCCTCCCAATATCGCCGTATGTCGTGACCCTGACGTTGAGGCTGCTTGGTCAGAAGACTCCCACTTGTAGGTACTCCCGATACATTCGGCAGATGTACTGATCATGGGAGCATACCAGTTAGAGATTGCGTGACGGTGGGCAACCGAATGATATTGCGAGCGTGAATAGTTCTCCCCTTCGTCGGATCTGTGTTGAAGCTGCCTAGGTTGAGCCACCCTGGGTGGAGCCCCCACCTGTAGGTACCATCGATGCACTCGACAGTGTACTGACCGTGGCCGGCTCCAGGTAGAGGCTGCCCGGGAGAGTGCTACCGGATGACGAACGGTGTAGAACAACAAGTTTTGTCCTTCAAATCCCTAGGTTCACCCCTGTGGGGGCTAGGGTAAGGGCGAGTGTGAGTTGTACCCATCGAGTTTACTCTGGGTATACCTCCTAACGCTTGAGGTGTCGAATTATATTTCTACCACGTAAGCGGATGGACTCTTGTAA
Source organism: Acorus calamus (assembly GCA_030737845.1). Lineage (NCBI taxonomy): Eukaryota > Viridiplantae > Streptophyta > Magnoliopsida > Acorales > Acoraceae > Acorus > Acorus calamus. The sequence goes on from CM060872.1 coordinate 13,404,694, forward strand.
CTGTTACACGGTAAGACCAAGTGGTTAACGACTATTCCTCCCTGTGAGTCCCAAAAGCCTCCACCCTTGGGAGTGAGGGCGGGGGCGGGGTATGGTCGCGCCGCTGCGTGACCTTGTTAACCGTTGGTTTTCTACCCATGGCTTTCCTTGATAAGAGATTGCCTTGTATCGAATGATTATGTTGGTGTTTGGTTTCTGACCACTCACTGAGCTTATAGCTCACCCCTCGCGTACTGTGTTCCTTTACAGGGGCGTTGTTGGGCGTGGAGCTAGAGCTTCCTTGTGGCGTGGTCTTGCGTGCGTGGAGCGTTCTGTCCGGCAGATTGGCGAGTGCGAGGCTGTCAGCAGTCCTAGAGTCTTGTGTATTTGTAAACCGTGCATGTGGCACTTGTTGTATTTTTATTGGCTAGACTTGGCTCTCACAGGACAATGATTGTGTATTCGAGTCTGTAATAATGTTCTTGATTTACAGACATGTTGTTATTTTATGCTTCCGCCTTTCATTTGAGTTATCAGTTATCATTGATTGTTAGCCATGTGTATTATTTATTGGAGTCATCTATTGACCTCTTGTATGATAGCTGATACTTTATATATTTTCCGCGCCTTGGGGACGCCTGGGGCGTGACAACTTGGTTTGATCCGGCCAAGAGAGGGCGGCTAAAGGTCATGACCCGCCGCAATGATCAGCATTTAATGCTGCTTTATGTCCCATCCAGGGGACTGGTCCAAAGTCGCCCAGGGGGCGGTCAGTGGGGCGGCTAGTGTAAACTAGCCGCCTGGTATGGGGCGGCTAGTTAGGGCTAGCCGCCCCTTTCCAGGGACTTGGGGTTCTAGGGTTTGGGGTTTTTAGAGTTAGGGTTTCCGATTTAGGTTTTAGGTTTAGGTTCAGGTTTAGGTTAGGGTTAGGGTTTAGGTTAGGGTTAGGGTTAGGGTTTAGGGTTTCCGGTTTACCGAACCTTTGGTTCTCTATTTGATGTCCAACTGTGGGATATTTCCGTGTGTTACTTGAAGTATTTCTGTCTCTCTGGACGGTCAAAATTGGGGTATCTACAATTGTCCCTCATCGGACGGAGTCTTTGTGCGAAGCAGGAAAGACTTCGACCGATGATAAGGAAAGAGACCCCTTATTTTGGCCGGCCCGACCTTCAAGGAGTTATGCCGATACGAACAGTACTATTCGGGGAGTTGATTTAGACTGTCAGAGGCTAGGTCTTGACTTAGAATTTTTAGCCGAAAGGATGATCCAGGTGGAAGGCGGGGAAAAGTAAATGGTGAGTGATCCAACCCGCGGTCGGGGTTCTTAGCTATCGTGCGCGGAGTAGCCCAGCATTAGTTTCCTCGTGCCTACCATTCCCGTGCTTGGGAAAACTCAGCAAGGAGGGGATATCGCCGACAGAAAGCAAGTAAAAGTTGAGTTGGGTGAATTGGATCATCCGAAGGATAAGAACTCTGGAAAAGAACCAGAACTGAAGAAATTCAAATTTGAGTGGTACTGAAAGTGCGGCGAAACTTCGGGAAAGTCGTGTTTGATCAAGTAATGTCTGAAAATAAGCCAATACATGGTTGTTTGGTGTGGGGAACCTTGCAATTTAGGGCTGAAAAGATTGGAAAGGGGATTTTTTTTAAATGAAAGAGAAAAACTGGGAGGGGCGGCTAGTTGTAACAAGCCGCCCGAGAGGGGGCGGCTACTCGCGGGTAGCCGCCCCATAACTGGGTCCCTAATAACCGAAAAGACCCTCTCTCTCCCCATACGTTTAAAACGATTTCTCTTCCCTCCTCTCTTCTTCTTTTTCATTTTAAACCGAAAACCTTGATTCTAAAACACCTTGAATCCTTTGTTTTTGCCTTCCATCATTCCTTTCTTCTTGATTTCGGAGCCCTAGATTTTCTTTGGGTTTTTCTTTTGTGCGAAATCGGAGGAGATGACGAAGAGGAAGAGGACGGCTTCGATGATGAAGCGCCTCAGGTCTTCCCGAGAGCAGAGAGGGGCTGTCTCAGGGTCTAGTTCATCGGGGAGTGATCGGGTGGAGGAGGAGGTCGTGAGGGAGGCCGTGGGTGCGGCGGAGGTGCCGTTAGTGGATACTGGTGCGGTTAGAGGCATGGGTATGTCTTCGGGGGCTGTCCCAGAGGTTGGGAGTACTATGATAGGCTACACACGCAAGAGGAGGCGTGGGGATCGACCGGCAGTGGTCGAGGGGGTGGTTTCGGGGGTCGGGGGATCGGTTGAGGGTGTGATGGAGGGAGGGGCCGAGGACGAGGGGGTAAGTGAGAGTGAGAGGGCGTCATTGGACGCCATTATCGGGATGTTGGATAGGGAGGCCATAGAGGCCAGGGCAGCAGAGGAAGAGAGAAGGGCCATGGGTGTTTTCGAGGGCTTAGCCTCCGGTACGGCGGGCACAGAGGTTGGAGAGGCCGATGTTGGGGAGGAGGCAGGGGAGGCCGAGGGTGTGGGCATGGGGGCCGCGAAGGCCGGTGTTGGTGTTGGGGCCGAGGCCGAGGAAGCTGTGTTCGAGGAGGACGAGGAGGACGAGGAGGGGGATGACGACGGGATGGATGATCCTGACGAGGCTGAGGTGGACGCTCCTGGGTCCACACGGGCCGTGGTATGTGCCTGACCTTTTAGTCTTAGCCTTTTATTTATGTGTGTATGTGATATTTATATATGTGTGTTTCTAATAGCATGAATAGGTAATAGTGGGTGATATATGTTTCTAATATACATGCTTGTATGTATAGTTAGATCACGGTGGGATAATAAGCATGCGAATATGGGTTTGTGTTGGAACAAAAGAAGGGGACAATTTTTCATATGTGCATCCATGTTTGTCGTATAAGGGAAGGGAAATGACATGCCTTAGCATGCTTGCATGTGGTGGCTTTTGTATGCATATATATTTTTCAGAATATATTTTCATGTGTATTCGATCATGTTGGAGTAAGAGACAGTATGTGTATGCAATTTACGGGTCTAAGCTCCTTTACATGCTTGGGGTGGGTTTGTGAGAGGTGTATAATCATGCTAGACGGTAAAATAGAGAAGGTATGCAAGTAATGACCACGGTGGGATAAGAAGGTATAACAGGTAATCATATGAAACGTGTTTTGTGAATAACTGAAGGTGGGCCTACGCGTGAAGTCTTCTATTTTTCATGCTTTTGTTTTAGCATATGAAAGCTTATCTTGCTAAGCATGGTTTCTAAATGAATTTGTAGACTTGGATTCTTACCTCTCGACTACTTTTAAACTAACCATTGTTCCCTTCGTTTGTTTTGTAGAGACCGAACCGTATCCGGGCTCTGTGGCATGGGACGAAGAGGTGGTACGATGCCTTGGGGCAGGAGGAGAGGGGCTTGGTGGATGGAGCGGGCTTTCGTTCCTTCTTCCTGATCGAGCCATTCCACGTTCACCGTCCTTACGTGGAGGCTTTGGTGGAGAGGTGGGATCCGGAGGGTTGTGCTTTCATTCTCCCTACTGGTGCTGTCATGCCGACCTCGAGGACGTTTATCGGATTACCGGCCTTCCGGTGTTAGGGGAGGCAGTGATCGCGGCCACCCTCGCTGACTATAAGGCACTTTTCCAGGAGTTGATTGGGGAATGGGACTATGTGGAGCGTGTGAGGACACTGAACCGGATCCCCCTTGGACAGTTGTCGAGGCAATACGGTCTTGGCTCCTTTACAGAGCGTCAGAAGGGCGAAGCTGCAGCTAGCTTCGAGAGGTGGCGGGCGATGATCGAGGCGAGAGAGGCGGCCGCGTGCCCACAGAGGGCACGGAGGGAGTTGAGAGCGTTCTTCCTCTACTTCTTCGGCCGGGTTCTCTTCTCGATGGCCTCTGACAAGGTTTCCTCTCACTCTCTCTTGCTCATGAGGGACCTGGAGGGCATGGGGCGATACGCCTGGGGAGCGGCGATGCTTGCCCATCTATTCGCGGAGCTCTCGAAGAAGGTCAAGAGGGCCGGAGGAAAGAACCTTGGCAGTTTTGCTCCCTTTCTCCAGGTATGTGTGAGTAGAGGGTGTTCTCTTTACCGGTTCGACTCGTTTGATTTTGATAATTCCATCTTTGTTTGGGCAGGTCTTTGGGTATGAGCATTTCGCGATTGACCGCCCGACCCCGGTGCCTTTTGATCGTGTTCTCCCTTGGGCCATGAGATGGGCACCCCGGGGATCTTCACGCTTGCATCGCCTCGCTCAGTTCCGGGAAGCCTTTCGTGTCTTGACGGAGGAAGAGGTAAAAATTTTCTTCTTCGAGTTTTCTTTGGCTTGTATTTGGTTTTCTTTTGACTAAGCGCTCTTCCTATCTTTTGATGCTTCATAGATGATGTGGAAGCCCTATACGGAGGAGGAGGTCCCTGAGGAGTTGTCGCGGGATGTCTGGCTGATCTACTTTAATGAGGTCTTGTTCCATGCGATCAGCCGGGTTGTCCGCCAGCTTGGGTACCACCAGTGGGTGCCCGATCTTCTGTCGAAGCGCCCCTCAATCCCGGTGGCCGGGATTCCTCGGGACACGAATCTCTCGAGGAATTACGCTATGTATGTGGCGGGATGGATGGGCCGAGGCGTCTTGGTGGGGCGTCGTCCCGAGGTGACTAGCAGTGAGGAGTATATGGCTTGGTACCGCCAGGAATATGCCAGCATCCTTGGGACTATGGAGGAGGAGATCCCGGACGCCTATGTAAGTCTTTCTCCTTTTCTTTTCTTTTCTTTTCTTTTCTTCTCCTTGAGTAATTTCTGACTGATGTTGCTTTTTGTGGGTTGAGCTGAACGAGATGGAGAAGAGGCTCAAAACTGCCAATGAGCACCTCAAAGCGCGGGCCAGGCAGATAGAGGCCTTGCGGGCACAGAGAGGACGCTTGCAGGACCAGGTCCGGGTCCTCGAAGGCTCAGGTGGAAGCTCTGTCGAGAGCGAGGGCCGACGGTGCTTCTTCTTCTTCCGTCCCTCCTCCTTCTGTGGTTTCCGAGCAGGAGCTCCAACTGACGAGGGAATTGGATGTGGCCCGAAGCGAGTTGACGGCCATACGGATGGAGTTGGGCCAGGCGAGGGGTAGGGCTTCTCGGGCTGAGGTCCATGGTGGCCGTAAGAGAGGAGGGGTTCATCACCCTAGGCCGCGAGAGGAACTCCCTCCAGATGAGGGTGTCAGAGTTGGAGGATTCGGCGGGTGTTCCTAGAGGTTTGATGGGAGACTTAGTCCGTTCTCTGCAGGCGGCCGGGGATAGGGATCGAGAGGCGATCAGGGCGTCGGAGGCGAGGGAGCGGAGTTGGAGGAGAGGTTGAGGGCTGCTGAGGATCAGGCCAGAGGGACAGAGAGTCGCCTCCGACAGAGATTGGAGAGGAGAGATAGAGATATGCAGCAGGTCCGTCTCTGGGAGGCCGCTATGAGGGGGAAATTGGTTGGAGGGGGCTCTATGACTGAGGCGGACCTCGACCTTCTTCCGCTTGAGCCTGACCCTTCTCTCTCGGCCTCCTTGGCTACCGGGGCCACCTTCAGCTGTGCTTCTCGTCCTTTGGTGTCTCGAAGTCGCGGGGTATATGCGAGGGCTGCGTCTTCGGTTCGAGAGACTCCGGCTGCTCCTGACGCTCCAGAGGTTCAATCTTCTCATCAGCCGCCGCTCCCTTCTCAACCAAGTCAGGATGTTCTTCCTACTCAGCCTCCAGCGGATGACAATATGTCGAGGTATAGCTTTTGGTGTCTTGGTTTTAAGTAGAAGAATAGTATATATGCGATGAATTCATGCTTTTCTTCTTTCGTTTTGACTCAGGTGATCATTTCGATGATGCATAGCTCAAGACTTCGGAGTTTGGAGCGTTTTTGAAGGAAAAGATCCTCTTTTATGCACTCTCTTAGGTTTAGAAAGACAGTCTATGTTTGTGGTTTTGGCGGGACAATTTAACTTCTCGTTTATATGCATGGTTTAGAGTAGTTTATCATGGATGTTTCATGGATATGTATGTTTGTGTAGATGAATCTTGGCTTTATAGGATTGATTCATGGATGGACATATGATTTTGAGATATGGTTGTTTTCCGAAGTGTATTTATGTTGGCTTTATGAATGTATATGCGCATGAAATGTGTGTGTGAAATTTTTGGAAAGAAATGTTCTTAACAGGTATTGGAGACACGAAGATTTGATTACAATGGGACTGACAGCACTGAAAGAGGTGCAGGCAAGGGGCGGCTAGTGTGAACTAGCCGCCCAGTGAGGGGCGGCTAGTTGTGTTTAGCCGCCCCCTGCTGGGCATCCTTACGTGAAACCAGGGGCAGGGGCGGCTAGTGTAAACTAGCTGCCCAGTGAGGGGCGAATAGTCGAGTTTAGCCACCCCCTGCCTGGGGCAATTTGGTTCTGCTGCTCCTGTCTGCTGCTGCCGCTGAAAGTCTTTGTGACCGTTTCAACCTTCGGGGTCTATAAAAACATTCTTTCCATGGACCAAGTGTTAAATTTGTCCAGATTGCGCCCCTGCACTGACTTTCGAGCTCTTTTCTTGCTTGAATTGTCAAGGGCTACAACCCATCTTAAGTTGAAATGGAAAAGATAATGCGAGAAAGTAAGTGCGGGAGACCTTTAGTGTGCAAGGAAGGGATTCCAAGTGCGTGAGAAAAAAAACTCTTAAGTGAGTGTAAAGGTGGGACAATTTCTTCTCAGGCATGTGCGGTATGGGCACGAAATGAGTGGGGACAATTTTAATATTTGGGTACTGTAGATACCCCAATTTTGACCGTCCAGAAAGACAGAAATACTTCAAGTAACACCCGGAAATATCCCACTTTTGGACATCCAGTAGAGAACCAAAATTCAGGAAACCGGAAACCCTAACCCCAGCCCTAAACTAAACCTAGCCAGAAACCCTAACCAGAAACCCTTAAACTAAAACTAAACCCTAGCATTGACCTAGACCTAAAACTAGAAACCCTAACCCTAACCCTAAGACCCAAAAATCTTGTGTCCCTGGCAAAGGGCGGCTAGATCTAACTAGCCGCCCCATACCAGGCGGCTAGTTTGCACTAGCCGCCCCCCTAACCGCCCCCTGGCCGACTTTGGACCAGTCCCCTGGATGGGACATAAAGCAGCAATAAATGCTGATCATTGCGGTGGGTCATGACCTTTAGCCGCCCTCTCTTGGCCGGATCAATCCAAGTAACCGACCCAAGCCACCGCTTGTCAGAGATGGGACGTTTGGCAGGTCATGATGGGGGCGGCTACCAGGAAGTAGCCGCCCCATCCTGGGCGGCTAGTTGGAACTAGCCGCCCTTCACCTGGTCTCTGACAGAAGAACCAGGGAATTAATGAGGGGTCTAATCGAAGCCAACCCACTCCATTACCCCCGGGATATTTCCCTGCCTCTCTTTTACTATAAATAGAGGGGTCCCAAGCCCAAATACAACATCACCAATTCATCTTCAATCACCAAAATATCCCAACATCCTTCAAACCACAAAATCCACACTAGAAATCCCTAGAGAGAGAGAGAGAGAGCCTCTTGTGTGAGAGAAAACACCCATTCCCTACACAAAAAAAAAACACCCTCTCATCCCACCCTCCAGAAACCCGGGCTAAACCTAGCTTAGCCTCTGCCCAAAACCAAACCCATTTCCTACCAAAGCTCTGCCCAAACCAACCCAGGCCCTGGACGGCTAAACCCTAGTAGCCGCCCCATACCCGACGGCTCAAACCCACTAGCCGCCCCCCATATCCACACTCCTTTGTCAAAAGACTCCTTTAGTCAAGCCCGGAAGCAGAATAGGATTACCTGTTTTTTCACCTTTGTGTACGGTATATCCGTGTCTCAGAGCGGAGACCCCACAAACTCCCCCCGCAAGGCGATCAAATCCAACCCCAACTTTTCCTGCTTTTTGAGAAAGCAGGTGGCGATCACAACAAAACCCCGTCTTTTCTGAGAAGCAGTCGGGCGGCTCAGGAACGACTCTCCGGGTGGTGACCTGATCAGTCGCGAGACGGACCAGGACCAAGTTCGCAGAACCCCCAGTTTTACATACCGACAAATCTGACGATCACGGTGGGACCTCCCCCGTGAAAAACAAGAAAATGTAATCCTCTTCTGCCCCCTTTTACAAGCTTGACTAGAATGCTATCAACCCTCTAGGAAGGTTAGAGTTTCTCACTCTTTGAATTAAATCCTCTTCTACTGTGCATTATAACATCCTTTATTGCTTTGTAAGCCGCACACAGCTGCGCAATCCCTTACTGCTTTCGTAAGTCGCACACAGCTGCGCAATCCTTTACTGCTTTCGTAAGTCGCACACAGCTGCGCAATCCTTTACTGCTTTATTTACTGCTTTCAATCTGCATTCATCCCCACTCCACGTCATGGAATCCCACATAGAAGAGGAGGTATTAGAGGAAAGGAATCACCAAGAGGGTCAGGCCACACAGTTCCTGACCCATCTAGAGGAAAGGATGGCTAGTCTAGGGTATCAAACGGTAGAGAACATGTTTCATGACCTCGCTGACTACCATCATGCCAAGACCTTGAGACAGGAAACCCCTGTCGAAACCCCTAAATCCACTCCCAAAGCCCCATCCACACCCAGCTGCTCGGTCAATCCGAGCATTTTTTCATTCACCCCCCTTTCCCCCGCGAATCCGAAATTCCCAGTTGTTTCCACCCCAGGCCCCTACCAGGCCACCCCAAACCCGGGACCGCTAGGCAGCCCTCCCAGGGGAGAAACACTGGACGAAACCATCCGGAGAATCCTCTCCGAGACTGGTCCCTCGGCCCCCAAACACATGTCTCTACATAACTTGAGACAAATCCCGTCAGTCCACCTACCGGAGGGATTCAAAATCCCCAAATTCCGCCGGTACAACGGTCGTGGAGACCCATACATTCATTTAACTGCCTTTTATCTAGACGCACGCCCGTTTTTAGATAATCAACCTCTACTAGTCTTCCTCTTCCAGAAATCATTGGAAGGAGAAGCACTACAATGGTTCTCCACCCTCCCTGTAGATCACTTGTCGAATTTCTCGGCTGTAAGCGAGAAATTCTTGGGCCGCTACGGTTACCAGAGGATTAGGACCCCCTCTATTTCAGATTTAACCGTAGAGAGAATGAGGCCTAGGGAGGAATTCGAACAATACGTGTCTCGGTGGCGCACCCTTGTCCACCGAACCGGCCTGCAACTCACAGAATGTCAAGAAATTGACATGATGTTACAGAGCCTGAGTCCAGAGCTCCGTACGAGCCTTTCGTACGGAGACTGCACTACGTATGAACTTCTGATTGACCGCCACAACAGGATTTCCCGTTGTGCAGCACCAGTAGTCCAAACCCAGTCCCCACCTATCAGCCATAGGGTTGGACAACCGCCTCATAAGGCGCAAACCCCCACGGTAGAGGGGATCATTAGCCAAGTATCGGCACTCTACCCGAACGGAGCGTGAGTTCCTGACCGAGGAACAGCTCCGAGACAGTACACGCCCGGTTCATCCGGATATGCACCGCCTCGGCAAGCGAATCAAAATTTTACCCCTCGATCAGTACCCGTCCCCGTGCCAATACGACAAAACCTCACAACCCATGATTCCCCAATTCAGGCCCCCTCAATCCATAACCAGGACCAAAACAGGAGATCCTCTTATCCTATCCCCCCAAGAACGCAAGGTATAGCCCTTAGAGAACCCGTGTACGGCCCCCATGATAAGGCTACACCTTCCCCCTCCTACGGCCCAAGATGGTCAAACAGAAGGGATAGCTGTTCCCCCCTCCCGGAAACCCTAGGGAACATCCTCAGAGCCTTATTAAAGGTCAATGGCATTTCCTTACCCACGGCTAGACCTTCGCCTATCGGTGCTGACCCAACCCGTTTTTGTCAGTATCATCGGCATCACGGCCACACCATCGAGCAATGCTCCTTGTTTAGAGACATTGTCTACAACCTTGACGAAGAGAGACGCTTAGACTGGGCCACCATTAGGGGACTCAAAAACAACCCAGTTACGAGATCACTAGAAGTCAAGAAGGTCCCAGAAACCCATAACCCCGTAGAAACCACAATCCAAAACCCAAGGCCAGCTACGAAGGCTCCCTTGGAAGAACCAGAAAACCTGAGCTATGAAAGCGTCTACACCATAGAAGTCGCTGACCATGAAGAGTCACCCAGAATCATTCCGGGTGGCATAATCTTACCAGCCTCTTCCCCCGTCCTACCAACCCCCTCCCCTATTCTCCCCAAACCCACAAGACTCTTTCCCCCCAAAAAAGACCAACCAATATCCCCTTACAAATCAACAGAAGCCTGCGCCCAATAACACAAAGCCCCCGAACCACCATTGACGCACTAAACCATCATACTACTAGAGCAGGCAGAATCTTCAACACTGTACCCTCTTATAGACACCCCCTGCCTGAAACCGAAACTGAGGAGCCCCGCGCCGGGGATAGGATCGACATCCTAGACCAACTCTGAAAAATCCCCGCGAAAATTTCCATTTTGGAGCTAATCGAAACCTCAGAACACCACCAGCAGGCTCTAAGAACGTTCCTAGAAAGAACCCAAGTCGACCCGCAAATCTCTACCCTAGGCATACCAATAGCTCTAGCCACCGCAGGACTAGGGCCCGTCATCACCTTTAGACCTAAGGAAGAAGTTCATGATAAAGTCGTCAACACCTCAACCCTATGTATAACAATCAACCTCGAAGGACACTCGGTGGATAAAGTTCTAATTGACACCGGGGCAGGAGTAAACCTCATGTCATTACAAACCTTCGAGCACATTGATGGGCGCATAACCACACTCTTTGAAACGGACACCCGTATATTTGCCTATGACAAAACGGCTCGTCCAGTTCTAGGCTTCAAGGACTTCCGATTAAAAGTGGGGCCGCTAGAAACTAGCACTAAAGCTTATGTCCTAGAAATGGATTCAGATTATAATATGATCCTAGGACGTAAATGGCTAGCGTCCATAAAGGGGGTCTCCTCTCCCCTGCACCAGTGCTTGAAATTTCCCTTGGGAGGTCGGATAATCAAAATACAAGGGGATGCGATCAGAGAACCTAAGCCAAGGTTCGCCGATAATGAAACCACCGCCATAAAAACCAGTAGCTCAAGACCCATGGAAACCACCATCCACATCTTAGATTTCCCGGCCAATTGGCTAAATCCCCGGAACACTCCCCCCGTTACCTCAAAGACAAGCCACCCTAGGTTTGAAAATCCTGGCTGGCATATAATGGGGACCATGGGTTACCTTCCTGGGGAAACTCTGGGACACAAAAATGGGATCCTGGACCCCATCGACCTCCCGGCATGGCTAGACAAGAGGGGGATCGGCTCACCCAAACACAAATCTAAATTAGAGGGAAAATATAATTGGAAGTTGTACGAACATTTCGTAAGGGAAATAATCATAGAACCCGCCGAAGAAACCATATGCCCCCGCCCCCTAGACCCTACCCGGGAAAGCGAGCTAGACTATCTCTCTGGCTCCCTAGAATGGCTGTTCCCACTCCCTGATAAAAACCTGAATCCACACTCACCACCAGACGACAAAACTCCAGCTGACCCAGCCTCCTTTTCTCGCAGTGCTCAAGCATCGCAACAAAGGAGCGCCAGCTGCTGGAGGAAAGTCGGCTGAAACACTTCCACCAATCCAGTAGGTTGTAAATAATAAGTGTCTTTTCTGTTCAAAAAAAAAAAAATGGAAACCAGAACCCTAGGATCCCTGTTCGACAAAGTTGACTTCACTCCAGCATGGCACCCCTTCAGTGACGACTCTGATCTCCTGAACGAACTACAGTGTCTCGCCAGTCAAGCCAAAAACCCCAACCCTAGAACCTCATCCAAAACGGTAAAACCCACTAGGAGCCAAGTACCTGACCAGATCATTAGCAACTTGGAAGGATATAGCAGGGCCATACTAGGTTTAGAGAAATTTGAATCAATAGCGGTTGTAGAAGAACTAGACCTAGATAACATAGAAAACCCAGATGACGGTCTAGGAGTCTTCGAAATCTGTGATGAGGACGATGAAGAAAGAGAAGACCTGTCTAAGGAATTCAAGCAGAGCCTTCAAAGGTTTGATGAAAAGACAGAGGAAGCAGATGAGAAGATAGAGGAACTAAACCTAGGGACAAAGACTGACCCCAAAATCATTTCGATTAGCGCAGAACTAAATCACGATGAACGAGAGAGACTGATTAAAATATTACACGAGTATAAAGACGTCTTTGCGTGGTCTTACAAGGACATGCCTGGGCTCGATACCTCGTTAGTCGAACATCAGTTAATCTTAGAACCAAACGCAAAACCAGTCAAACAAAAGCTGAGGCGCCTCCATCCCGAGGTGGCTCTAAAAATCAAGGATGAGGTGGACAAACTCCACCAGGCTAAATTTATCCGGGTGGTCTTATACCCAAAGTGGATAGCAAATATCGTTCCAGTGTCAAAAAAAGATGGAAAGATCCGAATATGCATCGACTTCAGGGACCTCAACCGAGCGTGCCGAAAGATGACTTCCCACTCCCACACATCGACCTCCTTGTCGACAACACTGCAGGATATGAGATGCTCTCGTTCATGGATGGCTTTTCTGGATACAACCAGATCCGGCTGGCAGAAAAAGACCAAGAAAAGACCTCCTTCACCACACCCTGGGGAACCTACTGCTACATAGTGATGCCTTTCGGGCTCAAAAATGCAGGGGCAACCTATCAAAGGGCAATGACCTCAATATTCCATGATATGATGCACAAGCTAGTAGAAGTATATGTGGATGACATCTTGGTTAAATCTAGAACTCGAATAGGACACGCAGAAATACTTAGGCAAGTACTGCAGAGATGCAGGGAATATTCACTTAAAATGAACCCAAAGAAATGTCGTTTCGGTGTCTCCTCGGGAAAACTTTTGGGATTCATGGTAAGTAAACGGGGGATAGAAATAGACCCGACCAAGGCAAAAGCCATCGCCCAAATGCCCCCACCCAAGAACCTAAAAGAACTAAGAGGGCTTATAGGAAGGTTGCAGTTTATTAGGAGATTTATTTCTCAACATGCTGAACGATGTCGCCCCTTTTACAAACTACTAAAAGGGGGAGTCCGGTTTAATTGGGATAGTGAATGCCAAAAGGCCTTTGATAATTTAAAAGAGTACCTTCTTAAACCCCCAGTTCTTTCGGCCCCGGTACCCGGGCGCCCCCTACTCCTCTATATAGCTGCAACTAAAGAAGCCATTGGTGCGGTACTTGCACAACACGACGACATGGGAAGAAAAGAAAAGGCCATTTACTACTTGAGTAAAACCCTGATTGAATACGAAAAAGCCTACCCTCCTACAGAAAAAACTTGTCTAGCATTAGTATGGGCTTCCCAAAAATTACGACATTACTTTCTCGCCCACAAAGTCAAATACTTTGCCAAAATAGACCCAGTAAGGTTCTTATTCGAGAAAGCCATATTGACGGGACGCTTAGCCCGATGGCAAGTACAGTTAAACGAGTTTGACGTCACGTACGCCACTCAAAAATCCATCAAAGGACAAGCCATCGCTGATCACCTCGCTCAACTACTCCTCCCCGATTACGAACCGGTAAAAACTGACTTCCCGGACGAAGAAATATTTGCGCTTATTGAAGAGAAAAATAGAGAGACATGGACGCTATACTTCGACGGAGCGGTCAACCAAAAGGGAAAGGGAATAGGGATAGCACTAATCTCTCCCGAAGGCGTCATTATCCCACAAGCGTTTCAGCTTACGTTCAGAGCCACCAACAATATTGCTGAATACGAGGCCCTGATAGCAGGTTTGAAGGCAGCCCTAGCCTTAGGAGCTAAAAATTTAGATATCATTGGAGACTCCCTCTTAGTGATCCGCCAAACTCTTAAAAAATATCAGACTAGAGACCCAAAGCTGAAGCCATACATAGAACTAGCCATAGTCCTGTTAAAACAATTCCGTGAGGTTACTCACACTGGCAATATTCTTGCAGATTCTCTAGCCTCCCTAGCCTCATCGCTCGCCTTCCCCTTATCTAGGACATCTGAAACAGTCACTATCCAGAGACTGGAAACACCTGCCACCGAACTCGGTGACCCTAAAACTCAAAGTCTCCTAAAAATGAACCAGGCCAACAAAAATGCTAGTACCGCGGAAATCCTAACTCTTGAACTAGGAAATATAGACGACGGAAACCAATGGTACTTTGATACTAAAAACTACCTTAGAGACGCTTCATTCCCAAGCTATGCTACCAACGACGACCAGAAAATAGTTAAAAGGATAGCAGTCAAGTACTGCCTCCGAGGGGGTATACTCTTCCGAGCATCTTTCAACGGAGAACTACTCAGATGCCTGGACGACGAAGAAGCATACACCATTGTAGAAGAAGCTCACTCCGGAGTATGCGGAGGGCACGTCAACGCCCAGATGCTAGCAAAGAAGGTACTAAGAATGGGCTACTATTGGCCCACGCTCGAAGGGGACTGTAACAAATACGTTAAGCGTTGTATCCAATGTCAAACCCATGCCAAACAATTACACGCACCAGCATCTTCTTTACATCCCATGACTTCACCATGGCCCATCTCCATGTGGGCATTAGACGTGATAGGACCATTCCGGGACACTATAGAAAACACCACCCAGAAAGCCTTCATCCTCACCGCCACAGAATATTTTACCAAATGGGCTGAGGCCGAGTCCTATGTAGTAATTAAAAGCTCTACCCTATCTCGTTTTGTCCGCACTCACATCCTGGCACGGTTCGGCACCCCCAAAGTGATTCTAACTGACAAAGGCCCCCAATTCATCTCCCAAGAATTCCAAGACCTATGCAATAAACATCATATAGAACTTCATCATTCCACGCCATACTACCCACAGGGAAACGGACAAGCAGAGGCCACCAACAAAACCTTGCTCAAAATTATAAAGAAAACAGTAGAAACCCACAAGGCTACCGATTGGCCTGAGAAACTGGTAGACGCCCTCTGGGCATACCGAACCTCCATTAGGACGCCCACTGGTCAAACCCCCTATTCACTCACATTTGGGACCGAAGCAGTGGTACCTTACGAAATCCTCGTCCCATCCTTGAGAATAGTACTAGAAGAAGATCTCCAAATTGAGGAAAAGAGGGAGGCACTCCTACTACGCCTCGAACTACTAGACGAGAAGAGATTAAGAGCGACAGACCATGCCCAGGCCTACCAAAGAAGGGTGGCAAGGGCATTTGAAAAGAAGGTGATAAAAAGAAAATTCGAAATCGGGGAATTAGTACTTAAGCAAATCATGCCATCAAGACTGCCCCACCCGAGAGGAAAGCTGCAACCCACATGGGAGGGACCCTATGTGATCACCCATGCCTATTTTGGGAATGCCTATCGCCTGGTAGATGCCGAAGGAGTCGAGGTTCCAGGTTCGTGGAATGCACTTTATCTGAAGAAATTCCATGCATGAAAAGCTTTCAAAACTTAAGAACTATTATTCTTCCTTCCTGCAATTTCCAGCGTTTAGTACTTGATGATAGAATTGTAAGACTCTCAAAGATAAACTCGTATCTATTTGAACACGTTTCCGCCAAATCATGTCATTCCCTTCACACACGTATAACTGGACTAGATTTGCCTGATAGAAGAAAAATTGCCTAGCCCGTGGACTGGGACAATTTAAAAACTCCCCAAAGCAAAATATCCCTTATTTCTGCCCCGCTCGTATTAACCCTAGGTCAAAATGAGGAGTTACCCGGACCTAGCATATGTCCCAAAAACTGGCTCTGGCACTATATAAACACTTCTAGAGGGGAAGCATGAGAAGAATCGGTGTGAAAAACAGAAGAGCCCCCCCCCCCTCAAATCAAAACAATCAATTAAAAAAAAAAGCAAAAAAGAGAAAATCAGGGAAGGAGAGGCCAAACACCCAAGTGAACGGGTTAAACTCTCTATTTAGCAGGCTTTCACGCCTTTACGCACGGTATACGCTAAACAACGGCTATACCATTACAGATCCAAACAACGGACTGTATTTTCCACCCAAAAATAAAGAAGTGGTAAAAAGAAGAAAGCCAGAGGGACCTAGGAAGTAAGACATGTGCTAGACTGGGACAATTCTAAAATATTGCCCGAAAGGAAGATATTACTCTTACCTCATTCACCCTCTCCCCTCTTATTTTTTTTTGCAATGGGGGTTCAAAATTGAGCTATGTCCACCGGAAAAAGTGAAATTTTGACCAAGGGTAGATCACGTCCAGGTTTACACCTACACACACACTCACACGAGTTCACTTAGAAACTTGCCTATCCAAAGGAAGCTTATTTGACTTGACTCTTGGTACATTCATGGATTTTTCAGCATGTTTAGAATAATACGATTAAGCATTTGAAAACCATGAACCTAGGAAAATCGACGCCTAAGGCTTATACCCCTCAAATACAATCCTGGTTTTGTTATATACGTGTCACTTTTTTTAGCCTATGGGCAACCTTTGGGTCAATTCTGGCCATTTTCGAAATTTTCTTTTTCGATCGGAACCACTAAAATTTTGGCTTTTTAGCCATCTCTGTGAGCTAGAGAACTCCGATTGAAAATCTAACTGCATATTATGGGTCCTGGTACCGTCCTCTACTACCCATAAAAATTTCATCGAATTCCGGTAACGTTTTGGAAAATATGCAGTTCCGAACCGCATCCGGGTTTTCTTCGAAACTGCTTTGTTAGGTGGAATAGTGATTAGATATTTATGTGAATGTGGTGACCTTGGGTATGCTCACCCCCCCTTTGCTTAGTTATGAAGGAACCTTTGGTTATTTGTGGTGTGTGAGGGTGATTTTAGGTCTAAAGTGACCTCCCTCTTTTTCTCTTCTCCTCACCCCCCCAAAAGTGAGATTTTCACTCACTCTTCCTCACTCTCTACCTCTCACGTCTCTCTCTTCCTCTCCCTCTCCCGCCCTCTTGTTTGTGAGATTTGTGTGTATTTTGTTGTGAAAGACAAGGAAGAAGAAGATCAAGAAGGCTTGGGAGCACAAAAAGGTGTTGTTGGTTGTTGTTGTTGTTATTCCTTCTTTCCTTCTCTTCTCTCATGCTCTTCCCCCCCCCTGTTTTCAGCCATTCGAGGCTGAAGTGTGACTGGGGAGGTGCTGGTGCTGGTGGTGCTGATTGGGGTGGTTTCGGTGCGCCAAGGGCACCCGAAGAACCTCCCTTTTCTTTCCCCTCACTTGGTAAGGTCTCCTCCTCCCATAACTTTGTGTTTTCTTGTTGTTAGGGTGGGTGGGGATGTCTTGCATGCTGGTTGGGTGGGTTTGGGGGTGTGGGAGGGGCTGGTGAGGGGTTCAGATGGTTTGGGCGCGCGTGCGGCTCTGTTCGCGCGCGTGCGTGCGCAGGCGTGCGCGCAGGCAGGGGCTGGCAGGTTCTGGCGGACGCGCAGGCGCGCGCGCACGCGTACGCGCAGGCGTGCGCGAGCGTGTGCACGGGGGGGGGGGTCAGTAGGTGCGTGCGTACGCGCGACCGTGCGCGTGCGGGCGCGGGACGTCTGCGGGCGCGCTCGAGGGGTGCGTGCGCGCGCGGGGCTGTGCGCGGGGGGTGCCGGGAGGCTGGGATGGGTGCTGGGGGCTCGGGCATGCGTGCATATGCGCGTGCAAGCTCGTATGTGCGCATGTCTTTGCCCTCCCGCTCCGTTTTTGCCTAAGTATGGATGTTTTATGTGGCTATACTCACCCTATTTTATACCCTTGTCTTGCAGATCTTGGCGAGCGACCACGCAACGATCCGGGTTGCGGTGAGTGGGTCAATCCAAACCAGTTGGGAGGCGTTCGATGCACGTTGGAGTGCATCGCCCTCCCCTGGGGTACCATAACTACATATAACATGTTGTATATTGTATAAATGTTTATGTAAATGCCTGTTTCGTTAAGATTGCAACCATGTCAGGTTGTATGTAGTATGCTAGGTATTATGCATCCATGTATAGTGTATGAAAGTCATCCTTGCCTAGATATCATGACTAACATAACCCCGACCTAGACATGTCCCCACCTAGTTTAACTTTATTAAACTTATACATATGTGGTTGCATAAGATAAGCATACCTTAGATAAATCATGTCTTGTTATATTGATTAATTTAAGATGCTTCCATGATTAATATTGTTCCTTTTTAAGTGTTTAGCGCATGCTTAGGCCATGTATTCTTGCATATTGTTAATAAGCAAGCATATGACCACCTGTGGGGTCATACCGAAATATTGATGTTACGAATGACAGAATTTTTCCCCGCATCTGAGTTATGCGCCCTGGAGGGAATTCTTGAGAATTCATTTCCGTATCGATGTTTAGTAACCGGTGACGACGGATCCAAGAGGATCGTATCCGCGAGCGTAGATTGTTTTTCCCCTTCGTTGGATCCGTGTAGGAACTTCCCGGCGTTGGAAACGCTGTCCTGGCACCGGGCTCCCATTTGTAGGTACCATCGCTTCGGTCGAGAGTGTACTGATCGTGGGAGTATGTCAGGTAGAGGCTACCCGGGGAAAGGGCTACCGGTGGACCACGGGCTTAGAACAATCTAATCTCTTCCCAAGAGCCTGAGTCACCCTTCGGAGGTGAGAGTGAGGGATTAGTACAGTTACTCCCAATAACTTAGGTCACCCTTCGGGGTGAGGGTAAATAACTTTGATGATGATTGGAAGTTATATGAGTTGTGATGCATGAATTGTTCCATTCACTGAGCGTGCGGCTCACCCCTCGCATATGTTTTCTCCAGTTGTCGCTGATCCGGATCAGAAGGAGGAGCTCCCTGAGACGCGATTCCAGTAGGAGACAGCGTTCACGTCAGACATCTTGCGAGTGAGAGGCCCTCAGCATCCCCCGTCTTCTTGTATGTATTTCTACTTGTGCTTGGGCACAGTGTATGGGTTGATGTTGTCTTTTGTAGTACATATTGGCTCTCACAGGACAGTTTGATTGAGTACTCTGGTCTGTTATATATCTTTGAATCACAGACTTAGTCATTTTGCTTCCGCTATTTTCGTATGTATTTGATCTCAGTTACTTGATTTCGCTTTATCGCCTTTGACATTGTGGTGTATTTATTGACTTCGTGTACGTATTACTGATATCATATGTATATACTTGCCACGTCTCGGGGACGGCCGCCCTGGGGTGTGACAGGTTTGGACATGAGTGACCACAAGGGCTCCTCCACGGGGACTTGATGGTGTCTTTTACTTATGAAAATCAAGAACATTGCCCTCTCACCTAAAAAAAAAGTCATTGAAGAACTAAAATGCCCTCTTATGCCACTTATACTTACGCATAAGCTTGCATTTTCCTTTTCCAAAACACCTATTAAAATTGTCCCCACTCATATTAAAATTGTCCCCACGAAATTTAAAATTGTCCCCACTCATATGAGAATTGTCCCCACTCACCTCATGCCCTTCCGCACATGCGTGAGAAGAAATTGTCCCCACCTCCTACACATAAGTTCTTCTTCACTCACGCACTTGGAATCCCTTCCTTGCGCACTAAAGCCTGGTCTCCCACACTTTACTTTCTCGCATTTATATTTCCATTCCGCCATAAGATGGATTGTTGCCCTTGACGATTCAAGCAAGAAGGGCTCGAAAGTCAGTGCAGGGGCGCAATCGGGACGGATTTAACACTTGGTCCATGGAAAGACTGTTTTTATAGGTCTCGAAGGATAAAGCACTCAGGAGGACTTTCAGCAGTAGCAGACAAGAAGTAAAACCAGAAAATTGTCCCAGGCAGGGGGCGGCTAAACCCGACTAGCCGCCCCCCTGGAGACGGCTAATTTATACTAGCCGCCCCTGCCCCCTGTCCTCTTGTCCAGGTAAAAACCCAGGCAAGGGGCGGCTAAATGCAAGTAGCTGCCCCTCACTGGGCGGCTAAACGCAACTAGCCGCCCCTCACCTGCTACCCCATCTGCCCTGTCAGTCCCAGCCTCAATCAACTCTTCAACTCCTTTGAATACCTGTCAAAACATTCCTTTCCCAAACATGCATACACACATTTTAGACACATATTCATACACAAGACCTGTATCGATACCATGCTATAATGATTATATATTAGAATTCTACATCCATCCATAAATCAAAACCTATAAACACCAAGTTCATTCATCCACACACATACACATCCCTATAGATTAGGAAGGCTTTCTAAAAAAAAAACATTAAACATCCATGCTAAACTATACCAAACCATGCATACAAACAAGAAATTAAATTGTCCCACCATGACCATAAACGTAAATTGTCTCCTAAAAACACCTAAAATGCAAAAAGTAAGAAAGAGATAGGTCCACCAAGAGCTCCAAACTCTGAAGTCTTGAGCTATACTTCACCGAAATATCACCTAAAACCAAAAACAAAAGAAGAAAAGCATGAATTCATCGCATATGTACTATTCTTCTATTAAAACCAAGACACAAAGAAGCTATACCTTGGCGTATCGTCATCCGCTGGAGGCTGAGTAGGAGGAACGTCTTGACTTGGCTGAGAAGGGAGCGGCGGATAAGGAGAAGACTGAACCTCTGGAGCATCGGGAGCGGCAGGAGTCTCTCGAACCGAAGACGCGGCCCTCGCGTATATCCCACGACTCCGAGACACCGAAGGACGAGAAGCATGGCTGAAAGTGGCCCCAGTAGCCAAGGAAGCCGAGAGAGAATGGTCAGGCTCAAGTGGAAGAAGATCGAGGTCCGCCTCGGTCAAGGAGACCCCTCCAACCAATTTCCCCCTCATAGTAGCCTCCCAGAGACGGACCTGCTGCATATCTCTATCTCTCCTCTCCAATCTCTGTCGGAGGCGACTCTCCGTCCCTCTGGCCCGATCCTCGGCGGCCCTCAACCTCTCCTCCAACTCCCGCGCCCTCGCCTCCGACGCCCTGAGCGCCTCTCGTTCCCTATATCCGGCCGCCTGCAGAGAACGGACTAAGTCTCCCATCAAACCTTCGGGAACACCCGCCGAAGCCTCCAACTCCGACACCCTCATCTGGAGGGAGTCCCTCTCACGGCCTAGGGTAATGAACCCCTCCTCTCTCAAGGCCACCATGGACCTCAGCCGGTCTGCCTCCTCCTCAGCCCGAGAAGCCCTGCCCCTCGCCTGGCCCAACTCCATCCGTATGGCCGTCAACTCGCTTCGGGCCACATCCAATTCCCTCGTCAGTTCGAGCTCCTGCTCGGAAACCACGAAAGGAGGAGGGACGGAAGAAGAAGAAGCACCGTCGGCCCTCGCTCTCGACAGAGCATCCACCTGAGCCTCGAGGACCCGGACTTGGTCCTGCAAACACCCTCTCTGTGCTCGCAAGGCCTCTATCTGCCTGGCCCGCGCTTGGAGGTGCTCATTGGCGGTCTTGAGCCTCTTCTCCATCTCATTCAACTCAACCTACAAAAAGAAATACCATTCAGAAAGATACTCAAGCAAGAGAGAACGAAGAAAGGAAAAAGGATTTTTCAACTTACATAAGCGTCCGGGATCTCCTCCTCCATCGTCCCGAGGATACCCGCATACTCTCGACGATACCAAGCTAGGTATTCGTCACTCGAAGTTACCTCGGGACGACGCTCCACCAAAGCACCTCGGCCCATCCATCCCGCCACGTACGTCGCGTAGTTCCTCGGGAGGTGCGTGTCCCGAGGAATCCCAAACCACCGGGATCGAGGGGCGCTTCGGCAGAGGATCAGGCACCCACTGCTGGTACCCAAGCTGGCGGACGACCCGGCTGATCGCATTAATCACGACCTCATTAAAATAGATCGGCCAGATATCCCGCGACAACTCCGCTGGGACCTCCTTAAAATAGATTGTCATTTCTAAAGCATCAAAAAGACAGGAAGAGCGCTTAGTCAAACGAAAACCAAATACAAGCCAAAACAAACATCGAAGGAAAATTTATACCTCTTGCTCCGTCAAGACACGGAAGGCCTCCCGGAACTGAGCGAGGCGATGCAAGCGGGAAGATCCCCGGGGTTCCCATCTCATGGCCCAAGGGAGGGCACGATCGAACGGAGCCAAAGTCGGGCGATCAATGGAGAAATGCTCATACCCAAAGATCTAGCAAAACAAGAGAGGAATCGTGACGATCAAAGAGAGCTAAGCCAAAGAAGAGACATTTACCGCTCACTTACACGTACCTGAAGAAATGGCGCAAAGCCGCCAAGGTTCTTTCCCCTGGCCCTCTTGAATTTCTTCGAGAGCTCCGCAAAAAGATGGGCGGGCATCGCCGCTCCCCAAGCGTAGCGCCCCATACCCTCCAGGTCCCTCATCAGCAAGAGAGAATGCGAGGAAACCTTATCAGAGGCTGTCGAAAAGAGGACCCGGCCGAAGAAGTAGAGGAAGAACGCTCTCAACTCCCTCCGTGCCCTCTGTGGACACGCGGCCGCCTCTCTCACCTCAATCATCGCCCGCCTCCTCTCAAAGCTAGCTGCAGCTTCGCCCTTCTGGCGCTCGGTAAAGGAATCGAGGCCGTACTGCCCCGAAAGCCACCCCAAAGGGATCCGGTTCAGCGTCCGCTCCCGCTCCACGAACTCCCATTCCCCGATCAACTCTCGGAAAAGCCCCCTGTAGTCCGCAAGAGTGGCCGCAATCACTGCCTCCCCCGAGACCGGAAGGCCGGTGATCCGATGAACGTCCTCAAGCGTCGGCATGACAGCACCAGTAGGGAGAATGAACGTGCAACTCTCCGGATCCCATCTCTCCGCCAAGGCCTCCACATATGGACGGTGGACGTGTAATGGCTCGATCAGGAAGAAGGAACGGAAGCCCGCTCCATCCACCAAACTCCTCTCCCCCTGCCCCAAGGCGTCGTACCATCTCTTCGTCCCGTGCCATAAGGCCCGAATACGGTTCGGTCTCTACAAAATGAACGAAGGGAACACGGGTTAGTTTAAAAGCGATTGAAAGGTAAGAGTCCAAGTTTACGAAATCATGTTAAACCATGCTTAGCAAAATGACACTTCCATATACTAAATATAGAAACAAAAGCATGAAAGTAAGAAGCTACACTCCTCATATGATCACGCATACTAGACAAACATCAACATATCCCACCGTGGTCACCACTCACAGGCTTTCTTACATCACAGCTTATCGTGCTTATACCTTCCCTAAACACACCTAAGCAATATAAAACTGGGACCCGTGAAATGCATGCGTACACCCCCCATGCTCTACCACAATCAAACACATACGAAGTCACATACAGGTAGAAAAGTATCAAATGCAAGCATGCTAGCCGTATCACTCCTCTTTCTTTTGTATGCATACAACAAGCATGGATGTACATATAAAAAATTGTCCCCTTCCTTTTTTTTTTCAACACGAACCCGTTCGCATGCTTACAATATCCCACCATGATCAAACTATACATACAAGCATGCATCTTAGACACACATATCACTCACTACTACCTACTCATGCATATTAGACACACATATCACACACTATCACCTATTTATACCATGAAAGACATACACATATAAATAAAAGGGTAAGACAAAGGTTGGGAACATACCATGGCCCGCGTGGACCCAGGAGCGTCCACCTCGGCCTCGTCAGGATCGTCCATCCCATCGTCATCCCCCTCCTCGTCCTCCTCAAACACGGCCTCCTCGGCCTCAGCCCCAGTACCAACACCGGCCTCCGCGGCCCCCATGTCACACCCTCGGTCTCCCCGGCCTCCTCCCCAACATCAGCCCCTCCTACCTCCTCCGTGCCCGCCGCACCGGAGGCTAAGCCCTCAAAAACACCCATAGCTCTTCTCTCTTCCTCTGCTGCCCTGGCCTCCATGGCCTCCCTATCTAACATCCCAATAATGGCGTCCAATGACGCCCTCTCACTCTCACTCACCCCCTCGGCCTCGGCCCCTCCCTCCGTTGCACCCCCAACCAATCCCCCGACCCCCGAAACCACCTCCTCGACCACTGCCGGTCGATCCCCACGCCTCCTCTTGCGTGTATAACCTATCATAGCACCCCCAACCTCTGGGACAGCCCCCGAAGACATACCCGGGCCCCTAGCCGCACCGGTATCCACCGACGGCACCTCCGCCGCACCCACGACCTCCCTCACGACCTCCTCCTCCACCCGATCACTCCCCGACAAACTAGACCCCAAGACAGCCCCTCTCTGCTCTCGGGAAGACCTGAGGCGCTTCATCATCGAAGTTGTCTTCTTCTCCTTCGTCATCTCATTCGATTTCGCACAAAGAAAGACCTAAAGAAAAACCTAGGGCTTCGAAATCAAGAAGAAAGGGATGATGAAAGGACGAAAACAAAGGATTCAAGGCAAGTTTTTCCGGTTTGGAACGAAGAAGAAGAAGAAAGGAGGGAAGAGGAACCGTTTTAAAACGTATGGAGAGAGAGAGAGGGTCTTTTCGGTTATAAGGGACCCAGTCATGGGGCGGCTACCCGCGAGTAGCCGCCCCCTCTCAGGCGGCTAGTTACAACTAGCCGCCCCTCCCAGTTTCTTTGTTTTGCTTCAAAACCCCTTTCCAAACTCTTCTTAGCCCTAAATTCCAAAGTTCTTCATACCAAACAGCCATGTATTGGCTTATTTCCAGACATTACTTGACCAAACACGACCTGCTCGAAGTTTTGCCACACTTTCAGTACCGTTCAAAATCCAATTTCTCCAGTTCTGGTTCTTTTCCAGAGTTCTTATCCTTCGGATGATCCAACTCACCCAAACTCAACTTTTACTTGCTTTCTATCGGCGATATCCCCTCCTTGCTGAGTCTTCCCAAGCACGGGAACGGTAGGCACGAGGAAACTGACGCTGGGCTGCTCCGTGCACGATAGCTAAGAACCCCGACCGCGGGTTGGATCACTCACCATTTACTTTTCCCGCCTTCCACCTGGATCATCCTCTCGGACAAAAATTCTAAGTCAAGACCTAGCCTCTGACAGTCTAAATCAACTCCCCGAGTAGTACTGCTCGTATTGGCACAACTCCTTGAAGGTCGGGCCGGCCAAAATAGGGGTCTCTTTCCTTATCATCGGTCGAAGTCTTTCATGCTTCGCACAAAGACTCCGTCCGATGAGGGACAATTGTAGATACCCCAATTTTGACCGTCCAGAAAGACAGAAATACTTCAAGTAACACCCGGAAATATCCCACTTTTGGACATCCAGTAGAGAACCAAAATTCAGGAAACCGGAAACCCTAACCCCAGCCCTAAACTAAACCTAGCCAGAAACCCTAACCGGAAACCCTAAAACTAAAACTAAACCCTAGCATTGACCTAGACCTAAAACCAGAAACCCTAACCCTAACCCTAAGACCCAAAAACCTTGTGTCCCTGGCAAAGGGCGGCTAGATCTAACTAGCCGCCCCATACCAGGCGGCTAGTTTGCACTAGCCGCCCCCCTAACCGCCCCCTGGCCGACTTTGGACCAGTCTCCTGGATGGGATATAAAGCAGCAATAAATGCTGATCATTGCTGCGGGTCATGACCTTTAGCCGCCCTCTCTTGGCCGGATCAATCCAAGTAACCGACCCAAGCCACCGCTTGTCAGAGATGGGACGTTTGGCAGGTCATGATGGGGGCGGCTACCAGGAAGTAGCCGCCCCATCCTGGGCGGCTAGTTGGAACTAGCCGCCCTTCACCTGGTCTCTGACAGAAGAACCAGGGAATTAATGAGGGGTCTAATCAAAGCCAACCCACTCCATTACCCCCGGGATATTTCCCTGCCTCTCTTTTACTATAAATAGAGGGGTCCCAAGCCCAAATACAACATCACCAATTCATCTTCAATCACCAAAAAATCCCAACATCCTTCAAACCACAAAATCCACACTAGAAATCCCTAGAGAGAGAGAGAGCAGGTGGCGATCAAATCCAACCCCAACTTTTCCTGCTTTTTGAGAAAGCAGGTGGCGATCACAACAAAACCCCGTCTTTTCTGAGAAGCAGTCGGGCGGCTCAGGAACGACTCTCCGGGCGTTGACCTGATCAGTCGCGAGACGGACCAGGACAAAGTTCGCAGAACCCCCAGTTTTACATACCGACAGGTACGGGGGGTCAATTTTAATATTCCAAGAAAATCGAACGCCAAGGTGTTTTGGAAATGGAAAATGCAAGCTTATGTGTAAGTATAGTTGGCATAAGGGGGCATTTTAGTTCTTCAATGGTTTCTTACGTGAGAGAGCAATGTTCTCGATTTTCTGAAGTAAAAGATACCATCAAGTCCCGTGGAGGAGCCCTTGTGGTCACCTATGTCCAAACCAGGATTGTATTTGAAAGGTATGAGCCTTAGGTGCAGATTTTTCTAGGTTCGTGGTTTTCAAATGCTTAATCGTATTATTCTAAACATGCTGAAAAATCCATGAGTGTACCAAGAGTCGAGTCAAATAAGCTTCTCTTGGATAGGCAAGTTTCTAAGTGAACTCATGTGAGTGTGCGTAGTTGTAAATCTGGACGTGATCTACCTTTGGTCGAAATTTCGCCTTTCCCGGCAGACGTAGTTCAATTTTGAATCCCATTGCGAAAATAAAAAGGGGTGGGGAATGGGGTAAGAGAAATATCTTCCTTTCGGGCAATTTTTAGAATTGACCCAGTCTAGCACATGTCTTACTTTCTAGGTCCCTTTGGCTTTCTTCTTTTTATCACTTCTTTATTTTGAATGGAAAGTACAGTCCGTTGTTTGGATGTGTACTGGTATAGCCGTTGTGCGTATACCGTGCGTAAAGGCGTGAAAGCCTGCTAAAATAGAGAGTTTAACCTGTTCACTTGGGTGTTATTTTTCTTTTGTTGGACTCTCATTGCCTGATTTTTTGATTTGAGGGGGGGCTCTTCTGTTTTTCACCCCGATTCTTTTCATGCTTCCCCTCTAGAAGTGTTTTATGGTGCTAGAGCCAGTTTTGGGACATATGCCAGGTCTAGGTAACTCCTCATTTTGACCAAGGGTTAATACGAGTGGGGCGGAAATAAGGGATGTTTTGCTTTGGGGGTTTTAAATTGTCCCAGTCTACGGGGTAGGCGATTTCTCTTCTTTCAGGTGAATCTAGTCCAGTTATACGTGTGTGAAGGAAACGACATGATTTGGTGGAGATGTGTTCAAATAGATACGAGTTTATCTTTGAGAGTCCTATAATTCTATCATCAAGTACTAAACGCTGGAAATCGCAGGAAGAAAGAATAATAGTTCTTAAGTATTGAAAGCTATTCATGCATGGAATTTCTTTAGATAAAGTGCATTCCACGAACCTGGAACCTCGACTCCTTCGGCATCTACCAGGCGGTAGGCATTCCCGGAATAGGCATTGGTGATCACATAGGGTCCCTCCCATGTGGGTTGCAACTTTCCTCTTGAGTGAGGCTGTCTTGATGGCATGATTTGCTTAAGCACTAATTCCCCGATTTCAAATTTTCTTTTTATTACCTTCTTTTCAAATGCCCTTGCCACCCTTCTTTTCTCGTCTAGTTGTATCATATATATTTTTGAAAGTGTGAAGACAGATGCATACTTATGGTTGGTGAATAGATATGTTTTTGGAAAAAGGAATGGAGATAAAGTTTGGGAAATGATTTTGCTTTTAGAAGGAAAGTATGGAAAGACAGTTTTTAAAACTTTTTTCGGTGGAAGTCATGGAAGTACGGCTTTGTAAAATATTTTGCTTTGAAGAAAGGTGTGGAAGCGCAGATTCGGAAAACGTTTTCGTTGGAAGCGCGGCTTGTAAATATTTTTGTTGTTTTGGTAAACAAATAAAGAAGGTTTGGAAAATTTCTTTGGAAGCACGGAAATATGGTTTTGTAAAAAGAAACTTTTGTTTTGAAGGAGAGTGTGGAAAACATTTTTGTAAAAACATTTTTTGATTTTAAAGAAGAGTGGAAATAAAGCTGGAAACAAGTATGTTCAGAGTTAGGGAATGAAAGCTAATCGGCATGGATTTTTTTGGATTTTGGTTTCTTTTAGGAAAACAGGTAAACAAATATGTACAGGGTGTGAAAGCGAAAGCTGGTAAACAAATTTTTTCGATTTTGAATTTTTAGAAAAAGCTGTAAAAAAATATGTACAGGGTGACGAAAGCTTACCCGGGGGGATCGGTACCTGGTTCTTGGATTCGCATTGTTTCCTCGAGTCGGCTTCGTTTGGAGGGCCGGCTGATGTCCGGTGGGGGTCCCCTACTCCCGAACTCTTCTTCCCGGAGTCTCTTCAAGGGCCTTCCTTGATGGAGCAGTTCTTCGTCGGTGGAGCCTGGCTGCCAACATGCGAGCACCTCTAGCCGGATGCGCATGCACAGACGCTCCAATTCCGGGCCCGTGTCTCGTTAAAGCGTGCTTCTCCCCATATGGATACTACTTTCCCACGGTACGGGAAGCGAAGGCATTGGTGTCGGGTGGATGAGACAGCTTCGATGCTGTTAAGCCATGTCCTCCCAACAATCAGAGGGTGGGGCGATTGAATGTTCATCACCATGCAGTTGACGATGGTGGAAACTGGGCCGATCTTCACTGGGAGCGTGACCAGTCTGCGAGCGTTCTTGCGCGTGCTATCGAAGGCATAAATGTATTCGTTCGAGGTTTCCAATCTTGGGACCCTGCCTTCTAGCTTCTGGTAGGCGGAATATGTAAGAACGTTATATTCCGCTCCCGTATCAATGAGAATGTGCCGGAATTCCCTTCCTCCGAGTATAGCAGTGATTGCGAGGGGTGCGGAGCGTGCTCCGGCTTTGGTGACTTCATGGGGGAGGAAGGTGATCGAGTTGGGCTCCGTAAGATCGCTTGGTGGATGCAGGGTCCTGGTTGCTTCTTCTGAAGGATAGTTATTGTCGTAAGGGGACCCAGGTGGACTACCACTTTCATCCTCGTTCCCCAGTCGTAGGGCTAGTGTGAATATATTATGTATCGCCCAGTTGTTCTCATTCTCGTATTGGAGGCGCGCCTCTCCCCAGATTGTCAGAATATGACTCAAGAAGGGCAGTCGAAGGCATTGGTGCAGAGGGGAACAGATAGCTTGGATGCTATCTAACCATGGTTGCCCCAACATCAATTGGTACCTTGTGTCGATGTCGGCCACGAAGCAGACTACTTCACAGATAAGAGGGCCGACGGACAGCTCGAATGTTCCATGGCCGCGGAGAGTCTTCCCGGTATGGTTGAAAGCTTGACTAGTATGGTGGGCCGGTTGGACGGGAGGACGGCCTAGTCCGGGTATCCTTTGGTAGGTGGAGCACGTCATTATATTCATTCCTGACCTTGGATCCACGAAAATGTTGTTTAGCCACAACATTTGAAGTCGTCCGCGGATGTGTAGGGGGTAGACTCGTAGTCTGGGATCCGGGAGGTCTTGGTCAGTGAACGAAATGGTCATTGGGCGGTGGGGCCCGTCGACAGTGTCGGTACTCTTGGAGGACCCGTTGTCGTCCGGATGCAGATCATCCGACGTACATTCCCCTCCTTCGGGTCGTTCGCTAGCTCCTTCGGGGATCTCCTCAAATGGCTCTTCTTCTTCGTCTCCTCCCGGGTTTTCTAGTCCGCTTTCGTCGGACTCGATGTTGATGGCTGCGGGAAGGGCGAGAACAGCATCTTCTTCTTCGCCATAGAGTATGGCATGGTCATGATTGTCGAGGTTTAGCTGGAAGGGCTCGTTCTGCTCTTCCTCCTCGGATCGTCAGTGACGTCTTCTGAACTGCTTGGTTGTGGTGATGGTTGTCTCCCTCTTCTTACCATGTTTACCATGTGGGCTCCAGATGTGGATGCTTGGTTGTGACCTGGCAATGGGTCAGTAAAAATGCCAAGTGGCTTGGAGGCTCGAGAATTACCCTGGTTTAAGTGGCTTTTGATCATGGCCCAATCAAGGCGCCTGTCATCATTTAAATCATAGATAAAATCCTGAAAAACAATGCATTGTTCTACGGTATGACCATGTTGTTGGTGGTATTGATAGTAACGCAGTCTGCTGGCCCCCGGGAGTGGAGGTTTAGCAGCTAGGAGAGAGATACTATTTGTGTCCATCAGTACCCAAAAGATCCTAGTTAGTGTTTCTGAGAGGGGAGGGTAAGAGTCTCTCTTTCCCATTCGTCTGTGATCATAGGATGTCGGAGGGGAGACCTCATTATAAGTATTTTGGGAGGGCTGCCTAGGACTTAGGTTCTGACTTCTTAAGAAGCTGGAATAGAAAGGGGTCCTAGGCTGGCCTTGTCTTGAGATTACAGGGTTTTGGACCGGGGAACTTTGGATTATCGGGTTTTGTTGTGTATGCACGGGGACGAGTACTGATCGAGTTGTGAAGTTTTGGTTGATTGGCCGAGGCGGCGCATACCCGGATGAACCGAACGTGTACTGTCTCGGAGTCGTTCCTTGATCAGGAACTCGTGCTCCGTTCGGTAGAGTGCCGATACCTGTGTAATAATCCCCTCTACCGTGGGGGTTTGTGCCTTACGAGGCGGTTGTCCAACCCTATGGCTGATAGGTGGGGACTGGGTTTGGACTACTGGGGCTGCACAACGGGAATCCTGTTGTGGCGGTCAATTAGAAGCTGATACGTACTACAGTCTCCGTACGAAAGGCTCGTACGAAGTTCTGGACACAGGCTCTGTAACATCATGTCAATTTCTTGACATTCTGTGAGTTGCAGGCCGGTTCGGTGGACAAGTGTGCGCCACCGAGACTCGTATTGTTCGAATTCCTCCCTAGGCCTCATTCTCTCTACGGTTAAATCTGAAATAGAGGGGGTTCTGATCCTCTGGTAACCGTAGCGGTCTAAGAATTTTTCGCTTACAGCCGAGAAATTCGACAAGTGATCTACAGAGAGGGTGGAGAACCATTGTAGTGCTTCTCGTTCCAATGATTTCTGGAAGAGGAAGACTAGCAGAGGTTGATTATCTAGAAAGGGGCGAGCGTCTAGATAAAAAGCAGTTAAATGGATGTCTGGGTCTCCACGACCGTTATACCGGTGAAATTTGGGGATTTTGAATCCCTTCGGTAGGTGGACTGACGAGATTTGTCTCAGGTTATGTAGAGACATGTGTTTGGGCTGAGGGACCAGTCTCGGAGAGGATTCTCCGGATGGTTTCATCCAGTGTTTCTCCCCGGGGAGGGCTGCCTAGCGGTCCTAGGTTTGGGGTGGCCTGGTAAGGGCCTGGGGTGGAAACGGCTGGGAATATTGGATTCGCGGGGAAAGGGGGGTGAATGAAAAGACGCTCGGGTTGACCGAGTGACTGGGCGTGAATGGGATCTTGGGAGTGGCCTTAGGGGTTTCGACAGGGGCCTCCTGTCTTAGGGTTTTGACTTGGCGGTAGTCGGCGAGGTCATGAAACATGTGCTCTACGGATTGGTATCCTAGACTGGCCATCTTTTCTTCTAGATGGGTCAGGAATTGCGTGGCCTGACCCTCTTGGTGGGTTCTTTCCTCTAATATCTCCTCCTCTAGGTGGGATTCCATGATGCGTGTGGAATGGTTCAAGGGAAATGAATGCAGATATAAAGCAGTAAATATAGCGGTAAAGGATTGCGCAGCGGTATGCGGCTTACAAAGGAGTAAAGGGTTGCACAGCGGTGTGCGGCTTACAAAGCAGTAAAGGATTGTGCAGCGGTGTGCGGCTTACAAAGCAGTAAAGGATTGTGCAGCGGTGTGCGGCGGTGCGTGTGTGGGGGTTTTTCAGGGATTCAGATCGGATGCGTGCTCTGGCGGGCTCGTTCGGATAGTCTTCTCGGAAGGGTGAGGGGTGTCGTTCCTGGTTGAGGCGCCCAATAGCGTCTCAAGAGGATTCAGGGGTTTGTGTGATCGCCACCTGCTTTTTCTAAAAGCAGGAAAAGGTTGGGTCGGATTTGATCGCCTACGGGGGGAGTTTGTGGGGTCTCCGCTCTGAGACACGGATATACCGTACACAGAGGTGAAAAACAGATAATCCTATTCTGCTTCCGGGGCTAGAATAAAGGAGTTATGAGACATAGGGGGTGTAAGTGGGGTGTGTATGGGGGGCGGCTAGTGGGTTTGAGCCGTCTGGTCAGGGGCGGCTACTACGGTTTAGCCGTCCGGGGTCTGGTTTGGTTTGGGCAGAACTTCGGTAGGAAATGTTTTTGGTTTTGGGCAGAGGCTAAGCTAGGTTTAGCCTGGGTTTGTGGAGGGTGGAATGAGAGGGTGTCTTTGTGTGGGGAATAGGTTTTTCTCTCACAAAAGGGGGGCTCTCTCTCTTCCTCTCTCTTGGGATTTCTAGTGGTGGAAGGGATTGATCAAGTGAGGATGGTGGATTGAAGATGTTGATTGGTGATTGTTGTGGATTTTTGGTTATGGTTTAAAGGCTTAGGACCTCCTCTATTTATAGTAAAAGAGGGGCAGGGGAATGTCTAGGGGGTAATAGAGTGGGTTGGCTTCGATTAGACCCCTCATTAATTCTCTGGTTCTTCTGTCAGAGACCAGGTGAAGGGCGGCTAGTTCCAACTAGCCGCCCAGGATGGGGCGGCTACTTCCTGGTAGCCGCCCCAATCATGACCTGCCAAACGTCCCATCTCTGACAAGCGGTGGATTGGGTCGGTTACTTGGTTTGATCCGGCCAAGAGAGGGTGGCTAAAGGTCATGACCCACCGCAATGATCAGCATTTAATGCTGCTTTATGTCCCATCCAGGGGACTGGTCCAAAGTCGGCCAGGGGGCGGTCAGTGGTGCGGCTAGTGTAAACTAGCCGCCTGGTATGGGGCGGCTAGTTAGGGCTAGCCGCCCCTTTCCAGGGACTTGGGGTTCTAGGGTTTGGGGTTTTTAGAGTTAGGGTTTCCGATTTAGGTTTTAGGTTTAGGTTAGGGTTAGGGTTTAGGTTAGGGTTAGGGTTAGGGTTTAGGGTTTCCGGTTTAGGGTTTTCGTTTACCGAACCTTTGGTTCTCTATTGGATGTCCAACTGTGGGATATTTCCGTGTGTTACTTGAAGTATTTTTGTCTCTCTGGACGGTCAAAATTGGGGTATCTAGAATTGTCCCTCGTCAGACGAAGTCTTTGTGCGAAGCAGGAAAGACTTCGACCGATGATAAGGAAAGAGACCCCTATTTTGGCCGGCCCGACCTTCAAGGAGTTATGCCGATACGAACAGTACTATTCTGGGAGTTGATTTAGACTGTCAGAGGCTAGGTCTTGACTTAGAATTTTTAGCCGAAAGGATGATCCAGGTGGAAGGTGGGGAAAAGTAAATGGTGAGTGATCCAACCCGCGGTCGGGGTTCTTAGCTATCGTGCGCGGAGCAGCCCAGCGTTAGTTTCCTCGTGCCTACCGTTCCCGTGCTTGGGAAAACTTAGCAAGGAGGGGATATCGCCGACAGAAAGCAAGTAAAAGTTGAGTTGGGTGAATTGGATCATCCGAAGGATAAGAACTCTGGAAAAGAACCAGAACTGAAGAAATTGAAATTTGAGTGGTACTGAAAGTGTGGCGAAACTTCGGGAAAGTCGTGTTTGATCAAGTAATGTCTGAAAATAAGCCAATACATTTTCGAACCTACCCGAGGCGAGGAGACTACTGACGAGTCCCCGGCTATCGGGCCATGACATGCGCCGGAGCCTCCTGCATGGGAGTGTGCTTAAGCTCGTATAGCGGATCTTGTGGAGACTCAGACTAGGGCACTGAAGGCCTAGGCTAGAGCGTTGACTGAGCAGGCGCGAGAGATCCAGGAGGTATTGTTCTGATCTCCCAGCTTCCTGCTTACGTGCTATTTGATTCTGGGGCCACGCACTCGTTCGTGTCTCTTGTTTTCGTGAGACGGATGGGTGTGGTGTCGGCCCCTCTTGATGCCTTACTGGAGATATCATTACCAGTCGTAGACCGTATTCTCCTTCGTTTTGTGTATCGGGGTTGTTCTGTGGCGATCGGGGAGCACGAGTTTCCGGTGGAGTTGGTCAAGCTCGTCATGATGGACTTCGATGCCATCCTGGGAATGGATTGGCTCTTAGCTAGTCACGCCATCATCGATTGTTTTACAAAGTCAGTGTCTTTTCGCATTCCTGGCCGAAGGTCCTTCCAGTTCATAGGTGATCAGGACATAGCCGCTTTGGGGTTCGCGTCGTCCATCCAGGCGTGGAGACTCCCTCAGGGTGGATGAGAGGGTTATCTGACATGCATTGTGGATGAGGATGTGCCACTGGGGACGAATATCAGTCAGACTCTGATTATGTCAGAATATCCGGGGGTTTTTCCCGATGATTTTTCAGGCCTACCACCAGATCGCGCGATCGAGTTTGAGATTAATCTGATTCCGGGGAGCGAGCCGATTTCCAGGGCTCCGTACCGGACGTCCCCAGTAGAGCTGAAGATGCTCAAGGAGCAGCTAGAGGAGTTGCTCGTGAAGGGGTTCGCACGTCCGAGTGTCTCTCCCTGGGGAGCCCTTGTTCTGTTCGTTCGGAGGAAGGACGGTTCGCTGCGTCTTTGTATTGATGACAGGCAGTTGAACATCCGGACCGTGTACTGTGGATCGACGATCTGTTTGACCAACTCCACGGAGCGCGCATCTTTTCGAAGATCGATCTCCGTTCGGGCTACTATTAGCTGAAGATCTGGGAGTTAGATATTCCGAAGACGGCCTTTCATACCCGTTATGGGCACTACGAATTTCGAGTACTGCTGTTTTGGTTGATGAACGCGCCGGTAGCCTTCATGGATCTGATGAACCGTGTGATTCGGCCCTTCCTCAACTCCTTTGTGGTAGTCTTCATCGATGATATTCTGGTATATTCGAGGAGTCTTGAGGAGCACGCTGACCATCTTCGCACTGTCTTGGAGACTTTGGTCCGACATTAGTTGTTCGCCAAGTTCAGCAAGTGCGAGTTCTGGTTGGAGCATGTGGCCTTCCTTGGCCATGTGATTTCCAGTGAGGGTATATTCGTAGATCAAGACAAGACGCTCGCATGTCGAATTGGCGGTGACCATCGAACCCCACTGAGATTCGATGCTTCCTGGGTTTGACGGGTTATTATCGGAGGTTTGTGGAGGGTTCCTCGAAGATAGCCGTCCCTCTGACCCGCCTCACACGGAAGGATGTCCGGTTTGAGTGGTCCCCATCTTGCGAGGAGTGCTTCCAGGAGTTGAAGCAGAGACTCACCTCAGTGCCAGTTCTTACTATTCCGTCTGGGAGTGGTGGATTCGTAGTCTACTCCGACGCGTCGTGGTTGGGTATGGGTTGCGTCTTGATGCAGAACAGTAAGGTTGTTGCTTACGCGTCGCGTCAGTTGAAGCCACATGAGCAGAATTACCCCACCCATGACTTGGAGTTAGCAGCGATCATCTTTGAGCTGAAGATTTGGAGGCATTACCTCTATGGCTAGGAGTTCGAGCTAGTGTTTGCATATGCGGTATGCGGTTTGCGTGCATCTGAGGTACCGCACAAAGTATATGCGCTATGCGGGAGTATATACGGGAGTATATGCGGTTCTATAATTTTTTATTAATAAAAAATGAATATATGATAATGATTTCTAAACAAGAGATAGTATGGTAAACTTTGAAGATATCACAAACTAGATATAATTTTTATCAGGTTTTTAATCATACATTATAACATTAATATTATGAACAACAATTAAAAATGTGTTAAAAACAACTTTTAAAAAAATATTCACAAATCATTTTTTTTAATGTGATACTTGTGGTTGTGGATAAGCATAAACACGATGTGAACTAATTATGTAAACCCATGTCTTATTATCACCTTAACATTCTATATAAACATAGCTAAATATGTTTTAAGTTGATCATATCCCCCAACCTATGTGTCACTTTCTCATTAAACAAAAACACATGTCACCTTTCATTTTAAATAAATAAACCCATGTGTACCACTTCATCGTCCATTGTTATCAATTTGAGAGGATAGAAAAACAGAGCATTAGAGAGAGTGAGAGAGTAAGAGAGGCAGATAAGATTGAGAGGGCTGAGAGAGAGAGAGAGAGAGAAGAAGGTCGAAGAAGAAGCCGAGATTGGAGGGCAGTAGCGGCATCGTCGTCGATCGGAGGGCAGCGGCGGCATCGTCGTCGATCGGAGGATGTCGTCGACGAAGAGGCCGATCTTGGTGGACGTTGTCGTCGATGAAGAGGCCGATCTTGAAGGATGTCATCGTCAATGAAGAGGTTGATCTCAGAAGTCGTCACTGTCGATCAAGAACTGAAGGCCTCAAAGAGATTGAAGAAGAAGTGAAGTAGGGGTTGAAAACTAGGGCCGACGATCTTGTTTAAAGGGACAAATATTGTTTTTTTTTTTTTGTTTAAAGTTCAGATCTTGTATGCCCACTTAAGCGGGCGCACATGCTGGATCGGGCCGCATATGCGGCCTCGATCCGCATACGGGCACTTTTTGCCCGAGGCGGTTCGGTCAGCTGAGCGAACCGCCTGTGCGGCCGCTGCCGCACAGGGCGCATATGAGAACCTTGGTTCGAGCTCTTCACGGATCACAAGAGCCTGACTTATTTGCAGTCTCAGCCGGAACTCAACATGCGTCAGCGACGTTGGGTCGAGTTCGTGAAGGACTATGATTGTGATATCGCTTACCATCCGGGTAAGGCGAATGTCATGGTAGATGCTCTCAGTAGGCGGCAACCCTTGGGCATGGCCACCCACTTGGCTGTACATCGTTGGACTCTTCTAGAGGAAGCTGATTGCTGGATCAGCGTTCATGAGACGCCTGCGGGTGGCTTTCTGGCCAGGCTTGTAGTGCAGTTTGTTCTCCTCGATGAGA
Organism: Acorus calamus; assembly: GCA_030737845.1. Taxonomy (NCBI): domain Eukaryota; kingdom Viridiplantae; phylum Streptophyta; class Magnoliopsida; order Acorales; family Acoraceae; genus Acorus; species Acorus calamus. Next base: position 13,441,316 of record CM060872.1, read on the forward strand.
TCCACATGGCACAGGGGCGGGATCCTCACCTTCTGGTCCTTTCTGAAGGCGTTGCTCGGGGTGAGCGACAGGATTACCAGATTCGCGAGGATGAAATCCTACAGTTCAGAGGCTGGGTATGTATTCCTGACGACGCAGAGCTGAAGCAGAAGATCTTGGATGAGGCCCATCGTTCGAGGTACACAATGCATCCCGGTGGCACGAAGATGTACATTGGCCTTCGTCGTGGCTACGGGTGGTGCGGGATGAAGGCAGATGTTGGCCGTTTCATTGCTCGTCGCTTGGTATGCCAGTAGGTGAAGTTGAAGTATCAACATCCTGTGGGGAAGCTGTAGTTCATTGAGATTCCTCAGTGGAAGTGGGAGCAGATTACTATGAACTTTGTTTCGGGCTTGCCGAAGTCACGTTCGGGTTGCGATGGCATATGGGTGATCGTTGACCGACTGACCAAGTCCGCTCATTTCCTCCCCATTCGAGTCATCGATTCCCTTGATATCCTAGCGCAGTTGTTTGTTTCAGAGATCGTTCGTCTCCATGGCACTTCGGTCAGCATCATTTCTGATAGAGACGCGAGGTTCACTTCGAGGTTCTGGCGTAGCCTCCAGCATGCCCTCGGTACGAACCTCCACTTCAGTACAACATTTCATCCGCAGACGGACGGCCAGTCAGAGAGGACGATTCAGACACTTGAGGACATGCTGCATGCCCGCGTTCTCGACTTTGGAGGCAGCTGGGAGACGCATCTCCCATTGGTGGAGTTCGCCTACGACAACAGCTACCACTCGAGTATATGAATGGCACCATATGAGGCACTCTATGGCCGCAGCTGCAGGTCTCCCTTGTGTTGGGACGAGGTCGGAGAGCGCTAGTTGGAGGGTCCAGAGATCGTCCGCCAGACCTCAGAGAAGGTGAAGACGATTTGTGAGCGTATCCACACCGCTCAGAGCCGTCAGAAGAGCTACGCCGACCGTCATCGCTGTGAGCTCGCCTTCGAGGTTGGTGACCATTTCTTCCTGAAGGTGTCCCTGTCGAAGGGCATCTTCGGTTTTGGTGTGCGGGGCAAGCTGAATCCACGTTTCATCGGCCCGTTTCTTATCCTTGAGCGGATTAGAGAGGTGGCCTATCGCATAACCCTACCCCCACAGCTGGCTCAAGCCCATGAGGTCTTCCATGTCTCGCAGCTGAGGCGTTACGTCCACGATCCTGCCCACGTCATTCCGTTCGAGCCGCTTGTCCTTGTGCTGGACTTGTTATTCATGGAGCAGCCGATAGAGATCCTGGACCGACGCGAGAAGATGCTCCACACCAAGACCGTCCAGTTGGTTAAGTTGCGATAGCAGCACTGTTCTGGTGCCGAGGCCACCTGGGAGCGCGAGGACGCCATGCGTGACGCATATCCACATCTTTTTCTTCTTAGATGTTTTTGTATTAAATTTTGTGGATAATATTTTCTAAGGGGGGAAGAATGTTATATATGTGTCACTTTTTGGTCTAATGGTCACCTTTGGGTCATTTCTGGAAAGTTTTCAATTTTTCTTTTTTCGATCGGAGCCGCTAAAATTTTACTTTTTAGTCATCTGCATGAGCTAGAATACTCCGATTGGAAATCTAACAGCATATTATTGGTTCTGGTACCATTTTATACCACCCATAAAAATATCATCGAATTCCGATAACGTTTTAAAAATTAAGCAGTTTTGAACCGTATCCGGGTTTTGATCGTTACTGGTTTGTTTGATGGAATAGTAATGGAATAGTTGGTGGTTATGGTGACCCTAGGTAACCTCACCCCCCATTGCTTAAGGATTAAGAAATCCTTTGGTTATTTTGGTGTGCGTGGGTGAGGGTAGCTTAGGTTCACCCCCCTCTCTTTTCCTTCTCATCACCCCCCATGTGAGAATTTCACTACCTCTCTCTCACTTTCTCTCCCTCACACGTCTCTCTCACTCTCTTTTTCTCTCTGTGTGTCAGTGTGTGTATGTGTGTTTTGAAGAGAAGAAGAAGAAGAAGATGGAACACAAATAGGAAGTAGAAGTTGAGTGTGTTTGTGGTGGTGGTTGTTGGTTCTTTTTCTCTCTCAATCTCCCTCTCATGCTCTGTTTTTCCCACTGATTTCCAGCCAAGGGAAGGCTGAGGAGTGGCTGAGGAGGTGGTGGTGGTTTTGGTGAGTCAAGAGCACCCGAAGGATCTTCCCTTCCTTTTCCCCTCCTTTGGTGAGCTCTCCTCCTCCCTTTTCATTGGTTTTCTTGCTTGAGGGGCTATTGGGGAGGTCATGCATGCTATGTATTTGGGTTTGGGTGAGTGAGAGGGCTGGAGAGGGGTTGGAAGGGGCCTGGGCGCGCGTGCGGGCCTATCCGCGCGCGTGCATGCGCTGTAGGGTGCTGGCAGGCGTAGGCGAACGCGCAGACACGCGTGCGCATACGCGAGCGTGCGCATGGGGTCCACGGGTGCGCGTGCGGGCGGGTGGGTCGTTTGGGCGCGCGGGGAGTGCGCCAGGGGCGCGGGGAGCGCGCGTGCCCGTGCGCACGCATGTGAAGCCGCGCGCAAGGGCTGCCGGGGGGCTGGGAAGGGTGCTGGGGGCTCAGGCATGCGTGCATATGCGCGTGCAAGCTCGTATGTGCGCATGTCTTTGCCTTTTCGCATTATTTTTGTCTATTTTAAGTATTTTTATGTTGTTATACTCACCAATTTGGATGCCCTTGTCTTGCAGATCTTGGCGAACGGTCACGCAAAGACCGAGGTTGTGGTGAGTAGGTCAACCCAGTTGGGAGGCGTTCGATGCATGTTGACGTGCATTGCCCTCCCCTGGGGCACCATAACTACATATTAACCTGTTTAAATAAAAATGTATGTTAATGCATATTTTTCTATGGTGCACCCATGCCTTGTTAGACATTGTATGCTAGGGTTATACATCCATGTATCACATATAGGAGCCCATACATGCCTAGATGTCATGTCCCATGTTAGTATAATCTTGATCCTTGCATGTTCCTACCTCGTTTAATTTAGTTAAATCAAAATGAGATTGTATAAGTATAAGCATGCCTTAGATGATATTATAAGTTGTTATATCATTTAAAATAGTCCCATGATTAATTCCTTGCTTAATGGATTATATGTTGTATATTTATTTATACTTATGAGCCATAAACCTTGCCTAATGAAATTAAGCAAGTGTATGACCTCTGATGGGGTCTTGCCTTATCGGTGTTTAGTAACAGGTGACGACGGATACAAGAGGATCGTCTCCGCGAGTGTAGATCGTTCTCCCCTTCGTTGGATCCGTGTAGGAACTTCCTGGCGTTGAAAACACTGTCCTGGAACCGGGCTCCCATCCGTAGGTATTACCGGTGCATCTAGAGACGTACTGATCGTGGGATTATGTCAGGTAGAGGCTACCTGGGAAAAGGGCTACCAATGGACCAAGGGTTTTGAGCAATCTAATCTCTCCCAAAAGTCCTATGTCACCCTTCGATGGTGAGGGTGAGGGTGGGGTGGGTCGGCGTCGCTACGACCCACCAGTTGTGCAGTTACTCCCATTAAGAGACTTTAATGAATTTAAAGGTTGATATGTATTGTGTTGCATAGATAGTACCATTCACTGAGCGTGTGGCTCACCCCTCACATATGTTTTCTCCAGTTGTCGCTAAGTCGGATCTGAAGGAGGAGCTCCTCGGGGCGTAGTACTAGTAGCGGAGCAGCGTCTGCGTTTTGGGTCTGTGAGTGAGAGAGGCCATCAACATCCCCATTTTTTCTTGTATGTATCGTTACTCGTGCTTGTGCACAGTACTTGTTGTTGATGTCTTTTGTTGTTTATTATCTCTCACAGGATAGTTGATTATGTGTTCTAGTATGTAATATGTCTTTGAATTATAGACTTAGTTGTTTAAGCTTCCGTTATATATATATATATATATATATATATATATATATATATATATATATATATATATATATTATGTCAGCTACCTCGTTACCTGCTTTATTGCCTTTGTTGTTGTATGGAGTCTTGATTGACCTCGTGTATGGATTGCTGATATTATATATATTTGCCACGTCTCGGGGATGGCCGCCCTGGGGCGTGACAACGAGAATCAATAATGGATTATATAAAAGGGTCACAAAATGAGGAATACCTTGGAATCTCAAAAAAAAAAAAAAAGACTAGTGATATGAATTTTCAGAATCTCGATCAATTACAAAATCTTGAATAACCCAATTAGCAAATCAAATAATGACAAACAACAATAGAGCGTGGAATGGAATGGAACAAACAAAAGTCGATCGGGTTACTTATCTCACAATTCAACACCCCAAGATGGACTCACCCTATTGCAGCTCCTAATCTTCGCGGAAAGGAACCCACTGATTAAAATATAACCTCAATTAGATACTAAAATATAACCCCATTAATCACGCAATTCCCAAATCCACCAAGACAAACATGACATCCCCACTTCAAATCCTAAATTAACCCAATAAAACAACTCTCTAATTGATAAAATATTGTTTGCGTCAAAATATGATAATTAACTTGAGGACGTGGTGTTTTAGACGGAAAAAATGGTTTTTGGGTATGTTTGGTCGAAAAATTATGTTTGATCGTAAAATGCAATTTGGCAGAAGAAATTGAGTTTGGGTTGAGAAATATTGTATTGGTCCCAAAATGATGTTTTGGGTCAAAAATTATTTTTTGGGTCGAAATGTGCAGATTGGATTGATAAAGTGCAGTTTTGGTTGTGTATGGATCAAAAAATGCTTTGTGCTTCAAAAATTGCATTTTGGGTCGTGGAATGCTGTTCGCGTGAAAAAATGTTGTTCGCGTGAAAAAATGTTGTTTGGGCAAAAATCTTCCTTGGGATGAAATATCCAGTTTGGGGAGAAAAATGATGTTCGGGTCGTGTTTTGATGGAAAAAAATGGGGTTTGGGTTGAAAATTTTGTATCGCATTGAAGGAATAGGGTTTGGTTCAAAAAATTTACTTTAGATCAAAGAAACGCTGCTCGGGTAAAAATAAATGGTGCCTGGGTCAAAAAATGTGTTTTGGGTCGTGCCTGGTTCGAAAAATGCTGTTTCGATCGAAATAATGGTGTTTGGGTCGAGTTAGGGTCAGAAAATGTATTTTGCGTCGAACAATGCAGTAGTTTGGGTTTTGAAATGTTGTTCGGGTCTAAAAATGATATTTGGGTCAAGTTTGGGGTGAAATATGATAATGTTTGGTTGGAAAATTGCTGTTTGGGTTTAAAAATGTTGTTTTTGTTCTGAATAGTTTTTTGGGTTTAAAAATGATGTTCGGGTAGAAAAATGAGGTTTCGGTTCAAAAAATTTGATTTGGGTCGAAATATGCTGTTTGGGTAGAAAAAGTGCAGTTTGGGTCGTGTTTCGATCGAAAGATGATTTTTATGTTTGGGGTGTGGAAAAATGCAGTTTGGGTTAAAAAATGTTGTTTAAGTAAAAAAATTACTGTTTGGGTCTAGAATGTGGTTTGGATCGAAATATTGCAGTTTGGATTTCAGAAAACGTTGTTTGGTCGAAAAAATGATGTTTGAGTTCCGAAAACGCTGTTTCGGTCGAACAAATGATGTTTTTTCATTTTTGGTTCGAAAATGCGATTCGGGCCACAATATTCGGTTTGTTCCAGAAAATGCTTTCCGGGTCGAAAATAAGGTGTTTGGGTCGTGTTTGGGTGGAAAAAACTATCGTGGTTGAAAAAAGATGTTCAGGCTGACGAAATGCTGTTAGGGTCAAAAAATTCTATTCTGCTCTAGAAAGTGCTCTTTTGCTCAAAAAAATGATGTTTAGGTTGTTTTTGCGTCAATGATGCTATTTGGGTTTCAGAATGCTGTTCGTATAACAAAATCCTGTTTAGGTCAAAAAATGGTATTTGGGTCGTGTTTAGTCCAAAAATGCTGTCTTGGTGGTAAAATGATGTTCGGGTTGACAAATTGCTGTTTGGGTAGAAAAACGATTTTCTGATCAGTAAAATTCTGCTTGGGTCCAAGAAAATGTTGTTCGGGTCAAAAAATGATATTTGGGTTAAAAATCATTGTCTTGTGCAGGAAAATGCTGTCCGGGTCTGAAAATGACGTTGGAGTAAAAGACAAAATATTGTTTGCGTCACATTATGATAATTAGCTTGAGAACGTGGTGTTTTAGACGGAAAAAATGGTTTTTGGGTATGTTTGGGTCAAAAAATTCTGTTTGGATCGTGAAATGCAATTTGGCAGAAGAAATGCAGTTTGGGTTGAGAAATATTGTGTTGGTCTCAAAATGATGTTTTGGGTCAAAAATTATATTTTGGGTCGAAATGTGCAGATTGGGTTGATAAAGTGCAGTTTTGGTTGTGTATGGATCAAAAAATGCTTTGCGCTTCAAAAATTGCATTTTGGGTCGAGGAATTCTGCTCGAGTGAAAAAATGTTGTTCGCATCGATAAAATGCTGTTTGGGTAAAAAAATCTTCCTTGGGATGAAATATCCCATTTAGGGAGAAAAATGACGTTTGGGTGGTGTTTGGATCAATGAAAATCAATTTCAGTCGAAAAATGGGGTTTGAGTCGAAAATTCGTATCGCGTTGAAGGAATAGGGTTTGGTTCGAAAAATTTACTTTGCATCAAAGAAATGCTGCTCGGGTAAAAATTAATGGTGGCTGGGTCAAAAAATGTGTTTTATGTCATGCCTGGCTCGAAAAATGCTGTTTCGGTCAAAATAATGGTGTTTGGGTCGAGTTAGGGTCGGAAAATGTATTTTGCGTCGAACAATGCAGTAGTTTGGGTTTAGAAATGTTGTTCGGGTCTAAAAATGATATTTGGGTCAAGTTTGGGGCGAAATATGATAATGTTTGGGTTTAAAAATGATGTTTGGGTAGAAAAATGGGATTTGGGTTCAAAAAATTTGGTTTGGGTCAAAATGTGCTGTTCGGTTTGAAAAAGTGCAGTTTGGGTCCTGTTTCGATCGAAAGATGATTTTTATGTTTTAGTTGTGCAAAAATGCAGTTTGGGTTGAAAAATGTTGTTTGGGTCAAAAAATTATTGTTTAGGTCTAGAATTGTTGTTTGGATCGAAATATTGTAGTTTGGATTTCAGAAAACGTTGTTTGGTCAAAAAATTGATGTTTGAGTTCCGAAAACGCTGTTTCGGTCGAACAAATGATGTTTTTGTCATTTTTGGGTCAGAAATGCGATTCGGGCCACAATATCTGGTTTGTTTCAGAAAATGCTGTTTGGGTCGATAATAAGGTGTTTGGGTCGTGTTTTTGAGGAAAAAAACTGTCGAGGTAGAAAAAAGATGTTCAGGCTGACGAAATGCTGTTTGGGTCAAAAAATTCTTTTCTGCTCTGGAAAGTGCTCTTTTGCTTGAAAAAATGATGTTTATGTTGTTTTTCGTCAATGATGCGATTTGGGTTTCAGAATGCTGTTCGTATAACAAAATGTTGTTTTGGTCGAAAAATGGTATTTGGGTCGTGTTTAGTCCAAAAATGTTGTCTTGGTGGTAAAATGATGTTTGGGTCGACAAATTGTTGTTTGGGTCGAAAAATGATTTTCTGATCGAGAAAATTTTGCTTGGGTCCAAAAAATTGTTTTTTGCGTCGAAAAATGATATTTGGGTTGAAAATCATCGTCTTGGGCAGGAAAACGCTCTTCAGGTCTGAAAATGGCGTTGGAGTAAAAGACAAAATATTTTTTGCATCAAAATATGATAATTAGCTTGAGAACGTGGTGTTTTAGATGGAAAAAATGGTTTTCGAGTATGTTTGGATCGAAAAATTATGTTTGGACCGTGAAATGCAATTTGGCAGAAGAAATGCAGTTTGGTCTCAAAATGATGTTTTGGATCAGAAATTATATTTTGGGTCGAAAAGTGCAGATTGGGTTGATAAAGTGCAGTTTTGGTTGTGTATGGATCGAAAAATGCTTTGCGCTTCGAAAATTACAGTTTGGGTCGAGGAATGCTGTTCGTGTGAAAAAATGTTGTTCACATCGATAAAATGATGTTTGGGTCAAAAAATCTTCCTTGGGATGAAATATTCCGCTTCGGAAGAAAAATGGCGTTCGAGTCATGTTTGGATCGAAAAAAATCAATTTCAGTTGAAAAAAATGGGGTTTTGGTCGAAAATTGCATATCGCGTTGAAGGAATAGGGTTTGGTTCGAAAAATTTACTTTGCTTCAAAGACACGCTGCTCGGCTAAAAATAAATGGTGGTAGGGTAAAAAAATGTGTTTATGGTTGTGCCTGGTTCGAAAAATGCTGTTTCGGTCGAAATAATGGTGTTTGGGTCGAGTTGGGGTTGCAAATGTATTTTGAGTCGAACAATGCAGTAGTTTGGGGTTAGAAATGTTGTTCGGGTCTATAAATGATCTTTGGGTCAAGTTTGGGGCGAAATATGATATTGTTTGGGTGGAAAATTGCTGTTTGTGTTGAAAATGTTGTTTTTGTTCTGAATTGTTTTTTGGGTTTAAAAATGATGTTCAGCTAGAAAAATGGGGTTTTGGGTTCAAAAAATTTAGTTTGGGTCAAAATGTGTTGTTCGGGTAGAAAAAGTGCAGTGTGGGCCGTGTTTCGATCAAATGATGATTTTTTTGTTGGGTTGTGGAAAATGAAGTTTGGGTTGAAAAATGTTATTTGGGTCGAAAAATTGTTGTTTGGGTCTAGAATTGTTGTTTGGATCGAAATATTGCTGTTTGGTTTTCAGTAAACGTTTTTTGATTGAAAAAACGATGCTTGAGTTCCGGAAACGTTGTTTCAGTCAAACAAATGATGTTTTTGTCATTTTTGGGTCGCAAATACGATTCGGGCCACAATATCCGGTTTGTTCCAAAAAATGCTGTTTGGGTAAAAAATAAGGTGTTTGGGTGGAAAAAAGATGTTCAGGCTTGACGAAATTCTGTTTGGGTCGAAAAATTCTTTTCTGCTCTTTTTCTCGAAAAAGTGATGTTCGGGTCGAAAAATGATATTTGGGTGGGAAGTCATCATCTTGGGCAGGAAAACGCTGTTCGGGTCTGAAAATGACATTGGAGTAAAGGACAAAATATTGTTTGCATCAAAATATGAAAATTAGCATGAGAACGTGGTGTTTTAGACGGAAAAAAGGTTTTTGGGTATGTTTGAGTCAAAAAATTATGTTTGGACCGTGAAATGCAATTTGGCAGAAGAAATGCAGTTTGGGTTAAGAAATGTTGTGTTGGTCTGAAAATGGTGTTTTGGGTCAAAAATTATATTTTTTGTCGAAATGTGCAGATTGGGTTGATAAAGTGCAGTTTTAGTTGTGTATGGATCGAAAAATGTTTTGCGCTTCTGAATTGCATTTTGGGTCGAGGAATGATGTTCGAGTGAAAAACTGTTTTTCGGATCGAAAAAATGTTGTTTGGGTAAAAAAATCTTCCTTGGGATGAAATATCCCGTTTAGGGGGAAAAATGACATTCAGGTCGTGTTTAGATCGAAAAAAATCAATTTCAGTAGAAAAAATGGGGTTTGGGTCCAAATAATATTTTGGTGCACTGGCTTTTTTAGAGTTATATTTTTTTTATACATATGGTGATTTTGGTGTCGGGATTTGGAGGACATATACAACTCCGTTTGCTTTCCAACGCATCCACCGTATTGGGAATCTGATGTGTATCGGTTGTGTAACGAGTAAATTTGTGACCAGGGGTCCGTCCAGTTCCTCGACGGACCCCCGAGGGGGCCGTCGACTCCGACGGTCCAACAATGAGCCGTCGAGTTCGACGGTCCACTCAACTGATTTGCTCATAACTCAACTGATACACATCCGATTCTCAATCCAGAAGATGTGTTGGAAAGCTAATGAAATAGGATTCCACCCATATCCTAATTTCTGAAATGGAGCCCTAGAGGTCCTCCAAAACACACAACAATATGACTCTATGCGTAGAAAAAACAACACAACCAGAACAAAATCCAATGCTCCCAAACATAATTTGAAGACGTGAATCGACATAGAAAAACCACAGTCCTAACAACTTTATTTTAAAAGAGAAGGAAGTATTTTTCTTTTTCCTTATTGAAAAGGGTTGTTTTCGCTTATACAGATTCTATCTGTCAAGAAGCGCAGTGTTGTGCTTTCTGATTTCCGTTTATGGAAAGGGTTAGTTTTTTGTCTTCTGTTTTTCTGTTTATTAAAAGGGGCACTTTAATGTTTACTGTTTATCAAAAGTTGTTGTATTCTATTTTCTGGTCTCCGTTTATTAAAAATCGTTGCTTTCCGCTTTCTGTTTACAATTTTTTATATAGTGTAAGTTTTTTTTTTTGTTTCTGGTTTCCTATTTTACTTTTTTTTAATGGTAGTATTCTATTCTCAGATTTTCTATTTATAAAAAAGGGCAGTTTTCTATTTTATGTATTTTGAGAAGGTCGATTTCTGTTTTCAACATATTAAAAATGTCAATTTCTCATTTTTGTGGCTTTTTATTTATTAGAAAGACAAATTCCCTATTTATCATTTCTCAAAAAGGATACATTTTTGTTTCTTGTATTTTTTAAAAATTGTAATTTTCAGTCAAAATTAGTCTTCTCTTTTCTATTTAAAAAAATCAAAATTGTAAGTTTTTCTAATTAATAAAACTTACTATATTTTATCAGTAGAGAATCGAAGGTTGTTGTTTAAAAAGAAAAATTCCCTTTTTAATAAACGCACTACAGAAAACAACCATTTTCGGAAAAACAGATAACAGCAAACTAACATTTCTGATAAAAATAAACCAGAAATCAATTTTTGAAAACCGAATTCCAAAAATCGGATAACTACACTTTTTAAGAAATAGAATGCAAAAACCGAAAAACTATCGTTTGTAATAAGTAGAAAAGAAACTGCGGTACCCTTTTTAGTAAGTAGAAAGGAGAAAACATAAAACTAATATTTTTAATAAGTAGATAACAGAAAACTACCTTTCTTAATAAATAAATAAAAGAAAATTAACCTTTTCAAGAACAGGAAAGTAGGAAACAAAAAACTCCATTTTTTAATTGTGGATAACAAGTATGTCATTAAAATCTCTTTCTAGATTTTTTTACAATTTAAAAAATTCTCTAATTAAAAAAAAATGGAGAGCTACCATTTTTTATAACACACACCAAAAAACTAGACTTTCAGATAAATAAAAACGAGAAAACAGAAAACTACCCATTTTAATAAGTTAAACGAAAAAAACTAGCTATTTTCAAATAATATTTTGTTGCATTGGCTTTTCTAGAGTTATGTATTTTTTTATGCATATGAAGATTTTGTTGTAGGAATTTGAAGGACTTATACAACTCCATTTTGGGTATGCTTGGAATCCTTGTTTCGTTAGCTCTCCAACGCATCCACCGGATTGGGAATCTGATGCGTTACGGTTGAGTTACAAGCAAATTTGTGACCAGGGGTCCATCCAGTTCCTCGACAGACCCCCGAGGGGGCCGTCGACCCCGACGGTCCAACAATGAGCCGTCAATGTAAAAAATGTAATTTTCTGTCAAAATTAGTCTTCTCTTTTCTGTTTATAAAAAATGATAGTTTTCCGCGATTTATACATTTAAAAAAAAATCAAAATTGTAAGTTTTTCTAATTAATAAAACTTACTATATTTTATCAGTAGAGAATCGAAGGTTGTTGTTTAAAAAGAAAAATTCCCTTTTTAATAAACGAACAATAGAAAACAACCATTTTCGGTAAAACAGATAACAACATAAAACTAACATTTCTGATAAAAATAAACCAGAAATCAATTTTTGAAAAACGAATTCCAGAAATCGAAAAACTAAACTTTTTAAGAAATAGAATGCAAAAACCGAAAAACTATTTATTGTAATAAGTAGAAAAGAAACTATGGTAGCCTTTTTTAGTAAGTAGAAAGGAGAAAACGAAAAAATAATATTTTTAATAAGTAGATAACAGAAAACTACCTTTCTTAATAAATAAATAATAGAAAATTAACCTTTTCAAGAACAGGAAAGTAGAAAACAAAAAACTCCATTTTTTTATTGTGGTTAGCAAGTATGTCATCAAAAAATTCTTTCTGGATTGTTTTACAATTTAAAAAATTCTTTAATTAAAAAAAATGGAGAGCTACCATTTTTTATAACCGACACTAGAAAACTAGACTTTTAGATAAATAAAAGCTAGAAAACAGAAATCTGCTCTCTGTAATAAGTTAGAAGAAAAAAACTAGTTATTTTCAAATAATGTTTTGTTGCATTGGCTTTTTTAGAGTTATGTTTTTTTTTATGTATATGAAGATTTTGTTGTAGGAATTTGGAGGACTTATACAACTCCATTTTGAGAAATTATGGTATGATTGGAATCCTTGTTCCGTTAGCTTTCCAACGCATCCACCGGATTGGGAATCTGATGTGTATCGGTTGAGTTACGAGCAAATTTGTGACCAGGGGTCCATCAAGGAGCCGTTAAGGTCGACAGTCCACTGGAGGGTACGTCGAGGAACCCGACGGATCCCTGTTGACTAATTTGCTCATAACTTAACCGATACATTTCCGATTCTCAATCCGGAAGATGCGTTGGAAAGCTAATGAAATAAGGATTCCACCCATATCCTAATTTCCAAAAATGGAGCCCTAGAGGTCTTCCAAAACAACACAACAATATGACTCTATGCATAGGTAAAAGAACATAACCAGAACAAAACCCAGTGCTCCTATACATAATTTGAAGACGTGAATCGACATAGCAAAACCGCAGTCCTAACAACTTTATATTAAAAGAAAAGGTAGTATTTTGCTTTTTCCTTTTTGAAAAGGGTTGTTTTTGGTTTTCCAGATTCTGTTTGTCAAGAAGCGCAGTGTTGTGCTTTCTGATTTCCATTTGTGAAAAGGGATAGTTTTTTGTCATGTGTTTTTCTAGTTTATTAAAAGGGGCACTTTAATGTTTACTGTTTATTAAAAGTTATTGTTTTCTATTTTCTGGTCTCCGTTTATTAAAAAGCGTAGCTTTCCGCTTTATGTATACAATTTTTTATACAGTGTAAGTTTTTTTTGTTTCTGTTTATGAAAAGTGTGATTTCCTATTTTCCTTTTTTTTAATGGTAGTATTCTGTTTTCAGATTTTCAATTTATAAAAAAGGGCAGTTTTCTAATTTATATATTTTGAAAAGGTTGATTTCTGTTTTCAACTAATTAAAAATGTCCAATTTCTCATTTTTGTGGCTTTTTATTTATTAGAAAGACAAATTCTCTATTTATCATTTCTCAAAAAGGTTACGTTTTTGTTTCCTGTATTTTTTAAAAAATGTAATTTTCGATCAAAATTAGTCTTCTCTTTTTTATTTATAAAAAATGATAGTTTTCCTCGTTTTATACATTTTAAAAAAATCAAAATTGTAAGTTTTTCTAATTAATAAAACTTACTATTTTTTATCAGAAGAGAATCGAAGGTTGTTGTTTAAAAAGAAAAATTCCCTTTTTAATAAACACACTACAGAAAACAACCATTTTCGGTAAAACTGATAACAACAAACTAATATTTCTGATAAAAATAAACCGGAAATCAATTTTTGAAAAACGAATTCCAGAAATTGGAAAATTACACTTTTTAAGAAATAGAATGCAAAAACCGAAAAACTATCGTTTGTAATAAGTAGAAAAGAAACTGCGGTACCCTTTTTAGTAAGTAGAAAGGAGAAAACGAAAAACTAATATTTTTAATAAGTAGATAATAGAAAACTACCTTTCTTAATAAATAAATAATAGAAAATTAACTTTTTCAAGAACCGGAAAGTATTAAACAAAAAACCCCATTTTTTAATGGTGGATAACAAGTATGTCATCAAAAAATTCTTTCTTGATTTTTTTACAATTAAAAAAATTCTTTAATTAAAAAAATATGGAGAGCTACCATTTTTTATAACAAACACTAGAAAACTAGACTTTCAGATAAATAAAAGCCAGAAAACAGAAAACTGCCTTTTTAATAAGTTAAAAGACAAAAACTAGCTATTTTCAAATAATGTTTTGTTGCATTGGCTTTTTTAGAGTTATGTTTTTTTTATGCATATGAAGATTTTTTGTAGGAATTTGGAGGATTTATACAACTCCATTTTGAGAAATTATGGTATGCTTGGAATCCTTGTTCCGTTAGCTTTTCAACGCATCCACCGGATCCGGAATCTGATGTGTATCAGTTGAGTTACGAGCAAATTTGTGACCAGGGGTCCATCCAGTTCCTCAACGGACTCCCGAGGAGGCCGTCGACCCCGACGGTCCAACAATGAGCCGTCAAGGTCGATAGTCCACTCGAGGGTACGTCGAGGAACCCGATGGATCCCTGGTGACTAATTTGCTCATAACCTAACCGATACACTTCCGATTCTCAATCCGGAAGATGCGTTGGAAAGCTAATGAAATAAGGATTTCGCCCATATCCTAATTTATGAAAATGGAGCCCTAGAGGTCATCCAAAACCACACAACAATATGACTCTATGCGTAGGTAAAAGAACAAAACCAGAACAAAACCCAGTGCCCCTATACATAATTTTAAGACGTGAATCGACATATCAAAACCACAGTCCTAACTACTTTATATTAAAAAAAGGTAGTATTTTGCTTTTTCCTTATTGAAAAGGGTTGTTTTTGGTTTTTCACATTCTCTTTGTCAAGAAGTGCAGTGTTGTGCTTTCTGATTTCCATTTATGAAAAGGGAAGTTTTTTGTCTTCTGTTTTTCTGTTTATTAGAAGGGGCACTTTAATGTTTACTGTTTATTAAAAGTTATTGTTTTCTATTTTCTGGTCTCCGTTTATTAATAAGCATAGCTTTCCGCTTTCTGTTTAAAATTTTTTATATAGTGTAAGTTTTTTTTGTTTCTGTTTATGAAAAAGTTTATATTCCTATTTTCCTTTTTTTAATGGTAGTATTCTGTTTTCAGATTTTTCTATTTATAAAAAAGGGCAGTTTTCTATTTTATATATTTTAAAAAGGTTGATTTCTGTTTTCAACATATTAAAAATGTCAATTTCTCATTTTTGTGGATTTTTATTTATTAGAAAGACAAATTCTCTATTTTTCGTTTCTCAAAAAGGATACGTTTTTGTTTCCTGTATTTTTTAAAAAATATAATTTTCTGTCAAAATTAGTCTTCTCTTTTCTATTTATAAAAAATGATAGTTTTCCGTGATTATTACATTTTAAAAAACTCAAAATTGTAAGTTTTTCTAATTAATAAAACTTACTATATTTTATCAGTAGGGAATCGAAGGTTATTGTTTAAAAAGAAAAATTCCCTTTTTAATAAACGCACTATAGAAAACAACCATTTTCGTTAAAACAGATAACAACAAACTAATATTTCTGATAAAAATAAACCAGAAATCAATTTTTGAAAAATGAATTCCATAAATCGAAAAACTACACTTTTTAAGAAATAGAATGCAAAAGCCGAAAAACTATCGTTTGAAATAAGTAGAAAAGAAACTGCGGTACCCTTTTTAGTAAGTAGAAAGGAGAAAATGAAAAACTAATATTTTTAATAAGTAGATAACAGAAAACTACCTTTCTTAATAAATAAATAATAGAATATTAACCTTTTCAAGAACAGGAAAGTAGAAAACAAAAAACTCCATTTTTTAATTGTGGATAACAAGTATGTCATCAAAAAATTCTTTTTGGATTCTTTTAAAATTTAAAGAATTCTCTAATTAAAAAAAAAATGGAGAGCTACCGTTTTTCATAACAGACACCAGAAAACTAGACTTTCAGATCAATAAAAACCAGAAAACAGAAAATTACCCTTTTTAATAAGTTAAAAGAAAAAAACTTGCTATTTTCAAATAATGTTTTGTTGTAGGAATTTGGAGGACTTATACAACTCCATTTTGAGAAATTAATGTATGCTTGGAATCCTTGTTCCGTTAGCTTTTCAATGCAACCACCGGATTGGGAATCTGATGTGTATCGGTTGAGTTACGAGCAAATTTGTGACCCGGGGTCCATCAAGTTCCTCGACGGACCCTAGAGGGAGCCGTCGACCTCGACGGTCCAACAATGAGCCATCGAGGTCGACGGTCCACTCAAGGGTACGTCAAGGAACCCGATGGACCCCTGGTGACTAATTTGTTCATAACTTAACCGATACACTTCTGATTCTCAATCCGGAAGATGCGTTGGAAAGCTAATGAAATATGGATTCCATCGATATCCTAATTTCTGAAATGGAGCCCTAGAGGTCCTCCAAAACCACACAACAATATGACTCTATGCGTAGAAAAAACAACACAACCAGAACAAAATCCAATGCTCCTAAACATAATTTGAAGACGTGAATCGACATAGCAAAGCCACAGTCCTAACAACTTTATTTTAAAAGAGAAGGAAGTATTTTTCTTTTTCCTTATTGAAAAGAGATGTTTTCGCTTTTACAGAATCTATCTTTCAAGAAGCGCAGTGTTGTGCTTTCTGATTTCCGTTTATGAAAAGGGATAGTTTTTTGTCTTCTGTTTATTAAAAGGGGCACTTTAATGTTTACTGTTTATCAAAAGTTGTTGTTTTATTTTTTCTGGTCTCCGTTTATTAAAAAGCGTAGCTTTTCGCTTTCTGTTTACTATTTTTGATATAGTGTAAGTTTTATTTTGTTTCTGTTTATGAAAAAGTGTGGTTTCCTGTTTTTCTTTTTCTTAATGGTAGTATTATGTTTTACTATTTTCTATTTATAAAAAGGGCAGTTTTCTGTTTTTGTATCTTTTGAAAAGGTCGATTTCTGTTTTCAACTATTAAAAATGTCAGTTTCTCTTTTTTGTGGCTTTCTATTTATTAGAAATACAAATTCTCTGTTTTTCATTTATAAAAAGGGATACATTTTTGTTTCCTGTATTTTTAAAAAAATGAAATTTTATGTCAAAATTAGTCATCTCTTTTCTATTTATAAAAAATGATAGTTTTCCGTGTTTTATTCATTTTAAAAAACTCAAAATTGTAAGTTTTTCTAATTAATAAAACTTACTATATTTTATCTGTAGAGAATCAAAGGTTGTTGTTTAAAACGAAAAATTCCCTTTTTATAAACGCACTACAGAAAACAACCATTTTCGGTAAAACAGATAACATCAAACTAACATTTCTGATAAACATAAACCAGAAATCAATTTTTGAAAAACAAATTCCACTTTTTAAGAAATAGAATGCGAAAACCGAAAAACTATCATTTGTAATATACAACTCCATTTTGAGAAATTAAGGTATGCTTGGAATCCTTGTTCCGTTAGCTTTTCAACACATCCACCGGATTGGGAATCTGATGTGTATCGATTGAGTTATGCGTAAATTTGTGACCAGGGGTCCATCTAGTTCCTTGACGAACCCCTGGGCCGTCGACCCCGACGGTCCAACAGTGAGCCGTCGAGGTCGACGGTCCACTCGATGGTACGTCGAGGAACCCGACGAACCCCTGGTGACTAATTTGCCCATAACTAAACCGATACACTTCCGATTCTCAATCCAGAAGATGCGTTGGAAAGCTAATGAAATAAGGATTCCACCCATATCCTAATTTCTGAAACGGAGCCCTAGAGGTCCTCCAAAACCACACAACAATATGACTCTATGCATAGGAAAAACAACACAATCACAACAAATCTCAATGCTCTTAAACATAATTTGAAGACGTGAATCGACATAGCAAAACCTCAGTCCTAACAACTTTATATTAAAAGAAAAGGTAGTATTTTGCTTTTTCCTTATTTAAAAGGGTTGCTTTGGTTTTCAATATTCTCTTTGTCAAGAAACGCAGTGTTGTGCTTTCTGGTTTCCGTTTATGTAAAAGTTTAGTTTTTTGTTTTTGGTTTTTCTGTTTATTAAAAGGGGCACTTTAATGGTTACTATTTATCAAAATTTGTTGTTTTCTATTTTCTGGTCTCCGTTTATTAAAAGGCGTAGTTTTCCGATTTCTGTTTACTATTTTTGATATAGTGTAAGCTTTTTTTTCTGTTTATGAAAAAGTATGGTTTCCTGTTTTTTTTTCTTGTATTTTAAAATAAATGTAATTTTCTGTCAAAATTAGTCTTCTCTTTTCTATTTATAAAAAATGTTAGTTTTTCGTGTTTTATTAATTTTAAAAAAATCAAAATTTAATTTTTTCTAATTAATAAAACTTCCAATTTTTAACTAGTAGAGAATCGAAGTCCATTGTTTATAAAAGAAAAATTCTCTTTTTAATAACCGCATTACAAAAAACAGCTATTTTTGATAAAACAGAAAACAACAAACTAACATTTCTCATAAACAGAAACCATAAATCAATTTTTGAAAAATGAATTCCAGAAATCAGAAAACTACACTTTTTAAGAAATAGAATGCAAAAACTGAAAAATTATCGTTTGTAATAAGTAGAAAAGAAAGAGAGGTACCCTTTTTAGTAAGCAGAGAGGTGAAAACGGAAAACTAATATTTTTGATAAGTAGAAAACAGAAACTACCTTTCTTAATAAATAGATAATAGAAAATTGACCTTTTCAAGAACTGGAAAATAGAAAACAAAAAACTCCATTTTTTAATTGTGCATACCAGGTATGTCATCAAAAAATTCTTTCTGGATTTTTTTACATTTTTAAAAATTCTTTAATTAAGAAAAAATGGGGAGCTAGGATTTTTTATAACAGAGACCAGAAAATTAGACTTTCAGACAAATAGAAACCAGAAAACTGATAACTACCCGTTTTAACAAGTTAAAATAAAAAAAAAACTAGCTATTTTCAAATAACGTTTTGTTGCATTGGTTTTTTTAGAGTTATGTTTTTTTATGCATATGGTGATTTTGTTGTAGGAATTTGGAGGACTTATACAACTCCATTTTGTGAAATTAAGCTATGGTTGGAATCCTTTTTCCATTAGCTTTCCAACGCATCCACCGGATTGGGAATCAGATTTGTATCGGTTGAGTTACGAGCAAATTTTTGGCCAGGGTCCGTCTAGTTCCTCGATGGACCCCCGAGGGGGCTGTCGACCCCGACGGTCCAACAATGAACCGTCAAGGTCGACAGTCCACTCGAGAGTATGTCGAGGAACCCGACGGACCCTTGGTGACTAATTTGCTCATAACTCGACCGATACACATCCAATTCTCCGTCGAAAGATGCGTTGGAAAGCTAATGAAATAAGGATTCCACCCATTTCCTAATTTCTGAAAATGGAGCCCTAGAGGTCCTCCAAAACAACACAACTATGTTTTCTAAGTAAAAATTTATGTCAGGATAAAAAAATAGAGTGGGGGTTGAAAATGATGCTTGGATCTAGGAAATGGTGTGTGTCAAAATTGTTGTCCATGTCAGAAAAATAGTGTCTAGTTTGAAAATATTGGCTTGGTCAAAAAAATGAAGTCAGGGTCGTAAAATGCTGTCTCGGTTGAAAAATGATGTCTGGGTCGAAAAACTAAGCGTCTTTGACAAAAACATTGTATGTATCGAAAATATTGCCTCGGTCCAAAAAAAGTTGTCTGGGTTAAAATGCAGTCTAGGTTGAAAAATGTTACCCGATATGAAAAAATGCTTTCTAGGTCGACTTAATGGTGTCTGAGTCAAATAATGGAGTCTGCATCAAAAAATGGGGTAGTGTCGAAAAATAGAGTGTGTGTCGAAAATGATGCTTTGGTATAAAAATTGGTGTGTGTCAAAAATGTTGTCCATGTCGAAAAAAATATTATCTCCGTAATAGAATGGTGTTCAGTTCAAAAAAAATAGTGCCTGGTTTGAAAATATTGGCTGGGTTGAAAAAATGCAGTCTTAGTTGAAAATAGTGTATGGGTCGAAAAATACAGTCTAAGTTGAAAAATTATGTCTGGGTAAAAAAAATCTGCATCTTTGATAAAAATATTGTTTGGAAAAAAAACGGAGTCTGTGATGAAAGTTTTGTCTCTCTCGAAAAAAAGTTGTTACTTTTTAAAATGCAATCTTGGTTGAAAAATGTTACCCAATAAAAAAAAATGTTTTATAGGTCGAAAAAATGGTGTCTGAGTAAAAAAAATGGAGCCTGGGTCGAAAATTGGGGCTTGGGTTGAAAAATATTGTCTGGGTCCAAAATATGTTATCTAGGTCAAAAAATAATGAGGGTCGAAATGATGCTTGGGTCTAAAAAATGGTGTATGTCAAAAATGTTGTCCATGTCGAAAAAATGTTATTTATGTATATGAATGGTGTTTAGGTCGAAAAAATAGTGCCAAGTTTGAAAATATTGGTTGGGTAAAAAAATGTATTCTTTATAGAAAATGCTCTATGGGTCGAAAACTACAGTCTTGGTTGAAAAATGATGTCTGGATCGAAAAAATGAGTGTTTTTTATGAAAATATTGTTTGGATCGAAAAAATGGTGTCTGTGTCGAAAATATTGTCTCGATCAAAAAATAGTTCTCTAGGTATAAAAAGCAGTCTATGTAGAAAAATGTTACCCGATACAAAAAAATTCTTTATAGTTCGTTAGAATGGTGTCTGAGTAAAAAAATGGAATCTTGGTCAAAAAATTGGTTATGGGTCAAAAAATGTTGTCTGGGTCCAAAATATGTTTTCTAGGTCAAAAATGGTATCAGGGTTGAAAAATCGAGTGAGATTCGAAAATGATGCATGGGTCTAAAAAATGGTGTGTTTCTAAAATGTTGTCCATGTCAAAAAAATGTTGTCTACATAATGGCTTGGTAGAAAAATAGGATGAAAAAATAGTGCCTGGTTCGAAAATATTGGTTGGGTAGAAAAAATCCAGTCTTAGGCAAAAATATTGTATGGGTCGATTAATGTAGTCTCGGTTAAAAAATGATGTCTTGGTTGAAAAAATGATGTCTTTGTCAAAAATATTGTCTTGGTCGAAAAAAGTTGTGCGGGTCCTAAATGTAGTCTAGGTTGAAAAATGTTACCCAATACGAAAAAATGCTTTCTAGGTCGAAAAAATAGTGTGTGGATCAAAAAAAGGAGTCTAGGTAAAAAATTGGGGATGGGTTGAAAAATGTTATCTCAGTCCAAAATATGTTTTCTAGGTCAAAAAATGGTGTCAAGGTCAAAAAATAGAGTGACAAAGTGAGTTGTCCGCCGAAGCTCAAATGCCGACTCTTCCATCCAGCCAGTCTCTTAGATATTCGCTCTACCTTGGAGAGGCAATCCTCCCTCTTCAAACTATCTTGCACGAGCAGGAACCCCATGTGTTTGCATGGAAAGGTCTGGTGTACTGACTGTGACTTTTAGGACATAATTAATCTGCTTTTGTGGTGTGTCTAATATTCCAAATTCTAATAATTTGGGATGGTTGGAATCGTTAGTCTGTTAGCTTTTCAACACTTTTTACGAATCGTAAATCGGATGAGTATCGATCAAGTTATGGGCCAAACTGTGCCAAATGGTGAAGCAGAGGAAATAGCGACGGCTCCAGGGGGATCCGTCGGTATTGTGACGGATCCCATAGGAGCCGTCGGTTCTTGTGACGGATCTAATAGGAGCCGTCGATCTGGAAATAGTTTGAAACTCGTATATTTCAATTTTTGGAAGGTTTTAATGAGATTTAT
This sequence comes from Acorus calamus, assembly GCA_030737845.1. NCBI lineage: Eukaryota > Viridiplantae > Streptophyta > Magnoliopsida > Acorales > Acoraceae > Acorus > Acorus calamus. The sequence continues at coordinate 13,462,797 of CM060872.1, forward strand.
TTGATTGATTGGCATCATAATTGTTTCCCCATGTGTATGAGAGGCTTATAAATCTCTTTTCCTCTCTCCTTGCATTGAAACCCTAGAAATTTCAAACCCTAAAAGTTTTTCTATTGACGTTTTCGGTGAAATCATTGAGGAGCTTGGGAAGGGGTTCGATCAACAATTTCTTGCGAGTACTACCCTCAATTTATGAAGAGTTTTGAATATGCAATGACTGTTTTAGAGGTCTTTTATTTTATAACTTCGTTTTTAGGTTTTCCAAGCAAAAATAATGAGTTTTCTTCTTGGGTTTTCATAGATCTTGATGTAGTTGTGTGATTTTCGAGTCTTGTATTATACCAATGATTTCTCGATGCTTTTGTGAAGTTTTTATAAGTTTTTGATGATAATATTAAATATCAATGCACATATTTGAAGCTATGATTTCTTAGGTTTTTTTTTGGATTTTTCCTCATAACCTCAATTGGATTTAGATGATTTTCGGATTTAATGTTATAGCAGTGATGCTTTAAGGTTTCTAAGATGGTTTGTAAGTCTTTCATGCAAAAATAAATAATTCTATGTATATACCATGTTTAGGTTAGTTCGTTTAATGTAGAAATCATGTTTTTATGATCTTTAAGCCTTATTTCGAACCTTATACGCAAAGATCCGAACTTATGCATATAGTATTATGATTTTCGGATTTTTTAAACATAAATCTATATCATTATATCTCTATGAAAGATCTAGTATTTTTCAAAGAATTTAAATGAGTTTTTATTTGGATTTAATGGATTTTTCGTATGCGTGGAATTGATCTTAAACAAATACCTTTCGCTGGTTTACATTGTTTTACATAGCTCACATAAGGTTTTCGGTGAAAGAATGTGTTAAAGTATTTTCTTATATAAACAATTAGGGTTCATGTTCTTCCTTGGACGGCTCTTATAGGAGCCGTCGGGCTTGTTCGGGACGGCTCCTCGAGAAACCGTTGATCTGTTAAGGGACGGCCCCAGTAGGAGTTGTTGGGTTTGTTTCGGATGGCCCTTGTTAGAGCCGTCAAGTTTTTGACAGGTACGGACCCCATCAAGTCCTGTATTGTTTGATCATGTTTTGACCGAGCCATATCGTTTCTTACCAGATTAGATTTACTGTATGACTTGGATTTGGTTTGTGAATTGTTGGACCGAAGGTGAGTGGGTCTAGCCTCTATGTAGATTTTTAAACTACTATATTTATATCATATTCGCATCATGCCTATGTTATGAATACAACTATTATATTGAGTATGGAACACATGAGCTTGCATCAAGTTTGAGACATTATTTTATGTATGAACTATATGTTGGATAATATGTTATTCTTGCTTGAAAACTATGAGTTGTTGAATTAATCTTTCATGCATATCATCTGTCGGCGTGACACCTATCCGTGTGACGACCGGTCAGCTTGACCCAGTCCAGTGGGACCTTGTCTGCGTGATGACTGGTTGCATGACCAGGCTCTAGATGGAGCATCTTTTGGCTGTGTGCCATACGGGCATGCGTGTCTGTTGCATCATACGCATCATGTAGTTAGTATGAGATTTGTGGCTATTCCTCTAAAGAGATTTGTGGCTATTATATGTATTTGTTATATTATGCTAGTTCTGATTTTTGGGATTATTCTTAATATTTTATTATTCTTATTATTATTATTATTATTACTGGGACACTATAGGTCCATTCACTAAGCGTGTGATAGCTCAACCCTCTTTTCCCAACCTTTCAGAGTAGTTGTTGGTGATCGTTGCTCGTGGTGAGGCGTTGACGATTTAGTTCGCGTTTTATCTTTGTTGCATCGTAGGTGTTGAATAAGCCTTCTTCTTGACATGTAGTGGACGTCCTTAGCCTTATCAGCAAAACCAGAAGAATTATTAGCAGTATTAAATAAAGAACTCGTGTGTATTCATTTAAACTTAAGGATGAATTATTGAGATCCTGTGGTTGGTTTTTGTTTTATACTTGCATGTTTATGAATTTATTTATATTACTCGATATATTGTGTATTGTTGTAGTAGCGCACCGTATCGCATGCTTTAATTTAGGATAATGGGTACGGGGGCATTACAGAATCATTGTGACACCCAGTCTATTGAGGGGGGAAGCCTAATAGTCCCAAGAGGTCCATGGATTGGGTGAGGGAGAGGGTTTAATGTTTAGTCCCACATCGCCTAATTGGAGGAGGTAGTATGTGCTTATATGAGAGCACAACTCTTACACACCAAGGGGTAGTATGTTTTAAAGCAGTGAGCCCATTTAGGGGCAAAGTGGATAATTTCTTATTGAGTGAGCCTGGGGCGTTACATCTGGTATGTGCACCCGAACATGTTGGCTAAGTGGAGAGACTGCGGCGCGTCGATGTTGATTGTAAGAAACACACTCTTGGCGAAGTTTATCTTGAGCCCCGACAAGTGTTCGAAACATTTAAGGATGAACTTAAATCCCCCCATGGTTTCCCCCGTTGCCTCACCTAATAATATTGTGTCATCCTCGTATTGCAGGAGCGAGTATCGCTCTCCCCCCCCCCCGTCTACCTCCTAATCCCTTGATATTGTCACGCCCCAGGGCGGCCGTCCCCGAGACATGGCAAATATATTTATGATATCAGCAATCCATACACGAGATCAAATAAGGACTCCATAACATCAAAGGCAATAAAGCAATAACCAAGTAACTGACATCAAATATATACAAATAGCGGAAGCTCAAACGACTAGAGTACACAATCAACTGTCCTGTGAGAGCCAATATACACAACAAAAGACATCAACAGTCCACATACAGTGCACAAGCACAAGTATAATACATACAAGGAAAAGGAAATGCTAATGGCCTCTCACTCGCAAGACATCCAACGCGAACACGGGTCTCCTACTCGTACAGCGCCAAGGGGAGCTCTTCTCTTGGATCCGACTCAGCGTCAACTGGAGGAAAACATATACGAGGGGTGAGCCACACGCTCAGTGAATGAAACAATCCATGCAACACAACTCATAATAATCCTTTCAAGTAATTTAAGTTCCAACAGATGGAAACAACTACTTAAGTTGGTGGGTCGAGTATCAACGCTGTAGATACCCCAATTTTGACCGTCCAGAAAGACAGAAATACTTCAAGTAACACCCAGAAATATCCCACATTTGGACATCTAATAGAGAACCAAAATTCAGGAAACCGGAAATCCCAAACCCTAGCCCTAACCTAAAGCGGAAGACCTAAACCTAAATAAGAAACCCCAAACCTAAACCCTAGCCCTAACCTAAACCGGAAGACCTAAACCTAAACCAGAAACCCAAACCTAAACCCTAGCCCTAACCTAAACCGGAAGACCTAAACCTAAACCAGAAAATCGGAAACCCAAAAACCCTAAGTCCCTGGCAAGGGGCGGTAGACCTAACTAGCCGCCCCATACCAGGCGGCTAGTTAGCACTAGTCGCCTCCCTGGCCGACCTTGGACCATTCCCCTGGATGTGACATAAAGCAGTGTTAAATGCTGATCATTGCTGCGGGTGATGACCTTCAGCCGCCCTATCTTGGCCGGATCAACCCAAGTAACCGACTCAAGCCACCGCCTGTAAGAGATGGGACGTTTGGCAGGTTATGATAGGGGCGGTTACCAGGAAGTAGCCGCCCCATCCTAGGCAGATAGTTAGCACTAGCCGCCCTTCACCTGGTCTTGACAGAAGAACCAGAGAATTAATGAGGGGTCTAATCACATACACTATTAGCCAAGCCACTCCATTACCCCCTGGACATTCCCCTACCTCTCTTTTACTATAAATAGAGGAGGTCCCAAGCCATTAAACACATCATCAATCCTTACAATCATCCACAATTTCGCATTCCCATTCCATACTCCCTCCCCCCTAGAAATCCCAAGAGAGAGAGAGAGAGAGAGAGCCCCTTTTGTGAGAGAAATACCCATTCCCTACATAAAACACCCTCTCATCCCACCCTCCAGAAACCCGGGCTAAACCTAGCTTAGCCCCTGCCTAAGACCAAACCCATTTCCTACCGAAGTTCTGCCCAAACCAGACCAGGCCCCGGACGGCTAAACCATACTAGCCGCCCCATATCCGATGGCTAGATCCCCCTAGCCACCTCCTATCTGTAGATACCCCAATTTTGACCGTCCAGAGAGACAGAAATACTTCAAGTAACACACGGAAATATCCCACAGTTGGACATCCAATAGAGAATCAAAGGTTCGGTAAACCGGAAACCCTAAACCCTAACCCTAACCTAAACCCTAACCCTAACCTAAACCTAAACCTAAACCTAAAACCTAAACCCTAACCCTAACCTAAACCCTAACCCTAACCTAAACCTAAACCTAAAACCTAAATCGGAAACTCTAACCCTAAGAACCCCAAACCCTAGAACCCCAAGTCCCTGGAAAGGGGCGGCTAGCCCTAACTAGCCGCCCCATACCAGGCGGCTAGTTTACACTAGCCGCCCCACTGACTGCCCCCTGGCCGACTTTGGACCAATCCCTGGATGGGACATAAAGCAGTATTAAATGCTGATCATTGCGGCGGGTCATGACCTTTAACCGCCCCCTCTTGGCCGGATCAAACCAAGTAACCGACCCAAGCCACCGCCTGTCAAAGATGGGATGTTTGGCAGGTGATGATAGGGGCGGCTACTAGGAAGTAGCCGCCCCATCCTGGGCAGCTAGTTGGAACTAGCCGCCCTTCACCTGGTCTCTGACAGAAGAACCAGAGAATTAATGAGGGGTCTAATCGAAGCCAACCCACTCTATTACCCCCTGGACATTCCCCTGCCCCTCTTTTACTATAAATAGAGGAGGTCCCAAGCCTTTAAACCCATAACCAAAAATCCACAACAATCACCAATCAACATCTTCACTCCATTATCCTCACTCGATCAATCCCTTCCACCACTAGAAATCCCAAGAGAGAGGAAGAGAGAGAGCCCCACCTTTTGTGAGAGAAAAACCTATTCCCCACACAAAAACACCCTCTCATTCCACCCTCCAGAAACCCGGGCTAAACCTAGCTTAGCCTCTGCCCAAAACCAAACCCATTTCCTACCGAAGTTCTGCCCCAACCAAACCAGACCTGGGACGGCTAAACCCTAGTAGCCGTCCCTCACTAGACGGCTAGATCCAACTAGCCGCCCCCCATACACACCCCACTTACACCCCCTATGTCCCATAACTCCTTTAGTCAAGCCCCGGAAGCAGTATAGAATTATCTGTTTTTCACCTCTGTGTACGGTATATCCGTGTCTTAGAGCGGAGACCCCACAAACTCCCCACGTAGGCGATCAAATCCGACCCAACCTTTTCCTGCTTTTAGAAAAAGCAGGTGGCGATCACACAAACCCCTGAATCCTCTTGAGACGCTATCGGGCGCCTCAACCAGGAACGACACCCCTCACCCTACCGAGAAGACGATCCGACCGAGCCTGCCAGGGCACGCATCCGATCTGAATCCCCGAAGAACTCCCACACACGCACGTGCACCCGCGCACCGCCGGGACCCCTTCCGAAAGCACCAACACCACGCGGCCCATTCGGAGGCCTTCCCGACGACACACCGACAAATCTGGCGATCACGGTGGGACCTGCCTCGTGAAAGACAACAAAAGGTAATCCTCTTCTGTCCCCCTTTTACAAGCTTGACTAGAATGCTATCAACCCTCTAGGAAGGTTAGAGTTTCCCACCCCTCGAATCAGTTCCTCCTCTACTTCGCATCACAGCATCCTTTATTGCTTTGTAAGCCGCACACCGCTGTGCAATCCTTTACTACTTTGTAAGCCGCACACCGCTGCGCAATCCTTTATTGCTTTGTAAGCCGCACACCACTGCGCAACACTTTACTGCTTTGTAAGCCACACACCGTTGCGCAATCCTTTACTGCTTTATTTACTGCTTTATATCTGCATTCATTCCCTTGAACCATTCCACACGCATCATGGAATCCCACCTAGAGGAGGAGATATTAGAGGAAAGAACCCACCAAGAGGGTCATGCCACGCAATTCCTGACCCATCTAGAGGAAAAGATGGCCAGTCTAGGATACCAATCCATAGAGGACATGTTTCATGACCTCGCCGACTACCGCCAGGTCAAAACCCTATGACAGGAGGCCCATGTCGAAACCCCTAAGGCCATTCCCAAGATCCCATTCACGCCCAGTCACTCGGTCAACCCGAGCGTCTTTTCATTCACCCCCCTTTCCCCCGCGAATCCAATATTCCCAGCCGTTTCCACCCCAGGCCCTTACCAGGCCACCCCAAACCCGGGACCGCTAGGCAGCCCTCCCCGGGGAGAAACACTGGATGAAACCATATGGAGAATCCTCTCCGAGACTGGTCCCTCAGCCCCCAAACACATGTCTCTACATAACCTGAGACAAATCCCGTCAGTCCACCTACCGGAGGGATTCAAAATCCCCAAATTTTGCCGGTATAACGGTCGTGGAGACCCAGACATTCATTTAACTGCTTTTTATCTAGACGCTCGCCCCTTTCTAGATAATCAACCACTGCTAGTCTTCCTCTTCCAGAAATCATTGGAAGGAGAAGCACTACAATGGTTCTCCACCCTCCCTGTAGATCACTTGTCGAATTTCTCGGCTGTAAGCGAGAAATTCTTAGGCCGCTACGGTTACCAGAGGATCAGAACCCCCTCTATTTCAGATTTAACCGTAGAGAGAATGAGGCCTAGGGAGGAATTCGAACAATACGTGTCTCGGTGGCGCACACTTGTCCACCGAACCGGCCTGCAACTCACAGAATGTCAAGAAATTGACATGATGTTACAGAGCCTGAGTCCAGAACTTCGTACGAGCCTTTCGTATGGAGACTGTACTACGTATCAGCATCTAATTGACCGCCACAACAGATTTCCCATTGTGCAGCCCCAGTAGTCCAAACCCAGTCCCCACCTATCAGCCATAGGGTTGGACAACCGCCTCGTAAGGCACAAACCCCCACGGTAGAGGGGATTATTACACAGGTATCGGCACTCTACCCGAACGGAGCACGAGTTCCTGATCGAGGAACGGCTCCGAGACAGTACACGTCTGGTTCATCCGGGTATGCGCCGCCTCGGCCAATCGACCAAAACTTCACTATTCGATCAGTACCCATCCCCGTGTCGATACGACAAAACCCCGCAACCCATGATTCCCCAATTCAGGCCCCCTTGATCCAAAACCAGGACCAAAACAGGAAACCCTTCTATCCTATCCCCCCAAGAATGCAAGGCATGACCCCTGGAGAACCCGCGCACCCCCCGTGATAAGGCTGCACCTCCCACTTTCTACGGCCCAAGATGGTCAAGCAGAAGAGATAGCTATCCTCCCCTTCTAGAAACCCTAGGGAACATATTCAGAGCCTTATTAAAGTTCAATGACATTTCCTTACCCATGGTTCGACCTTCGCCTATCGGTGCGGACCCCACCCGTTTTTGTCAATATCATCGACATCACGGCCACACCATCGAACAATGCTCCTCATTTAGAGACATTGTCTATAACCTTGATCAAAGGCCCTAGAAGTCAAGCCAGCCCCAGAGACCCCCGGCCCTGTAAAAGCCACAACTCAAGACCCAAGGCCAGCCACGAAGGCTCCCTTGGAAGAACCAGAGCGCCTAAGCTATGAAAGCGTCTACACCATAAAAGACGCTGAGCACGAAGAGTCACCCAGAATCATCCCAGGTGGCTTAATCTTACCAACCTCTTCCCCCATCCTACCAGTCCCCTCCCCCATTCTCCCCAGACACACAAAGCTCTCCCTCCCTAAACAACTCCAACCATTATCCCCCTCACCAATTAACGAAAGCCTATACCCATTAAAACAAAACCCCCGAACCACCATTGACGCTCTGAACCACCATACCACTAGGGCAGGTAGAATTTTCAACGCTGTCCCCTCTTATAGACACCCCCTGCCTGAAAGAGAAACCGAGGAACCCCGCACCGGAGATAAGATCGACATCCTAGACCAACTCTGAAAAATCCCCGTGAAAATTTCCATTTTAGAGCTAATCGAAACCTCAGAGCACCACCAGCAGGCTCTAAAAATGTTCCTAGAAAGAATCCAAGTCGACCCACAAATCTCTACCCTAGGCGTACCAATAGCTCTAGCCACCGCAGGACTAGGGCCCATCATAACCTTTAGACCTAAAGAAGAGATTCACGATAAAGTCATTAGCACCTCAACCCTATGCATAACGATTAACCTCGAAGGATACTCGGTGGATAAAGTTCTAATTGACACCGGGGCGGGAGTAAACCTCATATCACTACAAACCTTCGAGCACATTGACGGACGCATAACTACACTCTTCGAAATGGACACCCGTATATTTGCCTATGATAAAATGGCTCGTCCGGTTCTAGGCTTTAAGGACTTCCGATTAAAGGTAGGGCCGCTAGAAACTAGCGCTAAAGCATATGTCCTAGAAATGGATCCCTGTTCGACAAGGATGATTTCACCCCAGCATGGCAACCCATCAGCGATGACTCTGATCTCCTGAATAAACTACAACGTCTAGCCAGTCAGGCTAAAAATCCCAACCCTAGTACCTCGTCCAAAACGGTCAAACCTACTAGGAGTCAAATTCCTGACCAGACCATTAGCAACTTAGAAGGGTATAGCAGGACCATGTTAGGTTTAGAAAAATTTGAAACAATAGCCGTTATAGAAGAACCAGACCTAGATAACATAGAGAACCCAGACGATGGCCTAGGAGTCTTCGAAATCTGTGATGAGGACGATGAAGAAAAAGGGGACCTATCTGAAGAATTCAAGCAGAGCCTTCAAAGGTTCGATGAGAAGACGGAAGAAGCAGATGAGAAGATAGAGGAGCTAAACCTAGGGACAAAGACTGACCCCAAAATCATTTCAATTAGCGCAGGTCTAAATCACAATGAGAGGGAGGGCCTAGTTAAAATATTACACGAGTATAAAGACGTCTTTGCGTGGTCTTACAAGGACATGCCCGGACTCGATTCCTCGTTAGTCGAACATCAGTTAATTTTAGAACCAAACGTAAAACCAGTAAAACAAAAACTGAGACGCCTTCATCCCGAGGTAGCTTTAAAAATCAAAGATGAGGTAGACAAACTCCACCAGGCTAAATTTATCCGGGTAGTTTTATACCCAAAATGGGTGGCAAATATTGTTCCAGTGTCCAAAAAGGATGGAAAGATCCGGATATGCATCGACTTCAGGGACCTCAATCCCACATATTGACCTCCTTGTCGACAACACGGCAGGATATGAGATGCTCTTGTTCATAAATGGCTTTTCTTGATACAACCAGATCCGGCTGGCAGAGAAAGACCAAGAAAAGACCTCCTTTACCACACCCTGGGGAACTTACTGCTACATAATGATGCCTTTCGGGCTCAAAAATGCAGGTGCAACATATCAAAGGGCTATGACCTCAATATTTCACGATATGATGCACAAACTAGTAGAAGTATATGTAGATGACATCTTGGTTAAATCTAGAACTCGAATAGGACACGCAGACAAACATAGACAAGTGTTACAGAGATGCAGGGAATATTCACTCAAAATGAATCCAAAGAAATGTCGCTTTGGGGTCTCCTCTGGGAAACTTTAAGGATTCATGGTAAGTAAGCAGGGAATAGAAATAGATCCGACCAAGGCAAAAGCCATCGCCCAAATGCCCCCACCTAAGAACCTAAAAGAATTGAGGGGGCTCGTAGGAAGGTTGCAATTTATTAGGAGATTTATTTCGCAACACACTGAAAGATGTCGCCCCTTTTACAAACTGTTAAAAGGGGGAGTCAAGTTTAATTGGGATAGTGAATGCCAAAAGGCCTTTGATAATTTAAAAATGTACCTTCTTAATCCCCCAATCCTTTCAGCTCCAATACCCGGACGACCCCTGCTCCTCTATATAGCTGCAACTAAGGAAGCCATTGGTGCAGTGCTTGCACAACACGATGACATGGGAAGAAAGGAAAAGGCCATTTACTACCTGAGTAAAACCCTGATTGAATACGAAAAAGCCTACCCTCCTACAGAAAAGACTTGTCTAGCTTTAGTATGGGCTTCTCAAAAGTTGCGACATTACTTTCTTGCCCACAAAGTCAAATACTTTGCCAAAATGGACCCAGTAAGGTTCCTATTCGAGAAAGCCGTATTAACTGGACGCTTAGCCCGATGGCAAGTACAGTTAAACGAGTTTGACATCACGTATGCCACTCAAAAATCCATCAAAGGGCAAGCCATCGCTGACCACCTCGCTCAACTACCCCTCCCTGATTACGAACCAGTAAAAACTGACTTCCCGGACGAAGAAATATTTGCTCTTATTGAAGAAAAGGACAGAGAGACATGGACGCTATACTTCGACGGAGTAGTCAACCAAAAGGGAAAGGGAATAGGAATAGCACTAATCTCCCTCGAAGGCGTCATTATCCCACGAGCGTTTCAGCTTACGTTTAAAGCCACCAACAATATTGCCGATTACGAGGCCCTGATAGCAGGTTTGAAGGCGGCCCTAGCCCTAGGAGCTAAAAATTTAGACATCGTTGGGGACTCCCTCTTAGTAATCCGCCAAACTCTTAAAAAATATCAGACTAGAGACCCAAAACTGAAGCCGTACAGAGAACTAGCCATAGTCCTGCTAAAACAATTCCGTAAGGTTACTCACATTTTCATACCCCGGACCGGCAATATTCTTGCAGATTCTCTAGCCTCTTTAGCCTCATCGCTCACCTTTCCCTTATCTAGGACATCTGAAACAGTCACTATCCAGAGACTAGAAACACCTGCCACCGAACTCGGTGACTATAAAACTCAAAGTCTCCTAAAAATGAACCGGGCCAACAAAAATGCTAGTACCACGGAAATCCTAGCCCTTGAACTAGGAGATATAGACGACGAAAACCCCTGGTACTTTGATATTAGAAATTACCTTGAAAACGGTTCATTCCCAAGCTACGCTACTAGCAACGACCAGAAAATAGTCAAAAGGGTGGCTGTCAAATACTGCCTCCGAGGGGGGATACTCTTCCGAGCATCTTTCAATGGAGAACTACTCAGGTGTTTGGACGATGAAGAATCATATGCCATGGTAGAAGAAGCTCACTCTGGAGTATGCGGAGGACACGTCAACGCCCAGATGCTAGCAAAAAAGGTACTAAGGATGGGCTACTATTGGCCCACGCTTGAAGGGGATTGCAACAAATACGTTAAGCGTTGTATCCAGTGTCAAACTCATGCCAACAAAATACACGCACCAGCATCTTCTTTACATCCCATGACTTCACCATGGCCCTTCTCTATGTGGGCATTAGATGTGATAGGACCATTCTGGGACACTATAGAAAACACTACCCAAAAAGCTTTCATCCTCATCGCTACAGAATACTTTACCAAATGGGCAGAAGCCGAGTCCTATGTAGTAATTAAAAGCTCTACCCTGACGCGTTTCGTCCAAACTCACATCCTTGCACGGTTCGGCACCCCCAAAGTGATCATAACTGACAATGGCCCCCAATTCATCTTCCAAGAATTCCGAGACCTATGCAATAAACATCGCATAGAACTTCATCATTCCACGCCATATTATCCACAGGGAAACGGACAAGCAGAGGCCACCAACAAAACCTTGCTCAAAATTATAAAGAAAACGGTAGAAACCCATAAGGCTACCGATTGGCCTGATAAATTGGTAGACGCCCTCTGGGCATACCGAACCTCCATTAGGACACCCACTGGTCAAACCCCCTACTCACTCACGTTTGGGGCCGAAGCAGTAGTACCTTACGAAATCCTTGTCCCATCCTTAAGAATAGTACTAGAAGAAGACCTCCAAATTGAGGAAAGGAGGGAGGCACTCCTACTACGCCTCGAACTACTAGACGAGAAAAGATTAAGAGCGGCAGGCCATGCCCAGGCCTACCAAAGAAGGGTGGCAAGGGAATTTGAAAAGAAGGTAATAAAAAGAAAATTTGAAATCGGGGAATTAGTGCTTAAGCAAATCATGCCATCAAGACAGCCTCACCCAAGAGGAAAGTTGCAACCCACATGGGAGGGACCCTATGTGATCACCCATGCCTATTCCGGGAATGCCTACCGCCTAGTAGATGCCGAAGGAGTCAAGGTTCCAGGTTCGTGGAATACACTTTATCTAAAGAAATTCCATGCATGAATAACTTTCAATACATAAAAACTATTATTCCTCCTTCCTGCGATTTCCAGCGTTTAGTACTTGATGATAGAATTATAAGACTCTCAAAGATAAACTCGTATCTATTTGAACACATCTCCACCAAATCATGTCGTTTCCTTCACACACGTATAATTGGACTAGATTCACGTGAAAGAAAAGAAATTGCCTACCCTGTAGACTGGGACAATTTAAAACCCCCAAAGCAAAACATCCCTTATTTCCGCCCCACTCGTATTAATCCTAGGTCAAAATGAGGAGTTACCTAGACCTGGCATATGTCCCAAAACTGGCTCTGGCACTATACAAACACTAGAGGGGAAGCATGAAAAGAATCGGGGTGAAAAACAGAAGAGCCCCCCCCCCCCTCAAATAAAAAAAAATCAGGCAATGAGAGGCCAACAAAAGAAAAATAACACCCAAGTGAACGGGTTAAACTCTCTATTTTAGCAGGCTTTCACGCCTTTACGCACGGTATACGCTAGACAACGGCTATACCAGTACACATCCAAACAACGGACTGTACTTGCCATCCAAAATAAAGAAGTGATAAAAAGAAGAAAGCCAGAGGGACCTAGAAAGTAAGACATGTGCTAGACTGGGACAATTCTAAAAATTGCCCGAAAGGAAGATATTTCTCTTACCCCATTCCCCCACCCCTTTTTATTTTCGCAATGGGATTCAAAATTGAACTATGTCTGCCGGGAAAGGCGAAATTTCGACCAAAGGTAGATCATTTACAGGTTTACAAATTACACACACTCACATGAGTTCACTTAGAAACTTGCTTGTCCAAGGGAAGCTTATTTGACTCGACTCTTGGTACACTCATGGATTTTTCAGCATGTTTAGAATAATACGATTAAGCATTTGAAAACCACGAACCTAGAAAAATCGGCACCTAAGGCTCATACCTTTCAAATACAATCCTGGTTTGGACATAGGTGACCACAAGGGCTCCTCCATGGGACTTGATGGTATCCTTTACTTCAGAAAATCGAGAACATTGCTCTCTCACGTAAGAAACCATTGAAGAACTAAAATGCCCCCTTATGCCAACTATACTTACGCATAAGCTTGCATTTTCTTGGAATATTAAAATTGACCCCGCATACCCAAATATTAAAATTGTCCCCACTCATTTCGTGCCCTTGCCGCACATGCCTGAGAAGAAATTGTCCCACCTTTACGCACACTTAAGAGTTTTTCTCACGCACTTGGAATCCCTTCCTTGCATACTAAAGCATGGTCTCCCGCACTTTACTTTCTCGCATTATCTTTTCCATTTCACCTTAAGATGGGTTGTAGCCCTTGAAAATTCAAGCAAGAAAAGAGCTCGAAAGTCAGTGCAGGGGCGCAATCTGGATAGATTTAACACTTGGTCCATGGAAAGAATGTTTTTATAGGCCCCGAAGGTTGAAACGGTCACAAAGACTTTCAGCGGCAGCAGCAGACAGGAGCAGCAGAACCAAATTGCCCCAGGCAGGGGGTGGCTAAACTCGACTAGCCGCCCCCCACTGGGCGGCTAGTTTACACAAGCCGCCCTGCCCCTTGTTTCAGGTGAGGATGCCCCAGGTAGGGGGCGGCTAAGCACAAGTAGCCGCCCCTCACTGGGCGGCTAGTTTACACTAGCCGCCCCTTGCCTGCACCTCTTTCAGTGTTGTCAGTCCCATTGTAATCAAATCTTCGTGTCTCCAATACCTGTTAAGAACATTTCTTTCCAAAAATTGTGTACACACATTTCATACGCATATACATTCATAAAACCAATACAAATACACTTCGAAAAACAACCATATCTCAAAATCATATGTCCATCCATGAATCAAACCTACAAAGCCAAGATTCATCTACACAAACATACATATCCATGAAACATCCATGCTAAACTACTCTAAACCATGCATATAAACGAGAAATTAAATTGTCCCGCCAAAACCACAAACATAAATTGTTTTTCTAAACCTAAGAGAGTACATAAAAGAAAATCCTTATGAAAGAGTGAGGAAGAGATACGGTCCACCAAGAACTCCAAACTCCAAAGTCTTGAGCTATACTTTACCGAAATGATCACCTGAGTCAAAACAAAAGAAGAAAAGCATGAATTCCTCGCATATATACCATTCTTCTACCTAAAATCAAGACACAAAGAAGCTATACCTCGGCGTATCGTCATCCGCTGGAGGCTGAGTAGGAGGAACGTCCTGACTTGGCTGAGAAGGGAGCGGCGGCTGATGAGAAGACTGAACCTCTGGAACGTCAGGAGCGGCAGGAGTCTCTCGAACCGAAGACGCGGCCCCGCGTATATCGCACGACTCCGAGACACCGAGAGAGAATGGTCAGGCTCAAGCAGAAGAATGTCGGTAGCCAAGGAAGCCGAGAGAGAATGGTCAGGCTCAAGCAGAAGAATGTCGAGGTCCGCCTCGGTCATGGAGCCCCCTCCAACCAATTTCCCCCTCATAGTCGCCTCCCAAAGACGGACTTGCTGCATATCTCTATCTCTCCTCTCCAACCTCTGTCGAAGGCGACTCTCTGTACCTCTAGCCCGATCCTCGGCGGCCCTCAACCTCTCCTCTAACTCCCGCGCCCTTACCTCTGATGCCCTGAGCGCCTCTCGATCCCTATCCCCGGCTGCGTGGAGCGAACGAACCAAGTACCCCATCAAACCTCCAGGGACGCCCGCTGAAGCCTCCAACTCCGACACCCTCATCTGGAGGGAGTCCCTCTCACGGCCTAGGGTAATGAAACCCTCCTCTCTCGAAGCTATCATAGACCTCAGCCGGTCCGTCTCCTCCTCAGCCCGAGAAGCCCTACCCCTCGCCTGGCCCAGCTCCATCCGTATGGCCGTCAACTCACTTCGGGCCGCATCTAGCTCCCTCGTCAGCTCGAGCTCTCGCTCGGAAACCATGGAAGGAGGAGGGGCGGAAGAAGAGGAAGCACCGTCGGCCCTCGTTCTCGACAAAGCATCCATCTGAGCCTCAAGGACTCGGACCTGGTCCTGCAAGCGTCCTCTCTGTACCCGCAACATCTCTATCTGCCTGGCCCGCGCTTGGAGGTGCTCATTGGCGGTCTTGAGCCTCTTCTCCATCTCATTCAACTCAACCTACAAAAGCAAATACCATTCAGAAAATATTGAAGCAAGGGAGAACGGGGAAAGGAAAAAGGATTTTCAACTTACATAAGCGTCCAGGATCTCCTCCTCCATCGTCCCGAGGATACCCGCATACTCCTGACGATACCAAGGTAGGTATTCGTCACTCGAAGTCACCTGAGGACGACGCTCCACCAAGACGCCTCGGCCCATCCATCCCACCACATACGTAGCGTAATTCCTCAGGAGATTCGTGTCCCAAGGAATCCCAGCCACCGGAATCGAGGGGCGCCGCGGCAAAGGATCAAAGTAAGTTAAACTAAAGAAGAAGACACTTACCACTTACACATACCTGAAGAAATGGCGCGAAGACGCCAAGGTTCTTTCCCCTGGCCCTCTTGACCTTCTTCGAGAGCTCCGCGAATAGATGGGCAAGCATCGCCGCTCCCCAAGCATAGCGCCCCATACCCTCCAGGTCCCTCATCAGCAGGAGAGAATGAGAAGAGACCTTGTCGGAGGCCGTCGAGAAGAGGACCCGGCCGAAGAAGTAAAGAAAGAACGCCCTCTGTGGGCACGCGGCCACCTCTCTCACCTCGATCATCACCCGCCTCCTCTCAAAGCTAGCTGCAGCTTCGCCCTTCTGACGCTCTGTAAAGGAACCGAGGCCGTACTGCCCCGAAAGCCTCCCCAAAGGGATCCGGTTCAGCGTCCGCTCCTGCTCCATGAACTCCCATTCCCCGATCAGCTCTCGGAAAAGCCCCCTGTAATCCGCAAGGGTGGTCGCAATCACTGTCTCCCCCAAGACCGGAAGGCCGGTGATCCGATGGACGTCCTCGAGCGTCGACATGACAGCACCGGTAGGGAGGATGAACCTACAACTCTCCGGGTCCCATCTCTCCGCCAATGCCTCCACATATGGGCGATGGACGTGGAACGGCTCGATCAAAAAGAAGGAGCGGAAGCCCGCCCCATCCACTAAGCTCCTCTCCTCCTGCCCCAAGGCATCATACCACCTCTTCGTCCCGTGCCATAAAGCCCGGATGTGATTCGGCCGCTACAAAACAAACGAAAATGGGTTAGTCCAAAGCAATCGAGAGTAAGGATCCAAGTCTAAATGAATTCATTTCCTAGAAACTATGCTTAGCACAATAAAACTCCTACACATTAAAATCTAAAAGGGGCATGAAATATGAGACTTCATACGAAAATCTACTCTCCTTTATTTACAAAACACACCTATAAGATCACATGCTTTACCCTCTTATCCCACCGTGGCCATTGCTCGTATGCTTCATCTTACCGCCTATCATGCTTATATACCTTCCCTAAAACACACCACAAACATATAGGAAGCACTTGAACCCGCGGAATGCATGCATACACTCTCTCATACACTCCCTCATACTCTACCACGATCAAACACATACGAAATCACATACACATAGAAAAGTATCGCATGCAAGCATATTAGCTATATCATTTCTCTCTCCTTTATATGCATATAACAAACATGGATATATTGTAACACCTGTGCATTTTCTCTTATTTATATATTTGATTTAAATATATAAATAAGATATTTGAATTAAAATTTATGTATTTTCTGTGTTTTTAAGTTTTAGCCCATTTTTTGTATGTTTTTAGGTCCATTTCAGTTTGTAATTTTTAATATTATTTGATTGCAATTTTTAATTAAAATTTTATTTATTTATTTATTTTAAATATATATATATTTATTTATATTCATTGCCTACATAAATGCATTTTAATTAAATTTGAATGTTGATCATTTTTAGATACATAGAATATTAGATTAGATAAATATTATTAGGTGGGTGTGTGTGAATGTGCATGAGATTGTTTAAGCCCATGACAGGCCTTGTGAGGGAACCAAGAGAGCCCATATGCATGTGGAAATCATGCACGTGAACAGTAGTGCATGTAATTTCCTTATATGACATCTCTTCTCCTTTATATACTCACTGTTAATGAAAAAAAAAAAAAAATAGGGTGTTCGGCTGTGTATCCTATTTGGCAGAGAGAGAGAGATAGAGAGAGAGAGAGAGAGGTACTCTTCTTATTTTTTTATTTTATTTATTTTTTTTCTAAATTATTGTTATTTATTAGTGATGTTAGATTTATGTTTAGGTTATTGAGTTTTTGTTTTTATTTTTATTTAAAGATAAAATTAGGGTTTTGATTTATTTTCATGGTCAAATATATTTTTTTGTTAAGAGATTTTGAGTTTTTGATCAAATCAGAATTTTGATATATATGTGTTCATTTTTTAGATTCTTTAGATTCTTATGATTTTATTAAAAAAAAAAAACTACGGTTTTGATCTACTATTTATTATTATTAGATCTATATTAGGTGTTTGAAATTTTGATTTTCATAAAACTTTATTTTTATAAGTAACTATCATATGAAGTAATTTGTCAGTGGGCTTATTCATTGAGTTAATTGCTCACCCTATTCGATATGGGCTGGTTGTTTCATAACCAGGTAGCTCATCTTCTGAGGACCAAGACAAAGCTTGAATTTTTCGTATGCTTCAAGGATCTCGTCGAGGTAGCAGTATTGGAGAATAAATAATAGTCACGGTCAACTATTTGGATTTACTTTAGTTTAGATGGCTCCCACAGGGGTGGTTTGTTTTGTATTTCTTTTTTTGTATCTTGTCTCCGTAAAAACTCTGATATATTGTAAAGTCATTAGTGATTTAAAACCGTTGGTATTATTAATTTTATTATTATCGATTTTATTATATTTATATTATATGGGTATCATATAAAAAAAAAGAGCTGCAAATTTTGGTCTTTTAATTGGATTAAATTTAGTAGCGACCCATTTACCGTCCGATAAACGGTTAGGTAAATGTGGGGCGTTACAGATGGTATCAGAGCCATGTCCTGTCGGAGCCTAGGTTAGGGTTTGTGTCTGGGAGAAAAAAAAATGTTTTGTTATTTGTGATGTTTGTTATTTCATTTAGGATTTTTTTTATGACAATAAGAGATTGTAGTGTTGTCTCTATTCTGGTCATTCACCGTGTGTTCTTTTTAGGGTTCCGTACATTCATTCACTTTATCAGATTTATAAAACTCTTAGTAAAGAAGTTTACAATCTCGATGTCTACACTTCACATAACCATTGTCTTTGGTGAACAAGTTGTCACCAAAGTTTGTTTTCCCTCTTGCTTGGTTCAGATCAATGAGCATTAGATGCTTACTAATCTCTTCATTATTGATATTCTTGGTTTCAATGTTATCTTTGGCACGGATTGGTTGTTAGCTTTCCATGCAAGTGTTAATTATTTTTCAAAATTTACGACCTTTCGCATTCCCAGCTGACAATCGTTCCGCTTTGGGGATTTCAGTGTATCATATCCAATCATATTCGTCTCTTCTCTTCATGCTTAGAGGTTACTAGTTAAGGGGTGTGAACAATATCTAGCCATTATTGTGGATACTACTATCGGCTTGAAGGCCTAAGTTAGTGTAACTCCTATTGCCTCTGAATTTCCCGAATATTTCTAGATGAATTTCCCTGTCTTCTCCTAATCGGGACATCGTGTTTTCTAGTGATCTTATTCTTGATTTTCTATTAGCCTAAGCTTAGTTAGCCTGTAAAGTTTAGAGCTTAAGTTTGATCATCTTAAGGAGATTATATTAGTCTATATAAAAAAAATCATTTGATTATTTTTGTTACATTAGAGCCTAAATCTATTAATTTCTTATTAAAGAGGAAGTCACCCATATTTTTTTATATATATACATTTTTATATTTCCATAAATTTAGCTGTTACTCATGTTTATTTATTTAAATGAAAGATTTCAAATCAGATTTATATAAATTGGAATTATATTTTAAGTTTTCAAAGTCAAATTTCAGTAAATCATATCGATGTATTTAAATTAAAATTCAAAAATAAAGATTTTACTACATCTTTCTTAATTAAACTCTCTACATATTTGTTACATTAATTTATTGTAACTCTATATATATTTTACATGGCTTACAAATTTATTTTGCTATATATTAAATAGAATGAGCTTTAAATTCTTTTGATACATTATTTGTACTTGTTTATCATGAAGGTTTTATTTTTATATACAATATTTTAATTTGTTAAATATTTTTGTACATTATGCTATGCATATCATTATTACAGTTGCATCTTGTAAATTCATATTCATATGCATTTAGAACGCGTATAGATCTAGCTATATCTTTAAGAGTTTAGATTGCATTATTAGATCTTAGAATATCCCACCTGAGTTTTTGGATACCCTATCTCATAAAGCTTAGTTATTTTGGTTCATTGTAAATTATTTTTTTTGTAAGAACCTCGAGATAAGCCAGTACGAGGGTCATTCCTTTGAAAGCTATGATAAGTTGAGTCAATTAGAATTGATGCATATAGGATTTGAATTCTTATTAGATGTTACTCTATGTAAGAGAATTATATGGTGGATGATCATTTATACTAAATATATGTCGAAGCGTGCACACATGAGAGACATACCTTAACAACCGATATTTTCAAGTTGTTCAGAGTGGCCGTGTATTCACAATTTTATTAGGATGCTTTCACGTTTTGTATAGTGTTGCGGATAGTTCGATCAATCCGCGAATGTCCATGTCAGCAAATAATTTTCTTATATGTATAAATTCTAAAGATTATAAATATCTTTAGTTTCATGTTGTTGTCATTATTATTGCCCCTATGTTGATGGTACAAGTTGGATCATTTATGGTATGGGACGTAGATGAGTCTAACTTGTACAATTATGTATGAAATTGTTTGATGTTGATTTTTTTTTTTTTTTTTTTTTTTTTTTTTGCTCAATAGATTGTCTATGTTTGTATTGTATTAGTTGGGCCGCCTATGGTATGGGACGTAAGTGGGCTGACTTTTGCAATTTGTTGTTTGTTATGTCTTTGCTTGTTCCGTATGAATCGAATCACCCATGATATGGGACATGGGTGAGCTTGACTTGTATATTTTCATTGTATTGTTTGTCATTGCTTATGCTGTATGATTTATACACCTATATTTTGAAGCATGGGTGGATTTGACCTATACATTTAATTATTGTAAATGACTTTTGTCATTGTTGGTGATGTAAAAGTTCACCCACCTGTGATTTGGGTCACTATCAGAGTGGCGCAGCGGAAGAATTGTGGATTTGCTTTATATGGTTATTTTGTTGTATGATAGTATGTCTGTATTGATATTTGTCAGAACTTCAATGCAAATCATTGATAGTTTTGCTTGTGCATTCGATTGAATATTGTTTCTGGGGTATAAGTTAGAATCTTATACCATTTTTCACATTATTGAGCTTGTTAGATATGAGTCAGACCTGTAAGCTGACTTATACAATTATTGTATGGATGTACATTTGTTTGATTGTTTGTGAGGTATAAGTTGGATTCTTATACCATTTTCTATATTAGTGTGCTTGTTAGGTATTACACGGACGTGTAACCCTCCTAGTAAAATGATTGTATTAATATTGTTATGAGTTAGAATTGTAAGACTACTCTTACAACTATTGGTTGGATGATTGTTATCATTGGATGCCATCTTTTATTTTGTGTTATCCCCTGAATTTAGAGGACTAAATTCCTAAAGGGGGGAAGTATGTAACACCTGTGCATTTTCTCTTATTTATATATTTGATTTAAATATATAAATAAGATATTTGAATTAAAATTTATGTATTTTCTGTGTTTTTAAGTTTTAGCCCATTTTTTGTATGTTTTTAGGTCCATTTCAGTTTGTAATTTTTAATATTATTTGATTGCAATTTTTAATTAAAATTTTATTTATTTATTTATTTTAAATATATATATATTTATTTATATTCATTGCCTACATAAATGCATTTTAATTAAATTTGAATGTTGATCATTTTTAGATACATAGAATATTAGATTAGATAAATATTATTAGGTGGGTGTGTGTGAATGTGCATGAGATTGTTTAAGCCCATGACAGGCCTTGTGAGGGAACCAAGAGAGCCCATATGCATGTGGAAATCATGCACGTGAACAGTAGTGCATGTAATTTCCTTATATGACATCTCTTCTCCTTTATATACTCACTGTTAATGAAAAAAAAAAAAAATAGGGTGTTCGGCTGTGTATCCTATTTGGCAGAGAGAGAGAGATAGAGAGAGAGAGAGAGAGGTACTCTTCTTATTTTTTATTTTATTTATTTTTTTTCTAAATTATTGTTATTTATTAGTGATGTTAGATTTATGTTTAGGTTATTGAGTTTTTGTTTTTATTTTTATTTAAAGATAAAATTAGGGTTTTGATTTATTTTCATGGTCAAATATATTTTTTTGTTAAGAGATTTTGAGTTTTTGATCAAATCAGAATTTTGATATATATGTGTTCATTTTTTAGATTCTTTAGATTCTTATGATTTTATTAAAAAAAAAAAACTACGGTTTTGATCTACTATTTATTATTATTAGATCTATATTAGGTGTTTGAATTTTTGAGTCTTCATAAACTTAGGGTTTTGATTTATTATTTATTTTAAAGATTAGATCTATGTTTAGATTTCTAAAATATAAGTTTTTAATAATATTAGGGTTATTATTTATGTGCATACTTAATAAACTTTATTTATTTTTAGTTTTTACTAATTAATAGTTTATTTTTATAGAAAAAAGGTGTTTTTATATTATTTTATGAATTTTCATTATTTTATTATTATTTTGAATTTCTGGATTTTTGTCTTTTCTGTTTTGTCTTTTCTGATTTCGTCTTTTAGTGTCTGGTTTTATTGTAAATAAGTTTTTGATCTTTTTTTAGGGTTGTGGTATATATGTATGAGTTTTGATTGTTGGGTATAAAAATTTATACCTAAAAATTATGGATAGGTAACTAGGTCTTTGGCCTAGGCTTGAATTATAGGTTTTAATTAATAATTTATTTGATTTATCTAGGTTATAATTTTTGTTGTGGGCTTCATTCTATGGACCTAGGGTCTATTTGAGGTGAGTAGGCCTATTGATTTATTTTATGTGAGTTTTTTTCTATATCGTTGAATTTCATGTGTTAATTATATTTGTATGATATTATGTGATATCTATGCATTTATATTATTATTATTTTGCATGATTTTGATATTTTACATATTGATGAAATTGCATTTCTTATTGAATAAAGTTGCATGATTTAATTCTTTCGTCTTGTCATTTAAAATAGCATGAATTATGCTATTCATGTTTCAAGAATTAACATAATACATTTTTGATGTTGATGTTTTTGAAATAACATTTGGATTAAAGATTTTCATTTCGAGACTTTTAGAAAAATCTAGGACTAGTGGAGACAACCTAGTCCTCGAGATTGTATCAAGATGCATATCATGACATATTTTTTGGAATAAATCCCCCCGTAGTATTTCGCCTTTGGGGAGGAAGGTCTAGGACTCGAAGAGTCCGAAGATCGGTGAGGGGTGTGGTAAAGCATTCCTTACAGCGGCGGATTCCTTTGTTTGGAGTCTGCAGCAACCGGGGCATCCTGTGCTGATGTTCTCGTAGTGATGGCAGCGGCGACCCATCAGCGTCTTCTAGATCCGACGTCTCCTCGAGGGAGCTTTTTGAGCGATTTAGTCGCTTGGGGCTTGGCACACCTGTTTTGGGGAACGGTTCTTCCGATTGAGAACCCTACTCGGTCATATCATTTAAGCTGCATGATTTTTATTACGTGGACCAAGAATTGGGCCACGTGATTGCATTAAAATTATATTTTATTAAGCTCATGAATTTAATTTGATTTTTTTAAAAAGAAAATTCTTATTTTTTTATATATATAAATATATATATATAATGATAATTTTTTTAACTCTCATGATTTCTCTGATGTGGGCCAATGATTTGGGCCACGTGTGCATTAAAATATTTTTTTTAAAGTTCATGATTTTAAATTGATTTAATAAAATAAAATATTTATTAAATAAAATTTTGATTTTCATAAAACTTATTTTTATAAGTAACTATCATATGAAGTAATTTGTCAGTGGGCTTATTCATTGAGTTAATTGCTCACCCTATTCGATATGGGCTGGTTGTTTCATAACCAGGTAGCTCATCTTCTGAGGACCAAGACAAAGCTTGAATTTTTCGTATGCTTCAAGGATCTCGTCGAGGTAGCAGTATTGGAGAATAAATAATAGTCACGGTCAACTATTTGGATTTACTTTAGTTTAGATGGCTCCCACAGGGGTGGTTTGTTTTGTATTTCTTTTTTTGTATCTTGTCTCCGTAAAAACTCTGATATATTGTAAAGTCATTAGTGATTTAAAACCGTTGGTATTATTAATTTTATTATTATCGATTTTATTATATTTATATTATATGGGTATCATATAAAAAAAAAGAGCTGCAAATTTTGGTCTTTTAATTGGATTAAATTTAGTAGCGACCCATTTACCGTCCGATAAACGGTTAGGTAAATGTGGGGCGTTACATATATATATGTTAATTGCCCCCCACCCTCCCTAAAAAAAAAAAAAAAAAAAAAAAAAAAAAAAAAAAAAAAACAACAACAAACCCATATCAGCATGCTTACACATCCCACCGTGATCAACTTATACACGAGCATGCCTATTTTAAAACACACATATACGAGTAATACACATATACAACCTATTCATACCAACCAAAACACATGCATATACACCAAAATAAAAAGGCTAAGACTAAAACGTTAGGAACATACCACGGCCCGTGTGGACCCAGGAGCGTCCACCTCGGCCCCGTCGGGATCGTCCATCCCGTCGTCGTCCTCCTCCTCATCCTCCTCGAACACGGCCTCCTCGGCCTCAGCCCCAACACCAACACCGGCCTCTATAGCCCCGGTGCCCATACTCTCGGCCTCCCCGGCCTCATCCCTAGCCTCTCCTATCCCCTCCACCCTCCCCACGCCGGAGATAAACTCCGCAAAGGCCCCCATAGCCCTACTCTCCTCCTCCTCAGCCCTGCCCTCTATGGCCTCCCTATCCAACATCCGAACGAGGGCATCCAACGAAGCCCTCACCTCCTCGCTAACTCCCTCGGCCCCTACCCCCTCGGTTGCACCCTCAATCGATTCTCCAACCCCCGAAACCACCCCCTCGACCGCCACCGGTCGATCCCCACGCCTTTTCTTGCGTGAATAGCCTATCATACTCCCCCCTACCTCCGGGACAGCCCCCGAAGGCAAATCCCCGACCTCACCCACGCCGATGTCCGCCGGCGGCACCTCCGTCATACCCGTACCCTCTCCCACGGCCTCGACCTCCGGCCTATCGCTCTCCGATGATGAAGAGCTCGGGCTACGCTCTCCACGAGCCACCCGTGGTCGTTTTCCCCTCGAAACGATCGCCTTCGACCTCGTCATCTCCCTCGATTTAAAAAGAAAAAGGAGAACCCAAACTAGGGTTTCGAAATCAAGAGAAAGAGAAAGATTGAGGTCGAAATGGAGGAAAGAAAGGCAAAGAAATCAGGGTTTTTGAGTTTGAAACCAAAGAGAAGAAGAGAGGAGGGAAGAGAAACCGTTTTGAAACGTATGGAGAGAGATAGGGTCTTTTCGGTTATAAGGGACCCAGTCCAGGGGCGGCTACCCGCGAGTAGCCGCCCCCTCTCGGGCGGCTAGTTACAACTAGCCGCCCCTCCCAGTTTTTCTCTTTAATTTAAAAAAAACCCCTTTCCAATCTTTTCAGCCCTAAATTGCAAGGTTCTCCATACCAAATAGCCATGTATTGGCTTATTTCCAAACATTACTTGATCAAACACGACTTTCCCGAAGTTTCGCCGCACTTTCAGTACCACTCAAATTTGAATTTCTTCAGTTCTGGTTCTTTTCCAGAGTTCTTATCCTTCGGATGATCCAATTCACCCAACTCAACTCTTACTTGCTTTCTGTCGGCGATATCCCATCCTTGCTGAGTTTTCCCAAGCACGGGAACGGTAGGCACGAGGAAACTAACGCTGGGCTGCTCCGCGCACGATAGCTAAGAACCCCGACCGCGGGTTGGATCACTCACCATTTACTTTTCCCCGCCTTCCACCTGGATCATCCTTTCGGCTAAAAATTCTAAGTCAAGACCTAGCCTCTGACAGTCTAAATCAACTCCCCGAATAGTACTATTCGTATCGGCATAACTCCTTGAAGGTCGGGCCGGCAAAATAGGGGTCTCTTTCCTTATCATCGGTCGAAATCTTTCCTGCTTCGCACAAAGACTCCGTCCGATGAGGGACAATTGTAGATACCCCAATTTTGACCGTCCAGAGAGACAGAAGTACTTCAAGAAACACACGGAAATATCCCACAGTTGGACATCCAATAGAGAACCAAAGGTTCGGTAAACCGGAAACCCTAAACCGGAAACCCTAAACCGCAACCCTAACCTAAACCCTAACCCTAACCTAAACCTAAACCTAAAACCTAAACCCTAACCCTAACCTAAACCCTAACCCTAACCTAAACCGAAACCTAAAACCGAAATCGGAAACCCTAACTCTAAAAACCCCAAACCCTAGAACCCCAAGTCCCTGGAAAGGGGCGGCTATCCCTAACTAGCCGCCCCATACCAGGCGGCTAGTTTACACTAGCCGCCGCACTGACCGCCCCCTGGCCGACTTTGGACCAGTCCCCTGGATGGGACATAAAGCAGTATTAAATGCTGATCATTGCGGCGGGTCATGACCTTTAGCCGCCCTCTCTTGGCAGGATCAAACCATGTAACCGACCCAAGCCACCGCCTGTCAGAGATGGGACGTTTGTCAGGTGATGATAGGGGCGTGTACCAGGAAGTAGCCGCCCCATCCTGGGCAGCTAGTTGGAACTAGCCGCCCTTCACCTGGTCTCTGACAGAAGAACCAGAGAATTAATGAGGGGTCTAATCGAAGCCAACCCACTCTATTACCCCCTGGACATTCCCCTGCCCCTCTTTTACTATAAATAGAGGAGGTCCCAAGCCTTTAAACCCATAACCAAAAATCCACAACAATCACCAATCAACATCTTCAATCCACCATCCTCACTTGATCAATCCCTTCCACCACTAGAAATCCCAAGAGAGAGGAAGAGAGAGAGCCCCCCCTTTTGTGAAAGAAAAACCTATTCCCCACACAAAAACACCCTCTCATTCCACCCTCCAGAAACCCGGGCTAAACCTAGCTTAGCCTCTGCCCAAAACCAAACCCATTTACTACCGCAGTTCTGCCCAAACCAAACCAGACCTGGGATGGCTAAACCCTAGTAGTCGACCCTCACCAGACGGCTAGATCCAACTAGCCGCCCCCCATACACACCCCACTTACACCCCCTATGTCCCATAACTCCTTTAGTCAAGGCCCGAAAGCAGAATAGGATTATCTGTTTTTCACCTCTGTGTAGGGTATATCCGTGTTTCAGAGCGGAGACCCCACAAACTCCCCACGTAGGCGATCAAATCTGACCCAACCTTTTCATGCTTTTAGAAAAAGCAGGTGGCGATCACACAAACCCCTGAATCCTCTTGAGACGCTATCGGGCGCCTCAACCAGGAATGACACCCCTCACCCTTCCGAGAAGACGATCCGACCAAGCCCGCCAGGGCACGCATCCGATCTGAATCCCCGAAGAACCCCCACACACGCACGCGCACCGCCGGGACCCCTTCCGAAAGCACCCACACCATGCGGCCCATTCGGAGGCCTTCCCGACGACACACCGACAAATCTGGCGATCACGGTGGGACCTCCCTCGTGAAAGACAACAAAAGGTAATCCTCTTCTGTCCCCCTTTTACAAGTTTGACTAGAATGCTATCAACCCTCTAGGAAGGTCAAAGTTTCCCACCCCTCGAATCAGTTCCTCCTCTACTTCGCATCACAGGATCCTTTACTGCTTTGTAAGCCGCACACCGCTGCGCAATCCTTTACTGCTTTGTAAGCCGCACACCGCTGTGCAATCCTTTACCGCTTTATTTACTGCTTTATATCTGCATTCATTCCCTTGAACCATTTCTCACACATCATGGAATCCCGCATAGAGGAGGAGTACTAGAGGAAAGAATCCACCAAGTGGGTCAGGCTACACAATTCCTGACCCATCTAGAGGAAAAGATGGCCAGTCTAGGATACCAATCCATAGAGGGCAATGTTTCATGACCTCGCCGACTACCGTCAGGTCAAAACCCTGAGACAGGAGGCCCCTGTCGAAACCCCTAAGGCCATTCCCAAAACCCCGTCCACACCCAGCCACTCGATCAATCCGAGCATTTTTTTGTTCACCCCCCTTTCCCCCGTAAATCCGATGTTCCCAACCATTTCCACCCCAGGCGCCTACCAGGCCACCCAAAACCCGGGACCGCTAGGCAGCCCTCCTTGGGGAGAAACACTAGATGAAACCATCCAGAGAATTCTCTCCGAGACTGGTCCCTCAGCCCCCAAGCATATGTATCTATATAACCTAAGACAAATCCCGTCAGTCCATCTACCGGAAGGATTCAAAATCCCCAAATTCCGTCGGTATAACGGTCGTGGAGACCTAGACATCCATTTAACTGCCTTTAATCTAGACGCCCGCCCCTTTCTAGATAATCAACCTTTGGTAGTCTTTCTTTTCCAGAAATCATTGGAAGGAGAAGAACTACAATGTTTCTCCATCCTCCCTGTAGACCACTTGTCGAACTTCTCGGTTGTAAGTGAGAAGTTCTTAGGCAGCAACGGTTACCAGAGGATCAGAACCCCCTCTATTTCGGATTTAACCGTGGAGAGAATGAGGCCTAGGGAGGAATTTGAACAATACGTTTCTCGGTGGCACACACTCGTCCACCGAACCGGCCTGCAACTCACAGAATGTCAAGAAATTGACATGATGTTACAGAGCCTGAGTCCAGAGCTTCGTACGAGCCTTTCGTACGGAGACTGCACTACGTATCAGCTTCTAATTGACCACCACAACAGGATTTCCCGTTGTGCAGCCCCAGCAGTCCAAACCTAGTCCCCATCTATCAGCCATAGGGTTGGACAACGGCCTCGTAAAGCACAAACCCCCACGGCTAGATAGAACAAGCCACCCCATCTGGGGCGGCTAAACGCAAGTAGACGCCCCTCACCTGCTGCCCCATCTGCCCTGTCAGTCGCATCCTCAATCAGCTCTTCAACTCTTCAAAACTTGTCAAAATATTCCTTTTCCCCAGACAGGCATACACACATTTCAAATGCATTCATACATAAAACCTGTATAAATACCATGCTAGAATGATTATTAGAATCCTGCATCCATCAATAAATTAAAACTTATAAACACCAAGTTCATTCGTCCACGCGATATGCGAAACCCTTTGAAAAATACCAAAACATCCATATTAACTACACCAGACCATGCATAGAAAACCATAAAAATTGTCCCACTGAGACCATAAACATAGATTATTTTCTAAAAACCTAAGAGAGTGCATAAAAGAGAGTCTTTATGAAAGAGTGAGGAAGAGATGGGTCCACCGAAAGCTTCCCTCTACGTGTCTTGAGCTATGCATCACCAAAACAATCACCTAAATACCAAAAGGAAAAGAAGAAAAGCATGAATTCCTTGCATATATACCATTCTTCTACCTAAAACCAAGACGCAAAGAAGCTATACCTCGGCGTATCGTCACCCGCTGGAGGCTGAGTCGGAGGAACATCCTGACTTGGCTGAGAAGGGAGCGGTGGTTGAGGAGAGGACAGAACCTCTGGAGCATCAGGAGCGGCAGGAGTCTCTCAAGCTGAGGACGCAGCCCTCGCATATATCTCATTACTCCGAGATGCGAAGGACGAAAAGCACGGCTGAAGGTGGCCCCAGCGGCCAAGGAAGCCGCGAGAGAATGGTAAGGCTCAAGCGGAAGAAGGTCAAGGTCCGCCTCGGTCATGGAGACCCCTCCAACCAATTTCCCCCTCATAGTCACCTCCCAGAGATGGACTTGCTGCATATCTCTGTCTCTCCTCTCCAATCTCTGTGGAAGACGACTCTCAGTCCCCCTAGCACGATCCTCGACAGCCCTCAACCTCTCCTCCAACTCCCGTGCCCTCGCCTTTGATGCCCTGAGCGCCTCTCGATCCCTATCCCCGGCCGCCTGGAGAGAACGAACCAAGTCCCCCATCAAACCTCCAGGAACACCCGCCGAAGCCTCCAACTCCGACACCCTCATCTGGAGGGAGTCCCTCTCATGGCCTAGGGTGATAAACCCCTCCTCTCTTGAAGCCACCATGGACCTCAGCCGGTCCGTCTCCTCCTCAGCCCTGGCTTCTGTGGCCTCCCTGTCCAATATCCCGACAAGGGCATCCAACGACGCCCTCACATCCTCACTAACCCCCTCAGCCCCTAAACCCTCAATTGCACCCTCAACCGATCCCCCGACCCCCGAAACCACCTCCTCGACCACCGCCGGTCGATCCCCACGCCTCCTCTTGCGTGTATACCCTATCATACTACTCCCAAACTCTGGGGCAGCCCCCAAAGTCAAGTCCCCAACCTCACCCTCACCAATGCCCACCGGCGGCACCTCCGCCGTTCCCACAACCTCCCCCGCTGCCTCGACCTCCGGCCTATCGCTCTCCAATGATTTAGTGCTCGGGTTACGCTCTCCATGTGCCACCCGTGGTCGTTTTCCCCTCAAAGCAATCACCTTCGACCTCGTCATCTCCTTGGTTTGAAAAAGAAAAAAAGAGAACCCAAACTAGGGCTTCGAAATCAAGGGAAGGAGAGAAGATTGAGGACAAAATGGAGGGAGAGAAGGCAAATAAAATCAGGTTTTTTGGTTTGAAACCGAAGAGAAAAAGAAGAAGAGGGAGAGAAACCGTTTTTGTAAAACGGGAACAGAGAGGGTCCCTTTTTCGGTTATAAGGGACCAGTCAGGAGGCGGCCACCCGCGAGTAGCCACCCCCTCGCGGGCGGCCCCTCCCATTTTTTTCCTGTTTTCACTTAAAACCCCTTTCCAATCTATTTTCAGCCCTAAACTCCATGGTTCTCCATACCAAACAGCCATGTATTGGCTTATTTCCAGACACTACTTGATCAAAAACGACTTTCCCGAAGTTTTGCCACACTTTCAATACCATTCAAATTCGAATTTCTTCAGTTCTGGTTCTTTTCCAGAGTTCTTATTCTTTGGATGATCCAATTCACCAAATCAACTTTTACTTGCTTTCTGTCGGTGATATCCCCTCCTTGCTGAGTTTTCCCAAGCATGGGAATGGTAGGCACGAGGAAACTGACGCTGGGCTGCTCCGCGCACGATAGCTAAGAACCCGGACCGCGGGTTGGATCACTCACCATTTACTTTTCCCCGCCTCCCACCTGGATCATCCTTTCGGTTAAAAATTCTAAGTCAAGACCTAGCCTCTGACGGTCTAAATCAACTCCCCGAATAGTACTGTTCACGTTGGCATAACTTCTTGAAGATCGGGCCGGCCAAAGTAGGGGTCTCTTTCCTTATCATCGGTCGAAGTCTTTCCTGCTTCGCACAAAGACTCTGTCCGATGAGGGACAATTGTAGATACCCCAATTTTGACCGTCCAGAAAGACAGAAATACTTCAAGTAAGGCCTGAAAATATCCCACATATCCCACATTTGGACATCTAATAGAGAACTAAAATTCAGGAAATTGGAAACCCCAAACCCTAGCCCTAACCTAAAACGGAAGACCTAAACCAAAACCAGAAACCCCAAACCTAAACCCTAGCCCCAACCTAAACCGGAAGATCTAAACCTAAACCAGAAACCACAAACCTAAACCCTAGCCCTAACCTAAACCGGAAGACCTAAACATAAACCAGAAAACCGGAAACCCAAAAATCCCAAGTCCCTGGCAAGGGGCGGCTAGACCTAACTAGCCGCCCCATACCAGGCGGCTAGTTAGCACTATCCGCCCCCTGGCCGACCTTGGACCAGTCCCCAGGATGGGACATAAAAGCAGTATTAAATGCTGATCATTGCGGCGGGTGATGACCTTTAGCCGCCCTATCTTGGCCCGATCAACCCAAGTAACCGACCAAAGCCACCGCCTGTCAGAGATGGGACGTTTGGCAGGTTATGATAGGGGCGGCTACCAGGAAGTAGCCGCCCCATCCTGGGCGGCTAGTTAGCACTAGCCGCCCTTCACCTAGTCTTGACAGAAGAACCAGAGAATTAATGAGGGGTCTAATCACATACACTATTAGCCAAGCCACTCCATTACCCCCTGGACATTCCCCTGCCTCTCTTTTACTATAAATAGAGGTCCCAAGCCATTAAACACGTCATCAATCCTTACAATCATCCACAATTTCACATTCCCATTCCATACTCCCTCCCCCTATAAATCCCAAGAGAGAGAGAGAGAGAGAGAGAGCCCCTTTTGTGAGAGAAATATCCATTCCCTACATAAAACACCTTCTCATCCCACACTCCAGAAACCCGGGCTAAACCTCGCTTAGCCCCTGCCCAAGACCAAACCCATTTCCTACCGAAGTTCTGCCCAAACCAGACCAGGCCCCGGACGGCTAAACCATACTAGCCGCCCCATATCCGACGGCTGGATCCCACTAGCCGCCTCCTATCCACACCCCATTTGCACCCTTATGTCCTAAGACTCCTTTAGTCAAGCCCCGGAAGCAGAATAGAATACCTGTTTTTCACCTCTGATACGGTATATCCGTGTCTCAGAGCGGAGACCCCACAAACTCCCCACGTTGGCGATCAAATCCATCCCAACCTTTTCCTGCTTTTTAGAAAAACCAGGTGGCGATCACATAAACCCTGGAACCCTCTTGAGCCGCTGTCGGGCGCCTCAACCAGGAACGATACCTCACCCTTCCGAGAAGACGATCCGACCGAGCCCGCTAGGGCACGCATCCGATCCGAATCCCCGAAGTACCCCCCACACACGCACGGACGCGCACCCGCGCATCGCCTGATCCTTTCCGATGCACAAACATCGGAGAATTCGACACCGACAAATCTGGCGGTCACGGTGTGACTTCCCTCGTGAAAAACAACAAAAGGTAATCCTTTTCTGCCCCCTTTTACAAGCTTGACTAGAATGCTATCAATCCTCTAGGAAGGTTAGAGTTTCCCACCCCTCGAATCAGTTCCTCCTCTAATTCACATCACAGCATCATTTGCTGCTTTGTAAGCCGCACACCGCTGCGCAATCCATGGAGGACATGTTTCATAACCTCGCCGACTACCATCATGTCAAAACCTTGAGACAGGAGGCCCCTGTAGAAACCCCTAAGGCCATTCCCAAGACCCCGTCCACACCCAGCCACTCGATCTATCCGAGCATTTTTTCGTTCACCCCCCTTTCCCCCGTAAATCCAATGTTCCCAACCATTTCCACCCCAGGTGCCTACCAGGCCACCCCAAACCCGGGACCGCTAGGCAGCCCTCCCCGGGGAGAAACACTGGATGAAACCATCCGGAGAATCCTCTCCCAGACTGGACCCTCAGCCCCCAAGCATATGTCTCTACATAACCTGAGACAAATCCCGTCAGTCCATCTACCGGAAGGATTGAAAATCCCCAAATTCCGTCGGTATAACGGTCATGGAGACCCAGACATTTATTTAACGGCCTTTTATCTAGACGCCCGCCCCTTTCTAGATAATCAACCTTTGCTAGTCTTCCACTTCCAGAAATCATTGGAAGGAGAAGCACTACAATGGTTCTCCACCCTCCCTGTGGACCACTTGTCGAACTTCTCGGTTGTAAGTGAGAAGTTCTTAGGTTGCTACGGTTACCAGAGGATCGGAACCCCTCTATTTCGGATTTAACCGTGGAGAGAATGAGGCCTAGGGAGGAATTTGAACAATACGTGTCTCGGTGGCACACACTCGTCCACCGAACTGGCCTGCAACACAGAATGTCAAGAAATTGACATGATGTTACAGAGCCTGAGTCCAGAGGTTCGTATGAGCCTTTCGTACGGAGACTGCACTACGTATCAGCTTCTAATTGACTGCCACAACAGGATTTCCCATTGTGCAGCCCCAGCAGTCCAAACCCAGTCCCCACCTATCATCCATAGGGTTGGACAACCACCTCGTAAAGCACAAACCCCCACGGTAGAGGGGATTATTACCTAAGTATCGGCACTCTACCCAAATGAAGCGCGAGTCCTTGATCAAGAAGCGGCTCTGAGACAGTACACGTCCGGTTCATCCGGGTATGCTCCGCCTCGGCCAACCAATCAAAACTTTATGCCTCGACCAGTACCTGCCCCCGTGCCGACACGACTAAGTCCTATATTTCAAAACTTTATAAATCAGATCTCCGTACGTGTAGATCCTGTAACGAATATTGGAAAGCAAAATCTAGAACCTACTATGCTACCGTGATGGAAGAACCAGAAGACCTGCCAAGGATCATTCCGGGCAACCTAATCCTTCCAGCACCTTCCCCAATACACCCAAACCCTATCAAACCCCTCCCTCTATACATAGAACAAGTATCCGAGCCCATTCTAGTTCACCCGATAAAGGGAGGTCCAATCCGACCATTGAACCATTTCTCCCATACACAACCTAGTCAGATCTTTGGCAACAAAGCCAGAGTTCTTCCTGTTTGTCCCTCTATTCCACCGGGGACACAAGCCTCTGTTCCCCAGCAACCACCCCAAAGGAAATACATCGCTATTCTGCCCCGATCGACCTATGAGTCTCCAGTACCTGAAACTATTGAACCCGTAGAATTTCCCAAGCAGGACTCTGACGATAATGAAGAGTTTTTGGCTGGAGAACTATCAGAACTTTTTTACCCTTCCCCAGTACAACCTAAATCTATCATCCAATCCTTACAACCAATTAAATCTGAATACCCCTTGTCTCTACCTACTCAATATCAAATCATATCAATGCCCGTCGAACCGACCCTGGTGGTCTCGGATGACTCACCTTCTGACTCATCAGATTCTGAGACTGATGCACATCCGGTTCAACCAATTATGCATATCTTTGAACCAGAACCACTCATATTAAAAAATACACAATTTGAGGGAGCCGTCAAGCCATCCAAATTGCTGGACTTGCCATCTCATCTACCTGCTCTTTCCTCAGGATTCCCCCGCAATATCCAAATCAATTATTCTATATCAGACCCATAATCGCCTAATTACTCCAGTCGAAGAGTCTTCACCCTCACCATCATTTGGGCCTCAACATTATGTTGAATCGTGCTCCCTTGCATCGGTTCATTCAATAGTTGCCACTGCGACTTGTTTTTTCATATCCGTATCTTTGTTGATTGAACCCCCTTTGAAGAAAGATTCTCTTCCGGCTAAGGGTCTATGGAAGATCAAGCGCCACTTGCACTTTCAACAGCGCTAATGCTTTGATATTCTGATAGATGCTGTCAGAATAGACGCTGAACAACAGTGGCTGAGCAGGCGTCAAACACGCTTCAAGATAGAGGAAAATCGATACACGATGAATGATACATCAAAAAATTCAAGTATCATTCCCCTAAAGATCCTGCAGTTTGAGCCTCCATAGAGGACTCATCTTGCACCATCATTCCTGGAGGCGATCCTTCAGTGCTACGTATACTATCTTTTACATGCTTTACTCTTTCCAAACCTTTACACGCTTTATAAAAAAAATAAAAATAAAAAATAAATAAATACAACCTAAAAAAAAAAGATTAAGAGCGGCAGACCATGCCCAGGCCTACCAAAGAAGGGTGGCAAGGGCATTCGAAAAGAAGGTAATAAAAAGAAAATTTGAAATCGGGGAATTAGTACTTAAGCAAATCATGCCATCAAGACAGCCTCACCCAAGAGGGAAGTTGCAACCCACATGGGAGGGACCCTATGTGATCACCCATGCCTATTCCGGGAATGCCTACCGCCGGGTAGATGCCGAAGGAGTCGAGGTTTCAGGTTCATGGAATGCACTTTATCTAAAGAAATTCTATGCATGAATAAGCTTTCAATACTTGAGAACAATTATTCTTTCTTTCTGCAATTTCCAGCGTTTAGTACTTGATGATAAAATTAAAAGACTCTCAAAGATAAACTCGTATCTATTTGAACACATCTCCACCAAATCAAGCCGCTTCCTTCACACACGTATGACTGGACTAGATTTACCTGATAGAAGAGAAATTGCCTACCCCAAGGACTGGGACAATTTAAAACCCCAAAGCAAACCTCCCTTATTTCCGCCCCACTCGTATTAAGCCTAGGTCAACATGAGGAGTTACCTAGACCTGGCATATGTCCCAAAACTGGCTCTGGCACTATACAAACACTTCTAGAGGGGAAGCATGAAAAGAATCGGGGTGAAAAACAGAAGAGCCCCCCTCAAATAAAAAAAAAGGCAATGAGAGGCAAACAAAAGAAAAATAACAACCTAAGTGAACGGGTTAAACTCTCTATTTTAGCAGGCTTTCACGCCTTTACGCACAAGTATATGCCAAACAAACGGCTATGCTAGTAAAGGGTCCGAACAACGGACTGTACTTTCCACCCAAAATAAAGAAGTGATAAAAAGAAGAAAGCCAGAGGGACCTAGAAAGTAGGACATATGCTAGACTGGGACAATTCTAAAATATTGCCCGAAAGGAAGATATTACTCTTACCCCATTCTCCCCCTCCCTTTTTATTTCGCAATGGGATTCAAAATTGAACTATGTCTACCGAAAAAGGTGAAATTTCGACAAAAGGTAGATCATTTCCAGGTTTACAACTACACACACTAACATGAGTTCACTTAGAAACTTGCCCATCCAAAGGAAGCTTATTTAACTTGACTCCTGGTACACTCCTGGATTTTTCAACATGTTTAGAATAATACGATCAAGCATTTGAGAACCATGAACCTAGAAAAACCGGCACCGAAGGCCTATACCTTTCAAATACAAACCTGGTTTGGACATAGGTGACCACAAGGGCTCCTCCACGGGGACTTGATGGTATCTTTTACTTCAGAAAGTCAAGAACATTGCCCTCTCACATAAAAGAAAACCATTGAAGAATTAAAATGCCCAATCATGCCACTCATACTTACGCATAGGTTCGCATTTTCCTTTTCCAAAACACCTAGGCATCCGATTTTCTTGAAATGTTAAAATTAACCCCCCGTACCAATGATAAGATCACCCCCACCTACACTCATTCTACGCCCTTCCGCACATGCTTGAGAAGAAATTGTCCCACTTTCACACATACCTAAGAGTTTTCTTCGCTCACGCACTTGGAATCCCTCCCTTGCGTACTAAAGCGTGGTTTTCCGCACTTTCCTTCTCGCATTCGATATTTTATTTTACCTTAAGATGGATTGTAGCCATTGACAATTCAAGCAAGAAAGAGCTCGAAAATCAGTGCAGGGGCGCAAAGGCTTTCAGCAGCAGCAGACAAGAAACAAACTCAGAAGAATTGTCCCAAGCAAGGGGCGGCTAAATCTGACTAGCCGCCCCACAATAGACGGCTAGATAGAACTAGCCGCCCTTGCCCCTTCTTTTCCAGGTAAAAACCCCAGGAATGGGGCTGCTAGCTTAAACAAGCCGCCCCATCTGGGCGGCTAAACGCAAGTAGCCGCCCCTCACCTGCTGCCCCATCTGCCCTGTCAGTCCCATCCTCAATCAGCTCTTCAACTCTTCAAAACCTGTCAAAATATTCCTTTTCCCCAAACATGCATACACACATTTCAGACGCTGAATATACACAAAACCTGTATAAATACCATGCTAGAATGATTATTAGAATCCTGCATCCATCAATAAATTAAAACTTATAAACACCAAAACCCTAAGTCCACGCGATATGCGAAACCCTTTGAAAATACGAAAATATCCATATTAACTACACCAGACCATGCATAGAAAACCATAAAAAATGTCCCACCAAGACCAGAAACATAGATTATTTCCTAAAAACCTAAGAGAGTGCATAAAAGAGAGTCTTTATGAAAGAGTGAGGAAGAGATGGGTCCACCGAAAGCTTCCCTCTATGTGTCTTGAGCTATGCATCACCAAAACAATCACCTAAATACCAAAAGGAAAAGAAGAAAAGCATGAATTCCTTTCATATATAACATTCTTCTACCTAAAACCAAGACGCAAAGAAGCTATACCTCGGCGTATCGTCACCCGCTGGAGGCTGAGTAGGAGGAACATCCTGACTTGGCTGAGAAGGGAGCGGCGGCTGAGGAGAGGACTGAACCTCTGGAGCATCAGGAGCGGCAGGAGTCTCTCGAACTGAGGACATAGCCCTCGCATATATCCCACGACTCCGAGACGCCGAAGGACGAGAAGCACGGCTGAAGGTGGCCCCAGTGGCCAAGGAAGCCGAGAGAGAATGGTAAGGCTCAAGCGGAAGAAGGTCAAGGTCCGCCTCGGTCAAGGAGTCCCCTCCAACCAATTTCCCCCTCATAGTCGCCTCCCAGAGATGGACTTGCTACATATCTCTGTCTCTCCTCTCAAATCTCTGTCGGAGACGATTCTCAGTCCCCCTAGCCCGATCCTCGACAGCCCTCAACCTCTCCTCCAACTCCCGTGCCCTTGCCTCTGATGCCCTGAGCGCCTCTCGATCCCTATCACCGGCCGCCTGGAGAGAACGAACCAAGTCCCCCATCAAACCTCCAGGAACACCCGCCGAAGCCTCCAACTCCGACACCCTCATCTGGACGGAGCCCCTCTAACGGCCTAGGGTGATAAACCCCTCCTCTCTCGAAGCCACCATGGACCTTAGCCGGTCCGTCTCCTCCTCAGCCCTGGCCTCTATGGCCTCCCTGACCAACATCCCGACAAGGGCATCCAACAACGCCCTCACATCCTCACTAACCCCTCAGCCCCTACCCCCTCAATTGCACCCTCAACCGATCCCCTGACTCCCGAAACCACCTCCTCGACCACCGCCGGTCGATCCCCACGCCTCCTCTTGCGTGTATACCCTATCATACTACTCCCAACCTCTGGGGCAGCCCCCAAAGGCAAGTCCCCAACCTCACCCGCACCAATGCCCACCGGCGGCACCTCTGCCGTACCCACAACCTCCCCCGCGGCCTCGACCTCCGGCCTATCGCTCTCCAATGATGAAGAGCTCGGGTTACGTTCTCCACGAGCCACCCGTGGTCGTTTTCCCCTCGAAGCAATCGCCTTCGACCTCGTCATCTCCTCGGTTTGAAAAAGAAAAAAAGAGAACCCAAACTAGGGCTTCGAAATCAAGGGAAGGAGAGAAGATTAAGGACAAAGTGGATGGAGAGAAGGCAAATAAAATCAGGTTTTAAGGTTTGAAACCGAAGAGAAGAAGAAGAAGAGGGAGAGAAACCGTTTTTGAAAATTGGGAACAGAGAGGGTCCCTTTTTCGGTTATAAGGGACCCAGGCGGGAGGCGGCTACCCGCGAGTAGCCACCCCCTTTCGGGCGGCTAGTTAGCACTAGCCGCCCCTCCCAGTTTTTTTCCCGTTTTCACTTAAAACCCCTTTCCAATCTCTTTTCAACCCTAAATTCTAAGGTTCTCCATACAAAAT
The DNA here is from genome assembly GCA_030737845.1 of Acorus calamus. Lineage (NCBI taxonomy): Eukaryota > Viridiplantae > Streptophyta > Magnoliopsida > Acorales > Acoraceae > Acorus > Acorus calamus. The sequence goes on from CM060872.1 coordinate 13,501,581, forward strand.
AGCCATGTATTGGCTTATTTCCAGACACTACTTTATCAAAAATGACTTTCCCGAAGTTTTGCCGCACTTTCAGTACCATTCAAATTCGAATTTCTTCAGTTCTGGTTCTTTTCCAGTGTTCTTATCCTTTGGATAATCCAATTCACCAAATCAACTTTTACTTGCTTTCTGTCGGCGATATCCCCTCCTTGCTGAGTTTTCCCAAGCACGGGAACGGTAGGCACGAGGAAACTGACGCTGGGCTGCTCCGCGCACAATAGCTAAGAACCCCGACCGCGGGTTAGATCACTCACCATTTACTTTTCCCCGCCTCCCACCTGAATCATCCTTTCGGTTAAAAATTCTAAGTCAAGACCTAGCCTCTGACGGTCTAAATCAAATCCCTGAATAGTACAGTTCGTCTTGGCATAACTTCTTGAAGGTCGGGCCGGCCAAAATAGGGTTTCTTTCCTTATCATCGGTCGAAGTCTTTCCTGCTTCGCACAAAGACTCCGTCCGATGAGGGGCAATTGTAGATACCCCAATTTTGACCATCCAGAAAGACAGAAATAGTTCAAGTAACACCCGAAAATATCCCACATGTGAACATCTAATAGAGAACCAAAATTCAGGAAACTGAAAACCCATACCCTAGCCCTAACCTAAAACGGAAGACCTAAACCTAAACCAGAAACCCCAAACCTAAACCCTAGCCCTAACCTAAACCGGAAGACCTAAACCTAAACCAGAAACCCCAAACCTAAACCCTAGCCCTAACCTAAACCGGAAGACCTAAACCTAAACTAGAAAACCGGAAACCCAAAACCCTAAGTCCATGGCAAGGGGCCGCTAGACATAACTAGCCGCCCCATACCAGGCGGCTAGTTAGCACTATCCGCCCCCCTGGCCGACCTTGGACCAGTCCCCTGGATGGGACATAAAGCAGTATTAAATGCTGATCATTGCGGCGAGTGATGACCTTTAGCCGCCCTATCTTGGCCGGATCAACCCAAGTAACCGACCCAAGCCACCGCTTGTCAGAGATGAGACGTTTGGCAGGTTATGATAGGGGCGGCTACCTGGGCGGCTAGTTAGCACTAGCCGCCCTTCACCTGGTCTTGACAGAAGAACCATAGAATTAATGTGGGGTCTAATCACATACACTATTAGCCAAGCCACTCCATTACCCCCTTGACATTCCCCTGCCTCTCTTATACTATAAATAGAGGAGGTCCCAAGCCATTAAACACATCATCAATCCTTACAATCATCCACAATTTCACATCCCATTCCCTACTCCCTCCCCCTAGAAATCCCAAGAGAGAGAGAGACAGAGCCCTATTTCTGAGAGAAATACCCATTCCCTACATAAAACACCCTCTCATCCCACCCACCATAAACCCGGGCTAAACCTGGCTTAGCCCCTGCCCAAGACCAAGCCCATTTCCTACCGAAGTTCTTCCCAAACCAGACCAGGCCCCGGACGGCTAAACCATACTAGCCGCCCCATATGCGACGGCTGGATCCCACTAGCCGCCTCCTATCCTCATCCAATTTGGTCCCCTATGTCCGAAGATTCCTTTAGTCAAGTCCCAGAAGCAGGATAGAATACCTGTTTTCACCTCTGTGTACGGTATATCCGTGTCTCAGAGCGGACACCCCACAAACTCCCCACGTAGGCGATCAAATCCATCCCAACCTTTTCTAGCTTTTTAGAAAAAGCAGGTGGCGATCACACAAACCCTGGAATCCTCTTGAGCCGCCATCGGGCGCCTCAACCAGGAACGACACCTCACCCTTCCGAGAAGACGATCCGAATCCCAGAAGAACCCCCACACACGCACGCACGCGCACCCGCGCACCGCCGGATCCTTTCCGACGCACCGACATCGGAGAATTCGACACCGATAAATCTGGCGATCACAGTGGGACATCCCCCGTGAAAAACAACAAAAGGTAATCGTCTTCTGCCCCCTTTTACAAGCTTGACTAGAATGCTATCAATCCTCTAGGAAGGTTAGAGTTTCCCACCCCTTGAATCAGTTCCTCCTCTAATTCACATCACAGCATCATTTACTGCTTTGTAAGCCGCACACCGCTGCACAATCCTTTATTGCTTTGTAAGCCGCACACCGCTGCGCAATCCTTTTCTGCTTTGTAAGCCGCACACCGCTGCGCAATCCTTTACTGCTTTGTAAGCTGCACACCGCTGCGCAATCCTTTACCGCTTTATTTACTACTTTATATCTGCATTCATTCCCTTGAACCATTTCACACACATCATGGAATCCCGCATAGAGGAGATACTAGAGGAAAGAATCCACCAAGAGGGTCAGGCCACGCAATTCCTAACCCATCTAGAGGAAAAGATGGTCAGTCTAGGATACCAACCATAGAGGACATGTTTCATGACCCCGCCGACTACCGTCAGGTCAAAACCCTGAGACAGGAGGCCCCTGTCGAAACCCCTAAGGCCATTCTCAAGACCCTGCCTGGGGGAAAGAACCCCTTGGGAGGGCATCTTGAGGTCCTGGTATAGGATATCCCAACAACCAAACAAGGAACACGGAGCACCCTAGCCTGGGTCTCAATGATGACCTCGCTAGGCCCCTTAATCCCGGGTAGGAAAATAGGAATTAATTATACAATGAAGAATTAATTAAGGAATTAATCATGGGAGCATGTAATAATATAATAACAAGTTATAATATTTTCTAAGGCATGCTTACACTTATGTTTTTCATAGATAGGCTTAGGACATGCTTGGGCTAAGTGGGGCATGTAGGAATCAATGTTATGCTAGCATGGACATGATGCATAGACAAGCATGGGTCCCTATGCATGACACTAGCACGTATAATCCTAGCATATTATCTCTAACATGACATGGATGCAACATATGAAGACAAGCAAATATCATATACATGAAGTCAAGATTAATATGCAGTTATGGTACCCCACGGGAGGGCAATGCACGTCTACGTGCATCGCACGCCTCCCAACTGGGTTTGATTGACCCACTCACCGTAATCCGGACAATTGCGTGACCGTCCGCCAAGATCTGCACGACAAAGGCATCAAAAATAGTGAGTATAACTACATAAAATACTTAAATTTAACTAGAAATGCCAAAGACTCAGATATGCACACATACGGGATCGCACGCATGCAAATACGTATGTACGCACGCACATCCGAGTGCCCCGGCACCTACCCGAGCCCCCGAGCAGCCATACGCATGGCCCCCACATGCGTATGCACGCGCATGCACGTGCGCACGAGCCCCCGCGCTCGATGGTGCACTGACCCTCTCTCAGCCGCGCATCTGAACGCGCTGCCCGCACGCCCACACCCCCTGCCGCACGCCGGACGCGCACTCGCGTGCCCAGACGGGCAGCCCGTGCACACGCGCACGCTCACGCGCGTCCACTCGTGCCCCGCGCTCACCAGCCCGCACTGCAGGCGCGCACTGCTCCCGACAGACCCGCGCGCGCGCTCAGCTGCCCATCCCTCACCCCACACACAACCAAACACATGCACAAGGTGTGCAAGGTCCCCTAATACCTACCCAAGCCCAGAAAACCAGAAATAAAGAGGGGGGAAAGAGCTTACCAAGAGAGGGGGAGTTAAAGGGGGAGATCCGGTGCCCTCCGAGCACCCGCAACCACCTCAACCACCACCACCACTACCACCACTTCCTCAGCCTCTCCTTTTGCTGGTAAACAGGGAAACTAGGGGGGGATAAGAGAGGAGCATGAGAGAAAGAGAACAACAACAATGGAAACCTTAAACAACCCCACCTCTTCTTGCGCTTCCTCATCTTCTTCTTCAACAACACACACACACTCACACAAATACACACACAACAACAGCTGAAGAGGGAGAGAGGGAGAGAAAAGAGAGTCCACGTAGAGGGAGAGAGGAGTGAAAACTTACTCATGGGGGGGAGGGTGAGCACAAGGGAAAATGGGAGGGTAAACCTAACCTAAACTCATCCACTAACATAAATAAAAATCAATGGTTTCTTCACTACTAAGCAAGGTGGGGGTGTGGTTACCCAAGGTGACCACACTGACCAAAATATCTAAACACTATGCCTCCAACCAAACCAGTAACGCCCAAACCCGGATACGGTTCAAAACTGCATAATTTTCTAAATGTTACCGGAATTAAATGAAATTTTGATGGGTAGTACATAATAGTACCAGAACCCATAATATGCACTCAGATTTTCAATCAGAGTACTCAAGCTCAAGTAGATAGCTAAAAGTCAAAATTTTAGCGCTTCGATTGAGAAAAGAAAATTTTGAAAATGGCCAGAAATGACCCAAAGGTTATGCATAGGCTAAAAGGTGACACATATATAACAGATCCAGCCTGCCCGAGTTGCCGCGGCACACATCCTATTAAGGATGTTAGCTACCGCTAAAAACTGGAACGGAGTTACCGGATCCCCTTGCCGTAGCCCTTGGTTAATTGGTATGTAGCCGTGCGCTTCTCCGTTGATGATCACCGAAGCGTGCATGGTGGAGATGCACTGTCAGATTATGTGCAGCCAATTTGGCGTTGAACCCATAAAGACCCAGAATATGGAGAAGAACCAGTTGACGCTATCATATGCCCGCTCAAAGTCTAATTTCTATGCCACCCCCGCCCGTTTTTACTTGTGCAGCTCTGCTATTAGCTTTTGCGTGATCAAGTAGCTGTCGTGTAAGGACTGGCCCGGGATGAATGCCGCCTGCTCGTCCTCGAATAGTGCATAAATCACCACCCACATCCGGTTGGAAAATACCTTTGATAAGATCATATAGCATGTGTTCACCAAGCAAATAGGTCTGAATTCTCAGATGTTGGTTGCCCCCTCCATTTTGGGAATCAATACGAAAGCTGATGAGTTTATAAATCCAATGCCTCCCCTACCCCTGAATCATTCCAAGGAAATCAGTCCAAATTATATGCCAAAACAGATAGAACCGCATTTCGAACCCCTGAAGCCATGGGGCCTAGTCTCCTTCAGAATAGTGTATGACCCGCAGGGTCTCTTCCTCTGAATTGGTCCATCCAGCTCCGCGTACGCTTCTGGCGGGATTTGCCTTAATTTAGGGTCCTCCCAGCTCAGCTTCCATCCACATTGTTTGGAGAACGCCTCCTTGAAATGCGCCACTACCTGCTCATGTAGTTCCTCCCCCCTTCGATGCGCGCCCCATCGAACTCCAGGTTGCAAATATGGTGTGCCCTTCACTTTGTAATGGCTGATTTGTGGAAGAACTTGGAGTTGTCGTCTCTCAGTTTCAGCCATAGATCCTTAGATTTCTGCTGCCATTCCTTCTCCTCCAGCCGGAAGATCTCCCCGAGCCTCTCCTTAGCCAGTTGACGTTCCTATCGGCCCTGCGGCATAAGCGGTGTGATATCTTCTACACAGTCATATCTGTCGACCTCCACCATGCTTGTGTCCTTGTCCCATTGATGTGCTTCCCATGCTGCCTTCCCCCACCGATTGAGGCTACGCTTCAATCTTTGTAATTTGAACGCTAGCTTCCTTGCCCCTCGCAGCCCCCCCAGGTCCGCCTCCCAAGAGGCACGCACCTCTTTCTCAAGCCCTTCCCCCTCTGCCCACCACCCTTCAAACTTAAAGTGTCGATCCGCGTGCCAGTATTCTTGTACGCAAACAGTAGGGGCGTGTGATCGGACACCGCACGTGACGAGCTTGTCACCTCCGACCCGGGGAACGCCTCATACCCAGTCCCTTCCCCCGCCATTTGGTCGAGGTGCGCTAGTGCGGGCATGTTCGGCACTGGTAGGTTGATGAGCCCCTCTGTTTCAATCCACTCGTTGAAACCCCTCAGCGCGGGGTTATGTCCCTGTCCCTCTTGTGGTCCGCCTCCAATCTTGTGATTTGGAAGTCATCGATGACGCACCATAGGCCCGCCCACCGCCTACGGATGCCAGACAGTTCAGCCCACATATCGGTCCATTCCTGGTCTGTATGTGGCCCATAAACCCCTCAGCGTGCTCCAGATTCGGATGTTCGTGGTGTTGAACAGCTTCCTTATAAACACCAATGATACCTTGGCGAATTGACCAACATATCGGGCTTCGGATCAATTCGTCGCCTATGCGCTGAGTTCCATGCTACCACAATGCCACCCGCCTTACCCGCCACCCCCTCCACTCCTCTGGTCACCATCTCATCTCATTGCACCACAAATTGCAGACCCACAATGCAGATAGCAGAGAACCACCATAACATGTATTGTATAGGGTCATGAGGTAGTGAAAGCACCTCGAGCACCGAAGGCCTCCCACAATAATCTATTGAACATCCTGTGGTCCGTCTCTGAGGATACAACGGGCTTTGGACCATGTCAACAGGTCAATTTACCAGCGGCCTGAGGATCACGCCCTCCCTCGCGAACCGACAGATCGTCCCCTCGGGCTTGAGCTTGGAATCACCCCTGCACCTATTCCGCAGCGCTTACACCCATGGGGACAGCACCCTCTAAGGGTTGATATCCTCCAATGTATGTTAGGGGCTCCATGAAGTAAGATTAACGTATGCCGCACCGCCCCCCGGTGTCCCTTTCGTTCCTCAATCTAGAATCTCGTACCGGATTATCCTTATGTCGGATCTCTATCCCACCATGGCTTTGACAGGACCATTGTCAGGTTCCCCGCATCTGAGTTATGCACCCTGGCCCAAAAAATTCATCACCTACCACGTTGCTGGGTAAACCGATGACGACGGATCCATGAGGATCGGCCCGTGTGACCGGGACTCAACAGATGACCCGTCTGAACTTATGCCCGACCTATCCAGGTCCAAAAGCTTGGCTCTCCCTTTTCCCATGTCACGCCCTAGGGCGGCCATGCGCCCGGTAGACGGTAGACAATGGGATAAAGGCTACTCAGCTATCCGGATGACGAAGAGGTCGTAGACCAAATTGACTCCCCAATAAATAATACACAGGGCCTAACAGAAGCAGGGTGATGAACTCGATAACTGCAACAGTTGAAATACGGAAGCATAAATAATTCCCAACCTATGTCTGTAAATCAAAAACCGTTGATTGCATACTCGAATACACAGATCCTAGGTCACTGTGAGAGGTCAAATCTAGTCCAAATAAAATGCAACATGTGCAACACGCAGTTGATACTCGAATTACATTGGCTCTAGGACTTCGCGCTGCGAACAAGCCTCACACTCGCCAATCGCACCCGTGACGTTGGGGCTCCACTTGCGTCAGCAAGGCTCACGCCACAGGTAAGCTCCCGATGCATTCGGCACGCCCAACAACGCCCCTGTACTGATCAAACAGTACGCGAGGGATGAGCCATACAAGCTCAGTTAGAGATTGGGCGGTGGGCAACCGAATGACACTATTTGAATAGTTCTCGATCTATGTTGAAGGCAATTTCCTTTCAAAGAAAAAGACCATGGGTGGAAAACCCAATAGGATACCATCGATGGTCACGCAGCGACAGCGTACTGACCGTCGGCCGGCTCACAGGTCACTGCCCGGAGGGAGAGCGCTACTTGGATGACTCTTGGGTGTAGAGACAACATACCGCTTTGTCAAAGGGACTAGGGTGAGAATGTGACTGTTGTACCCATCGACTAATACCTCCAAACGCTTGAGAATTATCTACATAAGATGGACTAACTTGTTAACGCGATGTAACACTCAAGATCGACTATTCCTTAACCCTGTGAGTCCCAACAAGCCTATTGGGAACGTGACGAACAAACAAACGGGTCACGTAGTCAACCTTGTTAACCGTTCAGCTACCCATTCTCACCCTATGTAAATGAACCCAGACCTCTACTTTATAGCTTACTGTTATTCCTTTACATTGTTTGGGCGTGGAGCTGGATAGCACAATTCCTATGTGTGGTCTTTGCGTATTATGTATTCGGATTGGCGAGTGTATCGAGGCTGTCATGTATGCCTTGGTGTATATCCTAAGTTATATGATCGTAGCATGATTTGGCACTTAATTTTGGCTAGACTTGGCTCTCACAGGATGATTGTAAGTCTGTAATAATGTTTTGATTTACAGACTATTGATTTTTTAAGCTTCCGCATTCAATTTTGAGTTAACTTTCAGTTACATTGATTGTTAGCCTTGTGTATTATTATTGGAGTCATCTGGATTGACCTCTTGTAGCAAAAGTTATGAGTGTACTTTTCCAATTATATTTGCCCGCCTGGGGATGGAAAAGGCGTGACATCCCTGTTTGATGACTCCCTAATTGCCCCTATAATTCGGAATGCTTAGAGGGGTTATTGGAAAGATTGGCATACCAACATGAAAGTTGTAGATAATATTCTGGTGGGGTTTCCCCCTCGGAAGTTGCAATCCACCATACCATTCCTAAGCTACTTGGCTGAAGTTATGACAGTGTTTCTACTAAAGAGAGGGAATCAACAGAATATTAAGTCACACACATGAATGTCACCTTCCACCCACACCTTTGTAGGTGAGCTCTTCTTCTCCTTCACTTCTCACACACTCACAGATCTGGAACTTAAAAAAAAAATAAACAAAGAGGGGAGTGAGAAGGAGGGGAGAGGGAGAGAGAGAGGGAGAGGAGAGAGAGAGAGCACTTGAAAAGGGTGTTTAGGTGAGTTTTGACTTTGGTCAACTCAACTTTTGAAGCTTGACTAGTTCACATTTGACTAGTCAAGGTCTTCTTTGAGGTTCATTTGACTTGGTCAAGGTCTTCTCTCTTTGACTTGAATTTGGGATACGAAACTGCATAGAAGAATGTAAGGGATGATAGTGTTGGGAGACTGGGATGGCTATAGAGAGGACCCATACCGACAGATTTCTAATCTTTTCCTAGCTGAAAAAAGAAAATCCATATGAAAATTTAATAGGGTTTAGAAGGCTGATGACACATATATGGTGTCTTCAAATGATATGATCATATATGTGTGTAGATCTAATGTACGAAATTGGGAGTCATTATATTACCTGTGGTATAAGTTATGATCTGTTTTGTAAGGACTGTCTAGATTCGAGTAGAACTGACCAGTTTCAGAAAATAATTTATTTCAGGCATGTAGAGATCAAATCAGATTGTGATGTCTTCATGGATTATATTTTCAGCATATAAATGAATATGTATGATTTATTTCATAATTTTGGGATGAGTATTTGGTGCTGTGGAGATCAAAGTGTAGGGTTGTATTGTTGCCAAGATTTCTGTAGTTGCTGCCCAGATTTATAGTGGTTGCCCAAAATTGTTGTTGTGATGGTGTGATGTTTTCTTGCTAATTTATAGGTGATTCAATTGGATGGTAGCCTTGGATGAATGGCTTTTGATGGTTTAGAATAATTGATTTGATTGTTTGAGGTATAAGGTGTACTTTGCATTTGTTGGCTACGATCTTAGGATATGTTTGTATTATATTTATGCATGGATGTTTTATTCCTTGGCTGAGTTGATGATATTTGTTTGTCAGAGGGGTCTCCTCAATGTGAGGAATGTGGTGATAATCTGTTTTAGCTTGTGGCGGGAATGGCTATACTCCCACGAGTCCAGTAGCGATGGCGTTACCGTTGGACTGTCCGATGCGCGTGATTCATTGTGAGATGCCATACTCGTATCTGTGAGTGGATCTAACTTGGCATTTTAATAGTATAGTTCCATACAAAGTCATGTTTATAATATGATAGTAATCATGTATGCATGACTATGGTGGCATCCATAAATGATAATATGACATGGTTAAGTAGATTATAATTTAGATTTCATCCTGACATGTATATTATCAAGTTACATCGTCACATGCTATATATTATTAACTTGGAATATGTAGTTAAATGGATGTTTTAATATTATCAACCTGAATGCATAATCATGATCTATTACTTTATCAATTGCATTTTATGTTCTAACATCAGCATGGCCTAAAGATCTGGTTAGAGACACCGCTAGGGATAGAGGAATCTGATCGTATGGGTCAGATCTAGTTGTTTGTTGTAGTTTACCTCATAAGTCCTCGATCGGTCTGTGTCGAGCCTGTTCGAGGTGGGTTGATTATGATAGTTCTTGTGAGTCATGAGTGCGAACCTGCAGTTGAGGTGAGGGTAAACTCTGGGTGTCCTTCATTAGGGAGCGTTTTCAAGGTTCATCCTGGACACCCACGGTATCCTATAGTTCAAATCGGCTACGTGTCAGAGTGGTTGGATTACAGAGAGCTTTAGCCAAGATACTGGGTTTGATGATTTAGTTTTGCATTGAGATGCTTCGTGTGAGTCCGTTGAGGTGAGGGTAAACTCAGGGTGTCTTTCATGAGAGAGCGTTTTCAAGGTTCATCCTGGACACCCACGGTATCTGATACTTCAAATCGACTACGTGCATCGAGCGCGTCCTGAAGGGTTGGATCGAATCACTCACCATTACCCGGGTCGTCGCGCATCCCATTCGACGAGGTCTGCAAGGTAAGGCACCAATAGGGGTGAGTCTAACTACATTAAAACACTTCGAATTAACTAGAAATGCCAATGACTTAGATATGCACACATACGGGCTCTCACGCATGCAAGTACGCGCATACACACGCATATCCGAGTGTCCTGGCACCCATCAAGTCCCCCGGGCAGCCACACGCGCTTCCTACCACCTTCCCCCCCCCCCCACGCTCTCACGCACCTACGTGCCCGACTGCGCCCCTTTGCGGAGAGACCTGCGCGCACGCCCAGTCACCTATAACCCCTCCCCAACCCTCCTCTCACACCCCAACACAACTATCTAGCATACAAGACTCCTCTAACAGCCCCCACAGCTACAAAAATAAGAAGTGGGAGGGTAAGGGGACTCTCGACGCACCCACGACCACCTCAACCACCACCACCACCTCTTCAGCCTCTCACCAGCCCTTCATGGCTTGGAAAACTGGGGGAAAAGAGTAGGAGAGGGAGCTAGAGAGAAGAGGAACAACAATCACCACAACACAAGTCCACACACACCTTCTTGTGCTCGTATTGTGCTTCTTCTTCTCCATGATTTCCTCTTCAAAGCACACATATACACGCTGCAAGAGAGGGTGGGTGAGAGGCGTGAGAGAGGGAGAGGAAGAGAGAGTGAGCACAAATGCTCACATTTGGGGGGTGATGGGAAGGGAGAAAAAGAGGGGTGTAATTAAGGCTAAACTCACCCTCTAATACACCAAATAATTACTTAGCCATTAAGAAAGGAGGGGGTATGGTTACTAAGGGGGATCATAACCTCCAAAATATCCAATTACTATTCCACCAAACAAATCAGTAACGATCGAAACCCGGATACGGTTCAGAACTGCATATTTTTCAAAACAATACCAAAATTCGATGAAATTTTTATTGACAGTACTAAATGGTACCAAGGCCCACAATATGCAGTTATATTTTCAATCAGAGTATTCTAACTCCCACAGGTAGCTAAAAAGTTAAAATTTTAGCGACTCCGATCAAAAAAAGAAAATGCCCTAAATGACCCAGAAGTGATCAAGGCTTAACCAAAATGGCTCCAAATGGCACGGGCGCAACATCCTGCCACCTTTAATTCAAATGAGTTTTTTGAGGGGAGCCCCACCTTCGGCTGAGTTGAACCCTCCCTGTCAGCCTTTCCCACCAGTGGCCAACGACCCTGGTCTCAATACGGGTACAAGGGTGACCCCTGCTTCCACCCACTCTATGTCAGACGCTACTCCCTTTTTCCATCTAGAGACGCCAATGTGACAGCTTCCACATTGTTGAGTGGACCTAAAGACCCTAGCACGGACCCTAGTCCCTCGGGCCCCCCGCCACTGTTAGGCCTGTGTCATTTAGAGTCCTAATTTCGATCGGAGTCGCTAAAATTTTGGTTTTTAGCTACCTTCTGGGGTTTGAGGACTCTGATTGAAGATATAACTGCATATTATTGGTCCTGGTACTATTTAGTACTGCCCATAAAATTTTCGTTTAATTCCGATAACGTTTTTGGAATTACGCAGTTTTGGATTAGTATTCGGATTTGATTTTGTTAAAATCCAAGATGAAGAGATAAAAATCCGATATTATTACGAGATGTTCAGTTTTGATCTAGCTTCCATATAGAAGTGGAATTGGATCAACTGGATTCGTATATCAAAAGTTATGGGTATTTTTCCGAGTATACCCTGAAGATGAGAAATCCAGGCAGCAGCCCTGTAAGAAGTTTAGCCTAGATTTTGGAATAGCTGGAGAGGTTATTTGATCTAGGTGTTAACATGAAAGCTGTAGATAATCTTCTTGGCTTTCTAATGGCGTTGGAATCGTATAATTCGGAGCTGTATTGAGGAAGTTATGGCCGATTAAGTGAAGGCTATCCAGAGTTTTTAGTCCGAGGACAGCTCGGTCATTCAGCCCGACCTTGCCTATTTAATCTCCCTAAATGTGCACGACTTTGGCCTAATTTTTCCCCTCTTTTGGATCTGGTCCAGCCCCTTTGTTGTGTGTGGGTTGGGTGGGGAAAGTGATGGTGATGAAGGAGGAGCACAGAAGGTGAGTTGTTGTTGTTGTTGCTTCCCCTTCTCTCTTGCTCCCCCTCAATTGTTTTCCCTCCCCCTTTGGAGAACAGCCCCCCATGTGTTTGTTGCTATGCCAAGGTGAAAGCCATGTGAAGAAGAGAAGCCAAAGAGAGGTGGTGGTAGTGGTAGTGGTGGTCGAGATGGTCGTGGCGTGCTCGAGGGCCCTAACATTTCCCCTTCCCTCCCCCTCTTATGTTTGGTAAGTTCTTCCACTTCTTTAATTGGTTTTTATGGCTTTGGGGGTGTGTTGGGAAGTCATGCATGTTAGATGTTGGTGTTAGGGGGTGTGGGGGGGGGGGGGGGGGGGCTGGAGAGGGGTGTTGGGTTGCTGGGCGCGGGCCGGTGCTGGCGGGCGCGTACGCGCGGGCGTGCGCGTGCACGTACGCGCGGGTACGCGCAGTAGCACGTGGGGGTGCGCGAGGGAGTCGCGCGAGGTGCGCGCGGGGGAGCACGCGAGCGCGTGCGTGTCTGCGGGCGGTGGGCGCGCGGTGCGCGCTTCTGTGCGTGGTCTACGCGCAGTGCACGCGGGGAACACGCGCGGGGGTGCTCGAGGCTGTGCCCGGGGCTCCCCGGGGTGCATGCGGGGCTGCCGAGGGTCGGCACCCTCGGGTGGGTGTTCGGGGGGCTCGGGCACACTTGCGTGCGTTCGAGCCCGTATGCGCGTGGATGTCCAACCTTAGGCATCCTTAATTGATTTTTATATGTTTGTATGATTGTTTTACTCACCCCTTTTGGTACCCCTACCTTGCAGAGTCGGATGGGATGCGCGTCGATCCGGGTATCGGTGAGTGGTTTGATTCCAACCCTTCCGGGAGCGCTCGATGCACGCAGTAGTGTTTCGCGCTTCCATGGGGCTTTAATTGCACCCTAAATATGCTAGATATCATGAATGCTAGGTTGTATAGCTCGTATATTGTGTAGAACCCCTATTCTACCATATACTTGCATATGTATTGTATAGAATATGGCATGACTATGTCACCCGTCGGGGTGAGGGTGAGGGTATTGCTCCCAAGATCCTATGTCACCCGTCGGGGTGAGGGTGAGGGTGTTGGTGTGAGCAGGGTGGGCTCGAGTTGATACTTGACCCACCAGCTTGAGTAGTTGGCTTTTCATAGGGTTCGCGCTGCGAACAAGTAGTGGTTCCTCCCAATATCATCGTATGTCGTGGCCCCGACGTTGAGGCTGCTTGGTCAGAAGGCTCTCACTTGTAGGTACTCCCGATGCATTCGGCAGATGTACTAATCATGGGAGCATACCAGGTAGAGATTGCATGACGGTGGGCAACCAGACGATATTGCGAGCATGATCGTTCTCCCCTTCGTTGGATCCGTGTAGGAACATCCCAGGTTGAAAACACTGTCCTGGTATCGGGCTCCCATCCGTAGGTATTACCGATGCATTCGGGACGTACTGATCGTGGGATTATGTCAGGTAGAGGCTACCGGTGGACCGAGGGTGTAGAACAACAAGTTTTGTCCTTCAAGTCCCTAGACTCACCCTGTGGGGGCTAGGGCGAGGGCGGGGTATGGTCGCACCGCGGTGTGACCTTGTTAACCGTTGGGTTTCTACCCATGGCTCTCCTTGATAGGAGATTGCCTTAGTATCGAATGATTATGTTGGTGTTTGGTTTCTGACCACACACTGAGCTTGTAGCTCACCCCTCGCTTATGTTTTTCTCCAGGTGACGCTGAGTCAGATCCAAGAGAAGAGCTCCCCTTGGCGCAGTACGAGTAGGAGACCTGCATTCGCGTTGGATGTCATGCGAGTGAGAGAGGTGATCAGCATTCCCTTTTCCTTGTATGTATTATACTTGTGCTTGTGCACGGTATGTGGACTATTGATGTCATTTGTTGTGTATATTGGCTCTCACAGGACAGTTGATTGTGTACTCTAGTCTGTAAATATGTCTTTGAATTACAGACTTAGTCATTTGAGCTTCCGTTATTTGTATATATTTGATGTCAATTACTTAGTTATTGCTTTATTGCTTTATTGCCTTTGATGATGTGGAATCTTTATTTGATCTCATGTATAAATTGCTGATATCATATATATATTTGCCATGTCTCGGGGATGGCCGCCCTAGGGCGTGACAACCACGGACCATCCCCAAACTCAGCCCCTCCCTCGCCTTTTGGTATAGCTTTCCCACGGGACCCACCACCCCACAAATCCCCCGCCGTCCATCAACCGGTTGTGCCGTCGGAAGGTTCCTAGAGAGCACCTCTGCCCACGTGCGCTGCGGGGTCTGCCATACTTTCTGTACTAAGGAGAGGATGTCAAATGCCTCTCGACTAGTGGACACGTGCAAGACCCCAAAAGGAGAGACCCCCAAAGGAGGCACCTCCACCGCTTCTATCTCCAGTTCCTTATAAAGTTTCCATTCTCCATCCACCTCTGTAACCGCCAAAAATCTCCCATAACGGCCCGCTATTTCAGTGGCCACCCCGGCATCCATCCAGTGTAATGGCAGCCCCGAGAACCTGACCCTCCACCGACTTTGCTCAACCTGCTTAGCCCCAATCCCTGGGGCCCATGCCATTAACTCGAATGAGCCCCTCCCTCCCCTCCGAACATCGATCTAGCCTCGATCATGTCCTCCCATATGAGGGATTTAGGGACCTCATCTACGAAGATACCTGCCTCCACCCTCCTGACCCGGGAACAGGCTCTGGAACCCCATAGTTAGATCATCGTCTCCTTCACTTCTGCCGCTGCTAGGCAATGACCTCTCGCCTTAGCCGATACACAGTCCGTGAGGACTTTGATAGCGGCCCTGTAACACCTGTGAATTTTATCTTATTTATATATTTGATTTAAATATATAAATAAGATATTTAAATTAAAATTAGTGTATTTTGTGTGTTTTTAAGTTTTGGTCCATTTAATATATCATTATGAGCCCATTTCAATTTACAATTTTAAATACTAATTGTTATGTTGAAATTTTTATATATTTTTCTTTTTAAGATTTTCAAGATCTTAAATGGTTACAATCTCATTAACATTGGATCTCAAAAGATTAAGTTTTGAGGTTTTATTATTATTGATTTTGAGGGACTCAGTTTTGAATCGTGAATTTATTGTAATATGCGTCAGGGACCTATTTGTAATTCGGATAGGGATCTATTTGTAATTTGGATAGGGACCTATTTGTAAATATGAAAAAGTACGCGGGATGTTTTGTAATTTTCGTTAGGTTTAGGTATCCAACTATATGTATATATTTAGGGTGTGCGGCGGGTGTCTGTCTTCGGCAGAAACCGAGAGAGAGAGAGAGAGAGAGAAGGTATTTATTCTTTTTCTTTTTGTCATTTGATTTTTCTATTATTTATTAGATCAGTGTTTAGCTATTTTGATTTTTAAGCTTTTAATAAAAATAGAGTTTTGATTTATTATTTATTTTAAAGATTAAATTTATTTTTATGTTATGAGATTTTAAATTTTTAATAAAATTAAAGTTTTGATAGATATATGTTCATGTTATTGGATTTCTAAGTTTTTATAAAAATTAGGGTTTTAATTTATTTTCATGGTTAGATATATTTTTACATTATGGGAGTTTTAGTTTTTGATCAAGTTAGAGTTTTGATATGTATATGATCCTATTGTTAAATTCTTATGATTTTATAATAAAACTAGGGTTTTGATATATTATTTATTATTGCTAGATCTATGTAATGTTTTTAAATTTTTGAGTATTCATAAACTTAGTGTTTCGATTTACTATTTATTTTAAAGATTAGATCTATGTTTAGATTTATAAAATATAAGTTTTTAATAAAACTAGGGTTATGAGTTATACCTATACTTAATAAGTTTTATTTATTTTCAATTTTTATTGACTAATAATTTATTTTTAAAGAAAAAAAAATGTTTTTTTGTATTATTTTATGAATTTTCATTATTTTATTATTATTTTAAATTTTCTGGATTTTTGTCTTTCTCTGGTTTTGTCTTTTCTGGTTTCGTCTTTTACTGTCTAGTTTTATTGTAAATAAGTTTTTAATCTTTTTCTTAGATTGTGGTATATATGGATAGGTTTTTGATTGTTGGGTATAAAAATTTATACCTAATAATTATGGATAGGTAATTAGGTCTTGGGCTTATGCTTAAATTATAGGTTTGAATTAATAATTTATTTGATTTATCTAGGTTATGATTTTTGTTGTGAGCTTCATTCTCCGGACCTAGGGTCCATTCGAGGTGAATAGGCCTATTGATTTATTTCTTGTGAACTTTTGCTCTATAACATTGAATTTCATATGCCAATCATATTTGTGTGATATTATGTGTCATCCATGCATTTATATTTTGATAAATTTGCATGATTTGGATATTTTCTTCATATTGATCAAATTTGCATTTTTGTTGAATGAAGTTGCATGATTTAATTCCTTCATCATGTCATTAAAATAGCATGAATTATGCTATTCATGTTTCAATAATTAACATAATACATTGTCTGATGCATATGCTTTCGAAATAATATTTGGATTAAAGATTTTCATTTCGAGACTTTTGGAAAAATTTAGGACTAGTGGAGACAACCTAGTCCTATGAGATTTTATCAAGATGCATATCATGACATATTTTCTGGATTAAATCCCCCCGTAGTATTTCACCTTTGGGGAGGAAAGTCTAGGACTCGAAGAGTCCCAAGATCGGTGAGGGGTGTGGTAAAGCATTCCTTACAGTGACAGATTCCTTTGTTTGGAGTCTGCAGCAACCGGGGCATCCTGTGCTGGTGTTCTCGTAGTGATGCAGCGGCAACCCATCAGCGTCTTCTAGATCCGACGTCTCCTCGAGGGAGCTTTTTGAGCGATTTAGTCGCTTTGGGCTTGGCACACCTGTTTTGGGGAACGGTTCTTCCGATTGAGAACCCTACCCGGTCATATGATTTAAGCTGCATGATTTCTATTACGTGGACAAAGGATTGGGCCACGTGATTGCATTAAAATATTTTTTTTTATTAAGCTCATGAATTTAAATTTATTTATTAAAGAAAATTCTAGTTTTTAATATTATTATTATTATATATATAAATATATGATTTTATCATTTGACTCTCATGATTTTTCTGATGTGGGCCAAGGATTGGGCCACGTGTATATTAAAATATTTTTTTAAAAGTTCATGATTTTAAATTGATTTAATAAAATAAAAGATTTATTAAATGAAATTGATTTTCATAAAACCTTATTTTTATATGTAACTGTCATATGAGGTAATTTGTCAGTGGGCTTATTCACTGAGTTAATTGCTCACCCATAACCAGGTATTGCGTATTCTGAGGATTAAGATGAAGTTTGGAATTTTCGCATCTTTCAGAAATTTCTTCGACGTAGTGGTTCGAGGATAAATTATAGTTGCGATCAACTATTTAGGTTTGTTTAGTTTAGATGGCTCTCACAGGGGTGGTTTAGTATGTCTTTTCATTCTAGTATTTTGTTTATGTCAGACTCTGATATATTGTAAGACTGTTAGTGGTTTGTAACTTTTGGATATTGTTTTTATGTTTTATCACTTTCAATTTTTATTATATTAGTATTATTTTTTTCAAGTAAAAGAAAAAAAAAGGCTGTAAATTTTGGTCTTGTAGTTGGATTAAGTTTAGTAGCGACACATTTACCGTCCGATAAGCGGTTAGGTAAATATGGGGCGTTACAGATGGTATCAGAGCCACGTCCTGTCGGAGCCTAGGTTAGGGTTTGTGTCTAGGAAAAAAAATGTTTTATTATTTGTGATGTTTGTTATTTCATTTAGGATTTTTTTTAATGACAGTAAGGGATTGTAGTGTTGTCTCTATTCTGGTCATTCACCGTTTGTTTTCCCTCTTACTTGGTTCAGATCAATGAGCATTAGATGCTTACTAATCTCTTCATTCTTAATATTCTTGGTTTCAATGTTATCTTTGGCATGAATTTGTTGTTAGCGTTCCACACAAGTGTTGATTATTTTTCAAAAGTTGTGACCTTTCGTATTCCCTGATGACAAGCGTTCTGCTTTGGGTTTTGGGTGGATCATATCCAATCGGATTCGTCTTTTCTCCTCATGCTCAGAGATTGCTAGACGAACAAAGTGAGGGATATCTAGCCATTATTGTGGATACTACTATCGACTTGAAGGCCTAAGTTAGTGTAACTCCTATTGCTTTTGGATTTCCTGAATATTTCCTGACGAATTGCCCTGTCTTCTCCTGATCGTGACATCGTGTTTTCTAGTGATGTTATTCTTCATTTTCTATTAGCCTAAGCTTAGTTAGCCTACGAAGTTTAGGGCTTAAGTTTGATCATCCTAAGGAGATTATATTGGTCTATATATATATATATAATCATTTGATTATTTTGGTTACCTTAGAGCCTAAATCTATTAATTTCTTATTAAAGAGGAAGTCACCCATATTTTATATATATATATATATATATATATATATATATATATATATATATATACATTTTTATATTGCCATAAATTTAACTATTACGCATGTTTATTTATTTATTCAAATGAAGGATTATAAATCAGATTTATATAAATTATAATTATATTTTAAGTTTTCAAAGTCAAATTTAAGAAATTCATATTGATGTATTTAAATCTTAATAATTCAAAAATAAAGAAATTACTAGATCTTTCTTAATTAAACTCTCTACATATTTGTTACGTTAATTTATTACAATGTAACTCTAAATATATTTTACATGGCTTACAAATTTATTATGCTATATATATTAAATGGAATGAGCATTAAATTCTTTTAGTACATTATTTATACTTGGTTATCATGAAGATTTTATTTTTATATACAATATTTTAATGTGTTAAATATTTTCCTACATTATGCTATGTATATCGATATTAAAGTTGCATCTTGTAAATTCATATTCATGTGCATTTAGCACGCGTATGAATCTAACTATATTTTTAATAGTTTATATTGCATTATCGGATCTTAGGATATCCCACCTGAGTTTTCGGATACCCTATTTTAATGAACTTAGTTACTTTTGTTTATTGTAAATTATTATTATTTTTTATTGGAGCCTCGAGATAAGCCAGTATGAGAGTCATTCCTTTGAAGCCAAGGATGAGTTGAGTCAATTAGGATTGATGCATATAGGATTTGCATTATTATTGGTTGCTACTCTATGGAAGAGCACTATGTGGTGGATGATCGCTCATACTAAATATACGTTGATGCATGCTCACTTGAGAGGCATACCTTAACCACCGATATTTTCAAGTTGTTCAATGTGGCCGTGTATTCACAATTTTATTAGGGTGCTTTCATGTTTTGTATAGTGTTGCGGATGGTTTGATCAATCCGCGAATGTCCATGTCAGCAAATAATTTTCTTATATGTATAAATTCTAAAGATTGTAAATATCTTTAGTTTCATGTTGTTGTCTTTATTATTGCCCCTAGGTTGATGGTACAAGTTGGATCATTTATGGTATGGGACGTAGATGAGCCTAACTTGTACAATTATGTATGAAATTGTTTGATGTTGATTCTTTTGCTATATAGATTGTCTATGTTTGTATTGTATTAGTTGGGCCGCCTGTGGTATGGGACGTAGGTGGGCTGACTTATGCAATTTGTTGTTTGTTATGTCTTTGCTTGTTCCGTACGAATCGAATCACCTATGGTATGGGACATGGGTGAGCGTGACTTGTATATTTTCATTGTATTATTTGTCATTGATTATGTTGTATGAGTTATAACACCTATGTTGCGAAACATGGGTGGATTTGACCTACACATTTAATTTTTGTAAATGATTTTTGTCATTGTTGGTGATGTATAAGTTCATCCACCTGTGATTTGGGTCACTATCAGAGTGGCGCAGCGAAAGAATTGTGGATCTGATTTATATGGTTATTTTGTTGTATGATAGTTGTCTGTATTGATATTTGTTGGAACTTCAATGCAAATCATTGATAGTTTTACTTGTGCATTCGATTGAATATTGTTTGTGGGGTATAAGTTAGAATCTTATACCATTTTTCACATTATTGAGCTTGTTGAGTATGAGTCAGACCTATAAGCTGACTTATACAATTATTGTATGAATGTACATTTGTTTGATTGTTTGTGGGGTATAAGTTGGTGTCACGCCCCAGGGCGGCCGTCCCCGAGACGTGGCAAATATATAAATGATATCAGTAATCCATACACGAGGTCAAATAAATACTACACAATAGAAAATGCAATAAACAAGTAACTAACATCAAATATATACAAATAGCGGAAGCTCAAACGACTAAGTCTGTAATTCAAAGACATATTACAGACTAGAGTACACAATCAATTGTCCTGTGAGAGCCAATATACACAACAACAGACATCAACTGTCCACATACCGTGCACAAGCACAAGTATAATACATACAATGAAAATGGAATGTTGATAGCCTCTGACTCGCAAGACATCCAACGCGAACGCGGGTCTCCTACTCGTATTGCGCCAGGGGAGCTCTTCTCTTGGATCCGACTCAGCGTCAACTGGGGAATAACATAAGCGAGGGGTGAGCTACAAGCTCAGTGAGTGGTCAGAAACCAAACACCAACAGAAACATTCAATACAAGGCAATCTCCTGTCAAGGAAAGCCAGGGGTAGAAACCTAACGGTTAACAAGGTCACACGGCGGTGCGACCATACCCTGCCCTCGCCCTAGCCCCCACGGGGGTGAGTCTAGGGACTTGAAGGACAAAACTTGCTGTTCTACTCTGTTCGTCATTCGGTAGTGCTCTCCCGGGCAGCCTCTACCTGGAGCCGGCCACGGTCAGTACACTGTCGACAGCGTCGATGGTACCTACAGGTGGGGGTCCACCCAGGGCGGCTCGTACCTAGGAAGCATCCACACGGATCCGGAGAAGGGGAGAACGATAACTCATGCTCGCAACGCAAACCCCACGGGAAAACCATCTATACAAACTGACGGGTCGAGTATCAACGCGACCCCACCCCACTCACGCCAACACCCTCACCCTCACCCCGACGGGTGACATAGGATCTTGGGAGATTGCACAAACTGGCAGATCGAACCAATGCCGACCCACTACACCCTCACCCTCACCCTCTCCTCAGGGTGACATAGGCTCTTGGGGAACAGGTCGATTGTTCTACACCACTCGTCTTCCGGTAGTCTCTCCCGGTGTGGCCCCTACTACCTGGTGGCCTCCCGGGTCCCTATCTCTGCTATGTGGGCACACCAACATGCGTCGTGGATAGTTCCCAGGAGCATCCCATGGGGTTCAGGCCTCTACCAGACTAGCCTCCCACGATCACTACCTCAGCCGTATGGGCACGCCAACACGCGTCATGAGTAGTATCTGGGAGGGCTCCACCGGACTTTACTACGCTGGGCAGTCTCTACTCGGAGCCGACGAAGGAAAGAACACTCGACACCCGCGAATACGATCCCTATGGATCCGTCATCATTGGTTATCAAACACTGATAAGTGCAATGAATTCTCATGAATTCCCTCCAGGGCGCATAACTCAGATGCGGGGAAGACATTTAATTCTAAGTGTCAAAGGCATGGTATGACTCCACAGGAGGTCGTACACTTGTCTAATCTCATTAGACAAGGCTCATGGCCCAATAGGCATATACAGAATATGCAATTAATTACCCAGGGATAACTTTCTTAAACATGCATACGAGGGCATAATAAATATTCAATCACATAAGTACGACTTAAGCAGGCGTTGGGTATCACCAACTCAAAGGGGAGGGTTAAGCGCGATCCGCGCGACAATAGGTGTATGCCAATAATTCCAAGCAAACCCGAGTCAAGTAGGAACTACATCTACTCACTCGGTTCGCGAAAGGAGGGAGGGCGAGAGAGAGGGAATGCCTCATCCTCTCCTGAAGCTGGTCATAGTTTTGCCCCAACCAGATGGGTGCAACAACTATACCATACCCTCGAGTACTAAATCAGGACTATTACGCATACACCCTGTTATTAACCGAACTTAAACATGCTAGATGTGTCCGAATAATAATAAGGGTAGTAATTCAAACAAAATACCTAAGTCATGCCATATTCTATACAATATATAGGCAAGTATAAGGTAGAATAGGGGTTCTACACAATATACGAGCTATACTACCTAGCATGCATGATATCTAACATATTTAGGGTGCAAATAAAGCCCCATGGAAGCGGGAAGCACGACTACGTGCCTCGAGCGCTCTCGGAAGGGTTGGAATCAAACCACTCACCGATACCCGGGTCGTCGCGCATCCCAACCGACGAGGTCTGCAAGTTAAGGGTACCAAAAGGGGTGAGTAAAACCACATACAAACATAAAAATCAAATAGGGATGCCTAAGATTGGACATCCACACATACGGGCCCGAACGCACGCAAGCGTGCACGCACGCACGCATGCCCGAGCCCCCCGGACACCCACCCGAGGGTGCCGACCCTCAGCACGCCCATCCGGACCTCGGGCAGCACCCGCACGCGGCCCCTGCGCCCCGCGCGCAGCTGCGCGCGGACACGCGCCCCCGTGCGCGCCCAACCTGCGCGTGCGCACGCACGCCCCTGCGTGCGCGCTCGTGCGTGCGGACCCGCGCGCCCATCCCCCAAACTCCCTCTCATGGCCTCCCACATGCACCCAACACACTCACCACCCATGCAAGCCCTCCCCAAACACCCAACCATGCATAAAAACCACTAAAGAAGGGGGGAGAAACTCACCAAATGGAGTCGGGGGCGTAGGGGCTCGCAAGCGCACCCTCGACCACCACCACCACCTCCTCCTTGCTCTTCTTTGCCTCTCCTCTTCATGGCTGGACCAAATGGAAGGGGAAATTTTGGGGGGGGGGGGGCAATAAGGGGTGGAGGAGAGGGAGAAGACAACCTCAACAACAACAAGGCACACACACACACCTTATGTGCTCCAAACCCTTCTTCTTCCTCTTCTTGCTCCTCCACCAACTTCTCCTTCACCAAGGCATAAATACAAACACATGGGGGGCTGAGTGAAAAAGAGAGGGGAAACCATTAGGGAGGCTGAAAGAGAGGAGATGGGGAAGAGAGAAAGAATCACAACAACAACAACAACCACCCCAACTCACCTTCTTCAACTTCTTCTTCTCCTTCACCACCATCTCCTCCACCCAAGCCTTCATCAAGGGCTGGACCAGCTCAAAAGAGAGCCCAAACAGTGGCTAATTGTGGCTGAACTCGTAACATTTGGGGCCTCAAATAGGCAAGGGCGGAGTGAAAGGCCAAGTCATCCTCGGACTTAAAACTCTGCGCAGCCTTCACTTAAACGGCCATAACTTCCTCAATACAGCTCCGAATTGCATGATTCCAGTGGCATTAGAAAGCTAAGAAGATTATCTACAACTTTCATGTTTACACCCAGATCAAATAACCTCTCCAGCTATTCCAAAATCTAGGCTAAACATCTTACAGGGCTGCTGCCTGGATTTCTCAACTTCGGGCTATACATGGAAAAATACCCATAACTTTTAATATACGAATCCAGTTGATCCAATTCCACTTCTATATGGAAGCTATCCCCAAACCTAACATCTCATAATAATATCGGATTTTTACCTCATCATCTTGGATTTGAATAAAATCAAATCCGAATACCAATCCGAAACTGCATAATTTCAAAAACGTTATCGGAATTAAACGAAAATTTTATGGGCAGTACTAAACAGTACCAGGACCCATAATATGCAGTTATATCTTCAATCAGAGTTCTCAAACCCCCGAAGGTAGTTAAAAAATAAAATTTTAGCTACTCCGATCGAAATTAGGACTCTAAATGACACAGGTCTAACAGTTGGATTCTTATACTATTTTCTATATTATTGTGCTTGTTAGGTATTACACAGACGTGTAAACCTACTGGTGTAATGATTGTATTGATGTTGTTATGACTTAGAATTGTAAGACTACTCTTACAACTATTGGTTGGATGATTGTTATTATTGAATGTTATATATCTTTCTTTTTGTGTTCTCCCTTAAATTTAGAGGACTAAATTCCTAAAGGGGGGAAGTATGTAACACCTGTGAATTTTATCTTATTTATATATTTGATTTAAATATATAAATAAGATATTTAAATTAAAATTAGTGTATTTTGTGTGTTTTTAAGTTTTGGCCCATTTAATGTATCATTATGGGCCCATTTCAATTTACAATTTTAAATACTAATTGTTATGTTGAAATTTTTATATATTTTTCTTTTTAAGATTTTCAAGATCTTAAATGGTTACAATCTCATTAACATTGGATCTCAAAAGATTAAGTTTTGAGGTTTTATTGTTATTGATTTTGAGGGACTCAGTTTTGAATCGTGAATTTATTGTAATATGCGTCAGGGACCTATTTGTAATTCGGATAGGGATCTATTTGAAATTTGGATAGGGACCTATTTGTAAATATGAAACAGTACGGGGGTCGTTTTGTAATTTTCGTAAGGTTTAGGTATCCAACTATATGTATATATTTAGGGTGTGCGGCGGGTGTCTGCAGAAACCGAGAGAGGGAGAGAGAGAGAGAGAGAGAGAGAGAGAGGTATTTATTCTTTTTCTTTTTGTCATTTGATTTTCCTATTATTTATTAGATCAGTGGTTAGCTATTTCGATTTTTAAGCTTTTAATAAAAATAGAGTTTTGATTTATTATTTATTTTAAAGATTAAATTTATTTTTATGTTATGAGATTTTAAGTTTTTAATAAAATTAAAGTTTTGATAGATATATGTTCATGTTATTGGATTTCTAAGTTTTTATAAAAATTAGGGTTTTAATTTATTTTCATGGTTAGATATATTTTTACGTTATGGGATTTTTTGGTTTTGATCAAGTTAGAGTTTTGATATGTATATGTTCCTATTGTTAAATTCTTATGATTTTATAATAAAACTAGGGTTTTGATATATTATTTATTATTGCTAGATCTATGTAAAGTTTTTAAATTTTTGAGTATTCATAAACTTAGGGTTTCGATTTACTATTTATTTGAAAGATTAGATCTATGTTTAGATTTATAAAATATAAGTTTTTAATAAAACTAGGGTTATGAGTTATACCTATACTTAATAAGTTTTATTTATTTTCAATTTTTATTGACTAATAATTTATTTTTAAAGAAAAAAAAATGTTTTTTTGTATTATTTTATGAATTTTCATTATTTTATTATTATTTTAAATTTTCTGAATTTTTGTCTTTCTCTGGTTTTGTCTTTTCTGGTTTCGTCTTTTAGTGTCTATTTTTATTGTAAATAAGTTTTTAATCTTTTTCTTAGATTGTGGTATATATGGATAGGTTTTTGATTGTTGGGTATAAAAATTTATACCTAATAATTATGGATAGGTAATTAGGTCTTGGGCTTAGACTTAAATTATAGGTTTGAATTAATAATTTATTTGATTTATCTAGGTTATGATTTTTGTTGTGAGCTTCATTCTCCGGACCTAGGGTCCATTCGAGGTGAGTAGGCCTATTGATTTATTTTGTGTGAACTTTTGCTCTATAACATTGAATTTCATATGCCAATCATATTTGTGTGATATTATGTGTCATCCATGCATTTATATTTTGATAAATTTGCATGATTTGGATATTTTCTTCATATTGATCAAATTTGCATTTTTGTTGAATGAAGTTGCATGATTTAATTCCTTCATCATGTCATTAAAATAGCATGAATTATGCTATTCATGTTTCAATAATTAACATAATACAGTGTCTGATGCATATGCTTTTGAAATAATATTTGGATTAAAGATTTTCATTTCGAGACTTTTGGAAAAATTTAGGACTAGTGGAGACAACCTAGTCCTATGAGATTTTATCAAGATGCATATCATGACATATTTTCTGGATTAAATCCCCCCATAGTATTTCGCCTTTGGGGAGGAAGGTCTAGGACTCGAAGAGTCCCAAGATCGGTGAGGGGTGTGGTAAAGCATTCCTTACAGCGGCGGATTCCTTTGTTTGGAGTCTGCAGCAACCGGGGCATCCTGTGCTAGTGTTCTCGTAGTGATGCAGCGGCAACCCATCAGCGTCTTCTAGATCCGACGTCTCCTCAAGGGAGCTTTTTGAGCGATTTAGTCGCTTTGGGCTTGGCACACCTGTTTTGGGGAACGGTTCTTCCGATTGAGAACCATACCCGGTCATATCATTTAAGCTGCATGATTTCTATGACGTGGACAAAGGATTGGGCCACGTGATTGCATTAAAATATTTTTTTTATTAAGCTCATGAATTTAAATTGATTTATTAAAGAAAATTCTAGTTTTTAATATTATTATTATTATATATATAAATATATGATTTTATCATTTGACTCTCATGATTTTTCTGATGTGGGCCAAGGATTGGGCCACGTGTATATTAAAATATTTTTTTAAAAGTTCATGATTTTAAATTGATTTAATAAAATAAAAGATTTATTAAATGAAATTGATTTTCATAAAACCTTATTTTTATATGTAACTGTCATATGAGATAATTTTCAGTGGGCTTATTCACTGAGTTAATTGCTCACCCATAACCAGGTATTGCGTATTCTGTGGATTAAGATGAAGTTTGAAATTTTCGCATCTTTCAGAAATTTCTTCGACGTAGCGGTTCGAGGATAAATTATAGTTGCGATCAACTATTTAGGTTTGTTTAGTTTAGATGGCTCCCACAGGGGTGGTTTAGTATGTCTTTTCATTTTAGTATTTTGTTTATGTTAGACTCTGATATTTTGTAAGACCGTTAGTGGTTTGTAACTTTTGGATATTGTTTTTAATGTTTATCACTTTCAATTTTTATTGTATTAGTATTGTTTTTTTCAAGTAAAAGAAAAAAAATGCTGTAAATTTTGGTCTTGTAGTTGGATTAAGTTTAGTAGCGATACATTTACCGTCTGATAAGCGGTTAGGTAAATGTGGGGCGTTACAGGCCCCCACCGGGCGCGAAGCAGGGAGCAAGAGCCCTGCCATGTCCCAGTCATCGGCGACAGCCGTTGCGCAGGCGGTCGAGGGTCCCGGTCACACACACAGCCCCGAGGATGCCTGATAACCCACACCCATACACCACCAACACACCACTGGGTCCCGACACTCCATATCTAGTGTTCCAATGCCAAGTAGTGAAAACACCATTGCTGGCCCCGAAAGCCCTCCCCTCCCGCAGCTGGAGCCCGACCAATCATGCGACAGTGACTTCACACCTTTGCCACCCCCCCACTCCCGTCGCTCGTCACCCTCCCATCCTTCGTTGCCCCTCCCTCTCCCTTCAGCCTGCGTTTGCTCCCTATCCCGCTCTACTGGCCTCCTCCTTCCATCCTCCAAACCCCCTTTGTTTAGGTCGTATTAAAAGTTGGTGTTTGGGTTGAAAAAATGGAGCTTTCGTTATTTGGGGTCAAAAAATTATTTTCGGACAAATAATGGAGTTTGAGTCGGAAAGTGATGGTTTATGAACCAAAATGTTGTTTGGGGTGAGGAAATGGTGTGTCAGCCGAAGAAATGTTGTTTGGGTAGATAAGGTGTTTTGGTGGAAAAATGAGGTTTCGGTCCGAGAAAATGGGTATTTGGTCGAAAAATTAGTGTTTGGGTTGACAATCGTAGTTGCGTTAAAAAACAGTGGTTTCATAATCTTAGTGATATAATGGTATTTGCATTGAAAATTGGTGTTTGGGTTCGTAAAATGGTGGTTTTTTTTTATTTGGGTCAAAATATGGATTTGGGGCAAAAAGTGGTCGAAAGGCGGTGTTTGGACAAGTAAAATGGTATTTGGGTCAAGATAATGGTGTCTTGGGCGAAAAATGTTGTTTCTGTCGAAAAAATGTGTTTCGGCAGAAAAAATGTTATCTAGGTCAAAATGGTGTTTTACTTATTTGGGTGTAAATTTTTTTTTATGTTAACAATTGGTGTTTGGGTTGAACAAATGGAGCTTCCGTTATTTGGGGTCAAAAAATGATTTTCGGACAGAAACTAGAGTTTGAGTCGATAATTGCTTGTTTGGGTCGCAAATGCTGTTTGTGGTGAGAAAATATTGTTTCGACCGAAAAAATGTTGTTTGGATCGATAAATTGTTTCGGTCAAAAAATGATCTTTCGGTCCGAAAAATGGGTATTTGGTTGAAAAAACGGTGTTTGGGTTGAGAATAATAGTTGAGTAAAAAGCAGTGCTTTCATTATTTCGATGAAAAAAAGGTATTTGCGTTGAAAATTGGTGTATGGTTCGGTAAAATGGTTTTTTTTATTATTTGGGTCTAAATATGGTTTTGAGACAAAAACAGGTGCTTGGGTTCAAAAGTGGTGTAAGGATATGTAAAATGTTGTTTGGATGGATAAGGTATTTCAGTGGAAAAATGATGTATCGGTCCAAAAAAATGGGTATTTGGTCAAAAAAATTGTGTTCGGGTTGAAAATTGTAGTTGGGTTTAAAAACAGTGTTTTTATTATTTCGGTGAAAAATGGTATTTGAATTGCAAATTGGTGTTTTGGTCGGTAAAATGGTGCTTTTTCTTTATTTGGGTCAAAATGTAGTTTTGGGACAAAAAGTTGTGCTTGGGTTGAAAGGCGGTGTTTGGATAAGTAAAATGGTGTTTAGGTCATCAAGATAATGGTGTTTTGGGGAAAAAATGTTGTTTCTGTCAAAAAGAAGTGTTCCAGTGGAAAAAGGTCGAAAAAGGTGTTTTCCTTATTTGGGGATAAAAATTGTTATGATGTTAAAAATTGGTGTTTGGATTGAACAAATGGAACTTCCACTATTTGGGGTCAAAAAATGGTTTTCGGACAAAACCTGGAGTTTGAGTTGATAACTGCTGGTTTGGGTTGCAAATTGCTGTTTGGGGAGAGAAAATGGTGTTTCGACTGAAAAAATATTGTTTAGGTCGATAAGCTGTTTCAGTTGAAAAATGGTCTTTCGGTCTCAAAAAATGATATTTTGTCAAAAAAATGGTATTTGGGTTGAAAATGGTAGTTGGGTAAAAAGCAGTTTTTCTTTATTTCAGTGAAAAAATGGTATTTGCATTGAAAATTGGTATTTGGGTTGGTAAAATGGTGTTATTTTTTATTTGGGTCTGAGTATAGTTTTGGAACAAAAATTGGTGCTTGGGTCGAAAGGCGGTG
This sequence comes from Acorus calamus, assembly GCA_030737845.1. Classification (NCBI taxonomy): domain Eukaryota; kingdom Viridiplantae; phylum Streptophyta; class Magnoliopsida; order Acorales; family Acoraceae; genus Acorus; species Acorus calamus. The sequence goes on from CM060872.1 coordinate 13,531,211, forward strand.
TTCGGATATGTGAAAGGGTATTTGGATCAAGAGAATGGTGCTTCGGTCAAAAAATGTTATTTCTGTCGACAAGAAGTGTTTCAGTGGAAACAAAAATGTTATTTGGGGCGTAAATGGTATTTGGGTCTAAAAATTGTGTTTTCCATATTTCGGTAAAACAAAAATGGTGTCTACGTGGAAGATTGGAGTTTGGGTTGAAAAAGTGAAGTTTTCTTAATTCAGGTCAAAAAATGGTTTTTCGACAAAAACTGGTGTTTGGGTCAAAAAGTAGGATTTGGGTAAAAAGAAAAGCAATGGTGTTTGTTTTGAAAACTGTTGTTCTGTGTCCCAAAATGTTGTTTGGGTCCAAAAAATGATGTCTTGGCCGAAAAGGTGAAGTTAGGGTCAAAAAATGGTGTTTCGGTCAAAAAATGTTGTTTGGGTGGAAAAAATGGTGTTTTGGCCAAAAAACTGATGTCTTGGTCGAAATAAGGTGTTTCCCTTGAAAAATGATGTTTGGTTCGAAAAATGTTGTTTCGGTTAAAAAAAGTGGTGTTTTCATTATTTGGGTATAAAAATTGTGTTTATGTTTCAAGTTGTTCTTTGGGTTAAACATATGGAGCTTCCATTATTTTAGGGTCAAAAAATGATTTTCGGACAAAAACTGGAGTTTGAGTAAAAAATTGCTGGTTTGGGGACCGAAATGTTGTTTGGGGTGTGAAAATGGTATTTCATCCGAAAAAACGTTGTATGGGTCGAAAAGGTGCTTCTTTTGAAAAATGATGTTTTGGTCCGGACAAATGGGTATTTGGTTGAAAAAATTGTCTAGTTAGAAAATGATAGTTGGGAAGAAAAACAATGTTTTCATTGCTACGGTGAAAAACAATATTTGCATTGAAAATTGGCGTTTGGATCAGCAAAATGGTGTTTTTTTTTTTTGGTGAAAATATGGTTTTGGGACAAAAAGTGGTGCATGGGTCGAAAGGTGGTGTTCAGACTTGTACGGTGGTGTTTGGGTCAAGAGAATGGTGTTTCGGTCGAAAAATGTTGTTTCTGTCGAAAAGAAGTGTTTCGATGGAAAAAATGTTATTTGGGTCGAAAACGGTATTTGGCTTAAAAAATAGTGTTTTCAGTATTTTGGTAAAATGAAAAATGGTGTCTACATCGTAAATAGGTGTTTGGGTTGAAAAATTATTGTTTTCTTAAATTATGTCAAACAAAGGTTTTTCGACAAAAATTGGTGTTTGGATCAAAGAGTGGGATTTGGGTAAAAAGAAAAAAAATGGGGTTTGCGTCGAAAACTGTTGTTTTGTGTAGACAATCTACCACGGGTTCTATTGTAGAAGTAGCGTAGTACATGTCCGAATTAGGAAAAATGAAGTAAGGAAGATAAAATTACAAAAGAGTGAAACAAAAAACAAGAGACCGGTTGAGGGGGGTTGAACAAAGGGCAAAGATCAGGCTAGGCCGAAGAGATGTCGGCCCTCCAAGAGGCGGAAGCCCCGGATCACTCGATGTGTATACTTCCCCTCGGAAGCTCACCACGGCCACTCCCATCAGCCCCCGGCCCCATGCCCTTAAACGCCCAGCGAACTCCTCCCATGCATTTCCCCCGGCCAAAAGGTGATGTTTGGGTCAAAAAATGGTGTTCTGTCGAAAAATGTTGTCTGGGAGGATCGAATGGTGTTTATGCCGAAAAAATTATGTCTAGGTCGAAATGTGGTCTTTCGATTGAAAATTGATATTTGGTTCGAGAAATGGAATGGTGTTTCGTTTTAAAAAATGGTGTTTTCATTATCTGGGTATAAAAATTGTGTTTACGTAAAAGTTGGTCTTTGGGATGAAAAAAATGGAGCTTTCGTTATTTTGGGGTCAAAAAATGGGTTTGGGACAAAATGTGGTGCTTGGGTCGAAAGGCGGTGTTCGGATATGTGAAATGGTGTTTGGTTCGGTCAAAAAAATGTTGTTTCTGTCGAAAAGAAGAGTTCCGGTGGGAAAAAATGTTATTTGGGTCGTAAATGTTATTTGCGTTTAAAAATAGTGTTTTTAATATTTTAATCATAAAAAAAGGGTATCTACATGGAAGATTGGTGTTTGGGTTGAAAAAGTGAAGTTTTCTTAATTTGGGTAAAAAAATAGTTTTTCTACAAAAACTGGTGTTTGGGTCAAAAAGTGGGATTTGGGTAAAAAGAAAGGGAAAATGATACACTCAGTCACATTTACCAACAAAAACTTAGATCTCACATGTGTGTATTTATTTTTAAATAGTAAACATCATCCAATGAGGTGTATGCTTTGATAACAAGTGCATAACGCTCCATTTTGAATTGAATGAACCCATTTTTAGTAAGTATAAAAAAAAATTCAGTGAGGTATATACATCATCTAACGAGGTATATGCTTAATTAAATCGATAACGAGGTATATAAGGTTTGTTTGCATCGAAAGCTGTAGTTTTGTGTCCCAAAATGCTGTTTGGAACAAAAAAAATGATGTCTCAGTCAAAAAGGTGAAGTTTGGGTCAAAAAATTGTATTTTGGTCGAAAAATTTTGTTTGGGTGAAAAAAATGGTGTTTTGGCCAAAAAAATGTTGTCTTGGTCGAAATATGGTGTTTCTCATGAAAAATTATGTTTGGTTCGAAAAATGATGTATCGGTTAAAAAAAGTGATGTTTTCATTATTTGGGTATAAAAATTGTGTTTACGTTAAAAGTTGGTCTTTGAGTTGAAAAAATAGAGCATCCGCGATTTTGGGGTCGAAAAATGGTTTTTGGACATAAACTGCTGGCATGGGTCCTAAAATGCTGTTTGGGGTGTGAAGATGGTGTTTCGGTAGAAAAATGTTGTTTGGGTCGATAAGGTGCTTCGGTCGAAAATTGAAGTTTCGGTCCGAAAACATGGGTATTTTTGGTAGAAAAAACTGTGTCTGGTTAGAAAATGGTGATTGGGAAGAAAAACAGTGTTTTCATTTTTTTATTGAAAAATAGTATTTGAATTGAAAATTGGCGATCGGGTCGGCAAAATGGTGTATTTTTTTTTCATGAAAATATGGTTTTGTTACAAAAAGTAGGGCTTTGGTCGAATGATGGGGATCGAACATGTAAAGCGGTGTTTGGGTCAATAGAATGGTGTTTTGGTCGAAAAATCTTGTTTAAGTCGAAAAGAAGTGTTTCGGTGGAAAAAATGTAATTTGGGTCGAAATGGTATTTGGCTTAAAAAATAGTGTTTTCAATATTTCAGTAAAACGAAAAATGGTGTCTACATCAAAAATAGGTGTTTGGGTTGAAAAGGTGTTGATTCTTAAATTATGTCAAAAACAGTTTTTCGACAAAAACTGGTGTTTAGGTCAAAGAGTGTTGGGTAAAAAAAAAAAAGAGAGGTTTTGTCGAAAACCGTTATTTTGTGTCCTAAAATGCTGTTTGGGTCCAATAATGGCTTTTCGGCCGAAAAGATGATATTTGGGTCGAAAAATGGCCTTTCAGTCGAAAAATGTTGTTTGAGTAGAAACGTGGTGTTTTGATTGAAAATTGATATTCGGTTAGAGAAATGGTGTTTCTGTTAGATAAATGGTGTTTTCATTATGTGGGTATAAAAATTCGATTTTGGGTTTAAAAAATGGAGCTTTTATTATTTGTGGTCAAAAAATTATTTTCAAACAGATACTGGTGTCACTCCCCAGGCGTCCCCGAGACGTGGCAAATATATAAGCATCAGCTATCATGCTGGTGGGTCGAGTATCAACTCGAGCCCACCACACTCACACCAACACCCTCACCCTCACCCCGACGGGTGACATAGGATTTTGGAGCAATACCCTCACCCTCACCCCGACGGGTGACATAGGATTTTTGGGAGCAATACCCTCACCGTTGTAGATACCCCAATTTTGACCGTCAAGAGAGACAGAAATACTTCAAGTAACACACGGAAATATCCCACAGTTGGACATCTAATAGAGAACCAAAGGTTCGGAAAACCGAAAACCCTAACCCTAGCTTTGACCTAAACCAGAAGCCCTAACCCTAGCCTTGACCTAAACCGGAAACCCTGACCTAAACCTAAACCGGAAATCCTAACCCTAGCCCTAAACCCTAACCCTAGCCCTGAACCTAAACCTAAACCGGAAACCCCAACCCTAGCCCTAAACCCTAACCCAAGCCCTGACCTAAACCTAAACCTAAACCTAAATCGGAAACCCTAACCCTAACTCTAAAAACCCAAAACCCTGGAACCCCAAGTCCCTGGCAAGGGGCGGCTAGCCCTAACTAGCCGCCCCACACCAGGCGGCTAGTTTACACTAGCCGCCCCCCTAACCGCCCCCTGGCCGACTTTGGACCAGTCCCCTGGATGGAACATAAAGCAGCATTAAATGCTGATCATTGCGGCGGGTCATGACCTCTAGCCGCCCTCTCTTGGCCGGATCAAACCAAGTTGCCGACCCAAGCCACCGCTTGTCAGAGATGGGACGTTTGGCAGGTCATGATAGGGGCGGCTACCAGGAAGTAGCCGCCCCATCCTGGGCGGCTAGTTAGCACTAGCCGCCCTTCACCTGGTCTCTGACAGAAGAACCAGAGAATTAATGAGAGGATCAATCGAAGCCAACCCACTCCATTACCCTCGGGATATTTCCCTGCCTCTCTTTTACTTTAAATAGAGGGGTCCCAAGCCCAAATAGATAATCATCCTTCAATCAACAAAAATCCACACCAACATCCCACAATTCACATTCCCTTTCCACACTAGAAATCCCAAGAGAGAGAGAGAGAGAGAGAGACCTCTTTTGTGAGAGAAAACACCCATTCCCTACACATAAACACCCTCTCATTCCACCCTCCAGAAACCCGGGCTAAACCTAGCTTAGCCACTGCCCAAAACCAAACCCATTTCCTACCAAAGCTCTGCCCAAACCAAACCAGACCTGGGACGGCTAAACCCTAGTAGCCGCCCCTCACCAGACGGCTAGATCCAACTAGCCGCCCCCCTATACACACCCCACTTACACCCCTTTGTCCCATAACTCCTTTAGTCAAGCCCTAGAAGCAGAATAGGATACCTGTTTTTCACCTCTGTGTACGGTATATCCGTGTCTTAGAGCGGAGATCCCACAAACTCCCCACGTAGGGGACCAAAACCAAACCCAACCTTTTCCTACTTTTAGAAAAAGCAGGTGGCGATCACACAAACCCCTGAATCCTCTTGAGACGCTATCGGGCGCCTCAACCAGGACCGACACACCCCTCACCCTTCCGAGAAGACGATCTGACCGAGTCCGCCAGGGCACGCATCCGATCCGAATCCCCGAAGAACCCCTACACACGCACACGCGCGCTCACCGCGCACCCCGCCGGGATCCGCTCCGACACACATCCGACACATTCGGAGGCCTCCCCGACGGTACCGACAAATCTGGCGATCACGGTGGGACCTCCCTCGTGAAAAATCAACAAAAGGTAATCCTCTTCAGCCCCCTTTTACAAGCTTGACTAGAATGCCATCAACCCTCTAGGAAGGTTAGAGTTTCACACCCCTCGAATCAGATCCTCCTCTACTTCGCATCACTGCATCATTTACTGCTTTGTAAGCCGCACACAGCTGCGCAATCCTTTACTGCTTTGTAAGCCGCACACAGCTGCGCAATCCTTTATTGCTATGTAAGCCGCACACCGCTGCGCAATCCTTACCGCTTTATTTACTGCTTTATATCTGCATTCGATCCCTTAAAACATTTCACACGCATCATGGAATCCAACCTAGAGGAGGAGATACTAGAGGAAAGAACCCACCAAGAGGGTCAGGCCACGCAATTCCTGACCCATCTAGAGGAAAAGATGGCCAGTCTAGGATACCAATCCGTAGAGGACATGTTTCATGACCTCGCCGACTACCGCCCGGTCAAAACCCTAAGACAGGAGACCCCTGTCGAAACCCCTAAGGCCACTCCCAAGACCCCATTCACACCCAGTCACTCGGTCAACCCGAGCGTCTTTTCGTTCACCCCTCTTTCCCCCGCGAATTCAATATTCCCAGCCGTTTCCACCCCAGGCCCCTACCAGGCCATCCCAAACCCGGGACCGCTAGGTAGCCCTCCCCGGGGAGAAACACTGGACGATACCATCCGGAGAATTCTCTCTGAGACTGGTCCCTCAGCCCCCAAACACATGTCTCTACATAACCTGAGACAAATCCCATCAGTCCACCTACCGGAGGAGTTCAAAATCCCCAAATTTCACCGGTATAACGGTCGTGGAGACCCAGACATTCATTTAACTGCCTTGTATCTAGACGCACGCCCGTTTCTAGATAATCAACCTCTACTAGTCTTCCTCTTCCAAAAATCATTGGAAGGAGAAGCACTACAATGGTTCTCCACCCTCCCTGTAGATCACTTGTCGAATTTCTCGGCTGTAAGCGAGAAGTTCTTAGGCCGCTACGGTTACCAGAGGATTAGGACCCCCTCTATTTCGGATTTAACCGTAGAGAGAATGAGGCCTAGGGAGGAATTCGAGCAATACGTGTCTCGGTGGCGCACACTTGTCCACCGGACCGGCCTGCAACTCACAGAATGTCAAGAAATTGACATGATGTTACAGAGCCTGAGTCCAGAAATTCGTACGAGCCTTTCGTACGGAGACTGTACTACGTATCAGCTTCTGATTGACCGCCACAACAGGATTTCCCGTTGTGCAGCCCCAGTAGTACAAACCCAGTCCCCACCTATCAGCCATAGGGTTGGACAACCGCCTCGCAAGGCACAAATCCCCACGGTAGAGGGGACTACTACACAAGTATCGGCATTCTACCCGAACGGAGCACGAGTTCCTGATCGAGGAATGGCTCCGAGACAGTACACGTCCGGTTCATCCGGGTATGCACCTCCTCGACCAATCAACCAAAACTTCACTACTCGATCAGTACCCATCCCCGTGCCGACACAACAAAACCCGGTGATCCAAAGTTCCCCAGTCCAAAACCCTGTAATCTCAAGACAAGGCCAGCCTAGGACCCCTTTTTATTCCAGCTTCCTAAGGAGTCAGAACCTAAGTCCTGGCAGCCCTCCCAATATACTTATAATGAGGCCTCCCCTCCGACATCCTATGATCAAAGACGAATGGGAAAGAGGGACTCTTACCCTCCCCTCCCAGAAACACTAACTAGGATTTTTAGGGTACTGATGGACACAAATAGTATCTCCCTCCCAGCTGCTAAACCTCCACTCCCCGGGGCCAGCAGACTACGTTACTGTCAATACCACCAACAACATGGTCATACCGTAGAACAATGCATTATTTTTCGGGATTTTATCTATGATTTAAATGATGACAGGCGCCTTGATTGGGCCATGATCAAAAGCCACTTAAACCAGAGCAATTCTCGAGCCTCCAAGCCACTTGGCATTTTTACTGACCCATTGCCAGGTCACAACCAAGCATCCACATCTGGAGCCCACATGGTAAACATGGTCAGGAGAGGAAGACAACCATCACCGCAGCCAAGCAGTTCGGAAGACGTCACTGACGACAGTCTGTCCGAAGAATCCGAGGAGGAAGAGCAGAACGAGCCCTTCCAGCTGAACCTCGACGATCATGACCTTGCCATACTGTATGGCGAAGAAGAAGATGCAATTCTCGCCCTTCCCGTAGTCATCAACATCGAGTCCGACGAAAGCGGACTAGAAAACCCGGGAGGAGACGAAGAAGAAGAGCCATTTGAGGAGATCCCCGAAGGAGCTAGCGAAGGACCCGAAGGAGGGGAATGTACGTCGGATGATCTGCATCCGGACAACAACGGGTCCTCCAAGAGTACCGACACTGTCGATGGCCCCCGCCGCCCAATGACCATTTCATTCACTGACCATGACCTCCCAGATCCCAGACTGCGAGTCTACCCCCTACACATCCGCGGACGACTCCAAATGTTGTGGCTAAACAACATCTTCGTGGATCCAGGGTCAGGAATGAACATAATGACGTGCTCCACCTACCAAAAGATACACGGACAAGGCCGTCCCCCCGTCCAACCGGCCCACCATACTATTCAAGCTTTCAACCATACCGGGAAGACTCTCCGTGGCCCCGGAACATTCGAGTTATCTGTCGGCCCTCTTATCTGTGAGGTAGCCTGCTTCGTGGCCGACATCGACACAAGGTACCCATTGATGTTGGGGCGACCATGGTTAGACAGCATCCAAGCTATCTGTTCCCCCCGGCACCAATGCCTTCGACTGCCCTTCTTAAGTCATATCCTAACAATCTGGGGAGAGGCGCGCCTCCAGTATGAGAACGAGAACAATTGGGCGATACATAATATGTTCACACTAGCCCTACGACCGGGAAACGAGGATGAAAGTGGTAGTCCACCTGGGTCCCCTTACAACTATCCCTCAGAAGAAATGGCCAGGACCCCGCATCCACCAAGCGATCTTGCGGAGCCCAACTCGATCACCTTCCTCCCCCATGAAGTCGCCAAAGCCGGAGCGCGTTCCGCACCCCTCGCTATCACTGCCATACTCGGAGGAAGGGAATTCCGGCACATTCTCATCGACACGGGAGCGGAAACTAACGTTCTTACATATTCCGCCTACCAGAAGCTAGAAGGCAGGGTTCCAAGATTGGAGCCCTCGAACGAATACATCTACGCCTTCGACAGCACGCGCAAGAACGCTTGCGGACTGATCACACTCCCGCTAAAGATCGGCCCGGTCTCCACCATCGTTAGCTGTATGGTGATGAACATTCAGTCGCCCCACCCTCTGATAGTTGGGAGGACATGGCTCAACAGCATCGAAGCTGTCTCATCCACCCGACACCAATGTCTTCGCTTCCCGTACCGCGGGAAAGTAGTATCCATATGGGGAGAAGCACGCTTTAACGAGACGCGGGCCCCGCATTGGAGCGTCTGTGCCATGCGCATCCGGCTAGAGGTGCTCGCATGTTGGCAGCCAGGCTCCACCGACGAAGAACTGCTCCATCAAGGGAGGCCTTTGAAAAGCCTCAGGGAAGAAGAGTTCGGGAATAGGGGACCCTCACCGGACATCAGCCGGCCGACCAAGCGAAGCCGACTCGAGGAAACAACACAAATCCAAGAACCAGGTACCGATCCCCCCGGGTAAGCTTTCATCACACCCTGTACATATTTGTTTACAGCCTTTTCTAAAAATCAGAAAAATCAAAAAATATTTGTTTACCAGCTTTCGCTTTCGACACCTTGTACATATTTGTTTACAGCTTTTTCTAAAAATCAAAAGATCAAAATATTTGTTTACCAGCTTTCGCTTTCACATCCTATACATATTTGTTTACCTAAAAGAAACCAAAATCCAAAAAAATACATGCTGATCAGCTTTCATTCCCCAACTCTAAACATACTTGTTTCCAGCTTTATTTTCACTTTTCTTTAAAAAATTAAAAAAATGTTTTCCACACTCTCCTTCAAAAACAAAAGTTTTACAAAACCGTATTTCCATACTTCCAAAGAAATTTTCCAAACTATCTTTACTTGTTTACCAAACAAACGAAAACATTTACAAACCGCATTTCCAAACAAAAATGTTTTCCAAATCTGCGCTTCTTCAAAGCTAAATGTTTTTACAAAACCATATTTCCATGATTTCCGCCAAACAAAAAAAAAAGAAAAACATTTTTACAAAACCGTATTTCCATACTTTCCTTCTAAAAACAAAGTCATTTTCCAAAACTTTATCCCCATTTTCTTTCCAAAAAACGTATCTATTCGCCAACACAGTCCCCCTTTTCAAAACCATAAGTATGCATCTGTTTCCACACTTTCAAAACAAATATAAAACAAAAGCGAACTACTAGACGAGAAAAGATTAAGAGCGGCAGACCATGCCCAGGCCTACCAAAGAAGGGTGGCAAGGGCATTTGAAAAGAAGGTAATTAAAAGAAAATTTGAAATCAGGGAATTAGTACTCAAGCAAATCATGCCATCAAGACAGCCTCACCCAAGAGGAAAGTTGCAACCCACATGGGAGGGACCCTATGTGATCACCCAGGCCTATTTCGGGAATGCCTACCGCCTGGTAGATGCCGAAGGAGTCGAGGTTCCAGGTTCGTGGAATGCACTTTACCTAAAGAAATTCCATGCATGAATAGCTTTCAATACTTAAGAACTATTATTCTTCCTTCCTGCGATTTCCAGCGTTTAGTACTTGATGATAGAATTATAAGACTCTCAAAGATAAACTCGTATCTATTTGAACACATCTCTGCCAAATCATGCCATTTCCTTCACACACGTATAACTGGACTAGATTCACCTGAAAGAAGAGAAATTGCCTACCCCGTAGACTGGGACAATTTAAAACCCCCAAAGCAAAACATCCCTTATTTCCGCCCTACTCGTATTAACCCTAGGTCGAAATGAGGAGTTACCTAGACCTGGCATATGTCCCAAAACTGGCTCTGGCACTATATAAACACTTCTAGAGGGGAAGCATGAAAAGAATAGGGGTGAAAAACAGAAAAGCCCCCCCCCCCTCAAATCAAACAAACTCAAAATAAATAAAAAAAACAAAAAAGAGAAATCGGGCAATGAGAGGCCAAACACCCAGGTGAACGGGTTAAACTCTCTATTTAGCAGGCTTTCATGCCTTTACGCACGGTATACGCTAAACAACGGCTATACCAGTACAGATCCAAACAACGGACTGTGCTTTCCATCCCAAAATAAAGAAGTGGTAAAAAGAAGAAAGCCAGAGGGACCTAGAAAGTAAGACATGTGCTAGACTAGGACAATTCTAAATATTGCCCAAAAGGAAGATATTACTCTTACCCCATTCTCCCCCTCCCTTTTATTTTCGCAATGGGATTTTGAATTGAACTACGTCTGCCGGGAAAGGTGAAATTTCGACCAAAGATAGATCGTGTCCAGGTTTACAAACTACACACACTCACATGAGTTCACTTAGAAACTTGTTTATCCAAGAGAAGCTTATTTGACTCGACTCTTGGTATACTCATGGATTTTTCAGCATGTTTAGAATAATACGATTAAGCATTTGAAACCCATGAACCCAGAAAAATCGACACCTAAGGCCTATACCATTCAAATACAATCCTGGTCCGGACATGGGTGACCACAAGGGATCCTCCACAGGGACTTGATGGCATCCTTTACGTCAGAAATTCGAGAACATTGCCCTCTCACATGAAAAGCCATTGAAGAACTAAAATGCCCCCTTATGCCACATATACTTACGCATAAGCGTGCATTTTCCTTTTCCAAAACACCATGGCATCCGATTTTCTTGAAAATTGTCCCCACTCATATTAAAATTGTCCCCACTCATATTAAAATTGTCCCCACATATTAAAATTGTCCCCACAAATATTAAAATTGTCCCCACTCATTTCGTACCCTTGCCGCACATGCCTGAGAAGAAATTGTCCCACCTTCTTACACATACTTAAAAGTTTTCTTCACTCACGCACTTGGAATCCCTTCCTTACGCACTAAGGCATGGTCTCCCGCACATTATTTTCTCGCATTACCCTCCCATTTTACCTTAAGATGGATTGTAGCCCTTGACAATTCAAGCAAGAAGGGCTCGAAAGTCAGTGCAGGGGCGCAATCTGGACATATTTAACACTTGGTCCATGGAAAGAATATTTTTTATAGGTCCCGAAGGTTGGAAAGGTCACAAAAACTTTCAGCGGCAGCAGCAGACAGGAGCAGCAGGACCAAATTGCCCCAGGCAGGGGACGGCTAAACTCGACGAGCCGCCCCCCACTGGGCGGCTAGTTTACACTAGCCGCCCCTGCCCTTTGTTTCGGGTGAGCTTGCCCCAGGCAGGGGGTTGCTAACAATAACTAGCCGCCCCTCACTGGGCGGCTAGTTTACGCTGGCCGCCCCTTGCCTGCACCTCTTTCAGTTATGTCAGTCCATATCCAATCAACTCTTCAACACTTCTTTACCTATTAAAATCAAATTCTTTCCAAAACCTGCATGTACACATTTCATACACATATTCATACACAAAACCTGTATAGATACCATGCTAAAACGAATTATATATCAAAACCTACACCCATCCATGAATCAAACCTATAAAAATCTAGACTCATCTACACATACATACATATCCATGAACATCCATACTAACTATTCCAAGACATGCATACAAAGGAGAATAATTAAAATTGTCCCACCCAAAACCACAAACCTAAGAAAGCCTAAAAAAGAATCCTTTCCTTCGAAACACTCCAAACTCTGAAGTCTTGAGCTATACCTCACCAAAATATCACCTAAAACCAAAAACAAAAGAAGAAAAGCATGAATTCATCGCATATGTACTATTCTTCTATTAAAGCCAAGACACAAAGAAGCTATACCTTGGTGTATTGTCATCCGCTGGAGGCTGAGTAGGAGGAACGTCCTGACTTGGCTGAGAAGGGAGCGGCGGATGAGGAGAAGACTGAACCTCTGGAGCATCGGGAGCGGCAGGAGTCTCTCGAACCGAAGACGCGGCCCTCGCGTATATCCCACGACTCCGAGACGCCGAAGGACAGGAGGCACGGCTGAAGGTGGCCCCGGTAGCCAAGGAAGCCGAGAGAGAATGGTCAGGCTCAAGTGGAAGAAGATCGAGGTCCGCCTCGGTCATAGAGCCCTCTCCAACCAATTTCCCCCTCATAGTGGCCTCCCAGAGACGGACCTGCTGCATGTCTCTGTCTCTCCTCTCCAATCTATGTCGGAGGCGACTCTCTGTCCCTCTGGCCCGATCCTCAGCGGCCCTCAACCTCTCCTCCAACTCCCGCGCCCTCACCTCCGACGCCTTGAGCGCCTCTCGATCCCTATCCCCGGCCGCCTGGAGAGAACGAACCAGGTCTCCCATCAAACCTCCGGGAACGCCCGCCGAAGCCTCCAACTCCGACACCCTCATCTGGAGGGAGTCCCTCTCGCGGCCTAGGGTGATGAACCCCTCCTCTCTCAAGGCCACCATGGACCTCAGCCGGTCCGCCTCCTCCTCAGTCCGAGAAGCCCTACCCCTCGCCTGGCCTAGCTCCATCTACACGACCGTCAACTCACTCCGGGCCACATCTAGCTCCCTCGTCAGTTCGAGCTCTCGCTCGGAAATCATGGAAGAAGGAGGGGCGGAAGAAGAGGAAGCATCGTCAGCCCTCGCTCTCGACAGAGCATCCACCTGAGCCTCAAGGACCCGGACCTGGCCCTGCAAGCGTCCCCTCTGAACCCGCAACGCCTCTATCTGCCTAGCTCGCGCTTGGAGGTGCTCATTGGCGGCCTTGAGCCTCTTCTCCATCTCATTCAACTCAACCTACAAAAGCAACCTCAGTCAGAAATTACTCAAGGAGAAGAAAAGAAAAGAAAAAAAAGTAGAGAGAAAAAGAAAAAAAGACTTACATAGGCGTCCGGGATCTCCTCCTCCATAGTCCCGTGGATACCCGCATACTCCCGACGGTACCAAGCTAGGTATTCGTCACTCGAAGTCACCTCGGGACGACGCCCCACCAAGACGCCTCGGCCCATCCATCCCGCCACATACGTCGCGTAGTTCCTCGGGAGGTTCGTATCCCGAGGAATCCCAGCCACTAGAATCGAGGGGCGCCGCGGAAGAGGATCGGGCACCCACTGATGGTACCCAAGCTGGCGGACGACCCGGCTGATCGCATGGAATACAACCTCATTAAAGTAGATCAGCCAGACGTCTCGCGCCAGGGCCTCGGGAACCTCCTCCGAGTAAGGCGTCCACGTCATCTAAAAAAACATCGAAAGATAGGAAGAGCGCTTAGTCAAAAGAAAACCAAATACAAGCCAAGAAATTCAAAGAAAACTCATACCTCTTCCTCCGACAAGACACGGAAGGCCTCTCAGAATTGAGCGAGGCGGTGCAAACGAGAAGACCCCCGAGGTTCCCATCTCATAGCCCAGGGGAGGGCATGATCAAACGGTGCCAAAGTCGGGCGATCAATGGCGAAATGCTCGTCCTCGAAGATCTAACAAAGCAAGGGGAAAATTATCACGATTAAAGTAAGCTAAGCCGAAAAAAGGACATTTATCACTTACACGTACCTGAAGAAATGGCGCGAAGCCACCAAGGTTCTTTCCCCCGGCCATCTTGACTTTCTTCGAGAGCTCCGCAAATAGATGGGCAAGCATCGCCGCTCCCCAAGCATATCGCCCCATGCCCTCCAGGTCCCTCATCAGCAGAAGGGAATGCGAGGAAACCTTGTCGGAGGCCGTCGAGAAGAGGACCCGGCCGAAGAAGTAGACGAAGAACGCCCTCAACTCCCTCCGTGCCCTCTGTGGACACGCGGCCGCCTCTCTCGCCTCAATCATCGCCCGCCGCCTCTCGAAGCTAGCTGCAGCTTCGCCCTTCTGGCGCTCTGTAAAGGAACCGAGGCCGTACTGCCCCGAAAGCCGCCCCAAAGGGATCCGGTTAAGCGTCCGCTCCCGCTCCACGAACTCCCAATCCCCGATCAACTCTCGGAAAAGCCCCGTGTAGTCAGCTAGGGTGGCCGTGATCACTGCCTCCCCCAAAACCGGAAGGCCAGTAATCCGATGGACGTCCTCAAGGGTCAGCATGACAGCACCAGTAGGGAGAATGAAAGCGCAACTCTCCAGATCCCACCTCTCCACCAAAGCCTCCACGTCAGGACGGTGGACGTGGAATGGCTCGATTAGGAGAAGGAACGGAAGCCCGCTCCATCCACCAAGCTCCTCTCCCCCTGCTCCAAGTCGTCGTACCATCTCTTCGTCCTGTGCCATAAAGCCCGGATACGATTCGGCCTCTACAAAACAAACGAAGGGAACAAGGGTCAGTTTAAAAACGAGCGAGAGGTAAGAGTCCAAATCTACGAAATCATTTTAAACCATGCTTAGCGAAATGAAACTTCCACATGCTAAAAAAAGAAACAAAAGCATGAAAGTAAGAAGCTACATTCCTCATGTGATCACGCATGCTAGACGAATATCAAACACATCCCACCGTGGTCACCACTCGCACACTTTCTTACATCAAGCCTATCATGCTTATACCTCCCCTAAACACACCTAAGCAATACAGCAATATAGAACTCGAACCCATGAAATGCATGCATACACTCCCTCATGCCCTACCACGATCAAACACGTACGAAATCACATACACATAGAAAAGTATCGCATGCAAGCATATTAACTATGTCATCTCTCTCTCCTTTATATGCATATAACAAACATGCATATATATAGAAATTATCCCCCTCCCTATAAAAACAAACCCATCTCAGCATACTTACACATCCCACCGTGACTAAACTTATACGCAAGCATGCCTATTTAAAACACACATACGAGTATAATACACATATACAAGATATTCATACCAACCAAAACACGTGCATATACACCAAAATAAAAGGCAAAGACTAAAAGATTAGGAACATACCACGGCCCGTGTGGACCCAGGAGCGTCCACCTCGGTCTCGTCGGGATCGTCCATCCCGTCGTCATCCTCCTCCTCCTCCTCATCCTCCTCGAACACGGCCTCCTCGGCCTCAACCCCAACACCCACACCGGCCTCGGCAGCCCCGGTGCCCATACCCTCGGCCTCCCCGGCCCCATCCCTAGCCTCTCCTATCCCCTCCACCCTCCCCACACCGGAGATAAACTCCGCAAAGGCCCCTATAGCCCTACTCTCCTCCTCCTCAGCCCTGGCCTCTGTGGCCTCCCTATCCAACATCCCAGCGAGGGCATCCAACGACGCCCTCACCTCCTCGCTAACTCCCCCGACCCCTACCCACTCGGTTGCACCCTCAATCGATCCTCCAACCCCCGGAACCACCTCCTCGGCCAGCACTGGTCGATCCCCACGCCTCCTCTTGCGTGTATAACCTATCACACTCCCTCCTACCTCCGGGACAGCCCCCAAAGGTAAATCCCCAACCTCACCCACGCCAATGTCCACCGGCGGCACCTCTGTCGAACCAATCGCTCTCCGATGATGAAGAGCTCGGGCTACGCTCTCCACGAGCCACCCGTGGTCGCTTTCCCCTCAAAACAATCACCTGCGACCTCGTCATCTTCCTCGGTGTGAAAAAGAAAAAGGAGAACCCAAACCTAGGGTTTTCGAAATCAAGAGAAAGAGAAGGATTGAGGTCCAAATGAAGGAAAGAAAGGCAAAGAAATCAAGGTTTTGAGTTTGAAACCGAAGGGAAGAAGAGAGGAGGGAAGAGAAACCGCTTTTGAAACGTATGGAGAGAGAGAGGGTCCTTTCGGTTACAAGGGACCCAGTCCAGGGGCGGCTACCCGCGAGTAGCTGCCCCCTCTCGGGCGGCTAGTTACAACTATCCGCCCCTCCCAGTTTCTTTGTTTTGCTTCAAAACCCCTTTCCAAACTCTTCTCAGCCCTAAATTCCAAGGTTCTCCATACCAAACAGCCATGTATTGGCTTACTTCCAGACATTACTTGATCAAACACGACTTTCTCGAAGTTTCGCCGCATTTTCAGTACCGCTCAAATTTGAATTTCTTCAGTTCTGGTTCTTTTCCAGAGTTCTTATCCTTCGGATGATCCAATTCACCCAACTCAACTTTTACTTGCTTTCTGTCGGCGATATCCCCTCCTTGCTGAGTTTTCCCAAGCACGGGAATGGTAGGCACGACGAAATTGACGCTGGGCTGCTACGTGCACGATAGCTAAGAACCCAGACCGCGGGTTGGATCACTCACCATTTACTTTTCCCCGCCTTCCACCTGGATCATCCATTCGGCTAAAAATTCTAAGTCAAGACCTAGCCTCTGACAGTCTAAATCAACTCCCCGAATAGTAATGTTCGTGTTGGCATAACTTCTTGAAGGTCGGGACGGCAAAAATAAGGGGTCTCTTTCCTTATCATCGGTCGAAGTCTTTCCTGCTCCGCACAAAGACTCCGTCCGATGAGGGACAATTGTAGATACCCCAATTTTGACCGTCCAGAGAGACAGAAAGACTTCAAGTAACACACGGAAATATCCCACAGTTGGACATCCAATAGAGAACCAAAGGTTCAAAAAACCGG
This sequence comes from Acorus calamus, assembly GCA_030737845.1. NCBI lineage: Eukaryota > Viridiplantae > Streptophyta > Magnoliopsida > Acorales > Acoraceae > Acorus > Acorus calamus. The sequence goes on from CM060872.1 coordinate 13,548,203, forward strand.
AAACCCTAACCCTAGCCTTGACCTAAACCAGAAGCCCTAACCCTAGCCTTGACCTAAACCGGAAACCCTGACCTAAACCTAAACCTAAACCTAAACCGGAAATCCTAACCCTAGCCCTAAACCCTAACCCTAGCCCTGAACCTAAACCTAAACCGGAAACCCCAACCCTAGCCCTAAACCCTAACCCTAGCCCTGACCTAAACCTAAACCTAAACCTAAATCGGAAACCCTAACCCTAACTCTAAAAACTCAAAACCCTAGAACCCCAAGTCCCTGGCAAGGGGCGGCTAGCCCTAACTAGCCGCCCCACACCAGGCGGACAGTTTACACTAGTCGCCCCCGTAACCGCCCCCTGGCCGACTTTGGACCAGTCCCCTGGATGGGACATAAAGCAGCATTAAATGCTGATCATTGCGGCGGGTCATGATCTCTAGCCGCCCTCTCTTGGCCGGATCAAACCAAGTAGCCGACCCAAGCCACCGCTTGTCAGAGATGGGACGTTTGGCAAGTCATGATAGGGGCGGCTACCAGGAAGTAGCCGCCCCATCCTGGGCGGCTAGTTAGCACTAGCCGCCCTTCACCTGGTCTCTGACAGAAGAACCAGAGAATTAATGAGAGGTCCAATCGAAGCCAACCCACTCCATTACCCTGGGGATATTTCCCGGCCTCTTTTACTATAAATAGAGGGGTCACAAGCCCAAATAGATAATCATCCTTCAATCAACATAAATCCACACCAACATCCCACAATTCACATACCCTTTCCACACTAGAAATCCCAAGAGAGAGAGAGAGAGAGAGCCTCTTTTGTGAGAGAAAACATCCATTCCCTACACAAAAACACCCTCTCATTCCACCCTCCAGAAACCCGGGCTAAACCTAGCTTAGCCTCTGCCCAAAACCAAACCCATTTCCTACCAAAGCTCTGCCCAAACCAAACCAGACCTGGGACGGCTAAACCCTAGTAGCCGCCCCTCACTAGACGGCTAGATCCAACTAGCTGCCCCCCTATACACACCCCACTTACACCCCTTTGTCCCATAACTCCTTTAGTCAAGCCCTAGAAGCAGAATAGGATACCTGTTTTTCACCTCTGTGTACGGTATATCCGTGTCTCAGAGCGGAGACCCCACAAACTCCCCACATAGGCGACCAAAACCAAACCCAACCTTTTCCTGCTTTTAGAAAAAGCAGGTGGCAATCACACAAACCCCTGAATCCTCTTGAGACGCTATAGGGCATCTCAACCATGACCGACACACCCCTCACCCTTCCGAGAAGACGATCCGATCGAGCCCGCCAGGGCACGCATCCGATCCGAATCCCCGAAGAACCCCCACACACGCACACGCGCGCTCACCGCGCACCCCGCCGGGATCCGCTCCGACACACATCCGACACATTCGGAGGCCTCCCCGACGGTACCGACAACTCTCACCCCGACGGCTGACATAGGATTTTGGGAAATTGCACAAACTGGCAGATCGAACCAACGCCGACCCACTACACCCTCACCCTCACCCCCTCCTCGGGGTGACATAGGCTCTTGGGGAGAGAGGTTGACGGTTCTACACCGCTCGTCATCCGGTAGTCTCTCCCGGTGTGGCCTCTACTACCTGGTAGCACCCCACGTCCACTATCTCTGCTATTTGGGTACACCAACAAGCGTCGTTGATAGTACCTAGGAGCACCTCACAGGGTTCTGGCCTCTACCGGGTAGCCTCCCATGACCGCTACCTCGGCCGTATGGGCACACCAACACGTGTCATGACTAGTATCTAGGAGCACCCCACCGGACTTTACTACGCTGGGCAATCTCTACACGGACCTGACGAAGGGAAGAACACTTGACACACGTGAATACGATCCCAATGGATCCGTCATCATCAGTTATCAAACACCGATAAGTGCAACGAATTCTCATGAAATCCCTCCAGGGCGCATAACTCAGATGCGGGAAAGACATTTTATTCTAAGTGTCAATGCCATGGTATGACCCCGTAGGTGGTCATACACTTGTCTAATCTCATTAGACAAGGCTCATGCCCCAATAATCATATACATGATATGCAATTATTACCAAAGGATGGCCTACTTAAACATGCATACATGACATCAACCAGTCAAACACACAAGTTACAACCTAACATATGTTGGATAACACCAACCTAGAAGGGAAGGGTTAAGCGCGATCCGCGCGACAATAGATGCATGCCAATAATTCCAAACAAACCCGATCATGTAGGAACTACATCTACTCACTCGGTTCGTGAAAAGAGAGAGGCCGAGAGAGAGGGAATGCCCCATCCTCTCCTGAAGCGGGTCATAGTTTTGCCCCAACAAGATGGGTGCAACAACTATACCACACCCTCAAGTTCTAAATCCGAGAAATATTAGGCATGTACCCCATTGTTAACCCAAGATATACATGCTAGATATGTCTAAATAATAATAGGGATGGTATTTCAAACAAAACTATCAAAGTCGAGCTATATTCTATACAATACATAGGCATGTATAAGGTAGAATAGGGGTTCTACACAATATACGAGCTATACAACCTAACATGCATGATAACTAGCATATTTAGGGTGCAAATAAAGCCTCATGGAAGCGCGGAGCACGACTGCGTACATCGAGCGCTCCCGGAAGGGTTGGAATCAAACCACTCACCGATACCCGGGTCGTCGCGCATCGGGTGGCAGCACGCGAACAGGGCACGCAGGGCAGCACGCATGCAGAATGGCACGCATGCGGGGCAAGCGGGACAGCACGCATGTGGGGCTACACGCATGCACGGGGGAGCACGCACGCACGGGGCAGCACCCGAGATGCGCAAGCAGGGCTGGGCGTTCTGGGCATGCCGCTGGGCATAGGCGCCGGGCACGCTGGGAACGGGCGTAGGGCACGCTGCCGGGCACGCCAGGTGCTGAGCACGCTGGGAACAGGTGCTGGGAGCGTTGCAGGACACACTGGGCAGAGTTGCTGGGAACACTGCCGGGCACAGACAGGGTCTGCTGGGGCACAATTGCTTGTGCTGTCAGGGCAGCAGGTGCTGGGCATGGCAGGGCAAAGGTAGCACACACAGGGCAGCACACATGCGAGCACGTCGACACCCCTACACCCAAGCTACTATGCGCGCACACACACCACACAAACATAAATACAAACACATGGCATGCGCCACCTACTAACACACCCAATGTGCCAAAAAACTAGAAAAAGAAGAGGGGAAAGCTTACCAAGAGAGGGGAAGGGAAGGGGGAGGTGTGGGGGCTCACAAGCACGCCCACGACCACCTCAACCGCCGCCACCACTACCACCATCTCAGCCTTCACATCCCTTCTTCATGCTGAACCAGAGGGGAGGGGAACTTAAAGGAGGAGGAGAGGAGAGGGAGGCCAAACAAGCACAAACAAATCCACCTCTACTTGTTCCTTCTTCATCCTTGATTTCCTTCCACTACATCTCCTCCAAAAGCACCACCAAAGGCACAAAATAGGGCTGGACCAAGAGGAAGTCGTAACATTTGGGGGTATTAAATAGCCAAATGTGAGGTCCAAACGACCAAAACGTCCCTGACCCCGAAATTCTTGACGAGCTTTACTAGAATAGCCATAAATTCCACAATACAGCTTCAAATTGCACGATTCCAATGTCATTCGAAAGCCAAGAAGGTTATCTACAATTTTAATGTTTATATGCAGATCAAATAACCTCTCCAGCTATTCCAAAATCTAGGCTAAACATGTTATAGGGCTGCTACCAGGATTTCTCATCTTCGGGGTATAATCGGAAAAATACCCATAACTTTTGATACATGAATCCAGTCGATCTAATTCTACTTCTGTATGGAAGCTAGCTAAAAACTGAACATCTCATGATAATATCAAATTTTTACCTCTTCATCTTGGATTTTAATAAAATCAAGTCCGAATACCAATCAAAACTGCAAAATTCCAAAAACGTTATCGGAATTCAATTAAAATTTTATGGACAGTATTAAACGGTTCCAGGACCCATAATATGCAGTTATATTTTCAATTAGAGTCCTCACCCCAGCAGATTGCTAAAACCAAAATTTTAGCTACTCCGATCGAAATTAGGACTCTAAATGACACAGGCCTAACATTCTCCCCCCCTTAGGAAATTCAGTCCTCGAAATTTAAGGAAACCCAAAGGGAAGACCGAACGTAGAAGTGTCACCCATAGAGTCCCTTGGCTCCCGAGTGGTCCGGGCACCAAACTGGTGCTACCACGCACTTTAACCAAAGGAATGGTCTTAGTGCGGAGCCCCTTCTCACATTGGTTCATGGTCTCGATCAACTGCTCCACGAACGTTAAATCCTCGTCGAGGATTAGGGGCTCAAACGGAAAGACATGAGCAAGATCATGGACATAATGCCTCAGCTATGAGACATTGGTGATGTCACGGGCATGAATCAGCTACGGGGGCAAGGCTTCATGACAAGCCACCTCCCCCAATCCACTCAAGGAATCTCGATGGACGAACGCACTCCAACGCGACGATCCACAACTTTGCCTGAGGGCATGCCGACCAACAACCTTAACGAAGGCTACATCAGAACAGCCCACGGAGGCCCAATAAAATATTTGAGATCCTTGTAGGCATCTGGCGCATTTGTCTACCCCGACAGCAATACTCGAAATTTGTTGTCACGCCCCAGGCGTCCCCGAGACGTGGTAAATATATAAAGTATCAACTATCATACTAGAGGTCAACAAATGACTCCAATAAATAATACACAAAGCTAGCAATCAATGATAACTGATAACTCAAATGAAAGGCGGAAGCATAAAAATGTCAATAAGTCTGTAAATCAAAAATATTATTACAGACTCGAATACACAATCATTGTCCAGTGAGAGCCAAGTTTAGCCAAATGAAATACAACAAGTGCCACAGGCATGGTTTACAAATACACAAGACTCTAGGACTACTGACAGCCTCGCACTCGCCAACCGCCGGACGGAAAGCTCCACACACGCAAGACCACGCCACAAGGAAGCTTCAGCTCCACGCCCAACAACGCCCCTGTAAAAGGAAACAGTACGCGAGGGGTGAGCTACACGCTCAGTGAGTGGTCAGAAACCAAACACCAACACAACAATTCAACACTAAGGCTAATTTCCTTTCCAGGAAAAACATGGGTAGAAACCCAACGGGTAACAAGGCCATGTGGTGGCGCGACCATACCCCAACCTCGCCCTCACTCCCAAGAGGGAGGCTTCTGGGACTCACAAGGAGGAACAACTGTTAACTATAACACTTCGTGTCATTGGGTAACAGTTATCACGAGTCCATCCTCTACAAGGTAGAGATATACTTCGATACCTCAAGCGTTAGGAGGTATACCCAGAGTATACTCGATGGGTATGAAAGTCACGTGAAGACATGACTTCAACACACACTCGCCCTCACCCTAGCCCCCACAGGGGTGAACCTAGGGACTTAGAGGACAAAACTTGCTGTTCTACACCCTTGGTCTACCGGTAGCTCTTTCCCCGGGTAGCCTCTACCTGACATACTCCCATGATCAGTACGTCCCGAATGCATTGGTAATACCTACGGATGGGAGCCCGGTGCCAGGACAGCGTTTTCAACGCCGGGAAGTTCCTACACGGATCCAATGAAGGGGAAAACGATTCATGCTCGCAATATCGTCCGGTTGCCCACCATCATGAAATCTCTGCCTGGTATGCTCCCATGATCAGTACATCTGCCGAATGCATCGGGAGTACGTACAAGTGGGAGCCTTCTGACCAAGCAGCTTCAACGTCGGGGCCACGACATACGATGATATTGGGAGGAACTACTACTTGTTCGCAGCGCGAACCCTATGAAAAGCCAACTACTCAAGCTGGTGGATCAAGTATCAACTCGAGCCCACCACACCCACAGCAACACCCTCACCCTCACCACGCGATGGGTGACATAGGATCTTGGGAGCAATACCCTCACCCTCACCCCGACGGGTGTCATAGGATCTTGGGAAATTGCACAAACTGGCAGATCGAACCAACGCCGGCCCACCACACCCTCCTCGGGTTGACATAGGCTCTTTGGGAAGAGGTCGATTGTTCTACACCGCTCGTCATCCGGTAGTCTCTCCCGGTGTGGCCACTACTACCCGGTAGCCTCCTAGGTCCATATCTCTGCTATATGGGCACACCAACAAGAGTCGTGGACAGTTCCTGGGAGCACCTCACAGGGTTCTGGCCTCTACCGGCTAGCCTCCCATGACCGCTACCTCGGCCGTATGGGCACACCAACAAGCGTCATGAGTAGTACCTGGGGGCACCCACCGGGCTTTACTACGCCGTGCAGTCTCTACACGGAGCCAACGAAGGGAAGAACACTCGACACAATCGAATACGATCCCTACGGATCCATCATCATCGGTTATCAAACACCGATAAGCGCAACGAATTCTCATGAATTCCCTCCAGGGCGCATAACTCAGATGCAAGGAAGACATTTTATTCTATGTGACAACGCCATGGTATGACCCCATAAGAGGTCATACACTTGTCTAAATGCATTAGGCAAGGCTCATGGCCAAATAGGCATATACATAATATGCAATTAATACCCAAGAGTGGCTTACTTAACATGCATACATGAAGTCAAACAGGCAAATACACAAATTACAATCTAACATACGTTGTATGACACCAACCTAGAAGGGAAGGGTTAAGCGCGATCTGCGCAACAACAGGTGCATGCCAATAATTTCAAGTAAGTCTGAGTCAAGTAGGAACTACATCTACTTACTCAGCTCGCGAAAAGAGGGAGGGTGAGAGAGAGGGAATGCCTCATCCTCTCTCGGGCTGGTCGTAGTTTTGCCCCAACAGATGGGTGCAACAACTATACCACACCCTCGAGTCCTAAATAAGAGGAATATTACGCATACACCCCGTTATTAACCCAAGTTAAACATGCTTGATAAATAGGGGTAGTATTTCAAACAAAACTACCTAAGTCATGCCATATTTTATACAATACATAGGCAAGTATAAGGTAGAATAGGGGTGCTACACAATATACGAGCTATACAACCTAGCATGCTTGATAACTAGCATATTTAGGGTGCAATTAAAGCCCCATGGAAGCGCAAAGCACGACTACGTACATCGAGCGCTCCAGGAAGGGTTGGAATCAAACCACTCACCGATACCCGGATTGACGCACATCCCATCCGACGAGATCTGTAAGTCAAGGGTATCAATAGGGATAAGTATAAGCACACACAAACACATAGAATTAACTAAGCATGCCTAACGCTAAACATGCACGCAAATGGGCTCGTACACATGCAAGCATGCTGGCACGCACGCGAGCCCGAGCCCCCCGGACACGCACCAAGCATGCCGGCCCACAGCACACACAAACTGGACCCCGGGCGGTCTCGTACGCACCCCCGGGGAGCCCCGGGCGCAACCCCGGGCGTCCCGTGCGCATTCCCGGGCAGCCCCGCGCTCCCGCCATGCGCAGACGTGCGCACCGCGCGTAGGCAGCGCGCAGACGCGCCCACCCGCGCGCAGGCATGCGTGCCCAACCTACACGCACGCGCGCCCCAACGGACCCAAGCTCCCAAACCCCCTCCCATGCCCCCCACATGCATCTGAACCCAAACACCTCACATGCATGCCCTCCCAAGCACCTATACATGCATGAAAACCAATTGAAGAAGAGGGAAAACTCACCCAAATGAGAAGGGGAGCGTAGGGGGAGATGTAGGGGCTCGCAAGCACACCCTTGACCACCTCGACCGCCACCACCGCTACCACCACCTCCATCTTGCTTCCCTTGCTTCTTCTTCTTCATTGGGACATAAACATAAACACATGGGGGCTGGTTTAGAGAGGGGAAAGGAAAAAGAGCAAGGGGTGGGGGAGAGAGAGGAAGAATCAACAACAACAACAACAACATAACATAAACCACACACACCTTTTGTGCTCCATCCACCAGCACCTTCATCTCCTCCACCCAAATCAAACACCATACACACCAAGAGCTGGACCAGATCCAAAAGAGGGAAGAAAATATGCTAAGGTCGTGCTTTTTGGGGGTGGTTAAATAGGCAAAAGAGGGGGGAATGACCAAGCTGTCCTCGGACTTAAAACTCTGGACAGCCTTCACTTAAACGGCCATAATTTCCTCAATACAGCTCCGAATTGCACGATTCCAATGCCACTGGAAAGCCAAGAAGATTATCTAGCTATTCCAAAATCTAGGCTAAACATCTTACAGGGCTGCTGCGTGGATTTCTCATCTTCGGGGTATACTCAGAAAAATACCCATAACTTTTGATATACGAATCCAGTTGATCCAATTCCACTTCTATATGAAAGCTAGACGAAAACTGAACATCTCATAATAATATCGGATTTTTAGCTCTTCATCTTGGATTTTAACAAAATCAAATCCGAATACCAAATCCAAAACTGCATAATTCCAAAAACTTTATCAGAATTAAACGAAAATTTTATGGGCGGTACTAAACAATACCAGGACCCATAATATGCAGTTATATTTCAATCAGAGTCCTCAAACCCCCTTGGTAGGCTAAAAAGCAAAATTTCAGCGACACCGGTCGAAATTAGGACTCTGAATGACACAGGTCTAACATTCGTAGTGCCCGAAACGGTCACGAAAGGCCAACTAGGGAATGCCCAACTCCCGGGTCTCCAATTATGGTACCCTGCGTGAAGATCGATCAACAGAAAGACACTGTCTCCCAGAGCTGGTCAAAACAGATTATCAATTTGCGGCAAGGGGTACTTGATCTTCAACCCCTACGAGGAGATCAAAATAATTCCTGGGACGATTAAGTCCAAATTCTGCTCCTCGAGCATGGCTGGCGCTCATGATGACCCTTAAACGCTGGGTAAGCCGCTTGACCGCATTTAATCCGCAAGATACGCAATAGGAGGTCGTCGATTCCCGACAAAGCCTACGTGACTTCATCTACCTGATATGGCGGTTGAGTCCCATCATGAACGCTTAGTGTCGCGTCTCCTCATTTACGACCCATGTGGGGGGCAAAACGCGACAGTACCGCAAACTGTGCTTCACATGCCGTCACCAACAGGTCGCCCAACTATAACCATTGGAACTCCAGCATCATGCACTCAATGGGCAGATTCAACACGGGGAGTCCAAGCTCTCGACGTCATCCAGTAGCACTCTCTCGGTGTGGCCTCTACCTGGTAGCCTCCCACATCCACTATAGCGGCCGTATGGGCATACCAACACGCGTCATGGATAGTCCCTAGGAGCACCTCACAGGATTCTAGCCTCTATTTGGTAGTTACTCTGCACGATGATATATCGAAGCGACTCCAGATGCCACTATGGAACCCTAGTCATAACCTATCGCCCACCAAGCTGTAAAAGGACGCACTCAAACCTGATCGTACGCTTCACCACTCGCTATAGCACCTTCCAAGTGAGAGGGAAAGGCAATCATCAAATAGATGTTTCAAAGACATTCCCTGAGTGGGGGAAATAACCCCTTGGGAGGGCACCTTGAGGTCCCAATATAGGATATCCTGACAACCAAACAAGGAACACGGAGCACCCTAGCCCGGGTCTCAATGATGACCCCACAAGACCCCTTAATCTTGATCAGGGAAACGGAAGAAGACATCCCCATTAATGAATAATACGCCACATCCTCAAAACTTGAAACCGGCGCCGCATGCGAACTCCATGGTTACCAGCAATACCGATGTCCAGGAATGAAACTCCATAATCGAGACACGATCCAACCTTAGAAATCACAACAAGTCCATCAATACGACACAATCGAGCTGGAAACTCCTTCCCAAGCCTTAGTCCCACGATAGGGAACCCAATACTGACTCTGATCAGTCGATTCAGTCGACAACTTAAGGGGGGTCCAGGGGTTGCCACGTCCACGTCCACGGATGCGAGGAGGCATAACAACAACCTAAGAAAACTTTTAAAACTAGAGTACTCAGATAACAATCCTACGACTCATCTAAACTACTCAACTTAGGCTCTGACGGAACCTGGCTCTGATACCAACTTTTTGTCACGCTCCTGGCGTCCCCGAGACGTGGCAAATATATAAGCATCAGCTATCATGCAAGAGATCAACAAATGACTCCAATAAATAATACACAAGGCTAATGAAGCAATGACAACTAATAACTTAACTGAAATGCAGAACATAAAAATATCAATAAGTCTGTAATCAAAAATATTATTACAGACTCGAATACACAATCACTGTCCTGTGAGAGCCAAGTCTAGTCAAATACAATACAACTGGTGCAACACGCACGGTTTATGAATACACAAGACTCTAGGACTGCTGACAGCCTCGCACTCGCAATCCGTCGGACAGGACGCTTCCACGCACGCAAGACCACGCCACAAGGAAGCTCCAACTCCACGCCCAACAATGCCCCTGTAAAACTAACAGTACGCGAGGGGTGAGCTACATGCTCAGTGAGTGGTCAGAAACCAAACACCAACACAACAATTCAACATTAAGGCTAATTCCTATCAAGGAAAAGCACGGGTAGAAACCCAACGGTAACAAGGTGGACCTAGGGACTTGAAGGACAAAACTTGCGACTATACCCCACCCTCGCCCTAGCCCCCATAGGGGTGGACCTAGGGACTTGAAGGACAAAACTTGCTGTTCTACACCGTTCGTCATCTCATAGCGCTCTCCCGGGCAGCCTCTACCTGGAGCTGACCACGGTCAGTACATTGTCGAGCGCGTCGATGGTACCTACAGGTGCGGGTCCATCTAGGGTGGCTCGTACCTAGGAAGCATCCACACGGATCCGGCGAAGGGGAGAACGGTAATTCACGCTCGCAACATCGTCCAGTGGCCCACCGTCGTGTAGCCTCACCTGGTACACTACCATAATCAGTACATCCATCGAATGCATCGGGAGTACCTACAAGTAGGAGTCCTCTTTCAGGGCAGCTTCTACGTCGGGGCCCGGCATACGAAGATATTGGGAGGAACCACTACATGTTCGCAAAACGAACCCTATGGAAAAACCAACTACACAAGCTGGTGGGTCGAGTATCAACTCGAGCCCACCACACTCACACCAACACCCTCACCCTCACCCCGACGGGTGACATAGGATTTTGGGAGCAATATCATCACCCTCACCCCGACGGGTAACATAGGATTTTTGGGAGCAATACCCTCACCCTCACCTCTGTAGATACCCCAATTTTGACCATCCAGAAAGACATAAATACTTCAAGTAACACCCATAAATATCCCACATTTGGACATCTAAATAGAGAACCAAAGTTCAGGAAACTGGAAACCCTAAAACTTAAACCCTAGCCTGATCAGAAAGCTAAACTGGAAATCCTAACCCTAAACCGGAAACCCTTACCCTAGCCCCAGACCTAAACCTAAACCCTAGCATGACCGGAAACCTTAAACCCAACCCTAACCCAGACCTAACCCTAGATCCTAACCCTAACCTAAACCGGAAACCCAAACCCTAGCCCCAGAACTAAAACCTGAACCCTACCCTAAACTAGACCCTAGCCCAAACCAGAACCCCACCTAAGAGAAGCTCTAAAAAACCCCAAAAATCCCAAGTTCCTGGCAATGGGCGGCTAGCCCTAACTAGCCGCCCCGTACCAGGCGGCTAGTTAGCACTAGCCGCACCCCTGGCCGACCTTGAACCGCTTCCCTGGATGGGACATAAAGCAGCATTAAATGCTGATCATTGCGGCGGGTTGTGACCTTTAGCCGCCCTATCTTGGCCGGATCAACCCAAGTAACCGACCCAAGCCACCGCTTGTCAGAGATGGGACGTTTGGCAGGTCATGATAGGGGCGGCTATCAGGAAGTAGCCGTCCCTTCCTCGGCGGCTAGTTAGAACTAGCCGCCCTTCACCTGGTCCTGACAGAAGAACCAGAGAATTAATGAGGGGTCTAATCAAACACACTATTAGCCAAGCCACACTTTTACCCCCTGGACATTCCCCTGCCTCTTTTTTACTATAAATAGAGGAGGTCCCAAGCCTTTAAAGAACATCCATAATTCACATTCCCAATTCACAATAAAAAACACACATCATTCATTCCCTTTCCCCACTAGAAATCCCAAGAGAGAGAGAGAGAGAGAGCCCCTTTTGTGAGAGAAATACCCATTCCCTACATAAAAGACCCTCTCATTCCACCCACCAGAAACCCGGGCTAAACCTTGCTTAGCCTCTGTCCAAAACCAAACCCATTTCCTACCGAAGTTCTGCCCAAACCAGACCAGGCCCCGGACGGCTAAACCCTAGTAGCCGCCCCATACCCGACGGCTCAAACACACTAGCCGCCCCATTTCCACACCCCACCTGCACCCATTTGTCCCAAGACTCCTTTAGTTAAGCCCCGGAAGCAGAATATGATTACCTATTTTTCACCTCTGTGTACGGTATATCCGTGTCTTAGAGCGGAGACCCCACAAACTCCCCACGTAGGCGATCAAATCCAACCCAACCTTGCCCTGCTTTTAGAAAAAGCAGGTGGCGATCACACAAACCCTGGAATCCTCTTGAGCCGCTGTCGGGCGCCTCAACCAGGAACGACACTTCACCCTTCCAAGAAGACAATCCGACTGAGCCCGCCAGGGCACGCATCCGATCCGAATCCCCGAAGAACCCCCACACACGCACCCCCCCACCGGCGGATCCTTTCCGACACCCACGGAGATCCGACCCACGCATCGACAAATCTGGCGATCACGGTGGGACCTCCCTCATGAAAAACAACAAAAGGTAATCCTCTTCTGCCCCCCTTTTACAAGCTTGATTAGAATGCTACAAACCCTCTAGGAAGGTTAGAGTTTCCCACCCCTCGAATCAGATCCTCCTCTACTTTTCATCACAGCATCCTTTACTGCTTTGTAAGCCGCACACCGCTGCGCAATCCTTTACTACTTTGTAATCTGCACACCGCTGCGCAATCCTTTACTACTTTGTAAGCCGCACACTGCTGCGCAATCCTTTACTGCTTTGTAAGGCGCACACCGCTGCGTAATCCTTTACCGCTTTATTTACTACTTTATATCTGCATTCATTCCCTTGAACCATTTCACACGTCATGGAATCCCGCATAGAGGAGGAGATACTAGAGGAAAGAATCCACCAAGAGGGTCAGGCCATGCAATTCCTGACCCATCTAGAGGAAAAGATGGCCAGTCTAGGATACCAATCCGTAGAGGGCATGTTTCATGACCTCGCCGACTACCGTCTGGTCAAAACCCTGAGACAGGAGGCCCCTGTCAGAACCCCTAAGACCATTCCCAAAACCCCGTCCACACCCAGCCACTTGGTCAATCCGAGCATTTTTTTGTTCACCCGCCTGTCCCCCGCGAATCCAATATTTCCAACCGTTTCCACCCCAGACCCTTACCAGGCCACCCCAAACCCGGAACCGCTAGGTAGCCCTCCCAGGGGAGAAACACTAACTAGGATTTTTAGGGTACTAATGGACACAAATAGTATCTCCCTCCCAGTTGCTAAGCCTCCACTCCCCGGGACCAGCAGACTGCGTTACTGTCAATACCTCCAACAACATGGTCATACCGTAGAACAATGCATTATTTTTCAGGATTTTATTTACGATTTAAATGATGACAGGTGCCTTGATTGGGCCATGATCAAAAGCCATTTTAACCAGGGCAATTCTTGAGCCTCCAAGCCACTTGGCATATTTACTGACCCATTGCCAGGTCACAACCAAACGTCGACATCTGGAGCCCACATGGTAAACATGGTCAGGAGAGGGAGACAACCATCACCACAACCAAGCAGTTCAGAAGACGTCACTGATGACAGTCTGTCCGAAGAATCCGAGGAGGAAGAGCTGAACCTTTCCAGCTGAACCTCGACAACCATGACCTCACCATACTCTATGGTGAAGAAGAAGATGCATTTCTCGCCCTACCCACGGTCATCAACATCGAGTCCGACGAAAGCGGACTAGAAAACCCAGGAGGAGACGAAGAAGAAGAGCCCTTTGAATAGATCCCCGAAGGAGCTAGCGAAGGACCCGAGGGAGGGTAATGTACGTCGAATGATCTGCATCCGGACGACAATGGGTCCTCCAAGAGTATTGACACTGTCGATGGCCCCCGCCGCCCAATGACCATATCTTTCACTGACCAAGATCTCCTGGATCCCAGATTGCGAGTCTACCCCCTACACATCCGCGGACGACTTCAAATGTTGTGGCTAAACAACATCTTCGTGGACCCAGGGTCAGGAATGAACATAATGACATGCTCCACCTACCAAAAGATACCTGGACTAGGCCGTCCTCCCGTCCAACCGGCCCACCATACTATTCAAGCTTTCAACCATACCGGGATGACTCTCCGCGGCCCTGGAACATTCGAGCTATCCGTCGGCCCTCTCATCTGTGAAGTAGCCTGCTTCGTGGCCGACATCGACACAAGGTACCCATTGATGCTAGGTCGACCGTGGTTAGACAACATCCAAGCTATCTGTTCCCCCCGACACCAATGCCTTCGACTGCTCTTCATGAGTCATGTACTAACAATCAGGGGAGAGGCACGCCTCCAGTACGAGAACGAGAACAACTAGGCAATACATAATATGTTCACACTAGCCCTGCGACCGGGGAACGAGGATGAAGGTGGTAGCCCACCTGGGTTCCCTTATAACGACAACTATCCCTCGGAAGAAGCGGCCAGGATCCTATATCCATCAAGCGATCTTACGGAGCCCAACTCGATCACCTTCCTCCCCCATGAAGTCGCAAAAGCCGGAGCACGCTCCGCACCCCTCGCAATCACAACCATACTCGGAGGAAGGGAATTCCGGCACATTCTCATGGATACGGGAGCGAAAACTAACGTTCTTACATATTCCGCCTACCAAAAGCTCGAAGGCAGGGTTCCTAGATTGGAGCCCTCGGTCGAATACATTTATGCCTTCGACAGCATGCGCAAGAACGCTTGCGGACTGGTCACGCTCCCACTAAAGATCGGCCCGCTCTCCACCATCGTCAACTGCATGGTAATGAACATTCGATCACCCCACCCTCTGATTGTCAGAAGGACATGGCTCAACAACATCAAAGCCGTCTCATCCACCTGACACCAATGCCTTCGCTTCCCGTACTGCAGGGAAGTGATATCCATAGGGTAGAAGCACGCTTTAACGAAACACGGGCCCGGAACTGGAGCGTCTGTGTCATGCGCATCCGGCTAGAGGTACTTGCATGTTGGCGGCCAGGCTCCACCGACGAAGAACAGCTCCATCAAGGAAGGCCCTTAAAGAGGCACAGGGAGGAAGAGTTCGGGAATAGGAGACCCCCACCAAACATTAGCCGGCCGCCAAAAAGAAGCCGACTCTAGGAAACAATACGAATCCAAGAACCAGGTACCGATCCTCCCGGGTGAGCTTTTAACACCCTGTATATATTTGTTTACAACCTTTTTTGTCCAAAAAAAAAATAAAAAAAGATCAAAATATTTGTTTACCAGCTTTCGTTTTCAACACCCTGTACATATTTGTTTACTATCTTTTTTAATAAAAATACAAAAGATAAAAATATTTGATTACTAGCTTTCATTTCCATCACCCTATACATATTTGTTTACCTGCTTTCCTAAAAGAAACCAAAATCCAAAAAAATACATACTATTCAGCTTTCATTCCCCAACTCTGAACATACTTGTTTTCAGCTTTATTTCCACTCTTCTTTAAAAACAAAAAATGTTTTCTAAAAACATGTTTTCCACACTCTCCTTCAAAATAAAAGTTTTACAAAACCGTATTTCCATACTTCCAAACAAAATAAAGCACGTTTACCAAACAACGAGAATATTTGCAAACTGCATTTCCACACTCTTCTTCAAAACAAAGACGTTTTAAAATCTGCGCTTCAGCACCTTTCTTCAAAACAAAATGTTTTACAAAGCCGTGCTTCCATGATTTCCACCAAAAACGTTTTACAAACTGTCTTTCCATGCTTTCCTTCTAAAAACAAAATCATTTTCCAAACTTTATCTCCATTCTTTTTTCAAGAACATGCCTATTCACCAACGCAGGCCTTTTCAAAACCGTAAGTATGCATCTGTCTTCACACTTTCAAAAACATAAAATATAAAAAAAATATTATGAGCGGCAGACCACGCCCAGGCCTACCAAAGAAGGGTGGCAAGGGCATTTGAAAAGAAGATAATAAAAAGAAAATTTGAAATCGGGGAGTTAGTACTTTAGCAAATCATGCCATCAAGACAGCCTCACCCAAGAGGGAAGTTGTAACCCACATGGGAGGGACCCTATGTGATCACCCATGCCTATTCCGGGAATGCCTACCGCCTGGTAGATGCCAAAGGAGTCGAGGTTTCAGGTTCGTGGAGTGCACTTTATCTAAAGAAATTCCATGCATGAATAGCTTTCAATACTTGAGAACTATTATTCTTTCTTCCTGCAATTTCCAGCATTTAGTACGTGATGATAGAATTATAAGACTCTCAAAGATAAACTCGTATCTATTTGAACACATCTCCGCCAAATCATGCCGCTTCCTTCACACACGTATGACTGGACTACATTTACCTGATAGAAAAGAAATTGCCTACCCCGTAGACTGGGACAATTTAAAACCCCAAAGCAAACCTCTCTTATTTCCGCCCCACTCGTATTAACCCTAGATCAAAATGAGGAGGTACCTAGACCTGGCATATGTCCCGAAACTAGCTCTGGCCACTATATAAACACTTCTACAAGGGAAGCATGAAAAGAATCGGGGTGAAAAACAGAAGAGTCCCCCCTCAAATAAAAAAAATCAGGTAATGAGAGGCCAACAAAAGAAAAATAACACCTAAGTGAACGGGTTAAACTCTCTATTTTAGCAGGCTTTCACGCCTTTACGCACAAGTATATGCCAAACAAACGGCAATACTAGTACAGGGTCCAAACAAGGGACTGTATTTTCCACCCAAAATAAAGAAGTGATAAAAAGAAGAAAGCCAGAGGGACATAGAAATTAGGACATCTGCTGGACTGGGACAATTCTAAAATATTGCCCGAAGGCAAGATATTACTCTTATCCCATTCTCCCCCCCTTTTTTCGTAATGGGATTCAAAATTAAACTATGGCTACCGGGAAAGGCGAAATTTCGACCAAAGGTAGATAATTTCCAGGTTTATGACTACACACACTCACATGAGTTCACTTAGAAACTTGCCTATCCAAAGGAAGCTTATTTAACTTGACTCCTGGTACACTCATGGATTTTTCAGCATGTTTAGAATAATACAATCAAGCATTTGAGAACCATGAACCTAGAAAAACCAACACCTAAGGCCTATGCCTTTCAAATACAACCCTGGTTTGTACATAGGTGACCTCAAGGGCTCCTTCACAGGGACTTGATGGTATCTTTTACTTAAGAAAGTCGAGAACATTGCCCTCTCACGTAAAAAAAAAACCATTGAAGAATTAAAATGCCCACTAATGCCACTCATACTTACGCATAAGTTCGCATTTTCCTTTTCCGAAACACCTAGGCATCCGATTTTCTTGAAATGCTAAAATTGACCCCCGTACCAATGTTAAAATTACCCCCAACTACACTCATTTTTTGCCCTTCCGCACATTCTTGAGAAGAAATTATCCCACTTTCACGCATACCTAAAAAAGTTTTTCTCACGCACTTGGAATCCCTCCCTTGCGTACTAAAGCATGGTTTCCCACACTTTACTTTCTCGCATTATCTTTACCTTAAGATGGATTGTAGCCCTTGACAATTCAAGCAAGAAGGGCTCGAAAGTCAGTGCAGGGGAGCAATCCGGACAGATTTAACTCTGCTCCATGGAAAGGATGCTTTTATAGGTCTCGAAAGTCAAAACGGTCACAAAGGCTTTCAGCAGCAGGCAGGAGCAGCAAAACCAGAAGAATTGTCCCAGACAAGGGGCGGCTAAACCCGACTATACGCCTCTCACCAGACGGCTAGACAACACTAGCCGCCCCAGCCCTTGGTTTCAGATAAGCATGCCCCAGGAAGGGGGCGGCTAAACCTAACTAGCCGCCCTTCACTGAGCGGCTAGTTTGCACTAGCTACCCCCTACCTGCTGCCCCAAAAACCTGCTGTCAGACCCATCTTTTCAACTCTTCAACTCCTTTGGTACCTATAGAAAACATTCTCCCCCCCCCTGAAACCTGTGCACACACATTTCATACATTCATACACACATAAAAACAGTATAACTACGAATCAAATAACAACCGAAACGAAAATCATATACCAAGCCATGCCACCCATTCATCCTTTCATCCACCCATACAAGCTTATAAAACCATTTCACATACACGACCAAATTAAAACAAATAAACTAAAATTAAAAAAAAAACACCCATGTTTGTTCATACACCAAAGAAAGAAGGAAAAATTGTTCATGGAAAACAGAAAATTCAGACCTAATTAAACTAAATGAACGTTCTAAAGCGAATAAACTAAGGATAGGTAGGTAAGGATCCGCCCAAAGTTTCCCTCTATGTGTCTTGAGTCATGCAACACCAAAACAATCACCTAAACCAAAAGGAAAAGAAGAAAAGCATGAATTCCTTGCATATATACCATTCTTCTACCTAAAACCAAGATACAAAGAAGCTATACCTGGCGTATCGTCACCCGCTGGAGGCTGAGTGGGAGGGACATCTTGGCTTGACTGAGAAGGGAGCGGCGGCTGAGGAGAGGACTGAACCTCTGGAGCATCAGGAGCGGCAGGAGTCTCTCGAACTGAGGACGCAGCCCTAGCATATATCCCACGACTCTGAGACGCCGAAGGATGAGAAGCACGACTGAAGGTGGCCCCGGTAGCCAAGGAGGCCGAGAGAGAATGGTCAGGCTCAAGCGGAAGAAGGTCGAGGTCCGCCTCGGTCATGGAGCCCCTCCAACCAATTTTCCCCTCATAGTGGCCTCCCAGAGATGAACCTACTGCATATCTCTGTCTCTCCTCTCCAATCTCTGTCGGAGGTGACTCTCTGTCCCTCTAGCCCGATCCTCGACAGCCCTCAACCTCTCCTCCAACTCCCGTGCCCTCGCCTCTGATGCCCTGAGTGCCTCTCGGTCCCTGTCCCCGGCCGCCTGGAGAGAACTAACCAAGTCCCCCATCAAACCTCCAGGAACACCCGCTGAAGCCTCCAACTCCGACACCCTCATCTGGAGGGAGTCCCTCTCGCGGCCTAGGGTGATGAACCCCTCCTCTCTCGAAGCCATCATGAACCTCAGCCGGTCCGTCTCCTCCTCAGCCCGAGAAGCCCAACCCCTCGCCTGGCCCAGCTCCATCCGTGTGGCCGTCAATTCACTCCGGGCCGCATCTAGATCCCTCGTCAACTCGAGCTCTCGCTCGGAAATCATGGAAGGAGGAGGGGCGGAAGAAGAGGAAGCACCATCGGCTCTCGCTCTCGACAGAGCATCCACCTGAGCCTTGAGGACCCGGACCTGGTCCTGCAAGCATCTCCGTTGTACCCGCAACGCCTCTATCTGCCTGGCCCGCGCTTGGAGGTGCTCATTGGCGGTCTTAAGCTTCTTCTCCATCTCATTCAACTCAACCTACAAAAGGAAGCACTATTCAGAAGATGTTCAACCAAAGGAGAACAAGGAAGAGAAAAAGGGTTTTTCAACTCACATAAGCGTCCGAGATCTCCTCCTCCATCGTCCGAGGATACCCGCATACTCCTGACAATACCAAGCCAGGTATTCGTCACTCGGAGTCACCTCAGGACGACGCTCCACCAAGACGCCTCGGCCCATCCATCCCGCCACATATGTAGCGTAATTCCTCGGGAGGTTCGTGTCCCGAGGAATCCCAGCCACCGGAATCGAGGGGCGCCGCGGCAGAGGATCGGGCACCCACTGATGATACCCAAGCTGGCGGACGACCCGGCTGATCGCGTGAAACACGACCTCATTAAAATAGATCAACCAGACGTCTCGCACTAGGGCCACGGGAACCTCCTCCAAATAAGGCCTCCACGTCATCTAAAAAGCATCAAAAGATAGGAAGAGTGCTTAGTCAAAAGAAAACCAAATACAAGCCAAAAAAATTCGAAGAAAACTTTTACCTCTTCCTCCGACAAGACGCGAAAGGCCTCTCGGAATTGGGCGAGGCGGTACAAGCGAGAGGATCCCCGGGGTTCCCATCTCATGGCCCAAGGGAGGGCATGATCAAATGGTGTCAGAGTCGGGCGATCAATGGCGAAGTGCTCATACCGAAGATCTAGCAAAGCAAGAGGAAAATTATCATGATCAAAAGTGAGCTAAAACCAAGAAGATGACATTTACCACTTACACATACCTAAAGAAATGGCGCGAAGCCGCCAAGGTTCTTTCCCCCAGCCCTCTTGACTTTCTTCGAGAGCTCCACGAAGAGACGGGCAAGCATTGCCGCTCCCCAGGCATAGCGTCTCATGCCCTCCAGTCCCTCATCAGCAAAAGCGAGTGAGAGGAAACCTTATAAGAAGCTGTCGAGAAGAGGACTCGGCCGAAGAAGTAAAGGAAGAATGTCCTCAACTCCCTCCGTGCCCTCTGTGGGCACGCGGCCGCCTCTCTCACCTCGATCATCACCCGCCTCCTCTCGAAGCTAGCTGCAGCTTCACCCTTCTGACGCTCTGTAAAGGAACCGAGGCCATACTGCCCCGATAGCCTCCCCAAAGGGATATGGTTCAGCGTCTGCTCCCGCTCCATGAACTCCCATTCCCGATCAATTCTCGAAACAGCCCCCTATAGTCCGCGAGGGTGGCCGCAATCACTGCTTCCCCCAAGACCGGAAGGCCGGTGATCCAATGGATGTCCTGGAGGGTCGGCATGACGGCGCCAGTAGGGAGGATGAACGTACAACTCTCCAGGTCCCATCTCTCCGCCAATGCCTCCACATATGGGCGATGGACGTGGAACGGCTCAATCAGAAAGAAGGAGCGGAAGTCTGCTCCATCCACTAAGCTCCTTTCCTCCTGCCCCAAGGCATCGTATCACCTCTTCGTCCCGTGCCATAAAGCCCAGATACGATTTGGCCGCTGCAAACGAAAGAAGAAAACATGGGTTAGTCTAAAGAGAGCAATCGAGAGGTAAGAACCCAAAGCCTAAAAATTATTTAGAGATCATGCTTAGCAGAGTAACATTCTCATATCAAACACAAAAGCACTCACGAAAAGGTTGGCCTCCCATTATTCATAAAACAGTCCTCATATGATCACACATGCTAACAAACATCAAACATCCCACCGTGGTCACCACTCACACTCTTTCTTTTATCACGGTCTATCATGCTTATATACTTTCCATAAACTCACACAATCTTATAGAAAATACTTGGACCCGTGAAATACATGCATATACTCCCTCATGCTCTACCACGATCAAACACATGCGAAGTCACACCCTAAAAAACTATATGCACACGAAAATTTATCACATGCAAATATGCTAGCCATATCGTTCCTCTCTCCTTTATATGAATATGACAAACATGGATATATATACAAAAAATTGCCCCCCCCCCACCTTTCCTAGAAACAAACCCATATCTACATGCTACCTCACCGTGACTACCTTATACACCAAAGCATGCTTATTAAAAATACACATATACAACCTGTTCATACCACCGAAACACATGCATATACACCAAAATAAAAAGGCTAAGACTAAAAGGTTAGGAACATACCACGGCCCATGTGGACCTAGGAGCGCCCACCTCGGCCTCGTCGGGATCGTCCATCCCGTCGTCCTCCCCCTCCTCCTCATCCTTCTCGAACACGGCCTCCTCGGCCTCAGCCTCAACACCAACACCAGTCTCTGCAGTCCCGGTGCCCATACCCTCGGCCTCCCCGGCCTCATCCCTAATCTCTCCAGTCCCCTCTACCCTCCCCGCACCGGAGATAAACTCCGCAAAGGCCCCCATAGCCCTGCTTTCTTCCTCCTCAGCCCTGTCCTCTGTGGCCTCCCTATCCAGCATCCCAACAAGGGCATCCAACGATCCCCTCACATCTTCGCTAACTCCCTCAGCCCCTACTCCCTCGGTTGCACCCTCAACCGGTCCTCCGATCCCCAAATCCACCTCCTCGACCACCACCAGTCGATCCCCACACCTTCTCTTGCATGTATATCCTATCATACTGCTCCCAACCTCCAGGGCAGCCCCCAAAGGCAAGTCCCCAACCTCACCCGTGCCGATGCCCACCGGCGGCACCTCCGCCACACCCATAACTTCTCCCACGACCTCTACCTCCGGCCTATCGCTATCCGAAGATGACGAGCTCGGGCTACGCTCTCCACGAGCCACCCGTGGTCGTTTCCCCCAGGAAGCAATCGCCTTCGACCTCGTCATCTCCCTCGGATTGAAAAGATAAAGAGAACCCAAAACTAGGGTTTCAAAATGGAGGAAGAAAAGGCAAAGGAATCAAGGTTTCACTGTTTAAAACAAAGAAGAAGGAGTAATGGAGGGAGAGAAACCATTTTGAAACGTATGGAGAGAGAGAGGGTCTTTTTAGTTATAAGGGACCCAGTTATGGGGCAGCTACCCGCGAGTAGCCGCCCCTCCCAGTTTTCAGTTTTCACTTGAAACCCCTTTCCAATCTCTTTTCAGCCCTAAATCCAAGGTTATCCATACCAAAACAGCCATGTATTGGCTTATTTCCATACACTACTTGATCAAACACGACTTTTCTGAAGTTTTGCCGCACTTTCAGTACCACTAAAAATTGAATTTCTTCAGTTCTGGTTCATTTCTAGAGTTCTTATCCTTCGGATGATCCAATTCACCAACTCAACTTTTACTTGCTTTTTGTCGGCGATATCCCCTCCTTGCTGAGTTTTCCCAAGCACGGGAATGGTAGGCACCAGGAAACTGACGCTGGGCTGCTCCGTGCACGATAGCTAGGAACTCCGACCGCGGGTTGGGTCACTCACCATTTACTTTTTCCGCCTTCCACCTGGATCATCCTTTTGGTTAAAAATTCTAAGTCAAGACCTAGCCTCTGACGGTCTAAATCAAATCCCTGAATAGTATTGTTTGTGTTTGACATAACTTCTTGAAGGTCGGGCCGACCAAAATAGGGGTCTCTTTCCTTATCATCGGTCGAAGTCTTTCTGCTTTGTACAAAGACTCTGTCCGATGAGGGACGATTGTAGATACCCCAATTTTGACCGTCCAGAAACACAGAAATACTTCAAGTAACACCGGGAAATATCTCACATTTGGACATCTAAATAGAGAACCAAAGTTCAAGAAATCGGAAACCCTAAAACCTAAACCCTATCCTGACCGGAAACCTAAACCGGAAACCCTAACCCTAAACCGGAAACCCTAACCCTAGCCCCAGACCTAAACCTAAACCCTAGCCTGACCAGAAACCTTAAACCCAACCCTAACCCAGACCTAACCCTAACCCTAACCTAAACCGGAAACCCAAACCCTAGCCCCAGACCTAAAACCTGAACCCTACCCTAAACCAGACACAGGCCCAAACCAGAACCCCACCTAAGAGAAGCTCTAAAAACCCCCAAAAACCCCAAGTCCCTGGCAAGGGGCGGCTAGCCCTAACTAGCCGCCCCATACCAAGCGGCTAGTTAGCACTATCTTGGCCGGATCAACCCAAGTAACCGACCCAAGCCACCGCTTGTCAGAGATGGGACGTTTGGCAGGTCATGATAGGGGCGGCTACCAGGAAGTAGCCGCCCCATCCTGGGCGGCTAGTTAGAACTACATCTACTCACTCGGTTCGTGAAAAGAGGGAAGGTGAGAGAGAGGGAATGCCTCATCCTCTCCTGAAGCGGGTCATAGTTTTACCCCAACAAGATGGGTGCAACAACTATACCACACCCTCAAGTCCTAAATCAGAGGAATATTACACATGTACCCCATTGTTAACCCAAGATATACATGCTAGATATGTCTAAATAATAATAGGGGTAGCATTTCAAACAAAACTACCTAAGTCATGCTATATTCCATACAATACATAGGCAGGTATAAGATAGAATAGGGGTTCTACACATTGTATGAGCTATACAACCTAACATGCATGATAACTAGCATATTTATTGTGCAAATAAAGCCCCATCGAGCGCTCCCGGAAGGGTTGGAATCAAACCACTCCCTGATACCCGGGTCGTCGCGCATCGGGTGACAACATGCGAACAGGGCACGCGGGGCAGCACACACGCAGAATGGCACGCATGCGGGGCTTGTGGGACAGCACGCACGTGGGGATACACGCATGCACGGGGGAGCACGCACGCACGGGGCGGCACCCGGGATGCGCAAGCAGGGCTGGGCATTCTGGGCATGCCGCTGGTTATAGGCGCCGGGCACGCTGGGAACCGGCACTGGGCACGCTGCCGGGCACGCTGGGAACGGGCGCTGGTTACACTGCCGGGCACGCTGGGAACAGGTGCTGGGCACGCTGCTGAGCACGCTGGGAACAGGTGCCGGGCACGCTGGGAACAGGTGCTGGGAACGTCGTAGGACGTGCTGGGAAGAGTCGCTGGGCGCGCTGGGAACACTGCCGGGCACAGACAGAGTCTGCTGGGGCACAATTGTTAGTGCTGTCAGGGCAGCAGGTGTTGGGCATGGCAGGGCACAGGTAGCACACACAGGGCAGCACACATGCGAGCACGCCAACACCCCTACACCCAAGCAACCAAGTGCGCACACACACCACACAAACATAAATACAAACACATGGCATGCGCCACCTACTAACACACCCAATGTGCCAAAAAACTAGAAAAAGAAGAGGGGAAAGCTTACAAAGAGAGGGGGTGGGAAGGGGGAGGTGTGGGGGCTCAGAAGCACCCCCATGACCACCTCAACCGCCACCACCACTACCACCATCTCAGCCTTCACATCCCTTCTTCATGCTGAACCAGAGGGGGGGGGGAGTTAAAGGAGGAGGAGAGGAGAGGGAGGCCAAACAAGCACAAACACATCCGCCTCTTCTTGTTCCTTCTTCATCCTTGATTTCCTTCCACTACATCTCCTCCAAAAGCACCACCAAAGGCACAAAATAGGGCTGGACCAAGAGGAAGTCGTAACATTTGGGGGTATTAAATAGCCAAATGTGAGGTCCAAACGACCAAAACGTCCCTGACCCCGAAATTCTGGATGAGATTTACTAGAATAGCCATAAATTCCACAATACAGCTTCAAATTGCACGATTCCAATGTCATTCGAAAGCCAAGAAGGTTATCTACAATTTTTATGTTTATATGCAAATCAAATAACCTCTACAGCTATTCCAAAATCTAGGCTAAACATGTTATAGGGATGCTACCAGGATTTCTCATCTTCGGGGTATAATCGGAAAAATACCCATAACTTTTGATACATGAATCCAGTCGATCTAATTCTACTTCTGTATGGAAGCTAGCTCAAAACTAAACATTTCATGATAATATCAGATTTTTATCTCTTTATCTTGGATTTTAACAAAATCAAATCTGAATACCAATCAAAACTGCATAATTCCAAAAACGTTATCGGAATTTAATGAAAATATTATGGGCAGTACTAAACGGTATTAGGACCCATAATATGCAGTTATATTTTCAATCAGAGCCCTCAAACCCAAGCAGGTAGCTAAAACCAAAATTTTAGCGACTCCGATCGAAATTAGGACTCTAAATAACACAGGCCTAACAACTGGAGTTTGAGTCGAAAACTGCTGGTTTATGTCCCACAATGCTCTTTCGGGTGAGGAAATGGTGTGTCGGTCAATAAATGTTGTTTTGGTGGATAAGGTGTTTTGGTGGATAGATGATGTTTCGGTCTGAGAAAATGGGTATCTGTTCCAAAAAACTATGTGGGTCAAAATTGGTTATTGGGTTGAGAAACAGTTTTCATTATTTCGGTGAAAGAATGGTATTTGCATTGAAAATTGGTGTTTGGGTCGGTATAAGGGTGGTTTTTTCTATTCGGGTCCAAAATTTGGGTTTGGGACAAAAAGCGGTGCTTGGATCTAAAGGCGGTGTTTCGACAAGTAAAATGGTGTTTGGGTCAAGATGATGGTGTTCTGGGCGAGAAATTTTGTTTATGTCGGAAAGAAGTGTTTCGGTGGAAATAATTTTATCTGGGTCGAAATGATGTTTTCCTTATTTGGGTGTTAAAAAAATTTTACGTTAAAAATTGGTGTTTGAGTTGAACAAATGGAGCTTCCGTTATTTGGGGTCAACGAATGGTTTTCATACAGAAACTGCAGTTTGAGTCGATAACCGCGATTGGGTCGCAAATGCTGTTTGTGGTGAGAAAATGGTGTTTTGGTCAAAAAAAATGTTGTTTGGGTTGATAAGTTGTTTCAGTCAAAAAGTGATCTTTCAGTCTGAAAAAATGGGTGTTTGGTCGAAAAAACGGTGTTTGGGTGAAAAATTATAGTTGGGTAAAAAGGAGTGTTTTCATTATTTCGGTGAAAAAAGTGTATTTGCATTGAAAATTTGTGTTTGGGTCGGTAAAATGGTGATTTTTTTTATTTGGGTCTAAATATGGTTTTGGGACAAAAATTGGTGCATGGGTCGGAAGGCGGTGTTCGGATATGTGAAATGGTGTTTAGGTCAAGAGAATGGTGTTTTGAACAAAAAAATGTTATTTGGCTCGTAAATAAAGTTTGGGTTTAAAAATAGTGTTCTCAATATTTCAGCAACAACAAAAACAGTGTATACGTGGAAGATTGGTGTTTGGGTTGAAAAAGTGAAGTTTTCTTAATTTGGGTAAAAAATGGTTTTTCAACAAAGATTGGTGTTTGGGTCAAAAACTGGGATTTGGGTAAAAAGATAAACAATGGTTTTTGCGTCGAAAACAGTTGTTTTGTGTCTCAAAATGTTGTTTGGGTCAAAAGAATGATGTCCCGGCCGAAAATGTGAAGTTTGGGTCAAAAAAATGGTGCTTTGGTCGAAAAATGTTGATTGGGTGGAAAAAATGGTGTTTGGGCCCAAAAAAATGTTGTCTTGGTCGAAATATGGTGTTTCGTTTGAAAAATAATGTTTGGTTCGAAAAATGTGTATCGGTTAAAAAAAGTGGTGTTTTCATTATTTGGGTATAAAAATTGTATTTACGTTTAAAATTGTTCTTTGGGTTGAGAAAATGGAGCTTCCGTTATTTTGAGCTCGAAAAATGGTTTTCGGACAGAAGCTGAAGTTTGAGTCAGAAACTACTAGTTTGGGGCCCAAATTGCTGTTTGGGCTATGAAAATGGTGTTTCGGCCGAGAAAATGTTGTTTGGATCGACAAGGTGATTCGGTCTAAAAATGATGTTTTGATCCGGTAAAATGGTCATTTGATCGAAAAACTGTGTTTGGGTCGAAACTGTTAGCTAGGAAGAAAAATAGTGTTTTCATTATTTTGGTGAAATAATGGTATTTGCATTGAAAATTGGTGTTTGGGTTGGTAAAATGGTGGTTTTTTTAATTTGGGTAAAAAATTTGGGTTTGGGACAAAATGCAGTGCTTGGATCGAAAGGCGGTGCTTCAACAAGTAAAATGGTGTTTGGGTAAAGATGATGGTGTTCGGGGCGAGAAATTTTGTTTCTGTCGGAAAGAAGTGTTTCGGCGAAAAAAATATCATCTGGGTCGAAATGGTGTTTTCCTTATTTGGGTGTCAAACTCTTTTTATGTGAAAAATTGGTGTTTGGGTTAACCAAATGGAGCTCCCGTTATTTGAGGTCAAAAAAAAATTTTGGGCAGAAACTGAGTTTGAGTCGATAATTGTTTGTTTGGGTCGCAAATGCTATTTGGGGTGAGAAAATGGTGTTTTGGCCAAAAAAATGTTGTTTGGGTCGATAAGTTGTTTTGGTCGAAAAATGATCTTTTTCGTATGAAAAAATGGGTATTTGGTCGAAAAAACATTGTTTGGGTAAAAAATGGTAGTTGGATAAAAAGCAGTGTTTTCAATATTTCTTTGAAAAAATAGTATTTGCATTGAAAAATGGTGTTTGGGTCGGTAAAATGGTGTCTTTTTTTTCTGGGTGAAAATTTGGTTTTGTTACAAAAAGTGGTGCTTGGGTTGAAAGGTGGTGTTTTCACATGTAAAGTGGGCTTTGTGTCCAAGAGAATGGTGTTGTTATATATGTGTCACTTTTAGCCTGTTTATTATATTTGGGTCATTTCTGGCCATTTTCTTTTTCGATCGGAGTCGCAAAAATTTTAGACTTTTAGCTATCTGCGTGAGTTTGAGTACTCCAGTTGAGTATCTAACTGCATATTTTGGGTCCTGGTACCATTTTGTACTACCCATGAAATTTCATCGAATTCCGTTAACGTTTTAAAAATTATGCAGTTCTGAACTGTATCCGAGTTTCGGTCGTTACTGATTTGTTTGGTGGAATTGTAAATAGATATTTTGGTGGTTATGGTCACCCTAGGTAACCTCAGCCCCCTCTTGCTTAATGGTTAAGAAACCAATGGTTATTTTTAATGTTAGTGGGTGAGATTAGCTTAAGGTTACCTTCCCCTTTTTTCCTTCCCATCACAACCCCCGCTCCCCCCCCCCAAAAAAAAGGAGCTTTGAAGCCCCTTCTCAACCCCCATCACGCCCCCATCTCCCTCTGTAACGCCCCCAAACCCAAGACTTCATTTTGAAGCGCGAAGTCCGGTTGCGTTACCTTAAATCCTCAAATCTCAGAGTTCTTTTTTTTATCTAGATATATAATAAAGACAACACCATATTTATTCATCAATTATCAAGACTAAAATTTCAACATAACTTCTAAATTTCTGGATTTACATTCAGAATAAATAATCTAAATATTTCCACACTATTGTACATATGGTCTTCTACATGCCAAGAAATAACCAACATCTTCTACACAAGTCTACTGCTCCAGAAAATATGACCTCGTCCACAACCACATCGAGATCCACCAATCTAAGTCCTTAATCTGAAAGGTTGGGAAAAGAGGGGTGAGCAATCACACGCTCAATGAATGGACCTTTAGGTCCCAATAATAGTTGATATCAAAATAATAATATTTAATAAGATGTCATAAGATAACAATTTCAAGTAAGATAGTATACCAATATAACTCAATAGAAGCCTCATTTTCAGGATGCATAGTCTCATAAAAATCTTATCAAAACCACATGATGCGTATGTATGCAACGGACACGCATGCCCGTATGGCACGCAACCGAAAGATGCTCCATCTAGAGCTTGGTCACGCAGACGGGTGTCACGCAGACAAGGTCCTACTGGACTGGGTCACGCAGACCGGCGTCACGCAGATGATGTCACGCAGACGAATGATATGCATGCATGATCAACACATTTTTATTTCAAATAATATGCATGCGACAGATTCAAGATATTTATTATTTCAATACAATACATAATAAGGCATCAGCCTATATAATATAACATGCTCGAGATTATACAAAAATAGCATTTAAAAGTCATTGATAAAAATCCTTCAAAACTACGTAGGAGACAAGACCCACTCACCTTCGGTCCAACGATTCGCAACCAAATCCAAGCCTTACAGTAAATAAGAATCTAACAAGAAACGAAACGAATTGATTACAACATGTACAACCCGTACGAAACTTGGTGTACTCGTACACACAGAAACTGACGGCTCCCACAGAGACCATCACTGACCAACCCGACCGATCCCATAGGACCGTCTAAAACAAAACCCGACGGCTCCTACTGGGTCCATCCCTTAACAAACCGACAGCTCCTCTGGGAGCCGTCCCTAACATGCCCGACAGCTCCTACAGGGGCCGTCCCGAGGCAGAAGTACAAACCCTAATTTATTTTTTGTAAACATCTTTAAATCTTCTATCATCGAAAACAAAACAGTAGTTGTTTAAAACGGTGTAAACAGAAAAAAATCATATCGAAATCAAATCATGCGTATAAGAAATCCAATTAAAAACCCAAGTTTATAAGGATTCGCAAAACACGTATATAAACCAAATAAACCTTATTCAAAACTTCCCACAAACTTAGATCTATTCATATTATCAAAAATCAATATATAATGTGTAACCGATACAAAACATTTAAGAAATAGAATGAAAATCGTATATAAGAATAATCCATTTCGAAACCCTAGCTTATGGGAAATGGTAAAAATATCAATGAAACGTTAAAAGCACTTGATACACATAAAGATCTAAATATGCTCTATAAAATCCTTTGCAAACTATGAGAAATACCGTGTCATTGTACCTAACATGATATCCTATTATCTTTATATTATATCCTCTAAGGATTTATAAAACGTATATAAGAGTGATACCAAATTTATCCAGAAATTTTTGAAAACTCATAACTTTCAATCTTTAACTCCGAATTGGATGATTCATGATTCTTTGGAAAGATCTTTTCAAAACCTATTTCTGTTTGTGAAATACATTTTTCTCAGAAACGACTCTATCATAGTCAAAAATATGATTAAATGTCTAGATATACAATCAACCCGAAAATGACTGTTAAATCATCAACATTAATAAAAATCAAATTTGATCTTAAGAAATATTTGAAAGCCATAGATGAAACAACTAACATGGATTTATGACAAAACTCTTAAAAATCATAAAACCATGTATAGGTTCGGATCTATGCATATATGTTAAGTCTGTGTCATTTAGAGTCCTAATTTCTATCGGAGTCGCTAAAATTTTAATTTTTAGCTACCTGCTGAAGTTTAAGGACTCTGACTGAAATATAACTGCATATTATGGGTCCTGGTACCGTTTAGTACTGCCCATAAAATTTTAATTTAATTCCGATAACGTTTTTGGAATTATGCAGTTTTGATTTGGTATTCGGATTTGATTTTGTTAAAATTCAAGATGAAGAGGTAAAAATCCGATATTATCATGAGATGTTCAGTTTTGAGATAGCTTCCATTCAAAAGTGGAATTGGATCAACTGGATTCGTGTATCAAAAGTTATGGGTATTTTTCCGATTATACCTTGAAGATGGGAAATCCAGGTAGCAGCTCTGTATGATGTTTAGCCTAGATTTTAGTATAGCTGGAGAGGTTATTTGATCTGGGTATAACATGAAAGTTGTAGATAATCTTCTTGGCTTTCCAATGGCATTGGAATCGTGCAATTCGGAGCTGTATTGTGGAAGTTATGGCCGTTTAAGTGGAGGTTGTCCAGAGTTTTTAAGTCCGGACAGCTTAGTCATTCACTCCACCTTTGCCTATTTAAATACCCCAAATGTGCATGACCTGGGGCTCCCTCTTCTCCTCTCTTGTTCTGGTCCAGCCCCTTTTTGTGTGTTATGGGTGGAGGAAGAGTTGGTGATGGAGCAAGAAGAGGAAGGGTCAAGGAGGAAGTGAAGGTGAGTGTGTATACAAGTTGTATTTGTTTCCCCTCTCTCTAGTCCCCCCCCCCCCTCATGTTTTCCTCTCCCCTTTGGATTTCAGCCCCCCATGTGTTTGTGCTTATGTCTCAATGAAGAAGAAGAAGCTAGGGAGGCAAGTTGGAGATGGTGGTAGCGGTGGTGGCGGTCGAGGTGGTCAAGGGTGCGCTTGCGAGCCCCTACATCTCCCCCTACGCTCCCCCTCTCATTTGGGTGAGTATTCCCTCTTCTTTATTTGGCTTGTATGCATGGTTGGGTGCTTGGGAGGGCTTGCATGTGAGGTATTTTGAGTTGAGTGCATGTGAGGGCTTGGGGAAGGGCTGGGGAGAGCTGGGCGCATGCGCAGGTCTCTCTATGTGCGTGCGCGCGCAGTCAGCTGCATGCGGGCACGCGGGTGCGTGCGGGTACACATGCGAGTGCCCGCGTGTCTGCGCGGGTCGGGCGCGCGTGTCTGCCTGGGGTCCGATTTCGGTGTGCTGTGGGCCGGCAGGCTTGGGTGCGTGTCCGGGGGGCTCAGGCTCACGTGCATGCATGCATGCTTGCGTGCGTACGAGCCCGTATGTGTGGATGTCTAAGCCTTAGGCATTCCTAATTGATTTTATGTGATAGTATGTGATTTTACTCACCCCTTTTGGTACCCTTACTTTGCAGACCTCATCGGATGGGATGTGCGTCAACCTGGGTATCGGTGATTGGTTTGATTCCAACCCTACCGGGAGCGCTTGATGCACGCAGTCGTGCTTCGCGCTTCTATGGGGCTTTATTTGCACCCTAAATATGCAAGATATCATGCATGCTAGATTGTACAGCTCATATATTGTGTAGAACCCCTATTCTACCATATACTTGCCTATGTATTGTATAGAATATGGCATGACTTAGGTAGTTTTGTTTGAATTATTACCCCTATTAATCAAGAATGTTTAACTTGGGTTAATAACGGGGTGTATGCGTAATATTCCTCTGATTTAGGACTTGAGGGTGTGGTACAGTTGTTGCACCCATCTGTTGGGGCAAAACTATGACCAGCTCGAGAGAGGATGAGACATTCCCTCTCTCTCGCCCTCCCTCTTTTCGCGAGCTGAGTAAGTAGATGTAGTCCCTACTTAACACAGGCTTGCTTGGATTATTGGCATACACCTGTTGTTGCGCAGATCGCGCTTAACCCTTCCCTTCAAAGTTGGTGCTATCCAACGCATGTTAGGTTGTTACTTGTGTGCTTGCTTGATTGATACCATGTATGCATGTTTATGTAGGCCATCCTTGGGTAATTAATTGCATATCATGTATATGCTTATTGGGCCATGAGCTTTGTCTAATGAGATTAGACAAGTGTATGACCTCTTATAGGGTCATACCATGGCATTGACACTTAGAATAATGTCTTCCCCCCATCTGAGTAATGCGCCCTGGAGGGAATTCATGAGAATTCGTTGCGCTTATTGGTGTTTGATAACTGATGATGACGGATCCATAGGGATTGTACTCACGTGTGTCAAGTGTTCTTCCCTTCATCGGCTCCGAATAAAGACTGTCCGGCGTAGTAAAGTCCGGTGGGGTGCTCCCAGATACTACTCATGACGCGTGTTGGTATGCCCATACGGCCTAGGTAGCGGTCATGGGAAGCTACCCAGTAAAGGCCAGAACCCTGTGAGGTGATCCTAGGTACTATTCACGACGCATGTTGGTGTGCCCATATAGCAAAGATAGCGGACGTGGGATGCTACCAGGTAGTAGAGGCCACATCGGGAGAGACTACCGGATGACGAGCAGTATAGAACAGTCGACCTCTTCCCCAAAAGCCTATGTCACCCTGAGGAGGGGGTGAGGGTGTGGGTGTAGTGGGTCGGCGTTGGTTCGACTGTCAGTTTGTGCAATTTCCCAAAAACCTATATCACCCGTCGGGGTGAGGGTGAGGGTATTCCTCCCAAAATCCTATGTCACCCGTCGGGGTGAGGGTGAGGGTATTCCTCCCAAAATCCTATGTCACCCGTCGGGGTGAGGGTGAGGGTGAGGGTATTGCTCCCAAAATCCTATGTCACCCGTCTGTGTGAGTGTGGTGGGCTCGAGTTGATACTCGACCCATGTGACGCCTGGCCCAGGCCCAAGAGTTCCAAGAGGCCCATAGATTGGGTGAGGGTGAGGGTGTTTAGTCCCACATCGCCTAATGAGAGGAAATAGTCTGTGCTTATATGTGAGCACAGCTCTTACACACCAAGACGCGTTTTAAACCCGTGAGCCCATTAGGGGCAAAGCAGACAATTTCTTGCTGTGTAAGCCTAGGGCGTTACAATTAGTATCAGAGCCTGTCCATTTCGCGATGGTGGGTATGGGTGGCCCCACACGAGGACGTGTGGCCTATTAGGGGGGGTGATTGTGACGCCTGGCCCAGGCCCAAGATTCCCAAGTGGCCCATGGATTGGGTGAGGGTGAGGGTGTTTAGTCCCACATCGCCTAATGGGAGGAGATAGTCTGTGCTTATATGTGAGCACAGCTCTTACACACCAAGACGCGTTTTAAACCCGTGAGCCCATTAGGGGAAAAGCGGACAATTTCTTGTTGTGTAAGCCTGGGGCGTTACAATTGGTATCAGAGCCTGTCCATTTCGCGATGGTGGGTGTGGGTGGCCCCACACGAGGACGTGTGGCCTATTAGGGGGGGTGATTGTGACGCCTGGCCCAGGCCCAAGAGTCCCAAGAGGCCCATGGATTGGGTGAGGGTGAGGGTGTTTAGTCCCACATCGCCTAATGGGAGGAGATAGTCTGTGCTTATATGTGAGCACAGCTCTTACACACCAAGACGCGTTTTAAACCCATGAGCCCATTAGGGGAAAAGCGGACAATTTCTTGCTGTGTAAGCCTGGGGCGTTACAACCCACCTACTTGTTTGTTGGTTTTTCCATGGGGTTCGCGTTGCGAACATGT
This sequence comes from Acorus calamus, assembly GCA_030737845.1. Lineage (NCBI taxonomy): Eukaryota > Viridiplantae > Streptophyta > Magnoliopsida > Acorales > Acoraceae > Acorus > Acorus calamus. Next base: position 13,582,508 of record CM060872.1, read on the forward strand.
AATGGTTCCTCCCAATATCGTCGTATACTGCGGCCCCGACGTTGAAGCTGCCCTGACAGAGAACTCTCACTTGTAGGTACTCCCGATGCATTCGGTGGATGTACTGATCATGGGAGTGTACCAGGTGAGGCTACACGACGGTGGGCCACCGGACGATATTGCGGGCGTGAATTATCGTTCTCCCCTTCGCCGGATCCGTGTGGATGCTTCCTAGGTACGAGCCGCCCTGGGTGGACCCCCACCTGTAGGTACAATTGACGCGCTCGACAGTGTACTGACCGTGGCTGGCTCCAGGTAGAGGCTGCCCAGGAGAGCGTTACCGGATGTAGAACGGTGTAGAATAGCAAGTTGTGTCCTTCAAGTCCCTAGGCTCACCCCTGTGGAGGCTAGGGCGAGGGCGGGGTATGGTCGTGCCGCCACGTGACCTTGTTACCCGTTGGATTTTACCCATGCCTTTCCTTGATAGGAAATTGCCTTAGTATCGAATTGTTGTGTTGGTGTTTGGTTTTTGACCACTCACTGAGCTTGTAGCTCACCCCTCGCGTACTGTTTCTTTTACAGGGGCATAGTTGGGCGTGGAGCTGGAGCTTCCTTGTGGCGTGGTCTTGCGTGCGTGGAGCGTTCCGTCCGGCTGTTGGTGAGTGCGAGGCTGTCAGCAGTCCTAGAATCTTGTGTATTTGAAATCGTGCGTGTTGCACCTGTTGTATTGTATTTGGCTAGACTTCGCTCTCACATGACAATGATTGTGTATTCGAGTCTGTAATAATGTTTTTGATTTACAGACATATTGAGATTTGTATGCTTCCGCCTTTCATTTGAGTTATCAGTTATCAGGTGATTGCTAGCCTTGTGTATTATTTGTTGAAGTCATTGTTGACCTCTTGGATGATAGCTGATGCTTATATATTTGCCACGTCTCAGGGATGCCTGGGGCGTGACAATATAATGGTCAAAACGAGACTTTAAACGATTGTAAACATGCTTTCTATCCTTAATAAACAACCCTGGACATAATATATACATATCCCCTTCCTTTTATCATGAAAGATTTGTAAAATACTTTGAAAACAACATTATTTCATGGCTATAACACAAGGATTCGAAAATCATATCTAACACATCAAAACTATAAAAACTCAAGATGAAAACTCAAGAGATCAATGAAATCCGAAAAACATATGTGAGATCATCCTACACTATTACAAACATCAAAGAAATAACATTTATATAAGATCAAAATACTCACTCAACGCCCTTCCACAAGATCCCAACAATGGAGCTCCAAACAAGAGAATGAAAGAGAGAGGATTTTAGGGTTTTAGGGTTCTCCATACAAAGAGAGAGAAAAAGAGCGATATATATAGGCATATACACATGGGAGACAAAAATATGAAACCATTATTTTAAATTAAATCCCAAATCAATGCACTTGTTTGTTTCCTAAAACGGACCAAATTTTGAAAATATGATTTATATAAATAAGAAACCATTAATCCGAATTATTTCCAATAAAGACATTCGTTTCTTTCCAAAAATGGATCATATTTCAAAAATATGATTATCCAGATCAACAGCTCCTATTGCAGCCATCTCCCAACACCACTGAAGGCTCTGATCGCGTCCGTCACCTAGAAATCCAACGACACTTGTTGGATCCGTCACAATACCGATGGCTACTATTGGATCCGTCACTATTTCCTCTGCCTGACCTCTCGACACAATTTGGCCAATAACTTGATCGATACTCATCGAATTCTCGATCCATAAAAAGTGTTGGAAAGCTAACAGAATAACGATTCCAACCATGCCTTAACTTCTGAAATTGGAGATATATAAATCCTCCAAACCTTATAGGAATATGACCTAATGCACAAAAATCAAGAAATGACTAGGAAAAATCATAGTCGTTACATCATTCCCGCTTAAAGGAATTTTGTCCTCAAAATTCAAGGGATAACACAAAATAAATGACATATGATATCCAATGCCAACAAAACAATTATTCAAACAACGATAGTATGAATCAGCTCATGCGTCCGACTCATACCACCCAATGCACAACAAACAACGGTATAAGTAGTCAACTTATACACCACAAACAAAAAACAAATTACTATATAGGTCAATCCCACCTACACCCCACACTATAGGTGTCTTAACTGATATAGTACAAACAAGAGCAACAATACACATAAATTACACACAATCATTGTATGAGTCAGGCCTCCCTTGTCCCATTCCACAAGTAGTCCAACTTATACTATACAAACAATGACAAGAAACAATTCAAGGCAAACAAATTTTCATCCAAATTGTACAAGTTAGGTCCATTTATGTCCCATACCATAAATGGTCCAAATTATACAATACAAAAGGGGCAATTATGATGACAACAACCCTAATGACATTTCTAGTACAGAGAAATAAAATTAATTTACCGCCTCGCGCGTTCAAAATTTCAAATATATCTTCTACGTCTCCAATTAGAACATGCAACATTCTTGAAGGTCGCAGATGCCTAGCCACATTGAACACTCCGAAAACCATGATATCCATTTTGGTGCTCTCCTAGTGTGCGCTTGCTCCATCAAAATTTTGCTATAAAAAAATGAACAAACCCTTTGTAACGTCTCACATTTACCTAACCGTTTATCGGACGATAAATGGGTCGCTACTAAATTTAATCCAATTACAAAACCAAAATTTACAGCTCTTTTTTTTTATATGATACCCATATAATATAAATATAATAAAACTGATAATAATAAAATAAATAATACCAACGATATTAAATCACTAATGACTTTACAATATATCAGAGTTTTTTTTTTTTTTTTTTTTTTTTGCGGAGACAAGATAGTGAAAAGAAAATACATAACAAACCACCTCTGTGGGAGCCATCTAAATTAAAGTAAACATAAATAGTTGATCGTAACTATAATTTACTCTCGAACCGCTACCTTGGAGCAATTTCTGAAAGACGCGAAAAGTCCAAACTTCATCCTAATCCTCAGAATACGCAATACCTGGTTATGAAACAACCAGCCCATATCGAATAGGGTGAGCAATTAACTCAGTGAATAAGCCCACTGACAAATTACCTCATATGATAGTTACATATAAAAATAAGATTTTATGAAAATCAGATTTTCATTTAATAAATCTTTTATTTTATTAAATCAATTTAAAATCATGAACTTTAAAAAAATATATTTTAATGTGCACGTGGCCCAATCCTTGGCCCACATCAGAGAAATCATGAGAGTTAAATGATAAAATCATATATATATATATATATATATATATATATATATATATATATATATATAAAAACAAGAATTTTATTTAATAAATCAATTTAAATTCATGAGCTTAATAAAAAATATATTTTAATGCAATCACGTGGCCCAATCCTTTGTCCACATCATAGAAATCATGCAGCTTAAATGATATGACCGGGTAGGGTTCTCAATCGGAAGAACCGTTTCCCAAAACAGGTATGCCAAACCCCAAGCGACTAAATCGCTCAAAAAGCTCACTCGAGAAGACGTCGGATCTAGAAGATGCTGATGGGTCGCCGCTGCCATCACTACGAGAACACCAGCACAGGATGCCCCGGTTGCAGCAGACTCCAAACAAATGAATCCGCCGCTATAAGAAATGCTTTACCACACCCCTCACCGATCTTGGGACTCTTCGAGTCCTAGACCTTCCTCCCCAAAGGCGAAATACTACGAGGGGATTTATTCCAGAAAATATGTCATGATATGCATCTTGATAAAATCTCCTAGGACTAGGTTGTCTCGACTAGTCCTAAATTTTTCCAAAAGTCTCAAAATGAAAATCTTTAATATAATCCAAATATTATTTCCAAAACATAAGCATCGGAAAATGTATTATGTTAACTCTTGAAACATGAATAGCATAATTCATGCTATTTTAAATGCATAATAAAGGAATTATATCATACAACTTTATTCAATAAAATATGCAATTTGATCAATATGAAAAATATCCAAATCATGCAAAATTATCATAATATAAATGCATGGACATCACATAAATATAATTAGCACGTAAAATTCAACGATATAGAGAAAAATTCACATAAAATAAATCAATAGGCCTACTCACCTAAAATGGACCCTAGGTCCGGAGAATGAAGTCCACAACAAAAATTACAACCTAAATAAACCAAATAAATTATTAATTAAAACCTATAATTTAAGCCTAAGCCCAAGACCTAATTACCTATCCATAATTATTAGGTATAAATTTTTATACCCAACAATCAAAACTCATCATATATACCATAACCTAAGAAAAAGATCAAAAACATATTTACAATAAAACCACACTAAAAGACGAAATCAGAAAAGACAAAATAGAAAAGACAAAAATCCAGAAATTCAAAGTAATAATAAAATAACAAAAATTCATAAAATAATACAAAAACATTTTTTTTTCTATAAAAATAAACTATTAGTCAATAAAAATTGAAAAGAAATCAAACTTATTAAGTATAGGTATAACTCATAACCCTAGTATTATTAAAAACTTATATTTTAGAAATCTAAACATAGATCTAATCTTTAAAATAAATAATAAATCGAAACCCTACGTTTATGAATACTCAAAAATTTAAAAAAAACTTAACATAGATCTATAAATAATATATCAAAACCCTAGTTTTTATAAAAACTTAGAAATCCAATAACATGAACATATATATATCTATCAAAACTCTAGTTTTATTAAAAACTCAAAATTTCATAACATAAAAATAAATTTAATCTTTAAAATAAATAATAAATCAAAACTCTATTTTTATTAAAATCTTAAAATCCAAACACCTAAACATGGATCTAATTAATAAAAAGAAAAAAAAGGATAAAAAGAAAAGATTAAATACCCTTTGTTTTCTTCTTCTTCTTCTCTCTCTCTCTCTCTCTCTCTCTCTCTCGGTTTCTGCCGAACCGACGAGACCCACCGCACACCTTGATACCAAAATCTAACGAAAATGACAAAACGACCCCTTGCTTATTTTATATTTACAAATAGGTCCCTATCCGAATTACATATAGGTCCCTGGAGCATATTATAAGAAATTCACAAATTCAAAACGCGGTCCCTTAAAATCGATAACAATGAAATCTCAAAACTTAATCTTTTGAGCTCCAATGTTAATAAGATTGTAACCATTTAAGATCTTGAAGATCTTAAAAATAAAAATATATTAAAATTTCAACATAATAATTAGTATTTCAAATTGTAAATTGAAATGGGCCCACAAGGATATACTAAATGGGCCAAAACTTAAAAACACACAAAACACACAAATTTCAATTCAAATATCATATTTATATATTTAAATTAAATATGTAAATAAGATAAAATTCACAGGTGTTACATACTTCCCCCCTTTAGGAATTTAGTCCTCTAAATTCAAGGGAGAACACAAAAAGAAAGATATATAACATACAATAATAACAATAATCCAACCAATAGTTGTAAGAGTAGTCTTACAATTCTAAGTCATAACAACATCAATACAATCATTTAACTAATAGGGTTACACATCCGTGTAATACCTAACAAGCACAATAATATAGAAAATTATAAAAGAATCCAACTTATACAACACAAACAATCAAACAAATGTACATCTATACAATAATTGTATAAGTCAACTTGCAGGTCTGACTCATACCCAAAAAGCTCAATAATGTGAAAAATAGTATAAGATTCTAACTTATACCCCATAAAAAAATATTCAATCGAATGCACAAACAAAACTCAAAACTATCAATGATTTACATTGAAGTTCCAACAAATATCAATACCGACATACTATCATACAACAAAATAACCATATAAATAAGATCCTCAATTCTTCCGCTGCGCCACTCTGATAGTGACTCAAATCACAGGTGGATGAACTTTTACATCACCAACAATGACAAAAGTCATTTACAATAATTAAATGTATAGGTCAAATCCACCTATGCTTCACATCATAGGTGTTATAACTCATGCAGCATAAGCAATGACAAACAATACAATAAAAATATACAAGTAAAGCTCACCCATGTCCCATACCATGGGTGATTCGATTCGTACGGAACAATCAAAGACATAACAAACAACAAATTGCATAAGTCAGCCCACCTACGTCCCATACCATAGGCGGCCCAACTAATACAATACAAACATAGACAATCTATATAGCAAAAAGAATCAATATCAAACAATTTCATACATAATTGTACAAGTTAGGCTCATCTATGTCCCATACCATAAATGATCCAACTTGTACCATCAACATAGGGGCAATAATAATGACGACAACATGAAACTAAAGATATTTACAATCTTTAAAATTTATATATATAAGAAAATCATCTACTGACATGGACATTCACGGATTGATTAAATCATCTGTGACACTATACAAAACGTGAAAAACATCCTAATAGAATTGTGAATACATGTCCATATTGAACAACTTGAAAAATATCGGTTGTTAAAGTATGCCTCTCATGCATGCACGCTTCGACGTATATTTAGTATGAGCGATCATCCACCATATAGTGCTCTTCCATAGAGTAGCAACCAATAATAATGCAAATCCTATATGCATCAATCCTAATTGACTCAACTCATCCTAGGCGTCAAAGGAATGACTCTCGTACTGGCTTATCTCGAGGTTCTTACAAAAAAAAAATTTATAATGAACCAAAATAACTAAGCTATCTAAAATAGGGTATCAAAAAAATCAGGTGGGATATCCTAAGATCCAATAACGCAATCGAAACTCTTAAAGATAAAGCTTGATCTATACGCGTTCTAAATGCATATGAATCTGAATTTACAATATGCAAATGTAATATCGATATCATAGCATAATATAGAAAAATATTTAACACATTAAAATATTGTATATAAAATAAAACCTTCATGATAAACAAGTATAAATAATGTTTTAAAAGAATTTAAAGCTCATTCCATTTAATATATAGCATAATAAATTTGTAATCCATGTAAAATATATATAAAGTTACATTGTAATAAAATTAATGTAACAAATATGTAGAGAGTTTAATTAAGACAGATTTAGTAATGTCTTTATTTTTGAATAATTAAGATTTGAATACATCAATATGATTTACTTAAATTTGACTTTGAAAACTTAAAATATAATTACAATTTATATAAATCTGATTTGAAATCTTTCATTTAAATCAATAAATAAATAAACATGAGTAACAGCTAAATTTATCGCAAGGTAAAAACATATATGTATATAAAAATATGGGTCATTTCTCCTTTAATAAGAAATTAATAGATTTAGGCTCAAGGATAACCAAAATAATCAAATTTTTTTTTTTATATATAGACTAATATAATCTCTTTAGGATGATCAAACTTAAGCTTTAAATTTCATAGGCTAACTAAGCTTAGGCTAATAGAAGATCAAGAATGAGATCGATGGAAAACTCGATGTCACGAATAGGAGAAGGCAAGACAATTCATCTGAAAATTCCTTAAGAAATTCAGATACAGTGGAAGTGTCACTGACCGAGGCATTCAAATTGTAGTGGTTTCCAGGATAATGGCTAGATATCCTTTGCATCCTTTATCTAGTAATCTCTAGGCATGAAGAGAAGAGACGAATATGATCGGATTTGATCAACCAAAACCCCCAATACGAAATGGTTGCTGGCCAGGAATACGAAAGGCCACAACTTTTGAAAAAAATAATCAACACTTGTATGGAAGGCTAACAACAAAATCCATGCCCAAGATAACATTGAAATCAAGAATATCGAGAATGAAGAGATTAGTAAGCATCTAATGCCCACTGATCTGAACCAAGCAAGAGGGAAAGCAAACCTTGGTGACAACTTGTTCACCAACAACAATGGTTATGTGGAGTGTAGACATCGAGATTGTAAACTTCTTTACTAAGAGTTCACAAATCCGATAAAGTGAATGAATGTGTGGAACACCAAAAAGAACATACGATGAATGATCAGAATAGAGACAACACTACAATCTCTTACAGTCATAAAAAAAAATCCAAAATGAAATAACAAACGTCACAAATAATAAGACTTTTTTTTTCTCTAGACACAAATCCTAACCTACGCTCCGACAGGACATGGCTCTGATACCATCTGTAACGCCCCACATTTACCTAACCGTTTATCGGACGGTAAATGGGTCGCTACTAAATTTAATCCAATTACAAAACCAAAATTTACAGCTCTCTTTTTTTATATGATACCCATATAATATAAATATAATAAAACTGATAATAATAAAATAAATAATACCAACGATATTAAATCACTAATGACTTTACAATATATCAGAGTTTTTTTTTTTTTTTTTTTTTTTTGCGGAGACAAGATAGTGAAAAGAAAATACATAACAAACCACCCCTGTGGGAGCCATCTAAATTAAACTAAACATAAATAGTCGATCGTAACTATAATTTACTCTCGAACCGCTACCTTGGAGCAATTTCTGAAAGACGCGAAAAGTCCAAACTTCATCCTAATCCTCAGAATACGCAATACCTGGTTATGAAACAACCAGCCCATATCGAATAGGGTGAGCAATTAACTCAGTGAATAAGCCCACTGACAAATTACCTCATATGATAGTTACATATAAAAATAAGATTTTATGAAAATCAGAATTTCATTTAATAAATCTTTTATTTTATTAAATCAATTTAAAATCATGAACTTTAAAAAAATATATTTTAATGTGCACGTGGCCCAATCCTTGGCCCACATCAGAGAAATCATGAGAGTTAAATGATAAAATCATATATATATATATATATATATATATATATATATATATATTAAAAACAAGAATTTTATTTAATAAATCAATTTAAATTCATGAGCTTAATAAAAAAAATATATTTTAATGCAATCACGTGGCCCATCCTTTGTCCACATCATAGAAATCATGCAGCTTAAATGATATGACCGGGTAGGGTTCTCAATCGGAAGAACCGTTTCCCAATACAGGTATGCCAAACCCCAAGTGACTAAATCGCTCTAAAAGCTCCCTCGAGGAGACGTCGGATCTAGAAGACGCTGATGGGTCGCCGCTGCCATCACTACGAGAACACCAGCACAGGAGCCCCGGTTGCAGCATACTCCAAACAAATGAATCCGCTGCTGTAAGAATGCTTTACCACACCCCTCACCGATCTTGGGACTCTTCGAGTCCTAGACATTCCTCCCCAAAGGCGAAATACTACGGGGGGATTTATTCCAGAAAATATGTCATGATATGCATCTTGATAAAATCTCCTAGGACTAGGTTGTCTCGACTAGTCCTAAATTTTTCCAAAAGTCTCAAAATGAAAACCTTTAATATAATCCAAATATTATTTCCAAAACATAAGCATCGGAAAATGTATTATGTTAACTCTTGAAACATGAATAGCATAATTCATGCTATTTTAAATGACATAATGAAGGAATTATATCATACAACTTTATTCAATAAAATATGCAATTTGATCAATATGAAAAATATCCAAATCATGCAAAATTATCATAATATAAATGCATGGATATCACATAAATATAATTAGCACGTAAAATTCAACGATATAGAGAAAAATTCACATAAAATAAATCAATAGGCCTACTCACCTCAAATGGACCCTAGGTCTGGAGAATGAAGTCCACAACAAAAATTACAACCTAAATAAACCAAATAAATTATTAATTAAAACATATAATTTAAGCCTAAGCCCAAGACCTAATTACCTATCCATAATTATTATGTATAAATTTTTATACCCAACAATCAAAACTCATCCATATATACCATAACCTAAGAAAAAGATCAAAAACATATTTACAATAAAACCACACTAAAAGACGAAATCAGAAAAGACAAAATAGAAAAGACAAAAATCCAGAAATTCAAAGTAATAATAAAATAACAAAAATTCATAAAATAATACAAAAACATTTTTTTTTCTATAAAAATAAACTATTAGTCAATAAAAATTGAAAAGAAATCAAACTTATTAAGTATAGGTATAACTCATAACCCTAGTATTATTAAAAACTTATATTTTAGAAATCTAAACATAGATCTAATCTTTAAAATAAATAATAAATCGAAACCCTACGTTTATGAATACTCAAAAATTTAAAAAAAACTTAACATAGATCTATAAATAATATATCAAAACCCTAGTTTTTATAAAAACTTAGAAATCCAATAAGATGAACATATATATATCTATCAAAACTCTAGTTTTATTAAAAACTCAAAATTTCATAACATAAAAATAAATTTAATCTTTAAAATAAATAATAAATCAAAACTCTATTTTTATTAAAATCTTAAAAATCCAAACACCTAAACATGGATCTAATTAATAAAAAGAAAAAAAAAGGGATAAAAAGAAAAGATTAAATACCCTTTGTTTTCTTCTTCTTCTTCTTCTCTCTCTCTCTCTCTCTCTCTCTCTTTCTCGGTTTCTGCCGAACCGACGAGACCCACCGCACACCCTTATATAGACATATATACCTAGATACCAAAATCTAACGAAAATGACAAAACGTCCCCTTGCTTATTTTATATTTACAAATAGGTCCCTATCCGAATTACATATAGGTCCTTGGAGCATATTATAAGAAATTCACAAATTCAAAACGGGGTCCATCAAAATCAATAACAATGAAATCTCAAAACTTAATCTTTTGAGCTCCAATGTTAATAAGATTGTAACCATTTAAGATCTTGAAGATCTTAAAAATAAAAATATATTAAAATTTCAACATAATAATTAGTATTTCAAATTGTAAATTGAAATGGACCCACAAGGATATACTAAATGGGCAAAAGCTTAAAAACACACAAATTTCAATTCAAATATCATATTTATATATTTAAATTAAATATGTAAATAAGATAAAATTCACAGGTGTTACACCCTTAGAATGCAAATCCTATATGCAATGCATCCTAACACACTCTAAGCTTATCTGACGCTTCAAAGGAATTTCTCTTATAAGCTGCCTTAAGGTCCGATAGGATAACTAACATAAAAGATATTCTAAGCTCTAGAAAATATACAGTCCAAAATTGGAGTATCTACAGTCTCGATTTATGCTTGTAGATACCTCAATTTTGACTGTCTAGAGAGAAGAAAATCACTTCATATAGTATTTTAAAATGATCACATTTGGACATTTTTAAAGGAACTAAAAGGATAGGACAAGAAATACAACCTAGCCCAACACTTAGATAAATTCAAAGGCCAAAAGTAGGGTGGCTACTCCAAAGTAACCGCCCCTTCTCCGACAGATAAAAACAAGTAGCCGCCCCCCAAACTGTTTCCTGGAGATGGGACATAAAGTTATCATTTAATGCTGATTATTGTAGCGGATTGTTTCATTTTGCCGCCCCTTCTCTAACGGCTTACTTCTAGTAACCGTCCCAAGCCACCGCTTGTAAGAGATTGGACGTTTGGTAGGTCATCATACCGGCGGATCCATGACATCAGCTGCCCCTCCCTGGATGGTTAGAATCAACTAGCGGCCCCTCACCTAGACAATTGTCAAGAACACAAAGATCTAATGGGGGATCAAATCAACCACTCTATTATCCAATTTGATCTATTGTCCAGTAGACACTCCCTTGCACCCTTTTTACTATAAATAGGGGGTGTTCAAAGCTTTTTCAATAGAGATATCAACCATTCAATCAACACAATTTCAATCCATAGATACCCACTCACTACCACACCCCCCTTTGAGAGAGAAAGAGCCCCAATTGAGAGAGAGAAGGAAAGCCACTCCCACCAAATTCCACTCTCCATAAACCCTCTCCAAAATCTTGGTTAAACCTGGTTTAACCTCAGCCAAAGCCTAAACCAATTCCTACCTAGGTTCTGTCCAAATTGAACCAGGTTCTAGGCGTCTAAACCAAACTAGTTGTCCCACTCCAGGCAGCTAAAACAAACTAGCCGGCCCACTCCCTACTTTTTAAAACCCCCTTTGTCAAATTTTCAGAAGCAAAAGGGATTTCCCATTTTTACCTCTGTCTACAGACGGCCATGTCTCAGATAGGAGAATCCACAATCTACCTCCACAAGATGATCAACAACAACACCAACTTTTCCTACTTTTTAAGAAAGCAGGTAGCGATCGCACAGATCCCAATCCTTCTGAGAAGTTGTTGGGCGACTCAGCAAGGAAACCCCCCCTCCTTTTCTTAGTGGTAATCTGACCAAGGCCGTGAGGCAAACCAGATCCAAACTTTCGGGAAGCGCACACCCCCCGAAATCCATTACCAACAGTGCTGTGTCGGGCCGATCTAGACTGTTTTACACCATGAGTCCCGAATTTCATTTTATAACAGCAAAGACAGACATACAAAATATGGTCTAGCATCTTTTTCTAAACAATGATGTGTATCAATTCATGCATGATTCACATCTCATTTTAATAATCAGATGTCATATATATCCCATCTAACTTTGCAAATCCATTCTTAATAGTCCCATCAATATTACGAGTAACTCAGCCAAGAAAAGAAAAAAGAATAATAACACTTGCTTTTCAATGAATAAAATGTTACGCTCGATCTGTTTTACAGTTTAAAACGCCGACCACACATGTTTTATTTTAAAAATTAAAAACAGTAAAAATAATCTAATGTGATATATTTTTTGATGAAATGTGTATATCAGTCCATTTTGAACTGAATGAACACATTTTCAATATACGTGAGAAAAATTTAACAAGACATCGTCTAAGGAGATATTTACTTCAGTAAATGGCCAATTAGATATATGAGCCTGCATTTAAGATTGTAAAAAGTATTGTGTGTCACGGTACCCACTAAAGAAAATCATTTACAATATACACATTTACACAAATACCCTTACCCACAATGAAAATACAAATTCTTCAAATCTTTGGTTGTGTAATAATATATAACTCAAAATACCAAGATAAATTTGTCTAATAAAATATCCTTTTCATCTAATCCGAGTAGTTAGAAAAGAGCGATGATACACTCACTCCGTTTCGCAGTCCGTTTGGTAATCTAATATATTATATATTGTGCTTTCATTGTATATAATTCTATCATAGTGTATGAGCTATTTTTTTTAAAGTAAAAAAATGTGTTATTGTATTTTAATATATACTTTATTTCATATAACAACATTTACTTTAATAGGAGAATACATGAATTTTTATAAAAAAATGAGATAGACTACAATTGAGGTTGCATTAGAGGTAAGATGTATCATTTCCCGTTAGAAAAATAACTCGTGCTAGTTTATGATTGGCCCAAAAACGCTAATCTGTATTCTATATGAAGCGGCACAGCAGGCAGGATGAGATAATTGAGTTGGGTATTTGTAAATCGACCCCCAAATCCTTGATATTTATAACCGGGTCCCTCCAAAATTCTTTTTGAAGAGGCAAGCGACAGATCCCAACAAGTATGGGCGTACCACTGTACCAGTGCTGATTGAGGACAAACAAGCATTTTTCAGATAGACCCCCATCTATAAGTTTCACAAAGTAACCCCTATTTATAAACAAGTCCCTCATATTTATAACCAGGTCCCTAACAAAAAAGGTTAATTTGTCTTTTCTTGTGCTTTCTGCAGATCCACCCCCAGGTTCTACTAGTTTCACAACTAAACCCTATCTGTTTACAAACAGGTACATGATCCAGATTCCAAGATTTATAAGCAGATCCCTAATCTCAAAACATGACTTCTCATGCTCCAAATTTCATGAAACTTCATCCAATTATTTTTCAGACCATTAAGATACCTATAAAATTATAAAACATAAATATTTTAGTCACATTAATAAATACAAAAATTACAAATAAAATTAGACTCATTTGAGCCATAAATTTATTGTCTTATTGATGGATGTCTTGCTTTTAAATTTAAAATTTGTTATGTTTTTTTTTTCTTTTTCTTTTTTTGCATTGATTTTGGATCTATATGTATCAATTTTTCTTTAGATGTGAAAATAAGTATTTTTTTAGTTTTTTTGCAGTGTTTTTTTTATTGATTAGATTGTTCTTAGGGGGTTTGGTAATCAATTTTTTAATGGGTAGTGGTCGAAAATTGGATTATCTGGTCGACTATGCATACTCTCATTGAAGGTAATGGTGGATTTTTTTGTGTGGTCTGAGTTTTAATTAGCAAATATGATATAGTCTAAAACTTTTCGAAAATTAATATCCTTGAAAGAGAAGGAATAAATGTTTTTTTGGTTTTATTTTTAATATAACTTTGAGTGGATATTTACTTAATGTTAGGTACACTCCCAAACACAACCCAAATGCAGTTATCATATGTTTTAATTTTTTTTAAATAGTAAACATTGCATCATTTTGAATTTAATATACTCATTTTTGGTAAATGTTAAAAAATTAACAAGGTATATATATCACATACGTAGATATACATCGTAAGATGACTATTAATGATTAAAGATGTATATGAGGGTGTATTTCGAGTTGTAAAAGGAACTGCTACATGAAAAATAAGTATATTCTGAAATACAATAATATATTTTTTATTTCAAAAATATAAAATATACATAATAGAACCCCAGTTATCAAACTTGTTTATGTTTTAGAAGAATTGCTTATAATAATATGGACTTTTGTTTATCTTCCAATTATAATATAAAGTAGCTTATATAATTCAATGACACGCGGGTGCACACATTCAAAAAATTAACAAGGCATATATCTCAGTTACGAGGTATATACATTGTAAGATGACTATTAAATTATTAAAGAGGTATATGAAGGTGTATTTCGAGTTCCAAAAGAAATTATTATATGAAAAATAAGTATATGTTGAAATACAATAATATATTTTTTATTTCAAAAATATAAAATATACATGATAGAACCCCAGTTATCAAACATTGTTTTTGTTTTAGAAGAATTATTTATAATAATATGGACTCTTATATATCTTTCCAATTATTATATAAGGTAGATTATATAATTCAATTACACGAGGATGCGGGTATATCCAACTAGCAGGGTTATTTGCAATTTCTTGGGGGTCATATTTATCTTAACTTTAATGTTTTTTCACACTTATTTCATTAGTATAATATCCAAAGAACTCAGTACTACGCACAAAGCGCATACACCAAACTAGTATATATATTGTTTATATTGAACCCTACTTGAAATTCTCTGTCACACACACACACGTATAAATTTTTTTGCAGAGATCCCTAACAAGATGCCAACCCTATCTCATTAGGAACTCACTGTCCCTCTGATTCTCTGGCTGCAAAACATTTGTTTATGGAAAATGTTTTACAAGCCCCATTTCATAAGCCCCTCATAAATCCCATGACATGACATTGTTCATATTACCCAAATACCCTTTGAATGTGTTCGTTAATGACTCCCGTAATTAATAGGGCAATTAAGATAGTGAGAAGGTAAGTTATTAATGGGGTAATTAATTCTGTTTTTCCTTTTTTGAATTTGAACATTTGAACCGTCCCATTCAATCTCTTGAAAAAATTTACTTTTTTTGTTCAGGCCATTTAGAGTAGGTTATATGTTTTTTTTAATCTAATCCTGATTAAATCATTGAATAATTTTGGACACCTGTTGAAATGTCTGGCTATTCAGGTTTGATACACGTTTATTGTATTTTTTTCAATTATTTCACTGTTTTTTCAGTTTTTATATGTTAATTTTTTTTAAAACAATACGTAAAACATGGTACTCAACATGGTATATCAGTTGCTTAACATTCTTAATGTCAGTTACATATTTAACCCATTATTTGGTTTTTTTCTTTCCATTTGTGTTTTGGTTTAACTTTCTTTTTGTAAAATGTAACTAAATTATTAAATGTTTTCTAAGTAATACTAGTTACATTGACAAATGTAACTACCTTGCGGGACAACGTAATTGTGAAACAAAATTTCATTCCAATACATGAACGACTCTTAATATATGATATTTAGTGAGTTTTATTATTCATTTTTTTGTTTTTATGTTTTCTTTTTTTTAAGTGATTATAACAATACATTAGTTTTATTTGATAATTATTTGCCTTTCAATATAGAAAATACTGTGGAATCAGTTACATTTTCTGCGGATGGCAGTGCGTAGAAAATTTTCATTGTAGAAGTTGAGAAACAATGTGCAAAAGCATTTGCTCTAAGTGTTAGAGTGACATTTAATACAGATGAAGATGTGCAGAAGCATTCGCTCCAAGTGTTGGAATGAAATTTTTGAATAGTTAGATACAAATGATTACGAAGATTTTTCCTTTGTAACATAAAATAGTTACATAATATATAAGTTAGTTACATTTGCTTAAGAGCAACAACAACAAACACGTAATGATCAAATAAATATAAATCACGAGATAGATATGTCACGCCCCAGGGCGGCCGTCCCCGAGACGTGGCAAATATATATATGATATCAGTAATCCATACACGAGGTCAAATAAATACTCCACAAGAGAAAAGGCAATACACAAGTAACTGACATCAAATATATACAAATGACGGAAGCTCAAATGACTAAGTCTGTAATTCAAAGACATATTACAGACTAGGGTACACAATCAACTGTCCTGTGAGAGCCAATATATATACAATAACAGACATCAATAATCCACATACCGTGCACAAGCACAAGTATAATACATACAAGGAAAAGGGAATGCTGATGGCCTCTCACTCGCAAGACATCAACGCGAACGCGGGTCTCCTACTCATACTGCGCCAAGGGGAGCTCTTCTCTTGGATCCGACTCAGCGTCAACTGGAAGAAAACATATGCGAGGGGTGAGCCACACGCTCAGTGAATGGAACAATCCATGCAACACAACTCATATAAATCCTTCAGGTAATTTTGGTTCCAACAGATGGAATCAACTCCTTAAACTGGTGGGTCGAGTATCAACCCGAGCCCACCACTCCCACACCCTCACCCCCACAGGGTGACATAGGACTTTAGGGAGCAATACCCTCACCCTCACCCTCCTTAGGGATGACATATGCTTTGGGAAATTGCACAACTGGTAGATCGAACCAACGCCGACCCACTACACCCTCACCCTCACCCCCTCCTCGGGGTGACATAGGCTCTTGGGAGAAAATTAGATTGTTTCTACGCCCTTGGTCCACCGGTAGCCCTTATCCAGGGAAGCCCATACCTGGTATACTCCCATGATCAGCACATCCTCACAAATCGGCAGCACCTACGGATGGGAGCCCTCTGTCAGGCCGGCTATCTCAACCAGGAAGTCCCTACGCGGATCCAACGAAGGAAGAAACCAATCTACTCACGCGAATATGATCCCTTTGGATCCGTCGTCATCGGTGACTACGCACCAGTACGGTAACGAATTCTCAAGAATTCCCTCCAGGGCGCATCACTCTGATGCGGGGAAAATTCTAGCATTCGTAATGACTATGCCATGGTATGACCCCCTAATAGGTCATACACTTGTCCAAAACCCATTTAGACAAGATTCATGGCTCGTACGGGTATAAATAATTATACAACTTATAATTAAATGAATAATTATTCCAGATATTCCCTGCCTGGGGGAAAGAACCCCTTGGGAGGGTACCTTGAGGTCCCGATATAGGATACCCCGACAACCAAACAAGGAACACGGAGCACCCTAGCCCGGGTCTCAATGGTGACTTCACAAGGTCCCTTAATCCCGAGTAGGAATATAGGAATTAAATATACAATTAAGAAATTAACCATTGAATTAATCATGGGAGCATGTAATAATATAATAACGAGGTACATATTATCTAAGACATGCTGTTCTATGCATAATCATACAAGTTAATCAAATTAACTAAGTGGGGACATGTATGGTGGGGGTTATGCTAACATATGACATGATATCTAGCATGTATGGCTCCTATACATGATATATAGATATATAATCCCTAACATTCAATATCTAGCATGACATGATTACACACTTAGCAAGCTAGGTAACAACATGCATGCATACATCAAGTTTATATGCAATTATGGTGCCCCAAGGGAGGGCAATGCACTCCAACGTGCATCGAACACCTCCCGACTGGGTTGGATTGACCCACTCACCGCAACCGGGGTCGATGCGTGACCGTTCGCCAAGATCTGCACGACAAGGGCATCAAAACGGTGAGTATAATTACATAAAAACACTTAGAAACAACTAAAAATGTCAAAGGCTTAGATATGCACGCATACGGGCTCACACGCATGCGAGTACACGCGTACGCACGCATATCCGAGCACCCCGACACCTACCCGAGCCCCCGGGCAGCCACACGCGTGGCCCCCGCACACACGCGCATGTGCACCCACGTGTGCACGCGCCTGCGCCCGCCAGGACCCTGTCCGCCAGACTGCGCGTGCGCCTGTGCGCGCACGCGCGCAGACAGATCCGCACGCGCGCCCAGGGCCCTAAATCCCCCTCCCAGGCCTCACACACATCCCAAACCAACTACCTATCATGCATGACCTCCCCAACAGCCCTTAACACATGAAAAACCAAAGAAAATAAGGGTAGGAAAGCTCACCAAGGGAGGGGGAAAGAAAGGGGTGATGCATTCGGGCTCTTGGCGCACCAAAGCCGCCGCAACCGCCTCCACCAACACCACCACCTCCACAGCCTCCCCACAGCCTTCTAATGGCTGAAAATAGGGGGCAATGGGAGCTTGAGAGGGAGCCAAAGAGAGGGAAACAACAACAACAACAACAACACTCACCTTTTATTCTTCAACCCTTCATGAACCTCTTCTTCTCTTTGATTTTCTCATTAAAACACACACAAACACACACAAAGGGGGGCTGGAGAGGGTGTTCACGTTGAGGGGGTAGAGGAAGTGAAAATGAGCACATATGCTCACATTTGGGGGGGTGAACACAAGAGAAAAATAGGGGGTACACTTAACCCTAACCTCACCCTCTAATAAAGAAAATAACCAAAGTTTTCTTCACACTTAAGCAAGAGGGGGGTGAGGTTACCTAGGGTCACCTCATTCACACAAATATCCCAACACTATTCCACTTAACGAATCAGTTTCGAAGAAAACCCGGATACGATTCGGAACTGCATAATTTTCCAAACGTTACCGGAATTCAATGAAATTTTTATGGGTAGTACAGAATAGTACCAGAACCCATAATATGCAGTCAGATTTCCAATCGGAGCACTCGAGCTCACGCAGATAGCTAAAAGCCAAAATTTTAGCGGCTCTGATTGAAAAATGAAAAATTCGAAAATGGCCAGAAATGACCCAACGGTTACCCATAGGCTAAAAAGTGACACAAATATAACAAGATAGGCACAAACTAAACAAATGTAGAAGATAATGTCACATTGTCAATCAAGTTACATTTATGATGTTATTATTATTATACAACTCAATAGACATAATTATTTCTACTAGTTAGTTACATTCTTTCTAATCATAGTTTGTTACATTTCATATAAAATTACATTTACCAGTACACTATAATAGTTAGTTACATTTTTTGAATATTTATACATCGGTAACAATTTATAGTTAGTTACATTTACTACAAGGTCTCATTATGCATAGCAATACAGTTAAGAAAAATCAAAATACATGTTGCTGATAAAATAAAAAAACATTCATATGATTTTGTCAGCTACATTTCAATAACAAACATAAAAAAAATTTAATCATATATTTCAGATTTCTATATAAAAAAGAAGAAGTTACTTTTGTTAATATTAAAAAAAAACCTATAAAAAAATCCATGTAATCAACACCATCATCAAATACATCATACAGGTTTTGTAAAATACCAAAAAAAGGTTTCGTACCCATTTTTTGGTTCTAGAAGAACCTTTGGACGAAATGTTTTGTTTCAAATCGATTCATCAATGATATAATAGGTCTTCTTCGATGTTTTACACAAGAGGACTTTTTTTTCACTGATTTTTTTTATTCAAATTTGATATTTGAAAACCAACAAATCTTTTAATTGGATTTGAAAGAGGGAAGGTTATGAGTGGGAAAAAAATGGAAAAAGAGAAAAAAACGTGGAAACTATGGTGAGTATTAATTAAGGGTATTTTAGTATTTAGTTTTTTTACCTTTTTGTAAAAAGTAACTAGACAACCAATAAAATATTGACACATCAAGGGGCCTATGGGGGGGGGAGCCTATATGCTAGGGCTTGTATAGCAAAGCTCTTTGTTTATATATTTTATATTAGCTTCTATGTGGAATTAGAGCAGATATTTTTTAAAAATGTGCAACACACGTCGAAGCCAGAGATTCCGACTCTGTGAGATACAAATTAAAATCAATACTGACGTGCTAATTCTTTACATCCCCCTTAAAATCAAGTCCGATTTGGTGTGAAAAAATTTAAGGACCTCAATTTTGGTTGATCTGGTTGATTTTTTTTTTTTTTTTAAGAAATGGTCCTCCGAAACCCAACAACGTGTCTATATTCAACTTTGTTTATTTTTGAAATGAAATGGTCATCTAAAACCAAACAACGCGTCTCAATTAAATATTAAACAACAATGTCAATGTGGAGCCTAAAAGCGTGGATGTCTGATGGTCTTTGTCAAACCCAAATGACAGTCAATCGAGGTTGATTTGAATGTGAAAATGTCATACATGGATGGTCTACTTTTCCGACTATATATTTTTATTAAAATTGGCTCTTTTTTATATTTCGACTAATTATTAATTGATGTTGTTTTTTCTAAAATAAGTTATAGATAATCGAATTTGAACATTTTGATTTCATATTTTAATTTTTTATGTTTCATAGATCAAATCAAAATGGAGAAATTAATTAGAGATCCCTTGATTTTTTATTCTTTTCTTTAGATTCCAAAGTTAGTAGTGGTATTTTCTTTAGATCCCTCCATCCATTCTATTTATTTGTCTTCCTCTTTTACCCCCAAGTGAACATTAATTTCCTATATCCCCCAACCTCTCTTTCTCCCCCAACCTCTCTCTCTCTTAAGCTCTCCTTCTCCCCCAACCTCTCACTTTCTCCCCTAAACAACTCAAAAATCTGTCAAATCACCTCCACGAGCCCCCATTGCGCCGATCTCTCCCCAAACAACTCCGACCACCCCCCCCCCCACCACCATCTCAGCGTACCCCACGATGCCCCTCACCCACCTCTCGCGACCCCAACCCCCCGATCGCGACCCCGACCTCTCCTGAGCCTCGTTCTCACCCCCTTGAGATACCAATGTATGTTTTTTTGTGGAATCTGTTGAAATATTGTATTCTTCTTTATAGATTTTGTAATGTAAGATGTTTATATGAATGTTCCATAAATAGAGAGTTCTTAAAATTTCAAATTGTAAGAGTGTATACAGTTCACTTATCAGTTTACACATACAATACATGGTATAGTGTGCGGCACTTATCCATTTTATGTAGTCGTGCATGTTTTTTTTTTTTTGATTGGTAAGGTGAGCCTCTTTCATTCTAAAAAAATCAATAATTACAATATATGACCACCAGAAAGTCCAAATACAATGGAAAGCTTAGCTTTCAAGAGGGAGGGATTGTCAAGCTTAATCGACATGCAACCCCTCCTAAGAGCTAATCTCTTCCAACTTTCTAGAAGACTTGAAGAAAATACCGAAAAAAGGAAAGGAGCATTTATACAACAAAGTCATTTTGTAGAGGTGCGGGTATACACTCCACTGCTTTTGTCTTGAGCCAGAACCTCACGGATGTCCATACTCAAATCAGTCGGATGAATAATTTCTTCACCCATGGCTAATTGATGAGCAGCCAGTATATCCGCGGGAGCATTGCCTTCTCTATGGATATGAGAGGATTTCCAGACCTCGAACGAGGAGAGGAGAGAATGAACTTTCCTGAGCAGACGAAAGGCCTTCCATGGGATCGTTCCTCGCCCATTGAGCCAAGCCAATGCTGTTGTAGAGTCCCCTTCAATCTAGAGTTTCCTGACACCCAAATTCACGGCAAGCTAGACTCCCTGAGCAATACCTTGCAATTCAAGAAGATTTATCGTTGGCAAAGAGGAACGGCCTGCCAGACCTTGAACAAAGTTTGCAGAGCTATCCCGAATCAGACCACCATAGCCTCCACGATCATCCCCCAACGAACCGTCCGAATTCAATTTATGCCATCCAATCTCGGGTGGAAGCCAATGCACAAGAGAGGAGACTTTATTGACTTGCTCTATATGCAACCCCAGCCTCTCCTTGATTTTTAGAATTTGTGGAGAGTAGATAGCCCGTAACTAGACAGAATGGAGCATGCTGGATATAGAATGCTTCACTTTCTTAAGAATGGAAAGTTTATGATTTGATCTGGATCTGAAGACATGCGAGTTGCGTTCAGTCCATATAAACCAGATTGTAGTAGATAGTGTGACCTGCATTATCACTTTGAGGATAGGTTCTTTAAAGCATAGTTCTAGCCAAGTAGTCACTCTATCCTTGTTTTGAGGAAGCGCATGGGGTATTGTCATTGCTTTCATTAACCAAGTCCATATGAATCTGGAGTAAGAGCACTTCAAAAACAGATGATTGTTGTCTTCCACTTCAGAGGCCAAGCATAGCAAGCAAAATCTGTTTGAGACCAGTCCCTTACGAGCCAAACGTTCCAGGGTGGGTAATCTGTTTAAGAAGGCCTTCCATGTACAGAATGAATACCTTGGGGTTTGTTTAGACTGCCAAACCGAGTTTGTCAATGGAATATGGGAAATTGTCTTTGTAGTTAGGAAATTTCATGCTTCAATTAGAGTGAGAATCCCATTTCTTGCATATGGCCATATGAGGATGTCACTACCATGACCTCCTATCTCAATTTCCTGAATTGTTGTCCACAAAGCATCAAAATCTGGATGTGTACATGGGGGACGAACCCATTTACCCTCCATAATCCAAAAAGAAAGAGAGAGACTATTTGGATTGCCCCACCAATCATAAACACCATTGAGACATTGTTTTAAGGATTTACCATTAATCCATGGGTCAGACCACAACTTAATATCCAGACCTTGAAAAATAACATACTTGATTGCCGGTGCTATCCAGTTTCGTGCTTTAAGAATTTGCCTCCAAGCTGAAGTGCAACCTGTAGGTGGCTTGCAATCCAAAATATTAGACTTTCTGATGTATCTATGATGAATCCATTTAGTCCATAGCAAATGTGCCGGATTGAGCAGATTCTAGAATCTTACACCCACAGCAGCCAAATTCTAGATCTTTATACTTCGCAGGCCTAAACCCCCTTTATAACGAGGTTTGCATACCATATCCCAGATGACAGCATGAGATTTTGAGGACCCTAGCCGGATTGAGCAGATTCTAGAATCTTACACCCACAGCAGCCAAATTCTAGATCTTTATACTTCGCAGGCCTAAACCCCCTTTATAACGAGGTTTGCATACCATATCCCAGCTGACAGCATGAGATTTTGAGGACCCTTTATAACGAGGTTTGCATACCATATCCCAGCTGACAGCCAAATTCCAATTTCGTGCTTTAAGAATTTGCCTCCAAGCTGAAGTGCAACCTGTAGGTGGCTTGCAATCCAAAATATTAGACTTTCTGATGTATCTATGATGAATCCATTTAGTCCATAGCAAATGTGCCGGATTGAGCAGATTCTAGAATCTTACACCCACAGCAGCCAAATTCTAGATCTTTATACTTCGCAGGCCTAAACCCCCTTTATAACGAGGTTTGCATACCATATCCCAGCTGACAGCATGAGATTTTGAGGACCCTAGCTGATCATGCCACAGGAAGTTACAGATGTGCTTTTCAATTTCTTTTTGTGTAGCTCTTGGAATGCTAAATGAAGCTGACCAATAGAGCTGAAAAGACGAAAGCACTGATCGAATGAGTTTCACCTTGCCTGCTCTAGAAATTAATATGCTAGACCAAGAGTCTATTCTCCTTTTGACCTTTTCCACAAGTGGCAAACACAGAGAACGTGTGAGCGCACCAGTAGACAGAGGCAACCCCAAGTATTTGATTGGAAGAGAGCATTATGGGATCCCCAAGATCTGCCAAAAACATGCATGCAAGCTATTGTAGCTAAGAAAGACTTGACTTTTAAAGGAATTCATTTGAAGCCCAAATTGCCTTGCGAAGGAGAAAAAAAGAGATTTCAAATTGACTGCAGTACTTGAATGAGAATCTGTGAATACCAATAAATCATAAACGAAGCAAAGATGTGAGACATTCAATCTTCCACTAATATATTTCCCAATTCTTCTATCCACCACCATATTGTTGAGCCCAACTGAAAAGGACTCCATAACCAGTGTGAAAAGAAGGGGAGAGAGGATCCGCTTGTCTAAGACCACAAGAAGAAGGGAAATATCCTGCAAGGGACCCATTTATCAACACTGAGAATTGTGCCGTAGAGATACACTCCATACATAGCCTAGTCCACTTGTCTGAAAAATTGAAACTTTTCAAAACCTGCTGAAGATAGGGCCATCTTACACTGTCACATGCTTTTCTAAGATCAATTTTAGTGCATGCTCTAGTTCTTCCCACATGAGAGAGGTAGTTGACAAGTTCATGAGCTAACAGAACATTATGATGAATGCTCCTCCCTTTAATGAAGGCCGATTGATGAAGACTTATTAGTTTGGGTAGAACCTTCTGAAGATGCAGAGCAAGGATCTTAGTGAACTATGAGATTCTATTAGTTTGGGTAGTCGTGCATGTTCTACATTTATGAAATTCTCAAAAAATTTCACTCTTTATATAGTTGTTCATGTTCTTAAACTATGAGATTCTCAAATTGTAAATAACAGTGTACATAAAGAATTTAATAATGTAGACTGTCAATAATGTTGTGTGTTCTGATGGTAATATTTTTTAGGTATGTGGGAGACGAGGTGAAGCAGTCAATCTCAATGATCACACGTGCACATTTAGAGGTTGGCAGGTGAATGGGTTGCCATGTGTGTATGCTTGTTCTGTAGTGTGGAAAATAACCCACTCTATCAATGATTATTGTTCACCGTATGTTCTGTCGGACACATTTTGACAAGCATATGTAGGTACTATTCTACCTGTGGTGGGCGCTCTAAGACTAGCTACGTAGATAGATGAAAGGATATTTCATCAAACCTCCATTTACAAAGATCAGGCCTGGAAGAAAAAAACAAAAGGAGGATAGAGTTGCAAGAAGATCCAGATGCGATAACCCACAATCGATGCTCGAGGTGCATGGGATTTGGACACAACAGGAAGACATGCAATAATCTAGTGGCCATTGAATAATAATATGTTTTTCTAGAAATATCTTGAACAATTGTCTTTCTTTATAAATGATGTACTACTCTATTATTAGTTTATGAACATTTATCTGTATTTATCAATGATGTATTCTATTGAAAGTTTATGAACATCTGTCTATATTAAAAGATTGACCAAAAAATTGTGTTTCTTTTAAAATGATTTATTTTCTTGATATTCACATATTGTTTCAAGTATAACAGTGTACATATTGTTTATAACATTGTACATAGTGTGACAAACAGAACCTGTAACAGGTATACTAGTGTACATACTGTTGCTAACAGTGTATATAGTGTAACACATAGAACATGTAACAAGTTTAACCGTGTACATGTTGTTGCTAACAGTGTCCATAGTGTAACACAGAGAACCTCTAACAAGTATCATAGTGTACAAAATGAGAATAACAGTGTACATATGCACATACAACAGGTATAACAGCATACATACAATTAAGAACATCGTACATAGTGTACTACAGAACTTGTAAAAGTATTTTCAAAGAGAAGGCACAGACTAATACAAAAAAAAATGGAGAAAACATAGATTTCATTGTCTTCAAATCCAAGGGAAGAAAATCAATGTACATATAAACATATAAAGCTCATATGGACACCTGATGCTGGCCATCCGTTTGCAATTTCCCCAATGATTTCGGAGTTGCTTATAAGCTTAGGCAATATGTTAGATGGATTTCCAAGAGCATCTAGTGTGGTTTGGTTCCAATTGAGTGTTTTTAAATTCATTAGCATCGTACGAGATACATCATGGCTTCTTTGACAGCGTCTATGGACTCCAACAACTAGAGGATCTTTAAGGCACTGAAGAATGTACTAATGGGGGGGGGGGGGGGGAGATAACATGTTTCTACAAGGTGTGTTCTGCCACCAGGAAGATCATTCTCTAGTCTCCTGCATCAATCATGAATTCATAGAAAATTCAATATGTTTTCCTTCATCTAAAATAAAGAATATATTGGATAAAAATCAAAATGGATAAATTAATTTCAGCTATGGGACATCAACAGATTGTTGTAAAATAAATTCATAGAATTTCATATGAAGAGCATATTTCTTTTTTGTCCTATCCATAAAAGAGGGTAATGTCTTTCACATTTCCTAACAACAAAATTCATCAATTTTAGTCCATTTTGATATAGGCTAACTTTTCTATTAACAGATTTATACATAAAGACTAGATTAGTCTTCATGTATGAGGCCTTATAACCACAATGCAAAATCCGACAATTCCATCTTATTCGCCTTATAGAGATCAATGGAATCAGAAACATACATTGGTTGATTCTCTTTGATTAGTACATGGAATAGTGGAAAATACATATAAAAAAACAAAATACATTGATAACAAGCATGATTTAGTTTTAATCAATAGCGTCAAGACTCAAGTCAATCTCTAGCATCCACACAGACAAATCAAATAATTAGAACCTAAGCTTGCATCAGTTAAAATACTGGAATAGACTAGAAGCCTAAAACCCATTAAAAGTTCTATCAAATAAGAAGGAAAAAAAAACAGGGATTTTGATCTAGAACATCCATGAGTTGTATGATAGTGATGAATACAATGAAAATCTTATGATTTAAACAATCTATTCATCATAAAGAAATGCTTAAAGAAGAAAGAAAAAAAACATTTAAGAAATCAAACCACTTCAAAATATAAAGAGAACAAATAGAAGCCTCATAAACCAAAGCCATGCAATCAAAATCATAATTCTTCAATCACAATTATATCTATTATTCGTTCAAAACACAAACGAAATCATCCGCGCATGAGGAACCTCCCCAACAAAAACCTGATGGGAAAAAAATTTTATAATAAAAAACATGCACAAAATACAGTAAAAAAACACAAACCATTCATTCATCGAAAGAGACTCCCAAAGACATCCCATCTATCAAAAATTAAATCTTCATATAAAAACACATCTTTCACTCAAAATTCACACTCAAACAAAACAAAAAATCAACCAACACACTCACCAATGAAAACCCACAACCCAAAACCAAATCTTTCCTACCAACATATAAAGCTCTCCCACTCATACCTTTCTAGCGATCGATGCTCTTCAGAGCAGGATATGTCACCGTCGATGCTCTTCAGAGCCGGATCTATCGTCGTCAATGCTCTTCGAGCCGGATTTCACAGTGTGGATGACGAAAATGGAGGGATCAAAGGTGGTCTTCCTATAGATGGGAGATTAGGGTTTGGATCCCTTGGTAGGGAAGGAGAGGGAGTTGTTTTGGGGGAGAAACGTTTGGGTTTCACTGGGGTTTAATGAGTGGCATAACGAGGAGATCACATAAAAAAATGGGATGGTAGTTAGTTTTAGCAACCTAAACATAATACATTTGATACTTTAGGGACCTAAAGAAAAGAAGAAAAAGTCAAGGGACCTATTATTATTACACAGGTGTTCCTAGAGACCTCTAATAAAATTTTCCAATCAAAATATATAGTATAAATTATTTTTGACAATTGATTCTTAAATGGGAGTATAATGCACGTGTCAAACTTCTCATTATGAACATTTATATGTCTATACCGTCTCTCCCGCTGAATTGTGCAAAATGGAAATTTTTATTAGTTAAAAGGATGATTTTTTTTTCAATTATACGTTTTACAACCCTATGTGGTTGGGGGAAGACGATACATTGAGGACTGACTCTGCTGTGGTCCTGCAGGACATTGGCTATTTTTATTTTATTATTTTTCTTTTGTTCCTCTCATCTGGTTCATATTTGAATTACAAGTTTTGAAATAAAAATAAGATAATAATATCTACTTTTACTTTATAAAAAAAAATGCTTTACAACCCTCTTACCCCCCGTTTGGAGTGAAGAATAAATGGTGGATAGGGAGAATACAGTATAATAGCCTCCAAACAGCTGTTTGTTTGATAAGGATAAACATTGATAGTTATGTCTGGATAAGCTAGGATAAGGTCTGATAACTATTATCAGAAAATGCTAGAATTGCTTATCAGGACTTATTTATACCAATGGATAAAAATACCCTTATCTGTTATTTTAAAAAATTTATCTTACCTAACACTCTCTGCACACATTCCAAAAACTATCACATCTATCATATCACACACACATCTCTCATACTTATTCCCAAACACAAATAATTTATGTAGATGTATAATTGTTATTTAAAAAGTCATAAACTCTTATCCATTTCTTATCTACCACTTATCCTTACTTTATTCAAAGTGAACCAAACAATAAAAAGATCAATTATACGTTTCCCAATGAGAATAACAGAAAATACAATCAAACAAAAATTTACCTGTTCAACATGGATTGTTATCTATCCCAGTATAGCTATCAAGTGTGAATAACCTTATATCACACCCCAAACGGGCCCTTAAGGAATGTGATAAAAGAAATATGAGATTCCATTATTCTTCATCTACCTATAACAACACAAAAAAGCAATTATGTTTAAATACAATCTAAGGGGCTGTTTGGCTAGAGGTGGAATAGGGGTGGAATAGGGGTGGAATAGGGGAGAATAAGGCAAAAAAAGTGTTTGGGTAGAAGGAATAAATGGGTATAACTATGCAGAATTATGAGATTATAAGCTGGTATTTGTATTTCAAGTCCACCTATGGAATTGTGTTATTCCTCCAATGGAATAAGTGAACCCACTTATCAAATCACATGTAATCACATCAAATCATCTGTCATCATCTCTTATACATCAATGAAGCTTACATGTCAAATCAACTTTTTACACCTTATTCACATCTTATTCTTTATTAACCAGACATTCCAACCTTTATTATTACGTTTCCTAATGAGAATAACTGAAAACACAATAAATTCATAAAATTCATTAGATTACTAAAAAAAAAAGTACATGAGTTTGTAAATATTTTTCATGATTTACATTGAATATCAAAATACTAAAAAAGAAAAAAAACACCCCAATCATTTTATTTTATAGGTTATAAGACGACATAATATAGTTTTCTAGAATGATATCCATAATGCTTTTTTAGTTTTTTTTCTTTTCATAATGCTTAATTTGAATGTTTAGAACCGTATAAGCTTTTTTATTATTTTTTCTAACTGAAGTATTTAAAAAAATTGAATTTGATGAGTATTACAGTGACCCCAAAGTTTTTTTTTATAAAATGCTAGACATTTACTTAAATTATATTAATTTAACCATAATATCCAATTTAAAATACAAGCATGAGAATGTTAGAAGAGAGGTCTACGAACCCAAAAAAAAAAAAGCATATTCTTCTAATACACAGACACACGAAGTATGGTCTAAAAAACAGACGTGTATCAATTCATCCACGATTCACATCCCATCTTTTTCTAATAATAATATGTGCTTTTCAATAGTCATTTACACTATGAACATTTACATAAATACCCTTACCCACAATGAAAAGTACAATCCTTCAAATCTTCGGTTGTGTAAAATAACTCAAAAGAACCAGAATAAATTTGTCCAATAAAATCTAATTTTTTTCCCACCTAACCAAAAAAAAAACAAAAAAAGATGAAAAGAGAAGAGTACCCGACACGAAATCGTCGCCCCGAATCGGGCCGTATTGGACCCGCTACGACACCGTCAACGGACCCGAAACCGGCACCGATACCGACTCCTTCCGACTCCCCCCTCTTTTCAGCAACCCATACAACTTCTTTATCTCTCTCAACGCCGGCGGCCCCTCCACGCACATCAACCCCACCGTCTCCTCCTCTTCCACCACCTCCGCCGCCGCCGGACCTCCGTCAAACAACCTCCGCCCTCCGATCTTCACCGCCGACGCCCTCCCCGAGTGCTGGAGCGCGCATATCACCGTCTTGATCGCCCGGCTCGGCGACCCCCTGTTCGAGATGAGGATCTCTCCGACCTCCGCTGGGCTTAGGCTTCCGCCGGCGGAGAAGACCTCCTCCACTTGGGGGTAGAGCTTGTGGTCCTTCAGCCCCAAATAGCTGCTTGCGAGGGACTTGAACGCCGTGAAATCGCAGAGCGGGAAGTACACGTGCGAGTCCACCCTTCCCGGCCGGAGAATCGCCGGATCGACGTTGTCCCTGCTGTTCATCGTGAACACCATCACCCGCTCCTCTCCGCAGCAGGAGACGATCCCGTCCATGAAGTTCAGGACCGTGGAGAGATCCACGTCCTCTGGCCGGTTCAGGTACCGATCGAGATCCTCGACCACGATCAGCGACCGGGGGGTGGTCCCGATGAGGAGCGATTTCAGATCGGAATCGCCGCCACCGGAGATTATCCTCGACAGGTCGAAGTCGTAGACGTCGTAGTTGAGGAACCTCGCCATGGCCGCGACGAAGCTCGATTTCCCGGTCCCGGAAGGGCCGTACAAGAGGTAGCTCCGCTTCCAGACGCGGCCGAGGCGATGGTAGTACTGCCGGTTCTTCAGGAACGATTCGAGGTCGGTCCGGACGCGATTCTTCAGGTCCTGGTCCATGGCGACGGTCTCGATCGTCGACGGATGCGTGAAGGGGACAGATCTCCACCGTCCGTCGGGGGAGCCGGAGGTCGTGTAGAGGCGGATCTCCCGCCTCTTGAGCTCAATCTCGTCGGAGACGGCCTGGATGTGGTGGAGGTAAGGGCGGAGGATTCGACGGCGGTCGCGCTTCCGGACGGTGAGAACGAACGATCGGGAGGAGGCGTTGTTGGAGGCGTGGAAGGTCCAGGAGAGGTCGGCGCCGAGGAAGGAGTCGTGGACGGTCTGATCGGGGTCTGGACGGAGGGAGTACTCGTTGGATTTGTTGGAGAAGAGGTTGGCGAAGTCGGAGTCCTCGATAGAGGCGAGGGAGGCGACGTAGGCGGAGACCCGCCTGTAGAGCGGATTCTCTTGGAGATTCTCGTCTCGCTCGGGGACCTTGTAGTGCTGATGATGATGAGATGAGTCCTTCTTGAGATATCTCCACCGTCCGATCAAGAATACGAGGACGGAAAGGCCGATGAGGGCCGTCGCTGCGGCGGCGGCAGAGAGGGGGAGCGTCGCCGGCGTCATATTGGAGGAGAATCAGACGGTGGAGATTAGAGAATCATTGAATGGGTTTTATAGACGGGTGTTGGTCAGAATGGGGGGTTTCGAGTGTTCAAAATCGTAGAATTTTGTGGCCGCGACTCGCGAAGAGGGGAGTGGTGGTTGTTTTTGGGTTGAATTACGGGAGGGACTAGGGAGGCACTTACATGTCACGATTGACGATGTTATGACGCGATTGCCCTGCTTGTCGTTTGTTTATTTAGGCTCCGTTTGACAGCACGATTGGATCGGATTCTGCTTTTTGAAAAGTTAAAATCTCAAAATCGTGCAGTCAAATAGGTCGGATTTCGGCAGAATCAAAAGCTGGATTCCTTTTAATTTCTCTCTGAAAATCCGTGTTTTTAAAATATAAAAAACTACGCTTTTGGTCGGAATTGATTATTTGAATTGAAAAGCAACTTTTTTCTACCAAACATTAAACTCCTTTCAAATATTGATTCCTGAATTAAAAAAAAAGTATCCCAAAAAAGTCAAGGTCTAAAATCATCTTAAAAAGTAGTTTTATTCCAAAATCTATTTTTCAATCTGTGTTTCCAAACGGAGCTTTATTTACTATTCGGGGGTATGTTTGGTAAATGATAGTTGTAGGGGACTGGAAGGCGGTGTTTAATTGGCGTAATAAATGGGATTTGATTCGGATTTGAACAAAATTCATATAAGACTTTTAAATTGAATTTTTCATATTTTTAGTTACTTGACTTTTTGTTACGGATGAAAAAATTTCAGATAATAATTTATTGCATATCGAACTAAACGGGCAGTCCTTCTGATTCGATCATATGTAATTGAAATTAAATGAAATATTTTGCACAAACCTGATTTCCCGCACAATTGTTTAGCTCAAACTTTGGTTAAACATTCTGCAACTAATAATAATTTCATTTGTAATTGATATTTAAGAAAAGCACGAAAACATTTAATATTTGGATCATGTGAAAAATGATCCATATCTAATCCTGTGTATAGCCGCATTTATAATTTTTATCATTTTTTTTATAATGTATATTCTTTTTTTACTTTTCTCTTTTATGGAATGCACGAGATGCTAATTGAAATTTACATTGTTATAAACAATTAAATATATTCATTTGAAGACCTCAACGAGACTGCAAATTAAAATAAATGTATTAGGGCACTCAGATCATACATATCTTTTGCACATTAGCCTTGAAAACTGCACTTGACCTTGAACTTGTTACGTGTCCCCGGTTTGGTCCATAGTCAATTGAGTACCGGATTTTTTTTCACTAATTATTTCATTATTTTTGTTTACTTGAACCAGATGACTTGATTGGTTGTTTAACAAGTCACACAAATTAAGGTTTTTAACTTAAATTTATTTTTAGCTTGTTAGGAGATCCAAAAAGTATGGTAATTACGGAAACCCTACCCAAAAAAAAAAAATCAGAAAACACCATTTTGGAGGGGAAACAATTGATTATGTTTGTATTATAGATATCCAAAGTTCCAAACAAGTCTGTTTCTAATCTGGGTACATTTTGAGAAATGAATGCAAATACTGCCCTTGTAATTAAGAAACAAATTGCCACATGATAAAGTTGACGTTGATGTTTCATGACATTTGTGGCATTGTACATACATAGGTTCATGGTTGACAAAAAAAAAGATCTTAGTTTCATGTCCCACCATTTAATTAACAACAAAAGTCATTGTAGTGTCTCCAATTGGCTCCGAAGAGCTCCTTATTCAAATGTCTGGCCTGCTAATGGACTTGAACTCAAGATGGGGATTGCAGTTGAATTGCCTTATTGAAGATTATCTGGTATTTGGTGGGGTAAAAAAAATTCCTAACTTCGGAGTCCATCCAATGGGCAAACATGCATTTGAGAAATAATAGCAAGATAAAAGAAAAAGTTTGGAGCAATTTGGCATTTATTTTGGTTTTTCTATTGTTGGAACATCAAGGTAATAAAGTTTGAAATTTTATTCCTGTGATCATTAATTCCTGGACATCTTAAGCAAAAAAATTTCATTCTACTTTTCCACGAAATGTATTAGAATTAGATTATTAGAGGATGAATTATCCTTTTGGTCCATTGTTAGGAAACTGATCTGTCATATATTTTCGAATTTGAGGAGTGTTTGTAATGGCATGAGTGATACAATTCTCCATCTTGTTTGAGCAATTGAATGCTTACGTTTGTGATGTCAATAATGTTCATAATACTTAAACTATTCTCACATTTATACCTATATACTAGGAATAAATAATTTTATTAATAAAATAAGTGATTTTATGTTTGGTAATATTTTTTGTTATTTTCATTGGACAACGTAATAATAAATGTTCAGTTGTTTGGTTAATGATAAAAAAAATTGTGAATAAGGTGTAAAACATTGATTTGACGTGTGGGCTTCAATGATATACAAGAGGTGATGACATGTAATTTGATGTGATGACATGTAATTTGACGGATGGGTTTTCTTATACTTGTTGAGGAATAATACAATTCCACGAGAAGGACCTGGAATATAAATATCATTTTATTCTCATCTAATTTTGCATAGCTATACCAATTTATTCTATCTAACCAAACACTGTTTTTGTTTATTCTTCTTCATTCCTCCTTATTCCACCCCTTATTCTTCCATCCAAACGGGGAATTAAAATACCTTCAATAAAGTTGAGTGTGGTCTGAAATCTGAACGGATGAAAGAATACGGAGGATCCAACACAATGAATGAGACAAAATTTATTCAATGTGGGCGACCTTTTTAAAGTAAAATTGTTTTTTTTTTGCTGGTAAGTATTTAAGTAAAATTGTTAATGTTTCCTTAACAATATAATAATGAGATGATATATTTCTTTCAATGTATTAAGTTTATTTTCATTGAACACTTACACGTACAATGACTTTTAGTTATAAAAAAAAGTTCATTAACATCTTTTGCTATTATGGGGGCGTGATTTCTGGTTATCCCCTCTTGGGCCGGATCTTCTCCGATCCGAGCTTTGGAAGTAGACCCGAGATGGTATGGGCTTGGACTCTCCTTCGCGACGATCCATCTAGAGCTTTTGTTTCTCGTCGCCCTCTCCTTCCTTCGGGTACCTGCAAATCACACCAGTGTGGTGCTGGCTACTGCCTCTCCGACGCTCAAGTCAATGATCCCTCCCTTTTGAGAAGAAGAACTTATAACACTTGAGAACCAGTAGGAGAGAGAGTCAGAATTTCCCATACCTTGAATGGGAGACGAAGTCCCCCTTTTATATGAAGCAGGGGCGTGCCGGTTTAGACCTTACGGGGTGACCATAACGTAATATGGAATCTCCACGTAGCCTCTGGATCTTTGAACATGTGTCATCTAGGGATCATCATGATCCTATAACTGTTTTTCTGACATACTATCCTTTTTGGTGTCAGGGGATATTCCCTTTGTTAACCATTTTATTTCAGGGGAGGGCTCGTGGCCGACCTACTTTTTAGTTCGGGCTTCACTATTTGGATGGCTCATGCTCAAAGTCGGCCAACATAAGATACCCGTCCTCATGACCCCATTGAATGATTGTCCTACTTTTGTTAGGCCTGTGTCATTTAGAGTCCTATTTTCGATCGGAGTCGCTAAAATTTTGGTTTTTAGCTACTTGCTGGTGTTTGAGGACTCTGATTGAAATATAACTGCGTATTATGGGTCTTGGTACAGTTTAATACTGCCCATAAAATTTTCGTTTAATTCCGATAACGTTTTTGGAATTATGCAGTTTCGGATTGATATTTGGATTTGATTTTGTTAAAATCCAAGACGAAGAGATAAAAATCCGATATTATTACGAGATGTTCAGTTTTGAGATAGCTTCCATATAGAAGTGGAATTGGATCAACTGGATTCGTATATTAAAAGTTATGGGTATTTTTCCGAGTATACCCCAAGTTGAGAAATCCAGGCAGCAGCCCTGTAAGATGTTTAGCCTAGATTTTGGAATAGCTGGAGAGGTAATTTGATCTAGGTGTAAACATGAAAGTTGTAGATAATCGTCTTATCTTTCAAATGCCACTGGAATCGTGCAATTCTGAGCTGTATTGAGGAAGTTATGGCCGTTTAAGTGAAGGCTGCGCAGAGATTTTAAGTCCGAGGATGACTTGGTCATTTACTCGACCTTTGCTTATTTAATCCCCAAATGTGCACGACTTTGGGTCTCTCCTCCTCTCTTTTCTGGTCCAGCCCCCCTTTTGTATGTGTTTTGGGTGGAGGAGGTGATGGTGGTGGAGAAGAAGATCAAAAAGGAGTGGAAAAGGTGTGTTTATGTTGTTGTTGTGCTTTGTTATCCTCCCTTCTTAATCCATCTTCCTCAAGCTCCCCCTCATTGTTTTCCCCTCCCCTTTGGACAGCAGCCCCCCATGTGTTTGTTGTAATGCCACATTGAAGAAGAAGAGCAAGGAAGAGGTGGTGGTTGTGGTGGTTGCGGTTGGGGTGGCCGAGGGTGCGCTTGCGAGCCCCTACGCCCCCCTTTCCTTTCCTTTTCCCCCCTCTCCTTTGGTGAGTTTTCCCTCTTCTTTTTGTGGTTCTTATGCATATAAGGAGTGCTTGGTTGTTGGTGGAGGTGGTGATGAAGTCTCCTCTTCCAATGTATTTGAAGGTGTGTTGTTTGTAAGGAGGTGCGGGGCGTCGGGGGTGCTCGCATGCGTGCGGAGTGCGCGGGAAGCATGCATAAGGTGCTCGCATGCGTGCGGAGTGCGCGGGAAGCATGCATAAGGTGCTCGCATGCGTGCGGAGTGCGCGGGAAGCATGCATAAGGTGCTCGCATGCGTGCGGAGTGCGCGGGAAGCATGCATAAGGTGCTCGCATGCGTGCGGAGTGCGCGGGAAGCGTGCATGAGGTGCTCGAGGGTGTGCTTGACGTCGTTCGATGCGTGCGGAGTGTGCGGGCAGCGTGCACGAGGTGCTCAAGGGCGTGCTTGGCCTTGCCTGATGCGTGCGGAGTGCGTGGGAAGCATGCACGAGGTGCTCGAGGACGTGCTTGACGTTGTTTGATGCGTGCAGGGTGCATGGGCAGCGTGCATGGGGTACTCGAGGGCGTGCTTGCGGTGCTCAGACGCGTTCGGAGTGCTTCGTGGTGTTGAGCAGCTTGTTATAGCCAAATGCAACCATTGGATGATCCTTGGCGGATTGGTATCGGGCTTCGGATTCAATTCGTCGCTCTCTTGCGTTTCGCGAGCCGTGCGCTCGTTAGGTGAGTGGTTCGATTCCAACCCTTCCGGGAGCGCTCGATGCACGTAGTCGTGCTCCGCGCTTCCATGGGGCTTTAATTGCACCCATCTGTTGGGGAAGAACTATGACCAGCTCGAGAGAGGATGAGGCATTCCCTCTCTCTCGCCCTCCCTCTTTTCGCGAACCGAGTGAGTAGATGTAGTTCCTACTTGACTCGGGCTTGCTTGGAATTATTGGCATGCACCTATTGTTGCGCAAATCGCGCTTAACCCTTCCCTCTAGGTTGATATCCTCCAATGTATGTTAGGTTGTAGTTTGTGTGATTGAATGGTTATTATGTCTTGTATTCATGTTTAAGTAAGATTTACTTGCTTAGTTAATTTCATATTGTATATATGCCGATATGATCATGATTCTTGTCTAATGTGTTAGACAAGTGTATGACCTCCTATGGGGTCATACCATGGCTTTGACACTTAGAATAAAATGTCTTCCCCGCATCTGAGTTATGCACCCTGGAGGGAATTCATGAGAATTCATTGCGCTTATCGGTGTTTGGTAACCGATGACGACGGATCCATGAGGATCAAAACCGCGTATGTCAAGTGCTCTCCCCTTCGTCGCTTCCGTGTCGAAGCTACCCGGGTTTAGTTGTCCTGCTAGGCTCTCCCAGACACTATTCATGACGCCGGGTGGTGCGCCCATACGGTAGAGGTAGAGGTCATGGGAGGATACCAGGTCGAGGCTACTCGGGAGAGGGCTACCGGATGACGAAAGGCGTAGACCAGTTGACCCCTTTTCCCCAATAGGCCTATGTCACCCCGAGAAGGGGGTGAGGGTGAGGGTGAGGGTGTGGTGGGACGGCGTTGGTTCGATCTGCCAGTTGTGCAATTTCCCAAGATCCTATGTCGCCCGTCGGGGTGAGGGTGAGGGTATTGCTCCCAAGATCCTAGGTCACCCTTCGGAGGTGAGGGTGTTAGTATGAGTGTGGTGGGCTCGAGTTGATACTCGACCCACCAGCTTAGAGTAATTGGCTTTTTATAGGGTTCGCGCTGCGAACAAGTAGTGGCTCCTCCCAATATCGCCTTATGTCGTGGCCGTGACGTTGGGGCTACTTGGTCAGAAGGCTCCCACTTGTAGGTACTCCCGATGCATTCGGCAGATGTACTGATCATGGGACCATACCAGTTAGAGATTGTATGGCGGTGGGCAACCGAATGATATTGCGAGCGTGAATAGTTCTCCCCTTCGTCGGATCTATGTTGAAGCTGCCTAGGTTGAGCCACCCTGGGTGGAGCCCCCACCTATAGGTACCATCGATGCGCTCGACAGCGTACTGACCGTGGCCGGCTCCAGGTAGAGGCTGCCCGGGAGAGCGCTACCGGATGACGAACGGTGTAGAACAACAAGCTTTGTCCTTCAAATCCCTAGGTTCACCCCTGTGGGGACTAGGGTGAGGGCGAATGTGAGTTGTACCCATCGAGTATACTATGGGTATACCTCCAAACGCTTGAGGTGTCGAATTATATTTCTACCTCGTAAGCGGATGGACTCTTGTAATTGTTACGCGGTAACACCAAATGGTTAACGACTATTCCTCCCTGTGAGTCCCAAAAGCCTCCACCCTTGGGAGTGAGGGCGAGGGCGGGGTATTGTCGCACCGCCGCGTGACCTTGTTAACCGTTGGGTTTCTACCCATGGTTTTCCTTGATAGGCGATTGCCTTGTATCGAATGATTATGTTGGTGTTTGGTTTCTGACCACTCACTGAGCTTATAGCTCACCCCTCGCGTACTGTTTTCCTTTACAGGGGCGTTGTTGGGCGTGGAGCTGGAGCTTCCTTGTGGCGTGGTCTTGCGTGCGTGGAGCGTTCTGTCCGACGGATTGGCGAGTGCGAGGCTGTCAGCAGTCCTAGAGTCTTGTGTAATTGTAAATCGTGCATGTGGCACTTGTTGTATTTCTTTTGGCTAGACTTGGCTCTCACAGGACAGTGATTGTGTATTCGAGTCTGTAATAATGTTTTTGATTTACAGACTTATTGATATTTTTATGCTTCCGCCTTTCATTTGAGTTATCAGTTATCATTGATTGTTAGCCTTGTGTATTATTTATTGGAGTCATCTGTTGACCTCTTGTATGATAGCTGATACTTTATATATTTGCCGCGCCTTGGGGACGCCTGGGGCGTGACAAAAAGTTGGTATCAGAGCCTGGTCCTGTCAGAGCCTAAGTCGAGTCGTATAGATGAGTCGTAGGATTGTTATCCGAGTACTCTGGTTTAGAAGTTTTCTTAGGTTGCTGACATGCCTCCTCGCATCCGTGGACGTGGACGTGGCCACCCCTGGACTTCCCTTAAGTTGTCGACTGAGTCGACTGATCTGGGTCAGTGTTGGGTTCCCCGTTGTTTGACTAAGGCTTGGAAATGAGTTTCCAACCCGGTTGTGTCGTATTGATAGACTTGTGTGATTGTGGTTTGGATCGCGTCTCGATTATGGAGCTTCGTTCCCGGACATCGGTATTGCTAGTAACCATGGAGTTCGTGTGCGGCACCAGTTTCAAGTGTTGAGGATGTGGTGTATTGCTCATTAAAGGGTGATGTCTTCTTCCAGCCTTCCTACTCAGGATAAGGGGCCTTGAAGGGTCAGCGTTGAGACCCGGGCTAGGGTACTCCGTGTTCCTTGTTTGGTTGTCGGGATATCCTATATCGGGACCTCATGGGGCCCTCCCAAGGTTCTTTTCCCAGCTAAGGAATACCTTTGAAGCATCAAATTGATGATGGATTTTTCCTCACTTGGAAGGTGCGATAGCGGGTGGTGATGCATATGATCGGGATTGAGTGCGTCCTTTTACAGCTTGGTGGGCGATAGGTTATGGACTAGGGTTCCATAGTGGCATCTGGAGTCGCTTCGATATATCATCGTGCATAGTAGCTGCCCGGTGTAGCAGAGTCCGGTGAGACGCTCCCAGGTACTACTCGTAATGCGTGTTGGTGTGCCCATACGGCCGACGTAGTGGACGTGGGAGGCTACCCGGTAGAGGTCAGAGTCCTGTGAGGTGCTCCTAGGAACTGTCCACGACGCTTTGTTGGTGTGCCCATATAGCAGAGATAGGGACCTAGGAGGCTATCAGGTAGTGGCCACACCGGGAGAGTGCTACTGGATGACGTCGAGAGCTTGGACTCCCCGTGATGAATATGCCCATTGAGTGCATGATGCTGGAGTTCCAATGTTATAGTTGGGCGGCCTTTTTGGTGGCAGCATGTGAAGCACAGTTCGCGGTACTGTCGCGTTTTGCCCCCCACATTGGTCGTAAAGGAGGAGACGCGACGCTAAGCGTTCGTGATGGGACCCAACCGCCATATCAGGTAGATGACGTCGCTTAGGCGTTGTCGGGAATCGACGACCTCCTATTGCGTGTCTTGCAGATTAAGTGCGGTCGAGCGGCTTACCCAGCGCGTAAGGGTCATCATGAGCGTCAGCCTTGCTTGAGGAGCAGAATTTGGACTTAATCATCCTAGGAATGATTTTGATCTCCCCATAGGGGCTGAAGATCAAGTTCCCCTTGTCGCGAATAGATGATCTGTTTAGACCAACTTTGGGAGCCAGTGTCTTTCTGTTGATCGATCTTCGCGCAGGGTACCCTAATTGGAGATCCGGGAGTTGGGCATTCTTTAGTTGGCCTTTCGTGACCGTTTCGGGCACTACGAATTTTGAGTTACTGCCGTCAGGGTAGACGAATGCGCCAGATGCCTACAAGGATCTCAAATGTTATTGGCCTCCGTGGGCTGTTCTGAGGTAGCCTTCGTTGAGGATGTTGGTGGGCATGCCCTCAGGCGAAGTTGTGGATCGTCGCGTTGGAATGCGTTCGTCCATCGAGATCCTCAGTGAATGTGGGAGTGGGTTGTCTTGGATTTCATTGTGGACTCGCTAAAGTCACGTTCGGGTCACGACGCCGTTTGGGTGATCATTGACCGACAGACTAAGTCCGCACCTTTCTCCTTATCTAGCTGACTGAGTCTCTGGACGCTTCGATGCGGGTTTGAGCCTTCGTGATTGTTCGTCTTCATGGCACTCCGGTCGGCGCTATTTCGGATCGAGACGCGTGTGTTACTTTGAGGTGCTTGCACAGCCTTTGGTAGGCTTTGTCGCGAGCCTTCATTTAAGTATAGCGTTTCACTGCTGACGGACAGCCAGGCAAGAGGACGATTTAGGCTTTGGAGGACATGCTAAGTGCCTGCATGCCCGACTTGAGGCAGTTGGATGAGGCACCACCCTTTGGGTAGGGGTCTGCCTGTGTAACGACTGCCATTTGAGCACCCAGATGAAATGAAAGAGGCACTCTACGGGCGCGGTTTTAAACCTCCCTCGTGTTGTGACGGTTGTGGAGCGCCAGTTGGAGTGGCCGCAAGTTATTTTAATTGACCTTGCGGTGGCCGAGATGGTTCGTGCGTGCCTCTGCACCACCTAGAACCGTCGGAAGGGCTACGCAAGTCATCGTCGCCAGGAGCCTACCTACGGGTTCAGCGACCATGTTGGCATGAGGTGTCCAGGTTTAAGGACATCCTCTGTTTTGACGTTCAGGGCGAACTGAGTCGGCCTTCCATCGGACCGGTTTTCGTCCTTGAGTGGATTAGGGGAGGTGGCTGTCATGAAGCTTTGCCCCCGTGGCTGACTCGTGCCTGTGACGTCATCCAAGGTCTCGTAGCTGAGGCACTAGGTCCACGATCCTGCTCATGTCATTCCGTTCGAGCCGCTCATCCTCGAGCAGGATTGGTCGTTCTTGGAGCAGTTGATCGAGACCATAGACCGATGTGAGAAGAGGCTCCGCACCAATACCGTTCCTTCGGTTAAAGTGCGTGGTAGCACCAGTTTAGTGGCCGGACCACTCGGGAGCCAAGGGACTCTATGGGTGACACTTCTACGTTCGGTCTTCCCTTTGGGTTTCCTTAAATTTCGAGGACTAAATTTCCTAAGGGGGGGAGAATGTTAGGCCTGTGTCATTTAGAGTCCTATTTTCGATCGGAGTCGCTAAAATTTTGGTTTTTAGCTACTTGCTGGTGTTTGAGGACTCTGATTGAAATATAACTGCGTATTATGGGTCTTGGTACAGTTTAATACTGCCCATAAAATTTTCGTTTAATTCCGATAACGTTTTTGGAATTATGCAGTTTCGGATTGATATTTGGATTTGATTTTGTTAAAATCCAAGACGAAGAGATAAAAATCCGATATTATTACGAGATGTTCAGTTTTGAGATAGCTTCCATATAGAAGTGGAATTGGATCAACTGGATTCGTATATTAAAAGTTATGGGTATTTTTCCGAGTATACCCCAAAGTTGAGAAATCCAGGCAGCAGCCCTGTAAGATGTTTAGCCTAGATTTTGGAATAGCTGGAGAGGTAATTTGATCTAGGTGTAAACATGAAAGTTGTAGATAATCGTCTTATCTTTCAAATGCCACTGGAATCGTGCAATTCTGAGCTGTATTGAGGAAGTTATGGCCGTTTAAGTGAAGGCTGCGCAGAGATTTTAAGTCCGAGGATGACTTGGTCATTTACTCGACCTTTGCTTATTTAATCCCCAAATGTGCACGACTTTGGGTCTCTCCTCCTCTCTTTTCTGGTCCAGCCCCCCTTTTGTATGTGTTTTGGGTGGAGGAGGTGATGGTGGTGGAGAAGAAGATCAAAAAGGAGTGGAAAAGGTGTGTTTATGTTGTTGTTGTGCTTTGTTATCCTCCCTTCTTAATCCATCTTCCTCAAGCTCCCCCTCATTGTTTTCCCCTCCCCTTTGGACAGCAGCCCCCCATGTGTTTGTTGTAATGCCACATTGAAGAAGAAGAGCAAGGAAGAGGTGGTGGTTGTGGTGGTTGCGGTTGGGGTGGCCGAGGGTGCGCTTGCGAGCCCCTACGCCCCCCTTTCCTTTCCTTTTCCCCCCTCTCCTTTGGTGAGTTTTCCCTCTTCTTTTTGTGGTTCTTATGCATATAAGGAGTGCTTGGTTGTTGGTGGAGGTGGTGATGAAGTCTCCTCTTCCAATGTATTTGAAGGTGTGTTGTTTGTAAGGAGGTGCGGGGCGTCGGGGGTGCTCGCATGCGTGCGGAGTGCGCGGGAAGCATGCATAAGGTGCTCGCATGCGTGCGGAGTGCGCGGGAAGCATGCATAAGGTGCTCGCATGCGTGCGGAGTGCGCGGGAAGCATGCATAAGGTGCTCGCATGCGTGCGGAGTGCGCGGGAAGCATGCATAAGGTGCTCGCATGCGTGCGGAGTGCGCGGGAAGCGTGCATGAGGTGCTCGAGGGTGTGCTTGACGTCGTTCGATGCGTGCGGAGTGTGCGGGCAGCGTGCACGAGGTGCTCAAGGGCGTGCTTGGCCTTGCCTGATGCGTGCGGAGTGCGTGGGAAGCATGCACGAGGTGCTCGAGGACGTGCTTGACGTTGTTTGATGCGTGCAGGGTGCATGGGCAGCGTGCATGGGGTACTCGAGGGCGTGCTTGCGGTGCTCAGACGCGTTCGGAGTGCTTCGTGGTGTTGAGCAGCTTGTTATAGCCAAATGCAACCATTGGATGATCCTTGGCGGATTGGTATCGGGCTTCGGATTCAATTCGTCGCTCTCTTGCGTTTCGCGAGCCGTGCGCTCGTTAGGTGAGTGGTTCGATTCCAACCCTTCCGGGAGCGCTCGATGCACGTAGTCGTGCTCCGCGCTTCCATGGGGCTTTAATTGCACCCATCTGTTGGGGAAGAACTATGACCAGCTCGAGAGAGGATGAGGCATTCCCTCTCTCTCGCCCTCCCTCTTTTCGCGAACCGAGTGAGTAGATGTAGTTCCTACTTGACTCGGGCTTGCTTGGAATTATTGGCATGCACCTATTGTTGCGCAAATCGCGCTTAACCCTTCCCTCTAGGTTGATATCCTCCAATGTATGTTAGGTTGTAGTTTGTGTGATTGAATGGTTATTATGTCTTGTATTCATGTTTAAGTAAGATTTACTTGCTTAGTTAATTTCATATTGTATATATGCCGATATGATCATGATTCTTGTCTAATGTGTTAGACAAGTGTATGACCTCCTATGGGGTCATACCATGGCTTTGACACTTAGAATAAAATGTCTTCCCCGCATCTGAGTTATGCACCCTGGAGGGAATTCATGAGAATTCATTGCGCTTATCGGTGTTTGGTAACCGATGACGACGGATCCATGAGGATCAAAACCGCGTATGTCAAGTGCTCTCCCCTTCGTCGCTTCCGTGTCGAAGCTACCCGGGTTTAGTTGTCCTGCTAGGCTCTCCCAGACACTATTCATGACGCCGGGTGGTGCGCCCATACGGTAGAGGTAGAGGTCATGGGAGGATACCAGGTCGAGGCTACTCGGGAGAGGGCTACCGGATGACGAAAGGCGTAGACCAGTTGACCCCTTTTCCCCAATAGGCCTATGTCACCCCGAGAAGGGGGTGAGGGTGAGGGTGAGGGTGTGGTGGGACGGCGTTGGTTCGATCTGCCAGTTGTGCAATTTCCCAAGATCCTATGTCGCCCGTCGGGGTGAGGGTGAGGGTATTGCTCCCAAGATCCTAGGTCACCCTTCGGAGGTGAGGGTGTTAGTATGAGTGTGGTGGGCTCGAGTTGATACTCGACCCACCAGCTTAGAGTAATTGGCTTTTTATAGGGTTCGCGCTGCGAACAAGTAGTGGCTCCTCCCAATATCGCCTTATGTCGTGGCC
This sequence comes from Acorus calamus, assembly GCA_030737845.1. Classification (NCBI taxonomy): domain Eukaryota; kingdom Viridiplantae; phylum Streptophyta; class Magnoliopsida; order Acorales; family Acoraceae; genus Acorus; species Acorus calamus. The sequence continues at coordinate 13,626,804 of CM060872.1, forward strand.
GTGACGTTGGGGCTACTTGGTCAGAAGGCTCCCACTTGTAGGTACTCCCGATGCATTCGGCAGATGTACTGATCATGGGACCATACCAGTTAGAGATTGTATGGCGGTGGGCAACCGAATGATATTGCGAGCGTGAATAGTTCTCCCCTTCGTCGGATCTATGTTGAAGCTGCCTAGGTTGAGCCACCCTGGGTGGAGCCCCCACCTATAGGTACCATCGATGCGCTCGACAGCGTACTGACCGTGGCCGGCTCCAGGTAGAGGCTGCCCGGGAGAGCGCTACCGGATGACGAACGGTGTAGAACAACAAGCTTTGTCCTTCAAATCCCTAGGTTCACCCCTGTGGGGACTAGGGTGAGGGCGAATGTGAGTTGTACCCATCGAGTATACTATGGGTATACCTCCAAACGCTTGAGGTGTCGAATTATATTTCTACCTCGTAAGCGGATGGACTCTTGTAATTGTTACGCGGTAACACCAAATGGTTAACGACTATTCCTCCCTGTGAGTCCCAAAAGCCTCCACCCTTGGGAGTGAGGGCGAGGGCGGGGTATTGTCGCACCGCCGCGTGACCTTGTTAACCGTTGGGTTTCTACCCATGGTTTTCCTTGATAGGCGATTGCCTTGTATCGAATGATTATGTTGGTGTTTGGTTTCTGACCACTCACTGAGCTTATAGCTCACCCCTCGCGTACTGTTTTCCTTTACAGGGGCGTTGTTGGGCGTGGAGCTGGAGCTTCCTTGTGGCGTGGTCTTGCGTGCGTGGAGCGTTCTGTCCGACGGATTGGCGAGTGCGAGGCTGTCAGCAGTCCTAGAGTCTTGTGTAATTGTAAATCGTGCATGTGGCACTTGTTGTATTTCTTTTGGCTAGACTTGGCTCTCACAGGACAGTGATTGTGTATTCGAGTCTGTAATAATGTTTTTGATTTACAGACTTATTGATATTTTTATGCTTCCGCCTTTCATTTGAGTTATCAGTTATCATTGATTGTTAGCCTTGTGTATTATTTATTGGAGTCATCTGTTGACCTCTTGTATGATAGCTGATACTTTATATATTTGCCGCGCCTTGGGGACGCCTGGGGCGTGACAACTTTGGTCAGGCATAATCCTTGTCCGACTTATCTTGGTCGGGCATAGGCTTTGTCCGGTTTACCTTGGTCGGCTAACAGCTTTTGCCCGACTTGGCTTAGTAGGGCTTGATCACTTATCCGTCTTGAGAGTGAAATGATTCTGACCAGGTAGTCATGGGGCTTTGGGCCCATGGGCCTTTATCCCCTTAGGCACGTATCTTTTATTAATATGGGCTATTCTTTGATCAATTATTGCACTTATTCCATTTTATCGCTTATTCGACATCTTGGTCAATTTGGTCTCCTACAAATGCCCCCTTCTTTTGGTCTCTCAAGTACTTGTGAGTCCGAAAGAACTGACCCTGGGAGACCTGTCTAGTTGGAAGATGTGTGCTTCAAGTTTTCCGGATCGGCTATGCCTCGAGCCCTGGTCCTGACGATTCGTGTTCAGGCCACCTGTCACCTGACCGCACGTCTTCTCCATAAATGCCACTCAGGGTGGGTCTATTTGAATTTTAACTTTTGCTGCTCCGTTTCCCCCCAAACCGTCGTGACGGTTGGGTTTTCATTCCAGATCTTCCCTATATATATGCGCATCGTTCCCGCGACTTCTCTTACCTTCTGCGAACCGCTATACTCTTCAAAGCATATTTTCAGTGCCCCCTTGTCCTTTCCTTTCATTTTCGCACTTTGTTCCAATGGCACAAATCCCAGACAACATGATTGTTGAGGAGTATACGGGAGAGATGCCTCCCCCTCAAGATCCCTATTTGTTCTGGGTATACTCCGGCCAAGTGGAGGTTGGCAGGATCATCTTTCCATTATCTATGCTATGATGGAGTTCCTAAGTTTCTTTAGCCTGCATCCCCTTCAGCTTTGTAGATACCCCAATTTTGACCGTCCAAAAAGACAGAAATACTTCAAGTAACACTTAGAATCAAACCACATTTGGACATCAAATGGAAAACGGAACTTAGGAAAACAAAACCGGAAACCCTAACCCTGACCTAAATCCTGGTCCAAACCCTAACCCTAAATCAAACCCTGGTCCAAACCCTAACCCTAAACCCTAAAACTGGAAACCTTAACACTGACCTAAACCATGACCTAAATCCTGGTCCAAACCCTAACCCTAGCCCAAACCCTAACCCTAAACCCTAAACCCAGAAATCCTAACCCTGACCTAAACCCTTGGCCCAGATCCTAAAAACTTGGTCCCAACCCTAAACCACCTAGAGAACCCAAAAGCCCTAGAAACCCTAAGACCCTCGACTGGGGCAGCTAACCCTAACTAGTGCCCCAAACCAGGCGGCTAGTTGGCACTAGCCGCCCCCTGGCCGACCCTGAACCGCTTCCCTGGATGGGACATAAAGCATCATTAAATACTAATCATTGCGGTGTGTTGTGACCTTTAGCCGCCCCATCTTGGCCGGATCAATCCAAGTAACCGACCCCAGCCACTGCTTGTCAGAGGTGGGACGTTTGGCAGGTCATGATGGGGGCGGCTACCAGGAAGTAGCCGCCATATACTGGGCGGCTAGTTAGGACTAGCCGCCCTTCACCTGGTCGTGACAGAAGAACCAGAGAGTTAATGAGGGGTCTAATCAAACACACTTTTAACCAAGCCATCCTATTACCCCCTGGATATTCCCCTGTCTCTTTTTTACTATAAAAAGAGGTAATGAGGGGTCTAATCAAACACACTTTTAACCAAGCCATCCTATTACCCCCTGGATATTCCCCTGTCTCTTTTTTACTATAAAAAGAGGGGGTTCAAAACACTTTTACAACATCAACCAATCTCCAATCCACAATCCTCACTTGATCATTCCCTTCCCCCACTAGAAATCCATAGAGAGAGAAAAAGATCCCCCCTTTTGTGAGAGAAAAATCCATTCCCTACACAAAAACACCCTCTCATTCCACCCTCCACAAACCCGGGTTAAACCTAGCTTAACCTCTGTCCAAAACCAAACCCATTTCCCACCAAAGTTCTGCCCAAACCAACCCAGACTCTGGACGGCTAAACCCTAGTAGCCACCCCATACCCGACGGCTCAAACAGACTAGCTGCCCCGGAAGCAGAATAGGATTACCTGTTTTTCACCTCTGTGTACGGTATATCCATGTCTTAGAGCAGAAACCCCACAAACTCCCCACATAGGCGACCAAATCCAACACCAACCTTTTTCCTACTTTTTAAAAAAGCAAGTGGCGATCACACACACACTGGAATCCCCTTCAACCGTTGTCGGGCGCCTCGATCGGGAACGATACCCCACCACCCTTCCGAGAAGACGATCCGACCGAGCCCGCCAGAGCACGCATCAGATCCGAATCCCCGAAGAACCCCTACACACGTCCCACGGATTTTTTCCACACCAACAAATCTGGCGATCACGGTGGGACATCCCTAGTGAAAAACAACAAAAGGTAATCCTCTTCTGCCTCCCTTTTACAAGCTTGACTAGAATGCTATCAAACCTTTAGGAAGGTTAGAATTTTCCACCCCTCGAATCAGATCCTCCTCTACTTTGCATCTGCGCAATCCTTTACTGCTTTGTAAGCCGCACACCGCTGCACAATCCTTTACTGCTTTGTAAGCCGCACCCCGCTGCGCAATCCTTTACTGTTTTGTAAGCCGCACGTCGCTGCGCAATCCTTTACCGCTTTATTTACTGCTTTATACCTGCATTCATTCCCTTAAATCATTCCACACGCATCATGGAATCCCACCTAGAGGAGGAGATACTAGAGGAGAGAATCACCCACCAAGAGGGTCAGGCCACACAATTCCTGACCCATCTAGAGGAAAAGATGGCCACTCTAGGGTACCAATCCATAGAGAACATGTTTCATGACCTCGCCGATTACCGTCATGCCAAGACCTTGAGGCAGGAAGCCCCTGTCGAAACCCCCAAGGCCATTCCCAAAACCCCGTCCACACCGAGTCGCTCGGTCAATCCGAGCATTTTTTCGTCTTTTCCCCGCGAATCCAATGTTCCCAACCATTTCCACCCCAGGCCCTTACCAGGCCACCCCAAACCTGGGACCGCTAGGCAGCCCTCCCAGGGGAGAAACACTAGATGAAACCATCCGGAGAATCCTCTCCGAGACTGGTCCCTCAGCCCCAAGCACATGCCTCTACATAACCTGAGACAGATCCCGTCAGTCCACCTGCCGGAGGGATTCAAAATCCCCAAGTTCCGCCGGTATAATGGTCGTGGAGACCCAGACATTCATTTAACTGCCTTTTATCTAGATGCCTGACCGTTTCTAGATAATCAACCTCTGCTAGTCTTCCTCTTCTAGAAATCATTGGAAGGAGAAGCGTTGCAATGGTTCTCCACCCTCCCTGTAGATCACTTGTCGAACTTCTTGGCTATAAGCGAGAAGTTCTTGGGCCGCTACGGTTAGCAGAGGATCAGAATCCCCTCCATTTCGGACTTGACCGTAGAGAGAATGAGGCTTAGGGAGGAATTTAAATAATATGTGTCTCGGTGGCGCACACTTGTCCACCGAACTGGCCTGCAACTCACCGAATGTCAAGAAATTGACATGATGTTACAGAGCCTGAGTCCAGAGCTTCGCACGAGCATTTCATATGAAGACTGTACTACGTTCAACTTCTAATTGACCGCCACAACAGGATTTCCTGTTGTGCAGCCCCAGTAGTCCAAACCTAGTCCCCACCTATCAGCCATAGGGTTGGACCTGGAACATTTGAGCTATCCGTTGGGCCCCTCATCTACGAAGTAACCTGCTTCGTGGCCGACATCAACACAAGGTACCCATTGATTCTAGGATGACCATGGTTGGACAGCATCCAAGCTATTTGTTCCCCCCGACACCAATGCCTCCGACTGCCCTTCATGGGTCATGTACTGACAATCTAGGGAGAGGCACGCCTCCAGTATGAGATCGAGAACAACTGGACAATATACAATATGTTCACATTAGCCCTACGCCCGGGAGGCGAGAATAAAGGTGGTAGCCCACCTGGGTCCCCTTACAACGGTGACTATCCCTCTGAAGAAGCGGCCGGGACCCTGAATCCATCAAACAATCTTACGGAGCCCAACCCGATCACCTTCCTCCCCCATGAAGTTGCAAAAGCCGGAGCACGCTCCGCACCCCCCGCAATCTCTGCCATACTCGGAGGAAGAGAATTTCGGCACATTCTCATCGACACGGGAGTGGAAACAAATGTTCTCACATATTTCACCTACCAGAAGCTAGAAGGCAGGGTTCCTAGATTGGAGCCCTCAGACGAATTCATTTACGCCTTCGATAGCACACGCAAGAATACTTGTGGACTATTCACGCTCCCACTAAAAATCGGCCTGGTCTCCACCATCATCAACTGTATGGTGATGAACATTCGATCACCCCACCCACTAATTGTCGGGAGGACCTGGCTCAACAACATCGAGGCCGTTTCATTCACCCGACACCAATGCCTTCGCTTCCCGTACCGCGGAGGAGTGATATCTATCTGGGGAGAGGCACGCTTCAACGAGGCGCGGGCCCGAAATTGGAGTGTCTATGCCATGCGCATCCGGCTAGAGGTGCTTGCATGTTGGCAACCAGGCTCCGTTGATGAAGAACTGCTCCAGCAAGGAAGACCCTTGAAGAGGCTCAGGGAGGGAGAGTTCGGGAATAGGGGACCCCCACCGGACATCAGCCGACCGTCAAAAAGGAGATGACTCGAGGAAGCAATACGAGTCCAAGAACCAGGTATCTATCCCCCCGGGTAATCCCCACCAGCATCAACCTGTACATTTTTATTTTCAGGCTTTCAAAAAATCCCCAAAACTAAAATATTTACTTAAATCAGCTTTCTAGTTAGCAAAATCCTGTACATATTTGTTTACAGCTTTTCTAAAAATCGAAAATCAAAAAATTTGTTTACTAGCTTTCGCTTTCATCACCCTATACATATTTGTTTACACGCTTTCCTGAAGAAACCAAAATCCAAAAATATATGCTAATCAGCCCTCATTCCCCAAACCTGAACATACCTTTTTCCAGCATTATTTCCGTATTTTCCTTCTAAACAAAAAATGTTTTCTAAGTGTCCTTCCATACTTCCAAACAAAATAAAACATTTTCCCAAGCTTTCACTCCATGCTTTCCGAACAACGAAAACATTTTCCCAAGCTTTCTCTACACGTTTTCCAAAACAAAAATGTTTTTCAAACTACATTTCCATACTCTTCTTCAAAACAAAAATGTTTTCCAAACTGTATTTCCATGCTTTCCCTTAAAAAAAATATTTTCCAAACTATCTTTCCATGCTTTCCTTCTAAAACAAAATCGTTTTCAAACTTTTCAGGTTCGTGGAATGCACTTTATCTAAAAAAATTCCATGCATGAATAACTTTCAATACTTGAGAACTATTATTCTTTCTTCTTGCAATTTCCAGCGTTCAGTACTTGATGATATAATTGTAAGACTCTCAAAGATAAACTCGTATTTATTTGAACACATATCCGCCAATCATGCCACTTCCTTCACGCACGTATGACTGGACAATCAATTTACCTGATAGAAGAGAAATTGTCTACCTTGTAGACTGGGACAATTTTAAAACCCCAAAGCAAACCACCCTTATTTTCGCCCCACTCGTATTAACCCAAGGTCAAAATGAGGAATTACCTGGACGTAGCATATGTCCTAAAACTGGCTGTGGCACTATACAAACACTTCTAGAGGGGAAGCATGAAAAGAATCGGGGTGAAAAACAGAAAAGCCCCCCTAAAAAAAAAATCAGGCAATGAGAGGCCAACAAAAGAAAAATAACACCCAAGTGAACAGGTTAAATTCTCTACTTTAGCAGGCTTTCACGCCATTACGCACAAGTATATGCCAAACAAACGGCTATACTAGTACAGGTCTAAACAACGGACTGTACTTTCCACCCAAAATAAAGAAGTGATATAAATAAGAAAGCTAGAGGGACCTAGAAAGTAGGATATATGCTAGACTGAGACAATTCTAAAATATTGCCCGAAAGGAAGATATTACTCTTACCCCATTCTCCCCCCTCTTTTATTTCGCAATGGGATTCAAAATTGAACTATGTCTACCGGGAAAGGTGAAATTTCAACCGAGGGTAGACCATTTCCATGTTTACAACTGCACACACTCACATGAGTTCACTTAGAAACTTGTCTATCAAAAGAAACTTATTTGACTTGACTCCTGGTACACTCATGGATTTTTCAGCATGTTTAGAATAATATGATCAAGCATTTGAAAACCATGAACCTAAAAAAATTGACACCTAAGGCTTATACCTTTCAAATACAATCCTGGTTTAGACATAAGTGACCACAAGGGCCCCTCCAAAGGGACTTGATGGTATCTTTTACTTAAGAAAGTCGAGAACATTGCCCTCTCACATAAAAAATCATTGAAGAATTAAAATGCCCCCTTATGCCACTTATACTTACGCATAAGCTCGCATTTCCTTTTTCCAAAACACCTAGGCATCTGATTTTCTTGAAATACTAAAATTGACACCCCGTACCAATATTAAAATTGCCCCCATCTACACTCATTTCATGCCCTTCCGCACATGCTTGAGAAGAAATTGTCCCACTTTCACATAAACTTAAGAGTTTTCTTCGCTCACGCACTTGGAATCCCTCCCTTGCGTGCTAAAGCATGATTTTCCGTGCTTTCCTTTCTCGCATTCGATTTTTATTTTACCTTAAGATGGATTGTAGCCCTTGATAATTCAAGCAAAAAGGGTTCGAAAGTCAGTGCAGGGGCACAATCCGGACAGATTTAACACTTGGTCCATGAAAAGAATGTTTTTACAGATTTCGAAGATCGAACAAACACTTGTGAGAACTTTCAGCTGCAGGAGATAGAGATAGCAAAGCCAAATGTTTCCCTAGGCAGGGGGCGGCTAAACCCGACTATCCGCCCCTACCCAGACGGCTAGAAGGACTAGCCGCCCCTGCCCCTGTCCCCTTCTTCAGGTAAACTACCTAGGAAAGGGGCGGCTAAATGAAATTAGCCGTCCCTCCTCGGGCGGCTAGTTCTCACTAGCCGCCCCTCACCTGTTGCCCCATCTGTCATATCAGTTCCAGTCTTAATCAACTCTTCAAGTCTTTGGATACCTGTCAAAACATTTTCTCCCAAAACCTGCATATGCGCATTTCATACACATATTTATATCCCAAACCAGTACAACTATGACTTAAGTAGCAACCGAAACCAAAATCATACACCAAACAACACATCCATTCATACACACATAAAGCCTTATGAAATCATTCCACATATACGACCAAATTAAAACCAATAAAACTAAATTAAAAACATCCATGTTTGTTCATACACCAAAAGAAAAGGATATAAAAGGGAAAATTCAAACCTAATCAAACCAAAAGGAAGTTTTAAGAGCAAATAAACTAGAGACAAGCGGATAGGATTCCGTCCGAAGCTTCCATCTAAATGTCTTGAGCTATGCATCACCGAAATATCACCTAAGTCAAAAAGAAAAGAAGAAAAGCATGAATTCTTTGCATATCTCTATCTCTCCGTTCCAACCTCCCTTGAAGACACGTCTCCACCCCCTCAACCTCTCCTCGAGCTCCCACGATCTCACCTCAGCAGCCCGGGAGCCGGTCCTCGCTCAAGCGAAGTGCCTCTCGATCTCTATCCCTGGCAGCCTGGAGAGAACGGAGCAGATCCCTCATCAAACCCTCGGGAACGCCCGCCGAAGCCTCCAACTCCTTGTCTGGAGGGAGTCCCTCTCTCAGCCGAGGGTGATGAACTCCTCTCCCTCAATGCCATCATGGACCTCAGCCGGTCCGTCTCCTCCTCAACCTGAGAAGCCCTGCCCCTCACCTGGCCCAGCTCCATCCGTGTGACCGCCAACTCACTCCGGGCCGCATCTAACTCCCTCGTTAACTCAAGCTCTCGCTTGGAAACCATGGAAGGAGGAGCAGAAGAATAGAAAGCACCAATGGCTCACGCTCTCGACAGAGCATCCACCTGAGCCTCGAGGACCCGAACATGGTCCTATAACCGGTGTCTCTAAGCCCTCAAGTGCTCCACTTGCCTAATGCGCGCTCGAAGGTGCTCATTGGCGGTCTTGAGCCTCTTCTCCAGCTCATTCAACTCAACCTGCAAAAGAGACACCACTCAGAAAAATATTCAACAAAAGAGAACGAGAAAGAAGAGAAGGGTTTCCAACTTACGTAGGCATCCGTGATCTCCTCCTTCATCGTTCCAAGGATACCCGCATACTCCTGACGATACCAAGCCAGGTATTCATCGCTTGAAGTCACCTCGGGATGACGCTCCACCAAGACACCTCGGCTCATCCATCCTGCCACATACGTAGTGTAGTTCCTCAGGAGGTTCGTGTCCCAAGGAATCCTAGCCACTGGGATTGAGGGGCGCTTCGGTAGAGGATCAGGCACCCATTGGTGATACCCAAGCTGGCGGACGACCCGGCTGATCGCATGAAACACGACCTCATTGAAATAGATCAGCCAGACGTCTCGTGACAGATCCTCGGGGACCTCCTCCTCCATATAGGGCCTCAACGTTATCTATAAAGCATCACAAGATTGGAAGAGTGCTTAGCCAAAAGTAAAACCAAATACAAGCTAAAGAAAATTCAAAGAAAAATTTATACCTCTTCCTCCATCAAGACACGGAAGGCCTCCCAGAATTAGGTGAGGCGGTACAAGCGCGAAGATCCCCGGGGTTCCCATTTCATGGCCCAAGGGAGGGCACGGTCAAACGACATCAGAGTTGGGCGGTCAATGGCGAAGTGCTCGTATCAAAAAATGTAGCAAAGCAAGAGGAAAATTGTCATGATCAAGTGAACTAAAGCCGAGAAGAAGACATCTACTGCTCTCTTACACATACCTGAAGAAATGGCGCAAAGCCGCCAAGGTTCTTTCCCCCGTCATTCTTGACCTTCTTCGAGAGCTCCGCGAAGAGATGGGCGAGCATCGCCGCTCCCCAGGCGTAGCGCCCCATGCCCTCCAGGTCCATCATCAGCAAAAGGGAATGAGAAGAGACCTTATCAGAGGACATCGAGTAGAGGACCCAGCCGAAGAAATAAAGGAAGAACGCCCTCAACTCCCTCCGTGCCCTCTGTGGGCACGCGGCCGCCCTCTCGCCTCGATCATCGCCTGCCTCCTCTCGAAGCTAGCTACAGCTTCGCCCTTCTGACGCTCTGTGAAAGAATCGAGGCCATACTACTCCAAAAGCCTCCCCAAAGGGATCCGATTTAGCGTCCGCTCCCGCTCCACGAACTCCCATTCCCCGATCAACTCTTGAAACAACCCCCTATAGTCGGCAAGGGTGACCGCAATCACCGCTTCCCCAGAGACCGGAAGGTGGGTGATTTGATGGACGTCCTCGAGAGAAGTCAGCATAACGGCACCGGTGGGAAGAATGAAAGAGAAACTCTCCGGGTCCCACCTCTCCGCCAACGCTTCCACGTAAGGACGTGGACGTGGAACGGCTCAATCAAGAAGAAGGAACGGAAGCCCGCTTCGTCCACCAACCTCCTCTCCCCCTGCCCCAAGGCATCATACCACCTCTTCGTCCCGTGCCATAAAGCCCGGATACGATTCGACCGCTACAAGCAAACGAAGAAAACATGTGTTAGTTCAAGAGCAATCAAGAGGTAAGGATCCAAAGCCTAAAAATCATTTAGAAATCATGCTTAGCAAGATAAAATTCCTATATTTTAAACCAAAAACAAAAGCATGAAAATAGGAAACTTAATTCACACAAGCATGCCTATTAAAAACACGCATTGATAAGCATATTATTTTCACATTTAAACCCCTTAATTTAGTTTTCTATTCCTAATTTTATGTGTAATAATGACTAATATTCAAAATTTATATGTTATTACAGGTAATTGAGATAAATGATGATTGTCAACGCAAGATATCCTATAAAGCATTTAAAGATATGAATGAGAATCAAGAGGACTCTAGAAGATCCGAAATTATGCTAGAAAAAGATTTGGTGAAGAGAGAATAAAAAATCAAATTCCAATAAAATATTCTTCAAATTAATGTTGAAACCGTCCAACTGTTTTGACCATAACTTTTGCCTCAAGTATCGTATTTTGGCTCAGAATATGGCGTTGGAAATATATTTTCAAGATCTACAAATCAATGTTTCATGAATATTTTTCAATTCCACCATATTAGGGGTCAAAAATTCATCCGAAGATTCTGCAGAAAATCAATGACGGGAATGAAAGCTTTTACCTCCTAAATCTATCAAAGATGCATATCAGGAAGGTTAATGGTTAATCTTGACCATCCAATTTATTGCAAATCAATGGTTGAAATTCAAGTCTGAAGGCTATAAAAGGAACACATATGAAGCCAAGGAGGCATAAAACAAGGAGGCAAAGTGACAACCAAAGGAGAAAGATTCAACAATTTTGCTTTCTTTTTGTTTTTCTTTTCATATGTTTGTATTCATTGAGATCTGAATTTTTATATTAGTTTTTGTGTTTTTATTTTCAGATTTTTTTTAATATAATATGGTTTCTTCTATTTTTCTTTTATTTCGTTTGATCATGTCTAGCTAAATCTTCAACTAGGGTTGAAGGTGAAACCATACAATGCTAGTTTAGGATTTTATATTTAGATCTGAATTCTTCATATTGTTTTCTTTATTGAGTATCAATCTTTCCTTCAATTCTCTTTTGAAACCTTTTATGTGAATTTCTTGTTACTTTCTTCAAAAATCTCTTGTATTTGATTTGATAAAATATGCTTTGATTGAGTTCTCTGATATTTTATGCTCTTCTTAACAAGTTGAATATTGATTTGATAGATTTTATAAAGGGAAGGGAGATAGATTATTATATTGGGTTTTCATAAATCAAGGTTTTTTAATAATAGATCATCTTCAAGGATTTCTTGTTGAGGGTTTGATAGGGTATGCTTGATTAACTATTTTGATATCTTATTCTCTTCCTAATGTGTGAATATTGAGATAATTGTTTTGATTTTAAATCTGATTTTATGAAATAATATGATTTTAAATATTTATTTTCCGATTAACATTTGATTAGCGTCAATATTGATTGAGTTATATGATGGAGTTTCATATTTGAATATAATCCCTACATTGGTATTGCATGGCTGATTCTAAAACCCTAGTTATCTTTTTATATTCATATTAGATTTTAAAAAAACATAATAATAAAAAAAACTTCATCAATCTTTCTTTCTAGTTCGATTATTTAAATCAATTAATAATCTGATTTGAACAATTCTCTGTGGGTTCGACCCGTATTTGCTAGATCTATACTACTGTAACGATCCGTGCACTTGCAGTAATTAATGATAACTTAAAATATTCAATCAAGTTTTTGGCGCCGTTGCCGGGGAATTGTTTCAAATTATATTTGATGTTGATTTATCTTTCAGATTTTTTATATGCTTTGTAGGATATCATGAACCTACAAGAACACAACAAAGAATGGTGTAAGGCTTAGACCATTCTTTCTCTAAACAAGCCTCCAAAAGTGTTCAAAGGCAACCCTAAGGTGAACCATTTCATCACTGTGTGTGAGTTGTGAGTATTTCTTTCACCCACGAATCTTCTGCAAGTGAGTTATTTTTGGGGTTAATTGAGATTTTCGGTGTGTGCATTTTTCAATTAGTATACATTAATTAATCTATCTAAGGGATGTCCCACATAACATAAGGTGGGGATTTCATCACCCTTCCTTGGCCCAAAAATCATCATCTTGAGCATTTGTCAAACCCATGAGCCTAATTAAATTAAAATGAATTAGATTTGGCCCTAGATTTTTGAGCTCAATAGGACAAGAGACGCCAAGAGATACTCCAGTGAGCCATTAACCATTTAATGATGTCTAGGAAAGTGGTTTCATAAGGTTTCTACCTTAAAGGACGTGGTTACTTAATTGAGGAACACGCGAAAGCGTGGAAGACCCCCCACAAATCCTTTACACATTCCTGGTTGTTAGGTGGTTGATTGTTAATTGGAAAGCTTTAGGCATATCTTAGAACAGTTAGGAGCTGTCCATTAAGGGAGGAACATCCTCAACAACTAGATCTTTTAAAAATCAACATCACTCACTTAACAAGATAAATATTAATTTGTTGTTTGTGAAAGTATATTCTTGATTTGTGATATTTTGGTATATGAGCATTTGGTCTAGAGATTCTAAAAACCGATTGATTCGTACCGAGTCAACCATCACCATGGATAATACAGTAGCTGTTATTCCAAAGACCTTGAAGGATTACATGTATCCATCTAGAACTACGCAACCCTCAAGCATTGTGTTACCTACAACCAATGCTAACAACTTTGAGATCAAGCCTGGGATGATTAATATGCTCCCAAAATTTGATGGTTCTGAGGATCCATATCTTTTCATTAGGGAATTTGTGGAAGTTTGTTCCACTCTAAAACTTCAACAACTAACTGATGAATCCATCCGGTTGAGGTTAATCAACTTCTCCTACAAAGATAATGCTAAAATGTGATTATATGCTTTACCCGTAAATTCTATCACCACTTGGGATCAATTAGTTATGATATTTTTGAAGAAGTTCTTTCCTAATCATAAAACTACTAAGATTCACATGAATATAAATCAGTTCATTCAAAAGGATGGAGAATCTTTGTGGAGATATTTGGAGAGATTCAAGGACTTGCTATTGCAAATTCCTCATCATGGATTTGAAGTTTGGAGATTAGTGCAAATTTTATATGAAGGTTTGAATTACACCACAAGGACTATGGTTGAATCAATGTGTAGTGGTGAATTTACTAATAAAAATGAAACTGAAGCATGGACATTTCTAGAAGAAGTAGCTGAAAAATCAATGCAATGGGAGACAATTAGAGAGCCCGAGAAACTCATGCCTTCTAAGGGAGGCATTCATTCCATTGATAGTACCTTTGAGTATGAAGCCAAATTTGCATCTCTCATTCGCAGAGTAGAGGTCCTAGATAGTTCTTGTGAGTCATGAAAACTCAAGATGAAAAGAGATCAACAAATCCGAAAATGACTCTTAAATTATCAAAACTATAAAAACTCGAGATGAAAAGAGATCAACAAATCTGAAAATACATATGTGTGGACTAATAGCATCACATAAAACTTCATAAAACATCACAAAAATGTCGACAAATCATTGATATAATACAAGACCCGAAATCATATAAAACTTTCAAGAATCAAGAAGAAAAACCTATTCTTTTTGTTTGAAAAGCCTAAAAACAAAATCATATGAAAAGAACTTCTAAAGAGAATCTTTATTAATCAAAGCTCTTTAAAATCAGAGGATAATACTCACAAGGACCCTTTACTCGAACCCCTTCCCGAGCTCCTCAACAACGGTGCTGAAAATAAGAGAAGAAGAATAAGACTTGGATTTTAGGTTTTCCATGAAAAGAGAGAGGAAAAGAGGGTTATGTATAGGCATATACACATGGGAGACAAAAACATGAAACCATTATTTTAAATTAAATCCCAAATTAATTCACTTGTTTGTTTCCAAAAATGGACCAAATTTTAAAAATATGATTTATATAAATAAGAAACCATTAATCCGAATTATTTCCAATCAAGACACTTGTTTCTTTCAAAAAATGCATCATATTTCAAAAATGTGATTTTCCAGACCGATGACTCCTATTGCAGCCACCCTAACACCACCGACGGCTCTGATCGCATCCGTCACCTAGAAATCCGACGACACTTGTTGGATCCGTCAAAATACCGACGGCTCCTATTGGATCCGTTGCTATTTCCTTTGCCCGACATCTCGACATAGTTTGGCCCATAACTTGATCAATACTCATCCGATTTACGATCCGTTAAAAGCATTAGAAACCTAACAGAATAAGGATTCCAACCATACCTTAACTTCTGAAATTGGAGATATATAAATCCTCCAAAACATTATATGAATATGACACAATGCACAAAATTAAAAACGACTTGAAAAAACCATAGTCGTTACATCATTTCCCCCTTAAAGGAATTTTATCCTCAAAATTCAAGGAAGAACACAAATAAATTATATATGATATCCAATGTACAAAATTAAGAACAACTTAAAAAAACCATAGTCGTTACATCATTTTACCCTTAAAGGAATTTTGTACTCAAAATTCAAGGGAGAACACAAATAAAGGATATATGATATCCTATGCACGAAATTAAGAACGACTTGGAAAAACCATAGTCGTTGCACAATCCAACCCCAACTTTTTCAGGGTCTGATGTGTTATGTAGCGTTGAATAGGAACTTAATTTAGATTTGTGTGTTTCTGAAATCATGTACACGTACGAGCTTAGGAAGTCTGGTTGAGGTATTCACTTTAGGGCTAAGAACTCTAGAAAGAAACTCATAGATGACCTACCCGACTCTGATAAAAATTGGGCCGAGAGGAAGTTGATTATTTTATCCGGCAATTGGGAGTTTGGTGATGCTCCTGAAGATATCTGGAGAGTCCCCCGGATCGACTTGGTGGGCTCCTTAGGTCGGGCTACATTATCAGTATGTTCTCCATATGATTTGATATGACTATTCTGCTGATTTGTCTTCGTGTTCTGATTTAGCCCCTGTTGCGAATTCACGTCCGTCCAAGCATTTGGTGAAACATGAACACATTAATGCTGCCTTCAAGAGGAGCAACCGAGCCTTATTTTGAATACTTGGTTGGGATAATCCGAATCCCAGCAGCACACGTCGGCTCGGACCTCGTTACGTCGACATTTACGCGGTCCCTCCTTCTCCAGCCAGAAATCCGAACCGCCATCTTCCCAGGCGGGCCATCTCTCTTGGTTAGAGAGAGATTCTGAGGAGGAACTAGAGCCACTCTATAGACTAGGCTTCGGCGACCCAATGGTGACTGAAAGCTCCTCGAGCTAACTCTTGCCTTTTCTCAGTTTCTGATTCTGGTCTGAAGGACCGTGAGGTTGCAGTTGGTCTAATCCAATCAGTTATCCTGGAAAAGGATAAAGCCTTGGCGAGCGCCATATCCGTTCCTGAGACTGGTTCAATTCTTCATAGCATAGCTTATCAGGTGTGTTATGTTTTAACCGTCTCGTGGAAAGTTTTTATTTACTTGGTATTCTTTATTCTTATGGTCTCTTTATTGTGGTTCAGCAAGGTGTCTATGTGAGCTCAATGGGCCCAACGTACGACCAAGTCGTTGGTGATATCTCTTGGGCCCATCGTGCTTGTGAAGAAGAGCGAGCTACTCATGAAAAGGCTGAGGCTAACTTGAAGGCTGCTGTGGAGGAGCATTCCAGGGTGGTCGAAAGACTTAAGAAGGACCACCTCGAGCTGTCTGGGGCGTTGGAGAAAGAACGGGCCAAAAAGGCTCGTATCGTTTTGGAATCCAAGCAGCAGAAGAGGGAGGCAGCATTGGATTTTGAGATCCGGGTCCTTGAAAAGGTAAAGGACCGTCTGGACCCAATTGAGGAGAAGTCCAAGGAAGCCGCCTCAGTTGCATACGACCAACTAGGACTGTCGAGATGGAGTTCCTACACCTAATGTTGACTGAGTTGTTCAGATCCTGAGTCCTCCATTCTGTGATCCTGAGGCCGGCCACAACAAAGATGATCTTGCCAATCCAACTTCCCCTTCCCAGGTCAAGGACACCTCCAGGCAGGTAACCAATTTCTTATGTTGCAATTTGTGTGACATAATCGATGTCGATGAATTTTCTTTCCCCGGCTATCCAGATAACTCGGCTGTCATAAAACCAGTAGCTGCTAATGTTGCAGATATGAAGAGTGAGCCTTCTGAGGACATTGCAGAGTCAGAGGCATGTCATCAAGTGGCTGATGCCGTGAAAACTGTGGTCCATATGAACGAGGATCTGGTGACGCTGGCCAGCAGCGCTGGAAATCGTGATGACACCGAGGATGACTCCATTCTTCTAATTCACCGTGCTCCTTCAAGCCGTGCTCCCGGAGAAAATTAGGTCGGCATTTGGTGGATAGCTCCCGGCATTTTGGCCGTTTGCAGCTTTGTTTAGATGATGATGATTTTTCTTTTAAAAGAAACCCAGGTTTTAATGGCGTAGGAGCCGCTTTATTGTATGGTGAATGAATTTGAACGATTGTAATTTGCCCCTTTGATGTAGTTTGAATATTTATGCTACTATCTTGCTTTTTGTATTTGCTTGCTTCTTTACTTCACTTTCATTTTGCATCATTTTGTGATGCCGACATGATTCCTTAGCGAAGTATCTCGTTTTTTTTTCATTTGAATTGAGTGCAAAGAATAGTCTTGGTTGCGCTCTAGACCTTTGAATGTAGCTTCGTTACCATATTTGGTTAATGTGTAGCTGCAAGGGCTGACCTGAGTCGAGTGCAAAGAGTGACCCGATCAGATTCGGCCTGTTGAGCGCGGCTTTAGGGTGTCATTCGGCTAGTGCGCGGCTGCGAGGGCTGAATTGAATCAAGTGCAAAGAGCGACCCTGATCAGATTCAGCCCGTTGAGCGCAGCTTTGGGGTGCCATTTGCCTAGTGCGCGGTAGCGAGGGCTGAACTGAATCGAGTGCAAAGAGCGACCTGATCAGATTCAACCCATTGAGCGTGGCTTTAGGGTGCCATTTGGCTAGTGCACGGCTGCGAGGGCTGAACTGAATCGAGTGTAAAGAGCGACCTCGATCAGATTCGGCCCGTTGATCGCGGCTTTAGGGTGTCATTCGGCTAGTGCGGGACTGCGAGGGCTGAACTGAATCGAGTGCAAAGAGTGACCCCGATCAGATTCAACCCGTTGAGCGCGGCTTTATCCTATTGTGTTATTCATGCACATAGAAGACTGAAGAAAGGAAGACACTTTTCATTCAATGATAATATTTCTTAAGATAGATTACATTCCAAGGATGAGGAATCTCAACCCCATCCATAGTTTCAAGGTGATAAGCTCCGTTTGGCCCAACGTGGGTGACTTTGAACATGCCGTCCCAGTTTGGACTGAGTTTGCCATCCTTCTTGTTCTTGATCTCCAGAAAGACTTATCTGAGGACTAGGTCGCCCGCTGTGAAACTCCTGCTCGAAACTCTTCGATTGTAGTATCGAGATATTTGATTTTATTAATTTGCGATTCTTATTACCACAATCTCTCTTATCTCATCTCGGAGTCCTAAGTCTTGCATCATTTGGCTGTCATTTTCTGTTTGGTCGAAGTCTTGGGTTCAGTGTGTGGGTAGGTCGGTCTCAATAGGCAAAACAGCTTCAATCCCAAAAGCCAGTGAGAAGGGAGTTTCTCCTGTAGAACTCCTTGAGGTGGTCCGATAGGTCCAGAGAACCGACGGGAGCTCATCGACTCATTTCCCTTTCGCGTTGTCCAACCTTTTTTCAGTCCGTCCAGGATAGTTCGGTTTGTGATCTCTGCTTCCCCATTGCTTTGGGGATACCGTGGGGTGGAGAAATGACGTTGTATTCTCAGCTCTTCACAGAAATCCTTTATCAAGGCACTATCGAATTGTTTGCCGTTGTCTGAGATGATGGAGTGTGGAACTCTAAAACGGTAGATTATCTCTTTCCAGAGGAAGACCTTGACTTTGGTATCCCTGATCCTTGCCAAGGGCACCGCTTCCACCCATTTGGTGAAGTAATCGGTGGCCACCAGCAGGAAGCATTTTTGCCGCGGTGCCATAGGTATTGGTCAGATAATATCCAACCCCCATTGAGCGAATGGCCAAGGGCTTTTGAGGGGAACAAGGTCCGCTGCTGGTTGGTGAATGAGCGTTCCGAACCGCTGGCAGTTCTCACATTTTTGAACTAAGTATCCGATCGACACTGCCCGGACGATCAATGATCGAGATCCTATGTGTCCCCCATATAGTCCTAAATGGAGCATGTTGAGTACTCGATGTGCTTCTTGGGGTCCGACACATCTGAGATAAGGGCCTTGAAAACTCATCTTATAAAGAATTCCCATGGATGACATCCAATACTGGGTTGCCCTCTACCTGAGCTTTCTCGCCTCGAATTTACTCTCCAACAGAACTCCTTCCGAGAGGTATCATTTGATATTAGTCATCCAGTTAGGTGAATCCTCCATACAGGCCACCATTAAAATTTCTCCAGCCCTTTCAATATTAGGGGCTTTTAAATAGTCGATTTGAACACTTCTGGCTGGCTTTCCACTAAAGGATGAGGCCAAAGTGGCTAAGGCATCCGTTTGAGCATTGAACTCTCTCTCTACTTGATGTATCTTGGCTGATTTGAACTGAGTGAGTAACAGTTGCACCCTCTCCTGATATGCTGTCATGTGCTCGTCTCTGGTTTCGTCTCCTCCGGTGCTTTGGAACACTACTAACTGCTAGTCGCTATAGACGTTAATGGTCTAGACGCCGAGATGTGTCGCTAGCTCCAATCCTGCGATGAGGGCTTCATACTCTGCCTCATTATTGATGCTCTGAAGCCCAGCTTTATGGCATGCTCGAACAGGAGTCTGTCACTGTTCCTTAGAACCATGCCTGCTCCGGCGCCTCTTCGATTGGACGCTCCATCGACGTTCAGAGTCCACGTCAGACCGGTCATTGATGTCAGTATCGGATTCATCGGTGTTGAAAAATCCACGTGTGGTGCGTGTGTGGGGGTTCTTCGGGGATTCAGATCGGATGCGTGCCCTAGCGGGCTCGGTCGGATCGTCTTCTCAGAAGGGTGGTGTCGTTCCTGGTTGAGACACCCGACAGCGGCGCAAGAGGATTCCAGGGTTTGTGTGATCGCCACTTGCTTTTTTGAAAAGCAAGAAAATGTTGGGTTGGATTTGATCGCCTACGTGGGGAGTTTGTGGGGCCTCCGCTCTGAGACACGGATATACCGTACACAGAGGTGAAAAATAGGTAATCATATTCTGCTTCCGATGCTTGACTAAAGGAGTCTTGGGACAAAGGGGTGCAAGTGGGGTGTGGATATGGGGAGGCTAATGGGATTCACCCGTCGGGTATGGGGTAACTACTAGGGTTTAGCCGTCCGGGGCCTAGGCTGGTTTGGACAGAACTTCGATAGGAACTGAGTTTGGTTTTGGACAGAGGTTAAGCTTAACCCGGGTTTCTGGAGGGTGGAATGAGAGGGTGTGTTTGTGTAGGGAATGGTTCTTTTCTCTCATAAAAGGGGCTCTCTTTCTCTCTCTCTAGGGATTTTTGGTAGTGGAAGGGGGTGTGGACTATGAGTGGATTGTCTATTGGATTTCTAGATATGAAGATGATTTTGTGAATTTGTTGGAAAGGCTTGGGACCCCCTCTATTTATAGTAAAAAAGAGGCAGGGAAATGTCCAGGGGGTAATAGGATGGCTTGGTTAATAGTGTGTTTGATTAGACCCCTCATTTAATTCTCTGGTTCTTCTGTCAAGACCAGGTGAAGGCCGGCTAGTACTAACTAGCCGCCCAGGATGGGCCAGCTACTTTCTAGTAGCCGCCACATAATGACCTGCTAAACATTCCATCTCTGACAAGCGGTGGCTTGGGTCGGTTACTGGATTTGATCCGGCCAAGATAGGGCAGCTAAAGGTCACAACCCACCACAATGATCAGCATTTAATGTTGCTTTATGTCCCATCCAGGTAAGCAGTTCAGGGTCGGCCAGGGGGGCGGCTAGTGCCAACTAGCCACCCGGTATGGGGCGGCTAGTTAAGATTAGCCGCCCCCTGCCAGGGACTTAGGGGATTTCCATATTTTTTTGGGGTTTTTAGGTTTAGGGTTTCCGGCTTGGTTTGGTTTAGGGTTTCTGGTTCAGGTTTGGTTTAGGGTTAGGGTTTCTGGTCAGGGTTTGGTTTAGGGTTTTTGGTTTTGATGGGTATAGGGTTTCTGGCTTGGGTTTGGTTTAGGGATTTTGGGTTTCCGGTTTCCTAAACTTATGGTTTTCTATTAGATGCCCAAATGTGGGTTATTCCCGGGTGTAACTCGAAGTATTTCTATCTTCCTGGGCGGTCAAAATTGGGGTATCTACAATTGTCCCTCATCGGATGGAGTCTTTGCGCGAAGCGGGAAAGACTTTGACCGATGATAAGGAGGGAGACCCCTGTTTTGGCTGGCCCGACCTTCAAGAAGTTATGATAACACGAACAGGACTACTCGGGGAATTGATTTAGACCGTCAGAGGCTAGGTCTTGACTTAGAATTTTCAACCGGAAGGATGATCCAGGTGGAAGGCGGGAAAAGTAAATGGTGAGTGATCCAACCCGCGGTCGGGGTTCTTAGCTATCGTGCACGGAGCAGCCCAGCATCAGTTTCCTCATGCCTACCTTTCACGTGCTAGGAAAAACTCAGCAAGGAGGGGATATCGCCGACAGAAAGCAAGTAAAGAGTTGAGTTGGTGAATTGAATCATCTGAAGGATAAGAACTCTCGAAAAGAACCAGAACTGAAGAAATTCGAACTGAATGGTGTTGAAAATGTGGTAAAACTTAAGAAAAGTCATGTTTGATCAAGTAGTGCCTGAAAATAAGCCAATACATGGTTGTTTGGTATAGAAAACCTTGGAACTAGGGCTGAAAAGATATTTGGAAGGGGTTTTAAGTGAAAACGAGAAAACAGGGTGGGGCGGCTAGTTCAAACTGGCCGCCCGAGATGGGGCGGCTACTCGTGAGTAGCCGCCTCCCGACTGAGTCCCTTATAACCGAAAAAAGGACCCTCTCTCTTCCCATTTTTTAAAAACGGTTTCTCTCCCTCTTCTTCTTCTTCTCTTTGGTTTCAAACCCAAAACCTTGATTTATTTGTCTTCTCTTCCTCCATTTCAACCTCAATCTTTTCTCTTTCTCTTGATTTCAAAACCCTAGGTTTGGGTTCTCCTTTTTCTTTTCAAACCGAGGAAGATGACAAGGTCGAAGGCGATCGCTTTGAGGGAAAAACGATCACGGGTGGCTCGTGGAGAGCGTAGCCCGAGCTCTTCATCATCGGAGAGCGATAGGCCGGAGGTCGAGGCCATGGGGAAGGCTATGGGTACGATGGAGGTGCCGTCGGTGGGCACCTGCACGGGTGAGGTCGGGGATATGCCTTTGGGGGCTGTCCTGGAGGTATGGGGAAGTACGATAGGTTATACATGCAAGAGGAGGCATGGGGATCGACCGGTGGTGGTCGAGGAGGTGGTTTCGGAGGTCGGAGGACTGGTCGTGGGTGCAACCGAGGGGGTAGGGGCTGAGGGGGTTAGTGAGGATGTGAGGGCATCGTTGGATGCCATTGTCGGGATGTTGGACAGGGAGGCCACGGAGGCCAGGGCCGAGGAGGAGGAAAGAAGGGCTATGGGGGCCTTTGCGGAGTTTGTCTCCAGTGCGGGGAGGGCGGAAGGGACTGGAGGTGTTAGGGATGAGGCCGGGGAGGCCGAGGGTGTAGGCACTGGGGCCACAGAGGCCTGTGTTGGTGCTGAGGCTGAGGCCGAGGAGGCCGTGTTCGAGGAGGATGAGGAGGAGGGGGACGACGACGGGATGGACGATCCTGATGAGGCCGAAGTGGACGCTCCTGGGTCCACACAGGCTGTGGTAATTCCTTGACCCATTTTACTCTAGCTTTTTATTTGGTATATATGCATGTCTTTTGGTGGTATGAATAGGTGACTAGCGTATAATACTTGTATATGCGTGTTTTTAATATGCTTTGTACATAAGTTAATCATGGTGGGATAGCATGCTGATATGGGTTTGTTTTTAGGAGAGGGGGGGGGGCAATTTTCATATATATATCCATGTTTGCTCTATTTTTAGAGAGGAATGATATGGCTAGTATGCTTGCATGCGATATATTTTTGTATGCATATAGTTTTTAAGGTGTGACTTCGCATGTGTTTGATCGTGGTAGAGCATGAGGGAGTATATGCATGTATTTCACGGGTCCGAGTATTTTCCACATGCTTAGGTGAGTTTATGGAAAGTATAAGCATAATAGACTGTGATAAAAGAAAGAGTGTAAGTGGTGACCACGGTGGGATTTAATGCTTCTAGCACGTGTGATCATATGAAGAGTTTTTTTGTAAATAATGGGAGATGAACCCTTATGTGAATTAAGTTTCTCATTTTCATGCTTTTGTCTTTGATTTAGTATATGCAAATTTCATTTTGCTAAGCATGATTTCTAAATGAATCTTAGGCTTTGGATTCTTACCTCTCGACTGCTCTTTAAACTAACCCATGTCTTCTTCGTTTGTTTGCAGCGGCCGAATCGTATCTAGGCTTTATGGCACGAGACAAGGAGGTGGCACGATGCCTTGGGGCAGGGGGAGAGGAGGTTGGTGGACGGAGCGGGCTTCCGTTCTTTCTTCTTGATTGAGCCGTTCCACGTCCACCCACGTGGAAGCGTTGGTGGAGAGGTGGGACCCGGAGAGTTGCTTCTTCATTCTCCCCACCGGTGCCGTTATGCCGACCCTCGAGGACGTCCATCGGATAACCGGCCTTCTGGTCTCAGGGGAAGCAGTGATTGCGGCAACCCTTGCGGACTATAGGGGAATGTTTCGAGATTTGATCAGTGAATGGGAGTTCGTGGAGTGGGAGTAGACACTGAACCGGATCCCCTTGGGGAGGCTTTCAGGGCAGTATGGCCTCGGTTATTTCACAGTGCGTCAGAAGGGTGAAGCTGCAGCTAGCTTCAAGAGGAAGCGGGCGATGATCGAGGCGAGAGAGGCGGCCGCGTGCCCACAGAGGGCACGGAGGGAGTTGAGGGCGTTCTTCCTTTATTTCTTCAGCCGGGTCCTCTTCTCGACAGCCTCTGATAAGGTCTCCTCTCATTCCCTTTTGCTAATGAGGGACCTGGAGGGCATGGGACGCTATGCCTTGGGAGCGGCGATGCTCACCCATCTCTTTGCGGACTCTCGAAGAAGGTCAAAGGGCCGGGGGAAAGAACCTTGGCGGCTTCATGCCATTTCTTCAGGTATGTGTAAGTGAGCGGTATATGTCCTTTTCTTGGTTTAGTTCACCCTGATTATGATAATTTCCCTTTGCTATGCTAGATTTTTGGGTATGAGCACTTCGCCATTGATCGCCCGACTCTGGCGTCGTTTGATCGTGCCCTCCCTTGGGCTATGAGATGGGAACCCCGGGGTTCTTCGCGCTTGCACCGCCTCGCCCAATTCCGGGAAGCCTTCCGTGTCTTATCGGAGGAAGAGGTATATGTTTTTCTTTGAATTTCTTTGGCTTGTATTTGGTTTTCTTTTGGCTAAGCACTCTTCCAATCTCTTGATGCTTTATAGATGATGTGGAGGCTCTATACGGAGGGGGAGATTCCCGAGGATCTGTCGTGAGATGTTTGGCTGATTTATTTTAATGAGGTCGGGTTTCATGCGATCAGCCGGGTCGTCCGCCAGCTTGGGTACCACCAGTGGGTGCCCGATCCTCTGCTGCAGCGTTCCTCGATCCCTGTGGCCAGGATTCCTCGGGACACGAACCTCCCGAGGAATTATGCTACGTATGTGGCGGGAAGGATGGGCTGAGATGTCTTGGTGGACCGTCGTCCTGAGGTGACTTCGAGCGATGAATACCTGGCTTGGTATCGTCAGGAGTATGCAGGTATCCTTGGGACGATGGAGGAGGAGATCCCGAATGCCTACGTAAGTTGGAAACCCTCCTCTTCTTCCTCATTCTCTTTCGTTTAAATATTTTTTGTATGGTGTTTCTTTTGCAGGTTGAGTTGAACGAGATGGAGAAGAGGCTCAAGACGGCCAACGAGCACCTTCGAGCGTGGAGTGGGCAAGTGGAGCACTTGAGGGCTCAGAGGCGCCGGTTACAGGATCAAGTCCGGGTCCTCAAGGCTCAGGTAGATGCTCTATCAAGAGTGAAGGCCGTCGGTGCCTCTTCTTCTTGCACTCCTCCTCCTTCGATGGTTTCCGAGCGAGAGCTCGAGATGACGAGGGAGTTAGATGCGGCCCGGAGCGAATTGGCGGCCACACGGATGGAGCTGGGCCAGGCGAGGGGCAGGGCTTCTCGGGCTGAGGAGGAGATGGACCAGCTGAGGTCCATGATGGCATTGAGGGAGGAGTTCATCACCCTGGGCCGTGAGAGGGTCTCCCTCCAGACGAGGGTGTCGGAGTTGGAGGCTTCAGCGGGCGTTCCCGGGGGTTTGATGGGGGATCTACTCTGTTCTCTCCAGGCTGTCGGGGATAGAGATCGAGAGGCACTTCGCTCGAGAGAAGATCGACTCCGGGCTGCTGAGGCAAGATTGCGGAGCTCGAGGAGAGGTTGAGGGCGGTGGAGACGCGTCTTCGAGGGAGGTTGGAACGGAGAGATAGAGATATTCAGCTGGTCCTCCTCTGGGAAGCCACCATGCGGGGGAAATTGGTTGGAAGAGGGGTCATGACCGAGGCGGACCTTGACTTCCTTCTCTGGAGCCCGAGCATTCTGCCTAGGCTTCTCTGGCTACCGGGTCCACCTTCAGTCGCACTTCTCATCCCTCGGCGTCCAGGAGTCGTGGGATATATGCGAGGGCCGCATCTTCAGTTCGAGAGACTCCTACCGCCCCTGATGCTCCAGAGGTTCAATCTTCTCATCAGCCACCGCTCCCTTCCCAGCCAAGTCAGGACGTTCCTCCTACTCAGCCTCCAGCAGATGATGATATGCCGAGGTATAGCTTCTTTGCGTCTTGGTTTTGGTGGAAGAATAGTATGTATGCAAGGAATTCATGCTTTTCTTCTTTTCTTTTTTGACTCAGGAGATCATTTCAATGGTGTATCTCAAGACGTTCTAGATGGAAGCTTTTGATGGATCTTTTTATCTTTTGTTTATTTATGTAGTTTTAGGCCTTCCTTTTCATGAATAATTTCCTTTTTTTCTTATATTTTCTGGGTGTATGGACAAACATGGTTGTTTTTAAGTTAATTTTGTTGGTTTTAACTTGGTCGTATATGTGGAATGGTTTCATAAGGCTTTACGGGTGGATAAATGGGAGAATGGATGTATGGTTTGGTGTACGATTTTGGTTTCGGTTGTTGTTTGATTCGTAGTTATACTGTTTTCATGTGTGTATGAATGTATGAAATGCGTGTGCACAGGTTTCGGGGAAAAATGTTTTCTATAGGTACCCAAGGAGTTGAAGAGTTGAAAAGATGGGGCTGACAGCAGATTTTGTGGGTAGCAGGTGAGGGGCGGCTAATTACATTTAGCCTCCCCTTGCCTGGGTTTTTACCTGAAAAAGGGAACAGAGAGCAGGGGCGGCTAGTACTATCTAGCCGTCTAATGGGGGGGGGGGGGCTAGTCGGGTTTAGCCACCCCTTGCCTGGGACAATTCTTCTGATTTTGTTTCTTGTTTGCTGCTGCTGAAAGCTTTTGTGACCGTTTCAACCTTCAAGACCTATAAAAACATTCCTTCCATGGACCAAGCGTTAAACCTGTCCGGATTGTGCCCCTGCACTGACTTTCGAGCCCTTCTTGCTTGAATTGTCAAGGGCTATAATCCATCTCAAGGTAAATGGAAAGATAATGCGGGAAAGTAAAGTGCGGGAAACCCTGCTTTAGTATGCAAGGGAGGGATTCCAAGTGCGTGAGCGAAGAAACTCTCAAGTATGTGTGAAAGTGGGACAATTTCTTCTCAAGCAAGTGCGGAAGGGCATGAAATGAGTGTAGATTTGGGTAATTTTAATGTTGGTATTGGGGGTCAAGTTTAGTATTTCAAGAAAATCGGATGCCTAGGTGTTTTGGAAAAGAAAAATGCGAACTTATGTGTAAGTATGGGTGGCATAAGGGGGCATTTTAATTCTTCAATGGTCTTTTATGTGAGAGGACAATATTTTCGACTTTCTTAAGTAAAAGATACCATCAAGTCCCCATGGAGGAGCCCTTGTGGTCACCTAAGTCCAAACCAGGATCGTATTTGAAAGGCATAAGCCTTAGGTGTCGGGTTTTTCTAGGTTCATGGTTCTCAAATGCTTAATCGTATTATTCTAAACATGCTGAAAGATCCATGAGTGTACCAGGAGTCAAGTCAAATAAGTTTTCTTTGGATAGACAGTTTCTAAGTGAACTCATGTGAGTGTGTGCAGTTGTAAACATGGAAATGGTCTACCTTTGGTTGAAATTTCACATTTTCCGGTAGACATAGTTCAATTTTGAATCTCATTGTGAAATAAAAAAGGGGGGAGAATGGGGTAAGAGTAATATCTTCCTTTCGGGCAATATTTTAGAATTGTCCCAGTCTAACATATGTCCTACTTTCTAGGTCTATCTGGCTTTCTTCTTTTTATCACTTCTTTATTTTGGGTGGAAAGTACAGTCTGTTGTTTAGACCTGTACCAGTATAGCCATTTGTTTGGCATATACTTGTGCGTAAAGGCGTGAAAGCCTGCTAAAGTAGAGAGTTTAACCCGTTCACTTGGGTGTTATTTTTCTTTTGTTGGCCTCTTATTGCTTTTTTTTTTTATTTAAGGGGGGGGGGCTCTTCTGTTTTTCACCCCGATTCTTTTCATGCTTCCCCTCTAGAAGTGTTTGAGTGCCAGAGCCAGTTTTGAGACATATGCTATGTCCAGGTAACTCCTCATTTTGACCTTGGGTTAATACGAGTAGGGCGGAAATAAGGAAAGTTTGCTTTGGGGTTTTAAATTGTCCTAGTCTACGGGGTAGGCAATTTCTCTTCTATCAGGTAAATCGATTGTCCAGTCATATGTGCGTGAAGGAAGCAGCATGATTGGCGGAGATGTGTTCAAATAAATACGAGTTTATCTTTGAGAGTCTTATAATTCTATCATCAAGTACTAAACGCTGGAAATTGCAAGAAGAAAGAATAATAGTTCTCAGGTATTGAAAGCTATTCATGCATGGATTTTCTTTAGATAAAGTGCATTCCACGAACCTGAAACCTCGACTCCTTCGGCATCTACTAGGCGGTAGGCATTCCCGGAATAGGCATGGGTGATCACATAGGGTCCCTCCCAGGTGGGTTGCAACTTTCCTCTTGGGTGAGGCTGTCTTGATGGCATGATTTGCTTAAGTACTAACTCCCTAATTTTAAATTTTCTTTCTATTATCTTTTTTTCAAATGCCTTTGCCACCCTTCTTTGATAGGCCTGGGCATGGTCTGCCACTCTCTCTTTTTTTGTCTAATAGTTCTTTTTTTTTTTTTTTTTGGTATAATAAAGCATGTAAAGGGGCTAGAAATAAATAAATCTTTTTGTTGTTTTCTTGTTTTGGTCTTATAAAGCGTGTAAAGGTTTGGAAGTAGTAAAGTATGTAAAAGATAGTATACGTAGCACTGAAGGATGGCCTCCAGGGATGATGGTGCAAGGTGAGTCCTCTATGGAGGCTCAAATTGCAGGATCTTTAGGGGAATGATACTTGAATTTTCTGATGTATCATTGGTTGTGTATCGATTTTCCTCTATCTTGAAGCGTGTTTGACGCCTTCTCAGCCACTGTTGTTCAGCGTCTATTCTGACAGCATCTATCAGAATATCATAGCCTAAATGTCATTGAAAATGCAAGTGTTGCTTGATCTGCCATAAACCCTTAGAAGGAAGAGAATATTTCCTCAAAGGGGGGTCAATCAATAAAGATGTGGATATGGAAAAGCAAGTCACAGGGGTGACTATTGACTGAATTGGTGCAAGAGAGCACAAATCAACGTGATGTTGAGTCTCTAATGATGGTGAGAGTGAAGACTCTTCGACTGGAGTAATTAGGGGCTTATGGATCTGATATAGAATAATTGATTTGGATATTGCGGGGGAATCCGGAGGAAAGAGCTCCTTAGGTAGATGAGATGGCAAGTCTGGCAATTTGGATGGCTTGACTGCTCCCTCAAATTGTGCATTTTTAAATATGAGTTGTTCTGGTTCAGAGATATGCATAATTGGTTGAACCGGACCTGGATCAGTCTCAGAATCTGATGAGTCAAAAGGTGAGTCATCCGAGACCACCAAAGTAGGTTCGACGGGCATTGATATGATTTGGTCTTGAGCAGGTAGAGACAAGGGGTATTCAGATTTAATCGGTGGTAAGGCTTGGATGATGGATTGAGGTTGTGTTTGGGAAGGGTAAAAGAATTCTAATAGTTCTCCAGCCAAAAACTCTTCATCATCATCAGAGTCCTGCTTGGGACATTCTACGGATTCAATAATTTCAGGTACTGGAGACTCATAGGCCGATGGGGGCGGAATAGCGGTGTATTTCCTTTGGGGTGGTTGCTGGAGAAAAGAGGCTTGTGTCCCCGGTGGAGTAGAGGGACATGTAGGAAAAACTCTGGCTTTGTTGCCAAAAGACTGTCTAGGTTATGTATGGGAGAAATGGTTCAATGGTCGGATGGGACCTCCCTTTATCGGATGAACTAGAATGGGCTCGGATACTTAATCTGTGTATAGGGGGAGGGGTTTGACAGGGTTTGAGTGTATTGGGGAAGCTGTTGGAAGGATTAGGCCACCCGGAATGATCCTAGACAGGTCTCCTGGTTCTTCCATCACGAGTTGCATAGTAGGTTCTAGATTTTGCTTTCCAATATTCGTTACAAGATCTACACGTACGGAGATCTGATTTATAAAGTTTTGGAATATAGGACTTAGTCGTGTCGGCACGGGGGTGGGTACTAATCGGGGAATTAAATTTTCATTGGCTTGCCGAGGTGGCGCATACCCGGATGAACCGACGTGTACTGTCTCGGAGCTCTTTCTTGATGAGGGACACACGCTCCATTCGAGTAGAGTGCTGAAACTTGTGTAATCCCCTCTACCACGGGGGTTTGCGCCTTACGAGGCGGTTGTCAAACCCTATGGCCGATAGGTGGGGACTGGGTTTGGACTATTGGGGCTGCACAATGGAAAATCCTGTTGTGGCGATCAATTAGGAGCTGATACATAGTACAGTCTCCATACGAAAGGCTCGTACAGAGAACTCTGGACTCAGACTCTATAACATCATGTCAATTTCTTGACATTCTGTGAGTTGCAGGCCGGTTCAGTGGATAAGTGTGCGCCACCGAGACACGTATTGTTCAAATTCCTCCCTAGGCCTCATTCTCTCTACGGTCAAGTCTAAAATAGAGGGGGTTCTGATCCTCTGGTAACCGTAGCGGCCCAAGAACTTCTCTCTTAACGCCGAGAAGTTCGACAAGTGATCTCCAGGGAGGGTGGAGAACCATTGCAATGCTTCTCCTTCCAATGATTTTTGGAAGAGGAAGACTAACAGAGATTGATTATCTAGAAATGGTCGGGCGTCTAGATAAAGGGCAGTTAAATGAATGTCTGGGTCTCCACGATCGTTATACCGACAGAACTTGGGGATTTTGAATCCCTCCGGCAGGTGGACTGACGGGATTTGTCTCAGGTTATGTAGAGACATGTGCTTGGGGGCTGAGGGACCAGTCTCGGAGAAGATTCTCCAGATGGTTTCATCTAGTGTTTTCCCCCTGGGAGGGCTTCCTGGCAGTCATGGGTTTGGGGTGACCTGGTAAGGGCCTGGGGTAGAAATGGTTGGGAATATTGGATTAGCGGGGGAAAGGGGGGTGAACGAAAAAATGCTCGGATTGACCGAACGACTAGGTGTGGACGGGGTTTTGGGAATGGCCTTGGGGGTTTCGACAGGGGCTTCCTGTCTCAAGATCTTGGCATGTCGGTAGTTGGCGAGGTCATGAAACATGTCCTCTATGGATTGGTATCCTAGAATGGCCATCTTTTCCTCTAGATGGGTCAGGAATTGTGTGGCCTGACCCTCTTGGTGGGTGATTCTCTCCTCTAGTATCTCCTCCTCTAGGTGGGATTCCATGATGCGTGTGGAATGATTCAAGGGAATGAATGCAGATATAAAACAGTAAATAAAGCGATAAAGGATTGCGCAGTGACGTGTGGCTTACAAAGCAGTAAAGGATTGCGCAACGGTGTGTGGCTTACAAAGCAGTAAAGGATTGCGCAGCGGTGTGCGGCTTACAAAGCAATAAAAGATGTTGTGATGCAAAGCAGAGGAGGATCTGATTCAAGGGGTGGAAAACTCTAACCTTCCTAGAGGGTTGATAGCATTCTAGTCAAGCTTGTAAAAGGGGGCATAAGAGGATTACCTTTTGTGGTTTTTTACGAGGGACGTCCCACCGTGATCGCCAGATTTATCGGTATCGGATTCGTCGGTGTTGAAAAATCCGCGTGTGGTGCGTGTGTGGGGGTTCTTCGGGGATTCGGATCGGATGCGTGCTCTGGCGGGCTCGGTCGGATCGTCTTCTCGGAAGGGTGGTGTCGTTCCTGGTTGAGGCGCTCGACAGCGGCTCAAGAGGATTCCTGGGTTTGTGTGATCACCACCTGCTATTTCAAAAAGCAGGAAAAGATTGGGTTGGATTTGATCGTCTACGTGGGGAGTTTGTGAGGTCTCCGCTCTGAGACACGGATATACCGTACACAGAGGTGAAAAACCAATAATCATATTCTGCTTCCTGGGCTTGACTAAAGGAGCCTTGGGACAAAGGGGTGCAAGTGGGGTGTGGATATGGGGCGGCTAGTGGGATTCAGCCATCGGGTATGGGGCGACTCTAGGGTTTAGCCGTCCGGGGCCTGGGTTGGTTTGGGTAGAACTTTTGTAGGAAATGGGTTTGGTTTTGGACAGAGGCTAAGAGGTTTTAACCCGGGTTTCTGGAGGGTAGAATGAGAGGGTGTGTTTATGTAGGGAATGGTTCTTTTCTCTCACAAAAGGGGCTCTCTTTCTCTCCCTCTAGGGATTTTTGGTAGTCGAAGGAGGTGTGGACTATGAGTGGATTGTCTATTGGATTTCTAGATATGAAGATGATTTTGTGAATTTGTTTGTAAGGCTTGGGACCCCCTCTATTTATAGTAAAAAAGAGGCAGGGGAATGTCCAGGGGGTAATAGGATGGCTTGGTTAATAGTGTGTTTGATTAGACCCCTCATTTAATTCTCTGGTTCTTCTATCAGGACCAGGTGAAGGGCGGCTAGTTCTAACTAGCCGCCCAGGATGGGGCGGCTACTTTCTAGTAGCCGCCCCCATCATGACCTACCAAAGGTCCCATCTCTGACAAGCGGTAGCTTGGGTCGGTTACTGGATTTGATCCGGTCAAGATTGGGCGGCTAAAGGTCACAACCCGCCGCAATAATCAGCATTTAATGATGTTTTATGTCCCATCTAGGGAAGCGGTTCAAGGTCGACCAGGGGAGCGGCTAGTGCCAACTAGCCGCCCGGTATGGGGCGGCTAGTTTGGGTTAGCCGCCCCTTGCCAGGGACTTAGGGGATTTCCAGGTTTTTTTGGGGCTTTTAGGTTTAGGGTTTCCGGCTTGGGTTTGGTTTAGGGTTTCTGGTTTAGGTTTGGTTTAGGGTTAGGGTTTCTGGTCAAGGTTTGGTTTAGGGTTTTTGGTTTTGATGGGTATAGGGTTTCTGGCTTGGGTTTGGTTTAGGGTTTTTGGGTTTCCGATTTCCTAAACTTCTGGATTTCTATTAGATGCCCAAATGTGGGTTATTCCCGGGTGTTACTCAAAGTATTTCTGTCTTTATGGACGGTCAAAATTGAGGTATCTACAATTGTGTCTTGATCATTTATCGCCAAAACTTCCCCTGATGGCGGGGTTAAGTTGGCCAGAATATCAGCGACCACTTGCCATTTAATGCCATTCTTTGGAATGTATCGGAGGTGAAAAGGGGACAGTTAAATTGCCTATTTCAACATTCGTCTGATAATATTAGCTTTCTAAATAATAGGCCTCAGTGGGTAGTCGGTCACCACATTGATCGAGTGAACAACAAAGTAATGCCTGAGTTTCTGGGATGATATAAGAAGGGCGTAAATGACCTTTTCGAGATACAAGTACCTAGACTCTGGTCCACATAGAGATTTACTAATGTAATAAATTGGCATTTGCACTCCCTCATGCTCCTTGATGATGGCTGAGCTGACTGCGTGGTCAGATTGTTAGGCCTGTGTCATTTAGAGTCTTAATTTTTTATCGGAGTCGCTAAAATTTTAGTTTTTAGCTACTTTCTGAAGTTTGAGGGCTCTGATTGAAAATTTAACTGTATATTATGGGTTCTGGTACGGTTTTGTACTACCCATAAAAATTTCATTATATTCCGATAACATTTTTGGAATTATGCAATTTTGATTGGTATTTGGATTTGATTTTGTTAAAATCCAAGATGAAGAGGTTTAAATCTGTTATTATCATGAGATATTCAGTTTTGAGTTAGCTTTCATACAAAAGTGGAATTGGATCAACTGGATTCATGTATCAAAATATATGGGTATTTTTCTGAGTATACCCCGAAGATGTGAAATCCTGACAGCAGCCCTGTTCGATGTTTACCCTAGAATTTGGAATAGCTGAAGAAGATATTTGATTTGGGTATAAACATAAAAGTTGTAGATAATCTGCTTTGATTTCTAATGGCGTTACAATCGTGCAATTCGGTGCTGTATTGTGGATGTTATGGCCGTTCTAGTGAAGGCTGTCTAAAGTTTTTAGTCCGAGGACAGCTTGGTCATTCATCCCCACCTTTGCTTATCTAATTTCCCCCAAAATGCACGACCTGGGGCTCTCTCTTCTCCTCTCTATTTCTGGTCCAGCCCCTTATGTGTGTGTTGGGTGGAGGAAGTGAAGGTGATGTAGAAGAAGAATTTTTGTGGAGGTGATCAAGGTGTGTGTGCTTTTGTTGTTTGGTTGTTGTCTCTTTCCTTTCTCCACCTTCTCTCTATCAGCCCCTCTAATGGTTTTCCCTCCCTTTTTGGTTCAGCCCCCCATGTGTTTGTTAGAATGCCCCAAAGATGTTGGTGATGGAGTGGAAGGAAGAGGAGGTCAAGGTGAGTTTCTTGTGCATGAGTTGTGTTGTTGGGGTGTATCCCCCCTCTCCTCCTTCTCTAACTCCTCCTTTATGTTCCCCATGTTTTTCCCTCTCCCATTTAGATCAGCCATGATGAAGATGAAGCAAGGGAAGCATGATGGAGATGGTGGTAGTGGTGGTGGCGGCGAGGTGGTTAAGGATGCGCTTGCGAGCCCCTACATCTCCCCCTTCGTTCCCCCTCTCATTTGGGTGAGTTTTCCCTCTTCTTTAGTCGGTTTCAATGCATGTTAGGGTTCTTGGAAGGGCATGCATGTGAGGGGTTTTGTGTTGGTTTGCATGTGGGGCATGGGGGGAGGGTGTAGAGGTCCAGGCGAGCAGGTCTGCATGCGCTAGCGCGCGCGCAGGCGTGCGCGCGGGTGCGGGCGCGCTGGGGCGTGCAGGAGCGCACATGCGCACACGCAGGGTTGCACGTGCGTGCGCGCAGTGCGCGCGGGCGGGGTGCTCAAGGCTGCACCCAGGGCTCCCCGGGGGTGCGAGTGGGGCTGTGTGGGACCTATTTGGGTGTGCTGTGAATCGGCACGCTTGGGTGCATGTCCGGGGGGCGCGGGCTCACATGCGTGCATGCATGCTTGTGTGCATACGAGCCGTATGCGTGCATGTCTTTGTCCTTGGCATCCTTAATTAACTATAAATGTTTGTATGTGATTTTACAAACCTCTGTTGGTACCCTTACCTTGCAGACCTCGTCGGATGAGATGCGCGTCAATCCGGGTATCAATGAGTGGTTTGATTCCAACCCTTCGGGATGTCTTCGAAGCACGTAGTCGTGCATCGCTCATCCATGGGGCATCTTTGCACCCTAAATATGCTAGATATCATGCATGCTAGGTTGTATAGCTCGTATATTGTATAGAACCCCCTATTATACCTTGTACTTGCCTATGTATTGTATAGAATATTGCATGACTTAGGTAGTTTCGTTGAAAATACTACCCCTATATATTTGACATATCAAGCATGTTTAAGCTTGAGTTAATAACGGGGTACATGCATAATATTCCTTGGATTTAGAACTTGAGGGTGTGGTATAGTTGTTGCACCCATCTTGTTGGGGGCAAAACTATGACCAACTTCAAGAGAGGATGAGGCACTCCCTCTCTCTCTCCCTCCCTCTTTTCGTGAACTGAGTAAGTAGATGTAGTTCCTACTTGACTCAGGCTTGCTTGGAATTATTGGTATGCACCTATTGTTGCGCGGATCGCGTGTAACCCTTTTCCTTCTAAGTTGGTGCTACCCAACGCATGTTAGGTTATTTTCTTGTGTGTTTGCCTGTTTGACGTCATGTATGTATGTTAGGTAGGCCATCCTTGTGTAATTAATTGCATATCATATATATGCCTATTAGGCCATGAGTCTTGCCTAATGCGTTTAGACAAGTGTATGACCCCTTATGAGGTCATACCATGGCCTTGTCACTTAGAATAAAATGTCTTCCCCTCATCTGAGTTATGCGCCCTGGAGGGAATTCATGAGAATTCGTTGCGCTTAATCGGCGTCTGATGACCGATGACGACAGATCCAAGAGGATCGTATCCGTGAGTGTCGATTGTTCTCCCCTTCATTGGATCAGTGTAGGAATTTTCGGCATTGAAAATAATGTCCTGGCACCGGGCTCCCATCTGTAGGTATTACCGATGCATCTACGGACGTACTAATCGTGGGAGTATGTTAGGTAGAGGCTACCCGGGGAAAGGGCTACCAATGGACTAAGGGTGTAGAACAGTCGACCTCATCCCAAAAGTCCTATGTCACCCTGTGAGGGTGAGGGTGAGGGTGTTGGTGAGGGTGTGGTGGGCTTGAGTTGTTACTCGACCCACTAGCTTTAGTAGATGACTTTCCATAGGGTTCGCGCGGCGAACATGTCCTCCCAATATCGTCATATACCGTGGCCCTGACGTTGTAGCTGCCTGGTCAGAAGGCTCTCACTTGTAGGTACTCCCGATGCATTCGGCTGAGGTACTGATCATGGGAGCATACCAGGTAGAGACTACATGACAGTGGGCCACAGGACGATATTGCGAGCGTGAATCGTTTTCCCCTTCGCTGGATCCGTGTTGAAACTACCTTGGTACGAGCCACCCTGGGTCAACCCCCACCTGTAGGTACCATCGACACAATCGACAGTGTACTGACCAAGGGAGGCTCCAGGAGGAAGCTGCCCGGGAGAGTGCTACCGGATGACGAATGGTGTAGAACAGCAAGTTTTGTCCTTTAAGTTCCTAGGTTCACCCCTGTGGGGGCTAGGGTGAGGGCGAATGTGAGTTGAAGTCACGTTGTCACGTGACTTTTATACCCATTGAGTGTACTCTAGGTATGCTGCTCCTAACGCTTGAGGTATCAAAGTATATCTCTACCTCGTAGCGGATGGACCCTCTTTAACTGTTACGCAGTAACACCAAGTGTTATGGTTAACAGTTGTTCCTCCCTGTGAGTCCCAAAAGCCTCCCTCTTGGGAGTGAGGACGAGGTCAGGGTATGGTCTCACCGCCGCGTGACCTTGTTACCCGTTGGGTTTCTACCCATATTTTTCCTTGATAGGAATTTACCTTGATGTTGAATTGTTGTGTTGGTAGTTGGTTTCTAGCCACTCACTGAGCTTGTAGCTCACCCCCGCGTACTATTTCTTTTTACAGGGGCGTGGTTGGACGTGGAGCTGGTGTTTCCCTGTAGCGTGTTCTTGCGTGCGTGGAGCGTTCCGTCCGGCAGTTGGCAAGTGAGAGGCTGTCAGTAGTCCTAGAGTCTTGTGTATTTGAAATCGTGCGTGTTGCACCAGTTGTATTTTATTTGGCTAGACTTGGCTCTCACAGGACAGTGATTGTGTATTCGGGTCTGTAATAATGTTTTTGAGTTACAGACTTATTGATATTTTATGCTTTCGCTTTTCAGTGGTGTTATCAGTTATCATTGCCTGTTAGCCTTGTGTATTTATTTATTGGAGTCTTTGTTGACCTCTTGTACTTGATAGCTGATACTTTACATATTTGCCACATCTCAGGGATGCCTGGGGCGTGAAAAAAGTTGCTATCAGAGCCTGGTCCTGTCAGAGCCTAAGTCGAGTCGTATAGATGAGTCGTAGGATTGTTATCCGAGTACTCTGGTTTAGAAATTTTCTTAGGTTGCTGACATGCCTCCTCACATCCGTGTACGTGGACGTGGACGTGGCCACCCCTGGACCCCCTTAAGTTGTCGACTGGGTCGACTGATCAGGGTCAGTGTTGGGTCCCTTGTTGTTGGACTTAGGCTTGGGAAGGAGTTTTCAACCTAGTTGTGTTGTATTGATGGATCATTGCAAATTTCTAAGGTTGGATCGCGTCTCGATTATGGAGCTTCGTTCCCGTTCATCGGAATTGCTGGTAACCATGGAGTTGGCGAACAGCACAGGTTTCCAATTTGAGGCTGTGGCATTTTATCATTAATGAGTGATGTCTTCTTCCGTTTTCCTGCTCGGGATTAGGGGACCTGGCGGGGTCATCATTGAGACCCGGGCTAAGGTGCTCCGTATTCCTCGTTTGGTTGTTGGGATATCCTATATCAGGACCTCAAAGTGTCTTCCCAATGGGTTCTTTTCTCCATTCAGGGAATATCTTTAAAACATCTATTTTGATGATTGCCTTTCCCTCTCACTTGGAAGGTGCTATAGCGAGTGGTGATGCGTACGATCGGGATTGAGTGCGTCTGTTTGCAGCTTGGTGAGCGATAGCTTATGGACTATGGTTCCATAGCCACATCTGGAGTCACTTCGATATATCATCGTGCGTTGTAGCGGCCCGGTTGAGGCCAGAGTCCTCTGAGGTGCTCCCAGGTACTATTCACGACACTTGTTGGTGTGTCCATATAGCAGAGATAGTGGACATGGAAGGCTACTAGGTATGGGCCACACCGGCGGAGTGCTACTGGATAATGTCGAGAGTTGGACTCCCCATGATGAATCTGCCCATTGAGTGCATGATGCTGGAGTTCCAATGGTTATAGTTGGACGACTTGTTGGTGGCGGCATGTGAAGCACAGTTTGCGGTACTATCGCGTTTTGCCCCCACATGGGTCATAAATGAGGAGACGCGATGCTAAGCGTTTGTGATGGGACTCAACTGCCATATCAGATAGATGATGTCGCATAGGCGTTGTCGGGGTTCAACGACCTCCTGTTGCGAGTCTTGCGGATTAAGTGCGGTTGAGCGGCTTACCCAGCATGTAAGTGATATCATGAGCTAAAATCCCCACATTTCTTATGGCTTCCAAGCAAATACGTCCACATGCTCATGAAGCTGCTCGATCAAGCTCACTCTTTCTGCTTGGCCTAATGCAGTGCCGATAAGAAAGTATTTCTCCGGATCTAACGGGTCAATAGAAATATTCTCCAGATCCTCCACCACCCGTTGAGCAGGATCGGGTCGAGCTTCGTTGGCTCTTACCCGATGCTTCAATAGTTGCTATCTCTTGGGGTGCATGTCATCTGCACCTCCAACCTGCTCTTCAGCTTTGGCTTTTCTGGAGGTGGCGATGGCATAGCATTTCCTCGCCGCATACTGATCACCCTGTATTTGCATAATTCCCCACGAAGTTGGGAAGCGCAACTTCTGGTGATATGTGGACGGGATGGCCTTCATTGCCGCTAGTCAAGTGCGCTCCATGATTGCATTATATGAGGAATGCAGGTCCATGACTATGAATTCAGTCAAGACGGTTTCCTCGCCCGCCCAGATTGACAAAGTTATTCGGCCAGCCGGTACTTTTTGACTTCCGTTAAAAGCGATCAACAGGTCCCACACTGGCTCGAGGCTGGAGGGTTTTAGTCCCATCTTGAGATACGGCTGCATGAATAATATGTCAGCCGAGCTGCCGGTGTCAACGAGTATCCGTATGAAATCGAAGTTTGCTATGCGCAGCGTGATGACAACGAGCATCACTATGGGGAGTGGTCACTCCGACCAAATAATCATCGAAAAACGAGACCCCTGGGTCTTCAGTTCTCAACCTCTTCATAACCAGCTATGCTTCCTGATCGACCTGCAGGACCTTCAAATGTCCTGAGTTTTGCTTCTCAGCTCTTTGGACCGACTTGGGGTCCGTCAGTTTTGGTAGTCCTCCGCAAATCATGTCAATTACTCCGTCTGCATGCGAAGGCACAACGGCAAACACATGCTTCTCATGCCTTTTCTCATCTTTGGCTTCGATGAATTCCCTAAGCTTTCCCTTGCGGACTAGAGACTCCAGGAACCCTTTCAAGGTTCGACAGCTTTCTGTTTGATGACCAAAATCTCGATGATAGTCGCACTTGAGACCCTTGTCTCTGGTTGCTGGGTCACTCTTCATTGGCGGCGCCCATTGAAAAAATGGGGCGTGCTTTATCTTCTCCAAGATTTGAACGAGGGGCAGAGTGAACTTGGTGTATGGGTGCTCCCTGACCTCATTAGTTGTCAGATTGCTCTTGTGGTCATTGCACGGCTTGCGCCCTTTGTCCTCCTTCGTCACTAGATTTTTCATAACAGTTGCGACTGCCTGCGGCTGAGAAGAGGTAGCTTCATCCTCGACTTTCGCATACTTATCAGCCCGGCACATGAGTTCATTAAGCAACTCCGAGACCTTCTTGACCAGAGAGTTTCGCATGTCATGCTTTGGGGGCAGCCCATTTCGAAAGGCCATAATAGCGACATTCGAATTGCATCTGTCAACCTCAAACATGAGGAGACGAAATCGGTCTACATAGCCTCAAATCAATTCTCCGCTTGCATGTGGATCTTCATGAGATCGCCAAGGTCATTTCTCTGCTTTCTGCTACAGATAAAATGCTTAGTGAATAGAGTGCCGAGCTCCTCAAAACAACGAATCAATCCTTCAGGAAGCTGGTGGAACCAGCTGAGAGCTGCTCCTTCTAAGCTCAATGGAAACATTCTGCACATGAGCTTGTCATGTTGCTCATATAATGTCATTGCGTGTCGAAAACCCAGCACATGATAAAATGGGTTGGTAGTTCCATTGTACAAATGGAACTTTGGCTGGACAAACTTCCGGGGAGGTGTGCTGTGTAGAATATGCTGCACGAAGGGTGACTCAAACCCTTTCAAGGCTCTGGAGGTAATCTCCCGATCACGGGTGTTCGTCATCTCGCTCCTGTAAGTTTTTCTAGTTCGTTCTGGGCGATCTTGCTCATAGTCATCATCTGATGACGCCGAGTACTGATTGGGACTCTGGTACCGTTTCCATCTTCCCGTCTGATAAGTGTGGGCGTGTTTATCCCGCGGTTCTCAGCGTGGGGAGTAATCGTGACGCTCCCCCTTGTCTTTCTTGGTTCGGTTCTCAACAGTGGGAAGGACTGATGGATCGGGTCCATCGTCTCGCTGCCTATGCTCTTCGCCAGACGAGTACACAGACTCATGGCTTCTCACGTTCGCTCGCCGGCTTTGACGATCGTGGTCTTGCGGCTCAACTCCCACCCTTGCCGGATCTGGCTGGTTCCGTGCCTTTGGAGGAGGTGGCGGTGGTGTGATCTCCTTCCATTTTAATGACTCCTTCATCATGTTCTCCAAATGATGGTAGCGCTAGTTCATCACTTCAAGTGCTTTAGCGTAATCATGTCCCGTCTCCGGAGTTGGATCTTGCGAAGTTGATCCGACTGCAGTTTTGCCCTTCGGTGGGGGTGGATCCTCAGGCGTTACACGTCCTTCATCCCCATCTCGTTCGTGAATTGTCGATCGAGTCCTTGTCGCCACCACCATCTTCGCAGGTCAAGGTTTTTGGGAACGGTTTCTCGCTCGGTCCCACAGACGGCGCCAATTGTGGGGGCATGATTTCTTCTTATCTCCTCTTAGGCCGATCTCCTCTGATACGGGCTTTGGAAGTAGACCCGAGATAGTATGGGCTTGGACTCTCCTTTGCGATGATCCATCTAGAGCTTCCGTTCCTCGTCATCCTCTCCTTCCTTCGGGTACCTGCAACTCACATTAGTGTGGTGCCAACTAACGCCCCTCCGACGCTCAAGTCAGTGATCCCTCCCTTTTGAGAAGAAGAACTTAGAACACATGAGAATCAGTAGGAGAGAGAGTCAGAATTTCCCATACCTTGAATGAGAGACGAAGTCCCCCTTTTATACTAAGCAGGGGCGTGCCGGTTTAGACCTTGCGGGTGACCATAACGTAATATGGAATCTCCATGTGACCTCTGGATCTTTGGACATGTGTCACCTAGGGATCATCATTATCCTATAATTGCTTTTCTAACATACTATCCTTTTTTGTGTCAGGGGATATTCCCTTTGTTAACCATTTTATTTCAGGGGAGGGCTCGTGGCCGACCTACTTTTTAGTTCGGGTTTCACTATTTGGATGGCTCATGCTCAAAGTCGATCAACATAAGATACCCGTCCTCATGACCCCATTGAATGATTGTCCTACTTTGGTCGGGCACAATCCTTGTCCGACTTATCTTGGTCGGGCATATGCTTTGTCTGGCTTACCCTAGTCGACTAACAGCTTTTGCCCGACTTGGCTTAGTCGGGGTTGATCACTTATCTGTCCTGAGAGTGAAATGGTTCTGACCAGGTAGTCATAGGGCTTTGGGCCCCTTTCTCCCCTTAGACCCGTAACTTTTATTAATATGTGCTATTCCTTGATCAATCATTGCACTTATTCCACCTTATCTTTTATTCGACATCTTAGTCAATTTGGTCTCCTACAACTATTATCCAAAAAAAATTATAAAAGGACAAATCTAAACTTTTTATTCCACGGGATAAAAAGTGAAAGAGTGAGTGTTTTATAAAAAAAAATATAGAATCCATTGAATAAATAAAAAAATATCAAACCATCTGAAAAATTATATAATTCTCTTCCGTTTATATATATAATTATTTTATATTTGAATAAGCTACTCGTGAATTAAAAAAAGGGGCTAAAAACCTAAAAATAAAAGGGTTATAAATTGTTTTTTTGCCCCTAAACTTTTTTTTATTTTTTATTTACCATTGAAATCTGGTCCTTTTTTTTTACTCCTGACTTTTCATAATACCCAAACTACCCCTTATAGACAGAGTTACAAAAATATAGAAATATAATGTGATACATACAGAAATCATACACATAGTTACAGATATTTAATAGTTATTTACAAAAAAAATCAATGTACGTAAAGATGTTTAAACACAAAATTGGTATATATACATTTTCAGTGTCATTACAATAGAGATTCATGAACTGTAATTCATTTCATCATCATCTGTAAGTGCATTTAATGTACACAAAATTGTTATAGATACAATCCGAAAGTTTCGTTAAAATAGATGCATCAATTATTTGAATTACAATGTTTTCTTCCTATCCTAATAAAATCAATTGTTGTCTCACCCTTAATCCTCTTGATGTCCTCTTGGGTGAAATGAAACCCACTAAAAGATCATCGAACTAGACATTCAACATAATTTATAACGAAGAACGCATTGTCTAAGCTACATCAAAAATACAACAATTAGTCAAACACTTAAATAAATGTTTATTTAGCAATATGAACAAAATTAGTAACAGCATGAATCCGAACTGGAAATATGCGAGCAATTGTAATTTTTTCGTGAAAGTATTTCTTAACCTATGTACTTAACAATTATAGAAATTAAAACATTACATAACCAACCACAAAGGTGTCAATGTAATTATCCTAAGGACATATAATTTTGTAGAAATGTAATAACTAATTAATTACAGTAATTTAATATCAATTTACATATATGTAAATGACCCATTACAAAAACTTTATAACAATTACAGAATGTAATCAATTATTTACATGAATCATTAACATAACAACAATGCAACAGAAACTACATCATTACAAAATGTATACCAATGTAAAAATTACAACATAACAACTACCAATGTAATACCTAATGACATAAATTATTATTTACATAACAAAAATGTAATATCATCTATCATTCTATAACAATTACAACAAAAATTACAAAAACTATAATTTTCAAAACAGATATGTAATATTATATATGTAACTAAACTAAGAACATACAAATTACAGATATATATTGATCAGTTACATAAATGTAATGATTAATTACAGAAGTATAACACCAATTTACAGATGGAGATAGTTTAGGTATAAAAAATGATGTGACATAAATTAGAGGAAAAAAAAATAGAATCAAATTTCAGGGATAAATAAAAAATAAAAAAGTCATAAGGATAGAATAAAAATTAAATTTTTAGTAAAGGGTATTTGAACAATTCACCCAAAATGGAATACCACTCCTATAGTTGTTAACCTGAAAATTATAAAAAAAAATTGAGTAGGGTGTAGCTGCCTCCACTCGATATATCGTGACTCCCTCACCCATCCAACAGTCACAAAAAAGCTTATTTTATAAAATAAAAAAAATAAAAAATGGAATTTCACGGTGATTTTATACTGATATGTCGCGACATTTAAAACTATTTTACCAACCGCTTGTTTGAATTACAAATCACAGTCCTCTAATTCGCGTGCCGAAGTCGAGAGAGGAAATCGTCAGGTCAACTAAAGTGTAAGATTTGAATGGAGAGAGCTATATATGTAGATATGACCTTTGAGTGGGTCATTGATTTTGAAGTTAATTATATCGGACAACCAAAAATTAATAGTGCATTCAAAATGGAAGACGAGACAGCTATGAAAGCAGTTATGAAGTCCATGACGGTTGATGTATTCGTGGGTCCTACTACAAATTTTTATATTTGATTGAAACCATTGTGTGATTTTTAAGTTGCCCATCGATGTGAAAAATCATCCGCACGTCTCAGGGTTTTTTTTTCCTCGGGTCGGATCGGAGTGCTTGCCACCCGTCTTTCGATTCTGGGGTATACACTTATCCAAACATAAGTGAATATAAATAAGAATAAAATGATTTTGTGTTTGATTGTGTTTTGAATTATTCTCGTTGATAAACATAAGAATAAATGTTTTGTTGTTTGAGTAAAATATGAATAAAGTATGGATAAAGATTTATAAAATATGAAAAAATAATGATAGTTGATTTGACAGGTGATTTGTAAGGGGTGATGATAATTGATTTGATAGTGTGCCCACATGTTTATAAGATTTATTCTTGGGTATAAGAGGTGATGACAGTAGATTTGCCTTCTGTGTTTTTAAAATTGTGAAATAAGACTTTTTAAGTATAATTTTAAAAAGTGGTTGATTTAGGTATTTCTAACATTTAATAAACTTGTTTAGCCATTTTTCCTTACAAAAAGGCATGAAAAAGAGTTTGGTGGTTAGAGCTAGGGGAAAGAGGGGGGGAGGCCTGACAACGGGTCGTATT
The DNA here is from genome assembly GCA_030737845.1 of Acorus calamus. Classification (NCBI taxonomy): domain Eukaryota; kingdom Viridiplantae; phylum Streptophyta; class Magnoliopsida; order Acorales; family Acoraceae; genus Acorus; species Acorus calamus. Next base: position 13,670,929 of record CM060872.1, read on the forward strand.
ACATAATTTGGGTCTTATGGTATCGTATTAGACCTCCGGATCATTGCCTTTTTGTTAGAAACCTCCTCTATGTATTGATTTAGATGACCTGGCCTCTTGCTTTGCTATCTCTAAATCTCTCTTTCATTCTACACTTCCTACTTTGTAACTTCGCTTAATTGAAGTGATTCTGCTTTTACTTAAACAAAAAGCTAAAAAGTGTTATCAAACGATTTTAAAAAGCTAGCTTAATTAAAAATTTACTTTCAGTTTTTAATGCAAAAAAGTTGATTTTTAAAAAGCAAAAAAAATCTGTTTTCCAAGAATCAAGTCTTTTTAAGCTACTTTATTCAAAATCTTATTTTTCATACGTGTTTTCAAACGGACCCTAAATGAATACAACTTCCATAAAATTGAATGTTCCTTGTGATGAATCATTGACTTCCATAAAAATGAAGTATATATATACTATAATGAATTGTATAAACGTATAGAAAAAACATAAAATTACGGTTTCATTTAATAGTGTATATATACACCTCGTCAAATGATGTGTGTAAAGGCAACCTTTATGAAAACATTCGATTAGGAGCGTTGTTATACGCAGTTCTTTTTATAGTCTTAAGTGCGGTGCCATATACCTCGTTAGCCATCAGCGAGGTATATATCTCCTTGGGCGAGGTATATGTAGATATCCAAATTTTGACTATCCAAAAGAAAAAAAATTACCTCAAATAATATTTAGAATGAACCTTTTTTGGACCACATAGAAAACTACTTAAAAGATTATAGAGAGAAAAGAAGAAAGAAGACCTGGCCAAACATTTAGAAAAATTAAGGGGTCAGAACCCAAGTGGCTATTCCAAACTAGCCACCCCTCCCTAACGGCTTAATTGAACATGCCACCCCCCAACCGCTTCCCTTAGATGGGATATAAAGTTGACATTAAATAATGATCATTGCGGTGGTTTGTTCCTCTTAGCCTCCCCTCTCTGATAGCTCAAACACAGTAACCACCCCACCGCTTATCAGAGATGGGACATATGGTCATAATGCAAGACGGGTTGTTAAATCCAGCTGCCTGAGGCCCTGAGCGTGACGGCTCAAACCAAGTAGTCGCCCCCCTCCTAAACCAAGTTGCAGAAAATAAAGATCTTATGGAGAATTTAATCAATCACCCTATTATCCAATTTGATCTATTGTCCAGATGTAACTTCCTTATATCATTTTTACTATAAATAGAGGTGAACCAAAACTTTCATTCATTCACCAACATAGGTCTATATATTACATCCCACCACATGAAGCCTTTTATGAGAAAGATAGAGAGAGAGAGCATGCCTTAATTGAGAGAGGAAGAAAGCTATTTTCCATCAAACTCCACTTTTCATAAACTCTCTTTAAAATCCTGGTTATATCCCTTTTTAAACCCTGGCCAAGCCAAACCAATTCCATACCTAGATGCTATCCAAATTCAGAAAAATCAAAACCCAGGTATCTGCTAGTCCAAACCAACCGTCGAGCCCAAGCGGCTAGGTTAGAGTAACCAGCGCCCTACCATATTTTAGCAGCCCTTTTTCAAATTCTTGTCTAGCAGAAAGGATTCTCCGTTTTCACTTCTGTGTGCGGTAGGCCTGTCAACGGGTCGGGTCTGGGTCCAACCCAAGACCCAGCGGGTCCGGGGAAATGTGGACCTGGAGCCGGACCCGACCCGGATGGTTGATAAAAAAAACAAAGAAAGAGCTCATGAATTTGTTTGCCTTACCATTCTATTTGAATTTTTTTGTAATAAAGCATTATTATTAACGAGACTATGATTGAACATAATTTTATACAATTCAAAAGAAGTAAATGAATTACTAAACAACATTCAAAACAATAATCACTAGCATAAACAACAAATTAACCTAAACAATAAACATAACTAATTATACAAATATTTAAAACAATATTAACTTAAACAACATTCAAAACAATAAACGCTAATATGTTAACCTAAACAATAAACATAAATCATACAACAAACTAATTAATTACACAAATTCAAAGGCTAATAAGTTAATTGTCCAAAACAAACCAATAACAATACATTACTAAGTTTACTAAATATTAAACAACGAAGTTCTTGCAAATTGCAACATCAACACAACGGAAAAAAAAAGTTATGATTATGATTTATGATTTATGGATTTGTTATGGTTATAATTTATGAACTTGTGGATACAAAAATAAGTTAAGTAAAAAATAAAATTATGGGTCAACTAATACTAATAGTCTTGTAATAAAACAATCGGGTCCAAATCGAGTTTCTAGTCCAACGGGTTGGGGCCGGGTGGACCCGGACCCGATCCATTTGTATGTTTGGGTCCACCGGGTAAGGTCCAACTCAGGTCGGGTCCAAATCAGGTCGGGTATATTACACGTGTAATTGGGTTCGAGTCGGGTCGGATCGGGTCCGTGTCTGGACTCGACCCGTTGACAAGCCTAGTGTGCTATCAACCGTAGCTTAGAGAGGAGAACCCACCCAGTTTCCTCAATTAGGCGATCAACTGAAACATCAACTTTTACTTTTTTTTTATGAAGCCGATGGCGATCACAACAACCTTCTTTTACTGAGAAGTTGTCGGGTAGCTCAGAAACGACTCTCCAGGTAGTGATCTGATTTGTCGCGAGACGGATCAAAATTAAGTTCAAAGAACTGTCAAATTTCAATACCAAAAATATATATCTCGATAATTTTTTTACATTCTAAAACTGAATTCATTCATTGGAAATGGTACAATACACACTTTTATAACAAAGTACGATTATTATTATTATTTTTAAAAATTAAAACATTTGGACTGTCCCAACATTTTCCTTTTATTGTTACAACATTTTTCAAAAGTATACTATAAAGTGTCAATTATTTTTACTATTTCCTTGTCAAGAATGGACAAGGATGCTTTTGCTGCGATGAGACCACACACAGATTTCTCAGATTGTAGAAAAAACAATTGGACCACTTCCATTTGCTCACAGAGGCGTGTATAAATGTGGGTCAACAAAAGGCTGCACTGTAAAGCAGTGTTTATGTGAATTTATGTTGTTGTACTAACCTGTCACAAAATGTCAAAAGAGAGACTGATCAATAAAATGATGGGACAGAGAAAACCATTAAAGATAGGGAAAGGGAAGGAAAAAAGAACAGCCCAGCTGATCTCACAATCACCTGAAGTGGATGACAAAAATGATTGCATCTATTCATTATTTTCATTAGTAGACAATGATTACTTCAAACTAAAATCCATTTCATCATCAACAGAGCCTGTCTACTAACCAAATTCTAACGAGCAAAAGATTGGCAAAAAAAACCCAATATTGAGAGGCAGAGAAGTCATTGATGGCATCAAAGTGATATAAATTTAGTTGCCAGAATAAAAAATCCATACTTCTGAAGAGGAGCATTTATTATGGACAGCTCCAGTAGGACAAAGTCTTCTCAGAGCACCATAACTGATAAGTTCACTAGACAATCTTTTCTCTAATAGATGAGAATGGTTGGATGTGATGCACATATGATGATAACATTCATATAATATAGTCTGTGGACCACTATCAGTGATGTGAATATATAAACAAAAAAGTGATGGATTGGTAGATTGGTTTGCTTGTTCAGAGTTTCATTATCTGAAAAATCACCAAGAAACAAACAAAACTCTACAGGCACCATTAATTAGAATCTTAAAAACTTAATTGTCCAGTAAAAAGGGTAGGGTTTAATTTTTCTGTTGTGATGTTTGGATGCACGTTTGAAAAGATGCTTATTACTTAAAAGAGCTTTTGAAAACAGCTTTCTATTGAGCATAGTTTTGTTGTATTTCTGAAAATCTGTTTTTATAACTAACTAAGAGCAGTTTATTTGCTTTCTTCAAAAGATGAGACTCTTGGAGACGTTTGGAAACTATTTTCGATTTAGTATGATTCCTGAAAAACAGAATATCATGTTTTGAATTGCTACCTAAAAAAAGCACACCAGGTCTGATATAATATACAGGACTTTGCAATCTAGTTTACCAAAAGCATTGCCACTGTAAGCAGCAGCAGTTGGTCTATAGAGTATGCAAGGGTATCTTTTGTTTCAGCATTTTTTTTTATTGAGAAAACTTTACAAATCACAGATTAAGTTTTATCTACAAGAAGGAAATTGGTGAGTAAGGGCGTAACTCAGCGGATTCCAAACAATAAATCAGTTGCTGCAGCAATTCAATTAGCAGAAACATGTGTCATTAGTTAAAAGAAAGAGTGATTCAGCAGAATCAAACATGTAAACTCAAACCGGATGAAATTAGATGATCAAGTTTTAATGAATCAAGTTTAGTCTTTGAACAGCAAAAATTGAGTCAAGACCATCAAATAGTAATTTACAGAAGAAATTAAGCCTGGGATATGCTAGATATAATTTGTCACCGAATTTCAAGCATTTCAAATTAATATTCATGCTTTGGGATTGACCCTTCTGTTGATGTCATTCATTAATTCAAAATGTTTAGTAGTGCAGGTTGCATCTTTAACCTCTTTGGACTTTGTTTAACTATAAATGTGCATTCATGTGTGATGTGTACAAACTTATGTGCAGTCAGATAAGTTAAGATTATGTTGATTTTAGAATCATATATTACAGTGGATAAGAACCTGATAGTGGAATTAATGTGGGAAAGTGATGGTAGACATGTAAGTGACAAGAAACTAATGTAAAGAAGTTGAGATCTTGAATAATGTAACAAAGGATTTAGCTATAGTTATCCTAATCACTTGAGAAATGGCTTGACTTCCCCAAAAGTGTTTGGTGACATTTTCATCAAATGCCTTTGAATTTTGTCATTTGAGCACCATCTAGGTTCAAAGATGCAGAAGGAACTCAGTCAAATGCTTGAAGATTGCTTGTTGTGTAGACTATGAGGCCAAATACCCTGTGTTTCATCACGGATGATCCTTTTAATCCCAAAATTACACACAATTCTTTCATCTCTCAGTTGAACTTATACACAGAATCTACCATATACCATATAGGATATATGAGTAGAAGAAGCAATGGCAAACCAAAAAACATGAACACCTGCTTTGTGAGGTGGGCGCAGATGCCCTCAGTCCTTTTTGTAGTAGCCATCTTTATTGTTGTCATGTCATTAGTACAATATAAATAGAATGTACTTCACTATGATATACTTTATTACAAAAAATGCAAAAATACATGCACTAAATTCATACGAGTATGTAATGTATTTTTTACAAAAAGATGCAATTTATTAACCATGTATACACTTGTTTTAAAAAAAAATCAAAATGTGTGCGAACTGCAAATAGAGCTGCAAACATAACTCAGCATAACACATGTAGCAAAAGAGGGCCTACCTTTAGGAATAGGCTCATCATTGGCCGTACTGTGCCGGCCCGGCCCGCTAGCCAACCGGGCCAACAGGCTAACGGGCCAGCACGGCACGGCACGGCCCGTTTAATGTTGTGACCGTGCCGTGCCAACACGGGACGAGCCACAGGGGGCCGGCCTAGCACGGCCCTCCATGCCAGCCCGGCGGGCCGACGTGCCATGTCGTGCTAGCCCGGCGGGCCAAACGGGCCGGGCCCATTGACGGGCCAACAGACCGGCCCGTTTAAATACCCATTTTTTTAATTTTTTAAAGTTCAATATTTAATTTCATGTTTAATTTACTAGTTGATTTAAGTTGAAAAATAAAAAAAATACACATAAATTATTCATGAAAATTGAAAACTAAAAGGAATTAAGAATACAAATATTTATTTGATTGAATATTGATTTTTTGAGTACATGAACAATTGAACATTAATTAAATAAATGATAAAATAAATAAAAAAATTCACAAATAGTACATTGATGAATAAAAATAAATTATACAATTCTTAAAAAATACATTAACAAATACAAAAAATTAATGTAACATAAAAGGTGAGTGATAATTGCATCATTATAGTTTTTAACATATTCCAACTAGGTTGGCACTTATTAAAACTATCAATCACTTGCAACTCATCTTCCAAATTTTTTTTTAAAATACAATAATGTGAAGATTTAAATGTGAAATCTTCAATGATCATCATCTATGTTGAATTTTGTAAAATCCACTTCAAGATTATCTAAATTCATGTTCTCTTTCATCAGCATTACTCCAATCCTTTAGACAAATAAGAGCTTCATGTGAACTTGCTGCCAACCTGGTTCTCTTATCAGATAAAATTCTTTCACTTGTACTAAAAGAAGATTCTGATGCCACTGTAGACACTGGAGGAGTTAGTAAATCTCTTGCCATTATAGAAAACACAGGAAATGTCACTTCATGTGTTTTCCACTATTGCATGAGATCAAAATTTTCCATCTCTTTTTCAGTTAAAAGAGACTTCCAGTCATTTTCTAAATATTTAAACAGTTCACTAAGATGAGAACTACCACTACTAGAATCATGTGAAGTGTGCGAACCTTGTGAAACAAAATCAAAGAAATAATATTTTTTCTTACCTTTGCCTAATAAACTAACAGATGAAGTGGAGGAAGATGCTCGAGTTCTATTTGCATATTTATTTTCATATTTTTTATACATTTCAGTTAAAACCAATTCTACATCTTCAACAGTTATAACCATTGGAAATCTAACATTATCACTTATTCTTGAAATTATAGTTTTAACAGCATCTAATTTAATAGTAATATCCATTACAGCAGCTAAACCAAAAAGCATAGGAACATCTTCAAAATATTTTTTAAATTTTTGTTCCATCAAAATAATAGATTGTTGAAGTATACTATAATCTCTATATTCTTTAAATGCACAAGAAATATTAAATATTTGTCTAAGTATAAGATTTGATGAAGGATAATAAACACCTGAACAAGCAATTGAAACATCATAAAAAAGACTTAAAAATTGCACAAAAACTTTTGAAATTTGCCAATCAATAGGAGAAATATCAACACGATTGTTAAACATTTCATTAAATTCAATAACCAAGTTTTCATAACCCTCACAACTTTGCAACATTATATATTTAGAATTCCTACGAACATGCATATGAAGAGGAAATTTTCTAGAGGGGAATATTGCGTGTTGCACAAAAATCACCAAATGCTTGTACTCTAGAAGGTGTACAAGTAATAAATTTTATTGCTAATCTAATATTTACTAAAGATGCTTCAATATGAGTTAATCTATCTTGTACAATTAAATTAATAATATGACATACACATTTACAATCATAAAATTCAAAATCATAAGGTAAACCCAAAGAAGATTTAAATTTTAAAATAGAACTGACATTATTACTAGCATTATCAAAAGTTATGGATAAAATTTTTTCAGTTATATTATATTCTCTAAAAATATCCATTATTGCTTGATAAATTACTGTCGGTGTGTGGAAATGTAAGTGGACGAAAAACTAACATTTTTTTATTTAACATTCAATGAGAATCAATATAATGTGAAGTAACACAAATATAAGATAAATCATTCTTACCGGTCCATAAATCAGATGTGCATGAAATTTTTTGAATGTTCATGAATGATTGAATTAAATATGTAACGCCCCCGAACCCACGATTCCGTTTTGAAGCGCGAAGTCCAGTTGCGTTACCTTAGTTCCTCGAAACTCAGAGTTCTATTTTTTTTTCTCCTTTATCCAGATATATATAAAATAATGCTAAAATAAACTTCATTCTCGAGAATAATAAAACATCAAATATTCCACAATGCTCTCAATTTGATCTGGATATAACTTATACAAAAATACATAACTTGATACAAATATGGTTACTAGGGAGATGGGCCAACTACATGCCAAAAAAAAATGATCAACACCTTCTACATGAGTTTAGTGCTCCGGAAATAATTATACGAGCTTCAACCTCCAATGCCTTAATGAGATCGACGACCACCAACAACTAATCTGAAAGGTTGGGAAAATGAGGGGTGAGCAACCACACGCTCAGTGAATGGACCTATGGCGTCCCGTTAGTACATTTAATCAAAATATAATAGTCATAAAATGTCCACACAGACATGTAATATATCAAGAGAGAAAATATATAAAAGGCCACCAAGACATGCAATAATATATACACACACACACACACACACACACACAATCAATCTATCCAACATGATGCATGCAACACCACGAACACGCATGTCCGTTTTCGCAGCACCTAGCTCGCGGGGCCTTCCACAGGCATGGCCACGTAGACATAGCCACAAAGACTTGGGTCCTACGTTCTCGGACCTTGCCACGTAGACGTACGCCCACCTAGACGTTGGCCACCAAGACCGAGCCACCTAGACGATGTAATGCATGCATGATCAACCCTTCATTTCAAAACATATGCATGCGATACAATATGGTCTCCAAATATATAAGTTATATATGTAAAACAACGCATCAAAATCATGACGACATGTTTAAGTACTCCATACCCCAAATAACAATTATATATTTTAAAGTAACCATGATGCAGAATGATATAACATATAGATAGTTTCGAAAACTACATATGAGACTAAACCCACTCACCTTCGGTCCACGCAAGCATCAACGATACACACTCGCACGTTGATAACCTAGCATAACAATTATACAATAATAAATCAGAAACAATCAATCATGACTCAAACAACTGACAACCAACTTATAACAGCACTATGCCCAATAATCCCAAAAGCTCATATCTTCTAGACCTACAATCGACAACTCACTTCAAAGTCCTAATGAAAATCCCAACTTCAAGTAAATATTAGAATACTCATATACTCACAATGATCCCATTCGATAATCAATATCCATTTATTTCATAAGACTCATATGATCGATCAATCCTCGAATAAATATTTGGACAAATCCAATAAGGCTCAACTATAATTCCATGATCGAGTAACTCAAATCCAATTAATTTATATCCAAATAACAATAATATCCAATTAATATTCATTGATCCCACTAAACCAAACTATCGATTTAAGATTCTATTTAAGTTCTCAAGATCAATAAAATCATCAAAACCCGCAAAACAAATTTATACTTCATTAAACATCAATTTGGGATCTTCTAAATCTCTAAAATTCATCAAACTTGGTCATCAAGCTAAATATTCAAATTCCAATAAACTGCACAGAAATCTTTCAAAAATCATAACTTTTTACCCGTAACTCCGAATTAGACAATTCATGATTCGTTAGAAAGCTCTTTTCAAAATCTATTTCTGTTCGTCAAATACATTTTTCCCATAAATGAATCTATCATAGTAAAAAAACACGATTTACGTCCAAGCATAAAATCAACCCGAAAATAGCCATTAAATCCCAAAATTTAATAAATCTAATTTGATCTTAAGAATTCCTTCGAGATTCATTGAAATATAATCAAATAATCAACTAATTAAAATCTATCCAACCCTAACCCTAATCCATCAAACTTCTTCCCCAAACAATTAATCGACACATTCATATCCTAACAAGAAAATAAATTGAAACCCTAAACAACAAAAATAATTAGAAGCATGATTTCTCACCTTGGATCCGGTTACACCACCCACCATCTCCATCTAGGGTTAGGTCATCACCACCCTTCACACTTTCTGAAGTTTTTTGATGAAAACCCTAACACAAACATGTTATTTAAAGGGGTTTACCGAAATTACAAAACGACCCCTGAAGTGTTTCCAGTTTACAATGAGGTCCCTATCTGATTTACAAACAGATCCCTATCCGATTTACAGAAAGATCCTAGAAGGCTATAAAAATGTATTCTGGATTCGCAACTAAATCCCTAGGCCCAATAACTTGACACTAAGCCTAAAAATCAAATTTTCCGAACTCCGAATCTCACCAAATTTCAACCAAAGTATCTTGACACTATAAAGATCTACAGAAAAATATAAAATAATTATTTCAACATCAATTTATAATTGTCATAATTATAAATCAAATTGGACTCATTTGGGCCCTCCACCAAATCTAAAAAAATGAAATATAAAAAAATCAAATTTAAATTTTTTATTATATATTTAAAATAAATATATATGGCCGAAAAATACCGAAACGTTACAAAATAATTTTTCATTTCATTGTAAACTCTAATTATATCTGATCTAATAGTATTTCTAGCAACAACTCTATATTGTGGATTAACATGCCTTCTTTGAAAACGTTTAAATCTTCTACTTTCAGCAAATGCAAATGGTTGTTCAGCACCAGCTATATATACAGATAATCCTTCTCTCATACTAGATTGATTATAAGTGAATGTAAAAATTGTACCTTCAGCACTACCTGTTTGACCAAAACTCCCAATTTGAGACTGCGTACCGGGATTCAGTTGTTGTTGATGCCTTTTCAGACATGATTCAGCATGTCTCTTGAGATGTCCGGTACCACCCACACTTGCACAACTAAAATTTTTGTTACAATATTTATAAACAGCTCTATCTTCCATTCTACCTTGGTATTTAATATTCTGTATTATGTAGTGCTCCCAAACTTCAGACTTCCTACTTCTTTTTTAGGTTTTTTTTTGTTTTCCAGTTGGGGGGTGACTAGATGATGCACCAACATCACCTCCAACTGATTCATGGGGGGCTTGGGATTGGTCTTGGGGAGAATCATGTGGTTGGCTATCTATACTGTCAAATTCATCATCAGTGTGTGAATATTCTATGTTTGGGTTGGCCATTTGAAATTTGAATTTAAAATTTGAATTTGACATTTGAATTTAAAATTTGAATTTGAAATTTGAATTTAAAATTTGAATTTGAATTTTGAATTTAAAATTTGAATTTGAAATTTGAATTTAAAATTTGAAATTTGAATAGTTAAAATTTAAAATTAAAATACACTTTGGTTTTGAAATATGAATTAATTTGAATTTAAAACTTGAAATGCACTTTGTAAAACTTAAAATTTCAAATGTATAGAGAGTAGAGACTAGAGATGGAGAGTGTGAGAATAGTAGAGATTAGAGACTAAAGAGAGAGAGAGAGAGAGCTTCCCCTAATCCCCTTAGGCTTGGAGAGTTGGAGCCTTGAACCTTGCCACCTTTTGGAGAGAACTTCCACTTGGAAAGAGCCTTGAAGAAATGGAGATTGGAGAGAGAGAGAGAGCTTCCACCACCACTTCAATTTGATTGAAGTTTTTACTTGGAGAGAAAGAAAGCACTTGAACACTAGAGCACTTGAAATTCAAACACAAAACTAGAAAATTTTAGAGGAAGAAGAGAGTGTAGTAGAGTAGTGGAGGAGTAGAGAGATTTGTGTTTGAATTGATGAAGAAATGGGTGGATGGAGTAGGGTATTTATAGGTAAAGTTTGGATGAAAATTACTCCATATACCCTTGAATATAGTTGTTTTTTTTTATGTGAGTGGGGTAATTTTGTGAACATGGAAATTTTTAGGCTCGGACGGGCCAACGGGCCATGCCAATGGGCCGGCAAGGCCCGTTGGCCCGGCTAGTTGGACTAGCCATTGGATGGAGGTGGGGCCCGCGGCACAAACCGTGCAGGAAATGGCACGCAGGCCGGGGGCAGGCCCAGCCCGTGTCGCCACTCAAACGGGCCGGCCCACGACCCATGCCGTGCTGGGCCGGCACGGGCCCTTAGCGGGACGGGCCGGCCCATCCCGTTTGACACCTCTACCCGGCTGGTTAGGGAACCGGATCAATGGGCTACTGGAATGGGCCATGCCGTCCTATCAAATTTGAAAGGCTCCCTGCATAGGAATTGGAATACTAATACCAGCTTATTTTCACATATTCTCACATAGCTATACACACTTATTACTTGCAAACAAAAATGTTTTTCAGCTTATTAACCCCTATTTCCCTCTATCTCCATCTATTTCATTACTCAAACATGGGTTAAGGGGCAGTTTGGGTAATAGAATAGGGGTGAATAGGGATACAACTATTCTAGAATATGTGATAAGTTGATATTGGTATCCTTGGTCCCCTAGAATTGTTTTATTCCATTTCCATCCAATTTTTCTATTTGTGTAAAGGATTCCCACAAATCAAATTACATATCATCACCTTTGATAAATCAAGTGGCTCACATGTCAAATCATTTGGTATAAATCATTATTAACATCTTATTTACCTTTTATACACAACTTATTTTATGATGAATAAAATAATAAAAAATTTATTTTACATTTCCCAACAAGAACAAATAGAAATAACTTATTCCTTATCTATATTGGAATAGTCATCTATCTTGAAAATAGTTTGTCACTACCTAAATGAGGGCTAAACAATAGCACCCTACTCCATGAAACATTTTTAGTACCTGCCCAATCTTGGATAAGGTGATTCACCGATTTTCATAAGTATATATACCTTATTATGCGATGTGTGGGTGCCATTTTCCAGGCCCATTCAAACAAATCAGATCCCTGCAGCATGTGACTTGAATACATAGATCTGTAGCCTAATTGACTCGAGCCTGGCCCGGCCCAGCCCAGCCCATTGGCCTGCTCAGATTTGCCAACAACATCCCAAATCAGTATATTTTGATGAATATTCCATTAAGGGTCATAAAAAATGATTTCCTGATTCTCCTAAATATATTCACTTGATTTGAAATTATCACTATTTAATTCCCAAATCACAATAATATATCACAGATTCAAAATCATTCTTGACCGATCCCTAAAATCCCACCAAAATATATATCCCTAACCAAGATAGCTGATGATTCATTAGCAAATCCCTGAGATATATATTTTTCTCTCTTGAGAATCATGGATGTGGCCCCATCCGTCTGATGATTAGGAGATCGACAATTGATCCTAGGGCAACCTTAAAAAACACTATAAATAGGGAGCTAATTCTGTCACGCCCCAGGGCGGCCATCCCCGAGACGTGGAAAATATATATATATAATATCAACAATCCATACACGAGATCAAATAAGGACTCCACAATATCAAGGCAATAAAGAAATAACCAAGTAACTGACATCAAATATATAAAAAGGCGGAAGCTCAAACGACTAAGTTTGTAATTCAAAGACATATTTACAGACTAGAGTACACAATCAACCGTCCTGTGAGAGCCAATATACACAACAAAAGACATCAACAATCCATATACCGTGCACAAGCACAAGTAGAATACATACAAGGAAAAAAAGGGATGTTGATGGCCTCTCACTCGCAAGACATCCAATGCGAACGTGGGTCTCGTACTCGTACCGCGCCAAGCGGAGCTCCTCTCTCGGATCCGGCTCAGCATCAACTGAAGGAAAACATATGCGAGGGGTGAGCCACACGCTCAGTGAATGGAACAATCCATGCAACACGGAAAGGGAAAAGATATGGATATGCGTCACGCATGGCGTCCTCGCGCTCCCAAATGGCGTTGGCACCAGAACAGCGCTGCCATCGCACCTTAACCAACTGGACGGTCTTGGTGTGAAGCCTCTTCTCACGCCGGTCCAGGATCTCGATCGGCTGCTCCACGAATGACAAGCCCGGCTCGAAGACGAGCGGCTCAAAAGCGTTGACGTGAGCAGGATCGTGGACTTAGCGCCTCAGCTGCGAGACATTGAAGACGGCATGGCTTAAGCCAATTGTGGGGGCAGGGTTATGCGATAGGCCACCTCTCCAACCCGCTCAAGGATGAGAAACGGCCAATGAAACGTGGACTCAGCTTACCCCGCCCACCAAAGTTGAGGATGCCCTTTAACCGGGACACCTTCAGGAAAACATAGTCGTCAAATTATAATCATTGGAACTCCAGCATCATGCACTCCTTGGGCAGATTCATCACGGGAAGTCCACGCTCTCGACCTCGTACCGTAACACTCCATCTCGATCGCACTCAACACCACTCGCTTCAACACCTTCCAAGTGAGAGGGAAAGGCAATCATCCAAAGGATGTTTCAAAGATATTCCCTGCTTGGGGGAAAGAACCCCTTGGGAGGGCACCTTGAGGTCCCGATATAGGATATCCCGACAACCAAACAAGGAACACGGAGTACCCTAGCCTGGGTCTCAATGATGACCACGCAAGGCCCCTTAATCCTGAGCAGGAAATTGAAAGAAGACATCGTCCATTAATGGATAATACGCCACACCCTCAAAACTTGGAACCGGCGTCTCTCTCGAACTCCATGGTACACCCGCGATAAACAGAATGGAGAAGAATACGGTCTCCGACCGGTACTGATATCTCCAACAAGGCATCAAGAGGGGCCGACACCACACACATTCGTCTTGCGAAAGCGGGAGACACGAACGAGTGTGTGGCCCCATAATCAAATAGCACAAAAGCAGGAAGCTAGGAGATCAGAATAATACCTAGGACAATGCTACCCGAAGCCTACGCCTCGTCGGCCGTAAGTGCTGCAACACGACCTTGAACAAGCTGCGGCTGAGCAGCAGGGTCACGCCTCGCAGGCTGCGCTAGCTGCCTCCTCTGATCAACACGGCCACCCTGTGGCTGCTGCTGCTGCTGTCGCTGTGGCTGCTGCTGTTGCGGTCGAGGCACAGGAGGTCGGTCCGCATCGGGGCAAACAAGAGCCAGATGTCCTACTCGCTGGCAGTAGTAACATCGTCGCGTCTCCGGTCATCTAGCACGGATCGGAATGGCAGCAAAGGGTGCAGGACCCCGAACTGGCACCACCTCAACTGGTGTAGCAGCGGTCGCTGATCGATCCTCACAGGGCCGCTTGCCCTTGCGACGACCCTGGTCCTGGCTCCTGGGGTGTCCCTGGTCCGCAGAAGGGGTATGAACCGGTGGGGGAACCCCAAGGTCGCGCTCGACTGTCTTCACACGAGACACCAGGTCGGTGTACCTCGAGAGTGCCTCCGAGAAAACGTGCACCCGGATGGTGCTGTTGAGACCCATCTCGAACCGACGGCATCTCGTCTCCTCATCCATCACCAAGGCAGGGGCAAACTGAGAGAGTCTCGTGAAACGTGTGGAGTAATCCGCCACTGACATGGTACCCTGCGTCAACTACTCGAACTCCCGCATCACGAGCTGGCGCGTCGAGAACGGGAAGTACTGCGCCAAGAAGTGGTTCCGGAACCCGGCCCAGAGAAGTCGCCCCACACCCTCGGGGATGTCCACTGATCGGATGACCCACCAGTCGGCCGTGTTACCCTTCAACATGAACGTGGCCAGCGAGACACGCTGGCGGTCGGTGCAGTGCATGGTCGAGAAGATCTTGTCTATCTCCATCAACCAACGCTCTCGGGCAAGGGGATCCGTCGTCGAGCCATGGAACTCGGGAGGGTGAAGCTTCAGAAAGGCAGTGAGGCCGGCCTGATGCACCCATGCTGCAGCCTCTAGCTCCTCCTCCCGCTCCTCGGGTCCCCGAACTTCCTCCACAGGAATCTCCGCCGGTACAGGGGGTACCTCTGGCACCACTGGTGGATCTGCAGCTAATGGTACCTGCGAGACCGCCTCGCGGGCCACCCGCAACTCTTGGATCTCTCGTGCTTGCTCAACCAGCGCTGTTGTCTGGGCCTCTAGTGCCCTCGTCTGAGTCTCCAGAAGATCTGCTATGCGAGCGTAAGCATGCTCCCACGCAGGAGGCTCCTGCGCAGGTCCTGGCCCAATAGCCGAGGACTCTCGAGTAGACTCCTCGCCTCCGGTAGGTTTGGAAACCTCCGAAGCCCGAGGGCGACCACGTCCACGCGCCCGTCTCCGAGGAGGCATATCAGCAACCTAAGGAACCAGCATTAGGATCAGAATACTCATATAAAAATCCTAGGACTCATCTCTAAGAAATAATTGGCTCTGACAGGACAATGCTCTGATACCAACTTTTGTCACGCCCTAGGGCGGCCGTCCCCGAGACGTGGCAAATATATATATATATATATATATATATATATATATATATATATATATATATATATATATATGATATCAACAATCCATACACAAGATCAAATAAGAACACCACAATATCAAAGGCAATAAAGAAATAACCAAGTAACTGACATCAAATATATAAAAAGGCAGAAGCTCAAACGACTAAGTCTGTAATTCAAAGACATATTTACATACTAGAGTACACAATCAACTGTCCTGTGAGAGCCAATATACACAACAAAGGACATCAACAATCCATATACCGTGCACAAGCACAAGTAGAATACATACAAGGAAAAAAGGGGATGCTGATGGCCTCTCACTCGCAAGACATCCAATGCGAACGCGGGTCTCGTACTCGTACCGCGCCAAGGGGAGCTCCTCTCTCGGATCCGGTTCAACGTCAACTGAAGGAAAACATATGCGAGGGGTGA
Organism: Acorus calamus; assembly: GCA_030737845.1. Classification (NCBI taxonomy): domain Eukaryota; kingdom Viridiplantae; phylum Streptophyta; class Magnoliopsida; order Acorales; family Acoraceae; genus Acorus; species Acorus calamus. The sequence continues at coordinate 13,687,219 of CM060872.1, forward strand.
GCCACACGCTCAGTGAATGGAACAATCCATGCAACACAACTCATATTAATCATTACAAGTAAATTAAATTCCACAATAGGGAGTTAACTACATACGCTGGTGGGTTGAGTATCAACCCGGGCCATCACTCCCGCACCCTCACCCCCACAAGGTGACATAGGACTTTAGGGAGCAATGCCCTCGCCCTCACCCTCACCCTCCTTAAGGATGACCTATGCTTTGGGGAAATTGCACAACTGGTAGATCGAACCAGTGCCGACCCACTACACCCTCACCCTCACCCCCTCCTCAGGGTGGCATAGGCTCTTGGGAGGAAAATTTAGATTGTTTCTACGCCTTTAGTCCACCAGTAGCTCGTATCCAGGGAAGCCCATACCTGGTATACTCCCATGATCAGCACATCCTCACAAATCAGCAGCACCTACGGATGGGAGCCCTCTGTCAGGCCAGCTGTCTCAACCAGGAAGTCCCTACGCGGATCCAACGAAGGAAAGAAACCAATCTACACTCGCGAATATGACCCCTTTGGATCCGTCATCACCGGTTATCAAAACCGATAAGCGCAACGAATTCTCATGAATTCCCTCTAGGGCGCATAACTCAGATGCGGGGAAGACATTTCATTCGTAGTGACTATGCCATGGTATGACCCCCTAATAGGTCATACACTTGTTCAAACTCATTTAGACAAGATTCATGGCTCATACAGGTATAAATAAATATACAACGTATGAGATGTTCCCTGCTTGGGGAAAGAACCACTTGGGAGGGCACCTTGAGGTCCCAATATAGGATACCCCGACAACCAAATAAGGAACACGTAGCACCCTAGCCCAGGTCTCAATGGTAACTTCCCAAGGTCCCTTAATCCCGAGTAGGAAGATAGGACTAATTATACCATGAAGAATTTATTTAAGGACTTAAACATGGTAGCATTCAATAATATAATAACAAGGTTATAATATTTCCCAAGGCATGCTTATCCTATGCATATTCATATAGGTTTAATCTAAATTAAACTAGATGTGAACATGCATGGATCAAGGATATGCTAACATGGAACGTGGCATCTAGGCATGTATGGGCTCCTACACATGACACTAGAATGTACAGTCTTTAGCATATTATACCTAATATGGCATGGATGCAATCTAGCAAAGCATGCAATAACATATAAATACAAAATAAGAGTAATATCCAGTTATGGTGCCCCAGGGGAGGCCAATGCACGTCTACATGCATTGAACAGCTCCCAACTGGGTTGGATCGACCCACTCACCGCAATCCGGGTCGATGCGTGATCGTTCGTCAAGATCTGCATAACAAGGGCATCAAAAATGGTGAGTACAACTACATAAAAGCACTTAAAATTAACTAAAAAATGCCAAAGGCTCAGATATGCACGCATACGGGCCCACACGCATGCGAGTACGCACGTACGCACGCATATCCGAGCGCCCCGACACCTACCCGAGCCCCCGGGCAGCCACACGCGTGGCCCCCCCGCACACGCACGCACGTGCACGCACGCGCGCACGTGCCCCCACGCGCCCAGAACCCCCCTACCGCGCCCAGACGCGCCGCTCGCACTGTGCCCGCGCACCTCCCCCGGCCCAATCCCGCGCGCACGCGCACGCCTGCACGCCCTACAGACCCGTCTGGGTCCTCCTGCGTGCGCGCCCAGCAGCCCAAACCCACTCTCCCTCACCCCACACACACCCAAACACATGCACAAGGTGTGCAAGGTCTCCTAACACCTACCCAAACCCAGAAAACCAGAAATTTAGAGGGGGAAAGACCTTACCAAGAGAGGGGGAGTGAAAGAGGGAGATCCGGTGACCTCCTAGCACCCGCAACCACCTCAACCACCACCACCACTACCACCACCTCCTCAGCCTCTCCTTTGCTGGAAAACAGGGAAACCAGGGGGGTATAAGAGAGGAGCTTGAGAGAAAGAGAACAACAACAATGGAAACCACACCAAAACCCTACCTCTTGTGCTTCCTCTTCTTCTTCTTCAACAACACACACTCACACACACAATTTCACACAGTAGCAGCTGCTGTAGAGGGAGAGAAAGTGAGGCTACGAGAGAGTGAAAGAGTGAGAGAGAACCCCCTCCAAAACTCACGGGGGGGGGGGGTGAAAAGAGAGATGAAAAGGGGGGTGAACCTAGGCTAAACTCACCCACACACACACCAAAAATAACCAATGATTTCTTAGTGGCTAAGCAAGGGGGGGTGAGGTTACCAAGGGGTGATCATAACCTCAAAAATATCCCAACACTATTCCACCTAACGAATCAGTTTAAAAGAAAGCCCGGATACGATTCAGAACTGCATAATTTTCCAAACGTTACCAGAATTCAATGAAATTTTTATGGGTGGTACAGAATAGTACCAGGACCCATAATATGCAGTCAGATTTCCAATCGGAGCGCTCAAGCTCACGCAGTTGGCTAAAAGCCAAAATTTTAGCGGCTACGATCGAAAAATTAAAAATTCAAAAATGGCCAAAAATGACCCAACGGTTACCCATAAGCTAAAAAGTGACACAAATATAACAAATTCTCTCTATTGAGGGGGAGGTAAAGAGTTCTTTTCCCAAAACCCTAATTTAGCCACCATTCATGACTTTAGCGTCGGAGGGTCTTTCACATGTCCCCTCCTCCTTGTGTCTTCGATGTTTGGGAGGAGAGCTCACCGATAGCAAACACCCGAAGCAGAATGGAAGAAAATGGGGCGGATGGATCTGACTACTTGAACCTGGTATGTCAATTTTTTGCCCCTCCAGCTTGGCGCCGTTTGTAGGACATTGGACGAAAAGCCTAGCTCTTCACCATTCCTCCCAAGAGAATTTTTCCACCAGCTACTGTTCTGGCCAGCACTTCAGTGGTTAATCCTGGTGCAACGGGAGGGGACAACTCCTATTTTGAAGCCATCAGTTTGCAGCAGATCTGTGATAAGGCCCTGGCTCGAGCGGCACAGGCTTAAAGGAGCGTTGCGGAGTGCGGGAGGAAAACAAACGCCTTCGGGCCGAGCGAGACAATGCCAACCCCCCGGACCTGCAACGTTCCATTCCTCACGCAGCCAATGATCACTCGCATTCCAGCGGACAAGTCCATCCTCTAGAGAATGATCCTTCAGCACCCAAACGACCTGTAGTTTCCTCCAACATGGTCACAATATCAAAATGCCCGCGAGAGGCAAACCATGTTTGGCAGGATAACATGATGAAAGAGGTCGATTGGCGCATCCTCGACAACCTAAAGCCTCAAACCCCCAGACATAGCCATGCAAACTGCAAGTCTCATCAATCATTTTCCCTTTGTTGACGAGACCATCCGAGTGCCAAAGCTCGACAAGTTTGTGCCGCCTAAGTTCAAGATATCTGAGGAGAAATTGGACCTAACAGAGCCCATCTTTCATTAGCAGCAATGGATGTCGCTCGACACCTGGGACAATGCACTCCTCTGTAAGGTGTTTCCACAAAGTCTGGGCGGCTAGACCTTGACTTGGTTCTAGAAACTGCCGACCGCCTCTATCTGAAATTTTCACAGCTTGTGTGAGGCTTTCTTCAGCCACTACATATGTCATTGCAAGCTGAAAAAGGATGTGGCAAGCCTGTTTGATATGAAGCAAGCTAAGGGTGAGCGGCGAAAAAATTATCTCCCGCGATTCAGCATTCAGATGACCTAAATAGAGTTGTGCGGTCCTCAAACCGCAGCGATGGCATTCCGATGGGCCTTGATTACCTCTGGGCACCTCTACGAGTCGTTGATCCACAAGACCTCAACCAACATGGCCGATATCCTGTCCCGAGCTGAAGGGTCCATTCACCTCGAGGATGACGTGTCATTCACTGCTCGCAAATCGACAACCCTCATCATTATCGGTGCACACCAACGGAGGGACCCACCTCCAAGAATATATATTTGCAATTGTTAGTGCAGAAGGTCATGATCAATGGAGAGAGCAATGCGGACATTATGTTCCATGACGCCTTCCATTGAATGGGGTTAGACGTCAAGAGCATACAGCGTTCCAAGCTCCAACAGGCGGTAGCCCAGTGGCCCACCCTTTTACTGCTTTACATCTCTAGCACACCACGGGGTCTTGTCATTCCTTGCGCCAATGTCCCGAACCCAGGTACTAGAAGCACCTCTAATGCGTCTGGGAGGCTCCACCTGACTAGAGCCCCCTCCGAACACCGTCCTCCGTCTCTTTGAAAGAACCTCCTGCCAGTCATCGTCTCCCGATCGTTCTACACCAATCGGCTGACTATCTAGCATCCACTGCTTTCCTGCCTCCGCTCCCGCTCGCCATACGACCCCGCAAATGTTCCCACCGTTAGAAGACCTTTATTACCCAGTCATTTTTGGAGTCTGGAATTGAGAGAGGAAAAAATATAGTAAGTTGAACCACACAGTACATCTGCAGAGGATCGGGCTAGCTGGGGTCTGGTTCCCCGAATAACCCAACCCACTCTCCCCCCCTCCCACCGCTCCCCAAGCACCACCAACGGCGGGGCAATGAAGCCGCGGACCAGCCTAAGAAAAACGAGGAAGGAGAGCAGATCAACAAGAAGGAAGGATTAATAAAGATACCGTCGTATCAAGAGGTCTTCAACAACCCCTTCTCTTCTCCTCCTACACCTTCATCATCTACTCAACTGAAGAAGAATCTCTCACGATGCCCTCTTAAATCACTCTCCGAAGCCTTCTCTTCCACCAAATCCTCCGAATTCTACATTCCCCCTCCCGAACCCCCCTCCCTCCTCTTCCTCCTCCAGTGAGCGTTCCATTTATCTAAGGCAAAGCATTTTAGGAAACCTTTCGAGCGAGACTAATCTCCTCCTCTCCTCATCTGGAAAGGCCACCCGAGGCATCTTCGTCGCCGGCCTCGTCTTCTTCTCCTCACAGACAGAACCAGAATGCGATCCTCGTCAGCCATAGGCAGGTTTGGTTTTGGGACTACGTTGTTCTTCGAAGGTGTGGTGGATTCTGAGTTTCGCTTGTTTGTTCGACGTTTGTGTTTGGTTATTTTCAGAAGGGGAATCCGCTGTTGACGCACATAAGGAATGTGAGGTGGGTGTTCGCCGACATCATCTGCGATTACTTGCTCGGCCAGAGTTCTTGCGCTCTCTATTTGAGGTAATGCGCGGTGAATTGCACTTCTTTTTGGAGGTTGAGTTGATGGGGTTTGTTCAATTGTTTTGATGTGTCAGTCTTCGGTATCATCTGCTTCATCAAGACTATTTGTATTACCGGATAAGGGAATTGCAGAAGAATTTCAAGCTCTGTGTCATTCTGTGTCATGTTGATGTAGTAAGATTAATTTGGGTTCTTGAAAAAAAGAAACTGTTCTTTTCCTGTTTGTGCTATGTTTTTCTCTGTTTTGCAAAAAGGGTGCACTTGGATGTACTTAACCTCCCAATATTTAAACCTATTTCTTAACTTTGGGATAAGCTTATACTACCCGTACTTTGATTTGATTTGGCGAAGCATCCCATAAAGCTGATCACGAGATTGATCGGATTGGTATTTGATTGGTTTTAATTTCAGGAAGATGTCGTTAAGCCTTTACTTGAAGTCACAAGGATAGCTTTGCTTCATGAATGTACGCTTCTATTTGCTTGGAGGTAGCTCTTTTTGATTGTTGATGTTATCCTTGACTTGTTGATTATTGTTTCATATTCAATTCCTGAGAAGAAAAAAAAGAGGTTCCAATGCAAATGTGCATTTTTGCAAGTGGAGCCTTGTAAGTCATGGATTTAATTGGAAGGAAAATGAAAGTATTGTCTATTGTGGTTTTTTTTTAATGCAGTTGATTTTTTATATGTTAGTTTTGAGGAAAACATGGTATAAAGAATTGGAGAAGGCAGTTGATTGGCTATGATGCCCTGATTGGGTTTTTCATACATCAATTATCATTTGTGTTAGAGGAGGCTTTGTGGGTTGGTTTGTTTGTTTAGAAGAAATAGATGGAATAATAATATTGTATTGTGTAATGGTGACCGAAAGGTCCCTTTTATAGTTACAAGATGTACAAGTCCTAGAATAGAAAAATGACCAAAATACCCATTACAAAAATCCGACCTGGGGGGGACCTGCGGCCCATGGGGGGCGTTGCCCCCCAACCCCCGGGCCTCCGGGAATAGGCTCGACAACAGGCCTATTCCATGACTCCAATACTCCCCCTCAAGTTGGAGCGAAGATATCAATCAAGCCCAACTTGGTCAAACTAGAATGAAGAATAGAGGGACCGACAGACTTGGTGAACATATCGGCAAGCTGCTCATTGGAAGAGACAAAAACTGTGTCAATGGCGCCCGACTATACTTTCTCTCGAAGAAAGTGAATATCAACCTCAATGTGTTTGGTCCGCTCATGAAGAACTGAGTCTGAGGCAAGCATAATGGCAGATCGGTTATCACAAAACAAAGTAGATGAACCAGCTACAGGGAATCTCAACTCTGTCAGAAGAGAGCGCAACCAAATGATCTCACATGTGCCTTGGGCCATGGCATGATATTCTGCCTCAGCAGAAGAACGAAAGACAACACTCTGTTTCTTACTTTTCCAGGAAATAAGGTTGCCCCCATGGAAAGTACAGAAACCAGAAGTGGATCGTCGATCAGTGAGCGAACCAGCATAATCTGCATCAGTGTAGCAAGAAATGGTAGGCTGAGCACTAGTAGCATAGAATAAGCCAAGACCTGGGCATGACTTCAAGTATCGAAGAATCCTGTAAACATCATCTAGGTGAGAAGTCCGTGGGGCATGCATGAATTGACTCACTACGCTGACAGCGAAAGTCAAATCAGGTCTAGTGTTTGTCAAGTAGATCAAACGACCCACTAGACGCTGATACAAAGAAGGAAATACCATGGCGTGAGCGATGGTTCTGGTCCATGGGAGAAGTGGCAGGGCGACATCCAAGCATACCGGTGTCCTCAAGTAGGTCAAGAGTGTATTTTCGCTGGGAGAACGAAATACCATGGCGTGAGCGAGCAATCTCAATCCCTAAAAAATACCGAAGAGGACCTAGATCCTTCACATCAAATGCCTGTCCAAGCTCAGTTTTCACTCTTACAATGTAATCAGCATCATCTCCTGTGATAATAATATCATCCACGTAAACTAGAACAATGGTGCACCATCCATTACTCCGACAAATGAAGCAAGTATGATCAGCATGACAACGAGTAAATCCAAGAGAGAGAATGATTACGCTGAATCTCTGAAACCATGCTCTCGGTGACTGCTTCAGTCCATATAGAGATTTGAGAAGAAGGCACACCTTTCCGGAATACTCCCCCTGAAGACGAAAATCAGGCGGCGGATCCATATAAATTTTCTCTGTCAAGTCGCCGTGAAGAAAAACATTCTTCACATCCATCTGATGAAGAGGCCAGTTGTGGCAAGCAGCAAGGGAGACAAGAAGTCGAACAGTAGTCAGCTTGGCAACAGGAGCAAATGTAGCATGAAAATCCTTCCCTGGAGTTTGAGTAAAGCCTTTTGCAACAAGGCGTGTCTTATATCGCTCAACAGCCCCATCAGCCTTGTATTTTATTGTGAAGACTCATCGACAACCAACGGTCCTCTCCCCTGGTGGAAGATCAACCAACTCCCACGTATGATTTTTCTGCAGGGCATCCATCTCAGCGGTCATAGCGGCGGTCCATAGAGAATCTTGTAATGCCTCCGTAACGGTACGAGGAATACGAATAGACGATGTAGCAGTCAGATAAGCTCTATAGGAATCGGAAAGCCCCTGATAAGAAACAAACTGAGCAAGAGGATAAGCAGTGACACAACTCCGACGACCTTTGCGAAGAGCAATAGGCACATCAGAGTCAGATGGAGGCAAATCAGGAACAGAATGTGGAGTGATCAAGGAAGAAGGTATACCTGAGTCCGAGGAGGACGTCGACAAGTGAGCAGGAGAGAGAGGTGGCCGAGGTCTACGAGTGTATACAATTAGAGGAGACTGTGGTGGAGATGGCTGTGGTGGTGACGACGGAGGAGGTGACGACGGTGGCTGCAGCGACTGTGACTGTGGCTGTGGCAAAGGCAATGATAGAAAAAATGAAATCGGTCGAACCAGTGAAGACGAATGTTGCAGAACCGTGTCAGAAAAATATGGCACATCTTCAAAAAATGTGACATCAAGGGAATGAAACAATCTCCGAGAAATAGGATCATAGCATCTATATCCTTTGGACATGGTAGAATAACCAAGGAAAACACAACGTATAGATTTATCATCAAGCTTGGTGCGTGAGGGCCCCCTATCCTGAACAAAACAGGTACACCCGAAGACTCAAGGAGTGATGGGGAAAAGAGTACAATCAGGATATAAAACATGGAAAGAAAGTTGACTCCTAAAGTACGACTGGGAGTTCGATTAATAAAAAAGGTAGCAGTGAGGACTATCATACTCCAATAGGACTTTGGAACATTCATTCCTCGAAGGAGACAACGAACCACATTCATGAGACGACGATTTTTTCGTTCCGCCACCCCATTCTGCTCAGGTGTATATGGACAAGTCAACTGTTGAAGAATCCCCAACTCATTTAGATGAAACCGAAAAGAATCTGAGACATACTCCCCCCCATTATCAGACCTGATACTCTTTACAGTAATGTTAAACTGTGTTTTAATCATGCGCAAAAAATTAACACACTGAGAGGATACCTCAGACCGAGATTTAAGAAGATAAACCCAAGTATATCTAGAAAATTCATCAATGAATGTCAAGTAATATCTATGACCACCAAAAGCAGTAACAGGAGAGGGACCCCACACATCAGAATGAATCAAATCAAAAAATCCATAAGCTTTATTCATACGAGAAATATAAGTAGTACGTGTATGTTTAGAAAGCTCACACACAGCACATTGAAACTTATGAGTCTTACATGAAGAACGAAAAGTAGTAAATAAAGAACATAGATGCTGAAAACTGGCATGTCCTAAACGAGCATGCCATAAATCTAAAGATTGTAGAGAAAAACTATGCGAATGATCAGTGGGCAAAATGGAAGCATGGGCCGTGGTGGGTGGTTCTCCAAAGACGTAAAGGCCATCTCTCCCATACCCCTTGCCAAAAATCCTCCGTGTACTCAGGTCCTGAAAAACACAATGATCAGGATAAAAAGTCACTGAACAATTCAAAACCTTTGTTAATTGGCTAACAGAAAGAAGGTTAAGAGCAAGGTTGGGAACATGTAACACAGAGTGCAATGATAATGAGGAAGATAAAGGAACGGTACCCTTACTGATGACAGGGGTAAGCGAGCCATCAGCAAGACGTACCTCTCTGTGCATAGAAGATGATGTCAAGGGAGCAAACAATCGAGACTCACTAGACATATGTTCAGTAGCGCCTGAATCAATGACCCAAGTAGGAGACCCTGATTGGTTAACATGGCAGGCGGAGGGGATACCTGAGGTAGCAGCAGAGGATGTTGAACCAGCATGAGAGAGACCAGCATGAGAGGCAAGGCTCTCCCGAACCATGGCATCAATATGGTTCTGAATAGTACGCATATCAAAGGACCCAGATGGAGCAGTGGGGGCATCACCCGGAACCGAAGCATCAGCAACAGCAGCACGGGGGGCAGATGAAGGAGCTCCAACATTGCGAGGTCGCATCAATTGTGGGTACAGAAGAAAGCATCTGACTTTTTCATGCCCTATTTTTCCACAGTGGCCACAAGTCACAATATTACCGCGTCCACGTCCACGACCGCGACCGCTACTACTATCCCCGTGACCGCAAGAGTCATATCCAGAGGTGACCGCCAATGCCATCTGATCGCCGAGGGTTCTAGTGGGTGCTGAGGTAGAGATCTGACGATGATGCTCATCACCCTCAATAATAGCAAATGCTTCAAATAGAGAAGGAAGTGGTGTGGTATTCAAGATCTGAACACGAAGAGATTCGAACTCCGGTCAAAGGCCCATAAGGAACGCATACGTCTGTTGGCGTTGTAGTCAGCCAACCACAATCGTGGCAGTCTCCTTAGACAACTCTGAGAGAGGCTCATAATGGGCAAGTTCCTCCCAACGAGTCTAAAGAAAACCAAAATAATCTATAACAGATTGGGTACCTTGGGTGGCCTGAGCAATATCCTTGTACAACTCATAGATCCGTGAGTCATTCCTGGCATGACCATAGGTCTTCTTCAACGCAGCCCAAAGAGAGTCGACCGTATCATGATACATGAACATATTATAGATCCGGGTCTCCATGGAGTTGTAAAGCCACCCGAGAACCGTGCAGTTGTTGATCTCCCACTGATTGAAGGTTGCATCAATTTCAGCCGGCTTTTTAATGGTGCCAAGAAGAAGGCCTGACATGCCTCGACTACCCAAATACAATCGAACGGAACGCGACCATGATGGATAATTTCGTTCATCAAGAAGCACGTTGGTAATCTGTTGAGCATGAGAGTTATGTTCTAACAGAATAGCAGTGATACCAACCGAGGTGTTCTGGATCTGCCCTAACGAGGCGTCGTCCTTGATCTCCCCACCCGATAGTGGCGTGAGGTCCTTCGGCGTTGGATCCATTGCAAGAAAAAAAACTCAAATCTCGATCCGAGAGAGGAAACGATCACCATGACCCGTGATGAAAGAAAATTTTTTTTTTTGTGAAACCCTAGGGTTTCTTTGCGGCTCTGATACCAAGAAGAAATAGATGGAATAATAATATTGTATTGTGTAATGGTGACCGAAAGGTCCCTTTTATAGTTACAAAATGTACAAGCCCTAGAATAGGAAAATGACCAAAATACCCATTACAAAAATTCGACCCATGGGAGGCGTTGCCCCCCAACCCCCGGGCCTCCAGGAATAGGCCCGACAACAGGCCTATTCCATGACTCCAATATGTTTCTCATACATCAACTTTCTTCTTCCTCTTACTGCTATCTCACTCTGATGTAGGCCTGAGCGTCTTCATCCACAATTCTCTTGTGAAGGTGGATGTAAAAGGTAATTACCCAGAGCAGGGTACTGGGAGGGGAGAGAGTGGATGATACTGTTCTAACATTTGACCTTTTTGCACAAAGTGGTCGTTCTTAGGACTCAAACCCAAGTTTTTGTCCTGCCACACATTACCATTTCTCCAAGCAGCGGGCCCAAATGTTGTGGTCTCTATTGCGATTTGCAATTCTTCCAAAAGTTTTTAACTTTAATCCCCTCTGTTATGACATGTGTGAGGTTTCCATTCTCGAAGGGTATGCAGATCCATCAGAATTTTCTCCAATCATTCTAGCCTTATGTGGCACTTTAGTACTCCTTGTTATCCTCTCGATGACTACTTCTGAATCAGTCTTGAACCGTGCTTTACAAAAGCCTAATGAAAGCAAAAGCTGTAGGCCTCTGTATAATCTCATAAGCTCCACTATCCACTCTAGTGGCTTCTGCACCAATGACCTGTCCGGCTCTTCCCCCATACATTTCAACACCACCCCATGATAAGCTTTTCCCTCCTTCAGAGATCCCCACCAGAATTAACTTTGAGCCAGTTAGGTTTGGGTTTTCTCCAAATAATCAGACCAGTTATCTGAATTCTGCCAGTGATTTTAACCATCAGCCATAAATATTACAGCCCGTATGAGATCATCCTTCAGGCTAGCAATGTTTTAGTCTGCATTTGAACCCTTCCAGGATGTCTTTAAAAAATTCATTTTTCTATCTGCAGTTCTGCACTTCCCTCTGGCAATTCTGGAAAAGTTTCTCTTCCCATATATGCCGAATGAAGACGCTTAATGAACCTCTGTATAAGACAAGTAATGTACTTTCTTCCTCCAGGATTTCTGATTGGTCTTCCGTTAACCCCCATTTTTACTAAGATAACCAGATGTATGTAAATAGTGAACAATTTTAAAAAAGTGATCACGGTCATCAACTTCAGATTCACAAAGAATGCACCTGGGATCCAGTCTGATTTCTTTCTTAATCAACAAACACTTGGTGGGCAATTTTCCCAAAACAGCTTTGCAAGTGTAGAAACTGTATTAGGGATTGCATATCTATGCCAGACCCAGATGACCGTAAAAGTCTGCACCTGAGTGATTTCTTGCCATATTTCCATCGTAAATGGAATTTTATGAGCTGGAAATAGCAATTTTCCATCACTAATAAACTGAGTGATTATATACCATCTTTAGGCACTTTTAGAGCCTACCTGATTCTATCTCCTGGCAGATCAAATAGCCTGCCCTTTGCGAGTCAAGTATCATAACACAATAATGTATTTCTGCCAATGTGTATCCTTTGGAGCACCTTTGGTTTTACTCTGTCTCTACATGTGAGCATTTTCCGCTAAGCCTTAGAGACAGAGGAATAAGTTTTCCTAATCCTTAGAGACAGAGGAATAAGTTTTCACATCTCATGGTGAATCTCTTCTAAGTTAAATCTGGTTCACTTTATCCATTATTGTGTGTTTGTTCATGATTTATTCAAGTTTGTGAGATGTATATTAAAAGAAATAAGTGCAATAACTGAGTTTTTTTCTTTCATTCATATCTTTTAGTAACTTGTGGTTTCTTATTAGCTTGGAAGAGTGCGGGCGGTACTTGTAGACAATAAAGATATATGAAAACAAGCCTGCGGACATCATCCAAGAGCGCATGGATACTGACTATCTATCAAGGGTATACACAATAATTGAATGCTCTCTTGACAAAGACATAAGCTTGGTTAAGTTTGTATCAATCATATGATCCTTTTTTTTTTTTTACAAAATTAACTTAGCGCACACGACCTAGTCATTTTCTTTGATGTGAAGTAGAAATTTTGGCTCGCTCTGCCAACACTTCTCACTGAAACTTTTGTTTTGCTTTTTCAGATGAATCATGCACTTACAGCAATTCGACATATTAACAAAACTGATGTAGTAAATCTTGGTTCTGCTTTAGGGGTAAGACCGGATGCCAAACATTAACATTTCAGTGTTGATTCTGTTTACATTGTCACTCCTTCTCGATGCACGATATAGCCCTTGAATCACACTAACATTGCGTTTCTATATACTTGAAGAAATTAGTTGTCATTATCCAAATATGCAGTGTGTTAAGACACCAGTTATGATTCTGTTAAATCACCCCATTGATACTTGACAATTGTCTCATGTAACGCAGTCACTTTCTGGTGTAATGGATGCTTCTATGGAAGAATTAGCTCGCTGTCCAGGCATTGGAGAACGTAAGGTATCTTGTATTCTTCATGCACTTTAATACTTGAGCACGCTTATTCTGGGTATTGGATGAACTTACTGGATGATATCAGTATTTAGTTAACCTGAAATGCATTATATATTTTTAATTGCTCTATCTAGAAATAGAAATTTGTTTATGAGTCACTACAGATCATCTATGCTTTAGTTCTTATATCTGAACCTGCAAGTCTTGAGCTCTATATAAATTTAATTCCTTTTTTTTAAATAATGGTAATACATGATCCTAAAGAGAAAAAAAAAATTTAAATCCATGTTAATATCGATATAAAAATACAATTTTTTCTTTTATGTTCTCAAGGCAAAATATCACAGAAATATCCTTAGCCATGTGCATTAGTATATGTGATGGACTAAACACAATTTCCTTTATTAAAGATATGAATGGTGACATTGTTTCCCATATTTTTTTCATGCTAGGAATTAATGAAGATCATTATAGATCTTATTTGTTCTCAACATCCATAACTTGTGATCCTCACCATATACTTTTTCTTTATTTTCACTTGTGGTTTTACATAGACATATTCTAATGCCTAATATACAAATAAAATTCTGGAATTGATTTTGGAGGTACACCCCTATTTCATCTATCCCACCCATTTCTGGTGGGGGGATAGTGGTGCCTGAACTCTTTGTGGGGTTAATGACATCTTTTGTTTCATTTACCCATATTGTTACGTTCTCATATGTTTAATTGTCAATAAGATCATATTCTTTACATTAAGTTTTTTTTTTTTTTTAACAAAAAAAAAGAGAGAATGCTTTCTGCTTCCTTTAGCTTGACTTTCATTTAGTAACTAGTAATATTGGCAGACTAATACTGACATGTACTAAGTGGATCAATTCCTCAAACTCTTCTTGTGCACAAGCATTGTTTTTTATACATATTTTATCATGAATAATGAACCACATATGCTAGATGGTTGACTTTATGTGCCAAACCTTCTTTCCACTGTCCACGATTGATTTCCAAACAATCACTTGCACTTGAGTTTCAAAATGAGATTTATTTGTTACAGGTGAAGCGCTTACATGACACTTTTCATGAACCATTTAAGCATGTTGTTTCTAGCCGACCAGCAGTGGCATCAGAACCACCTCCTGGAGAGCGAGCCCAGCACGACTTAACAGAAGATAACATGATTGGTGTTTTTTTGTCAAGTAACGTGATTGGTGTTGAAAAGGCAGAAGCGATGAAACATGAAAGAAAACCAAGCTTAGCTGTCAAATCTGCCCTCACTGCCGCCTTTGCCAAATACTCGGATAAAGTTCACAAGAAGGATGAGAAAAACCCGCATCCCAAGAAAAGCGAAGGAACAAATAAATCCAAACTGGATGATGAAGACCAAAGCCATGGGAAGGAAAGAGCAGATTATTAGGTTAGTAGCTGATGTTTTTGTGTATGTTCTGCAGCTGGACTGTTGTATCATTTGTTGTATGACGAGATTAGATGAGGGTGCTTACTCAGCTAATTTGTTGGTACTGGATATCTTTATATTGTATTTCTGGTCTTTTTTTCATAATATGTCATGTAAATATTTAATTCGTTTATGTGTTTGAGTGGTGATCTGGTGCAACTACTTTAGGTAGGGATTCCAAAATTTCAACAAATTTTGGGTTGATCTCTCAAATTAGGTTTCTACTTATAGTGGATCCTTGTTTTAAATTGAGATGGCCAACTGATATTCAATATAACCAATCATACAGAGGATAGAATACATTTATAACACTAGAAATGAATGCCTTTCTGTGACATTCATCACATTATAAAACAGTAGTGTGTATAACTATCTGATTTGGGTTGAAAACAATTTACACAAGTTTTTTCAACATGGAGATTAACATCTGGAGAAAAACGGATTAACAAATCATTTTTTTTTCTCATCTATTATTTTATCTTCCATCTTTACTAAAAAACAACTACAAATTTCTCAACAAAACCTCTTGCATTATATGTAGTCTCTTGATGAACAAAATAAATATTTGCTATCCTGGGTTGCAGGAAAACAAAAAAACCGTATGGAAAATGCCTGTAATGTAATTTATAAGCCTGACCCGAAGCCTGTAAACCCAACCCCTCCGGCCCGGGTCCATAGGGCCAAAACTCAGCTTGGACCCGATAACAGTTGGGATGGCCTGGCCTGGCCTGTTCAAAGGGCGGATCGGGCTCAGGCTTGGGTGTGGCTTGAAAATATTTGTTGCTTTTTTTTTTTTTGTCATATAGACACTAAAAGAAGGGAGGAGGGGGGTTGTGACAATAAAATACATAGCAAAACTTCTAATATAAAGTTCAAACACATCTCTTCAGATTTTGCTATTCAAAATAACTGTTGAATTGAGTTGTCGATGGGTCACAGGGAGTGAACCACTATGAGATCACTCTTTCTAACTACACAATACTGGCAAACATTTAGTTTTACTGCTTCCTTTCTCCGTGCGTATTCCCATCTTCGTCATTCACTTTCTCCGAAGGCTTTCTAAGAATTCCCCAATCTTGAAGCTTGTTTCTTGAGTCATCCTGTGAAGGAGGAAGCCCGGTTTGATCATTGTTCTTGCCCTATGGGTGAACATCAAGCACAAACTCTTATCTCATGTAGAAAATATGTATAAATAATGAAAACTATCTTCCTCGGTGATTATGAGGCAGAAGAATTGCTCTTTGATCACAAGTTCGATGAATAGTACAAAATAGATATCATTCTTAAAGATAATATACCTTCCTGAGGGTCCGTTGATGACCTTGAAAGTGGGATTCTTTCTTCTTTGGAGATAAAAACTTTAAAACCTCGTCAAAGAGAAGGATGCCTTCGATATCTCCATTTCTTATGCTTGCTTCCAGCTGTCCAGGTAGAGTTAGCCAGTGAGAAATGCAGTCCATTTGGTTAGAGAGGAGGTGGCTAGAAAAATTGTTGATTTGCACCTGAACATGAATAATGCAGAGAAGAATGCTAGTGATGGGCAGCCAGCTATCCTCGGGAGAGATTGACAAGTTTGTCCTGTGAAAATCATATGGAGTGGAAGGAAAGACATTATTTCAATAAAAATTAAAAGGGATGAGATTACTTCTCTCTTACTATTGCAGAAAACATAGCAGTACATCAATTGTGTAGTTAAAAAGAGGGAAAACAGGTAACAAAATTCTGAAAAACCTCTATTTAATGTTTGCTTACCCAAAAAAAATTTCTTCTGAAAAACCATGTATAGTCTGAGGCATGTAGAAATCCAACCAGATTGGTTTCAATATTCTACATGGTTTTTCATGGTTTCTGAGAACCAGTACCAGGTAAATCTTTCTAAATCATTCCATTCAAAAGGAAATCATTCTAGCCACTCCAACTAGCCAAGGGAATAAACCATGATGGAATCGTAACATAGAGATGTTCGAAACCTAAGTGTCAATCATCTCTTAAATCCTAGAGACATAGCAATGAGAATCTTCCTCACATAAAGTATAAATCAGGATTAAAGATTCAACCTCTCATTCATGCTTGCTTGAATATGGTTGAAGCATCCATGCCCAACACCTGTACCTAGTAATTGCAAGATTTCTCTCATTCGAGTTTAAATTACACTGCTTTTATCAAGCATATTTATTACATTATCATGCACCAGAGTAAGCAATACATGACCAAAACATATGATACAATAATATGTACCAGAGTCGGACACAATACATCCAACAAAGTTAATGTCTAAGGTGAAAGATTCAACGTATCACTCAATCTATGCTTAAATCCAGAGTTGGTGTATCCTTGTTACAGTAAGAGAGAACATATAGTCAAGTATTTGTGTGTTGCAATATATGAACAATCCATGCACTTATAAACCAGCTAGTGATATCCATATAATGCAGCGTGATTACCAGACAATTTTTACCTGTCTGGTTGCCCCTAGCTTAGAGGTGTGAAGTTGAGGCCCCACTTTTTATACTGAAGTTTGCATCCATATATGCAAAGGTATATCTATTGAATGTCATGATGTGATACCAGCATCAATCATCCACACTTTCTAATATGAGAACACCATTTATTTTGTGAAACTCAAATTATGACTAACAAACCATTGTCCAATTAGTCCACAGAAAAGGAAAATAGAACCAAATGGAAAAGAAATGGGAACCCTCACACACATCACACGAATCTGCATCGTCATTATTATTTGAGCGTTGTTACACAGTCTTTATTACAGCCGCAATGCAATCCCATATACCTACACTTGCTAAAAATGGGCCCATTCAATTCGAAACGGAACAATATTTACTTTTCATCAATACATATACCTCATTAGACGAGGTTTACTATCTTAAAAAATTAGGGTTGTACCTCACATTATCCTTGTTATTTTGAAAACTTATCATCAAGAAATTTGATTGAGTTACTTCCAGCAAAATGCAGACTGTCTCAAATTCTGAAAAACTGAAGATACATGAACTTCTTGATCCACCATATTTTATACATGCGTAGGGGAGATATTGGACCAAAGCTAAAACATTCAGCGACAAACACCTGATTCCACGAGTAATCCAAAAAATTATAAATGAAAAGAACGTTCTTGTGGGCAATCGTACATGTAATAATGGCATCTACGAGGGACTAAAAAATTTCCAAATCTTTCCTTCACCATTCAACCAAGTAATTCTAGAAAACATTGGACAAACAAAAGATAAAAACAATAAATCAATAAGGAACAAAGAGTAATACCTCAGATACGGAGCCAAGTAGACAATAGAATACACTAAATATCTCCGGCGACCGCTGTCAAGCCACGCAAACACCCAACCCTGAAACCTCAATGAATTTGTGGATCTAAAACACATCAACAACTGAACATGACAATCAATTTCAAGAGAGGAAGATCAAAGAGAGGAGGCTCACCAGCCAATTGAAATAAGGGATGATACTGATGACCCCCATCACCACGAACCTGGCATCGGTGGCATCCACGGCGCCGCCCGACTCAGCCTCATCGTCGGAAACGTCCGGTGCGGGGAAGACGAGCGAATTGAGGATGCATGCGCCGATCGCCGCCGCGAACGGCGCGTCCTGGGCGAGCTCCGCCTTGCAAACCTCGACCCCATCCCCCCTCTTCCTCCTCGTCCCCTGTTAAAAAAAATAAAAATAAAATAAAATAAAATAAATTATTGTTAGAACCAAATAGAATCAGACAACAAAGAGAGGCAATGGAGGCGGATGATAGGGTAACCGGAAGAGGTTGTTGTTGTTTCTTGTTGTGGAAGTTCTTATTGTTGAAATCTAAGAAGAGTCGAAGTGAGAGAGAGGAAGCGGAGAGGAGACGAGGGAATGGTGTGATGAGGGTGAACATGGCGCAGGTGCCGCAGTAGAAATGGAGGACTTGCTTTTATGGAGGGTTCTTCGTGGGTTTTACTAAAAAAAAAAAAGGGGGGGGGGGGGGGGGGGGGGTCACAAGGTCAATTCGGTGAGTATATGCATATCGTATAAATTGAACTACATAACCTATTAATCAAATTTCACAGCTAACAAGTGTCACTCTTGCTATATCTAGTCAAGTCTAAATCTAATCGAGTACCATTAATATCCAATAAAAGAGTGACAATTGAATGACTTTCATCATAATATCATCTTTTCTGAAATCATACAAAATTGCACTCAATGCCAATATGCCAAACATGTCTAACATACATCAAAGTCGAGTTGGAATTTTAATTTTTTTTCAAATGAGCCCTCGTTTATTCACATATCATTTTTTTAATATAAAAAATATATATTGTGTCATGTCCCAGGGTGACCGTCTCCGAGACGTGACAAATATATATAATACCAACAATCCATACACAAGGTCAATGAAGACTCTAACACAATATCCAAGACAATAAAGCAATTACAATGTAGCTGACATAATATATATATACATGTAGCGGAAGCTTAAACGACTAAGTCTGTAATTCAAAGACATATTACATACTAGAGTACATAATCAACTGTCCTTTGAGAACCAATAAAACAAAAGACATCAACACACAAGTACTGTGCACAAGCACGAGTAACAATACATACAAGGAAAAAGGGGGATGCTGATGGCCTCTCGCTCGCAAGACACAAAACACGAATGTTGCTCTGCTACTGATACTGCGCCTAGGAGAGCTCCTCCCTCAGATCCGACTCAGCGACAACTGGAGGAAAATATATGCGAGGGGTGAGCCACACGCTCAGAGAATGGAATAATCTATGCAACACAACTCATATTAACATTTCAAGAAGTTAAGTTCCAACAGATGGAAACAACTACTTACGATGGTGGGTTGAGTATCAACCGGAGCCCACCACTCCCGCATCCTTACCCCCACCGGGTGACATAGGACTTAAGGGATAAGGTTGATTGTTCCTACACCATTCATTATCTGGTAGCCCTCTCCCGGGGAGCATCTCTACCTGGTAGCATCTCCATGACTACTATCTCTACCATATGTGTGCCCCACTGTGTCATGAATAGCTTTTGGGAGCACCCCACAGAACGGCTACAAGCCGGGTAGCTTAGACAAGGAACCGACGAAGGGAAGAACACACAACACTCGCAAATACAATCCTCATGGATCCGTTGAAATTAATCGAAAATGGGTAACGAATTCTCATGAATTCCCTCAAAGGCGCATAGCTCAGATGTGGGGAAAACATATCATTCGTAGTGTCAATCATAGTTTAAAATCGCGATCGATATATCGATCGCGGCGACCAAATCACAATTAATCGATGATTTCGCGAGTGAATATCGAAATCCCGCTGACGTCATCGTTATATCGATATATCGAAAACCGCCGATATATCGATGATATATCGTCTTTTTTTTTGAGTCGGTCGGGGTGAGAAACGATATATTATATATAAACTACAAAATTAAACAACATGAGGATGTAGCATGGATGGTAGAGTACTTGTTGAGCATGGGTGAGGTTGGGGGATCGATACCCTTCATCTCTCTTTTTATTTTTTCATTAGAATTTATATATTTTAAAAAAAAACACATTTTTTCATTAGAATTTATATATTTTTTTAAAAAACACATAACTTATTAAATAAATTCAAAAATATGAATGAATCAATTTAAATTTTTAATAAAAAAATAAAATAACACATTGAGTATATATTTACATCTTTTATACATATCATTAAATGAAACCCTAGAAGAGGATTTTGTAACCAATGCAATGAATGATCTATTTAAATAAAATTCTCACTTTTATATTTTTATGTTATACTTAATTAGTTATGCAATTTTATTTCAAACCAAAACCATTGTAAAAATATTAATATCTTCATATCATATTATTCTTATTCATTTTCATTATTTTTCTCGATTTCCTACTTTTTTTTTGTTGTTTTTTAGTTATTTTCCATTTTTTTTCCATTAGAATATATGTGTGTGTGTGTGTGTGTGTTTTGAAAAAAACACATAACTTATGAGATAAATTCATAAATATGAATGGGTCAATTTATTTGAGTATTTGTTTTAATAAAAAATTATATATATATATATGAGCCGATTACGTGCGGTTTACGGTCGGTGCGGTGCGCGATCACGGGCCGTCGATCACGGGTCCATCGCATCGGACGGTCGGGTGCGATTCACGTCGACCGTTGGATGCGATGGACCCGCGATCGGACGGCCCACGTCGTAAACCGCACCGACCGCACACCGCACGTAATCGCGACCATATATATATATATATATATATATATACATATTTTACAAATGACATACCATTAGGTGGAACCCAAGAAGGAGATTTTGTAACCAATGCAATGGATTATTTATTTAAATAAAATTTCCTTAGTTTTATAGTTTTATATTGTAGTTAATTAGTTATGCATTTTTATTTCAAATCAAAACCAATGTAAAATTATTAATATCTTCATATCAAATTATTCTTATTCATTTTCATTATTTTCTACAATTTTCTATCTTTTTTTTGCTGTTTTTTTAAATTTTTTCCATTTTTTCCCAAAAAAAAAAAAAAAAAAAATTCGGCCAATCGATATATCGATATATCGATCAAGGGTCTTATATCGATATTTATAACATTGGTGTCAATGCCATGGTATGATCCCATAGTAGGTCATACACTTGTCTAACCTCATTTAGACAAGATTCATGACTCATATAGGTATAAATAAATATACAACATATAATTAATTAAGAAATTAATCATGGAAGCATTTAATAATATAATAACAAGGTTATAATATCATCTAAGGCATGCTTATTGTAACGCCCCCGTACCCATTATCCTCTATTAAGGCATGCGATACGGTGCGTCACGTCAACCGCAATCTTTTTCAATGCAATAGATTAACACAATAATTAAAAACACATAAGTTTTAAAACATAAACCAATCTAGGATCTCAATAATTCATTCTCAAGCGAATGATTACACACGAGTACTTTATTTGTTAAAATCAAATATCCTCTAATTTTGCTGATAAAGCTAAGGACATCTACTAAATGTCAAGAAGAACACTTATTCAACACCTACAATGCAACGGAAAGAACGAGAACTAAACGCCAACTCCACCACGAACAACGATCGCCAACAGCTACTCTGAAAGGTTGGGAAAAGGAGGGGTGAGCTACCACACGCTCAATGAATGGACCTTAGCGACCCAATAATAATAATAATAATAATAATAATAATAATAATAATAATAATAATAAAACCTTCAGAATAAATCTAAAATATCCGAAACAATAGAATATAAATTTTCACAAATACTGTGATAAAACGGAATGCATCTCATTAGAGGAAATAGCCACCATCTCATACTATCTACATGATGCGCATGATGCAATGGACATGCATGCCCGTATGGCACGCAGTCAAAAGTGCTCCGTCTAGAGCTTGATCACACAAACTAAACGTGTAACGCCCCATATTTACCTAACCGCTTATCGGACGGTAAACGGGTCGCTACTACATTTAATACAAATAGATTACAAAAATTGAACTCATTTTTTTATACCAATATAATATAAATATAATAAAAACGATGACAATAAAATAAATAATATCTAATGGTTTTAAATCACCAATGGTCTTACAAAATATTAGAGTCTAAGGAAACAAAATATTAGAATGGAAAGACATTTTAAACCACCCATGTGGGAGCCATCTAAACTAAAGTAAATCTAAATAGTTGACCGCGACTATTATTTATTCTCCAATACTGTTACCTCGACGAGATCCCTGAAGCGTATGAAAAGTTCAAGCTTTGTCTTGGTCATCATAAGATAAGCTACCTGGTTATGAAACAACCAGCAATTTGGAATAGGGTGATTGATTAACTCAGTGAATAAGCCCACTGACACATTACCTCACGTGACAATATATATATATAAATAAAGTTTTATGAAAATCAGAATTTCATTTAATAAATATTTTATTTTATTAAATAAATTTAAAATCATGAATTTTTAAAAAATATTTTAATGCGCACGTGGCCCAATCCTTGGCCCAGATTAGAGAAATCATGAGTTAAATGATACCATCATATATATAGATATAAAGTTATATTAAAAAAACAAGAATTTTCTTTAATAAATCAATTTAAATTCATGAGCTTAATGAAATATATTTTAATGCAATCACGTGGCCCAATCCTTGGTCCATGTCATAGAAATCATGCAGCTTAAATGATATGATCGGATAGAGTTCTCAATCGATAGATCCGTTCCCCAAAACAGGTGTGCCAAGTCCCAAGCGACTAAATCGCTAAAAAAGCTCCCTCGAGGAGACGTCGGATCTAGAAGACGCTGATGGGTCGCTGCTGCCATCACTACGAAAACACCAACACAGGATGCCCCGGTTGCTGCAAACTCCAAACAAAGGAATCCGCCGCTACAAAGAATGCTTTACCACACCCCTCACCGATCTTGGGACTCTTCGAGTCCTAGACCTTCCTCCCCAAATGTGAAATACAACGGAGGATTTATTCTAGAAGTATGTCATAATATTCATCTTGATAAAATCTCCTAAGACTAGGTTGTCTCCACTAGTCCTAAATTTTCAAAAAATCTCAAAAATACCAAAATCCTTAATTCAAATAATTATTTAAAAGAAAAACATACGCATCAATATATGCGTTTTATTAATTCTTGAAACACGAATAGCATATTCATGCTATATTAATTGTCATGGTGAAGAAATTAAATTATGCAACTTTATTCAACAAAAGTGCAATTTGATCAATATGAAGAAAATATCCAAATCATGCAAATTTATCAAAATATATATGCATGGATGACACATAATATCACACAAAGATGATTGGCATGTGAAATTCAACCATATAGAGCAAAAACTCACATGAAATAAATCGATAGGCCTACTCACTTTCAGTCAATGCAATACAAACTGATGCACGCGCATGAATGATACACACTTGTACGTTGATATCCTAGCATAACAATTATGAAATAATAAATCAGAAATAATTCAATTATGACTCAAACCCTTGACAACCAACTTACAGCAACACTAATCCCAACCATCTCAAAAGCCCAAACCTAATAGACCTACAATCCGCAACTCATCTCAAACGCCTAACGAAAAATCTCAACTCTGAATAAATATTAAAATATTCATATACCCACAATGATCCAATAATCAATATCCATTTATTCCATAAGACCCATATAATCGGTCAATCCTCGAATAAATATTTAGACGAATCCAATATAGCTCAACTATAATTCCAATGATCGAAATAACTAAATCCAATCAATTTACATCCCAATAATAATAATATCCGATTAATATTCATTGATCCCACTAAATCAAATTAATTGATTTAAGATCCAATTTGAGTCACCAAGATCAATAAATCATCAAATCCCACAAATCAAATTATACTCATTAAACATCCATTTGGGATCTCTTTAAATCTCTAAAATTCATCAAACTTGGTCATGAAGCTAAATATTGAATTATAAGAAATAACACATAATTATTTCAAAAATCATAACTTTCTACCCGTAACTCCGAATTAGACGATTCATGATTCGTTGAAAAGATCTTTTCAAAATCTATTTTTGTTTGTGAAATACATTTTTCCAAAAAACGACTATATCATAGTCAAAAATACGATTTAACGTCCATATATATAATTTACCGAAAATAGCCAAAACCAATAAATCTATGTTCATCTTATAAATTTCTTTGAGCCGACATTCTATTTGTCACTGTTCCGAATGCCAAAAGGGGTGGGTCAGATGTTGAGTTCCACGTTAGCGAAGCGAGATATACGCCCCCGAACGGCCCTCCCGGAACCATAACAATCCTACAATACTATGACTCATACACAAGAGGTCAACATGACTCCTGATGAAAATGAAACAATAATTGCATAAATAACAAGGCAACATGAAAGCGATAAGTACTGAAAATATTGCGGAAGCATAAAATATAATTAAGTCTCTAAATCAAAAACATTATTACAAACTCGAATACACAATTACTGTCCTGTGAGAGCCCAAATCTAATCCAAATACAACAACATGTACGATACGTACAATTACTAATACATACACCCAAAAAAGGATTACTGATAGCCCCGCACTTGGCAACTGAAAGTTGGGACACTCCACGCGTGAACTACGCTAAAGGGATGATATTGGGAGGAAGCACTTCATGTTCGCAATACGATCCTCACATATCAACTACTATCTATCCTCTAGCAAATATCATTGCTATACAGAATTCTCTTGAATTCCCACAGATACATCACTTGGATGCAGGGGAAAGAAGCTAAACACTCGCACTCAATTATGACAAGACATGATCATAAAGACGGGTCATGCACATTCTTAACATAGGTAGGCCTAACATACTATTGTCATAGCTATCGGGTAACAAACCCGAGTAGCTTCCACGCACGATGATGTAGGGAAACAGTACTCTACGCTTGCAATATCATTTGGTAGCCCTCTCCCAGGTAGCCCTCTCCCTAGTGGCCTTCCGATGGCATGGTGGCACCACACAAGGTAACTCCAACGCTGGGTAGCTTCAACACACGATGATATGGGGAGGGGGCACTCCATGCTCGCAAGACGATCCTCCCGGATCAACTACTATCATCTAACAAATATCATTGCTAATGAATTCTTTTGAATTCCCACATAGATGCATCGCTCGGACGCGAAAAAATAAGTCCTTGCACTCAATCATGATAAGACATGATCCTAAAGGCGGGTCATGCATGCTTCTAACACAGATAGGCCTGACATTCTATCATCATAGCTATCAGATAACAAACACCAATACAATAATGAATTCTCATGAATTTTCATAGAGTTGCATCACTCGGATGCAGGCAAGATAGCTACTACATTTGCACACTAAAACATGTATGATCCTGACAACAACAGATCATAGATATACCTATCACAGATAAAGCCAAACAATTAAAGATACACACAATTATCACATGAGAGTTCCTATCACAACAAGAGTGCATAGACCACATGTCCAAGGAACGTAGCATTCGAGAATTAACCACACTAAGCATCTACCAACACGAACACAATACTATGAAAGGACACATATAGCACATCATACCCAACATTCCATGCTATATATATAAAAGCTACAAAGTGATAATAGCAATATTATTTGAAAATCAATAATGAATATAGCTATAGAACCCCATGGATACGTGATGCACAATCACATGCATCAAGCGCTTCCCAAAAGGGGTGGATCGAACCACTCACCAAAGATCCATTCATCGCGAGTCCCGCCAACGAAAGCTGCAAAACACAACCAATGATGCTCAAATCAAATATGAAGCTTCCTGACACATATATATAAGCCTATTTCATGAAGACACCAACTCTTAACATTGCATACTACATGTAAACTAACTTATTGAAACAATCATGCAAAACTGTTTCATCTGCAGCAAATACCCTTAATGATTTGATCTCCACAACACCAAAAACTCATCCAAAAATTTTGAAATAAATCGTACGCATTCTTTGATATGTGAGGATCATAATCCGTGAATACATCATATCCTGATTCAATCTTGAAATGCCCGAAATAAATTATTTTCAGAAATAGGTCTATTTCTACACGAATCTGGACAGGCCATGAACATCAGGTTATAACTTTCAATACAAGTAACCAAATAACACCAAATTTAATATATAGCATCTAGACATATGAAAGATCAAATCTCATGAGGACATAACCTTCACAACATGCCTCTAAAATACTAATTTCATATGGATCTTCACAAGACAGAAAATCTGTCTTACTATGACACAAGACTCCCAACAACAAAGAAAGGGGAAAAACACATACAACAACACTTATGCATCTTACTGACCATCCAAAATATTATATGACAACACTCATACTTCTTTGAGGCATAAACACAAACATAAGAGCTCCCTCCATCACCATCACCATCACATGCTACCAGGTCTACACACACTTCTCCTCACAACAAACACACATACATTCAGCCATGATTTTTCAGCACAAATGGACACACAAACAGCACCAAATAAAGATGAAATATTAAGGAAGAACTTGAATTTCACTCACCTCCATTGAGCTAACCCCAAACCTTCACTTCTCTTGGCTTCTCTTCACCCAAAACCCCTTGAAGCAGCCATGATAGGCCCCCAATTCAAAGCAGCAGCAGCATCAGCAACAAAGAAAAGAGAGAGCTAAACAGTCAACAAAGAAAAAAAGAAAAGAAACAAAAAACAAGGATTCATCAAAATCTCTTCAATCTCTTCCTCTCCTCCCCTCTCTCTCTCTCTCCCTCTCACTCTCAAACTCACTCTGCTGGAACCCCAAAAATACGAGCAGAAACCCTCTTTTTATTCCCCAAAACAACACACATTTAGTGGGGTAGAAAGGACAAAACCATCCCTCACCAGAAATTCTGGATAGATTCCACTAAAATAGCCATAACTTCTACAATATAGCTCTGAATTGTACAATTCAAACTCTGTTGGAACGCTAAAACGATTATCTACAACTTTCATGTTTATGTCAGGATCTAATAACACATCTAGTTATTCCAAAATATGAGTTAAACACCAAACAGGGCTTTGTAACGCCCCCGAACCCACGACTCCGTTTTGAAGCGTGAAGTCCGGTTGCGTTACCTTAGTTCCTCGAATCTCAGAGTACTAATATATTTTTTTTATATCCAGAAACATAAGAATACATCACCATAAATATACATCAATACATCACCATATTTTATTCATCAATTTTCCAGGATAAAATCTAAAATAAATTCTCAATTACTGGATATACATCGGGATCAACTGAATTCTAAATTTCATCATACTATCATACATATGGGTCCTCTACATGCCAAAGAAATGATCAACACCTTCTACATGAGTCTAGTGCTCCGGAAATCATTATACGAGCTTCAATCTCTAATGCCTTAACGAGATTGACGACCATCAACAACTAATCTGAAAGGTTGGAAAAATGAGGGGTGAGCTACCACACGCTCAGTGAATGGACATTGGCGTCCCGATAATAAAATATTTAAAATAATAATCTTTAATAATGTATCATAAGAAAACAATTTGCGAGATACGATAAAAATGATATTTGCAAATACAATAAATTTTCAATAAACCATAACTAACAAAGCCTCATATCAAAATGCATGGTCTCAAAAATAACTGTCAATACTCATGATGCTTATGAATGCAACGGACACGCATGCCCGCTTTCCACGACACCTAGCCGTAGAGATTTCACTTTGAAAATTGGGCCACGTAGACATAGCCACCTAGACTTGGGTCAAAATTTAGACCACAGCCACCTAGACTAAGCCACCTAGACGATTTAATGCATGCACAATCAAAACTACTTATTCTTTCAACTATACAGCATGCAACAATTTTTTATAAATCCCATAATTTTCAATGCATACGATATATCCAAAATATCAACCTAGATGATGATAACATGCTCATATACTTCATGCAGAATATATTTCATAATTCATAAAATAGCATGATACCGAAATGTATACATATATTATGATTTTCAAATAATATAGAGACATCCACTCACCTCCAGTCCACGCAATACAAATCGATACATGTGCATGAACGCTACACACTCGCACATTGATAACCTAGCATAACAATTATGAAATAATAATTCAGAAACAATAAATCACGACCCAAACAACTGACAACCAACTTATAACAGCACTATGCCCAATAATCCCAAAATCCCATATCTTATAGACCTACAATCAACAACTCACTTCAAAGTCATAATGAAAATCCCAACTTCGAATAAATATTAGAATACTCATATACTCACAATGATCCGATCCGATAATCAATAACCATTTATTCCATAAAACCCATATAACCTATCAATCCTTGAATAAATATTTAAATAAATCCAATAAGGCTCAATTATAATTCCAATGATCGAATAACTCAATCCAATCAATTTTCCTCCAAATAACAATAATATCCAATTAATATTAATTGATCCCATTAAACCAAATTATCGATTTAAGATCCAATTTAAGCCAAGATCAATAAAATCATCAAAGCTCACTAATCAACTTATACTTCATCAAACATAAATATGGGATCTCTTAAATCTCTAAAATTCATCATCAAGCTAAATATTGAATTCTAGGAAACCGCACAGAAATTTTTCAAAAATCATAACTTTCTACACTTAACTCCGAATTGGACGATTCATGATTCGTTGGAAAGCTCTTTTCAAAACCTATTTCTGTTTGTCAAATACATTTTTCCCAAAAACGGCTCTATCATAGTCAAAAACATGATTTACGTGCAAGCATAAAATCAACCTCAAAATAGCCATTAAATCCTCAAACTAATAAATCTAATTTGATCTTAAGAATTCCTTTGAGATCCATTAAAAATCAAATCAAATAATCATCAAATTAAATTAATCAAACCCTAACCCTAATCCATCAAACTTCTTCCCCAAACAATTACTTGACCTAATCATATCCTAACAAAAATAAAAAAAACTAACAAAATCAATAGGGAATGATATCTCACCTTAGATCCGGTTACACCACCCACCATTTCCATCTAGGGTTAGGTCATCACCACCCTTCACACCTTCTAAATTTGGATACCGAAATTACAAAACGACTCCTGAAGTGTTTCCATTTTACAAGGAGGTCCCTATCCGATTTACAAACAGATCCATATCCGATTTATAAATAGATCCCTGAAGGTTATAAAAAGGTATTCTAGATTCGCAACTAGATCCCTGGGCCCAATAACTTAACACAAAATCCTAAAAACCTAGTATTCTGGATTCGCAACTAGATCCCTGGGCCCAATAACTTAACACAAAATCTAAAAACCTAACTTCCCGAACTCCGAATCTCACCAAATTTTAACCAAAGTATCTTGACACTATAAAGATCTACAAAAAATATAAAATAAATATTTCAACATCAATTTGTAATTTTCATAATTATAAATCAAATTGGACCCATTGGGCCCACCACCAAAACTGAAAAATGAAATAATTAAATTTCAATTAAAATTTCCATTATATATTAAAATAAATATATTTAAAATAAATATATAAGGCTACAAAAACAGAAACGTTACACAAATACAACAACATGTGCGACACGCACAATTACTAATACATACACAAAAAAAGGATTACTGATAGCCCCGCACTTGCCAACCGAAAGTTGGACACTCCACGCGTGAACTACGCTAGAGGGATGCTCCAGCTCTACGCCCCACTGGCCCTGGTGGAAATCAACACACGAGGGGTGAGCTACAAGCTCAGTGAGTGACAAGAATCCGAACTCAAGAATAATAATATAACACAAACACATTGTCCTTTCAAGGAAAGATATGGATGGGAGAACACCGACTGACATAAATGTCATGTAGAGACATGACCACACATCACTCTCACCCTAACCCCGAAGGGAGAAAACTGTTGGGACTTTTGGGGAACAACTAATCCATTAACACTAATGAGTTGTAACACAAACTAGCACCACGCTACAAAGATTCTCCACATCTAGATAAATACATACCAATACCTCG
This sequence comes from Acorus calamus, assembly GCA_030737845.1. Lineage (NCBI taxonomy): Eukaryota > Viridiplantae > Streptophyta > Magnoliopsida > Acorales > Acoraceae > Acorus > Acorus calamus. The sequence continues at coordinate 13,717,567 of CM060872.1, forward strand.
CATCATCTGGTAGCCCTCTCCCGGATAATCCTCATCCTAACGGCCATTTATAGTCAGTACTCAAGCCATGATAGTGGCATCATATTCTGGGCATTCCCAATGATACGGCATCACCCGTGGTCGGTATTCGAGCCTCGTATAGTAGTCACATCATACTCTGAGCATTCCCAACAATACGGATTCACCCATGGTCGGTATTCAAGTCTCGTATGTTAGTGACATCATACTCTGGGCATTCTCGATGATACGGCATCACCCGTGGTCGATACTCGAGCCTCGTATGATAGTCACATCATACTCTGAGCATTTCCAACGATATGGATTTACCAGTGGTCGGTACTTAAGCCTCGTATGGTAGTGACATCATACTCTGGACATTCCCGGTGATACGGCATCACCCGTGGTCGGTACTCTAAGCCTCGTATGTGTAGATACCCCAATTTTGACCATCCAGAGAGACAGAAATACTTCAAGTAACACACGGAAATATCCCACAATTGGACACCAATAGAGAACCGAAGGTTCGGTAAACCGGAAACCCTAACCCTAGCCTTGACATAAACCTAAACCAAAACCGGAAACCCTAACCCTAAGCCAAAACCCTAAACCTTCACCAAACCCTAACCCTAAATCAAACCCTAAACCTTCCCCAAACCCTAACCCTAAACCTTGACCAAACCCTAAACCTAAACCTTGACCAAACCCTAACCCTAAACCTTGACCAAGCCCTAAACCAAACCCTAGCCCGGACCTAAACCTACCCTAAAAACCAAAAACCCTAAAAAACCTAAGTCCCTGGAAAGGGGCGGCTAGCCCTAACTAGCTGCCCCTTACTGGGCGGCTAGTTTGCACTAGCCGCCCCCCTAACCGCCCCCTGGCCGACTTTGGACCAGTTCCCTGGATGGGACATAAAGCAGCAATAAATGCTGATCATTGCGGCGGGTCATGACCTTTAGCCGCCCTCTCTTGGCCGGATCAATCCAAGTAACCGACCCAAGCCACCGCTTGTCAGAGATGGGACGTTTGGCAGGTCATGATGGGGGCGGCTACCAGGAAGTAGCCGCCCCATCCCGGGCGGCTAGTTAGCACTAGCCGCCCTTCACCTGGTCTCTGACAGAAGAACCAGAGCATTAATGAGAGGTCCAATCGAAGCCAACCCACTCCATTACCCTCGGGATATTTTCCTACCTCTCTTTTACTATAAATAGAGGAGGTCCCAAGCAATAAACAACATCCAAAAAATCACCAATTCATCTTCATCATCAACCCACCATCCCCACTTGTTCAAAACCCTTCCACCACTAGAAATCCCAAGAGAGAGAGAGAGAGAGAGAGAGCCCCTTTTATGAGAGAAACACCCATTCCCTACATAAAATACCCTCTCATCCCACCCTCCATAAACCCAGGCTAAACCTAGCTTAGCCTCTGCCCAAGACCCCACCCTTTTCCTACCAAAGCCCTGCCCAAATTCCCCCAGACCCTGGACGGCTAACCCTAGCTAGCCGCCCCCTGGCCGACGGCTAAACACAACTAGCCACCCCCCTATTCACACCCCATATCAACATCCCTTTGACCCATAACTCCTTTAGTCAAGCCCGGAAGCAGAATAGGATTACCTGTTTTTCACCTCTGTGTACGGTATATCCGTATCTCAGAGCGGAGACCCCACAAACTCCCCACGTAGGCGATCAAATCCAACCCAAACCCTTTCCTGTTTTTAGAAAAAGCAGGTGGCGATCACAAACCCCCCCTGAATCCTCTTGAGCCGCTGTCGGGCGCCTCGACCAAGAACGACACCCTCACCCCTTCCGAGAGGACGATCCGACCGAGCCCGCTAGGGCACACATCGGATCCGAATCCCCGAAGAACCCCCACACATGCGGATTTCTCGACACCGACAAATTCTGGCGATCACGGTGGGACCTCCCTCGTGAAAAACAACAAAAGGTAATCCTCTTCTGCCTCCCTTTACAAGCTTGACTAGAATGCTATCAACCCTCTAGGAAGGTTAGAGTTTCTCACTCCTTGAATTAAATCCTCTTCTACTGTGCATTATAACATCCTTTATTGCTTTGTAAGCCGCACACAGCTGCGCAATCCTTTACTGCTTTCGTAAGTCGCACACAGCTGCGCAATCCTTTACTGCTTTCGTAAGTCGCACACAGCTGCGCAATCCTTTACTGCTTTATTTATTGCTTTCAATCTGCATTCATCCCCCCACTCTACGTCATGGAATCCCACATAGAAGAGGAGATATTAGAGGAAAGGAATCACCAAGAGGGTCAGGCCACACAGTTCCTGACCCATCTAGAGGAAAGAATGGCTAGTCTAGGGTACCAGACGGTAGAGGACATGTTTCATGACCTCGCTGACTACCGTCATACCAAGACCTCAAGACAGGAAACCCCTGTCGAAACCCCTAAACCCATTCCCAAAACCCCATTCACACCCAGTCACTCGGTCAACCCGAGCGTCTTTTCATTCACCCCCCTTTCCCCCGCGAATCCAAAATTCCCAGTTGTTTCCACCCCAGGCCCTTACCAGGCCACCCCAAACCCGGGACCGCTAGGCAGCCCTCCCCGGGGAGAAACACTGGACGATACCATCCAGAAAATTCTCTCCGAGACTGGTCCCTCAGCCCCCAAACACATGTCTCTACATAACCTGAGACAAATCCCGTCAGTCCACCTACCGGAGGGATTCAAAGTCCCCAAATTCCACCGGTACAACGGTCGTGGAGACCCAGACATTCATTTAACTGCCTTTTATCTAGACGCACGCCCGTTTCTAGATAATCAACCTCTACTAGTCTTCCTCTTCCAGAAATCATTGGAAGGAGAAGCACTACAATGGTTCTCCACCCTCCCTGTAGATCACTTGTCGAATTTCTCGGCTGTAAGCGAGAAATTCTTGGGCCGCTACGGTTACCAGAGGATTAGGACCCCCTCTATTTCAGATTTAACCGTAGAGAGAATGAGGCCTAGGGAGGAATTCGAACAATACGTGTCTCGGTGGCGCACCCTTGTCCACCGAACCGGCCTGCAACTCACAGAATGTCAAGAAATTGACATGATGTTACAGAGCCTGAGTCCAGAGCTCCGTACGAGCCTTTCGTACGGAGACTGCACTACGTATCAACTTCTGATTGACCGCCACAACAGGATTTCCCGTTGTGCAGCCCCAGCAGTCCAAACCCAGTCCCCACCTATCAGCCATAGGGTTGGACAACCGCCTCGTAAGGCACAAACCCCCACGGTAGAGGGGATCATTAACCAAGTATCGGCACTCTACCCGAACGGAGCGCGAGTTCCTGACCGAGGAACAGCTCCGAGACAGTACACGCCCGGTTCATCCGGATATGCACCGCCTCGGCAAGCAAATCAAAATTTTACCCCTCGATCAGTACCCGTCCCCGTGCCAATACGACAAAACCTCACAACCCATGATTCCCCAATTCAGGCCCCCTCAATCCATAACCAGGACCAAAACAGGAGATCCTCTTATCCTATCCCCCCAGAACGCAAGGTATAGCCCTCAGAGAACCCGCGTACGGCCCCCATGGTAAGGCCACACCTTCCCCCTCCTACGGCCCAAGATGGCCAAACGGAAGGGATAGCTGTTCCCCCCTCCCGGAAACCCTAGGGAACATCCTCAGAGCCTTATTAAAGGTCAATAGCATTTCCTTACCCACGGCTAGACCTTCGCCTATCGGTGCTGACCCAACCCGTTTTTGTCAGTATCATCAGCATCACGGCCACACCATCGAGCAATGCTCCTTGTTTAGAGACATTGTCTACACCCTTGACGAAGAGAGGCGCTTAGACTGGGCCACCATTAGGGGACTCAACAACAACCCAGAAACCACAGAAACCCATAACCCCGTAGAAACCACAATCCAAAACCCAAGGCCAGCTACGAAGGCTCCCTTGAAGAACCAGAAAACCTGAGCTATGAAAGCGTCTACACCATAGAAGTCGCTGACCATGAAGAGTCACCCAGAATCGTTCCAGGTGGCATAATCTTACCAGCCTCTTCCCCCATCCTACCAACCCCCTCACCCATTCTCCCCAAACCCACAAGACTCTTTTCCCCCAAAAAAGACCAACCAATATCCCCCTTACAAATCAACAAGAGCATGCGCCCAATAACACAAAGCCCCCGAACCACCATTGACGCACTAAACCATCATACTACCAGAGCAGGCAGAATCTTTAACACTGTACCCTCTTATAGACACCCTCTGCCTGAAACCGAAACTGAGGAGCCCCGCGCCGGGGATAGGATCGACATCCTAGACCAACTCTGAAAAATCCCCACGAAAATTTCCATTTTAGAGCTGATCGAAACCTCGGAACACCACCAGCAGGCTCTAAGAACGTTCCTAGAAAGAACTCAAGTCGACCCGCAAATCTCTACCCTAGGCATACCAATAGCTCTAGCCACCGCAGGACTAGGGCCCGTCATCACCTTTAGACCTAAGGAAGAAGTTCATGATAAAGTCGTCAACACCTCAACCCTATGTATAACAATCAACCTCGAAGGACACCCGGTGGATAAAGTTCTAATTGACACCGGGGCAGGAGTAAACCTCATGTCATTACAAACCTTCGAGCACATCGATGGGCACATAACCACACTCTTTGAAACGGACACCCGTATATTTGCCTATGACAAAACGGCTCGTCCAGTTCTAGGCTTCAAGGACTTCCGATTAAAAGTGGGGCCGCTGGAAACTAGCACTAAAGCTTATGTCCTAGAAATGGATTCAGATTATAATATGATCCTAGGACGTAAATGGCTAGCGTCCATAAAGGGGGTCTCCTCTCCCCTGCACCAGTGCTTGAAATTTCCCTTGGGAGGTCGGATAATCAAAATACAAGGGGATGCGATCAGAGAACCTAAGCCAAGGTTCGCGATAATGAAACCACCGCCATAAAAACCAGTAGCTCAAAACCCATGGAAACCACCATCCACATCTTAGATTTCCCGGCCAATTGGCTAAATCCCCGGAACACTCCCCCCGTTACCTCAAAGACAAGCCACCCTAGGTTTGAAAATCCTGGCTGGCATATAATGGGGACCATGGGTTACCTTCCTGGGGAAACTCTGGGACACAAAAATGGGATCCTGGACCCCATCGACCTCCCGGCATGGCTAGACAAGAGGGGGATCGGCTCACCCAAACACAAATCTAAATTAGAGGGAAAATATAATTGGAAGTTGTACGAACATTTCGTGAGGGAAATAATCGTAGAACCCTCCGAAGAAACCGTATGCCCCCGCCCCTAGACCCTACCGGGAAAGCGAGCTAGACTACCTCTCTGGCTCCCTAGAATGGCTGTTCCCACTCCCTGATAAACACCTGAATCCACACTCGCCACCAGACGACAAAACTCCAGCTGACCCAGCCTCCTTTTCTCGCAGTGCTCAAGCATCGCAACAAAGGAGCGCCAGCTGCTGGAGGAAAGTCGGCTGAAGCACTTCCACCAATCCAGTAGGTTGTAAATAATAAGTGTCTTTTCTGTTAAAAAAAAAAAAAAAAGAAAAAAAAAAAAAAAAACAAAAAAAAAAAAAAAAAATGGAAACCAGAACCCTAGGATCCCTGTTCGACAAAGATGACTTCACTCCAGCATGGCACCCCTTCAGCGACGACTCTGATCTCCTGAACAAACTACAGCGTCTCGCCAGTCAAGCCAAAAACCCCAACCCTAGTGCCTCGTCCAAAACGGTAAAACCCACTAGGAGCCAAGTACCTGACCAGATCATTAGCAACTTGGAAGGATATAGCAGGGCCATACTAGGTTTAGAGAAATTTGAATCAATAGCGGTTGTAGAAGAACCAGACCTAGATAACATAGAAAACCCAGATGACGGTCTAGGAGTCTTCGAAATCTGTGATGAGGACGATAAGGAAAGAGAAGACCTGTCTAAGGAGTTCAAGCAGAGCCTTCAAAGGTTCGATGAAAAGACAGAGGAAGCAGATGAGAAGATAGAAGAGCTGAACCTAGGGACAAATACTGACCCCAAAATCATTTCGATTAGCGCAGAACTAAATCACGATGAACGAGAGAGACTAATTAAAATATTACACGAGTACAAAGACGTCTTTGCATGGTCTTACAAAGACATGCCTGGGCTCGATACTTCGTTAGTCGAACATCAGTTAATCTTAGAGCCAAACGCAAAACCAGTCAAACAAAAGCTAAGGCGCCTCCATCCCGAAGTGGCTCTAAAAATCAAGGATGAGGTGGACAAACTCCACCAGGCTAAATTTATCCGGGTAGTCTTATACCCAAAGTGGATAGCAAATATCGTTCCAGTGTCAAAAAAAGATGGAAAGATCCGAATATGCATCGACTTCAGGGACCTCAACCGAGCGTGCCCAAAAGATGACTTCCCACTCCCACACATCGACCTCCTTGTCGACAACACTGCAGGATATGAGATGCTCTCGTTCATGGATGGCTTTTCTGGATACAACCAGATCCGGCTGGCAGAAAAAGACCAAGAAAAGACCTCCTTCACCACACCCTGGGGAACCTACTGCTACATAGTGATGCCTTTCGGGCTCAAAAATGCAGGGGCAACCTATCAAAGGGCAATGACCTCAATATTCCATGATATGATGCACAAACTAGTAGAAGTGTATGTGGATGACATCTTGGTTAAATCTAGAACTCGAATAGGACACGCAGAAATACTTAGGCAAGTACTGCAAGATGCAGGGAATATTCACTTAAAATGAACCCAAAGAAATGTCGTTTCGGTGTCTCCTCGGGAAACTTTTGGGATTCATGGTAAGTAAACGGGGGATAGAAATAGACCCGACCAAGGCAAAAGCCATTGCCCAAATGCCCCCACCCAAGAACCTAAAAGAACTAAGAGGGCTTATAGGAAGGTTGCAGTTTATTAGGAGATTTATTTCTCAACATGCTGAACGATGTCGCCCCTTTTACAAACTACTAAAAGGGGGAGTCCGGTTTAATTGGGATAGTGAATGCCAAAAGGCCTTTGATAATTTAAAAGAGTACCTTCTTAAACCCCCAGTACTTTCGGCCCCGGTACCCGGGCGCCCCCTACTCCTCTATATAGCTGCAACTAAAGAAGCCATTGGTGCGGTACTTGCACAACACGACGACATGGGAAGAAAGGAAAAGGCCATTTACTACTTGAGTAAAACCCTGATTGAATACGAAAAAGCCTACCCTCCTACAGAAAAAACTTGTCTAGCATTAGTATGGGCTTCCCAAAAATTACGACATTACTTTCTCGCCCACAAAGTCAAATACTTTGCCAAAATAGACCCAGTAAGGTTCTTATTCGAGAAAGCCATATTGACGGGACGCTTAGCCCGATGGCAAGTACAGTTAAACGAGTTTGACGTCACGTACGCCACTCAAAAATCCGTCAAAGGACAAGCCATCGCTGATCACCTCGCTCAACTACCTCTCCCCAATTACGAACCAGTAAAAACGGACTTCCCGGACGAAGAAATATTTGCGCTTATTGAAGAGAAAAGTAGAGAGACCTGGACGCTATACTTCGACGGAGCAGTCAACCAAAAGGGAAAGGGAATAGGATAGCACTAATCTCTCCCGAAGGCGTCATTATCCCACAAGCGTTTCAGCTTACGTTCAAAGCCACCAACAATATTGCTGAATACGAGGCCCTGATAGCAGGTTTGAAGGCAGCCCTAGCCTTAGGAGCTAAAAATTTAGACATCATTGGAGACTCCCTCTTAGTGATCCGCCAAACTCTTAAAAAATATCAGACTAGAGACCCAAAGCTGAAGCCATACAGAGAACTAGCCATAGTCCTGTTAAAACAATTCCGTGAGGTCACTCACATTTTCACACCCCGGACTGGCAATATTCTTGCCGATTCTCTAGCCTCCCTAGCCTCATCACTCGCCTTCCCTTTATCTAGGACATCTGAAACAGTCACTATTCAGAGACTGGAAACACCTGCCACCGAACTCAGTGACCCTAAAACTCAAAATCTCCTAAAAACGAACCAGGCCAGCAAAAATACTGGTATCACGAAATCCTAACTATTGAACCAGGAAATATGGACGACGGAAACCCATGGTACTTTGATATTAAAAACTACCTTAGAGACGCTTCATTCCCAAGCTATGCTACCAACGACGACCAGAAAATAGTTAAAAGGATAGCAATCAAATACTGCCTCCGAGGGGGTATACTCTTCCGAGCCTCTTTCAACGGAGAACTACTCAGATGCCTGGACGACGAAGAAGCATACACCATTGTAGAAGAAGCTCACTCTGGAGTATGCGGAGGGCACGTCAACGCCCAGATGCTAGCAAAAAGGTACTAAGAATGGGCTACTATTGGCCCACGCTCGAAGGAGACTGTAACAAATACGTTAAGCGTTGTATCCAATGTCAAACCCATGCCAACAAAATACACGCACCAGCATCTTCTTTACATCCCATGACATCACCATGGCCCTTCTCCATGTGGGCATTAGACATAATAGGACCATTCCGGGACACTATAGAAAACACCACCCAAAAAGCCTTCATCCTCACCGCCACAGAATATTTTACCAAATGGGCTGAGGCCGAGTCCTACGTAGTAATTAAAAGCTCTACCCTGTCTCGTTTTGTCCGCACTCACATCCTGGCACGGTTCGGCACCCCCAAAGTAATCATAACTGACAATGGCCCCCAGTTCATCTCCCAAGAGTTCCAAGACCTATGCGATAGACATCATATAGAACTCCATCATTCCACGCCATACTACCCACAGGGGAACGGACAAGCAGAGGCCACCAACAAAACCTTACTCAAAATTATAAAGAAAACAGTAGAAACCCACAAGGCTACCGATTGGCCTGATAAACTGGTAGATGCCCTCTGGGCATACCGAACCTCCATTAGAACGCCCACTGGTCAAACCCCCTATTCACTCACATTTGGGACCGAAGCAGTAGTACCTTACGAAATCCTCGTCCCATCCTTAAGAATAGTACTAGAAGAAGATCTCCAAATTGAGGAAAAGAGGGAGGCACTCCTACTACGCCTCGAACTACTGGACGAGAAGAGATTAAGAGCGGCAGACCATGCCCAGGCCTACCAAAGAAGGGTGGCAAGGGCATTTGAAAAGAAGGTGATAAAAAGAAAATTCGAAATCGGGGAATTAGTACTTAAGCAAATCATGCCATCAAGACAGCCTCACCCGAGAGGAAAGCTGCAACCCACATGGGAGGGACCCTATGTGATCACCCATGCCTATTCCGGGAATGCCTACCGCCTGGTAGATGCCGAAGGAGTCGAGTTTCCAGGTTCGTGGAATGCACTTTATCTAAAGAAATTCCATGCATGAAAAGCTTTCAATACTTAAGAACTATTATTCTTCCTTCCTGCGATTTCCAGCGTTTAGTACTTGATGATAGAATTGTAAGACTCTCAAAGATAAACTCGTATCTATTTGAACACGTTTCCGCCAAATCATGTCATTCCCTTCACACACGTATAACTGGACTAGATTTGCCTGATAGAAGAAAAATTGCCTACCCCGTAGACTGGGACAATTTAAAACTCCCCAAAGCAAAATATCCCTTATTTCCGCCCCGCTCGTATTAACCCTAGGTCAAAATGAGGAGTTACCCGGACCTAGCATATGTCCCAAAAACTGGCTCTGGCACTATATAAACACTTCTAGAGGGGAAGCATGAAAAGAATCGGGGTGAAAAACAGAAGAGCCCCCCCTCAAATCAAAACAAAAAAAAAAAAAAAAAAAAAAAAGAAAGTCAGGCAAGGAGAGGCCAAACACCCAAGTGAACGGGTTAAACTCTCTATTTAGCAGGCTTTCACGCCTTTACGCACGGTATACGCTAAACAACGGCTATACCAGTACAGATCCAAACAACGGACTGTACCTTTCCACCCAAAAATAAAGAAGTGGTAAAAAGAAGAAAGCCAGAGGGACCTAGGAAGTAAGACATGTGCTAGACTGGGACAATTCTAAAATATTGCCCGAAAGGAAGATATTACTCTTACCTCATTCACCCTCTCCCCTTTTATTTTTTTTGCAATGGGGGTTCAAAATTGAGCTATGTCCACTGGGAAAGCGAAATTTTGACCAAGGGTAGATCACGTCCAGGTTTACACCTACACACACACTCACGCGAGTTCATTTAGAAACTTGCCTATCCAAAAGGAAGCTTATTTGACTTGACTCTTGGTACATTCATGGATTTTTCAGCATGTTTAGAATAATACGATTAAGCATTTGAAACCATGAACCTAGGAAAATCGACGCCTAAGGCTTATACCTCTCAAATACAATCCTGGTTTGGACATAAGTGACCACAAGGGCTCCTCCACGGGGACTTGATGGTGTCTTTTACTTATGAAAATCAAGAACATTGCCCTCTCACCTAAAAAGTCATTGAAGAACTAAAATGCCCCCTTTTGCCACTTATACTTACGCATAAGCTCGCATTTTCCTTTTCCAAAACACCTTGGCATCTGATTTTCTTGAAGCATTAAAGTTAACCCCCCGAATATTAGAATTATCCCCACTCATATGGGAATTGTCCCCACAAAATTCAAAATTATCCCCACTCATGTGAGAATTGTCCCCACTCACCTCATGCCCTTCCGCACATGCGTAAGAAGAAATTGTCCCCAACTCCTACACATAAGTTCTTCTTCACTCACGCACTTGGAATCCCTTCCTTGCGCACTAAAGCCTGGTCTCCCGCACTTTACTTTCTCACATTTATATTTCCATTCCGCCTTAAGATGGATTGTAGCCCTTGACGATTCAAGCAAGAAGGGCTCGAAAGTCAGTGCAGGGGCGCAATCTGGACGGATTTAATACTTGGTCCATGGAAAGAATGTTTTTATAGGTCTCAAAGGATAAAGCACTCAGGAGGACTTTCAGCAGCAGCAGACAAGAAGCAGAACCAGAAGATTAGTCCCAGGCAAGGGGCGGCTAAACCCGACTAGCCGCCCCGCAATGGACGGCTAGTTTGAACTAGACGCCCCTGCTCCCCTGCCCCTCTTGTCTAGGTAAAAACCCCAGGCAAGGGGCGGCTAAATGCAAGTAGCCGCTCCTCACTGGGCGGCTAAACGCAACTAGCCGCCCCTCACCTGCTACCCCATCTGCCCTGTCAGTCCCAGTCTCAATCAACTCTTCGACTCCTTTGAATACCTGTCAAAACATTCCTTTCCCAAACATGCATACACACATTTTAGACATGTTTATACACAAAACTTGTATCAATACCACGTTATTAGAACTCTGCATCCATCCATAAATCAAAGCTTATAAACATCAAGTTCATTCATTTGCACACACATACACATTCCTATAGATTAAGAGGGCTTTCTAAGACACTAAACATCCATGCTAAACCATCCATACGAACAAGAAATTAAACTGTCCCACCAAAACCATAAACAAAGAAAGAGTAAGAGAGTCTTCATAAAAAGGAATAAGAAAGTGGTAGGTCCACCAAATACTTCAAATCCAAAGTCTTGAGCCGGGCATCGTCGAAATATCACCTAAAAGAAAAACAGAAGAAGAAAAGCATGAATTCATCGCATATATACTATTCCTCTACCTAAAACCAAGACACAAAGAAGCTATACCTCGGCGTATCATCATCCCCGGGAGGCCGAATCGAAGGAGGAACGTCCTGGCCTGAAGGAGGTGGCGGCTGAGGAGAGGACTGAACCTCCGGAGCATCGGGAGCGGCGGGAGTCTCTCTAACCGAAGACGCAGCCCTTGCGTATACCCCACGACTCCGAGATGCCGAAGGACGAGAAGCACGGCTGAAGGTAGCCCCGGTGACCAAGGAAGCCGAGAGAGAATGATCAGGCTCAAGTGGAAGAAGGTCGAGGTCTGCCTCGGTCATCGAGCCCCCTCCGACCAATTTCCCCCTCATAGTCGCCTCCCAGAGACGGACCTGCTGCATATCCCTGTCCCTCCTCTCCAATCTCTGTCGGAGGCGACTCTCCGTCCCTCTGGCCCGATCCTCGACGGCCCTCAACCTCTCCTCCAACTCCCGCGCCCTCGCCTCCGACGCCCTGAGCGCCTCTCGGTCCCTATCCCCGGCCGCCTGCAGAGAACGGACTAAGTCTCCCATCAAACCTCCAGGAACACTCGCCGAAGCCTCCAACTCCGACACCCTCATCTGGAGGGAGTCCCTCTCGCGGCCTAGGGTGACGAACCCCTCCTCCCTCGAGGCTACCATGGACCTCAGCCGGTCCACCTCCTCCTCAGCCCGAGAAGCCCTGCCCCCTCGCCTGGCCCAGCTCCATCCTTGTGGCCGTCAACTCATTCCGGGCCACATCCAACTCCCTCGTCAATTCGAGCTCTCGCTCGGACACCATGGAAGGAGGAGGGACGAAGGAAGAAGAAGCGCCATCGGCCCTCGCTCTCGACAGAGCATCCACCTGAGCCTCGAGGACCCGGACCTGGTCCTGCAAGCGCCCCCTCTGTGCCCGCAAGGCCTCTATCTGCCGGGCCCGCGCCTGGAGGTGCTCATTGGTAGTCTTGAGCCTCTTCTCCATCTCGTTCAACTCAACCTACAAGAGGCAACATCGGTCAGAAAATACCCAAGGGGAAGAAAAGAAAAGAAAAGAAAGAAGGGGAGAAAAGACTTACATAGGCGTCCGGGACCTCCTCCTCCATAGTCCCAAGGGTACTGGCATATTCCTGGCGATACCAAGCCATATACTCCTCACTGCCGGCCACCTCGGGACGACGCTCCACCAAGGCGCCTCGGCTCATCCATCCCGCCACGTACGTCGCATAGTTCCTCGGGAGATTCGTGTCCCGAGGATTCCCAGCCACCGGGATCGAGGGGCGCTTCGGCAGAGGATCAGGCACCCACTGGTGGTACCCGAGCTGGCGGACGACCCGGCTGATCGCATGGAACACGACCTCATTAAAGAAGATCAGCCAGACATCCCGCGACAGCTCCTCCGGGACCTCCTCCTCCGTGTAGGGCCTCCACGTCATCTATAAAACATCAAAAGGATAGGAAGAGCGCTTAGTCAAACGAAAACCAAATACAAGCCAAAACAAACCTCGAAGGAAAATTTATACCTCTTCCTCCGTCAAGACACGGAAGGCCTCCCGAAACTGAGCGAGGCGATGCAAGCGCGAAGACCCCCGGGGTGCCCACCTCATGGCCCAAGGGAGGGCACGATCGAACGGTGCCGAGGTCGGGCGATCGATGGCGAAGTGCTCATACCCAAAGATCTAGCAAAGCAAGAGGGAAATTATCATGACCAAAGTAAGCTAAACCAAGAAGAAGACACTCATCACTTACGCATACCTGAAGGAATGGCGCGAAGCCACCAAGGTTCTTTCCCCCAGCCCTCTTGACCTTCTTTGAGAGCTCCGCAAACAGATGGGCCAGCATCGCCGCTCCCCAAGCGTATCGCCCCATGCCCTCCTGGTCCCTCATCAGCAGGAGAGAATGAGAGGAAACCTTGTCGGAGGCCGTCGGAAAGAGGACCCGGCCAAAGAAGTAGAGGAAGAATGCCCTCAGCTCCCTCCGTGCCCTCTGTGGGCACGCGGCCACCTCTCTCGCCTCAATCATCGCCCGCCGCCTCTCGAAGCTAGCTGCAGCTTCGCCCTTCTGACGCTCTATAAAGGAGCCAAGGCCATATTGCCCCGACAGCCTCCCCCAGGGGATCCGGTTCAGCGTCCTCACGCGCTCCACGTAGTCCCATTCTCCAATCAACTCCAGGAAGAGTGCCTTGTAGTCGGTGAGGGTGGCCGCGATCACTGCCTCCCCAGACACCGGAAGACCGGTAATCCGATAAACATCCTCGAGGGTCGGCATGACAGCACCGGTAGGGAGAATGAACGTGCAACTCTCCGGATCCCATCTCTCCGCCAAGGCCTCCACATATGGACGGTGGACGTGGAATGGCTCGATCAGGAAGAAGGAACGGAAGCCCGCTCCATCCACCAAACTCCTCTCCCCCTGCCCCAAGGCGTCGTACCACCTCTTCATCCCATGCCATAAAGCCCGAATCCGGTTTGGTCTCTACAAAACGAACGAAGGGAACACGGGTTAGTTTAAAAGCGATTGAAAGGTAAGAATCCAAGTCTACGAAATTATTTTAACCATGCTTAGCAAAATGACACTTCCATATGCTAAATCTAGAAACAAAAGCATGAAAGTAAGAAGCTACACTCCCCATATGATCACGCATACTAGACAAACACCAACATATCCCACCGTGGTCACCACTCACCACAGCTTATCATGCTTATACCTTCCCTAAACACACCTAAACAATATGAAACTGGGACCCGTGAAATGCATGCATACACTCCCCTATACTCTACCACAATCAAAAACATACGATGTCGCATACGGGTAGAAAAGTATCAAAATGCAAGCATGCTAGCCGTATCACTCCTCTTTCTTTTATACAACAAGCATGGATGTACATATAAAAAATTGTCCCCTTCCTCTTTTTTCTTTCAAACACGAACCCGTTCGCATGCTTACAAAAATCCCACCGTGATCAAACTATACATACAAGCATGCATCTTAGACCCACATACCACTCACTACTACCTACTCATGCATATTAGACACACATATCACACACTATCACCTATTTATAACACGAAAGACATACACATATAAATAAAAGGCTAAGACTAAAGTTAGGAACATACCACGGCCCGTGTGGACCCAGGAGCGTCCACCTCGGCCTCGTCAGGATCGTCCATCCCGTCATCCCCCTCCTCGTCCTCCTCAAACCCGGCCTCCTCGGCCTCGGCCCCAACACCAACACCGGCCTCCGCGGCCCCCATGCCCACACCCTCGGCCTCCCCGGCCCCGTCCCTAGCCTCTCCTATCCCCTCCGCCCTCCCCGCGCCGGAGATAAACTCCGCAAAGGCCCCCATAGCCCTACTCTCCTCCTCCTCAGCCCTGGCCTCTGTGGCCTCCCTATCCAGCATCCCGACGAGGGCATCCAACGACGCCCTCTCACTCTCACTCACTCCCTCGGCCTCGGCCCCTCCCTCCATTGCACCCCCAACCAATCCCCCGGCCCCCGAAACCACCTCCTCGACCACTACCGGTCGATCCCCACGCCTCCTCTTGCGTGTATAACCTATCATAACGCTCCCAACCTCCGGGACAGCCCCCGAAGACATACCCGTGCCCCTAGCCGCACCGGTATCCACCGACGGCACCTCCGCCGCACCCACGACCTCCCTCACAACCTCCTCCTCCACCCGATCACTCCCCGATGAACTAGACCCCGCGACAGCCCCTCTCTGCTCTCGGGAAGACCTAAGGCGCTTCATCATCGAAGTTGTCTTCTTCTCCTTCGTCATCTCCTCCGATTTCGCACAAAGAAAGACCTAAAGAAAATCTAGGGCTCCGAAATCAAGAAGAAAGGGATGATGGAAGGATGAAAACAAAGGATTCGAGGTGAGTTTTTTCCGGTTTGGAACAAAGAAGAAGAAGAAAGGAGGGAAGAGGAACCGTTTTAAAACGTATGGAGAGAGAGAGAGAGAGGGTCTTTTCGGTTATAAGGGACCCAGTCATGGGGCGGCTACCCGCGAGTAGCCGCCCCCTCTCGGGCGGCTAGTTACAACTAGCCGCCCCTCCCAGTGCTTCTCTTTCACTTAAAAAACCCCTTTCCAATCTTTTTCAGCCCTAAATTTCAAGGTTCTCCATACCAAACAGCCATGTATTGGCTTATTTCCAGACATTACTTGATCAAACACGACTTTCTCAAAGTTTTGCAACACGTTCAGTACCATTCAAAATCAAATTTCTTTAGTTCTGGTTCTTTTCCAGAGTTCTTATCCCTCGGATGATCCAACTCACCCAAACTCAACTTTTACTTGCTTTCTGTCGGCGATATCCCCTCCTTGCTGAGTTTTCCCAAGCACGGGAACGGTAGGCACGAGAAACTGACGCTGGGCTGCTCCGTGCACGATAGCTAAGAACCCCGACCGACCTAGCCTCTGATGGTCTAAATCAACTCCCCGAGTAGTACTGCTCGTATTGGCACAACTCCTTGAAGGTCGGGCCGGCCAAAATAGGGGTCTCTTTCCTTATCATCGGTCGAAGTCTTTCATGCTTCGCACAAAGACTCCGTCCGATGAGGGACAATTGTAGATACCCCAATTTTGACCGTCCAGAGAGACAGAAATACTTCAAGTAACACACGGAAATATCCCACAATTGGACACCAATAGAGAACCGAAGGTTCGGTAAACCGGAAACCCTAACCCTAGCCTTGACATAAACCTAAACCAAAACCGGAAACCCTAACCCTAAGCCAAAACCCTAAACCTTCACCAAACCCTAACCCTAAACCAAACCCTAAACCTTCCCCAAACCCTAACCCTAAACCTTGACCAAACCCTAAACCTAAACCTTGACCAAACCCTAACCCTAAACCTTGACCAAGCCCTAAACCAAACCCTAGCCCGGACCTAAACCTACCCTAAAAACCAAAAACCCTAAAAAACCTAAGTCCCTGGAAAGGGGCGGCTAGCCCTAACTAGCCGCCCCTTACTGGGCGGCTAGTTTGCACTAGCCGCCCCCCTAACCGCCCCCTGGCCGACTTTGGACCAGTTCCCTGGATGGGACATAAAGCAGCAATAAATGCTGATCATTGCGGCGGGTCATGACCTTTAGCTGCCCTCTCTTGGCCGGATCAATCCAAGTAACTGACCCAAGCCACCGCTTGTCAGAGATGGGACGTTTGGCAGTCATGATGGGGGCGGCTACCAGGAAGTAGCCGCCCCATCCCGGGTGGCTAGTTAGCACTAGCCGCCCTTCACCTGGTCTCTGACAGAAGAACCAGAGCATTAATGAGAGGTCCAATCGAAGCCAACCCACTCCATTACCCTCGGGATATTTTCCTACCTCTCTTTTACTATAAATAGAGGAGGTCCCAAGCAATAAACAACATCCAAAAAATCACCAATTCATCTTCATCATCAACCCACCATCCCCACTTGTTCAAAACCCTTCCACCACTAGAAATCCCAAGAGAGAGAGAGAGAGAGCCCCTTTTATGAGAGAAACATCCATTCCCTACATAAAATACCCTCTCATCCCACCCTCCATAAAGCAGGTGGCGATCACAAACCCCCCCTTGAATCCTCTTGAGCCGCTGTCGGGCGCCTCGACCAGGAACGACACCCTCACCCCTTCCGAGAGGACGATCCGACCGAGCCCGCCAGGGCACGCATCCGATCCGAATAACCGAAGAACCCCCACACAAGCGGATTTCTCGACACCGACAGTATGGTAGTCACATCATACTCTAGGCATTCTTAATTATATTGTGGCATAATGCAGGACAGATTCAACACCGGGTAGCTTCGACGTACGATGATGTAGGGAAATAGTACTCAACGCTCGCAATATCATCCGGCAGCCCTCTCCCCGGTAGCCCTCTTCATGGCGGCCTTCCGATGGCACGGCGGCACCATGCATGGTAGCTCCAACGCTGGGTAGCTTCGACGCACGATCATATGGAGAGGAAGCACTTCATGCTTGCAAGATCGCACGATGAAGTAGGGAAATAATACTCCACGCTCGCAATATCATCCGGTAGCCCTCTCTCTGGCGGCCTTCTGGTGGCACGGTGGTCCACGCAGGGTAGCTCCAACGCTGGGTAACTTTGACGCACTATGATATGGGGGGAAGCACTTCATGTTCACAATACGATCCTCACATATCAACTACTATCCTATAGCAAATACCATTGCTATACAGAATTCTCTTGAATTCCCACACCGATGCATCACTTGGATGCAGGGGAAAGAAGCTAAACACTCGCACTCAATTATGATAAGACATGATCATAAAGACGGGTCATGCACACGCTTAACACAGGTAGGCCTGACATACTATTGTCATAGCTATCGGGTAACAAACCCGAGTAGCTTCCACGCACGATGATGTAGGGAAACAGTACTCCACGCTTACAATATCATCTAGTAGCCCTCTCCCAGGTAGCCCTCTCCCTGGCGGCCTTCCGATGGCACGGTGGCACGATGCAGGGTAGCTCCAACGCTGGGTAGCTTCGACACACGATGACATGGGGAGGGGGTACTCCATGCTCGCAAGACGATCCTCCCGGATCAACTACTATCATCTAACAAATACCATTGCTAATGAATTCTTTTGAATTCTCACATAGATGCATCACTCGGACGCGAAAAAATAAGTCCTTGCACTCAATCATGATAAGACATGATCCTAAAGGCGGGTCATGCATGCTTCTAACACAGATAGGCCTGACATTCTATCATCATAGCTATCAGATAACAAACACCAATACAATAATGAATTCTCATGAATTTTCATAGAGTTGCATCACTCGGATGCAGGCAAGATAGCTACTACATTTGCACACTAAAACATGTATGATCCTGACAACAACAGATCATAGATATACCTATCACAGATAAAGCCAAACAATTAAAGATACACACAAATATCACATGAGAGTTCCTATCACAACAAGAGTGCATAGACCACATGTCCAAGGAACGTAGCATTCGAGAATTAACCACACTAAGCATCTACCAACACGAACACAATACTATGAAAGGACACATATAGCATATCATACCCAATATTCCATGCTATATATATAAAAGCTACAAATTGATAATAACAATATTATTTAAAAATTAATAATGAGTATAGCTATAGAACCCCATGGATACGCAATGCACAATCACATGCATCGAGCGCTTCCCAAAAGGGGTGGATCGAGCCACTCACCAAAGATCCATTCATCGCGAGTCCCGCCAACGAAAGCTGCAAAACACAACCAATGATGCTCAAATCAAATATGAAGCTTCCTGATACATATATATGCCTACTTTCTGAAGACACCAACTCTTAACATTGCATGCTACATGTAAACTAACTTATTGAAACAATCATGCAAAACTGTTTCATCTGCAGTAAATACCCTTAATGATTTGATCTCCACAGTACCAAGTACTCATACAAAAATTCTGAAATAAATCGTATGCATTCTCTTATATGTGAGAATCATAATCCGTGAACATATCATATCCTGATTCAATCTTGAAATACCCGAAATAAATTATTTTCAGAAAGAGGTGAATTTCTACGCAAATCTGGACAGGCCATAAACATCAGGCTATAACTTTTAATACAGGTAACCAAATGATACCAAATTTAATATATTGCATCTAGCCATATGGATGATCAAATCTCATGAAGACATAATCTTCATAACATGCCTCTAGAATACTAATTTCATATTGATCTTCACAAGAAAAAAATCTGCCTTACTATAACACAAGACTCCCAACAATAAAGAAAGGGGAAAACACAGACAACAACACTTATGCATCCTTACTGACCATCTAAAGCATTATATGACAACAGTCATACTTCTTTGAGGCATAAACACAAACACCTATATGGCACAAAGGGAAGGTGAAAAAACCTTGGGAAGAAGAAAAGAGGGTGCACATAAGAGCTCCCTCCATCACCATCACCATCACCATCACATGCTACCTAGTCTACACACACTTTTCCTCACAATAAACACACATACATTCAGCCATGATTTCCCAGCACGAGTAGACACACAAACAACACCAAATAAAGATGAAATATTAAGAAAGAACATGGATTTCACTCACCTCCATTGAGCCAACCCCAAACCTTCACTTCTCTTGGCTTCTCTTCACCCAAACCCCCTTGAAGCAGCCATGACAGGCCCCCAATTCAAAACAGCAGCAGCAGCAGTAAAGAAAAGAGAGAGCTGAACAGCCAACAAAGAAAAAAAGAAAAAGAAAAGAAAAACAGGGGATTCATCAAAACCTCTTCAATCTCTTCCTCTCCTCCCCTCTCTCTCTCTCCCTCTCACTCTCAAACTCACTCTGCTAGAACCCCAAAAATACGAGCAGAAACCCTCTTTTTATGCCCCCAAAACAACACACATTTAGTGGGGTAAAAAGGATAAAACCATCCCTCACCAGAAATTCTGGACAGATTCCACTAAAACAGCCATCACTTCTACAATATAGTTCCGAATTGCACAATTCAAACTCCGTTGGAAAGCTAAGATGATTATCTACAATTTTCATGTTTATGGCAGGATTCAATAATACCTCTAGCTATTCCAAAATATGAGTTAAACACCAAACAGGGCTGCTGCCAGACTTTTCTCATCCCCAGGGTATAATTGAAAAAACACTCATAACTTTTGCTACACGAATCCAGATGATCTAATTCTACTTCTGTACAGAAGCTAACTCAAAATTGAACATCCCATATGAAAACCATACTTAAACTACTTCATCTGGGCATTTAACGAAATTAAATCCAAATACCAATTGAAATTGCATAACTTCTAAAAAGATGTCAGAATGCAATGAAAATTTATAGGTAGGCCAATGCCAGTACCAGGAGAAAAGATATGCAGTTAGATTTTGAAAATGAATGCCTAAACTATTAAAATAAATACAAACTCAATATTTGACAGTAAAAAAGACACACAGACTTAACAAGATGATCGATGTGATCCGCTGAAACTTCCTCTGGAACGGTACTGACGCGGAGGGGCAAAGGCCACATTTGGTCAAATGGGAGAACGTATGTCAGAGGAAGACATTAGGGGGACTGGGCATCCTGAACATGGATGTAATGAACAGGGTGTTATTATCCAAATGGCTGTGGAATTGGGGTGAAAGTTCGGAACTGATATGGCACAAACTATTTTGGAAACGCTACGGACATCGGGTCAGGCGCAACGTGGGCACACCGTGGTCGGACCACAGTATGACACACGTGGCTAAGGGGATTTTTGGGCTCAACTCCCGGTTTGTAGAGTCAATCGCGTGGCATCTTGGGGACGGCCAGGGGATAAACTTCTGGAACGACGTCTGGGTCGGGAAGGTGTCATTGCGGGACGCTTTCCCAATCGCTTTCCAAGGTGCGAGCAGAAAGGTGGGTGCGGTATCAGGTTTCTAGAACTAGGGAGCGGAAAGGTGGGAGGTGTTATGCGGGAGGAACACCTCGGGTTCACAACACCTGGCCATGACAGAAGTCATTCGGCACATCCACGGCAGGAGGCCGACAATGGGGACGGTGGACCGATAGTGTTGGGTGCCAAATACAGACCGGGAATTCTCGGTCAGCCGTGCCTACGACTGGTGGGCGGGGGACGTCCCGGCGGTACCAGCACTCCTTGGCAAGGCCAAGGTCCTCTGAAAGCTGAAAATTCCACTCAAGATCAGGGGTCTCATCTGGCTGGTCCTTCAGGAACGGTTACTAACAAAGGCTTATTGGGCACAATGGAGGCCGGACGTACCAGATTCTTGTGTACTATGTGGCGTGGAGCGCGAGACAGTCACTCACCTTCTATGCGAATGCTCCTTCACACAGAGTATTTGGAACAGAGTGGCGGTCGAGACGGGCATCGACGCAAACTTTCACTTGGTGGAGGGGATGTGGGAAGCGGGCGTCAGGCTCAAACAATAGATGTGAGGCAGGCGAGGAGGATCGGTAGCGTTGGCGGTGGTTCCAGCGGTGGTGTGGTCGGTGTGGAGCACACGCAATGCGGCCCTGTTCCGGGGCCAAACCGTCTACCAGGAAAATGTGTGGGAAGAGTTCGTTGGGCGTTTAAGGGCATGGGGCCGAGGATTGATGGGGGCAGCCGTGGTGAGCTTCCGTGGGGGTAGTATACACAACGAGTGACCCGGGGCTTGTGACCCCTTCTGGCAGGCCGAAACCTCTTCGGCCTAGCCTAACCTTGGCCTTCGTTTCAACCCCCTCAACCACTCCCTGTCTGTTTTTGTTTCACTCTTTTGTAATTTTATCTTCCTTACTCCATTTTCATCATGTTGGACATGTACTACGCTACTTCTATTAATAGAACCGTGGTAGATCGTCTACCTTTTCCAAAAAAAAAAAAACAATTCCTTTGAGATCCATTGAAATCAAATCAATTAATCATCCAATTAAAATCAATCAAACCCTAACCTAATCATCTACTAACAAAAAAATAAATTGAAACCCAAAACAACAAAATCAATAGGGAATGATATTTCACCTTACATCCGATCACACCATCCACCATCTTCATCTATGGTTAGGTCATCACCACCCTTCATACCTTCTGAGATTTGGATGAAATCCCCTAACCCAAACATGTTATTTAAAGGGGTTTACCAAAATTACAAAATGACCCCTTAAGTATTCCTGGTTTACAACGAGATCCCTATCTAATTTATAAACAGATCCCTATCTGATTTACAGAAAGGTCCCTGAAGACTATTAAAAGGTATTCTAGATTCGCAACTAGATCCCTGGGCCCAATAACTTGATACAAAATCCTAAAAACCTAATTTTTTGAACTCTGAATCTCACCAAATTTCAACCAAAATATCTTAACATCATAAATATCTATAAAAAATATATAAAATAATTATTTCAATATCAATTTATAATTATCATAATTACAAATCAAATTGGACCCATTTGGGCCCACCGCCATATCTGAAAAATGAAATAATTAAATTTCAATTAAAATTTTCATTATATATTTAAAACAAATATATAATGCTGAAAAATACCGAAACGTTACAAATCGTCACGCAAACACGGTCCCACTGGACTGAGTCACGCAGACCCTCGTCATGCAGACGATGTCACGCAGATGAATGATATGCATGCAAGATAACCTTCACAATTCACATATTTGCATACAAGAATAACATAATAATCAATATACAGTTCATACGTAAAATAGCGTCTCAAAACATGATGTCATGCTCATGTAATTCCATACTCAAGGTAACAATTCTATTCATAACATAGGCATGATGTAAAATTGATAAATATAGGTAGTTTTCAAAAACTACATAGAGACTATACCCACTCACCTTTGGTCCAACGATTCGCAAAACAAAGCCAAGCCTTACAAAAACTCTAATCTAACAAGAAACGATATGAATCGATCAAAATACGTGCAACCCGTACGAAACCCGATGTATCCGTACACCCAAAAACCAACGGCTCCCATAGGGGCCGTCACTGACCTACCCGACGGATCCCGCAAGAACTGTCCGAAGCACACCCGACGGTTCCTACTAGAACCGTCTCTTATCAGCCCGACGGCTACTATGCAAGCTGTCCCAAGACATAACACAAAACCCTAATAAATTTTTTACGAAAACTCTTTAAAATCTTTTATCATTTAAAACAGAACACAAGTCGTTTCAAAACGGTATAGAAACAATGAGAAAACTTATTTGAAATCAAACCGTATACATCGAAATCCGATTGAAACAATTCAAATCTTAAAAAGGAAATCTTTCAAAAAAACCTAGATCTATAATGGAGACAATTACATCATAGATCTCTGTCCAAATCCTTTAGAATCATGAAAACATATTATCGGTTTGGATCTAAATGTACAATTTTTTAAAACAATGCTTTTAAATGATCGAAAACATGATTCTATTGAAAATGGTCTAAACCTTAAACATGATGTGTACAAAAACATATTAATTCTTAGTCATGGAAGGTTTATAAAATCGCCAAATCTCATAAAAACCTAGCTGTAACTTCAAATCCGAATCCATTGAAATCATATTTAAGATCATAAATAAAGAGAACCCAATGAAGAAGGCCTTAGAAATTGAAAGTTGCGATCATATACATACGAGACTCAATAATAAAGCCAAAGAACTCGTAAAACGCCATAAGTCATCGTCGTATGATTATTAAAATATAAAAACCCAAAATCATAACAAGATCTAAATAAAAACAAAGGAAAACTTATTGTTTTCGTTTGGAAATCCTTGAAAACAAGATCACATCAAAATAGTAATCAAAGGGACTCACTACTATTCAAAACCCTTCATAAACCCAAAAAAATACTCACCCAAAACCATGAGCAAACACCTTTCCCGAGCCCCCCTCACCAAAGTGACTGAAAACGAGAGAAGAAAATAATTTAGGGTTTGGAGTTTCAATGCTAATAGGAGAGAGAGAGAGAGAGAGAGAGAGAGAGAGAGAGAGGTTTAATAAACTCGCACGCACGTGGGGACAATTATCGCGACACCATTAAAACTAATTAACACCAATCAATGCGTTTATTCCTTCCAAAAATTGATCAAATTCGAATTCAGTTTCTGCCCAGATCGACGGCTCTGATTGAGCCCATCGCTCACACATCCGACGGCTCCTCGAGGATCTGTCGCCCATATAACCTGACGGCTCCTCATGGATCCGTCGCCCAGCAAACCGACGGCTCCCCATGGATCCATCACCTAGTAAACCGACGGCACCTATAAGATCCATCAGGTACCGCCTGACCCGATTGAAAGTTACAGTTGTTACATCATTTCTCCCTTAAAGGAATTTTGTCCTCAAAATTCAAGGCATACCTGGGAAAGATGCAAACAATGCTGGATACTTTTTTCGTATCTCCTCTTCGCGTTCCCAAGTCATCTCGGACGCTCCATGATGATTCTGCCACTGCACTTTGACCAATGGAATGGTCTTGTTGTGCAAGACCTTCACCGACCGCTCGACGATAGATAGGTCTTCTTGTACTTGAACCAAATCTGGCTCGATGATATGCGAAGGATCATGCATGTATTTCCTTAGCATCGACACGTGAAATACATTGTACACCCGATCCAACTATGGCGGTAACGCCAAGCGATATGCCACTAATCCAATCCTCTCCAGAACTTCAAACGGTCCGATGAAATGCGGATTCAGCTTTCCCCGTTGTCCGAATCGAACTACGCCCTTGGATGGAGATACCTTCAAGAACATGTGATCTCCTACCGCGAACTCCAACTCCCGCCTTCGATTGTCGGCATAGCTTTTCTGTCTATTCTGCACTATTCAGAGTTGATCTCGAACCAATTTCACCTTGTCAATCGTATCCTATACGAGTTCTAGCCCAATAAGGCTTCTCTCACCAACTTCATTCCAGCACAGAGGTGTGCGGCAATTCCTTCCATACAGTGCTTCGAAAGGTGACATCTGAATGCTTGCTTGGAAGTAATTGTTGTAGGTAAATTCCGCCAAAGCTAGGTGATCCTCCCAGCTTCCGCCGAAATCAATCACACAAGCCCTTAACATGTCCTCCAATATCTGCATCGTTCTCTCAGACTGTCCATCTGACTGAGGGTGAAATGTTGTGCTAAAGTTCAACCTCGTCCCTAGTGCCGTTTGAAGAGCATTCCAAAATCGTGAGATGAAACGCGAATCACGATCCGACACGATACTGACTGGAATTTCATGGATACGAACAACTTCATGAACATATAACTTCGCCAGTGCTTCTGGTGAATCATTCACGTGCATTGCCAGAAAATGTGCGGACTTCGTCAATCGGTACACTACAACCCAAACAGCATCATGTCCCTTCTTTGACTTTGGTAGACCAGTTACAAAGTCCATGGTGACTTGTTCCCAGTTTCACTCCAGAATTTCCAATGGCTGTAGTTTTCCAACTGGACTTTGATGTTCCGCCTTAACTTTCTGACCCACCAAGCATTTCGACACGAACTCTGCAATATCCTTCTTCATCCCATTCCACCAGAAGTTTAATTTGATATTCTGATACATCTTCGTACAACCAGGGTGTACGATGTACCGAGATCTATGTGCCTCGTCAAGGATCCTCTTTTTTAACTCAGCGTCCGCAGGAACGCAAACTCGACCTCAAAAACAAAGGACTCCATCAACTCGGATGGCAAAATCCAGCTTCAATCCTTGATCCTTCTCATATGAGATCCGGATTAGCTTTGTCCTCCAACTGTGCCTTTTTAATTTCATCGATGAGATCCGGATTAACAACAAGCCGTGCAATGAACCTTTTCTCAGATGATCGCACCACACTAAAAAGATCGGTCGCTTCATTCAACAGTTTCCGCTGACCCACCATCATGTGTCATAAAATTCTCGAAGGTTGACGACTTAGCGCATCCGCGACCACATTAGCTTTGCCGGGGTGATACTGGATTTTACAATCGTAGTCCTACAAAAATTTAATCCATCGTCTCTGGCGATTATTCAATTCTGGCTAAGATTACAGATACGTCAGACTTTTATGGTCAGTGAAGACTTCAAACTCTTCTCCGTAGAGATAATGCCTTTATTGCAAAGATTACTGCTTCCAAATCAAAGTCTTGAATGGGATAATTCACTTCATGAACCTTCAGCTGAAGAGATGCATATGCGACTACCTTTCTGTGTTGTATTAACACAGAACCCAAGCCTCGATGATAAGCATCGCAATACACCACGTACCCTCCAGGACTAGATGGAATGGTCAAAATAGGAGCAGACATAAGTCTCCACTTTAGCTCTTGAAAACTCTTCTCGCACTGCTCAAACCAGACATACTTGGCGTTCTTCTGAGTTAGACGGGTCAACGGAACTGCAATATTTGAAAAGTCCTTAACGAATCTTCGAAAGTAACCCGCGAAGCCCAAAAAACTCTGAATTTCCATAGCATTCATCGGTTGCTTCCACTCCATCACTACCTTGATCTTCGAATGGTCGACTGATATTCGGTTTCAGAGATGACATGATCGAGAAACGTCACGCTCTCTAACCAGAACTCACACTTACTGAACTTTGCATAGAGTTGATGCTACTTCAGTTTCTAGAGTACCAAACGAAGATGTTCAGCATGCTCTTCCTTATTCTTTGAGTATACCAAGATGTCATCAATGAAGACAACCACAAACTCGTCAAGGAAAGGCATAAAGACCCTATTCATCATGTCCATGAATGCTACAGGGCACTTGTCAAATCAAAAGGCATGACCAGAAATTCGTAATGCCCATATCGAGTACGAAAAGCCGTCTTCAGAATATCGTCATTCTTGATCTTCAACTGGTAATTGCCTAACCTTAAGTCGATCTTGGAGAAGACCGTAGCTCCCTGAAGTTGATCGATTAGGTCATCTATTCCCGGAAGAGGATATCGTTTCATGATTGTCTTCTGATTCAATTGACAATAATCGATGCACAAACGCAATGAACCGCCCTTCTTTCTGATGAACAACACCGGTGCACCCCAAGGAGATCATTTAGATCATTTAGAAAGACTTCTAAAAATTCTGCGACCAGCGATGTTCCTTCGATACTTGATTTCATTGCCTTAGTATCAACAATGCTTGCTAGGTACCCCATGCAACCGCTCTCCAGAAGATGTTGTGCTTGCAATACTAAAATAAGACTCAATGGTCCAATGCCTCCATCGTCGATGAATCGCAATGTTTGTAACCCTGGAATCTGAACGATACCGTCTTTGAGAAACAGTCTACGTTAGCATGATAGGTCGAGAGTCAATCCATGCCAAGGATGACATCGAACTTTTGAATCTCTAATAGCAAGAGGTTCACCACCAAACATTGGTCTTCTATCTGAACTATGCACCCTCGGTAGATTGATCGAATGGCGATTAATTCGCCAGTAGGAGCCGCGACAATAAAAGGTCTCTCAAGAGAACTCGGCACTAGACTCGCACGATTTACAAATTCGGTAGACACAAACGAATGCGAAGCTCTAGAATCAAATAGTACGAATGCATCATAACCAGTGACAGAAATGGTACCTTGAACGACTTCGTCAGTCGCGCGAATATCTCCCACATACAGGGCCTGAACCTATCCACGCGGCTGCAGTTGACTACGAGAACTTGAAGCTCCTGATCCTCTAGTGCTTTGCTACCTTGGCGTTGCACCTTGCGCCTTTCTTGGTTCTGTGCAGTCGGTCTGACGATATCCCAGCTTTCCACAATTATAGCACGCACGGCTGTCTCTCTGCGGTTGGGGACATTCGATAGACTTGTGTCCCGGCTCCCAATAGTTGTGGCAGATAATTTTGACGCACACTTCTCGCCCTCGATTATTGTCGACGTAGTTTCTCTTTCGGTTATCTATCCTCTAACCCCCACCGAAACGTTGATTACTGTGGTTCTTCGCACGAGCTTCATTTTCTTTCTTCCATTCTAAGCAATCCTGTTCTGTGACCAACGCGCAATCCTTCAGCACCTCATAGACACGGATTCAGAGGTTTCACAGTCTATGACTAATGTCGCTCCTTAGCCCTTCTTGAAAGCGACGACATTTTTCACTCTCGATCTGGATGTAATGAGGCGCAAAGTGTGATAGTTCCAGAAATTTTCCTCGTATTGCGCCACCATCATGTTCTGGGTTTGATGAAGATCCAGAAACGCTTGAATAATATGATCACATTCCGCTGAAGGAAAATAATTTTTTGTAGAACTTCTCTACAAACTCTTCTCATGTGATTTGTTCTATCCCGCGGTTTAGAGATTGTTGATGGACGTTCCACCATTGAATAGCAGTCCCTCTCAATTGATGAGCCGCTAAGAGAATACGTCGGCTGTCAGTCAGCAACATGATCTTGAAGATTCCTTCGAGCTCGATGATCCAGTGCTTCAGTACCAATGGATCGGTGCCAACTCCTTGTAATACTCTGGCAGATCCATTTTCTTGAACCTCATCACCAGTTGCTCTGGCTGATTCTGGTTTTCTCCCAAACGACGCAACGCCATGTCATTCTAGTGTTGGATCGTCTGCGCCACCAGGTTGGTCAGAGCTTGAAGATCCTGACGCAAAGTGTTGTTGCCCGCCATCTAAAGTTTCTCTAATGAAATAACACCCGGTTAGAATGTGACCTATATGAATGCAGGCCTAACAGTTCTATCCTATGTCCTTAGTCCTAACAGGAAAACCTAGGCTCTGATACCACTCTGTAACTCCCCCGTATCCATTATCCTCTATTAAGGCATGTGATATGGTGCGTCACGTCAATCGCAATCTTTTTCAATGCAATAGATTAACACAATAATTCAAAACACATAAGTTTTAAAACATAAACCAATCCAGGATCTCAACAATTCATTCTCAAGCGAATGATTACACACGAGTACTTTATTTGTTAAAATCAAACATCCCCTGATTTTGCTGATAAAGCTAAGGACGTCTACTAAATGCCATGAAAAAGGCTTATTCAACACCTATTATGCAACGGAAAGAACGAGAACTAAACGCCAACTCCACCATGAACAACGATCGCCAACAGCTACTCTGAAAGGGGAAAAAGGAGGGGTGAGCTACCACATGCTCAGTGAATGGACCTTAGCATCCCAATAAGAATAATAATATTAAAACCATCAGAATAAAATCTAAAATATCTGAAACAACAAAATATAAATTTTTACAAATACTGTGATAAAACGAAATGCATCTCATTAGAGGAAATAGCAACCATCCATACTATCTACATGATGCACCTGATGCAACGAACACGCATGCCCGTATGGCACGCGGCCGAAAGTGCTCTGTTTTGATCATGCAGACCAATCGTCACGCAGACGGGTGTCACGCAGACATGGTCTCACTGGACTGAGTCACGCAGACCCTCATCACACAGACGATGTCACACAGACGAATGATATGCATGTAAGATAACCTCAATAATTCACATATTTGCATGCAAGAATAACATAATAATCAATATACAGTTCATACTTAAAATAGCGTCTCAAAACATGATGTCATTCTCATGTAATTCCATACTCAAGGTAACAATTCTATTCATAACATAGGCATGATGAAAATATGATAAATATAGGTATTTTTTAAAAACTAAATAGAGACTAGACCCACTCACCTTTGGTCCAACGATTCGCAAAACAAAGCCAAGCCTTACAGAAACTCTAATCTAACAAGAAACGATATGAATTGATCAAAATACGTACAACCCGTACGAAACCCGATGTATCCATACACCCAGAAACTGACAGCTCCCACAGGGGCCGTCACTGACCTACCCGACGGATCCCGCAGGAACCGTCTGAAGCACACCCGACGGTTCCTACTGGAAATGTCTCTTATCAGCCCGTCGACTCCTCTAGGAGCCATCCCAAATCTGCCCGACGACTCCTATGGAAGCCGTCCCGAGACATAATACAAAACCCTAATTAAATTTTTATAAAAACTTTTAAAACCATTTATCATTAAAAACAGAACACAAGTCATTTCAAAACGGTATAGAAACAGTGAGAAAACTTATTTGAAATCAAACCGTATACATCAAAATCCGATTGAAACAATTCAATCTTAAATAGGAAATCTTTCAAAAAACCCTAGATCTACAATGGGGACAATTACATCGTAGATCTCTATCCAAATCCTTTAGAATCATGAAAACATATTATCGGTTTGGATCTAAACGTACAATATTTTAAAACAATGCTTTTAAAGGATCGAAAACACGATTCTATTGAAAATGATCTAAACCTTCAACATGATGTGTACTCAAACATATTCATTCTTAGTCTTGGAAGGTTTATAAAATCGCCAAATCTCATAAAAACCTAGCTGTAACTTCAAATCCGAATCCATTGAAATCATATTTAAGATCATAAATAAAGAGAACCCAATGAAGAAGGCCTTAGAAATTGAAAGTTGCGATTATATACATACGAGACTCAATAATAAAGCCAAAGAACTCGTAAAACGCCATAAGTCATTGTCGTATGTTTATTAAAATATAAAAACCCAAAATCATAACAAGATCTAAAGAAAAACAAAGGAAAACTTATTGTTTTTGTTTGGAAATCCTTGAAAATGAGATCACATCAAAATAATAATCAAAGGGACTCACTACTATTCAAAACCCTTCATAAACCCGAAGAAATACTCACCCAAAACCACGAGCAAACACCTTTCCCGAACCCCCCTCACCAAAGTGGCCAAAAATGAGAGAATAAAATAATTTAGGGTTTGGAGTTTCAATGCCAATAGGGGAGAGAGAGAGAGAGAGAGAGAGAGAGAGGTTTAATAAACTCGCACGCACGTGGGGACAATTATCGCGACACCATTAAAGTCAATTAAGGTCAATCAATGTGTTTGTTCCTTCCAAAAATGGACCAAATTCGAATTCAGTTTCCGCCAAAATGAACGGCTCTTATTGAGCCCGTCGCTCACACATCCAACGGGTCCTTGATGATCCGTCGCCCATATAACCCAACGGCTCCTCATGGATCCATCGCCTTGTAAACCGACGGCTCCCCATGGATCCATCGCCCAGTAAACCGATGGCACCTATAAGATCCATCAGACACTGTCTGACCTGATTGAAAGTTACAGTTGTTACACTTACACTTATACATTCTCATTTTGGTTTAATTAAATTAAATGAGATGGGAACATGCATGGATCAAGGTTATGCTAACATGGGTAATGGCATCTAGGCATGTATGGGCTCCTATACATGATACATGGATGTATAACCCTATCATACAATGTCTAACATGGCATGAGTGCATCATAGCAAAACATGCAATAACATATATATGCAAATAAGATTAATATGCAGTTATGGTGCCCCAGGGGAGGGCAATGCACGTCTACGTGCATCGAACGCCTCCCAATTGGGTTGGATCGACTCAATCATCGCAATCCGGATCGTTGAGTGGCTGTTCACCAATATCTGCAAGACAAGGGCATCAAATTGATGAGTATAACCACATAAAAATATTTAAAATTAACTAAAAATGCCAAAGACTCAGATATGCACGCATACGAGCTCGCACGCATGCAAGTACGCACATACACACGCACATCTGAGTGCCCCGGCACCTACCCGAGCCATCGGGCAGCCACATGCGTGGCCCCACACACGCGCGCACGCGCTCCCGCGCCTGCTGGCCAGCCGCGTGCCCAGGCGCCTAGCCCCGCGCGCATGGCCCGCGCACCCACACGCACGCCGTTGATCCTTCCCGCGCACCCGCACGCCAGGTCCGCCATCCTGCCCAGAGGCGCGCGCACGTGCGTGAACAGACCCCCGCGCGCTTCCAAGGTTCTTTAACCCTCCACCAGCCCCTCCCACACCCCAAACCCATACACCTAGCATGCATGACCTCCCTAACATCCCCCACAACAAGAAAATCAAAGAAATGGGAGGAGGAGAGCTTACCAAAGGAGGGAAAAAGGAAGGGGAGATTCTTCGGGTGCTCTTGGCGCACCGAAACCACCACAACCACCACCTCCTCAGCCACTCCTCAAGCCTCTAATGTCTGAAAAACAGGGGACAAAGGGCATGAGAGGGAGCTAGAGAGAAGAGATTCAACAACAAGAAGAACAACTCTACCTTTTGTGCTTGTAAACCTTCATGTGTTCCTTCTCTTTCACTTCTTTCTTGATCTCCTCTTGGAGCACACATAACACACACCCACACACACACACACACACACACAAAGAAAGGGAAGGAAAATGAAATCCACAACTACAATGGGGGTGAAGAGAAGGAAAAAAAAAAGAAAAAGGGGGGAGGTGAACCTAATCTACCCTCACCGACACACACCAAAAATAACCAAAGGATTTCTTAATCCTTTAGCAATGGGGGGTGAGGTTACCTATGTTAAGCCTGTGTCATTTAGAGTCCTAATTTCGATCGGAGTCACTAAAATTTTACTTTTTAGCCTACCTTTTGGGGTTTGAGGACTCTGATTAAAGATATAACTGCATATTATGGGTCTTGGTATCATTTAGTACTGCCCATAAAATTTTCATTTAATTCCGATAACATTTTTGGAATTATGCAGTTTTGATTTTGGTATTCGGATTTGATTTTATAAAAATCCAAGATGAAGAGGTAAAAATCCGATATTATTATATGATGTTCAATTATGAGCTAGCTTTCATATAGAAGTAGAATTGGATCAGCTGGATTCGTGTATCAAAAGATATGAGTATTTTTCCGAGTATACCACGAAGATGAGAAATCCAGGCAGCAGCCCTGTATGATGTTTAGCCTAGATTTAAGAATAGCTGGAGAGGTTATTTGATCTGGGATACATGAAAGCTGTAGATAATCTTCTTAGCTTTCCAATGGCATTGGAATCGTGCAATTTGGAGCTGTATTGAGAAAGTTATGGCCATTTTAGTGAAGGATGTCCAGAGTTTTAGTCCGAGGACGGCTTGGTCATTTCATTTCCTCTTTGGCTATAAATACCCCCCCAAAATCCAACTCGTGGAGCTCTCTCTTCTCCTCTTTTGCTCTCTGGTCCAGCCCCCCTTTTGTGTGAGTTTGGTGTATGTTTAGGTGGAGGAAGTGAAGGAGGAAGTGGAGGTGAGTGTACATATATGTATATTTGTTGTTGTTTCTCTCCTTTCTCCATCTCCTCCTCTCTCTCAAGCTCCCTCACATGGTCCAGCCCTTTGTATGTGTTCAGCCCCCCACATACTTGATGAAATGCCAAGGAGAAGGATTGCTTGGAAGGGGTTGTGCATGAAGAAGAAGATGATCAAGCCAAGAAGAAGAGAAGCAATAGAAGAGGTGGTGGCGGCGAGGTGGTCAAGGGTAAGCTTGCGAGCCCCTACATCTCCCCCTTCGCTCCCCCTCTCAATTGGGTGAGTTTTCCCTCTTCTTTTGGTGGTTTTTGTGCATATAAGGGTGCTTGGGAGGGCATGCATGTGGGGTGCTAGAGTTTGGATGCATGTGGGGGCTTGGGGGGAGTGTTTTGGGGCTTGGGCACGCGGGTATGTGCGCGTGGGCGCGCGCGGGTGCACGCGCGAATGCGGGCGCGCGCTGGGACGCGCGGGTTGGGCGCGCGGGTGCGCGCTGTCTGCGCGCGGTGCGTGCGGGTGGTGCTCGCAGGCGCACGCGCGCGGCAGTGCGCCAACAGGCGCGAGGGCGCGTGCACACGTGCATGCACGTGCGTGCGCGTGCGGGGGCCACGCGTGTGGCTGCCCGGGGGTTCGGGTAGGTGTCGGGGTGCTTGGATATGCGTGCGTACGTGCGTTCTTGCATGCGTGCGAGCCCGTATCTGAGTCTTTGACATTTCTAGTCTATTGTAAGTATTTTTATGTGTTTGTATGTGGTTATACTCACCCCTATTGATACCTCTACCTTGCAGACCTCGTCGGATGGGATGCGCGTCGATCTGGGTATTGGTGAGTGGTTCGATCCAACACTTCGGGACACGCTCGATGCACGTAGTCGTGCACCGCACGTCCTTGGGGCATCTTAACCCCTAAATATGCTAGATATTTGCATGTTAGGGTTGTATAGCTCGTATATTGCGTAGAACCCCTATTCTACCCTATACTTGCATAACTATATATTCATGTTTGAATAATTGTGTTTTCATGCGCCCCTTGCATTTCGGGCATGTATTTTCGAATGAGTTTATGGATGTATAGAATATACATGCCTTAGGTAGTATTGTAATACTCCTCCCCCTATATGAGTAATATCCAGCATGTCAAACCTTGGGTTAATAACCGGATGCGTACTAATATTTCCTTACGATTAGACTGGAGGAATGGTGTAGTTGTTGCACCCATCTGTTGGGGCAAAGCTATGACCAGCATTCCGGAGAGGATGAGACTTTTCCTCTCTCTCGCCCTCCCTCTTTGCGTAAACTGAGTAAGTAGATGTAGTTCCTACTAGACTCAAGTTCGCTTGAGAATATTGGCATGCACCTGTTAGTGCGCGAGATCACGCTTGACCCTTTCCTCTCAAGTTGGTGATAACCAACGAATGCTATGATATATTTTGTATGATTGTTGATTAATGGCCTTATAAGCATGTTTAAGTAGGCCATACCTTGTATGCATGTTGTATGATTTGTTATTTATTATGTAAATACATGTTAGGGAGTACCCCTATAGCTAGTTAATATATTATCGTGCATGCGGCACATATATTTACGTTATGATTCTCCTCATATATATTCATGCGCATGCTAAACTAATTTGGCCTATCCGTAATAGGAGAGGGTATGACCCGCTGTCGGGTCGTACCCTATTAGTTAAAGCGCTAGCGATGTAATCGCCCCTCGCATCCGAGTGATGCATTCGTATCGAATTCCGAAGAATTCATCATGGCATCGGTTTTGTTAAACCGATAGCTACGGCATTAATTTGGGCATACCCGTATTAGGCGTGTGTTAGGCGTGTATCTGAACCGCCTATTGGGTTATGCCCTTGGCTTCTCTACATGAGTGTAGAGGTAGTCCTCGCGTTCGAGTGACGCCTCCATGTGGGAATACAAGAGTATTCGATATCATCGATATATATGTAAGTACCAAGGGTAGTTGGCTTTCTCATAGGGTTCGCATTGCGAACGCAGAGTGCTTCATCCTGACATCGTCATGAGTCAAAGCTACCTGACATAGAAGCTGTCCTGTATGGTGCCACCACTTGTAGGTGCTACCGATGCGTATCGTGGTACACATCTAGCGAACGTATTGATCGTGGAAGGCCGACAGGTAGAGGCTACGCAGGAGAGGGCCACCAAGTGATATTGCGGGCTTCAAGTCGTTCTCCCCTTCGTCGGATCCGTGTTGAAGCTGCCCGATTCGTAGTTGTCCTGTGGGGTGCTCCCAGACGTATTTATGACACCTATTGGTGCGCCTATATGGTAGAGATAGCGGTCATGGAGAGGCTACCAGGTAGATGCTCTCCGGGAGAGGGCTACCGGATGACAATGGGTGTAGAGCAACTGAGGTAGTTCCGAAAGTCCCTAGGGTCACCCCTCTGGGGGATAGGGTGAGGATGAGTTGTTATCACGTCGCCACGTGACCCAAATACCCATCGATTATACTCTGGGTTTGTTTACTCCTAACACTTGCGGTATCGAAGTATATCCCTCGTAGCAGATGGACGTGTTGTGTATTGTTAACCAGTAACACATGGTGTTATGGTTAACCCTCGTTTGTCCCCGGGTCTCCCTGGAGCTCCCCTTCGCGGGCGAGGGCGGGGGATGTGTTGAGTCACGTCGTTACGTGACCCATTCGTTTGTTCATCCGTTCCCATATTTGTTGGGTCCGGTTAGGTATCAATATTGAGAGACATCGATGGCAATTATCTCTATGTAGATGATCCAATGTTGTGTAGACCAGTAATTCCGCATCTCCTTGACAAACGGTATGGTCTCTCCCCAAGAGTCTCCCTTCGGGAGTGAGGGTGAGGGTGAGGTGGGTTGCGCTGCCGCGTGACCCTATTTATCCTTTGGGTTTCCACCCATATTTTTCTGAAAAGGAAATTGCCTTGATATTAAATTGTTGTTGTGATGTTTGGTTTCCAACCACTCACTGAGCCTGTAGCTCACCCCTCGTATACTGTTTCTTTTACAGGGGCGTTGTTGGGCGTGGAGCTGGAGCTTCCCTATGGCGTGGTCTTGCATGCGTGAAAGCGTTCTGTCTGGCGGATTGGCGAGTGCGAGGCTGTCAGCAGTCCTAGAGTCTTGTGTATTTGTAAATCGTGCGTGTGGCACTTGTTGTATTTTATTGGCTAGACTTGGCTCTCACAAGACAGTGATTGTGTATTGGAGTCTGTAATAATATTTTTTGTTTACAGACTTATTGATAGTTTATGCTTTCGCTTTTCAGTTGTGTTATCAGTTGTCATTGCTTCATTAGCCTTGTGTATTATTGATTGGAGTAATTGTTGACCTCTTGTTTATGATAGCTGATATTATATTATTGCCACGTCTTAGGGACGGCCGCCCTGGGGCATGACAACCTAAGGTCATCATAACCACCAACTATTTCAATTACTATTCCACCAAACAAACCAGTAACGACCGAAACCCGGATATGGTTCGGAACTGCATAATTTTTAAAACGTTATCGGAATTCGATGAAATTTTTATGGGTAGTACAAAATAGTATCAGGACCCATAATATGTAGTTAATTTCCAATCGGAGCACTCAAATTCACGCAGATGGTTAAAAATCAAAATTTTAGCGGATCCGATCGAAAAATGAAAAATTGAAAAATGGCTAGAAATGACCCAAATGAGTCCATCATGCTAAAAAGTGACACATATATAATATGTTAAAGTTTATATTTTAGTGTTTTTATATAAAAGTATGTATTTTGGATATGTTTAAAAAAATCAAAACATATTAATAACTACAGGTAAAATTATAGAAATAATTGTCCTAACATTTTACCTTTTCTGTGAGATCATGCCCGTTTGAGATCCTAGGCCTGTAGAGAGTTTTTATGTGAAATTAGCATATGATTGATGGAGAAAGGACAGACTTTTCAATGTCAGGGAGGCTAGAAAGGCTCGTGATATATGGGACATCAAAGCTCCTCTCAAGGTGAAGTCATCCAGTGGCTCCTCTATCACGAGAGACTCTTGACAAAAGTATATAGAGTAAATTAGTGCGCCGCGGACTCCATCTTCTACTTTCTTTGCAATGAGTTAGAGGAGATTATGAAGCACATC
Organism: Acorus calamus; assembly: GCA_030737845.1. Classification (NCBI taxonomy): domain Eukaryota; kingdom Viridiplantae; phylum Streptophyta; class Magnoliopsida; order Acorales; family Acoraceae; genus Acorus; species Acorus calamus. Next base: position 13,754,853 of record CM060872.1, read on the forward strand.
TTTTGTGATCATCCGATGATGAAGGAGATTTGGTTCTATCTTGGTTCGGTCACGGAATGTGGCTGGGACTTTTATTTTCTCAATCACATTTGAGACTCTGAAAGAAGGTAGGCACAACTCCGGCATAGAAACGTTCGGGGTAAGGTAATGCAAATCATTTTTCCGGTGTTGGGCGATTTGGTTAGGGAGAAATGATGTTTGGTTTCAATGTGCAGAAGGTATTTGGGAGAGTGTCTGGCTTCTGTGTTGGGGCCTTTTTGGTGAGGATGCTAGGTGACTCCATTTTGATCTAGACATATGGCATTTTTCTTCATTGATGGAAGTTTTTTTGAAAGCCTCTTACACAAATTTCCTCTTATTATTCTTTGTTCCTTGTTTTTTCTTTGTTTTTATCTTTTTTTTCTTTCCAGCGTGTACTCTTTTATTTAACACAAAGAAGTAATAGGCTCTTACCAATCTCATTTAAAAAAAACATTTAAATTTCCCAAATATTCCGAGATTGGATATCTCCATGTTTACAATCTATTACAGTATCTTAAACAAGATCAAGTTCAGATGATTAAACACATGAAATTAAATTAAAAAAACTTGCAATAATTGTCCACCTGGCACTTCTTCTTTTTTTGTCTTGATCATAATATATCTTGAGAACAATTTGGGTTTTTTATTTTTAAGTCCCCATAAACCATATGATTTAGTGATCGGTCTCTCACTTCTTCGTATTTTGGTTTTAATCCTCAGATTTAAAGAATATTTTTCTTTTTAGTCCCAAAAGAAAACCAAATAATTTAAGGATAGGTCCCTTCCAGGGACTAAAAAGGAACATATTCTTTAAATCTGGGTACTAAAACAAAAATATGAAGAAGTGAGGGATCGATCACTAAATCATATGGTTTATCAGGGCTTAAAATTAAAAAACCCTTTAATTATCTATGTACTTTATCCCACACAGTTTACAAATGTAAAATTCTTACCGTTGTGACTGACGGTACATGTAGCCTCACTTCCAGCCTTCAATGTGTATATAACGAATATAGAAGATGTAAATACCTCATTTTTGGTGATGAGGAACATGGACATTAATTAAAAAATCACAGATAATACAGAAATAATAAATTACTTAAGGATACATGTGAATCATATGAGTGAATAAACCTTCTGGGCCAAAAAGTAAACCAGATTGGATGCAGCATAACTCCCACACGTATTCTTGTTTTTTTAAGGCAAAGGCAAACAAATACATAGTCTGAATATGATAAAACAAAGTGGGGTAAAGCAACTAAAACAAGAGGTGGAAATGTGATAGATAAAATGGGAGAATGCCAATGCATCCTAGGCACCGTAAAAGAGGGATCTGCCACCCCGGACACCCCATGGCACAACGCAAAGTGCAGGCTGCTACCCCGAAAAGGAGATGACACCCCCGCAAAGCCCCACGGAATGGAATCCCCCAAGGTGTTACCCCCAAAAGCGAAACATGTCTTTCGCCTCGTCGCGCTCGCTCTGAATGTATGCTTGTTGACCCCTAAAAATGAAGGCATTATGTGCCCTCCAGATATGCCAGGCTACCACAGGCACAATGGACCACAATAGCTTGTGTGAGAAGGCCTGACCCGAGCTGCTGCACAAATGTCGTCCCACCCGCCACAGATTGGCCACCTCCTGAAGTCTCTGCGCCACGCTCGTCGGGATGCCCACGGCCATCCAAACCTGTTTGGCGAAACAACACTGGCACAAGAGATGCACTATGATCTCCCGGTCCAAATTACAAAGGGCGCACGTAACTGAATCCAGCGGGCACCACTTGGAACAATAGTCCTTTGTGAGCAAGCAGTCCTCAAGAGCAAGCCAGAAGAATGCTTCAATCTTGAGAGGAACCTCGAGACCCCACATGCCCCTAATCTTGGGGATGAACAACAAGTTTGGGCAGACTTCCTTGTGCCACTAAGCATACACAATGCGCACACAAACTGCTTTCTTGGGTCGTGTGCCCAGCTCCTCGAGTAAGCCACATCAGCCCTGGGATGCACCCCTTGCAGCAGACCCACCAGAGCCTGTAGACTCATTGCCTCATTCCCAACAGGCTCCCTCCAGCAAGAAATACGCCGACACGAATCAAGAGGATTCCAAAAGTTGATGACTGAGCCCTTTTTACATTCAGTGAGGATAAACGCACGCGAGAAGGCCACCCACAATGGTGCCACTCCACACCATAAATCCTCCCAGAAGCGCACCCTCTACTCGTCGCCAATTGGCCATCCCCAGGTAGAGGCAAACTCCAAGTGGAGGTCGAAGATACCCTTCGCGATGAAGGTCATGCACCTAGAGGGTCCTGGGTGCCCCCCTCCAATTCCGCAAGATCACCATAGTGCTCACGAAACAGCCCGCACCACATGACAGTAGGGGTTCTTCACCCAACTCAACCATTTGGACAAGAGAGCATGGTTCATGTGGAATAAATTGAGGATGCCTAGCCCCCCCCCGCATCTTAGGTTGACACACGAGCTCCCACCTGACCAAGTGTGGGTGGGACGATCCCACATTGGCTTTGCATCACAAGAAACGATGACGAATGCAGTCGATAGCCTGCCCCACCCCCACCGACATCTGAAAGATAGAGAGATAGAAAATGGGGAGGCTCCAACCCTCCAATTAGAACCATGTTCTTCATAAGGGACAACCCCAAGTGACAACATGGCAGTGCCTATACGAGGCAACCAATTATTCTTCAAACATCTGAGCCATGTCCACGCACACATTAATTGGGATGAGAGCACTCTTCTGGAAGTTTATTCTCAAGCCAGATAACAGCCCGAAGCATCTTAAGATGAAATGGAAACCCCGCAAATTATAATGATTATGGTTTTCCTAGTCGTTTCTTGATTTTATGCATTAAGTCATATTCATTTAAGGTTTTGAAAGAATTATATATATCCAATTTCTGAAGTTAAGGTATGATTGGAATCTTTATTATGTTAATTTTCTAACACTTTTTACGGATCATGAATCGAATGAGTATCATTCAAGTTATGGTCCAAACTGTGCTGAGAGGTTGGGCAGAGGAAATAGCGATGGCTCAAGGGGGAGCCATCGGTATTGTGACGGATCCAATAGGAGCCATCGGTATTTGTGATGAATCCAATAGGAGCTGTCGATCTGGAAATAGTTTCAAACTCGTATATTTCAGTTTTTAGAAGGTTTTAATGTGTATTATTGATTGATATGCTTGGGATATGGTCGGTTTTGATTTCTCCACGTGTATAAAGCTTATATATTGTCACGTCCCAGGGCGGCCGTCCCGGAGGTATGGCAAATATATATATGATATCAACAATCCATACACAAGATCAAATAAGGACTCCACAACATCAAAGGCAATAAAGCAATAACCAAGTAACTGACATCAAATATATATACAAATAGCGGAAACTCAAACGACTAAGTCTGTAACTCAAGGACATATTTACATACTAGAGTACACAATTAACTGTCCTGTGAGAGCCAATACACACAACAAATGACATCAACAATCCACATACTGTGCACAAGTACAAATGGAATACACATAAGGAAAAGGGAATGCTAATAGCCTCTCACTCGCAAGACATCAAACGCGAACGCGGGTCCCCTACTCGTACCACGCTAAGGGGAGCTCCTCTCTCGGATCCGACTCAGCGTCAACTGGAGGAAAATATATGCGAGGGGTGAGCAACACGCTCAGTGAATGGAACAATCCATGCAACACAACTCATATTAATCATAACAAGTGATTAGGTTCCAACAGATGGAAAACAACTACTTAGCTGATGGGTCGAGTATCAACCCGAGCCCACCACTCCCGCACCCTCACCCCCACCGGGTGACATAGGACTTTTGCGAGCAATACCCTCACCCTCACCCTCACCCTCACCCTCCTTAAGGATGACCTAGGCTTGGGGGGATTGCACAAACTAGCAGATCGAACCAACGCAAACCCACTACACCCTCACCCTCACCCCCTCCTCGGGGTGACATAGGCTCTTGGGAGGAATCTAGATTGTTTCTAAGCCCTTGGCCCACCGGTAGCCCTTATCCTGGGAAGCCCCAACCTGGTATACTCCCATGATCAGCACATCCTCATAAATCGGCAGCACCTATGGATGGGAGCTTCTATCAGGCTGGCTGTCTCAACCAGGAAGTCCCTACACAGATCGAACGAAGGGAAGAAACCAATCTACACCCGCGAATATGATCCTCTCAGATCCATCATCACCAGTTATCAAAACCGATAAGCGCAATGAATTCTCATGAATTCCCTCCAGGGCACATAAGTCAGATGCGGGGAAGACATTTCATTCGTAGTGACTATGCCATGGTACGACCCCCTAATAGGTCATACACTTGTCCAAACTCGTTTAGACAAGATTCATGGCTCATACAGGTATAAATAAATATACAACGTATAACTAATTGAAGAATTATTCCAGATATTCCCTGCCTGGGGGAAAGAACCCCTTGGGAGGGCACCTTGAGGTCCCGATATAGGATATCCTGACAACCAAACAAGGAATAGCCTGGGTCTCAATGATGACCTCGCAAGGCCCCTTAATCCCGAGTAGAAAAATATGAATTAATTATACAATGAAGAATTAATTAAGGAATTAATCATGGTAGCATTTAATAACATAACAACAAATTATGATATTTTCTAAGGCATGCTTACACTTATACAAACTTATTTGCTTAATTAAATTAAACTAGGTGGGGACATACATGGATCAGGGTATGCTAACATGGGACATGGTATCTAGGCATGTATGGGCTCCTATACATGATACATGGACGTATAATCCTAGCATACAATGTCTAACAAGGTACGAGTGCATCATAGCAAAACATGCATTAACATATATTCTTAATTAACAAGTTAATATGCAGTTATGGTGCCCCATGGGGGGCAATGCACGTCAACATGCATCGAACGCCTCCCAACTAGGTTGGATCGACCCACTCACCGCAACCCGAGTCGATGCATGACCGTTCGCCAAGATCTGCACGACAAGGGCATCCAAAAATGGTGAGTATAACTACATAAAAACACTTAAAATTAACTAAAAGTGCCAAAGGCTTAGATATCCACGCATACGGGATCTTATGCATGCGAGTACGCGCGTACGCACGCATATACGAGCTCCCCGACACCTACCCGAGCCCCCGGGCAGCCACATGCGTGGCCCCCGCACACACACACACGTGCACGCACGCGTGCACGCGCTCCCACGCCCGGCCGCGTACTGCCCCGCGCACGTGCGCCCTCGCGCGCACTGTGCCCTGCCAGTCCCCCGCGCGCGTACGTGCTCGCGCACCTGCCAAGCCCGCCTGGCCCTCCTGCACCACCACCTGCGCGCGCACGTGCGCAGACAGCCCCTCCCACACACCCAAACACACTCACCTAGCATGCATGACCTCCCTACTACCCCTAACACATGAAAAACCAAATAAAATAAGGGTGGGAGAGCTCACCAAGGGAGGGGGAAAGAAGGGTGATTCAGGGGTCTTCGATGCACCCGCGACCACCACAACCACCACCACCACCTCCACAGCCTCTCCACAACCCTCTTTGGCTGAAAAACAGGGGGGAAGACATGAAAGGGAGTTGAGAGAAGAGAATCAACAACCACAACAACCACAAGCACACAAACCTTTGATTTTGCTTTCTCTTGTGCTTCTTCTTCTTATTTTTGTGCTTCTTTTCCTCAAATCAGCACACACACACACTCACACAGCAAGAGAGGGAGACGTTGAGGGTGGGAGAGAAGAGAAAGTGAGAGCAAAACTCACTTTTAGGGGGTGATTGGAAGGGAAAATGTAACGCCCCACATTTACCTAACCGCTTATCGGACGGTAAACGGGTCGCTACTAAATTTAATCCAATTACAAGACCAAAATTTGCAGCTCTTTTTTCTTTTCTTATATGATACCCATATAATATAAATATAATAAAACCGATAATAATAAAATAAATAATACCAACGGTATTAAATCACTAATGACTTTACAATATATCAGAGTTTTTGCGAAGACAAGATACTGAAAAGAAAATACATAACAAACCACCCCTGTGGGAGCCATCTAAATTAAAGTAAATCCAAATAGTTAACCGTGACTATTATTTATTCTCCAATGTTGCTACTTCGACGAGATCCCTGAAGCGTATGAAAGTTCAAGCTTTGTCTTGGTCCTCAGAAGATGAGCTACCTGGTTATGAAACAACCAGCCCATATCGAATAGGGTGAGTGATTAACTCAGTGAAGAAGTCCACTGACAAATTATCTCACGTGACAGTATATAAAAAAATAAAGTTATATGAAAATTAGAATTTTATTTAATAAATCTTTTATTTTATTAAATCAATTTAAAATCATAAATTTTTTTTAACAAAAAATATTTTAATGCGCACGTGACCCAATCCTTGGCCAACATCAGAGAAATCATAAGAGAAAAAAATATCATCATATATATATATATATTTATATATAAAAAAAATAAGAATTTTCTTTTGAAAATCAAATTAAATTCATGAGCTTAATAGAATATAATTTTAATGCAATCACGTGGCCCAATCCTTGGTCCACGTCATAGAAATCATGCAGCTTAAATGATATGACCGGGTAGGGTTCTCAATCGGAAGAACCGTTCCCCAAAACAGGTGTGCCAAGCCCCAAGCGACTAAATCGCTCAAAAAGCTCCCTCGAGGAGAAGTCGGATCTAGAAGACGCTGATGGGTCGCCGCTGCCATCACTACGAGAACACCAGCACAGGATGCCCCGGTTGCTGTAGACTCCAAACAAAGGAATCCGCCGCTGCAAGGAATGCTTTACCACACCCCTCACCGATCTTGGGACTCTTCGAGTCCTAGACCTTCCTCTCCAAAGGCGAAATACTACGGGGGGATTTATTCCAGAAAATATGTCATGATATGCATCTTGATAAAATCTCCTAGGACTAGGTTGTCTCCACTAGTCCTAAATTTTTCCAAAACTCTCGAAATGAAAATCTTTAATCCAAATATTATTTCGAAAGCATAAGCATCAGAAAATATATTATGTTAATTCTTGAAACATGAATAGCATAATTCATGCTATTTTAATGACATGATGAAGGAAATAAATCATGCAACTTCATTCAACAAAAATGCAATTCGATCAATGTGAAGAAAATATCCAAATCATGCAAATTTATCAAAATATAAATGCATGGATGACACATAATATCACACAAATATGATTGGCATATGAAATTCAATGTTATAGAGCAAAAGCTCACACGAAATAAATCGATAGGCCTACTCGCCTTCGGTCCACGCAAGCATCAACGATACACACTCGCACGTTGATAACCTAGCATAACAATTATACAATAATATATCAGAAACAATCAATCACGACCCAAACAACTGACAACCAACTTATAACAGCACTTTGCCCAATAATCCCAAAAGCCGATATCTTATAGACCTACAATCAACAACTCACTTCAAAATCCTAATGAAAATCCCAACTTCGAATAAATATTAGAATACTCATATACTCACAATGATCCGATCCGATAATCAATATCCATTTATTTCATAAGACCAATATGATCGATCAATCCTCGAATAAATATTTGGACAAATCCAATAACGCTCAACTATAATTCCATGATCGAGTAACTCAAATCCAATCAATTTACATCCAAATAACAACAATATCCAATCAATATTCATTGATCCCACTAAACCAAATTATCGATTTAAGATTCTATTTAAGTTCTCAAGATCAATAAAATCATCAAAACCCGCAAAACAAACTATACTTCATTAAACATCAAATTTGGGATTATCTAAATCTCTAACATTCATCAAACTTGGTCATCAAGCTAAATATTTGAATTTCAATAAACTGCACAGAAATCTTTCAAAAACCATAACTTTCTATCCATAAATCCGAATTGGACGATTAATGATTCGTTGGAAAGCTATTTTCAAAACCTATTTCTGTTTGTCAAATACATTTTTTCCAGAAACGACTCTATCATAGTCAAAAACACGATTTACGTCCAAGCATAAAATCAACCCGAAAATGGCCATTAAATCCCCAAAACTAATAAATCTAATTTGATCTTAAGAATTCCTTTGAGATCCATAAAAATCAAATCAAATAATCATTAAATTAAATCAATCAAACCTTAACCCTAATCCATCAAACTTCTTCCCCAAACAATTACTTCACGTAATCATATCCTAACAAAAATAAATTAAAACTAACAAAATCAATAGGGAATGATATCTCACCTTAGATCCGGTTACACCACCCACCATCTCCATTAACTTCTGAGATTTGGATGAAAAACCCTAACCCAAACATGTTATTTAAAGGGGTTTACCGAAATTATAAAACGACCCCTGAAGTGTTTCCAGTTTACAATGACGTCCCTATCTGATTGACAAACAGATCCCTATCCGATTTACAGAAAAGTCCCTGAAGGCTATAAAAATGTATTCTGGATTCGCAACTAGATCCCTAGGCCCAATAACTTGACACTAAGCCTAAAAATCAAATTTTCCGAACTCCGAATCTCACCAAATTTCAACCAATGTATCTTAACACTATAAAGATCTACAAAAAAATATAAAATAATTATTTCAACATCAATTTATAATTATCATAATTATAAATCAAATTGGACCCATTTGGGCCCACCGCCAAATCTGAAAAATAAAATATAAAAAATCAAATTTTAAAATTTTCATTATATATTTAAAATAAATATAGATAAGGCCGAAAAATACCGAAACGTTACAGAAAAGAAGGGGGGTGAACATAACTCTAACCTCACCCTCTCACAAAGAAAATAACCAAAGTTTACTTAACCACCAAGCAAGAGGGGGGTGAGGTTACCTAGGGTCACCATATGCACATAAATATCCCAACACTATTCCACTAAACGAATCGGTTTCGAAGAAAACCCGGATACGATTCAAAACTGCATAATTTTTCAAACGTTACCGGAATTCAACGAAATTTTTATGAGTAGTACAAAATAGTACCAAGATCCATAATATACAGTCAGATTTCCAATCGGAATACTCCAGCTCACACAGATAGCTAAAATCCAAAATTTCAGCGGCTCCGATCGAAAAAAGAAAATTTCAAAAATGGTCAGAAATGACCCAAAGGTTACCCATAGGCTAAAAAGTGACACCTATATAACATTCTTCCCCCCTTAGGAAATTTTGTCCATAAAATTTAAAATAAAAACATCTAGGAAGGGAAAAGATGTGGATATGCGTCACGCATGGCGTCCTCGAGCTCCCAAATGGCCTTGGCACCAGAACAGCGCTGCCATCGTTCCTTAACCAACTGGACGGTCTTGGTACGGAGCTTCTTCTCGCGCCGGTCCAGGATCTCGATCGGCTGCTCCACGAATGACAAGCCCGGCTCGAAGATGAGCGGCTCGAACGCGATGACGTGAGCAGGATCGTGGACTTAGTGCGTCAGCTGCGAGACATTGAAGACGTCATGGCTTGAGCCAATTGTGGGGGCAGGGCTATGCGATAGGCCACCTCTCCAATCCGCTCAAGGATGAGAAACGAGCCAAGAAAGGTTGACACAGCTTGCCCCGAACGTCGAAATTGAGGATGCCCTTAAACCGAGACACCTTCAAGAAAACAGGATCGCCAAACCGTAGGTAAGCTCCTTGCGACGATGACCTACGTAGCCCCGTGATGGTTTAGGCAGTGCAGAGGCACACACGAACCATCTAGGCTAGCGTAAGGTCAAAATCGTCCACTTGTCAGGCTGTCCGTCGGCGATGAAACGCTATACTTAAATGAAGGCTCGCGCCAAAACCTTCCAAAGGTTGCGCAAGAACCTCAAAGTAATCCACGCGTCTCGATCCGAAATAGCCGACTGGATTGCCATGAAGACGAACAATCACGAAGGCTCATACCCGCGTTGAAGCGTCCAGAGACTCGGTTAGACAGATAGGGAGGGGAAGTGCGGACTTAGTCAGTCAGTCAATGATCACCCAGACGGCGTCGTGACCTGAGCGTGACTTTAAAGAGCCCGCAACAAAATCCATGATAACTCACTCCCACGTCCACTGAGGAATCTCGATGGGCGAATGCCTTCAAACGCGACGATCCATAACTTCACATGAGGGCATGTCGACCAACAACCTCAATGAAAGCTACCCTAGAACAGCCCAGAGAGGTCTAAATGGCCCACCACTTTTGAGATCCTTGTAGGCATCTGGTGCATTCGTCTACCTCGACAGCAGTACTCCAAATTCGTAGTGCCCGAAACGGTCACAAAAGGCCATTTACATAATGCCCAACTCCCAGATCTCCAATTAGGGTACCGTGCACGAAGATCGATCAACGGAATGACACTGGCTCCCAGAGCTGGTCAAAACGGATCATCAATTCGCGGCAAAGGGTACTTGATCTTCAACCCCTACGGGGAGATTAAAAATAATTCCTGGGACGATTAAGTCCAAAATCGGCTCCTTGCGCCAGGCTGGCGCTCATGATGTCACTTACACGTTGGGTAAGCCGCTCGACCGCACTTAATCCATAAGACACACAACAGGAGGTTGTCGAACCCCGACAACGCATATGCGACGTCATCTATCTGATATGGCGGTTGGGTCCCATCATGAATGCTTAGCGTCACGTCTCCTCATTTACGACCCATGTGGGGGCAAAACACAATAGTACTGCAAACTATGCTTCACATACTGCCACCAATAGGTCGCCCAACTATAACCATTGGAACTCCAGCATCATGCACTCAATAGGTAGATACATCACGGGGAGTCCACACTCTCGACCTCATACCTTAACACCCAATGCCGATCGTACGTATCACCGCTCGCTTCAGCATCTTCCAAGTGAGAGGGAAAGGCAATCATCCAAAAGATGTTTCAAAGATATTCCCTGCCTGGGGGAAAGAACCCCTTGGGAGGGCACCTTGAGGTCCCGATATAGGATACCCCGACAACCAAACAAGGAACACGGAGTACCCTAGCCCGGGTCTCAATGATGACCTTACAAGGCCCCTTAATCCTGAGCAGGAAATTGAAAGAAGACATCGCCCCTTAATGGATAATACGCCACACCCTCAAAACTTGAAACCGGTATCTCTCTCGAACTCCAAGGTACACCCCCGATAAACAGAACGGAGGAGAATACGGTCTCCGACTAGTACAGGGGGTATCTCTGGCACTACTGGTGGATCTGCCGCTAAGGGTACCTGCGGGACCGCCTCGCGGGCCGCCCGCATCTCCTAGATCTCTCGCGCCTGCTCAGCCAACGCTCTAGTCTGGGCCTCCAGTGCTCTAGTCTGAGTCTCCAGAAGATCCGCCATTCGAGCGTAAGCACGCGCCCATGCCGGAGGCTCCTATGCAGGTCCTGGCCCAACAGCCGAGGACTCTCTAGTAGACTCCTCGTCTCCGGTAGGTTCGAAAACCTCCGAAGCCCGAGGGTGACCACGTCCACGTGCCCGTCTCCGAGGAGGCATATCAGCAAACTAAGGAACCAACACTAGGATCAGAATATTCATATAGAAATCCTAAGAGTCATCTCTAAGAAAACAATTGGCTCTGACAGGACATGGCTCTGATACTAACTTTTGTCACTGCCCCGCGCCCTGCCGAGCGTCCGGACGCGCTGCCCGCGCGCCCAGACCCCCATCTGCGTGCGCCCGTGCGCACAGTGTGCGCGCACTATGCCCTGCCAGTCCCCCGGGCACGTAAGTGCTCGCGCTACCGCGCACGCACGCGCCTGCGCGCCTGCCAGGCCCGCCTGGCCCTCCTGCACGCCAGCCCGCGTGCGCACGCGCGCAGACAGCTCCGCGCGCACACCCAGCTGTCTAACACCCCTCCCCGGCCCCTCCCACACACCCAAACACACTCACCTAGCATGCATGACCTCCCTACAACCCCTAACACATGAAAAACCAAAGAAAATAAGGGTGGGAGAGCTCACCAAGGGAGGGGGAAAGAAGGGTGATTCGGGGGCCTTCGATGCACCCGCGACCACCACCACCACCACCACCTCCACAGCCTCTCCACAGCCCTCTTTGGCTGAAAAACAGGGGGGGAAGACATGAAAGGGAGTTGAGAGAAGAGAATCAACAACCACAAGCACACAAACCTTTGATTTTGCTTTCTCTTGTGCTTCTTCTTCTTTTTTTTGTGCTTTTTTCCTCAAATCAGCACACACACACACTCACACAGCAAGAGAGGGAGACATTGAGGGTGGGAGAGAAGAGAGTGAGAGCAAAACTCACTTTTGGGGGGTGATTGAAAGGGAAAAGAATGGGGTGAACATAACCCTAACCCCACCCTCTCACAATGAAAATAACCAAAGTTTACTTAACCACCAAGCAAGAGGGGGGTGAGGTTACCTAGGGTCACCATATGCACATAAATATCCCAGCACTATTCCACTTAACGAATCAGTTTCGAAGAAAACCAGGATATGATTTGAAACTGTATAATTTTCCAAACATTATCGGAATTCAATGAAATTTTTATGGATAGTACAGAATAGTACCAGGACCAATAATATGCAAACAGATTTCCAATCGGAGTACTCCAGCTCACGCAGATAGCTAAAAGCTAAAATTTTAGCGGCTCCGATCGAAAAAAGAAAATTTTGAAAATGGCCAGAAATGACCCAAAAGTTACCCATAGGCTAAAAAGTGACACATATATAACATATATACCCTCTCTCTCTCTCTCTCATTGAAAACCCTAAAACCCTAGTCATCTTCTTCTTCTCTTGTTTTCAGCACCATTGTTGAAGATCTCGGGAAGGGGTTCGAACAGAGGGTTCTTGTGAGTATTATCATCTGTTTATGAAGAGTTTTGATTAATAATTATTCCCTTTAGATGTCATTGTTAGATGATTTCATTTTTAAGTTTTTCCAACAAAAAGATTGGATTTTTTTTCTTGATACTTGAAAGTTTTTGTATGATTTCGGGTCCTTATGATATTACAATGAAATCATAATGTTTTACAAAGTTTTAGATGATGCTATTAGGCCTTGCATGTGTATTTTCGAATTTGTTGATTTCTTGAGCTTTTCTTCTTGGGTTTTCATAAATCTTGATTTAGTTTATATGACTTTCGGATCCTTACGTTATAGCTATGAAACCATGAAGTTTTCAAGGTGTTTTTCATTTTTTTTTATATTAAATTAATAGGATATGTGTATATATCATGTTTGGTTTTGTTATTAAACCTAGAGATCATGTTTATAATTATTTAAAGTCTTGTGTTAACCTTTATATGCATAGATCTGAACCTAAACATGTTTTCATGATGATTTTATAGTTTTATCATAGATCCATGTTATCGTTTCCTCCATGTAATAGATCAATAGTTTTTCAAAGATTTTGAGATATGGTTTATTGGTTTCTTATGAATGTTTTGTGAATATTTTAGATCTAGGGTTTTAAATAGAAGGATATCATACTAGGTATAATAATATGTTATATCTTGCGTTATTTGAATGATTTTACAAAGTATAATCAGATCCTTAGGTGTACCAAGCGTTTTAGCGTCTTATCGATAGTTTTATCATTTCTCCATAAGCAAGGGTTTTGAATGGATTTTCTTTGTATGATCTTTGATCTATCTCGTAAATATTTTTATGTTGTCTTACCTATCATATATTACTTTTATACCTATGTTAGATATACGGTTTTCAAAGATGTTTTCAATGGATTTTGATTGGTTTTAATTGGATTTTTCGTGCACTTGATTTGATTTGGATATGAGTTCTTTGCTATTTACAATGTTTAAACTGCTCATGTATGTTTTTCAATGATAGAATGTGTTAGGGTATTTTTAACAAAGTATATATATATAGGGTTTTGTTTTCTATTCCGACGGCTCCCAGAGGAGCCGTCGGTTCTGGCATGGACGGCCCTTGTGGGTGCCGTCTGTCTGTCTCTTGACGGCTCTACCAAGAGCTGTCTGTTTCTGTGAGTACGGGTGCCATCAGGTCCCGTACTGTTTGCGCACATTGTTACCTAATTGTACTATTTCAGGTACCCGTCATCACTTTGATCAACAAATTCTTTATTAAAATCTCGTCCTTTCTTGACCATAGTAACAAGTCAGTACAAAGTGAAGAGAGAGACGGGGGGAGGTAGGGAGCTGGTCATAAAGAAGGAGTAGATCCATGTTATGAGTAGCCAATGGCCCCCGTTCATTCATTCAAACTAGGATTAGAGTAGAGTCCAGCTAAGTTGCCGAATCTGTAGTTCCTTATTCTTACAAGTAGCCAGTTATAAGGGTGCTTATTCCAGATCAGAATTCCTACCCTGGTTTGAGCCAATTTGTACAGGGTAGGTGGAGGCCGTATCCGAAGCTTTCTGTCAAGTGAGGTGCTGACGATGCATGATGTAGGGACCTATTCTACTGGTCAATCCTTTGGTGTTTGTTGTTCTTGCTTACACAGGTCTTAGCTTCTGAGCCCGGACGGAGTGCATTCATTGCCTTGAGGCAGAGGGATGGTGGAGATAAGCTTCATTCGTTAGTTGAGAGCTTCGATCCAGAGTTAGTTAAGGTTGAGGCTCGAAGCGATCTGCTTTGCCATAAGATGGAGATACCGGCTAAAGCATTGGAATCTGGATATGGACAAAAAGAGCGAGAAGTTGAAGCAAAAAAGCCGGAGGTGACCGTCACTTACCCTTGATCGTCGGTTTAGAGCTTTATACGACCTCACTTCGTTTCGCCTGATCCATTGGGTTACCTCCCTCCCCTCGCTCTGGGTACAAGGGAGGTGAAAAATGGGCAATCCGTAGTTGGTATATTATGACGTGGGTCGAATACAAGGCTTTAGATATGGATAGTTGGAGCCGTCACTTCATGGTGATTTGGAATAAGACATATATATGGAACAACCAGAGGGTTGGAAAGTAAAGGATAAAGGCCAGTTGTTGCTATGGCTGAATACCTCCAAGGAGAAAGGCCAGTAAGAGTAGACACCTCCGGAGAGTCCCTAACTCGACGTCTAGCTACAAGAACAAAGTCAGTGTAAACAAAAAAAAAGTGATTTATTTCATACAACAAAGAGAGTGGCTAGGCTTTTTCCTGTTAGGGATACTTTAGTTCTCCATTGGGAATACAAAGAGGTCAGATGGCACTTTTTGCATTACAAGTCCTGCTCCCTATAGTGCTTATGGGGTTATTTTTTCATTTGCCTTTGCAACTGATGCAGCTACTAGTGTGGGTAAAGCTCGAGGTGGTAAAGCTTCCGCTGATCCATCAAAGCCAGATTCGTAGAAATGAAGAAAACAAAGGAGACAACACATCAGTAGTTGGAGTTGGGGTTATCGCAGGGGTTAAATGGACGAGAAGCTAGTTTTAGATAAGAGGAAATGCTCTCCAAGTCAACAAAGTGACACAAACCCCCGTTCAAGTGGTTTCAACGTAATTTGATTAGACAAGGCCGTAGGTCAAGGTCAAAGTAGCAAATCCTCTTTCGTTAGGTTCAGCCGCCCTCTTTCCATAAACCACCCTATCCTAAAGAAGCAGGGGTGAGGCGACGAGAAGGGGATTTTCAAGTTCAGTTTACGGGCCATCGAACTACTTTGTTGAGAGAAAAGACAATCCATTTACCCACAAAGTAACCAGCAGAATCATACCTATATGAACAACGAACCTTTCCTCGTCTTTCAGAATGTCTTTTCTTATTATCATTCGCTCTCTCATTTCCCCCACTTCGTGCTTTCGAAATTCCTGGAGATCTAGTTTCACATCGAGCTTTTGGTCTTTGTCTGTATATATTCTACCTATAGCCCTTCACCTATTCTCAGAGACCCACTTCCGCTTTGTAAAGATAACTGCAGAAAGCGATTGACCAGTGAATTGACTCAACCACACACAGGAGCTAGGTTGTGAAGAGGGAGATTTAAAAGCCAGAAAACAGTTGTTGGTCTGTCTACAACTGTGTTTAGTCTCTCTTATCACTTGTCTTTCGACCCTCTAACCCCGTCTGCCTTGCACCGCTTACTCTCCTATGCCCCGCCCTACTTCGTTACTTGTTTTAAAAACAACAATGTCGTAGATAGAAAAGAGTAGTCAAAATACTCACGTAGATCGCGTCAAAAACGGGACCACCCAAGCGACTGCTGGATTCGAACCAACATTTGGACTTTTAGTAAGCCCATTTTCTCCATTAGAAAGTCGCCTTTTGTTTCGTCAGTTCGGTTGAAATTCTCACAATGGAAGAACCCAACCTACGTCTGCGAGCGGATACTCTTGCTCCTATTCAGTCTTGACTCCGTAAATGCAGCGGGTTCGACTCAGCCCCATAACCAAAACACCATACCCAAACTCCCTTTTCTACCGTCCGTTCAACCTCGTTTAGTCCTATAGGAACAATATAAATCTGATAAATCAACAAAAAGATTGTCATTTATATGCTCTATAAGTTCCGGGGTTGGTCTTTGGACGTCCGCCAAGTGAGAGAGCAACGCACCCGAATCCAACTCCGGAGTTATTTCGAGTGTATCCAATATGTGGGTTGTTCTCTCAGATATTTCCTGAATATGTTCTGGAATATGATCTTGCTCAATCCACCAAGGCGGACCTGCATAAACATCTATCACCACATCGTACATTTTGACATATACCTCCAGATATAGCTGGAGATTTTGTGGGCTATTTTCATTGTTCCCATCAATGATGGGTTCTGGTTGCTGCCCTTCTGCTGCCCTTCTGTGGTTACCGGGCCTGGAATTACTGGTTCCGGTGCCGGTGGAACAGCCATAATGCTTTCCATTGTGGGGGGCTGGGGGGTGGAAACCAGGAGATTAAGATCCTCTGATGAGGCATCATCAAAGCAATATGAAATAAAAGAGTCCATAGAAGGTATAGAAAAAAAGATGAGGATGAGACTTGGAAATATGGAAATAAAAAATTTGAGAGAATAAAAGGGAACAACCGAAGAAAAAACGAGATAAAGTTTGGTAAGAAATTTTTTTATTTCTTTTGTGAACTTTTTTTAGGCGCTCTCACTCAAAAGTAGCTTCTGACATTCATTCGATACGACTATCAACTTTGTTTACCACTGCCGCTCATCACCAAAGTCTGTCTGTCTCTTTTGATTCTTAGACGTGACGTCTTGGGTGATTCTTCTTCCTATGCTTCGGGCGAAACCTATTCCCAGGGTGTGACGAGCGGTGTGTACAGGGCCTGGGTACATATTCACCGCGGCATGCTGATCCGCGATTACTAGCGATTCCACCTTCTGTTCTCGAGTTGCAGAGAACAATCCGAACTGAGGCAATTTTTGAGGATTCGCTCCGCCTTACAGCCTTGCTTCCTATTGTGATTGCCATTGTAGCACGTGTGTAGCCCAGCCCATGAGGGCCATGCGGACTTGACGTCATCCCCACCTTCCTCCAGTATCTCACTGGCAGTCCCTCGTGAGTGCAGCACGCACCGTCGTTGTTTTCTGTTTCGGAACAAAGACAGCGAACTTCGTGTAGACTGACTGACAGCAAATCTAGGTGCTGGCACTCCAGTCCCTCCCTGCGGTCGCCTTGTGATCTTTGATTTTCCGTCAGGTGCATGTCTCAGCAACACAAAACGAGGGTTTCGCTCGTTAGAGGACTGAACCAAACATCTCACGACACGAGCTGACGACAGCCATGCAGCACCTGTATGAAATTTAGTACCATCCTGTTAAGGAAGTAAAGATTGTTCATATGTCAAGGACTGGTAAGGTTTTGCGCGTTGTATCGAATTAAACCACATGCTCCACCGCTTGTGCAGGCCCCCGTCAATTCCTTTGAGTTTCGGTCTTGCGATCGTACTCCCCAGGCGGAGTGTTTCACGCGTTAGTTGGGCCCCTGATCTCTGTGGACCAAGGGCGAACACTCATCGTTTACGGCATGGACTACCAGGGTCTCTAATCCTGTTCGCTCCCCATGCTTTCGCACCTCAGTGTCAGTAGGGAGCCAGAGAGCTGCCTTCGCATTTGGCCTTCCTTCGTAGATCTCCGGATTTCACCCCTACACACGAAATGCCACTCTCCTCTCTCTCACTCAAGTGAATGGGTTTGGAGAGCATTCCGCCAGTTCTTGTCGACTTGCACTTTCCACCCGATTCACAGCCTACGTGCCCTTTACGCCTAGTCATTCCGAAGAACACTTGCCCCCTCCGTCTTACCGCGGCTGCTGGTACGGAGTTAGCCGGGGCTTCTTCCTCGAGTCCTGTCATGATCGCGCACTCGACGAAAGAGCTTGACAAGCGGCATTGCCCTTCTTCACTCACGCGATATTGCTGGATCAGGTTTGCGCCCATTGTCCAAGATTCCCCACTGCTGCCCCCCGTGGGAGTTCGGGCCGTGTCTCAGTCCCAGTGTGGCTGATCATCCGAAAAGACCAGCTAAGTATCATTGGCTTGGTCAGCCTTTACCCGACCAACTACCTAATACTACGCAGGCTCATCAAACAGCGCTTTTTAGCTTGATTCGGGATTTAGCCCGAACTGTTTGGCAGATTCCCACGCGTTACGCACCCGTTCGCCACTTTGTTCTCAACTACACTTTTGGAAAAAAAGAGAATGAAAACCACGTTCGACTTGCATGTGTTAAGCATAACGCTAGCGTTCCTTCTGAGCCAGGATCAAACTCTGATTTTGACTACTTAAAACTATCTACGACATTGTTTTGTGCTATTTATGCAACTTTCGTTTTCAAATAGTTGTTTAACCAATCAAGCAAACAAGGAAAGAGTAGATGCTTTAACCAAAGAGACAGACGGGGGAACTATATGCGTCGGTACGAGCGTGTATTTCCGTCCTTCTGTGCTTCTTTTGATGTGCCTCATTCATCGGCACTTTAAAGCGTCTGTGTTCTGATTCTTATTATGCTTCTGGTTCTTAGACTTCGGTCACCTCACAACGAAAAAGAGAAACTGAAATCGCAAGCTCGCCCTCGCGAAACCAACAAAAAGATAGGCAATCTTCCGTACCACTTTTTTCATCGTTATTTTCTTTCCGTTTTTTCTACTTCTTTTTGGTCATACCTTTTGCCTCCCTAACGGTCGCCTCAAAGCAACTTCAATAATTGAGCTTACAGGAACGTAACAGGTTCAGTCAGCAAATAAATAGAGTACACATCGATATGATGGAGCCTGTAGCCCATGTCGAAATGAATAAAAATCCCCATCTCTCCCAACTCCAATGCCAAGGCAATGTCTAACCCCAGGCAAGCTAAAGTGAGGTTAAACCAATTATCATTATGCAAGACGTGATGCGCAAAAGAAAGCAGGTATTCCATCTATCCCACAATAATTGTATTCCCCACTCTTTCAAAATAGTACACTGGAAAATTATGGTCGGTAAACTTTCAAAAGTGTACGAGTCACTTTCTTTATTCAACTTTGCTTCTTGCTCAATCTTTCTCTTTTTTCTTACTGAATATGTGAAGTCGACCGTGGAGATTTAAGGTGACCGTGCATAAGAAGCAAGCGATCCGTTCCCCGGGCAGCTTTTCTTTTCTGTGTTCAATTAAGGGGATGTTCTTCCCTTCAGGTCTCTTTTAGGTTGAAATAGGCCGGCTACAGGCGTCGTCTTTGGCTAAGGATTTCCATCCTCAATATAACCGACACTGGTATAAACACGTTTTGGTTGCCTTCTCGCCTGGTGGAATCATACCACTACCATTCCCTATCTGGTTAGGTTTTCAAAATGGGTTAGTAATGAATTGCTATCACCTTGTTATGGTACAGTATTTTTGGAGTCGTGTCGTCCAGATGACAAGTCTTTGTTGTCTGGGCGGGATGATTTGGAGCGCTCACAGAGGAAGGTGCTATTAAGCTCCACGTGGAGAAAGTCATGCTTGGTTGGAATCTCTCGTACGATATGTCTGGTGGTATGAGGAAGCCTGTTGTGACTTCACTTTACCCTATATAACTCTATTATATACACCCGCGCTTTGTCTACGTCCTGATCGGAAAGACCTGTAAAGTCAGTTTTACAAATATGGTATGATGCTCAGATGTTATAATCCGTCAGCCTCGCTGTTCGCTACCTTTAATGGGCAGCGCTGTGCTATTGAATGTTGAAGTTGTGCAATCTCGTCCTTGATTAAGGGAAAACCCTTGGTTGGAGTTGGTTTAACGGACCGAAGAGTGTCACTACGATAAGTTTCATTATGTAAATACCGAAAATAACTTGTCGCGGGAGCAGCCAAAAAGGAAGAGAGATTAATTCATTGAACAACAAAGAAAGAAAAAATTGCGTAAGTAATTCAAATGAGTCGTACCTTATTCTATTACCTACCCCTATCTTTAGTCAGGAGTAGCGGCCCGGTAAGATGAACATCCCCAATGCTGTATTCCCAGTCTTTTTTTCTCTGTTAACAACAGGGTCCCCTGGTTTTTGAACAAGAAGAAATTCCCCTATTCATATAAAAAAATGAGAGGATAATACAAATAGTGCTATAAGGAATGAAGCATCTTGCCCCTTTAGAGGTTTGCACATCCGGGATTAGAGACCCCGAATCCAAGACAAAGTACACCCTCTTCCCTGTTCATTACAACAAGAAGAACAGCAAGGCCAAGGCAATCAATGAAAGAAATGCCACCACCCTACCTCAGTAAAGCCGACCTCCTCTTCGTCCGTGATGAACGTTGCAGATCAAATGAAAGATTCTGTTTGTTAAGGAGATCATCGCCACCACGGCGCAGTCTAAAAAGGAAGATCATAGGAGCTATAAGAGACCATATGATGACAACGTGGCCAAGAAAGCGCGTTCTCGCGATACTACGTCCCTCCCGAAGTTTGATACATTTGACGGGACTGGTGATCCAAAAGAAGACATCGCTCATTTCGAATATGACGCCTCAGACAGACACACACAATGCCTTGATATCGCTCAACATGAAAAGCTGCTTATCAAGCAACGTTTCTTACACTACAGGAATTGTAGTACCCCATAACCTAACCACCACACCCCCCCCCCCTTATGTTGTTTTAAATGACGTGCAATGCTTCTTAACATATGATAGTTGAATCATTCTGTTTATACGTGTTTGTTTAAGATTCATACTTTGATCAAAATATTGAAATGAATCAACTTCATTGGCGTTCGCCTTCGGTGACGGTGTGGCTAGGGCGTCGCCTTGACTCTTTGTTCTTCGTCTCTTTGTGGCCGCCCAGAGCCTGACTCCCGGTTCGCCTTTCAATAGCTTTGACAGTGGTGGCTTTTCCACCAGCTCTGATGCCCTATCCTTATTCCCTTCTTGGAGCTGCATTTCTTGCTCTGGACGACGCTCCTAACTCTATTCGGCTTCAAGACTCAACTTTGAACTTTGAATACCTTCAACTGAGATGACATGATAGATATGCTTACTTAACACAGAAAAGTTTCAAAATGTATTGCAAAAGTTATGAAAACACGTGATTTTTGTTCATTTCCCTAGCGTCTTCGTTTAGAGACTTTCCAAATTCAAATTGAGATGTTTTCCACGTTGGTTGTGACGTTCATTTTGCCTAAGAGATCAGACTGAAAATGACATTATTTATTTTACAAAGCCACCGAGCGTAGTGGTCGAGTGGAGTTTACGGAACGTGTTGCTCAGAGCTGTCCCAACCCCTAAACCGACGGTCAAGGGTAAGGTCATGAAGACCCATCGGTGGATCTTTTGCTCATGGAAGGATGGCTCGTCATTTGGTAGTATCCTGAGCGCAGGTTCAAGGGAAGAATTCATTCCCCTATGACCACAAGAAAGGTGAACAAAGCGACAGTTCAGACAGAAAGACAAGACCATTTGTCCTCCCTTCGCTCTCCCGTTGGTCGCCCTCCTTTCTGTCGCCTCGTTCCCCCGGTTACGTCTGTCGTGTGGGAGGTATGGCTCTATGTCGTCTCTGGTCTCGATTCTTTGCTTTTTTATCTCTTTTTTTATCTTTCTTTTTATAGTATTACCGATATGTATGGTCCGTTGTTGGGAAGCTAATAAGAAAAGGAAGCAAGATGTTGAGCTACACCTCAACCCTCGATCGACTCCGCTATTCCAATAATATCTTTGACGAGGACCCAGACCTACATGAAGTACGACATAGGTTAGCCAAGACGACTTGCATGATATTCCCAAAAACAACCACCAACCTTAGACTAAGAAAAGTTTGAATCTTCTTCTTTTCTTACACATCGAATTCAGTTGCTATAAGATTTCTGGCTTAGGTTGCGTGTCATTAGACCAAAGGTGAGTGAGTCTAGTCTCTATGTAGATTTCAAAACTACTTATATTTACATCATATTCGCATCATGCCTATGTTTTGAATACAACTGTTATTTTGAGTATGGAATACATGAGCATGACATCACGTTTTGAGACATTATTTTATGTATGAACTATATGTTGGAGACTATGTTATTCTTGCATGCAAACTATGAATTGATGAATTGATCATGCATGCATATCATCTGTTTGCGTGACCCTATCTACGTGACGACCGGTCTGCGTGACCCAGTCCAGTGAGACCATGTCTGCATGACCCAACTCTAGATGGAGCATCTTTCGATTGCGTGCCATACAGGCATCATGTAGTTAGTATGAGATTTGTGGTTATTCTTCTACAGAGATGCATTATGTTTTATCGTTACACTTGTGAAATTATATGTATATGTTATATTCTGCTAGTTCGGATTTTTTGGATTATTCTTAAAAAAATTATTGTGATTATTATTATTATTATTATTATTATTATTATTATTATTATTATTGTTGTTGTTGTTGTTGTTGTTGTTGTTGTTGTTGTTGAGATGTTATAGGTCCATTCACTGAGCGTGTAATAGCTCACCCCTCTTTCCCAACCTTTCAGAGTCGCTGTTGGTGATCGTCACTCGTGGTGAGGCATTGACGATTTAGTTAGCGTTTTATCTTTGTTGCATTGTAGGTGTTGAATAAGCTTTCTTTTTGGCATGTAGTGAATGCCATTAGCCTTATCAGCAAAACCAGAGAAATTATTATCAGTATTAAATAAAGAACTTGTGTGTATTCATTCAAACTTAAGAATGAATTATTGATATCTTGTGGTTGGTTTACATTTTAATCCTACGAGTATTTTATGAGTACTACTCGATATATTGTGGATTGTGCTGTAATAACGCACTGTATCACATGCCCTAATTAAGGATAATGGGTACGGGGGCATTATACAAGTTCTCCTCCAACGCCTCTCCCAAGATAATAGTGTCGTCCACATATTGGAGGATGGAGACCCGCGAGCCCCCCACTGATCCCGCCACTCCTATGATCCATCCCTCCCTAGTTGTCGCGTTGCACATGAGATCGAGTATATTAGCGACCACCAAGAATAGGAACGGAGAAAGCGGGTCACCTTGGCGAAGGCCCCTATTGATGGAGAAGTAACCATCGAGTTCCCCGTTGATGACCATCGAAGCTTTCACGATCAAGATGCACTGCTCCACCATATGCAACCAGAGCTCCTTGAACCCATGCAGCCATAGCACATACAGAAGAAAACTCCAGTAAACACTATCATAGGCATGCGTGAAATCTAGCTTCAACGCCATCCCACTATGCTTTTCCTTATGAAAGGCTGATATGAACTCTTGCATGACCACAAAACCGTCCTGAAGCGCCCTCCCAAGAATGAAGGCGGATTATATCGGACACTAAGCGGAAGGACCTTGGACAATAACAAGTAGCAACCGTTAACCAAATAAATGGGGTGGAAATCACCTATTGCAGACGCCCCCTCCTTTTGGATAAGCACAAACATGGACGAATTAATACACCTCACCGAACCTCTACCAGCATAGAATTCACCGAATAGGTTCAGAATATCCTCCCGCACTATATCCCAGTGAGACTGGTAGAAACACAGTCCAAAGCCGTCCGAGCCAGGGCTTTATCCCCTTTCGAACCAAACAGAGCCCGCTTGATTTCTTCTTTGGAGAACAGAGCGTCCAACGCAGAATAAGACACGACCAAGATCCGCCTAAGCTAACCGTCTGCCCAATCCGGCCTTAAAGATCGACGCCTCGAGAATGAATGCTTGAAATGCTCCACAACCCTCTCCTACAGCTCCACAACATCATCGAAACGAGCACTGTCAAAATCCAAGCTACAAATGCAATTGACCCTCCCACGAATGGACGTAGGTTTAAGAAAGAATTTAGTGTTATCATCACCAAGCTTGAGCAAGAGAGCCTTGGATTTTTATCGCCATTCACGTCCTCCATCCGGCGCAAGTTCACTAACCGCTCCTTGTTTACTTTTCGTTCAGCGCGCGCCATGTCCAAGAGAGCCCAACTCTTCCACCATGTCCCAACGTTCAATGCAGTCCAAGCATTCTTGTTGTCTCGCCCGATGCGCCACCAACGCATCCTTGCCCCAAGTCTTGAGGACCCGCTTGAGCTCCAAGGCCACACGTCGGGCACCCCTAAGCCCGCCTGCACTAGCCTCCCAAGAAGCCCGTACCACCTCCTTCAGGCCACTCAATCCTCCCACCAATATTCATATTTGAAGTGTCGCCGCCTCCTGGGGCCTCCACAGCAAATGAGCAAAAGTGCGGAGTAGTCCGACACTTGAGTGTGGGAGGCCGGCCACCTCGCCACCAGGGAAGACATCCCATGCCCCATCCACCGAAACTATGCATAGATGGGAGATGTCCCCAGGGTGGTTACGATTATCAAGGAACTACATGACATTGAAATCACTCACCACACACCACCGCCCTTCCCACCTGGACCGCCGAAAGCTCCTCCCATAACACGTTCCCTCTGAATCTAGGTGAAGACCGTAAACTCCCGAACAAACCCACCGTTGCGATGTTGAGGTGCACTCCAACACAATAGAGATAGAAAAATGACCCACAACCTAGGCCACACACTTCCAAAATTGGGAATTCCATCCTAGGATGATATCTCCAGAGTTGCCAACCGCACACCCCCACACCATCTGATCAAGCAGACCCCCACCTATAGCCCTCAGGGTCCTCGAGTCCACCTGGGCCATCTTAGTTTCTTGTAAGCAACACTTGAATCTCGTGCAAAATTACATAGTCCTTCACCGCTGACTAGAGGATAGGAAGCTCAACATGAGCCACTACTGGGCCTGGTGGCCAAACACACCAACACGGAGTCCGCAACAGCCTCGGAAGGCGGCAAACCATATCCCAAAGGTCTGCGAGGTGAATCCGCCTCCCAAGAGCCAGCCTTCGATGAAACCACATCCGCGCAAGACCTCTTAGCCACCCCAACAGGCACCTCCACGGAAACAGTGATGTTGAAAACCTCCCATCCAGGCAACACCCAGGTGACCCTAGCCGGCGACCACCGCATTGCAGCCTCAATGATTATTTCCTTGAAGAACTTCTCAATCCCACCCATGTCTGCTTCCGTAATGTCGATAAAGCAACCAAACTTGGCAGCGATGACTTCTGCGCAACCGGTGTCCATCTAATGCAGGGGAAGGCCAATAAGATGGACCTTCCATCACTGGAGAACCGCCGAAGCAACGCCGAGGCCCAACTCTCAGGTGGCAAGGCGAAAAGAGCCCTAGCAACATAACATCGAACATGTCGATAGCATGTCCTCTCTAACCAACTCCTCCACGTGGACGATAAACCTCCCAGGTCACACATGACGGACCCAAGAGCAAGCACCAATGCCCCCAAATACCAGACACTGCCTCCTCGACATCCGCGAGTAACAGGGAATGACCTTCCGTGACGACCAGAACACAACCACAAAGGAACGCAGTCGCAGCTTCCACCACCTTGGACTAGGGGAGAAACAGGAGAGTAGACCAACATCCCCCCGCCCAAGTGCCCGGAAGACTCCCCCCCACCCACCCGATTGGCTACCAACGGCATTTCCAACATACAACTGACTCCCGATCCCAATGCCCTACTGCCAAACACCAAAAGCATCGATCAAACCAACCGCTTCCCAACTCTTTGGCCCCCTTTGTACACAGTCCCTCCGCTACCTGCACGAGTGCACCACCGTCCATTTCTCCCTGTCTACCTCCTTAGAAAGCGCCCGTCCCACGAAATGAGGGGGGCCGCACACAGGACGCGACCCCTGAAACTCTCTCGAGCCCTCATGACCCCCGAACGTCGACCCTTGTGCTTGCGCCATGCTTAACTCCCACACATTTTGTATTGCTAAAAATACATTTTGTAGAATAGAGAGATTACACAGTAAACAACATTTTTTTTTTATTAAATAAATACATCGAATGTAGGTTCTTCAAAAACACACAGATGCACCCAGAAGTAATAAAGAGGGATTATCAAGAATGAAATTAACTCCGACCGAAACATAACACACACACCTAAAAATACCCAATAAAAAAAGTGCACCAACAATAATTCAAAACCGCGACTTCCACACCAGGCGACCATTTCAAAATAAGGATCGCCTGCTCTGTATTATATCAACAAAGCATACATGGGAGCAGGAGTTGCTCGATCCTTCAGTTGAGCAAGCAACAGTTTGGTACGATCAGTCTCAGGCAGCTCAACATGCGATTTTGACAGCTTAACCCTTTGAAAAGGTTGCAGTCACTTCGAAACATTTCTTCTCTGAACAAGTGACAAAAAAAATTGGAGGGCGCGCACTCTTTAATATCAGAATATCCCATTCTGCAGGCTTTGAAGAGGTATTGACAAATTAGAGGAAAAAAAGAAAGAGAGAAATTTTACCAGGGAAACCAGATTTACCTGAGCTGACATGACATTTTGGGGTTACAATCTGTTTCAAATGGATCAGGCGTCCTCCTTATCCTCTATCCTGATCTTATCCTCTTCCATTCCTCGGCCATATGCAGCATTTAGCTGCTGTTGTAACTGGAATCAAGGATGCTACGCTACATTAACTTAAGTGATTCGCAGAACCATCCCGCAATCTGGTGCCCAGGACTCGCTCAAAATGTCAAAGTAAAAGTAGATTTGGATATCCAGCTTGATCAGATCTAAGATGCATCAAATCATATACAATTCTAGCTACAGAAGGATTATCTGACAGCAATAAAATATCTGACCATCTTCAGGATATTAAATTGGCAGACATACAAACAGCATCAATGAATGTAGAAGAAATTTCATGCCTCTGAAGTATTATAAGCCTCTGAAGTATTATAAATGCAACAGAGAATGAGACCTCAAACACAATTAATTAAACTTACTATAATCTTATACTAATAATCACTTGCTTTATGAATGAAAGATTTGAAAAGGATGGAGTTGTAGATGGGGCGGAATTTGTATTATTGATGGCCAAATAATCTGAACTCGATTGTTTTCTGGAAAGCCTCCACTTGAGATGTTGCATGACAAGGTTAATCTTTTTTTTTATTTATGTATCACATGAGAAGCGAGGAAGTCAAGAAATCAAATGCATGCCACCAGTCAATTTTTCCTTTTACATATAGCACTAGACTGAATGAATACTGCCTCTCACCTGTGCATGTCTCAATTTTTCGGCATTCAGTTCATCAGTTAAATTGATCATTCTGCGGAAACCAAAAATTGCATTAGCATCTCAGTCAATTTGAGATATAAAGAAATGATGCAGGATCCTCTTACACCAGTTGCAGCAGTTCTACCCATGCCAAATTTGCCAAATCCATTCTCAAACTATGAAACATAATTTAAATGATAATAATTCTTAGAAATCAAATTTCACATGACTTGGAAATTTGAAGTTAAGAGAATCAAATGGCAGGGATGGATTTTATTAAATAAAATACCTTGAGTAATTGATAACCTAATGTTTCTAAATTGCCTAATTTTTTATATATGAATCCACTCTTCAACAATTTAAGCATGATGAATAATTTAGATGCCCTTCAAAATCCTAATCGGATAACTCAGAAGGGTCAGCACCATTTTTTCACTGTCGCTGTAAAAGGATCCTGCCTCAAAATAACAAGAAAATGAAAATCCTTACTGCTTGGATAAAAAATAGAGCACGCTTAAAAATCACAAGCACAGCATGGTCAAGCTTAGGGCAATATATATGTGAACCTACCTGGCCTGTAGCTCTGATATCTTTATTTGCAATACACGCTCCCTTTCAGATGTAAGCATTTCATTCTGACCAAAGGTTGCATCAAAATTTCTCTTAAATTTGTTCATAAATTAATCATAAAATTGTAGGATGAATGCACATATAATACAAAAGGAATTTTCCTATTTATTCTTCTTTGTTTTTGAGAAATGTACAACTCAGAAGACAACTAACACAGTAAAAAATAGCTCAAAATAAAAACTTTTTATTAACTGAAATACAAGAAGAATGTCTCCCCTCGAAACTGACTTTTCCCTCGAAACTGACTTTTCTTATTGCATTTCTGTATCCGCTGTATCTACAGAATGAGTGGGTATATCCAAATTTTCATGTCAGCAAGAATGAATGAATGTGTGTGTGTGTGTGTGTGTGTGTGTGTAGTATGCATATCACCATTATAGGCATGCAATGTTAACATTAGCATTTCAAGACATGTGAAGTCATTTAAGTGCCTGGGTAAAATGAATTGCATGCAACTGCTTTTATGTTATGCCATCAACTTTTTCCCGGATGTTCCATAAAATGATTTTTAAAAATCCTCAGTGAAGAAAGAAGAAAAAAAATAATTCCTGATATAGTACAAAAATTGATTGTTATTATCATTATAATATTTAAACATATGAGTAGCTTAAGTTAAAAAGAAATTTAAAAGAAAATGTTATTTTGGCAAAGGTGCAAAATGCTCATGGATATCTATTCACCTGATGTTGTACCTTAAAATATTCTTCGATTGTCAAACTTGCATGCCTGTCTGCATAGCTTTGAGGGTAAACTAGGATTTGAATCTTTGATCTCAATTTTGTGAAGTCCGTTATTGAGTAAACCATATATTTTGATGTTCTTCTACAACGCTGCACCCAGCAGACAACTTACAATTTATCTTTTTTATATCATTTCAATGATTTGGCAGCTTCCCTAATATCCTGTTTATCACTACATCAGCTGTCCACTTCAAGTATTTATCTCTCACCATTAATGATTTGACTGATGAAATCACAGATGATTCAATTTTGAGCATGTCTTTTAAGGCTGTCATATCAGTATACGACATAAGCATTTTGTGTACATACAAATCTGATAAAAGAACTGAACCTCCTCTTCGTAGGATGGTAGAGGTACCCCCTCTTTAGTGAGGGGACTTGGGTTCGAGTCTTGTCGCTTGCTGATAAGGAAAGATTTTGACCAAGAAAAAAAAAATTACCAATCCAAAAAAAAAAACTGATAAAGGAATATGCACTTGCTCTCATGGGATTGGAAGTCAGCAAAACTAAAATGGATACAGTTTTAGGTGTAGTAGTGTGGAGAGGTTTTTTTAATAATTAGTCACCTCAAGAAAATAAACAGGAAATCAGTTAGTGCTAATTATGGTGAAATTGTAAACAGAGAAACCCTTCACTTTGATCCATAAATAGATGCAGAGATCGTGCAGTATATCATCATCAATAAATTGCAGCAACAATTGACTTGAACATATGACTAGGTAACACAATGATAAGTTTGTTACCGAATAAACAATGCTAAGGATACCACCTTCAAGCCCATCAGACATGACTATTTGTCTATTTGTGTCAACTCACCTCGGGACTGGATGCCACTAATTTACCAGATTTTGCCAAAGGTCATAATTTGATTATTTATGTGTTACAAAGTGATCTACTGTGCATTATCCGGGATAATACAACAGATTCAAGTTTCTGGTGATACTAATACATACTCAAGTATCCATAGAGCAGACGAGATATAAATAAACTGATATGAACATTTAATTGTAGACGGAAAATCTTCTTATATACTCACTGGTACATCATCCTCTGGAATTTGACTTTGTTGAGGAATTCCGTTCTGACAAACTGGGGAAAAAGAAATCTAATTACTTCACAGGAATAAAAAAAACTGACTGGGGAAAAGGAAATCAGTGTAACAAGCACAACCACTAACCATCCATAATCTCAGAATGTTGCATCGTATTCAACAAATTCATAATGAGATCCTGAAATAGAACAAAGAATGATTTACAAAATTTTATGTTGAAAAAACCATTGTCTCAAGATATACATTTATATCCTGATTCTCAAACCCCATCCATCTGATCAAGAGAAATGATAATGATGAACAAGATCAATATTAATGGACAATTGTATATAAAATGTGGATTGTCATATTATCCTTTATATTCAACTTATCAAAGTCAATGCCATATACTCCATAAAAAAGATGAATCTGAACTCCCAGGACAAAGACTTCAATATGCTAGATTTTATTGGAAAACATATATGAGGGATGAAAAAAGTTTCCATGATACCGTACTTGTTGAAGCAAAGTCTGCTGAAAAAGGTTTTGAAGGTGAGGCATGAGAATTGATGCAGGGATCGCACTGTTGCTGAACTCCTTTGGTAGGGCTATAGGCTGTTAAAAACAACGAAAAACATTCATTAGAAAATTCTACACAGTTACAATTCCACAAAAAATAAATAAATAAGTAAAAAGAACACATTGTTGTTGCAAAACTCTAGAACCGACACTGGAAGAAAATAACATGTTACAATGTTCTTGAATTGCATAGGAAATAAAGAATGTTTACAACTTAATCCAACCTAGATTATAATGAAAAATCCTGCAATGATCTCAAAGAACATTGAGAATCTAAAATCATTTTGAAGATTGTCCCTTGTATGTTTCTTTACTCAACATTAGTAAAACCCGGATGCACAGTCACCCACAAATCATGTGCATCGGATAAGCCCGCGAGGAATTGAACTCGAGACTTATGGGAAGCAAATTCATGGCTCTAGCCAAAGAGTCAATGCCAAATACTCCTTTGTATGTCAAATGCTCATGCAGATTTGAATGTATAAACCATGATGTAACAACATCCTTCATTTTTCAAAATTTGCGACAACTTGACCTGGATGCTCACTTAGACTTTAGTGTATGATCGCATAATTATGCTTTCTACTTCCAGTGATAGTACAGAAAGGGAAACTCTGCTCATAATAGAATAGGAAAAACTGATAACCATAATTTCTACTATGAACATATGCTTGAGATAATAATGTGGACACCAACCAGGATTGTAGCTCCCAGCCCAGAAATGTGGAAACCAAGAACTGATATGCAATATTGGCTTATACTACCATCACCAAAGAAAGGGGAAAATAAGAATAACTAATGTTGGGATGTAGGATGATATTGATTTAGCTTCTGTTAATTTAGGTGAGACAAGGTAATCCCTATCAACATCGTTCCAGAAGCCAGATATCATTGATTTCTTCTTCATTACTTTGTTTTGATTTTCTTCCCATTATTTACCTGTTCTTGCCCCATACTAGGCTTTTCAACAGGTCAGATTAGAGTATACCTAGATCCGGATCTGTCAGATGTCAAATTGGACCAGATCAGATATCAAATCTAGTCTAACATGCTATAGAGAGGGTTGTAATAGTCAAACCAAGAAAGTATGACACAATGAATGATGGTCCAACATAAAGAAAGAGATGATGCCAAAAGACCTGTTTTTTTTTCCAACAGGTTAAATTTCCACACAAAAAAGGTTTAAATAATTCCACAAGATTATTATTTTGATCGTTTAATAATTAATTATATACAATAAAAAATAATAATTGGGTCAGTCTTTATTAGATTGGATCAGGGTTTCATTAGATTCACCCATTGGCAGGCCTATCACACACTATGCATGCCTGATTGTGTATTGAATCCAAAGATTTGTATACACCAAAAAAAATAAAAGGCTAGTCTTCAATTCTTGCTACATATGTCTACTGTACATAGTGATTCAGAATATTAAATGATGTCCAAGAAATGGTTAACTTCCAGAAGTACATGATAAGGATATCTTTGCAAAGCATATAAACCATCTTCCAAAAATGACATAATAGTGTAACAATTTCCAATTGAACCAAGTGCATCAATCTTAGTTTAGATATCCTCATTTATCAGGCTTTGATCAGAAATGAACTGAAACCTAGGTAAACAGACTCAATAAGCGCATCAATATAATAACAAAATATACTCAATCCACTCAATGTTTGTAAATTTTGGGTAGAAAATGCAGTTGGGGGCCAGAGCGCAACCTAATACACTTTGGGCACACATTCACAAGTCCACATCGGAACCAGTTGATATCTCTTCCATTGGTTGTCTTTTTAAAGACTACGTGTGCATGTCCCTGTACTGATTTCTATTTCCCTTCTCCCTTCGGACTTGTACTATGGTTATAATATATATTGCGGCACAAAGTCTACATTTTCTCAAAATATACACTTTCAGTTCACAAGCCAAGTACAACCTGGCTCCATCAGGGCTACTTACCTTACAAAATCTTGGGCGTGTGGTCCATAACCCTGCCCAGAGTGACTTTTACATAGACTGAGTACAAAGCTCATAGCCCTACCCAATGGAGTGGGCTGTTAATCTACTCTTTTTTCCATGCAGGGAAGTTAACCGCAAATTCTTCTCATAGCCCTTTTTGCCGTGATTCAAACTTTGAAATTCTCAAAACAGGAATCATGCCCTTCACCACCACACAAAATGCATGTAGAGCAATTAATATGTTGGGTCATCCATAGTTTAAAAACACATGCGGACCCCATATGCAGTGGGGTCAGCATGCAGTACATGTAACCACATGTACGGTACATGCGGCAACACATTGTATATTTTATTTTTTTATAAAAAAAAATTAGTATATGGGCGTTCAAACCCCGTTCGAACTGAGTTTGAACGCCTAAAGGGCCGTTTGATTTCCCGTTCGAACTGGTTTTGAACGCCTAAGGGCCGTTTGATTTCCCATTCGAACTAGGTTTAAACGTCTAAGGGCCGTTTGATTTTCCGTTCGAACTGCGTTCGAACGTCTGGCCGCACATGCCCGCACATGGCCGTGACCGCACTTGGACTGCACATGTACCGCACCAGGGTACAGATGTGTGCCGAGGGAGCACATCAATATGTGCCGCATTTGAACTATGGAGTCAAGTCATACTTTTTCACCATGCATTTGAGTTGACTCAAACAAAAATATTAAATCACGAGGGATAATCAGAAGGAAATGAACTACAAAAACATGCAACATGATATATAAGTTTCAATAAAAAAAACTGAGTGAATAAAGGGACAATAACATAATTTTACATACAGCTGGTTTAGCATCTAACCAATCACCAACACTGGCCGATTTCCGCAAAGGAGAACCCTGGAAATTTTAATATTATAAGATATGGAAACAAATTTAAAAAATGACTTATTAAACTGGTGTAATTTAAACAATGAACCTGGGAAGATCTGCGTGATACCGTACAAAGAGGAATATCCTGCAACATGTGTTGACCTAATTTTAGGAGATTCTATATGTAATAGGAGATATTTTTCAAGAAAAGATATATAAATAAGGAGAAGTACCTTTACAAGATCCACATTCTCGGATGTAACGGAAAATCGGCCTTTTATTTGCACAACATTATTTTTTGTCTTATCATCCAAAGAATCTCTATAACCTATGTACAAAACAAGACAACAAAAGCTTTAAACTTATTCTGATAAACTCTTCTGGGGAAGATATCTTTATTACAAGATCTTACATAAAATGGAGCCAGACTTCAGTACGAATCTCAAGGATCCACTTACCTCCAGATGATCGAATGGGAGCTGATAGACTATTGGCTGAAGCACGGTTTGGAAGCATCAAAGGTCCACTAAAGTTTGGAGCTTTCCTTGCATCACGCTTGCATTTTTCAGTTGCTGATAGATTATCGTCCTCACATCTAATAATAGAAACAAACCTATTAGAACAGATCAACTCCTAGTTTAGATCCATCGAAAATAACATCCCGTTCCTAATTAAGATCCAACCAGAACAGATGAACTCCCAGATCAACAAAAAATAAAACACATGCACACACACCTCCCTTACGTACAGAATTGTTGAAGCACAAATGGGAGGAGTTTAAAAAAGACATAAATTCTTCCAATGATTCAAACAACCCAGCCCTTGCTAACAAAATATAACCTCATTACAGATTCCAATGGCTCATAATTACACTACATTAGTTTAAAAAGTGCATAAGTAAATAACAAATCAGTTTAAAAAGTTAAAATACTTATGTCTACCACTACATTAAAATGTGCATTTGATGTTTTGGTCAAGACTTTCAATCACTGTTATATGAGATTTTCCCATAAAGAATAATAAATGGCTCAGAATTCAAACAAAGCATGTCTTCCTAGATAGCTTACATCTGGTGTGTGAGGGATTTTGCACATGTAGACTTTTCCATTTCAATATTTAAGCCAGAAACATGGAAGAGATGGAAGAGTTTGTCAGTGCCGAGCAGCATCTGCTTAAGGTTTAACGTTGTGCGGTCAGGCAGACATGAACATGTGTGTTGCTTTGGTAATAAACATGGCGCTCAACATGTTTCTCAAACACATATATCACTGTCCTCATTATGTTCTTCATATCAAGTTTTGTCAGCAATATGGTAATGCACAATTTAAACATCTAATTGGTACTGGTGATAGCCTGCCATAGTGCCATGACTCACTGTCATCATTATGTTCTTCATATAAGATTTTTTATAGCAATATGCTATGCACAATCTAAACATCTACTTGGTACTGGTGATGGCCTGCCATGACTGGCGATAAATGAAAAGAATCACACATAAACACCTTTAAGATGAATTCAAATATTTGAATTGAGTCTAATAATGGATAAAGAAATTCATGATAAGCTAAACGATGAATTTTCTCTCCCACAGCTCAATTCATTGAGTAGTATGAACATGCAGATGTGGCTATATCCAAGCAAAAGATACTAAGAGCTTATTTCCCTTAATTGGTAAACAGATTAATTCAGCTAAATCTGTGTCTGTATAAAACATGAACAAGTATCAAGAATAATTGATGCTTAAGTATCACATATCAAAAGAGATAACTGAAACCACATAACCAAGAAAAACCTTTCAAAGAAACGACCCCTTTCAGATGATGTATGATTAAGAACACTAGCAGGAATGAGCGGACCACTGTGTGTTTGACGGGTTTTGCCAACTTGACTTTTACAATGACTGACTTCTGTGTCCCTTTTTGATGTTGAAGGTAATGGATCAATGGCCGACCCTTCTTTCTCATATCTGTCCGCTTTTTCATGACCGCTGGAATCCAATAAATCAGTTTCCATAACTTGATATTTTGTTTTCAAGTACCCAGAATCCGACTTGTCAACATCCATCGAATTTTCACTGCAACAAAAAAGTTCATACATTTACATCCTAAGAAGTATGATAGTGAACAAAAATATTTCTTCAACAATAGCTTGCACATGAAAACCCAACTATATAACTTTTTGTATAACGAGGTAGAAAAGGTAACATCTATTTGACTCTTTGAAAGATAAATGGCACACGCAATGCAAAGGGAAGATCAAATTAAGAAATAAAAGGACTAGTGATGGGGACATCACAATTAATGCATTTAAAGGCTATCAAAGGAGAAAGATCAAGAGATCTAATCTTATTCCTCTGTGGATAGAGATTAGTTAGGTTTTTTATTTTATTTTGAATAAGAATTATAGGATTTTATCTGGACCATTAATTTTTAGGATGATCAATGGCCTAGATTAAATCACTTAATTTGTTATTTAATTTAAGTTATTGTAGGATTCAATCTAGACCATAGATTGATGGGGACATCACAATTAATGCATTTAAAGGCTATCAAAGGAGAAAGATCAAGAGATCTAATCTTATTCCTATGTGGATAGAGATTAGTTAGGTTTTTTATTTTATTTTGAATAAGAATTATAGGATTTTATCTGGACCATTGATTTTTAGAATGATTAATGGCCTAGATTAAATCACTTAATTTATTATTTAATTTAAGTTATTGTAGGATTCAATCTAGACCATAGATCTTTAGAATGATCAATGGCCTAGATTAAATCACTTTCTTATTAAATAAAGTTGTAATCTCTACGGAGAGAGACAGATTGAGAATGAATGAAAAGTTTCTTTTTTAAGATCCTGCGATGGGATTTTGTGAGGGTGTGAAACCCTAACTTTTGTGGGTGTGAAGCCCTAGGGTGTGAAACCCTAACCTTCTTGGGTGTGATGCCCTAGAATCTATCTTCTTTTTTTCTTTTCCCTTTCAAATCACATAAACCCTAACCCTAACCCTAATTATCATCATCACAAACCTCTCCATCGTATCCCGTCCTGCATCACAAACCGCTCTGATACCTTTTTTTTTGTGGGTGTGAAACCCTAACCTTC
This sequence comes from Acorus calamus, assembly GCA_030737845.1. Classification (NCBI taxonomy): domain Eukaryota; kingdom Viridiplantae; phylum Streptophyta; class Magnoliopsida; order Acorales; family Acoraceae; genus Acorus; species Acorus calamus. Next base: position 13,791,235 of record CM060872.1, read on the forward strand.
TTGGGTGTGATGCCCTAGAATCTATCTTCTTTTTTTCTTTTCCCTTTCAAATCACATAAACCCTAACCATAACCCTAACCCTAACCCTAATTATCATCATCAAAAACCCCTCCATCGTATCCCGTCCTGCATCAACTAGACTAAGTATCATTAATTCAAAACTCATACAGCTAAAAATTGATTTAGAATTTACTAATCATAATTAAATGGACAGTTCTCTGGGAAATGATTGGTTCACTCACATATCCCAGTTCTACAACAGAATCATCAACACATAACATTAGTGCATCCATTATCTTGTCTGTCACAACACATGGACACATATCCATCTCATTTTATACATAGATAACTTAGATGGAAATCATAATCAACTCTTCAGTGAATAGTCTTACAATAACACAAAAGCAGATAAATAACTTCAACATTGAACCCTGAGATAACCAAAAATAATAAAAACATGGTAGAAAGTAAACTTTTGAACAGAAAATCCACTAACCTGGGAAAACTGTAAAAACACATTCATGGTAAGAGATCTGTAGATGATTACTACGCATGTCCATGAAATAGTAAGTTACAGCAGTAAAATGTTGTGAATATGGCAAGGGAAGTCATGAGAAACTCAGATTTGAATAATGTTGTAGAGTTTGCAAATGAATGGAAGTCCTCAAAGGGATCACGATGATGCTCCCTCGTCTTGAATGAAAATAATTACTCAATAAGGATAAGATAATTGCAAGCTCCCACTACAATATACCTCGACTTTTTTTTTGAGGAACGATGGGTCTGTAATTTAATTGAAAAAAAAAGAAGCAGAAACCCTATACATGGAGGGGGATGTTAAAGCCTCACCCATAAGCAATGTCGTCTGTGGACCTTAATTTTCCAAAACTAGAACTGGGAACAGAAGAATCCTGTCAGTAATAAAAACATTTTCTGTAAGTATATTTTCCATGATTTATATGGAAATGTAGAATGTGATTCACAGGTGGTGGGCAATCCAAGAAAGATTTCCCATTGCTCATGGGTGTGGTCATCAGCTAACAAATATTTTATCTGAAGTAGGATAAATAATGCATAAACCTTGTCATTGAGAAATGGTCTTAAGTTTTCATCATCATCCTTTATTCCAATAAATTCATCGTCATCATCTTGAATCTGTAAGAAAATCAGGAACAGCATGCACGGTTGGAATTTGTCACAGTGGAAAAAACTGACTGATCAAGCAGACCACCTATCTATGAGTCACTTAAAACAGAAAATGTTAACCACTCGGGAACACAAGAAAAGTCATACCAATGATGCTTGGATCTTCAAATCTTCAACATCAAAGTTCCAGGCACTAACGCCTCGTTGATATTCGTTCTGTAATAAGGACAATGAGAAACAACATAGAAATAACAGGAAAATGCATCTGAGTATAATCGGATATTCAGGTACTGTGATCATTAGAATGAAAGAATACATGGTCCAAGATCATGGCATATAACCTAACCTTTGGGTTCCCCCAGCCACAGTTAAGTAACGGTAAGACAACTGCATGCCCATTTTTGGGCCCTAGAAGTAGAGAGATCACTCTCTTATTTTAAAAAACAAAAAGTAAAGAAACTTGTGACATTATGATAAGACAACAAGACGTTTGAAAGAATCTCCCTATATGCAATATACAAAGAGCCAAGCATGCTTGTAGTTTCCAGAACTTTGCACCTTAACCTTGACATAACTTACTAGGCTGTATCGATTATTGGTGATTCATGGGACATAACACTATGCTGCAACTTCTCCACAAAACTTTGACGACACATTTAAGTAATCCAAACCCGTCAAGGATTGTTCAACATCAAGATAAATGTGAAAAAGTTTCGGTTAGATTGAACACACAGTCCCAATTTAATAGGATTTCATATAGCTTAAAATTACCAAACCATGCAACCAGTTTGAAATGCACTGTAGATTATTTTGAATGAATTGGGTGATTAAATACAGCCTTCCAGACAGTAAATATTTACCATTAATATAAACACATGATTATGGGCCATAAACCAAAACGGTCATGCTCCCTGAGAAACTGTTTATGAACTTTCAACTGTAAGCCTTTAAAGGATCAATGATCATCCATCCAAGACTTCCTCAATATTACTGCTTCCATGGCTGTTTAATGAATTTATGACCAGATCGTGGCTACAATGCATGCAATCAATTCCTCAATAAGTTATTTTTCTTTTCTGAACGATTGGTTGGATGCCACCAGAATATATTAAATTCCAGAAGTATCCAAACAAAACGAGAGACAAGATGTCTCCCCGATCAAGAGACATCGGCCCATGCACAAAAATTACTCAATGGGAAAACCGCCTACCCCTATGTAAACTTAAATTCTTGGTCACCAGAATGATTTTATCCCAAGCCCTTAAATACACCAAAACACATGCCCAAGTGTTAGTTAAATAACAGGGTTTTCCTCGGATTATGTTCTCCTTCATCGTCAGCCAAACACTCTTAGATGGGTAACTTCCCCTTCTTATGTTGATTGTTGAATACTCAATAAGACGCTTAGTGGCCTTTATCTTATGATGAATATTATTTACTAAATTTATTCGTGTAAAGAAGTGTCCCTTACAATTGTAACAACTAGAGAACATGAGAAATTTGTCAGTGTCAAATAAATTATAATTCTAATCATTATTCAATTATTGTCAGTACAATAGTAGCTTTTTTAAATATATTGTGTGAAAAGTTTTAATATGGTCAGAGTAGGAAATATTCTACATCTGACCAGTATTTTGTCGAGCATTACAAGTGAAATAAAGGGGGGACATCCATCAAATTCATCAAGAACAGAAGAACATTTTATGGTGGGAGAGTTTACAAAATTAATCCAGCTCCTTTATGGATATATTGGGAACTCCATATATCTCCAAAAGATACAAAGAGAAATATTCAATAACCAAAACTCATGTTAGCTCTCAAGATAAGTTGGCAGCCCTAAAGTGAAGTTAAGATACAGCCCACATGTTTTCAAAGTAGAGGTTCCTCTCTTAAAGATGTTCTCATTTCTTATTAACCATATGCTCCAGCTAGCAAATGAGGATTCAACTGGAACAAAATTCCCTTTCTTGCTCATATCTATTTTCTTCCTTCTTTCTAAAAAGGACATCCATTCTTCTTGAGAGAATGAAAAAAAAATTACCACATCTAAATGGATAATGGCAGACTTTACAATTTCATAATATCATATTCGGAAAAACATTTCATAATGCAAAATCATAAAGTACTGCTGCTTGTTAAGAAAAACTGCCTCAGTTTAGCAAATTTAAACATTAAATGTGTAACATTTGCAAACATTAAAAGAGTAGAGACATTCACATGTTTGTTCACACCTATGTAGCAGAGACACAGACACGGTGACACAACAAATTTTGAAAATATAGGACACGGATACGGCTAGGACACTGCAACAAATAAATTAGTATAACGTATATATTGCAGCATAGGGACATTTGTTTATTTTTTCCATGGCGGCTAGCGTTGGAGTGTCAAGAGAGGGGACTTCTTTTTTTTGTTTTTGTTTCTTGTTACAAACGGATTAAGAAATTCGGGTAACGGATCACAAACTAGCAACCTGTGTACTGGACGGCGCGTGGCCGTGTCCTATGAAACTGGGCAAATTTCACAGGACGTGTCTCAAGCGTATCCAACACGTGTCGGGCATGTGTCTATGTCTGTCATGTGTCCAACACGGGTACAGCAGAGGTTCACACATTACATATCCTATATGTAGATACTATTCTCCTGTCATGCCAGGTTAAGGGAATGCAGTCATAATAAGAATAAGATCCACAATAGGATAACAACAAATAAATTAATACTAACTAAAAGTCCCCCAAATCATTTGTGATGTTTTAAAAAAGAATATCACAAGTTGAATGAACATCTCTGACCTGTGAGAGTGCTTCCTGTTCTGCAGAGGGCATTTTCTTCAGAGCTAGTTGTGCAGCATCTTTTAGCTGCATATTAATAATTGTTATTTTGATATTTCTTTCAGAAAAACAGAGAGAAACTAGTATAAAGGATCAAAATTCAAATAATTTGCTGACCTGAAGTGCCTTTACACGATCCCAAAGTGGTGGTAAGTCAGCTAAAAGGCTTTTCACGGAGAGATCTGGGGGCTTTGCATGTTTGAAAAAAGTGTGCTTTAATAATTTTTCTGCTGTTGGTCTCTTCGTTTGATCTTTCACCAGACACATGGCAACCATTTCTTTGAATGACTGGTGACAACTGGAATTTCACTAATTAGAACAGTATATAGGGCACATAAAATACACGTCACATGTATAAACAAATTCCGCAACGCATTTTGTGCCAGGTCAGATCATGTTTTCCACTTTTCTCTAGTTTGATATGCTAATATATGAAATAGAAGTAGCAATAGGTCCACTTATTTAGATTTCTCATGAAAGATTAGCTAAAAAGACCAGTAATACCTTGGAAAATCGTTTATCCCGACGATCATCAAGTCCAGGAGGAGCGTTTTGGATGGTCATCAGAAGAACCTATGGTCAAAATAAGATGAACAAATTATATATATCCAAGTACTAGAGGTATCTTCTTGACATATATTTCTCAGCCTGAAAATTTTGGGAACTGATATTTATACTTCAATTTTATCAAACAATTCTGCAATTCAAACAAATTTCTATCATGCATGAGTTAACAAATAAATCATCAAAGAAAAACTTAGTAGCAACAATTTATTATGGTACATGATCAAATAGTGAAAAAAGCTCATTTCAAAAGTTATAGCACTTCAAAAGTTTGATGGCGACAACAATACCAAATTTTTCCAACTCATTGCAAACCAAAGACGCATACAAAATAAAATCACCAGTCTTAGTGTTGAGGGGAGAACGCTGGACGGAGGGCCTGAGATCCAGGAGGCATTGGTGGAACACTTCACCCGCGCTTTCAAAAAACAGAAGGACTGGCGCCCCCCATGGTTTGATGAAGATTTGGGTCACCTGCCAGATCATTGTCTGCAGCGGCTAGAAAGGAATTTCTCTGAAGACAAAGTGAAGGCTGCAATATTTGGTGCGAAACCAGACAAGATACCCGGCCCAGACGGTTTCGGTCTCAGATTCTTTCAGGAATTTTGGGGTCTGGCTAAGGAGGACGTATTGGAAATGTGTGCGGAGTTCTTCGAGTCCTCGAGAGGAGTTGATGGAATGAAGGCAACATTTCTGGCCCTCATCCCGAAGAAAGTGGGTTCTGTGGAGATTGAGGATTTCCGACCAATAAGTCTGGTGAACGGGTGCTACAAGATAATTTCTAGGCTGCTTGCTATTCATGGTCATTGGCTTCTTGGTTGATGAATCCCAGGTTGCTTTCATCCCAGGAAGGCTACTCCACGACGGGTTCTTGACGGTTCAGGAGTGTATAGCGGCAGTCCATCGTGACAAGCGGCAGGGGGTGGTGATCAAGTTGAATTTCGCCAAAGCTTACGACAATGTTAGTTGGGAATTTCTTTTCCATATCCTACGCTGCCATGGCTTCGAACCAAACTGGATCCGAATGGTCGAGGCTTGCGTCACAACGGCGAAAGCATCGGTTCTAGTTAATGGCCAACCGTCAAGCTTCTTCCATATCAACCGGGGTCTACGTCAAGGTGATCCACTATCTCCACTACTCTTTGTGATTGTGGCTAACGTATTCAGCAGAATGATGCCCCGGGCTGTCGGGAGAGGCTGGATCAAAGGACTCAAATGCCGAGCTGACGGAATACCCATCTCTCACGTTCAGTATGCCGACGACACAATCGTTTTGTGTGAAGCGGAGGCCGGATCGATAAGAGGGGTTAAATTCATTTGCAAATGTTTCGAGTTGCTATCGGGGCTGAAGATTAACTTCCTCAAGAGTTCGATGAGCGGCATAAATATGGATGATCTGGAGATCAGGAGATTAGCACGCATTCTAACATGCCAGGTTCAACAATTTCCGATTCGGCACTTGGGACTCCCTCTGCATGTCGGGCGATTGCCTAAGGGAGCGTGAACTCCTTTGATATGCCGTTTCGAGAAACGACTCGAGGGATGGAAGAGTAGGTTCCTAAGTTTTGGAGGGCGGCTCACTCTCTTGCAGTCCATCCTCTCACGCCTTCCTATCTACTTCCTCTCATTGTTTCGAATCCCAAAAGGTGTGCTCAATCATCTGGATGGTATTCGGCATCGTTTCCTGTGGTGTGCAGCAAAAGATACCAGAAACAAATCTCACCTAGTCAAATGGGACATCACTTGTAGTAGCAAGAAAGCTGGAGGCGCCGGGATCCTCAACCTACAGGATATGAACCTCGCCCTGTTGACGAAGTGGCTATGGCAATGGTTGGTCAGACCTGATGACCTGTGGTGCAAAGTGATCAGAGATAGGCACGGTAGAGGAGGGGCGAGCCCGGACAGATTCCCCTGTCAACCAAACCTGCCTGCTCGGTTATGGAAGGGTTTTCTTGCTGGACAACAGAGCTTCATGGAAGCTATCCGATGGGATTTGGGAGATGGGGAATCAATCAGCTTTTGGCAGGACATTTGGATTGGGGGGTCTTCTCTACAGCAGCGATTCCCTAACATCCATGCGGTCTCCGTTCACAAGGAAGGCAAGGTTTCTCAGTTCTGGTCGCCCAGAGGAGACACTGGTTACTGGGAGGTCCAGGTGCGTAGAAACCTCAATGATGAGGAGGTGGGACAACTACCTCTTGCTCCTGGAAGAACTGCAGGCAACATCAATCAATATGGGGTTGCGGGACAGCGTCGTGTGGATCCCGAAGCATAGGGAAGGGTTTTCTGTCAGTAGCTGTTATGATTGGATTAGGAGGGCGAAGCCGATCACGCAGGTATCCGCGCAGAAACACAATGTCAGGGCATTCATGTGGACTTTCTACCTACAGAAGATTCTGACGAAATCCCGAATTGTAAGATGGGTCCCCGAGTTAGATACATCATGTGTGCTGTGTCGAGGACCAGAGGAAACAGTGGAGCATCTGTTTATCTCGTGCCCCATCGCTCGGCAGGTATGGGCTTGGCTCGGCGTTGCGTCCGGAATGGATGTGGGTTTTTCCTTGCTGGAGGAGCTTTGGTTGGCCGGTAAGAGAATGATGAGTCAAGGGGACCGTGGGGCTCGTGTGAAGATTTCACAACTGCTTGTGCCCGCTGCAGTGAGGGCTATATGGTGGATCAGGAACCAAGTGGCCTTCAGAGGAGCTAACCCGTATGCTGAGAACATATGGGAGTCAGCGACTCGAAGTATCATGGACTGGGGCAAATTCTGTGTTGGCGTGACGGCTGTTGGGTTTGTTCAGGGAAGATTGGCTATTGCAGAGTAATTCCATAAGACACTCTTCCCGGCCTAACTGTTATGAGATATGTCCCCTTAGTTGGGTTCTCTTCTTCTGTCTATTTTGTTCCTTTATGTGTATCATCTTTGGGCTTTCTCTCCATTTTAATGCAAATGAGGGCGTCAGCCTACCGTTTCATCAAAAAAAAAAATTATAGCACTTCGTTGTTTTTAGAAAAAGGTTCCATTTTTTTTTTTTTTTGAAGTAAAGAAAGGGTCCATACATGGAGGAGGGCTTTAAGGCTTAACCTCCATATAAAATAAAGCAGCAAAAAGAGACAAGGAATCTCCCAAGGAATCATATCAATTACTCTCAAACTTCACCCTATGGTCCACCTCTACCACAAAAGCCAGGCCACTTCCAGTATCCTGATAAAAAAAAAGTTACGGTTTTGTTTCTTTCCTTCCTTTTTTGGGTGTGCGCGCGCTTTTTTTTTTGGGGGTGGGGGGGGTAGGGTGGGGAGGGCCGCAATGTTCACCATAAATGGGGTAAACTACAGATGTGCATCATACAAGAATAATAGCACAAAATCAGAGAAAAAACAAAGACAAAGAAAAGAGCCGGAAAAAGGGGTGGCAAATAAGACAGGGCTAGCAAGAAATCAGTCCCAGTAGCGACCCTATCCTTCAATATTTAGCTGCCTCCTCACTCTACGAAAATCTTTCAATGATGACCTTGTCGGTCTCTAGAATGTGCCTGCACCATTCCCCGAGGAAACAAATCACTGCAGTATTCATACAAGTTCCCATTGATAGATAACAATAAACCACATCACATAGCATGTGACACCATGAGGCTATGTTCCTCTGTTGCTATCATAAAGTAGTTGAGCATGTCCTTTACAGATTGTAAAGGAAAAACTACTTCCCCAAGAAACTCAATCTATCCCCATATACTCTTGGAGTTTCTGCATGAAATAAATAAGCTCCGCATCCTCATCTTCTTCCCAACCCACATGTAATCCTAGCATTAGGAGTCCACAATGTATTCTTGATTTGGCAATGAACTTTTGAAGGTCCAGACACGACTAGAAAGGTTGTCAATAATAGGTGATTTAGCCTTCCATATGGATCTGGGATGTATATCCAGAATTGAGCATTGCCAGTTAAGATTTAATAATAAAAATAAAAAAAACCTCTCTGGGGCTGCTGCTCCAGGATACCATATTCTTCCTCAAATGCACCTGCTCCATATATAGCCCTTCCAGCATCACAGCACATCCTCCAATTCCTCCTCACTGAAATTTCTCCTAGCCTCGGACACTATACCACGGCATCATCTGTGACCTGATAAGCCATCTGCAATGCACCATTTTAGCAAACTACCAAACTGAGTCTTGGGAACCAAACATCCAGCCTGCCCATTTCCTTCGATTTGGAAGGACCTCAGATATGAGCTTCTAAACCCCATTGAAGAGATTGATTGGTCTATAGTCAGTAAACATCTCAGGACCATCACATTTTGGGTTTAGAAAAAAAGAAATTGAATTAATGCAGCCACAACCATGGTCACCCTCACAAATATTAAGAAGCATTTCCATGATATCCTTTTTAAGAAACTTATTCCTAAAAAAAACTAAAAGGGAACTGCCCACAACTCCTCCTCTTCAAAAAGTTCATCCATCTGAGGACAAAGATCAGTTGGGATCTAAGGGAAATGTTCATCCATCTACTGGGAAAAAATTCCTCTTGTCCCTTCATGATAGTTATGAAGCTTGATATAGATATATTATAATTGTGCATTTTGAAGAACTTGAACAATTTGAACTAAAAGGTTGCACAAATCTAACAAATGAAAGAATTGAACATGTAAACACAATTTGGGTCATCCACGTGCTTTCACCCATTCATGCAACAAGGGGAAGAAAAGCATATATACCAAGATCTTTTCACCAGAAATAAATATTATAGAAACAATGAAATTTTAATTTGATCATTATCCCCCCGTTTGAATAGCGGAATTGAGTTATTCTAGATAGATAATTATGCCAACATAGATAACAAATCTACAAGAATAAAAGATTTTTGTTTGGTTGTATTTTTTTTATTCTCATTGGAAAACGTAAGAATAAAGGTTAAGTTGTTTGTTTGATAAAGAATAAAATATAAATAAAGTGTAAAAAAGTTGATTTGACATGTGGGCCCATTGATGTATAAGAGGTGTTGATAGGTGATTTGATGTGATGAGGTGTAAAAAGTTGATTTGACATGTGGGCCCATGGGAATAGATAAGATGAGTATAGCTTATCCTAGGGGTTGCTTAGAATTGTTATACTCTCTTATACTCGTTTAAACTGGCTTAGTAATACCAAGTTATACCCTTCAAACAAACAACTATTTTTCTTATCCATTCTTATACCACCCTTATACCACCCTTATACTCCCTTATTCCGTTACACAAACGGGGGGTATGAGAATAACCACTGGGCATATGGCTCTCCTTAAATCAGCATCGATGTATTGTTGAGACATATAAAATTTCATGTTATATTATGATATTCTCAAACGTTCTGTTGTAGAGAGTTTTTCCATGAATATTAACCTGCTTAAATGTCATCTTGCAAAGGCCTTGTAGTATGTCTTATAATTTTCTAAGCAATAATTAATATTTGACTTACAGCTTCTTTTGTGCGTTTAGTGTTATATATGTGAGTGGCTTCAAAATCATGAACCCAGAAATTGATACCAACATCTATACAACATTTTTGTCCTATAGGAGATGCATTCAAAATAAGGCCATCTTCAGCCCTTACTCAAACCTATATCCAAATTTCACTAAAAATTTGAATAAAAGCTTGATTTGATATGATGTGTCTCCAACCATCACTTTATATTTTACTCAAATCTTTTAAAAATTTCATATATTTTTCTAATTATTTCCTATAAACATTTTCAAAGTCATTTCCTCAACCATTTTTACTACTCAATTTTTCTTTCTTTCAAAATATTTAAATTTAAAAATTATTATCATGCCATTTTTATAAAAAAAGTAAAAGTAATATTTTTTATTGGAGTAAAAATAAGAAATTAAAAAACAAAGATGAAGACTTAAGAAAGAAGATTATTTTTTATTTTTTTGGATTTCAAGAGATGGTGAAAATTTTAGGGGGTGAGAAAACATCTAATATAATTAAACTAAAGGTGGAGTTGAAGGGAAAAAATGTCACATTGGAAGAAAATGTGGAGATAAATGAAAAAAAAAATGAGATGTTAAAAATTTGGGTAAAGATTTGAGTCTCCCTTGATTTGGGTAAAAATGAGTAAAAACTTCATTTGGTATGGGTATGGGTAATTGGTTGGAGAGAGTTTTAGGTGATTTTTACTCAAGTTTAAGTTTGAATAAATGTTTGTGTATAGGATTGGAGATACTCTAAGAAACAAACATGCAGGCATGCAACAAGACCACAGGTGGCTACTTTGCTAAAACTATGCCATGATCTTCACAAAAAAACATGGTATAATACAATCACACTTTAAGAGAATCTTTAAAGGAAAATGATATCTCTTTTTTGAGGCCTTTACATGTGAGATATTGTATTAAGTTTCAGTTTCTTTATTTTCTTTTTGTTGATCCCTCGTTTTAATCCGGTTTGGGGGGCATCTTTCATTAATAAAATTGTCCATTCCTTTCTCAAAAACTTACTGAATAGGTTTCCAAAGTAGACAGCACTCAGTCAGAATTATCTAAACTCAAAAGAACAGTAGAAGTGGGTACCTTCATAGGAGGATATTTTGAAAAGGGTGCATGACCGTGTGCCAGTTCCAGTGCAGTTATCCCAAACGACCAGATGTCAGCTCTGAAAATGTGATGCCGTAGGCATGCAGAACACAACCATTGTCAAGTAATACCCTCGTTAAATTTTGAACACATGACAAGCTTGCTTGCCTTATCATCACAATATAAACAGTTCGATCAAGTAAATGACTTGTAGTAATGTCAAAATATTAGGAAAACATAGCAAAATAATTGTCCACAAACAAGCAACAAATCTACTGAGTTCTTTAATTACAATGGTCAATAGTAAAGGCCCCATTTGAAAACGGGTTTGGGGAGCTTTTGGGTTTGTATGAAGCTGAGTTCCCCAAACCCATTCCCAAACTAGAAAAAGAAAAAAAAAAAGTTGCAACTTAATTAAAAGCCACAAACACACTTTTGCAAAAAAGTGCCAAAAAGCTAGTTTTTTTCATAATATGTGGAGAGACAACTTCCTGTAAACTCAATTTTAAACCCAACTTTTGAGGAAAAACTAACTCTCAAACCGGGCCTAAATGACAAATGATTTTTTTTTTTACTCTTTTTTTTTCAAAGAAGGTTTATTTGAGAAGGCTGGCTATTACAATCATTAAATCACAAACAGTACTTAGCCGGGATCCGAAGAAGGGAAGAAGAGAAGAGAGAAAGAACATGACTAGCCCAGTAGACAAGAGGTCTCCATGACTAGGCAAAAACAAAATAAAGGACTACTCTTCTAATACAACCCCCCCCCCCCCCCTCCATGAGAACCTTTGAAGCACCAATACAAAACCGACCTCAGTCCACAACGAATTGCACAGTAGCCTCCCAAATGCCCTCGACTATATATTTCATGATTAGAAGTTAAAAATAGTTACCATCCTCCTAAGTAGTTCCAAACTCAATCAAAACAGTAATCACATTTTAGTTATTATAAACTCCATACAATAATTTTTTTATTTTTGATAGGTAAGTGGTGTGATTTGAACTCAGGACCTCTTGTTTGCAAATATTTTTGTCAATCATTGAGAGAAGGGTCTAACCTTAACTCCATACAATAGGTTGATCAGATGGTTTCACAATTTTCAGGTCATCGTTTTGATCAGACACTAATAATCCCATAAAACTGGCCCCCATATAGTTCCTTACCGATTAATAAAAAAGGGAAGTTCTGGCCATCCTAGGGGTGAACAAAAGTCAACATTTCCACTGAAGTCATTGCGATATCCATGTGTATATTCATTTGTGCAAAAACAAAAGTAGAACAACACAAGATAATGTTTTTCATTAGTAGGCAGTCTTAGATATTAAAAAAAAAACAATGAATATCTAATGAAGTAGGAAACTTGGGAATTTCTAACTTCTTATAATGAACGGAACTCACTTAAAATCATATCCGCTTCCAGGCTGTAAAACCTCTGGAGCCATCCTGTACCAAAAAGGCAAGTAAAATTCCAAGTTAAGTGAATTTTTTAAGGAAAAAAAAATGACTGAAATGTATGCTCTTTAAAGAATAACAAATATTGTTAAGAGAACAAGTTAAAACATACCAGCATGGAGTTCCAACAAAAGTATTTCGTGAACGTTGCCTATCACCCCTATCAAACATGCATGCCGAAACACCAAAATCACCGAGTTTCACCTTTCCATTACTATCGAGAAGGATATTTCCTGCCTGCAATTTGAAGTATCTTAGAAATGTATATCATAATAATGTCAAATAATGTAATGGTTAGCTATGCATACCTTCACATCTCGATGGATATGCCCGTGTCGATGAAGATACTCAAGAGCTTTAAGTGTCTCTTTAAGAATACAACAAATAGCAGCCTCCTCAAATCCATCAGGATATGCTATTTTCATCAGGTGTAAGCAAGAACCCTCTGCCATGAATGGCATGATAACCCACAGACAGTGTTCGACAACAAATGAACAATATGCTCTAATTACATTTGCATGATCTATCAAACTCATTGTCTGGGCCTCCCTCCGTATGTCATCCTACAAAAAAATCACCACTAGCAAAATTACCTTTAAGAAATTGAACACACAAAAAATTGAAAACATGAAAAAAAAAAGGAACTCCAACACTAGATCCCATCATCATAATGATTCCAAACCATTCCATGTAATTTGCTATCAATTTTGACAAGGTGACACGGAAATAGCTAAAAAGATATCTTTGGAAAATTGTGTGTGGAAATAGAAATTTAATTTTATAAGCCAATGTACTGATGAACATGCAAAGAGGCAACATTAGAGCTTTAATAAAGATCAAAGGGAAGCTTCAAATATTAATATAGTTGTCCATCAGAGCATACTAATTGTATCTCGCCTCTCTTACAAGACAATAAAGAAAGGAAATGTGTTTTGACATTAACTAACTAAAATAGAAGCAGTGACATAATTAAAAGATCATGAACAACTCACTAAGTCCTCCTTCCTACCTTTTATTCATCTAAACTAAAACTCAACCAAAGCGCAGTTAATTCCTTCAGAAGCACAGATCTTCCACAAAAAATGGAATAGTAAAAAAAAAATTGCATACTCTGTAGTTCATATTGTCGTACATCCTCTTCCAACCTTTCTTTCCTTCTCTGTTTCATTGTCTCGTTCCTTCATTTCCCTGCTTACCTTAACTCAATGTTCTTCGATAACATCCACGAAACTCAATCCAAAATCTCAATACATTCTCTATCAACTAAATGTATAGAAAAGTGTTACCATCAAATCCTCATATTTACTCAAGGATCTGCTCTAGTCCAAATATTCAAGCCCGAGATCCAAGAAATGCTCAAATCCATCTATCATGTATAGGCCAGTCCCCAATTGTAACAGTAAACCATGATTGAAAAAAAAAATCACATCAAAATCACCCACCCCCACATTTACACGAAGTCAAAAAAATTAATCAACCAATGATTACTGCAAGAGATTCAAGCATTTTTTCTTCGATCGACGACAGATCAAAGAATCCAAAAACAGTTCAAAATTTCTTATTTCAACCGATCTCCACCATAAACCAAACAAATCAGAACTAATGAAAGACGGCGAACTAAAGAGAGAAAGTGAGGACTGACGAGATTGCTGTTGCATCGATCGAGATCCAAACATTTGACGGCGACGACCTCGTTGAGGGGGATGTAAATCGCCCGATACACGGTCGCGCTCGCCCCGTATCCGACCTCCTCCAGCAGCTTGTAATCCCCCGGCGACACCGAGTAGCTCTTCTTCGGCCCTCCCATGATCGGGAACCCAAGAACCTGAACCGGAGCTCTGACCGCAGCAAAAGAAGACTCCGTTGAAGACGAAGAGTTGCTTTCGCTTGTCTGAAAGGAGAACTGTCAGAGACCAAGTTTTTTTTTTCGTTAAAATTTTTCTTAATTTGGGTTTTTCTTTCGATGGGCAGCGATTTATAATTTCGAGATGTTATTTTGTTATCCTATCTTTCGTTGACCGCCACGAGAAACGGCGATGAGCGAGAGGGGGGTGGGTGGGGGAGGGTGGATCGCCGGCTGTTGACATGGATGAGTGACACGTGGACAGAACGAATGCGGGACGATTGTGGTGCTTACGTGGCTGGTGGTTCGTTTTGGCTGCAGAGCAGAGTGGACTAGGGATCGACGGCGCGCTTGTAGACGAGACGAGGCACCGCTGTTTGATTGGTTGCACGACTTGCACGTACTGTTATTCTAAATATAACATATAAATCATTTTTCTTTTCTTTTGTTTTATTTTTGAAAAAATGAATTTGGTCAACGTGCTTACTCATCTATTATACTTAAGCCCCCTATGAAATGAAAATAGGATTTATTCTTGTATATATATTTATTATGGCATAAGTGAGCATAAATAAAGATAAACTGATTTTGTGTTTGGTTGTGTTTTGAATTATTCTCGTTGATAAATGTAAAAATAAATGTTTTATTGTTTAAGTAAAATGTGAATAAAGTATAGATAAGGATTTATAAAATGTGAAAAAATAAATATAGTTAATTTGACGAGTGATTTATAAGAAGTGATAACAGTTGATTTAACAGTGGGCCCACATATTCTTTGAGTGGAATAACCTAGGAAAATTTTAATTCCAGAGGTTGGTTGAAAACCATGTACTACTTTATATTAGTTTATTCTGCATAAGATATCCCAGGTTATATCAGGCATCCAAACAGATTAAAACCCTTATTCCAGTCAATAACAGATTATCCGTTTGATTGAATGCAACAGAGGGTCTATTGATACTGACAGTATCGGGTCTAACGGGTACATGGGATCGGATCGGGGTAGATCCGGACCCGTGCCGTTTGGATGATCGGGTCTTTCAGGTCAGGTTCATATCGAGTATCGAGTCTTTTGAGTCGGGTATTTTACGCTTCTTATCAGATCGGATCCGGGTCGACCCGTGACCCGTTGACAGGCCTACTAGTCTTCTTTTACACATACGATGCCCATAAACATAAAATTAATAAATAATATAATATATTAAGGAACCACTAAAAAAATTATCAACAATAAAATAAAATAAGATAAGTTGATGATTAAACCCTTTTAATCTCAATGAATTTTTTATAATAAAATAAAAAGTACAACCCACCCACATCCCTATAATCCAGCAAATTATATGATATGCTAATAAACATCCACTAACAACCTACCAAAATAAAATTAAAATTAAAATGAAAATATACCCATTCTTTGATAAGAGTAAGTATTTTAAAAAATTATTTAAAATATTAAAGCTATAAAAAAATTTAAATTTAATGAGAATTGTTGAATGTGTAATTTATATCCTTTTTAATTAATTGCATTTATTTGTTAGAGATCAATATTTTAATATATAAATAATATAAAATCTATCATCTATTTAAAATCATAAAGATAAGATTAGGAGAAAACATATTGGTTTTGGATAATAATGGGTTTTCATAAATTTGTTAGAGGGTAAAGATGTAAAATTGGGTTATATGTGCTTGAAATCTCTTTTTGTTTAATATAATAATAGATGGATATCTCGTTAGCTACATGCACTTTTTATATATATTATATAAAAACATTACACATTTTATATGAGTTCATTCAATTCATATAGCATATACTTTATTTTTATATAAAATTACGTATCTCAATATCTGAAGTATATAAGATTTTAAAAAAAAATGCGTGAGAATTGAAAGAGGGTGAGTCTAACATCTTTTGGCGAGGATGTACGCTTTCAGCTCAAGACCAAAACATTGTAATATGGGTGCTAATACATCAAACGAGGAGTGTGCATTCAATCCATTTTACAACCTCATTTGTATTTTTCACGTCACTAATACAATGTATTAAATCACTTAATTTAGGGTGTGTTTGTGCCTAAGAGAAAGTGAGGGAAAGTAAAAACTTTCCCTTTGACCACTTAAAAACCTGGTGTTTGTGCCACACAAACACATGGAAAAAATTTTCCCTCACTTTCCCTTTGCTATTTTGTCTTATTAAGATTGGGGGGAAAACTTTTTCCTCTTCCTAGAGGAGGGAAAGTGAGGGAAAGTGGGGGAAAGTGGAAGAAAGTGGGATTTTCTCTCTACACCAACAAGAACAATCTGATAAAACATTCATGTAAGATCTCTCTCTCTCTCTCTGATCCTTGCTTATTTTTTTATTTATATTAATCTGATTTGATTTATTGAATAGATCTAGTTTTTTTTATTTGCTAAATAGATCTAGGGTTTTTTTTTTGGATATTTTTTTTTTGCTTAACCTAGATTGAGATCGTATATCATTTTTTTGGTTTATTTGAGATCTTAGATTGTGGTAATATATGAATTAAATTCGGAATATTTAGGAATTAAAAGTTACAATTTATAATAAATAAAAAAAGGGGGGTTCTCATGCCCTAAATTGGGTCACTGTTCATCTCACGAGAGGTAATCCACAGCCTTCTTCACTTATTCTTTACTTCTTTTTTATTCTCTCCCTCTCTGTTTTCATCTCTCTCTCTCTCTCTCTCTCTCTCTCTCTCTCTCTCTCTCTGTGTGTCTGTGTGTCTCTTTCTGGGTGTGATATTTGTATATTTAGTGATTATGTATATTTTATGTTTATTTGTATATATGATTTTCAGATTTTGTTAAAAAGGAAAAAAACATTTTATTTGTTAGAAATATATTAATTCAATTCATTAGATGTATATGTTTGTTTAAGAAATGTTTCATTTGAACAGTGCGTAGTCATGACTACAAAAGAGAAAGTTACAAAAAAGAATTTTACATGGACTATAAAGTTGGAAGAAAAAATGCTTGATTTGTTACTTACTGAAATTGAACATGGACAAGGAAGAGCAGCAGATGGAAAGATAAGAACCGAAATCTATGCAGAGTGTGTCAAACAATTCAACAAAGAGATGGGTACTGACATCAACAAGTCTAATGTTGATTCAAAAATGAAAACATGGAGAAATCAATACAGAGATTGGAGCTTTATCAAAGGTCAGAGTGGTTGGGGATGGGATCATGAATATCAGCGATATGATGTTTCTAACGAAGTTTGGATGGAATTTCAAGAGGTTAGATGAATTATTTATGTTTGTTTAAAATTTCTTATTATGCATATGGTTATGTCAAAAGAATTCTCACTTTCTTTTGTTGTAGAAAAATCCATGGGCAGCCAAATATAAAGACAAAAACTGTCCATTATTAGCAAAACTCCAAAGGCTATTTGAAAATTCTGTGGCAACTGGTACAATGGCTGGAACAAGTTATGATGCTCCTAATGAAATAGAAGTGCAAGAAGGTGAAAATGATACGTACTCCCCCATTTACAATAATGGATTTGATGACATCCCAGTGGATCCCATTCCATCACAAGGAGATGCTACCCAACCAGAAAATGTAGGAACAAGATGTGTGGGTTCGACTCGACGTCGATCTGTTACACCATCTTCTGGTGGACGACGGCAAAGGCCTCGTCCTCATGCTGAATCTCAAGAGGTCATGTCTAGTGCCTTTGTGGATTTGACTGGTTCAATTAAGTCTTACTTAAATGAAATAAATGAAATTGATGAGAAAAAACTTCAAGTTATGCAAGAAATTGAGGAAAGAAGAATGCAACACCTCAAAGAATTTGAAGAAAAAAGAATTCAAATGGCATATGAGATGGAAGCAGTACGAGCTCAAAGGGCAATTCATTTAGAAGAGGCACGAGCTCAAAGAATTGCTCAACTAGAAGAAGTTCGAGCTCAAAGAGTTGCTCAACAACAAAATGAGGATAATTGCACAGAGGCATACCAATGCCTTCTCTCTCTTGATGGACTTAGTGAAACAGAAACATTTGCTGCTCTTGAACTATTAGAGAACAAAAAAAAAAGAAAACAATTTTTTTTGCTTCCACCAGAAAAACGAATTAGTTGGTTGAGATGGACTTTTTCCAACAAAGGAACGCAATGAAGACCTCATGAGATGGTGCTTGAGGAGAAAATTTTTGTGTGCATCTTTTTATTTATCAATGTCCAACTTTTATGTTATGAATGTGGTGAACTTTTGGATATCCACTTTATGTTTGTGATATAAAACTTATGGAACCAGATATTTTAGTCATGCAAAATGTATTTTGTTTCTTTGATGACTTATTTTATGGTTGTGATATATTGTTCGTGTCATATAATTCAAATAGTTTACAAGTATTGATGTCAATTAATCAGGTATTCTACTCTATGGAGCAAGAAGATCATTTGTCCAATCTTTTGCAACAGGATGATGATATTGACAACTCTTTTCATTCGATGGATGGCTCTATTGAGGACATTTTGAGGCCCCAAAATGATCCTCTAATTGAAATATTGATGCCACATGATGATTTTATACGAAAGTTTGAAAAGGAATGGGATGAAAGACGTCGACAAATTAATTCGTTGTTGTTGTCTATTTCAACTGTTATTTCAGGCGTTAATTCTCTTGAAGCCATTCGATTGATGCCGGTTGAGCGGATTTATAGCAAAGAAGGACAATCTTATATGAGACAATTACTCAATGACAGTGCTCAACAGGAGAATTGTAGAAAAGTTTATCGGATGAAACAACATGTGTTTTTGAACTTTTGCAATTTGTTGAAGTCAAAGGGTTTATTACATGACACAAGATCAATTTCTGTGGAAGAACAAGTTGCTATGTTCCTTTTGACAGTTGGTCAAAACCAACGTTATGGAGTAACTCAAGATCGATTGCGACGATGTGCATGGACTGTTAGCACATATTTTAATCAAGTTCTCAATGCAGTTATAAGTCTTGGAGATGACCTGTGGGTGAAATTAGAATCAAGTACTCCATCAAGAATTCAAAATGATCCTCTTATGTTTCCATACTTTAAGGTATATTTTAACAAAGAGAATTATAAGAATATTTTTATTATCAACTGTTTGTTTTTTGTGATATCTTGTTGTTATGTTGCTTACAGTGTCATGCGTCAAGATGTAATTGTTGATGTCATTATTATTATTATTATTTAGGATTGTGTTGGTGCGATTGATGGGACATATGTTAAAGCTACAATTTGGGGTCAGGAAACTGCAAGGTTTAGGAATAGGAAAGGAGATCTTTCACAAAATGTCCTAGCAGCATGTAACTTTGATATGGAATTCACATATGTGCTCAGTGGTTGGGAGGGGCAGCAGCTGATGCTCGAGTGCTTCGTGATGCATTGAGTCGGACCCACAACCTTAGAATTCCATCAGGTGACAATATCATATTATTATTATAAAACAACATAATTAAAATATTATTTATTTTCTCTTTTTATTTTTTATTTTTTTTCTTTCATGTAGGAAAATATTATTTGGCTGATGCGGGATATCCGAATAGACCTCAATTCTTAGTTCCATACAAGGGTGTTCGTTATCATCTCCAAGATTATGATAGAAGCTCTGCCAGAAATGCGAAGGAAATGTTCAACCACCGTCACTCCAAGCTAAGGAATGTAAAATTGAACGTACATTTGGAGTTGTGAAAAATAGATTTGCAATATTGAAAGGGTATATGCCATTTCCATATGCAACACAAACCAAAATCGTGTTAGTGTGTTGCTTAATTCATAACTTCATTAGAAAAAAAGATAGAGATGATGTGGCCAATGAATTCTCTGATGGTGAAAGCTCAGATTCTGATGAAGATTCTTCAGACTTTGATGCAAATGAAGAGGGATTATTCCAAGGGAATACTCAAATGTCACTCGAAGATATAAAACGAATGGCTGATAACATGCGTGATACCATTGCAAATTCAATGTGGAGAGAAACTTAATGAGTACTTTTGTATTGGTTCCTCTTTTCAAGCTTCATCTATAAAAAAATATTTGACAAGTAATTTAATGTTATTTTTATATTATATTTAAATTAATTGTTAAAATATATGTTTTGTTCATCTTGTATCATTTCCATGAAAACTCAAACATTACATTTTTATTTTCTGTCATTTTCCATCACAAGCACAAACAACAGTTTTTATTTTCCTTCATTTTCCATTACAGCCACAAACAACAGTTTTTATTTTCCATCACTTTCCATTACAGGCACAAACAACATATAAACTGGTCAAAGGGAAAATGTTTTATTTTCCTTCACTTTCCCTTTGACTTAAATTCCTTCACTTTCCCTTACTTTCCCTTTGAGATTGTGCACAAACACACCCTTAGTATATATTCTATTATTTCATTATCATTACAAAAAATATATGAAAATATGCATCTGATTCATATGAGTATGTACAACAATCATAAAAGAATATATTTTATTAATGAAGTGTATACTTCACAAAATGTGTGCAAGTTGTAAATGAGGCTGCAAAAGGTGTTGAACCCAAGATAAAAAAAAATGAAAAACCCTAGGCCCCCGTTTGTGTAACGGAATAAGGGAGTATAAGGGTGGTATAAGAATAATAGGAAAAATAGTTGTTTGTTTGAAGGGTATAACTTGGTATTACTAAGCCAGTTTAAACGAGTATAAAAGAGTATAACAATTCTAAGCAACCCCTAGGATAAGCTATACTCACCTTATCTATTCCCATGGGCCCACATGTCAAAACAACTATTTACAAGTCATCACATCAAATCACCTATCAACACCTCTTATACATCAATGGACTCACATGTCAAATCAACTTTTTTACACTTTATTTATATTTTATTCTTTATCAAACAAACAACTCAACCTTTATTCTTACGTTTTCCAATGAGAATAAAAAAAATACAACCAAACAGAAAATCTTTTATTATTATAGATTTGTTATCTATACTGGCATAGTAATCTATCCAGAATAACTCAATTCCGCTATCCAAACGGGGGTAGATAAATAGAAGATCAGACATCAGCAAAGGCTAGATTGGACCGGCCTGGCCCATGACTCTTAGACCCCGGCCCATGAGCTTTTCTAGCTAGAGGGTCTGGGCCGGGCCAGCCTGCTAAGCAAAATCAAGCCCGTAGCCCACCCACGGGTTTTACCATGACCAAAAATATTAAACTATTTTTTTTTAAATGGAGGGAAACTCCCTCCCTATTCTTAGGGCCAAGTGGGCCTCAAAAAGTTAGAGGTCGTAGGGATTGCAGTGGGATGAGATAAATGGAATACCCGCCCTGATCATTATTGAGACGGGTTTGGTTCCTTGAATTTCAAACCCAAACTCGATCCATCCCAACCTGATAAGAGGTGGGACAGGTTTGAGATTCCATATGAAAAACCCACCCCGTCCCATTTACTCCATGTAAACCATTTATATCATTCAAAATAAAAAGAATATATAAATAAATCAACCTATCATGTATTATTATTACTATAATTATAAATAAGTAATTATATTTATTCGTTATGTTATGTATATTACTTAACTTAAAATATAGTAAAAGATATTTGAAAAATGGAGGTTCTCTCTTTTAAATGAGATGAGATGAGATGTGTAACGTCTCTGTATTTTTAACCTTATATATTTATTTTAAATATATAATAAAAATTTTGATTGTAATGCCTGGTCCAAGCCCAAGAGTACCAAAAGGCCCATGGATTGAGTGAGGGTGAGGGTGTTTAGTCCAACATCGCCTAATGAGATAAGATAGTCTGTGTTTATATGTGAGCACAACTTTTATACAAAAAAGACTCGTTTTAAAGCCATAAGCCCATTTAGGGGCAAAGAGGACAATTTCTTGCTGTATAAGCCTGGGGCGTTTACAATTGATATCAAAATTCAAAAATTTATTTTTTTCAAGATGAGTGCCTAGGTGGTAATGCCGAGGAGTGAGATCCATCCCTCCATGACTGTTTATGGGATATGGATAGAAGGAGACTTGTTATGCGGAGGGGAGGGTTAATTAAAAGAAGGGTTGAGAGCATACCATATACGTGAATGGTCCAGATGGATAATTGATGATTGTTTTATTTTCATTTTATTTTATTTTATTTGAGTTATTAGCTGTTGTTGTTTAGAAAATTTCATATGTAGGCGAGGCCTATAATATATGAGTCATAATTAAAATCTGCCATAAAAAATTAAAAAGACCTAGAAAAAAATTATAAAGGTATAAAAAATTTTAAAAAAATTCAGAGGGGTCCCATGCCCCCTGGTCCTATGGTGGCTCCACCACTAGTGGCACGGGGGGGAGGGGAGCACCCCCTTTGCCATGCATATAAAATGTTTTATTATATGTGTGACAGAGGAGGCTTCGCCTGCCCCACCTTCAAATTTTTTTTGATGGGGGGTGCTCAAGTCTGGTCCATTAACGGATTTGGGTTAGGTTTTGACCCTATAGGCTCAAGCTAGATGGGTCAGAAGTTTCAGGACAAATGTTGATCCTTACCCAAGAAACAATTACAACTTTTAATCAAGCTTATGAACTTTGCACCAAGGGTGTCTCCAGTGGTTATAGCACAACGGTTCAGAGCATAGCGGTTTACCGATAGGTCCCGGGTTTGAGTTTTGGCGCTGACTTACACACCTGTTTATTGGCGATTATTCGAAAAAAAATTCCGTGGGACCAAGGCAAACAGAGGCGGAGGTAGCCTTCCCAGCTCGACCGTAAGGTCAGCAATGGGGGTCCCCCCGATATAAAAAAAAAAACTTTGCACCAAGGGCGCTATTACACTCAGTTTTTTTTACAATCCAAAATGCAATTCTATATACCTCTTCGAAAATCCAGTAAATCATATACATCGTTAGATGATGTATATATCTCATTGATTTTTTTACACTTACTAAAAATGGATTCATTCTAGGCCCATTATTTTTAATTAAAAAGCATTGATATGCTTAATCCCTTTTATAACCCGGTTTAGTGTATGGGGTTCTACTATAGTGTATGATGCAAAAAAAATATTTTTTTAAAGCGAAAAAAATTGCTATCCTCAATAAATAATTCATTTTATATAACTAACATATATTTCAATAGGTGAATGTATATTTTTTTATAAAAAAAAATCGGTGTGAACTGCGGATAAAGCTGCACTTGGATCTGGACATATCATTTCCTTAATTAAAAAAATGTGTGGATCATTAAGGGGGTTGGGCTAGGCTTAAAGTCCAACAAATCAAAAGGCTATTAATGGGAGGGGTAAGGTGAGACTAGCCTGTGGTTTGTCCCACATAGTCTAGTGAGTGAGAATAACTTGCACTTATATGTGTGCTGAATCAGAATAACTTGCACTTATATGTGTGCTGAATTTTCCAGACTGATGTTTTTTGAAGTCATAAATTTGATAAAGGGTAAAATAGATTAAAAAAAATTTGGGATTTTTAGTTTTAAGTCCCCGGAAACTATCGAATTTAGCTATCGATCCCTCACTTCTTCATATTTTGGTTTTAGTCCCTGCATTTAAATGATAATTTAGGAATAGGTCCCTTTCAGGGACTAAAAAATAAACTTAATAATTTAGGAATAAGTCCCTCCCAGGGACTTTTTCCTAAATTATCATTTAAATGCAGGGACTAAAACCAAAATATGAAGAAGTGAGGGATCGATCGCTAAATTCGATAGTTTCCGGGGACTTAAAACTAAAAATCCCAAAAATTTTCTATACCAGCCTGTGGTAATACATTTGATATCAAAGCATGTCCCTGGTGCATGGTAAATGCTCTTACACACCAATATGCATTTTAAAGTTATTAAAATGATGAGATTATAATGATCGTTATCTTGCATTATCATTTTGTATAAACTCTCGATATTGAAATTTTATTATTTGTTTCCACAACATCACTGTGATTCATTGCAACAAGAGAACACTCAAATTATACTTTTTTTTATCTTGATCTTTCAATACTTCATAATCTTCTAATTTGTACCCCTTCCATCACACTATTATGAAAGTAAAACATGAAATACTACTAAGTTTGACAACTGAGTATCAAAAGACAGTTTTTCCCTTAAAGTAACATTACAAATAACTATTAAAGAAATGTATTAAAATTGTTTGTCACCTTTATTAAAAGTTTTTATTTTTTTTAAATGGTAGACTCTCGTCACTGTCATTTTTATTGAGCAAATTGTGATTACAAGTCTGCTAGAGAGTGAGAGGATTAGAAGAAAACAAATAAACAAAAGCAGTAATGCCGTGCCCCAAGGGTGAGGTGAGATATCACGATAGTTGATTGGATATCAGCTGTCATCTTACACACCCTACCCTCGGACTTAAAGCAGACTGTTGAAGTAGTGAACTCACTATGAGTAAACTTCCGTGGCTCCACAGCTTGATTAACCTTTATCAAAAGTTAGGTCCCAATCAGGGTGTTATGAAACGAGTTTGATTTGGTGGTTGGAAACAATTTGAAAACATAACTTTCTAGTAAACAATATATATATGTATAACTAGTGAGGGAGGACTGGGAAAACTTTAGATGTGAGGTTCATTTGGAAACCCATTTAAAGAGTATAATTTTTAAAAATAACATAATAAAACTCGATCATTAAAAAATTCACTTTCTTTCTTCTTCTTTTTTCCCAAAAGCATATTGTTTTTTATAATAAAAACTAAAACAAATTTTTTATTCAACTTTTAAAAATCACATATCTAATCAACTATCATTATTTTTTACCTTTTTAAATCATCCATATTTTATTCACATTTTATCCAAACAACAAAACATTTATTCTTACCTTTTGTCAACGAGAATAATTTAAAACACAACTAAACACAAAATCATTTTATCCTTATTTATACTCATTTATGTTTAGATAAATGTATATCGTGTCATAAATCCTATCCCCGTTTTAAACGGGGGCTAAAAGTATATATCTCATTAGATAATGTATATTATTTTTTAAAAATTCAAAATACGTGTAACATAAAATTGAGTCTGAAAAAATGATTGTTCCTTACCCAAATATTCTTCCAAGAACTCACCCACAAAAAAAACACACACACACACACTCAAGACATCCAGTATTAATCACATGAAACATGGGGTAAAGTTTATTCATTTAATCCCCGTTTGGATAGCAGAATTGAGTTATTATGGATAGATAACTATGTCAGTATAGATAACAAATCTACATGAATAAAAGATTTTATGTTTGGTTGTGTTTTTTTATTCTCATTGGAAAACATAAGAATAAAGGTTGAGTTGTTTGGTTGATAAATAATAAAATATAAATAAAGTGTAAAAAAATTGATTTGACATGTGGACCCTATGATGTATAAGATGTGTTGGTAGATGATTTGATGTGATAAGATGTAAAAAATTGATTTGACATGTGAGCCCATAGGAATAAACCGAGTTACTTAGAATTGTTATACTCTCTTATGCTCATTTTTACTGACATAGTAATTCTAACCTATATTCTTTAAACAAACACCTAATTTTCTCTATCTATTCTTATCTCACCTTATTCCATTCTTAAACCACTCTTATTCCACTGTCTAAACGGGGCATTACAATTTTACACCATAATAAATAAAAGAAAAACCTTCCGGCCTCTTCATTCTTATCGTATCTCAAAAAAATAAAATAAATCAAATCAAAACATCTTGACCCGCCTTTTGAAGGCCTTATTGGAAGCCTTGGAGACCAGAAGCCCAACCCCAAGACATACAAGTAGGCCTGTCAACGGGTCGGGTCCGGGTCGGGTCGGGGTGGACCCGGACCCGACCCGTGAGAGGACCCGGCGGGTCCTGAACATGTGGACCCAGACCCGGACTCGTTGGGTCTCGGGTCAAGTCGGGTCCGGTCCGGACCCAACCCGAGGAAAGTTAATAAAAAAAAAATTAAACTCATGAATTTGTTTGTCTTATCATTCTATTGGGAAAAATTTGTAATAAAGCATTAATTATTATTGAACTTTCTAAACTGATGTCCTAATACTGTGTTTGAACATATTTTTGTACAATTCAAAATAAGTGAATGAATTACTAAACAACATTCAAAGTAAACACAAGTTTAAACAATATAACAATGAATTAAAAGGGAGAGCTCATAATTATTTGTGTCACAAAATAAACAATAAACACTTATACTTGTAACTTGATAAATAAGAAATAAAATTATGGGTCAACTAATACTAATATTCTTGTAATATATGAGTGCATATTAATAAAACAGTTGGGTCTCGGGTCCAACGGGTCGGGGTGGGGTGGACCCGGACCCAACCCGTTTGTATGTTCGGGTCCACCGGGTCGGGTCCAAATCGGATCGGGTATATTACCCGGACCCGACCCGTTGACAGGCCTACATACAACCCAGATCCCCAAATCAACGGCCCAACTCAACCCCTCCACCTCCTCCTCATGCCAACCGTCCGATGATCCCACCATCTCCCACTCCCCTCCGCACTCACAATCACATTCGTCCATTCCCTCCTCCTCCTCCTCTGGTATCTCCTCCAACCCCGAAACACTCCTCCGCCTTCTCCTCCTCATCATCTCCGCCTTCTCTCTCATCGCCCCCTCCGCCGCCACCTGCACCTCCACCTCCGAAAACCCCCCCACCTCCCCCTCCGCCGCGCATTCACATCCCAATCTCCAACCTCCGTCGCACCCCGGCCTGAACCCCCCTTCAAAACCCTCTCCCCACCAATGTAGATCTCGAACCGCTCCCCGCTCCCCACCTGAACCCGGTCCGTGCTCGCGTACGCCGCCTCCCGCCGCCGGACCGGCCCGGTCGGTCTGACCTGATGGAGAGCCACGTAGGCGGGCGAGAGGTTGACGACGCGGGGAAAGTAAACGAGGGTTAGGGTTTCGGGAAGGGGTTCGGAATGGTCGGCGTGGGAGACGTAGAGGCTGAGATGGAAGGCTCGGATGTTCAGCCGGTCCCCCTCCCTCCGGTCGCGGAAGTCGTGGTATTCGTTTCCTCTGCACATCTTGATCCTTTAATTTTGTTAATCTGTTTTTGTTTTCTTGGGATTTCAATGAGTCTTGACTCTTGATACAATAATGATTCGTAGGCCCCAATTTCACAAACCCCAAATAGACCCCATAAGGTGGCGTGAAGACATTACCTATTATGCCCTTAGATAATAACTACCTAAAAATGTGGACGGTTTTGATCTCCTATGATTGTGGAATGCAATCAAATCTGAAATTGTTTTTGTTTTGTCACCATTAATTCAATTTTAAAATAACATAGCAAAAACAAATCGATTAATGAATTCTGGGCCTTTTTTTTTGATGAACAGATGGGATCGGATCATCTGTTTAAATCTGTATTATTTGTGTTACATTTTTAAATGTAACAGTCAACCGTATGCATGTATTGATTTGTATTTATTAATTTTGTGTTAGATCGAATCAAAATTGAAGCACTATAGGCGACCTTGCACCTAACGGCCGCACCCACTCATAGACAGCAAACGGAAATTCCCCATGAAGGAATTCAATTACTAACAAATCTGAATTTTTAATTTTGAGAAGTTAGAAGACACTGATTTGTTCTTGTTCGAGTTGGATCTCCTATCAATGTCTTCCAGATCAGGTTTGACAATTCTTTTTTATCATATGATCTTATTGGAATGCAAGTCATATCAGAAATTAAAATTAATTTTTTTTACGATCACATATTCAATCAATGTTACATGTTTTAAATTTAGAACACGAATTTTTTTTTATGTATTGATCGTCATATTACATCTTTTATTTTGTTTCGTTTTAATTTTATAAATGTAACACTCATTATTGTTATATTTAATTTTTATATGGTTTGTATGATGTTAGTATTACATTTCTGATGTCGAAACACATTTATTTTTTGATACATTCATAAAATGTAACAGTCTGAAACAGTCTGAAATGTAACATTCATTCATGTATTGCATTTCTTACAATGCAAATAGTAATTTATATTTGTTACATTTATAAATATAATAGTCAATTACATATTTTTGTGGTGGAATCTGCTACATTTTCTTTGTAAGACAGTGCACTAGAAATTGAAATTGATGATTTCGAAGAGTAAATATAACTCTTTGACATTTAGGTAAATATAATTGTTTGTTCCATCTATGTAAATGTAACAGTTTTTATGTAAATGTAACAAATCTTTGTGAGAGATGTAAACATTTAAGAAATGTATTTGTAACTACCAATATAAAATTATAAAATGTAACTGTTTCATATGATAATTATGTGTGTTTTTTATTTAATTTTGAATATAATAAATACTTAACTTTTTTAATGTTCAGTTATAACATTCTTAAAAAAAATTAATGTGCATAATAAGAATGTAAGTTTGAAAAATAAATCTGGGTGGTTTGAAGGATTTTCACGAAATCAATTTTGGTATTTTTTGGTGTAATCTAGGTTCAATTATAATTTAGGTAATGATTTCAAAATTCAAAATTTGAAATAAATAAATAGATTTTAAGATTTACATGGAAGTCATAACCGAATAGAGAAAATGGAGGGATTTGGGTTAATGAGACAGATTTTTAATGAAGGGCAAATTTGTATTTTGCCATTTTCCCTTTTTGAAAAGTCAACTAATAACAACCAATGAGATAATGACACATCATGAGGATTGTGAGTGGGGCTTATATTTTGAGGCCTGGGTATCATGACTCCTCTTGATATGTTTAATGAGGCAGGAGGGGGGGAACCCGTTTGCGGGGGAGGAATAACAAGAGGCAGAGTTTGGAGTTTTTTGAGATTCGACGGGATTGGTGGGGGCGGTTCCATATTCTGGGGTCCGAACGCACGCGGTTTTCTCTCGTTGAACTGACAATCGTGATATTGTTTTTTTCTTCTTTATTAATAGGTTTCCAATTCCATGCCGTTTAGTTTGTTATCCTGCGGTAAAAGTGGACATTGGTGCGTTCTTCCACTCGTTGGAAAAAATTTTATTTTGAAAAGACCTATGCTTGGTCGGTAGTGATTCAACATTAAAAAACAAAAGTGGACATTGAAATTATTAGGTGCGGCGAACGGCAGGTGCGGCCGCGACGTGGGTCGTCCGATCGCGGGTCCATCACATCCAACGGTCGACATGAATCGCACCCGACCGTCCGATGCGATAGACCCGTAATCGACAGCCCGTGATCGCTGCCACACCCGCCGTTCGCCGCACGTAATCACGTCCCTATATATATATATATATATATATATATATATATAGGGAACCGATTATGTGCGGCAAACGGCAGGTGCGGTAGCGATCACGCGATCACGGGCCGTTGATCACGGGTCCATCGCATCGGACGGTCGGTTGCGATTCACGTCGACCGTTGGATGCGATGGACCCGCGATCGGACGGCCCACGTCACGGTCGCACCTGCCGTTCGTCGCACCTAATCGCGAGCATATATATATATATAGGGAAGTGATTACGTGCGGCGAACAGCGGGTGCGGCAGCGACTACAGGCCGTCGATCACGAGCTCATCGCATCGGACGGTCGGGTGCGATTCACATCGACCGTTGGATGCGATGGACCCGCGATCGAACGGTCCACGTTGCGGCCGCACCCGCCGTTCGCCGCACCTAATAATTTCACTATATATATATATATATATATATATATATATATATATATATATATATATATATATATATATATAGGGAACCGATGCGGTGTGCGGTCGGTGCGGTGCGCGAACGGCGGATCACGTCCATTGCGGTAGGTCGGGTGCGATCACAGTTGGATGCGATGGACCCGCGATCGGACGGCCCACGTCACCGCACCAACCGCACACCGCACCTCGCATCGGACGGCGGGTCGGGTCACAGCCATCGATCGGACGGTCGGGTGCGACATCGACCGTTGGATGCGATGGACCCGCGATCGAACGGCCCATGTCGCTGCCGCACCTGCCGTTCGCCGCACCTAATTGCGAGCGTATATATATATATATAAAATGATTAGGTGCGGTGAACGGCAGGTGCGGCCGCGACGTGGGCCGTCCGATCGCGGGTCCATCGCATCCAACGGTCGACGTGAATCGCACCCGACCGTCTGATGCGATGGACCCGTGATCGACGGTCCGTGATCGCTGCCGCACCTGCCGTTCGCCGCACGTAATCACGTGTATATATATATATATATATATATATATATATATATATATATATATATATATATATATATATATATATATATAGTCGCGATTAGATGCGGTTTACGGTCGGTGCGGTGCGCGATCACGGGTCCATCGCATCGGACGGTCGGGTGCGATTCACGTCGACCATTGGATGCGATGGACCCGCGATCGGACGGCCCACGTCGCACACCGCACCGACCGCACACCGCATCTAATCGGAACTGTATGTATATATATATATATACATACCCGAGTGATAGCGTACGGCGGACCGCACGGTACGGATCCGACGTGCGTCGTTCGATCGCGGGTCTACTGCATCCAATGGTCGATGTGAATCGCACCCGACTGTCTGATGCGATGGACCCGTGATCGATGGCCCGTGGTCGACGCCGCACGCCGCACCTAATTACTCATATATATATATATATATATATATATATATATATATATATATATATATATATATATATATATATAGTCGAGTGATAGCGTGCGGTCGGTGCGGTCGTGCGGATTCGACGTGCGTCGTCCGATCGCAGGTGCATCGCATCCAACGGTCGACGTGAATCGCACGTCGATGCGATCCGCACCGACCGCACGACCGCACGACCGCACGTAACCACGAGTCTATATATATATATATATATGAGGGCCGATTACATGCGGTGAACGGCGGGTGCGGCAACGATTATGGGCCGTCGATCAGGGTTCATCGCATCCGACGGTCGAATGCGATTCACATTCGACCGTCGGATGCGATGGACCCGTGATGGGACGGCCCGTGTTGCGGTCGCACCTGCCGTTCGCCGCACATAATCGTTTCACTATATGTATATATATATACACAAATCCTGTGGGCTATTTGCAGAAGCCCCCCTCTTTTTACAATTTAACAATCAGGTCCCTCGCTAGAATTCACCCAATTTTTATCTCCTCTGGGCTATTTGCAAATGGATCCCCAAGTTATACCAATTTATAATCAGACCCCTTTCTAAAACCGGTCAATTTCGTCTTTTTATGGGTTTCTTGCACATCAGTTCCTAGATTCATATTTATAACTAGGTCCCTATCTTTGTTACAAATATGTGCCCCATCCATATTTTCGTATTTATAACCAGATCTATCATCTGGAAACATCATTTCTCAAACTTTTAATTCATGAAATTCCATGTTATAGTTTCTCAGTATTTATCCATAAAATTATAAAATATAAATATTTTAATAAATATTTAATTAAATACATATTTAGAGTAATTTTTATATTTTTATAAGTATTTAACGAATTCAAATATTTAAAGTAATTTTTCTAAATTGGTTAAATTAGTTGAATGAAAATAAATAAAACGAGGAGGCGGTGGGTTAAAAAAAAGAGAGAAAATGCTATTTATTTTAGAAGAGATATAGATAGTAATGTAATTACTTTGTAAAGGGTATGATAATAATCTAATTTAAGATTTTTGGTGGAATTTGATATTATTACAAAAAATGATGGGAATTTGATTCCATCCTATTTTTTCACATATATGATTCTGATTCCAGTGGGGCTCACAATTACCATCAACATCACAACTAACAAAAAATGAAGCATGTACTCTAATGAATTCTATTATCAAATTGATTTTTGTTCTTTTTTTTGACATAGGCTTCAAATAAAAATTATATATCACTTTGATAGATTAAATTGGTTTTCTTTTGTTTTTTTTTCATTGAATGGCTCTTTTATTAATTATTTAATTTTACTATCATTATCTTAATTTCATATCACGTGCTTAGCACGTGCATAAAAACTAGTATTTATATATATAATAATTAAATAAGATAAGAAAATAAACATGGGTCGTTGCTAGTGGCAATATGATTTCAATATAACGATATAAATTGTTGATTTTTTTATAAATATCCTTGCTATATTTTATTTTTGTAAAAATATCTCTATAAAAATCATCCTTACAGAAATACCCTTCACAATTTTATAAATTGTGCATTGGTGCTCCTGCGGTCAACTTCCTCAACTTAGGATTAAATGTTACCATTAAAATCCTATTTAAAAAGTCTAAAATATCCAAGTTTCATCTTCTTCTTCAACTTTCAAAACAATATATTGTGCTTTTACACCACAAATGTTTTTCATCTTCCAAACAATGATTAGAATTATTTTTGAATACGTGAGGACAAAAATAAAGGTAACTGTGATTTGTGGTTTAGGACAAGAGAAATGAAGTAGTTGATTTAGGGTTAGGATTTATCTAGTTTAAATAGAGGAAAGAGAGATGAGCACCGTTAGAATCCGAACGACTGATGGTGCATGGTTGACAAGACGTAATGATACAATGATGGAAGGGTGCGGATGCTCCCACCACCCTCTCAATCCCACCACCTGCCATTTTAACTATTATCAAGCCCACCTCCTTATAAAAACTCCTTGCCATAAACACCTGCCCCACCACCCTCCATTTTTTTTATAACACATACCTCTCTCTTCTTTCTTTTTTCTTTTATTTCTCTCCTCTCATTCACTCCGTTTGTTCACTGTCGTTGTGAGGATGCCGTCGAGACCTCTCCGTGAAGTCGGTCCCCCCATGATGTCCTTCCCGTGCATTCGGTTTACTCTACACATCTCACCGATTTAAGACATCCTCCCTCGTGACGTCCTCACTGTACATTCGGTCCACTCTACGTTGCCGTGAGGACGCCGACGAGACCTCGCCGTGTAATCGGTATTGGTGATTCATGGAATTTATCCATTGATCTCTTCCTATTGTACAAGTATTGGTCTGTATTTGTGTTTTCATAGAAAGATAAGGTTTTCATAGCATTGTAGGGTATTTTTTGAGAAATGTATGGTTTGGACTCTTAACATCAATTGGTATTGGTGATTCATGAATTTTAATAGTTGATTTCTTCCTATTGTATAAGTATTTGTGTGTATTGGTGTTTTTTTATAGAAAGATAGGGTTTTCATAGCAGTTCGACAGGGACGGTGTCAAGGGAATGTATTTAATGTCGACAAGAGGGCCGTCGAACTGGCCAATGTTTTGGATTTCAAATGCAATTCGACAGGGACGGTGTTGAGGGAATGTATTTAACCTCGACAAAATGACCGTTGAATTGGGTAAAAAAAGAACCCATAATCAATTATAGTTCGACAGTGGAAGTGTCGATCTCTATTACATCAATGCGACACTTTGCATGTCGAACTGGGATGACGGGCTTGACACTTTCCACGTCGAACTGGAAACAAATTGTTTGGGTTTATCATATGAAGTTCGACAGGGACTCCGTCGACCATACTGTAACAAGTCGACTAAATGACCATCAAACTGGGCTATAAATTGAACTGGGCACGTCAATTACGGTTCGACGGTGGCGTGGTCGCTCCCTAGTACATCAAGTCGACTATATTGATGTCGAACTGGGATGCCTGACGCGACTCTGCTTATGTCGAACCGGGTATACAAGTGAAAGGGAGAAAACACCAAGAGAAAAAACAAGTTATCGTCGAAGACCAACCGGAGAGTCACCGGGAGGAGGGGAATCCGTCGTCACTGGTCGGTCCGTTGAGGTGGTCGGTTGCCGTCGACAGCGAAGAGATGGTGAGAGAAATGACAAGTGTTGTGGGTTTTCTTTTTATTTTGATTTAGGTGGTGGGATTGAGTTTTTCATTTATTTGGGGTGGTGGGATGTGTATAGGTGGTGGGATTAATGCTATTTTATGTAAATAGAAAATCAGGTATTTTTGTAATGGGAAATGATACGGTGCGGGACGTGCGGTCGTGCGCGAACGACCACGGGCCGTCGATCACGGGTCCATCGCGGGTCCATCGCATCGGACGGTCGGGGGCGATTCATCTCGACCGTTGGATGCGATGGACCCGCGATCGGACGAACGACGTCGTTCCCGCACGACCGCACGTCCCGCATATTATCATCGACCTTTTTGGAATATTGCATGGTGGGAATAATATTCCGGTTGGTGGGAATAACCGCACCCATGATGGAATTCACGCCAACAACACATGGCATCTGAATCGATTTTTTCCACTCGATTGGCGAATCTCAATCATTTGGGGAAAAGGGAGCATCTATAGGCCATTTTCCTGGATCCAATAAATGTCTATTACGTATCCCAAAGGAACCGGGTTAGGAGACTCAAGACCGGTCAATGGATGACATGTGACATCACGGATGTTGTGTCACATCTCACATGCGGTTTGACCTGACTTTAATCATAATTGTTTATGTCAAATCTCGCCGTAATCGAATCCTCCCAGATCCCACCATAATCTCTTCGATCCCACTGTCACACTCAGCCCATTGAGGCAGTGGTGGATCAGAATAGCCAAGAGACACATGGATTGAGTGAGGTGTTTGGTTCCAAATAGGGCTAGTAAACGAACCAAGCGGCTCGAGCTCGGCTCAGTTTGAGCTCGTTCAGGCTCGTTCATTTAGATAAATGAGCGAGCTTGAACAAGTTTTAAAGCTCGGTTAGGCTCGGGACCTGGATCAAGCTTCATTTTATGTTCAAATTCGACTCGTTTGTGTTATTAAAATTTAGTTGAAGCTTGACTAAACTCGTTTATAAAATCAGAATATTAAATTAATACAAAGTTATGGTCGTTTAAGTTCATTAACTTGGCTCATTTATGCTAAAATTTTATTTTCAATCCCTAAAAATCATAAAATGAAGAAGAACGCTAGGCTCGTTGATGCTCGACTCGGCTCGACTCGGCTCGACTCGGCTCGGCTCGTTTATAAACGAGCCGAGCTTGAACATGTCAAAGCTCGGCTCGTTCGGCTCGTTTACCACCCCTAGTCCCAAATAGCCTAATGGGAGATTGAGAGGAAATATTTTGTGTTTATACGTGAGTACGACTCTTACATACCAAGACGCGTTTTAAAGCCGTGAACCCATTTAGGGACAAAACATGATGGATATGACCTCAATCGAGGTCGTGTGGTCGATTAGGGGGGAGGAGGTGATTGTGACACCCGTCTCGTTGAGGGAGTGGTGGATCAAGATAACCAAGAGGCTAATGAATTGGGTGAGGGTAAGGTATTTAGTTTCGCATCGCCTAATGGGAGGAGATAATTTGTGATTATATGTGAGTACAACTTTTACATACCAAGATACTGAGCCCATTTAGGGGCAGAACCCCCTCTTCTTTCAACTCATGTAAACAAATTTTGTCCAATACATGATTTTGAAAATAAAAATAAAAATGGACGGACTATATTTTGTATGGTAAAATAGATGAAATATAACATTTTTCTTTTTTATATTTTAGTCTCTTTCTAGCCCACTAACTCATAGTTTAATTAAAAACAAACAAACTATGTGCCAAGGAGGGCAACTTTATGCGAATTAAAACAAGAAAGATGTATAACAATTTTTTTTCTTTATATTATAGTATGAGCATAGTTACCTTTTAAGGTTAGACTATAATAATTACATAACAAGTATCAGAGCCTGTGTCAACAGGTCCGGTCGTACATATACCGAAAAACAAAAGTGAGGTCGTACGAAACGCATAATAATATATTAACATCACAAAGTTTATAGATGACGTGATACCCGTTTACTAGAGGGATTAGATATGGTGTTGTCAATTGCAACTAACATGGAATATATTGCAATTGAAAACTCCATCTTCAAAAAGAGGGATTATTATAAACTAACACATCTATAAATTGCCTTAACAGAAAAAAAACATGGATATAGATTACAATTTTTTATTTGATCTATACTTTAGATATTTGATCTTGTCGTTTCACATCTCTAGTTGTGTTGAAGATAATATTAGAAACAATTTGACTCAATATTACTTACTTAATGTACTACCCGTTTCATACAAACCATGCAATGCACGTATAATCTTGTTCTTTCAAGCTTCTCAAAGAGCTTCACAGATAACCTACCATATTTATGTGGAGTGTATTTTTATTGATTTTATATAATCAATATATCATGTATTTTATTTTCTTTATATTGTAATATTTAAATTTTACAAATGAAGTTTTTCAAATAGTCCTACATTGATTAAATTGTTTGGATTAAAATGGAATATAAAGGAGGGTTTGATACACATGTTGTTGATGTGAAACAAATACAAGTGCATATGAGTTTGCACGTGCATCACATATGCGCGCGTACATGCATTATTTTCTTTTTAGTACTTTCGCATAAGTCGTATTAAATATTTATAACGTTTTAAAAGTGCATTAATTTTAAACGTTTTGTGTTGTATAGAAGATATTTTATTTTTCCTCCTCGAATAAACACCAAGGAGAGTCTGTTTAGACTTTCATTTTGCTGACAGCAAATTTAATAAAGTTTTGTTGTATCTAAAAGTGAGTTTGAAGAGAATTCATATAACAACTTCGTTTTAAAGTGAGAGCAAACATCGCTCAAAGAAAATGTATTCTCAAAGTCTAAAATTATTATTTTTTCAGTTTCATTCCTCATATTCCAAAAATTTATCCTTCACAATATTTAAAAAATAAAATATACATCGATTTCCTTTTTTAACCATTAAAATAACATAAAATGTTATTATAATGTCTAGCGTTAATACTGAACCTCTAAATTCCTAGGCGGATCAGGCTTCTAGGACACCTCGAGTCTCGAAAATGTTTATGCTGATCCTTTTTTTGCAGTTTTTTGCACCTTGCACACTTTTTTTTCAAGTATACAAGTGACTAATGTAATGCATTTATTTATAAAAAATAAAATAAAATACATACACATACGAAATGAAAGCTCACATAAAATGAATGCATATATATTTGTATTTTTTTAACAGAATATATACAAATAATAGAGTGCATATTATATCAGTGATGTGATGGCTGCATAATGCCCTTTTTTTTTGTGTGAATAAGACCTGAAAGATAATTTTTTAAACCTAAAAAATAAGGGTGCGGTTATTACCACCCCATTAGACATTCACCCCACCCCTTAAAATATTCACTTTTAATGTTTAATAAGAAACCAACACCACCCCATCCCATCCCACCCCAGAAAAACCTCACCCACCCCTACCCTTCCCCACCCTCAAAATATGTTATATAACATCGACAGGTCGACACTATTAGTGTCGAACCATGTACTGGACTTACTGACTTGATTCTACTTGATTCGACACTAATAATGTCGACTACATTACCTACTGTCGACACTACTACTGTCGAACCATGCATTGGACGTACTGACTTGGTTCTGATTGGTTCGACACTACTAATGTCGACCGTATGTATAACGGTCGACACTACTAGTGTCGAAAACTGAAGTGGACTTACTGTCTTCGTTCTACATACTTCAACAGTACTAGTGTCGATAGAATTTAAAATAGTCGACACCACTAGTGTCGAACCATGTACTGGACTCACTGACTTGGTTTTGATTGATTCGACACTATTAATGTCGACAAAATGTTAAATTATCGACACTACTAATGTCAAACCATGTACTGGACTTACTGACTTTGTTCTGCTTCATTCGACACCACTAATGTCGGCAGAATGTAAAATGGTCGACACGATTAGTGTCGGACTATGTACTGGACTCACTGGCTTAGTTCTGCTTGATTCGCCACTACTAATGTCGACAGAATTGTAAATTTTTGACACTATTAATGTCGAACCATGTACTGGACTTATTGACTGACTTTGTTCTGCTTGATTCGACACAACTAATGTCGACATAATTGACTTTTGTCGACAACATCATTGTCGATGCAATGCAGAACCAAGACATAAGCTCATCTAGCCTTAGGCCAGTGATTGCTCGAAACCTGCCCATCAACCAATACATTCCAAACATTTGAATCACTCACAACCTTGGAACATTTAAAACTCGTATACTTGGAATTTAATATTAAGTTTGATCCTAATAGCCATTATATGAAAACAACATCGCTCAACATTTGAATCATTTGTTCAAAGAAAATAATGCAAGAAACTTCGAACATCGGCCAATACATACCAAGTAAAAAACAAAAAAAAAACATAAGAGTCCTCCACAACATGTTCCACCACCACTTCCTCTTCTTGAGGGTCCTCCACAACATGTTGAGAACTTGAAGGTGCATCTTTTGATCTACTCTTCCGGTTGGAAGATGTAGGTCGGACACGTTTCTTTGGATCCATACTGTATTGAAAAAATTTGTTAGTACTCATGTATTTGGAGCTTCTCAAATCCAAGAATCCATGGAAAGTGGTTTGTTTCACAGCCACGTAAAAAAAAATAGATAAGGATGATGATGATGTAAAATTTACATACTGATTTTTATAACACGACCATATCTTTTTGTGAGTCTACTGTTCCTATAATTTTCATTGACAAATTTCTATTTGCAACATCAGAAGTCATAATCTAAGCATGCCATCAGTGAATCATTAGGAAAACATGAGAGGAAATGACAATCATAATCAATTGATAGTGGTTCTTAATGGAGGACATTAACTTCTTTTTTATTCACTGCATTTGAGGGGAATTACTAATCATAATCAATTGAGGTATTTGTTGAACCAACATTGGATTTTAAGTTCAATATCTATTAGTTTATATCTGAATTTTTAAGTCAAATGAATGGATATATCACACACACAAAAAAAACCCACAAAAGTGCTCTTTTTCACCTAAATAGATAGAAAAAATAAAAAATCTAGAGCCACATATCAATTATAGACAGGAAAAAAATATGAATTCCTCCACTTTGTAGAAGATGAAGACAAATCTAGAGCCACATATCAATTATCGGTCCGTATTTAGACTTTGAATGAAATCTAATAGTTTTCTTAGGAATGTATTCATATCCAGATTGCTTATACCACGCCTCTATTTTTATTTCATATAGTTGGGAATTTGCATGCTAAAAAAATAAGGAACCTATTGATGGGATATATCATCACTTTCATAAGCAAATTTGCTTGATATACAATAGAATACTCTACACATTGACATATTTTATATCCTTTAGGTTTATGGTCAAAATAGAATGTTCAATATATAAAATAAAAGACTCCAATACAAAATGCTTGCATATTTATATGAAACAAACATAAAAAACTAACAAAATTAATTCCATGGAATGATAAGCACTAACCCACTCTTTGGGAACTTAAACGTAGCAAGGCACCCAATACTCTATAACCCCCTTCACATCACCACAACCTCCTCCCCTTCTTCTCTTTCCTGTTCATGTACTGCCATGTTACTTCAAATTGTTGAAGGTTGGTTCCTAACAAATAATGGCCCCCTGTTTACATATGAACCTCTTTTAGTTGAAAAGAGGTGTTTAAACATGACACTTGGAAGAAAGTATCATTTGGGTTGTTAAAAGTGATGTTTTTCATAATGATGTGCTAGCAGATATGGTTGGCAAAGAATAGACTCATTTTTCAAAATATTCATCCACAGGAGACACTGGTGGTTAGTAAAAGTATGGCTTACTTAGATGAGTGTTTTACAATATTGTGAAAGAAAAATGTTAATTAAACATTTGTCCATGAGAAGCAAATTTAGCCAACAAAATTATTAGTGGAGCATTGACAGACTATATCTTCCAAGTCTAAAATGTTTATAATCATTGATGGAAGTATTGATCCCAGTATTAGACCAGTAGGGGCTGCCTTTATTATATGTCAATAGTAGCAAAAAAAAAAAAAACACATAAACTAGGAATATCTTCCAAGTCTGAAATGTTTATAATCATTGATGGAAGTATCGGTCCTAATACTAGAACAACAGGGGCTGCCTTTGTTATATGTCAATAGCAGCAAAAAAAAAGGGTAAAATATACATAAAATAGGATTATATTCCAAAAAACATTATATGGTTATGCTTCATTTCCATACACATTTCCATAAAAATAAATTCACTTCCATACACATTTCCATAAAAATAAAATCACTTCCATATACATTTTCATACATATAAAATCAATTTCAACAATTAAGAATTTCACCAACCACCCTAAAAATAGGGTTATGTTTCAAAAAAATTATAGGGTTTCTTATATAGAGTTTATACAAATAAATCTAGCAC
The DNA here is from genome assembly GCA_030737845.1 of Acorus calamus. Lineage (NCBI taxonomy): Eukaryota > Viridiplantae > Streptophyta > Magnoliopsida > Acorales > Acoraceae > Acorus > Acorus calamus. The sequence goes on from CM060872.1 coordinate 13,831,863, forward strand.
AAATGTGACCTAAAGATAGAGTATAACATGTAGGAAAACAAAAATAGAAAAAAGAAAGAGACCTAACCTTCTTCTATCTATATGGAGTGTGGAATAGTGGACGTCGGAAGCCGTGATAGGAATGTAGAAGCGGGAGAGGTGGCACCGGGAGATGAGGCGCCGCCAGGGAGAGGATGAACGCCGGTTGAGATGAGAAAGGGAGAGGGGAGGAGGAGTTTCAATAGGATGAGAAATGATAGGGGAGGAGGAGTTTCAATCGGATGGAGAGAGAGGGAATGGGAACTTATGAGGGGGGGTGGGGTTGTGATGTTAAGATGGGGATATATATAAAGGGGTTGGGTTAGTTTTCATAAAAAATAGATGGGGTGGGTTAGATTAAGGGGGTGGGTTGAATAACTCATGGGGTGGTATTAGCCCCCCCCAAAAATAAAATTGAAGACAAGATGGTATAACAAAATTCCCATTTACCCCTTGTACAGCGCATACGCACTGCCCACCCAGTACTCGCCCCCAGTTTAGATTTTTCCGGTCTCTCTAGAACCCATGCCCCGTTCAATGCACATATATGTCATATGCATTGGGTCCACTTACTGTGTCAACTTTAACACCCCACTGCAAGTGCAGATATAGGAAAGTCCCTGTGTTTTAGGTATCGGTTGGTGGGAGATTGCAAAACTGATTTTCAACTAAAGATTTAAAATTGATTTTGTAGAAAAGTGTTTTTTTCAGTTTTCTCTAATTATAACTTTTGAATATTATTTGTCTCAAATCTGTCTGTATGAAACTGCGATTACAAAACTGTTTAGTTACATAATTGCAGAATCAGCTTCTGCTAACACAAAAACTGTCCAATCGCAAAATCAAATGCTGCCTTAAATGTATAGTTTTTTATATGTAATTTTTGTAAAAAACATATAGTTTCATAATAAATTATACACTATGATATGAATTATACACATTGTGAAAAATTATATGATTGAATTCATTTATTGAGACATAAATTTTGTTGGAGATATATAAGATTTTTGCATGCGAGGTTACAGATGGAATTGTTTGTAACACCCAAATGTATATTACTAAGTCCATGTTGTATTTATTTCAAGGATTTTGCACCCGAATATATATTACTAAGGGTCCGTTTGAAAACAAATATTAAAAAGTAGATTTTGGAATAAATGTGTTTTTTTAGATAATTTTGATATTGACCTTTTTGAGGTGCTTTTATTTTAATCGAGGAATCATATTTGTTGTTGGTAACAGAAGCCGCTTTTCAATATTTGAAAGCTTCTCATGTTTGGTCTACAAAAGCTGTGTTTGGAAAAAGTAAATGTGTCAAATTATTGAAATGACCATGTCCCCTTCACTTACATTAAAAACCCTTTCAATCACAAATACCTACGGCCACCATTTCAATCTCACCCTTCCCTTGTCTCCACTACCGCCCATCGATCCGGCCGCCCTCATCCACCAACTTCTCCGCCCCGGCTGTCGGTTTGCGCACCCGTCGAAAAGCAACCCCAGCAGTTCACCTGGCCGTCTCCACCACCGCCCACCGATCCTGTTGTGACTCCTACAGAGGTCCGAAATGTAGCACCACCGCATGTATGCATCTCGGGCCGTCGAATTATCTCCCGTCATCTTGGTCCCTGGCCTTCTCTTGACTTGGGTGTGGAAATCGTTTGACTACTGATTTGTGTATATGAATTTTTTTTGTCTTGTACACATTGATGGAGTTTGTAGAGGTAGGGGTTTATGCATTTCACCATATGAAATTCTAAAATTGAGCAATTTCGTGGTCTTTATTATGTCCCTTGTTCTCTGATTTCATACCTCATGTGGGTTTGGGAAGGAGGGGTTGAAGTAATAAATTTGGGAGAGGCCATGTTGTTCTTCAATTTACTCTAATCAAAAGTATAAAAAATGGATTAGTATTCTCAAAACAACCACCTAGATCTATGCAGATGCATGTCACAGAGTGTGTTTAATGTGACCATTCCAATTTGGGGGAAAGTTCAATTGCTACTCTGTAACTAATGAGGCATTTTGAGGTAACATTGATATTATATAATTAGGTTTCTCAAGTACAAACAACACTATTATGCCTTCAAAATAAGTTTATTATAAATAGGTGTCCTGCATCCTTGTTGTTCCTCGAGCCACTTCGTATCTCCCTAATTCAGGGTAGCCATTGAAAGAGTGAGATTGGTAGAGCTAATAGGGTTAAACTCGAAGTTTAAAAACCTGATAAACGGAATCTCAAAAAAAAATACCCACTCTCAAATCTATTCTTCCTATCATTCAATCATGCTATGATTTTGATGTTCATTGTTTTTCATTTGAATACATAATAACATTTATTTGAACCACAAGTATTTCTATCCATACTTGTATGATATTTAATACATGTAATCTGTATTTATAATGTCTTTTGGATGGGTAGTATGGTTCATTTTGCTTATTATGTGGTAGCTAGAGGAAGGAGGCCAGACATTTACAAATCATGGGTAGAATCTAGAGTCCAAGTCAATAATTTCAGCAATGTTGTGTTTGCTGGTGCACATAGCTTACGTGAAGCCCAACAGTTTTTGAGATCTCATGGAATCGAAGAAGACAATGCTGCCAACTCGGTGCAAGACAATGATCCCCAACCCAGCCAGGCCATCGAGATCCTTGAGGAGACTCTTTAGCCACTATTGATTTAAGAAAGTAATGCAACTGTCCATTCCTCCACTGCCATGGTTGACAATAATTTGACAGCATATCAGTACGAGGAGAGTGAAGTTCAGCCGATTTCAGTGGAACCCAACCTCCCAGATCCATCTCATTTTAACCTGCTAATGCTACACATCCTGATCGGCCTCATCGTTCTCCTCATCATCTTGGTCCTCTTGGTTCTACTCATGTTGATGTTCTTGGCCTTCTGTGTGGGTTGAAATGAGGGCTTACATCTACCTTTTTTGACGATCTGAATTTGAACATTTTCATAACTCATTTTGTGTTGGGAGTCCAAGTACTAAGGTCTCCCATTTATTATATCTGAAAAAGCTTCATCAGACTGAAGCAATGTTTATGTATGAAGACTATATGCTACCATTCTTTAGTTTAACCTAATATTAACATATTTACATATTTTGGAAGAGGGTTGTTCTGCTCCAGGAATAGGTTTCATGTGTGTAATCATCTTGGATTGTAACATATTGATTGTGTGACTATGGTGTTTGTAGATACCCCAATTTGATCGTCCAGAAAGACATAAATACTTCAAGTAACACCCGAAAATAACCCACATTTGGACATCTAATAAAGAACCAAAAGTTCAGGAAACCGGAAACCCTAAACCCCAGACCTAACCCTAAACCCCAGACCTATACCTAAACCCTAGCCTGACCGAAAACCCTAAACCTAACCCTAAACCCTAGCCTGACCGAAAACCCTAAACCTAACCCTAACCCTAACCCTAAACCCTAACTCTAACCCTAACCCTAAACCCTACCCTAAACCAGACCCTGGCCCAAACCAGAACCCCACCTAAAAGAAACTCAAAACCCCAAAAAAATCCCAAGTCCCTGGCAAGGGGTGGTTCACCATAACTAGCCGCCCCATACTAGGCGGCTAGTTAGCACTAGCGGCCCCCCTGGCCGACCTTGAACCGCCCTGGATGGGACATAAAGCAGCATTAAATGCTGATCATTGTCACGGGTTGTGACCTTTAGCCGCGCTATCTTGGCTAGATTAACCCAAGTAACCAACCCAAGCCACCGCTTGTCAAAGATGAGACGTTTGGCAGGTCATGATAGGGGCGGCTACCAGAAAGTAGCCGCCCCATCCTGGGCGTCTAGTTAGAACTAGCCGCCCTTCACCTAGTCCTGACCGAAGAACCAGAGAGTTAATGAGGGGTCTAATCAAACACACTATTAACCAAGCCACCCTTTTACCCCCTGAGTATTCCCCTGCCTCTTTTTTACTATAAATAGAGGAGGTCCCAAGCCTTTAAACAATCATCCACAATCAACAAGCACACATTTCACATCCACCAAGTCCCAATCCACTTCCCCCACTAGAAAACCCAAGAGAGAGAGAAAGAGAGCCCCTTTTTTGTGAGAGAAAAATCCATTCTCTACACAAAACACCATCTCATTCCACCCTCCAGAAACCCGGGCTAAACCTAGCTTAGCCTCTGTCCAAGACCAAACCCATTTCCTATCGAAGTTCTGCCCAAACAAAACCAGGCCCCGGACGGCTAAACCCTAGCAGCCGCCCCATACCCGACGGCTGGATCGACTAGCCGCCCCATATCCACACCCCATTTGCACCCCTTTGTCCCAAGACTCCTTTAGCCAAGCTCCGGAAGCAGAATAGGATTACCAGTTTTTTCACCTCTGTGTACGGTATATCCGTGTCTCAGAGCGGGGACCCCACAAACTCCCCACGTAGGCGATCAAATCCAACCCAACCTTTTCCTGCTTTTAGAAAAAGCAGGTGGCGATCACACAAACCCTGGAATCCTCTTGATCCGTTGTCGGACGCCTCAACCAGGAACGACACCACCCTTCCGAGAAGACGATCCGACCGAGCCCGCCAGGGCATGCACCCGATCCGAATCCCCGATGAACCCCCACACACGCACACACCCCACCGGTGGATTCTTTCCGACACCGACGGAATCCGACGCTGACAAATCTGGCGATCACGGTGGGACCTCCCACGTGAAAAAACAACAAAAGGTAATCCTCTTTAGCCCCCCCTTTTACGAGCTTGACTAGAATGCTATCAACCCTTTAGAAAAGTTAGAGTTTTCCACCCCTCGAATCAGATCCTCCTCTACTTCGCATCACAGCATCATTTACTGCTTTGTAGGCCGCACACCGCTGCGCAATCCTTTACTGCTTTGTAAGCCGCACACCGCTACGCAATCCTTTTCTGCTTTGTAAGCCGCACACCGCTGCACAATCCTTTACTGCTTTATAAGCCGCACACCGCTGCGCAATTCTTTTCTGCTTTGTAAGCCGCACACCGCTGCACAATCCTTTACTGCTTTGTAAGCCGCACACCGCTGCGCAATCCTTTACCGCTTTATTTACTGCTTTATATCTGCATTCATTCCCTGAATCATTTCACACACGTCATGGAATCCCGCATAGAGGAGGAGATACTAGAGGAAAGAACCCACCAAGAGGGTCAGGCCACGCAATTCCTGACCCATCTAGAGGAAAAGATGGCCAGTCTAGGATACCAATCCGTAGAGTACATGTTTTATGACCTCACCGACTACCGTCAGGTCAAAACCTTGATACAGGAGGCCCCTGTCGAAACCCCTAAGACCAATCCCAAAACCCCATCCACATCCAGACATTCGGTCAGTCCGAGTATTTTTTCGTTCACCCCCCTTTCCCCCGCGAATCCAATATTCCCAACCATTTTCACCCCAGGCCCTTACCAGGCTACCCCAAACCCAGGACCGCTAGGCAACCCTCCCAAGGGAGAAACACTGGATGAAACCATCCGGAGAATCCTCTCCGAGACTGGTCCCTCACCCCCCAAGCATATGTCTCTACATAACCTGAGACAAATCCCGTCAGTCCACCTACCGGAGGGATTCAAAATCCCCAAATTCCGTTGGTATAACGGTCGTGGAGACCCAGACATCCATTTAACTGCCTTTTATCTAGACGCCTGCCCCTTTCTAGATGATCAACCTCTGCTAGTCTTCCTCTTTCATAAATCATTGGAAGGAGAACCACTACAATGGTTCTCCACCCTCCCTGTAGATCACTTATCGAACTTCTTGGCTATATGCGAGAAATTCTTAGGCTGCTACGATTACCAGAGAATCAGAACCCCCTTTATTTCGGATTTAACCCTAGAGAGAATGAGGCCTAGGGAGGAATTTGAACAATACGTGTCTTGGTGGCGCACACTTGTTCACCGAACCAGCCTACAACTCACAGAATGTCAAGAAATTGACATGATGTTACAGAGCCTGAATTCAGAGCTCCGTACGAGCCTTTCGTACGGAGACTGTACTACGTATCAGCTTCTAATTGATCGCCACAACATGATTTCCCGTTGTGCAGCCCCAGTAGTCCAAACCTAGTCCCCACCTATCAGCCATAGGGTTGGACAACCGCCTCGTAAGGCACAAACCCCCACGGTAGAGGGGATTACTCAAGTATCGGCACTCTACCCAAACGGAGCTTGGGTTCCTGATCGATGAACGGCTCCGAGACAGTACACGTTTCATTTCATCCGGGTATGCACCACCTCAGCCAATCAACCAAAACTTCGCTACTCGATCAATACCCGTCCCCGTGCCGACACAACAAAACCCGGCAATCCAAAGTTCTCCGTTCTAAAGCCCTGTAATTTCAAGACAAGGCCAGCCTAGGACCCCTTTCTATTCCACATTCCTAAGAAGTCAGAACCTAAATCCTAGGCAGCCCACCCAAAATACATAATAAGAGGTCTCCCCTCCGACATCCTATGATCAGGGACGAATGGGAAAGAGGGACTCTTACCCTCCCCTCCCAGAAACACTAACTAGTATTTTTAGGGTACTAATGGACACAAATAGTATCTCTCTCCCAGTTGCTAAGCCTCCACTCCCCGGGGCCAGCAGATTGCGTTATTGTCAATACCACCAACAACATGGTCATACCGTAGAACAATGCATTATTTTTTGAGATTTTATTTACGATTTAAATGATGACAGGCGCCTTGATTGGGCCATGATCAAAAGCCATTTAAACCAGGGCAATTCTCGAGCCTCCAAGCCACTTGGCATATTTACTGACCCATTGCCAGGTCACAACCAAGCGTCGACATCTGGAGCCCTCATGGTAAACATGGTCAGGAGAGGGAGACAACCATCACCGCAACCAAGCAATTCAGAAGACGTCACTATGACAGTCTATCCGAGGAATCCGAGGAGGAGGGGAAGAACGAGCCCTTCCAGTTGAACCTCGACAACCATGACCTCGCCATACTCTATGGCGAAGATGAAGATGCAGTTCTCGCCCTACCCGCGGTCATCAACATTGAGTCCGACGAAAGCGGACTAGAAAACCCGGGAGGATGAGAAGAAGAAGAACCCTTTGAGGAGATCCCCGAAGGAGCTAGCGAAGGACCCGAGAGAGGGGAGTATATTTCGGATGATCTGCATCCGGACGACAATGGGTCTTCCAAGAGTACCGACACTGTCGATGGCCCCCGCCGCCCAATGACCATATCATTCACTGACCAAGACCTCCCGGATCCCAGACTGCGAGTCTACCCCCTACACATCCGCGGACGACTTCAAATGTTGTGGCTAAACAACATCTTCGTGGACCCAGGGTCAGGAATGAACATAATGTCGTGCTCCACCTACCAAAAGATACCTAGACTAGGCCGTCCTCCCGTCCAACCGGCTTTGTTTATGTCACTTGTGTCTTCACTTTCAGTTAGACATTGGTTCATTTCCTTTAATCTCTAAATATTGGCTATGACATGCAGAATTATACTTATATATGAGACTAATAATATTTGTCTACATTTGATTACTTTATAGCTCATCCTTCTGGTTTCATGAAGTATGCTCATTTTGAGCAAGTATCTTGTTTATTAGGAAAAAGTAATAAAATTAGTCTTATTTATATCATCTGTTTTTTGATATGATATTTGATTTATTTATTCTTGATTACCGATTGTACATTGACATTGTGGCACAAATTTGACATCACTACCAAATTGTGTCACCTAAAAGAGATTTGATTTTCAAGCACGCTGAAATGAGACTTGGATTAGAAATGTCCTGATCAAACTCACAACAATTAGCCAATACGTGGGAAGGGTTGGGCTATGGTCTCTCTATCATTGTTTCACGACTGATTTTTTTTCTGTTGCATGTTAATTAGTTATGCACGACAATACCAATTATTGTACTTGGATGTTATTGCGCTTAATTATTAGAGGATGAACACACATCGAACACGCCATTTTCAAACACAATTCCTCAAGTAATTATAATAACTAATGTAATGTTTTATTGACAAAATTTAAAAAAAAACTAATTATTTCAATGAAAACATGAAGCATGGGCAGGTAAGTAGCAACTAACAGGAAAATAAACAATGAACATATAGCACCAAATCTTCATACTTGCATTCATAAATCCAGAAGTTATCAAAGACACCCAACATTCATGTAATTGAACAAGGATCATGACCAAAGCAATACAAAATCTCTATTAATTAACTATTATGAATATCAATTATAAGAAGTTTCTTATAACTACTATGAATATCAAGTATAAGAAGTTATCAAAGACAACCTGGAAAACCTCCTTCACCTTCCAAATGAAGTGTGAAAAGGCGTTTCAATTGGACCAGGGAAACTTCCAATACTTTGCTGTGTGATTCTTTGCAATTCTGTATTTTCAATGTCCTGAGTTTGATCAGTTTTGGTAGGACACTCTATCCAATCGCCCGCATCCAATCCAATGAGCGTTTGAAGGTCTTTTGCACTCTCTAAACCATCAAGAGAAACGTGTTAAACATAGCAATTGCAGAGTATAAGATGTCTCAAATTCCTTAGCTGAAGAAGTTCAATTACTATTGCTTTTGACAAATCTCGATCGAACTCCACTGAAAGTGTTTGGAGGTTGAAGAGGTGGCAGACATTTTGTAAATCAACCCCGCCGAAATGTTGTATATCCAAGTACCTTTAATGATACTTCCTACCAATTTCTTGTACATGGATATTATAGCCTATACAATAAAGTAACATAACTTTTTAACAAATTGCTTGGTGGGCTTCTTTTAGCCAACTTTGATGAACGATCTGATGCTGTAAACAAATTGCTGTAAATAAGTCTGGTAGAGTAAACTGTACAACAGTTTATGCATAAATGGTGACCTGCCATTTAAACTAATAAAAATGAACATCCACATGTTAAATCTATTCATCAAACAGAGCATAAAACACACAGCATTTCATGCTACTAATATTTGAAGCAAGGCAAAAGAAAGCAATACTGTGTATCCCATTCCATACAAATATTTGTAGACTGCACAAATTGTTCCATTTTTTTTGCCAAGCACAAACACACGCACAAACAGATGATGTGTTCATAAGAAGTACCATATGATACGAGCAGAAGTTCTATCATTGTTGTTTTTGGGTTACACTACACCAAGAGGGACAATGGAGGGTGCCCACAAGTGAAAAACTGCACACCAGTTCGTCAGTTTGCCCACGAAGCCATTGTTCCTCCAATTCATCAGTTTGGATTCACCTCCTAACTGTCCTGAAAGTAACAATTAATGGGTTGTGAGGAACTACTGAACTTTAAAATGATCAGGCGTAGACAATTCTACATTTCAAGTAAAATAATTGTTATTTTAATATGTTAAATCCCACATGAAGGAAATGAAATTCTTATGGAAACTTGGGAAATAATTTAGTGCAGCAAGGTTTGAAAAGAAATACAAACATTATAGGTGAAAGAAAGTTTTTTAAAAAAGATGGAAACAATTAATGTAACATAAATTTCATTGAAGTCCTGAATGACATGGATTAGTAACACTCAGTTACTTAGGAATACTCATTTTGGCACACATATATCCAAGTCAAAATCATAACAAAATATAGCACATATGGACATCGGTAATATCGGGTTATTCAAATATAAGATGCAATAAAAGCTAATGTCCTTTCCTAATAGTCTATTAACTATTACTTACCTAGCATTCCCATGCGCCGCTGCGATCTCATTACATATAGCATCACAGACAACCGACATTTGACATTCGTATGAGGAACTAGCCCGTGAAGGAATTGACTCACCTTCCAAACCCTCAGTTTTAGGGAACATCTCATCTTCATATGTGTTCGTTAGTTCATCATTAACTTTCTGAGCAACTACAATCACAATCTTGACTCGGGTTCAGTAAGGGTAGTTGGGCATCAAATAATCAAAGGAGCGTTCTATAACATTTCTCAAAGACGAATGCAAACTATTGAACAATTCTTTTTTACCTCTGGGTCTGGCTCTCTAAAAATTAAGTAAGTGATATCGGGTGTTCCTGTAGGGGGAAAGAAAACCATTCCGATTTGCATAGCCTACGTGCACCACGTAATATTTATCTGCATTATAATAAACCTTGTTCATTTAACAGATACATACATGAAGTTTCAACATTCCTAACACAACAAGAAAAACAAATTGATTCTCACTCACTAGCTGGTGGTAGGGAAAAATTGTGATCAGAATTATATACCGCATGGGCCAATACCTTGGAATTATGGGTTGTTCTCACCCATCTAGCACAAACAAATGTAAATGGCATCTGAAAGTCGCACATCCCGAGCACATTCTGGGTTGTAGTCTTAGACCTGCCACTCCTAAATGCCAAGTGTCTTTCAGATGGGATACAAGCATGGATGTGTGTCCCATCTAATGCTTCTACGCAGTTCTTGAAGAAAGGGTAGTATTTACCACCCCCAAATTGAATGTGGTTAGGGATAGAGGTGAGTGGTTCTCTGCTACATATGACATCAGGAGCTAATACACAAATGACATTCAGGATTTGATTGAAGTAACAACTGATTATTTCTCCAGAATGTCTAGGGGTGTCTTGCATGGACCGATTTCTATCATTGTGACCTAGAGTTTATAAAAATATCCTAAGATGTTCCTCCACGGACACAGTGCGTGAAGACCTAGCCAATCCCTTGTCCCTCAGTAACTTGCATAGCTTCATGAGGACCTCAGGCATGACACAGCATGTGTCAAAGCAAACATGCCAGTGACCATGTAGCATATCAAACACCTTCTGATTGCCTGTGCATGTTTGGTCATGCACTGATTGTTTATTTAGATATGAGGCCTCATATGCAATTAGTCCCTCAAGTAGGACCATGATGATCAAATTGATTTCAAGCTCAGCATCTTCATCAGTATCCATCCTAGATCAATGACATGTAAAATTCAGCATAAAGGTAACATTGAAGTCATACTAGTGACACTAATTAAGTTCAATCTTTTACATAGGGGCACACATTGTTTGCATGATATTGATTCTCTATAAACCGAGGAGGTGCTAGATTCTCCTCACAACCAAAACATCCTTTGCATGTAATTTGATAGTAAAAAGCAAGCCAACTTTCATTGGTACACTGATTATAAGAGTCTGAAGAAGAAACATTGTAAACATTGGTGAATATGCATTGATTGATATGAGTTGTGCTGTAAATGAAATACCTGTAGATCATTCAAGTCACTCTATATGCATGAGGTTTATGACAATAGCTGTTAAAAACATATGAAAATGAAAACAACTACATTCAAGATCAGTCAAATACCGTAAGAAAGCAAAACCTGTTTAAAAAAATAAAACAGGACATATTGAAGATATGAACCTCAACATTTATAACAAATTAATCGAAGTAAGGGATTTTAAAAAGGAATGGATGGACACTTCTGATTTGAAAAAAAAAGACTAATCAAGCATGTAATTTAAGCATTGCATTGCTTGAACTGCTAAAGCCATTAATAAACCAAAAAACATTGTCCCCTACAATTCTATGACCTTGTAATATCTGAGTGGCTCATTTGTTAGGAATAATACCTCTGAACTGCATTTCTGAAAGCCATTGAAGTGAAATTGTGGATGATGCATCTCTTTTGGGCGCAAGAAGCTACCCTGCAACAACTGACCAACTAAAAATCAAAATTATAAGGACAACAAACTAAAATGAGGTTAGTCAAAGACATAAGATAACGTTCAGAACTTCTAATAACTGTCCCCTGCATGTACTTCATTACTAATAATAAATATTACATTTCCATGCAATAAGTTCACATAGTTACATATAAAAAATACAGTTAGTCAATTGTCACTATATATGCAAAATGTGACATGTCAGATGATTAGACTATCATATAGTAGGACCTATAGGAAGAAATATTGTTTCAAAATGGGTCAAAACAAACAACACATATTGGTATCTGGATCTCGCACACCACCCATGGTGAATTTAAAACCCATGGAGCTTCTGAAATTGGTACATCATCCACACAGCCCTCCTTGCATCTGTAGGGAAGGAACAAAAGACCTCACGGTTACCAGGGTCACGTAAGATGTCTAGTGCATAGAAGTAAACTGGACAATCCAAAGGTATCTTTGGAATACGATCCACCAATGCCATTGCATCGGCAAACTTGGGGACTGTATCATTTTCATATGCTAGATTGGTTCTCATTTCCAATATGTCACACATGTGGTCTATGGATCCACCCAACCTCTGTCCTACTATGGTTCTCTGTCTTACTATGGTTCTCTTTCTCTTAGGAGTAACAGGGAGCGGGGGTAGAGGGCTCCGTCGACGGGGGCTAGTGGCCTCATCATGGACATTGGATGTGGGGGGGATTGAATTGGGAGTAGGGGTGCTATATGGCTGGTGCTCAGTGAACTGATAGTCCTCTTCATCGTCCATGGTGGTAGAGTCACTCCATCCAAAGCTCCTTTTTCCCCCTAGCAGAAGAACATGATGTTGGTACCCAACTATCATCTCCCTTGGCAGCGACTGCACCAAAGAGGATATCACATTCCTCCTCAAAATATAGGGGTTGCGTTGGAAACTTCTCCACTCTGGGGTGACCCTACTCATTTTAGAATAGAAAGTGTAAGGACATGTTTATCATTGGAAATGAAAAAACATAATATTTATGGGACAAACAATTGTAATACATGAAATAATGAATGAAGTACATTGAAAAATTCAATCCACCATTCTCAAGGCATGTTGTACGTCCCGATCACCTCATTGAACCCCAACCCTGTCTGACTCTGAAGAGCTTTCCAAGTTTGCCATTCCTTCCTAGTCATATCCCAATAATTTTTAAATTGATCCTTGTGATAATGAATCTTCGTCTTTGACTCAAATTTTCTCTCTAGATTCTCCTAACCTGCCTTATCGAGGGTCTGGCCTGGCTTGTTCCCCAATCTCATTTCATATAAGCATTTCCTAATGAAGACCTCGTGCTTCACATTATCCCAAAGAGCCTTTACTTTGTTTGGATCTATCAGCCGCTTTCCCCTTGCCCTGTTTGCCACCTTCTTGATATTGTATCTTACTGATGGTGGGTGTTGTTCTCCATCTGGCATTTCGTATTCACATAACATGGGCTACTCATAAAATGACTACATGAATGAGTATAACACAACAATGAGCAATAATTTATGAGGGGCTATTGGAAGTCAATACAAAAGTATCATGAAACACATGGAAGAAATTCCAAATAAGTTGCACATAGATGTTTTCATACACATCAAGTATGAATACAAAGGTAAATCAACAATAAAAAACACACGAGAAACAAAAAACTAGCCAAAATAACCTATTATTTAGCTCTGTGTATATGTTTTTTTGAAGTGACATAGTTTGATATTGATTCACTTACATTTTATCATATCTCATTATGTGATACAACATGGAAATTAAGGTAACCACTTTAATTTCTTCAGGTGAATGTATTTTAGTTTGCAGAGGTAACCCCACTTCAGCAGATCTGATGTTTGTTCACAGTTCGCAATATTTTCACACATTTAAAACTTTATCATGATGCATTAAACAAGAAAATTTGAAGGACAATTATGGCTTGGCAGAATGGCAGGGTTTGTAAGAAATTTTCACGGCTGAAATTAGTTGACTTATAACTTGAGAGCTACTCTGAAAATTATCTCCCTTGATTGAGATTGGAAACTCACAATATCATCACATGTTTTATTTGACTATACTGATATATAATAACACATATATTCCTAATATTTTTAATCATGTGGTGGTATTACAAAATCATTTCAGCTTTATATTACTATTATACTGTCTCAGTGGTTACAAAACCTATTGACAAAATTACAAAATTACTATTATACTGCCTCTTACTTATACCACTGTCAAGAAAGACCTAGAAGATGGAACATTATCCCAGGATCTATAAAAGGATCAGACAAGATTCATAAATCAATGGATTCACAACATGCTCAGGAAATTTACAAAACAACCAATAAAGAACTATATATAATTTTTGGTAATGAAATCATCATAAGTTATCATCTCCCACTTCACTGACTCAAAACAGATCATTTGTCATGCCCCTTTTTCCCCAACAATAAAGTCTGAGAACCACAAATCAGAAATACAAAATGATACAAAAAGTTGTAATGGGTTCATCAAATATACCAACCTATGCAGTTGGTTCACCCAACATACATTTGACAATGAAAAGTATAATAAATCACATGAAAACATTTTTGTATTCCTCGGTCTATATACTTGAACAAAATGCTTGCAAAGTCAGAGGACTCTCGAATCCCAACGGCGTCGGACATATCTGGCTAAAAAAGGAAGGAAATTCTTGGAATGTAAACTCACACACAAATGCTGGATTCATTACAAAAAATCAAACATTTACTTCAATCAATGAACTCACTCTACAATATCGAGTTTCGAAATGACCTTCCAAACAACGAATCGTCTCTTCTTCGACACAGACGGTCGGTTTTCGGGGATTGTTTGCACCGTAGCTTCAACAAAAGACTAATAGTGGAAGAGGATCTAATGGCTGGACGGGATCAAGGCCGGAAGGTCATTGTCAGATCGGACGCCGTGTGTCTAGGGTTTCAAAAGAGGGGAGAAAATACGCTATTTACGGTCGGTTTCCGGGGATCGTATGCACCATAACTTTGATAAAAGACTAATTGTGGAAGAGGATCTGATGGCTGGATGGGATCAAGGCCGGAAGGTCATCGTCAGATTAGGCGCCGTGTGTCTAGGGTTTCAAAAGAGGGGAGAAAACATGTTGTTTGGCCTTGTAAAACATTTTAACCCCAAGAGGAGAGAGAAGTGTAGAAAGTGAGGTTTTTATACATGGTTGTTTTCACTGATGGTAGATCAGTCAATTTACCCGACCATTGGCTTTTAAAAAAACGATTCCCACAAAAAGCTCTCCTTCCGAGCTTCTCAAAATACGGATTTCAAGACGAAAATTAAAACGAATCCGAATGTGGTTTCTTACAAAAGCTGCCTCGTTTGGCTACACGATTTATGCTTTTCAGCTTTTTGAAAAGCAGAATCTGCCAAATTATGCAACCAAACGGAGCCTAAGTCCATGTTATATTTATTTCAAGGTTTTTGCCATAAGAAATGACGCGCTTTCTTATGTATAACTTGCAATAAAGCGCTTAGTTTTTAGTTATAATTATTTACACAACTTTGTGAACCGATCGATCCTCCAGCGAGAAAAACATTTCATCATTAATGGTATTTTTTTTCTACAACCGTTTGAACTAGGGCGACATAGTCCCATTTATGATAACACGTTTTTTTTATGGAACATTTTATGATAACACGTTTACTAGCACTACATAGATATTGATCAACATGGTTCCAAAATAAACGATAAGTCGAAATTCGCAAGTCCCAGTTCAACAGATTGGGCACGTCTAGTCCCACCAACAAATTTTCTTACCCCACCAGTCGAAAAAAAAACCCGATGTTTTGCTATCCCCACCGATCCGGCCAGTTCGACCAAATTTGGTCGTCATTTCAGGTTTTGAGCGACCGGACTTGGTCGTCATTTCAGGTTTTGGACGATTGGATTTGATTGTCATTTCAGGTTTTGGGTGACCGAACCTGGTGGAACAAGATTTGTAATAAAGTTTATAATTTTTTTTCTTGAAAATATAATCCCACAACGTGTATCCTCCTTGAATCCTTCATATCACTCAAAGTCTGAGTTGTAATATAGGGAGAATAAATCATTATTCTTAAATGTAAAATATAAGAACAATTTATTTTACATAAGTTACAGACAAATTTCAAAAGCCAAATATAAAATGTGTTTGGATCAACTAGTAGATTTTTTTGTTTTCAAACAAAGAATCATCTTAACTATGAATTCAAATGAAGCTTAAAAATGATATATATTTGTCTAATAAAATATTTTTCTATAAAAATTTGAATTAATTGAAAGCATACATACTTACATTTTTTTCAGTCACTTAGCTGTTGTTTGGATAAAAGAATAATTGTAGAATATGATGGATAAACCCAAAAATTTATTTGTTTACAAAGAATCAGTAGATATAGTTCTGAACAATGTTCGACCAATTACGGTCATCCAAAACCTGAAATGACAACCAATTTACGGTCGCCTAGAACCTGAAATGACGATCAAGTCCGGTCACCCGAAACCTGAAATGACGATCAAGTCCGATCACCCAAAACCTGAAATGGCGACCGATTTTGGTCGAACTGGATTGGTGGGAACAACAAAACACCGATTTTATTTTTGATTGGTGGGATGAGAAAAAAGTTTGGTGGGGATAGACACGCCCCCAAACAGATTGTGCACAATTGGTTTTTAAGTTTGATACATTCAGTATAATTTACAGCCCACCAGTGGTACAAAGACTCTACTCAATCAAACTATCACTCCACTGATGCCTTGTATATTCAATTAGATTTTTTTTTTTTTTTTTTCTAATTAATAACAATATATACTTATTTATTTAGATATACTTCACTTTTTCGCTTGACTTAAAACGACTCATCCTTGGTATTGTCAACTCTTATCTAAAGTTCATTGTTACGTCATGTTTACATTCATGGATTAAAATAAAATCCAAATAACCCCATATAAACTCTCCGAAATCCATATAACCCCCTGACTTTTCTGAAGTCTATAAAACCCTTCAAAACACTTGTGTAAATTCAAATAGCCCTCTAAATTAAATTTTTTATTGACAAATTATTATTATTCTGTGAATATTTTGTCTAGTTAACCCTAATTGAATGTGTAATATACCAAAACCCCCCTTATAATGTGTTGAAAATATGAAAAATCATTTGTAAATGATGAATTTACCGCTCTGGATAAAGTTTTATAATATATTTAGATGGATAAAATCATTATGTACAGAAGATTTTTTATATTTTTAACAAATTGTAAGAGGTTGTTGCTATTGTGTTTTTAGTTAAGATTAACAAAATGTAATATTTGCAGGATATTTATCATTTTTCTTCAGAAATTTAACTTAATGGGTTATTTGGATTTACATAGGTATTTTCAGGAGGTTATATGAACTTCATGAAAAGTCACGGGGTTGTATGGATTTCAAGTAGTTTCCAGGGGGTTATTTGGAATTTTCCCTAAAAAATTAAAATAGTGGTTCCTAAGCACCATCACTCAAGGTTGTGTCAATCGTCCTCTTTCGATCCTGGCCTTTCTTTCTTTTGCCCGTCCCCGTCCCCGACCCCACAAAAGAAATTTAAAATCAAGACCATCCAATGCGCCTTGTCCTTTGTACTTTTAAGGACCATGGTTTCTACGGTGTAGGACCATCCATCTTCATTTTAATAGTTCGGAATACCCCTTTCGATGCAGGTTTTTGAAAGAAAAAAAAAAGGTGCAGAGGATTCTCTAGACCTCTACCATTAGTTGCTTTTGTGACTTATCAGACAGCGAAATGGAATTAGTGGTGGGTCTTTCTGCCGTGAATTTGATGGATCCATGAATCAGACGGGTCACGAAAGACTGAACAAAATTACAGGTCCAGACAAGTTGAGGAAGGGGTGCGTCTATCCCCACCTAGCATTTCACCTAACCCACCATCAAAAAAAAAATTCCGGTATTTTGTTGTTCCTACCAATTCAGTTCGACCGAAATCGGTCGCCATATCAGGTTTTAGGCAATCGGACTTGGTCAACATTTCAGGTTCTAGACGACCGTAATTGGTCATCATTTTAGGTTTTGGACAACCGTAATTGGTCGAACAGGGTTCAGAATTATATCTACTTATTCTTTGTAAACAAATAAATTTTTGGGTTTATCCACCATATTCTACATTTATTCTTTTATCCAAACAACAGCTAAGGGACTGAAAAAATGTAAGTATGTATACTTTCAATTAATTCAAATTTTTATAAAAAAATATTTTATTAGACAAATATATATCATTTTTAAGCCTCGTTTGAATTCGTAGTTAAGACGATTCTTTGTTTGAAAACAAAAAAACCTACCAGTTGATCCAAACACATTTTATATTTGGCTTTTGAAATTTGTCTGTAACTTATGTAAAAAAAATTGTTCTTATATTCAACATTTAAGAATAATGATTTATTCTCCCTATATTTCAACTCAGACTTGAAGTGATATGAAGGATTCAAGGAGGATACACGTCGTGGGATTATGTTTTCAAGAAAAAAATTATAAACTTTATTACAAATCCTGTTCCACCAGGTTCGGTCACCCAAAACCTGAAATGACGACCAAATCCAGTCGCCCACAACTTGAAATGACGACCAAGTTCGGTCGCCCAAAACCTGAAATGACGACCAAATTTGGTCAAATTGACCGAATCGGTGGGGATAGCAAAACACCGGTTTTTTTTTTCACAGATTGATGGGGTAAGAAAAATTGTTGGTGGGACTAGACGGGCCCTTGAGGAAGACCGTGACATCAACCGTTCACGCTGTAAGGTAGGTTCATCATTTTAATGACATTAAATTGCCATGATGGTTGTCGCATGTGTTTATCCATCGGTTGGCATAAAATTTATACAGGAAAAATCAAACTAGCTCCCTCAAAATTTATGAAAATCAGAAAAAGTATGTAAAATCAATAAATCCCCTTAGGTTTTTATCTTATTCAATAATATTTATTTTAGTCCCAATAACTAACAAGATGTGTGGTTAACCCTAACCATACATGATAAATTACTGTTATACCATTTTAAAATTTATTTTCTTTGTTAAAAAAAATCGATAGAACCCCCTCAAAACTTATGAAAATCGAAAAAAGTCATTATGAAATTTAAAATTTGTCTTAACTCCCTGAAATCTTCTTAAAATCATAAAAAATCCATGTGATTATCTAAAAATATATAATGATTTATTTAAATTTTACTAAACAAGTTATAGTTTTATAATCAAGGTGTTATGCTTTTTGTTCCTAGTAATTTTGTGTAAAGAATATATTATAGAATTTTGATTTGATTTTTAAATTATTTTCTCTACTGATTTTACAGTGTAGTTGATGAAACTGTAATTATTTTGTTCAGTCTCTGTAATGAGATTGATGTGAAAATGTTGAAAAATGACTCAATTTTGTAGATCAAATGAGGTTCGATGGATATTTTTTTTTACAGATGAGGATGACACATTAGGAAATGGGGATGTTGAAAAATAATGGGGGTATTTTTATCTTACGAAAGAACTAAATATAATTTTATAAAGTTTATAGGGATTGAATCTAATTTTAGTAAGTTTATGAGGACTTATTACAATATAATCTTGACCAGGGACTAAATTCGTTAACCATATACACTTTATGAGGACTTATGATGATTTTGTGATTTCAGAGAGACTTTTTGTGATTTCAAGAAGATTTGAGGGAGTTAAAGGAGATTTTTCCAATAGAATTTATATATTATAGTGGAAAATGTTACATTGAGGACCTGTTTTTTGTTTAGCAAAGTAGACATTGTCATTAAGTATATATAATCACAATGACTGATTGGAAATGAGAAGATTAGATGAAAACAAACATGAAAGGGACCAAGATAAAAAAATAATTAAAAAAACAAAATAAAATAATTCACACCTCATGCACCAAAGGCATGGATAGGTCACCCGGTGGACGAGAGTTCACCTGGTGAGGTGGAGTGGAAGCCGCCGACTCTTACTCATCGAGGACCATGGACTCCCCCTTGAAGCGAATCGCTTTCGATCTGGATAGATGGACACCCCAATCCTTATTGAACATTGTTGCCGATTGCCATAGATTTTCAAAATAGAAGCGACGCCCATTAAACACTACGTCGTTTCTTGCTAACCAGAGTGCCCAAACACACGTCGGGATGATGGATCGAAGCACTTTCCCGTTGCATGATTTCTCTTTTCGGTGGGCCAGAGCTACACTTATTTCCATAAGGTTTTCCATGGTCTGAGCTGCCCTGAACCTTGATGATAATGTCACGAAGTGCTTCCACAACTCAGAAGTGATATGGCATGATGCGAAGAGGTGATCAACAGTCTTAGGTTCAAGACACCCGAATGGACAACCTGCATCAGCTGTTGGGTACCATTGTGTACGTCTCGCCTTGGTTACCAACCGATTTTGATATAGTAATAAGAGGAAACACTTTACCTTGAGAGGTATTTTTGGGCCTTAGATTTCATGGAATTTTAGTGCCGTTACTTGGATTGGCTGGATGGTTCTACGCCACCATCCGCAAGCCTACTTTGTCGAGAACCCTTTGTGCGGGTTGGGCCACCACAAGGCCCTGTCTTGGGATCCGCCTCTCATTAGACAGGCTTGCAAAAGCAGACAGCAGTTCGTGAGTTGAGGCTTCTCCCACACCCAAAACTGTCTTCTTAACCTAACGACCCATTCACCGTTTTGTGTTGATCAGAATTCCCTTGCTGGCCCCTCCCTTTGAACAGACAATGCGGTACTTGAGTGGGAACAGCGATTGCAGTGGTTTCCGGCGCACACTAGATGTCCTGCCAAAACTGAATTGAAGCCCCATCTCCCAATTCCCGTGTCACAACCTCTGCGAGTTAAGACGCATCACTAAATAGGCCTTTGAACAAGGCTGTGGCCCGCGATTGGATCCTCGGCAAGTGACTAGGTGACTCCGGCCCATTGCTGTATCTGCCCTGGATAGCCACAGCCACATTGTTTCTTTATTCTATACCCAACCCTCCCAAACGCTTTGGGCAGCAAACCGTGCTCCATTTAACCAGCGTTGGTTTTCTCCTATCCGCGTCCACCCCTTGCCACAAGAACCTCCTTCTAATCGCGTCTAACTGAATGTCGACCCCCTTGGGCATCCTAAAATTTGAAAGATAGAAGGATAGAAGGCTGGAAAGGACAGATTGAAGGAGAGTTAGTCGTGCTCCCCAGCTCAACAACTTCCCCTTCCACCCCGCAAGCTTCCTCTCCATGCGAGACACTAATGTTTGCCAGCCTGCCTTGGTTAATTTTTCATACGTTAAAGGTAGACCCAAGTATTTGCATGGTAAATGTACCACCAAGCATTCGACTATGCCACTTAGCAATTTTGCCTCATTGGGACTTAGGTTGATCGGTATCAGACCACATTTATGTATGTTGAGCTTTAGGACCGCCGTCCACTTGAGGCATTTCAACATAAAACGGCAACATCGTATAGACTCCTCCACTTTGCAAAACAATAGTGTGTCATCAGCGAATTGCACGTGAGAGATCGGCTTAGTCGCGCCACAGCCTCCCAATCCATGGATCCACTCATCGCTTACCGCCGTCCTAGGACCTGTTTGTTGACACGTAGGATTACGATTAAGTGAATAATGAGAATTCCAAGTCAAGGTGGATTGAGATTATTACTCTTGTTAATTTTGTTTAGTAAAAAATTAGTCTCCCCCCATTTAAATAAAAAAAATTTTAAAAAAATTGCTCACAACTAATACCCTCAAATTTTTTGAAACCATTTCTATATTATATAATATATCATTTTATATATACATAAATGAAATAATAAAAATTTTAATATTGATTAAATAAATTATTTTTTAAAATTTCAAATGAAATATAAAAGAAATATAATACAACTAAAAATGAATTGTTTATTTGCATATATATCCCTCCACCAATCTTATATTGTAAAAACACCCAATTTGAAGCTTTAAATCCAACATCGCTCGAATGGATAAAAAAATGACGTTTATGTACAATTTAAATAATTTAATTTAGAATTAGGGGTGCAACTTGGACGGGTTGAACTTGACCTAACATAAAATTTGGGCGGATTTTTATTTTGGACAAATGTAGACTATCTACCACGATTTCATTAATAGAAGTGTCGTAATAAACGTCCGAATATAAGAGTAAAACAAAGGGAACGAGGGAATCACAAAAAGTGAAAAACTAGATAAAGAAAAAGAAGGTTATTTGACTTGGCAGAAGAGGTATCTACCCAAGCCTTGTCGCAGTGCGGTATCACCCGATACTAAGCGCCCCCCCTGAAAGCTCACTGAAGTGGCACCTGCAATCCCCCGACCCCATGCCTTTAAGAGACCAACCGTCTCTTCCCATACGTTTTTTACGTAAGCGGGTTGTCCTCTAAATACCACCGCGTTTCGGGCGCGCCACACCGCCCAAATCACCTCCGGGACAACTGTCATTGCTACCTTCCCTCCAACCCCCCGCCCACCTCGTGTTGGAGTGCCACCCCTGCCCCCCACAAACCCTCCATGGTTGTGAATCGATTATCCAAGCCCATTTCTACTGCCACCGTATCCCACACCTGCCTCGTGAATAGACATAAACAGAATAGGTGCTCAACGGTTTCTCTCTCCATGCTACACAACGCACACATGTCCGATTCATTCGGCCGCCATTTCACGCGGTAAGCTTTCATGAGCAGACGTCCTTGTAGGACCAACCATATAAAACTCCTAATTTTTAGTGGTGCTTTTAGTTTTCATAGTGCAGTGGTTTTTCCGTTTAATTCCGATACTATGGTGGTCCCCCGTGTCCACCACTCATAGGCTTTACTGATGGAAAAACCCTGCCCGACGAATGACGCCCATGTCAATCAATCGGCCCTCCCCTGTAGTGGTTGCAGATGCTCAATGTGCCTGATTAAAGATTCCATATCTGTTCGCTGCTCTGCCGTGCTGGAATTGTCATAAGGCACCTCCCAACTTCCTGGTCCAGGCTGCCAAAAACTGGACACCGGCCCCTCTTTTCTAGTTACGCCTTGGAATGAAATTTGGGCGGATTTTTTTTTGGACAAAGATAGACTATCTACCACGATTTCATTAATAGAAGTGTCGTAATACACGTCCGAATATAAGAGTAAAACAAAGGGAACGAGAGAATTACATAAAGTGAAAAACTAGATAAAGAAAAAGAAGGTTATTTGGCTCGGCAGAAGAGGTATCTACCCAAGCCTTGTCGTAGTGCGGTATCACCTGATACTAAACGCCCCCTCTGAAAAGCTCACTGAAGTGGCATCTACAATCCCCCGGCCCCATGCCTTTAAGAGACCAATCGTCTCTTCCCATACGTTTTCCACGTATGAGGGTTGTCCTCTAAATACCATCGCATTTCAGGCGTGCCACACCAAACCACCGCCGGGACAACTGTCATTGCTACCTTCCCTCCGACCCCCCCCCCCCCCGCCCACCTCGTGCTGGAGTGCCACCACTGCCTCCCACAAACCCTCCATGGTTGTGAATTGATTATCCAAGCCCATTTCTACTACCACTGTATCCCACACCTGCCTCGTGAATAGACATAAACAGAATAGGTGCTCAACAGTTTCTCTCTCCATGCTACACAGTGCACACATGTCCGATTCATTCGGCCGCCATTTCACGCGGTAAACTTTCGTGAGCGTTGTAGGGCCAACCATACAAAACTCCTAATTTTCAGCGGTGCTTTTAGTTTTCATAGTGCAGTCGTTTTCCCGTTTAATTCTGATACTATGGTGGTCCCCCGTGTCCACCACTCGTAGGATTTACTGACGGAAAAACCCTGCCCGACGAATGATGACGACGGAAATTTGGGCGGATTTGAGTTAGGATTTTAGTATTAGGGTTCAACCTGAGCCCGAATCGATACTTCCAGAACTTAGATTGGGTTGGGTTTGGGTATAGGTTGAGGGTTCAAGTAACCCAAATCAACCCGAACCTGAAGTTTTTATATTTAAGTAAAATGTTCTATGTAAAAATATAATTTTTTTAATGTGTATAATAAAATTTGAAGTATACAATTTATTTTTATTTAGAATTTTTCACTTCTATAGTTTTCATATATTTATTCATTTTTTTATTTTTGTTTTATGGTGACTCTTACAAAATTTTAATTATTTAAAATAACACATTTTTTAAGTCAAACTTGAACACAGCCCAAGCTCAACATGAACCCAACCCAACTTAAATCAAACCCGAACAAAACCCGACGGGTTGGGTTTGGATCGAGCATCTCAAACCTGAGAGTCGGGTTGGGTTTCTCCAACCTTGGGTTGGGTTTGGGTTGAGCTCTAATCCGACCCAACCCGCCTAAATTGCACATTTGCTAAAATATGATTTTTTAGAGATATATAAACAAAAAAAAAACATTATTATGTGGTGGATACTGATGATATTATCCAATTTATGTATAGATACAAAAGAAAAAACCAAGAATTAAATTATTCCCAAAATTATTTAAAAATTTATAACTTTTCAAGTATAACTCAAATGACGGTCATCAATCGCTCGTTGAAAAAGATATTTTCGATATATAATTATTATTGTGAAATATATTTTCTAAAAATGATTAAATGAAAAGTGAGATCAAATATTGAAACTCAAATTTAACCAGAAATTACCTTTTATCTATATTACATAATTATCTCAATCTAAATCTAATAAAAAATAATAATAGCAAAAAAATATGATGACATGAGAAAACTAACACCATTCTTTTAATACACCCTTAAAATCCTAAGATAAGATCAAAAGACTAAATATTAATTTTGGATAATAATAGACTTTAACAAATTTATTATGGGTAAATATGTAAAATTGTGTTATACAATTGACAAACACTTCCCATTAGTATATAGACAAATATAGATAGATAGATGTGATTTAAAAAACATGATTAAGTTTCGCAATCCCAATTATGTATTTGGTAATGCCTATAGTACAGTATAAAAATATATATTTATGAAAACATATTCTTTTTCTACAGAATCAAACATACATTAACTCAAATGCAATTTAAATAATCTAATCAATTCTAATCTACCGTATGTTGATCTTTATTGGATATTAATGTTAAATAGGGTTAAAAAGGATCTGTTTTATTTATGTAAGATAAACTTTTCACACTTTAAGTTAAATAAATATACAAAGACCCGATATAATCTTTTTAAAATAATAACAAGCATTACATTTCACACTTTCACGTTGAAGATTATATCTAATCTCTCTTTTTTTTCTTTCTGAAAAAACTACTACAACCCATTCAAATCTTAACACAACAAACCTTATCTAACTATCCTTTTTTCTCTAAATAATATTGTGACCCATTCAAATATTCAAAAACCAAACCTTATCTTGGATAATGATATTATTTATACAAAATGTAAGACAATTCTAATGATGTATAGACCTCATGCAGTGAGCGGAGAGTGTTAATGAGATATATTGTGTTTCAATATTTGAATGATAATTTATCTATAATTTTCTCTAAGGGCTAGTTTGACAATATGATAAGATTTTGATCATAAGTTATCTAATTGGGGGCGGTTATTTCAACCCCACCAACTCCTCCACCCACCTTTTGTGTGTGTGTGTGTGTGTGATCCTAACCCACCCCTCTGCGTCACCTCTTCCGCCCGCCTCCGCGGAGCCCTCATCGTCCTTGACCGCATGTCCCACGACAACCTCCCCGCCTCCCCCTTCTCCTCCTCATCCGGCCTCCTCCGCCGATGCATCCGCCACTGCGACCTCCTCCACGGCCGCACCCTCCACCACCACCGCGATCTCCTCCATGGCCGCGCCCACCTCTGCCACCGCGACCTTCTCCACGGCCGCGCCCTCCTCCGCCAATGCATCATCCACCGCCGTGCCCCGCGGCCGTGGAGGAGGTCGCGGTGACAGATGCATTGGCGGAGGAGGGCGGAGGAGGAGGAGGGGGAGGCGGGAAGGTTGTCGCGGGACATACGGTCGAGGACGATGAGGGCTTCACGGAGACGGGCGGAGGAGGCGGGTGGAGGAGGCGAGAGGGGTGGGTTAGGCTCACACACAAAAAAAAGAAAAAAAAAGGGGTGGGTGGAGGAGTTGGTGGGGTTGAAATAACCACCCCCTATCTAATTTTAAGAATAAAAAAAATCAATCGATCATGTTTTTATTACTGAAGGGGTATGATCCCTTCAACCAATAGAAATGCGACGGAGGTCCTCTTTTGAACCGTGAACTGATACCCATCAATCAAACTTGCACTCAGAAACCCCTTTAAACCGGTGCGATGCCGATCAAGGAGATTTCAATGCTCAAGTCAGTAGGGAATTATGGTTTTTGGAATGAACAAAGGAATGGTGTGACTCTTCAAGATTTCATACCTTATCTCCCCTTTCTTTGCCTATTTGTTGGAAAAGGTGACAAAGCTCGACATAACTGTTCATCTGATTTGGTAGAATATTCTACACTAGGGAAGATTCTTTAGGATACGGTGTTGGACGATCCGTTACAGAATATGGTCACATGACAGATCAGGCGAGCCACGCGAGATTCTTGCCAGTTTGTTTGTCAGGCCAAGCATGCACATTGGTAATTGTACGAGATAAATTGGGACCCTCTACGACTATGCTCATGTTAGGGTTTGATCGTCCTACTCGAGGTGTGCCCTGGTAGCACTATCCTCAGGTGGTCTAACACGCGACTAGCTTTTGGGTAGTTCTTGCCGCAGCCAGTCTCATCTTTGTCCCCTTCTCGAATGGTTGTACGGGCTATCCTACTCACTCAGCAGGTCTGGTCCCCTGGTCATTGAGGCAGATCAGGTGGCCCATCGACCCGGTTACAAGGGATATGTGTCATGCCTAGAACTCGTGAAATAAGTAAAAATGTGTTTTAATTACTCCCTTCAAGCATCTCCAATTCTAAACCCAAACTTTTACCCAAATTTAAATTTGAGTAAAAGTCACCCAAAACCCTCTCCAATCATTTACCTTTACCCAAATTTTCAACATCTGTTTTTTCTTTTTGTCTCCACATTTTCTTCCAATGTGACATTTTATTTTCTTTGAACTCCACCTTTAATTGAATTATATTAGATGCCTTCTCATCCCTCAAAATTTTCACTATCTTTTGAAACTAAAAAAAAGGTTTTATTTCTTAAATCTTCATCTTTTTTTTTTAACTTCTTATTTTTACTCCGATAAAAAATATTATTTTTCTTTTTTCAAAAAATTGGATGCTTATCATTTTTAAATTTGAATATCTTGAAGGGAAGAAAAATTAGGTAGTAAATTTAGAAAATGAATTTGAAAATGCTTATAGGAAATAACTAGAAGAAAATATAAATTTTTTAAAAGATTTGAGTAAAACACAAAATGATGGTTGGAGACACATCATATCAAATCAAACTTTTACTCAAATTTAAAGTAAAATTTAGGTATAAATTTGAATAAGGGCTGTAGATGGCCTTAGAAGTTAGATCAGACCCTTTGACGCCTAACCTAATTATTGATAAAAGATTTTTTTTTGATGATGGGCATTAATTTAACCTGGATAAAGATTATTGTCCAATTAATACTGCAAAATATTGATAAGCCTTTGAACGAAAAAAAGATAATAATTTTCATACTTATTTCAATCTTAAATATCATAGTCGACACACTCAAGGGGGCGGTTATTTCAACCCCACCAACTCCTCCACCTAATTATTGATAAAAGATTTTTTTTTTGATGATGGGCATTAATTTAACCTGGATAAAGATTATTGTCCAATTAATACTGCAAAATATTGATAAGCCTTTGAACGAAAAAAGATAATAATTTTCATACTTATTTCAATCTTAAATATCATAGTCGACACACTTAAGGGGGCGGTTATTTCAACCCCACCAACTCCTCCACCCACCCCTTTTTTTTTCTTTTGTTTTTTTTGTGTGTGTGATCCTAACCCACCCCGCCTCGCCTCCTCCGCCCGCCTCCGCGAAGCCCTTATCATCCTTGACCGCCGGCAACCTCCCCGCCTCCCCCTCCTCCTCCTCTGCCCTCCTCCGCCGATGCATCCGCCACCGCGACCTCCTCCACGATCGCGCTCTCCACCACCACTGCGATCTCCTCCATGGCCGCACCCTCCTCTGCTTGTTATATATGTGTCACTTTTTAGCCTATGGGTAACCTTTGGGTCATTTCTAGCCATTTTAAAATTTTTTCATTTTTCGATCGGAGCCGCTAAAATTTTAGCTTTTAGCCAACTGCGTGAGCTAGGTTACTCTGATTGGAAATCTGACTGCATATTATGGGTCCTGGTATTATTCTCTACTACCCATAAAAATTTCGTTGAATTCCGGTAACGTTTTAAAATTATGCAGTTCTGAACTGTATCCGGGTTTCGGTCGTTACTGATTTT
The DNA here is from genome assembly GCA_030737845.1 of Acorus calamus. Taxonomy (NCBI): domain Eukaryota; kingdom Viridiplantae; phylum Streptophyta; class Magnoliopsida; order Acorales; family Acoraceae; genus Acorus; species Acorus calamus. The sequence goes on from CM060872.1 coordinate 13,860,025, forward strand.
GTGGGAGGAATAGTGTTGGGATATTTGATGACTAAGGTGACGCTAGGTAACCTCACCACCCAATAGCTTAATGGTTAAGAAACCATTGGTTATTTTCCTTGTGAGAGGGTGAGGTTAGGGTTATGTTCACCCCCCTCCTTTTTCCCTTCCCATTACCCCCCCCCCCCATGTGAGTTTTACTCTCATTTTCTCTTCTCTCCCTCCATCAATGTGTCTCTCCCTCTCCAGCCCCCTTTATGTGTGTTTGTGTGTGTTTTATTGAAAAAAACAAAGAGAAGAAGAAGATCAAGAAGGGTTAGAAGCATAAAAGGTGAGTGCTGTTGTTGTTTCCCTCTCTTTGGCTCCCTCTCAAGCTCCCATTGCCCTTGTTTTTCAGCCAAGAAGGGCTGTTGGAGAGGCTGAGGAGGTGGTGGTAGTGGTGGTGGCGGTTGTGGTGGTTGCGGGTGCACGGAGTGTTACGCCCCGCGGCATTACTAATCATACGATAACCAACAGGGGTCAAATAAGATAACAAGACTACAAGGAAGTGGTAGCCAATAAAAGAAATGATGCGGAGTACAATATACAATTAAGTCTGTAAATAAAAAATATTATTACAGACCCGAATACACAATTACTGTCCTGTGAGAGTCCAAGTCTAGTCCAGATGCAACCATATGTGTAACACGCACGATTATTAATATATACCCAAAAAGATAGGATTGCTGACAGCCTCGCACTTGCCAACCGAAAGGTGGGGCGCTCCACGCACGAACTACGCAAGAGAGATGCTCTAGCTCCACGCCAACTCAGTCCCTGGTGGATAACAAAACGCAAGGGGTGAGCTACAAGCTCAGTGAGTGGCAAGAATCCAAGCACTATAATAATCATATGATATTGGTTCATCTTTTTTTTTTTTTTTCTTTCCAAAGAAAAGGAATATGGGATGAAACTCAACATATATAAATGTCACGTGAAGACGTGACCTCACTTCACCCTAACCCTCACCTCCAGGGGGTGAAATGGGACTATTGAAACAGAAACCAACCCGCTAACTCCCTTAACCTTCCGGTAGCCCTCTCCCGGGTAGCCCTCTTCCTAGCAACCATCCATGGTAGGTCCGATGCCAAAACAATATTAAAATATACCTTGGGCATCCTACGATGTGGAGGCATAGTCCAGGATAGCTTCAACACCGGGTAGCTTCGACGCGGATACGAGGTAGGGGAGAAACATTCAACGCTCGGAAACTTCGACGCACGACGATACGGGAGGAAGCACTCCAACCTCATCCCCACCTTCACCCCTAGGGTGACATGGGACTATTGGAAAGGAAATCAACTCGCTAACTCCCTTAACCTTCCGGTAGCCCTCTCCCGGGTAGCCCTCTTCCTGACGACCTTCCAAGATAGGTACGAAGCCACAAGGGTATCGAAATACACATTGGGCCTCCTATGATGTAGGGCAGAATCCAGGATAGCTCCAACGCCGGGTAGCTTCAACGCGGATACGAGATAAGGGAGAAGCATTCCACACTCACAATACGATCCTCACGGATCAACTATTATCCTCTAGCAATTACCATTGCTATACAGAATTCCCTTGAATTCTCGCACAGATGCATCCCTTGGATGCGAGGGAAAGAAGCTAAGTCCTCGCATTCAATCATGACAAGACATGATCCTAAAGGCGAGTCATGCACACACCTAACACAGATAGGCCTGACATTCTATCATCATAGCTATCAGATAACAAACTCTAATACAACAACTATCACATGAGAAGTTCGATAACAAGGGAGATACCTGGACCACACGTCCAAATAACCTATGACTAAACCATGTAAATACACACTTTATACAATCCAACATAGGTCCCCTAATAAGCTAGCATAAATGACATGAAAATTTCTATAACATAAGGGGGTACATGAACCATGTGCCCAAATAAGAAAGAAGTAAAGAACTGACTATGCAGAATTAAGCCCTAAATCATTCATACAGTTTCACAATATGCACAAGATAATAATGGAACCTGAACCATTGAAACATCAAGTGTATATATATAACTAAGAAAAATCACAAGATATAATTCATTAAAGACTTCAAACAACTCACATGGAATGAGATAAATAAATAGTACAAAATGATAATCAACATAATCCATATATTCGCATGCATTCCAGATAATCTCCACAATCACCTCCACGTCATCTGGTAGCCCTCTCCCAGGTAGCCCTCTCCCTAGCAGCCTGTCCAGGACGATACCAATCACGGGATGGCACCTCACAGGGTAGCTCCGACGCTGGGTGGCTTCAACGCACAATGACGCTGAGGTGATACACTCCACACTCGCGGGAAAACACATTGATCAACATGCACCCTACTCCATAACTAGCTACTTGGAATCCATCAGAATTCCCAACAAGTGCATCACGAGAACGCGAGGGAAGCAACTTCCATCCACACTTACTAACATCAATTATGACCTTAAAAACTGATCATACACCCATCTATCCTCAACAAACAGGGCTATTAAATTATTATTACGAACATGAGATAATTAAGCACCCACCAATCTTGTAAACATGGTGTAAAGGACAAGTAGAGGCAAGAGTTATAGCTAACTCAAAGGAGCATATCGATAAGTATGTGCAAATGACCCCTAAAATATGGTATTTAATCCTACATAACACATCCATCATCATATACTAGCAATAGAGGCTAAATAAATTCTCTAACATAAAAGAGATACATTCATATACACCCATCACACATGCCCACACAAGAAGGGCTCACACAAGCATAATAATTCATACATGAATATGATACATCAGCAAATATATGGTAGAAAAGGGGTTCTACACAATATACTAGCCATATAGCCCTAGCATGCAATATCTAACACAATAAGGGTGCAAATAAACCCCATGGATGCGCGATGCACGATTACGTGCATCGAACGCATCCCGAAGGGTTGGATCGAACCACTCACTAGTACTTGGATCGCCGCGCGTCCGGTCTACGAGATCTGCAAGAACAACCAATGATGCTCCATTAAATATAAATCATCTTGACACACACATACAAGCCTTCTTCATGAAGACATCAACTCCTGGTATTGCCCACACCATGCATAATAACTCTTTGACACATATTTATACAAGATTAGTCCATCTACTACAACCAGCCCCAAACATTAGTCTCCACAGCACAAAATACACATCCAAAAATACTGAAATAAATCACACACATTCTATGATATGTTAGGATCATATTCCATGAAGACATAATAACTTGATAAAATCTCTAAATATCCGAAATAAATTATTTTCAGAAACTGGTCAGTTTCTACGCGAATCTGGATAGTCTATACAAAATATGTTCTAACTTACTACACAGATATCATAATGACACCAAATTTCATATATAACATCTAGACACATAGATGATCATATGAAATGAAGACATAAGTCTTAAAATATGCCTCTAAATACCCCAAACACAAGGATCTTGAGGAGACAGAAAATCTGCCTTATTTATAACACAAGTCACCACCAATCATTCATAAACATAAACACCTCATGCAATAGCAATTACACAACACAATGCTCCTCCAACAGCACCCACACATACCCACATCAGCACAAACACACTCACAAAGAGAGAAGGGAATACCTTGAGAGGGTGGAGAAGAGGGAAGCCAAGCTCAAACACACAAACTCTTTCCCTTCTCACTCTTTTCTTTTCTCTTTTCTGTCTTTCCTTCCATTTCACTGTTTTTCTCCTTCTTCATCACTGCTGAGGTGTTCCTCAACCACCCTCCTAAACTCTCACACGACAACACATATCGATCACATAAGCCTACTCAAAATAGCAACAACACACACCAAATACTTAAAAACAGCCACTCACCAACAAATGTACTAAGAGAGGGAAGGAATGTCTTTGGAAGGAGGAGGAGAAGAGGTGGTTGGGGCCACACAAGCATAAACACAAACACATCATCTTCACTTCCTTCACACCTTCCTTTGCTAACCCAACACACAAAGAGGGAACAATGAGAGAGCTTGAAAGAGAGAGAGATCAAGCAACAAAACACTATCACCTTCTCCATTTGGTGCTCCTTCTCCATCACCCTCACTTCCTCCACCCAAAACACACAAAGAGGGGCTGGACCAGTGTGAAAAAGAGGGGAAAGAGAGGCTGAAGTCGTAACATTTTGAGGGGATTAAATAGGCAAGGTCGGACTGAATGACCGAGCTGTCCTCGGACTAAAAACCCTGAACAGCCCTTACTTAAACGGTCATAACTCCCTCAATACAGCTCCGAATTACACGATTCCAGCGGCATTGGAAAGCTAAGAAGATTATCTACAGCTTTCATGTTTACACCCAGATCAAATAACTTCTCCAGCTATTTCGAAATCTAGGCTAAACATCATACAGGGCTGCTGCCTGGATTTCTCATCTTCGGGGTATACTCGGAAAAACGCCCATAACTTTTGATACACGAATCCAGTTGATCTAATTCCACTTCTATATGGAAGCTATCTCAAAACTGAACATCTCGTGATGATATCGGATTTTTACCTCTTCATCTTGGGCATTAACAAAATTAAATCCAAACATCAATCCAAACTGCATAATTTCTAAAAAAGACCTCGAAATGCTACAAAAATTTCCATCTAAACCCAAGTGAACACCAGAACCACAAATATGCAGTTAGATTTTGAAACTGAATGCCCAAACTATTAAAATAAATAAAACGCGATATTTGACATTTAAAAAGTGACACAATCTTAAACGGAGGGCACCAGATCTCCCCCTTTCACACCCCCTCTCTTGGTAAGTTTCCCCCCTTCTTTATTTCTGATTTTCTAGGCTTGGGTAGGTGTTAGGGGACCTTGCACACCATGTGCATGTGTTTGGGTGTGTGTGGGGTGAGGGAGGATAGTGTTGGGGCCTTGGGCGCGCGCGCGCAGGAGGGCGTAGGCGGCAGGCAGAGGTGCTGGCAGGCGTGCGCGTACGCGCGGACTTGCGCGAGGGCACGAGCGGGCATGGGTGGGGATGCGGCAGCGAGCGTGTACGGGCACGTGCGGGCACGCGGGGATCTGCGGGTGTGCGCGGGGCTGGGCGCGCGGCTGGGCACCAGTGTGCGCGGGAGCGCGTGCACGCGTGCGTGCACGTACGGGTGTGTGCGGGAGCCACGCGTGTGGCTGTCCGAGGGTTCGGGTAGGTGTCGGGGCCTCGGATATGCGTGCGTACGTGCGTACTCGCATGCGTCCGGGCCCGTATGCGTGCATATCTGAGTCTTTGGCATTTCTAGTTAATTTTAAGTATTTTTATGTTGTTATACTCACCATTTTTGATGCCCTTGTTGTGCAGATCTTGGCGAACGGTCACGCATCGACTCAGATTGCTGTGAGTGGGACAATCCAACCCAGTTGGGAGGCGTTCGATGAACGTTGACGTGCATTGCCCTCCCCTGGGGCATTGTAACTGCATATTAACTTGTTAATTAAGAATATATGTGTATGCATGTTTTGTTATGATGCACCCATGCTATGATTAGATGTTGTATGCTAGGTTTTATACATCCATGTATCATGCATAGGAGTCATGCTTGCCTAGATACATGTCATATGTTAGTATAACCCCAACTTATGCATGTCCCCACCTAATTTAATTTAGATTAAACCTATATGAATATGTATAGGTATAATCATGCCTTAGATAATATGTACTTTGTTGTTATGATTATTAAATGCTACCATAATTAATTCTTTATTTAAATTGTATATTTAATTCCTATTTTTCCTACTGGGATTAAGGGACCTTGAGAAGTCAGAGACCCGGGCTAGGGTACTCCATGTTCCTTGTTTGGTTATCAGGGTATCCTATATCGAGACCTCAAGGTGCCTTCCCAAGGGGTTCTTTCCCCAGGCAGGGAACATCTTATACCTGTATGAGCCATGAATCTTGTCTAAATGAGTTTGGACAAGTGTATGACCTATTAGGGGGTTATATCATGGCATAGTCATTACGAATGATAGAATTTCCCCGCATCTGAGTTATGCACCCTGGAGGGAATGCTTGAGAATTTGTTACCGTACCGGTGCATAGTCACCAATGACGATGAATTCAAGGGGATCATATTCACGAGTGTAGATTGGCTTCTTTCCTTCGTTGGATCCGCGTAGGGACTTCCTGGTTGAGACAGCTGGCCTGACAGAGGGCTCCCATCCGTATGTGCTGCCGATTTGTGAGGATGTGCTGATCATGGGAGTATACCAGGTATGGGCTTCCCTGGATACGAGCTACTGGTGGACCAAGGGCGTAGAAACAATCTAAATTCCTCCCAAGAGCCTATGTCACCCCGAGGAGGGGGTGAGGGTGAGGGTGTAGTGGGTCGGCGTTGGTTCGATCTACCAGTTTGTGCAATTTTTCAAAGCCTAAGTCATCCTTAAGGAGGGTGAGGGTGAGGGTATTGCTCACTAAAGTCCTATGTCATCTTGTGGGGGTGAGGGTGCAGGACTGGTGGGCTCGGGTTGATACTCGACCCACCAGCTTAAGTAGATGATTTCCATTTGTTGGAACCTAATCACTTGTTATGATTAATATGAGTTGTGTTGCATGGATTGTTCCATTCACTGAGCGTGTGGCTCACCCCTCGCATATGTTTTCCTTCAGTTGACGCTGAGTCGGATCCGATAGAGGAGCTCCCCTTGGCGCGGTACAAGTAGGAGACCCGCATTCATGTTGGATGTCTTGCGAGTGAGAGGCCATCAACATCCCTTTTTCCTTGTATGTATTCTACTTGTGCTTGTGCACGGTATGTGGATTGTTGATGTCTTTTGTTGTGTATATTGGCTCTCACAGGACAGTTGATTGTGTACTCTAGTCTGTAAATATGTTTTTGAATTACAGACTTAGTCGTTTGAGCTTCCGCTATTTGTATATATTTGATGTCGGTTACTTGGTTATTGCTTTATTGCCTTCGATGCTGTGGAGTCCTTATTTGATCTCGTGTATGGATTACTGATATCATATATATATTTGTCACATCTTGGAGACGGCCGCCCTGCGGCGTGACACTGCTAATGCATCATCAACCGCCGCGCCCTGCGGTCATGGAGGAGGTCGCGGTGACGGATGCATTGGCGGAGGAGGGCGGAGGAGGAAGAGGGGGAGGCGGGGAGGTTGTCGCGGGACATGCGGTCGAGAACGATGAAAGTTTTGCAGAGACGGGCGGAGAAGGTGACGTGGAGGTGGGTGGAGGAGGCGAGGGGTGGGTTAGGCTCATACACAAAAAAAAAAAAAAAAAAAAAAGGGGTGGGTGAAAGAGTTGGTGGGGTTGATGTAACCGCCACCCACACTCAAACATGCGCGTCTCATTCGAAAATTTTCTATTCAACTTTTTTCATTTGACAAAGTTATTCATTATGAGATTTTGATTTTTTTTTTGTTTTTGTTACTACACGGGATACCTATGTTTCAGCATGCCATGATTGATATTTTCAGCACACAAGCCTCTTTTTTATATATTTTTTTAGGGGGAATTGTTTAGATGCCCCTTGATCAGGGGTTTAATATTTTTTTGTCCTTGGACTTTTTTTTATTTTTTATTTACTCCTGAAATCTGATCTTATATTTTTACCCTTGACCAGTGCCACGATTTTCATCTGTATATTAATATTACATTTATGTAATTGTTTGTTAAATATATGTAATTGGTTATTACATTTCTGTAATTTATAATTATCTGTAAATGGTAGATTATGTCGTTGGGTATTACATTTGTAGTTTTTTGTTGTAGTTGTTACATAAATGTTAGTTTCTATAATTGTTTAGTACATGGATCAAGAAGTAATTCTACTAAAATATTACAATTGTTCATAAATTTATTTAGGTGTTTGACTGTTTGTTGTATTTTTTATGTTGTTTGGAAAGCCTATTTTTCATTATGAAATACATTGAATTTCTAGTTTAATAATATTTCAATGAGTTTCATTTCATTCAAAAGTAAATGAAGAGGATTAAAGGGTAGACTACAACTGGTCATTAAGATATGAAGAAAACATCATAATTCAAACAATTAATATATTTATTTTAATGAAACTTTAGGATTGTATCTATAACAATTTTGCGTACATTGAATGCACTTACAGACGATATTTTAATAACATTGAAAATGTATATATGACCATTTTATGTTTAAACATATTTGCGTATTTTAATTTTTTTTGTAGACAACTATTAAATATCTGTAATTATTTGTATAATTTTTATATGTATCACATTATATTTCTGTATTTATGTAACTGTCTGTAAGGGGTAGTTCGGGTATCACATATAAATTATAGAAATATAATAATCAATTACATATATTTAACAATTAATTACAGAAATATAATATTTATGTAACTGGTCAGGGGCAAAAAAAATAAAAATAGGACCAGATTTCAGGAATAAAAAAAAATCCATAGACAAAAAAAAAAATGAAACCCCTGATTGTAAACATCTGAATAATTCCTCTTTTTTTTTTTTTTGTCTCATTGTAAATGTGGAGATCTCCCGATCCATGCATTCTAAAGTAACTGACAAAGCCTGAATTATTGTTCACAAGAGGGACAATGTCCTCTGGCACTGGCCCTCTTCACGTGCTTAAGTTTAGAATCTGGACCTACTACAAGTCGCAATGCTACAATCCGGCCAAACAAAATATATTTTGAACACCAATATTTTAATGTAAAATGGAACAGTTTATTTCTCATTTCTCACGGTCACGTCTAGCCTTGTCACTCAATTCACTTTACTAAACCCACCACTTTTACTTTATGTGATTCTTAAACCCACTATCGTTTGCATACCAATCACTTGCACATCTAAAATCCAACGCGCCTTTACCTCTCACAGGTTTCTCTCCCTTTCTTTCTTCACTCCTGATGATCTCCTCTCCTCTCCTTCCTACGGATCTGCCCGTGCCACCGCCGTACAGGCTGCCTTTATCCGTAATTTCAAGTAATTTATAGTCTAAGTCCCCATTTGAATAGCAGAATTGAGTTATTCTAGATATATAACTATACCAGTATAGATAACAAATCTACATGAATAAGAGATTTTCTGTTTGGTTGTGTTTTTTTAATTCTCATTGGAAAACGTAAGAATAAAGATTGAGTTGTTTGGTTGATAAATAATAAAATATAAATAAAGTGTAAAAAAGTTGATTTGACATGTAAGCCCTTTGATATATAAGAGGTGTTGATTAGGGGTGGTAAACGAGCCGAACGAGCCGAACTTTGACATGTTCAAGCTCGGATCGTTTATAAACGAGTCGAGCCGAGCCGAGCCGAGCTCACGAGCTTCAACGAGCCTAGCGTTCTTCTTCATTTTAGGGTTTTTAGGGATTGAAAACAAAATTTTAGCCTAAATGAGCCAAGTTCATGAGTTTAAACGAGCATAATTTTATATTAATTTAATATTCTGATTTTATAAAGGAGTTTAATCAAGCTTTAATTAAGTTTTAATAACACAAACGGGTCGAATTTGAACATAAAATGAAGTTCGATCCAGGTCCCGAGCCTAACCGAGCTTTAAAACTTATTCAAGCTTGCTCATTTGTCTAAATGAATTTGCTTGAACGAGTTCAAACCGAGCCAAGCCCGAGCTGAGCCCGAGCGGCTTGGTTCGTTTACCAGCCCTAGTGTTGATAGATAATTTGATGTGATAAGATGTAAAAAGTTGATTTGACATGTGGGCCTATGAGAATAGATAAAATGAGTATAACTTATCCTAAGAGTTCCTTAGAATTGTTATACTCTTTTATACTCATTTAAACTGGTTTAGTAATACCAAGTTATACTCTGCAAACAAACAACCATTTTCCTTATCCATTCTTATACCACCCTTATACTACCCGTATACCCGCCTATTCAGCTTCCCAAATGGGGCATAAATGATTTCCATTTTTTAAATAATAACTTTTATCCGAGTTCCATGATGTGTAGTTTCAGATTAGATTTTTTTTTGGTATATTAGATTTGACTTAAATTAGATAAGAACTATTGAATATCCATGATATGTAAGTTTCAGATTGGACTGAAAAATTTGTTGGTAATCAGATTGAATTCAAATTAGATAAGAACTAATGCATGTTTTATTGGAGTATATTATGGGATCAACAACCTAGATAGAAAAAAATTAAATCATCTTAGATGTAATTCCGCAAATCCAAATAGAAAAGGATTTAAGATATGTAAATATTTTTTGGTTAAGATAATTCCAAACCTTGTATATCATTGATTAATTTTTAACATTTTAAAATTTAAATAAATATATATTAGTAATTAATCAATTATTTAAAAGATAAAAAAGGAAATGAAAAATTAGGTCAAAATCCTTTTAATAAGTAAGTAATATATATATAGGGAACCGATTAGGTGCGACGAACGGCGGGTGCGGCAGCGATCACGGGCCGTCGATCATGAGTCCATCGCATCGGACGGTCGGGTGCGATTTACATCGACCGTTGGATACGATGGACCCGCGATCGGACGGCCCACGTCGTCCGTTCGCCGCACCTAATCGCGAGCGTATATATATATATATACCCGAGTGATAGCGTGCGGCGGGCCGCACGGTGCGAATTCGACGTGGGTCGTCCGATCGCGGGTCTATCGCATCCGACGGTCGATGTGAATCGCACCCAACCGTCTGACGCAATGGACCCGTGATCGACAGCCTACGGTCGACGCCGCATGTGTCCGCACGCCGCATCTAATCACTCCTCATATACCCGAGTGATAGCCCGCCGCACGCATCACTCGGGTATATATATATATATATATATATATATATATATATATATATATATATATATTAGTTTAAAATTTAAATAAATATATATATAAAAAAATGAAAATACTGGATCATAATCCATGTATATTAGTTATTCATTATATATTTTTAAAATTTAAAATTTAAATCAATAGACATATTAATAATTAATCAATTGTTTAAAGTGTAATAAGGGAAATGAAAATATTTATAATCTATGTATATCTATCATGTAGTTATCCATTATATATTTTAAAATTTAAATTAATAGATATATTAGTAATTAATTAAATTTTTAAAAGATAATAAGAAAAATGAAAATAATTATAATCCATCTATATCTATCATGTATTATTCATTATATATTTTAAAATTTAAATTAATAGTTGAATCAAAATCTTTTAATAAATATATAATAGATTTATTTATCATAAATATTTATTTCTTTATCAAATTTGACATAAATGTGACGTTGGGATGGACGTGCCCACGGTCTCTTTTGTTTTGGGCATTGAATGTTTTTAAACACATTGCACGCGTAAGTGGGAAAAATACACAAAATACTTAAATATTAATAAATTAATTGTGCAATAAATCCCATTGATATGCGTGTTCTTTGAAATGACAACCCCCAAGTGTACATCCCATTATCTGATCCATCCAGCTTGGATCCAACGGCTATGATGGCACTCTATAATTAAAAAAACACAGTTAATATCAAATGTGGGCCGACACACTATGGAAACCCAATACAAAAATCTGTGACTCCATTTGGTCAACCAAAACAGAAGGGAATAATACTTGTACAGATTTTGTCAACTCTATGAAAAGCAAGATTACAAGAAAAGAAAGGGGAGAGGAGCATTCAATCAACGTCACCCCCGAAAGGAGAGGCTTTTTTCAAGGCGCGTTTAAACCATACGTCTTTCATTCGGGGATTGGCCGATCTCCCATCTCACCCACCACATATTCGTCATATATACCCTACAAACAATGGCTGATTCAAATAAATTTAGAAATAACCCAACTTTCGTATGTTGGGTTGGATGCAATTTGAAGCATTAATGCTTTGATTTTGTACTACAAATTCACACTGTACTGCGTGAATTGGAGAGTACAACAGCAAAACTAATAAAAAGGATTGGGGGGGAGGGGTCTTGTTTTGATGGTGGGAAAAGTGATCACTTGTTGCTGAATCAACACGTATGTTGATTATTAATATATGATTGCTTGCATGTGTCAGCCACATCTCAAGCCGGTGGAAGTCGTTTATTTCAATGAGTAGGAGGTGAATTCACAGAAAGTCTGGTCTTGATTTTCTACTTTCAAAGAAGTCGATTGGGACTGCTCGGCTGAGGTAATCTAATTAATTTTGTTGTCACTCTTCTTCTTTTTTTTCTTTTTTTGTTATCTAAAATTATTGTTCTTCAAGGGAAATCCGTTTGAAGCATTTGAGGCCTTTCCGTCTGTTTTGGCTGAAATCCTTTGTTCACCATTAAAAAAAAAAGAAGCAAAATGGGTGTTTGTTTAGATGTCTCCATTTGATTTGACAAACAAATGAGACCCTTTTAGAGAAACCACAAGCCTCTTAAGATCCATTGTAATTTTCAATGGCGAGTTTTTGAAACCAATCAAAGCTTGACCTTTTTCAGATTAACAATCCAAGATCATAAAAAACATGGATGGATTGCAAGACAAGGAAGAGATCACAGAGCGAGTAGACCCAGAAGAGCAAACACATGAGGAGTTCAAGAGGATCCCTCCCTGGTCAAAACAGCTAACAGTGAGAGGACTCTTCGCGAGCCTCCTCATCGGAATCTTGTACAGCGTGATCGTCATGAAATTGAACCTCACAACGGGGTTAGTTCCTTCCCTCAACGTCTCCGCCGCCCTCCTCGCTTTCGTCTTCCTCCGATCGTGGACCAATCTTCTCGGCAAAGCCGGGATAGTCACCACCCCCTTCACAAGGCAAGAGAACACCGTCGTCCAGACTTGCGCGGTCGCCTGTTATAGCATCTCTGTTGGAGGTGATTGGGCTTTTAGTGATACAGCGTTGTTCGGTTTTTGGAAACTGTGCGTGTGTTGAATGAGTCTGCTTTGATTTGTTTTGTTGGGTGTAGGTGGATTTGGTTCATATCTGTTGGGGCTGAACAAGAGGACTTATGAACAGGCGGGGATCGATACAGAGGGGAACACGCCTGGTAGCTATAAAGAGCCCGGGATCGGATGGATGACTGCCTTCCTCTTCATCATCAGCTTCGTTGGGCTTTTGGCCTTGGTCCCTCTTAGAAAGGTATTGATCATGCTGTTCTTTCTCATCACTCTCTGTGTTGGATCTCATTTGTCAGTCTCGAGTGAGGAATTGACATCTCATATATTTAGCAAGTGAGGTTTGTTGTACTTTTGACCACAGGACTGAGGAGTTCTAGCACTGATATGTCCTGATAAAGCTTGCTTCTTTTTGTTTACCGAATATAATGGTTTATTTATTAGTGTGTTTTAATATATTGATCTTTGAATTTCTAGAATTTGTTTTTGAAAGAGTTACATCAACAAAACTTGTTTTACCTCCCTTTGAGCAGTTATAATCCTCTGATATTTTGGTGGGATTGGTTTCAGAATTTATGGTGCTGCATTGCAACTAATTTGTAGCCTCAATTGTTGATCTTGGATGCTCTCCCTTGTCAGTTATAATGGTTTATTTGAGAATCACTGTTGCTATAGATCACCAATATATATTTTTGTTTCTGTCACTTGCTTTGTATGAAAAGGTGAATTGCAATTTATATTTATGAATCTATGTAAATATGCAGATCATGATCATTGATTACAAGTTGAGCTATCCAAGTGGTACTGCTACTGCTGTTCTGATCAATGGATTTCACACTCCTCAAGGAGATAACATGGCGAAGTATTCTATTATACTCTTCTTTAATAATGGAAACAGAGCAAAAATCAATGTTTAAGCCAAACTGACTCACAATTACTTCACAGGAAACAAGTCCATGGCTTCGCAAAGTTCTTCTCCATGAGTTTCCTCTGGGGCTTCTTCCAATGGTTCTATTCCGGTGGAGACAACTGTGGTTTCTCGCAGTTCCCCACTTTTGGCATACAAGCTTGGAGGCAAACGTATCGCTGAATGCACAAATCGTTCGAGTTTATTTTCTTCATATGAAGTCTGATTTCTGATTTAGTTTCTTTTGCATTCGCAGATTCTTCTTTGATTTCAGCATGACATATGTCGGGGCGGGGATGATATGCTCGTACCTTGTGAACTTGTCTCTCATGCTTGGCGCGGTGCTCTCTTGGGGAGTAATGTGGCCTCTGATAAGCGACTTAAAAGGACATTGGTATCCGGAGGACCTGAAACCGAGCAGCATGAGAAGCTTACAAGGCTACAAGGTGTTCATTTCGATCGCTCTGATCCTCGGAGACGGTCTCTACAACTTTGTCAAGATCCTGTCCTACACTGCTTACAGCATGCACACTCGAATGAGACATCGAAAAAACATCAAAACAGGTAAAAAATTGACCTGCAGAACTGAATGCAACAATTGAGATTTCAAGTGTTCTCACCCCTGACGATGCATTGTTTCAATTAGCAGCTGTAGAGCAACAAAATCGGTCCCTCGATGACCTCCAACGGAACGAGATATTCATGAAGGACAACATCCCGATTTGGCTTGCCTATTCAGGCTACGCCGCCTTCTCCATCGTCTCCATCATCGCCATCCCTTATATGTTTCCCGAGGTGCGATGGTACTATGTAGTCATCGCGTACTTCCTTGCGCCTGCGCTAGGCTTCTGCAATGCTTATGGAGCCGGCCTTACTGACATGAACATGGCCTACAACTATGGCAAGGTCTCCCTCTTCATCTTAGCTGCCTGGGCCGGGAAAGACTCTGGAGGGATCATCGCGGGTCTAGTCGGGTGCGGGCTTATCAAGTCCGTTGTCTCCATCTCGGCCGATCTAATGCAAGACTTCAAGTCTGGACACCTCACCCTCACCTCCTCGCGGTCCATGCTCTTGAGCCAGGCGGCAGGGACTGCGATGGGTTGCGTGGTTGCGCCTGTGACATTCTTTCTCTTCTACAAGGCCTTTGACGTCGGTAACCCGGATGGGGAATTCAAGGCCCCGTACGCCTTGATATACCGAAACATGGCGATACTTGGAGTTGAAGGCTTCTCTGCGCTCCCACGCCATTGTTTGCAGCTGTGTTACGGGTTCTTCGGATTTGCAGTGGGGGCGAATCTGATGAGGGACCTCTCGCCGCCAAAGTACGGGAGGTGGGTTCCTCTCCCAATGGCGATGGCGGTGCCGTTCCTCGTCGGGGCGAACTTTGCGATCGACATGTGTGTGGGTAGCTTGGTTGTGTTTGTATGGCACAGGCTTGAGAGCAAGAAAGCGACGCTCATGGTTCCGGCGGTGGCATCAGGTTTGATATGTGGGGATGGGTTGTGGATCCTCCCTTCATCGATACTCGCATTGGCGAAGGTTAATCCCCCTATGTGCAT
Source organism: Acorus calamus (assembly GCA_030737845.1). Taxonomy (NCBI): domain Eukaryota; kingdom Viridiplantae; phylum Streptophyta; class Magnoliopsida; order Acorales; family Acoraceae; genus Acorus; species Acorus calamus. The sequence continues at coordinate 13,875,356 of CM060872.1, forward strand.
GAAATTCTTGTCCTCCTGAAGGTGTTGAAGCAACCAATTTGTTCAAGCAGACATATAGCATAAAGCATTGAAGCCATGGATATATAAGTGGCTTCACTTGAATGTTAGATGAGATGGACACCAGGCTGAGGTGATGAGCCCTGATGAATGGTTCAATTCAGCTGCTGTTTCAGTCTGATGAGATCTCCACTGGCGCCCCAGATAGGATGTGGGACTGATTATATATACATAGATCATAACTGAAATCCAGTATGGATATCTTTTTTTAGCATGCTTTCTTTGTTCTGTGAGAGTGAAGACTTTCTCCAGAAACAAAGGTCTAAAGATGAATTAACATGTTAGTTTCCTCATGCTTGCACCATGTATATTACCGTGTGTGTAATATTCAAGGAGATCTTTTAAATTATTGTTCAAAGTATTTCTTGTTGTCAGAAAATACAGATGATTTGTCATTTGGTTGTAGCTTTGTCAAAGGATTAGCACGTCCCAAGGCACCATTGCAGCGACGAAGACTAACATCAGCCTACGATAATACTTCCAGCGTGCCCTATCCCTGGAAATCCGGTAAAATGAAACTCCGGGCTCCAAGATCAGCAAAAGCGATAGATACATCCTATCCCACCGACGTCTGTCCCGACATTGGAATCAGAGTACCAATTGAAGTGCATCCTAGTGATGGAGTGTACGAGAAAGAGAAAGAGAGGGGCTTGACTGACTGCCCTCTCCATCCGCCCCCTCTCTCTTGCTTCTCTCTCTCTTTTCTCCCCCTCATGGGATGGCTCTAGAGGTCCCCTTGCATGTATGATGACACACAACTATTAGCAAATCAATCAAAGTCATACTTCAGGTTCAAATCTATTTATCTAGCATTGTTTAGCTTCCATGCGGCCAGCAGAAACGCTCACGATACTTATGGGTGGGTCGTGGATCACTCGCCCAATTTGCAGTTAGGGACATCCCCGGAGATAGTTCAAGGGTACCTTTGTCAGTTAAATTGAATCCGAACTGATCCAAACCGATTACTTTTAGGTTTGTGTCAATAATTTTATGGTTTGATTTGAATATGGATTGAAAAATTAATAAATCGATCTACATTGGTTTGACTTTAATTTACATAAAAAAACCGAATTAACCGAACTCAATTAAATTTAAACACGTGATTATTCATAATCAATATTTATTTATATTATTCTTTTTATACTAAAAACTATATTTTGTTATACCATTAATATTCATAAAAAATGAATATACTAATTTATACCGTCAATCTTAACATTTTGATATTTATGTAAAGTTATAAACTAACCTCCAAAAAAGTTCGAACCAATTCATCAATCTTTAACAGTACAATTCAGTTAAGTTCGGATTAATCAAACAAAAAATTTTAGTTCGGGTTAACCAAAAAGTTTTGGATTCTCAATTCCGTTTTTAATCATTTTTTTTATTACATGTGAATATAATTTAGTTTAATTTGAATTTACAAAAAATCGAACCAAACCGATCGAATTGCACCCTGTATAGTCCCACAAAGAGTTCGTACATGTTTTAATTTTTTTAAAATAGTAAGCCTCGTCTGATGAAATATATAATCTAACGAAAAATGTATATCGCTATATTTTGTATAATCCATTTTCATTAACAAATGTAAAAAATTTAACAAGGTATATACCTTTCTCATTGGATGGCTACGGAACGTATATGAAATGTTTACTGGACTGTTTACGTATACCAGCGCTCCTCCCAAAAAGCAACAGACCCAGTGAATAAATAAAAATTTAAAGTTTGCTCGTGAGGGGGGCATACACAGCAACAGCACGTGCGATGATCCGAATCTTGGGACTTCGATAAGGGGCCAATTTTAGTCCAACAAAGCAAAAAAGCAGAAGACCTATGCCTCTGGGATCCCACTTCTAATCTTTTTCTTCAGTATTGTTATCTCCATCTATCTCCTCCCCTCAACCCCCCCCTTCGATCTCTATCTCTATCTGGCACGCATGGCTTCCACGCTTAGCCTCCTCAAACTCTCCATTGTCTCCTCCTCTTCCACTTCTCCCAAACTCCCCAACCATCCTCAACACACAACACCAAAAACAACCCACCTAAAAAATCACCAAGATCAAACCCCACAGATCCTCCACCAGCTCCAGCAAAGCCTCTCACCTGCCACCGCTGCAGCACTCTTTGTACCCTTCGTAACACCTCAGGCAAGTCATTCAATCTGCTTTACTTACTGTTTCTCTTTCACAGTAAGCATTCTTTATAAACAAGATAATTAAATGTAATTCGGTATAAAGGATGCGCTTGCCGTCGACGGAGAATTCGGGATACTAGAAGGTCGAAGCTTCGCCCTGCTACATCCGATCGTAATGGGTGGCCTCTTCTTCTACACGCTCTATGCGGGTTATCTTGGGTGGCAGTGGCGCCGAGTACGGACCATTCAGGATGAGATCAACGAGCTCAAGAAGCAGGTAAAGCCTGTGCCTGTCGCCGCAGGTGTTGACATTCAAGAAGGGGCAGCCCCCACCCCAGTCTCGCCCATCGAGTCCAAAATTAAGCAGCTCACAGAGGTAAAACCACATGGAGGGTTGAGATCTAATCTGTTGGATTTCATCAGTTTTCATCAGCCCCGATATATATCGGACTATATCATCTCATGATTGCATTGTATATAAATAGAATCACCACCCTGTAGTATTTTTGAACACATCAGCTTCTCTGTCACAGGAAAGGAAAGAATTGATAAAGGGATCTTACAAGGACCGGCACTTCAATGCCGGATCGGTATTGCTGGGATTTGGAGTCCTCGAAGCCGTCGGTGGGTGCGTTAACACGTGGTTCAGGACGGGGAAGCTCTTCCCCGGACCACACCTGTTTGCAGGGGCAGGTAAGGTTCATTTTCTTGGATCAATCATGAATTTCAAAAAATGGAATAAAAAATGCATGGAATTCTATGGATACCTCTTGAATTGATTGCAGGGATCACGGTCTTGTGGGCTTTGGCGGCGGCTTTGGTTCCTGCAATGCAGAAGGGGAACGAGACAGCGAGGAGCCTTCACATTGCATTGAACACCTTGAATGTCCTGCTGTTCATATGGCAGATCCCGACAGGGATTAATATCATCTTCTCAGTGTTTGAATTCACCAAATGGCCTTGATTTTGAATAATTTTAATAGAACAGGGGAAAAATGAGAACTAAAAATGTCATCTGTTCTTCAAAGCTTGCTCATTTAGTCATTTGATCTGTTTTTCAGTGCAATATCCCTCTTATCTCAACATCCTGGCACCCAACAATTTCTTCATTTTCTATGAATAACAGAGTATCCATTTGTTTCTTTTGATTTAACAAATGTTTCCTTTCTGGAATTATTTGCAAAGTAAAAAGAACTTTTTTGAGGCTTAGTTTGGCTGATGGTTAAGATTTTGAGGTTAGGTTATCCCAATTCCGGGGGATAAAAGTTTTAAGCGGTTTTAAAGACAAAAAAGAGATGTTATTTAGCCTTTAAGTGGGAAAAATCCATGCTTCAATTCAAAATCAAGAGCTGATTCTTATTAGTGCCTCAGAGAAAACAAAGAAACCTAGAACTGGCTATATCTCCAAATGAAACTATAGAATAGTGTAACTTAAAATAGAATGGCAATCTTTGGTTGAGGAGGGTCTATCTCTGGTCATCTGAATGATATTATTTCCCATGATCAATAATCATAATAAAGGAGAATTGGTTCTGGCCTGTTAGTTCGTTTTTGGGATGATGCGTGGGTTGGGGAGTCTCCATTGAAGGAGCAATTCCCGTGCATTTTCCAAATCACAAGGAACTCTACAGGGTTGGTGAGGGATTTCTGGCAAAGTCGTGATGGGATGGGGTATGGGAGGTCCAAGTGAGACGTAACTTGAATGATTGTGAGGTGGACAGATATCTTTCCCTTCTCGAATTGATATCTTTCCCTTCTCGAATTGCTTGCCGTTGTCAGTGACACTGGATAGGGCGGACAGCTTGGTATGGGGTCCTGCTCCGTTGGTAGGATTCTTCGTCAAGAGTGCTTATGCATGGGTTCAAAGGGACAAGCCAGTGATTTAGGAAACAACAATGAAATATAAGGAAATTTAGGGTTGCAAGCAGTAGCGGAGACACCATGGGCCCAGGGCCCCCCCTGGGTTTTGCTTTTTTTTTTTTCTTCTTTTCATTCTAAAATATTTTATTTTTTGTGATTAGTTGATTTTAATCGAACCTATAGGTTATGACCTCACCTACATATGAAATTCTTTGAGAAAAATGTTAGATTCAGTTATTTTTATCAACTAAAATTCAGATCATACATGTTTTCATTTTTTAAAAATAGTAGACATCATCTAATGATGTATATGATTTGATAAAAATATATACATCGCTTCATTTGAGTTAATTGAACTCATTTTAAGTTTAAGAAAATATTTAAGGAGATATATACATCGTCTAACAAGGTATATATTTCGTTAGATTTTTAACGAGGTATACATGACTGTATTTTGGACTATAAAAAAACTGAGTGTAATAATACCTATAACAACAACACTCTACCATTCAACATTTTCAGAATATGAAATTTCGCCGATGTCAAATTTAAATGTATGTATTGTTTATTAGATTTATGTTTTGACATTTTTTTGGTGAATCATCGACATAAAATTTGATATATTATTGTAAAATTTGATAATTTTTTTTTAATTATTCAATGACATGTTTTATGTGAATGTACTTATTTCATTTTTTTTAAAATATACCATTAAGTTTTAAAAAAAATAATAATATAACCTTAAAAAATATTTATACAAGTCACATTATGCCCCCACATTATAAAAATCCTGGCTCTGTCACTGGTTGCAAGGTACCTTTGAAGGTATAGGTCTTCTTATGGACGGTTTATCTTCACAAAGTTCTCAATAAATCATCAATTGCCCGATGGAAAATAAGTATAGATACAGCTTGAGGACTGTGTGGGTCGGAGGAGGAGACGGTGGAGCATTTGTTCATTGTTTGCCCGATGGTTTGTCAGGTTTGGGGTTGGCTGAGTTTGGCCACAGATTTGGTGGTTGATTTCGTCGATCTAGATGGGATGTGGGAGGCCGGGAGGAGGTTGAGGAGGCTATAGGGCTGCAACTCAGGCGGGTTGGGTTCGGGTTGACCCCAACCTGAACCCAATCAATAATTAAATAAACCAACCCGACCCAACCCGATCCAACCCGATTTTCTAACATGATGTGCAAATTAAATAAATCAACCCGACCCAACCTATAAGATTAGTTAAGTTTACATAAAATTTGGACTGCCTAGATTAGAAGCTACAAATGAACGATCATGATTTTTTTTTAACTATTAGTTTACGGGTTTGGGTTGGATCGGGTTGTGAGTGAGCTAACCCGAGCCCAATCCGATTTGTGAGTCAACCCGAATTGACCAACCCGAATCCGAATTCGAACCCGATTTAGCCAACCCAACCCATGTAAAAATCAGGTTCAACCCGTCGGGTTCGGGTTCAACCCGACCCAAGTTGCAGCTCTAGGAGGCCAGGAGATCGGTCCTTGCGAACCAAAGTGTCTCAATCGTACATTCCGGTGATTCTTTGGGCGGTGTGGCTGACTTGCAATCTTTATGCCCCCGTTTGGGAAACAGAATAAGCGAGTATAATGGCAGTATAAGGGTGGTATAAGAATGGATAGAGAAAATGATTGTTTGTTTGCAGGGTATAACTTGGTATTACTAAACCAATTTAAATGAGTATAAGAGAGTATAACAATTCTAAATAACCCCTAGGATAAGCTATTCTCAGTTTATCTATTCCCATGAGCCCACATGTCAAATCAATTTTTTACATCTTATCACATCAAATCACCTATCAATACCTCTTATACATCAAAGGGCTCATATGTCAAATCAACTTTTTTACACTTTATTTATATTTTATTCTTTATCAACCAAACAACTCAACTTTTATTCTTACGTTTTCAATGAGAATAAAAAAAAAACACAATCAAACAGAATTTTTTTTATTCATGTAGATTTGTTATCTATACTAGCATAGTTATCTATTTAGAATAACTCAATTCCACTATTCAAACGGGGACTATGTGTTTAGGGGAGTCACCGTACGTGGAGAACATTTGAGATATGGTGATCTGTTTCATCCAGGAGTGGACAGATTCTGTGGAGGGGCAGCACAGGTAAGGGTGATGGTCGGCCATGTAGATATACGCTAGATTGGGGCCTGTCTGGGTTAGGGTTGGAATTCTTTGGCGTTCTATGTGTAGACATCTCTTCTATCGGTGGAACGCAAGCTTGTCACCCTAACTGTGCCATGGTTTCTTGGGTGTATCTTTGTTTTTCGTTCCTTTTCTTTATGTAATCTCTTTGGGCTTTTGCCTTTTTAATACAAAGGTGATCACCAACCGTTCCAATAATAATAAAAAAAAAACATAATAAAGGCATTCCCTATGCAAGAAACAATTCTTCTGTAGTAGTGGAAACTTTGAAGCTGCTCTGCTACAAGAGTCTGACGGTGTATGGCTTTATGGGTTCATAGAATCACTTGAAGGAACATCAACAGTTTTAATAGATGGGAGACTTGGATAAATAACATACAGGTGCAATTGAGAAGTCAGCAGTGAATTTATCATTGTGATCTTTTGGTTGCAAATGATCTTCTCAACGTTTAGCCACGGCCTGATCACGCCAATAGAATAAACTTTTATAGTCTTCGAATAAAGAAATGCAGGTTATCATTTTATATGAAAAGTTAACACATCGGTGAGCAACTCTAAATTTAGGAGACCATCCTACATAATCTTCTTGCTCATATTCTTTACATCAATCCTTCTTATAGTTTATATCCCATTGGATGATGACTGAATATTTACAAACAAAGACCACTTTAAGAAAACATAAGGCTAGGTAGATTAAACATCCTCCTCAAATAATCCAATAACAAATCATTTCAGTTGAAAAAAATAAATCAATAACGAGACTTAAAGAATACAATTTGAAGGTTGAGGCACTTTCTATTCTCTCTATGCTCTAATTTCAGACCTTTGTAACTTAGAAATCTAATAAAATCAGGGTAGCAATTGTCTACCGATCTCTCTCAAAAAAAGATATGAATCCAAAGATTGAGTTCAAAATTCTTCCTACATTTCCAGTTAATCATTCGATATCATGAAATTGAGCTTTGATGGTTAAACTCAGAATATGACAATGGCGACATGCTCTCTACAAGAACAATTATCAATAAAATATAACATATGGATTCAGATCCATAGCACAGTGATTCACAAAGATGTTTGCCACCAAAGGGTCTTGGGTTTGAACTCAAATTTACCATCAAAGCCAAATGAATTAGAGATTGTGAAGATTTGTCATGTAGACCTCATTTATCTTTCAAAAAAATAAAAAAGTTATATATCAACTCAGATTCCATGTATACTAGTAGAGGAGTTAACAGAATCTAAAATTTAGTCCAAGACAAAAAAGAAAAGAAATGCATGACTTGAATATGTCACGGAACCAGAAAGGAATAAAAGAATCCTTCATCATATCAAGTGTGACAATCGTGATTTCATATTCGAAGGTCTACTTGCTTCATTTAGAGATTGTGATTAGGAGAGAAGAATGGATACTTATTAAGCTTAACAAAGAATGAATTGATACATCTCTGCTACAATTTTGGAGAGTAAGGCATACAGCTCTTAAAAGACTTTAGCCAAATGAGATGTAAAACTCTACATAAAGCCTTTCGTGAAAGCCTTGAGATGAAAATGGAAAATTTTAAACCTCAAGGTATGAAGAGGTGACACATAAGCCATTTAAACTATGGTTTATACTAAATGACCACTGAAACATTAGATCCAGCACTAGTGAATAACATGAAATACACGTGCCATGATCATCAAAGACGTCATCATAGCCTGGTCCATTTCGTCACAAATCCTGCCAGATATCATTCAAGTTGCATGTTTAATTGTTTACTATGTCTCCTACCCTCCTCCCCACAAATTCCTGTCTTTCATATTCACCAGCTGGCAATCAATATGCTGCATTCATCCAGATGACCTACACAATTAATGACACCTATTCACCAACAGAAGTTACAATTATACCTAAGCCTTCTATACTGCACTTGTTTTCAATCTCACCCATCTAACAGATCCATACCAACAATCTTGTGTTTTGGGACTCGCAAATATAGTAAGCAAAAACTCTATGTTCTCCTTGGCTTTAAAAAAATTGAAGCAGTATTTTTAAAAATATTCACAATACCCCCCCCCCCCCCCCCCCCCCCCCCCCCCCCCCCGCCCAAAAATAAAAAAAAAATAATCCATATCTTCATACCTAAAACAAAATCTGAACAACTCCAAAAATATATTTCAACAAGGAACAAAAAAAATAGTAATACTGATAAACCAGCAATAATTATTGAGTGGGATAGGAATAGACCAATGTTCCATTTTTTGTCTGTCCTTTCCACATTGAGAAATTTCAAAGACTATATACACAACAACCACCACCACCCATCACAGAATAAACTTAAAAAAATAAAATAAACAAAAGAACAGAGAACACCTAATGTTTATATGCAGATTCCCCCAATTCACAAAACCCATCACCACCAAATCTAGCAGAAAGAGCGCAACAAAAACCACAAAAAAAAAAATCAGATGCAAAGCAGTCCCTTTGTTTTCTAAAAAAAGTTATCGGGAGGTTTAGTTTCAATCGATGAAACCTGTCTTCTGAAAGACCGCGTTGCGCACGCGGCGGAGGTCCCTCCCTTTGAGGGTCCTCCCGACCCCCTCGAACACCGAGAATGTCGTCCTCTGCGACCTCGCCACGATCTCGTGCGGCGGAAGCATCTCCTCCTCCTCCTCCTCTCCCCCTCCGTTCGCCCGGTAGAACCTCCCGTTCATCCCCTTCGGCCACACCGGCATGTTCACCGGCGCCGATTGGTGGTACATCTTCCCTGAGGAACTCCCCGAGACGGAGAACGGGAAATCCGTAACCGCCTCTCGCGGGAGCCGGACGGCGACGGAGACGGACGGGTCCGCCGCCGCTGTCTTGCGCTGGCACACGATCGGGCTGCGGCTGCCGTGGCATTCGTCGGAGGCGAGGGCGGCGGAGAGTCCGAAGCCGCCGCCGTCCTGGCGGAGGAAGTGGCGGCGGCGTTCACCGGAGGAAGAGGAGACGGAGGCAGATGACGGAGGGGAGGGAGAGGAAGGAGAGGAGGAGTGATGTAGCGTGCAACCACGCTCTTCTACGGATCCGTTCAAAAGAACAAAATCGGTAGGCTCCAACGTCGCGCTGTTGATTCTTCGAGAAGAATGCCAGGGGGTTGGGCTTCAATAATGTGTATTTCGGATGAAATACTAGAGAATTGGGAAGTCTTGGAAATTGTTAGTACTCCTAACAAAACACAAGAGATAAATAAACTAAATTTCAAATATCAATAATCTAAATAATCAAATGGGTTCACAAGTTTATTTATAGAAGAGAATCCCAACAAACTAGGATCTCAACTAATTATCTAAATCTAACAAACAAATCTAATATCTTTATCTAATCCTAATTAAAATTCAAATTTTAATTCAAATAATAATTTGAAATTCAAATCTAAATATAGTAAATCCTAACGAATAAATAAAATCCTAACAACCTCAAAACAACCCAAAAATAGTAAAAGTAACTTTAAACCGTCGATTTGACCCCCAAGACGATCTCAGAACGCTCCGAAAAATGGCGTAGTAGCATAGCTACTACTTCTGTAGGGCTCGTCGATACGAACACGTGGACATATTATAATAGCGATTCTGATGTACAGTTCAAAAGTTATGGCTGTTTGAAGTCACGGTGCTCCCGATTCATCAAGATGTCTTTTCTTCTTGTGTTCCATTTGATCTCGGTCGTCCATATATTGTACGGCTATGATGTCTGCATCAAGAAGGGGGACCAGATGACGTCACTCTCGTCGAAATCGAAGGGGTTGTGGTCCGCATCGGGTTGTTTGAGGAGCCCAAGGAATCGGACGGCGGGGGATGAGCCGTTGCGGTGGGCCGCGGGGGGGATCGACGATGGAGGAGCCTCCTCTCCCATTTCTCTCTCTGACTCTCTCTCTCTCTATGCGGAGACGATGAAGCTAAATCATCGACTCGTTCATCGACGTTACAGGAAAAATTAATATTAATAATTATCAATATAATAAAGGTAGTCATTATCGTGGATGATGACGTCAGCATAGATTTGTGGATATGATTGAGTGTGTGGGACCACAAACTTTGCAGCTTTTCTGATCGTAAGTTGGGGCCCCATTGAAAACGTTGGCGGGCCCTCCGAGGAAGGGCCAATTATTGGCCACGGATAAATGCCAACATTGACGGTCCATTCGAAAGGGGGACAGATACATGCAACCCTATTTACAAGAAAACCACCCCTTTTAAAAAAAGAAAAATATATTTTATGCACTATTAAAATCGAAGGAACCCACCCCTACCGTCTCCACCCCATGTTGAATAGAACCCACCCCATGTATCTTTTACCCCCATAGAAATTTTTTTAATCGACACACTCACTAGTGTACACTCAACTCGAGATCACCAAAATCTCTGGCGATGGTGATGAGGTTGGGTCATCAAGTGCCATGGCGAGTGAAAGTCATAGGGATCAAGACCCCTGTGATGGATTCGCTAGTCCAATTGGCGTATAAACCCAGTAGAATCTCTGATGCCGATAATGAAGTGGGGTAGCCAGGTGTCATGACGAGTGAAGGTCAAAGAGATCACACCCTTTGTGATGGATTCGTCAGACCTATTGAGTGTATACCCACCCAATTCGACAGACTCTCTGGTGACTGTGTTGAAGTTGTGTCGCCAGGTGACATGTCGACTGAAGGTCAGAGGGATCATGACCTCTTTGATGGATTCGCTAATCCAATTAGTGTGTATATCCACCCAGTTCGATAATCTCTCCAGCGACGATGTTGAAGTGGGATCGGCAGGTGTCATGACGAGTGAAGGTTAGAGGGATCACAACAATTATTCGACAGTCCAGTTGGTGTACATACACACCTAGTTCAACAACCCATTTGGTGAAGGTGAGGAAGTTGGGTCGCCTGAAGACCCGATGTTCTTCAAACTGAACTAAGAGAGAGCAATTCAACATATTACAAGTGTAGATCATGTAGTGTTAAAAGCTTTAGATCAAACATGACATATTTTACATTTTAACACATAGAACAGGCAGCAAGAGCATCATTTTTAACACATCAAATGATAATATTAGTATTTCATAACCAACCATTTATGTAATTACACAACAAGATATATTGTCACACATCAAAATACATCAATATTCCACAACCATTAAGTCAGTTTTGTCCTCATGTTGACGATTTGCCCTTCGTTCCCTTTGTTGCTCCACCACTGCATCAAAAAGGGGTGTCCCATCTTGCTTAATCACATGATGGATGCCCTCTGCATGTGGATGAGTGATCTCCCTTTTGAGATCTTAAAGATATCGAACCACACTTGTTATACACTGCAAAAAAATAAGTCATATGATCTTACAATAAATTCCATATGGGAAGATAATATTAAAGTGTTCCAATGAATTGGTCATTACTTGGCATACTGTCCTTTAATAAATAGGGGCAAAAGGAGATAAAAAATAACCGAAGAGATTGAAATTTTATATTTTTTAAAATCTTATTGAGTTGATTGTCAAAGTTTTCAACACCCCCTCCCCTTCAATCATCTACGTCAATCAAAATATCTATTCACTACTGGTCGCATTCTCTGAATTCAACATGCAGAACACAATTTGATGCCATGATAACTGAACGCATACCATAAATTGCCTAGAGTAAGCCTTTTATATGTTGATTATATCAAATTTTAGAAGGGCACTAAGAGTAACCAGATGAAGCATTCCTAGGAGAAGATCACATTTATGACAAGAGCAACTGAACACAAATGACAATATTTCTTAACAGCATGGAGAACTTATCATGGAATACGATGAGTTTTATTACAAACTTTTTTACTATGAGTTTTCATAAATGACTTCCTACAAAAATAGTCCCAATAAAGTTAATTTTCATCAACAGGTATTGAATGGTCAGAATAGCATTCACAACCCAAACCAAATCTATACAATTCATCTTTTAAAATCCAAAAAAAAAGACAACCCTAGTTTAAATAAACCCACACAAACCTATGTAAAACCCATATAACCTAAATCCCTTCATCAACTAAGGTTTCGAGGAAAAAAATAACACATTGTAGGGCAACAAGAAGAGGAACCAAAGCAAGAAGAAGAAGAGGAGGAAGAAGAAAAAAAAAGGGCATTTACTTTCAACGTATGACAGTGATCTGAAGTGATCGCAGTACGATGGTCACCGATGGAAGAGGAGAAGGTGACCAGCACGCATGGACGGCAATTGGAGCGTGTGGACTGAAGAGGTGGACGGCAACCAGAGCTATCAAATGGGGATGGAATGGAGAAGAGAGGGATTTTAGTGTTTTAAATGGGTTGGGGTGGGTTTACTCTATCCATACATAATATTTATAGTAGGGTGGGTTTGTAAGCTTCACAAAATGGTCTGAGAGGGTTTCCAATAGGGAAGGGTTTCTTGTAAATGGGGGTGCAGATATCCGTCCCCTTGGAAGGGCCTTCGCTTTTTTTAACGGTGTTTGGCTTTCGTCACGAGTTGTTAATAATAAATGTTTTGAGCGACTAAACTTGATTGGACAAGTTTTATAATAAAAATTATAAATTTTATTTTGAAAACATAATCCTATAATTTATATCCTCATTGAATCCTTCATGCCGTTTTGTAATAAAGAAAGAATAAATAATTATTCTTAATGAAGCTTAAAAATAATGTAGGGTGACAAAACTGATAGTTTTTTTTTGTTTTCAAACAAAGAATCCGTTTAATCGTGAATTCAAATGAATATTAAAAATGATATATATTTGTCTAATAAGATATTTTTCTATAAAAAAATTAAATTAATTGAAAACACATCTACTTACATTTTTTTCATAGTCCTTTAGCTGCTGTTTGGATAGAAGAATAAACGTAGAATATAATGGATAAACCCAAAAATTTATTTGTTTACAAAGAATGTGTAGATATATCTATGTCAATAACATGTAACATCAAATTGATATTGATATTCCAGAACCAGCCCCCCCCCCCGGGTCGTCTCCCCCAAATCAACATGAACAAAGTATAACACAAGTATCAGATTTCACTTTCATATAAAGACATCTGTCATACTCATTATTTTTAAAACCAAAAGAAGAGATGACCCTATCAAATTTTTCATACCACTGTTTAGGAGCTTGTTTGAGTCCGTACAGTGATTTCACAAGTTTACACACTTTCAATTCTTGTCCAGGAACCACAAATCCTTCAGGCTGGTCCATATAGATCTCCTCATCGAGATCTCCATGTAAAAATGCGGTTTTGACATCCATCTGATGGATTTCAAGACCATGAATTGATGCTAATGCGACCAGTATCTGAATAGTGGTAATTCTAGTGACAGGGGAATATGTATCAAAATAATCCACACCATGTTTTTGTTTAAAACCCTTTGCAACTAGCCTAGCCTTGTATTTTTCAATAGAGCCATCTGGACGAAATTTTCTTTTGAAGATCCATTTACACCCAATAGTTCTACTGCCTTGAGGGAGAGCAGTAAGAACCCAAGTATTATTGTGCAAAATGGAATCAAATTCACTATTAATTGCTTCTCTCCAAAAAGGTGCATCTGGAGATGACATAGCTTCATTGAAGGTTAAGGGATCATCTTCAATGAGAAAAGTGAGGAAGTCATCTCCAAATGTTTTTTCTATTCTAGGTCTCTTACTTCTTCTTAATTCAGGTTCATTCTCAAGAGATGGAACAATGAAAGAAGAAGAAGCCCCTAGATCAGCAGATGATTTAACTTCAGAAGCTTTAGAGATAGTGGTTTTCATGGGAAAAGTATCTTAAAAAAAGACAACATCTCTAGACTCAATAATCGAGTTGGTACTGATCTCAAGGATTCCAGATTGTATGACTAAAAACCTATATGCAGCACTATGATATGCATAGCCCACAAATGCACAGTCAACTGTTTTTGGTCCTAACTTCTTCCTTTTGGGAGGAGGAATACTCACTTTTGCCAAACATCCCCAGACTTTGATGCAATTAAGGTTGGGTTTCCTACCTTTCCATAGTTCATATGGGGTTTTATCACAATCTCTAAGGGGAACCCTATTGAGAATATGACAGGCAGAATAAATGGCCTCTCCCCAAAGATTTTCAGATAAACCAGAACTTGATAACATGGAATTAACCATGTCACACAAGGTCCGATTTTTTCGTTCTGCCACACCATTGGATTGGGGTGAATAGGGAGCGGTGGTCTGATGGATGATGCCACTATCTTCACATAATTTAGAAAATTCATTCGATGTATATTCACCTCCTCGATCAGACCTAATCACCTTGATTTTTCTATCTAATTGATTTTCTACTTCTGCCTTATAAATTTTGAAATACTCTAAAGCCTCATCTTTTGTACGCAACAGATACACATAGCAAAATTTTGAAAAATCATCAATAAATGTAATGAAATATCTTTTTCCTCCTCGAGTAAGCATACCATTCATTTCACATATGTCACTATGTACTAAGCCTAACAGTTCAGAAATCCTATCAACAGATTTAAAAGGTTTTCTAGGCTGTTTCGCTTGCACACATGTATGACATTTAGAGGTTTCATTAAAATGAGATTTGGGAATCAAATCAAGAAACATCATTCTTTTTATGGTACTTACATTTATATGTCCTAAACGAGCATGCCACATATTATGAGATTCAACATTCAAAGCAGTAGTAGATAAAGGGGAAGAACATTCAAACATAATGTTTAATTTAAACAAACCATCACACACATAACCTTTTCCAACAAAGTTTTCAAATCTAGTGATTACAACTTTATTTGCTTCAAAAACAAGTTTATAACCTTGCTGTATCAACAGCGACCCACTAACTAAGTTTTTCCTCAAATCAGGAACGTGTTGCACGTTTTGAAGTGATAGGACATTTCCGGACGTGAAGAGTAGATCAACACGTCCTTCTCCAACGATACGTGCAGCAGAGTTGTTACCCATTCTCACATATCCATCAATGGCCTGATAGGAAGTAAACAAGGATCTATCAGAACAAAGGTGTATGTTTGCTCCAGTGTCTATCCACCAATCAGTGGATTGACAAGCTAAGTTTAACTCAGGATGGATAGTGACAAACCTAATTTGGGAGGAAGAGGGTGCAGGGTCATGAATCACCACATTCGCTTGGACTTTATTCTCTGAGTCCTTCTGGGTAGAATGGTTGCTCTTATTATTCAGATTTTGAGGAAGGGTCTTTCGTTTGTAGCAACTTCTTGCAATATGCCCTTTCTTCCCACACACGTAGCAACCAGCTTCATCATTGGTTTTCTTTTTAAACTGTGGCTTTACATGACCCTTAGCAGCCCCATTCTTTTTAAAAGGTTTGGACTTGGGTTTAAAACCTTCGGCTATGTGGGCTTTGGCTGAAAACTCTTTAGGAAGTTTAGACACCTTATCTTGAAGCCTATGCTCATCCTCTATCCTAATAGTGGTCAGAATATCATTCAAGACAGGTATACCTCTATGATGTTTAAGTTTGACAGCAAAATTGGACCAGGAGGGAGGCAATTTTTCAATAATAGAGTAGGCAAGAAAAGTGTCATCTAGAACCATCCCATATTTCCTAATCTCATGGATAATAGTTTTCAGGTCTACGATTTGTTTCATGATAGACAGATTATCAACCATGTTAAACTTCAAAAATTTTCCAACGGCATATTTTTCTAACCCAGCATCTTCAAGACTATATTTTTTCTCGAGTTCTGTCCATAGTTCGAAAGTGTCTTTTGTTGTACAAAAAATATCATACAACTCAGGGGTTAAGGCACTCAAGATTCGACCATGGCACAAGAAATCTTTTTCTTCCCAGGCACCGTCTGATTCAACAGTTTTTCCTTTCGGATCTGCTGTTTTATCAGTATCGGTATCCTTGGGACTGTCGGACTTAGTAAGGTCAATAGAAGTAGACTCTTTTTCAAAAAATGACTTGGTTTCACCTAAAGCAGTTCTTAAAACAGAGATTAACCCTAAGGTGGTGAGCCAGTACCTACACTGTTGCTGCCATCTCTTAAAATTGGTACCATCAAACAAAGCCGGTTTTGCAGATAAATCCTCTACAAGACCCATTTTTGAAAACAACAGAATGAGGTTTGAAAAAAGATTTAGGTTAAAAGCAACTTATTCACCGAGATTGTTGAAAAATTCCTTTTAAAACAAGGGCAATGCCAAAAACCTAGTAAAGCCACAGATTCAAACCAATATGAAAACACAGCAAAATATTCTGCAAACAATTAAGAGAGGATTAGAAAACATATCAGTTTGGTGGAAGCGAGCAGAGACGCTCTGTCCTCGGTGAATAAGGCCCCCTCACGCACAGGGTTGACGGCTCCTACCACTGAGAGATACGACCACCAGGGTTATGCCTCCTCGGGGTGCGAGCTACGAGGAGACCACAGTGAACGGCCGCGATCCTTTCAGATGCTCAAATCAGACAGGGAGAAAGAAGAGGGATGTAGACCAGTCTTCTGTGATGGAAAAACCAGAACAGAAGAAGAACTAAAAAAGAACAAAGAAGAAGACTCGCTGTAGGTGGCTCTGGACTTGTGAGTTTCGCTGATGATGAATGAAGACTCATACGACCCCTTTATATAGGCAGTCCAGCAACGTTCGAAAACGTTTAAAAGGAAAACCGACGAATTAAATACGCCCATTAAAATTGTCGACCAATTAATTGCGCGCATTAAAATTGTAGCCGACCACATAATCGCGCTCATTAATTAAATTAATCACGCAACCGACCAATTAATTGGAGCTGTTTTTGGAAACTTGAATTTGAATTTTTGGACGGTTCTGGAAACTTGTTGGTTTTAGAAAATAGGAGTGACAAAAAGAAACTCACACGCATGCGGGCCAAGCCTGAGCCCGCGGAAGGGCCCAGTTGGCCCGTGGAGAGGGATTTCCACCCCCCCCTGCGCGCGCATGCGGGCGCGCCCATATGTGGCCTGCAACCCGACCCGACCCGGCTCGCCTCGTGCGCAGGCGCGACGTGCGAGCGCGCACGCCCGGTTAACTAGTTTTTCCACCAGAAATCCAAGCCCACGGGTTAATGGGCTGGGCCTCGTGTGCGCGCACGTAGGGGTGAGGCCCAACAAGTCTCAATAAAGGATTGGTGTGTCCCAATGTATAAGGTGAAAGAAACAAGTGGATATAACCGATGTGGGACTAAATAGTTGGAAAGGGAAATGGGTATACCCAATTTTTGGTCAACCATGGAATGGGCCATATAAATGGGCCCAATACTAACAAATACATTATATATAAAAAACCATTATAGACACCTCGTCCCCACATGAGCCGTGTGTGACGAGCTGCACGAACCTCGGTTGCCTTCCTCTCTTCTTCAGCCCGGGTCTATTTGGAACACGCCTCCACTGAGTTCCACACACTCCGAGCACCTCCCAGAGCACATCCCCAGTGCTTGATGAAGTAAACCGTCTCCTCCCATATGTTCTTGATATAGAAACGTTGTCCGGTAAACAGTTTCTTGTTTCTGCTCAACCAGACCGCCCAGAGGGCCACGGGGAGGATGATTTTAGCGAACCTCTTATGTGTCCGTGAGCTCGCACTGTCATAACAATCATGCATCCGTTCCCATAGTTCCTCGCCCGTGGAGAAATTTGCTGCCTTCCCCGACGCGCAACCCACCATCCCCCACAAAGGTCTTAGCACTGTGCAATGGGCGAGGAGGCGTTCGGCCATCTCCACCTCCTGCTCGCAGAGTTCGCAGTTCGTGGCCATTTCCGGTCTCCATCTGGCTCTGTATGCCTTAGTGAGGATTCGGCCTTGGAAAGATAGCCACAGGAAGAATTTCACTTTGAGGGGGATCTTGCACTTCCACATTCATGGCGTTTTCGCTACCATACCCACGACCTCTGGCTCCCCCCTCCTCCACCACCTGTAACAAGCCTTGACTGTGAACTCCACTGTTGGTTCCGGGCCCCAAATTATCGAGTCCTCCTCCCTGGTGTTAAGGTTTTCGCCTTGTAGCATCGCCAACAGCGTGGCTAACTCCTGGACTTCATCCTCTGATGTTATGCGTCTTATTCTGACCTGCCATTCGTTCTCCCCGGTCCAGCATTTGTCCACCCTGCAGCCCTTGTTCTCCGCCAATCTGAACACACGTGGATAGAGCTCGCACAGGGGCCGCTCGTTGCACCATCGGTCCTCCCAGAAACATGGCTAACTCCTGGACCCCACTGTATTATTGAATCTGCTCTTCGATTCCTGAGCAGAGATAGATTAAAATAATAATCATATTCACACAAAACCCAATCCACCAATGCTGAATTAACAGGCACGTACTGCTGACTTCAACCCTAAATGGGGTCGACCAACCAAGATCAGTTTCTCATTCAGGGAGAACACATAGTTACTACAGGACAGACTTGGGGGGTGGGGGGGGGTGTGATTGAGACCCTTGGGAACCATTATTGGCCAAAGATGGATGGAAATATCATGAACAAAACTAAACCCTTTAATTACCCAAACAAACACACTAAACCTAGCTTATTTTTTTAAACACAGAATGGCACGCCCATAAATGTGTAACGCACACATATATATTTTTAATTAAAATTTAAACCTATTTTGTTTTTTCTGGGATGCCCTTTTGTAGGTTTGTGATAATGTTCAACTTTTCACCGAGACACTTGGCTTGGCTTGATTATAATTTCACAAATATTATATCTCTAGTCTCCACTTGTATGGTGACAGACCCCATATTGGCCGGGATATCAGGTGTGAGACGTTTACAACCGTTCCCTCACTTCGCCTATCGTGAGTCTTACCCCCATAACCGTTACACCACAAAGTACATAAATCTAAATTTTCAGTGTCATATTACCTATAAAAATAACAATCCATGAAAAACTTCAATTGAACATGTTTACCTTTATGAATTCATGAAAATTCATCCCTACCCCAAATCAATCTATGAAAAACATTCATTGGACATGTTTATTCTTACCAATTCATAAAAATCAATTCCTATCCCAAAAGATATTTGATTAGACATATTTATCCTTTCGAATTCTTTGAAATCAAATACCCTATATAATGTGTTTAATATATTTAATTTATACATTTTATTATAAAATAAGAGGGTAAGAGATGAAAACACAAAACAAACACAAGATAATTTGGAGCACAAGATGGGTAGAGAAAGTATTATTCAAGAACTTCTCATTTCATTTTCCATACTTTACATGTTTGACAAACCCTCTATTTATAGGAGTAACAATCATAATGAACCATTCATTTATTTGCAATATACATGAATTTACAATTATTATTGACACACTAATAGATGACAATTTAAGGTAGTAATCACTATATTATACGTGCACCTATGGGTCATCCACATTACATGCATCCACTCTTGATTTTACATTCATATGTATGCATGTATTTTACAACACTCCCTCTTGGATGACCATACATCAAGAATAGGCTTCGTTAAAACCTTGCTAAGAAAAACCCTGTGGGATAAAAACTCAGCGAAGGAAAAATAGTACAATATTCTGGTGTATGTTTTCGTACTACCTCATTAAAACCTTACCAGAAAAACCTAATGGAAAAACCTAGTCGAAGGAAAAAGAGTACATTATTTTTGAATTAAATTACTCCCCCTGTTTTTAGCATGAAGATCTTTGAGTCGACACATTCCAATGTTTTGCTACAGTTTCTTGAACGTCGCGGTGGGTAATGCTTTGGTGAATAGATATTTGATGAAGCCTCCTATAAGTCATGCTATACATGTAATATTATCTTTATGATGAATGTCGAATTATATTTAAGTATTAGAAAATCATTTTAAATATAATAAACCCATATTTGTTGTTTTACAAAAAAAAAATGCTTTTCACAATACCGTCTTCATGTAGAATAAAACCTGACCAACTAATTAACCAAAAAATACAATGTCAAGTCTAATACCTAGTGTGAAATATAATAAAGCACATGTCATACTTATATATGTTTTTTGTACTAAGATATAGTATTTCAAAAATAAGAAGATATTCGTTATTTCATTTGGATGGAAAAAAATAGCCCTTATTTGAGATACATGATCTCACATTTATAAGAAAACTTAAAGGATGAATATTTGTCCATATTAAAGTACTTCAGAACTTTTCTGTACTATACATTGTCTTGGGTTTTGCTTGATCTGCAGGTTGAGACAATGTCTTTTTTCTAAGATTTTTCATTTCAAATTCTTTCTTTTAGAGCAATTTTATAAGCTCTTCTGGAATCCTTAACAGATTCAAATAATCAATATATATTGCAATAATATCAAATCTGGATTCTGATTTCTCAGTGAAAATACAAGGGCAAATCAGATAGTTTTCATACCCTTCTTTCAATAAATATTCACTTAGGTGATTGCGCCACATGTGCCCAAATTACTTTAACCCGTATAAAGATCTTTATAATTTGATGGAATACATGCTTCGGGATAAGTTATTTGCTTCATGCATTTTAAATCCTTCAAATATCATATACACATCACTATATTGTGTTTTGTATAAGTATGCTTCATTTGCATATCTAGTCCTTCTGAGATTGTCAAAGTAATAAAACAAAATGTGATTGCATCATTTGCAATAGAATGTCTCTTCATTATATACCAGGTAACTGTGAGAAACTTTTTTTTTTCCACAAGACATGTTTTATATATCAAATTTTCATTTTTGTCATTAAGCATTCTTACAAATACTTATTTGTATCATGTAGACTTTACATCTTCAGGTGTTTGGACTACAGGTCCAAATACTTCACGTTTTGCTTGCGAATTTAATTCAGCCAGTATTGTCTCTTTTTAATTTGGTCAATCATTTCTACGTCTATATTCTTCGACGTTTTACAATTTAGGATCCCCATAATATCAAGAGCAACATCATATGAATGTACATTGTCGACAATGATTTTATTATATCTCATCTTTCTTCTTTATGATTTAATGAGATCTCATATTTACGTTTGCCTCCTCAGGGGCTACCTCTTCTGAGGTTACATCTTTAATTAGAAAGATGAGATTGATCAATTTGCTTCTGTTGCTTGTATTGAGGTCTTTTTGTGAGCACTAATCTCTTTATTTACATTTTCTTATGCCTTTCTCTTTTTGCATCGATCGATCGGCCATATTTCTGGCATTCCTTATTTTCATTCTGTGAATATGATTCTCAATTATCATCTTTAATGATTTCAGTAGCTACTGTAAATGAAAATATATCATCGATTATCACTTGTTTGCGATCCCACAAGATCTTTGTATTTATTTGATTATTGAATTTTTTTTCATTGTCATGTATTTGTCCTTTGGGGACATGTCTCTTCGGGGACATGCATTTCTTCTAGGATTTTATCTTCTGCAGAATTTAATAATGTGGATCTTACAAGTGCTTCAGGCTCTTTTAGAGCATATTATTTTTCTCATTATTTTTCTCATTCGAAAAGCTGATTTTTTGAATCTATAAATCTGTCACACTTCAAGCGTGCCTTTGTTGAGCTAGCCAATGCAATGATAGTTTTTTCAATTGAAACATCAATTTGAGCTAGAATATTTACAGCTTAAATATGTGATCTTCTCATTTTTGCTGTATCAATAATTGCATACTGATGTACAATTCTCTAAAGATGAGTGATCATTTGTACTTCAATATCACATTGAGAAATGTATCAAAATGAGACAAAAAAGTTTTTCACGAAATTTTTCGTCGTTCTACCAATGATGGATTTTCTCCCCCTAACGACGGGAATATTGTCTCATTATAATGATAGAACACAAATCGTGTGGTAAAAACATCATTATCACTCAACGAAAGAAACTTCTGGTTCTTTGTAATTGAATATTTAACTGTTTGAAGCATTATTATGTACCTCATGGTCATATAATATTTGCTCTTCTGGAGCCTTTAATCAAATTTAGTACTAGAAATAATACTAACATTTGAATTAACTAATATTAAACTCAAAATAATAGGATAAATATAAAATTAAGAAAATGTGTTTCAGATTAAAAAATAAAAAAATATAAATACATAAATGACAAAAATATGATCGTACATTAGGTACTTAACCATGTTTTTCAGCACCCCGAAACAACAATCATTTTTCTTGATTTTAGGGGTTTGTTCTGCAAATATGTTCCCTTTTATTCTGATTTTGTACAATAGCAATCCACTTCTAGTGGTTTGAGATGTTTTACAATCTCTATGATTGTTGTGCTTCCAATTGTATAAAACATGATCTTATCATTCAACTTCCATGACTAAAATAAATGCATTTGCTTCGGGCAGAGATGTTGAGCCACTGAATTGTTATATATATGATTTTTCATCAAAAGTTCGTTGTTGAGCAACGATAATACATGAAATTGATAAATAATTATTGCTTTCATTATTGCTACTGCTGTAGTACATATTGAATTGAAGGATGATGGTCAGTTGACCTTTCATAATGAGGTATTTCTTTTTAAATCCTCTTATTACAATAGTGAAAATTATCCATAATTTTTACATGTTCCTGCTTGAGATACATGAAACTTTTTTTTCCTTTTTGATGTTGGAATTCGTGAAAAAAATATTTTCATAAAAAATATGTCTCTATCACTTTAGACAAGGACTATATATGTGCCATGCATATATGATTTGTATCAAACCATAATAATTTCAAAGTAGATTATTATAAACCCACCAAACATACAAATCTATCTTGTTGAGAGTTTCTTCGTGCATGAATGTATATATGTGAATCACAATTCAAACATTCACACGGATTTAATTATGAACTTCGGATTCATGCACATATCGGTCACATGACATAGAAATATTAAACATGTCCGAAATTTGATTTACATATATATGCAACATAGAGTATGAGATCAACACCCCTTTTTTAATATAAAAAAATTATAAAATTCTATACTATGTTGTACATAAAATATCAAATAAAATTCATGATGATTTGAACATCATCAACTCACCAAACTACAAACCTAGAGAGTGTCATCGTCCTGATAACGTGTTATAAAATAAGAGGGTAAGAGATGAAAACACAAAACAAACACAAGATCATTTGGAGCACAAGAGGGGTAGAGAAAGTATTATTCAAGAACTTCTCATTTCATTTTCCATACTTCACATGTTTGACAAACCCTCTATTTATAGGGGTAACAATCATAATGAACCATTCATGTATTTGCAATATACATGAATTTATAATTATTATTGACACACTAATAGATCACAATTTAAGGTAGTAATCACTATATTATACATGCACCTATGGGTCATCCACATTACATGCATCCACTCTTGATTTTACATTCATATGTATGCATGTATTTTACAACACATTTATTTTAATTCCATACATTTATTCGTATTTACCCTTTAACATTCTTCACAATCAATTACATGATTATATGTCTAAATTTAATATATGCAACTTTATTTTATATAATTATATAATATATCTACATATATTATATTGTAAATTTGTAACCGTTAGAAAATCCTTATATATAATAGAAGCTCTATGTATTTAATTATTAATAAAAAATTAAATAATACTGGAAGGGGGAGAGAATTCAACCAAAATTTAATATATACCCTTTCAATTATATGTCATATATGTATTGTGATATTTTCTAAATATAAATTTGTCCATGAGGTTTATGTTTTAATCAATGAATTTAAATTATTATAATATCCTAATATATATTATATTACATGCACATGTTACCAGATTAACATATATATATATAAAATAATTTCTTAATAAAGTTATATATTAAATATTAAAATTTTGTATATATAGTATGTATTTTTTAGAGATTTAATATATAATGATAATCTACATTATGGAAAAGTCACACTATGTAAGCCTGTCAATTGGACGGATGCGGATTGGATATGCTAATATCCATATCCCAAACCCTTTCATATTATATGTCATATGAGTATCATGATATTTTCTAAATAATTTGTACATGATGTTTATGTTTTAATCAATGTATCTAAATTATTATTAAATCCTAATATATATTATATTACATGCCCATGTTACCATATTAACCCATATACACATTAATTTTTATTAATAAAATGATATATTAAATATTAAATTTTTAAATATATAGTATGTACTTTTTAGAGATTTAATATATAAATGATAATCTACATTATGGAAAAGTCACACTATGTAAGTCTGTCAATCGGACGGAAACGGATGGATATTAAGCCTGTCAATCGGACGAAAATGAATCGGATATGCTAATATCCATATAGTAATTTTCGGATTCGGATACAGATATTAATTTTTGGATTCGGATCCCTTCAGATACGGATATTTTTTGATTTTATAAATTGATATCCATATCCGCGCTCCGAATCTTCAAATATCAGATATTTTTTATTTTTCGAAACGAATTCAGATCAGATTTAGATAATTGACTGGCTTTGTCCCCATATATATAAATTTAAGATGCACTTTAAAAATTGTATATTATTGAGAGTATAAAATTATATATATATATATATATATATATATATATATATATATATATATATATATATAGACTCGTGATTACGTGCGGTCGTGCGGTCGGTGCGAATTCGACGTGCGTCGTCCGATCGCGGGTCCATCGCATCGGACGGTCGGGTGCGATTCACGTCGACCGTTGGATGCGATGGACCCGCGATCGGACGACGCACGTCGAATCCGCACGACCGCACCGACCGCACGCTATCACTCGACTCTATATATATATATATATATATAGGGATCCGATTACGTGCGGTGTGCGGTCGGTGCGGTGCGCGATCACGGGCCGTCGATCACGGGTCCATCGCATCGGACGGTCGGGTGCGATTCACGTCGACCGTTGGATGCGATGGTCCATCGCATCCAACGGTCGACGTGAATCGCACCCGACCGTCCGATGCGATGGACCCGTGATCGACGGCCCGTGATCGCGCACCGCACCGACCGCACACCGCACGTAATCGGATCCCTATATATATATATATATATATATATATATATATATATAGGGAAGTGATTACGTGCGGTCGGTGCGTCCGCGATCACGGGTCCATCGCATCGGACGGTCGGGTGCGAATCACGTCGACCGTTGGATGCGATGGACCCGCGATCGGACGGCCCACGATCGCGACCGCACGACCGCATATTATCATCCCCGTATATATATATATATATATAGGGACGTGATTACGTGCGGCGAACGGCGGGTGCGGCAGCGATCACGGGCCGTCGATCACGGGTCCATCGCATCGGACGGTCGGGTGCGATTCACGTCGATTGTTGGATGCGATGGACCCGCGATCGAACGGTCCACGTCGCGGCCGCACCTGCCGTTCGCCGCATGCAATCATTTTCATATATATATATATATATATATATATATATATATATATATATATATAGGGATCCGATTACATGCGGTTTACGGTCGGTGCGGTGCGCGATCACGGGCCGTCGATCACGGGTCCATCGCATCGGACGGTCGGGTGCGATTCACGTCGACCGTTGGATGCGATGGACCCGCGATCGAACGGCCCACGTCGTAAACCGCACCGACCGCACACCGCACGTAATCGCGACCATATATATATATATATATATATATATATATATAGGGAGCCGATTAGGTGCGGTTTACGGTCGGTGCGGTGCGCGATCACGGGCCGTCGATCACGGGTCCATCGCATCGGACGGTCGGGTGCGATTCACGTCGACCGTTGGATGCGATGGACCCGCGATCGGACGGTCCACGTCGTAAACCGCACCGACCGCATACCGCACGTAATCGCGACCATATATATATATATATATATATATATATATATATATATATATATATATATATATATATACGCGAGCGATTAGGTGTTGCGAACGGCAGGTGCGGCCGCGACGTGGACCGTTCGATCGCGGGTCCATCGCATCCAACGGTCGATGTGAATCGCACCCGACCGTCCGATGCGATGGACCCGTGATCGACGGCCCGTGATCGCTGCCGCACCCGCCGTTCGCCGCACGTAATCATCCCTCTATATATATATATAGAGGGGTGATATGCTGCGGTCGGCCACACCGTGCGGCATCGACCACGGGCCGTCGATCACGGGTCCATCGCATCGGACGGTCGGGTGCGATTCACGTCGACCGTTGGATGCGATGGACCCGCGATCGGACGAACGAGGTCGATGCCGCACCGTGCGGTCGGTCGCATATTATCATTCGACTATATATATATATATATATATGGTCGCGATTACGTGCGGTATGCGGTCGGTGCGGTTTACGACGTGGACCGTCCGATTGCGGGTCCATCGCATCCAACGGTCGACGTGAATCGCACCCGACCGTCCGATGCGATGGACCCGTGATCGACGGCCCGTGATCGCGCACCGCACCGACCGTAAACCGCACCTAATCGGCTCCCTATATATATATATATATATATAGGGTTGCGATTTATTGCGGTCGTGCGGACGAATTGAAATGGTGCGGTTTGGAATTTGGGCCGTCCGATCGATTGAGTTATGATCGGACGACCACTAAACAAAAAAAAAATCAAAATCGGACAACCGGACAGGGCTTTCAAACCCATCGAAAACATTTCATTCTCTTCACTGTTTACTCGTCCTCACCAAACTTGTCAAAAAAAAAGTATGCCCCTTAATTATCTTCACTGCACTCATTTTATTTGGCTTTAAGACACCCAAAAGCATCAACTCTCCTCATCAACTCTCCTCACCAACTCCTCCTCCCCTCAAATTCGGACATCACCTTTCGGCATCCCATCCGGCATCCCCTTCCCCTCCGGTGAGATTTTCTTTAACTTTTTTTGATAAATCTAATTATTTAGGGTTTTGATTCATTTATTGTTTTGTTTGATTACTTAGGGTTTTTCCTTCAAAAATGGGTTTTCAAGTTGTGTGCTTGTTTGATTACTTAGGGTTTTTTTCATCAAAAGTGGGTTTCCAAGTTGTGTGCTTGTTTGATTACTTAGGGTTTTTTCATCAAAAATGGGTTTCTAAGTTGTGTGCTTGTTTTCTTTAAAGGGCTTGTAAGAGCATCTCCAACCGTGGCTCCATTTTGGAGCCACGGTTGGCTCCATTTTGAAGAAATGGAGGGGGGGCACTCCAACCCACCCCCTCCATTGTTATTTGAATTATTTTAAAATAAGAAAATTTTTTAAATTTTTAATTGCATAACTTACTATAATGTCAAATAATACATATAAAATTAATTAATTGTTAATTAATTAAAATAAATTCATAATAACCTAATCAATATTGGACTCATTTTGAAGGTCTCGACGAGACCTTTCTAATAATATGATATTAATAAGTTAATAAGAGGTAGATTAAAACTTAACTCCCAAAAAGTTAATAATTTAATTTTGGATGAAGGATACAAATGGAATTAAAAAAAATTTGCATGCATTGTGGAGGGTATTTAGGGGTTTTAAATAAAATGAACAGTGAAATGCAGCCCGTCTGCATTTCATCCGTCCGAGCTGCATATTTGCAGCCAAATCCCACCGACTGCATTTTGGAGATGTATATGCAGCTCGGTTGGATCTCCTCCGGGATGCATTTTGGAGAAATGCATCCCGGTTGGAGATGCTCTAAGTTTTATATTTTAAAGAGTTTGTAAAAAAAAATTTCAAGGGTCTGTAGGTTATGTGCATATATATATGTGAAAGCAATTTAGGATTTATAATGTCTACCAAAAAAATTTAGGATTGATAATTGATTAGTCTAATTTTGTTGGGTGACTTTCATTGGGTGTAAAGATGGTGGACTCTTAATTCATGGTGGGACAGACTTGTTAAAGATCATCATAAGGATGTTCTTTGATTGTTTAGTCATAAAAAAGTTAATTTTTTTCTATCAAAAAAATTAAATTTTTTTATATTTAAGGAAACCTTATCATTATGTTATTTAAAGATGCTTAGCAAAATCCCTTTTTTTTTTACTTGTGTGTGAAAATGCGTTGTCCATGGTCATATCAAATGAGTTATTTTCTGTATCCAATCAATACTCTTCCATGTGTTTATGGGCTTGTTTTAAAGGTTATTAATATCACACATTTCTTTAACTGTATAAATGAAACATTCCTACACAGAGTCCAACCATGGGCCTACGATAAACATTTACTGTTTTTGTGGGAAAAACGCAGTTATAAAACAATCATGAAAGGGTCGCGTGTGGCAGCTATTGATCTCCTCCACTAAGATGAACAAGGGATGGTTATGCCTGGGTTTTCTTTTCATACTGACTTGGGCGACCAGATGTATCTTGCAGAAGGCTCATCAGGGTTGTCGTTCACTGTGAGGCACCTATTACATTGGTGAGATGAGGTGGCGTTTATGACTGTGGGGTTTGAGACATTCAGATTGAAGGAGATAGCAAAAAAGTGGGTGGAGACTGAAAGCTTGGGTGATGGGATGCTGTTCTTGGGACTGAATACCTCAATGTGGGCATCTTCTAGTGATTTCAAGAAATGCAGGGAATTCCATCATTTTGAGTCACCTTTTCTTTTGAATGAATAATGATGGTTGTTTAATCCACAGACCATCCTCTGTTTCCAGTGAAAACTTTGCTTCTTCTTAAGAATGTGTATGCAAAAATATATTTTTTTTGTGATGAAGTTATGGAGTTTGAGTAAGAAGAATAAATGTGTTGAGTTGTTCATATTCTTGTATTTCCTTTAATGGATTGCGTTACATAGAATAATCAAGAAGTTATTTAGTGGTTTCCTGTTGTATGGTTTTGTGAAAGTTTTCATTCATAAGACGTGTATTTATTATATATGTATAGTAATCATTCAATGTGCGTGTATATCCTGAGTACTTTTTCTGTGGATGTATTTGATTATCAGAATTTTATGGTGGGGGATCCTTAACAGAT
This sequence comes from Acorus calamus, assembly GCA_030737845.1. NCBI lineage: Eukaryota > Viridiplantae > Streptophyta > Magnoliopsida > Acorales > Acoraceae > Acorus > Acorus calamus. The sequence goes on from CM060872.1 coordinate 13,904,539, forward strand.
TTGAGTGTTTGAAAATCTGAAGGGTATAAAAATTTTATAAGATTCTGACAGTGTTTAGAAGATATTTTCTATATAACATGGTCCTAATCCAGTGTGCAAAAATTCATATTTAAAGATCATTATGAGTAATACACCCCTATGAAAAATTTAACAAAGAGATGCATGATTAAATGGAAGACATCCTTATGATGATCTTTAACAAGTCTGTCCCACCATGAATTAAGAGTACACCATCTTTACACCCAATGAAAGTCACCCAACAAAATTAGACTAATCAATTATCAATCCTAAATTTTTTTGGTAGACATTATAAATCCTAAATTGCTTTCACATATATATATGCACATAACCTACAGACCCTTGAAATTTTTTTTTACAAACTCTTCAAAATATAAAACTTACAAGCCCTTTAAAGGAAACAAGCACACAACTTAGAAACCCATTTTTGATGAAAAAACCCTAAGTAATCAAACAAGCACACAACTTGGAAATCCATTTTTCAAGAAAAAAAACCCTAAGTAATCAAACAAGCACACAACTTGGAAACCCATTTTTGATGAAAAACCCTAAGTAATCAAACAAAACAATAAATGAATCAAAACCCTAAATAATTAGATTTATCAAAAAAAGTTAAAGAAAATCTCACCCGAGGGGAAGGGGATGCCGGATGGGATGCCGAAAGGTGATGTCCGAATTTGAGGGGAGGAGGAGTTGGTGAGGAGAGTTGATGAGGAGAGTTGATGCTTTTGGGTGTCTGAAAAACAAATAAAATGAGTACAGTGAAGAGAATGAAGGGGAATAATTTTTTTTTGACAAGTTTTGTGAGGACAAGTAAACAGTGAAGAGAATGAAATTTCAAACCGCACCATTTCAATTCGTCCGCACGACCGCAACAAATCGCAACAATATATATATATATATATATATATATATATATAGGGATCCGATTACGTGCGGTGTGCGGTCGGTGCGGTGCGCGATCACGGGCCGTCGATCACGGGTCCATCGCATCGGACGGTCGGGTGCGATTCACGTCGACCGTTGGATGCGATGGACCCGCGATCGAACGGTCCACGTCGTAAACCGCACCGACCGCACACCGCACGTAATCACGACCATATATATATATATATATATATATATATATATATATAGGAGAGTGATATCGTGCAGCTCGTGCGGATAGGGGTCCACGGTGCGGGAATAAGTGATGATCGTCCGATTAGTGATCTTTTGATCAGACGGTCCCGATCGAGCTTTTCATAAAAAACTGAAAAACCTTGTGACCGGGTACTCCTGTCCCAACCAGTCAACCAATCCCCTCACCCTCTCTCTCTCTCTCTCTCTCTCTCTCTCTCTCTCCCCCTTCTCATTTGCTTTTTCGTTTCGAATCAGATCTGAAACCTCTCCCACTGCGACCACCACCCTCCGCCACCACCCGCTCTCCCTCCCCCGCAACCACCACCTCCTCTTTCCCTTTCCGACCACCACCCCCTCCCCCTCCCCCTGCGACCACCCGTCCCTCTGCGCCCTGCACCACCCTCCGCCACCACCTCTGCTGTGACCAGTGCGACCATCACACCCCCCTCTCCCTCCCCCTGCGACCCACACCCATCCCCCTCCCTCTTTGACTAGAACCCTCCCCCTCCCTCTGCAGCCACCACCCCCACCCCCTGTAACCAGCCCCCTCAGCCACTCCTCTCAGCAATGTAAGTATTTTTTTTCATGTTGAGAATTATATTAAGATCATCTATATTTTTTCTATTTTATTTCAGATCTAGGGTTTTTTTTGCCAGATTTTTTTGTTGTTGGAGGATTGGATAGTTTTTCCAAACTTTTCTTGTATGTATGGCTTCATTCCCTTGAAGACTACCTGAATTTTTTTTACCAAATCCCCCAATAAACAGAGGAAGTGGTTTCTTGAGATAGCATATTTTGAAGCTTCAATCATCTTTTCTGCTTAAATCTTTGAATATTTCTCACATAGAGTGAAAGAAACTCACCTTTAAAACTTCAAGCTTGCTCCATGGTGAACCAAATTTCTTTACTAGAAGGGCATTAATTCAGGATTTGCTTTGTTGTTCCTTTATTCCAATTGGTCAACACCTAAGTCTTTGAGGCTTTGTTTCACATTTCACTCATTTTAATGCTTGGAGTTTGAAATGGATTTCACTAACGAAATGTCTTTTGCTTTAATTCATCATCTCAATGGTAGTCAATAGGAACCTTCAAAAGATGACTTTGGATAAAAGATCGCTTCATGGTTTACTATCACAGAGAAAATGAAACACCAGTTCTTATCTCACTAATATGAGATTAGCTATGGAGCAATCTCAAACAATTTGAGAAGGACTCCATAAGAAAATGACATAATGTCTGCATTCATCCAGTATGCCAAAAAGGGGAATCTGGCAGAGGTTAAACAGACACTAGGTAGAAGCGGGAATGGCACACCTTATCTAGGGGATTAAGCAGGAGTGGGATTAAACAAGGATTAAATGGCTAGGTAGTAGTGAAGAGGGGATTAAGTGTGGTTTAATCTGAGTATTCCCTGCTCTACCCCTGCATTAACCCCTCAACAACCACTGATCACCTTATTAGGCTTAATTCTTTTTACAACATCGCATTCATTGTAAAATTTGACATCAAACACCTATATATGATGTCAAATCCTTATCAAAGTGATGGAGAACAAATCTAATTTAGTTTTCTATACTAACTATGCTACCAAAACCAACTCTTTATTCCTATAGAGTCATAAAACATATGGACACAGAGATGAGAAGGCATATTACATAAAGATCATGAATTCATCTCTGGCAACTCATGATGCAGTGCTTTGTTATAGATAAGATGCAAATATGCTTAAACCAAAAAAAGAAAGAAATATGCCTTAATCTGTAAGTTATATTTGAATAAAGATATTTTCAGTTTGTTTATATTTGGTTGCTATATATTGTGTTGAATCTCGTTTTATTTATGTATACTGATTTGTTCATATAGAAGCAAAGAGGGACTCACCAATGAATCTCGGAATATGGTATTGGCACCATATCAGTTCTACAAATGTTTTATTACATGATTTCTCACTTTTAAAAATCCACTTATTGCAGTGTTGGCAATCTAGACCTGGAACATAACGATTGCAGTCACCAACAACACCACGGATCAATTTAGATCTGTAACTCTGCAATATCAAACAATTGGGCAGGATGGGGGTTGGGGATGGATGTCAGGGCTATTGTCAAAATCAAACTTAATTACATGATTGAGAAAGATCAGTTTTTGATGATAAAAATATGTTCATAAATATGATCTATTGTTGAAGAGAAGTACGATGGTTCATTGTATTATAATGGGTTTTTAAACGTTATGTATTCTAATGATGGTAAGATGATGTAAAATGAATTGCAAACAAAATATTATGAATAGCTTAACAACTTATTATTGATTATAGCAGGTTGAATATCTTAAGCTGGTCAATTGTTATCTGATGGTCTTCAAAAAAAATTTGGTCCTTGATTTAACTACTAGTTACATACTATTTTATCAAGAGTAGATTAGATACTTGATTATATTACATACTTGTGAGATTAAATTACATACATACATGCTTGAATTTACTCACTGACCGAAGCTACCAATATCTGTGGATGTGTTTTAAGACGCATTTATCGACGTATAATTGATCGGCCACATATATCTGTGAATTGACTAAACCACCTGTAGGCCTATATTACATACATACACACACTATTTTAATCACTGTCAGAATCTATCAATATCTCTAAATGTATTTTAAGAAGGCAGTTACCTACATATAACTCACTGATTACATATATTTGTTACGCCCCGAGGCGACCGTCCCCGAAGCGTTACCAATCGAACAATAATCAAAAGGATCAAATAAGATAACAAGGCTACAGGAAAGTGGTAGCCAATAAAAAGAAATGATGCGGAAGTATAATATACAATTAAGTCTGTAAATCAAAAATATTATTACAGACTCGAATACACAATTACCGTCCTGTGAGAGCCCAAGTCTAGTACAAATACAACAATATGTGCGACACGCACAATTATTAATACATACACAAAAAAAAAATAGGATTGCTGATAGCCCCACTTGCCAACCGAAAGCTGAGACACGCCACGCGCGAACTACGCTAGAGGGATGCTCCACCTCCACGCCCCACTGTCCCTGGCGGAAAACAACACACGAGGGGTGAGCTACAAGCTCAGTGAGTGGCAAGAATCCAACTCAAGAATAATAATATAACACTAACATATTTTCCTTTCAAGGAAAGATATGGAAGGGAGAACACCGACATATATAAATGTCACGTAGAGTCGTGACCACACATCACCCTCACCCTCACCCCGAAGGGGAAAAACTGTTGGGATTTTGGGAAACAACTAATCCATTAACACTAACGAGTTGTAACAGAAACTAATACCAAGCTACAAAGATTCTCCACATCTAGATAAATACATATCAATCCCTCGCATCATCTGGTAGCCCTCTCCCGGGTAATCCTCATCCTAAGGGCCATCCATGGTCAGTACTCAAGCCTCGTACGATGGTGGCATCATACTCTGGGCATTCCCCACGATATGGATTCACCCATGGTCGGTACTCAAGCCTCGTATGTTAGTGACGTCATACTCTGAGCATTCCCGACGATACGGCATCACCCGTGGTCGGTACTCCTAGCCTCGTATGATAGTCACATCAAACTCTAGGCATTCCCAACGATATGGATTTATCCGTGGTCGGTACTTAAGCCTCGTATGGTAGTGACATCATACTCTGGGCATTCCCGACGATTCGGCATCACCCGTGGTCGGTACTTTAAGTCTCGTATGATAGTCACATCAACTCTAGGCATTCCTAACGATATTATGGCACAATGCAGGACAGACTCAACCCCGGGTAGCTTCGACACACGATGATGTAGGGAAACAGTACTCCACATTCGCAATATCATCCGGTAGCCCTCTCCCAGGTAGCCCTCTCCCTGGCGGCCTTCCGATGGCACGGCGGCACTATGCAGGGTAGCTCCAACACTGGGTAGCTTCGACGCACGATGATATGTGGAGGAAGCACTTCGTGCTCGCAATACGATCCACACACGCTTAACACAGGTAGGTCTAACATACTATTGTCATAGCTATCAAGTAACAAACACCGAATAGCCTCTACGCACGATGATGTAGAGAACAGTACTCCACGCTCGCAATATCATCCGGTAGCCCTCTCCCAGGTAGCCCTCTCCCTGGCGGCCTTCCGGTGGCACGGTGGCACCACGCAGGGTAGCTCCAACGCTGGGTAGCTTCGACGCACGATGATATAGAGAAACAGTACTCCACGCTTGTAATATCATCCGGTAGCCCTCTCCCAGGTAGCCCTCTCCCTGGCGCCTTCCGGTGGCACGGTGGCACCACGCAGGGTAGCTCCAACGCTGGGTAGCTTCGACGCACGATGATATATGGAGGGGTACACCATGCTCGCAAGACGATCCTCCCGAATCAACTACTATCATCTAGCAATTACCAATTGATATACAGAATTCTCTTGAATTCCCGCACAGATGCATCACTTGGATGCAGGGGAAAGAAGCTAAATACTCGCACTCAATTATGACAAGACATGATCATGAAGGCGGGTCATGCACACGCCTAACACAGGTAGGCCTAACATACCATTTTCATAGCTATCGGGTAACAAACACCGAGTAGCTTCTACGCACGACGATGTAGGGAAACAGTACTCCACGCTCGCAATATCATCCGGTAGCCCTCTCCCAGGTAGCCCTCTCCCTGACGGCCTTCCGGTGGCACGGTGGCACCACGCAGGGTAGCTCCAACACTGGGTAGCTTCGACGCACGATGATATAGGAGGGGGTACTCCCTGCTCGCATGACGATCCTCCTGGATCAACTACTATCATCTAACTAATACCATTGCTAATGAATTCTTATAAGTTCCCACACGGATGCATCTCTCGACGTGGGAAATAAGTCCTTGCACTCAATCAGGATAGGACATGATCCTAAGGCTGTCATACACGCGTCTAACACAGATAGGCCTGACATTCTATCATCATAGCTATCAGATAACAAACATCAATACAACAATGAATTCTCATGAATTCCCATAGAGTTGCATCACTTGGATGCAGGCAAGATAGCTACTATATTTGCCCACTAAAACAAGTATGCTCCTGATAAACAATAGATCATAGATATACATGTCCACACAATTAAACATACACACAATTATCACATGAGAGTTCCTATCACAACAAGAGTGCATAGACCACATGTCCAAGGAACCTAGCATTCAAGAATTAACCACACTAAGCATCTACCAACACGAAGGCAATACTACGAAAGGACACCTTTAGTATAACATACCCAACATTCCATGCTATATATATAAAAGCTACAAAGTGATAATAGCAATATTATTTGAAAATCAATAATGAGTATAGCTATAGAACCCCATGGGTACGCGACGCACAATCACATGCATCGAGCGCTTCCCAAAAGGGGTGGATCGAACCACTCACCAAAAACCCATTCATTGCGAGTTCCGCCAACGAAAGCTGCAAAACACAACCAATGATTATCAAATCAAACATGAAGTTTCTTGGCACCTATATATAAGCCTATTTCATGAAGACAACAACTCCTGATATTGCCCACACCATGCATAATAGCTCTTTGACACATATTTATACAAGATTAGTCCATCTACAGCAATCAGCCCCAAACATTGGTCTCCATGGCATAGGATACACATCCAAAAATTCTGAAATAAATCATGTGCATACTCTGATATGTTAGGATCATAATCCGTGAAGACATCAAATCCTGATTTAATCTTGAAATACCCGAAATAAATTATTTTCAGAAACAGGTCTATTTCTACGCGAATCTGGGCAGGCCATGAACATTAGGCTATAACTTTCAATACAGGTGACCAAACGACACCAAATTTCATATATAACATGTAGACACATAGATGATCATATGAAATGAAGACATAAGTCTCAAAATATGCCTCTAAATACCCCAAACACAAGAATCTTGAGGAGACAGAAAATCTGTCTTACAACACAAAGCCACCCCATTCATACATTAACACAACCATCCTATGTGCAGCATCAATTACTCATAACAACACTCTCATGCATGCCCTCTACAACATCCTAGCAAGCATAAAAGTAGGGGTAGAGAATTACCAAAAGATGGGGAGGAGAAGGGAAGGTGTTGGGCTCACAATGACACCACACACACACCCACCATCACCACCATCTCCTTCACAGCACACCTTCTACTTGGCTGGACCAAAAGGGGAGGACAAAACAGGGGATCAGCTAGAGGAGGAGAGGAAGGAGAAACCATTAATACATCACACACATCTCACCTTGATCAACTTCTTCTTCAAGCACAACCCCTTCCAAACACTCCTTCATCTTCTCCCTCACTTAGGCAATTCCACAAACACTTGGTGGGCAGACCCCCACAAAGGGCTGGACCATGTGAGGGAGCTTGAGAGAGATGGAGAAAGGAAGAATCAACAACAACAACCAACAACCACCATCCAAACATACCTTCTTGGACTCCTTTGTGTGCTCCTTCATCTCCATCACCTCCACTTTCTCCACCCAAAACACACACAAGAGGAGGGGCTGCAACAGCTCAAAAAGAGCCCAAACAGAGGCTGAAGTCGTGCATATTTGGGGGGTTAAATAAGCAAAGGTCGAGTAAATGACCAAGTCATCCTCGGACTTAAAACCTCTGCGCAACCTTCACTTAAATGACCATAACTTCCTCAATACAGCTCGGAATTGCGTGATTCCAGTGGCATTGGAAAGCTAAGAAGATTATCTACAGCTTTCATGTTTACACCCAAATCAAATAACCTCTCTAGCTATTCCGAAATCTAGGCTAAACATCTTACAGGGCTGCTGCCTGGATTTCTCAACTTCGGGGTATACTCGGAAAAATACCCATAACTTTTAATATACGAATCCAGTTGTTCCAATTCCACTTCTATATGGAAGCTATCTCAAAACTGAACATCTCATAATAAAATCGGATTTTTAGCTTTTCATCTTGAATTTTAACAAAACCAAATCCAAATACCAACTCAAAACTGCATAATTCCAAAAACGTCAGAATGCGACGAAAATTTATAGGTAGGCCAATGCCAATACCAGGAGAATAGATATGCAGTTAGATTTTGAAATTGAATGCCCAAACTATAAGAATAAATACAAACCAACATTTAACAGCCAAAAAGTGACACAGACATAACAATATTGGTGAAGTGACTTTACTACCTATGGGATTAAATTGCATACATACATGCTTACTGTCTGAAGCTATCAATATCTCTATATGTGTTTTCAGAAACAGTTACCTACATAAAATTTACCAGTTACATATATGTGTGAAATTACTTAACTAGATGTGTGCTTAAATTACATACACACACCCTAATTTACTCACTGTTTGAAGGTATCAATATCTCTGAATATATTTTATTACATAGTTACCTACATACAACTATGGTTACATATATTGGTGAAGTGACTTAATCACTTGGATGCCCCAATTACATATATACACGTACCAATTTAATCACTGTTCGAAGCTATCAATATCTCTGGATGTGTTTTAAGAAGCAATTACGTATATAAAACTCACCGGTTATATATATTGGTAAAGTGACTTAACTACTTATTGACTTAAAATATATACATACACACTCACTGTCGAAGCTACCAATATCTCTGGATACTCAGTTATCTACATATAACTCACCATTTATATGTATTGGTGAAGTGACTTAACTACCTGTAGGCTTAAATTACATACATACAAGCTTGAATTTACTCACTATCTGAAGCTACCAAAATCTCTGGATGAGTTTTAAGACGTAGTTACCTACATACAATTCATCAGTTACATATATTGATAAAGTGACTTAACTACCAGTGGGATTAAAATACATACATACACACTCATTATCTGAAGCTACCAAAATCTCTAGGTGTGTTTTAGACCTTAGTTACCTACATACAACTGACCGGTTACATATTTTGTTGAAGTAACTTAACTACCTGTAAGATTAAATTACATATATAAACGCTTGAATTTACTCACTGTTTGAAGCTATCAATATCTCTGGATGTGTTTTAAGATGCACTTACCTACATATAACTCATCAGTTACATCTATTGGTGAAGTGACTTAACTACCTGTCGACTTAAATTGCATACATACATGCTCACTGCGAAGACCTCAATATATTTGGATGTGTTTTCAGATGCAGTTTCCTACATATAAATCACTAATTACATATATTTATGAAATTACTTAACTACCTGTAGGCTTAAATTACATACATACCCAATTTACTCACTGTCTTAAGCTATCAATATCTTTGGATGTGTTTGAAGACGCACTTACTTACATACAACTCACCAATTATATATATTGGTGAAGTGACTTAACTACCTATCGACTTAAAATACATACATGCATGCTCATTGCGAAGACCTCAATATCTCTGGATGTATTTTCAAATGCAGTTACCTACGTACAATTCACCAGTTACATATATATATGAAATTACATAACTACCTGTATGCTTAAATTACATGCATACCCAATTTACTCACTATCTAAAATCATATTTACACACACAGCTTTTCACAAACTACACACATTACATAATATTATAATATCACATGCGTACCAACTCACGAATACCATCCGTTATAAAGCATTGCAGTCTTGTCATTTTTCACATGTCACTTGTTAAACGCTTCTCATCTGCAATGCTTCTTTCATATTTTATATACAATCAATGTGGGATAAAAATATTGTTTAAGTTACAAAATAAAGAGAGCTAGTAACTTCAAAATGTGAACACATTACACATCATTTTTATGACATGTTACAAAAAATAGAAATTAAGGTCTAAGATCCTCAACCGATTGCTTCTGATGTTAAGGTCTCATTTTTCTGCAATATGAGGGCTGATAGCTTTCCCCAAAAATTATTCATGTCTACCTGAAAAATTACCATGCATAAGAGTTATATAAATAATAAAAACTAAATATGATGTACATACAATTAAAAGAAAAATGTCCTTACATGTGTGAATTCAAATTCTTTAGCCTGGCCTAAGCACTCCACATATTTTAAAACAAAAACACCGTAAATAATACCATTATTTTGTTTGGGATATGTCACACAATCATTTAGTTGCCAACCCTCATCAACTATCTCCTTGTATTTTTTTCTTAATATATGCAATCTATATGAAGAAACTACTATTATTACAACATTTCAACCTGTTTAAAGACCAAACATTTGAATATCGAAAACTGATCACATTATTCAAATGTCAAAAAGTAATATTTCTCAATCATTCAATCTTTCTCAATTATTCAATGAAGTTTGATTTTGACTGCAATCGATATGTTCCAGGTCTAGATTGCCAACACTGCAATAAGTGGATTTTCAAAAGTGAGAAATCATGTAATAAAACATTTGTAGAACTGATATGGTGCCAATACCATATTCCGAGATTCATTGGTGAGTCCCTCTTTGCTTCTATATGAACAAATCAGTATACATAAATAAAACGAGATTCAACACAATATATAGCAACCAAATATAAACAAACTGAAAATATCTTTATTCAAATATAACTTACAAATTAAGGCATATTTCTTTCTTTTTTGGTTTAAGCATATTTGCATCTTATCTATAACAAAGCACTGCATCATGAGTTGCCAGAGATGAATTCATGATCTTTATGTAATATGCCTTCTCATCTCTGTGTCCATATGTTTTATGACTCTATAGGAATAAAGAGTTGGTTTTGGTAGCATAGTTAGTATAGAAAACTAAATTAGATTTATTCTCCATCACTTTGATAAGGATTTGACATCATATATAGGTGTTTGATGTCAAATTTTACAATGAATGCGATGTTGTAAAAAGAATTAAGCCTAATAAGGTGATCAGTGGTTGTTGAGGGGTTAATGCAGGGGTAGAGCAGGGAATACTCAGATTAAACCACACTTAATCCCCTCTTCACTACTACCTAGCCATTTAATCCTTGCTTAATCCCACTCCTGCTTAATCCCCTAGATAAGGTGTGCCATTCCCGCTTCTACCTAGTGTCTGTTTAACCTCTGCCAGATTCCCCTCTTTGGCATACTGGATGAATGCAGACATTATGTCATTTTCTTATAGAGTCCTTCTCAAATTGTTTGAGATTGCTCCATAGCTAATCTCATATTAGTGAGATAAGAACTGGTGTTTCATTTTCTCTGTGATAGTAAACCATGAAGTGATCTTTTATCCAAAGTCATCTTTTGAAGGTTCCTATTGACTACCATTGAGATGATGAATTAAAGCAAAAGACATTTCGTTAGTGAAATCCATTTCAAACTCCAAGCATTAAATTGAGTGAAATGTGAAACAAAGCCTCAGAGACTTGGGTGTTGACCAATTGGAATAAAGGAACAACAAAGCAAATCCTGAATTAATGCCCTTCTAGTAAAGAAATTTGGTTCACCATGGAGCAAGCTTGAAGTTTTAAAGGTGAGTTTCTTTCACTCTATGTGAGAAATATTCAAAGATTTAAGCAGAAAAGATGATTGAAGCTTCAAAATATGCTATCTCAAGAAACCACTTCCTCTGTTTATTGGGGGATTTGGTAAAAAAAATTCAGGTAGTCTTCAAGGGAATGAAGCCATACATACAAGAAAAGTTTGGAAAAACTATCCAATCCTCCAACAAAAAAAATCTGGCAAAAAAAAAACCCTAGATCTGAAATAAAATAGAAAAAATGTAGATGATCTTAATATAATTCTCAACATGAAAAAAAATACTTACATTGCTGAGAGGAGTGGCTGAGGGGGCTGGTTAAAGGGGGTGGGGGGTGGTGGCTGCAGAGGGAGGGGGAGGGTTCTAGTCAGAGAGGGAGGGGGATGGGTGTGGGTCGCAGGGGGAGGGAGAGGGGGGTGTGATGGTCGCACTGGTCGCAGCAGAGGTGGTGGCGGAGGGTGGTGCAGGGCGCAGAGGGACGGGTGGTCGCAGGGGGAGGGGGGGTGATCGCAGGGGGAGGGGGAGGGGGTGGTGGTCGGAAAGGGAAAGAGGAGGTGGTGGTTGCAGGGGGAGGGAGAGCGGGTGGTGGTAGAGGGTGGTGGTCGTAGTGGGAGAGGTTTCAGATCTGATTTGAAAAGAAAAAGCAAATGAGAAGGGGAGAGAGAGAGAGAGAGAGAGAGAGAGAGAGAGAGAGTGGGTGAGGGGATTGGTTGACTGGTTGGGACAGGAGTACCCGGTCACAAGGTTTTTCAGTTTTTGATGAAAAGCTCGATCGGGACCGTCTGATCAAATGATCACTAATCGGACGATCATCACTTATTCTCGCACCGTGGACCCCTATCCGCACGAGCTGCACGATATCACTCCCCTATATATATATATATATATACACACATAGAAACGATTAGATGCGGGCGTGCGGTCGCGATCGCGGGCCGTCCGATCGCGGGTCCATCGCATCCAACGGTCGACGTGAATCGCACCCAACCGTCCAATGCGATGGACCCGTAATCGACGGCTCGTGATCGCGGCCGCACCGACCGCACGACCGCACCTAATCACGTCCCTATATATATATATATATATATATATAGAGAGAGAGAGAGAGAGAGAGTTGATTCAGTGCAGGAAAACGGGATCGGGTCCACCGTGCGGGAAAGAAGAAGAACCGTTCGATTGAGATTCCATCCATCGGATGGTTCTCATAAGTTTAAAAAAAAGTAGTTTTTTTTCTTTCAAAGAAACCGCCCCTGCCCGTGACCCATCTCTTCCTCATCTCTCTCTCACTCACTCTCTTTGTGGAAGAGAAAAAACAACCTATGACCCATCTCTTCCTCTTCTCTCTCTCACTCACTCTCTCTTTGTGGAAGGGATTTCCATCCTCCCCAACCCGTGACCCACCTCTCCCCCATCTCTCTCTCTCTCTGAAAGAGAAAAAACAACCTCTTGAACCTTCTTTGGAAAGAAAATCTCTCTCTCTCTCTCTCACGCCGCCTTTCGCAGATGTTGCTCAAACACCGACGCTCTCGACGCGCCTCAAGCCCGACCCTCCTCCATCCCAACGCCGCCTCAAGCCCGACCCCAGCTCCTCTATCCTGACTCCATCTCCCACACATTGTATGTATTTTTTAAACCCTATATTTGATTTTTTTTTTGGATTTTGATTTTTTGTAGAATCTGAAACCCTATATTTTTTCATTTTAATGGATTTTAATTTTGTTTACCCTTGATTTTGATTATTGTCTTAAATTGATTCATATCTTCCAAATGGCCAAATGCTTTAATTAATTTAATGACCATTGATGCAGTTTTTTTGTTTCTCAGCCATTGATACAGATTTGAAGTTAAACTAGCAAGTCATCCAATCTGACTTTTAGATTGTTTTTGGAGAAGAAGACTGAAAAGCCAAAAAGGATTGTTTGGTGGCTTGTGTTTTTGGAGGAGAAGAAGACCGGAGCATATTGCATTTGTTTATGTATTACAGGGCACTTTATGTAATATAGTTATGTACTGCATTTATATAGTGCAGCTCATGTACTACAGGGCAGTTAATGTAATACAGTTCAGTACTTTAATTTATGTAGTGTAGTAAAATTTATATAATGCAATTCAGTTTGAATAACAAGATTTGGTAATGTGTTGGTTCTGTGTAGTTCAGTTTATATAGTTGTTCAGTTCACAATGCAGTACAGGACAATTTGTTTGGTTAATGTAACCAGTATACTCAAATTAAAAAATGGTATGTTCATGTTCATGTAAAGCAGTGGAGTTCTTTCATACCATATTCTGTAAATTCTTCAGTATACTCATATCAAAATTTGAGTGTTGGAGATTTTACTACATATCAAATAAGGATTACAAGAAATAACCTCCAGGCTTATTAAACAATTGTGCCACCAAACACAACCTAACAAAAGAGCCACCAAATTCAATAATAAGTATCATATATTCACAAATTCACAAATCTGGTCTCTATAGAGGAAATTCTATTCAGCAACACTACAGGAAGATCTATTCATATAAAACAATTGAAAAAAAAATCAATAACAAAGGAAGGTCTATTCATTCATAAAAAAGTAATTCAAGCAGCAAATAGAGGATTGAAAAAAAGAAAAAGAAAAACAAATACCTATACATTCACTGTGTGTACAAAAACAAAAACATGTATCCCAACAGCAAAACAAAAACCAAGTATCCCTTCATTAACAAAATAAATTGCAAGTATCCATTCAACAACAATGGCAAACTTGGCCCCATGTAACAGCAGCAGCAAACTTGGTCCCATGTAACAGCAGCAAAATTGGTCCCATGTAGCAGCAGCAACAAGTGTAGTCATGAAAATGTTACCTGAAATATAAACATATTCATTCTGTATTAAGCATAGAACAACTGAAAATAAATGAGGCTTATTAGGTCATTACTCATTACCTGATTAGGGGTGCAGTCAAATCATAGTAGAAGCTTGTGTTGCATTGTATGTTACAGGTACCTCTTGACTGTTTTGTGTTAACCTGAAATAATTCAAGTGTCACATATGCATAAAAATAATTAAAGAACTTAAAATTGTGACAGAGAGGGAAAAACTTACATCTCTTTTAGTTTAGGACAGCTACGCTTGTTATGTTTCTCTTTTTTCCCACATACACTGCATGTTCTCCTAACTTTCCCACTGTCTTCCATAGCTTTTTCTTTTCCTCCCTTCATTCTCTTTCCACTTCCTTTCGTTTTCGATATATTTGGGGGATGGACATTCACAACTGAAGGAATTGACATGCTACTGCACCCTATTGGATTATTACTACCACATGCATTGTGTGACGCCTTCATTTTCTGCAGAGTAGATAACATTTCTTTTGCCACATTGCATACTTCAATAGGAGCATCATCTAAACATTCTGCAAATTCACGCACAATCTGAATATTCTTTTTGCCACGAGTTATCTTTCGGACTTCTTCAAGTTCCACCCCATCATCATCATACACGGTCTTTGATTTAGCCGATGTTGTCCATCTTTCAAGAATAAGGCTTTCAGGCAAGCAATCAACAAAATTATTTCTCAAAACAACTATTATATGTGCACATGGAATGCCTTCACTTTCGAACTTTTTGCATGGGCAACTGATTTCATAATTTGAAGGATTATATGAAACTTCATGAAATTTTGGAGAATCCCCCAACCTTTTAACAATATGCACATGTAAATTCTCTGAATTTTTCAACATTGAACCATAATTCATTAAAGCTACAACTTCTTTTTGGAACATGTAAAATATTTTGTGAGTGTATCTCTTCGCCATTTGCAATTCAATACCATAACTAGTAACAATTTCTGGAGTTCTATCAAGTGTCCCATGTTCAGCCACTAACTCATTATAATTTTGGCGTTCTTGAGCCCTTTAAAAAAGGTGAATAAACTCAATTAAACTATGTTTTTTGTTGAAGTATTTATCAAAAACAGAATTCTGAGCTTCACTGCGCTGACTACTCCTCATCCCTGCCATGAAAATGTCTTTCAAGTACAATGGAATCCATTTTTCACGAATATCATATAATGTAGCCAACCAATCATTATGCACTAGATCAAATTTTTTTATTAAACCCCACCACCTTGCTTCAAATATCTCTGAAGTTTCTGAACCATACACACATTCTTTAAAAGGTTCTAAAAAATCACTTTGGTAAGCTATCAGGCCCACTCGTTCGGAAAGTTTTTTCATTATATGCCATATGCAAAATCTGTGAACAACTTGAGGAAATATATGTGCAATTGCAGCCCCTATAGCAAGATCTTGATCAGTGATGATGGCCTTTGGTGGACATTTTCCCATTGCCTCTTGCCATTTATCAAAAAGCCACAAAAAAGAATCCATTTTTTCATCTTTTAACAACCCACAACCAAAAGTAATGGACTGAAAATGGTGGTTCACCCCAGTAAAAGGTGCAAAAACTAAAGAATATTTGTTTGTGTCATAAGTTGTGTCAAACACAACCACATCCCCAAAATGAGCATATGTCTTTCTTGCACCTCCATCAGCCCAAAAACAATGTGTCAGCTTGTTTTCATCATCCACTTTATATGCAAAATAATAAGAAGGATTCATTTCAGCTTTCTCTTTGAAATAATTCAAAAATAATTGTGCATCATACTCTCTCATTTCATTTAGAATTTTTGCTTGATAATTTTGAATATCTCTCTCTGTACAGCCAATTTCTTGATATCCTCCTGAATCCAACCCCAATATAGTCATGGTTTGTGCAGTGCTTATATTTGCTCCTCTAAATGTATCAATCAAAGACTTCTGTACATTTATTACTTCTCTATGTGATCTTAAAAGATGTGTTTTTCGAGGAGTGGATAACACATGTGCATGACCTTCAACAAAACCATGCACCTTCCATTTTTCATCTTCTCTCATGAAATTAATTTTAGCCTTGCACCCTAGTCTTGTGTGTCCTCTGGTTTTTTTTTGGATTGTATTGCTAGTGCTTGATGAATTTCTGAACCCTTCTTTTGAACAAATAAAATCTCTCAAATAAAGTTCCTTTGATCCCTCAACATTACGATACTTTGTAGAAGATTTTCTAACACTAAATCCTACCATTTTAGCATAATTCATATAAAATTTCTCTCCTTCAAGGGAGTCAAAAGACATCCCAATTGCTGGTTTAAATTGATCATCGATTTCTGGAATCCAAATCCCACCATCCTCACCATATAATTCTTCAACATTTTCAATAGAATGACAAGAATCATTAAAGTGACCACCAACTCCACTAGACATTTTAGGTGCACGTTCTGTTAAAATGTAAGATTAGGGTTTAAAGAACATGGATGATAAAATAAAAAAAATTCTAGGGTTTCAGATTCTACAAAAAATCAAAATCCCCAAAAACAAATCAAATCTAGGGTTTCAGAAATACATACAATGTGCAGGAGATGGACTCGGGATAGAGAAGGAGAGGTCGGATCCGAGGCGGCGTCGGGATGGAGGAGGATTCGGGCTCGAGGCGGCGTCGACGTCTGACAGCGTCAGGATGGAGGGGGATCAGGCCAGAGCGACATCGGCGGAAGGCGGCGTGAGAGAGAGAGAGAGTGTGATACACACGTCTTTTTCTTTCAAAGAACCTTGAGGAGGGTTGTTTTTTCTCTTCCACAAAGAGAGAGTGAGTGAGAGAGAGATGGGTCACGGGTTATTTTTTCTATTCCACAAAGAGAGTGAGTGAGAGAGAGATGAGAAAGAGATGGGTCACGGGCAGGGGTGGTTTCTTTAAAAAAAAAACTACTTTTTTTTTAACTTATGAGAACCATCCGATGGATGGAATCTCAATCGAACGGTTCTTCTTCTTTCCCGCATGGTGGACCCGATCCCGTTTTCCTGCACTGAATATATACTCTATATATATATATATATATATATATATATATATATATAGATCTGATAACCTGCGGACGTGCGGATGGGGCCTTACGTGCGGATTGTTTTGAGGCCGTTCGATGGGATTTGAACGGTGTAGATTCTTATGCACACAGGGCTCCATCTTGACCGTTCTTGTGAGATCTGACGGTCCACATTTGATCCTCCTTTTGATGGAGAGTTTAAAAGCCAAATCATATTCTCTCTCCTCACTCATTTGTGAAAACAAACCCTAGCCACCGTCGCTCCTCCATCGCCCAAAATCACACCTACGGTCTTCCTCCACCTCCGGCGGCCACCCCCTCCTTCCTCCATCTCCGGCGACCACCTCTATCTGCGGCGCTCCCCTTTCCCCATCTCTGGAGACATCCACCTACACCTACAGCGCCTCCCCCCCTTTCTCCATCTCCGGCTTCCTCCACCGGCGGCGCAGCCCCATCCTCCATCTTCGGCGACATCCACCAGCGGCGCAGCCCCTTCCTCCAGCTCCGGCGTCATCCACCGGTGGCGCAGCCCCTTCCTCCAGCTCCGGCGTCCTCAACCGATGGCGCAGCCCCTTCATCTCCGCTGTCCTCCACCGGAGATACAATAGACAAGGAGGGAGTCCAGAAGTTCATCAACAATCTTTCCAAAGACAGAGGTTTGTGATTTGACTTTATGGTTGCTTGTTTTTCAAGTTGCTTGATCTATGGATAATGCATGTTGTTTCCTGTTTTTCATTTTCATGAATTTGTTGAGTCATGCTTTCTTATAGAATACTCTTTAAAATGTACATTGACAGAGGTGGTTATAATATGATATTTATAATCATCTTCTCAGCTCTGCAACATATATTATATGAGCCATTTATGTGTAATCATTTTTTTGAGTGTTGGGTGTGATTGTGAGTGTAACAATGTATGGAACCCCTTATACAGGGAGACATCTAATACATTTGTCTGTTATTTTGTTATTGTTGTAAGGAGAGGTCACTTGATCGGATATAAAACTTTGTTATGTTGTTTTTATGTGATATTGGTCAAGAAAGCATCTAGCTATTATTTTTATTTAAAGAGATGAGAATTAACATGGGCTCTGCATATGAATGAATATATGATATGGATGAAAAGAGAAAACTACTACTTTCTAATTCACCCATTGTTATAAGATGGGGGGAGGATTTATGTCTTCCATGGCATTATGTTGGATTTATGTCTTGTTTTGTCAATTTCTATATTGGGTTATATATATTCTTTTTGTGAGTATAGTTTGACCCTACAACTACAACCAGAAACATATATTCCTGTTTTTTAGTTTTAGGGAGCATTCACTGTTTATTGTTTTATTTCATATTGTTCCTCATGTTGTAATCTGATTTTTATTTTGCTAATTCTCTGTTGCGTAATTCACGTGTCAAGCTTTCCAAGGTTCTTTATGGTGCTAATTTGGAAACTGGTGTCTTTGGAAGTGGATCTCCTAGAGTAAATTCCATGAATTCTGATGTGGATGAATGGTGCAAAGGAAGTCTGGATGGAACTTCAATAATTTCCCTAGGCTCTGAGGATCTGTTCTATCTTTGAACAGAATAAAGCTTCTCTTTTGTAATTAATTTTGTTGGGTTTGTTGTTAGAAGATTTTTCTTTTTGTGGTACAAGGTTTTTCTCTTTTGTAATACTCTGTGTTATTTTCTGGTTTCCAGTCCTTGGAGTATGTCCTTTAAGAGTTAAAAATATTTTATTTATATGGATTGCTAGAGAATTTTGCTATGTTAAGACTTCTTTTTTTGGTGGGTATGTTAAGACTTTATTGTATCTTTAGGATTTCTGTTTTTGATGTTGGAATGGAATTATGAAAGCCAAACCTAGAAATTCAGTGGAACTTGCATGAAATCTTTCTAGTCAGGATTCTAATAACGCTTGTACCTTTTATCCCACCAAACCAATGAATCTGATGTTCCACACAAGGGCTGAATATGTTATATGCTATTAATAGATGCATCTGTTATATATGATATCATCTGTTATATATTGACTTGATTCAGTTACCCAGTATGCCATCAGTTGCGCAATATTCAATTTAATGATCACAAATGAGATCTGGAAACAAATACCATACATACACAGTGCCCCAGATGCAATACGGAAAGAAGCATGATCACATATGATTTGAACCAGTTCAAGTGGCGAATCATCATATTCATCTTACTTCTGTAATCTTGAAACATACAATATAACACACACACACACTCACACAAAAGGGAAAAAAAAGATCACCATAGCTTTCAATTGTGTAAAATAGCTTGCCTAGTCTTTAATAATTTTGAACCAGTACTTCAAGTGGTGAATCATCTGAACACTTTATAACAGTGGTTTTGAACCATCAAGTTTCATTACAAAATCTGAACCAACAAGGTTACTTAACACCTTCCATTCATTACATAATCTGAACCATCAAGTTTCATTACAAAATTTAAACCAACAATATTACATAATCTGAACCAACAACATTCAAAATGATTACAATCTGAATAAAAGTTACACATTTGTTTTAAATAAAATTGTACAAATTACAACAAGGACAAAAACACAAGCTTTATCATGCTTCTAATATCCTCTATCGCTTACTTCATTAAAACTTGGGCAATTTTCAGTTCCATAAGTTGGCTCTGTAGTTCCAAAAATGGATTAGGAGAAATCTCTACCTCTTGTTTCGGTGATCTTCTTAATGTTATGAAGAAACAGATGAATTCTCACTTGTGCGGTTATAGTTTAGATTATAGTCCTAATTAAACCAACAACTCAAATTCTAACCAAACTGGGTGATTCAAGATAATTTTGGATGAAAAAATTTTGTCCCATCATATATGGCATGGATGCTATTATTTTTAGAATTGATTTAAATCAATTTAGGTCAGTAAATTGGTTTGGGTTTGTGGTTATTAATATTTTTTCTTTCTGATTGCTAACCATGAAAATTATAGCTAATAAAGACAATTTTCTTGTTTGGTTAAGCAAACACAAAGAATATGAGACATTCTAATATCATCAAAGTTTTTCTTTTCTGTTCTTTTTTTTGGGGGAGGGGGGGGGGGAAGTAACAATGGCTGCCCCCTCATGGAACACAAGTACTTTTCTTATGTTGTTAGCCATTTCAGGTTCTTTTTTACTGGATATTCAAGATGGATAAAACATGAGAATTAAAGTTTATCAAATGGTTTGGGTTTTCATATGAATCAAGAGTACATTATTTTTTTCCTGTGTATTACCATGGAATTCAAAGGAAGCAAAGAGGGATGGGCTTCTCGCCGGAGATGGAGGATGGGGCTGCGCCGCCAGTGGAGGAAGCCGGAGATGGAGAAAGGGGGGCACCGTAGGTGTAGGTGGATGTCTCCGAAGATGGGGAAAATGGAGCGCTGCAGATAGAGGTGGTCGCTGGAGATGGAGGAAGGAGGGGGTGGCCGCCGAAGGTGGAGGAAGACCGTAGGTGTGGTTTTGGGCGATGGAGGAGCAACGGTGGCTAGGGTTTGTGTTTTCACAAATGAGTGAGGAGAGAGAAGATGATTTGGCTTTTAAACTCTCCATCAAAAGGAGGATCAAATATGGACCATCAGATCTCACAAGGACGGTCAAGATGAAGCCCTGTGTAATTGAAGATCTACACTGATGGAGCCCTGTGTGCATAAGAATCTACACCGTTCAAATCCCATCGAACGGCCTCAAAACAATCCGCACGTAAGGCCCCATCCGCACGTCCGCAAGTTATCAGATCTATATATATATATATATATATATATATATATATATATATATATATATATATATATATATATATACACGCTCGCGATTAGGTGCGGTGAACGGCAGGTTCGGCCGTGACGTGGGCCGTCCGATCGCGGGTCCATCGCATCCAACGGTGGACGTGAATCGCACCCGACCGTCCGATGCGATGGACCCGTGATCGCGGCCGCACCCGCCGTTCGCCGCACCTAATCGGTTCCATATATATATATTATGAAAATTATTACGTGCGGCGAACGGCGGGTGCGGCTGTGACGTGGGCCGTTCAATCGCAGGTCCATCGCATCTAACGGTCGACGTGAATCGCACCCGATCGTCCAATGCGATGGACCCGTGATCGTTGCCGCACCCGCCGTTCGCTATATATATATATATATATATGGTCGCGATTACGTGCGGTATGCGGTCGGTGCGGTTTACGACGTGGGCCATCCGATCGCGGGTCCATCGCATCCAACGGTCGACGTGAATCGCACCCGACCGTCCGATGCGATGGACCCGTGATCGACGGCCCGTGATCGCGCACCGCACCGACCGTAAACCGCACCTAATCGGCTCCCTATATATATATATATATATATATATATATATATATATAGGGAGCCGATTAGGTGCGGTTTACGGTCGGTGCGGTGCGCGATCACGGGCCGTCGATCACGGGTCCATCGCATCGGACGGTCGGGTGCGATTCACGTCGACCGTTGGATGCGATGGACCCGCGATCGGACGATCCACGTCGCAAACCGCACCTAATCGTCGGCATATATATATATATATATATATATATATAATAGTTACATGAACATCAAATCCACTAGTTACTTAGCAAACAAAGAATATAGTGGGCGAAATAGTCCCTATTGAAATTCGCCTTTTTTTGTGAAGAATGTACGATAAAGACATTAAAATCGAAACTTCTGAATTGAAAACCAAGGCAAGTCGTTTAAATCTTTGGGTTTTCATCTTTCCCCCTCATAAAACCTTCCAGTTCATGCCCTAGCCATTCAATCCCGCCGTTAAAACCCCTCATCTTCTCTAAGATCTCAACCGACGGTGTTCCACAAATGGTCGCATTCATTCACACGATATTGAAGAGCTTCACTGGCAAAGCACAATCATCCCTATCCTCATTTATGTGGATCCATCGTCGATCTCTTCTTTCCTCTCTCTGTAAAAAAAATATCTGCCATTACAAAGGTGCGCTCATCGTTCGTATATATATTGTAGAGGTAAAAATCTATACCATGTCAGAAAATGACACGTGTCACGCCAAGACGGATATGGGCCATCACATTAGGGGCCCACAAATCTGGATCCGAATATACAATGTCATAATGACACTCCCGAGCACGCTGGCGCGACTAGATTGAGGGTCTAATCGGACAGTCAGACACCACGTGAGTGAATGTCACCTCGAGTAGTTAAGGCACGATCAGATTATAGGTTTAGTTGGACGACCTTACTCCTCGCGAATGAGCAAGGGAGACACGATCAGACAAGAGGGCTGGTTGGGCGATCTTTCACCTCATAGACGCACTCGAAGATGTAACAAATGAACGAGCAGGCCAAAGGGCCACAAGCAGAGTCTATGAAACGATCAGAAGACCTTAAACGCATGTAACTGTCAGATAGACAATTAATGCCCACTAATTGCGCGACGTGGGTAATTAGTGGGTACGACATGCCTCATTAACATGTGAGGGTTTCCACCAAAATTGCACACTAAGTGTTCAATGAAGAGACAGTTATAACAGCCAAAGGATGGTGGCAGGGGCAATCTAGCTAATGTGACCCTATAAAAAGGGAAGTAACTAAAAAAGCTAAGGTAATCCATTCAAATCCGATTTATTCTTTCAATCCACCAAAATTTAAGTGAGTTTTGAATCCCCAATTGATACATCTCTTTGAATGGCCTTTGGCTGACACCACACCGGTGTCCCCCTGATTTCTTTGTGAGTGTAGGATCCATCTCCATTCGGGTCCGAGTTAGTGAAGGAAGGCTCCGAAGACCGATAGTTTAACTGAAGGGAAAAATATCCTCCTCATATATGATGCATACTTTGAATGACAAATGCTAATTTTTTTACCCCTCATCTTCTCCAAGATGTCAACCGACGGTGTTCCACAAATGGTCGCATCATTCGCACAACATTGAGGAGCTTCACCGGCAAAGCACAATTATCCCCGTCCCCATTTTTGTGGATCCATCGTCGATCTCTTCTTTCCTCTCTCTGTAAAAAAAAAAATCTGTCATTACGAAGGTGCGCTCATCGTTCGTATATATATGATGCATACTTTGAATGAAAAATGTTAATTTTTTTCATTAAATCCCCATTTTTCGGTTTATTTTGGTTGTTCTTCATTTATTTTTGTTTATGGGCTTCTCATTGTTATGTATGAGGGAAAAAAATTCTATTCTTCAACTCATTGTTTGTTATAGGCTCACAGTTAGACTTGATTTCTTCATTCACTCAATTTTTTATTTCTTTGTCGGTATTTTTTATTGGCCTCTCATTGTTATGTATGAGGAAAAACAATTATGTTCAACTCTGCATTTTTTTAATAATGTTTTTGGTGTTTATTGTTTGTTATAGGTTCGTACAGTTAGACTTGACTTCTTCATTCACGGAATTATTCTTTCTTTGTTGCTGGTTAAGTGAAACATGACACACCATAGTAACAGATGTTCTTAACCAAGAATTAAATATTCAATTTAACCAAAACCTTCAACTCTGATGATTTAGAACAACATTCAAATGTTGAGCTATAGTATTAAGTTTTCGTTTACATTCGTCTCTAGGCAAAGTATCATGTTATGAAAGTTTTTTTTCCCCTTCTTAATCAATGTTTGCAATTTATCTGCTTATTATTACATCGTGTCTTTCATTGTTAGTTGTCACACAAAAGTGAAAACAAGAAATCTAATACAAAATACATTGTTATACCCTTAACAGATTGTTCTTAGTTTCTCTATTCTGGTTAGACGTAGGACAGGTGTGCATCTGGTGGTAAGTACATTGATTAAAATAATATTTGCTTGCATCATTTTTTCGTATTGCAACTATAAGTTACTTGAATATTCATTTTTGGTTGGATGAAGATTTTAAAAATAATTTCAGCTTATAATAACCTTTCATCAGCGAATTACTATTCACATGAGTATGAATATTTATCTTATTCCTTCATGATTTTTTAAGAAGTTTATGTTGTGCTATAACATTAACCTTCAACCCTCATGATTTGTTTAACATTCAAATGTTGTGCTAGAGTATTAAGTTATCATTTACATTCGTTATCATGTTTTGATAAATTTTTTCCCCTTCTTAATCAATGTTTGCAATTTATCGGTTGACATCATTTGATAT
The DNA here is from genome assembly GCA_030737845.1 of Acorus calamus. Lineage (NCBI taxonomy): Eukaryota > Viridiplantae > Streptophyta > Magnoliopsida > Acorales > Acoraceae > Acorus > Acorus calamus. Next base: position 13,929,235 of record CM060872.1, read on the forward strand.
TTCCTTCATATTATTTAATATTATCTGTTCATTCTATATAGAATTCCTTTTTTCGCGTCATCCTATATATCTTAAAAAGCCTTTCATTTTTACATAATTTCTTTGACATTATGATTGCCTATTGTTGTTTAATTGTAATGATTACACATATATATTATGTAAATTCTTGGTTCATTGTTTGTTGTCCATTGTAGAAAAATGTGTTGTTTATTCCTTTATAATATACATTATAAACAAGATCTATTAACCTTCATGAAGCCAGTCTTGAAAATTGGTCATTATTAAGTTTTGTACTACCTATAGAAGTATCAATACTAAAAACACCTTCAATTGACACTTTAACACACCCGATTCTTGAAAATTCATTCATGTCCCAAATGAAATTTAATTCACTGGATTGTGCTTCCTTGTGTATATCTATGAATTTCTATCCTGATGCTTTTTTCTTTTCTTTTATTTATTTTATCTTGTCCCTCAACGTTCTATAGTTGGTCTTTAATAAATATATATGTTGACTTAATTGATTGTCTTTGGCTTCATCACATTACATTCTTGTTATTTCAACTGTAATTTATAAGCAGTATCACACAGAACTGTTGAGATTTGACATTGGATTGTGCAAGAATTAACTTGTTTAAATGTCAAGTTATGACGTTTGGGGATGCCAGTGATTGGGAGATCGGTGAATTATATTATCAAATTTTGCAAGATTCACAGACTAGCTTTTTCCAAATAAAGAAAAAAAAAATCACTAACTAGCCAATGGAGTATATGAGTGATTAAGTGTTTTGAGTTTTTAGTGTAACACTTAATTACACAACTGATACGAGGATGATGAGTTGATGACAAAATTATAAGAACTAAATAAGAGTTTATGTACTTTTTTTTCCAGTGTGTATTGTAAGTAGGTACATGTCTAGTTGTAGGAACAACATTGTCAACTACCATGTAACTTAAGTTAATATTTTGATAGAAGTTTTTTTTCTTAAAGGACATAACAAAACATTAAACTTAAAATTGTTCAAATTTTTTCTCTGGATTCTCATCCAGTTAGTTAGAAATTTGACAGTATGTTGGAAAATGAATATCATTCTCCATTTTTAGTGGCAGTGGACCATCTTGTCAAGATGGCTCAATACATCCGATCATTTCATAGGCTTCCCGCTTCATTTGGTTTGATTTTAGAATCCAAAAATTTGTTTTCCCACCACCAATCAGTTGACTACCTCCAATGATTTTCTTTCTTCCCTTATATTTAATGTCTGAATTGTTAGATTTTGTTATCCTCTCTCTCTCTAGGTATTGTTTTTGGCATTAGGTGTTTGATGTCGCAATGCTTTCTCTAATTCTCTGTATCGGGTATTTTTGTTTGGAATTCTGAATTATTTTTGGATCACCTTTTAATTCTTGTTTGTGTTAATCTATTACAATAGTTTTTCATGTTTGTTGTGTATATATCCTTCCTAACTTAATGTGGTTCTTATTATAATTTAGATTTTAGAGTCTCACACACATAATAATATTGAATCTCATTTTTTTAAAAAGAGTATAGTTAATAGAACACACGACACTGAAGGAGTAAATGTATTGTTCCTGCAGAAGAAGGCATCAAAGGATTGATAGTTTGAAGGAAAGAGGAAAAACACCATCACCCTGTTGCAAAAGCTGCCACTACAGTATACTCTGACACCCCTTGGCTGCCCATTGCCTTACTATTATTTTATTATTATAATTGTTTTTAATGATCTGTTAATAATAATAATCATGAAAAAAAACATTAACATCCCGTTTGGAAAGCGGAATAAGTTAGTATAAGGATAATATAAGGGTGGTATAAGAATGGATAAGAAAAATGGTTGTTTGTTTGCAGAGTATAACTTGGTATTACTAAACCAGTTTAAACGAGTATAAGAGAGTATCATAATTCTAAGTAACCCCTAGGATAAGCTATACTCAATTTATCTATTCCCATGGGTCCACATGTTAAATCAACTTTTTACACCTTATCACATCAAATCACCTATCAACATCTCTTATACATCAAGGGAACCACATGTCAAATCAATTTCTTTACACTATATATATTTTATTCTTCATTAACCAAACAACTCAACTTTTATTCTTACGTTTTCCAATGAGAATAAAAAAAATACAACCAAACATAAAATCTCTTATTCCAGTAGATTTGTTATCTATACTGGCATAGTTATCTATCCAGAATAATTCAATTCCGTTATCCAAACGGGGACTAATAGTATACCCAACTTGTAGTATTGTATTATTAGCTTTGATTGAGAATTCGATTACCCAATAAAATGAAAAACAATTTTGCGCCTGAGTTGTATCCGAATAATCTGAGTTGCATCCGAATAATCTGAATGATTTGGTAGGTATGATGTATGAATTTAGATAAGATCATGAATACAAAAAAGAATCACTAACTAGCCAATGGAGTATATGAGTAATTAAGTATTTTAAATTTTTATTGTAACACTTAATTACAAAATTATCAATTGATACAAGGATGATGAATTGATGACAAAATTATAAGAACTAAATAATAGTTTATGTACTTTTTTTGTATTGTAGGTAGGTAGGTACATGTGTGGTTGTAGGAACAACACTGTTAACGACCGGGTAACTTAAGTTAATATTTTGACAAAAATAAAAAAATTTTGAAGGACAAAACCAAATATAAAACTTAAAATTGTTTAAATTTTCATTTTGATATCCCATCTATATTTGTGCATTTATAAAATTCTCGTTTAGACTAACTTACAGGGATGTGGCTTACTCACATTTGCATTAGGAATCTAACCACACGTGACCAACCATTCCCAATATAACAATCTCTTCATTTAAAAAACCTTTTATTTCTGATCTACCACATTCACTCATACTTGATTAGGCCCAAAGTTGGATGATAAAAGCAAGAAATGAAGATTTATTCTGAAAATACATGTTTGTTCTAACCTTCTAAAAATTAATAGATTTGTATGTCTCTTCTGAATATTTTCAGGATTCTACAATGGAAATGCACAAAAGTCCATGCATGTATGTTTGGGCAGTCATTTGTCAATTTGAGGTGCTATTTATTTAATCAATAGTGTATCTGCAGTTAACATTACTCTGGAAGCAATTATCTCTTCAGATCAAATAGGCATGCATCTCATGACACCTTGTTGTACACCAGATAGTCCAAAATTTCAATCATCAATTAGAATTTAAATAATAGGGTACACTTGGGGTTGCTATAAAGTTAACATGTGAGAAACGAGTAAAAGCCCATCTGAAATTGATATGTAAGCCCATTCACCTCAAGAGACCCTAAGTCCGGAGGATAAAACCTGCAGTTAAAACTTAGATGAACTATATAAATGATTAATTAAAATCTATATAGGCTCAAGACCTAATTACCCAACCATAATTAATAGGTATAATTTTTTTTATACCTAACAATCTAGACCCACCTCCATATATACCACAACTTAAGAAGATTAAAACCGAACACTAAAAGATTAATCCAGAAAATTCAAAATAATAATAAAATAACAAAAATTCATAAATAATATGAAAACACACATATTTTATATTTTTTTATATAAAAATAAACTATAAATTAGTCAAAGTTAAAAATCAATGAAACCTATCATGTATATATATAAATCATAACTCTAACATTATTAAAAACTCATATTTTAATAATCTAAATGTAGATCTAATATTTAAAATAAATAATAAATCAAAACCCTAAGTTTATGAAGACTCAAAAATTCAAATACCTAACATAGATATAATACTAATAATAACAACACTACAAGAAAAATATGCTTTTGCGACGGTTTCAAACCGTCGCAAATAGTCTCCGTAACCGTCGCAAATACCCTTTTGCGACGGTTTGGGCTCCGTCGTATCAAACGGCGTCGCAAAAGATTAACAGCAGTTTTGAACCGTCGCAAATACCTTTTATAGCGTTTTTCTGCCGTCGCAAATAATCTGTCGCAGGCCGCAAAAGCTTACCTTTTACTGTGTAAACTATATTTTTTGCGACGGATAAACTAGCCGTCGCAAAAATAAAATTTTTTTATTTTTTGGCTTCTGGATATGGGCTTAAACTGCCGCAAATATTTTTTTCATCTTTTCATTGTTACTTTATTTAGATTTTAAAAAATTTTCATATGTAACCTGCAAAAATGATTGATGAAAAGCACTTAAAAAGTAATATGAACCCATGCCAATTCCATCCACCTAATTCATAACAAAAACATCCTAATTCATTACTAAAAAAAGCAAATGAAAAACTTCAACAACTTTACAACTATATGAGCAAATGGAAGCAGTGGCATCACGTCCGACTGGATCATGCATCCATAGCAAGACGGCAGTCTGAGTTACATAAATCGATAGTGTGATTATAATAAAGTCATCCAATGCTAAATTGGCAAAATGAAATACATAATCTACAAGAATAAAATTGAAAGTAATCAATTCTTCTCTCTTCCAGTCCTGGTTTCTAGAACAGGACCCTTGACATAAACAATTTTCCAAGACAACCACTGGAAACTGACAAATTTGATCTTCCAGTACCTCAAGCTTTCCGCTTAGCTCTTTAGATAAACGTTTGGTGAGGTCCTCAGAGTACATGCTCCTATATTCCAGTAAGAAGCTAAATAGAATTCAAAGCTTCATATAACAACAGTGGCATCAGATTCGATAAAGAACTAGCCTAAGAGAGGCATCAACTTTGGTTAACACATAAAGAGAGCATATAATGAGGGAAACATGTATTAAAAAGATAGCTTCCAAATAAATTTCATTCATGATTTGGGATACAATACCATAAACAAAAATAATGATGATGATAAATAAAAGAACTTGTATTATCTGCAAAAAGAAAGAGGAGAAAGAAAATAAATCAGGCCTTAGCACTCAATCCTCAGTTCTCCTCAAAGATTACCCTCTTGGCTCCCCCACAATATAAGGTCAAAACTTATATCAACCCAATCCACTAGACCAACAGAACCCAGGATCCCAGATTGCCAAATCCATCAACAGGTGAGTTGAATCCATGAATTTTGAAGAGAGCCCATTATTAAATGCACTAAAAAGAACCCAAAGAAGGTCAAATTGATCGAAATCTCAACAATTCAAAGAGAGAGAAAAAAAGACTAAACCAACAGAACCCATTATTTCTTATGACAACAAACATCAAAGAAATATGAAAAGATAAACATCTGTAAAACAATGGCACTCTGAAGGTCTGTGTTATTAATTCCATAGGCTTTAAGCTGTTTGCATATTATTTCCATCCTCACTTAAAAACTCATGCTTGCTCATGTGTTACCCAAAAATGTTTTAATATGAAAAATATTTTTTTGTAACATTAGCAGATGTCAAATGATCGATTAATACACCTTTATGTCCATTCCATTCTAAAGAACAAAAAAACACATGACAAACTAAACAATTCTCCATAAAAACATTGACAATTGATAGCACTCACTCTTTGGGATCCAAATAGAGTGACTCAGCCACTGACTCTGACCACACCACAAGCTCAGGGTTTTCAACCTTCACGGAAGGTGACCTTCGAATAAAAAGTATGAAGTACCTACAAAACAACAACATAAAAAGATTTGGGAGACTCTAAATTATAATAAGAACCACATTAAGATAGAGAGATAAAGAGGATAACTAAAAAACTTAATATCTCAAAACAACATTATAATATTTTGTTACAAGATGAGATTTCCTAATATACACTTACAATGACCTCCGATGTTTCTTCATCAGGTGCATGACCACTCTTGTTCTGACGTGATTTTACAAACACACTCATTCGATCTGTAGCCTCCCCTTTGCTGGCCAACAACTATTGCAAGGCATCAATTTTGATACCCACTTCTCCAAAGATGTTCCAACTACATCGAGACAAGAACACATCAATTTCTATTCAAGTTTAGGAAAGATGATAAGTCTGATGCCGGGACCCTATTGAAAAAAAATATTCTAAGTAATGAATAGATGCACTAGTCAAATATTTTGTCTTTTGATTCATCAAAAACAATGAAGTAGGGATAAGAAGATTGTTGGACAAAGTATACTACAGTTGATTTAAAGCCTAAGAATAGGTTTTAAAAACATTGGTTCAATGGTTCTTCTATTTTATATTAGTGTCAATTATGTCTACAATTGTTCAAATTGATGGTGACTTAAATATGGAAATACAGCAGATCCATCCAGAGAAAGTACTGGCAAAAAAAATAATAATAATTAAGAGACGCCATATATTAGGCACTTGAAACCAATAAGGGGAAATAAATTGAGTCAGTTCTACATTTCAATACCAATTCCAACAAATCCCCCAATTGTCGTGCACGTTAAAAGCAGTGTGAATGAGCTAAGAAGCATTCCATACCTGATGTTCAGTTTCAGCAACATAAAACATTCCTAGTTCTTGTATTTGTGTAGTCACAATATTGCTCCTTATTTTTGCCTGTTGCTTTTCCTTGCTAACGGCTGCCATCCTAGTTTCCCCAGTTCCATTTGTGAAGATTATTGACCTGAACATTAAACACAATACACCATTGTTAAACAGAGTAATGTGGAACCAATGGAAAAAACAGAGACCATGTTCAATATTTTTGAATGTCGATCTGTATCTCACCCACATCTGGACCTTGGCCAAAAACCTTTGTAGGGTCATGACTAGTCCAAAAGACATCCAAGAAATGCTTATCAAATTTTAAAAGACATCCAGAGAAGTGATAGTTGTCCAAGTGTTTAATAAAGGATGCATAAAAATGGATTCCACAAAGCTCTATCAAATTTCAATTATTGGGATGTAGATTTTTTTTCTGGGTATTTTTAATGGATAAAATGCATTTAGACCTTTATTAGTTTTTAAAACCTACAAAAATACCCCCTAAAGTTTAAAAACATGCATTTACACCCCCTATCATTATATTTTTTCATTAAGATGTGACAAAACTAATTTAAATTGTTGTTTTACACTTAATTATCTGAATATCCATACAAAAAATCACTTTATAAATATTAACTTATACAATAATTAATTCTTAAAATACATCTGAATGTATTTTTGTGAGAATTAAGTCACATAATAATTAAGTAAAAGATAAAAACAATCCACTAAAAAAAATAAAAACATGATAAAAATTTAATTAAAATGATAAAATCATACTTTTATCTTTTCTTAATAGAAAATCAAATTACAAAGAGTGTAATTGCATATTTTTGAATTATATGGTGTTTCTGCATGTTTATAAAACTTAAGTGTCCAAACGCATTTTACCCAAATTATTAAGCGGTTACAAGATCCTCGCATATTAAATCGTATAGACTTTTTTTTCTTTTGATGCGGTATTTCTGGGTCCACACTAATCCTTAATTAAGGCGAAATTCATGTTGATCTCTTAAGCTAGAATAAAAAAAAATAAAAATACAATACTTCTCCCAAATAGCATCCCAGTCTCATCACACGTGGCACCGTTTGAATTTACAAAATACCCTTGTTGGAATGATCAGCCAGACGACACCATTATATAAACCCATCATTGTGACACCGCATGACCTGCACTGCCTTTGATTGGACGTCGTCCATCAAAATCTAAATCCGTTGATTTTGTAACTGCTCAAAATAGGTTTATATTTATTTACATACCCTCTCATAAAATGTATTGCATTCGTATATACTCTCATTTAAGTTTTTTTTAAACTAGTTAATGCACACGTGCGATGCACGTGAATTATTATAAAAATTATTTAAAATATTATTATTTAATTAAATATTAAAGTTAATATTATCTTGTATATGATATATAGCACCGATATGCGGCGGCCGCACCGTGCGGCGTCGACCACGGGCCGTAACGGGTATATACGGTCGGGTGCGAATATGCAACCCGCGATGCGGCTGCCGCATGGTGCGGCCGCCGCATCTCGCGGTATAAGTATAATATATAAATATGCAAATGAAAAAGGGAAAAACCACTTGAATAAATAAAAGAATTTAATAGATACATAATATCAATAATCGTGATATAAAAATAAAATATTAATGTAAATTTGTTTGTGACACTAATTTGTTTATAAATTATATGTAAATATAAATATTATTTGTGACATTAATTTGTTTTGATTATTAGAATATGTGTTAAAATCATATCTTGAATAAAAACATAAATATAAATATTATAATATTAATAACATGAATAAAATTAAGTATGGGCAATTCAAAAAGAGATCTTGGATCAATTGATAAATTTAAATTCATTATATCACATATTCATTTAATAAAAAAATAATTAAATTTATATGTTTAACTTTGAATTACTAAATTTTACATATAATTTCAATTTTTTTCAAATACAAAATAAAATTAAAATATAATTTTAAACAGAAATAATTTTGTATTTGTAACTTAGATTAAAGATATAAGATATGGATATTTTTTGTACAATTATTTAAATCAATTTCACTGAATGGATGTCTGTTTTGAAATATCAACGTCTAAGAAAATTTAAATAATATCAATTATAATTTAAATAAATTAATTTATTTCTCTTTACTTTTATAATTTAAAATAAAAAAATTTCACCTATTTCAATTTATCCATACGAAAATCTAAAAAGTATTATTTATTTTGAATCATAATTTTCTCTTTAAGTTTAATTTAAACTTATTCAATACAAATAATATTAAAATTATCTTTCTTAATTTAATATATGGATAATATCTTATAATATATTATTTTATATTATCATTTTTAAATTTTTTTTTCATTTTTGTCAATTAATCCATATCTTATTAATCATATATTGTCTCCATTTCTTAATATTTAAATTTTTATTTATTTAAATATTATTTGTCAATATCTCATTTATCCATATGTAAATATAAAATTTATCTTAATATTATTTTATTAATCCACATCTAAATTTTTAATTTAAATCAATTTTATAACGTACAATTCATCCATAACTTTCCAATTTTAAAGATGTAGTTATATCAGTTTTAAGTTACAATTTGATAAAATATCTTGTAATATCAGTTTTACTTAATTATCTTATAATATGTTATTAATCCAAACTTATCAATTTTTATAACAAAATTTAGTTCCATTTCTAATTGATTTTGAGTTACATTTTCAAAATAACTTTTGAAAAGCATTATTTACTCTTCTATTGTGTTGAATTCAAGTATGCACTAATCAATTCTCCTAATATTTAAAAATATTCAATCAAACAAAGATTAAACAAAAATTATTGTTAAGAAATCCCTACTAAATATATTCAAAATTATTAAAAACAAAACACACTCATCATCCATAAAAACAATCACCTAAAAGCAAATGAAAAATAAATATTATTGAAATATAACCAAACATAAACAAAAAATTATAAAAAAAATATAAAAATCAAAGTCATTTTATAAAAAGACAAAGACTTAGAAAATAAAAAAATAAAACATTAAAAATAAAAAAATCATATTCACAGACATGAAAAATAATGATAATTAAATAAAGTAGTAGATGTATATTCCTATGTGCTTTTAACAAGTATGTAGAATGTTATATATAATTTTTTTTATAAATACAATATTATAAAGAATAAACACATGAGAAAATCAATACTTAGATTTTAAAAATAAAATATAATAAAAATATTTAAAAACAACATATTACTCTTTCGATCGAACTCTAGAAGAGAACTTTTATATGTATAATTCAATTCTTCTAAAATAAAAAATCATTAAATCAATTATTAGATTATCCAAAAAACATGTTCAAAAATATTAAATATGAAAAACATTCACCATCCTTTGAAATAAATATTAGAAAACAAACAAAAACTCCAAATATTTTAATTTAAATATTATTGAAACATAATCAAACATAAAAAAATAAAATCATCTTCCAAAGATATAAAGACCAAAGAAACTAAAAAAAATGAATTGAATATGAGAGATTGGGTATTTATATAGTATTTTTTTTTTAGAAATTGCTCATCCGATTTATATATATAACCTGATTTTTTATTTCTTATGATTCATTTTTATCTATCTTTTGTATTAAAATATAAAAAACCAAATTACTCTAAATCAAAAAATTTTGAATTGAGAAAATAAAATATTTTAAATTAAAAATCAATTAAAACTGATTTTTGTGTTTTTGAACATCTACTTTTATCTGTATGTATTTTGAATTTCAAAAAATAAAAAATTGGTTATTATATCTATTATATATATATATATATATATATATATATATATATATATATATATATATACATTTGAAAATAATTAAAACCAATTTTTTTGTTTTATAAGATCGGGTTTTATCTATATGTATTTTGAATTTCTAAAAAATAAAATTTGTTCAAAAAATCGTATTGTATGAGATAAAATCTAATTTGTGAGATAAAATATATCATATTAAAATCATAGATAAGAATATTTTATAGATATATATGTATGTTTAATTAATTTTCAGTTGCAAAATCTGCTAAATGTTTCCCCTTCAACTCGTACTTCTAGTAGATGGGGTATAGATATAGATTTTTTTATCAAAATTCTGAAATAAATAAATAAATTATATTAAATCATAATAAATTCTGTTTAGATAATAAATTTGATCAAAATTAAATTATTTCTAAAATTCTTTAATTTTTAAATTATAATTTTTCTAGCATAACTGTTATTGGAATTATCCATAGCTCATTGGAAAGATTTTTTCATTATATACGTGCATGTGAAATATATTTTTCAAAAAAATATTTTCAAATTTTTAAAAAAAATTATTAATTTTCAACCATAACTCTGATTGGATGATGAATACATCACTGGAAAGATCTATTCGATATATATTTATGCATGTCTAATATAGTTTTCTAAAAATTTATTATTTAAAATGAAAATTGAGATTAAATATGAAAACTTATATTTGACGCAAAATTATTTTTTTATCAGTTAAATAAATTATAAATTTATTATTAATATTAATAATAAAATAAATATTAAATTTAACTGATTTATGATATTTTATTAAATAGAATGTTCAAATATATTAAAAATGAAGCATATTCATCGTTCTTAAAAACAAATATAAAAAAAATAGATTATTTAAAATAAATATTATATAGAAAATGAAAAAACATATAAAATAATCTTCTAAAGATATAAACAATAATAAATATAAGATAAACTAAAAGATATATATTCCTATGTAAGTCTAATAAGTATGTAAAATAAACTAATATATGTATATTAGTTATGTACTCTTCTTAAATACAACATTACAAAGACGGAATACATCAAAAAATCATTAATAAATATTAAAAAATAACATTTTACTCTTTTGATGAGCGTATAGAAGAGAACTATTGTACGTATAATTCAATTCTCCTTAAATAACAAAACATTCAATAAATCAAATGATCAGAATATCCAAATAAAATTTTCATAAATATTTAAAATTTAAGAAAAAAACACATTCGTCGTCCTTGAAAGAAATTATCAAAAAATAAACAAAATTTCAAATATTTAAATTTTAATATGATTGAAACACAATAAAACATAAACAAAAAAATAAAAAAAATATGAAATCATCTTGAAATAAAGACCTAGAAACTAAAAAAAAAGTGAATTTAGAAGGAGAAGATGAGCGGTAGGGCATTTATATATGTTTTTGGAACCTTCGTTTCATCCTAAATAAATGGCAATTTTTTATTATAGATATAACCTTTTTTTTGTTTATTTTGATAATTTTTATCTACATTTTTAATTGAATTTTAAAAAATCATATTACTGTCAATAAAATGATTTTTAATTATTAAAAATAATTTAAAAATTTTAAAATAATTAAAAATGACTTTTTATTTTTGAAAATAAACGACCGATTATTATATCTAGTATATATCTTTTTCTTAAATTAAATTATTATTATTATATTTTATATAAATAAACTCTGTTTTCTTATAATACATTTCTTTCCAATTTAAATTTAAATATAAAAACAATTATTAATATCTTTGTGTATTTTGAATATTGAAAATCGAATCTTTCAAATTTGACTATCATTTAAACCTTTTTTTAGTTTTATAATTAAAATCCATTTTTATCTATATTTATTTTGATCAATTATGATTATTAAAATTGTAAATTTTCGTGTATAACTCCGATTGGAGTTATAAAGATCTCGATGAAAAGATATTTTTTTATCAATTATGATTATTAAAAAATTGTAACTTTTCGTATATAACTCAAATTGGAGTAATAAGGATCCATTTGAAAAGATATTTTTTTATTTATACTTATGCATATGAAATGGATTTTTTCAAAAAATGATTATTTCATGGTGAAAAATAAGATAAAAAATTCAAATAAATAACAATAATTATTAAATAAAGTAATAGATGTATATTCCTACGTACTTCTAACAAGTATGTAGAATATTATATATAAGTTTTTTATAAATACAATAATACAAATAATAGACACATGAGAAAATAAATACTTAGATTTTAAAAATAAAATATAATAAAAATATTTGAAAAGAACATATTACTCTTTTGATCAGCCTCTAGAAGAGAATTCTCGTATGTATAATTCAATTATCCTGAAATAAAAAAAAACATTCATTAAATCAAATTAATAGAATATCCAAATAAAATGTTCAAAAATATAAAAATGAAAAACATTCATCATCCTTACAAATAATCATTAGAAAACAAACAAAAGCTCTAAATATTTGAATTTAAATATTATTGAAACAATAAAAAAAACATATAAAATCATCTTTCAAACACATAAAGACCAAAGAAACTAAAAAAAAAAATGAATTGAATATGAGAGGTTGGGTATTTATACTTTTTTTTGTGGAAATGATTCATCTGATTTATATATATAACCAGATTTTTTGTTTCTTATGATTCATTTTTATCTATATTTTGTATTGAAATATAAAAAATCAAATTACTCTCAATCAGATAACTTTGAATTGAAGACATTAATTATTTTACATAAAAAATAATTAAAACGGATTTTTTTATTTTTGAAGATCTAATTTATCTTTATGTATTTTAAAGTTCTAAAAATAAAAAACAGGTTATTATATCTATTATATATATACATTTGAAAATAATTAAAACCAATTGTTTTGTTTTCAAGATTTGATTTTATATGTATTTTGAATTTTTAAAAATAAAAAATTGCTTATTATATATGTCATATATTTAAATTCAAAAATAATTAAGACTGATTTTTTTTTGTTTTTCAAGATCTACTTTTATTTATATGTATTTTGAAATTCTAAAAATAAAATATTGGTTATTATATCTAATTATACATATATTCGAAATAATTAAAAGCAATTTTTTTATTTTCAATATTTAATTTTATCTATATGTATCTTGAATTTCTAAAAATAAAAAATCGGTTATTATTTATATTATATATATAAATTCGGGAATAATTAAAACCAATTGTTTTTGTTTTTCAAGATCTAATTTTATCTATATGTAATTTGAATTTCTAAAATTAAAAAATTGGTTATTATATCTATTATATATGTCATTTATAGATTAAATGATAATTATCTTTTTATAGGAATAACAATTTTTTTGTAATATATTTCTTTCAAATTTTAAATTTAAATATAAAATATTATTATTATTATTATTATTATTATTATTATTATTATTATTATTATTATTATTATTATTATCTATTCTTTTTTAATATTAAAAATAGAATATATTAAATTTGTTTATCATTAAAACTAATTTTTTAGATTTTTTAAGATTCTACCTTTATCTATATGTATTATGATAATTTAATATTATTATGATATTTATTAAATAAAATCTGATAAGATTTGTTAATTGATTAAAAATAAAATATTCATTTAAAAAATATATTTCATGAGATAAAATATAATTTGTGAGATAAAATCTATTATATTATAAATATAGATAAGATTTGTTGATGGATATAATTTTCTTTTTAATTAATTTTTAAGGGTAAAATTGACTAAAATGTTTCCCCTCCAACTCGTACTTTTTATAGTAGTATAGATATAGATATAGATATAGATATAGATTTAGCATAAGATAGATGTGGGCGCCAAATTTCCCAACTGCCCATCGTGGGCCAGATCGTTAAGCCCATCAGACCTGAACCAAATGAACAACCGTCTGTCAAACCCAAGCCCGACTCAGTAAAACACCCATTTAGGTTCGACCCGACAACGCAACGGCCCAACCAGTCTCGACACATACAGATCCGACCCTGGAACCCAAGATCGACCAAGTCAATATCCTATCCATTCAAGTGATCCCTAGGAATCTTAAGCAATCATTAGTCATTATCAACATTTAATCTCCATCATTACCAAATGATCCACATGATCTGTCCACCAAATCCCCATTGAATATGGATTCTCATGATGGATCATATCTAATAGTATCATCTATTGTTCCCTCATTAATGGCTAGCTAAATCTCAACCGTCCGATGTGATGATAATAATCACAAACCTTAAACCCATTCTCCCAACTATAAATGGCTGATATTTGTAAAAGAAATTGTACATACCTGTTATGTCTGTCATTGCCCCCACTTCACGGTCTTTCGTAGGACCCCCACTTCATGGTGTGAACGACGCTCGGAGGTTGCTAACTGACGGAACGAGGATCATCTTGGATGGAGGAGAACGGGAGAGGTCGAATCCGATTACCCGAATCTGATAAGTCAAATTTTGCCCCTCTAATAGACTATTTTATAACAGAAAAAATGTTACAAATTGATTAAAAAAAAGAGCTGCGGAGAGGTGTACAGGGGTTAGTTACAAGAGATTAGAAACCTACCAAAAATAAAATACTAATTTTTATAAACACTGAAGCCTGTTAATTGATCAGTCCTTGATTTTGACTTTTAAGATTGTTTGAAGATCATTCGATTGAGAAGCCTGCAAATAGATTGATTCTTGATCTTTAGATTCTTTGGTTGAAGATCTCCTGACCCATAGGCGCCTGTTGATTTATCAATTATTCATTTTGAAGTTGAAGATTGAGATAGCCTGACTAAAGATAGTCGAGTCTTTAGTGGAGTAAAAATGATTTCTATTACTGTGATTTGCACTTTGAGGTTAGACCATGTTTGTTATGGTTCTGATTTAAATATCGTAGATTATACATTACAACTAACAAATTTATATTTAAACTTTTCAGATAAAAAATAGATATTTTATTGTAATGTATCTATTTTCCTGCATATTTAAATATCATAGATTATACATTAAAAATAAATAAATTAATAATGTATCTATTTGTTAGAATAAGTTGTAAAATTGTTTTTTTTATTGTGTAATTTTCCTGCATATTTATTATATATATATATATATATATATATATATATATATTTGTTGTTTCTTTGTTTGTTTTATTTTATTTTTTTTATATTTGATAAACGTATGTGCTATTCTTATGTTTTTAACTTTTTTTAACTATTATTATTATTTATTTGATAGGGATTCATTTATTAATGTCGTATGTGTAAAAATTGAAGATGTATTCTGAAAATTATTCAGAACTTGTTAAGTATACAATTCTAGATAGGAGTCCTATTAAGGTTTCATAATCATTTGAACCCTTATTGAGTAGAAGAATATGCAGGGAACAAGTGAAATAGAGGTGAATAAGCTAAAAGAATCTATTTGTTTGCAAGGATTAAAAATTATTCATTTTTATCATCCTAATTAACTGTCATCCAAATTTCTATGCAGCCGTTAAAGTCTTGGATAAATGACTAAATTACCCTTATTTTTTTATTTTTGCATATTTTATCTTACTAGTTACAATATTTAGAAAAAAATATGAATTTTAACATGAAAATAATAAATTTTATTTAAATTCCAAAAACATAAAAATTAAACATACAAACTGTTTATTAGCAAATACATAGTAATTATTAATACTTATAATAGTATAAATGAAATAAAATTATTTTGAGAACAATTATTCATATATATTACAAAATGGTAAATTTTAAAAAAATCTAGATCTTGATTGGAAAAAAAGGAAAGAAGGGGTAAGATTGAATGACTCACAATTAGCCATGTCAACGGGTCGGGTCCGGGTCGGGTGGGTCGGGGTGGACCCGGACCCGATCCGTGGCAAGACCCGACGGGTCCGGGTCCAATCTAGGACCCGGCGGGTCCGGGAAAATGTGGGCCCGGGCCCGGACCTGGACCCGTCGGGTCCGGGTCCGGGTCCAACCCGACCCGGATGGTTGACAAAAAAAAAAAAGAAAAGAGAAAGAGCCCATGTATTTGTTTGCTTTATCATTCTATTTGAAGATTTTTGTAATAAAATATTATTATTAATGAGACTATGTTTGAACATAATCTTATATAATTCAAAAGAAGTAAATGAACTATTAAACAATATCCAAAACAATGACCACTAACATTAAAAAACATATTAACCTAAACAATAAAGATAACTAATTATACAAACATTCAAAATAATAAACACTAACATATTAACTAAAATAATAAACATAAATCATGCAACAAACTAATTAATTATACAAATTCAAAAGCTAATAAGTTAATTATCCAAAACAAACTGACGACAATACATTACTAAGTTTATTACATATTAAACAATCAAGTTCTTGTAAGTTGCAACATCAACACAACGAAAAAAATGTTATGATTATGATTTATGAACTTATGGATACAAACATAAGTTAAGTAAGAAATAAAATTGTGTATCAACTAATACTAATAGTCTTATAATATATAAGCATATATTAATAAAACAATTGGGTCTCGGGTCCAACGAGTCGGGGCGGGGTGGACCCGGACCCGACCCGTTTGTTTGTTCGGGTTCACCGGGTCGGTCCAACTCGGGTCGGGTCCAAATCGGGTCGGATATATTACACGTGTAATCGGGTCCGGGTCTACACCTGACCCGTTGAGAGGCCTACTCACGATTGATTTAGAAAGAAGAAGATATTAATTAGATTATTAAGTTTATTTATTTACATTATGAAAAATATTATGTTAAGGTTATTTGTCATTTTTACTTCTTCGTTAAGAACTAACTATAGTTAAGTTTAATTTTTGTTAAAAAAAATTAAAAAAAACACATTTTTTCATTAAGAAATTTTTAATGGAATGAAAATAAATATGTTATATGTAATGATATAAAAATAAATATCAATTTTTTTTATGATATATATGTAAGGGAAAATGACCAAATAAGTCTCCAAAAAGTTGACCCACCAAAGAAAATGCAAACCTTTGGGAAACCTTTTTACATGATCCTCCAAATATCAATATAATAACTTTTGTATAGTCCTTCAGGGACAAAATAAAATAAAATTTGCATGGTCCTACTGGAACACATTATTCATAATGGTCCTTCAAGTATCCATGTAAATACAATTTTTGTATGGTTCTTCACGGGCTCATGTAATCATAATTTTACACAGTCTCACACGGACATATGTAATATTAGTGATATTTTTTTTTGTATGGTCCTTCTGTGACCAATATAAACATAATCTTGTGTGGTCATGTAGGGACACATAAAATATCTACAAAGAGAAGTATTATTGAAATATTAAGATGCTCAAAAATCAATTCATAACACATATCTAAGAAATACTTGAAGTAATAAAACATAATTCCATGGGCAACATAGATAGATGCTCTTCAGAAGATGCATTAAACCTAATAGTTTATAAATTAAATAGAACATGACAGTCAACTAGGTTTGATAAACATGCGTAAATTGATATACACATGCACCAATGCACATATAATTTTGTGAGCAATTGAATTATTAATTAATAATATACAATAATATCCATGTAAACACAATTTTTGTATGCTCATATAAAATAATATATGACTTTTACTTGGTCTTTTAGAGACGAATATGATCATAATTTTACATGATCCTTCAAGGATCCATGTACATAATTTTTTTTATTGTCCTAGAAGGACACATGAATTTATAACATCAAAATAGATCTCATGTATCCAAAGAATAAATATCAACTGCCACAAATTTAATTATCAAGAGGTATTGTATGCATCAATCACTACTAGAATAAATTCATATGATTAGATGGGATACATATATCAGTTCGGAAGAAAGAAGTATAATAATCATGAGATAAATATGTCATTATTGTTTCAGACCCAAAAGAAAGAAGCCCAGAGCAATAAAAGTACTTCTGCAAGAGATGGTCACGAGAAGAAAAAAAATTCACAATCTTGCAAGGTATATAACTAATGTATATGGTGCAAAATAAATTAATATTGCACTCACCTTCTGCATGCATGATTTAACGTATCATAAAGGCATGAATATCTATAGATATATATAGATATATAATGATCATTAAGAACCCACCGATACAAACCTTTGAAGATCCAATGAAGTCACCAAATTACAAACCTTTTGAAGATCTCTTTAACCTCTTGAGTGTTTGAATCGAATAAGAGCTTATTCATGCTGATAACGTGTTGTAGTGAACTAAGTAGAATACATACACATAAGTATACATAAACAAAACATACAAGCATATAGAGAAGAGAAGTAGAGAGATATTTCTTATTCACTTGTTGGTTGGTTATGTAATACATGAGAGACTCCTCTATTTATAGGGTGCATGGAGGAATTCCAAAGATGAGAAGTTACAAGTACATAGAGGTGAGGGGGTACATAGTGGGATGATTAATAGTGAGGGTTATGAAGTTGAATGAGAGGGGTTATGAAGTTGAAAAGTGGGAAGATTATGATTAGGAGGAGTGATGAATATCCACTTTATTCACAACAAAATGATTATTATTATCTAAATACTTTATTAATTACCTAAATTGGGACTCGGTTTCTGAACACCTTAAAAAATTCGAGTGAATCGTTGTTTGTTATTACGGATAGTGGTGGCATTATCGTAAATAAAATCAAAACCACGGTCATCTACACATTTCTCTCACCTATTTAATTCTCTCTCCCACCTCTTGATGTAAAATCACGGGAGATAACAATCTCTGTGAAAAGGTCCGTCTGTTGGAGGGAGAGATCCATCGCTTCCCCAGCCAGTCTTCGTCGGTGGAGACAAAAGCGAGGGATCACTTGTTGGTGGTGGGGATAGTGGTGGTGGTCCGGGTGATGGTGGTGGCGGGACCCGGCGGAGTGAAGCGGCGCATCAGCAGTCACTCTATCACCAGCAGTAACAGTAGTCGTCGCGGTAGTGGTGGTAAGAGGGGGATTGAAAAGGTAGGGTTCGGAGATCGATGGTTTTGTGGAACTGGTTGGGAGGCAGCCTTAGTAGCGGCGGCGGCGGCGGTGATGGGGGGTGGTGGTTGGCCCGCGGTGGAGGCGGGCGGTGGGATGTGGAGATAGCGGTGGGAGTGACGGCCATGGCCGGCCTTGCCTTGGCCGCCACCATCATCTACACCACCAGTAGGTAAAGACAATCATCAGATCTTCGGATGGATGTGATCGATCGATCCGATTAGGTTAATTTAAAAAAAAAAATAGAAATAAAGTTATAGTTATAAATGAAAGCCCTACGGAGGACACATACAACAAGACCAAAATCTTCATCATCATCACCATCGACTTCATCGTCGTCTCCATCATCCTCTTCATGGATCCATTTGAGATCGCTCCTTGTTGTTGCCGCCTCCTCCTCACCCGTCTCTGATAGGTGAGTCCCTTCTTGATCATCTTCCCTTCTTTCTTTTTTTCTGTCTAGTTTAGTTTCCAATCATAACTTTTTCTCCTGATCTGCTCTGGTGACTTCAGATCCGACCTCTTCCTGATAATTACTGGTTCTGTTCGGTCAATCAGTGTAGTTGAGAAAAGCAGATGAAGTCTGATCTGCTTGTTTTGCAGAAACCTCTTTTCTTAGAAGAAAATTAATTGTCCGAAATGCTACTCTTAGCATTATTATTCCATAGCACTTGTGATCTTAAAATAAGTTTTTTTTTCCGCTTTTTCGAATAGTAAACTTAATTCTGAGTGTTGAGTTGTGCAGTTGACAGGGAATAATATTTTTTGATTGGGGCTTAGGTGATAAAAGTGTATTTTGTGGATTGAGTAAAGTAAAGAACTAAAGATCTTGCGAAATTAGGTGTCTGTTTCTGATTATGTATGGTTTCCAAGGGCTTTGATGGACTTGAAGTTCTTTAGGCTGTGAATTCTGTGTTTTTGGCATTCAATGTTGGTGGACTTTGATCTTTCCTCTTGCAAGTTCGCTTGTTGCAATATCTAACACCCTAATCTTGATTGTCTCCTCACAGTGGAATCGATATTGCTTATAAGTTATGAATTTCTTGCATTCACGTGTCTTCCCTAAAAAAGAAAGGAATTTTTTTAAATGCTTATTTGATATGTATAATCGAGATGATGGTGTCATATATCTCATCAGAAAAGTGGATTTGCTTAATGGAATGTGTAATTTGTTAGTAATAGTAGCCTTGCTTTTATGATTAGTTTTTGGAGATTTGGATTCCGAGAGACTTGGAAAGTGAGAAGGTTGGGAAGGGGAAAGCTTCTGTTTAGTTTGAGCATGTTGCTCACTTTTATACTGGAGTTCATTTTAAAATTTCAAGGTTTTAGGACTTCAGATCTAGCATGTGTGTAAAATTATATAATTCGAGTATGAAATTTCATTTTTCACCTAGGAGCATATAGGAATCGCAAGTAAATGTTTTGTAGAGTTTCACCAGATATGAAGGTGTAAACTTTGGGAGATGAAATGGGCATGTGGAAGGACTCTTTTGACATACACAGATAGGCTGTTGTTTACTAAAGTATACAATGGAGTAGGGGTGGTAAACGAGCCGAACGAGCCGAGCCGAGCTTTGACATGTTCGAGCCGATTTCAAGCTCGGCTCGTTTATAAACGAGTCGAGCCGAGCCGAGCCGAGCCGAGCTCACGAGCCTCAACGAGCCTAGCATTCTTCTTCATTTTAGGGTTTTTAGGAATTGAAAATAAAATTTTAGCCTAAATGAGCCAAGTTCATGAGCTTAAACGAGCATAATTTTGTATTAACTTAATATTCTGATTTTATAAAGAAGTTTAGTCAAGTTTCAATTAAGTTTTAATAACACAAACGAGTCGAATTTGAACATAAAATGAAGCTCGATTCAGGTCCCGAGCCTAACCGAGCTTTAAAACTTGTTCAAGCTCGTTCATTTATCTAAACGAACGAGCCTGAACGAGCTCAAACCGAGCCGAGCCCGAGACGAGCCCGAGCGGCTTGATTCGTTTACCAGCCCTACAATGGAGAGATTTGACTTTAAATAAAGAATATTCAAGTAGATATATCTCAAGTATTGAATCTTATTGTTTTTCTGTTTAAACTATTAACGCTTAAGATTGATATTTGTTACTGTGCCCTTTGAAAATTATTGGTGGGCATCTGGGGAGAGCTATAGTGATTTATTTTGCAAGTTGCAAATTATAAATTAATAATTTTGGGAATTTTGGGAAAGGATTCTCAGTGCACAAGCTTTGATTTGTCATTTTGATGCTTTTTCCAAATTAAATTTGAGGGGTCGATGAGAGACTTGGGGCATCCTGTATTCCTGTGTCTATATCTGAATGTGTTTGATGAATTCTCTTCATGTTTGGATCTGTCCTCCACATACTAGCTATCCTTTGGTTCTTTTACTCCCTATTTAAGTGCTTGCAGCCACTGTTGATATGTCCGAAGGGTTTGTATATGTTGCTTCCATGGGAGCAAAGATATAGAAAAATGGGGATTGAATTGTTATGTTAAATTTTGAGGATATGATGGTATATTTGTATTGAATTCGTGTAATATAATCCTTTTCTTCTAGCCAAACTGCTTTGGAAATTCCTAGTAGCATATACTTCAGTTGGAACAGTGAGATGAGGTTGGTGAAGAGCGAGATACAATCAGCTTTATATAAGTGATTGGTGTTGCACTTTAGCAAGATCATATAATGTGATTCTGTCATGAGAAATCCTTCTTGTTTTATGAATCAATGTATGTAAGTAATAACAATTAGACACAAAACTAGGGATTTATTTCAATATATTATATTTCATTACTTTCTTGTCTTGAAAGTTCACATTATTTTTTTAGTCAACTCCATTAAAATGTATGGGAAATGGTAATTCATCTCATCATGGACAGGGGACATTCATGTGGGGGGGGGGGGGGGGGTGAACATAGACACCTCTTCTACCATGACTCTCCTGCTTTTTGAATGCTTTGGGCATTTTTTTGAATTGAATAAATTCAAGGCTTATGTCTACCATTCATAAAAAAAAAAACTCTATTTAATTTCTAGTATATATTGAATTAGTTTGTTGGTGGTTGTTTGTTTTATTATGATCAGCAAATGCATAACATTGATGGGCGGTAAATGTTTTTTAGTGTGAGAAGCTTAATGAAGAATGTTTCATTTCATGATTTAGGAGGGTTGAAACTTATGGTATTGGGGGTTTATTGTAATTTGAAGGATTTTTTTTATCAATAAGGAAATTTAAGAACAGAGGCAACTCACATATCCAGTTTGAAATAATCTTGTGGGATTAAAATTGATCCAGCTTAACTGGAAAGGTTGTTGTATACTAAATAGAGAACACAGCATATTGTCTGGGGCCATTTGCTTGTTTAGTACTTCTCTTGTTGTAGCACTTTTCTTTGTGATCATAACCTGAAGTTTAGTAAAAGAATATTCATCTTCCTATCTACTACCCAAGGCTCAAGTGGTCCATTATTACTTGAAAATATCTGTTGCATGTAAAATTTTACAAGGTGTTGGTACCCTTGTTGTGTTTGATGTAGGAGACAATAAATTCCCCTGAAGTTCATTGGCTACACTGTAGAACACTTGAAATGGATCTAATTATAACAGAATTCAGATTAAATACAACACATACTCCTAGTATATATTCCTGCCATCAAGGTTGCGTAACGCAGTTTTGTTTTCTGCATACTTAAGCTTCAAGTAAAGTCCTAATTCCTGATTAGCATCTTATTTATTTCTCTTCTGTTTCTTGTTTCAAACTGCCCGTTGCTTCCTGAGAATCAGGCACACCTTTTTTTCTTCTGAATTCTGGGGTTCCGCTTTGGTTGCTAACTTGTTACCTTGAGTTTGTACTTTGACTTGCTTTGCATGGATTTCAACATGATGATATTTAAAAAATTTTAATTGGGTGACAATTCTGTTTCTTTTTATTGATAGTTATGTCACATTTTAGTACTTGTTGTTAATGATTGGGTCTGATCTTGGCTCATTCATATCAGGGGTACTCTAAAATCGCCTTGGTCTCGGAGGAAAAGGAAGCGTGTGCTGTCACCTCACCAGTGGAACAGTCTATTTTCACCTGATGGAGAAGTCTTAGATGGAGTGAAGCTTTTAAAAAAAGTTCGGAGTGGAGTAAGCATTTTATGCCTTTGACTCCAACACTTCATATTTCTTCTTTTTTATTTTATTTAAGTTGTTCCTTTTCTTCTTTCTCTATAGAATGATTGTTGTCTTAACCATCCCTAATATATATGTTGCAGGGAGTTGACCCAAGCATAAGGGCTGTGGTCTGGCCTTTCCTCCTTGGAGTGTAAGATTCTACTTCCCTTTTGCGTCTTCCATCTATCTCCCTTTATTTTAGATGGGTTTTTTTAACTTGAGTTAAGCTCAATCCATTTTATTTCATTTTTTTGGACCCATAGCTAAGTGTGGTTGTAAATCATTCTAATTATAGGCAGCAGCATGATGTTCACATGTTGTTTCTAGTTTCTACTTCTATATTAGCCACAAATGAAAGTGAGATTAGTGATATTTTTGTTTACGTGCCATAGAATCTGTGATATTTTAAATGTTTAATATTATTTGTCTTCACTAAAACTAAAAAAAAAACCTAAATAATATGTTACATTGTTTTTAACTGACGAAACCCATAATGAATTCAAATCTTAAATGTGATGGCTAGGCTTATGCCTGTTAAAGGTATGATGACTTGATGTGATCCTTGATGATTCCCATCAACTTTTTTTTATTACATTGCAATTTTTTTTATAATAATCGTGAAAAATGGTGATATTTTTTATTGGCCTATTTTATATCTATTTGGTGACATTTGCCAACTTCTGTGCTCACCAGAAGGACTATAATTTGCATCATTTGTGAAGAAAAATGCTATACACGTGATATTAATGTTTCGGTTTGTGTCTATATTGAAATAAGCATGTCGCTGCACTGTAGTTTGAAATTTGTAACTTAATTTAAATAAATATAACCCATTATACAGTTCCTACCATTTGTGCATCTAATAAAGAATATGCTCCTGTTTCTTGTGCTTAGATTGGAATTTTATTTCTTTCTAACGAGTTATTTTACATTTGAAATCTTTAATTTTTTGCTCATTCTATGCCAATATTGTTATATAACCGATCCAGCGTATTTGCAATAAGTGTTGATGGGATCTGTTTTATATACAGGTACAACTTAAGTAGTTCAAAGACAGAGAGAGATGCGATAAAAACTCAGAATAGGTAATTAAACTATTGCCCGTCCATATTAGTCTTTTCCCAGTCAAGGGGACATATACATGTTTTCTTCATTATTATTATGCCAAGAGGGACCTGTTATTTGAGATTAATTTTGTATATTGAGTTAGAGCAATTTGATATACGCAGTTCCTATCATTCTTGGATTAAAACCCAATTGAGTACAATTCACATCCTATGAATGCACATTGCAAGTTTAAAACTATTTTCTTGGTACTGTAAATTTTTTTTAGGGAGTTATATTCTTGTAGTCTCACTAGATGGTACTTATTTTTTATAACACAGAAAAGAATACGCAAAATTGAGGCGACGATGTAGGCAACTCCTGAAGCATGTCAACAAGGGCCAGAAGAAGCCAAAGGAAGCCGACGACTCCAATAATGGAGAGAGTGGCATTCTCAATGATGGATCAGACTCCCCTGCCTCAGAAGATGTAGTCAGTGCCAGAGAATCTCTTTCAACGGAGGAAAGAAGTACAAAATATGATGATTCAGATCACACGCTACAGGAGAAAGGCTGTCCTCCCTTAAACTCAGATATGGAAGAAGACAGGAGTGGCCTCACCAACATGGACACTACCGTAGCCGACACTGAATCTTCAGGCGCTGAATCCTCCATCGAAGAAGAAGATTCTGTTACAATGCAGTCTGCCATTGAAGGGAGTGAGAACAGTGAGACGGATCATTCCAACTCACCTGCCCAAACACTCCCATTCAAGGAAAAGATTTCCGAAGATCAGATCATGGAGGATTTCTCCACATGGCAACGTATTATCCGCCTCGACGCAGTCCGTGCCAACGCCGAATGGATCATAAACTCTCCAGCCCAGGCCACGGTCTCCGAAGCCCAGTCCATACAAGCTGCCGAGTCCGTCGGGTTGAAAGACTAAGACCACTTGGAACCGTGCAGGATATACCACGCCGCCCGCCTCGTTGCGGTCCTCGAGGCTTATGCGCTGCACGACCCCGAGATAGGCTACTGCCAGGGCATGAGCGACCTTCTCTCTCCCATCCTCGCGGTGATTGAGGATGATGACGAGGCCTTCTGGTGCTTCGTGGGGTTCATGAAGAAGGCCCGCCACAACTTCAGGCTGGATGAGGTGGGGATACGAAGGCAACTCAACATAGTCTCGAAGATCATCAGATCTAAGGATTCGCATCTGTACAGACACCTGGAGAAGCTGCAGGCAGAGGACTGCTTCTTTGTGTACAGGATGGTGGTGGTGCTGTTTAGGCGGGAGTTGACTTTTGAACAGACGGTGTGCCTTTGGGAGGTGATGTGGGCAGATCAGGCGGCCATCAGAGTGGGGATCTCAAAATTGGCTTGGGGGAGGATAAGACAGCATGCCCCGCCTACTGATGACCTACTTCTTTATGCCATTGCTGCTTGTGTTCTCCAGCGGAGGAAGCTTATCATAGAGAAGTACAGCAGCATGGATGAGATCCTTAGGGAGTGCAACAGCATGGCGGGGCACCTTGATGTCTGGAAGCTCCTTGACAACGCACATGATTTGGTGGTCACTCTCCATGATAAGATCAATTAAGTTTCTCATTTAATTGCTTCTTGTTTCAAAGGCTGTCTTGCTGGGGTGGCCTTGGAAGTTAAAGGTCTGTTGCTTGAATGAGCATTTCACCCACTAATTTGTGTGGTCTTAAGTAACTTCTAATTTGCTGGATTTTGGATTGTTGTGACAGATAATTGGTGGGTTATGATGAATTAGTATATGTATCATTGTTCCCACACAGGAAAATGGAATGGTTTTCTATTCACAATTCACTTGATTTCAGTGTTTACTTTGTTCTTTAAAAAGATGACTGTGCAGGAGTGACCCGTCTCTAGCAGTTTACTGAGCAATTTAACCCCACTCTACTTTTGGCAGCCATTAAACTTTGAATAACGACTCAGTATAATTATGCTATAAACATCAATTAATGTTTCTAATACCAGTCAGTAAAGATGTTGGAAATTTTTGGTTATTAGATATCATTTTTTTTATCATCACTACTGTTGAAGTAGCCTACCATATTCTTTACTATTCCACTGGTACAAATAAGATAAAAGCCTTTACATAAAATGATAGCCTACTTTCTTTTATATTATCACACATTCACTTAAGAAGAAAATTGATATCATACCTATTATATGAAATACCAGTCATATAAAAGTAATTTATATAACGAGACAGATTTTTATTTTGTTTCGAAAATTGGAAATGAACTAAATTTGTAGACATATAATATCCTATATTGTGGTTAAGGCTGCAACTTGGATGGGTTGGGTTTGGGTTGACCAACCCGAAATTTAAATTACTCAACCTTAACCTGATCCAACCCGATTTTCAACCCGGATTGCTCTAACCCGAACCCAACCTGTAATTAAATAAACCAACCTGACCCAATCCGATTTTCTAGCATGATGTGTAAATCACCTAGAACTTGTTTGAGAAGATGATAGGGTGTGCAACCCGACCCAACCTGGTGTGCAAATTACCTAGATTGTCTATCTGAGACCCCCTGCCATTTTATCATCACCTTGGACGAACTGGTTGCGTTGTGGGAGAAGATAGGGAAGACCTACTACATCACTGTTGATGAATAAACAAATAACAATCCCACACAATATTGGATCCCTGAAAGGTGAACATAATGTTAGATCTTCTTATTAGCTATGGAAGACGAAAACAGAGGGAGGGAGAGAGAGAGAAGGGGAATGAAGACGGCTAGAGTTTTGTATTGTGTTGTAACTTGTAAGATTAGGTAGGGTTTTTTCTAAACTTTGAACGGTCTAGATTAGATGTTACAAATTGAATGGTCATGATCGTTTTATTTATTATTAGTTACGAGTTCGGGTTGGGTCGGGTTGTGAGTGATGCCAATCTAAATCTAACCCGATTTGTGACTCAACCCGAATTGGTTAATCCTGCTCTTCCTCCCTGCCTTGTCTCTCCATTGTCGGCGGGGCACCTCTCACCACCCCTCCAACCAAGACAGACTGTATATGACCACCACAAGGCAACAACGATGACCCGACCCTGCCCGGAGACGCCAAAGAATCAGCGACCACCTCCTTTGAAGCCCACTCAGACGACCTAATCGAAGATCCCAACTGTCTGGAACCTCCCTTAAGCCCCTGATGTTGATTAGGGGACCATGCCCAACCCATCTGTCCCCCAGCATCAATGAAGTTGTACCAAGATCCACCACTTCGACTATCAGATACAGAGTGCGAACCCTTTGAATGGGCTTTGATTTTAGAACTTGGAGGAGCCCCTCCCCATAGAGAGCCTCTATGAACTTCATTTCGGTCCACTCCAGCCGGGCCTGCTGAGGCACTTGCAAATGGGTCGGATCAGCACCTGTCAACAGCAGAGGACCAGCCGACTGGGCCTGAACCACCCCTTGGGATTGGGTTCGGCCCACTCCTGACAGTTTCAAATTACTGTCTGAATGGGCCCGCACCAAATGAAACCCCTGATCAAGGTTTAAGTGGCCCTCTGACCCACTAGAGGAACCTTGTGGGCCCAATTTCTCCAATACCTCCTTCAACAGATATCTAATATGCTTTATGGAGGTCCCATCCTCAACCCTCCCATCTGAACACCCCACCTCCCCTGACAAAAGCACCTCTGCCAAATCGTCCTCCCCCCTGATAACTTGCTCCTGCACTCCAACAATTGGACCTTCCAGCTGTACCTTCACACCTTTGTGAGATGCCTTGGCAACCTCCACCTACAAATGAGACACCTGACCTCAACCTGTATCTGACACCATCGAGCGCACTCCACCACTTGCTCCCGGCCTCTGATTGGACCCTTTCCCTGCACAACCCATAGATCCCCTAGCCTTGCCAGTTGCCCCCGACTCGTCCTCCCCCAACTCAGCAGCACTCACCAATCCCGCAGGTATCACATGAGTCCTGACCACCGGTTGACTCGGTCCACCAACCGAATGTACCATCCCTCGAATCTCCTTCTCCGGGTCGCCTGAGGTCACCGGACCCTATCGCGCGGCCACCCCTCGCCCATTCCCCTGTCCTCCTGCGGACTGACCCATCAATACCTCCGCGTATGATGAAGCAACCCCTCGGCCTACCAACTCCACCTTGACCCCCACCTTCCAACCATCCAAGCTGACCTCCACGACCTCCGGGACTATGTCTCCTGCATTCAACCATGCAGCCACCTTCACCACTAGGATTTCGTCGTTCCCAGTGATAAATTCGGAAGCCTCCACCAAGTGACCAAAAGCCCCCACCACCTTACGCATGACCTCCTCCGTCCGCCAAAATAGCGGAATGCCCCTGAGCAAGGCTTCCACTTTCATACCTCCCCCCTCCAATCCCCCTACCCCACAGTCACATGGGAGAAACTGAACCTCCCCAAAGGGAACGAGTATACTGGACTCCCTCTCCAACAACACCTTAGTCTCCTTCGATGGAAGCCGAAGGAACGCCAACGATGGGCTGAGGACCCAACTATCCATCCCTTCACTATCCTTCCAGTTCCGATGGAGGAACTGACCAACCATCTCCCAATCTGCCTCCCCCCTCCCCTGCCAAGACATAATGATGCTCCGACCGAAAAGTTCCACCCTGCTTGCTAGCGCCGGAGACCAATCCACCACCACAGTACCCTTGCCCGGTGCCGGGGATCCACACCCCCCTACCTCCTTCGCCTCCCCAATGAAACCAGAAACCACCCCCTGCTCTGGGAGACCCACCGGCCTTCTGGAGCAATGGTGGCTGCGATGTCCCACACCTTCACACCTCCAGCATTTGAGGGGGTCCCTACAGTCCACTGCAAAGTGACCCCAGCCGAGGCAACGAAAGCACTTGATGCTCCTCATGTCCCTCTGCCACCCCACTCCCCTTCGCCGACCATCCACCCCCGATCACTTCCTCTTCCTGCTCACCACAGACCAGCCCCTCCTTCCCCCCATTTTCCTCCTCCATCCCCTCGAAGCCCATGGCCCCAGCCGATAGTTCCCCCCGCTCCTCCACTTTGCAGCCCTAATTGTGGTAGGAATAACCAAAAAAGTATTAACATGAATGCCTTGAAATCCAAAAGATAAAAGTGACTTGTATTACAAGACTAACTTTTTGTGTGCGCAAAAATAATAGTGGATGAAATTTACAATACCCTACATGATGGTATATGTCACAAGGTGATTTTCCCAAACTAGTTCAGCCTTGCCACAAGCCTTACACACCCACAACAATATTATGTTCGGCATAAGACGAGTAGTCGAGGGGCTATACCGGTTGAATATTTGTTCAGATGTGAAAATGGTAATTCGATCGCGCCAACATCACCTTGGGGTCGGTCCATCATATATGAGATCTAATATACTGCGGTGATCTAAGAAGTGCATGCGCAGATTGAGAAGTGAATATTTTCACTTAGTTGTTAAGCAGATACGTAGTCCATCATATATGAGATCTAATATACTGCGGTGATCTAAGAAGTGCATGCACAGATTGAGAAGTGGATATTTTCACTAAGTTGTTAAGCAGATACGTTGTCCAAGTCACAAAGGCAATTGCGCGCTCAAGAGGCCAGGCAATCACAACTACAACGAAGCACACATAAATATTGTATGATCGTTAGATATGCTTAGTATACTATTTGAGCAGCTGTTCAGATTACGTAGCTTCCATCTCCTGATCAGGGGCGGGCCCATGGGTTGGCTGAGCCGGGCTGTAGCCCGGCCCAGATTTTGTGAAAAAAACCCCAAATAGCAGTCCCAGTTTTATTAAAAACTTCTAATAAAGCCCAGCCCAAATTTTGTTCAAAAAATCCCAAAACAGTGATCCAACCCAGTTTTTTTTTAAAAAAACCCCAAAACTACTTGTTATATAAACTTCAATTTATTCTAATGAGCATCTTTTAAAAAAAAACATATTTTGCAGTCGTCAATGAATAAATCACCCTCTTAACCAAACAGTATGTAATGAATTTGATTTTATTTGTAAATTCTTTAATTCTTTTGATTTATCATATGTTTTGTAAATGCATTTAATATGTCATAGTTTGACAATGTTTGGAGAATTGAAGAAATCACCATCGCCTATGTTGGTCGTTTGGAGAATTGGAGTTTCTCTAGTTCAATTTTTCATTAAGTTTTAAATTTATTAGATTTATTAGAATTTTTTTGTTAGGTTTTGTCTTTGTTATTCGCTTTTATGTTTTATTGGCATTTATTTTATTCCAAATAAATGTGGAATTATTTTTGATTACCTTGGTGTTTAATAAGAAAATTAAATAAAAACTTTTTAACCTGAGTTTGTATTTGTGATTTTTTTATATAACATTTGAGTTTTTTTTTGGAATATCTTTTTTATTTAGGTTATAAATTCAGATGGATTTTAAGTGGAGGATTGTATTTTACTAAAAGAAAAGAAGAAAATAATGGACAGAAGTTGGTTTTTTTTTATATAACGTTTGAGCTTTTATATTAATGAACTTGTTTTATTTTATTTAATTTTTTGATGAACTTATATTATTTCAAGTGTATCATATGACTACTAAATAAAAAAAAAGATATTTTTATCAAGAAATTTTTTTTACATGAAAAAATTAATTCAGCCCACCCAAAGAAAATGTCCTGGATCCGCCCCTGCTCCTGATAGAGGCTATGTGCCGAACGTGTCGCTTTGTTTTAGAGGATATTTGCACTCTTCGGCAAATGTTGGCTCTCTCTCTTCTCCAACGGGAAGATTTCCCATATTTATCGCAAAAGAAATCGGTGGCGTCGTGGCGGATCTCATTGCTTCGCATCAATCCCTAGTGGGCCAATCTACACATTCAATCTTTTCTCCTGATGGGAAGTTTGTTGAGCACCTCATAAACAATGACAAGGCTGGCCGTGTGCACACTATATATAGAGATAACTTTAGGGGATTCAAAAAAGGCTCCCCTGTTTTTTCCCCTGCTTCTGCTATCTCTGGTGTATAGTTCTCCACCCATTCTAACTTTTCTCTTTTGTAAATGCAATGTACACAAAGCTCAATTTACCAAGAAAATAGAAAACTACAAATGGCATTTTTATCAAAAAAATGGCGTTGTTACCCATAGTCTTTTTTACGGTCGCAAGTGTAATCTTATATAATTCTTTAGCCATCTGATAGTCATCCACACGAGGTAAATACCGCTTGATCGTGAGATATATACTTCGTTATTTTTTTTAACATTTGTTAAAAAATGAGTTCATTCAATTCAAAATTTAATAATATACACTTTTAATTAAATCAAATAATATACGATGCTTATTATTATTTTATTAAAATAGAACATATAAAGACTGCATTTTTAATGATTACGATGTACCTAGTCTTATTTTTAGTCCTCTCTTTTTTCTTGGCCTGAAATATACGTGCTTTGAATATCATTTACCATATATGGTCTAGGGAGAGAACAAACTAAAATCCGGGGCTTGGGTGGAACATTATCATGCATGAGGACAAAGCATGCGAAGACAGTATTGAAACGACAGAAGGCATGGTATAGGACAGTGGATCGACCCCCCACAATTAGGAACGATTTGATCGCTGACCAGTTTCTCATTTTTGTGCTTGTGACAAAAGCGACATCATCCATCCCATCATTCTTCCCTAGCATGGCTACAATAGAACCCTTCAAAAAACATCGCATCTGGTATATAAAGCAGAGAATTTATGCATATCGTAACCACTCTTTTTTTTTTTTTCACTGCCCATGCAATGTTCAGAGATCTCATATGCTCCCTCCCTCACCAGCACCATAAGATTCTCCCCACGCATAAAAACACCCACAAAAGAACTGTGTAGAATGGAAGTTTCGATGAGGCCAATCCAACACGTACAGTTTGTTCTAAATAACAGTTTCCCATTGTTCCCAGCACATCATGGGGAAGAGAAGATAGAGAGCGAGCGAGAGAGAGAGAGAGAGAGAGAGAGAGAGAGAGAGAGAGAGAGAGAGAGAGAGGGAGGGAGAAAAAAAAACATATTGAAGGATATATAAACTACATACATCTTTTTAAGCACATACAAGTCTCAGCTGCTGACAATTACCACGTTACAATCTGCAAAAGAACACACAAAGTGGTAAATGTTAAGGTGGATTATTTCACTGTGCAGGTTTAAAAATTCCTCAACAGTTAACTTGAATGCTGCGCTGAAATGGATTGAGGCCTCCAAAGCTTATCCAACAACCATGCATTTTAATGGAAGTTTTTTACTGTGCTTTGATACCCCAATCATTAAAAATAATTCGACACTGCGGTCTTCTTTTGACCAAGAATATTACAAATTATTTCAAATTATAGACAAAGGGAAAGATCCCAGTAGCAGTGATCTTGATAATAAGGATAAACATTAGATCGAACCTATATATATTGTCCATCATGAATTGTTAGTGTTATTCCAAGAAGCTAGGTTACCATGGATAGAGATCGAGTAATGGTTGATTTCTCAGATTTCATCGGTCCTTAGCCAGAGTCTAGAATGTGTCACTTCACGTGTTTAACATGTGATATTTATGATATTTTTAACCACATGCATATAAGTGTTTTTTAGTCATCTTACTTTATTTTAGAAAGTGATATGTCCAATCCTGCGTGTAGCTCCGTTAATAGATACCATTAATTTTTTTAAAAAATAAACACACATATTGAAGTATATACTATTATAAAAAGTGAAGTATATATATATATATATATATATATATATATATATATATATGGTCGCGATTACGTGCGGTATGCGGTCGGTGCGGTTTACGACGTGGGCCGTCCGATCGCGGGTCCATCGCATCCAACGGTCGACGTGAATCGCACCCGACCGTCCGATGCGATGGACCCGTGATCGACGGCCCGTGATCGCGCACCGCACCGACCGTAAACCGCACGTAATCGGCTCCCTATATATATATATATATATATATATATATATATATATATATTGAAAATTATTACGTGCGGCGAACGGCGGGTGCGGCCGCGACGTGGGCCGTTCGATTGAGGGTCCATCGCATCCGACGGTCCACATGAATCGCATCCGACCGTCCGATGCGATGGACCCGTGATCGCTGTCGCACCCGCCGTTCGCCGCACGTAATAACCTCCCTACTTATATAATGGTGATATACTTATACAGTATCACAATGTGTATTTCACTATCACATTTTATAGGCGATTGAGGGAGCGTTTTAAGACTGTAGTTGGGGTTACAAAACGGACTGAATTTATCAGCGATTTACTTTTTTATACAGCTATTTAATGTGTGAGCTAGGGAACTTGCGGAGGCCTTCAAGATGTGAGGATCATTTGACAATTTGAAACAAAATTTAGATTCTTGGCAAAATCTAATGTATGAAAGCATATCAAAATACTACCTGGTGTGAATATTTTTTTCTCTCACTCGAACTCTTCTTTAATTTTGTGCATGTTGATTAATTGAGTTGATAAATAAAAATCTAGAAAGTTACAGGGGAAGAGATGATCCATACCTCAAAACAAAGAAACACATCCAATTCGGCTCCCCTCGGCCTCAACATCCATCGTGGACATCATATTGACGGAGCGGACGCCAGGACCATTGATCTCTCGCTCCACAGATGGATGAATCTTCTTTTTCAACATCTTCGTCATCAGCTACCCATTATTGTTAAACCAAAGTTGTAGTTAGAAAACCAAACCATGTCACTTAATTTCACACTCAACAAATTATGTAGATAAATCATCAGTTTCAATAGCCTAGAGAATATATATAGATCGACTTGATGTTTTTGTTATTATAAATCATCATGTAAAGATATTTCCAATAAATTAATGAAATACCGACAAAGAAGTGACATGCGGATCCCAATGAAAGAATCATTCTTGCGTGTGTTTCACATGAAACGGCATGCATGGTTGTTTTATGGGATGCATTCTATGGGTATATCTCATCATGATAGTTCCTATTTTTTATATTACTCAATGATGTGTAAGGGACATTATAAAATGGGTTCTTGTTGGTGTTTTCAATTATTAATAAAACAAGTACTTTGGGGTTTGGGCTACGATCAAGTAGTATAATAAAGCACTATTTAAAGGGAAAAAAACAATCCCTTGGGAATTGAACCACATGGGGGCAGAGCCCAGAGCAGTTTAATTCCTCTGATATATCTCGATGCACGGAGCCTACAGTGTGATTGTGTGTATTAAGTTTTTCATTGGGGGGACTTTTATGACATTCTGCTAAAAAGGAACCTAAGCAAGGTTAAGACACAAGTCATTATCTTGTATTGAGCATCACATCAAATGCCCCCCAAAGCTGAGACCATAATCCTTATCTCCAGGACAAATCCAACCAACTCCTCCATGACCAGAATAATGAAACGAAACCTGTGTGTGTGTGTGCGCGCGCGCGCGCGTGCGTGCCTGTGACAGAGAAAAAGAGATATAATACTTGATCTATCTTCTTCTTAGGAGGGGAACCCTTCCCCTTGTAAGGCATCACAAGCTTCTTAACTATAGAGCTGCCCTTGATTTTACTGAAACTGCGACGGGCCTCTCCAGTGACTGGTTTCGAATCACTCGAGTCCGGCGCCACTGGAGGAAGACGAGGGACCCCATCATCAGCTTTCCCATATTCCGGAACATCCACATCGGCACTGAACAGATCGGCGAGCGTCGTCCTCTTCCTGATCTTTGACTCGATCATCGGACCGGCATTCGGTGGTTGATCTGAAAGCAATGGCTTGCTGATCTCCTCCTTGGACGACCCAAACTGATCCTCCGAGACCTTCTGCATTTCAATCTCAAAGGGTGTAATCATGGTCCCAGCGTTGGAAATTTTGGGAGTTGTTATGGTTTGGTCTTTCTCCACGTTGCCTACTACTTGGGTTGCTTCGTAGGGGACGATTGCGTATTCTTGGCCTAGGGTTCCGATGGCCAGGATCCCATCAAGCACTTCGGCGAGCAGCACCTGCTCTGCGTCTCCTTCGCATGCGACGCCCACTTTGTCTTTCTCTGTATAATTAACAAACATAAAACAAGGATATATATATATATATATATATATATATATATATATATATATATATAGGGAGCCGATTACGTGCGGTTTACGGTCGGTGCGGTGCGCGATCACGGGCCGTCGATCACGGGTCCATCGCATCGGACGGTCGGGTGCGATTCACGTCGACCGTTGGATGCGATGGACCCGCGATCGGACGGCCCACGTCGTAAACCGCACCGACCGCATACCGCACGTAATCGCGACCATATATATATATATATATATAGAGAGAGAGAGAGAGAGAGAGAGAGAGAGAGAGAGAGGGGTTGAACAAACCTTCATGGGAAACCTTAGAATAGTCTCCATTGGGATGAATGGTCCGATGTAGCCATGCAAACAGCTGGACATGATCAATATATGGGAAACTGAGTAAGAAAACACGTATATCATTAATGCATGCATAATGCATTGCATGAGAGAGAGAGAGAGAGAGAGACAGAGAGAGCGCAGCATTGCTGAAGTGCACAATATACCTTCATTTTGACTGCAAATGAGTGAGAGAGATGGTGTCGGTGTGTTTGAATAAGATCACAAACTTTCATAAGAGAAAGAGAGGGGAAAAAGCGAGGGGGGGGGGGGGGGGGGCGTGTCTCCATATTTTGACACGTGTACGCAGTGGCCCTAATTTGGTGTGTGGGATATGGGAATAATTAAGCCAGAGGGGGCATGTTTTATATTTTGACACGTGTATATACCTTCGTTGGTGTTTGCCCCGCGGGATCTTTCAATGATGAATAATTATGTGGGGGTTATAAATTTTTAAATTGTACGCGGGGAAAAAGTTGGAAAATGATTTCGCATATAATGATGACAACAAAATACATCCGGCTCTCATTCACGTGATTGATCCCCATAAATTATGACAGAGGCGACTCTGAAAATAACCGGGGATAAGTTAAAAAAGTTAATACATAGGTTCCCAATTGTAAAATTATGGCAATTTTATTGTAGAGATCTTCTCTCATTTTTCCCCATTGTGTTTCATAATCGACTATATTTAACTTTTGTTCTTATTCTTCGTCTAATCATCGATCTAAAAAGAAATTTTAATATATGATTAGCCAATGAAATTTTCATTCATGAAATCTTTACATGGGAAAACAGAAATAAAAAGCAAATCACTAGAAATCAATCTCTTAGGACTAGTTTGGTAAAAAAAGGTTAAGATTTTGAGGATAAATTCTTAATTTTATATGATAAAATATCCATACATTTTCTTCATATTAAAATTTGTCAAAATTAAGATAAAAAACTGGGATAAGTGCTACCTCAGCCTTTAGATGAAATAAAATATCTTCATTTTTATTTTAAAATTAGAACAACTGTCCGCAACTTATCTTGATTATTTTTTATACCAAACGAAAATAAACTGTCATCCCCCTCACTTATATATCCCTATAATTACCCCTTATCCCAATACTTACTCCCTTGCCAAACCAACCCTATAGGATTGGAAAATTTTTCGTATCAGCACGTACGTATTAATGGGATTCTCATTAGTACATGTCTAGATAAATGACACATGTCTATTAAATTGTATTAATGAGAATTTTATCAACGGTTTTTTAATTAACGAAAATTTTTTTAACTTTTTGATGAACATGTGGAGGGTCGGAAATCGGCTATCCGGATTCGGGTCACCAAGGTCCGTCTGCTCCACTCCTCCTTGTCTCTTCCTTTGTCCGGTCGGCTTCCCTCTTTTCAAGATGTGATGAAAATTTATTTTTTAACTGAACCTTGAGATATTTCTCTAGACTGCCTATGTACTCCTCTATTTGTATATGGGGATCACATCCTTGTAGATTAGATGGGATCCCAGATTATGGTCATCAATCTCATCCAATAGAGATAGACCTCACCCAAACCCTAGATTTGCCAAGATTCAGGGGTTGATTTACTCATAGATCTCACCCCAAGACATTCTAGTGGATTAGGATTATGATTGATCTAGATTTACTGGATTGTCATATCTGGAAGGTCAATAGGCTTGACTGGATTGAGATTTTGACCGGACGGTGGGCCAGATCTGCTATGGTAGGCGATCCAGGTCGTGGGCCTTCCTAAAATGGCTCGTGGGCCGGCATTAAACGGGTCGTGGGCCACCGCTCCGTGGAGCTTGACGGATGGGCCTTATTTTTGGGCCCTATAACATGTGTCATCCATCAAAATATGTACTCATGAGATTTTCATGGATATATACTGATATGAAAATTTTCTTTTTAAGATATACTACAAGTTTTGGGCTACACTTTTTGGGTGATTAATGTGGACTGTGGAGTACTCTACAAATGAACAACTGTCACTTTAAACAACCATAGTATAATAATTACAAGATCCAAATTTAAAAAGTTGCCTGTCCTATCAATATTTCATCAATCAACTTCCAATAAGTAGCATTCATCAAATTAACAAGTACATGACAAATGTCATATTATGGAACTTGATTGTTGTGCATAGAGTATTGTTGGCGGTTCGTAGAGTCGGATAGAAGTCAAACTTTTATCGTATATTCGTGTATTAATATTTTCGCTCTTAATGTAATGCTAGTATAGAAAGACATCTCATAGTTTTATTTTTGTTGTGTGGTCATGGCAAAAACCTCTGTGAATTGATATATGGTGTGTTCCGTGTACGTGTATATAATGATTGTCAAACCATATAAATTCTTTATGTTTTTTTTTGTGTTTGTGTGATTATTATCTATATCTATTAGTACAATAGACAGACTACACGATCTCCAAATCCAGATTTAATTTCACTTGGACAAAAAATAGTAAGAACACATGTTTATATGATGCATTTGAATGAAGAGAGAAGACTGAGTCGACACAACTGGACATGCTCGAATGATGCATTTGAATGAAGAGAGAAGACTGAGTCGACACAACTGGACATGCTCGAATCGCATGTTGGGCACGTCCCCGGAGACGTACTAATGTTCACATGGCACCGGAAAGATCGATGGGGCCACACACATATATAATAGTGGGATAAGGGCAAGGTGGAGTCTGTCCCGTAGCCTCAAAAGCAAAGAACACCACGTTCCATCCGTCGTAGGGGACCCCAGAAAAAGGTCCTTGTCCCAGGTCTTTGTCCTTAAGCATTGGTAGCGTTTCCATCCCCATGGATTCTTCTATAATCACATCAACCCCTCACAAATTGAATCTGGTCCTGTGCGCAAAGGTCCAAATCAAGTGCATGCCAGTGAGAGCCATATGGATTTCGATATCCTTTCCAAGCATCCAATGCGCGATCGAGAATGTCTAACCGTTCAGAGTTGGAAACACCTGATTTTGTTCAATGCAGTGATCAGTCAAGAAAGGTTTTTCAATATATTGAATTCTTGTTCATGGTATGGTAGTAATGGTTAGGCTGTATATTTGGATGAATGCGTAACGACAATATATATGGTGCAACAAATGCAAGTGACTATAGCAAGGCCAATGAAGAAGGCAGTGGAATATATATAATTTGGGGGGGAGGGAGCCACCGGCGCCGCAAGGTTAATCGGGACCACAGACATTAGGATATACATCTTTTTCATGCACAACAACTAATTATGCACATTCCAATGGAGGGAGATATTTCTCACCATTGGATTCATGGTGTCAATCCCACCACTCAATTTGACAATTAATGCACTTTATGACTCCATTTGTTCAGACTCAACAACCAACTTGAGATCCCATCGTCTTCACACATCAGTATTATCAATTAAAGATTGTGCCAATGAAAAACTGTGCAAATGAGAAGTGATTTAAAAGCTCATTTATGGTACATTAATAAGCACATCCCATGCATTGATCTGAGTTTGTTTATTAGTCCATGTTAAACAGTGCATGAGTAACATCAGAAGCGGATTCTTCCTAGCTAGCTACCCAAGTTTGGATTATCTTCTCTATGGACGTTAAAAGTCGAAAAAAATTAAGTAATTATAATCGATTATTATAATCTCTTACAGATATTTCTTCTGCATTGGAAAGTTAACATGCATACATGTTATTGGGTTCTTTAATATTCTCTACACTTTGGCAATGGAATAAGATATTTTAGCTAGGTATACTACAACATGTACAGGGCATTATAATATGATGAACTTGATCCAATTTTTTAAAACTAAATAAGTTAATCTTTGGAGGGGCAGCATTTTTACTACCAGATTCGGGCTATCGAATCTATCCACTCCCGCTCTCCTCCGCCTCGTTTGACAGTCGTCCACTGGCGAACACTCCTTGAACGTCGAAAACACAGGGAGGTGGGGGCCTGCGAAAGATTCTCCGATGCTCAAGTCAGCCAAGGTGGCCGAAAAATAGTTTTCTCAAAGAGAATTGTGCATACCTTCTCTGTAAGGGATTGTTCCCTATTTATAGAGGATTCGAGATGGTGTTAGGGTTTCTTGTTGGCCTCTTCTCATCGGACGGATGAGAATTGATCAATCATTAATGAGGCGACCAACAAAGATAGATTAAAAGGTTTGGTCAATTATAATTTGATAAATACATCCACATTTAGTTGGGATTTTCTGGATTTAATAAATGCATGATGACTTGATCCTGTGATATATATTGCCAT
This sequence comes from Acorus calamus, assembly GCA_030737845.1. Taxonomy (NCBI): domain Eukaryota; kingdom Viridiplantae; phylum Streptophyta; class Magnoliopsida; order Acorales; family Acoraceae; genus Acorus; species Acorus calamus. Next base: position 13,969,432 of record CM060872.1, read on the forward strand.
TGATTTGATTTGAATGCTGATAATTATCAATCAATGAAAATATCGAAGGGGATCAAGGAAAAATATGACTGGATAAGTACTCTCTTGGAAGAAGGTCATCGGATTCGGGCGTGTCACTGGACCTTGCTTAGTGGGGTATGGCCCGATTGCACTGTTGACCTCCCGACTGGATATTGGACTTTCTGAGTTCAGCCCATGTAGGTGGGCCTTGGAATTATGGCGCTCACAAATGCCTCCTTTTTCTCATTTGACTGGAAGCTCTTCCTGTCGAATTGAAAAAAATTACTACAAGGCCCCACGTGCTTAGCCGTGATCCCCGTCTAATCAAAATGATTACCCTTGGGCCGAGTGCGTATCCCCTCTGATTCGGCAGCTTGCCATGTTTCGAGGAGCGCAAGGGGGATGTCACATGTCAGGTCGATTGAACTGATGGGACGTCCCTTCGAGAAGAGGGTCTGACGGTTTACGAGAGGCCATGATTATGGTTACGCCATCAATGGTCGCTTTGGTTCGAGGAACAACACGGCGAAGGCGAAGGGACGGATCTTCGGCCTATCAATCGCCTCGAGAAGATGAAGACTACCCCATCATCGCGCCTTCGCCCATTGTTTTGATTTTTTTATCTCTTTTGTCGCTCGGTCAAAATGGCGCATAGAAGGCTTCCGTTGCCGAGGGGGATGATGGTGAGATTGGTGGAGGCCGGGCCGTACGTTCACGACGAATCTGAACTGCTCCCGAGGGAATCGTATTTCTCCATTTACCACTTGATGGCCATTCAGTTTCCGCTCCACCCCTTCATCCCCACTTTTCTCTCATGAACTGGCACACTCCCGCTAGCCCCGCTGTCACCCGCGGGGGGGGGGGGGAATAGCGTGCACCCGCTATGACCATCAGCTCCCTCACATCCGGGACTGCCGTCTCCATCGTGATCAGGTCGAGAAGGCCTAGTCCACATTAGCGTCTTCACCGCCTCGAGAACGGTGTCGATCAAGAACCAAACCTGAGATTCAGTCATTCCAACAATGGGATCCAGATGCTCTGTGAGAACAGTGGCATGAAAGTTAAGAAAAAAACAGAGAGAGTGCAGACACTGATTAGGGGCTTGACGTACTAAGTTCACCGAAAGAGGTCTGAATAGGTGGCACGCCTACGACAGGGCATTGCCATGCCCCCCGACCACTATGACCTCCTCCTTCCATCCTTGGTCCCAGTCTGGGATGCCCAACATATGGAATGAACTCTCCCTGGGCATCGAGCAAACCAATAGAAGAACATCACCTCACTGTCGGTGTCGAAAAATCCGCGTGTGTGGGGGTTCTTCGGGGATTCGGATCGGATGCGTGCCCTGGCGGGCTCGGTCGGATCGTCTTCTCGGAAGGGGTGAGGGTGTCGTTCCTGGTTGAGACGCCCGACAGCGGCTCTAGAGGATTCAAGGGGTTTTGTGATCGCCACCTGCTTTTTCTAAAAACAGAAAAGGGTTTGGGTCGGATTTGATCGCCTACGTGGGGAGTTGGTGGGGTCTCCGCTCTGAGACACAGATATACCGTACACAGAGGTAAAAAACAGGTAATCCTATTCTGCTTCCGGGCTTGACTAAAGGAGTTATGGGTCAAAGGGATGTTGATATGGGGTGTGGATAGGGGGCGGCTAGTTGTGTTTAGCCGTCGGCCAGGGGGGCGGCTAGCTAGGGTTAGCCGTCCAGGGTCTGGGGGAATTTGGGCAGGGCTTTGGTAGGAAAAGGGTGGGGTCTTGGGCAGAGGCTAAGCTAGGTTTAGCTTGGGTTTATGGAGGGCGGGATGAGAGGGTATTTTGTGTAGGGAATGGGTGTTTCTCTCACAAAAGGGGGGCTCTCTCTCTCTCTCTCTCTTGGGATTTCTAGTGATGGAAGGGTTTGAACAAGTGGGGATGGTGGGTTGGTGATGAAGATGAATTGGTGATTTTTGGATGTTGTTGTAAGGCTTGGGACCTCCTCTATTTATAGTAAAAGAGAGGCAGGGGAAGATCCAGGGGGTAATGGAGTGGGTGGCTTCGATTGGACCTCTCATTAATGCTCTGGTTCTTCTGTCAGAGACCAGGTGAAGGGCGGCTAGTGCTAACTAGCCGCCCGGGATGGGGCGGCTACTTCCTGGTAGCCGCCCCTATCATGACCTGCCAAACGTCCCATCTCTGACAAGCGGTGGCTTGGGTCGGCTACTTGGTTTGATCCGGCCAAGAGAGGGCGGCTAAAGGTCATGACCCGCCGCAATGATCAGCATTTAATATTGCTTTATGTCCCATCCAGGGAACTGGTCCAAAGTCGGCCAGAGGGCGGTTGGGGGGGGGGGGGCGGCTAGTGTAAACTAGCCGCCCAGTGAGGGGCGGCTAGTTAGGGCTAGCCGCCCCTTTCCAGGGACTTTAGGTTTTTAGGGTTTTGGTTTTTAGGGTAGGTTTAGGTTTAGGTCCGGGTTAGGGTTTGGTTTAGGTTTAGGGTTTGGGCTAGGGTTTAGGGTTAGGTCAAGGTTTAGGGTTTCCGGTTTAGGTTTAGGTCAAGGCTGGGGTTAGGGTTTAGGGCTAGGTCAAGGTTTTAGGGTTTCCGGTTTAGGTTTAGGTCAAGGCTAGGGTTAGGGTTTAGGGCTAGGGTTCGGGCTAGGGTTTGGGGTTAGGTCAAGTTTTTAGGGTTTCCGGTTTACCGTTTAGGTCAAGGCTAGGGTTAGGGTTTCCGGTTTACCGAACCTTTGGTTCTCTATTGGTGTCCACTTGTGGGATATTTCCGTGTGTTACTTGAAGTATTTCTGTCTCTCTAGACGGTCAAAATTGGGGTATCTACAATTGTCCCTCATCGGACGGAGTCTTTGCGCGGAGCGAGAAAGACTTCGACCGATGATAAGGAAAGAAACCCCTATTTTGGCCGGCCCGACCTTCAAGAAGTTATGCCAACACGAACAGTACTTTTCGGGGAGTTGATTTAGGCTGTCAGAGGCTAGGTCTTGACTTAGAATTTTTATCCGAGAAGATGATCTAGGTGGAAGGCGGGGAAAAGTAAATGGTGAGTGATCCAACCCGCGGTCGGGGTTCTTAGCTATCGTGCACGGAGCAGCCCAGCATCAATTTCCTCGTGCCTATCGTTCCCGTGCTTGGGAAAACTCAGCAAGGAGGGGATATCGCCGACAGAAAGCAAGTAGAGGTTGATTTGGGTGAATTGGATCATCCGAGAGATAAGAACTCTGGAAAAGAACCAGAACTGAAGAAATTTGAATCTGAATGGTACTGGACGTGTTGCAAAACTTCGGGAGAGTCGTGTTTGATCAAGTAATGTCTGGAAATAAGCCAATACATGGCTGTTTGGTATGGAGAACCTTGAATTTTAGGGCTGAAAAGATTGGAAAGGGGTTTTTAAGTAAAAGAGAAAAACTGGGAGGGGCGGCTAGTTGTAACTAGCTGCCCGAGAGGGGGCGGCTACTCGCGGGTAGCCGCCCCTGGACTGGGTCCCTTATAACCGAAAAGACCCTCTCTCTCCCCATACGTTTTTAAAACGATTTCTCTTCCCTCTTCTCTTCTTCCCTTCGGTTTCAAATTCAAAAACCCTGATTTCTTTGCCTTTCCTTCCTCTATTTTAACCTCAATCTCTCTCTTTCTCTTGATTTCGAAACCCTAGTTTGGCTTCCCCCTTTTTTCTTTATCAAACCGGGGAGATGACGAGGTCGAAAGCGATTGCTTCGAGGGGAAAACGACCACGGGTGGCTCGTGGAGAGCGTAGCCTGAGCTCTTCATCATCGGAGAGCGATAGGCCGGAGGTCGAGGCCGTGGGGGAGGGTATGGGTACGACGGAGGTGCCGCCGGTGGATATTGGCGTGGGTGAGGTCGGGGATTTGCCTTCGGGGGCTGTCCCGGAGGTAGGGGGAGTGTGATAGGGTATACACGCAAGAGGAGGCGTGGGGATCGACCGGTGGTGGCCGAGGAGGTGGTTCCGGGGGTTGGAGGATCGATTGAGGGTGCAACCGAGGGGGTAGGGGTCGAGGGAGTTAGCGAGGAGGTGAGGGCGTCGTTGGATGCCCTCGTTGGGATGTTGGATAGGGAGGCCACAGAGGCCAGGGCTGAGGAGGAGGAGAGTAGGGCTATGGGGGCCTTTGCGGAGTTTATCTTCGGCGTGGGGAGGGTGGAGGGGATAGGAGAGGCTAGGGACGGGGCCGGGGAGGCCGAGGGTATGGGCACTGGGGCCGCTGAGGCCGGTGTGGGTGTTGGGGCTGAGGCCGAGGAGGCCGTGTTTGAGGAGGATGAGGAGGAGGATGACGACGGGATGAACGATCCCGACGAGGCCGAGATGGACGCTCCTGGGTCCACACGGGCCGTGGTATGTTCCTAACTCTTTAGTCTTAGCCTTTTTGGTGTATATGCATGTCTTGGTGGTATGAACAGGTTGTGTGTGTGTATTATACTCGTATATGTGTGTTTTTTTTTAAATAGGCATGCTTGTGTATAAGTTAATCACTGTGGGATGTGTAAGCATGCTGTCATGGGTTTGTTTTTATAGGGAGGGGGGCAATTTCTATATATATATATCCATGTTTGTTATATGCATATAAAGGAGAGAGAAATGATATAGCTAATATGCTTGCATGCGATACTTTTCTATGTGTATGTGATTTCGTACGTGTTTGATCGTGGTAGGGCATGAGGGAGTGTATGCATGCATTTCATGGGTTCGAGTTCTATATTGCTGTATTGCTTAGGTGTGTTTAGGGGAGGTATAAGCATGATAGGCTTGATGTAAGAAAGTGTGTGAGTGGTGACCACGGTGGGATGTGTTTGATATTTGTCTAGCATGCGTGATCATATGAGGAGTGTAGTTTCTTACTTTCATGCTTTTGTTCCTTTTCTTTTAGCATGTGTGAGTTTTGATTTCGCTAAGCATGGTTTAAAATGATTTCGTAGATTTGGACTCTTACCTCTCGCTCGCTTTTAAACTAACCCATGTTCCCTTCGTTTGTTTTGTAGAGGCCGAATCGTATCCGGGCTTTATGGCACGGGACGAAGAGATGGTACGACGCCTTGGGGCAGGAGGAGAGGAGTTTGGTGGATGGAGCGGGCTTCCGTTCCTATTTCCTGATCGAGCCATTCCACGTCCACCGTCCATATGTGGAGGCCTTGGCGGAGAGATGAGATCCGGAGAGTTGCACGTTCATCCTCCCTACCGGTGCTGTCATGCCGACGCTCGAGGACGTCTATCGGATCACCGGCCTTCCGGTTCTGGGGGAGGCAGTGATCGCGGCCACCCTAGCTGACTACAGGGGGCTTTTCCGAAGTTGATTGGGGAATGGGAGTTCGTGGAGCGGGAGTGGACGCTGAACCGGATCCCTTTGGGGCGGCTTTCGAGGCAGTACGGCCTCGGTTCCTTTACAGAGCGCCAGAAGGGTGAAGCTGCAGCTAGCTTCGAGAGGCGGCGGGTGATGATAGAGGCGAGAGAGGCAGCTGCGTGCCCACAGAGGGCACGGAGGGAGTTGAGAGCGTTCTTCCTCTACTTCTTTGGCCGGGTCCTTTTCTCGACGGCCTCTGATAAGGTCTCCTCTCATTCCCTTCTACTGATGCGGGACTTGGAGGGCATGGGGCGCTATGCTTGGGGAGCGGCGATGCTTGCCCATCTCTTTGCGGAGCTCTCGAAGAAAGTTAAGAGGGCCGGGGGAAAGAACCTTGGCGGCTTTGCTCCATTTCTTCAGGTATGTGTAAGTGATTGGTAAACGTCTTTTTTAGTTCAGTTCACTTTGATCGTGATAGTTTTCCTCTCGCTTTGTCAGATCTTCGGGTACGAGCACTTCGCCATCGATCGCCCGACTTTGGCTCCGTTCGATCATGCCCTCCCTTGGGCCATGAGATGGGAACCCCGGGGATCTTCCCGCTTGCACCGCCTCACCCAATTTCGAGAGGCCTTCTGCGTCTTGTCGGAGGAAGAGGTATGAGTTTTCTTTGAATTTCTTTGGCTTGTACTTGGTTTTCTTTTTGACTGAGCGCTCTTCCTATCTTTCGATGCTTTTTTAGATGACGTGGAGGCCTTACTCGGAGGAGGTTCCCGAGGCTCTGGCGCGAGACGTCTGGCTGATCTACTTCAATGAGGTCGTGTTCCATGCGATCAGCCGGGTCGTCCGCCAGCTTGGGTACCATCAGTGGGTGCCCGATCCTCTTCCGCGGCGCCCTTCGATTCCGGTGGCCGGGATTCCTCGGGACACGAATCTCCCGAGGAATTACGCGACGTATGTGGCGGGATGGATGAGTCGAGGCGTCTTGGTGGAGCGTCGTCCTGAGGTGACTTCGAGTGACGAATACCTAGCTTGGTATTGTCGGGAGTATGCGGATATCCTTGGGACGATGGAGGAGGAGATCCCGGACGCTTATGTAAGTTGAAAATCCTTTTTCCTTTCCTCGTTCTCTCTTGCTTGAGCATCTTCTGAATGGTATTTCTTTTTTGTTGGTTGAGTTGAATGAGATGGAGAAGAGGCTCAAGACTACCAATGAACACCTCCAAGCGCGGGCCAGACAAATAGAGGCGTTGCGGGCACAGAGAGGACGCTTGCAGGACCAGGTCCGGGTCCTTGAGGCTCAGGTGGATGCTCTGTCGAGAGCGAGGGCCGATGGCGCTTCTTCTTCTTCCGTCCCTCCTCCTTCCGTGGTTTCCGAGCAGGAGCTCGAACTGACGAGGGAATTGGATGCGGCCCGAAGCGAGTTGACGGCCATACGGATGGAGTTGGGTCAGGCAAGGGGCAGGGCTTCTCTGGCTGAGGAGGAGGTGGACCGGCTGAGGTCCATGGCGGCTTTAAGGGAGGAGGGGTTCATTACCCTAGGCCGTGAGAGGGACTCCCTTCAGATGAGGGTGTCAGAGTTGGAAGCTTCGGCGGGCATTCCTGGAGGTTTGATGGGAGACCTGGTTCGTTCTCTCCAGGCGGCCGGGGATAGGGATCGAGAGGCGGTCAGGGCGTCGGAAGCGAGGGCGCGGGAGTTGGAGGAGAGGTTGAGGGCCGCTGAGGATCGGGCCAGAGGGACAGAGAGTCACCTCCGACAGAGATTGGAGAGGAGAGACAGAGACATGCAGCAGGTCCGTCTCTGGGAGGCCACTATGAGGGGAAAATTGGTTGGAGGGGGCTCTATGACCGAGGCGGACCTTGATCTTCTTCCACTTGAGCCTGACCATTCTCTCTCGGCTTCCTTGGCTACCGGGGCCACCTTCAGCCGTGCCTCTCGTCCTTCGGTGTCTCGGAGTTGTGGGATATACGTGAGGGCCGCGTCTTCGGTTTGAGAGACTCCTGCTGCTCCCGATGTTCCAGAGGTTCAGTCTTCTCCTCATCCGCCGCTCCCTTCTCAGCCAAGTCAGGACGTTCCTCCTACTCAGCCTCCAGCGGATGACGATACGCCGAGGTATAGTTTTTGTGTCTTGGCTTTAAGTAGAAGAATAGTATATATGCGATGAATTCATGCTTTTCTTCTTTTGTTTTGGCTTAGGTGAATATTTCGATGATGCATAGCTCAAGACTTCAAAGTTTGGAGTGTCCCGAAGGAAAAGATTCCCTTTTTTATGCCCTCTTTTAGTTTTTAGAAAAACAGTCTTTTAGTTTTTATGCCCTCTTTTAGGTTTTGGGAGGGGGGGGGGCAATTTAATCATTCTCCTTTATATGCATGTGTTAGAGTAGTTTAGCATGGATGGTTCATGGATATGTATGTTTGTGTAGATGAATCTTGGCTTTATAGGTTTGATTCATGGATGAACATATGATTTTGAGATATGGTTGTTTTTCGAAGTGTATTTATATTGGTCTTATGAATGTATATGCGTATGAAATGTGTGTATGCAATTTTGGAATGAAATGTTCTTAACAGGTATTGGAGACACGAAGATTTGATTAAAATAGGACTGACAGCACTGTAATAGGTGCAGGCAGGGGGCGGCTAGTTGTGTTTAGCCGCCCCCTGCCTGGGGCATCCTTACCTGAAACAAAGGGCAGGGGCGGCTAGTATAACCTAGCCGCCCAGTGAGGGGCGGCTAGTCGAGCTTAGCCGTGTTAGGCCTGTGTCATTTAGAGTCCTATTTTCGATCGGAGTCGCTAAAATTTTGGTTTTTAGCTACTTGCTGGTGTTTGAGGACTCTGATTGAAATATAACTGCGTATTATGGGTCTTGGTACAGTTTAATACTGCCCATAAAATTTTCGTTTAATTCCGATAACGTTTTTGGAATTATGCAGTTTCGGATTGATATTTGGATTTGATTTTGTTAAAATCCAAGACGAAGAGATAAAAATCCGATATTATTACGAGATGTTCAGTTTTGAGATAGCTTCCATATAGAAGTGGAATTGGATCAACTGGATTCGTATATTAAAAGTTATGGGTATTTTTCCGAGTATACCCCAAAGTTGAGAAATCCAGGCAGCAGCCCTGTAAGATGTTTAGCCTAGATTTTGGAATAGCTGGAGAGGTAATTTGATCTAGGTGTAAACATGAAAGTTGTAGATAATCGTCTTATCTTTCAAATGCCACTGGAATCGTGCAATTCTGAGCTGTATTGAGGAAGTTATGGCCGTTTAAGTGAAGGCTGCGCAGAGATTTTAAGTCCGAGGATGACTTGGTCATTTACTCGACCTTTGCTTATTTAATCCCCAAATGTGCACGACTTTGGGTCTCTCCTCCTCTCTTTTCTGGTCCAGCCCCCCTTTTGTATGTGTTTTGGGTGGAGGAGGTGATGGTGGTGGAGAAGAAGATCAAAAAGGAGTGGAAAAGGTGTGTTTATGTTGTTGTTGTGCTTTGTTATCCTCCCTTCTTAATCCATCTTCCTCAAGCTCCCCCTCATTGTTTTCCCCTCCCCTTTGGACAGCAGCCCCCCATGTGTTTGTTGTAATGCCACATTGAAGAAGAAGAGCAAGGAAGAGGTGGTGGTTGTGGTGGTTGCGGTTGGGGTGGCCGAGGGTGCGCTTGCGAGCCCCTACGCCCCCCTTTCCTTTCCTTTTCCCCCCTCTCCTTTGGTGAGTTTTCCCTCTTCTTTTTGTGGTTCTTATGCATATAAGGAGTGCTTGGTTGTTGGTGGAGGTGGTGATGAAGTCTCCTCTTCCAATGTATTTGAAGGTGTGTTGTTTGTAAGGAGGTGCGGGGCGTCGGGGGTGCTCGCATGCGTGCGGAGTGCGCGGGAAGCATGCATAAGGTGCTCGCATGCGTGCGGAGTGCGCGGGAAGCATGCATGAGGTGCTCGCATGTGTGCGGAGTGCGCGGGAAGCATGCATAAGGTGCTCGCATGCGTGCGGAGTGCGCGGGAAGCATGCATAAGGTGCTCGCATGCGTGCGGAGTGCGCGGGAAGCATGCATAAGGTGCTCGCATGCGTGCGGAGTGCGCGGGAAGCATGCATAAGGTGCTCGCATGCGTGCGGAGTGCGCGGGAAGCGTGCATGAGGTGCTCGAGGGTGTGCTTGACGTCGTTCGATGCGTGCGGAGTGTGCGGGCAGCGTGCACGAGGTGCTCAAGGGCGTGCTTGGCCTTGCCTGATGCGTGCGGAGTGCGTGGGAAGCATGCACGAGGTGCTCGAGGACGTGCTTGACGTTGTTTGATGCGTGCAGGGTGCATGGGCAGCGTGCATGGGGTACTCGAGGGCGTGCTTGCGGTGCTCAGACGCGTTCGGAGTGCTTCGTGGTGTTGAGCAGCTTGTTATAGCCAAATGCAACCATTGGATGATCCTTGGCGGATTGGTATCGGGCTTCGGATTCAATTCGTCGCTCTCTTGCGTTTCGCGAGCCGTGCGCTCGTTAGGTGAGTGGTTCGATTCCAACCCTTCCGGGAGCGCTCGATGCACGTAGTCGTGCTCCGCGCTTCCATGGGGCTTTAATTGCACCCTAAATATGCTAGATATCATGCATGCTAGGTTGTATAGCTCGTATATTGTGTAGAACCCCTATTCTACCTTATACTTGCACATGTATTGTATAGAATATGGCATGATTTAGGTAGTTTTGTTTGAAATACTACCCCTATTAATCAAGCATGTTTAACATGGGTTAATAACTGGTGTATGCGCAATATTCCTCTGATTTAGGACTCGAGGGTATGGTGTAGTTATTGCACCCATCTAGTTGGGGCAAAACTATGACCCGCTCAAGAGAGGATGAGGCATTCCCTCTCTCTCGCCCTCCCTCTTTTCGCGAACCGAGTGAGTAGATGTAGTTCCTACTTGACTCGGGCTTGCTTGGAATTATTGGCATGCACCTATTGTTGCGCAAATCGCGCTTAACCCTTCCCTCTAGGTTGATATCCTCCAATGTATGTTAGGTTGTAGTTTGTGTGATTGAATGGTTATTATGTCTTGTATTCATGTTTAAGTAAGATTTACTTGCTTAGTTAATTTCATATTGTATATATGCCGATATGATCATGATTCTTGTCTAATGTGTTAGACAAGTGTATGACCTCCTATGGGGTCATACCATGGCTTTGACACTTAGAATAAAATGTCTTCCCCGCATCTGAGTTATGCACCCTGGAGGGAATTCATGAGAATTCATTGCGCTTATCGGTGTTTGGTAACCGATGACGACGGATCCATGAGGATCAAAACCGCGTATGTCAAGTGCTCTCCCCTTCGTCGCTTCCGTGTCGAAGCTACCCGGGTTTAGTTGTCCTGCTAGGCTCTCCCAGACACTATTCATGACGCCGGGTGGTGCGCCCATACGGTAGAGGTAGAGGTCATGGGAGGATACCAGGTCGAGGCTACTCGGGAGAGGGCTACCGGATGACGAAAGGCGTAGACCAGTTGACCCCTTTTCCCCAATAGGCCTATGTCACCCCGAGAAGGGGGTGAGGGTGAGGGTGAGGGTGTGGTGGGACGGCGTTGGTTCGATCTGCCAGTTGTGCAATTTCCCAAGATCCTATGTCGCCCGTCGGGGTGAGGGTGAGGGTATTGCTCCCAAGATCCTAGGTCACCCTTCGGAGGTGAGGGTGTTAGTATGAGTGTGGTGGGCTCGAGTTGATACTCGACCCACCAGCTTAGAGTAATTGGCTTTTTATAGGGTTCGCGCTGCGAACAAGTAGTGGCTCCTCCCAATATCGCCTTATGTCGTGGCCGTGACGTTGGGGCTACTTGGTCAGAAGGCTCCCACTTGTAGGTACTCCCGATGCATTCGGCAGATGTACTGATCATGGGACCATACCAGTTAGAGATTGTATGGCGGTGGGCAACCGAATGATATTGCGAGCGTGAATAGTTCTCCCCTTCGTCGGATCTATGTTGAAGCTGCCTAGGTTGAGCCACCCTGGGTGGAGCCCCCACCTATAGGTACCATCGATGCGCTCGACAGCGTACTGACCGTGGCCGGCTCCAGGTAGAGGCTGCCCGGGAGAGCGCTACCGGATGACGAACGGTGTAGAACAACAAGCTTTGTCCTTCAAATCCCTAGGTTCACCCCTGTGGGGACTAGGGTGAGGGCGAATGTGAGTTGTACCCATCGAGTATACTATGGGTATACCTCCAAACGCTTGAGGTGTCGAATTATATTTCTACCTCGTAAGCGGATGGACTCTTGTAATTGTTACGCGGTAACACCAAATGGTTAACGACTATTCCTCCCTGTGAGTCCCAAAAGCCTCCACCCTTGGGAGTGAGGGCGAGGGCGGGGTATTGTCGCACCGCCGCGTGACCTTGTTAACCGTTGGGTTTCTACCCATGGTTTTCCTTGATAGGCGATTGCCTTGTATCGAATGATTATGTTGGTGTTTGGTTTCTGACCACTCACTGAGCTTATAGCTCACCCCTCGCGTACTGTTTTCCTTTACAGGGGCGTTGTTGGGCGTGGAGCTGGAGCTTCCTTGTGGCGTGGTCTTGCGTGCGTGGAGCGTTCTGTCCGACGGATTGGCGAGTGCGAGGCTGTCAGCAGTCCTAGAGTCTTGTGTAATTGTAAATCGTGCATGTGGCACTTGTTGTATTTCTTTTGGCTAGACTTGGCTCTCACAGGACAGTGATTGTGTATTCGAGTCTGTAATAATGTTTTTGATTTACAGACTTATTGATATTTTTATGCTTCCGCCTTTCATTTGAGTTATCAGTTATCATTGATTGTTAGCCTTGTGTATTATTTATTGGAGTCATCTGTTGACCTCTTGTATGATAGCTGATACTTTATATATTTGCCGCGCCTTGGGGACGCCTGGGGCGTGACAAAAAGTTGGTATCAGAGCCTGGTCCTGTCAGAGCCTAAGTCGAGTCGTATAGATGAGTCGTAGGATTGTTATCCGAGTACTCTGGTTTAGAAGTTTTCTTAGGTTGCTGACATGCCTCCTCGCATCCGTGGACGTGGACGTGGCCACCCCTGGACTTCCCTTAAGTTGTCGACTGAGTCGACTGATCTGGGTCAGTGTTGGGTTCCCCGTTGTTTGACTAAGGCTTGGAAATGAGTTTCCAACCCGGTTGTGTCGTATTGATAGACTTGTGTGATTGTGGTTTGGATCGCGTCTCGATTATGGAGCTTCGTTCCCGGACATCGGTATTGCTAGTAACCATGGAGTTCGTGTGCGGCACCAGTTTCAAGTGTTGAGGATGTGGTGTATTGCTCATTAAAGGGTGATGTCTTCTTCCAGCCTTCCTACTCAGGATAAGGGGCCTTGAAGGGTCAGCGTTGAGACCCGGGCTAGGGTACTCCGTGTTCCTTGTTTGGTTGTCGGGATATCCTATATCGGGACCTCATGGGGCCCTCCCAAGGTTCTTTTCCCAGCTAAGGAATACCTTTGAAGCATCAAATTGATGATGGATTTTTCCTCACTTGGAAGGTGCGATAGCGGGTGGTGATGCATATGATCGGGATTGAGTGCGTCCTTTTACAGCTTGGTGGGCGATAGGTTATGGACTAGGGTTCCATAGTGGCATCTGGAGTCGCTTCGATATATCATCGTGCATAGTAGCTGCCCGGTGTAGCAGAGTCCGGTGAGACGCTCCCAGGTACTACTCGTAATGCGTGTTGGTGTGCCCATACGGCCGACGTAGTGGACGTGGGAGGCTACCCGGTAGAGGTCAGAGTCCTGTGAGGTGCTCCTAGGAACTGTCCACGACGCTTTGTTGGTGTGCCCATATAGCAGAGATAGGGACCTAGGAGGCTATCAGGTAGTGGCCACACCGGGAGAGTGCTACTGGATGACGTCGAGAGCTTGGACTCCCCGTGATGAATATGCCCATTGAGTGCATGATGCTGGAGTTCCAATGTTATAGTTGGGCGGCCTTTTTGGTGGCAGCATGTGAAGCACAGTTCGCGGTACTGTCGCGTTTTGCCCCCCACATTGGTCGTAAAGGAGGAGACGCGACGCTAAGCGTTCGTGATGGGACCCAACCGCCATATCAGGTAGATGACGTCGCTTAGGCGTTGTCGGGAATCGACGACCTCCTATTGCGTGTCTTGCAGATTAAGTGCGGTCGAGCGGCTTACCCAGCGCGTAAGGGTCATCATGAGCGTCAGCCTTGCTTGAGGAGCAGAATTTGGACTTAATCATCCTAGGAATGATTTTGATCTCCCCATAGGGGCTGAAGATCAAGTTCCCCTTGTCGCGAATAGATGATCTGTTTAGACCAACTTTGGGAGCCAGTGTCTTTCTGTTGATCGATCTTCGCGCAGGGTACCCTAATTGGAGATCCGGGAGTTGGGCATTCTTTAGTTGGCCTTTCGTGACCGTTTCGGGCACTACGAATTTTGAGTTACTGCCGTCAGGGTAGACGAATGCGCCAGATGCCTACAAGGATCTCAAATGTTATTGGACCTCCGTGGGCTGTTCTGAGGTAGCCTTCGTTGAGGATGTTGGTTGGCATGCCCTCAGGCGAAGTCGTGGATCGTCGCGTTGGAATGCGTTCGTCCATCGAGATCCTCAGTGAATGTGGGAGTGGGTTGTCTTGGATTTCATTGTGGACTCGCTAAAGTCACGTTCGGGTCACGACGCCGTTTGGGTGATCATTGACCGACAGACTAAGTCCGCACCTTTCTCCTTATCTAGCTGACTGAGTCTCTGGACGCTTCGATGCGGGTTTGAGCCTTCGTGATTGTTCGTCTTCATGGCACTCCGGTCGGCGCTATTTCGGATCGAGACGCGTGTGTTACTTTGAGGTGCTTGCACAGCCTTTGGTAGGCTTTGTCGCGAGCCTTCATTTAAGTATAGCGTTTCACTGCTGACGGACAGCCAGGCAAGAGGACGATTTAGGCTTTGGAGGACATGCTAAGTGCCTGCATGCCCGACTTGAGGCAGTTGGATGAGGCACCACCCTTTGGGTAGGGGTCTGCCTGTGTAACGACTGCCATTTGAGCACCCAGATGAAATGAAAGAGGCACTCTACGGGCGCGGTTTTAAACCTCCCTCGTGTTGTGACGGTTGTGGAGCGCCAGTTGGAGTGGCCGCAAGTTATTTTAATTGACCTTGCGGTGGCCGAGATGGTTCGTGCGTGCCTCTGCACCACCTAGAACCGTCGGAAGGGCTACGCAAGTCATCGTCGCCAGGAGCCTACCTACGGGTTCAGCGACCATGTTGGCATGAGGTGTCCAGGTTTAAGGACATCCTCTGTTTTGACGTTCAGGGCGAACTGAGTCGGCCTTCCATCGGACCGGTTTTCGTCCTTGAGTGGATTAGGGGAGGTGGCTGTCATGAAGCTTTGCCCCCGTGGCTGACTCGTGCCTGTGACGTCATCCAAGGTCTCGTAGCTGAGGCACTAGGTCCACGATCCTGCTCATGTCATTCCGTTCGAGCCGCTCATCCTCGAGCAGGATTGGTCGTTCTTGGAGCAGTTGATCGAGACCATAGACCGATGTGAGAAGAGGCTCCGCACCAATACCGTTCCTTCGGTTAAAGTGCGTGGTAGCACCAGTTTAGTGGCCGGACCACTCGGGAGCCAAGGGACTCTATGGGTGACACTTCTACGTTCGGTCTTCCCTTTGGGTTTCCTTAAATTTCGAGGACTAAATTTCCTAAGGGGGGGAGAATGTTAGGCCTGTGTCATTTAGAGTCCTATTTTCGATCGGAGTCGCTAAAATTTTGGTTTTTAGCTACTTGCTGGTGTTTGAGGACTCTGATTGAAATATAACTGCGTATTATGGGTCTTGGTACAGTTTAATACTGCCCATAAAATTTTCGTTTAATTCCGATAACGTTTTTGGAATTATGCAGTTTCGGATTGATATTTGGATTTGATTTTGTTAAAATCCAAGACGAAGAGATAAAAATCCGATATTATTACGAGATGTTCAGTTTTGAGATAGCTTCCATATAGAAGTGGAATTGGATCAACTGGATTCGTATATTAAAAGTTATGGGTATTTTTCCGAGTATACCCCAAAGTTGAGAAATCCAGGCAGCAGCCCTGTAAGATGTTTAGCCTAGATTTTGGAATAGCTGGAGAGGTAATTTGATCTAGGTGTAAACATGAAAGTTGTAGATAATCGTCTTATCTTTCAAATGCCACTGGAATCGTGCAATTCTGAGCTGTATTGAGGAAGTTATGGCCGTTTAAGTGAAGGCTGCGCAGAGATTTTAAGTCCGAGGATGACTTGGTCATTTACTCGACCTTTGCTTATTTAATCCCCAAATGTGCACGACTTTGGGTCTCTCCTCCTCTCTTTTCTGGTCCAGCCCCCCTTTTGTATGTGTTTTGGGTGGAGGAGGTGATGGTGGTGGAGAAGAAGATCAAAAAGGAGTGGAAAAGGTGTGTTTATGTTGTTGTTGTGCTTTGTTATCCTCCCTTCTTAATCCATCTTCCTCAAGCTCCCCCTCATTGTTTTCCCCTCCCCTTTGGACAGCAGCCCCCCATGTGTTTGTTGTAATGCCACATTGAAGAAGAAGAGCAAGGAAGAGGTGGTGGTTGTGGTGGTTGCGGTTGGGGTGGCCGAGGGTGCGCTTGCGAGCCCCTACGCCCCCCTTTCCTTTCCTTTTCCCCCCTCTCCTTTGGTGAGTTTTCCCTCTTCTTTTTGTGGTTCTTATGCATATAAGGAGTGCTTGGTTGTTGGTGGAGGTGGTGATGAAGTCTCCTCTTCCAATGTATTTGAAGGTGTGTTGTTTGTAAGGAGGTGCGGGGCGTCGGGGGTGCTCGCATGCGTGCGGAGTGCGCGGGAAGCATGCATAAGGTGCTCGCATGCGTGCGGAGTGCGCGGGAAGCATGCATGAGGTGCTCGCATGTGTGCGGAGTGCGCGGGAAGCATGCATAAGGTGCTCGCATGCGTGCGGAGTGCGCGGGAAGCATGCATAAGGTGCTCGCATGCGTGCGGAGTGCGCGGGAAGCATGCATAAGGTGCTCGCATGCGTGCGGAGTGCGCGGGAAGCATGCATAAGGTGCTCGCATGCGTGCGGAGTGCGCGGGAAGCGTGCATGAGGTGCTCGAGGGTGTGCTTGACGTCGTTCGATGCGTGCGGAGTGTGCGGGCAGCGTGCACGAGGTGCTCAAGGGCGTGCTTGGCCTTGCCTGATGCGTGCGGAGTGCGTGGGAAGCATGCACGAGGTGCTCGAGGACGTGCTTGACGTTGTTTGATGCGTGCAGGGTGCATGGGCAGCGTGCATGGGGTACTCGAGGGCGTGCTTGCGGTGCTCAGACGCGTTCGGAGTGCTTCGTGGTGTTGAGCAGCTTGTTATAGCCAAATGCAACCATTGGATGATCCTTGGCGGATTGGTATCGGGCTTCGGATTCAATTCGTCGCTCTCTTGCGTTTCGCGAGCCGTGCGCTCGTTAGGTGAGTGGTTCGATTCCAACCCTTCCGGGAGCGCTCGATGCACGTAGTCGTGCTCCGCGCTTCCATGGGGCTTTAATTGCACCCTAAATATGCTAGATATCATGCATGCTAGGTTGTATAGCTCGTATATTGTGTAGAACCCCTATTCTACCTTATACTTGCACATGTATTGTATAGAATATGGCATGATTTAGGTAGTTTTGTTTGAAATACTACCCCTATTAATCAAGCATGTTTAACATGGGTTAATAACTGGTGTATGCGCAATATTCCTCTGATTTAGGACTCGAGGGTATGGTGTAGTTATTGCACCCATCTAGTTGGGGCAAAACTATGACCCGCTCAAGAGAGGATGAGGCATTCCCTCTCTCTCGCCCTCCCTCTTTTCGCGAACCGAGTGAGTAGATGTAGTTCCTACTTGACTCGGGCTTGCTTGGAATTATTGGCATGCACCTATTGTTGCGCAAATCGCGCTTAACCCTTCCCTCTAGGTTGAT
The DNA here is from genome assembly GCA_030737845.1 of Acorus calamus. Lineage (NCBI taxonomy): Eukaryota > Viridiplantae > Streptophyta > Magnoliopsida > Acorales > Acoraceae > Acorus > Acorus calamus. The sequence goes on from CM060872.1 coordinate 13,986,615, forward strand.
ATCCTCCAATGTATGTTAGGTTGTAGTTTGTGTGATTGAATGGTTATTATGTCTTGTATTCATGTTTAAGTAAGATTTACTTGCTTAGTTAATTTCATATTGTATATATGCCGATATGATCATGATTCTTGTCTAATGTGTTAGACAAGTGTATGACCTCCTATGGGGTCATACCATGGCTTTGACACTTAGAATAAAATGTCTTCCCCGCATCTGAGTTATGCACCCTGGAGGGAATTCATGAGAATTCATTGCGCTTATCGGTGTTTGGTAACCGATGACGACGGATCCATGAGGATCAAAACCGCGTATGTCAAGTGCTCTCCCCTTCGTCGCTTCCGTGTCGAAGCTACCCGGGTTTAGTTGTCCTGCTAGGCTCTCCCAGACACTATTCATGACGCCGGGTGGTGCGCCCATACGGTAGAGGTAGAGGTCATGGGAGGATACCAGGTCGAGGCTACTCGGGAGAGGGCTACCGGATGACGAAAGGCGTAGACCAGTTGACCCCTTTTCCCCAATAGGCCTATGTCACCCCGAGAAGGGGGTGAGGGTGAGGGTGAGGGTGTGGTGGGACGGCGTTGGTTCGATCTGCCAGTTGTGCAATTTCCCAAGATCCTATGTCGCCCGTCGGGGTGAGGGTGAGGGTATTGCTCCCAAGATCCTAGGTCACCCTTCGGAGGTGAGGGTGTTAGTATGAGTGTGGTGGGCTCGAGTTGATACTCGACCCACCAGCTTAGAGTAATTGGCTTTTTATAGGGTTCGCGCTGCGAACAAGTAGTGGCTCCTCCCAATATCGCCTTATGTCGTGGCCGTGACGTTGGGGCTACTTGGTCAGAAGGCTCCCACTTGTAGGTACTCCCGATGCATTCGGCAGATGTACTGATCATGGGACCATACCAGTTAGAGATTGTATGGCGGTGGGCAACCGAATGATATTGCGAGCGTGAATAGTTCTCCCCTTCGTCGGATCTATGTTGAAGCTGCCTAGGTTGAGCCACCCTGGGTGGAGCCCCCACCTATAGGTACCATCGATGCGCTCGACAGCGTACTGACCGTGGCCGGCTCCAGGTAGAGGCTGCCCGGGAGAGCGCTACCGGATGACGAACGGTGTAGAACAACAAGCTTTGTCCTTCAAATCCCTAGGTTCACCCCTGTGGGGACTAGGGTGAGGGCGAATGTGAGTTGTACCCATCGAGTATACTATGGGTATACCTCCAAACGCTTGAGGTGTCGAATTATATTTCTACCTCGTAAGCGGATGGACTCTTGTAATTGTTACGCGGTAACACCAAATGGTTAACGACTATTCCTCCCTGTGAGTCCCAAAAGCCTCCACCCTTGGGAGTGAGGGCGAGGGCGGGGTATTGTCGCACCGCCGCGTGACCTTGTTAACCGTTGGGTTTCTACCCATGGTTTTCCTTGATAGGCGATTGCCTTGTATCGAATGATTATGTTGGTGTTTGGTTTCTGACCACTCACTGAGCTTATAGCTCACCCCTCGCGTACTGTTTTCCTTTACAGGGGCGTTGTTGGGCGTGGAGCTGGAGCTTCCTTGTGGCGTGGTCTTGCGTGCGTGGAGCGTTCTGTCCGACGGATTGGCGAGTGCGAGGCTGTCAGCAGTCCTAGAGTCTTGTGTAATTGTAAATCGTGCATGTGGCACTTGTTGTATTTCTTTTGGCTAGACTTGGCTCTCACAGGACAGTGATTGTGTATTCGAGTCTGTAATAATGTTTTTGATTTACAGACTTATTGATATTTTTATGCTTCCGCCTTTCATTTGAGTTATCAGTTATCATTGATTGTTAGCCTTGTGTATTATTTATTGGAGTCATCTGTTGACCTCTTGTATGATAGCTGATACTTTATATATTTGCCGCGCCTTGGGGACGCCTGGGGCGTGACAAGCCGCCCCTTGCCTGGGGCAGTTTGGTCCTGCTGCTCCTGTCTGCTGCTGCTGCTGAAGGTCTTTGCGACCGTTCTAACCTTCAGTACCTATAAAAACATTCTTTCCATGGACCAAGTGTTAAATCTGTCCAGATTGTGCCCCTGCACTGACTTTCGAGCTATTCTTGCTTGAATTGTCAAGGGCTACAATCCATCTTACGGCGGAATGGAAATATAAATGCGAGAAAGTAAAGTGTGGGAGACCAGGCTTTAGTGCCCAAGGAAGGGATTCCAAGTGCGTGAGTGAAGAAGAACTTATGTGTAGGAGGTGGAGACAATTTCTTCTCACACATGTGCGGAAGGGCATGAGGTGAGTGGGGACAATTCTCATATGAGTGGGGATAATTCTAATATTCGGGGGGGGGGGGGTTAACTTTAATGTTTCAAGAAAATCGGATGCCAAGGTGTTTTTGGAAAAGGAAAATGCAAGCTTATGCGTAGGTATAAGTGGCATAAGGGGGCATTTTAGTTCTTCAATGACTTTTTTAGGTAAGAGGGCAATGTTCTTGACTTTCATAAGTAAAAGACACCATCAAGTCCCCGTGGAGGAGCCCTTGTGGTCACTCATGTCCAAACCAGGATTGTATTTGAGAGGTATAAGCCTTAGGCGTCGATTTTCCTAGGTTCATGGTTTTCAAATGCTTAATCGTATTATTCTAAACATGCTGAAAAATCCATGAATGTACCAAGAGTCAAGTCAAATAAGCTTCCTTTGGATAGGCAAGTTTCTAAGTGAACTCGTGTGAGCGTGTGTATAGGTGTAAACCTGGACGTGATCTACCCTTGGTCAAAATTTCGCTTTTCCCGGTGGACATAGCTCAATTTTGAACCCCCATCACAAAAAAATAAAAGGGGAGAGGGTGAATGAGGTAAGAGTAATATCTTCCTTTCGGGCAATATTTTAGAATTGTCCCAGTCTAGCACATGTCTTACTTCCTAGGTCCCTCTGACTTTCTTCTTTTTACCACTTCTTTATTTTTGGGTGGAAAGGTACAGTCCGTTGTTTGGATCTGTACTGGTATAGCCGTTGTTTAGCGTATACCATGCGTAAAGGCGTGAAAGCCTGCTAAATAGAGAGTTTAACCCGTTCACTTGGGTGTTTGGCCTCTCCTTGCCTGATTTTCTCTTTTTTTTTGTTTTTTTCTTGTTTGATTTGATTTGAGGGGGGGGACTCTTCTGTTTTTCACCCCGATTCTTTTCATGCTTCCCCTTTAAAAGTGTTTATATAGTGCCAGAGCCAGTTTTTGGGACATATGCTAGGTCCGGGTAATTCCTCATTTTGACCTAGGGTTAATACGAGCGGGGCGGAAATAAGGGACAGTTTGCTTTGGAGAGTTTTTAAATTGTCCCAGTCTACGGGGTAGGCAATTTTTCTTCTATCAGGCAAATCTAGTCCAGTTATACGTGTGTGAAGGGAATGACATGATTTGGCGGAAACGTGTTCAAATAGATACGAGTTTATCTTTGAGAGTCTTACAATTCTATCATCAAGTACTAAACGCTGGAAATCGCAGGAAGGAAGAATAATAGTTCTTAAGTATTGAAAGCTTTTCATGCATGGAATTTCTTCAGATAAAGTGCATTCCACGAACCTGGAACCTCGACTCCTTCGGCATCTACCAGGCGGTAGGCATTCCCGGAATAGGCATGGGTGATCACATAGGGTCCCTCCCATGTGGGTTGCAGCTTTCCTCTCGGGTGAGGCTGTCTTGATGGCATGATTTGCTTAAGTACTAATTCCCCGATTTCGAATTTTCTTTTTATCACCTTCTTTTCAAATGCCCTTGCCACCCTTCTTTGGTAGGCCTGGGCATGGTCTGCCGCTCTTAATCTCTTCTCGTCCAGTAGTTCGACGCGTAGTAAAGATAAATGTATACTTATATTTTTGAAAAGGGGCCTGTGTCGGCGAAAAGATATGTTTTTGGAAAGAAAAGAGTGGAGAAAAAAAGTTTGGAAAACGATTTTGTTTTTAGAAGACAAGTATGGAAGGATAGTTCGTAAAAATGTTTTTCGGCGGAAGTACGGCTTTGTAAAAATATTTTGCTTTGAAGAAAGGTGTGGAAGCGCAGATTTGGAAAACGTTTTTGTTGTGAAGAAGAGTGTGGAGATGTAGTTTGTAAATATTTTTGTTGTTTTTAGAAGTGATGTAAAGACAGTTAGAAAATATTTATTTTGTTTTGAAGAAAGACGTGGGGGGTAAAGCTGGAAACAAGTATGTTAAAGGTTGAGAAATGAAAGCTGATTAGAATGTATTTTTCGGATTTTGGTTTCTTTTTTGGAAGCAGGTAAACAAATATGTATAGGAGTTGAAAGCGAAAGTTAGTAAACAAATATTTTGGTCTTTTGTATTTTTTTTTTTTGGAAAAGCTGTAAACAAATACGTACAGGGTGATGAAAGACGAAAGCTGGTAAACAAATATTTTGATCTTTTTGATTTTTAGAAAAAGCTGTAAACAAATATGTACAGGGTTGAAAGCGAAAGCTAGTAAACAAATATTTTGATCTTTTAATTTTTGAAAAAGCTGTAAACAAATATGTACAGGGTTGAAAGCGGAAGCTAGTAAACAAATATTTTGATCTTTTGATTTTTGGAAAAGCTGTAAACAAATATGTGCAAGGTAGAAAACTTACCCAGGAGGATCGGCTCCTGGTTCTTGAATTTGTATTGCCTCCTTGGGTCGGCTTCTTTTCGATGGCCGGCTGATGTCTGGTGGGGGTCCCCTGTTCCCAAATTCTCCCTCCCTGAGTCTTTTCAAAGGCCTCCCTTGATGGAGCAGTTCTTCGTCTGTGGCGCCTGATTGCCAACATGCGAGCACCTCTAGCCGGATGCGCATGGCACAGACGCTCCAATTCCGGGCCTGAGTATTATTAGAGCGCGCCTCTCCCCATATGGATATTACTTTCCCGCGGTACGGGAAGCGAAGACATTGGTGTCGGGTGGATGAGACGGCTTCGATGCTGTTGAGCCATGTTCTCCCAACAATCAGAGGGTGGGGCGATTGAATGTTCATCACCATGTGGTTAACGATGGTGGAGACTGGGCCGATCTTTAGTGGGAGCGTGACCAGTCCGCAAGCGTTCTTGCGTGTGCTGTCGAAGGCATAAATATATTCATCTGAGGGCTCCAATCTGGGAACCCGGCCTTCTAGCTTTTGGTAGGCGGAATATGTAAGGACGTTAGTTTCTGCTCCTGTGTCAATGAGGATGTGCCGGAATTCCCTTCCCCCGAGTATGGCGGTGATAGCGAGGGGTGCGGAACGTGCTCTGGCTTTTGCGACTTCATGGGGGAGGAAGGTGATCGAGTTGGGCTCCGCAAGATTGGTTGGTGGACGCTGGGTCCTGGCCGCTTCTTCTGAGGGAGAGTTGTTGTCACAAGGGGACCCAGGTGGGCTACCGCCTTCATTCTCGTTCCCCGGTCGGAGGGCTAAGGTGAACATATTGTGTATGGCCCAATTGTTCTCGTTCTCGTATTGGAGGCGTGCTTCTCCCCAAATTGTCAGTACATGATTCAAGAAGGGCAGTCGAAGGCATTGGTGTCGGGGGGAACAGATAGCTTGGATGCTGTCTAACCACGGTCGCCCCAGCATCAATGGGTACCTTGTGTCGATGTCGGCCACGAAGCAGGCTACTTCGCAGATGAGAGGTCCGACGGATAGCTCGAATGTTCCGGGGCCGCGGAGAGCCTTCCCGGTATGATTGAAAGCTTGGATAGTATGGTGGGCCGGTTGGACGGGAGGACGGCCTAGTCCGGGTATCTTCTGGTAAGTGGAGCACGTCATTATGTTCATGCCCGACCCTGGGTCTACAAAGATGTTGTTCAGCCACAACATCTGAAGTCGTCCGCGGATGTGTAGGGGGTAGACTCGCAATCGGAGATCTGGGAGGTCCTGGTCAGCGAATGAGATGGTCATCGGGCGGCGGGGGCCATTGATAGTGTCGGTACTCTTGGAGGACCCGTTATCGTCTGGATGCAGATCATCCGACGTACATTCCCCTCCTTCGGGTCCTTCGCTAGCTCCTTCGGGGATTTCGTCAAACGGCTCTTCTTCTTCGTCTCCTCCCGGATTTTCTAGTCCACTTTCGTCGGACTCGATGTTGATGACCGCGGGAAGGGCGAGGACTGCGTCTTCTTCTTCGCCATAGAGTATGGCGAGGTTATGGTCGTCGAGGTTCAGCTGGAAGGGCTCGTTCTGCTCCTCCTCCTCGGACTCTTCGGATAGGCTGCCATCAGTAGCATTTTCCGAGCTGCTTGGTTCTGGTGATGGTTGTCTCCCTCTCCTGATCATGTTGACCGCGTGGGCTCTAGATGTGGAGGCTTGGGTGTGACCTGGCAAGGGGTCAGTTAATATGCCAAGTGGCTTGGGTGCTTGGGGATTTCCCTGGCTCAGATGGCCTTTGATCATGGCCCAGTCAAGGCGCCTGTCATCATTAAGATCATAAACGAAGTCCCGAAAAACAATGCATTGTTCTACGGTATGGCCATATTGTTGATGATATTGACAGTAACGCGCCGTGCTGGCCCCGGGTAGTGAAGGCCTGGCGTCGGGGAGGGAGATACTATTTGTGTCCAACATCACCCTAAAGATCCTAGTTAAAGTTTCTGGGAGGGGAGGGTAAGAGTCCCTCTTTCCTATTCGTCTTTGGTCGTAGGATGCGGGAGGTCTGACCTCGTTATAAGAGCTTTGTATGGGCCGCCTAGGGGTTGGATTTTGTGCTCTTGGGGGAGCAGAGTAAAAGGGAGCCCGAGTTTGAGTTTGGCTCTGGATTATAGGGCTTTGGAGTGGGAAATTTTAGACTGTGGGGTTTTGTCGTATTGGCACGGGGACGGGTACTGATCGAGGGGAAAATTTTGATTCGCTTGCCGAGGCGGTGCATATCCGGATGAACCGGGCGTGTACTGTCTCGGAGCTGTTCCTCGGTCAGGAACTCGTGCTCCGTTCGGGTAGAGTGCCGATACTTGGCTAATGATCCCCTCTACCGTGGGGGTTTGCACCTTACGAGGCGGTTGTCCAACCCTATGGCTGATAGGTGGGGACTGGGTTTGTACTGCTGGGGCTGCACAACGGGAAATCCTGTTGTGGCGGTCAATCAGAAGTTGATACGTAGTGCAGTCTCCGTACGAAAGGCTTGTACGGAGCTCTGGACTCAGGCTCTGCAACATCATGTCAATTTCTTGACATTCTGTGAGTTGCAGGCCGGTTCGGTGGACAAGGGTGCGCCACCGAGACACGTATTGTTCGAATTCCTCCCTAGGCCTCATTCTCTCTACGGTTAAATCTGAAATAGAGGGGGTCCTAATCCTCTGGTAACCGTAGCGGCCCAGGAATTTCTCGCTTACAGCTGAGAAATTCGACAAGGGAGGGTGGAGAACCATTGTAGTGCTTCTCCTTCCAATGATTTCTGGAAGAGGAAGACTAGTAGAGGTTGATTATCTAGAAACGGGCGTGCGTCAAGATAAAAGGCAGTTAAATAAATGTCTGGGTCTCCACGACCGTTGTACCGGTGGAATTTGGGGATTTTGAATCCCTCCGGTAGGTGGACTGACGGGATTTGTCTCAGGTTATGTAGAGACATGTGCTTGGGGGCTGAGGGACCAGTCTCGGAGAGAATTCTCCGGATGGTATCGTCCAGTGTTTCTCCCCGGGGAGGGCTGCCTAGCGGTCCCGGGTTTGGGGTGGTCTGGTAGGGGCCTGGGGTGGAAGCGGCTGGGAACATTGGATTCGCGGGGGAAAGGGGGGTGAACGAAAAGACGCTCGGGTTGACCGAGTGACTGGGTGTGAATGGGGTTTTGGGAATGGATTTAGGGGTTTCGACAGGGGTTTCCTGTCTCGAGGTCTTGGTATGACGGTAGTCAGCGATGTCATGAAACATGTCCTCTACCGTTTCATACCCTAGACTAGCCATCCTTTCTTCTAGATGGGTCAGGAACTGTGTGGCCTGATCCTCTTGGTGATTCCTTTCCTCTAATATCTCCTCTTCTATGTGGGATTCCATGACGTAGAGTGGGGGGATGAATGCAGATTGAAAGCAGTAAATAAAGCAGTAAAGGATTGCGCAGCTGTGTGCGACTTACGAAAGCAGTAAAGGATTGTGCAGCTGTGTGCGACTTACGAAAGCAGTAAAGGATTGCGCAGCTGTGTGCGACTTATGAAAGCAGTAAAGGATTGCGCAGCTGTGTGCGACTTACGAAAGCAGTAAAGGATTGCGCAGCTGTGTGCGGCTTACAAAGCAATAAAGGATGTCATAATGCACAGTAGAGGAGGATTTAATTCAAGGAGTGAGAAACTCTAACCTTCCTAGAGGGTTGATAGCATTTTAGTCATGCTTGTAAAAGGGGGCAGACGAGGATTACCTTTTGTTGTTTTTCACGAGGGAGGTCCAACCGTGATCGCCAGAATTTGTCGGTGTCGAAAAATCCGCGTGTGTGGAGGTTTTTCGGGGATTCGGATCGGATGCGTGCCCTGGCGGGCTCGGTCGGATCGTCTTCTCGGAAGGGGTGAGGGTGTCGTTCCTGGTTGAGACGCCCGACAGCGGCTCTAGAGGATTCAAGGGGTTTTGTGATCGCCACCTGCTTTTTCTAAAAACAGGATAGGGTTTGGGTCGGATTTGGTCGCCTACGTGGGGAGTTGGTGGGGTCTCCGCTCTGAGACACGGATATACCGTACACAGAGGTGAAAAACAGGTAATCCTATTCTGCTTCCGGGCTTGACTAAAGGAGTTATGGGTCAAAGGGATGTTGATATGGGGTGTGGATAGGGGGGCGGCTAGTTGTGTTTAGCCGTCGGCCAGGGGGGCGGCTAGCTAGGGTTAGCCGTCCAGGGTCTGGGGGAATTTGGGCAGGGCTTTGGTAGGAAAAGGGTGGGGTCTTGGGCAGAGGCTAAGCTAGGTTTAGCCTGGGTTTATGGAGGGCGGGATGAGAGGGTATTTTGTGTAGGGAATGGGTGTTTCTGTCACAAAAGGGGGGCTCTCTCTCTCTCTCTCTCTTGGGATTTCTAGTGATGGAAGGGTTTGAACAAGTGGGGATGGTGGGTTGGTGATGAAGATGAATTGGTGATTTTTTGGATGTTGTTGTAAGGCTTGGGACCTCCTCTATTTATAGTAAAAGAGAGGCAGGGGAAGATCCAGGGGGTAATGGAGTGGGTGACTTCGATTGGACCTCTCATTAATGCTCTGGTTCTTCTGTCAGAGACTAGGTGAAGGGCGGCTAGTGCTAACTAGCCTCCCGGGATGGGGCGGCTACTTCCTGGTAGCCGCCCCTATCATGACCTGCCAAACGTCCCATCTCTGACAAGCGGTGGCTTGGGTCGGCTACTTGGTTTGATCCGGCCAAGAGAGGGCGGCTAAAGGTCATGACCCGCCGCAATGATCAGCATTTAATATTGCTTTATGTCCCATCCAGGGAACTGGTCCAAAGTCCACCAGAGGGCGGTTGGGGGGGGCTAGCCGCCCAGTGAGGGGCGGCTAGTTAGGGCTAGCCGCCCCTTTCCAGGGACTTTAGGTTTTTAGGGTTTTGGTTTTTAGGGTAGGTTTAGGTTTAGGTCCGGGTTAGGGTTTGGTTTAGGTTTAGGGTTTGGGCTAGGGTTTAGGGTTAGGTCAAGGTTTAGGGTTTCCGGTTTAGGTTTAGGTCAAGGCTGGGGTTAGGTTTAGGGCTAGGTCAAGGTTTTAGGGTTTCCGGTTTAGGTTTAGGTCAAGGCTAGGGTTAGGGTTTAGGGCTAGGGTTCGGGCTAGGGTTTGGGGTTAGGTCAAGTTTTTAGGGTTTCTGGTTTACCGTTTAGGTCAAGGCTAGGGTTAGGGTTTCCGGTTTACCGAACCTTTGGTTCTCTATTGGTGTCCACTTGTGGGATATTTCCGTGTGTTACTTGAAGTATTTCTGTCTCTCTGGACGGTCAAAATTGGGGTATCTACACTCACGAACTCTGAGGCCGTAGCCTCGTGTCTCGTTCAGGTAGGAGAGCAGCCGAGCGGGAGGACACCAACCTCGGGTTGACGACCGCCGGGGAAAGCGTTGGCTTATCATCGAGAGTTGTCAGCTTATCATCGAGAGTGATGATGACGACTCCAAGTCGGGTGGCGAGGAGGATGATCCCGCTCCTGCCTCTGCTGGTGGCCGAACGCCATCTCCTGGGACGGTCGTTAGAGAAGAGGAGTTGGCTCTCCAAGCCGCCCTGGAACTTTCCTTGGTGTCCGCGGAACGGGACTCCCTCCACCGATCCTCTACGTGGTGGCAGACACATGCGTTGGAACCCAAAAGAGAGGTCCAGGCGCTCAAGGATGACCTCAAAGCCGGGCTAAGTCTGACTCGGGCTTGCACGTACAGGGAGGCATGGAAAGCCATGCTCCTACCCGCAAGGAGCTCGAGGAGGATCCCGCCAGAGGTCATTGACCGGGAGGAGGGTTTTAGCCCGAATGTATATTTGGAGCTCCCTCAGCGCTGTCTCTAGCGTCCCCGCGGCACATGGCGGTTCGGGTGGTAGCTAGGAACCCGTGTAATAATGTACCATTTTTCTTTTTTGCATGTATCCAATCTCACGATCAATAAAATTTCCTTTACTGCATTGGCTATTCGTGTTTGCATTTTGCGTATGTTTCTATTCAACGGATGATCGGCGTTATCGAATTTGTTTTTCAACGTTGAATCATGCATCAGCGCAACCGCTAAAGGTCTAAGTTGCCCCCTTGTGCTGGCATTTTGGGACGATGTGGCTGTACGAGGGTTGGTAGGACTCCAATAGCATGAGATGCGGGGCATAACTGCCCTCAGGGCCTGGAATGCTTTGGAAATGCTTTGTTTGTACGATGTGACCAAGTGGGGTGAGATAAATGTGTTGCCTTGGGCTTCAGTCGTTGGTATGACGTAGTCGATCGAGGCATCACAGGGGTAGACCACCTTGGGCTTGAATTGCTTGTGCGACGAGGCCGAGCAGGGTGGTACGGAATGGGTTGCCTTGGGTTTAAGTTGCTCGTGCAACGTGGCCGATCAGGGCGGCTCGATCCTTCCCTTAGACTTTGGGCAATAATTGCCATCTAAGGGAGAGTTTCGAGTGTGTGCGGCAATCCCGTCCCTACTGTTGACGGGGAGGACAGCTTATGCATATCCCCCACCATCTTTTGCCCATGTAGGATCAGGTAGCAATTGTCATTGGTCTGCATACGGCCGAGAGCGCCAGGGGTAGGGGCAAAATTTACCGATATAACCCGAATGCCATTGGCTCGGCCGAGAAGACGTAGCAGAGCATTAAGAATTTTGCATGGACAATACACAAAAAACAATACCCAAAAGAAATGACATTTATTTGCTAATAAAGGTCAAATAGCGTGCTAAAGGTGCTAAAGGTATGTAATAGAAATAAAGTCCATTACATTTATTAATAAAGGCCACCAGTGCGTTGCATTTTTTTATTAAAATTTTATTTTATTTATTTATTTAAAAAAAAATACTCATTGCATACATAATTATATTTTAGTTAAATTTTAATGTTTAATTATTTTTAAATATATAGGATATTAGATTAGATAAATATTAATATGTGGGTGTCTGTAAAAGTGATAGGGATGTTAGATGTGGGCTTATCTTTGGTCTAGCCCATGATGGGCCTTTTGAGGGCATTTAGATGGCCCATATGCATGGAGGGAATATACGCACGTGAACAGTACACACATTTGTTTAATTAGAGCTTCTCTTCTCCTTTATAAACATCTCGGTTAAAAAAAATAGGGGTGTTCATTGTCTTCTGTTCGGCAGAGAGGGGGGGGGGGGGGGGGGGGGAGGATTTGATCTGCTCTTTCGTAGCTTTTGATTTTCTTCTAAATTATTGTTATTTATAGTGATATTGGACTTATGTTAGGTTGTTAATTTTTTTTGTTTTAAATAAAATTAGGGTTTTGATTTATTTTAAGGATTAAATATATTTTTATGACTATGGGATTTTGAGTTTTGATCAAATTAGAGTTTTGATATATATATTTTCATGTTGTTAGATTCTTATGTTTTATAAAAACTAGGGTTTTGATTTACTACTTATTACACTACAAGAAAAAGCAGTTTTTGCGACGGTTTTTTATGACGGCTCACAAAAACCGTCGCAAATACTAACAATTTTGACGGTCTTCTTTTTCTGTCGCAAATACTTTTCAGCTTGTGCGGCGACTAAGTTGAACCGCGGTTAAAAAAATATATTTGCGACGGATATATGAAGCCGTCGCAAATAATACACTAGTTGCGACGGATAATTAGCCATAGTAAATACCAAAGTTTAGATCTAACCATTCATTTTTTACATTTGATCCTTAGTATATTTTCAGAAAACAAAAACAAAGTGAACCCTAGGTCCTCTCATTTCGACTAAAAATATTTCACCGTCTCCATTTCTATCAAACCCCCATTCGATCTTCGATGAAATCGTCATCGTTGTCCGCTTCCTCGCCGCCATCGCAATCCGACCTCGATCACGCCTCCGTCCGACTTCGATCCTCCACCTATCCGATCGTTTCATCATCTCGTCTGAAGCATTGGGGACATCTTGATCCAGTTTTTTTTTAAATGGTTTTTTTTTTTTTGGATCTCGAAGTGTGTTTTTCGTGAATTTTTCATCGGCTCCGTGTTTTTTGGTTTTGGAAATTTGTTTGAGTTTTATAAGATGAAGACTTTGATGGATCGGTGATCTTTTTTTGTTTTGATGATGTTTTTGTGAAAGAAAATTGTTTTTTTGGCGGATCTGATGGTTTTCCCCAAATCAAGACGTGGGTATCTGCAAAATTTTGGTAAAAAGGGACCAAAATCGGATTGGTTGAGATTCTTATCAAATAATTTTTTTTAACATGAAAATGATAAATTTCATTTAAAATTCAAAAACATAAAAATTAATCATACAAACCACTACAACAAATTTGATTATTAGCTATGAACTTTTAGCTGCGAAATTCAATTTCGTAGGGAATAGTTTAACCTTTCTCTACGAAATTAAATTTCGTTGCGATAGGTATAACTTTTCACTGCGAAATCAAAATTTCGTAGCAAACGAGATGAATTTTCGCTACAAAATTTAATTTCGTACTCAGTGATGAGACTTTTTAGCTATGAAAGTTATTTCATGGCAATAGATGTTATTTTTTGCTGTGAAATTGTATTTCTTAGCTAAAAATTTAACTTTTAGCTGTGAGAGTCAATCTCGTAGTAAAAGACTTGTCTTTTAGTTGCGAAATGCTTGACTTTTGGCTGCGAAATTGAATTTCGTTGCAAAAGATTTATGGATTTTTGAAAGATTTGATTTATTACAAAACCAAAATATGATCTACACTGCATCACTATCAGACTGAGATTTTTTTTTGTTATAAATACTTTCTATAATTTGGTTCCAGACATAAATAATACTGGACAAAGCGCGAGGTCCCTTTTCATATATATTTTTCTATTTATTCATATATGTATAAATAGAAAAAATAGATAAAAATTAGTATATTCGATCTAGATATATACTTTATTTTCTACACTAGTCCATCATCAAATTAGATGATCTATTATATTAATTGTATTTATCATAATTAAATATTCGAAAGGACATTTGAATTTGGATCATGCATGTGGTTGATGAACTCCTTTCCAGAGGACATTATGTAATTGATTGAGGTTCGTTGATATCAAATTTGAGTATATTCATTTTGACATTGTATACAATTTGCTTGTTCTTGTCTTTATTGAGTTCAATGTCAAGATAGATTTTTAAATATCGCTTATATATATAATTTATATATATTAGGAGCAAGCACAAATAATATCTAGCACAAATTTATAAAATGCCAAATCCAAAGCCCAAACCAAATAAACACTTAACCCATGTTTGTTTGTTTTTTTATTATTGGTAATTGTGATTTGTACTTCTATAATTGGGGGAATGTACAGAGAATCGAAACAAGCATATGTTACAGAGAGTAAACAAACCTGTGTTTATTTTGCGAATAAAAAGGTGAATAAGGGAAAAATAAGCATTTTATATTAAATCACCTTTCAGCGATCGATGTTTATTTTGAACCAAATAAATACTGATCGCTGAACCAATCGGTATTTTATTAAGAAGCTTAAATTAAATTACCTTTCAGAGGACAAGGTGTACTCCAAGGGGCTGTTTGGGTAGAGGGTTAGGGAAGGAATAGGTGGGAATAGGCATGGAATAGGGGAAAAAATGCTTGGGTGAAGGGAATAAGGTGGTATTTGGATGTCGGAATAACAAATAATAAAGGGGTATAGTAATCCTCAATTTCTCATGGAATTAGCCTATTCCAACAACAATCATAAGTGGGTCCCACTGTTTTTTTTTTTTCATTTCAAATCACATGTCATCACTTCTTATACATCAATGGGCCCACATGTCAAATCAACTTTTTACACTTTATTCACATTTTATTCTTCGTCAACCAAACACTCCAATTTTTATTATTACGTTTTACAATAAGAATAACTTAAAACACAATCAAACAGAAAATCACCTATTTATTGATAAAGTCAACAATTCCTAGAATAGGTATAAACCCCAGAATAATTTATGTCTCTATCCAAACGGGCCCCAAGGGACTAGGATTCATGAAAATTCATGTAATTTTATTCTATAAAATGTATTCTTCTGGTTTGCAAATGAAAGTCATGATCCAAACTTTTCATTAAAATCTTAATTGCACTATCACAATAATGTCAACAAAATATCTGAGAAGAAAAAATTCATATGCAACTATTAGTTGACAAACAAACATCACTAATTTATTAAAAAAATGACTATACAAAGCCATACAACTTTAATAATACAAGAAAATCATGTTTCGATGTTTTCATAATTGATTATGTGGGGGTCCATTGATTGTAGGGTGACAGAGATATCGTATTATAGCATATGCTCACGTTAATAAGGTAAATGCGTATATATAATTTTTACATTTTCTATAAATGCATATACACAATTCATTTTTTTTTATAAAAACAAGTACTTCATTAGATGAGGTATACAATTTAAAAAAAATTTAAAACATATGTAGACTAAAATTAAGACTGAAAATGAATATACAAAGATAACATAAATGAAATATCAATTTCAAGTACTCTATAAGAAGGTTAGAGTATCAAAATGGGGGAGCACCCGTTTAAAAAAATAAAGTAAAATATAAATGTAAAATATAAAAATATAAAAAGTAAAAGTAAATTATTTGCCCCTCATCTAAAATAAGAATTAATAAAATCTATTGTGATTAAAATTAAAATTTAAGTATTATTTTAAATTTTAAAAAAGTAATAGATACTCTATTATATTTATATAATATGCTTATATATTTAAATATATAAGTTATAGATACTCTTATCTATATATAAACACTCTGAACATCATTTAACGGTCTAATCTGTGCTCCTCAGATCGGACGGTTTACATATTTTTTTCCATAAAACATGGATCCCTCTTTTTCATTCACTTCTCCTCTCTCTCTCTCTCTCTCTCTCTCCATTTCTCCTATCCTCTTCTCGATCTCGCACCAGATCTGAGACCGCCTTCTGCAGCCCCTTGCCCAGATCCGAGACCACCCTTTCATTGTGACCACCCCTCCGCGCCGCCTCCTCGAACGGCGACCACCCTCCTCCTTGCGAAACTCATTCGGGGATTTTTCAAACCCTAGCCACTCCATCGAACTCCACGAAGGCTCTCCTTCACCATCTTCGCATCTCCAAGTAAGATCGAACATGCTCCTTCGCATTTTGACCCCCGCCACCATCTGTGATTCTGTGACACTGCTTCATTATCTCCCCTCTTCGTAGATCTAAAGCGGCTTCGACCTTCTCCACCACCTACGGCTTCGACATCTCTCAGTTCGATTGCTTCTTCTCCTTCTCTCCAGTATGTCTCCAAACCAGTGAGGAGGGGTTCAACGAAGGTGGATTTAGATTTGTTTTCTGCCATCTTCAAGTCCGCACGATTGATTGACGAATGCACTTTAGGGTTTCCCTGTGAAGATTTCTATGTTTGGGGATGGTTTTAGGGTTTACTCACGTTTGATGATCTTTGGGCCATTTGTTCACAAAGCTATTATTTTCTTGTTGATCAGGTTTTTGGTCTTGAATATGACCTTGTTCTATTCAACATTGTTGATGTTCCAGATTTTAACATGTAAGCGGTAACTCTTATACTTTTAGATATGCAGTTGTGACTGAGGTCTGTGCCATTCACTGTATTGAACTATAGGCAGATATTCAAGCTATTTAAAATTTAAATCACTAGGTTTTTTCCTGATCTTATACTAGACTTTGGATTCAACATCAGATCGGCCATGGTTTAATGCTATCCATTAGATTTTTCTAGTTACTCTAGAGTTCAATCATTGTTTTTATGCAAATGCATTATTAGTCTTTTTTTTACTATGTTGTTGACCAAAGATGCAATGGAGAACAAGAGCCTGAATGTATGCCTAATCCTTCTTTTAAATGTTTTACTTTTAGTTTGATTTCATGTTCCTTTCATCTCCCTTTTTTCTGAAGGTTGTGTTTTTAATGTTCTTTGGCAGCTATTCAACTTAAAGCTTGTGCTGACATCCCTTGAAACTGCTTCTGATGCGGATTACGCTGCAATATTGGGAGTGAATTGCCACGAGGTATTATTTTGTTGTTAAAGATAGTGTTTGTTCTGTAATACAATTACTTTACTGTTTGGATCTCTGGTTGATACCTTGCTGGCATGGCTAATGGCTTTCTTTCTGTGTAGAAGTCTTTGCAGAGTATAGCCAATAATGCACACTTCAAAATTTTGTTCTAAGTTGGTTACATGTATAATCTGATTACAATGTGTAACTCAGAACACATAACTAATGATTTAATATGTATTTCATA
Organism: Acorus calamus; assembly: GCA_030737845.1. Classification (NCBI taxonomy): domain Eukaryota; kingdom Viridiplantae; phylum Streptophyta; class Magnoliopsida; order Acorales; family Acoraceae; genus Acorus; species Acorus calamus. Next base: position 14,003,416 of record CM060872.1, read on the forward strand.
GCATAATAAGGCACCCCCTACTTCCATGGGTTTAATTTGTGATCAATGAGTGGGCAGGTTAATGTATCCCCATCTACGAGAGATGATAACTATTTTGAGGTAGTTCTCCGATGCTTTAGCAGTGAACGGTGATGGGCTTGGGCTTCATGAATCCAATAATGGAGGTCTACTAGCTACTGTCATGGCCGCCGATTTTAAAGGTAGTTTATTTATAGGGATTAAGACATTGAATTTATTGGTATTAAGTTTTTGTCAATTATTATTTTGTATATCTGTGACAGCTTAGCTTGTGCTGCTATTGCTAAACAGGGGAACTCCTCCATTTTCAAACTGGAGTTAAAAATTATTTCCACAACTGGATTGGAAACATGTTAGAATTTCTTGTCAGATTCTTTATTATTTCTCATAAATTTCTGGTTTTGTTGTAAATTAATTGTGTTTCTCATAGAATACATACTTTTTTTTTCTTTCTATCAACTTCTTTTGTTTCCTTATATGATTGCTAGCATCTGAATGCTTTCAAGTTTGCCTTCTATAGCTATATATGTATTTATCCATGCATTACAAGATTAGAACTCAACAGCCCTCTTACTATATGTTCCCTATATCTTAATTCTCAAATGCATGTGTTATATCAATGGATAAAACCTAGGGTACTCACTCACTCACTCTCTGTATGTGTGTGTGTGATGTTAAAAAAACTCATTTGTAGTCACATTTCTTAACCAACAAACCCCCTTTTAGTTCTTCAGGGAATGAATCTATAATTTAAAAGACATGATGGACAAGCTGGCTCATGTTCCTTTTAGCCAAAATTTCTGCTATTGTTTTATCTATTCCCACATTAATTCATGTTGTTTCTTAATGTGATATCCCAAGTTTTATGATCGGACCTTTCTATTTTAGTGCACGCAAACTCACATATGCAGACACACTCGCACACCCATTACTACATTTTTTTTAACTTCCATCAATGCTTTTAGTGTCAAGAAGTTTTGCCAACACCTAGTCAACTTGTTATAGAATCCATGTTTATACCTGTGGTTGTTGGCTTCCTTGATTCGAAAGGAAAGGACATGCCTCTTACCTCTGTGCATCATGAAGGATTGCTGCAGTCAGTTGTGAGCAATGGCTACATTGAAAGGTCTCTCTCTCTCTCTCTCAATGTATATCTACTTCTCTTCTTTGATTGTGTTATTGATCTCAGGTTTTTTTAGATATGTTGTGTTTTTTTAGTGTTTATTGATCTGAGATATTTTTTTAGGGTTTGGTTATTGATCTGAAGTTGTGGGTTTATTTACTATCATGCTTAAATTACGTAAACAAATAATGACTTGTGCATAAGATCACTATTAGTGGATTCATCCAAACAGGGGGTGTAATGGTCACCTTCGAATCAATAGGAGATCAACGCGCTTGAACTCGATGGTGTGTCAAACATGTAGCTTTTGCCTGCACGGTAGGAATGCATTTGCCCATTTTAAGATTATTTGTAGCAGAAGCATTAATTTGTATGTTAGTTTTGTACATAATCACCAATGTTACAAGGACATGGCAGCAAAATCTGCAAACTTGACTGTTGAATTGTTGATGTATGATCTGAATTGGATTGGCACAGGATTGGATCTGGATTAGGAATATCTGGTCTGAATTAGGAATGTCAGTCCCATATCTGGTCTAAGATGCATTGGATTGTGATTGAACTAGTTTGAGTTTGAAATGCATTGGGCTGATATTAGGACTAGACCTCAACCAAGTCTGAAATTGGACTGTGTTTGGAATTGTATGAACTGGACTGCCAGTGTGACTAGATTGGAATGGCAGACATTAGAATGAGACCGAACTGGATTGGGAGTGAGAGTGCATTGGGCTTGGACTGAACTGGAATGGGACTGGACTGCATTGGAGTGAAGTGGGACTGGCTTGGAACCTAGAGTGGAATTGGACAGGGTTTGGGGTGAACTGGTTTGGTAGTGGGACTGGACTGGATTGATACTAGGAATGCATCGGATTAGGAATTGAAATGGGTCTGGACTGCACTTGGACTGGATTGGACTTGGAATGTATTGGACTGGGAATTGGATTGGGACTAGATCGGCCTAGGTCTGGGAATACATTGGACTGGGAATTGAACTGGACTTGTAGTGAGATTGAACTGCACTAGGACTGGATTGAATTGCACTAGGACTCGATTAGACAGCAAATTGGACTGGTATCCTGGCTGAACTTGATTGTAATGCATTGGAATGGACTGGATTGATACTGGGAATGCATTGGATTGGGAATTGAAATGGGATTGGACTGCACTAGGACTGGATTGGACTGATATCTATATTGAACTTGACTGTAATGCATTGGATTGGGACTAGATTGGACTGGGTCTGGGAATGCATTGAACTGGGAGCCGAACTAGACTGGCAGTTGTCTAGGAATGCATTAGACTGGGAACTGAACTGGACTAGTAAAGGGTACTGGACTGCATTGGGACTGGATTGAACTACAATTTGGACTAAGCCTGGCAGTGAACTGGACTTGGATTTAGATTGATCTGGACTAGGAGTGAACTGAACTTGCCTAGGGACTGCAATTGAACTGAACTGGACTAGGACTTAGACTGAACTGGATTGGGATTCAATCAACCTGTTCAAACACTAGATTAGCCATATGATAAAGGAAGCACACTAATCTATTATCATTAATATAGTTATAAAGGATTCAATCAACCTCAGTCCCCAACCTCAGATGTCTACAGTTCCTCAGCAACCTGGATTAGAAGCAGTCTTCTAGAGATCCTCCCTTTCCCCCATCAGATCCATGAGATGTCTTCTTTTGTTGTATGTTTATTTAATTCAGGTTATATACTTTTAGCTAAAAAATAATGTTTTTAGAAAATATGACCTTTTCCTGCGAAATATTTCGCAGGGAATGGTCTTTTTATTTTTTTATTCACTTGATATATTTTTAGCTGCGAAATATTTTTGTAGCAAAAAGTCTCTTTTGTTACGATAACATATTTTCGTAGCTAAATGGTTTCTTTTGCTACGAACAATATTTTGTAGCTAAAGGTATCGTTTTGCTACGAATAGATTTTGTAGCTAAAAGGCTCCTTTCGCAATGGAATTATTTCGTAGCAAAAGGTCATATATTGCTACGAAATAAATTCGTAGCAAATACAACCTTTTGCTACGAAATAAATTTGTAGCAAATACATTTTGCTAGAAAATTTTATTCGTAGCAAAAGAGTGACTTTTGCTGCGAAATAAAAATTTCGTAGCAAACGGTATTCCGATACGAGGCTTTTGCAATGATAATTGCAACGAACTAATTTCGTCGAGAAAATTTTAGCTACGAAACTTGGGGTTTTTGCTATGAAATATTTCGTAGCTAATGCTCGAATTTTTTGTAGTGAACTATTTATTAGCAAAGATATAATAATTATTAATACTTGCATTAGTAAAAATGAAATAAAATTATTTTGAGAATAATTAATAATATATATTACACAATACAAATTTTAAAAAAATAGATCTTGACTGGAAGAAAAGGAAAGAAGGGGTAAGATTGAATGATCGACTCACGATTGATTTAGAAAAAAACATAAAATTAATTAGGTTATTATGTTTAATTATTTACATTATGATAAAAAAATATTATATGTTAATGTTATTTTTTTTCATTTTTACTTTTTGGTTAAAAAATTAACTATAGTTAAGGTTCATTTTGGTTAAAAATGTTAAAAGAGAGGTGTAGGCGCCAAATTTTCTAGCTACAGATAGCGGGCCGGGTAACTAAGCCCATTCAAGTCAAACCGGCCAGAAGACGGTCCTCCAGGCCCAAGCCCAATTTGATGAGCATCCTCGACCCAACAACACGACGACCCAACCAATCCCGAACACAAACGGGGCCGACCCGGAAACCCGAGGTTGACCAAGTCAGTATCAAATCCATTTAATGGCTGAGGTAATCCATGTGAATCCTAAGCAAATATGGGTATTTATCATGATCGATTCTCTATTAATGACCAATAATACCAAACAGATTACAGGATCAGGTCATTATTGACTCTATCCACCAAATCTCCACCAAATATGGTCCTTATTATGGATTATGTCTAACAATATTATCTATTAATTCCTCATTAATGGCTAGATCATATCTCAGCCGTCCGATGTAATGAGGAAGAGGAAAAACCCTAAACTCATTCCTCTACTATAAATAGGGGGCAATGGTAAACTAACAGGTATGCACGATTTTCTTTTACAAAAATCCTTATTTGGCCAACATACTGACTTGAGCGTTGGAGGGTCTTCCGCAGGACCCCCACCTCCCGGTGTGATCGACGTTCAGAGATTGCTGCATGGCGGGACATGACTACCTTGGGCGGAGGAGAACGAGAGTGGTTGGATCCGATTACCCGAATCCAGTACGTAAGATTTTGCCCCTCCAGTTTGGCGCCGTCTGTGGACCCCGAACGAAAAGCCAAGCTCTTCATCATGCGTCCCAAGAGAACTCCCCCGCTCACGTCGTTGTCGGCCAGCACGTCAGCCGCCAACTAGTCGACCCTTCCCGACGTCATCAAGGGAAGCGAACCTGGTCCCGAAACCGTCGCGTTGTGACAAATCTGCGATGAGGCCCTAACCCGTGCTGAGCTTATGGAAAAGCGAGTCGAAGAATTGATCCAAACGATCGAGGTGGCTCATGAGGAAAACAATCGTCTCAGGGCCGAATGAGATAATCCTAATCTCCCCATCCAGCATCGACCCACCTCTCCAATGCCGAACGATCCTCAGCAGACAAACGGACGCGTCCCGAGGGAGGAGCATCCCGAGCAACCGGCCGTTTCATCGAATGCGGCCGCGCCTTCCAAGCGCCCTCGAGAACAGAACCACGTCTGGCTCGACAGGCAGAATAACATGATGAAGGAGGTCGACCGTCGTATCCTTCACAACATGAATCCTCGCACACCGGCCGACATCGTCATGCAAACAGCACATCTGATCAACAACTCCCCTTTCGTCAATGAGATCATCCAAGCTCCCAAACCAGAGAAGTTCACTCCTCTTAAATTTAAATTATTCGAAGGAAAATCTGATCCCACCGAACATATTTTTCATTACCAGTAGCTCATGTCCCTGGATGCAGGGGATGATGCGCTGTTGTGCAAGGTCTTCCCGCAAAGTCTTGGGGGGCAGACCTTGACTTGGTTCCGAAATCTCCCCGTTGGCTCCATCAACAGCTTCAAGGGACTCTGTGAGGCATTTATCAGTTATTGCAAGCCCAAGAAGGATGTTGCAAGTCTGTTCGGGATGAAGCAAGCTGAAGGAGAACGCCTTCGGGATTATCTCACGCGCTTCAGCGCCGAGATGACTAAAATCGAGGCGTGCGATCCTCAAACCGTAGCCATGGCCTTCCGTGTCGGCCTCCTCCCGGCGGGCCATCTCTATGAGTCCCTGGTTCGCAAACCGCCTACGAATATGGCGGATGTTCTTTCCCGTGCGGAAGGTTCCATCCGCCTCGAAGATGACGTCTCGTTCACAGCGCGGAAGGCGACAATTGTCGTGACCGTCGTGCCGCCGCGCAAAGACGCTCACCCCCCAAAGAAGCAATCTTCTGCGATGTCCCAGAAGGACCAGGAAAAGCCCGACGGGCCTCACCCCTCGAAGGTGAGGGACTTCACATTTACTCCGCTCACCGTGTCAACACGACAGGTATGGCTCGAAAACAAAGATAAGGGTTATTTCAGGTCACCCTTCCCGTTGCGCAGTCCCGTCGAAGGAAGAGACAAAACTCGTAAATGTGTGTTCCACAACGAGGTCGGACACACCACCGAAGAGTGCAGGAGCCTGCGCGGCCAGATCGAGAACCTTATACGAGACGGCAGGCTTGCACATTACGCAGAACGGCAACCCCCCATGCCAAGCTCGGCCTCAGTGGCGGATCAAATGCGGTGAAACCCGATGCGGCCCCTACCAGGGTGGTGTCCGTCATACACGGAGGACTAGACATCTTCGGCGTCGACTAGGATCCGGGGAATCACACCAAGTCCCAAAAACGTCATACCACCAGTCCGACCCATGGGCGCGAGACTGCCGTCAACTCCATCCAGTTCAGAGCGGATGACCCTGAGCAAGTATCTTTCCCCCACGCTGACCCATTAGTCATCACCATCTTTATATGCAATTGTTAGGTATAAAGGGTAATGGTCGACGGTGGGAGTAGCGCTGATATCCTTTTTCTAGATGCTTATCGACGAATGGGGTTGGACATCGAAGCAATCAAACGCACCACCCCTCCTTTAGTCGGATTCGATAGCAAGCGGGTGAGCCCAATGGGAGTAATCACTCTTCCTGTTACGGCCGCCGAACGCACCCTCAACGTTGAGTTCATCATCATCGACTCCCCATCAGCCTACAATGCCATCATGTGGTGCGAGTGGATTCATCAAATGGAAGGGGTCCCGTCCACTCTCCACTAGGTGATGCCGTGCCTCACGAAAGACGGACAATCCACCATCGACATTCGGGGAGATCAACTGGTCGCGCGGAGGTGCTACGCCCTTCGTGTCGAACCCCCGAAGGTCCCGGAGAGGGACCACCACCTGCCACCTTATAGCAATCAGCCGACCGGTCATCGAAGTGGGTGCAAGCTCTACTCAAAATCGAGTCAGACCCATCCACTCTCGACCTGGTCGATATTATCCCTCTAGACGTGTGCGATCCAGCCAAGACTGTACAAATAGGAAGCCTCCTCCCTGACCGTGAAAGAATGTCTATGATCTCATTTTTATAGGAGAATCGCGTTGTGTTCGCTTGGGACCACACCGATATGCCAGGAATCGATCCTAGCATCGCCATCCACAAGTTAAACGTAAGGCGAGATGCGGTCCCCATCAAGCAAAGACAGCGCCGGTTCACGCCCGAACGCAACAAAATAATCTCAGACGAGATTGACCGACTCCTCGTAGCAGGCTTCATCCGTGAGGTGCGCTATCCCGACTGGATATCCAATGGGAGTACTGCTACAAGGTAATGCCCTTTGGACTCAAGAATGCCGGCGCCACCTTCTGGCGCCTGGTCAACAAGGTCTTCGGACACTTGATTGGGCGAACGATGGAAGTGTACATTGATGACATGGTGGTGAAGAGCAGCGAACACGGACAGCACCTGCAGCATTTGGCCGAAGCCTTCGACGCCTTTCGCAAGCATCGCATGAGGTTGAACCCAAGTAAATGCTCATTCGACATTTCTTCGGGCATTTCTTGGGTCACATAGTGCACCGGCAGGGGATAGAGGCCAACCCGACCAATGTCAAGGAGCTGCGGGATTCCGCCACCCCAAAGACCATTCCCGACATCCAAGTGATCACCGGCCGAATTGCCGCCCTATCCCAATTTATTTCTCGTCTTTCGGATCGTTGTCGTTCGTTCTTTTAGGCTATTAAAGGCACGAAGGGCGAGGTCTGGACGGACGCGCACCAGATCGCTTTCCAAAGTCTCAAAAACTACCTCAGCCAGCTCCCCATCCTGCCTGTTCCTGTGGCGGGCGACACACTCTTTCTCTACCTTGCAGTGTCCACAGCCGCAACCAGCGCTGCACTCTTCAAATAAGTCAACAGCCAACAGCACCCCGTCTTTTACTTGAGCAGGGCCCTTCTCAAATTTTCTAGCTACGGATAGCTGGCCGGGTAACTAAACCCATTTAAGTAAAACCGGTCAGAAGACGGTCCTCCAGGCCCAAGCCCAATTTGACGAGCATCCTCAACCCAACAACACGATGGCCCAACCAATCCCGAACACAAACGGGCCCGACCCGGAAACCTGAGGTTGACCAAGTCAGTATCAAATCCATTTAATCGCTGAGGTAATCCATGTAAATCCTAAGTAAATATGGGTATTTATCATGATTGATTCTCTATTAATGACCAATAATGCCAAACAGATTATAGGATCAGGTCATTATTGACTCTATCCACCAAATCTCCACCAAATATGGTGCTTATTATGGATTATGTCTAACAATATTATCTATTAATTCCTCATTAATGGCTAGATCATATCTCAGCCGTCCGATGTAATGAGGATGAGGAAAAACCCTAAACTCATTCCTTTACTATAAATAAGGGGCAATGGCAAACTAACAGGTATGCACAATTTTCTTTTACAAAAATTCTTATTTGGCCAACATACTGACTTGAGCGTCAGAGGGTCTTCCGCAGGAACCCCACCTCCCGGTGTGATCGACGTTCAGAGATTGCTGACCAGCTGGACAGGATTACCTTGGGTGGAGGAGAGCGAGAGTGGTCGGATCCGATTACCCGAATCCAGTACGTAGGATTTTGCCTCTCCAAGAGGCACATTGTTACATTAAGAAAATTCTAATGGTATAAAAATAAATATGGTATTTATAATAGTATAAAAATAAATATCATATTTTTTGATGGTATACATGCAAAAATCCCAATATTATATTATGTGTTTTTCTTATAAATATCTTTAATTTTTATTTACAAAAAATTATTGTGTATTATTTGAATATTATAAATATGATTTGTTTGAAGAATTCTGATCCGGATAATATTGTAATTTGAATATATGTAGGGTAATAAAGTTAGTTACAAATTCAGTTATTAGCATATTTTCTACATGTCCTTTGCTGATATGATTAAACAAATCAATCTCTCTCTCTTTCTCTCTCTCTCTCTGCCAGTGCAAAACAAATTGACTTGATTAAAGAAGCAAAAGATTTGACCGTCTGCAATTTATTCTGAATTTTATCCGATTTCTGTTCAAACCTGCTGAATTCACAGACACTTCTTTATCGGATCATGGTCCATGCTTGCTTAATAATAAAAATCCAAACAATCGTGTCAATTCAAATGTGGCGCTTCTGGAAATTTTGAGCAACAACAATTGATGGGATGAGTTCTTCAGTGTATTTAGAGTCAACAAATCAGGGCATTCATACAACACCGACCTGTAAAAAAATAAAATAGAAAGTACATGTGCATGTTCCAAATGATCAGACTTTAATAATTAAAATGAATTGATATTGAATATCTAAAACTATTAATTTAAAATTTACTATTCTGAATAATATATGATATATGCGGTGAAAATGATTTATTTATGTTATATAAATATAATGTTTAAATTTAATTATCTTATATATATAATTAATATAAATCTACAAAATTCAAACAGTGCGCTCTTGTAGTTTTTTTATAAATTCCATATTTACACATATTAATTATCTAAAAATTATTCGTATATATCCATTCCATATCTTAAATATATGAATTCAAATATTAATATCAATATTTAAAATTTTTAGGAGCAAATATAAATATTAAGATGTCCAATTTATATACCATGGGTTATGACTTATGAGATATATCAATCCACATCCTCATAAGCAATGATTTTGGATGTGCTAAGAACTGTTTAAACATATGCAGAAAGAGAGATTGGGAAAAAGAGATAATTGCTTTAGTGAGGGGAATAAAGAAAAGACTAAGAAGGCAAGCCATGATAAAAGCTATTTTTAATGTAAAAATAAAGTGGGATAGGGTCATCTAATATTTATATCTCACTAAAGGGAACCTTGGGGAGGGGGTGCCACATGCTTTTGCTACGTGAACCACTGCAATAAAAATAATGCGGCTCATGAAAACCATTAACCATCAGAAAACCACTGGTCTGTTATTAATAGCTTGATCACGCAGGGAGATATATGTACCTCTCATTGTTCTCTTCCAAACCAAATTAGATGATAGTTTAATACGTGAGGGGTCTATAGCTCTTGTTGTGTTTTTTTTTTTAAATTGGTAATCAAAGTTTTTGTATTGCTTGAAAGTTAGCTTTACAGAAGAGGAAAAAAGGAATTACAAACATGAAATCCTTGCACTCATGTCTTCCTTGGATTCAAGTCCAAAAAGTATATACATGAGAACCTTTGTGCACATTAGCTATTGCTTCGAAGGTAGATAGTGCCCGAAGCATCTTGATGAAGGGCATCTCGTAGTTCCTGCCAAATTTCTGCTGGTTGGATTAAGAATTCGCCGTGCTCTGAACTATATGATGCTAGGAGATCTGCCGGGCAATTGCCCTCCCTTTGAATATGAGTTGCTTCCCAAATCTCCAATGCTCCAAGCCCATAATCGATGTTACGCAAGCTTCGTATAGAATTCCAAGGACGGCTTCCCTTGCCCTTTATCCAGCCTAGCGCAGTTGTAGAGTCAGACTCTATCCATAGTTTTGAAGCTCCGATTTGGGAGGACAACCAAATCCCCCTCTCTATGGCTTTAAGTTCAAGCAAATTAATAGAAGGAAGATCCTGCCTACCAGCAAGGCCACTGAGAAAACCAGAGGAGTCATTGCGAATTAATGCTCCATATCCACCCCGATCATCTGACAAGGATCCGTCAGTGTTAAGTTTCAACCATCCAGGTTCTGGGGGTTTCCACCTGACCTCTTTCACTCTTATAATCTTTTGCACGACATTAAAGTGAAAGAAGTCCATTAGTTTTTCAACATCAGGGGTCAAGGTGGTAGTGATCTTTGCAGATTTGAGTCTACTGCTAATGGAGAGCTTGATGAACTTGAGTAAAGTTTGCTTGTGAGTGATCTGCCCCTTGAATGATCGGGAGTTGTGTTCCTTCCATATGTGCCAAAAGATGGTCGTTAGAGCTAATTGTAGAATGAGTTTTTGAGAGGGAAAGACTGCGACCCTGGATAACCAATTTGGTAGAGCTGCAAGAGACCGTGGGAATGATTGTCTGATGAGCAGCCCTTTAAGAACAGAAGACCAAATGTATCTTGAAAAAGCACACTGAAGAAATAGGTGGTCAACATCTTCTTCGGCATAGAGACAGAGTGGACATTTTGAATCGCTGATTAGGCCTTTGCGTAGCAGTCTAAGCTTGGTAGGCAGTTTGTTATGGAACGCCTGCCACACACAAAGCGAGTGTCTAGGGGTTTGGATTGGCTTCCATAACCAAGATGACCAGGGTGGGGGTTCAATGGAAGATCTTACATAGTTCCAGGCTGCTGCCAGATTGAGTGTACCCGTTTTATGATGGGTCCAAATGAGGACATCTTCACCTCTGCCACCTATATCGATTTGCTCAATGTCCTTCCAGATGTGTTCTAAAGCTGAAGGCCAGCGAGACGGCTTCTCCCATTTCCCATTGGACATGAATAAGTTCAAGGTTGCCTTAGATGGAGGACCCCAAATGTATGAAGTTCTTCCAAAATAACGCTTCAGGCCCTGACCGTTCAACCACGGGTCTGTCCAAATGTTAATAGATTTACCTTCGAAGATTATGTATTGAACTTTTGGGTATATCCATTGTCTAGCTTTTAGTATTGATGACCAAGAGCTAGTGCTTCCTGCAGGTGGATGAGCAAGCCAACTGGATTGATTCCTGAGATAACGCTTGTATACCCAATCGGTCCAAAGAGAAGGACGCTTCACGGCGATATCCCAGAATCGAACCCCTGCAGCACCTGTGTTCCAATCTTTGAGTGATTTGATGCCAAGCCCTCCTTCTGCTAGCGGTTTGCAAATGGTTGACCAAGCAATGTGATGTATTCTCCTTACTTGAGAATGACCTTGCCAAAGGAAGGTACGGAGAGTTAGTTCAATATCTTTCTGACCCCTTCGGGGAATAGAAAAGGCGGAGGTCCAGTAGACATGAAAGGAGGAAAGGACTGTTTTGATAAGTTCAATTCGACCAGCCCGAGAAAGTGAATGCCCTTCCCATGAGTGTATTCGCTTCCTAATTTTGTCCACTAGAGAAATGCAATGAGAATATTTAAGGGTGCAATTTAGTAATGGGAGCCCAAGATACCGAATAGGAAGGGATGATTGACTGTGACGCCTGGCCCAGGCCCAAGAGTCCCAAGAGGCCCATGGATTGGGTGAGGGTGAGGGTGTTTAGTCCCACATCGCTTAATGGGAGGAGATAGTCTGTGCTTATATGTGAGCACAGCTCTTACACACCAAGACGCGTTTTAAACCTGTGAGCCCATTAGGGGCAAAGCGGACAATTTCTTGCTGTGTAAGCCTGGGGCGTTACAATTGGTATCAGAGCCTGTCCATTACGCGATGGTGGGTGTGGGTGGCCCCACACGAGGACGTGTGGCCTATTAGGGGGGGTGATTGTGATGCCTGGCCCAGGCCCAAGAGTCCCAAGAGGCCCATGGATTGGGTGAGGGTGAGGGTGTTTAGTCACACATCGCCTAATGGGAGGAGATAGTCTGTGCTTATATGTGAGCACAACTCTTACACACCAAGACGCGTTTTAAACCCGTGAGCCCATTAGGGGCAAAGCGAACAATTTCTTACTGTGTAAGCCTGGGGCGTCACAATTATTGTGACGCCTGGCCCAGGCCCAAGAGTCCCAAGAGGCCCATGGATTGGGTGAGGGTGAGGATGTTTAGTCCCACATCGCCTAATGGGAGGAGATAGTCTGTGCTTATATGTGAGCACAGCTCTTACACACCAAGACGCGTTTTAAACCCGTGAGCCCATTAGGGGCAAATCGGATAATTTCTTACTGTGTAAGCCTGGGGCGTTACAGATGGTATTAGAGCCACGTCCTGTCGGAGGCTAGGTTAGGGTTTGAGTCTAGGGTAAAATATGTGTCATTAAGATTAACGTTTGTTATTCCTTCTCAGGATTTTCTATGGCACGAAAACGTAATGTTCCAGTGTCTAGTGCACCTCGCCTTCCAACAGCTGAACCTGAGGGGCTCAATCCTCCATTAGCTGATCCCCCAGTACTGGATCCTGCTATGGCCCTTGTACATCAGTCGCTTCAACAATTGACTGGAATGTACGCAGCTATTCAGGCACAAATGCAACAACAAGCCCAACAAATGAATGCGATTCAGCAACAGTTGCACCAAGCTCCATCACCTGAGGTTGTCGAGAATGATCCACCACCTGTTGCCCAAGATCCTCCGGCTGGTGTTCCCGATGAACCTCATGCCCCTCACGCTCCTCAAGCAGACATTGCTCATCCTTAGGCTCCTGCCCCTGTGTTAAATGCTAATGAGGATTGGCTTACTCGATTCCAGAGGACGCGTCCAACTGCGTTCACTGGCATGGGTGATTCCAAAGAATCAGAGGCTTGGATTGCAGAAATGGAAAAGAGATTTGATGTGATGGATTGTCCAGATCGTCAAAGAATCAAGTTGGCATCTTTCCAACTCCGTGATGAAGCGGAGCAGTGGTGGAAGACTACCAGGAGGGGTCTTAAAGCAGAGCATGATACTCTATCCTGGGATCGATTCGTGGAGCTCTTCTACAAACGTTACTTTCCTCCATCTGCACGAAGAGCGAAGATCAGCGAGTTCACCAATCTGAAGCAGAATAGTATGACTGTCGACCAGTATGAGGCTCAATTCATTGCACTGTCTCGTTTTGCTCCGCATCTTGTTGAAGACGAAGGTGAACGTTGTCGCTTATTTGAGGGCGGTTTGAGGGGGCAAATCAAGGGCCGAGTTGAAGTTTTGAGGTTAGACAATTTCTTCGACTTGGTGGAGAGCGCGCGCACAGCTGAGCGTGGGTGCGCAGAGGCAGCACAAGCTCGTGATGCTCGAGTTAAACGTCGTCAGGATCAACAATACTCTACCCCTGCAAAGAGAGCGAATCAGCGACCTCCTACTACTGCCGTACCTTTGAAGACACTTCCTCCAGCACCTTATGCAGCACCAAACCAGACTCGTGGACCAGATATGAGGACTTGTTTTTACTGCAAGGAACAAGGCCACATAAAGACTTTTTGTCCCAAACTTAAAAACAAAGGAGGCCAGGATCGATCTCAAGCTCAAGGAAGCTCTACGCGGCTTGTTCGAGCACGAGTGGCGGCACTTACACCAAGTGATGCTCAGGCCACTGGAGATCCTGTCAGAGGTATTGTTTCTATTTCTGGTCATTCAGCACATGTTCTTTTTGATTGCGGTTCCACACATTCATTCACATCATCAAAATTTTCCAAACTCCTGGCAAGGGAGCCTAATATCTCTTTGTCTTCACTTCATGTGACCACTGCTGTCGGTGAACAAGTTGTCACCAAGATTTGCTTCCCTTCTTGCATAGTTCAAATTAATGGGCATGAAATGCCTGCTAATCTCTTTCTTCTTGATATTCTTGGCTTCGATGTTATTCTTGGCATGGATTGGTTGTCAGCTTTCCATGCAAGTGTTGATTGTTTTTCTAAGGTTGTGACCTTCCGTATTCCTGGCCGACAATCATTCCACTTCGAGGGTTTTGGTGGGTCATATCCAATCGAATTCGTCTCTTCTCTTCATGCTCAAAGATTGCTAGATAAAGGGTGCGAGGGATATCTAGCAGTTATTGTAAATGCTATTATGGACTTGAATGCCTCAGTCAGTGACACTCCTATTGTTTCTGAATTTCCTGAGTTATTTCCAGATGAGTTGCCCGGACTCCCCCCTGATCATGACATAGAGTTTTCTATCGATCTTGTTCCCGATACTGAGCCGATTTCTAAAGCTCCATATCGGATGGCCCCTGTTGAGCTAAAGGTATTGAAAGAGCAGTTTCAAGAACTTGTAGACAAGGGGTTCGCTCGTCCCAGTGTCTCACCCTGGGGAGCGCCAGTCTTATTTGTTAAGAAGAAGGACGGTACCTTGAGGCTTTGTATTGATTACAGGACGTTGAACCAGAGGACTATCAAGAATCGATACCCTCTTCCTCGTATTGATGATCTTTTCGACCAACTTCAGGGAGCCTCAGTATTTTCAAAGATTGATCTGCGTTCGGGCTATTATCAATTAAAGATCAAGGAAGGTGATATTGAGAAAACAACATTTCGTACTCGCTATGGTCACTATGAATTTTTAGTGATGCCATTCGGATTGACAATGCACCTGCGGCTTTCATGGACATGATGAATCGTGTCTTCAAGCCTTTCCTTGACCTATTTGTGGTGGTTTTCATAGATGACATTCTCATCTATTCGAAGAGCGAGGAGGAGCATGCAGAACACCTTCGAGCAGTCCTGACCGTCCTAAAGAAGCACCAATTATATGCAAAATTCAGCAAGTGTGAATTCTGGTTAAAGAGCGTGGTGCTTCTTGGGCATGTCATTTCAGGCGAGGGTATTTCTGTTGATCCAGCGAAGGTTAGCGCAGTGTTGGATTGGAAGCGGCCATCTAATCCAACTGAAGTTCGAAGTTTCCTTGGGCTAGCGGGTTATTATCGGAGGTTCGTTGAAGGATTCTCCAAGATTGCAGTTCCTCTAACCCGTCTAACAAAGAAGGGAGTTTACTTTGAATGGTCTGAGGCTTGTGAGCAAAGATTTCAGGAGCTTAAGGGACGTCTGACGTGCGCACCAGTCTTAACCCTTCCTTCTGGTGGTGGTGGTTTTTCAGTATATTGTGATGCCTGGCCCAGGCCCAAGAGTCCCAAGAGGCCCATAGATTGGGTGATGGTGAGGGTGTTTAGTCCCACATTGCCTAATGGGAGGAGATAGTCTGTGCTTATATGTGAGCACCGCTCTTACACACCAAGACGCGTTTTAAATCCGTGAGCACATTAGGGGCAAAGCGGACAATTTCTTGCTGTGTAAGCCTGGGGCGTTACAATTGGTATCAGAGCCTGTCCATTACGCGATGGTGGGTGTGGGTGGCCCCACACGAGGACGTGTGGCCTATTAGGGGGGCTGATTGTGACGCCTAGCCCAGGCCCAAGAGTCCCAAGAGGCCCATGGATTGGGTGAGGGTGAGGGTGTTTAGTCCCACATCGCCTAATGGGAGGAGATAGTCTGTGCTTATATGTGAGCACAGCTCTTACACACCAAGACGCGTTTTAAACCCGTGAGCCCATTAGGGGCAAAGCGGACAATTTCTTACTGTGTGAGCCTGGGGTGTCACAATTTCTTTTTGTGATGCCTGGCCTAGGCCCAAGAGTCCCAAGAGGCCCATGGATTGGGTGAGGGTGAGGGTGTTTAGTCCCACATCGCCTAATGGGAGGAGATAGTCTGTGCTTAGATGTGAGCACAGCTCTTACACACCAAGACGCGTTTTAAACCCGTGAGCCCATTAGGGGCAAAGCGGACAATTTCTTGTTGTGTAAGCCTGGGGCGTTACAATTGGTATCAGAGCCTGTCCATTACGCGATGGTGGCTGTGGGTGGCCCCACATGAGGACGTGTGGCCTATTAGGGGGGGTGATTGTGACGCCTGGCCCAGGCCCAAGAGTCCCAAGAGGCCCATGGATTGGGTGAGGGTGAGGGTGTTTAGTCCCACATCGCCTAATGGGAGGAGATATTCTGTGCTTATATGTGAGCACAACTCTTACACACCAAGACGCGTTTTAAACCCGTGAGCCCATTAGGGGCAAAGCGGACAATTTCTTACTGTGTAAGCCTGGGGCTTTACAATTGGTATCAGAGCTTGTCCATTACGCGATGGTGGGTGTGGGTGGCCCCACACGAGGACGTGTGGCCTATTAGGGGGGGTGATTGTGATGCCTGGCCCAGGCCCAAGAGTCCCAAGAGGCCCATGGATTGGGTGAGGGTGAGGGTGTTTAGTCCCACTTCGCCTAATGGGAGGAGATAGTCTGTTCTTATATGTGAGCACAGCTCTTACACACCAAGACGCGTTTTAAACCCGTGAGTCCATTAGGGGCAAAGCGGAAAATTTCTTACTGTGTAAGCCTGGGGCGTTACATTGACCAATATTCATTTTTCTGCAGAACTCTTGGGTGGAGGTGCTACATGAGGCAAATATCTGACTCTTTGAATTGTTAAGATGGAGTCCCGAGGACCGTGCAAATGAATCAAAAAGATCAGTGAGAGTAGAGGCCGTGCTCAGCTTTGAGTCCGAGAAGACTAGCAGATCATCAGCGAAACATAGATGGCTGATGTTGAGTTCTCCCTTGATGTAAGGTCCCACCTTCCCATCCTTGACTAACTGATTGAGCCTGGCTGAGAAAGATTCCATAACCAGAGTAAAGAGCAGAGGGGAGAGAGGATCTCCTTGACGAAGGCCACAAGAGGATGAAAAAAATCCCTCTGAAGTCCCATTGATGAGCACTGAATATTTGGCCATTGTGACACACTCCATGCACAGAGCTATCCATTGATCACTGAAATTGTAGCTACGCAAGACTTTCTCAAGATACGGCCATTGAACACTGTCAAACGCCTTCTTTAGATCTACCTTCGTACAAGCTCTCGGTTTCCCATGGTTAAGATACTTTATCAATTCGTGGGCGAGCAGAATGTTGTGGTGGATGCTGCGGCCTTTGATAAAAGCCGACTGGTGGTTACTGACTTGTTAGACCTGTGTCATTTAGAGTCCTAATTTCGATCGGAGTCGCTAAATTTGTTTTTTTTTTTGGTTTTTAGCTGCCTAGTGGGGTTGAGGACTCTGATTGAAGATATAACTGCATATTATGGGTCCTGGTACTGTTTAGTACTGCCCATAAAATTTTCGTTTAATTCTGATAACGTTTTTGGAATTATGCAGTTTTGGATTGGGCATTCGGATTTGATTTTGTTAAAATCCAAGATGAAGAGATAAAAAATCCGATATTATTATGAGATGTTAAGTTTGGAGATAGCTTCCATATAGAAGTGGAATTGGATCAACTGGATTCGTATAATAAAAGTTATGGGTATTTTTCCATGTATACCCCGAAGTTGAGAAATCCAGGCAGCAGCCCTGTAAAATGTTTAGCCTAGATTTTGAAATAGCTGGAGAGGTTATTTGATCTGGGTGTAAACATGAAAGTTGTAGATAATCGTCTTATCTTTCCAATGCCACTGGAATCGTACAATTTGGAGCTGTATTGAGGAAGTTATGACCGTTTAAGTGAAGGCTGCGCAGAGTTTTAAGTCCGAGGACGACTTGGTCTTTCACTCCGCCCTTGCCTATTTATGGCACCAAATGTCACGACCTGGACATGAATTTTTCCCCTCTTTTAGATCTGGTCCAGCCCTTGTGTGTGTGAGTGGAGGAGGTGATGGTGGTGGAGAAGAAGATCAAGATGGACCACTTAAAGGAGTGGATGTGAAAGGTGAGTTGTTGTTGTTGTTGTTGATTCTTTCTCTCCTCCCCATCTCCTCTCTTTCAGCCTCCCTAATGGGTTCCCCTCTCTTTTTCACCTAGCCCACCAAGTGTTTGTGTTTATGTCTAAGTGAGGGAGAAGAAGAAGGAGTGCTTGGTTGTTGGTGGAGCAAGAAGTAGAAGTAATCAAGGTTAGTATGTGTGCATGTGAGAGGAGTTATTGTTCCTTCCCTTCTCCATCCCCTACCCTCTCATGATCTCCCATTTTCCCCCCTGTTTTCAGCATGTGGAAGAGCTCCCACGTTGAGGCGGTGGTGGCGGTCGAGGTGGTTGCGGGCGTGCTTGTGAGCCCCCACACCTCCCCCTTCCTTTCCCCTCTTTTGGTGAGTTTTCTCTCCTCCTAAAGTTGGTTTTAAATGCATGTGGGGGTGCTTGGGGAGGGCTTGCATGGGTGTTATGTGTTGTGTATGTGTGCACACCACTTGTTTGTGAGTATGTGTGAGTGAACCATATATACATATTCTTCTCCTCTTACCAATGGGAGTCCTCATGCATCACCTAAACTTGTGTTTGTGTACTAAAGGGGCGTGGGATTGACGCATTGGTACACTCGAGATCACATAAGAGGTATGCGGAGGCTGCGGGTGCGCGCTCGGCGTGCTCGCTTGCGTGCGGAGTGCGCGGGAAGCGTGCATGAGGTGCTCGCATGCGTGCGGAGTGCGTGGGCAGCATGCACGAGGTGCTCGAGATCGTGTTTGACGTTGTTCGATGCGTGCGGAGTGCGTGGGCAGCGTGCACGGGGTGCTCGAGGGCGTGCTTGGCCTTGCCCGATGCGTGCGGAGTGTGCAGGCAGCGTGCACGAGGTGCTCGAGGGTGTGGTTGATGTTGTTCGATGCGTGCGGAGTGCGTGGGCAGCGTGCACGGGGTGCTCGAGGGCGTGCTTGGCCTTGCCCGATGCGTGCGGAGTGTGCAGGCAGCGTGCACGAGGTGCTCGAGGGTGTGGTTGATGTTGTTCGATGCGTGCGGAGTATGCGGGCAGCGTGCACGAGGTGCTCAAGGGCGTGCTTGGCCTTGCCCGATGCGTGCGGAGTGCGTGGGAAGCATGCACGAGGTGCTCGAGGACGTGCTTGACATTGTTTGATGCGTGTGGGGTGCATGGGCAGCGTGCACGGGGTACTCGAGGGCGTGCTTGCGGTGCTCAGACACGTTCGGAGTGCTTCGTGGTGTCGAGCAGCTTGTTATAGCCAAATGCAACCATGGGACGATCCTTGGCGGATTGATTTCAGGCTTCGGATTCAACTCGTCGCTCTCTTGCGTTTCGCGAGCCGTGCGCTCGTTAGGTGAGTGGTTTGATTCCAACCCTTCCGGGAGCGTTCGATGCACGTAGTCGTGCTTCGCGCTTCCATGGGGCTTTAATTGCACCCTAAATATGTTAGATATCATGCATGCTAGGTTGTATAGCTCGTATATTGTGTAGAACCCCTATTCTACCTTATACTTGCCTATGTATTGTATAGAATATGGCATGACTTAGGTAATATTGTTTGAATTACTACCTTATTATTATTTATGTCCAGCATGTTTAACTTGGGTTAATAACGAGGTGTATGCGTAATATTCCTGATTTAGTACTCGAGGGTTTGGTATAGTTGTTGCACCCATCTAGTTGGGGCAAAACTATGACCCGCTTCAAGAGAGGATGAGGCATTCCCTCTCTCTCGCCCTCCCTCTTTTCGCAAGCCGAGTGAGTAGATGCGGTTCCTACCTGACTCAGGCTTGCTTGGAATTATTGGCATGCACCTGTTGTTGCGCAGATCGCGCTTAACCCTTCCCTTCTAGGTTGATGTTGTCCAACGTATGATAGGTTGTAATTTGTGTGTGTTTATCTGTTTGATGCCATGTATGCATGTTTAAGTAGGCCATCGTTGGGTAGTTAATTGCATATATATAATATATGCCGATGTGGCCATGATTCCTGTCTAATGTGTTAGACAAGTGTATGACCTCTTGTGGGGTCATACCATGGCTTCGACATTTAGAATTAAATGTCTTCCCCGCATCTGAGTTATGCGCCCTGGAGGGAATTCATGAGAATTCATTGCGCTTATCGGTGTTTGATAACCGATGATGACGGATCCATAGGGATCGTATTCGCGGGTGTCGAGTGTTCTTTCCTTCGTCGGTTCCGAGTAGAGACTACCCGGCGTAGCAGAGTCTGGTGAGGAGCCCTCCCAGATACTACTCATGACGCGTGTGGGTGTGCCCATACGGCTGAGGTAGTGATCGTGGGAGGCTAGTCCAGTAGAGGCCTGAACCCTGTGAGATGCCAGGGGCCACCAGGTAGTATGGGCCACACCGGGAGAGACTACCGGAAGACGAGTGGAGTAGAACAATCGACCTCTTCCCCAAGAGCCTATGTCACCCCGAGGAGGGGGTGAGGGTGAGGGTGTAGTGGGTCGGCGTGGGTTCGATCTGCCAGTTTGTGCAATCTCCCAAAATCCTATGTCACCCGTCGGGGTGAGGGTGAGGGTGTTGGTGTGAACGGGGTGGGCTCGAGTTGATACTCGACCCACTAGCTTGTGTAGTAGGTTTTCCTATGGGGTTCGCGCTGCGAATAAGTAGTAGCTCTTACCTTCGTCGGCTCCGAGTAGAGACTACCCGGTGTAGTAGAGTCCGGTGAGGAGCCCTCCCAGATACTACTCATGAAGCGTGTTGGCGTGCCCATACGGCTGAGGTAGTGATCGTGGGAGGCTAGTCCGGTAGAGGCCTGAACCCTGTGAGGTGCCGGGAGGCTGCCAAATAGTATGGGCCACACCGGGAGAGACTACCGGAAGACGAGTGGTGTAGAGCAGCAAGTTTTGCCCTCCAAGTCCCAAGGCTCACCCCGGTGGGGGCTAGGGCGAGAGCGAGGTATGGTTGCACCGCCGTGTGACCTTGTTAACCGTTGGGTTTCTACCCATGGTTTCCTTGATAGGAGATTGCCTTAGGATCGAATGTTGTGTTGGTGTTTGGTTTTGACCACTCACTGAGCTTGTAGCTCACCCCTCGCTTATGTTTTTCCCCAGTTGACGCTGAGTCGGATCCAAGAGAAGAGCTCCCCTGGCGCCATCCGAGTAGGAGACCCGCGTTCGCGTTGGATGTCTTGCGAGTCGGAGGCTATCAGCATTCCCTTTTCATTGTATGTATTATACTTGTGCTTGTGCACGGTATGTCGACTGTTGATGTCAGTTATTGTATATATTGGCTCTCACAGGACAGATGATTGTGTACTCTAGTCTGTAATATGTCTTTGAATTACAGACTTAGTCATTTGAGCTTCCGCTTTTTGTATATATTTGATGTCAGTTATTTGTGTATTGCCTTTTCTATTGTGGAGTATTTATTTGACCTCGTGTATGGATTACTGATATCATTTATATATTTGCCACGTCTCGGGGACGGCCGCCCTGGGGCGTGACAAAAGTTGGTATCAGAGCCATGTCCTGTCAGAGCCAATTGTTTTCCTTGAGATGAGTCCTAGGATTTCGAGATGAGTATTCTGATCCTAGTGCTGGTTCCTTAGTTGCTGATATGCCTCCTCGGAGACGGGCGCGTGGACGTGGTCACCCTTGGGCTTCGGAGGTTTACGAACCTATCGGAGGCGAGGAGTCTACTTGAGAGTTCTCGGCTGTTGGGCCAGGACTTGCGCGGGATGCCTCCAGCGTGGGCGCGAGCTAACGCTGAGATGGCGGATCTTCTGGACACTCAGACTAGAGCACTGGAGGCATAGACTGGAGCGTTGGCTGAGCAGGCGCGAAAGATCCAGGAGCTGCGGGCGGCCCGCGTGGCGATCCCGTAGATACCCTTAGCGGTAGGTCCACCAGTGGTGCCAGAGATACCCCATGTACCGGTTGGAGACCGCATTCTCCTCCGTTCTATTTATCGGGGGTATACCATAGAGTTGCGTGCGGCACTAGTTTCAAGCGTTGAGGATGTGGTGTAGTATTCATTAAGGGGTGATGTCTTTTTCTAGCCTTCCTACTCAGGATAAGGGGCCTTGCAGGGTCAGCGTTGAGACCCGGGCTAGGGTACTCCGTGTTCCTTGTTTGGTTGTCGGGATATCCTATATCGGGACCTCATGAGGCCCTCCCGAGGTTCTTTCCCAGTCAAGGAATACCTTTGAAGCATCAATTGATGTTTGATTTTTTTTCATTGGGAGGTGCGATAGCGGGTGGTGATGCATATGATCGGGATTGGGTGCATCCTATTGCAGCTTGGTGGGCGATCGCTTATGGACTAGGGTTCCATAGACATATCTGGAGTCGCTTCGATATATCATCGTGCATAGTAGCTACCCGGTAGAGGCAAGAGACCTATGAGGTGCTCCCTGGGACTATCCACGACGCTTGTTGGTGTGCCCATATAGCAGAGATAGTGGACATGGGAGGCTACCAGGTAGGGGCCACACCGGAAGAGTGCTACTGGATGACGTCGAGAGCTTGGACTCCCCGTGATGAATCTGCCCATTGAGTGTATGATGATGGAGTTCCAATTGTTATAGTTGGGCGACCTTTTGGTGGCGGCATGTGACGCACAGTTGCGGTACTGCCGCGTTTTGCCCCCACATGGGTCGTAAATGAGGAGACGTGACGCTAAGCGTTCGTGATGGGACTCGACCGCCATATCAGGTAGATGACATCGCTGAGGCGTTGTCGGGAATCGACGACCCCCTATTGCGTGTCTTGCGGATTAAGTGCGGTCGCGCGGCTTACCCAGCGTGTAAGAGTCACCATGAGCGTCAGCCTTGCTCGAGGAGCAGATTTGGACTTAATCGTCCCAGGAATGATTTTGATCTCCCCATAGGGGTTGAAGATCAAGTACCCCTTGTCGCGAATTGATGATCTGTTTAGACCAGCTCTGGGAGCTAGTGTCTTTCTGTTGATCGATCTTCGCGCAAGGTACCCTATCTGGAGATCCGGGAGTTTGGCATTCTTTAGTTGGCCTTTCGTGACCGTTTCGGGCACTACGAATTTTGTGTATTGCCGCCGGGGTAGACGAATACGCCAGATGCTTACAAGGATCTCGAATATGTTATTGGACCTCCGTGGGCTGTTCTGTGGTAGCTTTCGTTGAGGATGTTGGTTGGCATGCCCTCAGGCGAAGTTGTGGATCATCGCGTTGGAATGCGTTCGTCCATAGAGATTCCTCAGTGCACATGGGAGTGAGTTACCATGGGTTTCGTTGTGGGCTCGCTAAAGTCACGTTCGGGTCACGATGCCGTCTGGGTGATCATTGACCGATTGACTAGGTCCGCACTTTCCTCCCTATCCAACTGACTGAGTCTTTGGACGCTTCGACGCGGGTTTGAGCCTTCGCGATTGTTCGTCTTCATGGCACTGCGGTCGGTGCTATTTCGGGTTGAGACGCGTGGGTTACTTCGAGGTTCTGGCGCAGCCTTTGGCAGGCTTTTCGAGCGAGCCTCCCTTTTAAGTACAACGTTTCGATACCGACGAACAGCCAGGCAAGAGGACGATTTAGGCCTTGGAGGACATGCTATTTGCCTGCGTGCTCGACTTGGGGCAGTTGGATGAAGCACCACCCTTTGGGTAGGGGTCTGCCTGTGAGACGACTGCCATTCGAGCATCCAGATGAAATGGAAAAAGGCACTCTACAGGCGCGGTTTTATACCTCCCCTGCGTTGGGACGGTTGTGGTGCGCCAGTTCGAGTGGCCACAAGTTATTTATTGACCTTGCGGTGGCCGAGATGGTTCGTGCGTGCTTCTGCACCACCTAGAACCGTCATCAGGGCTACGCAGGTCATAGTCGCCAGGAGCCTTCCTTCGGGGTAGGGCGACCATGTGGGCTTGAGGTGTCCCAGTTTAAGGGAATCCTCTGTTTCGACGTTCGGGGCGTGCTGAGTCGGCCTTCCATCGGACCGGTTTTCGTCCTTGAGTGGATGAGGGGAGGTGGCTGTCATGAAGCCTTGCCCGGTGGCTGACTCATGCTTGTGACGTCATCCAATGTCTCATAGCTGAGACATTATGTCCACGATCCTGCTCATGTCATTCCGTTCGAGCCGCTCATCCTCGAGCAGGATTTGTCGTTCGGGGAGCAGTTGATCGAGACCACGGACCAATGTGAGAAGAGGCTCCGTACCCAGACCGTTCCTTCGGTTAAAGTGCGTGGTAGTACCAGCTTAGTGTCCGGACCACTCGGGAGCCAATGGACTCTATGGGCGACACTTCTACATTCGGTCTTCCCTTTGGGTTTCCTTAAATTTCGAGGACTAAATTTCCTAAGAGGGGGAGAATGTTAGACCTGTGTCATTTAGAGTCCTAATTTCGATCGGAGTCGCTAAATTTTTTTTTTTTTTTGGTTTTTAGCTGCCTAGTGGGGTTGAGGACTCTGATTGAAGATATAACTGCATATTATGGGTCCTGGTACTGTTTAGTACTGCCCATAAAATTTTCGTTTAATTCTGATAACGTTTTTGGAATTATGCAGTTTTGGATTGGGCATTCGATTTGATTTTGTTAAAATCCAAGATGAAGAGATAAAAAATCCGATATTATTATGAGATGTTAAGTTTGGAGATAGCTTCCATATAGAAGTGGAATTGGATCAACTGGATTCGTATAATAAAAGTTATGGGTATTTTTCCATGTATACCCCGAAGTTGAGAAATCCAGGCAGCAGCCCTGTAAGATGTTTAGCCTAGATTTTGAAATAGCTGGAGAGGTTATTTGATCTGGGTGTAAACATGAAAGTTGTAGATAATCGTCTTATCTTTCCAATGCCACTGGAATCGTACAATTTGGAGCTGTATTGAGGAAGTTATGGCCGTTTAAGTGAAGGCTGCGCAGAGTTTTAAGTCCGAGGACGACTTGGTCTTTCACTCCGCCCTTGCCTATTTAAGGCACCAAATGTCACGACCTGGACATGAATTTTTCCCCTCTTTTAGATCTGGTCCAGCCCTTGTGTGTGTGAGTGGAGGAGGTGATGGTGGTGGAGAAGAAGATCAAGATGGACCACTTAAAGGAGTGGATGTGAAAGGTGAGTTGTTGTTGTTGTTGTTGATTCTTTCTCTCCTCCCCATCTCCTCTCTTTCAGCCTCCCTAATGGGTTCCCCTCTCTTTTTCACCTAGCCCACCAAGTGTTTGTGTTTATGTCTAAGTGAGGGAGAAGAAGAAGGAGTGCTTGGTTGTTGGTGGAGCAAGAAGTAGAAGTAATCAAGGTTAGTATGTGTGCATGTGAGAGGAGTTATTGTTCCTTCCCTTCTCCATCCCCTACCCTCTCATGATCTCCCATTTTCCCCCCTGTTTTCAGCATGTGGAAGAGCTCCCACGTTGAGGCGGTGGTGGCGGTCGAGGTGGTTGCGGGCGTGCTTGTGAGCCCCCACACCTCCCCCTTCCTTTCCCCTCTTTTGGTGAGTTTTCTCTCCTCCTAAAGTTGGTTTTAAATGCATGTGGGGGTGCTTGGGGAGGGCTTGCATGGGTGTTATGTGTTGTGTATGTGTGCACACCACTTGTTTGTGAGTATGTGTGAGTGAACCATATATACATATTCTTCTCCTCTTACCAATGGGAGTCCTCATGCATCACCTAAACTTGTGTTTGTGTACTAAAGGGGCGTGGGATTGACGCATTGGTACACTCGAGATCACATAAGAGGTATGCGGAGGCTGCGGGTGCGCGCTCGGCGTGCTCGCTTGCGTGCGGAGTGCGCGGGAAGCGTGCATGAGGTGCTCGCATGCGTGCGGAGTGCGTGGGCAGCATGCACGAGGTGCTCGAGATCGTGTTTGACGTTGTTCGATGCGTGCGGAGTGCGTGGGCAGCGTGCACGGGGTGCTCGAGGGCGTGCTTGGCCTTGCCCGATGCGTGCGGAGTGTGCAGGCAGCGTGCACGAGGTGCTCGAGGGTGTGGTTGATGTTGTTCGATGCGTGCGGAGTGCGTGGGCAGCGTGCACGGGGTGCTCGAGGGCGTGCTTGGCCTTGCCCGATGCGTGCGGAGTGTGCAGGCAGCGTGCACGAGGTGCTCGAGGGTGTGGTTGATGTTGTTCGATGCGTGCGGAGTATGCGGGCAGCGTGCACGAGGTGCTCAAGGGCGTGCTTGGCCTTGCCCGATGCGTGCGGAGTGCGTGGGAAGCATGCACGAGGTGCTCGAGGACGTGCTTGACATTGTTTGATGCGTGTGGGGTGCATGGGCAGCGTGCACGGGGTACTCGAGGGCGTGCTTGCGGTGCTCAGACACGTTCGGAGTGCTTCGTGGTGTCGAGCAGCTTGTTATAGCCAAATGCAACCATGGGACGATCCTTGGCGGATTGATTTCAGGCTTCGGATTCAACTCGTCGCTCTCTTGCGTTTCGCGAGCCGTGCGCTCGTTAGGTGAGTGGTTTGATTCCAACCCTTCCGGGAGCGTTCGATGCACGTAGTCGTGCTTCGCGCTTCCATGGGGCTTTAATTGCACCCTAAATATGTTAGATATCATGCATGCTAGGTTGTATAGCTCGTATATTGTGTAGAACCCCTATTCTACCTTATACTTGCCTATGTATTGTATAGAATATGGCATGACTTAGGTAATATTGTTTGAATTACTACCTTATTATTATTTATGTCCAGCATGTTTAACTTGGGTTAATAACGAGGTGTATGCGTAATATTCCTGATTTAGTACTCGAGGGTTTGGTATAGTTGTTGCACCCATCTAGTTGGGGCAAAACTATGACCCGCTTCAAGAGAGGATGAGGCATTCCCTCTCTCTCGCCCTCCCTCTTTTCGCAAGCCGAGTGAGTAGATGCGGTTCCTACCTGACTCAGGCTTGCTTGGAATTATTGGCATGCACCTGTTGTTGCGCAGATCGCGCTTAACCCTTCCCTTCTAGGTTGATGTTGTCCAACGTATGATAGGTTGTAATTTGTGTGTGTTTATCTGTTTGATGCCATGTATGCATGTTTAAGTAGGCCATCGTTGGGTAGTTAATTGCATATATATAATATATGCCGATGTGGCCATGATTCCTGTCTAATGTGTTAGACAAGTGTATGACCTCTTGTGGGGTCATACCATGGCTTCGACATTTAGAATTAAATGTCTTCCCCGCATCTGAGTTATGCGCCCTGGAGGGAATTCATGAGAATTCATTGCGCTTATCGGTGTTTGATAACCGATGATGACGGATCCATAGGGATCGTATTCGCGGGTGTCGAGTGTTCTTTCCTTCGTCGGTTCCGAGTAGAGACTACCCGGCGTAGCAGAGTCTGGTGAGGAGCCCTCCCAGATACTACTCATGACGCGTGTGGGTGTGCCCATACGGCTGAGGTAGTGATCGTGGGAGGCTAGTCCAGTAGAGGCCTGAACCCTGTGAGATGCCAGGGGCCACCAGGTAGTATGGGCCACACCGGGAGAGACTACCGGAAGACGAGTGGAGTAGAACAATCGACCTCTTCCCCAAGAGCCTATGTCACCCCGAGGAGGGGGTGAGGGTGAGGGTGTAGTGGGTCGGCGTGGGTTCGATCTGCCAGTTTGTGCAATCTCCCAAAATCCTATGTCACCCGTCGGGGTGAGGGTGAGGGTGTTGGTGTGAACGGGGTGGGCTCGAGTTGATACTCGACCCACTAGCTTGTGTAGTAGGTTTTCCTATGGGGTTCGCGCTGCGAATAAGTAGTAGCTCTTACCTTCGTCGGCTCCGAGTAGAGACTACCCGGTGTAGTAGAGTCCGGTGAGGAGCCCTCCCAGATACTACTCATGAAGCGTGTTGGCGTGCCCATACGGCTGAGGTAGTGATCGTGGGAGGCTAGTCCGGTAGAGGCCTGAACCCTGTGAGGTGCCGGGAGGCTGCCAAATAGTATGGGCCACACCGGGAGAGACTACCGGAAGACGAGTGGTGTAGAGCAGCAAGTTTTGCCCTCCAAGTCCCAAGGCTCACCCCGGTGGGGGCTAGGGCGAGAGCGAGGTATGGTTGCACCGCCGTGTGACCTTGTTAACCGTTGGGTTTCTACCCATGGTTTCCTTGATAGGAGATTGCCTTAGGATCGAATGTTGTGTTGGTGTTTGGTTTTTGACCACTCACTGAGCTTGTAGCTCACCCCTCGCTTATGTTTTTCCCCAGTTGACGCTGAGTCGGATCCAAGAGAAGAGCTCCCCTGGCGCCATCCGAGTAGGAGACCCGCGTTCGCGTTGGATGTCTTGCGAGTCGGAGGCTATCAGCATTCCCTTTTCATTGTATGTATTATACTTGTGCTTGTGCACGGTATGTCGACTGTTGATGTCAGTTATTGTATATATTGGCTCTCACAGGACAGATGATTGTGTACTCTAGTCTGTAATATGTCTTTGAATTACAGACTTAGTCATTTGAGCTTCCGCTTTTTGTATATATTTGATGTCAGTTATTTGTGTATTGCCTTTTCTATTGTGGAGTATTTATTTGACCTCGTGTATGGATTACTGATATCATTTATATATTTGCCACGTCTCGGGGACGGCCGCCCTGGGGCGTGACAAAAGTTGGTATCAGAGCCATGTCCTGTCAGAGCCAATTGTTTTCCTTGAGATGAGTCCTAGGATTTTGAGATGAGTATTCTGATCCTAGTGCTGGTTCCTTAGTTGCTGATATGCCTCCTCGGAGACGGGCGCGTGGACGTGGTCACCCTTGGGCTTCGGAGGTTTACGAACCTATCGGAGGCGAGGAGTCTACTTGAGAGTTCTCGGCTGTTGGGCCAGGACTTGCGCGGGATGCCTCCAGCGTGGGCGCGAGCTAACGCTGAGATGGCGGATCTTCTGGACACTCAGACTAGAGCACTGGAGGCATAGACTGGAGCGTTGGCTGAGCAGGCGCGAAAGATCCAGGAGCTGCGGGCGGCCCGCGTGGCGATCCCGTAGATACCCTTAGCGGTAGGTCCACCAGTGGTGCCAGAGATACCCCATGTACCGGTTGGAGACCGCATTCTCCTCCGTTCTATTTATCGGGGGTATACCATAGAGTTGCGTGCGGCACTAGTTTCAAGCGTTGAGGATGTGGTGTAGTATTCATTAAGGGGTGATGTCTTTTTCTAGCCTTCCTACTCAGGATAAGGGGCCTTGCAGGGTCAGCGTTGAGACCCGGGCTAGGGTACTCCGTGTTCCTTGTTTGGTTGTCGGGATATCCTATATCGGGACCTCATGAGGCCCTCCCGAGGTTCATTTCCCAGTCAAGGAATACCTTTGAAGCATCAATTGATGTTTGATTTTTTTTCATTGGGAGGTGCGATAGCGGGTGGTGATGCATATGATCGGGATTGGGTGCATCCTATTGCAGCTTGGTGGGCGATCGCTTATGGACTAGGGTTCCATAGACATATCTGGAGTCGCTTCGATATATCATCGTGCATAGTAGCTACCCGGTAGAGGCAAGAGACCTATGAGGTGCTCCCTGGGACTATCCACGACGCTTGTTGGTGTGCCCATATAGCAGAGATAGTGGACATGGGAGGCTACCAGGTAGGGGCCACACCGGAAGAGTGCTACTGGATGACGTCGAGAGCTTGGACTCCCCGTGATGAATCTGCCCATTGAGTGTATGATGATGGAGTTCCAATTGTTATAGTTGGGCGACCTTTTGGTGGCGGCATGTGACGCACAGGTTGCGGTACTGCCGCGTTTTGCCCCCACATGGGTCGTAAATGAGGAGACGTGACGCTAAGCGTTCGTGATGGGACTCGACCGCCATATCAGGTAGATGACATCGCTGAGGCGTTGTCGGGAATCGACGACCCCCTATTGCGTGTCTTGCGGATTAAGTGCGGTCGCGCGGCTTACCCAGCGTGTAAGAGTCACCATGAGCGTCAGCCTTGCTCGAGGAGCAGATTTGGACTTAATCGTCCCAGGAATGATTTTGATCTCCCCATAGGGGTTGAAGATCAAGTACCCCTTGTCGCGAATTGATGATCTGTTTAGACCAGCTCTGGGAGCTAGTGTCTTTCTGTTGATCGATCTTCGCGCAAGGTACCCTATCTGGAGATCCGGGAGTTTGGCATTCTTTAGTTGGCCTTTCGTGACCGTTTCGGGCACTACGAATTTTGTGTATTGCCGCCGGGGTAGACGAATACGCCAGATGCTTACAAGGATCTCGAATATGTTATTGGACCTCCGTGGGCTGTTCTGTGGTAGCTTTCGTTGAGGATGTTGGTTGGCATGCCCTCAGGCGAAGTTGTGGATCATCGCGTTGGAATGCGTTCGTCCATAGAGATTCCTCAGTGCACATGGGAGTGAGTTACCATGGGTTTCGTTGTGGGCTCGCTAAAGTCACGTTCGGGTCACGATGCCGTCTGGGTGATCATTGACCGATTGACTAGGTCCGCACTTTCCTCCCTATCCAACTGACTGAGTCTTTGGACGCTTCGACGCGGGTTTGAGCCTTCGCGATTGTTCGTCTTCATGGCACTGCGGTCGGTGCTATTTCGGGTTGAGACGCGTGGGTTACTTCGAGGTTCTGGCGCAGCCTTTGGCAGGCTTTTCGAGCGAGCCTCCCTTTTAAGTACAACGTTTCGATACCGACGAACAGCCAGGCAAGAGGACGATTTAGGCCTTGGAGGACATGCTATTTGCCTGCGTGCTCGACTTGGGGCAGTTGGATGAAGCACCACCCTTTGGGTAGGGGTCTGCCTGTGAGACGACTGCCATTCGAGCATCCAGATGAAATGGAAAAAGGCACTCTACAGGCGCGGTTTTATACCTCCCCTGCGTTGGGACGGTTGTGGTGCGCCAGTTCGAGTGGCCACAAGTTATTTATTGACCTTGCGGTGGCCGAGATGGTTCGTGCGTGCTTCTGCACCACCTAGAACCGTCATCAGGGCTACGCAGGTCATAGTCGCCAGGAGCCTTCCTTCGGGGTAGGGCGACCATGTGGGCTTGAGGTGTCCCAGTTTAAGGGAATCCTCTGTTTCGACGTTCGGGGCGTGCTGAGTCGGCCTTCCATCGGACCGGTTTTCGTCCTTGAGTGGATGAGGGGAGGTGGCTGTCATGAAGCCTTGCCCGGTGGCTGACTCATGCTTGTGACGTCATCCAATGTCTCATAGCTGAGACATTATGTCCACGATCCTGCTCATGTCATTCCGTTCGAGCCGCTCATCCTCGAGCAGGATTTGTCGTTCGGGGAGCAGTTGATCGAGACCACGGACCAATGTGAGAAGAGGCTCCGTACCCAGACCGTTCCTTCGGTTAAAGTGCGTGGTAGTACCAGCTTAGTGTCCGGACCACTCGGGAGCCAATGGACTCTATGGGCGACACTTCTACATTCGGTCTTCCCTTTGGGTTTCCTTAAATTTCGAGGACTAAATTTCCTAAGAGGGGGAGAATGTTAGACCTGTGTCATTTAGAGTCCTAATTTCGATCGGAGTCGCTAAATTTTTTTTTTTTTTTGGTTTTTAGCTGCCTAGTGGGGTTGAGGACTCTGATTGAAGATATAACTGCATATTATGGGTCCTGGTACTGTTTAGTACTGCCCATAAAATTTTCGTTTAATTCTGATAACGTTTTTGGAATTATGCAGTTTTGGATTGGGCATTCGATTTGATTTTGTTAAAATCCAAGATGAAGAGATAAAAAATCCGATATTATTATGAGATGTTAAGTTTGGAGATAGCTTCCATATAGAAGTGGAATTGGATCAACTGGATTCGTATATTAAAAGTTATGGGTATTTTTCCATGTATACCCCGAAGTTGAGAAATCCAGGCAGCAGCCCTGTAAGATGTTTAGCCTAGATTTTAAATAGCTGGAAGGTTATTTGATCTGGGTGTAAACATGAAAGTTGTAGATAATCGTCTTATCTTTCCAATGCCACTGGAATCGTACAATTTGGAGCTGTATTGAGGAAGTTATGGCCGTTTAAGTGAAGGCTGCGCAGAGTTTTAAGTCCGAGGACGACTTGGTCTTTCACTCCGCCCTTGCCTATTTAAGGCACCAAATGTCACGACCTGGACATGAATTTTTCCCCTCTTTTAGATCTGGTCCAGCCCTTGTGTGTGTGAGTGGAGGAGGTGATGGTGGTGGAGAAGAAGATCAAGATGGACCACTTAAAGGAGTGGATGTGAAAGGTGAGTTGTTGTTGTTGTTGTTGATTCTTTCTCTCCTCCCCATCTCCTCTCTTTCAGCCTCCCTAATGGGTTCCCCTCTCTTTTTCACCTAGCCCACCAAGTGTTTGTGTTTATGTCTAAGTGAGGGAGAAGAAGAAGGAGTGCTTGGTTGTTGGTGGAGCAAGAAGTAGAAGTAATCAAGGTTAGTATGTGTGCATGTGAGAGGAGTTATTGTTCCTTCCCTTCTCCATCCCCTACCCTCTCATGATCTCCCATTTTCCCCCCTGTTTTCAGCATGTGGAAGAGCTCCCACGTTGAGGCGGTGGTGGCGGTCGAGGTGGTTGCGGGCGTGCTTGTGAGCCCCCACACCTCCCCCTTCCTTTCCCCTCTTTTGGTGAGTTTTCTCTCCTCCTAAAGTTGGTTTTAAATGCATGTGGGGGTGCTTGGGGAGGGCTTGCATGGGTGTTATGTGTTGTGTATGTGTGCACACCACTTGTTTGTGAGTATGTGTGAGTGAACCATATATACATATTCTTCTCCTCTTACCAATGGGAGTCCTCATGCATCACCTAAACTTGTGTTTGTGTACTAAAGGGGCGTGGGATTGACGCATTGGTACACTCGAGATCACATAAGAGGTATGCGGAGGCTGCGGGTGCGCGCTCGGCGTGCTCGCTTGCGTGCGGAGTGCGCGGGAAGCGTGCATGAGGTGCTCGCATGCGTGCGGAGTGCGTGGGCAGCATGCACGAGGTGCTCGAGATCGTGTTTGACGTTGTTCGATGCGTGCGGAGTGCGTGGGCAGCGTGCACGGGGTGCTCGAGGGCGTGCTTGGCCTTGCCCGATGCGTGCGGAGTGTGCAGGCAGCGTGCACGAGGTGCTCGAGGGTGTGGTTGATGTTGTTCGATGCGTGCGGAGTGCGTGGGCAGCGTGCACGGGGTGCTCGAGGGCGTGCTTGGCCTTGCCCGATGCGTGCGGAGTGTGCAGGCAGCGTGCACGAGGTGCTCGAGGGTGTGGTTGATGTTGTTCGATGCGTGCGGAGTATGCGGGCAGCGTGCACGAGGTGCTCAAGGGCGTGCTTGGCCTTGCCCGATGCGTGCGGAGTGCGTGGGAAGCATGCACGAGGTGCTCGAGGACGTGCTTGACATTGTTTGATGCGTGTGGGGTGCATGGGCAGCGTGCACGGGGTACTCGAGGGCGTGCTTGCGGTGCTCAGACACGTTCGGAGTGCTTCGTGGTGTCGAGCAGCTTGTTATAGCCAAATGCAACCATGGGACGATCCTTGGCGGATTGATTTCAGGCTTCGGATTCAACTCGTCGCTCTCTTGCGTTTCGCGAGCCGTGCGCTCGTTAGGTGAGTGGTTTGATTCCAACCCTTCCGGGAGCGTTCGATGCACGTAGTCGTGCTTCGCGCTTCCATGGGGCTTTAATTGCACCCTAAATATGTTAGATATCATGCATGCTAGGTTGTATAGCTCGTATATTGTGTAGAACCCCTATTCTACCTTATACTTGCCTATGTATTGTATAGAATATGGCATGACTTAGGTAATATTGTTTGAATTACTACCTTATTATTATTTATGTCCAGCATGTTTAACTTGGGTTAATAACGAGGTGTATGCGTAATATTCCTGATTTAGTACTCGAGGGTTTGGTATAGTTGTTGCACCCATCTAGTTGGGGCAAAACTATGACCCGCTTCAAGAGAGGATGAGGCATTCCCTCTCTCTCGCCCTCCCTCTTTTCGCAAGCCGAGTGAGTAGATGCGGTTCCTACCTGACTCAGGCTTGCTTGGAATTATTGGCATGCACCTGTTGTTGCGCAGATCGCGCTTAACCCTTCCCTTCTAGGTTGATGTTGTCCAACGTATGATAGGTTGTAATTTGTGTGTGTTTATCTGTTTGATGCCATGTATGCATGTTTAAGTAGGCCATCGTTGGGTAGTTAATTGCATATATATAATATATGCCGATGTGGCCATGATTCCTGTCTAATGTGTTAGACAAGTGTATGACCTCTTGTGGGGTCATACCATGGCTTCGACATTTAGAATTAAATGTCTTCCCCGCATCTGAGTTATGCGCCCTGGAGGGAATTCATGAGAATTCATTGCGCTTATCGGTGTTTGATAACCGATGATGACGGATCCATAGGGATCGTATTCGCGGGTGTCGAGTGTTCTTTCCTTCGTCGGTTCCGAGTAGAGACTACCCGGCGTAGCAGAGTCTGGTGAGGAGCCCTCCCAGATACTACTCATGACGCGTGTGGGTGTGCCCATACGGCTGAGGTAGTGATCGTGGGAGGCTAGTCCAGTAGAGGCCTGAACCCTGTGAGATGCCAGGGGCCACCAGGTAGTATGGGCCACACCGGGAGAGACTACCGGAAGACGAGTGGAGTAGAACAATCGACCTCTTCCCCAAGAGCCTATGTCACCCCGAGGAGGGGGTGAGGGTGAGGGTGTAGTGGGTCGGCGTGGGTTCGATCTGCCAGTTTGTGCAATCTCCCAAAATCCTATGTCACCCGTCGGGGTGAGGGTGAGGGTGTTGGTGTGAACGGGGTGGGCTCGAGTTGATACTCGACCCACTAGCTTGTGTAGTAGGTTTTCCTATGGGGTTCGCGCTGCGAATAAGTAGTAGCTCTTACCTTCGTCGGCTCCGAGTAGAGACTACCCGGTGTAGTAGAGTCCGGTGAGGAGCCCTCCCAGATACTACTCATGAAGCGTGTTGGCGTGCCCATACGGCTGAGGTAGTGATCGTGGGAGGCTAGTCCGGTAGAGGCCTGAACCCTGTGAGGTGCCGGGAGGCTGCCAAATAGTATGGGCCACACCGGGAGAGACTACCGGAAGACGAGTGGTGTAGAGCAGCAAGTTTTGCCCTCCAAGTCCCAAGGCTCACCCCGGTGGGGGCTAGGGCGAGAGCGAGGTATGGTTGCACCGCCGTGTGACCTTGTTAACCGTTGGGTTTCTACCCATGGTTTCCTTGATAGGAGATTGCCTTAGGATCGAATGTTGTGTTGGTGTTTGGTTTTGACCACTCACTGAGCTTGTAGCTCACCCCTCGCTTATGTTTTTCCCCAGTTGACGCTGAGTCGGATCCAAGAGAAGAGCTCCCCTGGCGCCATCCGAGTAGGAGACCCGCGTTCGCGTTGGATGTCTTGCGAGTCGGAGGCTATCAGCATTCCCTTTTCATTGTATGTATTATACTTGTGCTTGTGCACGGTATGTCGACTGTTGATGTCAGTTATTGTATATATTGGCTCTCACAGGACAGATGATTGTGTACTCTAGTCTGTAATATGTCTTTGAATTACAGACTTAGTCATTTGAGCTTCCGCTTTTTGTATATATTTGATGTCAGTTATTTGTGTATTGCCTTTTCTATTGTGGAGTATTTATTTGACCTCGTGTATGGATTACTGATATCATTTATATATTTGCCACGTCTCGGGGACGGCCGCCCTGGGGCGTGACAAAAGTTGGTATCAGAGCCATGTCCTGTCAGAGCCAATTGTTTTCCTTGAGATGAGTCCTAGGATTTCGAGATGAGTATTCTGATCCTAGTGCTGGTTCCTTAGTTGCTGATATGCCTCCTCGGAGACGGGCGCGTGGACGTGGTCACCCTTGGGCTTCGGAGGTTTACGAACCTATCGGAGGCGAGGAGTCTACTTGAGAGTTCTCGGCTGTTGGGCCAGGACTTGCGCGGGATGCCTCCAGCGTGGGCGCGAGCTAACGCTGAGATGGCGGATCTTCTGGACACTCAGACTAGAGCACTGGAGGCATAGACTGGAGCGTTGGCTGAGCAGGCGCGAAAGATCCAGGAGCTGCGGGCGGCCCGCGTGGCGATCCCGTAGATACCCTTAGCGGTAGGTCCACCAGTGGTGCCAGAGATACCCCATGTACCGGTTGGAGACCGCATTCTCCTCCGTTCTATTTATCGGGGGTATACCATAGAGTTGCGTGCGGCACTAGTTTCAAGCGTTGAGGATGTGGTGTAGTATTCATTAAGGGGTGATGTCTTTTTCTAGCCTTCCTACTCAGGATAAGGGGCCTTGCAGGGTCAGCGTTGAGACCCGGGCTAGGGTACTCCGTGTTCCTTGTTTGGTTGTCGGGATATCCTATATCGGGACCTCATGAGGCCCTCCCGAGGTTCATTTCCCAGTCAAGGAATACCTTTGAAGCATCAATTGATGTTTGATTTTTTTTCATTGGGAGGTGCGATAGCGGGTGGTGATGCATATGATCGGGATTGGGTGCATCCTATTGCAGCTTGGTGGGCGATCGCTTATGGACTAGGGTTCCATAGACATATCTGGAGTCGCTTCGATATATCATCGTGCATAGTAGCTACCCGGTAGAGGCAAGAGACCTATGAGGTGCTCCCTGGGACTATCCACGACGCTTGTTGGTGTGCCCATATAGCAGAGATAGTGGACATGGGAGGCTACCAGGTAGGGGCCACACCGGAAGAGTGCTACTGGATGACGTCGAGAGCTTGGACTCCCCGTGATGAATCTGCCCATTGAGTGTATGATGATGGAGTTCCAATTGTTATAGTTGGGCGACCTTTTGGTGGCGGCATGTGACGCACAGTTGCGGTACTGCCGCGTTTTGCCCCCACATGGGTCGTAAATGAGGAGACGTGACGCTAAGCGTTCGTGATGGGACTCGACCGCCATATCAGGTAGATGACATCGCTGAGGCGTTGTCGGGAATCGACGACCCCCTATTGCGTGTCTTGCGGATTAAGTGCGGTCGCGCGGCTTACCCAGCGTGTAAGAGTCACCATGAGCGTCAGCCTTGCTCGAGGAGCAGATTTGGACTTAATCGTCCCAGGAATGATTTTGATCTCCCCATAGGGGTTGAAGATCAAGTACCCCTTGTCGCGAATTGATGATCTGTTTAGACCAGCTCTGGGAGCTAGTGTCTTTCTGTTGATCGATCTTCGCGCAAGGTACCCTATCTGGAGATCCGGGAGTTTGGCATTCTTTAGTTGGCCTTTCGTGACCGTTTCGGGCACTACGAATTTTGTGTATTGCCGCCGGGGTAGACGAATACGCCAGATGCTTACAAGGATCTCGAATATGTTATTGGACCTCCGTGGGCTGTTCTGTGGTAGCTTTCGTTGAGGATGTTGGTTGGCATGCCCTCAGGCGAAGTTGTGGATCATCGCGTTGGAATGCGTTCGTCCATAGAGATTCCTCAGTGCACATGGGAGTGAGTTACCATGGGTTTCGTTGTGGGCTCGCTAAAGTCACGTTCGGGTCACGATGCCGTCTGGGTGATCATTGACCGATTGACTAGGTCCGCACTTTCCTCCCTATCCAACTGACTGAGTCTTTGGACGCTTCGACGCGGGTTTGAGCCTTCGCGATTGTTCGTCTTCATGGCACTGCGGTCGGTGCTATTTCGGGTTGAGACGCGTGGGTTACTTCGAGGTTCTGGCGCAGCCTTTGGCAGGCTTTTCGAGCGAGCCTCCCTTTTAAGTACAACGTTTCGATACCGACGAACAGCCAGGCAAGAGGACGATTTAGGCCTTGGAGGACATGCTATTTGCCTGCGTGCTCGACTTGGGGCAGTTGGATGAAGCACCACCCTTTGGGTAGGGGTCTGCCTGTGAGACGACTGCCATTCGAGCATCCAGATGAAATGGAAAAAGGCACTCTACAGGCGCGGTTTTATACCTCCCCTGCGTTGGGACGGTTGTGGTGCGCCAGTTCGAGTGGCCACAAGTTATTTATTGACCTTGCGGTGGCCGAGATGGTTCGTGCGTGCTTCTGCACCACCTAGAACCGTCATCAGGGCTACGCAGGTCATAGTCGCCAGGAGCCTTCCTTCGGGGTAGGGCGACCATGTGGGCTTGAGGTGTCCCAGTTTAAGGGAATCCTCTGTTTCGACGTTCGGGGCGTGCTGAGTCGGCCTTCCATCGGACCGGTTTTCGTCCTTGAGTGGATGAGGGGAGGTGGCTGTCATGAAGCCTTGCCCGGTGGCTGACTCATGCTTGTGACGTCATCCAATGTCTCATAGCTGAGACATTATGTCCACGATCCTGCTCATGTCATTCCGTTCGAGCCGCTCATCCTCGAGCAGGATTTGTCGTTCGGGGAGCAGTTGATCGAGACCACGGACCAATGTGAGAAGAGGCTCCGTACCCAGACCGTTCCTTCGGTTAAAGTGCGTGGTAGTACCAGCTTAGTGTCCGGACCACTCGGGAGCCAATGGACTCTATGGGCGACACTTCTACATTCGGTCTTCCCTTTGGGTTTCCTTAAATTTCGAGGACTAAATTTCCTAAGAGGGGGAGAATGTTAGACCTGTGTCATTTAGAGTCCTAATTTCGATCGGAGTCGCTAAATTTTTTTTTTTTTTTGGTTTTTAGCTGCCTAGTGGGGTTGAGGACTCTGATTGAAGATATAACTGCATATTATGGGTCCTGGTACTGTTTAGTACTGCCCATAAAATTTTCGTTTAATTCTGATAACGTTTTTGGAATTATGCAGTTTTGGATTGGGCATTCGATTTGATTTTGTTAAAATCCAAGATGAAGAGATAAAAAATCCGATATTATTATGAGATGTTAAGTTTGGAGATAGCTTCCATATAGAAGTGGAATTGGATCAACTGGATTCGTATATTAAAAGTTATGGGTATTTTTCCATGTATACCCCGAAGTTGAGAAATCCAGGCAGCAGCCCTGTAAGATGTTTAGCCTAGATTTTTAAATAGCTGGAAAGGTTATTTGATCTGGGTGTAAACATGAAAGTTGTAGATAATCGTCTTATCTTTCCAATGCCACTGGAATCGTACAATTTGGAGCTGTATTGAGGAAGTTATGGCCGTTTAAGTGAAGGCTGCGCAGAGTTTTAAGTCCGAGGACGACTTGGTCTTTCACTCCGCCCTTGCCTATTTAAGGCACCAAATGTCACGACCTGGACATGAATTTTTCCCCTCTTTTAGATCTGGTCCAGCCCTTGTGTGTGTGAGTGGAGGAGGTGATGGTGGTGGAGAAGAAGATCAAGATGGACCACTTAAAGGAGTGGATGTGAAAGGTGAGTTGTTGTTGTTGTTGTTGATTCTTTCTCTCCTCCCCATCTCCTCTCTTTCAGCCTCCCTAATGGGTTCCCCTCTCTTTTTCACCTAGCCCACCAAGTGTTTGTGTTTATGTCTAAGTGAGGGAGAAGAAGAAGGAGTGCTTGGTTGTTGGTGGAGCAAGAAGTAGAAGTAATCAAGGTTAGTATGTGTGCATGTGAGAGGAGTTGTTGTTCCTTCCCTTCTCCATCCCCTACCCTCTCATGATCTCCCATTTTCCCCCCTGTTTTCAGCATGTGGAAGAGCTCCCACGTTGAGGCGGTGGTGGCGGTCGAGGTGGTTGCGGGCGTGCTTGTGAGCCCCCACACCTCCCCCTTCCTTTCCCCTCTTTTGGTGAGTTTTCTCTCCTCCTAAAGTTGGTTTTAAATGCATGTGGGGGTGCTTGGGGAGGGCTTGCATGGGTGTTATGTGTTGTGTATGTGTGCACACCACTTGTTTGTGAGTATGTGTGAGTGAACCATATATACATATTCTTCTCCTCTTACCAATGGGAGTCCTCATGCATCACCTAAACTTGTGTTTGTGTACTAAAGGGGCGTGGGATTGACGCATTGGTACACTCGAGATCACATAAGAGGTATGCGGAGGCTGCGGGTGCGCGCTCGGCGTGCTCGCATGCGTGCGGAGTGCGCGGGAAGCGTGCATGAGGTGCTCGCATGCGTGCGGAGTGCGTGGGCAGCATGCACGAGGTGCTCGAGATCGTGTTTGACGTTGTTCGATGCGTGCGGAGTGCGTGGGCAGCGTGCACGGGGTGCTCGAGGGCGTGCTTGGCCTTGCCCGATGCGTGCGGAGTGTGCAGGCAGCGTGCACGAGGTGCTCGAGGGTGTGGTTGATGTTGTTCGATGCGTGCGGAGTGCGTGGGCAGCGTGCACGGGGTGCTCGAGGGCGTGCTTGGCCTTGCCCGATGCGTGCGGAGTGTGCAGGCAGCGTGCACGAGGTGCTCGAGGGTGTGGTTGATGTTGTTCGATGCGTGCGGAGTATGCGGGCAGCGTGCACGAGGTGCTCAAGGGCGTGCTTGGCCTTGCCCGATGCGTGCGGAGTGCGTGGGAAGCATGCACGAGGTGCTCGAGGACGTGCTTGACATTGTTTGATGCGTGTGGGGTGCATGGGCAGCGTGCACGGGGTACTCGAGGGCGTGCTTGCGGTGCTCAGACACGTTCGGAGTGCTTCGTGGTGTCGAGCAGCTTGTTATAGCCAAATGCAACCATGGGACGATCCTTGGCGGATTGATTTCAGGCTTCGGATTCAACTCGTCGCTCTCTTGCGTTTCGCGAGCCGTGCGCTCGTTAGGTGAGTGGTTTGATTCCAACCCTTCCGGGAGCGTTCGATGCACGTAGTCGTGCTTCGCGCTTCCATGGGGCTTTAATTGCACCCTAAATATGTTAGATATCATGCATGCTAGGTTGTATAGCTCGTATATTGTGTAGAACCCCTATTCTACCTTATACTTGCCTATGTATTGTATAGAATATGGCATGACTTAGGTAATATTGTTTGAATTACTACCTTATTATTATTTATGTCCAGCATGTTTAACTTGGGTTAATAACGAGGTGTATGCGTAATATTCCTGATTTAGTACTCGAGGGTTTGGTATAGTTGTTGCACCCATCTAGTTGGGGCAAAACTATGACCCGCTTCAAGAGAGGATGAGGCATTCCCTCTCTCTCGCCCTCCCTCTTTTCGCAAGCCGAGTGAGTAGATGCGGTTCCTACTTGACTCAGGCTTGCTTGGAATTATTGGCATGCACCTGTTGTTGCGCAGATCGCGCTTAACCCTTCCCTTCTAGGTTGGTGTTGTCCAACGTATGATAGGTTGTAATTTGTGTGTGTTTATCTGTTTGATGCCATGTATGCATGTTTAAGTAGGCCATCGTTGGGTAGTTAATTGCATATATATAATATATGCCGATGTGGCCATGATTCCTGTCTAATGTGTTAGACAAGTGTATGACCTCTTGTGGGGTCATACCATGGCTTCGACATTTAGAATTAAATGTCTTCCCCGCATCTGAGTTATGCGCCCTGGAGGGAATTCATGAGAATTCATTGCGCTTATCGGTGTTTGATAACCGATGATGACGGATCCATAGGGATCGTATTCGCGGGTGTCGAGTGTTCTTTCCTTCGTCGGTTCCGAGTAGAGACTACCCGGCGTAGCAGAGTCTGGTGAGGAGCCCTCCCAGATACTACTCATGACGCGTGTGGGTGTGCCCATACGGCTGAGGTAGTGATCGTGGGAGGCTAGTCCAGTAGAGGCCTGAACCCTGTGAGATGCCAGGGGCCACCAGGTAGTATGGGCCACACCGGGAGAGACTACCGGAAGACGAGTGGAGT
This sequence comes from Acorus calamus, assembly GCA_030737845.1. Taxonomy (NCBI): domain Eukaryota; kingdom Viridiplantae; phylum Streptophyta; class Magnoliopsida; order Acorales; family Acoraceae; genus Acorus; species Acorus calamus. The sequence continues at coordinate 14,044,908 of CM060872.1, forward strand.
AGAACAATCGACCTCTTCCCCAAGAGCCTATGTCACCCCGAGGAGGGGGTGAGGGTGAGGGTGTAGTGGGTCGGCGTGGGTTCGATCTGCCAGTTTGTGCAATCTCCCAAAATCCTATGTCACCCGTCGGGGTGAGGGTGAGGGTGTTGGTGTGAACGGGGTGGGCTCGAGTTGATACTCGACCCACTAGCTTGTGTAGTAGGTTTTCCTATGGGGTTCGCGCTGCGAATAAGTAGTAGCTCTTACCTTCGTCGGCTCCGAGTAGAGACTACCCGGTGTAGTAGAGTCCGGTGAGGAGCCCTCCCAGATACTACTCATGAAGCGTGTTGGCGTGCCCATACGGCTGAGGTAGTGATCGTGGGAGGCTAGTCCGGTAGAGGCCTGAACCCTGTGAGGTGCCGGGAGGCTGCCAAATAGTATGGGCCACACCGGGAGAGACTACCGGAAGACGAGTGGTGTAGAGCAGCAAGTTTTGCCCTCCAAGTCCCTAGGCTCACCCCGGTGGGGGCTAGGGCGAGAGCGAGGTATGGTTGCACCGCCGTGTGACCTTGTTAACCGTTGGGTTTCTACCCATGGTTTCCTTGATAGGAGATTGCCTTAGGATCGAATGTTGTGTTGGTGTTTGGTTTCTGACCACTCACTGAGCTTGTAGCTCACCCCTCGCTTATGTTTTTCCCCAGTTGACGCTGAGTCGGATCCAAGAGAAGAGCTCCCCTGGCGCCATCCGAGTAGGAGACCCGCGTTCGCGTTGGATGTCTTGCGAGTCGGAGGCTATCAGCATTCCCTTTTCATTGTATATATTATACTTGTGCTTGTGCACGGTATGTCGACTGTTGATGTCAGTTATTGTATATATTGGCTCTCACAGGACAGATGATTGTGTACTCTAGTCTGTAATATGTCTTTGAATTACAGACTTAGTCATTTGAGCTTCCGCTTTTTGTATATATTTGATGTCAGTTATTTGTGTATTGCCTTTTCTATTGTGGAGTATTTATTTGACCTCGTGTATGGATTACTGATATCATTTATATATTTGCCACGTCTCGGGGACGGCCGCCCTGGGGCGTGACAAAAGTTGGTATCAGAGCCATGTCCTGTCAGAGCCAATTGTTTTCCTTGAGATGAGTCCTAGGATTTCGAGATGAGTATTCTGATCCTAGTGCTGGTTCCTTAGTTGCTGATATGCCTCCTCGGAGACGGGCGCGTGGACGTGGTCACCCTTGGGCTTCGGAGGTTTACGAACCTATCGGAGGCGAGGAGTCTACTTGAGAGTTCTCGGCTGTTGGGCCAGGACTTGCGCGGGATGCCTCCAGCGTGGGCGCGAGCTAACGCTGAGATGGCGGATCTTCTGGACACTCAGACTAGAGCACTGGAGGCATAGACTGGAGCGTTGGCTGAGCAGGCGCGAAAGATCCAGGAGCTGCGGGCGGCCCGCGTGGCGATCCCGTAGATACCCTTAGCGGTAGGTCCACCAGTGGTGCCAGAGATACCCCATGTACCGGTTGGAGACCGCATTCTCCTCCGTTCTATTTATCGGGGGTATACCATAGAGTTGCGTGCGGCACTAGTTTCAAGCGTTGAGGATGTGGTGTAGTATTCATTAAGGGGTGATGTCTTTTTCTAGCCTTCCTACTCAGGATAAGGGGCCTTGCAGGGTCAGCGTTGAGACCCGGGCTAGGGTACTCCGTGTTCCTTGTTTGGTTGTCGGGATATCCTATATCGGGACCTCATGAGGCCCTCCCGAGGTTCTTTTCCCAGTCAAGGAATACCTTTGAAGCATCAATTGATGTTTGATTTTTTTTCATTGGGAGGTGCGATAGCGGGTGGTGATGCATATGATCGGGATTGGGTGCATCCTATTGCAGCTTGGTGGGCGATCGCTTATGGACTAGGGTTCCATAGACATATCTGGAGTCGCTTCGATATATCATCGTGCATAGTAGCTACCCGGTAGAGGCAAGAGACCTATGAGGTGCTCCCTGGGACTATCCACGACGCTTGTTGGTGTGCCCATATAGCAGAGATAGTGGACATGGGAGGCTACCAGGTAGGGGCCACACCGGAAGAGTGCTACTGGATGACGTCGAGAGCTTGGACTCCCCGTGATGAATCTGCCCATTGAGTGTATGATGATGGAGTTCCAATTGTTATAGTTGGGCGACCTTTTGGTGGCGGCATGTGACGCACAGTTTGCGGTACTGCCGCGTTTTGCCCCCACATGGGTCGTAAATGAGGAGACGTGACGCTAAGCGTTCGTGATGGGACTCGACCGCCATATCAGGTAGATGACATCGCTGAGGCGTTGTCGGGAATCGACGACCCCCTATTGCGTGTCTTGCGGATTAAGTGCGGTCGCGCGGCTTACCCAGCGTGTAAGAGTCACCATGAGCGTCAGCCTTGCTCGAGGAGCAGATTTGGACTTAATCGTCCCAGGAATGATTTTGATCTCCCCATAGGGGTTGAAGATCAAGTACCCCTTGTCGCGAATTGATGATCTGTTTAGACCAGCTCTGGGAGCTAGTGTCTTTCTGTTGATCGATCTTCGCGCAAGGTACCCTATCTGGAGATCCGGGAGTTTGGCATTCTTTAGTTGGCCTTTCGTGACCGTTTCGGGCACTACGAATTTTGTGTACTGCCGCCGGGGTAGACGAATACGCCAGATGCTTACAAGGATCTCGAATATGTTATTGGACCTCCGTGGGCTGTTCTGTGGTAGCTTTCGTTGAGGATGTTGGTTGGCATGCCCTCAGGCGAAGTTGTGGATCGTCGCGTTGGAATGCGTTCGTCCATAGAGATTCCTCAGTGCACATGGGAGTGAGTTACCATGGGTTTCGTTGTGGGCTCGCTAAAGTCACGTTCGGGTCACGATGCCGTCTGGGTGATCATTGACCGATTGACTAGGTCCGCACTTTCCTCCCTATCCAACTGACTGAGTCTTTGGACGCTTCGACGCGGGTTTGAGCCTTCGCGATTGTTCGTCTTCATGGCACTGCGGTCGGTGCTATTTCGGGTTGAGACGCGTGGGTTACTTCGAGGTTCTGGCGCAGCCTTTGGCAGGCTTTTCGAGCGAGCCTCCCTTTTAAGTACAACGTTTCGATACCGACGGACAGCCAGGCAAGAGGACGATTTAGGCCTTGGAGGACATGCTATTTGCCTGCGTGCTCGACTTGGGGCAGTTGGATGAAGCACCACCCTTTGGGTAGGGGTCTGCCTGTGAGACGACTGCCATTCGAGCATCCAGATGAAATGGAAAAAGGCACTCTACAGGCGCGGTTTTATACCTCCCCTGCGTTGGGACGGTTGTGGTGCGCCAGTTCGAGTGGCCACAAGTTATTTATTGACCTTGCGGTGGCCGAGATGGTTCGTGCGTGCTTCTGCACCACCTAGAACCGTCATCAGGGCTACGCAGGTCATAGTCGCCAGGAGCCTTCCTTCGGGGTAGGGCGACCATGTGGGCTTGAGGTGTCCCAGTTTAAGGGAATCCTCTGTTTCGACGTTCGGGGCGTGCTGAGTCGGCCTTCCATCGGACCGGTTTTCGTCCTTGAGTGGATGAGGGGAGGTGGCTGTCATGAAGCCTTGCCCGGTGGCTGACTCATGCCTGTGACGTCATCCAATGTCTCATAGCTGAGACATTATGTCCACGATCCTGCTCATGTCATTCCGTTCGAGCCGCTCATCCTCGAGCAGGATTTGTCGTTCGGGGAGCAGTTGATCGAGACCACGGACCAATGTGAGAAGAGGCTCCGTACCCAGACCGTTCCTTCGGTTAAAGTGCGTGGTAGTACCAGCTTAGTGTCCGGACCACTCGGGAGCCAATGGACTCTATGGGCGACACTTCTACATTCGGTCTTCCCTTTGGGTTTCCTTAAATTTCGAGGACTAAATTTCCTAAGAGGGGGAGAATGTTAGACCTGTGTCATTTAGAGTCCTAATTTCGATCGGAGTCGCTAAATTTTTTTTTTTTTTTGGTTTTTAGCTGCCTAGTGGGGTTGAGGACTCTGATTGAAGATATAACTGCATATTATGGGTCCTGGTACTGTTTAGTACTGCCCATAAAATTTTCGTTTAATTCTGATAACGTTTTTGGAATTATGCAGTTTTGGATTGGGCATTCGGATTTGATTTTGTTAAAATCCAAGATGAAGAGATAAAAAATCCGATATTATTATGAGATGTTAAGTTTGGAGATAGCTTCCATATAGAAGTGGAATTGGATCAACTGGATTCGTATATTAAAAGTTATGGGTATTTTTCCATGTATACCCCGAAGTTGAGAAATCCAGGCAGCAGCCCTGTAAGATGTTTAGCCTAGATTTTTAAATAGCTGGAAAGGTTATTTGATCTGGGTGTAAACATGAAAGTTGTAGATAATCGTCTTATCTTTCCAATGCCACTGGAATCGTACAATTTGGAGCTGTATTGAGGAAGTTATGGCCGTTTAAGTGAAGGCTGCGCAGAGTTTTAAGTCCGAGGACGACTTGGTCTTTCACTCCGCCCTTGCCTATTTAAGGCACCAAATGTCACGACCTGGACATGAATTTTTCCCCTCTTTTAGATCTGGTCCAGCCCTTGTGTGTGTGAGTGGAGGAGGTGATGGTGGTGGAGAAGAAGATCAAGATGGACCACTTAAAGGAGTGGATGTGAAAGGTGAATTGGTGGCGCAGAGCCATTAGTTTTGTAATGATCTTATAAAATGTGTTGCACAGAGAGATAGGCCTGTAGCTGTCCAATGAATCAGCATTTAGAGACTTTGGAATAAGAGCAATAAACGAGTGACTGACTTGACGCAGAAGCTTCCCACGATGAAAAAAGAAGTTAATTGCAATAAGAAGATCGTCTTTGATTAGTGGCCAAAAAACCTGATAAAAACGTGCTGGAAAGCCATCAAGGCCCGGAGAACTCTGAGCCTTCATCTGAAATATAGCAGACCGCAGATCTTCTTCAGAAATAATGGAACAGAGTGCTTCATTTTCCTTCGGGGATACAGCACTAAGAGCAGGCAGAACTGGAGATTCAAAGTCAGAATCTCTATTAAGAAGTTCCCTATAGAACGTGACAATAAGCTCTTTGATTTTGTCTGGATCAGCACACAGTTCCCCATCCGACGAACGAAGTCTACAGATAGTATTTCTGGCTGACCTGGACTTTATGGAATTGTAGAAGAACTTGGTATTCGAATCACCAGCTGCTAGCCAAAGTTGTCTGAATTTCTGTCTTGCAAATTGCTCCTCTTGGGTAAGCAGGGAAGAATATTGCTTTCTGACGTCATTCTCTGCACTGATCTTGCCAGGATCTTGGGGGTCACACTGAAGAGAGGTCTGAGCATCTTCCAATTCCCTCTTACAAATAGATAAATTTGAATGAATAGAACCAAACACCTCTTTGTTCCATTTCTTGAGTGATGATTTAATATTTGCAAGCCACTTAACAAACCTATACATAGGGTTTCCTTGAACCTCCTCCCTCCAAGCTTCTTGCACCGTAAGTTGAAAAGAAGGGTGATCCTCCCATGCCACAAAGTATTTGAACGGTCTTGGACCAGAGGGAAAAGCAGGTTCCAAAATAACCTTCATTGGAGAATGATCAGAGATGCCTGGGGGGAGGTATTCGACTAAGGAGTGAGGGAAAGATGAGATGAACGACTGATTCCCCATTATTCGGTCCAGACGACACATAATTCGACTGTCTTGTCTGTTGCTCCATGATAGAGTGTGGCCGATGGATTTCAGATCTTCCAGTCCCGCATTCATGATACAAGAGTTGAATTTGTGAAGCCTCCTTGAGAGCACTGGTCTTCCCCCTACTTTTTCATTATTGAACCGTACTTCATTGAAGTCACCCCCCACTATCCATCCCTCTGCACCTATGGAGCCAGATAGCCGTCTTATGGAATCCCACAAAGCCATCCGTTCAGTACTCGAATTTGAGGCATAGACTGAGGTGATTTGATACCGCTTGTTAGATTGTTTTTGAAGAACACTGCAGTGGATGAATTGACGTGTGACTTCATGAATTTGAATGTCCATTTGATCTGGATTCCATAATAGGCAAATACGTGCCTCAGGGGATATAATTGAAGAGGGATAAAAACCCATTTTTCTTTTCAACGAGAGAAGAGAGTCGTCATCGAGCTTTGTCTCCAGGAGGCTCACCATCTGAGGGCGGTGAGTACTTAGAAAAGCCTTCAGATCGAGCTGCTTTTCCATGCTTTTAACACCTCTAACATTCCAAAAGATGCAGGTCATTAGTGTCATAAGGAAGTGATAGAGGACATTACCCTCATCCCAGATGGGATGTTTAAACATCATGAGTGGGGTTCCTCCCCTTGTGCAAAAAGGGAAGAACTTCTTAAGGTTTTCTTGGATACGGAGGCTGCATCAGATTTTGGAGGTTTCCCTCTTTTCTGATTTTTGGCAGATCTTTCAAGAACTTCACGACTGGGGTTTGACAGCTTTTGTGCAGACTCTGTAGAGGCCTTGGATTCTCCTTGTGGAGTAGGGACGTGGTTGTCAATGATGAGTGATGCCTCTTCTATATGCTGATGAGCCTCAGTAAATGAGGCCTGTGGTTCCCCTTGAGGTTGATCAAAATCTTGGGCGTCTTGTTTGTGTGGGAGAATAGCAGATGTCGCTCCAGCTCCCTGAATTGAGGGAGCATGAGGTTCCACAGAGGAGTCCAAATCCCCACGATTTTCTACCCCCTTAGTAGGAGAAGAATTCTCTATAGTGGTCCCTGTGTCCTGAGACACAATTGTATTGTCCTCTACGGAGCCCTTTGCTGGATCAGCCGATAGAAGAGCAAAAGAATTCTCCGTCTCTTGTTATGTGTGGGATTACTCTGAGAATGCGTGGATGTGTGAGCAACCCGCTTGACAGGGACCCACTCCTCATGTGATTTCAGAGTAGGTTGGCCTCTGGTTGATGAGGCAACCATTGGAGTGTGTTGAATAGGTGGTGCAGTGTTTCCAGTGTGGATACATTGGGTTTCCGAGTGTCCGAATGTATTGCAAGATTTACAGGGTGACGGTTTCCATTCGTATTCAACATGAATTTCCTTCAAGAGACCGTCTTCTTTGAGGAGGATGACTTCTGGGAGAGAAGAGCTGGCTTTGATTTCCACACAGATTCGTGCATATTCAATACGCGAATGAGATGCCGTTGAGGAGTCCATGTAAAGAGGAGACCCTACCAGACTGGCTAGCTTGCTAATCATTCTGTGCCCCCAGAGGTGAAGGGGGAGGTGAGGGAGACGAATCCATATAGGGATTGTCTCTAATCTTTCCATTTCCATTTTCATTCCTCGATTCCACTTGTGGAGTACAATTGGGCGACCACCCATGAGCCACGGACCTCCCTCAAGAACAGATTGCATGTCCTCTACGTTAGTGAAACGGGCCACAAAGAAACCCCCTCCTCGCAATAGAACCTCCAGCTCCCCCTTGGGTTTCCAAACACGATACAAGAAAAATCCACAAATGGTCTGAAATATGGTTTTTTACCAATTACATAACCAACTAGAGAGTTTTGCCAATGGGTATCCATTTCAACTAAATCACCATCCTCACAGGAAGCAACAGGGGTACCTTCTTCCAAAGTTGGTTCAATGTAGGTTAGATCTTTGTTAGTCGAACATTTCGATGGAGGAAAGAGTTGAGCCCAACTTCGACTCTCAGCAGCTAATGGGGGAGGAGGTTTGGGGACACCCCTTTGGCGTCTGCTAGGAAGCTTCTGTCTCGGTTGCAGAGTAGATGAAGCCGGCCTGGTTGCTTCTCCTTGAGGGGTTCCTTTTCCACTATGGAAGTTAGGGTTCCGATGTACATTGCCCCCCATTGTCGCCGTTGTACTACCAGATGGGGAGGCTACCTTGACCGATGGCTTGGCCTCCACTCCAGGTGTAGCTAGGTTGACCGCCATAGCCGGAGCGTCGATCGTCCTTGCTGCGGATTGGATCTCTTCTGGGGAGTTCAAGGGAAACTCTGTATGAGGGTTTGCCTTGCTGGATAGAGCAAGAAGTACACTGTCAACAGTTCCTCCTTTAGGGGGAGGAGAGGGCTTTGGTGGAGAGGAGGATGCCGCCGGAGACAAGTCCGGCGATTCCATGACTCCGGGAGCGGCTAGACCGCAAAAGCCCTCTCAGTCGCCCTCACATTCGCCTGAACAAGCTCGATTTTTCTTTTTGGGTCTTGGTGAAGACGCGCGGGAACAAGCTCTATAGCTCTTGTTGTAGGGACACTATAGAAATTGGGTTTGTGATGGAGTTTTCATGCATGCACAATACATGACATTATTTAGTTATTTATTTCCCTTCCTTTAATGTCACTCCGAACAAACATAACATGGGGGGGGGGGGTACACAAAAGGAATCTCTTGTCGACCACTTTCATTTCTTGAATTGTGGTTTTTAGGGAAAAAATCCATACCACCCCCTGAAATCTAATTAAAATCCATATAACCACCTGAGTTCTTTTAAAATCCATATAACCTCATGAAAACACCTTATAAATCCAAATAACCCGCTAAATAAAATTTTGTTAATAAATAATGAATATTTTGCACATATTTTGTTTAATTAACCCTGATTAAAAACACGATATACTAAAAACTACTATAATGGGTTAAAAATGTGATTAATCCTATGAAAATGATGATTTTACCCTTGTCGGTATTGGATTCGTCAGGTGTTGAAAAATATCCGCGTGGAACGTGTGTGGAGGTTCTTCGGGAATTCGGATCCGGTTCGCGCCTTGGCGGGCTCGATTGGATCATCTCTCGGAAGGGTGGCGGGGTCTCGTTCCCGGTTAAGACGCCCGACAGCGGCTCAAGAGGATTCCGGTGTGTGTGTGATCGCCACTTGCTTTTTTGAAAAGCAGGAAAAGTTGGGTTGGATTTGATTGCCTAGGTGGGGATGTTTATGGGGTCTTCGCTCTGGGATACGGATATACTGTGTGCAGATGGGAAAAACTGGTAATCCTATTCTACTTTTGGCTTGGCTAGAGGAGTCTTACGTCAAGTGGGGGTGTCGATAAGGGGCGGCTAGTGGGATGGAGCCGTTGGGTATGGGGCGGCTAGTTGGGGTTAACCGTAGGGCCTGGGTTGATTTGGGCATAACCTAGGTAGTAAATGGATTTTAAAGGTTAAACCTGGTTTAACCTGAGTTTTGGAGGGTGGATTGAGAGGGTGATATGGTGTAGGGAATGGATTTTTCTCTCAGAAATGGGACTCTCTCTCTCTCTCTCTCTCTAGGGATTTCAAGTAGTGGGTATGGGAATGTGAATTGTTGTGGGTTGAGGATTGGAGGTGTGGATGTTGTTAATTGTAGATGATGTTAGAAAGGCTTGGGATCCCCTCTATTTATAGTAAAAAAGAGGCAGGGGAGTGTCTAGTGGGTAATAAAAGGACTTGGATAATAGTGTGTTTGATTAGACCCCTCATTAATTCTCTGTTCTTCTGTCAGAGACTAGGTAAGGGGCGGCTAGTTGAAACTAGCCGCCCAGGATGGGGCGGCTACTTCCTGGTAGCTTCCCCCATCATGACCTGTCAAACGCCCCATTTCTGGTAAGCGGTGGCTTGGGTTTGTTACTTGGGTCGAACCGGCCAAGATGGAGCGGCTAAAAATCACAACCCGTTGTAATGATCAACGTTTAATGCTGCTTTATGTCCCGTCTAGGGAAGCGATTTGGGGTCGGTCAGGGGGGCGGCTAGTTAGGGTTAGCCGCCCCTTTCGAGGGTCCTAGGTTTCTCTAAGTGTTGGGATTTTCTGGTTCAGATTTTTCTGAGGATTTGTTTTCTAATTTAATGTCCAAATGTTGTTAATCCTAAGTGTTACTTGAACTAATTTTGTCTTTCATCAGATGGAGTCTTTGCGCGAAGCAGGAAAGACTTCAACCGATAATAAGGAAAGAGACCCCTATCTTGGGCGGCCTGACCTTCAAGAAATTAAGATAACACGACCAATACTATTCAGGGAGTTGATTTATACTATCAGAGACTAGGTCTTAACTAGAATTTTCAACCGAAAGGATGATCCAGGGGGAAGGCGGAAAAAGTAAAATGGTGAGTGATCCAACCACTGAAGAAATTCAAACTGAATGGTACTGGAAGTGTGGTAAAACTTCAGGAAAGTCGTGTTTGATCAAGTAGTGCTTGGAAATAAACTAATACATGGCTGTTTGATGTAGAAAACCTTGGAATTAGGATTGGAAAGAAGTTAGAAAGGGGTTTTAAGTAAAAGTTGGAAAAAATGAGTGGGGCGGCTAGTTGAAACTAGCCGCCCGAGAGGGGGCAGCTACTCGTGGGTAGCCGCCGGCCAACTGGGTCCCTTTAATCGAAAGAGATCCTCTCTTCCACACGTTTTAAAACGATTTTTTCTTCCCTCTCTTCTTCTTCTCTTCGGTTTCAAACCAAAAAACCTTGGTTTTAGACACCTTGAATCCTTTGATTTTGCCTTTCATCATTCCTTTCTTCTTGATTTCGAAGCCCTAGATTCTATTGAATCTCTTCTTTCACATGAAATCAGAAGAGATGACGAAGGAGAAGAAGACAACGTCAATGATGAAGCGTCTCCGGTCTTCCCGAGAGCAGAGAGGGGCTGCCTCGGGGTCTAGTTCATCGGGGAGTGATCGGGTAGAGGAGGAGGTCGTGAGGGAGGTTATGGGTACGGTGGAGGTGCCGTTGGTGGGCACCGGCGCGGGTGAGGTTGGGGACATGCCTTCGGGAGCTGTCCCCGAGGTTGGGAGTGGTTCTATGAGTGGGGTGATTGGGTATACACGTAAGAGGAAGTGTGGGGACCGATCGACAGTGGTCGAAGAGGTGGTTTCGGGTTTTGGAGGACCGGCCGAGGGCACTGTCGAAGGAGGGGAGGTGGAGAGAGTTAGTGAGAGCGAGAAGGCGTCATTGGATGCCATCGTGGGAATGTTAGATAGGGAGGCTACTGAGGCCAGGGCTGAGGGGGAGGAAAGAAGGGCTATGGGTGCCTTTGCATAGTTGGCCTCCAGTGCGGTGGGCACGAAGAAGACTGGAGGTGTTGGAGTGGAGGCCGAAAAGGCCATGGGTATGGGTATGGGAGCCACGGGGGATGGTGCTGAGGTTGAGGCCAAGGAGGCCGTGGTTGAGGAGGAGGGAGATGATGAGGAGGAGGGGGATGATGATGGGATGGACGATCCCGACGAGGCCGAGGCGGACGCTCCTGGGTCCACACGGGCCATGGTATTTCCTCAATCCTTTTGCTCTAGTTTTTTTATTTATATATACATGTCTTTTGTGGTATGAATAGGCGATTCGTGTGTGATATTTATATATAAGTTTTTCTAATAGGCATGCTTGTATGTATAATTTAATCACGGTGGGATAGTAAGCATGCGAACGGGTATGGGTTTGTAAAAGGGGGATAATTTTCATATGTACATCCATGTTTATTATAAAAGGAGAGAGATGGTTTCGCATGCATATAATTTTTTAGGTATATTTTCATATGTATTTGATCATGGTGGAATAAGAGGTAGTGCATGCATTTTTATGGGTCTAAGTATTCTTCATATGCTTGGATGAGTTCGTGGAAGGTATATAAGCATGATAGATGGTAATGAAAGAAAATGTGCAAGTAGTGACCACGGTGGGATAATAGTTTAGAATATGTGATCATATGAAGAGCGCTTTGCAAATAATGGAAGGTGAACCCTTATGTGAAGTCTCCTATTTTCATGCTTTTGTTTTGATCTAGCATATGGAAGTTTATCTTGCTAAGCATGGTTTCTAAAATGAATTTGTAGACTTGGATTCTATCTCTCGACTGCTTTTAAACTAACCCATGTTCCTTTCATTTGTTTGTAGCGGATGAACCGCATCCGAGCTTTGTGGCATGTGACAAAAACGTGGTATGCCGCCTTGGGCCAGGATGAGAGGATGTTGGTGGATGGGGCGGGCTTCCGTTCCTTCTTTTTGATCGAGCCATTCCATGTCCACAGGCCTTACGTGGAGGCATTGGCGGAGTGGTGAGATTCCGAGTGTTGCACATTCATCCTTCCTACGGGTGCGGTGCTGCCGACGCTTGAGGACATTAGACGGATCACCGGTCTTCCGGTTTCAGGAGAGGCAGTGATCGCAGCCACTATTACCGACTATAGGGGGCTGTTCCGAGAGCTGATCGGGGAGTGGGACTACGTGGAGCGGGAGCGGACACTAAACTGGATCCCCCTTGGACAGTTGTCGAGACAGTACGGCCTTGGCTCCTTCACGCAATGCCAGAAGGGTGAAGGTGCAGCTAGCTTCGAGAGGAGACGGGCGATGATCGAGGCGAGAGAGGCGGCTGCGTGTCCACAGAGGGCACGGAGGGAGCTGAGGGCATTTTTCCTTTACTTCTTTGGCCGGGTCCTCTTCTCGATGGCCTTTGACAAGGTCTCCCCTCATTCTCTGTTGCTGATGAGGGACCTGGAAGGCATGGGACGCTACGCTTGGGGAGCCGCGATGCTCGCCCACCTCTTTGTGGAACTCTCGAAGAAGGTGAAGCGGGACAGGGGTAAGAACCTCGGCGGTTTTGCTCCATTTCTCCAGGTATGTGTTTAGTGAGTAGAGGGTGTTTTCTTGTTGGTTTAACTCACTTGATCTTGATAATTTCCATCTTGTTTCACAGGTCTTCAGGTACGAGCACTTTGCGATTGACCGTCCGACTCCGGCGCCGTTTAACCATGCTCTCCCTTGGGCCATGAGATGGGCACCCCGGGGATCTTCGCGCTTACACCATCTCAGTCAATTCCGGGAGGCCTTCCGTGTTCTGACGGAAGAAGAGGTGTATATTCTTTGAGTTCTTCAGCTTGTATTTGATTTTTCTTTTGACTAAGGCTCTTCCTATTCTTTCGGTGTTTCGTAGATAACTTGGAGGCCTTACACGGAGGAGGAGGTCCCCGAGGAGCTATCACGGGACATTTGGCTGATCTATTTTAATGAGGTCATGTTCCACATGATCAGCTGAGTCGTTCGCTAGCTTGTGTAGCACAAGTGGGTGCTTGCTCCTTTGTTGAAGCGTCCCTCGATCCCCGTGGCCAGAATTTCTCAGGATACGAACCTCCCAAGTAATTATGCAACATATGTGGCGGGATGGATGAGCAGGGGGACCTTGGTAGAGTGTCGTCCTGAGGTGACCAACAACAGCACTACATGGCCTGGTATCGCCAGGAATATGCTAGCATCCTTGGGACTATGGCGGAGCTTGAAGTATCCAGTGGTGAGTACACACTTTGCCAAGAACCTTGAGGCCGTATTGCCACTGCATATACCAGAATGCATTTCTTTTAATACTTCTCGGGCCTCTTCGATGGTGACACATTTGAGAAGTGAACCTTTGAAGTTTTGTTTGTATAGTGCGCTTTGTCCGGAGATTATGAACTGAGCTGATCAGGTCTTGATCTTTCTGGCTTCTTCTTTGTCCATAGGGAGGTGTCCGTCCTTTAAATAGGACAGTATGGGATCCATCCATGTCGCCTTCTGGGGTTCTGACTCCACCGCCATGACTTGCTCGAGATGAGCAATGCTTGGTTCCCCCAAGAAATTGACCTGAATCTCTCGAGATGTTTCTCCTTCCCGAGCACTTTCTAGATTCGCCAGGGCGTCGACTTGAATATTCTGTTTGTGGTCGATCGCGTGAATCTCCTAGTGGTCGATTTGTGCGAGCAAGGTGTGCGCGTAGCTTTGATAGGCCATCATGCGATCGTCCTTCATTTGGTGTTCTCCGGTGCTCTGATTTACCACAAGTTGGGAGTTGATGTAGATTGATAATTTATGGATGCCGAGGTCCACAGCTATCGGTATCGGATTTCGTCAGGTGTTGAAAAATCTAATGGAGGCGTTGCGTGGGGGGTTCTTCAGGGATTCAGATCCGATGTGCCCCTTGGCGGTCTCAATCAGGTCATCTCTCGGAAGGGTAGTGGGATCTCATTCCCGATTGAGGCACCCGACAATGGCTTAAGAGGATTCCGGTGTATGTGTGATCACTACCTTCTTTATCAAAATGTAGAAAAGTTGGGTTGGATTTGATCACCTACGTGGGGGAGTTGGTGGGGTCTCCACTCTGGGATACTGATATACCATACACAGAGGTAAAAAACTGGTAATCCTATTATGCTTTTGGCTTGGCTAGAGGAGTTTTGGGTCAAGTGGGTATAGATAAGGGACGGTTAGTGGTATGGAGCCGTCGGGTATGGGGCGGCTAGTTAGATTTAGCCGTCCGGGGCTTGTATCAATTTGGACAGAACCTGGGTAGGAAAGTGATTTGGTTTTGGCAGAGGTTAAACTTGATTTAATCTGGGTTTTGGAGGGTGGATTGAGAGGGTGATTTTATGTAGGGAATGGGGTTTTCTCTCACAAATGAGACTCTCTCTCTAGGGATTTCACGTAGTGGGTGTGGGAATATGAATTGTTGTTGATTGAGGATTGGAGGTGTGAATTGTGGATTATGGTGATGGATGATGTTAGAAAGGTAATGGATTCAGGTTGTATTGGGCATTGATATGACTTGATCTTGAATAGGTAGAAGTAATGGCGTATTTCCTTTGGGATGGTTGCTGGGGAACAAAAGCTTGTGCCCTCGGTGGAGCAGGGGGCACATAGGAAGAACTCTGGCTTTATTGCCATAGGTCTGACTAGGTTGTGTCTTGGAGAAATGGTTCAATGGTCGGATGGGACCTCCCTTCATGGGATGAACTAGGATGGGCTTGGGTATTTGTTCTGTGTATATGGGGAGGGGTCTCATAGGGATTGGGTGTATTGGGGAACGTGTTAGAAGGATTAGGCCACCTGGAATGATCCTAGGTAGGTCTTCTGGTTCTTCCACCAGGGGTTGTATAGTAGGTTTTAGCTTTTGCTTTTCAATATTCGTTACAGGATCTACACGTACTGAGATCTGATTTACAAAGTTTTGGAATACGGGGTTTAGTCGTGTTGGCACAGGGGTGGGTACTGATCGAGGAGTGAAACTTTCAATATTCGTTACAGGATCTACACGTCCGGACGAACTGGGTGTGTACTTTCTTGGAGCCATTCCTCGATCAGGGGCACGCGCTCCATTTGGGTAGAGTGCCGATATCTGGGTAATCCCCTCTACCGTGGGGGTTTGCGCCTTACGTGGCGGTTGTCCAACCCTACGGCTGATGGGTGGATACTGATTTTGGACTACTGGGGCGGCACAACGGGAAATTCTATTGTGGCTGCCAATCAGAAGCTGGTACGTGTGCAGTCTCCATACGAAAAGCTCGTACGAAGTTGTACATTCAGACTATGCATCGTCATGTCAATTTCTTGACACTGTGAGTTGCAGGCTGGTTCGGTGGACAAGTATGCACCATCGAGACACGTACTATTCGAATTCTTCCCTAGGCCTCATTCGTTCTACCGTTCGATCTGAAATAGAGGGGGTCCTAATCATTTGATAACTGTAGTGGCCTAAGAACTTCTCGCTTAGAGCCGAGAAGTTCGACAAATTATCTACGGGGAGGGTGGAGAACCATTGTAGTGCTTCTCCTTACAGTGATTTTTGAAAGAGAAACACTAAAAGGGGTTGGTTATCTAGAAACAGCCGGGCGTCTAGATAAAAAATGGTCAAGTGAACGTCTGGGTCTCCACGACTACTATACCGATAGAATTTTGGGATTTTGAATCCCTCCGGTAAGTGGACCGATGCGATTTGTCTAAGGTTGTGGAGAGACATATGTTTGGGGGCAAAATGACCAGTCTTATAGAGGATTCTCCTGATAGTTTCGTCCAACATTTCTCCCCGGGGAGGACTGTTTGCCAGTCCCGGGTTGGAAGTGACCTGGTAAGGGCCTGGGGTAGAAACGGTTTGAAATATTGGATTCGCGGGGGAAAGGGGAGCGAATGAAAAGATGCTCGAATTGACCGAGCAGCTAGGTGTGGACAGGGTTTTGGGAGCAGCTTTTGGATTTCGACAGGGATTTCCTGTCTCAAGGTCTTGACTCGGTGGTAATCATTGAGGTCGTGAAACATATCCTTTGCTGACTAGTACCCTAGGCTAGCCATTCTTTCCTCTAAATGGGTGAGAAACTGTGTGGCCTGACCCTCTTGGGTGATTCTCTCCTCTAGTATCTCCTCTTCTATGTGGATTCCATGATTCGAGTGTGGAACAATTTAAGGGTGGGAATGGATGCAGATAGAAAGCAGTAAATAAAATAGTAAAGGATTGCGCAGCTGTGTGCGGCTTACGAAAGCAGTAAAGGATTGCGCAGCAGTGTGCGGCTTATGAAAGAAATAAAGGATTGCACAGTTGTGTGCGGCTTATGAAAGTAGTAAAGATGCTGTAATGCAGAGTAGAGGAGGATTTGACTTGAAGGGTGAGAAATTCTAGCTTCCCTAGGGGGTGATGACATTCTAGTCAAGCTTGTAAAAAGAAGTAGAAGAGGATTACCGTTTGTCGTTTTTCATGAGGGAGGAGGTCCCACCGTGATTGCCAGATTTGTCGGTATCGGATTTCGTCAGGTTTTGAAAAATCCGATGGAGGCGTGGCGTGGGGGGTTCTTCGGGGATTTGGAGCCAGTGCGCGCCTTGGCGGGCTCGATCGGATCATCTCTCGGAAGGGTGGTGGGGTCTCGTTCCTAGTTGAGGCGTCCAACAGCGGCTCAAGGGGATTCTGATGTGTGTGTGATCGCCACCTGATTTTTTGAAAAGCAAAAAAAGTTGGATTGGATTTGATCGCTTATGTAGGAGAGTTTGTGGGGCATCCGCTCTAAGATACAGATATACCGTACACAGAGTTGAAAAATTGATAATCCTATGCTTCTTTTCGCTTGGCTGGAGGAGTCTTGGGTCAAATGGGGGTGTAGATAAGGAGTGGCTAGTGGGATGGAGCTGTCGGGTATGGGGCGGCTAGTTAGATTTAGTCGTCTGGGGCCTGGGTGAATTTGAACAGAATCTGGATAGGAAAGGGATTTGGTTTTGACAGATGCTAAACCTGGTTTAACCTGGGTTTTGGACAGTGGATTGGGAGAGAGATTTTGTGTAGCGAATGAGTTTTTCTCCAACAAATGTGACTCTCTCTCTCTCTCTCGAGGGTTTTCAAGTAGTGGGTGGGGGAATGTGAATTGTTGTGGATTGAGGATTGGGGTGTGAATTGTGGATTGTGGTGATGGATGATGTTAGAAAGGCTTGTGACCCCATCTATTTATAGTAAAAAATAGGTAGGGGAGTGTCTAGTGGGTAATAAAATGACCTGGATAATAATGTGTTTGATTAGACCCCTCATTAATTCTTTGTTCTTCTGTCAGAGACTAGGTGAATGGTGGCTAGTTGAAACTAGCCGCCTGGGATGGGGCGGCTAGTTAGGGTTAGCCGCCCCCATCATGACCTGCCAAACGTCCCATCTCTAACAAGCAATGGCTTTGGTTGATTACTTGGGTTGAACCGGCCAAGATGGGGCGGCTAAAGATCACAACCCGCCACTATGATCAGCATTTAATGCTGCTTTATGTCCCATCCAGGGAAGCGGTTTGGGGTTGGTCAGGGGGTGGCTAGTGAAACTAGCCGCCTGGGATGGGGGCGGCTAATTAGGGTTAGCCGCCCCTTTCCAGGGTCCTAGGTTTCTGTAAGTGTTGGGAATTTGTGGTTCGGATTTTTCTGAGGATAGTTTTCTTTTTGATGTCCAAATGTGGGTTATTTCTTACTGTTACCTGAAGTATTTTTATTTTTCTGTACGGTCAAAATTGGGGTATCTAGAACAGCGAATTCCAAGCCTGCGATGAGAGCTTCGTACTCGGCTTCATTGTTCAAAGCCTTGAACCCTAGCTTGATCGCGGGCTCGAACAGGAATCCATCTTCACTTCGCAAGATCATCCTAGCTCCTGACCCCTTTCGATTGGATGCCCCATTGACATGGAGTATCCAAGAGATAGGTCTGAAGTCAGAGATTGTGTAGATTGTTGTTTTTCTGGTGTGAGTTCGGCGATAATATCTGTGACCATCTGTCCTTTGATTGCATTTCTGGGATGATACTAGATGTCAAAGGCTGAAAGTTCCACTGCCCATTTTAGCAATCGACCCGCGACGTCTGCCTTTCATAGCACGACTTTGAGAGGCGAGTCGGTGATGACATTTATTGAATGAGCTTGAAAGTAGTAACGCAATTTCTGGGCTGAAAAGAGTAAAGCAAACACAAGTTTTTCCATACGGGAGTACCTGGTTTCTGCCCCACTGAGTGCTTTACTTGCATAGTAGATGGCTCTCTTCCCGCGGTCGACATCCTTTAATAATGCTGCGCTTACAGCATGCTCAGATGCTGCAATATAAAGTTGTAGAGTATCTCCTATGAAAGGACTCACCAAGAGTGGTGGTGTGCTGAGGTACTTCTTGATTTCCTCGAACGCTTCTTGGCACTTTGGCGTCCATTCGAACCTTTGAGTCTTTCGCAGCAATTGAAAGAATGGTTGACACCGGTCGGTGGCCCTAGAGATGAACCGATTGAGTGCGGCCAATCTCCCGGCCAACTTTTATACTTCCTTCTTGTTCTGAGGAGGCTCCATCTCCATAATCGCATTGATCTAGTCAGGGTTAGCCTCGATTCCCCGCTGTGTTATCAAATATCCCAAAAACTTGTCCGATGTAACTCTAAAGGAGCATTTGGTGGCGTTCAGTTTAAGGCGGTATTTTCATAACACAGCGAAGATTTCTTCCAAGTTGGATAGATGGTCAATTCGATTTGCACTTTTGACCATCATATCATTATATAAACCTCCAAGAATTTGCCAATCTGGTGCTGGAAGACCTTAGTCACCAGCCTCTGATACGTGGCTCCATCGTTTTTTAACCCGAAAGGCATTACTTTATAGCAGTAAATACCAGTGGGTGTGTAACGTTTCGGTATTTTTCGGCCTTTTATAATTATTTTAAATATATAATGGAAATTTTAAAATTTGATTTTTTATATTTCATTTTTCAGATTTGGCGGTGGGCCCAAATGGGTCCAATTTGATTTATAATTATGATAATTATAAATTGATGTTGAAATAATTATTTTATATTTTTTTATAGATCTTTATAGTGTTAAGATACTTTGGTTGAAATTTGGTGTGATCCGGAGTTCGGAAAATTTGATTTTTAGGCTTAGTGTCAAGTTATTGGGCCTAGGGATCTAGTTGCGAATCCAGAATACATTTTTATAGCCTTCTGGGACTTTTCTGTAAATCGGATAGGGATCTGTTTGTAAATCGGATAGGGACGTCATTGTAAACTGGAAACACTTCAGGGGTCGTTTTGTAATTTCGGTAAACCCCTTTAAATAACATGTTTGGGTTAGGGTTTTTCATCCAAATCTCAGAAGTTATGAAGGGTTGTGATGACCGAACCCTAGATGGAGATGGTGGGTGGTGTAACCGGGATCTAAGGTGAGATATCATTTCCTATTGATTTTGTTAGTTTTAATTTATTTTTGTTAGGATATGATTACGTCAAGTAATTGTTTGGGGAAGAAGTTTGATGGATTAGGGTTAGGGTTTGATTGATTTAATTTAATGATTATTTGATTTGATTTTTATGGATCTCAAAGGAATTCTTAAGATCAAATTAGATTTATTAGTTTTGGGGATTTAATGGCCATTTTCGGGTTGATTTTATGCTTGGACGTAAATCGTGTTTTTGACTATGATAGAGTCGTTTATGGAAAAAATGTATTTGACAAACAGAAATAGGTTTTGAAAAGAGCTTTCCAACGAATTATTAATCGCCCAATTCGGAGTTATGGATAGAAAGTTATGGTTTTTGAAAGATTTCTGTGCAGTTTATTGAAATTCAAATATTTAGCTTGATGACCAAGTTTGATGAATGTTAGAGATTTAGATGATCCCAAATTTGATGTTTAATGAAGTATAGTTTGTTTTGCGGGTTTTGATGATTTTATTGATCTTGAGAACTTATATAGAATCTTAAATCGATAATTTGGTTTAGTGGGATCAATGAATATTGATTGGATATTGTTGTTATTTGGATGTAAATTGATTGGATTTGAGTTACTCGATCATGGAATTATAGTTGAGGCTTATTGGATTTGTCCAAATATTTATTCGAGGATTGATCGATCATATGGGTCTTATGGAATAAATGGATATTGATTATCGGATCGGATCATTGTGAGTATATGAGTATTCTAATATTTATTCGAAGTTGGGATTTTCATTAGGATTTTGAAGTTAGTTGTTGATTGTAGGTCTATAAGATATCGGCTTTTGGGATTATTGGGCATAGTGCTGTTATAAGTTGGTTGTCAGTTGTTTGGGTCGTGATTGATTGTTTCTGGTCTATTATTGTATAATTGTTATGCTAGGTTATCAACGTGCGAGTGTGTATCGTTGATGCTTGCGTGGACCGAAGGTGAGT
This sequence comes from Acorus calamus, assembly GCA_030737845.1. Classification (NCBI taxonomy): domain Eukaryota; kingdom Viridiplantae; phylum Streptophyta; class Magnoliopsida; order Acorales; family Acoraceae; genus Acorus; species Acorus calamus. The sequence continues at coordinate 14,065,277 of CM060872.1, forward strand.
AGGCCTATCGATTTATTTCGTGTGAGCTTTTGCTCTATAACATTGAATTTCATATGCCAATCATATTTGTGTGATATTATGTGTCATCCATGCATTTATATTTTGATAAATTTGCATGATTTGGATATTTTCTTCACATTGATCAAATTGCATTTTCGTTGAATGAAGTTGCATGATTAATTCATTCATCATGTCATTAAAATAGCATGAATTATGCTATTCATGTTTCAAGAATTAACATAATATATTTTCTGATGCTTATGCTTTCGAAATAATATTTGGATTAAAGATTTTCATTTCGAGAGTTTTGGAAAAATTTAGGACTAGTGGAGACAACCTAGTCCTAGGAGATTTTATCAAGATGCATATCATGACATATTTTCTGGAATAAATCTCCCCGTAGTATTTCACCTTTGGGGAGGAAGGTCTAGGACTCGAAGAGTCCCAAGATTGGTGAGGGGTGTGGTAAAACATTCCTTGCAGCGGCGGATTCCTTTGTTTGGAGTCTACAGCAACCGGGGCATCCTGTGCTGGTGTTCTCGTAGTGATGGCAGCGGCGACCCATCAGCGTCTTCTAGGTCCGACGTCTCATCAAGGGAGCTTTTTGAGCGATTTAGTCGCTTGGGGTTTAGCACACCTGTTTTGGGGAACGGTTCTTCCGATTGCGAACCCTACCCAGTCATATCATTTAAGCTGCATGATTTCTATGACGTGGACCAAGGATTGGGCCACGTGATTGCATTAAAACTATATTTTATTAAGCTCATGAATTTAATTTGATTTTTTTTAAAGAAAATTCTTTTTTTTTAATATATATATATATATATATATATATATATATATATATATATATATATATATATATATATATATATATATATATATATATATATATATATATATATATATATATATATATATATATATAATGATATTTTTTTTTAACTCTCATGATTTCTCTGATGTGGGCCAATGATTTGGGCCACGTGTGCATTAAAATATTTTTTTAAAGTTTATGATTTTAAATTGATTTAATAAAATAAAATATTTATTAAATGAAATTCTGATTTTCATAAAACCTTATTTTTATATGTAACTATCATATGAAGTAATTTGTCAGTGGGCTTATTCACTGAGTTAAACACTCACCCTATTCCAAATGGCTGGTTGTTTTATAACCAGGTAGCTCATCTTCTGGGGATCAAGGCAAAGTTTGAATCTTTCATACACTCAAATGATCATGAGGTAGCAATGTTTGGAGAATAAATAATAGTCGGTCAACTATTTGGATTTGCTTTAATTTAGATGGCTCCCACAGAGGTGGTTTGTTATGTATTTTCTTTTCAGTATCTTGTCTTCGCAAAAACTCTAATATATTGTAAAGTCATTAGTGATTTAATACCGTGGTATTATTTATTTTATTATAATCGGTTTTATTATATTTATATTATATGGGTATCATATATAATAAAAAAAGCTACAAATTTTGGTCTTGTAATTGGATTAAATTTAGTAGCGACCCGTTTACCGTCCGATAAACGGTTAGGTAAATGTGGGGCGTTACAGGGTGTTATGAACAATGTCTTCTCTTGGTCGGGCCCGTACATCGTGATTTGGTGATAGCTTGAATAAGCATCCATGAAACTCATTAGTTCGTTACCCGATGAGGAGTCCACTAGCTAGTTAATCTTCGGAAACGGGAAGCTGTCCTTCGGACATGCGCTGTTCAAGTCGGTGAAGTCCACGCATACTCGCCATTTCTTGTTTTTCTTGGGAACCACCATGGTGTTGGCTAGCCATTTGGGATGACGCACCTCGCGGATGAACCCAGTGGCTAAGAGCTTGTTCATCTCGTCTCGCACTGCATTGGCATGGACAGTGGCCATCCGTCGTTGCTTTTATCGGACCGGACAGATGGTAAGAGAAATTAACAGTCGATGATGTGCCACCTCGTGGTCGATCCCCGTCATGTCTTGTGATCTCCAGGCGAACATGTACTTGTTTTTTATGAGGAGGTCGAGTATCGCCTTCCTTTCTTCTATAGAGAGCAAATTCACGACGAGAAAATATTTCTCTGGCTCAAGGGGGTCTATCGGGACCCGTTCGAGGTCTTCAAGGACCCTGTCTTTGGGATCGGGCCGGTGCTCGTTGGCCTTGACCCGGTTCTGAAATAATTGGTACCTTTTTGGATGGATTTCTCTTTCTTCAGGTAGCTCCTCCACCTCTGGCAGGGCTAAATTCCCCACCATAGCTGCCATGTAACAGCGCTTCACGGCTACCTGGTCCCCTCGTATCTCCATTATCCCAGGAGCCGTGGGAAAACGGAGGCGCTGATGGTAGGTAGATGGGATCACCTTCATTCGAAAAGCCATGACCGCAGCATCTTCATTGCAGTCTTCTACTTCGAATTTAAGGATATGAAAATGATCAACGAACTGTCGAATCATTTCTCCTGAGTTCATCTCGATCTTCATGAGATCCCTCAAATACTTCTTCCTCTGTCTACTGCAAATGAAGTGCTCAGCGAATATGGTTCCGAGCTCTTCAAAAGTCCTGATTGATGCCATAGGGAGGAGGTAAAACCAGGTTAATGCGGCCCCTTCCAGGCTGGACAGGAAGAGGCGGCACATCAACCCATCGTATAGCTCGTACAACGCCATGGAATGCCGAAATGCAAGGATGTGATCATATGGATCCGTCGTGCCATTGTACAGCTTAAACATAGGTTGAATGAACCTATGCGGCAATCGTTCTTTGAGGATGTTTGAGCTCAACGGGGAAGCAAATCCCCGTATCGCGTGCTTCATCATTTCACTCGAAATGCGATACACTTCAAAGCGTAAAGTGTGTCGAGGATGCATGACGGTTCCCCGGATCTGTTGATGTTGAGGACAGTATTATGCCTGGGTCATTTGAAGCCATTTTGGTTAAGCCTTGGTCACTTCTTTGTCATTTAGGGCCTTTTCTTTTTTCGATCGGAGTCGCTAAAATTTTAACTTTTTAGCTATCTACGGGAGTTTGAGTACTCTGATTGAAAATCTGATTGTATATTATGGGTCCTGGTACCATTTAGTACTGTCCATGAAATTTCATTGAATTTCAGTAACGTTTGAAAAAATATACAGTTCCAAACTGTCGGTGTTTGAAAAATCCGCGTGTGTGGGGGTTCTTCGGGGATTTGGATCGGATGCGTGCCCTGGCGGGCTCGGTCGGATCGTCTTCTCGGAAGGGGTGAGGGTGTCGTTCCTGGTTGAAGCGCCCGACAGCGGCTCAAGAGGATTCGAGGGGTTTTGTGATCGCCACCTGCTTTTTCTAAAAACAGGAAAGGGTTTGGGTCGGATTTGATCGCCTACGTGGGGAGTTTGTGGGGTCTCCGCTCTGAGACACGGATATACCGTACACAGAGGTGAAAAACAGGTAATCCTATTCTGCTTTTGGGCTTGACTAAAGGAGTCTTGGGACAAAGGAGTGCGGGTGGGGTGTAGGTATGGGGCGGCTAGTGGGTTTGAGCCGTCTGGATTGGGGCGGCTGGGTAGGGTTAGCCGTCCAGGGTCTGGGGGGATTTGGGCAGGACTTTGGTAGGAAATGGGTTTGGTTTTGGGCAGAGGCTAAGCTAGGTTTAGCCCGGGTTTCTGGAGGGTGGGATGAGAGGGTGTTTTTTGTGTAGGGAATGGGTGTTTTCTCTCACACAAGAGGCTCTCTCTCTCTCTCTCTCTTGGGATTTCTAGTGGTGGAAGGGTTTGAAGATGAATTGGTGGTTGTTGTGGATTTGTTGATGATTGAAGATGAATTGGTGATTTTGTATTTGGGCTTGGGACCCCTCTATTTATAGTAAAAGAGAGGCAGGGAAATATCCCGGGGGTAATGGAGTGGGTTGGCTTCGATTAGACCCCTCATTAATTCTCTGGTTTTTCTGTCAAAGACCAGCTGAAGGGCGGCTAGTGCTAACTAGCCGCCCAGGATGGGGCGGCTACTTCCTGGTAGCCGCCCCCATCATGACCTGCCAAACGTCCCATCTCTGACAAGCGGTGGCTTGGGTCGGTTACTTGGATTGATCCGGCCAAGAGAGGGCGGCTAAAGGTCATGACCCGCCGCAATGATCAGCATTTATTGCTGCTTTATGTCCCATCCAGGGGACTGGTCCAAAGTCGGCCAGGGGGCGGTTAGGGGGGCGGCTAGTGCAAACTAGCCGCCTGGTATGGGGTGGCTAGTTAGATCTATCCGCCCCTTTCCAGGGACTTGGGGTTCTAGGGTTTTTAGAATTAGGGTTTCCGATTTAGGTTTCAGGTTTAGGTTTAGGGTTAGGGTTTAGGGCTAGGTCAAGGCTTGGTTTTAGGGCTTAGGTTTAGGTCAAGGCTAGGGTTAGGGTTTCCAGTTTAGGTTTAGGTCAAGGCTAGGGTTTAGGGTTTGGCTTAGGTTTGGGTCATGGCTAGGGTTAGGGTTTCCGGTTTTAGGTCAAGGCTTCCGCTTTAGGGTTTCTGGCTTTAGGTCAAGGCTTCCGGTTTCCCGAACTTCGGTTCTCTACTGGATGTCCAAATGTGGGATATTTCCGTGTGTTACTTGAAGTATTTCTGTCTCTCTGGACGGTCAAAATTGGGGTATCTACACAAACCGTATGCGTGTTTGGGCATTACTGGTTTGGTGGGTGGCATAGTGTTTATATATTTTGGTGAATGAGATCACCCAGGGTAACCTTACCACCCCATTGCTTAATGGTTAAGCAATCAATTGCTAATTTTATATGTTAGAGGGTGAGTTTAGGTTAGGTTTAACCCCCCCTATTTTTCCCTTCTGTGCACCCACCAAGAGTGAGTTTTCACTCCTCTCTTTCACACCCTCCCCAAGTGTTTGTTGGAATGCCAAGGTGAAAGAGAAGGAGGAGTGCACGGAAGAGGTGGTGTATGAAGAAGAAGTTGATCAAGGTGAGTTGTGTGTATTGTATTGATGGTTTCTCCTCCACCTCCCCAAGCCGATTCCCCATGTCCCCCCCTCCTTTGGATCAGCCATGAAGAAGAGATGCAGTGGAAGAGATGGTAGTGGTGGTGGTGGTGATCGAGGTGGTCGAGGGGTGCTTGCGAGCCCCTACATCTCCCCTTCCCTCTTCTCTCCTTTGGTGAGTTTTCTCTCTTCTTTAAATTGATTTTTATGGCTTAAAGGATTGTTGGGGAGTCATGCATGCTATGTAGATGTGTTTGGGTGCATGCGGGGGGCTTGGGAGGGGGTTTGGGGGCTTGAACGCGTGAGTCTGCACGCTAGAGCACGCGCGTGGGTGCAGGTGCCCGGGTGCGCGCGAGTGTGCGCGAGTCAACGTGCTGTGCGCGTGGCAGGCGCGCGCGGGGCTGCCTGGGGTTGTGTGCAATGCTGTCCGGGGCTGGTTTGGGTGTGCTGAAGGTCGGCACGCTCGGGTGTGGGTCCAGGGGCTCGAGTAGCGTGAGTGCATGCTTGCATGCATGTGAGCTCGTATGCGTGCATGCCTATGCCCTTTTGCCTGTTTAGTCATTTTAATTGTATTGTTGTGTAGTTTACTCACCCTCTTATGATGCCTTACCTTGTAGATCTCGTCGGATGGGATGTGCGACGATCCATGTATCGATGAGTGGTTCGATTCCAACCCTTCGGGAAGCGCTCGATGCACGTAGTCGTGCATCGCGCATCGATGGGGCTTCTTTACACCCTAAGTATGTTAGATGTTGCATGGTGGGACTGTATGGCTCGTATACAGCGTAGAACCCCCTGTTCTACCATATACGTGTCTACGTATTGTATTAATCTTTGAATGATTGTAATTGTATAGAATATGCATGCCTTAGGTAGTCCCTATTTATATTACTACCTCCTTATGTTAGTATGATCTAGGATTATTAAGCTTGGGTTAATAACCGAGTGCATAACTAATATTCCCTGGTCAAAAGATTGGAGGACGTGGTATAGTTGTTACACCCATCTGTTTGGGGCAGTGCTATGACCAGCTTTCAGAGAGGACGAGTCTTTCCCTCTCTTCGCCCTCCCTCTTTACGTAAACTGAGTAAGTAGATGCAGTTCTTACTTGATTCAGGTCCACTTAGGATTAGCAGCATGCGCCGGTTAGTGCAGGAGACTGCGCTTGACCCTTCCCTTTTAAGTTGATGATATCCAACGCATGTTAGGTTGCATCTTATGTGTTGCATAATTAATGCCTTGCATGCATGTGTAGTTATGCCATGCCTTGTATATATGTTGCATGTTATGTTGTTTATTATGTATATTTATGTTAGAGAGAACCCCCTATAGTTAATTTATATGTTATCGTGCATGTGGCACATGTAACTGTGATAGAATTCTCCTGTAAAATATATGCGCATGTGTAATAGCCGGGACCCTCTTATGCCAGTTATGCTAATATTTACGTGTTTGGTTTACAGAAGAGGATAATTTTATGCTATTGTGCTTTTGATTTTTTATTATCCTTGAAGTCCTGCATTTGGTTTAATTTTTGAAAAGCACCTTCTAAGCATATTTGGGATTCACGCTCAACATATGAAATCTTCATTTTTGAGTTACCTCCATATAAAATTGGTTTGGTGTTATTTGGAATTATATTAGAAAAGTTATGGTTGTTTTACCATTTCTGCCCCTAGAATAATAAAGTGCGAGGTCTTCGGTTCAGCGCTATTTTATATATATATAGTTGGAGGTTTCTTCTGATCTTGGCTCAAACATAGAAGTTGTAGATTTTTTCGTCAGCTTTCCAACAGAAGTTGTTTCATCTAAAGTGGATTTCCCTACGAAAAGATACGGCTGTTTGAGTCGAGGCTAAGCAGAATTTAATGGAAGGGCATTTATGTAATTTGGCAGAATTCTAAAGTTTTTAATAATGGAGTCGGTGGTGTTGGGGATTAATTGCAAGTGAGAGAGAGAGAGTCGCCGAGGCTCATTTCGAGAGAAAAAAAGGGGAAATCAAGGGAAAAATTAGAAAAATTAGAAAAAGCTTCGTGGAGTATTTTTCGCGATACACTGGGTAAAGATTCTTGTTCTTTTCATTGTTATTATTCGTCTAGGGTTGTTTTTTTTCAGTTTTGAGTCAAATTTGTGATTTAGGGCTGGAATATGATTATGTTTTTGGGGCTGGATAAATAGGTATTTGATGGTTGATTTTACAGTATCATTTTAGGGTTTGTAGTGGGGATATCACTTTTGTCTTGGTGGATTTAGGAATAGTTTGATTAATAGGGTTATATTTTAGTATCTGATTGAGGTTATAATTTTATCAGTGATTTCCTGTCTGTGTGGTTTAGGAGCTAGAATAGGGTGAGTCCAGCTTGGGATTGTGAATTGTGAGGTAAGTAACCCGATTGACTTTTACCTGTTCCATTTCATTCCACGTTGTATTGTTGTAAGTAACCCGATCGATATTTGCTTGTTTCATTCCATTCCATTATTTGTTCCATTCCATTCCACGTGGTATTGTTGATTCGACATTACTTATTCCATTCCACCCCACATTTTATTGTTGTTGAGGCTATTCAATTATATTTGATAATCCATATGATTTTGATTGTGAGTATTGCATTTAAATGGCCTATTATTGAGACATATTCCTTCATTGTTGTTAGACTGTGGTTGTTCGAGATTCTAAAATATTCTTATAATTGGTCTATTTGTATCTTGGATTTATTCTTTATAATTGGTCTATTTGTGTCTTGGAGTTATTCTTTATTGGATTCCAGCTTACTTTCCTTATTTATATCTCTTGAGCTTATAATTGACTTGTTAGTATCGTGAGCCTTCCTATGATCATGATATGTATCCATCTTAGTGTCTTGCCATGAACCTATGATCTGTATGCTCGTATTGTTTGACCATGAAGCCTTGTAGTGTGATTGGCATCGTTGCTTCTATATTACCTCTTGTGTACTTGGAGTTGGATGACCATAGACCTTACAGTGAAGGTTGAGGTTTGCCTCCCTAGCGCGCATAAGTACGTACGGTCCAACGAGGGGGACTTGAGAATACCCTGCCGTGCCTGGACGTTCCGAGGGCCAGGTAGTGAATCCGCGGTGGACGTTCCGAGGGCCACACGCGAGGTATGTGGATATCTTGGACATAGGGGCCAAGATGGTGGGGTCGTGCAGATGGTCAATCCTACGCTTTGGACATTTGGGGGCCAGACTTGTGATTCCCTTATCATTCTTGTAGCACTGTGACATTTCCAGGGCCATAAGTGATTTAATTAACATCCTTTTGATTGATGGGTAATTTCAGAGTATTTGCTTTCAGTCCAATTGTAATGCATCTTGATGAAATTTATTGGCCTTATCAGTTGTGAGGTGTTAGTTTGAGCTATTCATTCCAATGTCTATATATCAGCGATGTTATTGTTCTCCGCTGATGCTCATACAGTGGTTCCATTTGTCATTATACTTTGACCTGATGTTTATTGAGATAAGGGTTCTTCCTTGTCATTAACTCATTAACTCAGTGTTGTCTCTCCGAGGGTTGATCATGAACTCATTAACTCAGTAACTCGAACTCGAACTCTAACTCATTGTTGTCTCTTCGAGGGTTGCCCCTTCGGGGTTTAAGTAGTCTCTGCGAGGCCTTAGCCCCTTCGGGGTATAAAAGTAGATTCAACTAAAGACTTGTAGGTGACTTTGATTTACTTTTATTCATTTCTTGATTTGTCTCAGTTAAAAGTTGTCTCTTCGAGCTTCTTTTATTCTCTCTGTTTGGTTGCGGGTTTCGGGCTCCCTTTTTTAGTATGCCCTCAGCCCTTCTTTCACAGAGAGGTTAGGCAATACTAAACACAAAAAAAGAAACAAAACTCTAACTCAAAACTCAAACTCGAACTCAAACTCAAGCTACAAAACAACAGAAAAACCACAACAATGTCGTAGACAATGCCGACACAGAAAACCGAAATCAGGTCTCCGAGGATGGAGCTATAGGCCAGGAAGTGGTCTGGATGAGGTACGAGAAGGCTGTGTCCTTATCGGCTAACCCCACGAACTCCCGAGTTATCTGTAATTGCACTCCTCGAGGGAGTCTTACACCAATGCTCGGGGCAAAGGGACTGGGTTTAGCACCGGAGTGCGCCATAGGTTCGTAACAGGTGTCTTCCCCTGTTATCTATGGCTCTGGCGGGCACCGACCCGTGGCAGCGACGAAGAACCTCACTTATACATGCGTTTACCGGTCTAAATCTGTAAGCAAGCCCTTTCAGGGAAGGGAACTTATAGGGGTAGGCCGGTCGAGTGAACGACCGATAGTGACTGACCGACCGAGGACCGCAGGCCTCACCTGCGGAGGGAGAACTCTCTGTGTTAGACAAGAAAGAACAAACAAAACAAACAACAAACAACAACTGAGTAGGAAAAATCTTAAAGCAAAAGATTTTTTTTTTGAGTGCTTCACACCACTACTTCTTGATTGATAGCTGACTTTAATTGGGATTCTCTCCCTCTGTTATCGACCTTTATCGATCATGTACCTGACTAGTAACAAAAGCAAACAACGGGGTTTTTACTACTAAAAGAAAAAACAGATAACAGATAACAGATAGAATGTTCATCGCACCCCCCGGCCCCCTCTCCAGGGGGTGTTTTTCTTACTTTACAAAAAGAATTTCCTTCCTCACGAGAGGTATTATGTTCGTTGTTTGTTTCTGCATTTGTTTCTTTCATTTGTTTGACACAGGGAGGGAGGGAACGGAGTGAGTGAACGAAGCTAACCCATGGCAAGAAGGGAAGCAGAGTAAGAGCCCTCGTCTCGTGTTGTTACCTCCCCCGGAGGGGGGAGCTACCGGTATACAGTTGATGTAGTGAGGGCTTCTCTTAACAACAAGACTCAGGAACTCCCTTCATACATAAGATTATGACTTTGGATGTCATTCTTGTTTTCCTTATGCATGGAATGTCTAGGTTACTTACTGAGCATCTTTCGCTCATTCCATTCTATTTTCTCTTACTTTGCAGAGTAGAGGCGGGGTTGGTGGACGTTGGGTTAGTCTTCTTTTGGTACCACATCCAGCTGGTGATAGGTATATATAGATGTGTATAGTTTGATGTTTTGGATCTGTATATGATTATTTTGGTAGAGGCTGGTCTAGCGAACCATGCCTATGTTAAATGCTCTTTATATATGGATGACTGTATATGAGGTGTGTTAGATGCTCTGTTGACTGCTTAAACTTTCCTGGGTGTGTTGTGATATAGGTGATTATACATATCTTGTTGATTATCTGTTATCCCAGGGTTGTTATCATAAGTGATTATATAGGGTGGAGATTTCGATGTTTTGTTTTAGAAAAAAAGATTATGGTGGGTTTTTAGGCACGTGACACACTCGTGTCGGCGTTTTGGGACACGGGCCGCCACAGTCGGTATCAGAGCTTTGGTGGCGTGCATGTGTCGATGGTTTGGGATGCAGGCCGCCACAGCATGTTAAAATTTTGTGTCCATCTGGGATAGGCGTGGTACGACCCGCTATCAGGCTATACCCCATTTAGTTATGCGCTAGCGATGTAATCGTCCCCTTGCATCCGAGTGATGCATTCGTTCAGAATTCAGGAGAATTTATCGTTGTATCGGTTTTGTTAAACCGGTGGTTACGATATTAAGTTGGGTCTACCCGTGCTAAGCGTGTCTATGAACTGCTTATTGGGTAATGCCTTGGGCTTATTTCAGTACGAGAGCTGAGGTAACCCCTCGCGTCCGAACGATGCACCCGTGTGGGAGTATAAGAGTATTGGATATCTTCGATATGTGATTATCGAGTGTAGTTGTTTTTCGTTGGGTTCGCATTGCGAACAAAGAGCGTTTCTTCCAATATCGTCCGTGTTGAAGCTGTCCAGCGTTGAAAACGCTGTCCTGGGCGGGCCCCCATCCGTAGGTACTATCGATGCATGCTGCTAGATATAATGATCGTGGGAGGCCCCAGGTAGAGGCTACCCAGGAGAGGGCTATCGTATGATATTGAGAACATAGAGTCACCCCCCCTTCGTTGGATTCGTGTAGGAACTTCCCGGCGTTGGAAACGCTGTCCTGACACATGGCTCCCATCCGTAGGTACTACCGATGTATTCGGGATGCATTGATCGTGGGAATATGCTAGGTAGAGGCTATCCGGGGAAAGGGCTACCGGTGGACAAAGGGTGTAGTGCCATCAGAGTTATCCCAAAAGTCCCTAGGGTCACCCTTGTGGGCTAGGGTGTGGTTGAGTGTGGGTTGTGAGTCACGTGGTGTCGTGGCTCTAGTACCCGTCGAGTATACTCTGGGTATGTTGCGCCTAACGCTTAAGGTATGATAGTGTATCTCTACCTCGTAGCCGTTAGACTCATAGTATCATGTTATCCAATAACACAAGGTGTTATGGTTAACCCTTGTTTTCTCCACAAGAGTCCCAAGAGCCTCCCTTTGGGAGTGAGGGTAATGGTGAGGTGGGTCGCGCCGCTGCGTGAACTTATTATCCTTTGGATTTTGACCCATATTTTTTTTCCTTGAAAGGCAATTGCCTTAACATTAAATTGTTGAAGGGTGTATGGTTTTCAACCACTCACTGAGCTTGTAGCTCACCCCTCGCGTACTGTTTCTTTTAGAGGGGCGTTGTTTGGACGTGGAGCTGGAGCTTCCCTGTGGAGTGGTCTTGCGTGTGTGGAAGCATCTTGTCCGGTGGATTGGCGAGTGCGAGGCTGTTAGCAGTCATAGAGTCATTGACATATGATAAATCGTGCGTGTTGCACATGTTGTATTTTATTGGATTAGACCTTGCTCTCACAGGACAGTGATTGTGTATTCGAGTCTGTAATAATGTTTTAATTTACAGACTTATTGTTATGTTTATACTTCCACATTTCAGTTGAGTTATAAGTTATCATTACTTGTTAGCCTTGTGTATTAATTGTTGGAGTCATTGTTGACCTCTTATATGATAGCTGATACTTTACATATTTGCCACGTCTCGGGGACGGCCGCCCTGGGGCGTGACAAAAGTGGGAATGCAGAAATGCTAGGATGTGATCGTATGGATCTGTTGTGCCATTGTACAACTTAAACTTAGGTTGAAAGAACATATGCGACAATGGTTCTCTTAGGATGTCTGAGCTGTATGGGGAAGCAAATCCCCGTATCGCGTGCTCCATCATTTCATGACTTGAAATGCAATGTACTTCAGAGCGTAAAGTGTGTCGAGGATGCATGACTGCTCCTCGGGTCTGTTGATGTGGAGGAGAGTCACGCCGTTAACCTTCGGACACTTCGTGCAAGGCTGGCTGCTCCTGAACTTCTTGCCTTCGTGAAGTTCCTGGTCGGGTTGATCGCTCTCCATGAGGTGAACGATCGTGCCTCTGTTCTTCATGAGGTCGACGGCCTGTCTACGGAGTGCGCGAACGTCGCCGAGATCGTCGTCTTTGATTGGAAGAAGAAGTACTTCCTTCTGAGACCTCGGCATTGTTGGCAGTTTGGTTAGGTAGTGCCTGCACATGTGGCTGGACTTCCTCCAATGCTGGTTTGTAAGCCGCACACCGCTACGCAATCCTTTACCGCATCACAGCATCCTTTACTGCTTTGTAAGCCGCACACCGCTACGCAATCCTTTACCGCTTTGTAAGCCGCACACCGCTGCGCAATCCTTTACCGCTTTATTTACTGCTTTATATCTGCATTTGTTCCCCTGAATCATTTCACACACGTCATGGAAACCGGCATAGAGGAGATACTAGAGGAAAGAATCCACCAAGAGGGTCAGACCACACAATTCCTGACCCATCTAGAGGAAAAGATGGCCATTCTAGGATACCAATCCATAGAGGACATGTTTCATGACCTCTCCGACTACCGTCAGGTCAAAACCCTGAGACAGGAGGCCCCTGTCGAAACCCCTAAGGTCATTCCCAAAACCCCGTCCACACCCAGCCACTCAGTCAATCCGAGCATTTTTTTCACCTCCCTTTCTCCCGCGAATCCAATATTCCCAACCGTTTCCACCCTAGCCCCTTACTAGGCCACCTCATACCCGGGACCGCTAAGCGGCCCTCCCAGGGGATAAACACCGGATGAAACCATCCGGAGAATCCTCTCCGAGACTGGTCCCTCAGCCCCCAAGCACATGTCTCTACACAACTTGAGACAAATCCCATCAGTCCCCCTACCGGAAGGATTCAAAATCCCCAGATTCCGCCGATATAACGATCGTGGAGACCCAGACATCCATTTAACTGCCTTTTATCTAGACGTCCGCCCCTTTCTAGATAATCAACCTTTGCTAGTCTTCCTCTTTCAGAAATCATTGGAAGGAGAAGCACTACAATGGTTCTCCACCCTCCCTGTAGATCACTTGTCAAATTTCTGGGCTATAAGCGAGAAGTTCTTAGGCCGCTACGGTTACCAGAGGATCAGAACACCCTCTATTTCGGATTTAACCGTAGAGAGAATGAGGCCTAGGGAGGAATTTGAACAATACGTGTCTCGGTGGCGCACACTCGTCCATCGAACCGGCCTGTAACTCACATAATGTCAAGAAATTGACATGATGTTACAGAGCCTGAGTCCAGAGCTTCGTACGAGCCTTTTGTACGGAGACTGTACTACATATCAGCTTCTAATTGACCGCCACAACAAGATTTCCCGTTGTGCAGCCCCAGTAGTCCAAACCCAGTCCCCACCTATCAGCCATAGGATTGGACAACCGCCTCGTAAGGCACAAACCCCCACGGTAGAGGTGGTTATTACCCAAGTATCGACACTCTACCCGAATGGAGCACGAGTTCCTAATTGAGGTACGGCTCTGAGACAGTACACGTCCGGTTCATCCTGATATGCGCCGCCTAGGCCAGTACCCGTCCCCGTGCCGATACAACAAAACCCCGCAACCCATGATTCCCCAATTCAGCCCCCCTCAATCCAAAACCAGTACCAAAACAGGAGACCCTTCTATCCTATCCCCCCAAGAACGCAAGGCATAACCCCTAGAGAACCCGCGCGCAGCCCCCGTGATAAGACTGCGCCTTTCTCCTTCTACGGCCCGAGATGGTCAAACAGAAGAGACAGCTATCCTCCCCTTCCAAAAACCCTAGGGAGCAACTTCAGAGCCTTATTAAAGGTCAATGGCATTTTCTTACCCATGGCTAGAGCTTCGCCTATCGGTGCCGACCCCACTCGCTTTTGTCAGTATCACTGACATCACGGCCACACCATCGAACAATGCTCCTCGTTTAGAGACATTGTCTACAACCTTGATGAAGAGAGGCGCTTAGACTGGGCCACCATTAGGGGACTCAAAAACAACCTAGTTACAAAATAACTAGAAGTCAAGCCAGTACTAGAAACCCCCAGCCCTGTAGAAGCCACAACTCAAGACCCAAGGCCAGCCACGAAGGCTCCCTTGGAAGAACCAGAGAGCCTAAGCTGTGAAAGTGTCTACACCATAAAAGCCGTTGACCACAAAGAGTCACCCAGAATCATCCCGGGTGGCTTAATCCTACCAGCCTCTTCCCCCGTCCAACCAGTCCCCTCCCCCATTCTCCCCAGACCCGCAAAGCTCTCCCTCCCTAAAAAACTCCAACCGTTATCCCCCTCACCAATTAACGAAGGCCTATACCTATCAAAACAAAAACCCCGAACCACCATCAACACTCTGAACCATCATACTACTAGAGCAGGCAGAATTTTCAACGCTGTCCCCTCTTATAGACACCCCCTGCCTGAAACAGAAACTGAGGAACCCCGCGCTGGAGATAAGATCGGCATCCTAGACCAACTCCGAAAAATCCCCACAAAAATTTTCATTTTAGAGCTAATCGAAACCTCAGAACACCACCAGCAAGCTCTAAGATGTTCCTAGAAAGAATCCAAGTCGACCCACAAATCTTTAACCTAGGCGTACCAATAGCTCTAGCCACTGCAGGACTAGGGCCCATCATAACCTTTAGACCTAAAGAAGAGGTTCGTGATAAGGTCGTTAGCACCTCAACCCTATGCATACTCGGTGGATAAAGTTCTAATTGACACCAGAGCAGGGGTAAACCTCATATCGCTACAAACCTTCAAGCACATTGACGGACACATAACTACCCTCTTCGAAATGGACACTCGTATATTTGCCTATGACAAAACGGCTCGTCCGGTTCTAGGCTTTAAAGACTTCCGATTAAAAGTAGGGCCGCTAGAAACTAGCGCTAAAGCTTATGTCCTAGAAATGGATTCAGATTATAATATGATCCTAGGATGCAAATGGCTAGCGTCCATTAAGGGGGTCTCCTCTCCCCTACACCAATATTTGAAATTCCCCTTGGGAGGTCGGATAATCAAAATACAAGGGGATGCGATCAAAGGACCTAAATCGAGGTTCGCCGATAATGAAACGATCGCTGTAAAAACCAGTAACTCAAAACCCATAGAAGCCACCATTCACATCTTAGATTTCCCAGCCGGTTGGCTAAATCCCCGGAACACTCTCTCTGTTACCACAGAGGCAAGCCACCCTAGACTTAAGAACCCTGGCTGGCATATAATGGGGGCCATGGGTTATCTCCCCGGGGGAACCTTGGGACAAAAAAATGGGATCTTGGAACCCATCAAACTCCTAGCATGGCTAGATATAAGGGGCATCGGCTCATCCAAGCATCACCCTAAACTAAAGGAAAAATACAATTGGAGGTTGTACGAACATTTCGTAAGAGGAATAATCATAGAGCCTGCTAAAGAGGTCGTATGCCCCTACCCCCTGGACCCTATCCGGGAAAGAGAGCTAGACTATCTCTCTGGCTCCCTAGAATGGCTATTCCCACACCCTGATAAACACCTAAACACACACTCACTGGCAGATGATAAAACTCGAGCTGACCCAGCCTCCTTTTCTCGCAGTGCTCAAGCATTCCAACAAAGGAGCGCCAGCTGCTGGAGGAAAGTCGGTTGAAACACTTCCACCAATCCAGTAGGTTGTAAATAATAAGTGTCTTTTCTGTTCAAAAACAAATAAAAAACAAAAAAAAACAAAAAAAGAAACAAAAAAATGGAAACCAAAACCCTAGGATCCCTGTTCGACAAGGATGACTTCACCCCGGCATGGCACCCCTTTAGCGATGACTCTGATCTCCTGAATAAACTACATCGTCTAGCCAGTCAAGCTAAAAGTCCCAACCCTAGCACCTCGTCCAAAACAGTCAAACCTACTAGGAGTCAAATACCTGACTAGATCATTAGCAACTTAGAAGGGTATAGCAGGGCCATATTAGGTTTAGAAAAATTTGAATCAATAGCAGTTATGGAAGAACCAGACCTAGATAACATAGAGAACCTAGACGATGGTCTAGGGGTCTTCGAAATTTGTGATGAGGACGATGAAAAAAAAGAGGACCTATCTAAAGAATTGAAGCTGAGCCTTCAAAGGTTCGATGAAAAGACAGAAGAAGTAGATGAGAAGATAGAAGAGCTAAACTTAGGGACAAAGGTTGACCCCAAAATCATTTCAATTAGCAAAGGACTAAAACACGATGAGAGAGAAGGCTTGGTTAAAATATTACAGGAGTATAAAGACGTCTTTGCATGGTCTTACAAGGACATGCCTGGACTCGATACCTCGTTAGTCGAACATCAATTAATCTTAGAACCAAACGCAAAGCCAGTAAAACAAAAACTGAGGCGCCTCCATCCCGAGGTGGCTTTAATAATCAAAGATGAGGTGGACAAACTCCACCAGGCTAAATTTATCCGGGTAGTCTTATACCCAAAGTGGGTAGCAAATATCGTTTCAGTGTCCAAGAAGGATGGAAAGATCCGGATATTCATCGACTTCAGGGACCTCAATCGAGCGTGCCCAAAGGATGACTTCCCACTCCCACATATTGACCTCCTTGTCGACAACACGGCAGGGTATGAGATGCTCTCGTTTATGGATGGCTTTTCTAGATACAACCAGATCCGGCTGGCAGAGAAAGACCAAGAAAAGACTTCCTTTACCACACCCTGGGGAACTTACTGCTACATAGTGATGCCTTTCGGGCTCAAAAATGCGGGTGCAACATATCAAAGGGCTATGACCTCAATATTCCATGATATGATGCACAAACTAGTAGAAGTATATGTGGATGATATCTGAGTTAAATCTAGATCTCGAATAGGACACGCAGACATACTTAGGCAAGTGCTATAGAGATGCAGGGAGTTTTCACTTAAAATGAATCCAAAGAAATGTCGCTTTGGGGTCTCCTCTGGAAAACTTTTGGGATTCATGGTGAGTAAACAGGGGATAGAAATGGATCCGACCAAGGCAAAAGCCATCGCCCAAATGCCCCCACCTAATAACCTAAAAGAATTAAGAGGGCTCATAGGAAGGTTGCAATTTATTAGGAGATTTATTTCGTAACATGCTGAAAGATGTCGTCCCTTTTACAAACTACTAAAAGGGGAAGTCAGGTTTAATTGGGATAGTGAATGCCAAAAGGCCTTTGATAATTTAAAAAAGTACCTTCTTAATCCCCCAGTCCTTTCGGCTCCAGTGCCCGGACGACCCTTGCTCCTCTATATAGCTACAACTAAGGAAGCCATTGGTGCAGTGCTTGCAGAACACGACAACATGGGAAAAAAGAAAAAGGCCAATTACTACCTGAGTAAAACCCTGATTGAATACGAAAAAGCCTACCCTCCTACAGAAAAAACTTGTCTAGCATTAGTATGGGCTTCCCAAAAGTTGCGACATTACTTTCTTGCCCACAAAGTCAAATACTTTGCCAAAATAGACCCAGTAAGGTTCCTATTCGAGAAAGCCGTATTAACTGGACGCTTAGCCCGATGGCAAGTACAGTTAAACGAGTTTGACATCACGTACGCCACTCAAAAATCCATCAAAGGGCAAGCTATCACTGACCACCTCGCTCAACTACCCCTCCCTGATTACGAACCAGTAAAAACTGACTTCTCGGATGAAGAAATATTTGCGCTCATTGAAGAAAAGAATAGAGAGACATGGACGCTATACTTCGACGGAGCGGTCAACTAAAAGGGAAAGGGAATAGGGATAGCACTAATCTCCCCTGAAGGCATCATTATCCCACGAGCGTTCCAGCTCACGTTTAACGCCACCAACAATATTGCCGAATACGAAGCCCTAATAGCAGGTTTGAAGGCAGCCCTAGCCCTAGGAGCTAAAGGGGACTCCCTCTTAGTGATCCGCCAAACTCTCAGAAAATATCAGACTAGAGACCCAAAGCTGAAGCCGTACAGAGAACTAGCCAGAGTCTTGCTAAAACAATTCCGTGAGGTTACTCACATTTTCATACCCGGACCGGCAATATTCTTGCAGACTCTCTAGCCTCTCTAGCCTCATCGCTCACCTTCCCCTTATCTAGGACATCTGAAACAGTCACTATCCAGAGACTGGAAACACTTGCCACCGAACTCTGTGACTATAAAACTCGAGATCTCCTTAACAGGAACCAAACCAACAAAAATGCTAGTACATGAAAATCCTAGCCCTTGAACTAGGAGATATGGACGACGGAAATCCCTGGTACTTTGACATAAAAAATTACCTTGAAAACGGTTCATTCCCAAGCTACGCTACTAGCAACGACCAGAAAATAGTTAAAAGGGTGGTGGTCAAATACTGCCTCCGAGGGGGGATACTCTTCCGAGCCTCCTTCAATGGGGAACTACTCAGGTGCTTGGACGATGAAGAACCATATACCATTGTAGAAGAAGCTCACTCTGGAGTATGCGGAGGGCACGTCAACGCCCAGATGCTAGCAAAAAAGGTACTAAGAATGGTCTACTATTGGCCCACGCTTGAAGGGGACTGCAACAAGTACGTTAAGCGTTGTATCCAATGTCAAACCCATGCCAACAAGATACATGCACCAGCATCTTCTTTACATCCTATGACTTCACCATGGCCCTTCTCTATGTGGGCATTAGATGTGATAGGACCATTCCGGGACACTATAGAAAACACCACCCAAAAAGCCTTCATCCTCACCGCTACATAATACTTTATCAAATGGGCTCAAGCCGAGTCCTATGTAGTAATTAAAAGCTCTACCCTGGCTCGTTTTGTCCGCACTCACATCCTTGCACGGTTCGGCACCCCCAAAGTGATTATAACTGACAATGGCCCCCAGTTCATCTCCCAAGAATTCCAAGACCTATGCAATAAACATCATATAGAACTTCATCATTCCACGCCATATTATCCACAGGGGAACGGACAAGCAGAGGCCACCAACAAAACCTTGCTCAAAATTATAAAGAAAACGGTAGAAACCCATAAGGCTACCGATTGGCCTGATAAATTGGTAGACGCCCTCTGGACATACTGAACCTCCATTAGGACACCCACTGGCCAAACCTCCTATTAACTCACGTTTGGGGCCAAAGCAGTAGTACCTTACAAAATCCTCGTCCCGTCCTTAAGAATAGTACTAGAAGAAGACCTCCAAATTGAGGAAAGGAGAGAGGCACTTCTACTACGCCTCGAGCTACTAGACGAGAAAAGATTAAGAGCGGCAGACCATGCCCAAGCCTACCAAAGAAGGGTGGTAAGGGCATTTGAAAAGAATGTAATAAAAAGAAAATTTGAAATCAGGGAATTAGTACTTAAGCAAATCATGCCATCAGGATAGCCTCACCCAAGAGGGAAGTTGCAACCCACATGGGAGGGACCCTATGTGATCACCCATGTCTATTCCGGGAATGCCTACCGCTTGGTAGATGCCGAAGGAGTCGAGGTTTCAGGTTCGTGGAATGCACTTTATCCAAAGAAATTCCATGCATGAATAGCTTTCAATACTTGAGAACTATTATTCTTTCATCCTGCAATTTCCAGCGTTTAGTACTTGATGATAGAATTATAAGACTCTCAAAGATAAACTCGTATCTATTTGAACACATCTCCGCCAAATCATGCCACTTCATTCACACACGTATAACTGGACTAGATTTACCTGATAGAAGAGAAATTGCCTACCCGTAGACTGGGACAATTTAAAACCCCAAAGCAAACCTCCCTTATTTCCGCAATTTCCGCCAAATCATGCCACTTCATTCACACACGTATAACTGGACTAGATTTACCTGATAGAAGAGAAATTGCCTACCCCGTAGACTGGGACAATTTAAAACCCCAAAGCAAACCTCCCTTATTTCCTCCCCACTCGTATTAACCCTAGGTCAAAATGAGGAGTTACCTAGACCTGGCATATGTCCCAAAACTAGCTCTAACACTATACAAACACTTTTAGAGGGGAAGCATGAAAAGAATCGGGGTGAAAAACAGAAGAGCCCCCCTGATATAAAAAAAATCAGGCAATGAGAGGCCAACAAAAGAAAAATAACACCCAAGTGAACGGGTTAAACTCTCTATTTTAGCAGGCTTTCACGCCTTTACGCACAAGTATATGCCAAATAAATGGCTATACTAGTACAGGGTCCAAACAACGGACTGTACTTTCCTCCCAAAATAAAGAAGTGATAAAAAGAAGAAAGCCAGATGGACCTAGAAAGTAGGACATAAGCTAGACTGGGACAATTCTAAAATATTGCCCGAAAGGAAGATATTTCTCTTACCCCATTCTCCTCCCCTTTTTATTTTTCGCAATGGGATTCAAAATCGAACTATATCTACCGGGAAAGGCGAAATTTCAACTAAAGGTAGATCATTTCCAGGTTTACAACTACACACACTCACATGAGTTCACTTAGAAACTTACCTATGCAAAGGAAGCTTATTTAACTTGACTCCTGGTACACTCATGGATTTTTCACCATGTTTAGAATAATACAATCAAGCATTGAGAACCATGAACCTAGAAAAACCAGCACCTAAGGCCTATGCCTTTCAAATATGACCCTAGTTCGGACATAGGTGACCACAAGGGCTCCTCCACAGGGACTTGATGGTATCTTTTACTTCAGAAAGTCGAGAACATTGCCCTCTCACATAAAAGAAAACTATTGAAGAATTAAAATGCCCACTTATGCCACTCATACTTATGCATAAGTTCGCATTTTCCTTTTCCAAAACACCTAGGCATCCGATTTTCTTGAAATGCTAAAATCGACCCCCCGTACCAATGATAAGATTACCCCCACCTACACTCATTCTATGCCCTTCCACACATGCTTGAGAAGAAATTATCCCACTTACACACATACCTAAGAGTTTTCTTCGCTCACGCACTTGGAATCCCTCCCTTGCGGTCTAAAGCATGGTTTCCCGCACTTAAGATGGATTGTAGCCCTTGATAATTCAAGCAGAAGGGCTCGAAAGTCAGTGCAGGGGCGCAATCTGGACAGATTTAACACTTGGTCCATGGAAAGGATGCTTTTATAGGTCTCGAAAGTTGAAACGGCCACAAAGACTTTCAGTAGCAGTAGACAGGAGCAGTAAAACCAGAAGAATTGTCCCAGGCAAGGGGCGACTAAACCCGACTAGCCGCCCCTCACCAGACGGCTAGACACCACTAGCCGCCCCAGCTTTGCTTTCAGGTAAGCATGTCCCAGGAAGGGGGGGGGGGCTAAACCTAACTAGCCGCCCCCTACCTGCTGCCAAAAAACCTGCTGTCAGTCCCATCTTTTTAACTCTTCAACTCCTTTGGTACCTATAGAAAACATTCTCCCCCGAAACCTGTGCACACACATTTCATACATTCATACGCACATAAAAACAATATAACTACGAATCAAATAACAACTGAAACAAAAATCATACACCAAACCATACACCCATTCATCCTTTCATCCACCCATACAACCTTATAAAAAACTATTCCACATACACAACCAAACTGAAACCAATAAACCAAGTTTAAAACAGCCATGTTTGTTCATAAACCAAAGAAAGGGAAAATTGTTCAGGAAAAAGAAAGGTAAACCTACTTAAACTAAAATCAAAATAAAATAAAGATCCATCGGATGCTCCCATCAAAGTCTTGAGCTGCATGTCGTTGAAATGATCACCTGAGTCAAAAGGAAATGATGAAAAGCATGAATTCCTTGCATATATACCATTCTTCTCCCTAAAACCAAGACGCAAAGAAGCTATACCTCGGCGTATCGGCACCCGCTGGAGGCTGAGTGGGAGGAACATCCTGGCTTGGCTGAGAAGGGAGCGGCGGCTGAGGAGAGGACTGAACCTCTAGAGCGTCAGGAGCGGAAGGAGTCTCTCGAACTGAGGACGCAGCCCTAGCATATATCCCACGACTCCGAGACGCCGAAGGACGAGAAGCACGGCTGAAGGTGGCCTAGTGGCTAAGGAAGCCGAGAGAGAATGGTCAGGCTCAAGCGGAAGAAGGTCAAGGTCCGCCTCAGTCATGGAACCCCCTCCAACCAATTTCCCCCTCATAGTCGCCTCCTAGAGATGGACTTGCTGCATATCTCTGTCTCTCCTCTCCAATCTCTGTCGGAGGCGACTCTCTGTCCCTCTAGCCCGATCCTTGACAGCCCCCAACCTCTCCTCCAACTCCCGTGCCCTCGCCTCTGATGCCCTGAGCGCCTCTCGATCCATGTCCCCGGCCGCCTGGAGAGAACAAACCAAGTCTCCCATCAAACCTCCAGGAACACCCGCCGAAGCCTCCAACTCCGACACCCTCATCTGGAGGGAGTCCCTCTCGCGGCCTAGGGTGATGAACCCCTCCTCTCTCGAAGCCATCATGGACCTCAGCCGGTCCGTCTCCACCTCAGCTCGGGAAGCCCTACCCCTCGCCTGGCCCAGCTCCATCCGTGTGGCCGTCAGTTCGCTCTGGGCCACATCTAGCTCCCTCGTCAGCTCGAGCTCTCGCTCGAAAACCATGGAAGGAGGAGGGGCGGAAGAAGAAGAAGCACCATCGGCTCTCGCTCTCGACAGAGCATCCACCTGAGCCTCGAGGGCCCGGACCTGGTCCTGCAAGCGTCTCTGTTGTACCCGCAACGCTTCTATCTGCCTGGCCCGTGCTTGGAGATGCTCATTGACGGTCTTAAGTTTCTTCTCCATCTCATTCAACTCGACCTACAAAAGAAACACTATTCAGAAAATATTGAAGCAAGGGAAGAGAAAAAGGTTTTTTTTTTTTTCAACTTACGTAAGCGTCCGGGATCTCCTCCTCCATCGTCCCGAGGATACCCGCGTACTCCTGACGATACCAAGCCAGGTATTCGTCACTCGAAGTCACCTCAGGACGACGCTCCACCAAGACGCCTCGGCCCATCCATCCCATCACATATGTAGCGTAATTCCTCGGGAGGTTTGTGTCCCGAGGAATCCCAGCCACCGGAATCGAGGGGCGCCGCGGCAGAGGATCGGGCACCCACTAATGATACCCAAGCTGGCGAACCACCCGGCTGATCGCATGAAACACGACCTCATTAAAGTAGATCAACCAGACGTCTCGCGCCAGGGCCTCGGGAACCTCCACTGAGTAAGGCCTCCACGTCATCTAAAAACATCAAAAGATAGGAAGAACGCTTAGTCAAAAGAAAACCAGATACAAGCCAAAAAAATTCGAAGAAAACTTATACCTCTTCCTCCGACAAAACGCGGAAGGCCTCTTGAAATTGGGCGAGGCGGTACAAGCGAGAGGATCCCCGGGGTTCCCATCTCATAGCCCAGGGGAGGGCATGATCAAACGGTGCCAGAGTCGGGCGGTCGATGGCGAAGTGCACGTATCCGAAGATCTAGCAAAGCAAGAGGAAAATTATCATGATCAAAGTGAGCTAAACCAAGAAAAAGACATTTACCACTTACACATACCTGAAGAAATGGCGCGAAGCCGCCAAGATTCTTTCCCCCGGCCCTCTTAGCTTACTTCGAGACCTCCGCGCCGCTCCCCAGGCATAGCATCCCATGCCCTCCAGGTCCCTCATCAGCAAAAGAGAGTGAGAGGAAACCTTGTCAGAAGCCGTCGAGAAGAGGACCCGGCCGAAGAAGTAAAAGAAGAATGCCCTCAACTCCCTCCGTGCCCTCTGTGGGCACGCGACCTCCAATCTCGCCTCGATCATCGCCCGCCTTCTCTCGAAGTTAGCTGCAGCTTCGCCCTTCTGACGCTCCGTAAAAGAACCGAGGCCATACTGCCCCGAAAGCCTCCCTAAAGGAATCCGGTTCAGCGTCCGCTCTCGCTCCACGAACTCCCATTCTCCGATCAACTCTCGAAACAGCCCCCTATAATCCGCAAGGGTGGCCGCAATCACCGGTTCCCCCAAGACCGGAAGACCGGTGATCCGATGGACGTCCTCAAGGGTCGGCATAACAGCGCCAGTAGGGAGGATGAACGTGCAACTCTCCGGATCCCATCTCTCCACCAATGCCTCCACATATGGGCGATGGATGTGGAACGGCTCAATCAGAAAGAAGGAATGGAAGCCCGCTCCATCTACTAAGCTCCTCTCCTCCTGCCCCAAGGCATCATACCACCTCTTCGTCCCATGCCATAAAGCCCGGATACGATTCGGCCGCTACAAAACGAAGCAAAGGGAACATGGGTTAGTTTAAAAGCAATCGAGAGGTAAGAATCCAAAGATCATTTAGAGATCATGCTTAGCAAAGTAAAATTCTCATATCAAACACAAAAGCATTCACGTAAAGGTTCACCTCCCATTATTCACAAGACACTCCTCATATGACCACGCATGCAAACAAAAATATGTCGAAATCCCACCGTGGTCAGCATTTACGCTCTTTCTTGCATCACGGCCTATCATGCTCATCTACTTTCCCTAAAACACACCCAAACATATAGGAAGCACTTGAACCCATGAAATGCATGCATACAATCTCTCATGCTCTACCACAATCAAGCACATACGAAGACACGCCTTAAAAATTATATACACATAAAAAGGTATCGCATGCAAGCATACTAACCGTGCCATTTACTTCCTTCTAAAAATAGAACAAACATGGATATATATATATAAAAATTACCCCCTTTCCTAGAAACAAACCTATATCAGCATGCTATCCCACTGTGATTACCTTATACACCAAAGCATGCTTATTAAAAATACACACGTACAACCTGTTCATACCACCGAAACACATGCATATACGCCAAAATAAAAAGGTTAAGAATAAAAGGTTAGGAACATACCACGGCCCGTGTGGACCCAGGAGCGCCCACCTCGGCCTCGTCGGGATCGTCCATCCCGTCGTCATCCCCTTCCTCCTCATCCTCCTCGAACATGGCCTCCTCGGCCTCAGCCTCAACACCAACACCGGCCTCTGCAGCCCCGGTGCCCATACCCTCGGCCTCCCCGGCCTCATCTCTAACCTCTTCAGTCCCCTCCACTCTCCCCGCGCCGGAGATAAACTCCGCAAAAGCCCCCATAGCCCTACTTTCTTCCTCCTCAGCCCTGGCCTTTGTGGCCTCCCTATCCAACATCCCAACGAGGGCATCCAACGACGCCCTCACATCTTCATTGACTCCCTCGGCCCCTACTCCCTCGGTTGAACCCTCAACCGATCTCCCGACCCCCAAAACCACCTCCTCAACCACCGCTGGTCGATCCCCACGCCTCCTCTTGCATGTATGCCCTAGCATACTACTCCTAACCTCCGGGGCAGCCCCCAAAGGCAAATCCCCAACCTCACCCACGCCAATGCCCACCGGCGGCACCTCCACCGTACCCACAACCTACCTCACGACCTCCCCTTCCACCTGATCACTCCCCGATGAACTAGACCCCGAGACAGCCCCTCTCTGCTCTCGGGAGAACCTAAGGCGCTTCATCATCGAAGCCGCCCTCTTCCCCTTCGTCATTTCCTCCGATTTCGCACAAAAGAAGAACCGCAAAGAAAATCTAGGGCTTCGAAATCATGAAGAAAGGAATGATGGAAGGCAAAAACAAAGGATTCAAGGCGTTTTAAAATCAAGGTTTTCGGTTTAAAATGAAGAAGAAGAAGACATGAGGGAAGAGTAACTGTTTTAAAACGTTTGGAGAGAGAGAGAGGGTCCCTTTTCGGTTATAAGGGACCCAGTCGGGAGGCGGCTATCTCGGGCGGCTAGTTAGCACAAGCTGCCCCTCCCAGTTTTCTACTTTCATTTGAAACCCCTTTCCAATCTCTTTTCAGCCCTAAATTCCAAGGTTCTCCATACCAAACAGCCATGTATTGGCTTATTCCCAGACACTACTTGATCAAACACGACTTTCCACAAGTTTTGCCGCACTTTCAGTACCGTTCAAATTCAAATTTCTTCAGTTCTGGTTCTTTTCCAAAGTTCTTATCCTTCGGATGATCCAATTCCCCAAATCAAATTTTACTTTCTTTTTATCGGCGATATCCCCTCCTTGCTGAGTTTTCCCAAGCACGGGAACGGTAGGCACGAGGAAACTGACGCTAGGCTGCTCTGCGCACGATTGCTAAGAACCCCGACCGTGGGTTGGATCACTCACCATTTACTTTTCCCCGCCTTCCACCTGGATCATCCTTTCGGTTAAAAATTCTAAGTCAAGACCTAGCCTCTGACGGTCTAAATCAACTCCTCGAATAGTACTATTCGTGTTGGCATAACTTCTTGAAGGTCGGGCCGGCCAAAATAGGGGTCTCTTTCCTTATCATCGGTCAAAGTCTTTCCTGCTTCGCACAAAGACTCCGTCCGATGAGGGACAATTGTAGATACCCTAATTTTGACCGTCCAGAAAGACAGAAATACTTCAAGTAACACCCGAAAATATCCCACATTTGGACATCTAGTAGAGAACCAAAGTTCAGGAAATCAGAAACCCAAACCCTAGCCCTAACCCAAACCCAAACCCTAACCCTAGCCCTAACCCAAATCAAACCCAAACCCTAACCTAGCCCTAACCCAAACCCGAACCCTAAACCCTAGCCCTAATCTAAACTGGAAACCCAAACCCTAAACCCTAGCACTAACCTAAACCGGAAACCCTAACCATAACCCTAAACCCTACCCTAAACCAGACCCTGGCCCAAACCAGAAAGAAAAACTCTAAAACCCAAAAAAACCCTGAGTCCCTGGCAAGGGGCGGCTAGACCTAACTATCCGCCCCATACCAGGTGCCTAGTTAGCACTAGCCGCCCCCCTGGTCGACCTTGAACCGCTTCCCTGGATGGGACATAAAGCAACATTAAATGATGATCATTGCGGCGGGTTATGACCCTTAGCCGCCCTATCTTGGCTGGATCAACCCAAGTAACCAACCCAAGCCACCGCTTGTCATAGATGGGACGTTTGGCAGGTCATGATAGGGGCGGCTACCAGGAATTAGCCGCCCCATCGTGTGTGTGTGACTATGTGTGTGTTTATGTGTGTTGTTGTTGATCCCCTCTCTTTAGCTTCTTTTAGAACCCCCTTTATCCACTGTTTTCAGCCAAGTAGGGGCTGGTTGGAAGGCTAGGGAGGGGTGGTAGTGGTGGTTGTGGTGGAGGTTGCGCCGGGTGCACCCGAGGGGCCCTGAAACCCCACCATTCCCTTCCCCCTCCTTTGGTAGCTTTCTTTCCCCCTCTTTTCTTTGGTTTCTTGGTGCTAGGGGCTGTTAGGGAGTCATGCATGCTAGTTGGTTGAGTTAAGGGTGAGTGGAGAGGGCTTGACAGCCCTGGCTGTTAGGGAGTCATGCATTCTTAAGTGTGCATGTTATTGCTTATCTTGCTAGGTTGCATCCATGTCATTCTAAGACTTAATATGTTAGGATCATACACCCTAGTACCATGTGTAGGGACCCATACTTGTCTATGTATTGTGTCCCATGCTAGGTTATTCATGTGTTATTATTTACATGTATGCATGAGTATAAGGCATGAATAAGGTAGTGACCTTAAATATTTTTCTATCATGTTAGACTTGTATACTAGAGTATTACATCCATGTGTTATACATATGAGCCCAAGCATGCCTTAGACAGTATTATAATTTTGTTATAGCATTACTTGTATGCTTCCTTGATTAATTCTTTGTGTAATTAATTATGTGTTGTAGATTATATCTCTAGACATATCTTATGTATATATATATAGAGGCCATGAACCTTGCTTAATAAGATTAAGCAAGTGTATGACCTCTGATGGGTCATACTGTGGCATCGACATTACGAATCATCTGTCTTCCCCGCATCTGAGTTATGCGCTCTGGTGGGAATTCATGAGAATTCGTAACCTTACCGACGACGGATCCATGAGGATCGAAACCGCGTATGTCAAGTGCTCTCCCCTTCGTCGCTTCCGTGTCGAAGCTACCCGGGTTTAGTTGTCCTGCTAGGCTCTCCCAGACGCTATTCATGACGCCGGGTGGTGCGCCCATACGGTAGAGGTAGAGGTCATGGGAGGATACCAGGTCGAGGCTACTCGGCAGAGGGCTACCGGAAGACGAAAGGCGTAGACCAGTTGACCTTTTCCCCAATAATCCTATGTCACCTAAGGGTGAGGGTGAGGGTGAGGAGTAGTGGGTTGGGTTGAGACCCAACCCAAGGACTTAAGTGACTGTTCCTTCCGTTGGAACCCCAAACACTCAGAATATTTAATATGGTGTGGTAGGTTTGGGTCGACACCCAACCGCCAACTTAAGTTGTTGTTTCGATTATTGAGACTTGAATGCTTGAAAGATTAATATGTGTTGTGATGCATGGATCGTACCATTCACTGAGCGTGTGGCTCACCCCTCGCATATGTTTTCCTCCAGTTGTCGCTGAGCCGGACCTGAAGGTGGAGCTTCCATAGGCGCAGTACCGTAGCAGAGCAGCGCACGTGTTTTGGATCTGCGAGTGAGAGAGGCCATCAGCATCCCCCGTTTCCTTGTATGTATTGCTACTCGTGCTTGAGCACAGTACTGGTGTTTGATGTCTTTGTTGTATATTGGCTCTCACAGGACAGTTGATTATGTGTTCCGGTCTGTAATATGTCTTTAAATTACAGACTAAGTCATTTTAAGCTTCCGTCATATGTTTATATATCATGTCAGCTTCCTTGTTAAATGTTTTAAGTACCTTTGATGATTGAGTAGAGTCTTTTATTGACCTCGTGTATGGATTGCTGATATTATATATTTGCCACGTCTCGGAGACGGCCGCTCTGGGGCGTGACAAAAGTTGGTATCAGAGCCTGGTCCTGTCAGAGCCAATTGTCGTCTTATTGATGTCTTAGAGATGAGTCCTAGGATTTCTATATGAGTATTCTGATCCTAGTGTCTGTTTCTTAGGTTGCTGATATGCCTCCTCGCAGACGGATGCACGGACGCGGTCTCCCTCAGGCCTCGGAGGTTTCCGAACCTACCGGGGGTGAGGAGTCTACCGAGATGTCCTCGGCCGCGAGGCCAGGACCTGCGCAGGAGCCTCCAGCCTGGGAGCGTGCTTACGCTAGGATAGCAGACCTGCTAGAGACTCAGACTAGGGCACTGGAGGCCCAGACTAGGGCGTTGGCTGAGCAGGCACGAGAGATCCAGGAGCTGCGGGCGGCCCGCGAGGCGGTCCCGCAGGTACCTTTAGTGGCCGATCCACCAGTAGTGCCAGTGGTACCCCCGGCACCAGCAGAGATCCCCGTGGAGGGAGTTCATGGACCCGAGGAGCGGGAGGAGGAGCTTGAGGCCGCGGCACGTGTGCATCAGGCCGGCCTCACCGCCTTCCTGAAGCTTCACCCTCCTGAGTTCCACGGTATGACGGCTGACCCTCTTGCCCCTGAGCGTTGGTTGATGGAGATAGACAAGATCTTCTCGACCATGCACTGCACCGACCGCCAGCGTGTCTCCCTGGCCACCTTCATGTTGAAGGGTAACGCCGCCGACTGGTGGGCTACCCGAGTGGTGGACATTCCCGAGGGAGTGGGGCGACTTCTCTGGAGCGATTTTCGGAGTTACTTCTTGGCGGAGTATTTTCCCTTTTCGACGCGCCAGATGGTGATGCGGGAGTTCGAGCAGCTGACGCAGGGCACCATGTCTGTTGCGGACTACTCCACGCGTTTCATGAGGCTTTCTCGGTTCGCCCCAGCCTTAGTGATGGACGAGGAGACGCGGTGCCGACGGTTTGAGATGGGTCTCAACAACACCATCAGGGTGCACGTGACCTCTCAGGCATTCTCGAGGTACACTGATCTAGTGTCCCGTGCGAGGACCGTCGAGCGAGACCTTGGGGTTCCTTCATCGGTTCAAACCCCTACAGCAGATCAGAGGACTCCTGGGAGTCAGGACCAGGGACGCCGCAAGAGCAAGCGGCCCCGTCATGATCGACCAGCGGCCGCCGCTACACCAGTGGGAGTGGTGCCAGTTCAGGGTCCTGCACCCTTTGCTGCCGTTCCGATCCGTGCTAGAGGACCAGAGACGCGACGATGTTACCACTGCCAGCGAGTCGGGCATCTGGCCAATGCTTGCCCAGATGCTGGCCGACCTCCTGTGCCACGACAGCAGCCGCAGCAGCAGCAGCCACGTCAGCAGCCGCAGCCGCAGCGTCACCAGCAGCAGCCACAGGGTGGCCATGTGGAGCAGAGGAGGCAGCCAGCGCAGCCTGCGAGGCGTGCCCCTGCTCCTCAGCCACAGCTCGTTCAGGGTCGTGTTGCAGCGCTTACGGCCGATGAGGCGCAGGCTTCGGGTAGCGTCGTTCGAGGTATTGTTCTGATCTCCCAGCTTCCTGCATATGTGCTATTTGATTCCGGGGCCACGCACTCGTTCGTGTCTCCCGCTTTCGCGAGGCGAATGGGTGCGGTGTCAGCCCCTCTTGATGCGGTGCTGGAGATATCATTACCGGTCGGAGACCGTATTCTCCTCCGTTCGGTGTATCGGGGGTGTATCGTGGCGATCGCGGAGCATGAGTTTCCAGTGGAGTTGGTCGAGCTCGCCATGACGGACTTCGACGCCATCCTGGGGATGGATTGGCTCTCAGCTAGCCACGCCAGTATCGACTGTTTCGCAAAGTCGGTGTCTTTCCGCATCCCTGGACGGAGGTCCTTCCAGTTCGTGGGCGATCGGGACATGGCTCCTTTGGGATTCGTATCGTCCATCCAGGCGTGGAGACTCCTTCAGGGAGGATGCGAGGGTTTTCTGGCGTACATCGCTGAGGAGGATGCACCACTGCGGGCAGATATCAGTCAGACTCCGGTCGTGGCGGAATATCCGGAGGTTTTTCCCGATGATCTTCCGGGTCTACCACCGGATCGCGCGATCGAGTTTGAGATTAATCTAATTCCGGGGACCGAGCCGATTTCGAGGGCTCCGTACCGGATGGCCCCAGCAGAGCTGAAGGTGCTTAAGGAGCAGCTGGAGGAGTTACTCGATAAGGGGTTTGCACGTCCGAGTGTCTCTCCGTGGGGAGCCCCTGTTCTGTTCGTGCGGAAGAAAGACGGTTCGCTGCGTCTATGTATTGATTACAGACAGCTGAACAAGCGGACCGTGAAGAACAAGTACCCCTTACCGCGGATTGATGATCTATTTGACCAGCTCCAGGGAGCGCGTGTCTTTTCAAAGATCGATCTCCGTTCGGGCTACTATCAGCTGAAGATCCGGGAGTCGGATATTCCGAAGACGGCCTTTCGCACCCGTTACGGGCACTACGAGTTTCGAGTACTGCCGTTTGGGTTGACGAATGCGCCGGCAGCCTTCATGGATCTGATGAACCGGGTATTTCGACCCTTCCTCGACTCCTTTGTAGTAGTCTTCATTGACGATATTCTGGTGTACTCGAGGAGTCTTGAGGAGCACGCTGACCATCTTCGCACTGTCTTGGAGACCTTGGCCCGACATCAGTTGTTCGCCAAGTTCAGTAAGTGCGAGTTCTGGTTGGAGCGTGTGGCCTTCCTTGGCCATGTTATTTCCGGTGAGGGTATATCTGTGGACCCGGACAAGACGCTTGCCGTGTCGAATTGGCGGCGACCGTCGAACCCCACCGAGATTCGGAGCTTCCTTGGGTTGGCGGGTTATTATCGGAGGTTTGTTGAGGGTTTCTCGAAGATAGCAGTCCCTTTGACCCGCCTCACCCGGAAGGATGTCCGGTTCGAGTGGTCCCCATCTTGCGAGGAGAGCTTCCAGGAGTTGAAGCGGAGACTCACCTCAGCGCCAGTTCTTACCATTCCGTCTGGGAGTGGTGGATTCGCAGTCTACTCCGATGCGTCGCGGCTGGGTTTGGGTTGCGTCCTGATGCAGAACGGTAAGGTTGTTGCTTACGCGTCGCGTCAGTTGAAGCCCCATGAGCAGAATTACCCCACCCATGACCTGGAGTTAGCAGCGATCATCTTTGCGCTGAAGATTTGGAGGCACTACCTCTATGGCGAGGAGTTCGAGCTCTTCACGGATCACAAGAGCCTGACTTACTTGCAGTCCCAGCCGGAGCTCAACATGCGCCAGAGACGTTGGGTTGAGTTCCTGAAGGACTATGATTGCGACATCGCTTATCATCCGGGTAAGGCGAATGTCGTGGCAGACGCTCTCAGTAGGCAGCCTTTGGGCATGGCCGCCCATTTGGCAGTGCGTCGTTGGAGGCTTCTGGAGGAGGCCGCTTGTTGGATCAGCGTTCAGGAGACGCCTGCTGGTGGCTTTCTGGCCAGGTTAGTGGTGCAGCCTGTTCTCCTTGACGAGATCCGCACGGCACAAGGGCGGGACCCTCACTTTCTGGTCCTTTCTGAAGGCGTCGCCCGGGGTGAGCGACCAGATTACCAGATTCGCGAGGATGGGATCCTGCGGTTCAGAGGCCGGGTATGTATTCCTGACGACGCAGAGCTGAAGCAGAAGATCTTGGACGAGGCCCATCGTTCGAAGTACACGGTGCATCCTGGTGGCACGAAAATGTACAGGGGCCTTCGTCGTGGCTACTGGTGGCGCGGGATGAAGGCAGATGTTGGCCGTTTCGTTGCCCGTTGCTTGGTATGCCAGCAGGTGAAGTCGGAGCATCAGCGCCCTGCGGGGAAGCTGCAGTCCATTGAGATTCCTCAGTGGAAGTGGGAGCAGATTACTATGGACTTTGTTTCGGGTCTACCGAAGTCACGTTCGGGTCGCGATGCCATCTGGGTAATCGTCGACCGACTGACGAAGTCTGCTCATTTCCTCCCCGTCCGACTCACCGACTCTCTGGACACCTTGGCGCAGTTGT
Source organism: Acorus calamus (assembly GCA_030737845.1). Taxonomy (NCBI): domain Eukaryota; kingdom Viridiplantae; phylum Streptophyta; class Magnoliopsida; order Acorales; family Acoraceae; genus Acorus; species Acorus calamus. The sequence continues at coordinate 14,098,237 of CM060872.1, forward strand.
TTGTCTCAGAGATCGTTCGTCTCCACGGCACTCCGGTCAGTATCATTTCTGATAGAGACGCGAGATTCACCTCGAGGTTCTGGCGTAGCCTCCAGCACGCCCTTGGTACGAACCTCCATTTCAGTACGGCGTTTCACCCACAGACCGATGGCCAGTCAGAGAGGACGATTCAGACCCTAGAGGACATGTTGCGTGCCTGCGTTCTCGATTTTGGAGGCAGTTGGGAGAGGCATCTTCCTTTGGTGGAGTTCGCCTACAACAACAGCTACCACTCGAGTATTCGGATGGCACCATATGAGGCACTCTATGGGCGCAGCTGCAGGTCTCCCTTGTGCTGGGATGAGGTCGGAGAGCGCCAGTTGGAGGGACCGGAGATCGTTCGCCAAACCTCAGAGAAAGTCAGGACGATTCGTGAGCGTATCCGCACCGCTCAGAGCCGTCAGAAGAGCTACGCTGATCGTCGTCGCCGTGAGCTCGCCTTCGAGGTTGGTGACCATGTCTTCCTGAAGGTGTCCCCGTCGAAGGGCATCTTCCGTTTCGGCGTACGGGGCAAGCTGAGTCCGCGTTTTATCGGCCCGTTTCTCATCCTGGAGCGGATTGGGGAGGTGGCCTATCGCCTAGCCTTGCCCCCACACTTGGCCCAAGCCCATGACGTCTTCCATGTCTCGCAGCTGAGGCGTTACGTCCACGATCCTGCCCACATCATCCCGTTCCAGCCGCTTGTCTTCGAGCCAGACTTGTCATTCGTGGAGCAGCCGATCGAGATCTTGGACCGTCGCGAGAAGAAGCTCCGCACCAAGACCGTCCAGTTGGTTAAGGTGCGTTGGCAGCACCGCTCTGGTGCCGAGGCCACTTGGGAGCGCGAGGACGCCATGCGTGACGCATATCCACATCTTTTTCCTTCTTAGATGTTTTTGTAATTAAATTTTGTGGACAAAATTTCCTAAGGGGGGAAGAATGTTATATATGTGTCACTTTTCAGCCTTCTGGTAACCCTTGGGTCAATTCTAGCCATTTTCGAAATTTTCTTTTTTCGATCGGAACCGCAAAGATTTTGGTTTTTAGCCATCTGCGGGAGCCAGAACCCAACCCTAACCGATTGCCCTAACCCAATCTGAAACCCAAACCCTGCGGATTATGGGTCCTGGCCCTACCGTTTTATACCCGACCCATAAATTTTTCATCCTAGCCCTAATTCCGGTTACGTTTAACTGAAACCCAAACCCTAAACCCTATGCAGTTCCGAATCGTATCCGGAAACCCTTTTGGTCAACCATAACCCTTGGGAAAGTCCCTACCCTAAGAGAGAAGACCTTGGCCCAAACCAAGAAAAACTCAAAGGGTGACTTGGACCAAGTCAAAGAAGACCTTGACTGAGTCAAATGTGACTTTTGACTAGTCAATGGGTTTTGTTTTTTTGCTTGGTTGAGTTGACCAAAGTCAAAACTATCCGCCCCATAACAGGTGCCTAGTTTTGAGCATTAAGTGCTCTCTCTCTCTCTTTTTCTCTCCCTCTCTCTCTGAACCGCTCTCCCCTGGATGGGACATAAAGCAACATTAAATGTGATCATTTCGGCGGGTTTGACCCTCACTCCCTCTCTTGGCTGTTTATTTTTTTTCAACCCAAGTAACCAACCCAAGCCACCGCTGTCATAGTGTGGAGTGTGTGAGAAGTCATGAAGGAGAAGAAGAGCTCACCAGGAATTAGCAAAGCCCCATCGTGTGTGTGTGACTATGTGTGTGTTTATGTGTGTTGTTGTTGATCCCTCTCTTTAGCTTCTTTTAGAACCCCCTTTATCCACTGTTTTCAGCCAAGTAGGGGCTGGTTGGAAGGCTAGGGAGGGGTGGTAGTGGTGGTTGTGGTGGAGGTTGCGCCGGGTGCACCCGAGGGGCCCCGAAACCCCACCATTCCCTTCCCCCTCCTTTGGTAGCTTTCTTTCCCCCTCTTTTCTTTGGTTTCTTGGTGCTAGGGGCTGTTAGGGAGTCATGCATGCTAGTTGGTTGAGTTAAGGGTGAGTGGAGAGGGCTTGACAGCCCTGGGCGCGCACGCGGGTCCATCCGCGCGCCTGCGCGCGCAGAGACGCGCGCTGCGCGTGCGCGCGGGCGCGCGAGCGCAGGCGCGCGCGCGGGGGGGGGGAACGTGCGAGGCACAGTGTCGCGCACTGTGCGCGGGAGCGCGCGCAGGCGCGCGCGAGCGTGCGCACGTGTGCGAGCTGCGCGTCTGGGCGTGCAAGTGCGCATCCGGGTGCGCGGCGAGGGGCTGGACGTGCGGGCAGCGCGTCCGGAGGCGCGGGTCAGTGCGCCATCGAGCGCGGGGGCGCGTGCGCGCGTGCTTGCGCGTGCGTACGCGTGCGGGGGCCATGCGTGTGGCTGCCCGGGGGCTCGGGTAGGTGTCGGGGCACTCGGACATGTGCGCGTACGTGCGTACTCGCATGCGTGCGAGCCCGTATGCGTGCATATCCAAGTCCTTGGCATTTCTAGTTGTTTTAAGTGTCTTTATGTGGATTTTACTCACCTATTTGGATGCCCTGTCTTGCAGATCTTGGCGAGCGGTCCCGCGACGACCCGGTTTACGGTGAGTGGGTCAATCCAACCCAGTCGGGAGGTGTTCGATGCACGTAGACGTGCATTGCCCTCCCCTGGGACACCGTAACCACATATTAACCTTCTTAAGTGTGCATGTTATTGCTTATCTTGCTAGGTTGCATCCATGTCATTCTAAGACTTAATATGTTAGGATCATACACCCTAGTACCATGTGTAGGGACCCATACTTGTCTATGTATTGTGTCCCATGCTAGGTTATTCATGTGTTATTATTTACATGTATGCATGAGTATAAGGCATGAATAAGGTAGTGACCTTAAATATTTTTCTATCATGTTAGACTTGTATACTAGAGTATTACATCCATGTGTTATACATATGAGCCCAAGCATGCCTTAGACAGTATTATAATTTTGTTATAGCATTACTTGTATGCTTCCTTGATTAATTCTTTGTGTAATTAATTATGTGTTGTAGATTATATCTCTAGACATATCTTATGTATATATATATAGAGGCCATGAACCTTGCTTAATAAGATTAAGCAAGTGTATGACCTCTGATGGGTCATACTGTGGCATCGACATTACGAATCATCTGTCTTCCCCGCATCTGAGTTATGCGCTCTGGTGGGAATTCATGAGAATTTGTAACCTTACCGACGACGGATCCATGAGGATCGAAACCGCGTATGTCAAGTGCTCTCCCCTTCGTCGCTTCCGTGTCGAAGCTACCCGGGTTTAGTTGTCCTGCTAGGCTCTCCCAGACGCTATTCATGACGCCAGGTGGTGCGCCCATACGGTAGAGGTAGAGGTCATGGGAGGATACCAGGTCGAGGCTACTCGGCAGAGGGCTACCGGAAGACGAAAGGCGTAGACCAGTTGACCTTTTCCCCAATAATCCTATGTCACCTAAGGGTGAGGGTGAGGGTGAGAGAGTAGTGGGTTGGGTTGAGACCCAACCCAAGGACTCAAGTGACTGTTCCTTCCGTTGGAACCCCAAACACTCAGAATATTTAATATGGTGTGGTAGGTTTGGGTCGACACCCAACCGCCAACTTAAGTTGTTGTTCCGATTATTGAGACTTGAATGCTTGAAAGATTAATATGTGTTGTGATGCATGGATCGTACCATTCACTGAGCGTGTGGCTCACCCCTCACATATGTTTTCCTCCAGTTGTCGCTGAGCCGGACCTAAAGGTGGAGCTTCCATAGGCGCAGTACCGTAGCAGAGCAGCGCACGTGTTTTGGATCTGTGAGTGAGAGAGGCCATCAGCATCCCCTGTTTCCTTGTATGTATTGCTACTCGTGCTTGAGCACGGTACTGGTGTTTGATGTCTTTGTTGTATATTGGCTCTCACAGGACAGTTGATTATGTGTTCCGGTCTGTAATATGTCTTTAAATTACAGACTAAGTCATTTTAAGCTTCCGCCATATGTTTATATATCATGTCAGCTCCTTGTTGAATGCTTTAAGTACCTTTGATGATTGAGTAGAGTCTTTTGTTGACCTCGTGTATGGATTGCTGATATTATATATTTGCCACGTCTCGGAGACGGCCGCTCTGGGGCGTGACACAGATGCATCACTTGGATGCAGGGGAAAGAAGCTAAACACTCGCACTCAATTATGACAAGACATGATCCTGAAGGCGGGTCATGCACACGCCTAACACAGGTAGGCCTAACATACCATTTTCATAGCTATCGGGTAACAAACACCGAGTAGCTTCTACGCACGACGATGTAGGGAAACAGTACTCCACGCTCGCAATATCATCCGGTAGCCCTCTCCCAGGTAGCTTTCTCCCTGACGGCCTTCCGGTGGCATGGTGGCACCATGCAGGGTAGCTCCAACACTGGGTTGCTTCGACGCACGATGATATAGGGAGGGGGTACTCCATGCTCGCATGACGATCCTCCTGGATCAACTACTATCATCTAACTAATACCATTGCTAATGAATTTTTATGAATTCCCACACGGATGTATCTCTCGATGTGGGAAATAAGTCCTTGCACTCAATCAGGATAGGACATGATCCTAAGGGCTATCATACACGCGTCTAACACAGATAGGCCTGACATTCTATCATCATAGCTATCAGATAACAACATCAATATAACAATGAATTCTCATCAATTCCCATAGAGTTGCATCACTTGGATGCAGGCAAGATAGCTACTATATTTGCCCACTAAAACAAGTATGCTCCTGATAAACAATAGATCATAGATATACCTATCACAGATAAGGCCAAACAATTAAACATACACACAATTATCACATGAGAGTTCCTATCACAACAAGAGTGCATAGACCACATGTCCAAGGAACCTAGCATTCAAGAATTAACCACACTAAGCATCTACCAACACGAACGCAATACTATGAAAGGACACCTTTAGTATAACATACCCAACATTCCATGCTATATATATAAAAGCTACAAAGTGATAATAGCAATATTATTTGAAAATCAATAATGAGTATAGCTATAGAACCCCATGGGTACGCGACGCGCAATCACATGCATCGAGCGCTTCCCAAAAGGGGTGGATCGAACCACTCACCAAAAACCCATTCATTGCGAGTTCCCCCAACGAAAGCTGCAAACACAACCAATGATTATCAAATCAAACGTGAAGTTTCTTGGCACCTATATGTAAGCCTATTTCATGAAGACCACAACTCCTGATATTGTCCACACCATGCATAATAGCTCTTTGACACATATTTATACAAGACTAGTCCATCTACAGCAATCAGCCTCAAACATTGGTCTCAACGGCATAAAATACACATCCACAAATTCTGAAATAAATCATACACATACTCTGATATGTTAGGATCATAATCCGTGAAGACATCAAATCCTGATTTAATCTTAAAATACCCGAAATAAATTATTTTCAGAAACAGGTCTATTTCTACGCGAATCTGGACAGGCCATGAACATTAGGCTATAACTTTCAATACAGGTAACCAAACGACACCAAATTTCATATGTAACATGTAGACACATAGATGATCATATGAAATGAAGACATAAGTCTCAAAATATGCCTCTAAATACCCCAAACACAAGAATCTTGAGGAGACAGAAAATCTGTCTTACAACACAAAGCCACCCCATTCATACATTAACACAACCATCCTATGTGCAGCATCAATTACTCATAACAACACTCTCATGCATGCCCTCTACAACATCCTAGCAAGCATAAAAGTAGGGGTAGAGAATTACCAAAAGATGGGGAGGAGAAGGGAAGGTGTTGGGCTCACAATGACACCACACACACACCCACCATCACCACCATCTCCTTCACAGCACACCTTCTACTTGGCTGGACCAAAAGGGGAGGGCAAAACAGGGGATCAGCTAGAGGAGGAGGAGAGGAAGGATAAACATCAACAACAACAACATAAGCACTCACATACATCATGATCTTCTTCTTCTCCTTGCTCCACCATCTTCTCCTTCTCCCACTCATTGTGGCATTTCCACAAACACATGAGGGGTGCTGATCCAAAGAGGAGGGAAAAACATTGGATCAGCTAGGGGAGAGGAGGAGAAGGAGGAGAAACATCAACACAACATACACAACTCACTATACACACATTCTTACACTCTCTCTTGAGCTTCTTCTTCTCCATCACCTTCACTTCCTCCACCCAAAACACACATAAGAGGGGGGGCTGGACCAGAAATAGAGAGGATGAGAGACCCCAGGTCGTGCACATTTGGGGGAGGTTAAATAGACAAAAGAGGGGGAATGACCAAGTTGTCCTCGGACTTAAAACCCTGAACAACCTTCACTTAAACAATCATAACTTCCTCAATACAGCTCCGAATTACATGATTCTAATGCCATTGGAAAGATAAGAAGATTATCTACAGCTTTCATGTTTACACCTAGATCAACTAACCTCTCCAACTATTCCGAAATCTAGGCTAAACATCTTACAGGGCTGCTGCCTGGATTTCTCATCTTCGGGGTATACTCGGAAAAATATCAATAACTTTTGATTTACGAATCCAGTTGATCCAATTCCACTTCTATATGGAAGCTATCTCAAAACTGAACATCTCATAACAATATTGGATTTTTAGCTTTTCATCTTGAATTTTAACAAAACCAAATCCGAATACCAAATCAAAACTGCATAATTCCAAAAACGTCAGAATGCGACGAAAATTTATAGGTAGGCCAATGCCAGTACCAGGAGAATAGATATGCAGTTAGATTTTGAAATTGAATGCCCAAACTATAAGAATAAATACAATCCAATATTTAACAGCCAAAAAGTGACACAGACATAACACACGCACGCACCCGCGCACCGCCGGATCCTTCCCGACACATCAGAGAATCCGACATCTATCACAAATGACTAAGTTGTCAGTGTGACTGTTCTCGATTGCTTGATTCGATCTCGTGATAGCCGTAAGAGTGCTATCACGTGACCTCTTTATAAGCTGCTTACGTACCCTTGGGGGATCAAGTGCCACGTAGTTCAGTTGGTTACTAAGAGATAGTGGGCTATGTTTAAGGGAAACGTTCCCTGCATTTTTTCTCCATGTCGACCATTAATTACCCACGTACAGATGATAATGGGCATTAAGTACCAACGTGGCGGTTACAGACGTTTGGGGTCTTCTAACCTTTGCTACATCTGCTCGTGTGTTATGCTTCCGCGTGCTTTACCGAGGAGTAAGGTCGATCGACCAGTCCTGCCGTTTGGTCGTGCCTTAGACTACTCGCACAAGAGTGATATGGTCGCCTGACCATTCCTGTCGTCTAGTCGTGCCTTAGATCACTTGCACCTGAGTGATAAGGTCGCCCGACCAGACCTGTCGTCTGGTCGTGCCTTAGATCACTTGCACCTGAGTGATAAGGTCACCCAACCAGACCTGTCATCTAGTTGTGCCTTAGATCATTCGAGGTGTCATTTCTTCTTGAGATAACTGACTGGACTAGATCCTTAAGTATAGTCGTGTCAACACATCAGATGACGTCGTGTTTCATGGGTCGAGCCTGATGTGCCTCACGCTAGATTGCCCACATATTGCATGTACATGGCACGTGTTTCAGTGTAGATTTTTACCTCAACAATCACCTATTTCGATTGAGTGTGCATACATATTGGGTGTGTAAGTGGAAAAGGAGGGATCAAATTATCACGCCCCAGGCGTCCCCGAGACGTGGCAATAATAAAAGTATCAGTTATCATACAAGAGGTCAACAATGGCTCCAATAAATAATACACAAGGCAAATGAAGCAATGACAACTGATAACTTAACTGAATTGCGGAAGCATAAAAATGTCAATATGTCTGTAAATCGAAAACATTATTACAGACCCAAATACACAATCACTGTCTTGTGAGAGCCAAGTCTGGCCCAAATAAAATACAACTGGTGCATCACGCACGATTTACAAATACATGACTCTAGGATTGCGGACAGCCTCGCACTCACCAATCCGCCAGACAGGACACTTCCACGCATGCAAGACCACACCACAAGGAAGCTCCAGCTCCACGCCCAACAACACCCCAGTAAAAGAAACAATATGCGAGGGTGAGCTACAAGCTCTATGATTGGCTAGAAACCAAAGACCAACACAACAATTCAACACTAAGGCTAATTCATAACAAGGAAAAACATGGGTAGAAACCCAATGGGTGACAACGTAACGCGGCAGCGCGACCATACCCAGACCTGGCCCTCACTCCCAAGAGGGAGGATTTTGGGACTCACAGGGAGGAACAACTGTTACCCATAACACTTGGTGTCACTGCATAACAATTAAAGTGAGTCCATCCGCTACGAGTTAGAGATATACTTCGATACCTTGAGCGTTATGCGACATACCCAGAGTACACTCGATGGGTATAAAAGTCATGTGACGACGTGACTTCAACTCACATTCGCCCTCACCCTAGCCCCCACAGGTGTGAACCTAGGGACTTTGAGGACAAAACTTGTTGTTCTACACCCTTGGTCCACTGGTAGCCCTTTCCCCGGGTAGCCTCTACTTGACATACTCCCACGATTAGTACGTCCCGAATGCATCTGTAATACATACGGATGGGAGCCCGGTGCCAAGACAGCGTTTTCAACGCCGGGAAGTTCCTACACGGATCCAACGAAGGGGAGAACGATTCACACTCGCAATATCGTCCGGTGGCCCACTGTCATGTAATCTCTACCTGGTATGCTCCCATAATCAGTACCTCTACCGAATGCCTCCGGAGTACCTACAAGTAAGAGCCTTCTGACCATGCAGCTTCAACGTCGGGGCCACGGTATACGACAATATTGGGAGGAACCATTATATGTTCGCAGCACGAACCCTATGGAAAGCCAACTACTCAAGCTGGTGGGTCGAGTATCAACTCGAGCCCACCACACGCATTAGGCAAGGCTCATGGCCTGATAGGTATATATATGATGTGCAATTAATTTTACAGGGATGGCTTACGTAACATACATACATGACGTCAAACAGGCAAACACACAAGTTACAACCTAACATGCGTTGGATAGCACCAACTTAGAAGGAAAAGGGTTAAGCGCGATCCGCGCAACAATAGGTGCATGTCAATAATTCCAAGTAAGCCTGAGTCAAGTAGGAACTACATCTACTTACTCAGTTCGCAAAAAGAGGGAGGGCGAGAGAGAAGGAATGCCTCATCCTCTCTTGAAGCTGGTCATAGTTTTGCCCCAACAAGATGGGTGCAACAACTATACCACACCCTCAAGTCCTAAATCCGAGGAATATTATGCATGTATTCCATTTTTAACCCAAGTTTAAACATGCTTGATATGAAAAATAAGTAGGGGTAGTATTTTAAACAAAACTAACTAAATCATACAATATTCTATACAATACATATGCAAGTATAAGGTAGAATAGGGAGTTCTACACAATATACAAGCTATACAACCTAGCATGCATGATATCTTGCATATGTAGGGTGCAAAGATGCCCCATGGATGCGCGATGCACGACTACATGCATCGAGGGCATTCCGAAGGGTTGGAATCAAACCACTCACCGATACCCGGATCGACGCGCATCCCATTCGACGTGGTCTACAAGGTAAGAGTATCAAAATGATGAGTATAACTACATGCAAACACATAAAAATAATTAGAAATGCCAAAGACTTAGACATGCACGCATACGGGCTCGCATGCATGCAAGCACGCATGAACGCGCGCATGTCCGAGTGCCCGCCACCCACTGATACCCGGATCGACGTGCATGAACACCCGTGCACGCGCGCACGACGCGCATGCACTTTGCGTCCCGCCAGCACCCGCGCGAACGCTCCGTGCACACCTGCACGACTCCCGCGCGCACCTGCACGCCCAAAACACCTCACTTGCAAGCCTTCTCAAACACCCTAATCTGCATAAAAACCACCAAAAGAAGAGGGAAAACTCACCCAAATGAGAGGGGGAGTGTACGGGGAGATGTAAGGGCTCACAAGCGCACCCTTGACCACCTCGCCGCCACCACCACTACCACCACCTCTATCATGCTTCCCTTGCTTTTTCTTCTTCATTGTGATATAAACACAAACACATGGGGGGCTGAAATCCAAAGGGGAGAGGAAAACATGAGGGGGGGGGGAGAAAATAGAGAGGGGAAACAAATACAACAACAAATACCACATGTATACACACTCACCTTCACTTCCACCTTCACTTCTCCCTTCAAATCATGCACCAAACACACAAAGAGGGGAAAAAGAGAGACCAAACAGAGGGAGAGAGAGCTCCACGAGAGGGTGAAGTCGTGGGATTTGGGGGGATTTAAATAGGCAAAGGTGGGGTGAATGACCAAGCTGTCCCCGGACTAAAAACTCTGGACAACCTTCACTAGAATAGCCATAACTTCCTCAATACAGCTCTGAATAGCATGATTCCAATGCCATTGGAAAGCCAAAAAGATTATCTACAACTTTCATGTTACACCCAGATCAAATAACTTCTTCAGCTATTCTGAAATATAGGATAAACATCGAACAGGGCTGCTGCCAGGATTACTCATCTTCGAGGTATACTTGAAAAAATGCCCATAACTTTTGATACATGAATCCAGTTGATCCAATTCCACTTTTGTATGAAAGCTAGCTCAAACTGAACATCCCATGATAATATCAGATTTTAACCTCTTCATCTTGGATTTTTACAAAATCAAATCCCAATTCCAATCAAAACTGCATAATTAAAAAAACGTAGAATTTAATGAAAATTTTATGTGCAGTACTAAAGAGTACTAGAACCCATAATATGCGGTTAAATTTTTAATCAGTGTCCTCAAACTCCAGCAGGTAGCTAAAAACAAAATTTTATCTACTCTGATCGAAAATAGGACTATAAATGATACATGCCTAACATTCTCCCCCCTTAGAAAATTTAGTCCTCGAAATTTAAGGAAATCCAAGGGAAGACCGAACATAGAAGTGTCACTCATGGAGTTCCTTGGCTCCTGAGTGGTCTGGGCACCAAACTGGTGCTACCAATGCACTTTAACCGAAGGAATGGTCTTGGTGCGGAGCCTCTTCTCACATTGGTCCATGGTCTCGATCAACTACTCCACGAACGACAAATCCTGCTCAAGGATGAGTGGCTCGAACGGAATGACATGGTCAGGATCGTGGACATAATGCCTCAGCTATGAGACATGGATGACGTCATGGACATTGGTCAGCTATGGGGGTAAAGGCTACATGACAAGCCACCTCCCTAATCCACTCAAGGACGAGAACCGGTTCGATGGAGGGCCGACTCAACTAGCCATGAACGTTGAAACAGAGAATGCCCTTTTACCGAGACACCTTCATGAAAACATGGTCGCTGAACCTGAAGGTAGGCTGCTGGCGATGATGACATGCATAGCCTTTCCGATGATTCTGGGTGGTGCAGAGGCACGCACGAACCATCTCGGTCACTACAAGGTCAATTGAATAACTTATGACCCCTCCAACAGGTGCTCCTCAACCGTCCCAACTCAAGGGAGGTATAAAACTACGCCCGTAGAGTGCCTTTTTTTCAGTTCCATCTGGATGCTCGAATGGCAGTCATCTCACAGGCAAACCCCTACCTAAAGGGTGGTGCCTCATCCAACTGTCCCAAGTCGAGCACGCAAGCAAATAGCATGTCCTCCAAGGTTTAAATCATCCTCATTGCCTGGCCGTCCATCGGCGATGAAACGCTGTACTTAAAGGGAGGCTCGCGCAAAAAAACCTGTCAAAGATTGCGCAAACACCTCAAAATAACCCATGCATCTCGATCTGAAATAGCGCCGACCGGAGTGCCATGAAGACGAACAATCGTGAAGGCTCATACCCGCGTCGAAGCGTCCAGAGACTCAGTTAGTCAGATAGGGAGGAAAGTGCAGACTTAATCAATCAGTCAATGATCACCCAGACGGCGTCGCGACCCGAACATGACTTTAACGAGCCCGCAACGAAACCCATGATAACTCACTCCCACGTCCACTGAGGAATCTCGATGGACGAACGTATTCCAACGTGATGATCCACAACTTCACCTGAGGGCATGCCGACCAACCACCTCAATGAAGGCTACCTCAGGACAACCCACGGAGGTCCAATAAAACTTTTGAGATCATTGTAGGCATCTAGCGCATTCGTTTATCCCGACGACAGTACTCAAAATTCGTAGTGCCCGAAACGGTCACGAAAGGCCATCTACAGAATGCCCAACTCCTGGATCTCCAATTAGGGTACCCTGCGCGAAGATCGATCAACAGAAAGACACTGGCTCCCAGAGCTGGTCAAGGCAGATCATCAATTCGCGACAAGGGGTACTTGATCTTCAACCCCTACGGGGAGATCAAAATAATTCCCGAAACAATTAAGTCCAAATTCTGCTCCTCGAGCATGACTGGTGCTCATGATGTCACTTACACGTTGGGTAAGCCACTTGACCGCACTTAATCTACAAGACGTGCAACAGGAGGTTGTCGAACCCCAACAACGCATATGCGACGTCATCTATATGATATGGTGGTTGAGTCTCATCACGAACGCTTAGTGTCGCGTCTCCTCATTTATGACTCATGCGGGGCAAAACGTGACAATACCGTGAACTGTGCTTCACATGCCGCCACCGCTAGGTTGCCCAACTATAACATTGCAACTCTAACATCCTGCTCTCAATGGGCAGATTCATCACGGGGAGTCCAAGCTCTCGACATCATCCAGTAGTACCCTCCCGGTGTGGCCTCTACCTGGTAGCCTCCCATGTCCACTATCTCTGCTATATGGGCACACCAACAAGTGTCATGGATAGTACCTGGGAGCATCTCATAGGACTTTTGCCTCTACCGGGTAGCCTCCCACGTCCACTACCTCGGTTGTATGGGCACACCAACACGCGTCATGAGTAGTACGTGGGAGCACCTCGTCGGACTCTGCTACACCGGGTAGCTACAATGCACGATGATATATTGAAGCGACTCCAGATATGGCTATGGAACACAGTCCATAAGCGATTGCCCACCAAGCTACAAAAGGACGCACCCAATCTCGATCGTTCGCATCACCACTCGCTACAACACCTTTCAAGTGAGAGGGAAAGACAATCATCATAAGATGTTTCAAAGATATTCCCTGACCGGGGAAAAAAACCTCTTGAAAGGCACTATGAGGTCCCGAAATAGGACATCCCGACAACCAAACAAGGAACACGGAGCACCCTAGTCCGGGTCTCAATGATGACCCTGCAAGACCCCTTAATCCCGAGCAGGAAAACGGAAGAAGACATCGCTCATTAATGAACAATACGCAACATCCTCAAAACTTGAAACTGGCGCTGCACACGAACTCCATGGTTACCAGCAATACCGATGTCGAGGAATGAAGCTCCCTGATCGAGACGCGAACCAACCTTAGAAACCACAACAAGTCCATCAATACAACGCAACTGGGCTAGAAACTCTATCCCAAGCCTTAGTCCCACAACAGGGGACACAACATCGACCCTGATCAGTCGATCTAGTCGACAACTTTAAGGGGGTCCAGGGGTGGTCATGTCCACATCCACAGATGCGAGGATGCATGTCAGCAACCTAAGTAAACTTCTAAAACCAGAGTACTCGGATAATAATCCTATGACTCATCTATACGACTCGACTTAGGCTCTGACAGGACCAGGCTCTGATACCAACTTTTGTCACACCCCAGGCGTCCCTGAGACGTGGCAATAATAAAAGAGGCATCCCCGAGATGTGGCAATAATAAAAGTATCAGTTATCATACAAGAGGTCAACAATGACTCCAATAAATAATACACAAGGCTAATGAAGCAATGACAACTGATAACTTAACTGAATTGCGAAAGCATAAAAATGTCAATATGTCTGTAAATCAAAAATATTATTACAGATCCGAATACGCAATCACTATCCTATGAGAGCCAAGTCTAGCTCAAATAAAATACACCTAGTGCAACACGCACGATTTACAAATACATGACTCTAGGACTGCTGACAGCCTCGCACTCGCCAATCCGCCGAACAGGACGCTTCCACGCACGCAAGACCACACCACAAGGAAGCTCCAGCTCCACACCCAACAACGCCCCTGTAAAAGAAATAGTACGCGAGGGTGAGCTACAAGCTCAGTGAGTGGCTAGAAACCAAACACCAACACAACAATTCAACACTAAGGCTAATTCCTATCAAGGAAAAGCATGGATAGAAACCCAACGGGTGACAAGGTCACGCAGTGGCGCGACCATACCCAGACCTGGCTCTCGCTCCCAAGAGGGAGGCTTTTGGGACTCATAGGGAGGAACAACTGTTAACCATAACAGTTGGTGTTATTGCATAACAGTTAAAGCGAGTCCATCCGCTACGAGGTAGAGATATACTTCGATACATCAAGCGTTAGGAGACATACCCAGAGTACACTCGATGGGTATAAAAGTCATATGACGACGTGACTTCAACTCACATTCACCCTCACCCTAGCCCCCATAGGGATGAACCTAGGGACTTAGAGGACAAAACTTGCTGTTCTACAGCCTTGGTCCACCGGTAGCCCTTTCCCTGGGTAGCCTCTACCTGACATATTCCCATGATCAGTACGTCCCGAATGCATCGGTAATACCTACGAATGGGAGCCTAGTGCCAGGATAGTGTTTTCAACGCCGGGAAGTTCCTACATGGATCCAACGAAGGGAGAACGATTCACGCTCGCAATATCGTCCGGTGGCCCACTGTCATGTAATCTCTACCTGGTATGCTCCCATGATCAGTACCTCTGCCGAATGCATCGAGAGTACCTACAAGGGAGAACCTTCTGACCAGGCAGCTTCAACGTCGGGGCCACGGTATACGACGATATTGGGAGGAACCACTACATATTCACAGCGTGAACCCTATGGAAAGCCAGCTACTCAAGCTGGTGGGTCGAGTATCAACTCGAGCCCACCACACCCTCAGCAACACCCTCACCCTCACCCTAACAGGGTGACATAGGACTTTTAGGATGAGATCGATTGTCCTACACCCTTGGTCCATCGGTAGCCCTTTCCCCGGGTAGCCTCTACCTGACATACTCCCACAATCAGTACTACCCTAGATGCATCGGTAATACCTACGGATGGGAGCCCAGTGCCAGGACATCATTTTTCGACGCCGGGAAGTTCCTACACGGATCCAACGAAGGGGAGAATGATCGACACTCGCGGATACGATCCTCTTGGATCCATCGTCATCGGTCATTAGACGCCAATTAAGCGCAACGAATTCTCATGAATTCCCTCCAGTGCGCATAACTCAGATGCGGGGAAGACATTTTATTCTAAGTGATAACGCCATTGTATGACCTCATAAGGGGTCATACACTTGCCTAAACGCATTAGGCAAGACTCATGGCGTAATAGGCATATATATGATATGCAATTAATTATACAAGGATGGCTCATACATACATGACGTCAAACAGGCAAACACACAAATTACAACCTAACATGCATTGGATAGCACAAACTTAGAAGCAAAAGGGTTAAGCGCGATCCGCGCAACAATAGGTGTATGCCAATAATTCCAAGTAAGCTTGAGTCAAGTAGGAACTACATATACTTACTCAGTTCGTGAAAAGAGGGAGGGCGAGAGAGAGGGAATGTCTCATCCTCTCTTGAAGCTGGTCATAGTTTTGCTCCAACAAGATGGGTGCAACAACTATACGACACTCTCAAGTCCTAAATCCAAGGAATATTATGCATGTACCCCGTTATTAACCCAAGTTTAAACATGCTTGATATGACAAATAAATAGGGGTAGTATTTTAAAAGAAACTACCTAAATCATGCCATATTCTATACAATACATATGCAAGTATAAGGTAAAATAGGGGGTTCTACACATTATACAAGCTATACAACCTAGCATGCATGATATCTAGCATATTTAGGGTGCAAAGATGTCCCATGGATGCGCGATACACGACTACATGCATCGAGTGCATCCCGAAGGGTTGGAATCAAACCACTCACCGATACATGGATCGACGCGCATCCCATCCGACGAGGTCTGCAAGGTAAGGGTATCAAATTGATGAGTATAACTACATACAAACACATAAAAATAATTAGAAATGTCAAAGACTTAGACATGCACGCATACTGGCTCGCATGCATGCAAGCACGCACGAAAGCGCGCATGTCCGAGTGCTCCAGCACCTACCCGAACCTCTGGACAGCCGCACGCCAGAAGGACTGTCCCACAACCACGCACCCACGCGCACGAACCGCATGCTCTGCGCGCCCTGCCAGCGCCCCCGCGAACGCTCCGCGCACACCCGCACGACCCCCACGCGCACGCGTCCAATTGCGCATGCACCTGCACGCGCACGCGCGCGGACAGACCCGTGCGTGCGCCCAGCACTCCCCAGCCCTCCCCCATGCCCCCACATGCACTCAACTCAAAATACCTCACATGCAAGTTCTCCCAAACAGCCTAATATGCATGAAAACCACCAAAAGAAGAGGATAAACTCACCCAAATGAGAGGGGGAGCGTAGGGGGAGATGTAGGGGCTCGCAAGCGCACCCTTGACCACCTCGCCGCCACCACCACTACCACCACCTCTATCTTGCTTCCCTTGCTTCTTCTTCTTCATTGTGACATAAACACAAACAATTGGGGGCTGAAATCCAAAGGAGAGAGGAAAACATGAGGGGGGAGAAACTAGAGAGAGGGAAAACAAATACAACAACCAATACCACATGTATACACACTCACCCTCACTTCCTCCTTCACTTCTCCCTCCAAATCATGCACCAAACACACAAAGAAGGGAAAAAGAGAGACCAAATAGAGGGAGAGAGAGCTCCACGAGAGGGTGAAGTCTTGGGATTTGGGGGGATTTAAATAGGCAAAGGTGGGGTGAATGACCAAGCTATCCCCGGACTAAAACTCTGAACAACCTTCACTAGAACGGCCATAACTTCCACAATACAGCTCTGAATTACACGATTCTAATGCCAGTGGAAACCAAAGAAGATTATCTACAATTGTTATGTGTACACCCAGATCAAATAACTTCTCCAGCTATTCTGAAATCTAGGCTAAACATCGAACAGGGCTGCTATCAGGATTACTCATCTTCGGTGTACACTTAGAAAAATACCCATAACTTTTGATACATGAATCCAGTTGATCCAATTCTACTTTTGTATGAAAGCTAGCTCAAAATTGAACATCCCATGATAATATTGGATTTTAACCTCTTCATCTTTGATTTTTACAAAATCAAATCCAAATATCAATCAAAACTGCATAATTACAAAAACGTTATCGGAATTTAATGAAAATTTTATGGGCAGTTCTAAACAGTACCAGGACCCATAATATGTAGTTAGATTTTTAATTAGAGTCCTCAAAATCCAGCTGGTAGCTAAAATCAAACTCCGATTGAAAGTAGGACTCTAAATGACATATGCCTAACACAAATAGAGGCACACGGGTCTATTAGGGATGCAAAACGGGTTGCCCATCCTAGCCCGTTAAGAAACTGGGCTAATTGGCTACTCGCTAGGCTGATCCATCAATTCTGACAGACCATACTATGTTGGTAGCCCAACACTTCCCTGCTTGCAACCCCTCCAGGCCAGTCTGTTTGCCTCGAAAGTTTTTGGAAAATGATGTGTGTAGCCCTAATTGCAGTACATGCCGATTTTCTATTTTAAAAATCATATTCTCTTTTGAAGTACATGATGTTATATAAAATGAAGTATATACTGAGTTACATTACTGTATTTTTTTTCGTGTTGAAAAATTGATAATTTTTTTATGCCATACATTAAGATAGAACCTCCATACGCTATGATAGTAGTGCATATTACGTTATCGTAATGTATGAGGTTGTAAAATAGACTACAAAATGGATTGCGTGTTTCTGCACTCAATTTTTAAAAGATTTTATTTGTTACTTTTTTTTATTAATTTTAAACCGTATAGAATTAAAATTCAAGCTCTAAAGTTCAAAATTTAAATTTAAAATTAAAAACTTAAAAAATATACACACAAAAACTATATGCACACTCTATATACACATAGATATTGTATATATGTGTATGTATATGTATATACACAAACTATATACATATTGCAGACACTAAACCTATATATATTTATATACTTAATATTGTCTATATATAAATTATAATGTTCATAAAATCTCTTGTGCTTATACATTATAATATATATTACATATCTTAATACACACACTATATATACACACACACCACAGATATACATATATATACACACATTATATACTTGACATATATACACGCACATACACACACACATAATGAAACACATCATATACTTGACATATATTCATACATACATACATACACAGAGACACACAAGATCAATGGCATATGTAGTCTCAACCACGTGTTTCTTATGAACTCAACCCAATCCGATCCAACCTGAAATTCAGACGGGTTTGAATTGGGATTTTAGAATTCCGAGTAACTCAAACCTAATTCTGCTTAGGTTTGGATTAAGGGTTTGGGTAACCCTAATAAACCTGAACCAAATTAGGAGAGAGAGATAAAATGTTATAGTTATTTAATTTGTGAGATGAAATTTAAATTGTCTAATTTTTTTTATTTAGAATTTTTCTCATTTCTATAGTTTCAATCTCTTTATTTTTAAAATAAAATTGCTCCTCATTTTTATTTTTCTGGTTTTTGTCGCACGAAGAATTGTCTCTCGTAAAGTTCTAAGATGACATATTTTTCATGTCAAACCCCAACCAAACCCGACGGGTTGGGTTTGGATTGAGCTTCTCGGATTTGAGGGTTGGATTGGATTTGGTTTGGGTTGGCTTTCTGCAACCTCGGGTTAAGTTCGGGGTGAGCTTCAAAGAGATGTATTTTTATAAATGGTGAAATATATACTCCCAAGTCTCCGATAATTGATATAATTTTTAGAAAATGAGAAATTTTCTCAACGAATTATATAGCTCAATATAGTAAGTGGAGGAGATGAGGTACATAGGACCGTATTTGTGACGGTAAAAAAAGTTAAGTGTAATAAAGCTCAATAAAAAGAGCACTAATACACGCAGTCCTTTTTGTAGTCCGTTTTACAGCCCCATACGCTATGATAACGTAGTATATATTGCACTATCATAGTGTATTGGTACTATCACAGTATATGACTTAATTTTTTTTTTCATTTTTTCATTATGAAAAAAATACACTAATGTATCCAAGTATATACTTCATTTCATATAACAGCATGCATTTCAAAAGGTGAGTGTATGATTTAAAAAAAAATAAAAATTGAATGGACTGCAATTGAGGCTACAATGGGAACTGTGTGTATTTTTTATACCAATAAAAAAACACACTAGGCATGGGAAATAAATCCAGGTCTGTCTAGACCCAGCCTTGGTCACCTTGGCCCGGCCCAAACTAAGCCCAATTACCCAACTGCCCAACCGGGATGAAGTTGGTTTGGCTTCCAAAATGTTCATTTCGGAAGTGGAAAATGTTACATTCAACGGTATTTTTTACTGTCTAAAACACAGTACACAGATGCTTTAATTTAAAAAAATAATAATAAGCATTATCTAATGAGTTATATGTTTTAATAAAAAGTGTATATCACTCTATTTTTAATTGAGTGAAGCCTTTTTTTAATGAAATATAAACATTGTTATGTGTATATAAGGGTGGAAAACGAGTCGAGCTGGCTAGACTCGGTTTGATTGGAGCTCGTTCAGGCTCGTTCGATTAGACAAATGAGATGAGTTTGAACAATTTTTAAAGCTCGATTGTAAACGAGCCAAGCTTGAGCCGAGCCACGTGCATATATGAGCTTGTTTATTAAAAAGTGTAGAATGTTGTATATTTTCGAATATGATTGTTTGGTAATGATTTTCTAATGTGATTGTCTATATTTCATATGCTATCTGTTTTTTGCATGTTTTAATTGCTAAACGAGATTTTTTTTTAGCTAAACGATCCCGAACTCGAGCCATGATTTGAGCTTGCACTCGAGCTCATTTAATAAAGGAGCTGAGCCAAGCTTCAATTTAGCTTTCGAGCTAAACGAGTTGAACTTGAACACAAAATTAAACTTGATCCCAAGCCGAGCCCAAGCTTAAATATAAATGAGCCGCGCTTGAACATGTTAAAGCTCGGCTCGTTTACCACCCCTATGTACATATGCTTGATTTCTAAAGAGGTATATAGAAATGCATTCTAGACCATCAAAAAGACACCATGTAACAACTTTTTTGTAATTAGTGATAATCAATCACTGCTGAAACTTGGATAATTCATGAGTTATATCAGGGACAATCATTAATGAAGTGATATTGGGATTTCCAATATGTTTGATTTCTTTTTTCTCTAGGTATATATATACTCTAATGATGTACATGACTTCATAAAAACAACAAAATGAAGTATATAATCATATAATTGAATGTATATTTTAACACATTTTCCAAGAGTATATACTCACCTATGTATTTACTAGATTAGATAGCACCTCCAATTAAATTTGGAATATGTATGTATGCATGATGACTATAAAGGTGACGTGGCACACTTGAATCAATACTTAAGACCCAAGGAAATATCTTGGACTTCCAACAATAGAATTAGTTGCTTCACCCTCAATGCTCAATATTCAATAACATGATCAAAGCTTTTAAAACTCTTTAAATACACATGAAAGCCCCATTTTCGTGGACGTTTAAGGAACATGTATCCACTAAAAACCACGATATATACAAATTTTTTATGTGATGAAGTTGTGAAGTCCAATTCAGCTCAACTTTATCAATTTTGGTTAAACAAACATTTCGTGTTAGCTCAACCTCTCCTCCTGCTATTCCCTCCTCCCTCCCAACCCATTATTTATATAGCTCCAAAGTTGTTATCTCCATCAAGCCATCCATGGCTGAGAAAGCGAGGGCCGGGGCAGAGATCGTGTATGGCCCGGATGCATGTCACAAGCACTCGGTCCAGCTCCTCGAGGAGCTTGGGTTCCCCAAAGGGGTCTTCCCATTGAAAGACCTGGACGAGTGCGGGAGAGTCCGGGAGACGGGCTTCGTATGGATGAAGATGAAGGACCCTTACGAGCACTATTTCACCGGGACAAAGACGATGGTGAGCTACGCAAACGAGGTGACCGCCTATGTGGAGAAGTCCAAGATGAAAAAGATCACTGGGATCAAGAGCAAACAAGTCCTCCTCTGGGTGCCCATATCGGAGATGAGCATAGATGAAAAGCACTTGGAGAAGATCTACTTCAAAACTCCCATGGGGATCGGAAGGTCCTTTCCTGTCTCGGCCTTTCTTAGCGATGATGAAGGGACTGATAGAGAGGATGAATGAAGCTTGCATGAACTATAACTCATGGTTTACATGTTTTAAATGAGCTTTTTATTGTTGAACATGGTTTTCTATGTTTTGTAATCAGAAAATGATTCGTTCTTGAAAAATTGGGTTTATAACAGACGGCAAGGTTTCTAAAAGGGATGCTTCATCTGATGGGATTAAACCCAAGATCAACACATAAACTCAGATTTGATAAAGCATAAAAAGACAAAGAATTTCAGATTTTGTAGATGAGTGGGAGGGTTTCTTTCATACCTTGAAAGCTTGAGAACTTGATGAATCTTTGAAGAAGAATACCTTCTCTCTACTTTTATCCTTTTGTGATGGAACTCTTGACCCCAACAAGAATCCTTAATATAGTGAAGAGAGAGAGCTTTGTTTCCCTTTTTTTTATTTGCCTCAATGAAGTCAGTGCTTCTCTTCTTCTCTTATTAAGGATTTTTTTTGTGTCTGATGTCCACGTGTATTCACTTTTGGGGTGTATAAAACATGGTAATAGAGAGAGGGATCCCCTCTTTAAATATATTATCAACTATGTGTGTTTCCCATCAAAACACAACACATCTTATGCATCTTTAAATAGTCAATCCTGACCATCCATTTTGATGGACTCAATAAATTACATAAATGTATCATCATCATAAAATTTTACAAATTGCATTACTTAATCTAGGATTTCAAAATCAAAGTGTGGGAGTTACAAGACCACATTAAAAAATCCAACATTCTCCCACTTGGTCTACAACGAACACATCTTTTGAAAATTGAATTTTTTTTTTAAAAACAAAACAAATTTTGAAACTTATAAAACAAACTTCCTCGATTTAACATAATTACCAAAATAGGTCGAGTGGCCACTCATTCAATTAGAAAACTTTGATGCAATTTGTGTGTGATGCAATATCATTAATGTAGGACCATAGCCATCCATAAATCACTTAATGGATCAAAGGATAACAAATATGATCACAGCATCAACAACATTACTTTACCAAGCATTTTTTTAGATGCATATTAAGAGGGTTGAATGGAATTATAGCCCTTATATACTATCTGCTATATTATTCAATTGACCCAAGCTTGTTTCACACATGTCCATGTGTGTCCTCCAGATATACTTGCTGGTTTACTACCATGTGATTACGAGTAATCACGTCAGACTTAATCTGGATAGAAAAGTCTTCCGATCATGGTGCTCAACCATATCTGTGACCCAAACCTGCTAGAGTGTCTAATCGTAGGGTTATTAAAGGTATGTACCCTTGATAAGTTAGACACTTCTATGAGCATCAATATATTTGAATTCTATTCTTGTTGTCTTTTCAGACATATCTGTTACACTTTGAGATATATAAACAACATTTTGCTAGTCAAGCATATTAATAATTATTTATGCATGAAAATATAGATTATACTGCATAAACATTTCATCTCCAACTTAAGCATTTAACAAGTCAAAGATGTATACAACAACAAAATATCATGCATTTACAGAAGTACAATACATTAAATAACAGTATCAAAACAATCAAATACACCCATATGAACCACATGCTGCTTGAAAGATTTAGGGTTTAAGCCCTTTGTCAATGGACCTGCAAGCATCATATATATGCTTATATGACTAATGGAGACCTCTTGATTATGGACCTTTTCTCTGACAAAATAAAACTTGACTACAATATGCTTAGAACAACTAGAGCACTTGGTGTTCTTAGCAAAACTGACTGCAGCTTGATTATCACAATACACAGTGATAGGCATGTCAATAAAATCTGCTATGCACAGTCTAGAAAGAAAATTTCTTAAGCCAATTACTTCTGTAACTGCCTCATAACAAGCCACATATTCTTCTTCCATAGTAGATGAAGCTGTCAAACTCTGTTTAACACTTCTCCAAGTGACTGCAGCTCCTGCAAGCATAAAAATATAGCCTGATGTAGACTTCATGTTGTCCTGACAACCTGCAAAGTCTGCATCTGAATAGCCAATCAACTCCAGAGAATCAGCTTTCTTATACACTAGCATGAAATCCTTAGTTCTTTGAAGATATCTCAGAACTTTCTTCGCTGCAACCCAGTGCTCCCATCCAGGATTGTGTTGATATCGTCCTAACATTCCAATAGCAAAACAAATATCAGGATGAGTACACACCTGTGCATACATCAAACTACCAACAACAGATGAATATGGAATATTTTTCATCCGTTGCAACTCTATATCATTCTTGGGGTATTGGTTTAAATTCAACTTATCACCCTTAGATATGGGAATTTCTCCTGGTGAACAATTTTCCATCCCAAATTTTTATAAGGATTTTGCTGATGTAACCCTTTTGAGAAAGTCCAAGGCATTCTTAAATCGATCACGCCGAATTTCAATGCCTAAGACATAAGATGCCTTACCAAGATCTTTCATCTCAAAAGTCTTTAAAAGAAACATTTTTGTATCATGGAGCAAATCCAAAATCATTAGTGGCTAACAAAATGTCATCAACATAGAGAACCATAAAAATGTATTTGCTCCCACTGACCTTGAGATATACACAATTATCAACAAGATTTTCTTTGAATCCACACTGAGTAAGAACTTCATGGAATCAGATGTACCACTGCCTTGAAGCCCGTCGAAGTCCATAAATAGATTTCTTCAACTTGCAAACCAGGTTATCACCTTGTTCAAAACCTTCAGGCTGAGACATATAAATATTTTCATCCAATTGACCATTCAAGAAGGCTGTTTTCACATCCATCTGGCACAGCTCCAGATTAAAATGTGCCACAAGTGCCATAATGATTCTAAAGGAATTCTTTTGAGAGACCGGAGAATAAGTCTCTTTGAAATCAATACCTTCCAACCCTTTAGCCACCAATCTGACCTTTCTTCTTTCAATTTTGCCTTCTGCAGTTCTTTTGGTCTTAAAGACCCATCGGCTTCCAATTGGCTTCACTACGCATGGAAAAGAAATCAATTCCCAAACATCATTCTTCTTCATTGATTCCAATTCATCTTTCATAGCATGTATCCATTCTGCAGAACTCTCACTAGCCAATGCCTTAGAGTAAGAAATGGGATCTTCATCAATAGGAACATCAAAGTTAGTTTCTTGTAGATATACAATGAAGTCATTTGTGTTATATTTGTGTCACTTTTTAGCCTATGGGTAACCGTTGGGTCATTTCTGGCCATTTTTGAATTTTTCATTTTTCGATTGGAGCCGCTAAAATTTTGGCTTTTAGCCAACTGCTTGAGCTTGAGTACTCCAATTGGAAATCTAACTGCATATTATGGGTCCTGGTACTATTCTGTACTACCCATAAAAATTTCATTGAATTCCGGTAACGTTTGAAAAATTATGCAGTTCCGAATCGTATCCGAGTTTTCTTCGAAACTGATTGTTAAGTGGAATAGTGTTGGGATATTTTGGTGAGTATGGTGACCCTAGGTAACCTCACCTCCCCCTTGCTTAAGGGTTAAGAAATGTTTGGTTATTTTTGGTGTTAGTGGGTGGTTTTAAGTTAGATTCACCCCCACCTTTTTCCCTTGTGCTCACCCCCCCAAGAGTGAGTTTTCACTCCTCTCTCCCCCTACGTGGACTCTCTTTCACTCCCTCTCTCTCCCTCTTCAGCTGCTGCTGTGTGTGCATTTGTGTGTGTGTTGTAGAAGAAGAAGAAGAAGGAACACAAAGAAGGTGTGTAAGGTGTGTGTTGTTGATGATGTTGTTGATCCTCTTCTCTCTTAGCCCCTCTTTTTTTTTCCCCTGTTTTCAGCCATTAGAAGGCTGAGGAGTGGCTGTGGAGGTGGTGGTGGTAGTGGAGGCGGTTGTGGTGGTTTTGGTGCGCCGAGAGCACCCGAAGGATATTCCCTTCCTTTCCCCCTCCTTTGGTGAGCTCCCCTCCTCCCTTTTCTTTAGTTTTCTTGCTTGTGGGGATGTGGTAGAGGTCATGCATGATAGGTATTTGGGTTTGGGTGAGTGAGAGGGCTGGGGAGGGAGATTTAGGGGCATGGGCGCGCATGCGGACCTGTCCGCGCGCGTGCGCGCGCAGGCGCACGCGCAGTCTGGGCGGACAGGGGTCTGGCGGGCGCAGGCGCGGGCGCGCGGGAGCGCGCGGAATGCGCGCGCTGTGCGCGCGGGGTGGCAGGGGCGCGAGTGCGCGCGGGTCTGGAGCGCGGGCGCGCGCGAGCGTGCGCGCGCGCGCGGCAGCGCGTCTGGGAGCGCGCGGGAGCGCGCCAGGGCGCGCGGACGGGCGTGGGAGCGCGTGCACGCGTGCGTGCACGTGCGCATGTGTGCGGGGGCCACGCGTGTGGCTGCCCGGGGGCTCGGGTAGGTGTCGGGGCGCTCGGATATGCGTGCGTACGCGCGTACTCGCATGCGTGCGAGCCCGTATGCGTGCATATCTAAGCCTTTGGCATTTTTGGGTAATTTTATGTGTTTTTATGTAGTTATACTCACCAATTTGATGCCCCTTACCGTGCAGATCTTGGCGAATGGTCACGCATCGACTCGGGTTGCGGTGAGTGGGTCGATCCAACCCAGTTGGGAGCCGTTCGATGCACGTAGACGTGCATTGGCCTCCCCTGGGGCACCATAACTGCATATTAATCTTATTTTGTATTTATATGTTACTGCATGCTTTGTTAGGTTGTATCCATGACATATTAGGTATAATACGCTAAAGACTGTATATTCTAGTGCCATGTGTAGGAGCCCATACATGCCTAGATGCCACGATCCATGTTAGCATATCCTTTATCCATGCATGTTCGCATCTAGCTTAATTTAGACTAAACCTATATGAATATGCATAGGATAAGCATGCCTTGGGAAATATTATAACATTGTTATTGTGTTATTAAATGCTACTATGTTTAAGTCCTTAAATAAATTCTTCATAGTATAATTAATCCTTTCTTCCTACTCGGGATTAAGGGACCTTGGGAAGTCACCATTGAGACCCGGGCTAGGGTGGCCCGTGTTCCTTGTTTGGTTGTCGGGGTATCCTATGTCGGGACCTCAAGGTGCCCTCCCATGGGGTTCTTTTCCCAGGTAGGAAACATCTTATACGTAGTATATTTATTTATACCTGTATGTGCCATGAATCTCGTCTAAATGAGTTTAGACAAGTGTATGACCTATTAGGGGGTCATACCATGGCAGGGTCCCTACGAATGAAATGTCTTCCCCGCATCTGAGTTATGTGCCCTGGAGGGAATTCATGAGAATTCGTTGCGCTTATCGGTTTTGATAACCGGTGATGACGGATCCAAAGGGATCATATTCGCGAGAGTAGATTGGTTTCTTTCCTTTGTTGGATCCGCGTAGGAACTTCCTGGTTGAGACAGCCGGCCTGACAGAGGGCTCCCATCCGTAGGTGCTGCCGATTTGTGAGGATGTGCTGATCATGGGAGTATACCAGGTATGGGCTTCCCTGGATAAGGGCTACCGGTGGACCAAGGGCGTAGAAACAATCTAAATTCCACCCAAGAGCCTATGCCACCCCGAGGAGGGGGTGAGGGTGAGGGTGTAGTGGGTCGGCGTTGGTTCGATCTACCAATTGGGCATTTCCCCAAAGCCTAGGTCATCCATAAGGAGGGTGAGGGTGAGGGTATTGCTCCCTAAAGTCCTATGTCACCTTGTGGGGGTGAGGGTGCGGGAGTGGTGGGCCGGGTTGATACTCGACCCACCAGCGTAGGTCGTTAACTCCCTATGGTGGAATTTAATTTACTTGTATTGATTAATATGAGTTGTGTTGCATGGATTGTTCCATTCACTGAGCGTGTGGCTCACCCCTCGCATATGTTTTCCTTCAGTTGACGCTGAGCCGGATCCGAGAGAGGAGCTCCCCTTGGCGCGATACGAGTAGAGGACCAGCGTTCACGTTGGATATCTTGCGAGTGAGAGGCCTTCAGCATTCCCCGTTTTTCTTGTATGTATTCTACTTGTGCTTGGGCACAATTTGTGGATTGATGTTGTCTTTTGTTGTGTATATTGGCTCTCACAGGACAGTTCGATTGTGTAATCTAGTCTGTAAATATGTCTTTGAAATTACAGACTTAGTCGTTTGAGCTTCCGCTATTCGTATATATTTGATGTCAGTTACTTGTTGATTGCCTTTTTGTTGTGGAGTCCTTATTTGACCTCGTGTATGGATTGCTGATATCATTTATATATTTGCCACGTCTCGGGACGGCCGCCCTGGGGCGTGACAATTTGAAATAGTGGATCTTCTGGCTCTGTCTGATCTTCTCAATATAGTTGAACCTCTGACACTTGTAATTGCACCTTGACTTCCACCTTGAGGCGTTGAAGTCTGTTGATCTTCCTGTGGAATAGGAACAACAGGTACTATGAGAGGTTCTTCAGTAAATCTTCATTCTCAAGGAATTTGGCATTGTTGGATTCTACTATCTCATTAGGTCTTGATGGACAATAAAATCTATATCCTTTAGACCTCTCTGAGTATCCAACAAAATGACAAGAGACAGTTTTGGGATCCAACTTTTTCTCATGCTGATTGTAAAGTTTAACTTCTGTAGGACATTCCCATACATGAAAATGATTCAGGCTGGGCTTTTTGTTGGTCCATAGCTCAAAAGGAGGCTTGTCAACTGACTTGCTGGGAACTCTGTTTAGGATATATATGGCAATCTTAAAAGCTTCTCTCCAGAAAGACTCTGAAAGAGATGAGTGGCTCAGCATTGTCCATCAGAGTTCGATTTCTCCTCTCAGCTACACCATTCTGCTCGAGCGTGCCATGCATTGTGTATTGAGGAACAATTCCATGCTCCCTTAGAAATAGAGCAAATGGCCCAGGGTTTTGACCATCATTGGCATGCCTACCATAATATTCACCCCCTCTGTCAGATCGGACAATCTTGATTTTTTTATCCAACTGATTCTCAACTTCAGCTTTATAAATTTTGAAGACATCCAGAGCTTCAGACTTTTCATGTATCAATAACACAAAGCCATATCTGGAATAACATCAATGAATGTAATACAATACTTCTGACCACCTCTAGATGGTAAAGGGAAAGGGCCACATATATCTATATGTATAATTTCTAGCAACTCAGTGCTTCTATGAGCACCCTTCTTGGTTGTTCTAACCATTTTTCCTTTCAGACAATCAACACAAACCACAAGTCTGAAAAATCAACATGATGCAGAATTTCTTGCTTGATTAACCTCTGAAAACGTTCTTTGGAAATATGACCCAATCTCCTGTGCCATAGAAGAGATGAATTCTCACAAGTCCTTTCACATTTTCTGTTCATGGGCTGAGATGTATCAACATGAAGACACAATAGAGATTTGGCATAAGAAGGATCCAAATCCAAACGATACAGATTATCAACAAGAACACAAGTTTCAACTATATTAGAACCAAAATATATCTTACAAATCCCATCACCAAAAAAGAATATATAATTCTTCACATCAAGTCTAGCAACTAATACAAGGTTCCTTCTCATTGTGGGAACAAAAAGAGTATCTTCCAGCTCCAAGACACACAACCTGTGTCCAAAATAAGACTGAAAGTGCCAATAGCCTCCACTTTGGCCCTTTCAGCAGTGCCCATATAGAGATATCGCTCCTCACCCTGAAATCGACGCTGGGTTCGAAACCCCTGCAATGAACCAGAAATATGAGCACTTGTCCCAGTGTCTAGCAACCAAGTGTTGCAAGGGACATCAACAAAATTAGTTTCTAGACATACTAGGTGTAATGCCCTACATTTACCTAACCGCTTATAAGACGGTAAATGGGTCGCTACTAAACTAAATCCAATTACAAGACCAAAATTTTGCAGCTTTTTTTTTTAAATGATAATGCCAATATAATATAAATATAATAAAACCGATAATAATAAAATAATTAATACCAACAGTTTTAAATTGCCAATGACTTTACAATATATCAGAGTTTTTGCGGAGACAAGATACTGAAAAGAAAATACATAACAAACCACCCCTGTGGGAGCCATCTAAACTAAACAAACATAAATAGTGGGTCGTAACTATAATTTTCTCTCGAACCGCTACCTCGGAGCAATTTCTGAAAGACGTGAAAAGTCTAAACTTCATCTTAATCCTCAGAATAAGCAATACCTGGTTATGAAACAACCAGCCCATATCGAATAGGGTGAGTGATTAAGTAAGTGAATAAGCCCACTGACAAATTACCTCACGTGACAGTATATATAAAAATAAAGTTTTATGAAAATTAGAATTTTATTTAATAAATCTTTTATTTTATTAAATCAATTTAAAATCATGATTTTTTTAAAAATATTTTAATGCACACGTGGCCCAATCCTTGGCCCACATCAGAGAAATCATGAGAGTTAAAAAAAATATCATCATATATATATTTATATATAAAAAAAATAAGAATTTTCTTTTAAAAAAAATCAAATTAAATTCATGAGCTTAATAAAATATAATTTTAATGCAATCACGTAGCCCAATCCTTGGTCCACGTAATAGAAATCATCCAGCTTAAATGATATGACTGGGTAGCAATCGGAAGAACCGTTCCCCAAAACAGGTATGTCAAGCCCCAAACGACTAAATCGCTCAAAAAACTCCCACGAGGAGACGTCGGATCTAGAAGATGCTGATGGGTCGCCGCTGCCATCACTACGAGAACCCCAGCACATGATGCCGCGGTTGCTGCTGACTCCAAACAAAGGAATCCGCCGCTGTAAGGAATGTTTTACCACACCCCTCACCGATCTTGGGACTCTTCGAGTCCTAGACCTTCCTCCCCAAAGGAGAAATACTACGGGGAGATTTATTCCAGAAAATATGTCATGATATGCATCTTGATAAAATCTCTTAGGAATAGGTTGTCTCCACTAGTCCTAAATTTTTCCAAAAGTCTCGAAATGAAAATCTTTAATCCAAATGTTATTTCGAAAACATAAGCATAAAAAATGTATTATGTTAATTCTTGAAACATGAATAGCGTAATTCATGCTATTTTAAATGACAAGACAAAGGAATTAAATTATGCAACTTTATTTAGTAAGAAATGCAATTTGATCAATATGTAAAATATCAAAATCATTCAAAATAATCATAATATAAATGCATGGATATCACATAATATCATACAAATATAATGAACACATGAAATTCAATGATGTAGAGAAAAACTCACATAAAATAAATCAATAGGCCTACTCACCTCGAATGGACCCTAGGTCCGGAGAATGAAGCCCACAACAAAAATTACAACCTACATAAATCAAATAAATTATTAATTAAAACCTATGTTTCAAGCCTAGGCCAAAGACCTAGTTACCTATCCATAATTATTAGGTATAAATTTTTATACCCAACAATTAAAACTCATCCATATATACCACAACCTAAGAAAAAGATAAAAAAAAATATTTACAATCAAACCAGACACTAAAAGACGAAACCAGAAAAAGACAACCAGAAAAGAAAAAACAGAAAAGACAAAAATCCAGAAATTCAAAATAATAATAAAATAATGAAAATTCATAAGATAATATGAAAACACTTTTTTTTCTATAAAAATAAACTATTAATTAGTAAAATTTGAAAATAAATAAAACTTATCATCTTATGAATATGTATAAATCATAAACCTAATTATAAAAAAATTCAATTTTAATAATCTAACATAGATGAAAAATAACTTATGTTCATCAAAAACTCAAAAATCTAAATATTTAACATAGAACTAATAATAATAACTAGTAGATCAAAACCCTAATTTTTTTATAAAACAAAAGAATCTAACTATATGATTAAACCCCAAAATCCCATAACATAAAAAAAAAATTTAATTCTTAAAATAAATAATAAATAAAACCCTATTTTTATTAAAAGCTCAAAATCCAAATACCTAAGCATGGATCTAATAAGTAATAGGAAAATCAAAAGATAAAAAGAAAAGATATATTAAATACCTTAATCTCCCTCTATCTTTCTCTCTCTCTTTTTCTCTCTCTGTGCCGAATAAGATACACGGCTGCACACCCTATGATCTTTTTCTTTTTCTTTCACCCTAACATATATAACATATATATAGGAGATTATGTGCCCTAGAAGAAAGCCATATGCACTGTTCACGTGCATGATTTTTCCATGCATTATGTCTCATGGGCTGGACCAAATAAGGCCCACACCCAACAATATATTCCTTCACACACGTACCCCCACACACACACACACACACACACACACACAGATATATATATATATATTTTTTTTTTATCAAATCTAATATCCTATGTATTTAAAAATGATCAAACATTCAAATTTAATTGAAATGCATTTATGTAGGTAGTGAATATAAATATATATATTTAAAATAAATAAATAAATAAATAAAATTTTAATTAAAAATTACAATAAAATAATATTAAAAATTACAAACTGAAATGGACCCATAAAGATACATTAAATGGGCCAAAACTTAAAAACACATAAAATACATTAATTTTAAGTAAAATATCTTATTTATATATTTAAATCAAATATATAAATAAGAGAAAATGTACAGGTGTTACATACTTCCCCCCTTTAGGAATTTAGTCCTCTAAATTCAGGGGATAACACAAAATAAAATATATATGGCATCCAATGATAACAATCATCCAACCAATAGTTGTAAGAGTAGTCTTACAATTCTAACTCATAACAACATCAATACAATCATTTTACTATGAGTGTTACACGTCCGTGTAATACCTAACAAGCACACTAATATAGAAAATGGTATAAGAATTCAACTTATACCCCACAAACAATCAAACAAGTGTACATCCATACAATAATTGTATAAGTCAGCTTACAGGTCTGACTCGTACTCAACAAGCTCAATAATGTAAAAAATGGTATAAGATTCTAACTTATACCCCAGAAACAATATTCAATCGAATGCACAAGCAAACAAATATCAATACAGGCATACAACAAAATAACCATATAAATCAGATCCACAATTCTTCCGCTACGCCACTCTGATAGTGACCCAAATCCCAGGTGGATGAATTTTTACATCACCAACAATGACAAAAGTCAGTTATAATAATTAAATATATAGGCCAAATCCACTCATGCTTCACATCATAGGTGTTATAACTCATACAACATAAGTAATGGTAAACAATATAATAAAAATATACAAGTCAAGCTCATTCATGTCCCATACCATGGGTGATTCAATTTGTACGGAACAAGCAAAAACATAACAAGCAACAAATTGCATAAGTTAGCCCACCTACGTCCCATACCATAGGCGGTCCAACTAATACAATGCAAACATTGACAATAACAAAAACAATCACATCAAACAATTTCATACATAATTGTACAAGTAAGGCTCATCTACGTCCCATACCATAAATGATCCAACTTGTACCATCAACATAGAGGCAATAATAATGACAATAAAATGAAACTAAAGATATTTACAATCTTTAGAATTTATATATATAAGAAAATCATCTACTGACATGCAGATTCACGGATTGATTAAACTACTGTGATGCTATACAGAACGTGAAAAACATCCTAATAAAATTGTGAATACATGGCTATACTGAACAACTTGAAAATATTGGTTGTTAAGGCATGCCTCTCATGTGTGCATTAGTATGAGCGATCATCCACCACATAGTGCTCTTCCATAGAATAGCAACCAATAAGAATACAAATCCTATATGCATCAATCCTAATTGACTCAACTCATCCTAAACATCAAAGGAATGACCCTCGTACTGGCTTATCTCGAGGCTCTTACAAAAAAAAAAATTTACAATGAACCAAAATAACTAAGTTTTATAAGATATCATATCCAAAAACTCAGTGGGATATTCTAAGATCCAATAATGCAATCTAAACTCTTAAAGATATAGCTAGATCTATACGCATTCTAAATGTACATGAAACTGAATTTACAAGATGCAACTGTAATATCGATATACATAGCATAATGTAGAAAAATATTTAACACATTAAAATATTGTATATAAAAATAGAACCTTCATGATAAAAGTATAAATAATGTACTAAAAGAATTTAAAGCTCATTCCATTTAATATATAGCATAATAAATTTGTAAGTCATGTAAAAAAAATATATAGAGTTACATTGTAGTAAATTAACGTAATAAATATGTAGAGAGTTTTTTAAAAAAAGATCTAGTAATATCTTTATTTTTTAATTATTAAGATTTGAATACGCTGATATGATTTACTTAAATTTGACTTTGAAACTTAAAATATAATTACAATTTATATAAATCTGATTTGAAATCTTTCATTTAAATAAATAAATAAACATGAGTAACAGCTAAATGTATGGCAATATAAAAATGTATATAAAAAAATATGGGTCACTCCCCCTTTAATAAGAAATTAATAGATTTAGGCTCTCGTATAACAAAAATAATCAATTTTTTTTTATATATAGACTTATATAATCTCCTTAAGGTGATCAAACTTAAGCCCTAAATTTCATAGGCTAACTAAACTTAGGCTTATAGAAAATCATGAATAAGATCACTAGAAAACACGATGTGCCGATCAGGAGAAGACAAGGAAATTCATCTGGAAATATTCAGGAAATTCAGAGGCAATAGGAGTTACACTAACTTAGGCCTTCAAGATGATAGTAGTATCCACAATGATGGCTTGATATCCCTCACATTGTTCATCTAGCAATCTCTAAGCATGAGGATAAAAGATGAATCCGATCGGATATGATCTACCCAAAACCCCCAAAGTGGAACGCTTGTTAGCCGAGATACGAAAGGTCACAACTTTGGAAAAATAATTAACACTTGTATGGAAGGCTAACAATAAAATCCATGCCCAAGATTACATCGAAACCAAGATTATCGAGAATGAAGAGATTAGTAAGCATCTAATGCCCATTGATCTGAACCAAGCAAGAGGGAAAGCAAACCTTGGTGACAACTTGTTCACCAATAACAATGGTTGTGTGAAGTGTAGGCATCAAGATTCTAAACTTCTTTACTAAGAGTTTCACAAATCCGATAAAGTGAATGAATGTGTGGAACCCCAAAAGGAACATACGCTGAAATGATCATCATAGAGACAACACTATGATCCTTTGCTGTAACAAAAGATCCTAAATGAAACAACAAACATCACAAATAATAACACTTTTTTTTCTCCTAGACACAAACCCTAACCTAGGCTCCGACAGGACGTGGCTCTGATACCATCTGTAACGCTCCACATTTACCTAACCGCTTATAAGACGGTAAATGGGTCGCTACTAAACTAAATCCAATTACAAGACCAAAATTTTGCAGCTTTTTTTTTAAAATGATAATACCAATATAATATAAATATAATAAAACCGATAATAATAAAATAATTAATACCAACGGTTTTAAATCGCCAATGACTTTACAATATATCAGAGTTTTTGCGGAGACAAGATACTGAAAAGAAAATACATAACAAACCACCCCTGTGGAAGCCATCTAAACTAAACAAACATAAATAGTAGGTCGTAACTATAATTTACTCTCGAACCGCTACCTCGGAGCAATTTCTGAAAGACGCGAAAAGTCCAAACTTCATCTTAATCCTCAGAATACGCAACACCTGGTTATGAAACAACCAGCCCATATCGAATAGGGTGAGTGATTAACTCAGTGAATAAACTCACTGACAAATTACCTCACGTGACAGTATATATAAAAATAAAGTTTTATGAAAATTAGAATTTTATTTAATAAATCTTTTATTTTATTAAATCAATTTAAAATCATGATTTTTTTTAAAAAATATTTTATTGTGCACGTGGCCCAATCCTTGGCCCACATCAGAGAAATCGTGAGAGTTAAAAAAAATATCATCATATATATATTTATATATAAAAAAATAAGAATTTTCTTTTAAAAAAAATCAAATTAAATTCATGAGCTTAATAAAATATAATTTTAATGCAATCACGTGGCTCAATCCTTGGTCCACGTCATAGAAATCATGCAGCTTAAATGATATGACCGGGTAGGGTTCTCAATCGGAAGAACCGTTCCCCAAAACAGGTGTGTCAAGCCCCAAGCAACTAAATCGCTCAAAAAGCTCCCTCGAGGAGACGTCGGATCTAGAAGACGCTGATGGGTCGCCGCTGCCATCACTACGAGAACACCAGCACAGGATGCCTCAGTTGCTGCAGACTCCAAACAAAGGAATCCGCCGCTGTAAGGAATGCTTTATCCCACCCCTCACCGATCTTGAGACTCTTCGAGTCCTAGACCTTCCTCCCCAAAGGCAAAATACTACGGGGGGATTTATTCCAGAAAATATGTCATGATATGCATCTTGATAAAATCTCCTAGGACTAGGTTGTCTCCACTAGTCCAAAACTTTTCCAAAAGTCTCGAAATGAAAATCTTTAATCCAAATGTTATTTCGAAAACATAAGCATAAAAAATGTATTATGTTAATTCTTGAAACATGAATAGCATAATTCATGCTATTTTAAATGACAAGACGAAGGAATTAAATCATGCAACTTTATTCAGTAAGAAATGCAATTTGATCATTATGTAAAATATCAAAATCATTCAAAATAATCATAATATAAATGCATGGATATCACATAATATAATACAAATATAATGAACACTTGAAATTCAATGATGTAGAGAAAAACTCACATAAAATAAATCAATAGGCCTACTCACCTCGAATGGACCCTAGGTCCGGAGAATGAAGCCCACAACAAAAATTACAACCTACATAAATCGAATAAATTATTAATTAAAACCTATGATTCAAGACTAGGCCAAAGACCTAGTTACCTATACATATTTATTAGGTATAAATTTTTATACTCAAGAATTAAAACTCATCCATATATACCACAACCTAAGAAAAAGATAAAAAAAACTATTTACAATAAAACCAGATACTAAAAGACGAAACCAGAAAAAGACAACTAGAAAAGAAAAAACAGAAAAGACAAAAATCCAGAAATTCAAAATAATAATAAAATAATGAAAATTCATAAGATAATATGAAAACACTTTTTTTTTTCTATAAAAATAATCTATTAATTAGTAAAAATTGAAAATAAATAAAACTTATCATCTTATGAATATGTATAAATCATAAACCTAATTATAAAAAAATTCAATTTTAATAATCTAACATAGATGAAAAATAACTTATGTTTATCAAAAACTCAAAAATCTAAATATCTAACATAGATCTAATAATAATAACTAGTAGATCAAAACCCTAATTTTTTATAAAACATAAGAATCTAACTATATGATTAAACCCCAAAATCCCATAACATAAAAAAAAAAAATTTAATTCTTAAAATAAATAATAAATCAAAACCCTATTTTTATTAAAAGCTCAAAATCCAAATACCTAAGCATGGATCTAATAAATAATAGGAAAATCAAAAGATAAAAAGAAAAGATATATTAAATACCTTAATCTCCCTCTATCTTTCTCTCTCTCTTTTTCTCTCTCTGTGCCGAATAAGATACACGGCTGCACACCCTATGATCTTTTTCTTTTTCTTTTTCTTTCACCCTAACATTTATAACATATATATAGGAGATTATGTGCCCTAGAAGAAAGCCATATGCACTGTTCACGTGCATGATTTTTCCATGCATTATGTTTCATGGGCTGGACCAAACAAGGCCCACACCCAACAATATATTCCTTCACACACGTACCCACATATATATAAATACCCACATATATATGTATATTTTTTTTATCAAATCTAATATCCTATGTATCTAAAAATGATCAAACATTCGAATTTAATTGAAATGCATTTATGTAGGCAATGAATATAAATATATATATATTTAAAATAAATAAATAAATAAATAAAATTTTAATTAAAAATTACAATAAAATAATATTAAAAATTACAAACTAAAATGGACCCATAAAGATATACTAAATGGGCCAAAACTTAAAAACACAGAAAATACATTAATTTTAATTAAAATATCTTATTTATATATTTAAATCAAATATATAAATAAGAGAAAATGCATAGGTGTTACACTAGGGATAAATCACTACCTTTCTTTTCAAGCCATTTCTTATAGTTTCAGCAATCTTTCTTCACATGACCTTCTTTCTTGTAAAAGAAACAAGCCCTCACAAACTGCATTCTATTGACTGACTGAGGCTGAACATTCTATTGTGGCTGAGTGCGCTGAAAACCTTGATGATGTTTTTGTTTCTTCTTTCCAGACTTCTTGAAAGGCTTCTTATTTGGTCCGCAACAAACTGCATGTGCATAGTCTGCCTTGCTTGTCTTCAACCTATCTTCCTCTTGAACACAATGGGCAATTAACTCATCTACTTTCCACTTCTCGGTCATTGAATTATAATTGACCTTGAAAGTGTCAAATGCCCTTGGAAGAGAGTTGATAGACTTGTGCACTATATAGTCATTTCCCAGATCCAATCTGAGATCCTTCAACTGATATACGAGGTCTGCTACATGCAAAATGTGTGCACGTACACTTCCTTGTCCATCAAATTTGATGGATCCCAGTTTGTTCATCAGTAAGGCAATTCGAGCCTTTGCAGAACCCACATGTTGTTTCTGAATAATTTCTAAGAGTTCTTTTGCTGTTTCAGGTGTAGGAATCCCACCCCTGATAGTTTCACTTATGGAACCCTTAATAATCATCAGAGACATTCTATTCGCTTTCTCCCACCTTTGATGATTGGCTCGAACTTGATTACTGGAGGTAGGAGTGGGTCGCTGCGGTTCATCTTCTCTGATGGCAATATCAAAGTCCAAGCAACCTAAGGTAATATCAAGTTGAAATCTCCATTTGGCATAATTGGTCCCATCAAGAACCTCAATGCCAGTCAAATAACCATGGACAGCAGCAGGATTCATATCTGGAATAGGAATATCAATACATTCAATTTTTCATGCATATAAATAAGACACCTCTGTATTTTTTTAATTGATCCTAATCTTTGTAACACTACGTCCCACCTTTGGGCCGAGACCTAATGAACAAAGATTATTATTATTATTTTTAATTGCAAAATATCTTGCATGTTAGACTAATTAACATATGAACCATAAACTCAGAAATCTTTTACTCCTTTGGGTTTAAAAAAAATCTTCATTTACAAGATATATGTTAACCATCTATTCCCACAAAGTAGCTCACATAATTGTCTTCTTTGGGTCGATCAATTATGTTTACTAACTTCGTACAATATGCATTCCACAATAAATATTCATCCATACAAATGGCAAATATCAATATATCTTTTCTTTCAAAAAATTTTAAAATCCTTGTAAGTGGTCACTTTGGTGTCCTACAAACAATGGAAATTAAAATAATAAAGTATGACTGCATTTTAGATTTTGTTGTGCTCAGCTATATAGATAAAATCAGTTCATAAGCCAATGTTTTAACATATAAGCCACAATTTCAAGCATGAGCAAAAGGAATGACAACCACAATATAGCAAATAAATGATATATAAAACTATAGAAAGCTAAATTACTTTGCCATCAACATTCAATAAATAGTTGCTTCTTGATTTAAATAAAATTGAAACTTAAATCAAGAAATAATCGGTCTTCATAGAAAACCCAAAATATGCTATGAAATTAAACCCATGTAATGGTATCTAAGAACAAAATTAATATTCAGATCTGATTTGGGTATGGAAAAACCCCAATTCAATGGATTTCATCAAACTTTAAACAAGGGTTTATAAAGAACTCCAAGCAAACCCTAGT
The DNA here is from genome assembly GCA_030737845.1 of Acorus calamus. Classification (NCBI taxonomy): domain Eukaryota; kingdom Viridiplantae; phylum Streptophyta; class Magnoliopsida; order Acorales; family Acoraceae; genus Acorus; species Acorus calamus. Next base: position 14,137,487 of record CM060872.1, read on the forward strand.
TTATAGAAACAATCCCAAAATCTGAAAACCCATACAAATCTGAACTTAAATGTGTTGGCTCTGATACCAAATGATGGGATTAAACCCAAGATCAACACATAAACTCAGATTTGACAACGCATAAAAAAACAAAGAATTTTCAGATTTTGTAAATGAGTGGGAGGGTTTCTTTCATACCTTGAAAGCTTGAGAACTTGATGAATCTTTGAAGAAGACGACCTTCTCTCTCCTTTTATCCTTTTGTGATGGAAATCTTGACTCCAACAAGAATCCTTAATATAGTGAAGAGAGAGAGAGAGCTCTGTTTCCCTTTTTTTTATTTGCCTCAATGAAGTCGGTGCTTCTCTTCTTCTCTTATTAAGGATTTTTTTTGCGTGTGATGTCCACGTGTATTCACTTTTGGGGTGTATAAAACAAGGTAATGGAGAGAGAGATCCCCTCTTTAAATATATAATCAACTATATATGTTTCTCATCAAAACACAACACATCTTATGCATCTTTAAATAGTCAATCCTGACCATTCATTATGATGGACTCAATAAATTACATAAATGTATCATCATCATAAACTTTTACAAATTACATTACTTGATCCAGGATTTCAAAACCAAAGTGTGAGAGTTGCAAGACCACATTAAAAAATCCAACATCATCTTGACATGTAGCTTCTACAAATTGCTACCTAATGTGTAAGCATGATATTTGAAAAGAACTATGTATATGGAGTAATAAAAGATGCGAACAAATGTTAGCTAATGATTGAAGCGATCTGCAACAACACCTCAAACAGATTTGATATCCCATGTAAGATTTATATCCCTCTAGGCGTCATCTGAAGAGAAAAGAAGAGCGATAAAACATGAAATACTTCACAGCTATTTTAATGCAATTGAAGTCTGTCACGCCCCAGGCGTCCCCAAGGCGCGGCAAATATATAAAGTATCAGCTATCATACAAGAGGTCAACAGATGACTCCAATAAATAATACACAAGGCTAACAATCAATGATAACTGATAACTCAAATGAAAGGCGGAAGCATAAAAATATCAATAAGTCTGTAAATCAAAAACATTATTACAGACTCGAATACACAATCACTGTCCTGTGAGAGCCAAGTCTAGCCAAAAGAAATACAACAAGTGCCACATGCACGATTTACAATTACACAAGACTCTAGGACTGCTGACAGCCTCGCACTCGCCAATCCGTCGGACAGAACGCTCCACGCACGCAAGACCACGCCACAAGGAAGCTCCAGCTCCACGCCCAACAACGCCCCTGTAAAGGAAAACAGTACGCGAGGGGTGAGCTATAAGCTCAGTGAGTGGTCAGAAACCAAACACCAACATAATCATTCGATACAAGGCAATCGCCTATCAAGGAAAACCATGGGTAGAAACCCAACGGTTAACAAGGTCACGCGGCGGTGCGACAATACCCCGCCCTCGCCCTCACTCCCAAGGGTGGAGGCTTTTGGGACTCACAGGGAGGAATAGTCGTTAACCATTTGGTGTTACCGCGTAACAATTACAAGAGTCCATCCGCTTACGAGGTAGAAATATAATTCGACACCTCAAGCGTTTGGAGGTATACCCATAGTATACTCGATGGGTACAACTCACATTCGCCCTCACCCTAGTCCCCACAGGGGTGAACCTAGGGATTTGAAGGACAAAGCTTGTTGTTCTACACCGTTCGTCATCCGGTAGCGCTCTCCCGGGCAGCCTCTACCTGGAGCCGGCCACGGTCAGTACGCTGTCGAGCGCATCGATGGTACCTATAGGTGGGGGCTCCACCCAGGGTGGCTCAACCTAGGCAGCTTCAACATAGATCCGACGAAGGGGAGAACTATTCACGCTCGCAATATCATTCGGTTGCCCACCGCCATACAATCTCTAACTGGTATGGTCCCATGATCAGTACATCTGCCGAATGCATCGGGAGTACCTACAAGTGGGAGCCTTCTGACCAAGTAGCCCCAACGTCACGGCCACGACATAAGGCGATATTGGGAGGAGCCACTACTTGTTCGCAGCGCGAACCCTATAAAAAGCCAATTACTCTAAGCTGGTGGGTCGAGTATCAACTCGAGCCCACCACACTCATACTAACACCCTCACCTCCGAAGGGTGACCTAGGATCTTGGGAGCAATACCCTCACCCTCACCCCGACGGGCGACATAGGATCTTGGGAAATTGCACAACTGGCAGATCGAACCAACGCCGTCCCACCACACCCTCACCCTCACCCTCACCCCCTTCTCGGGGTGACATAGGCCTATTGGGGAAAAGGGGTCAACTGGTCTACGCCTTTCGTCATCCGGTAGCCCTCTCCCGAGTAGCCTCGACCTGGTATCCTCCCATGACCTCTACCTCTACCGTATGGGCGCACCACCCGGCGTCATGAATAGTGTCTGGGAGAGCCTAGCAGGACAACTAAACCCGGGTAGCTTCGACACGGAAGCGACGAAGGGGAGAGCACTTGACATACGCGGTTTTGATCCTCATGGATCCGTCGTCATCGGTTACCAAACACCGATAAGCGCAATGAATTCTCATGAATTCCCTCCAGGGTGCATAACTCAGATGCGGGGAAGACATTTTATTCTAAGTGTCAAAGCCATGGTATGACCCCATAGGAGGTCATACACTTGTCTAACACATTAGACAAGAATCATGATCATATCGGCATATATACAATATGAAATTAACTAAGCAAGTAAATCTTACTTAAACATGAATACAAGACATAATAACCATTCAATCACACAAACTACAACCTAACATACATTGGAGGATATCAACCTAGAGGGAAGGGTTAAGCGCGATTTGCGCAACAATAGGTGCATGCCAATAATTCCAAGCAAGCCCGAGTCAAGTAGGAACTACATCTACTCACTCGGTTCGCGAAAAGAGGGAGGGCGAGAGAGAGGGAATGCCTCATCCTCTCTTGAGCGGGTCATAGTTTTGCCCCAACTAGATGGGTGCAATAACTACACCATACCCTCGAGTCCTAAATCAGAGGAATATTGCGCATACACCAGTTATTAACCCATGTTAAACATGCTTGATTAATAGGGGTAGTATTTCAAACAAAACTACCTAAATCATGCCATATTCTATACAATACATGTGCAAGTATAAGGTAGAATAGGGGTTCTACACAATATACGAGCTATACAACCTAGCATGCATGATATCTAGCATATTTAGGGTGCAATTAAAGCCCCATGGAAGCGCGGAGCACGACTACGTGCATCGAGCGCTCCCGGAAGGGTTGGAATCGAACCACTCACCTAACGAGCGCACGGCTCGCGAAACGCAAGAGAGCGACGAATTGAATCCGAAGCCCGATACCAATCCGCCAAGGATCATCCAATGGTTGCATTTGGCTATAACAAGCTGCTCAACACCACGAAGCACTCCGAACGCGTCTGAGCACCGCAAGCACGCCCTCGAGTACCCCATGCACGCTGCCCATGCACCCTGCACGCATCAAACAACGTCAAGCACGTCCTCGAGCACCTCGTGCATGCTTCCCACGCACTCCGCACGCATCAGGCAAGGCCAAGCACGCCCTTGAGCACCTCGTGCACGCTGCCCGCACACTCCGCACGCATCGAACGACGTCAAGCACACCCTCGAGCACCTCATGCACGCTTCCCGCGCACTCCGCACGCATGCGAGCACCTTATGCATGCTTCCCGCGCACTCCGCACGCATGCGAGCACCTTATGCATGCTTCCCGCGCACTCCGCACGCATGCGAGCACCTTATGCATGCTTCCCGCGCACTCCGCACGCATGCGAGCACCTTATGCATGCTTCCCGCGCACTCCGCACACATGCGAGCACCTCATGCATGCTTCCCGCGCACTCCGCACGCATGCGAGCACCTTATGCATGCTTCCCGCGCACTCCGCACGCATGCGAGCACCCCCGACGCCCCGCACCTCCTTACAAACAACACACCTTCAAATACATTGGAAGAGGAGACTTCATCACCACCTCCACCAACAACCAAGCACTCCTTATATGCATAAGAACCACAAAAAGAAGAGGGAAAACTCACCAAAGGAGAGGGGGGAAAAGGAAAGGAAAGGGGGGCGTAGGGGCTCGCAAGCGCACCCTCGGCCACCCCAACCGCAACCACCACAACCACCACCTCTTCCTTGCTCTTCTTCTTCAATGTGGCATTACAACAAACACATGGGGGGCTGCTGTCCAAAGGGGAGGGGAAAACAATGAGGGGGAGCTTGAGGAAGATGGATTAAGAAGGGAGGATAACAAAGCACAACAACAACATAAACACACCTTTTCCACTCCTTTTTGATCTTCTTCTCCACCACCATCACCTCCTCCACCCAAAACACATACAAAAGGGGGGCTGGACCAGAAAAGAGAGGAGGAGAGACCCAAAGTCGTGCACATTTGGGGATTAAATAAGCAAAGGTCGAGTAAATGACCAAGTCATCCTCGGACTTAAAATCTCTGCGCAGCCTTCACTTAAACGGCCATAACTTCCTCAATACAGCTCAGAATTGCACGATTCCAGTGGCATTTGAAAGATAAGACGATTATCTACAACTTTCATGTTTACACCTAGATCAAATTACCTCTCCAGCTATTCCAAAATCTAGGCTAAACATCTTACAGGGCTGCTGCCTGGATTTCTCAACTTTGGGGTATACTCGGAAAAATACCCATAACTTTTAATATACGAATCCAGTTGATCCAATTCCACTTCTATATGGAAGCTATCTCAAAACTGAACATCTCGTAATAATATCGGATTTTTATCTCTTCGTCTTGGATTTTAACAAAATCAAATCCAAATATCAATCCGAAACTGCATAATTCCAAAAACGTTATCGGAATTAAACGAAAATTTTATGGGCAGTATTAAACTGTACCAAGACCCATAATACGCAGTTATATTTCAATCAGAGTCCTCAAACACCAGCAAGTAGCTAAAAACCAAAATTTTAGCGACTCCGATCGAAAATAGGACTCTAAATGACACAGGCCTAACATTCTCCCCCCCTTAGGAAATTTAGTCCTCGAAATTTAAGGAAACCCAAAGGGAAGACCGAACGTAGAAGTGTCACCCATAGAGTCCCTTGGCTCCCGAGTGGTCCGGCCACTAAACTGGTGCTACCACGCACTTTAACCGAAGGAACGGTATTGGTGCGGAGCCTCTTCTCACATCGGTCTATGGTCTCGATCAACTGCTCCAAGAACGACCAATCCTGCTCGAGGATGAGCGGCTCGAACGGAATGACATGAGCAGGATCGTGGACCTAGTGCCTCAGCTACGAGACCTTGGATGACGTCACAGGCACGAGTCAGCCACGGGGGCAAAGCTTCATGACAGCCACCTCCCCTAATCCACTCAAGGACGAAAACCGGTCCGATGGAAGGCCGACTCAGTTCGCCCTGAACGTCAAAACAGAGGATGTCCTTAAACCTGGACACCTCATGCCAACATGGTCGCTGAACCCGTAGGTAGGCTCCTGGCGACGATGACTTGCGTAGCCCTTCCGACGGTTCTAGGTGGTGCAGAGGCACGCACGAACCATCTCGGCCACCGCAAGGTCAATTAAAATAACTTGCGGCCACTCCAACTGGCGCTCCACAACCGTCACAACACGAGGGAGGTTTAAAACCGCGCCCGTAGAGTGCCTCTTTCATTTCATCTGGGTGCTCAAATGGCAGTCGTTACACAGGCAGACCCCTACCCAAAGGGTGGTGCCTCATCCAACTGCCTCAAGTCGGGCATGCAGGCACTTAGCATGTCCTCCAAAGCCTAAATCGTCCTCTTGCCTGGCTGTCCGTCAGCAGTGAAACGCTATACTTAAATGAAGGCTCGCGACAAAGCCTACCAAAGGCTGTGCAAGCACCTCAAAGTAACACACGCGTCTCGATCCGAAATAGCGCCGACCGGAGTGCCATGAAGACGAACAATCACGAAGGCTCAAACCCGCATCGAAGCGTCCAGAGACTCAGTCAGCTAGATAAGGAGAAAGGTGCGGACTTAGTCTGTCGGTCAATGATCACCCAAACGGCGTCGTGACCCGAACGTGACTTTAGCGAGTCCACAATGAAATCCAAGACAACCCACTCCCACATTCACTGAGGATCTCGATGGACGAACGCATTCCAACGCGACGATCCACGACTTCGCCTGAGGGCATGCCAACCAACATCCTCAACGAAGGCTACCTCAGAACAGCCCACGGAGGTCCAATAACATTTGAGATCCTTGTAGGCATCTGGCGCATTCGTCTACCCTGACGGCAGTAACTCAAAATTCGTAGTGCCCGAAACGGTCACGAAAGGCCAACTAAAGAATGCCCAACTCCCGGATCTCCAATTAGGGTACCCTGCGCGAAGATCGATCAACAGAAAGACACTGGCTCCCAAAGTTGGTCTAAACAGATCATCTATTCGCGACAAGGGGAACTTGATCTTCAGCCCCTATGGGGAGATCAAAATCATTCCTAGGATGATTAAGTCCAAATTCTGCTCCTCAAGCAAGGCTGACGCTCATGATGACCCTTACGCGCTGGGTAAGCCGCTCGACCGCACTTAATCTGCAAGACACGCAATAGGAGGTCGTCGATTCCCGACAACGCCTAAGCGACGTCATCTACCTGATATGGCGGTTGGGTCCCATCACGAACGCTTAGCGTCGCGTCTCCTCCTTTACGACCAATGTGGGGGGCAAAACGCGACAGTACCGCGAACTGTGCTTCACATGCTGCCACCAAAAAGGCCGCCCAACTATAACATTGGAACTCCAGCATCATGCACTCAATGGGCATATTCATCACGGGGAGTCCAAGCTCTCGACGTCATCCAGTAGCACTCTCCCGGTGTGGCCACTACCTGATAGCCTCCTAGGTCCCTATCTCTGCTATATGGGCACACCAACAAAGCGTCGTGGACAGTTCCTAGGAGCACCTCACAGGACTCTGACCTCTACCGGGTAGCCTCCCACGTCCACTACGTCGGCCGTATGGGCACACCAACACGCATTACGAGTAGTACCTGGGAGCGTCTCACCGGACTCTGCTACACCGGGCAGCTACTATGCACGATGATATATCGAAGCGACTCCAGATGCCACTATGGAACCCTAGTCCATAACCTATCGCCCACCAAGCTGTAAAAGGACGCACTCAATCCCGATCATATGCATCACCACCCGCTATCGCACCTTCCAAGTGAGGAAAAATCCATCATCAATTTGATGCTTCAAAGGTATTCCTTAGCTGGGAAAAGAACCTTGGGAGGGCCCCATGAGGTCCCGATATAGGATATCCCGACAACCAAACAAGGAACACGGAGTACCCTAGCCCGGGTCTCAACGCTGACCCTTCAAGGCCCCTTATCCTGAGTAGGAAGGCTGGAAGAAGACATCACCCTTTAATGAGCAATACACCACATCCTCAACACTTGAAACTGGTGCCGCACACGAACTCCATGGTTACTAGCAATACCGATGTCCGGGAACGAAGCTCCATAATCGAGACGCGATCCAAACCACAATCACACAAGTCTATCAATACGACACAACCGGGTTGGAAACTCATTTCCAAGCCTTAGTCAAACAACGGGGAACCCAACACTGACCCAGATCAGTCGACTCAGTCGACAACTTAAGGGAAGTCCAGGGGTGGCCACGTCCACGTCCACGGATGCGAGGAGGCATGTCAGCAACCTAAGAAAACTTCTAAACCAGAGTACTCGGATAACAATCCTACGACTCATCTATACGACTCGACTTAGGCTCTGACAGGACCAGGCTCTGATACCAACTTTTTGTCACGCCCCAGGCGTCCCCAAGGCGCGGCAAATATATAAAGTATCAGCTATCATACAAGAGGTCAACAGATGACTCCAATAAATAATACACAAGGCTAACAATCAATGATAACTGATAACTCAAATGAAAGGCGGAAGCATAAAAATATCAATAAGTCTGTAAATCAAAAACATTATTACAGACTCGAATACACAATCACTGTCCTGTGAGAGCCAAGTCTAGCCAAAAGAAATACAACAAGTGCCACATGCACGATTTACAATTACACAAGACTCTAGGACTGCTGACAGCCTCGCACTCGCCAATCCGTCGGACAGAACGCTCCACGCACGCAAGACCACGCCACAAGGAAGCTCCAGCTCCACGCCCAACAACGCCCCTGTAAAGGAAAACAGTACGCGAGGGGTGAGCTATAAGCTCAGTGAGTGGTCAGAAACCAAACACCAACATAATCATTCGATACAAGGCAATCGCCTATCAAGGAAAACCATGGGTAGAAACCCAACGGTTAACAAGGTCACGCGGCGGTGCGACAATACCCCGCCCTCGCCCTCACTCCCAAGGGTGGAGGCTTTTGGGACTCACAGGGAGGAATAGTCGTTAACCATTTGGTGTTACCGCGTAACAATTACAAGAGTCCATCCGCTTACGAGGTAGAAATATAATTCGACACCTCAAGCGTTTGGAGGTATACCCATAGTATACTCGATGGGTACAACTCACATTCGCCCTCACCCTAGTCCCCACAGGGGTGAACCTAGGGATTTGAAGGACAAAGCTTGTTGTTCTACACCGTTCGTCATCCGGTAGCGCTCTCCCGGGCAGCCTCTACCTGGAGCCGGCCACGGTCAGTACGCTGTCGAGCGCATCGATGGTACCTATAGGTGGGGGCTCCACCCAGGGTGGCTCAACCTAGGCAGCTTCAACATAGATCCGACGAAGGGGAGAACTATTCACGCTCGCAATATCATTCGGTTGCCCACCGCCATACAATCTCTAACTGGTATGGTCCCATGATCAGTACATCTGCCGAATGCATCGGGAGTACCTACAAGTGGGAGCCTTCTGACCAAGTAGCCCCAACGTCACGGCCACGACATAAGGCGATATTGGGAGGAGCCACTACTTGTTCGCAGCGCGAACCCTATAAAAAGCCAATTACTCTAAGCTGGTGGGTCGAGTATCAACTCGAGCCCACCACACTCATACTAACACCCTCACCTCCGAAGGGTGACCTAGGATCTTGGGAGCAATACCCTCACCCTCACCCCGACGGGCGACATAGGATCTTGGGAAATTGCACAACTGGCAGATCGAACCAACGCCGTCCCACCACACCCTCACCCTCACCCTCACCCCCTTCTCGGGGTGACATAGGCCTATTGGGGAAAAGGGGTCAACTGGTCTACGCCTTTCGTCATCCGGTAGCCCTCTCCCGAGTAGCCTCGACCTGGTATCCTCCCATGACCTCTACCTCTACCGTATGGGCGCACCACCCGGCGTCATGAATAGTGTCTGGGAGAGCCTAGCAGGACAACTAAACCCGGGTAGCTTCGACACGGAAGCGACGAAGGGGAGAGCACTTGACATACGCGGTTTTGATCCTCATGGATCCGTCGTCATCGGTTACCAAACACCGATAAGCGCAATGAATTCTCATGAATTCCCTCCAGGGTGCATAACTCAGATGCGGGGAAGACATTTTATTCTAAGTGTCAAAGCCATGGTATGACCCCATAGGAGGTCATACACTTGTCTAACACATTAGACAAGAATCATGATCATATCGGCATATATACAATATGAAATTAACTAAGCAAGTAAATCTTACTTAAACATGAATACAAGACATAATAACCATTCAATCACACAAACTACAACCTAACATACATTGGAGGATATCAACCTAGAGGGAAGGGTTAAGCGCGATTTGCGCAACAATAGGTGCATGCCAATAATTCCAAGCAAGCCCGAGTCAAGTAGGAACTACATCTACTCACTCGGTTCGCGAAAAGAGGGAGGGCGAGAGAGAGGGAATGCCTCATCCTCTCTTGAGCGGGTCATAGTTTTGCCCCAACTAGATGGGTGCAATAACTACACCATACCCTCGAGTCCTAAATCAGAGGAATATTGCGCATACACCAGTTATTAACCCATGTTAAACATGCTTGATTAATAGGGGTAGTATTTCAAACAAAACTACCTAAATCATGCCATATTCTATACAATACATGTGCAAGTATAAGGTAGAATAGGGGTTCTACACAATATACGAGCTATACAACCTAGCATGCATGATATCTAGCATATTTAGGGTGCAATTAAAGCCCCATGGAAGCGCGGAGCACGACTACGTGCATCGAGCGCTCCCGGAAGGGTTGGAATCGAACCACTCACCTAACGAGCGCACGGCTCGCGAAACGCAAGAGAGCGACGAATTGAATCCGAAGCCCGATACCAATCCGCCAAGGATCATCCAATGGTTGCATTTGGCTATAACAAGCTGCTCAACACCACGAAGCACTCCGAACGCGTCTGAGCACCGCAAGCACGCCCTCGAGTACCCCATGCACGCTGCCCATGCACCCTGCACGCATCAAACAACGTCAAGCACGTCCTCGAGCACCTCGTGCATGCTTCCCACGCACTCCGCACGCATCAGGCAAGGCCAAGCACGCCCTTGAGCACCTCGTGCACGCTGCCCGCACACTCCGCACGCATCGAACGACGTCAAGCACACCCTCGAGCACCTCATGCACGCTTCCCGCGCACTCCGCACGCATGCGAGCACCTTATGCATGCTTCCCGCGCACTCCGCACGCATGCGAGCACCTTATGCATGCTTCCCGCGCACTCCGCACGCATGCGAGCACCTTATGCATGCTTCCCGCGCACTCCGCACGCATGCGAGCACCTTATGCATGCTTCCCGCGCACTCCGCACACATGCGAGCACCTCATGCATGCTTCCCGCGCACTCCGCACGCATGCGAGCACCTTATGCATGCTTCCCGCGCACTCCGCACGCATGCGAGCACCCCCGACGCCCCGCACCTCCTTACAAACAACACACCTTCAAATACATTGGAAGAGGAGACTTCATCACCACCTCCACCAACAACCAAGCACTCCTTATATGCATAAGAACCACAAAAAGAAGAGGGAAAACTCACCAAAGGAGAGGGGGGAAAAGGAAAGGAAAGGGGGGCGTAGGGGCTCGCAAGCGCACCCTCGGCCACCCCAACCGCAACCACCACAACCACCACCTCTTCCTTGCTCTTCTTCTTCAATGTGGCATTACAACAAACACATGGGGGGCTGCTGTCCAAAGGGGAGGGGAAAACAATGAGGGGGAGCTTGAGGAAGATGGATTAAGAAGGGAGGATAACAAAGCACAACAACAACATAAACACACCTTTTCCACTCCTTTTTGATCTTCTTCTCCACCACCATCACCTCCTCCACCCAAAACACATACAAAAGGGGGGCTGGACCAGAAAAGAGAGGAGGAGAGACCCAAAGTCGTGCACATTTGGGGATTAAATAAGCAAAGGTCGAGTAAATGACCAAGTCATCCTCGGACTTAAAATCTCTGCGCAGCCTTCACTTAAACGGCCATAACTTCCTCAATACAGCTCAGAATTGCACGATTCCAGTGGCATTTGAAAGATAAGACGATTATCTACAACTTTCATGTTTACACCTAGATCAAATTACCTCTCCAGCTATTCCAAAATCTAGGCTAAACATCTTACAGGGCTGCTGCCTGGATTTCTCAACTTTGGGGTATACTCGGAAAAATACCCATAACTTTTAATATACGAATCCAGTTGATCCAATTCCACTTCTATATGGAAGCTATCTCAAAACTGAACATCTCGTAATAATATCGGATTTTTATCTCTTCGTCTTGGATTTTAACAAAATCAAATCCAAATATCAATCCGAAACTGCATAATTCCAAAAACGTTATCGGAATTAAACGAAAATTTTATGGGCAGTATTAAACTGTACCAAGACCCATAATACGCAGTTATATTTCAATCAGAGTCCTCAAACACCAGCAAGTAGCTAAAAACCAAAATTTTAGCGACTCCGATCGAAAATAGGACTCTAAATGACACAGGCCTAACAAAGTCATTGATAGAAAAAGTTAATGACCAGATATAATGGTATTGGGGTTTTTAATCTGCGATGATTAAGATCCTGAAAAAAATCAAGAGGACTAGATTTTAAACCCGCATATACCGTACAAATTCCAAAGGCCGGTTCATGAAACATTCATTGCAAATTTAATTAAGATTAGGCCACAAACCGAGCTTTGACCCAGGCGCCATACCCGACGGTTAAGACCCACTAGCCGCCCCCCACCTACACCCCCACTTGCATCAAGACTCCTTTAGTCAGCCCAAAAGCAAAATAAGATACCTGTTTCTCACCTTTGTGTACGGTATATCCGTGTCCCAGAGCGGAGACCCCACAAACACCCCCACGTATGCGATCAAGTCCGACCCAACTTTTTCTGCTTTTCGAGAAAGCAGGTGGTGATCACACACACCCCAGAATCCTCTTGAGCCGCTGTCGGGCGCCTCAACAAGGAACGACACCCCCATCACCCTTCCGAGAGACGATCCGACCAAGCTCTCCAAGGCGCGCATCGGATTCGAATCCCTGAATAACCCCCACACATGCACACCCACGGATTTTTATTTCCCACACCGACAAATCTCTGCAACCAAGAGGAAAGAAGGAGGCCGGCCTCTCCCGAAATCTAATACCGACCAAATCTGGCAATCATGGTGGGACAACCCTTGTGAACATCGACAAAGGGTAATCCTCTTCTGCTTCCCTTTTACAAGCTTGACTAGAATCCCATCACCCCCTAGGGAAGCTAGAATTTCTCACCCCTTAAGTCAGACCCTCCTCTACTTTGCATTACAGCATCTTTACTGCTTTAAGCCGCACACAGCTGCGCACCCTTTTATTTCTTTAAGCCGCACACAGCTGTGCACCCCTTTACTGCTCTCTTAAGCCGCACACAGCAGCGCCCACTTTACTGCTTTATTTGCTGCTTTACATCTGCATTCATCCATTCCTACGTCATTTCCATATTCAACCATGGAAACCTATACCCAGGACAAAACCGTAAAGGAGAGAGATGACCAAGAGGGTCTGGCCACACAACTTCTTAGCCATCTAGAGGAAAGTATGGCTAGCCTAGGCTACCAAACAGTGGACATGTTCCATGACCTCACTGATTACCACCGAGTCAAGACCTTGAGACAAGAAATTCCTATCGAAACCCCCAAGGATACTCCCAAAACCCCATCCACACCCAGCTGCTCAGTCAATCCGAGCATCTTTTCGTTCGCCCCCCTTTTCCCCGTGAATCCAATATTCCTTACCGTTTCTACCCCAGGCCCTTACCAGGCCACCCCCAACCCGGGACCGCTAAGCAACCCTCCCAAGGGAGAAATGCTAGATGAAACCATCCGAAGAATCCTCTCCTAAACTGGTCCCTCTGCCCCCAAACACATGTCTCTACACAACCTGAGGCAAATTCCATCAGTTCACTTACTGGAGGGATTCAAAATCCCAAAGTTCCGCTGGTTTAACGGTCGTGGAGACCAAGACGTTCACTTAATCGCTTTTTTATCTAGATGCTCGACCATTTCTAGATAATCAACCTCTGTTACTGTTTCTCTCCCAAAAATCAATGGAAGGAGAAACACTATAATGGTTCTCCACCCTCCCTATAGATAATTTGTTGAACTTCTCGACTGTAAGCGAGAAGCTCTTAGGCCGCTACGGTTATCAGAGGATTAGGACCCCCACTATTTCGAACCTAACCATAGAATGAATGAGGCATAGTGAGGAATTCGAACAGTACATATCTCAGTGGCGCACACTTATCCACCGAATCGGCCTGCAACTCACGGAGTGTGAAGAAATTGACAAGATGTTACAGAGTCTGAGTCCAGAACTTTATACGAGACTTTCGTACGGGAACTGCACTACGTACCTGTAGATACCCCAATTTTGACCATCCAGAAAGACAGAAATACTTCAAGTAACACCCGGAAATATCCCACATTTGGACATCTAGTAGAGAACCAAAGTTCAGTAATCGGAAACCCTAACCCTAGCCCTAACCTAAACCGGAAACCCTAACCCTAGCCCTAACCTAAACCGGAAACCCCAAACCCTAGCTCCGGTCACTAACCCTAAACCTAAACCCCAACCCTAACCCAAAAACCCCAGGCCCTGCCCCAAACCAGAAACCCCACCTAAGAAAAACCCAAAAACCATGAGTCCCTGGCAAGGGGCGGCTAGACCTAACTAGCCGCCCCATACCAGGCGGTAGCGCCGCTGACTGGTGGGCCACCCGATCTGTGGACATTCCGGAGGGTGTGGAGCGACTCCTTTGGGCCGGGTTCCGGAACTACTTCTTGGCGGAATACTTCCCTTTCTCGACGCGGCAGATCGTGATGCGGGAGTTCGAGCAGCTGACGCAGGGTACCATGTCAGTGTCGGACTACTCCACGCGTTTCATGAGGCTCTCACGGTTTGCCCCTGCCTTGGTGATGGACGAGGAGACGAGATGCCGTCGGTTTGAGATGGGTCTCAACAGCGCTATCAGGGTGCACGTTTCCTCAGAGGCACTCTCGAGGTATACCGACCTGGTGTCTCGGGCGAGGACAGTCGAGCATGATCTTGGGCTCTCCTCAGCTATTATTCCGTTTGAGGATCAGAAGCCACCCAGGAGTCGGGATTTGGGGCGTCGCAAGAACAAGCGGACGCGCTTTGATCAGTCAGTGACCGCCACTACTCCAGTAGATGTGATGCCAGTGCGGGGTCCTGCACCCATAGCTGCCATTCCATCCCAGGCCAGGCGACCGGAGACGCGACGTTGCTACCACTGCAATCGGGCCGGGCATCTCGCCTATGCTTGCCCCGATGCTGGTCGCCCTCCTGTGCCTCATCAACAGCCACAGCCGCAGCAGCCACGCCAGTATCAGCAGCCACAGATGCAGCATCCGCGCCAGCATCAGCAGCCACAGCTGCAGCATCCGCGCCAGCATCAGCAGCCACAACAGCCACAGACCGGCCGGGTGGACAAGGGGAAGCAGCCAGTGCAGCCTGTGGGGGGTGCCCCTGCTCCTCAGCCACAGCTTGTTCGAGGGCGTGTGGCAGCACTTACGGCCGAGGAGGCTCAGGCTTCGGGTAGCGTCGTCCGAGGTATTGTTCTGATCTCCCAGCTTCCTGCTTATGTGCTATTTGATTCCGGGGCCACACACTCGTTCGTGTCTCCCGTTTTCGCGAGACGGATGGGTGCGGTGTCGGTCCCTCTTGATGCCTTGCTGGAGATATCACTACCTGTCGGAGACCGTATTCTCCTTCGTTTTGTGTACCGGGATTGTTCTGTGGCGATTGAGGAGCACGAGTTTCCGGTGGAGTTGATCGAGCTCGCCATGTCGGACTTTGATGCCATCCTGGGAATGGATTGGCTCTCTGCTAGTCACGCCAGCATCGATTGTTTTGCTAAATCGGTATCTTTCCGCATCCCAGGCCAGAGGTCTTTCCAGTTCGTAGGTGATCGGGACATAGCTCCTTTGGGGTTCGTATCGTCCATCCAGGCCTGGAGACTCCTACAGGGCGGATGCGAGGGTTTTCTGGCGTACATCGCTGAGGAGGATGCACCACTGCGGGCAGATATCAGTCAGACTCCGATCGTGGCGGAATATCCGGAGGTTTTTCCCGATGATCTTCCGGGTCTACCACCGGATCGCGCGATCGAGTTTGAGATTAATCTAATTCCGGGGACCGAGCCGATTTCGAGGGCTCCGTACCGGATGGCCCCAGCCGAGTTGAAGGTGCTGAAGGAGCAGCTGGAGGAGTTGATCGAGAAGGGGTTCGCACGTCCGAGCGTCTCTCCGTGGGGAGCCCCTGTCCTGTTTGTCCGGAAGAAGTGTTGGAAAAATAAATCCCGACTGCCAAGATCCGTCGATCGAGGTATAGATCGAACAACAAAATTTTTATTTTTTTATTAAACCTTTTTAACGCAAACCCTACAAGGCGGAATTAGGGTTTACCTTCAGAACTCAGATCAGAGTTCTGCCGTAGAAGAAGATCGGATCTAATGGACGACGATGAATCACTCAATCGGAACCTTCAGATCTTCTGCCGTATGTCCTTTCTATGTTGCAGATCCGCGGCGGAGTGTGGTCTCCTTCTTGCTTCGAACGGCAGCCGCGAATCCCTTCGCTCTCCTTCTCTCCTTTTCCTCACCTTTTCTGGATCCAGAGATCCTAAAGGATTTCTAGGGTTAGGGTTTTGATTTCGGCTGAAATCATATGTCACTTGAGAGAGAGAGGAAGCCACATATTTATAGGCTAGGGCAGGGACCTAAAGGAGAAATCAGTAATTGGCTCCTATGGGCTTGGGTACCATAATTCAACCTAGAATTAAAACCAAAAGCCCATAAGTCATAATTCATTCCACTAAAGGATTATGACTGCACTCCAAACATACTAAGCTCAAAAATAATATTTCGAGCTCCTTATATTATATGCTTAATATCTCCCCACGCTAAGATTCCAATACTCGTTATGAAATAATTATTACTGACAATATTATTTCATAACATCTTATTTTCCTTGAGATCTTCCGCTTAACTTATTTGATATGTCGGATAATTAAATCCACCGGCCGGGTTAGACATAATCAAAACTTATAAGCATCCTCAAGAGAGTATCATCAACCTCCTATTGGAGACGTGGATTCCATCAATAGCAATTATTCATCATACAAGCGTTATTGTCACCCAACTTACCGAGCCTATTGATCCATAGTAGAATCTCACTCTTTAATAAATCAAAATGACAAATAACAAATGCACATGTTTAAGAACCATTTTAGGATTAAGAGCATAAGCAATCATAATAAAGATGGGGTGTAAATTATTTTATCTAGTCAGTACAAAAAATAATTACCCCAACTTGGTCCGTTCAATACACACAAGGTGTACTAGTACAATCACCCAAAACCTATCAACCGGTCTTTTATAGTCAAGATAAACTACGTAAGATGAACTGCACTATAACCTTTATCCAATGGATTATCCAAGTCCATCTAAGGTTGTGAACGTCAACTTCTAATTCACAAGGAACCGATAATCTGATCCTCTGTGTGTAAGCCAAACTCTACACACCAGATTATCTACAATGTAAATTAAAGGATTAAATTAAAATCAAGCACAATATTTCAAACAATATAATGCAAGCATTTACCAATAATAATTCTCATCAAAATGCTAAGACCATCTTAATAATAGAGTTTATTACATAAGTCATGGCTTTTAGAACACTGCTCTAACAAGAAGGACGGTTCGCTGCGACTTTGTATTGATTACAGACAGCTGAACAAGCGGACCGTGAAGAACAAGTACCCCTTGCCGCGGATTGACGATCTGTTTGACCAGCTCCAGGGAGCGCGTGTCTTCTCTAAGATCGATCTCCGTTCGGGCTACTATCAGCTGAAGATCCGGGAGTCGGATATTCCGAAGACGGCCTTTCGTACCCGTTACGGGCACTACGAGTTTCGAGTGCTGCCGTTTGGGTTGACGAATGCGCCGGCAGCTTTCATGGATTTGATGAATCGGGTGTTTCGACCCTTCCTCGACTCCTTCGTGGTAGTCTTCATTGACGATATTTTGGTGTACTCGAGGAGTCTTGAGGAGCACGCTGACCATCTTCGCACTGTCTTGGAAACTTTGGCCGGGCATCAGTTAGCACTAGCTGCCCCCTGGCCGACTTTGGACCAGTCCCCTAGATGGGACATAAAGCAGTATTAAATGCTGATCATTGCGGCGGGTGATGACCTTTAGCCGCCCTATCTTGGCCGGATCAACCCAAGTAACCGACCCAAGCCACCGCTTGTCAGAGATGGGACGTTTGGCAGGTCATGATAGGGGCGGCTACCAGGAAGTAGCCGCCCCATCCTGGGTGGCTAGTTAGCACTAGCCGCCCTTCACCTGGTCCTGACAGAAGAACCAGAGAATTAATGAGGGGTCTAATCAAACACATTATTAAACCAAGCCACTCCATTACCCCGTGGACATTCCCCTGCCTCTCTGTTACTATAAATAGAGGAGGTCCCAAACCTTTAAACCCATCATCAATCTTTATAAACATCAACAATCTCACAAATCCATCAATTCACCCACCAAATCCCAAGAGAGAGAGAAAGAGAGCCCCCTTTTGTGAGAGAAAAATCCATTCCCTACACAAAAACACCCTCTCATTCCACCCTCCAGAAACCCGGGCTAAACCTAGCTTAGCCTCTGTCCAAGACCAAACTCATTTCCTACCGAAGTTCTGCCCAAACCAGACCAGGTCCCGGAGGGCTAAACCCTAGTAGCCGCCCCATATCCGACGGGTGAATCCCACTAGCCGCCCCCCTATCCACACCCCATTCGCACCCCTATGTCCCAAAACTCCTTTAGTCAAGCCCCGGAAGCAGAATAGGGTACCTGTTTTTCACCTCTGTGTACTGTATATCCGTGTCTCAAAGCGGAGACCCCACAAACTCCCCCACGTAGGCGATCAAATCCAACCCAACCTTTTCCTGCTTTTAGAAAAAGCAGGTGGCGATCACACAAACCTCTAGAATCCTCTTGAGCCGTTGTCGGGCGCCTCAACCATGAACGACACCTCACCCATACGAGAAGACGATCCGACCGAGCCCGCCAGGGCACGCATCCGATCCGAATCCCGGAAGAACCCCCACACACGCACGCACCTGCGCACCGCCAGATCCTTTTCGACCTCGGAGAATCCGACACTGACAAATCTGGCGATCACGGTGGGACCTTACTCGTGAAAAACAACAAAAGGTAATCCTCTTCTGCCCCCTTTTACAAGCTTGACTAGAATGCTATCAACCCTCTAGGAAGGTTAGAATTTCCCAACCCTCGAATCAGTTCCTCCTCTAATTCACATCACAGCATCATTTACTGCTTTGTAAGCCGCACACCGCTGTGCAATCCTTTACTGCTGTGTAAGCCGCACACCGTTGCGCAATCCTTTACTGCTTTGTAAGCCGCACACCGCTGCGCAATCCTTTACTGCTTTGTAAGTCGCACACTGCTGCGCAATCCTTTACTGCTTTATTTACTGCTTTATATCTGCATCATTCCCTTAAACCATTTCACACACATCATGGAATCCCGCATAGAGGAGGAGATACTAGAGGAAAGAATCCACCAAGAGGGTCAGGTCACGCAATTCCTGACCCATCTAGAGGAAAAGATGGCCAGTCTAGGATACCAATCCGTAGAGGACATGTTTCATGACCTCGCCGACTACCGTCAGGTCAAAACCCTAAGACAGGAGGCCCCTGTCGAAACCCCTAAGGCCATTCCCAAAACCCCGTCCACACGCAGCCACTCGGTCAATCTGAGCCTTTTTTCATTAATCCCCCTTTCCCCCGCGAATCCAATGTTCCCAACCATTTCCACCCCAGGCCCTTACCAGGCCACCCCAAACCCGGGACCGCTAGGCAGCCCTCCCACGGGAGAAACACTGGATGAAACCATCCGGAGAATCCTCTCCGAGACTGGTCCCTCAGCCCCCAAGCATGTGTCTCTACACAACCTGAGACAAATCCCGTCAGTCCATCTACCGGAAGGATTCAAAATCCCCAAATTCCGCCGGTATAACGGTCGTGGAGACCCAGACATCAATTTAACTACCTTTTATCTAGACGCCCACTCCTTTCTAGATAATCAACCTCTGCTAGTCTTCCTCTTCCAGAAATCATTGGAAGGAGAAGCACTACAATGGTTCTCCACCCTCCCAATAGATCACTTGTCGAACTTCTCGGCTGTAAGAGAGAAGTTCTTAGGCCGCTATGGTTACCAGAGGATCAGAACCCCCTCTATTTCGGATTTAACCGTGGAGAGAATGAGGCCTAGGGAGGAATTTGAACAATACGTATCTCGGTGGCGCACACTTGTCCACCGGACTGGCCTGCAACTCACAGAATGTCAAGAAATTGACATGATGTTACAGAGCTTGAGTCCAGAGCTTTGTATGAGCCTTTCATACGGAGACTGTACTACGTATCAGCTTCTAATTGACCGCCACAACAGGATTTCCCGTTGTGCAGCCCCAGTAGTCCAAACCCCGTCCCCACCTATCAGCCATAGGGTTGGACAACCGCCGCGTAAGGCACAAACCCCCACGGTAGAGGGGATTATTAACCAAGTATCGGCACTCTACCTGAACGGAGCGCGTGTTCACGATCGAGGAACGGCTCTAAGACAGTACACACCCAGTTCATCCGGATATGCGTTGCCTCGACAAGCTAATCAAAATATCATTCCTCGATCTATACCCGCCCCCGTGCCGACACGAATAAGTCTTATATTCCAAAACTTTATAAATCAGATTTCTGTACGTGTAGATCCTGTAACGAATATTGGAAAGCAAAAGCTAGAACCTACTATAGTACCCTTGATGGAAGAACCAGAAGACCTACCTAGGATCATTCCGGGCGGCCTAATCCTTCCAGTACCTTCTCCAATACACCCAAACCCTATCAGACCCCTCCCCCTATACACAAAACAAGTACCCATGCCCATCTGAGTTTAACCCATGAAGGGAGGTCCCATCCGACCATTGAACTATTCCTCCTAGGCACGACCTGGTCAACCCAATGGCAATGCAGCCATTGTTCTTCCTCCATGCCCCCCTGCTGCACTGAAGACACAACCCTTTGTTCCCCGGCAACCACCACAAAGGAGATACACCGCTATTCCTCCCCCATCGACCTATGAGTCTCCAGTACCTGAAACTATTGAACCCGTGGAATTTCCCAAGAAGGACTCTGATGATGAAGAAGTGTTTTTGGCTGGAGAACTATCAGAACTCTTTTACCCTTCCCAAACACAACCTCAATCCATCTTCCTAGCCTGCTCAAGATCAAATCATATCAATATCTGTCGAACCTACCGTGGTGGTCTCGGATGACTCACCTTCTGACTCATCAGATTCTGAACCTGATCTAGATCCGGTTCAACCAATTATACATATATTTGAACCAGAACCACTCATATTTAAAAATGCACAATTTGAGGGAGCAGTCAAGCCATCCAAATTGCCAGACTTGCCATCTCATCTACCTAAGGAGCTCTTTCCTCCAGATTCCCCTTCCATATCTAATTCAATTATTCTATATCAGACCCATAAGCCCCTGATCACTCCAGTTGAAGACTCTTCACTCTCACCATTGCTAGGGCATCAATATTATGATAAACCTTTCTCCCTTGCACTTGTTCAGTCAATAGTTGCCCCTGTGACTTGCTTTTTCACATCCACATCTTTATTGACTGACCCACCTTTGAGGAAAGATTCTCTTCCTACTAAGGGTCCATGGCAGATCAAGCGCTACTCGCGCTTTCGACAGCATTTAGGTTTTGATATTCTGATGGATTCTATCAGAATAGACACTGAACAACAGTGGCTAAGAAGGCGTCAAACGCGCGCTTCAAGACAGAGAAGAATCGATACACAATGAATGATACATCCGATAATTCACGTATCATTCCCCTAAAGATCCTTCAGTTTGAGCCTCCATAGAGGATTCATGTTGAGCTGTCATTTCCTGGAGGCCACCCTTTAGTGCTACATATACTATCTTATACATGCTTTCTCATTTCTAAATTCCTTTACATGCTTTATAAAAAATTATTAGATGAGAAAAGATTAAAAGCGGCAGACCATGTCCAGGCCTATCAAAGAAGGGTGGCTGTTAGGCCTGTGTCATTTAGAGTCCTATTTTCGATCGGAGTCGCTAAAATTTTGGTTTTTAGCTACTTGCTGGTGTTTGAGGACTCTGATTGAAATATAACTGCGTATTATGGGTCTTGGTACAGTTTAATACTGCCCATAAAATTTTCGTTTAATTCCGATAACGTTTTTGGAATTATGCAGTTTCGGATTGATATTTGGATTTGATTTTGTTAAAATCCAAGACGAAGAGATAAAAATCCGATATTATTACGAGATGTTCAGTTTTGAGATAGCTTCCATATAGAAGTGGAATTGGATCAACTGGATTCGTATATTAAAAGTTATGGGTATTTTTCCGAGTATACCCCAAAGTTGAGAAATCCAGGCAGCAGCCCTGTAAGATGTTTAGCCTAGATTTTGGAATAGCTGGAGAGGTAATTTGATCTAGGTGTAAACATGAAAGTTGTAGATAATCGTCTTATCTTTCAAATGCCACTGGAATCGTGCAATTCTGAGCTGTATTGAGGAAGTTATGGCCGTTTAAGTGAAGGCTGCGCAGAGATTTTAAGTCCGAGGATGACTTGGTCATTTACTCGACCTTTGCTTATTTAATCCCCAAATGTGCACGACTTTGGGTCTCTCCTCCTCTCTTTTCTGGTCCAGCCCCCCTTTTGTATGTGTTTTGGGTGGAGGAGGTGATGGTGGTGGAGAAGAAGATCAAAAAGGAGTGGAAAAGGTGTGTTTATGTTGTTGTTGTGCTTTGTTATCCTCCCTTCTTAATCCATCTTCCTCAAGCTCCCCCTCATTGTTTTCCCCTCCCCTTTGGACAGCAGCCCCCCATGTGTTTGTTGTAATGCCACATTGAAGAAGAAGAGCAAGGAAGAGGTGGTGGTTGTGGTGGTTGCGGTTGGGGTGGCCGAGGGTGCGCTTGCGAGCCCCTACGCCCCCCTTTCCTTTCCTTTTCCCCCCTCTCCTTTGGTGAGTTTTCCCTCTTCTTTTTGTGGTTCTTATGCATATAAGGAGTGCTTGGTTGTTGGTGGAGGTGGTGATGAAGTCTCCTCTTCCAATGTATTTGAAGGTGTGTTGTTTGTAAGGAGGTGCGGGGCGTCGGGGGTGCTCGCATGCGTGCGGAGTGCGCGGGAAGCATGCATAAGGTGCTCGCATGCGTGCGGAGTGCGCGGGAAGCATGCATGAGGTGCTCGCATGTGTGCGGAGTGCGCGGGAAGCATGCATAAGGTGCTCGCATGCGTGCGGAGTGCGCGGGAAGCATGCATAAGGTGCTCGCATGCGTGCGGAGTGCGCGGGAAGCATGCATAAGGTGCTCGCATGCGTGCGGAGTGCGCGGGAAGCATGCATAAGGTGCTCGCATGCGTGCGGAGTGCGCGGGAAGCGTGCATGAGGTGCTCGAGGGTGTGCTTGACGTCGTTCGATGCGTGCGGAGTGTGCGGGCAGCGTGCACGAGGTGCTCAAGGGCGTGCTTGGCCTTGCCTGATGCGTGCGGAGTGCGTGGGAAGCATGCACGAGGTGCTCGAGGACGTGCTTGACGTTGTTTGATGCGTGCAGGGTGCATGGGCAGCGTGCATGGGGTACTCGAGGGCGTGCTTGCGGTGCTCAGACGCGTTCGGAGTGCTTCGTGGTGTTGAGCAGCTTGTTATAGCCAAATGCAACCATTGGATGATCCTTGGCGGATTGGTATCGGGCTTCGGATTCAATTCGTCGCTCTCTTGCGTTTCGCGAGCCGTGCGCTCGTTAGGTGAGTGGTTCGATTCCAACCCTTCCGGGAGCGCTCGATGCACGTAGTCGTGCTCCGCGCTTCCATGGGGCTTTAATTGCACCCTAAATATGCTAGATATCATGCATGCTAGGTTGTATAGCTCGTATATTGTGTAGAACCCCTATTCTACCTTATACTTGCACATGTATTGTATAGAATATGGCATGATTTAGGTAGTTTTGTTTGAAATACTACCCCTATTAATCAAGCATGTTTAACATGGGTTAATAACTGGTGTATGCGCAATATTCCTCTGATTTAGGACTCGAGGGTATGGTGTAGTTATTGCACCCATCTAGTTGGGGCAAAACTATGACCCGCTCAAGAGAGGATGAGGCATTCCCTCTCTCTCGCCCTCCCTCTTTTCGCGAACCGAGTGAGTAGATGTAGTTCCTACTTGACTCGGGCTTGCTTGGAATTATTGGCATGCACCTATTGTTGCGCAAATCGCGCTTAACCCTTCCCTCTAGGTTGATATCCTCCAATGTATGTTAGGTTGTAGTTTGTGTGATTGAATGGTTATTATGTCTTGTATTCATGTTTAAGTAAGATTTACTTGCTTAGTTAATTTCATATTGTATATATGCCGATATGATCATGATTCTTGTCTAATGTGTTAGACAAGTGTATGACCTCCTATGGGGTCATACCATGGCTTTGACACTTAGAATAAAATGTCTTCCCCGCATCTGAGTTATGCACCCTGGAGGGAATTCATGAGAATTCATTGCGCTTATCGGTGTTTGGTAACCGATGACGACGGATCCATGAGGATCAAAACCGCGTATGTCAAGTGCTCTCCCCTTCGTCGCTTCCGTGTCGAAGCTACCCGGGTTTAGTTGTCCTGCTAGGCTCTCCCAGACACTATTCATGACGCCGGGTGGTGCGCCCATACGGTAGAGGTAGAGGTCATGGGAGGATACCAGGTCGAGGCTACTCGGGAGAGGGCTACCGGATGACGAAAGGCGTAGACCAGTTGACCCCTTTTCCCCAATAGGCCTATGTCACCCCGAGAAGGGGGTGAGGGTGAGGGTGAGGGTGTGGTGGGACGGCGTTGGTTCGATCTGCCAGTTGTGCAATTTCCCAAGATCCTATGTCGCCCGTCGGGGTGAGGGTGAGGGTATTGCTCCCAAGATCCTAGGTCACCCTTCGGAGGTGAGGGTGTTAGTATGAGTGTGGTGGGCTCGAGTTGATACTCGACCCACCAGCTTAGAGTAATTGGCTTTTTATAGGGTTCGCGCTGCGAACAAGTAGTGGCTCCTCCCAATATCGCCTTATGTCGTGGCCGTGACGTTGGGGCTACTTGGTCAGAAGGCTCCCACTTGTAGGTACTCCCGATGCATTCGGCAGATGTACTGATCATGGGACCATACCAGTTAGAGATTGTATGGCGGTGGGCAACCGAATGATATTGCGAGCGTGAATAGTTCTCCCCTTCGTCGGATCTATGTTGAAGCTGCCTAGGTTGAGCCACCCTGGGTGGAGCCCCCACCTATAGGTACCATCGATGCGCTCGACAGCGTACTGACCGTGGCCGGCTCCAGGTAGAGGCTGCCCGGGAGAGCGCTACCGGATGACGAACGGTGTAGAACAACAAGCTTTGTCCTTCAAATCCCTAGGTTCACCCCTGTGGGGACTAGGGTGAGGGCGAATGTGAGTTGTACCCATCGAGTATACTATGGGTATACCTCCAAACGCTTGAGGTGTCGAATTATATTTCTACCTCGTAAGCGGATGGACTCTTGTAATTGTTACGCGGTAACACCAAATGGTTAACGACTATTCCTCCCTGTGAGTCCCAAAAGCCTCCACCCTTGGGAGTGAGGGCGAGGGCGGGGTATTGTCGCACCGCCGCGTGACCTTGTTAACCGTTGGGTTTCTACCCATGGTTTTCCTTGATAGGCGATTGCCTTGTATCGAATGATTATGTTGGTGTTTGGTTTCTGACCACTCACTGAGCTTATAGCTCACCCCTCGCGTACTGTTTTCCTTTACAGGGGCGTTGTTGGGCGTGGAGCTGGAGCTTCCTTGTGGCGTGGTCTTGCGTGCGTGGAGCGTTCTGTCCGACGGATTGGCGAGTGCGAGGCTGTCAGCAGTCCTAGAGTCTTGTGTAATTGTAAATCGTGCATGTGGCACTTGTTGTATTTCTTTTGGCTAGACTTGGCTCTCACAGGACAGTGATTGTGTATTCGAGTCTGTAATAATGTTTTTGATTTACAGACTTATTGATATTTTTATGCTTCCGCCTTTCATTTGAGTTATCAGTTATCATTGATTGTTAGCCTTGTGTATTATTTATTGGAGTCATCTGTTGACCTCTTGTATGATAGCTGATACTTTATATATTTGCCGCGCCTTGGGGACGCCTGGGGCGTGACAAAAAGTTGGTATCAGAGCCTGGTCCTGTCAGAGCCTAAGTCGAGTCGTATAGATGAGTCGTAGGATTGTTATCCGAGTACTCTGGTTTAGAAGTTTTCTTAGGTTGCTGACATGCCTCCTCGCATCCGTGGACGTGGACGTGGCCACCCCTGGACTTCCCTTAAGTTGTCGACTGAGTCGACTGATCTGGGTCAGTGTTGGGTTCCCCGTTGTTTGACTAAGGCTTGGAAATGAGTTTCCAACCCGGTTGTGTCGTATTGATAGACTTGTGTGATTGTGGTTTGGATCGCGTCTCGATTATGGAGCTTCGTTCCCGGACATCGGTATTGCTAGTAACCATGGAGTTCGTGTGCGGCACCAGTTTCAAGTGTTGAGGATGTGGTGTATTGCTCATTAAAGGGTGATGTCTTCTTCCAGCCTTCCTACTCAGGATAAGGGGCCTTGAAGGGTCAGCGTTGAGACCCGGGCTAGGGTACTCCGTGTTCCTTGTTTGGTTGTCGGGATATCCTATATCGGGACCTCATGGGGCCCTCCCAAGGTTCTTTTCCCAGCTAAGGAATACCTTTGAAGCATCAAATTGATGATGGATTTTTCCTCACTTGGAAGGTGCGATAGCGGGTGGTGATGCATATGATCGGGATTGAGTGCGTCCTTTTACAGCTTGGTGGGCGATAGGTTATGGACTAGGGTTCCATAGTGGCATCTGGAGTCGCTTCGATATATCATCGTGCATAGTAGCTGCCCGGTGTAGCAGAGTCCGGTGAGACGCTCCCAGGTACTACTCGTAATGCGTGTTGGTGTGCCCATACGGCCGACGTAGTGGACGTGGGAGGCTACCCGGTAGAGGTCAGAGTCCTGTGAGGTGCTCCTAGGAACTGTCCACGACGCTTTGTTGGTGTGCCCATATAGCAGAGATAGGGACCTAGGAGGCTATCAGGTAGTGGCCACACCGGGAGAGTGCTACTGGATGACGTCGAGAGCTTGGACTCCCCGTGATGAATATGCCCATTGAGTGCATGATGCTGGAGTTCCAATGTTATAGTTGGGCGGCCTTTTTGGTGGCAGCATGTGAAGCACAGTTCGCGGTACTGTCGCGTTTTGCCCCCCACATTGGTCGTAAAGGAGGAGACGCGACGCTAAGCGTTCGTGATGGGACCCAACCGCCATATCAGGTAGATGACGTCGCTTAGGCGTTGTCGGGAATCGACGACCTCCTATTGCGTGTCTTGCAGATTAAGTGCGGTCGAGCGGCTTACCCAGCGCGTAAGGGTCATCATGAGCGTCAGCCTTGCTTGAGGAGCAGAATTTGGACTTAATCATCCTAGGAATGATTTTGATCTCCCCATAGGGGCTGAAGATCAAGTTCCCCTTGTCGCGAATAGATGATCTGTTTAGACCAACTTTGGGAGCCAGTGTCTTTCTGTTGATCGATCTTCGCGCAGGGTACCCTAATTGGAGATCCGGGAGTTGGGCATTCTTTAGTTGGCCTTTCGTGACCGTTTCGGGCACTACGAATTTTGAGTACTGCCGTCGGGGCAGACGAATGCGCCAGATGCCTACAATGATCTCAAATGTGTTATTGGCCTCCGTGGGCTGTTCTGAGGTAGCCTTCGTTGAGGATGTTGGTGGCATGCCCTCAGGCGAAGTTGTGGATCGTCGCGATGGAATGCGTTCGTCCATCAAGATTCCTCAGTGGACGTGGGAGTGAGTTATCACGAATCTCGTTGCGGGCTCGTTAAAGTTATGTTCGGGTTGCGACGCCGTCTGAGTGATCGTTGACCGATTGACTAAGTCCGCACCTTCCTCCCTATCCAACTAACTGAGTCTCTGGACGCTTCGACGCGGGTTTGAGCCTTCGCGATTGTTCGTCTTCATGGCACTCCGGTCGGCGCTATTTCGGATCGAGACGCGTGTGTTACTTTGAGGTGCTTGCACAGCCTTTGGTAGGCTTTGTCGTGAGCCTTCATTTAAGTATAGCGTTTCATTGCTGATGGATAGCCAGGCAAGAGGACGATTTAGGCTTGGAGGACATGCTATTTGCCTGCATGCCCGACTTGAGGCAGTTGGATGAGGCACCACCCTTTGGGTAGGGGTCTGCCTGTGTAACGACTGCCATTTGAGCACCCAGATGAAATGAAAGAGGCACTCTACGGGCGCGGTTTTAAACCTCCCTCGTGTTGTGACGGTTGTGGAGCGCCAGTTGGAGTGGCCGCAAGTTATTTTAATTGACCTTGCGGTGGCCGAGATGGTTCGTGCGTGCCTCTGCACCACCTAGAACCGTCGGAAGGGCTACGCAAGTCATCGTCGCCAGGAGCCTACCTACGGGTTCAGCGACCATGTTGGCATGAGGTGTCCAGGTTTAAGGACATCCTCTGTTTTGACGTTCAGGGCGAACTGAGTCGGCCTTCCATCGGACCGGTTTTCGTCCTTGAGTGGATTAGGGGAGGTGGCTGTCATGAAGCTTTGCCCCCGTGGCTGACTCGTGCCTGTGACGTCATCCAAGGTCTCGTAGCTGAGGCACTAGGTCCACGATCCTGCTCATGTCATTCCGTTCGAGCCGCTCATCCTCGAGCAGGATTGGTCGTTCTTGGAGCAGTTGATCGAGACCATAGACCGATGTGAGAAGAGGCTCCGCACCAATACCGTTCCTTCGGTTAAAGTGCGTGGTAGCACCAGTTTAGTGGCCGGACCACTCGGGAGCCAAGGGACTCTATGGGTGACACTTCTACGTTCGGTCTTCCCTTTGGGTTTCCTTAAATTTCGAGGACTAAATTTCCTAAGGGGGGGAGAATGTTAGGCCTGTGTCATTTAGAGTCCTATTTTCGATCGGAGTCGCTAAAATTTTGGTTTTTAGCTACTTGCTGGTGTTTGAGGACTCTGATTGAAATATAACTGCGTATTATGGGTCTTGGTACAGTTTAATACTGCCCATAAAATTTTCGTTTAATTCCGATAACGTTTTTGGAATTATGCAGTTTCGGATTGATATTTGGATTTGATTTTGTTAAAATCCAAGACGAAGAGATAAAAATCCGATATTATTACGAGATGTTCAGTTTTGAGATAGCTTCCATATAGAAGTGGAATTGGATCAACTGGATTCGTATATTAAAAGTTATGGGTATTTTTCCGAGTATACCCCAAAGTTGAGAAATCCAGGCAGCAGCCCTGTAAGATGTTTAGCCTAGATTTTGGAATAGCTGGAGAGGTAATTTGATCTAGGTGTAAACATGAAAGTTGTAGATAATCGTCTTATCTTTCAAATGCCACTGGAATCGTGCAATTCTGAGCTGTATTGAGGAAGTTATGGCCGTTTAAGTGAAGGCTGCGCAGAGATTTTAAGTCCGAGGATGACTTGGTCATTTACTCGACCTTTGCTTATTTAATCCCCAAATGTGCACGACTTTGGGTCTCTCCTCCTCTCTTTTCTGGTCCAGCCCCCCTTTTGTATGTGTTTTGGGTGGAGGAGGTGATGGTGGTGGAGAAGAAGATCAAAAAGGAGTGGAAAAGGTGTGTTTATGTTGTTGTTGTGCTTTGTTATCCTCCCTTCTTAATCCATCTTCCTCAAGCTCCCCCTCATTGTTTTCCCCTCCCCTTTGGACAGCAGCCCCCCATGTGTTTGTTGTAATGCCACATTGAAGAAGAAGAGCAAGGAAGAGGTGGTGGTTGTGGTGGTTGCGGTTGGGGTGGCCGAGGGTGCGCTTGCGAGCCCCTACGCCCCCCTTTCCTTTCCTTTTCCCCCCTCTCCTTTGGTGAGTTTTCCCTCTTCTTTTTGTGGTTCTTATGCATATAAGGAGTGCTTGGTTGTTGGTGGAGGTGGTGATGAAGTCTCCTCTTCCAATGTATTTGAAGGTGTGTTGTTTGTAAGGAGGTGCGGGGCGTCGGGGGTGCTCGCATGCGTGCGGAGTGCGCGGGAAGCATGCATAAGGTGCTCGCATGCGTGCGGAGTGCGCGGGAAGCATGCATGAGGTGCTCGCATGTGTGCGGAGTGCGCGGGAAGCATGCATAAGGTGCTCGCATGCGTGCGGAGTGCGCGGGAAGCATGCATAAGGTGCTCGCATGCGTGCGGAGTGCGCGGGAAGCATGCATAAGGTGCTCGCATGCGTGCGGAGTGCGCGGGAAGCATGCATAAGGTGCTCGCATGCGTGCGGAGTGCGCGGGAAGCGTGCATGAGGTGCTCGAGGGTGTGCTTGACGTCGTTCGATGCGTGCGGAGTGTGCGGGCAGCGTGCACGAGGTGCTCAAGGGCGTGCTTGGCCTTGCCTGATGCGTGCGGAGTGCGTGGGAAGCATGCACGAGGTGCTCGAGGACGTGCTTGACGTTGTTTGATGCGTGCAGGGTGCATGGGCAGCGTGCATGGGGTACTCGAGGGCGTGCTTGCGGTGCTCAGACGCGTTCGGAGTGCTTCGTGGTGTTGAGCAGCTTGTTATAGCCAAATGCAACCATTGGATGATCCTTGGCGGATTGGTATCGGGCTTCGGATTCAATTCGTCGCTCTCTTGCGTTTCGCGAGCCGTGCGCTCGTTAGGTGAGTGGTTCGATTCCAACCCTTCCGGGAGCGCTCGATGCACGTAGTCGTGCTCCGCGCTTCCATGGGGCTTTAATTGCACCCTAAATATGCTAGATATCATGCATGCTAGGTTGTATAGCTCGTATATTGTGTAGAACCCCTATTCTACCTTATACTTGCACATGTATTGTATAGAATATGGCATGATTTAGGTAGTTTTGTTTGAAATACTACCCCTATTAATCAAGCATGTTTAACATGGGTTAATAACTGGTGTATGCGCAATATTCCTCTGATTTAGGACTCGAGGGTATGGTGTAGTTATTGCACCCATCTAGTTGGGGCAAAACTATGACCCGCTCAAGAGAGGATGAGGCATTCCCTCTCTCTCGCCCTCCCTCTTTTCGCGAACCGAGTGAGTAGATGTAGTTCCTACTTGACTCGGGCTTGCTTGGAATTATTGGCATGCACCTATTGTTGCGCAAATCGCGCTTAACCCTTCCCTCTAGGTTGATATCCTCCAATGTATGTTAGGTTGTAGTTTGTGTGATTGAATGGTTATTATGTCTTGTATTCATGTTTAAGTAAGATTTACTTGCTTAGTTAATTTCATATTGTATATATGCCGATATGATCATGATTCTTGTCTAATGTGTTAGACAAGTGTATGACCTCCTATGGGGTCATACCATGGCTTTGACACTTAGAATAAAATGTCTTCCCCGCATCTGAGTTATGCACCCTGGAGGGAATTCATGAGAATTCATTGCGCTTATCGGTGTTTGGTAACCGATGACGACGGATCCATGAGGATCAAAACCGCGTATGTCAAGTGCTCTCCCCTTCGTCGCTTCCGTGTCGAAGCTACCCGGGTTTAGTTGTCCTGCTAGGCTCTCCCAGACACTATTCATGACGCCGGGTGGTGCGCCCATACGGTAGAGGTAGAGGTCATGGGAGGATACCAGGTCGAGGCTACTCGGGAGAGGGCTACCGGATGACGAAAGGCGTAGACCAGTTGACCCCTTTTCCCCAATAGGCCTATGTCACCCCGAGAAGGGGGTGAGGGTGAGGGTGAGGGTGTGGTGGGACGGCGTTGGTTCGATCTGCCAGTTGTGCAATTTCCCAAGATCCTATGTCGCCCGTCGGGGTGAGGGTGAGGGTATTGCTCCCAAGATCCTAGGTCACCCTTCGGAGGTGAGGGTGTTAGTATGAGTGTGGTGGGCTCGAGTTGATACTCGACCCACCAGCTTAGAGTAATTGGCTTTTTATAGGGTTCGCGCTGCGAACAAGTAGTGGCTCCTCCCAATATCGCCTTATGTCGTGGCCGTGACGTTGGGGCTACTTGGTCAGAAGGCTCCCACTTGTAGGTACTCCCGATGCATTCGGCAGATGTACTGATCATGGGACCATACCAGTTAGAGATTGTATGGCGGTGGGCAACCGAATGATATTGCGAGCGTGAATAGTTCTCCCCTTCGTCGGATCTATGTTGAAGCTGCCTAGGTTGAGCCACCCTGGGTGGAGCCCCCACCTATAGGTACCATCGATGCGCTCGACAGCGTACTGACCGTGGCCGGCTCCAGGTAGAGGCTGCCCGGGAGAGCGCTACCGGATGACGAACGGTGTAGAACAACAAGCTTTGTCCTTCAAATCCCTAGGTTCACCCCTGTGGGGACTAGGGTGAGGGCGAATGTGAGTTGTACCCATCGAGTATACTATGGGTATACCTCCAAACGCTTGAGGTGTCGAATTATATTTCTACCTCGTAAGCGGATGGACTCTTGTAATTGTTACGCGGTAACACCAAATGGTTAACGACTATTCCTCCCTGTGAGTCCCAAAAGCCTCCACCCTTGGGAGTGAGGGCGAGGGCGGGGTATTGTCGCACCGCCGCGTGACCTTGTTAACCGTTGGGTTTCTACCCATGGTTTTCCTTGATAGGCGATTGCCTTGTATCGAATGATTATGTTGGTGTTTGGTTTCTGACCACTCACTGAGCTTATAGCTCACCCCTCGCGTACTGTTTTCCTTTACAGGGGCGTTGTTGGGCGTGGAGCTGGAGCTTCCTTGTGGCGTGGTCTTGCGTGCGTGGAGCGTTCTGTCCGACGGATTGGCGAGTGCGAGGCTGTCAGCAGTCCTAGAGTCTTGTGTAATTGTAAATCGTGCATGTGGCACTTGTTGTATTTCTTTTGGCTAGACTTGGCTCTCACAGGACAGTGATTGTGTATTCGAGTCTGTAATAATGTTTTTGATTTACAGACTTATTGATATTTTTATGCTTCCGCCTTTCATTTGAGTTATCAGTTATCATTGATTGTTAGCCTTGTGTATTATTTATTGGAGTCATCTGTTGACCTCTTGTATGATAGCTGATACTTTATATATTTGCCGCGCCTTGGGGACGCCTGGGGCGTGACAGTGGCAAGGGCATTTGAAAAGAAGGTAATAAAAAGAAAATTTGAAATCAGGGAATTAGTACTTAAGCAAATCATGCCATCAAGACAGCCTCACCCAAGAGGGAAGTTGCAACCCATATGGGAGGGACCCTATGTGATCACCCATGCCTATTCCGGGAATGCCTACCGCTTGGTAGATGCTGAAGGAGTCTAGATTTCAGGTTCGTGGAATGCATTTTATCTAAAGAAATTCCATGCATGAATAACTTTCAATACTTGAGAACTATTACTCTTTCTTCCTGCAATTTCCAACGTTTAGTACTTGATGATAAAATTATAAGACTCTCAAAGATAAACTCGTATCTATTTGAACACATCTCCACCAAATCATGCAACTTCCTTCACACACGTATGACTAGGACTAGATTTACCTGATAGAAGAGAAATTGTCTACCCCGTAGACTGGAACAATTTAAAACCCCAAAGCAAACCTCCCTTATTTCCGCCCCACTGGTATTAACCCTAGGTCAAAATGAGGAGTTACCTAGACCTGGCATATGTCCCAAAACTGGCTCTGGCACTATACAAACACTTCTAGAGGGGAAGCATGAAAAGAATCGGGGTGAAAAACAGAAGAGCCCCCCACTCAAATCAAAAAAAAAAAATTCAGGCAATGCGAGGCCAACAAAAGAAAAATAACACCCAAGTGAATGGGTTAAACTCTCTATTTTAGAAGGCTTTCACGCCTTTATGCACGGTATACGCTAGACAACGGCTATGCCAATACAGATCCAAACAACGGACTGTACTTTCCACCCAAAATAAAGAAGTGATAAAAAGAAGAAAGCCAAAGGGACCTAGAAAGTAAGACATATGCTAGACTGGGACAATTCTAAAATATTGCCCGAAAGGAAGATATTTCTCTTACCCCATTCCCCCCTCCTTTTTATTTTCGCAATGGGATTCAAAATTGAACTATGTCTACCGGGAAAGGTGAAATTTCGACCAAAGGTAGAGCATTTCCAGGTTTACAACTGCACACACTCACATGAGTTCACTTAGAAACTTGCCTTTCCAAAGGAAGCTTATTTAACTTGACTCCTGGTACACTCATGGATTTTTCAGCATGCTTAGAATAATACAATCAAGCATTTGAGAACCATGAACCTAGAAAAACTGACACCTAAGGCCTATGCCTTTCAAATACAACCCTGGTTCGGACATAGGTGACCACAAGGGCTCCTCCACGGGGACTTGATGGTATCTTTTACTTAAGGAAGTCGAGAACATTGCCCTCTCACATAAAAGAAAACCATTGAAGAATTAAAATGCCCACTTATGCCACTCATACTTACGCATAAGTTCTCATTTTCCTTTTCCAAAACACCTAGGCATCCAATTTTCTTGAAATGCTAAAATTGACCCCCCGTACCAATGATAAGATTACCCCTACCTACACTCATTCTATGCCCTTCTGGACATGCTTGAGAGAAAATTGTCCCACTTTCACACGTACTTAAGAGTTTTTTTCGCTCACGCACTTGGAATCCCTTCCTTGCATACTAAAGCATGGTTTCCCGCACTTTCCTTTCTCGCATTCGATTTTTCATTTTACCTTAAGATGGATTGTAGCCCTTGACAATTCAAGCAAGAAGGGCTCGAAAGTCAGTGCAGGGGCGTAATCCGGACAGATTTAATACTTGGTCCATGAAAAGAATGTTTTTATAGGTCTTGAAGATTGAAACGGTCACGAATACTTTCAGCAGCAGTAGACAAGAAACAAAACCAGAAGAATTGTCCCAGGCAAGGGGCGGCTAAATCCGACTAGCCGCCCCACAGTAGACGGCTAGATAGAACTAGCCGCCCGTGCCCCTTCTTTTCCAGGTAAAATCCCAGGAATGGGGCGGCTAGCATAAACAAGCCGCCCCATCTCGGGCAGCTAAACGCAAGTAGCCGCCCCTCACCTGTTGCCCCACCTGCCCTGTCAATCCCATCCTCAATCGACTCTTCAAAACCTGTCAAAATATTCTTTTCCCAAACATGCATACACACATTTCAAACACATCCATACACAAAACCTGTATAGATACCATGCTAGAATGATTATATATATTAGAATCCTACATCCATCGATAAATTAAAACTTATAAACACCAAGTTCATTCGTCCACGCGATATGCGTTTTCCAAAATAAAAGAAACCCTTTGATAAATACCAAAACATTCATACTAGCTACACCAAACCATGCATAGAAACCATAAAATTGTTGCACCAAGACCATAAACAAAACCTAAGAAAGTGCATAAAAGAGAGTCTTTATAAAAAAGGTGAGGAAGTGATAGGTCCACCGAAAGCTTCCCTCTACGTGTCTTGAGCTATGCATCACCAAAACAATCACCTAAAAAACCAAAAGGAAAAGAAGAAAAGCATGAATTCCTTGTACATATACCATTCTTCTACCTAAAACCAAGACGCAAAGAAGCTATACCTCGGCGTATCGTCACCCGCTGGAGGCTGAGTAGGACGAACATCCTGACTTGGCTGAGAAGGGAGCGGCGGCTGAGGAGAGGACTGAACCTCTGGAGCATCAGGAGCGGCAGGAGTCTCTCGAACCGAGGACGCAGCCCTCGCATATATCCCGCGACTCCGAGATGCCGAAGGACGAGAAACACGGCTGAAGGTGGCCCCAGTGGCCAAGGAAGCCGAGAGAGAATGGTCAGGCTCAAACGGAAGAAGGTCAATGTCTGCCTCGATCATGGAGCCCCCTCCAACCAATTTCCCCCTCATGGTCGCCTCCTAGAGATGGACTTGCTGCATATCTCTGTCTCTCCTCTCTAATCTCTGTCGTAGGCGACTCTCAATCCCCCTAGCCCGATCCTTGATAGCCCTCAACCTCTCCTCCAACTCCCGTGCCCTCGCCTCTCGATCCCCTATCCCCGGCCGCCTGGAGAGAACGAACCAAGTCTCCCATCAAACCTCCAGGAACACCCGCTGAAACCTCCAACTCCGACACCCTCATCTGGAGGGAGTCCCTCTCGCGGCCTAGGGTGATGAACCCCTCCTCTCTCAAAGCCATCATGGACCTCAGCCGGTCCGTCTCCTCCTTAGCCCGAGAAGCTCTACCCCTCGCCTGGCCCAGCTCCATCCATGTGGTCGTCAATTCGCTCCGGGCCGCATCTAGCTCCCTCGTCAGCTCAAGCTCTTGCTCGGAAACCATGGATGGAGGAGGGGCGGAAGAAGAAGAAGCACCGTTGGCTCTCGCTCTCGACAGAGCATCCACCTGAGCCTCGAGGACCCGGACCTGGTCCTGCAAGCGTCTCCGTTGTACCCGCAACGCCTCTATGTGCCTGGCCCACGCTTGGAGGTGCTCATTGGCGGTCTTGAGCCTCTTCTCCATCTCATTCAACTCAACCTGCAAAAGGAAGCATTATTCAGAAAATATTCAAGCAAGGGAGAATGAGGAAAGGAAAAAGGGTTTCCAACTTACGTAAGCGTCCGGGATCTCCTCCTCCATCATCCCGAGGATACCCGCTTACTCCTGACGATACCAAGCCAGGTATTCGTCACTCGAAGTCACCTCAGGACGACGCTCCACCAAGACACCTCGGCCCAACCATCCCGCCTCATATATAGCGTAATTCCTCGGGAGGTTCGTGTCCCGAGGAATCCCAGCCACCGGAATCAAGGGGCGCCGCGGAAGAGGATCGGGCACCCACTGATGATACCCAAGCTGGCGGAAGACCCGGCTGATCGCGTGAAACACGACCTCATTAAAGTAGATCAACCAGACGTCAAGCGCCAAGGCTTCAGGAACCTCCTCCTGATAGGGCCTCCACGTCATCTAAAAGCGTCAAAAGATTGGAAGAGCGCTTAATCAAAAGAAAACCAAATACAAGCCAAGGAAATTCGAAGAAAAACTTATACCTCTTCCTCCGACAAGACTCGAAGGGCCTCTCGAAATTGGGCAAGGCGGTGCAAGCGAGAAGATCCTCGGGGTTCCCATCTCATAGCCCAAGGGAGGGCATGATCAAATGGTGCCAGGGTCGGGCGATCGATGGAGAAGTGCTCGTATCCGAAGATCTAGAAAGCAAGAGGAAAATTATCCTGATCAAAGTGAGCTAAACCAAGAAAAAGACATGTACCACTTACACATACCTGAAGAAATGGCGCGAAGCCGCCAAGGTTCTTTCACCCGGCCCTCTTAACTTTCTTCGAGAGCTCCGCGAAGAGATGGGCGAGCATCGCCGCTCCCCAAGCATAGCGTCCCATGCCCTCCAGGTCCCTCATCAGCAAAAGAGAGTGAGAGGAAACCTTATCAGAAGCCGTCGAGAAGAGGACCCGGCCGAAAAAGTAAAGGAAGAATGCCCTCAACTCCCTCCGTGCCCTCTGTGGACACGCGGCCGCCTCTCTCGCCTCGATCATTGCCCGCCTCCTCTCAAAGCTAGCTGCAGCTTCGCCCTTCTGACACTCTGTAAAAGAACCGAGGCCATACTACCCCGAAAGCCTCCCTAAAGGAATCCGGTTCAGCGTCCGCTCCCGCTCCATGAACTCCCACTCCCTAATCAACTCTCGAAACAACCCCCTATAATCCGCAAGGGTGGCCGCAATCACTGCTTCCCGCAAAACCGGAAGACCGGTGATCCGATGGACGTCCTCAAGGGTCAGCATAACGGCGCCAGTAGGGAGGATGAACGTACAACTCTCCTGGTCCCATCTCTCCGCCAATGCCTCCACATATGGGCGATGGACGTGGAACGGCTCAATCAGGAAGAAGGAACGGAAGCCCGCTCCATCCACTAAACTCCTCTCCTCCTGCCCCAAGGCATCGTACCACCGCTTCGTCCCATGCCAAAGAGCCCGAACATGATTCGGCCGCTGCAAACAAACGAAGAAGAGATGGGTTAGTCCAGAGAGCAATCGGGAGGTAAGAATCCAAAGCCTAAGGTTCGCTTAATCATGCTTAGCAAAAAGAAAATCCCATACACTAAATCAAAGACAAAAGCATGAAAATAAGAAGTTTAAAACTTAAAAGTTTTCCCCTATTTACAAAATCACATACTAACGACAATAATGTATCCCATCGTGGTCACCATTTACTCTCGTTCTTGCATCACACTATCATACTTATATACTTTCCCTAAAAACACACTTAAGCATATAGGAAGCACTTGAACCCATGAAATGCATGCATACAATCTCTCATGCTCTACCACGATCAAACACATGCGAAGTCACACCCTAAAAACTATATGCACACAAAAATGTATCGCATGCAAGTATGCTAGCCATATCATTCCTCTCTCCTTTATATGCATATGACAAACATGGATATATATACAAAAATTACCCCCCTTTTCCTAGAAACAAACCTATACCGGCATGCTATCCCACTGTGATTACCTTATACACCAAAGCATGCTTATTAAAAATACACACGTACAACCTATTCATACCACCAAAAGACATGCATATATACCAAATAAAAGCTAAAAGTAAAGGGTTAGGAACATACCACGGCCCATGTGGACCCGGGAGCGTCCACCTCGGCCTCGTCGGGATCGTCCATCCCATCGTCATCCCCCTCCTCCTCATCCTCCTCAAGCACGGCCTCCTCGGCCTCAGCCTCAGCACCCACACCGGTCTCTGCAGCCCCGGTGCCCATACCCTCGGCCCCAGCCTCATCCCTAACCTCCCCAGTCCCCTACACTCTCCCCACGCCGGAGATAAACTTCGCAAAAGCCCCCATAGCCCTGCTTTCCTCCTCCTCAGCTCTGGCCTCTGTGGCCTCCCTGTCCAACATCCCAACAAGGGCATACAATGACGCCCTCACATCCTCACTAACCCCCTCAGCCCCTACCCCCTCAATTGCACCCTCAACCGATCCCCTGACCCCCGAAACCACCTCCTCGACCACCGCCGGTCGATCCCCACGCCTCCTCTTGCGTGTATACCCTATCATACTACTCCCAGCCTCTGGGCAAGCCCCCAAAGGTAAGTCTCCAACCTCACCCACGCTAATGTCCACCGGTGGCACCTCCATCGTACCCACAACCTCCCCCACGGCCTCGACCTCCGGCCTATCGCTCTCCGATGATGAAGAGCTTGGGCTACGCTCTCCACGAGCCACCTGTGGTTGTTTCCCCCTCGAAGCAATCGCCTTCGACCTCGTCATCTTCCTCGGATTGAAAAGAAAAAGGAGAACCCAAAACTAGGGTTTCTAAATCAAGAGAGGAGGATGGATCTAGGTCGAAATGGAGGAAGAAACGGCAAAAGAAATCAAGGTTTTCGGTTTAAAATGAAGAAGAAGAAGAAGAGAGGAGGGAAGAGTAACCATTTTAAAACGTATGGGGAGAGAGAGAGGGTCCATTTTCTGTTATAAGGGACCTAGTCGGGAGGCGGCTACCCGCGAGTAGCCGCCCCTCACAGTTTCTCTGTTTTCATTTAAAACCCCTTTCCAATCTCTTTTCGGCCCTAAATTCCAAGGTTTTCCATACCAAACAGCAATGTATTGGCTTATTTCGAGAAACTACTTGATCAAACACGACTTTCCCAAAGTTTTGCTGCACTTTTAGTACCATTCAAATTTGAATTTCTTCAGTTCTGGTTCTTTTCCAGAGTTTTTATCCTTCGGATGATCTAATTCACCAAATCAAGTTTTACTTGCTTTCTGTCGGCGATATCCCCTCCTTGCTGAGTTTTCCCAAGCACGGGAACGATACGCATGAGGAAACTGACGCTGGGCTGCTCCGTGCACGATAAGAACCCCGACCGTGGGTTGGATCACTCACCATTTACTTTCACCTGGATCATTCTTTCGGTTAAAAATTCTAAGTCAAGACCTAGCCTCTGACGGTCTAAATCAACTCCCCGAATAGTACTGTTCGTGTTGGCATAACTTCTTGAAGGTCGGGCCGGCCAAAATAGGGGTCTCTTTCCTTATCATCGGTCGAAGTCTTTCCTGCTTCGCACAAAGACTCCGTCCGATGAGGGGCAATTGTAGATACCCCAATTTTGACCATCAAGAAAGACAGAAATACTTCAAGTAACACCCGGAAATATCCCACATTTGGACATCTAGTAGAGAACCAAAGTTTAGGAAACCGGAAACCCTAACCCTAGCCCTAACCTAAACTGGAAACCCTAACCCTAGCCCTAACCTAAACCGAAAACCCCAAACCCTAGCCCCGGGCACTAACCCTAAACCTAAACCCCAACCCTAACCCTAACCCAGAAACCCCAGACCCTGCCCCAAACCAGAACCCCACTTAAGAAAAACCCAAAAACCCTGAGTTCCTGGCAAGGGGCGGCTAGACCTAACTAGCCGCCCCATACCAGGCGGCTAGTTAGCACTAGCCGCCCCCTGGCCGACTTTGGACCAGTCCCCTGGATGGGACATAAAGCAGTATTAAATGCTGATCATTGCAGCGGGTGATGACCTTTAGCCGCCCTATCTTGGCCGGATCAACCCTAGTAACCGACCCAAGCCACCGCTTGTCAGAGATGGGACGTTTGGCAGGTCATGATAGGGGCGGCTACCAGGAAGTAGCCGCCCCATCCTGGGCGGCTAGTTAGCACTAGCCGCCCTTCACCTGGTCCTGACAGAAGAACCAGAGAATTAATGAGGGGTCTAATCAAACACACTATTAAACCAAGCCACTCCATTACCCCCTCCTGGACATTCCCTTGCCTCTCTTTTACTATAAATAGAGGAGGTCCCAAACCTTTAAACCCATCATCAATCCTTACAAACATCAACAATCTCAGAAATCCATCAATTCACATCCACCAAATCCCAAGAGAGAGAGAAAGAGATCCCCCTTTCGTGAGAGAAAAATTCATTCCCTACACAAAAACACCCTCTCATTCCACCCTCCAGAAACCCGGGCTAAACCTAGCTTAGCCTCTGTCCAAGACCAAACCCATTTCCTACGAAGTTCTGCCCAAACCAGACCAGGCCCTGGATGGCTAAACCCTAGTAGCCACCCCATATCCGACGGCTGAATCCCACTAGCCGCCCCCCTATCCACACCCCTTTCGCACCCCTATGTCCCAAGACTCCTTAAGTCAAGCCCCAGAAGCAGAATAGGATACCTGTTTTTCACCTCTGTGTATGGTATATCCGTGTCTCAGAGTGGAGACCCCATAAACTCCCCCACGTAGGCGATCAAATCCAACCCAACCTTTTCCTGCTTTTAGAAAAAGCAGGTGGCGATCACACAAACCCCTGGAATCCTCTTGAGCCGCTATCGGGCGCCTCAACCAGGAACGACACCTCACCCTTCCGAGAAGACGATCTGACCGAGCCCACCAGGGCACGCATTCGATCCGAATCCCTGAAGAGCCCCCACACACGCACACGCGTGCACCTGCGCACCGCCGGATCCTTTCCGACCTTAGAGAATCCGACACCGACAATACCAGCTTTTGATTGACCGCCACAATAGGATTTCCCGTTTGCCGCCCAGTGGTCCAAGCCCAGTCCCCACCTATCGACCATAGGGTTGGACAACTGCCTCGTAAGGCACAAACCCCAACGGTAGAGGGGATTACCCAGATTTTGACACTCTACCCGAACAAAGCGCGAGTTTCTGATCAAGGAACGACTCCTAGACAGTATACACCCGGTTCATCCGGATATGCGCCGCCTCGCCAAGCTAATCAAAATTTCACCCCCCGATCAGTACCCGCCCCCTTGCCGACACGACAGAACCTGATAATCCAAAATTCCCAAATCTAGAGCCCCATAATCTAGACTCAGGGCCACACCATGACTCCCATTTTTTATTCTGCTCCCCCAAGAGCACAAAACTTAAACCCTAGGCATCCTACACAAAGCCCCTACAAAGAGGCTACACCTCCCCCCTCCTATGGCCCTAGATGGCTGAGTAAAAGGGATTGCTATCCACTCCTCCCAGAAAACCCTAGGAAACATCTTCAAAGCCTTAATGAAAACCGATTGCATCTCCTTACCCACAGCCAGACCTTCACCTATCGGTGCCAGCACTGCCCGCTTTTGTCCATATCATCAATATCACGGTCACACTATCGAACAATGCTTCTCATTCTAAGACATTGTTTATGACCTTGATGAAGAAAGACGCTTGGACTGGGCCACCATCAGGGGACTCAAGAACAGCCTGACTACGAAACCACCAGAAGCCCAATTGAATCCACTATCCAAGCAAGATCAGACCCCAGAAAATTTCAGCCCTATAAATACCAAAACGTGAAACCCAAAACTAACCACACAGGCCCTCATTGAAGAGCCGCAGAACCTAAGCTTCGAAAGCATTTACACAATAAAGGCCGCAGACCACAAAGAACCACCCAGGATCATTCCGGGTGGCTTAATTCTCCCAGCCCATTCCGCCATTCTCCCAATCCCTATAAGACAACCCCTCCCTCACATAAAACCAGTTCCCCATCTGTCACCCATCTTACCAGCTAACGAAAACCTGAACCCATCAAAACGACATCCCCAATCCATGGTCGACACCATGAACCACCATACCACTAGGACAGGGAGAATCTTCAACGCTATCCCTTCTTATAGACGTCCCATGCCTGAAACAGATATCGAGGAACCCAATGTTGGAGATAGGATCGACATTCTCGACCATCTCCGATTAATTCCCGCAAAAATTTTCATCTTGTAGCTGATCGAGACCTCGAAACATCACTAGTAGGCCCTAATGATGTTTCTGGAAAGAGTCCAAGTTGACCCACAAATCTCAACCCTAGGCGTGCTAGTAGCTCTAGCCTCTACAGGACTAGGACCAATGATAACCTTTAGACCCAAGGAGGAAATCTATGATAAGGTCGTCAACACCTCTACTCTATGCATAACAGTTGACCTTGAAGGGTATCCAGTAGATAAGGTTCTAGTCGATACCAGCGCGGGGGTAAACCTTCGAACACATTGGCAGACACATAACCACGCTCCTCGAAACGGACACCCGTATATTTGCTTATGACAAAACAGCTCGTCCGGTTCTTGACTTTAAAAAC
Source organism: Acorus calamus (assembly GCA_030737845.1). Lineage (NCBI taxonomy): Eukaryota > Viridiplantae > Streptophyta > Magnoliopsida > Acorales > Acoraceae > Acorus > Acorus calamus. The sequence goes on from CM060872.1 coordinate 14,180,175, forward strand.
TTCCAGTTAAAGGTAGGGCCCCTAGAAACTAGCGTTGAAGCATATGTCTTAGAGATGGATTCAAATTATAACATACCTTGGGGCGTAAATGGCTAGCCTCTATGAAAGGAGTCTCTTCCCCCCTACACCAGTATTTGAAATTCTCCCTAGGAAATCAAATAATCAAAATACGGGGGGACGCGGTCAAAGAACCCAAATCAAGGTTCACCAATAATGAGACCCTCGCCATAAAGATCATCGACCCAAAACCCATAGAAGCCATCATCCACATCCTAGACTTCCCAGCCAATTGGCTGAATCCCCAGTGCCCTCTCTCCGGTACTACAAAGACAAGTCACCCTAAACGTAAGAACCCCGGCTGGCACATCCCAGGGAAAGCCTTGGGACTAAAAGGTGGGATCTCAGAACCCATCGAACTCCCGGCCTGGCTAGATAAAAAAGGCCTTGGCTCATCCAAACACCACACTAAATTAAAAAGCAAATGTAATTAGGGATTATATGAGCATTTCACTACGTAACAAGCTAAAGAGGCCGTGTACCCCCGCCCCTTAAACCCTATTTAGGAAAGAGAGCCAGACTATCTCTTAGACTCCCTTGACTGGTTATTTCCACACCCTGATAAACCCTTAAAAATACACTCACCACCAGACAATGAAACTCCAGCTGACCAAGCGCTCTTTCCTCGTAGTGCTCAAGCATGGCAACAAAGGAGTGCCAGCTGTTGGAGGAATGTCGGTTGAAATGCTCAAACCAATCCAGTAGGTTGTAAATAATAATTGTCATTTCCTTTTCAAAAAAGAAAATTCAATTTTAGGATGGAAACCAAAATTTTAGGGTCCCTGTTTGACATAGACGACTTCACCCCAATATGGCACCCTTTCAGTGACGACTTTGATCTCCTAAATAACCTACAACGTATGGTGAGTCAAACCAAAAATCCCAACCCTAGTACCTCATTCAAAACGGTCAGACCTACCAAAAGTCAGATACCTAACTAGATCATTAATAGCATAAGAGGGCATAGTGGGGCTATCTTAGGCTTGAAAAAATTTGAGTCAATAGCAGTTATAGAAGAACCAGACCTAGATAATATAAAGAACCTAGACGATGATCTGGGAGTGTTCGAAACTTGCGATGAAGACGAAGGGGAAGAAGAAGAAATCTCTGAGGAATTTGAGCTGAGCCTCCAGAGATTTGATTAAAGGACAAAAGAAGCGGATGAGAAGGTGGAGGAACTAAACCTAGGGATTGAGGCTAGCCCCAAGATCATTTTAATTAGTGCAGAGATGAAGCACGATGAGAGAGAAGGCCTAATTAAAATACTACGTGAATATAGTGACATCTTTGCATGGTCTTACAAAGATATGCCCGGGCTCGACACCTCTTTAATCGAGCACCGATTAATTTTAAAAGCCCAACGCCAAACCTGTAAAACAAATACTGAGGCGCCTTCATCCCGAGGTAGCTTTAAAAATTAAAGATGAGGTGGACAAACTCCACCAGGCTAAATTTATTCGGGTAGTTTTGTACCCAAAATGGGTAGCTAATATCGTTTCGATATCCAAGAAAGATGGCAAGATCTGGGTGTGCATCGACTTCAGGGACCACAATCGAGCGTGCCTAAAAGATGACTTCCCACTCCCGCATATTAATCTCTTTGTCGATAATACGGTAGGTTATGATATGCTCTCTTTCATAGATGGCTTTTCCGGATACAACCATATTCGGTTGATAGAAAAAGATCAAGAAATGACTTCCTTCACCACACCTGGGGGGACTTACTACTATGTAGTAATGCCTTTCGGGCTAAAAAATGCAGGTGCAACATATCAAAGATCTATGACTTCGATATTCCAACATATGATGCACAAACTAGTACTCGAATAGGGCACGTGGACATACTTAAGCAAATGTTGCAAATATGCAAAGAATTCTCACTCAAAATGAATCCAAAGAAGTATCGCTTTAGCGTCTATTCCGGAAAGCTCTTGGGATTCATGGTGAGCAAAAGGGGGATTGAAGTCGATCTAACCAAGGCAAAGGCCATTGCCGAAACGACCCCGCCCAAGAACTTGAAGGAATTAAGAGGACTCATCGGTCGACTGCAGTTTATCAGGAGATTTATCTCACAGCAGGACGAAAGATGTCGCCCCTTTTGCAAGTTGTTAAAAGGAGTTAGGTTTAACTGGGATGACGAATGCCAAAAGGCCTTCAATAGTTTAAAAAAAATACCTTCTTAATCCCCCAGTCCTCTCAGCCTCGGTACCTAGATGACCCTATCTTCTCTATGTAGCTGCAATCGAGGAGGCCATCGGTGCCGTACTCACACAACACGACGACGTAGGAAGGAAAGAAAAGGCTATTTACTATCTAAGTAAAACGCTGATTGAATATGAAAAAGCCTACCCTCCCACGGAAAAGATTTGCTTAGCATCAGTATGGGCTTCCCAAAAATTACGCCATTATTTTCTTGCCAACAAAGTCAAGTACTTTGCAAAAATGGACCCAGTAAGGTTCCTGTTCGAGAAAGCTGTATTAACTAGTCGCTTAGCCCAATGGCAAGTCCAGTTAAATGAGTTTGACATCACATACACCACTCAGAAGTCCGTCAAAGATCAAGTCATCGCTGACCATCTCACTCAACTCCCTCTCCCTGATTACGAACCGGTGAAAACTGACTTCCCGGACGAAGAAATATTCGCACTTATCGAAGAAAAAGATAGGAAGACTTGGACGCTATACTTCGACGGAGCGGTTAATCAACAAGGGAGAGGAATAGGAATATCATTAATCTCCCCCGAAAGCATCATTATCCCACGAACATTTCAACTTACGTTCAATGCCACCAACAATATGGCTGAATATGAAGCCCTGGTAGCAGGTTTGAAGGTGGCTCTAGCCCTACGGGTTAAAAATCTAGACATTATTGGGGACTCCCTCTTAGTGATTCGCCAAACCCTGAAGAAATGCCAAACTAGAGACCCAAAACTAAAACTATATAGAGAACTAGCCATAGTCCTGTTATAACAGTTCCATAAGGTCACTCACATTTTTATACCTCAGACAGGCAACAGTCTTGCAGATTCTTTAGCCTCATTAGCTTCATCACTTACCGTCCCCGTATCTTGAAAATCTGAAATAGTCACCATCCACATACTAGAAACACCTACCACCAAACTTCGAGACTGTAAAACTCAAAATCTTCTAAACCAGCGAAACCAAACAGAAGGAGTCACTAGTACCACGAAAATTCTAGCCCTTGATCTGGAAGATATGGATGACGGAAATCCGTGGTACTTTGACATAAAACTATCTCAAAGATAGTTCGTTCCCATAATACGCCACCAATAATGATAAAAAAATAGTTAAAAGGATATCAACCAAATACTGCCTTCGAGTAGGAATACTCTTTCGAGCATCCTTCAACAGAGAACTACTTAGATGCCTAGATGATGAAGGTCTACACCGTTGTAGAAGAAGCTCACTCCAGAGTATGCGGAGGACATGTCAATGCCTTGATGCTGGCAAAGAAGGTGCTAAGGATGGGCTACTACTAGCCCACGCTTGAAGGAGACTGCAACAAATACGTTCGACACTGCATTTAGTGTCAAACACACGCCAACAAAATACATGCACCAGCGTCTTCCTTGTACCTCATGACTTTACCGTGGCCATTAGATGTGATAGGGCCGTTTCGGGACACTGTAGAAAACACCACCCAAAAAGCTTCTATCCTCACTGCTACATAACATTTTACCAAATGGGCTGAAGCTGAATCCTATGTACTAATCAAAACCTCCACCCTGGCCCGTTTCGTCTGCACTCATATCCTTGCATGGTTCAGTACCCCCAAAATAATCATAACAGATAATGGCCCCCAATTCATATCCCAAGAATTCCAAGACCTGTGCAATAAACATCACATAGAGCTTCATCATTCCACACCATATTACCCCCAGGGAAATGGACAAGCAGAGGCTACCAACAAAACCCTGCTAAGGATCATAAAAAAAAGAGTGAAAACCCACAAAGCTACTGGCTGGCCTGATAAATTGGTAGACGCTCTCTGGGCATACCGAACCTCTATCAGAACACCCACTGGCCAAACTCCCTATTCGCTTACATTCGGAATTGAAGCAGTACTACCCTACAAAATTCTCATCCAATCCTTAAGAATAGTATTAGAAGAAAATTTATAAATTGAAGAAAGAAGGGAGGCACTTTTACTACGCCTCAAACTATTAAAAGCGGCAGACCACGCCTAGGCCTACTAGAGGAGGGTGGCAAGGGCATTTGAAAAGAAGGTAATAGAAAGAAAATTTAAGGTTTGGGAGATGGTGCTCAACCAAATCATGCCATCGAAGCAGCCCCACCCAAGAGGAAAGCTGCAACCCACATGGGAGGGACCCTATGTGATCACCCATGCCTACTCCGGGAATGCCTACCGCTTGGTTGATTTTGAAGGAGTCGAGGTCCCTGGTTTGTGGAATTCACTTTATCTAAAGAAATTCCATGCATAGAAAACTGTCTACTTGAGACATATTATTCTTTCTTCCTGCAATTTCCAGTGTCTAGCACCTGATGATAGAATTATAAGACACTCAAAGATAAACTCGTATTTTTTTAACTCGTGTCCGCCAATCATGCAATTTCCTTCACACACGTATGACTTAAGAATCGATTTGCCTGATGGAAGATAAATTGCCTATCCTGTAGACTTGGATAATTTTAAATCCCCAAAGCATCCCTCCCTTATTTCCGCCCTTACTCATATTAATCCAAGGTCAAAATGAGGAATTACCTGGACCTAGCATATATCCCAAAACTTGCTCTGGCACTATATAAACACTTTTAGAGGGGAAGCACGAAAAGAATCAGGGTAAAAAACAGAAGATCCCCCTCAAAACAAAAAAAATATGGCAATGAGAGGCCAACAAAAGAAAAATAACATGCAAGCAAACGGGTTAAACTCTCTATTTTTAGCAGGCTAAACGCCTTAAAACACAGTATATGCCAAACAACGGCTATACTAGTACACATCCGAGCAAACAGATTATACTTTCCACCCAAAATAACGAAGTGGTAAAATGAAGAAAGCCAGAGGGACCTAGAAAGTAGGACATATGCTAGACTGGGACAATTCTAAATAGTACCCCAAAGGAGGATATTACTCTTACCCCATTCCCCCTTCCCCTTTTATTTTTGTAATGGAGTTTGAAGTTGGATCATGTCTACTGGGAAAGTGAAATTTCAACCAATGGTAGACCTTTTCTATGTTCATCTCAAAACTTGCCTGTCCAAAGGAAACTTATTTGACTTGATTTTCGGTACATTCATGGATTTTTCAGCATGTTTAGAATAATATGATCAAGCATTTGAGAACCACGAACCTGAAAAATCGACACCTAGAGCTTATACCTTTCAAATATAATCCTAGTCTGGACATGAGTGACCACAAGGGTGTAGATACCCCAATTTTGACCGTCCAGAGAGACAGAAATACTTCAAGTAACACACGGAAATATCCCACAGTTGGACATCCAATAGAGAACCAAAGGTTCGGTAAACCGGAAATCCTAACCCTAGCCTAGACCTAAACCTAAACCGGAAACCCTAACCCTAGCCTTGACCTAAACCTAAACCGGAAACCCTAAACCTAGCCTTGACCTGAACCGGAAACCCTAACCCTAGCCTTGACCTAGCCCTAAACCCTAACCCTAACCTAAACCTAAACCTAAAACCTAAATCGGAAACCCTAACTCTAAAAACCCAAAACCCTAGAACCCCAAGTCCCCGGAAAGGGGCGGCTCGCCCTAACTAGCCGCCCCATACCAGGCGGCTAGTTTGCACTAGCCGCCCCACTGACCGCCCCCTGGCCGACTTTGGACCAGTCCCCTGGATGGGACATAAAGCAGTATTAAATGCTGATCATTGCGGCGGGTCATGACCTTTAGCCGCCCTCTCTGGGCCGGGTCAAACCAAGTAACCGACCCAAGCCACCGCCTGTCAGAGATAGGACGTTTGGCAGGTTATGATAGGGGCGGCTACCAGGAAGTAGCCGCCCCATCCTGGGCGGCTAGTTAGCACTAGCCGCCCTTCACCTGATCTCTGACAGAAGAACCAGAGAATTAATGAGGGGTCTAATCGAAGCCAACCAACTCCATTACCCCCGGGATATTTCCCTGCCTCTCTTTTACTATAAATAGAGGACGTCCCATGCCCAAATGAAAAAAACCACCAATTCATAGCAACCATTCAACACCAACATCCCACAATCCACATTCCCTTTCCCCACTAGAAATCCCAAGAGAGAGAGGGAGAGAGAGCCCCTTTTGTGAGAGAAACACCCATTTCCCTACATAAAATACCCTCTCATCCCACCCTCCAGAAACCTGGGCAAAACCTAGCTTAGCCCCTGTCCAAAACCAATCCCATTTCCTACCAAAGTCCTGCCCAAACCAGACCAGGCCCCGGACGGCTAAACCCTAGTAGCCGTCCCTGACCAGATGGCCCAAACCCACTAGCCGCCCCATATACACACCCCACTTACACCCCCTACGTCCCAAGACTGCTTTAGTCAAGCCACGGAAGCAGAATAGGATTATCTGTTTTTCACCTCTGTGTACGGTATATCCGTGTCTCAGAGTGGAGACCCCACAAACTCCCCACGTAGGCGATCAAATCCAACCCCACCCCTTTTCCTGCTTTTTAGAAAAAGCAGGTGGCGATCACAAATCCCTGAATCCTCTTGAGCCGCTATCGGGCGACTCAACCAGGAACGACACCCCTCACCCTTCCGAGAAGACGATCCGACCGAGCCCTCCAGGGCACGCATCCGATCCGAATCCCCGAAGAAACCCCACACAAGCACGCGCACCTGCGCACCGGCGGGACCCTTTTCGAAAGCACCGACAAACGCAAACGCGGCCGTTCGGAGGCCTCCCCGACGACGACACACCGACAAATCTGGCGATCACGGTGGGACGTCCTCGTGAAAAACAACAAAAGGTAATCCTCTTCTACCCCCTTTTACAAGCTTGACTAGAATGCTATCAACCCTCTAGGAAGGTTAGAGTTTCCCACCCCTCGAATCAGATCCTCCTCTACTTCACATCATTGCATCATTTACTGCTTTGTAAGCTACACACCGCTGCGCAATCCTTTACTGCCTTGTAAGCCGCACACCGCTGCACAATCCTTTACTGCTTTGTAAGCCGCACACCGCTGCGCAATCCTTTACCGCTTTATTTACTGCTTTATATCTGCATTCATTCCCTTAAAACGTTACACACGCATCATGGAATCCCACGTAGAGGAGGAGATACTAGAGGAAAGAATCCACCAAGAGGGTAAGGCCACGCAATTCCTGACCCATCTAGAGGAAAAGATGGCCAGTCTAGGATACCAATCCGTAGAGGACATGTTTCATGACCTCGCCGACTACCGCCAGGTCAAAACCTTAAGACAGGAGGCCCTTGTCGAAACCCCTAAGGCCATTCCCAAGACCCCATTCACGCCCAGTCACTCGGTCAACCCGAGCGGCTTTTCATTCACCCCCCTTTCCCCCCCAGGCCCTTACCAGGCTACCCCAAACCCGGGACCGCTAGGTAGCCCTCCCAGGGGAGAAACGCTGGATGAAATCATCCGAAGAATCCTCTCCGAGACTGGTCCCTCAGCCCCCAAACACATGTCTCTACATAACCTGAGACAAATCCCGTCAGTCCACCTACCGGAGGGGTTCAAAATCCCCAAATTTTGTCTGTATAATGATCGTGGAGACCCAGACATTCATTTAAGTGCCTTTTATCTAGACGCATGCCCGTTTCTAGATAATCAACCTCTGCTAGTCTTCCTCTTCCAGAAATCATTGGAAGGAGAAGCACTACAATGGTTCTCCACCCTCCCTATAGATCACTTGTCGAATTTCTCGGCTGTAAGCGAGAAGTTCTTAGGCCGCTACGGTTATCAGAGGATTAGAACCCCCTCTATTTCAGATTTAGCCGTAGAGAGAATGAGGCCTAGGGAGGAATTTGAGCAATACGTGTCTCGGTGGCGCACACTTGTCCACCGAACCGGCCTGCAACTCACAGAATGTCAAGAAATTGACATGACGTTACAGAGCCTGAGTCCAGAGCTTCGTACGAGCCTTTCGTACGGAGACTGTACTACGTATCAGCTTCTAATTGACCGCCACAACAGGATTTCCCGTTGTGCAGCCCCAGTAGTCCAAACCCAGTCCCCACCTATCAGCCATAGGGTTGGACAACCGTCTCATAAGGCACAAACCCCCACGGTAGAGGGGATTATTACACAAGTATCGGCACTCTATCCGAACGGAGCACGAGTTCCTGATCGAGGAACGGCTCCGAGACAGTACACGTCCGGTTCATCCGGGTATGCGCAGCCTCGGCCAATCAACCAAAACTTCACTACTCGATCAGTACCCGTCCCCGTGCCGACACAACAAAACCCGGTAGTCCAAAGTTCCCCGGTCCAAACCCCTGTAATTTCAAGACAAGGCCAGCCTAGGACCCCTTTTTATTCCAGCCTCTTAAGAAGTCAGAACCTAAATCCTAGGCAGCCCACCCAAAATACTTATAATGGGGTCTTCCCCCCGACATCCTATGATCAGAGACGAATGGGAAAGAGGGACTCTTACCCTCCCTGTAACGCCCCCGTACCCATTATCCTCTATTAAGGCATGCGATACGGTGCGTTACGTCAACCTCAAACTTTTTCAATGAAATAAATTAACATATTAATTCAAAACACATAAGTTTTTTTTATAAACATAAACCAAATCCAGGATCACAATAATTCATTCTCAACGAATGATTACACACGAGTATTTTATTTACTAACAACTAAAGATTCCCTGGTTTTGCTGATAAAGCTAAGGACATCCACTACATGCCAAGAAGAAGGCTTATTCAAGCACCTACGAATGCAACGGAATAAACGAGAACCAGATCGCCAACGCCCTCCACAAACGACGATCGCCAACGGCTACTCTGAAAGGTTGGAAAAAGGAGGGGTGAGCTACCACACGCTCAGTGAATGGACCTTAGCGTCCCAATAATAATAATAATAATAATATTACAACTTCAGAAAGATTTTTAAAATATCTCAACCAACCGGATATAAATTTTCACAAATATTACGATAAAATGGAATGTTTCTCATTAAAGGAAATAACCACCAACTCATACTATCCACATGATGTGTATGATGCAATGGACACGCATGCCCGTATGGCACGCAGCCACAAGCGCTCCAACTAGAGCTTGATCAGGCAGAACAATCGTCATGCAGACGGGTGTCACGCAAACACGGTCCTACTGGACTGAGTCACGCAGACCCTCGTCACGCAGACGATGTCACGCAGACGAATGATATGCATGCAAGATGACCTCTACAATTTATATATTTGCATGCAAGAATAACATAATAATCATTATACGGTTCATACGCAAAATAACGTCTCAAAACATGATGTCATGCTCGTGCAATTCTATACTCAAGATAACAGTCGTATTCATAATATAAGCATGATGTGAATATGATATATATAGGTAGTTTTTCAAAAGCTACTAGAGACTAGACCCACTCACCTCCGGTCCTAAGCAAGATTACCGGACTAACAAGGAAGCTAACGAGGTCTATTGCTCCTGAAGATTTTCATACCAATGAACCAGATCAGAAACAGAATATAATGATTAACTAAACAAAAATCACCAAAATACTGGGCTCAGCCGGCTACTCAAATGTAGCCGCCTGGCTCCCGACGGCTACTCAAACCTAGCCGCCTGATCTAAGACGGCTACTTTCAAGTAGCCACCCCCGACAGACCCAAAACAGCAAATATACCCTCAATGACCCCGACTTCCTACCCAAACATTCAAAAACACGTACCTACTCTCTCTCATACATAAAATACAAATAAAAACACATTGAAAATATTTAAGTTTGATCCTCTAAATAATCGATTCGATAATAAATCAAAATACTGAAAAAAAAACGATGAAACCTCTATAGAACAAATTTGAAAAATGGTAATATTAACACCATATTTTTTCATACCTTAAAGTAGTGTTAAAATATTAAATTACAGTAGGTTGATGGTGATAAAATATCCTAATACATGTTTCTATTGTGCATGAAAAATTTGTGTAGACCTAGGCTGATTTCTATTCAAACATCGATAAATTGACAAAACTTAAATAATAATAATAATATAAATCTGAATACTTAAAAATTAGAAAACATCATAACCATACAAGGATCTAGATCTAATAAATTTAATATGATGATCATGTCTTCCTAACCCTAGATCCATGCAAGGCAATGAGTAATGCATCGAAAGCTTATGTAATCCATCCGAAAAACCTTGAAAACCATAGATCTAATGTATATACGAATAAATCAAATAGATCAGCAATAAAAATCATCAAAACAGTGATGAAATCATATGAGGTTCGGATTCATGCAAGGTGGTACCCAAAACAAGGCATTAGAAACCCTAAACATGCTTTCTATCTTAAGAAAAATAACCCTAACCATGATCTATGTATAAATATTCAAAAACAGCATGTAAATCTTGTAAAAACATCTTAAAAACCTCATCAATGGATTAACATAACATCAAGATCCAAAACAATTCAATATCAAATAAAATCATGAATTAAAATGAAGGAAAAACCCATAAAACCACACAAACCCGAATCACCTCGGGATGAACCCATCATTGGTGATCAGTAGCAATTAAAACTCTAATATTATTAAAAAAAAATGAAGTAAATTAACCCACCTTATTCCACAAAGGATTTTCTTTCAAAAATCACCCAAAAGACCTCTTTTAGGGTTTGATAAAACAAGAGAGAGAGAAGACTCGTATTAGGGTTTTCAAATGGGTCCTAGGGCATAAAAAACTAGGCTTTTATAAGATTAAACACGTGCAATGACTTACCTCCGAAGAAAACAATCAAATATTCGACAGTTTTGTCAAATCCCTAAATTTCTGCGTTTCTGCGCACAGGTGCCCGACGGCTTGTTGGATTGAGCCGCCTGATGAGGGACGGCTACTTCCGAGTAGCCACCCCTCGACAGGGACGGCTACTTTCAAGTAGCCGCCTCTGGGCAGTTTTCCCCAAGGCACAAAAATGACTATAACTTGCTCGATACAAGTCCGATTCATGATCCGTAAAAAGCGTTGGAAAGCTAACAACACAAGGATTCCAACCATGCCAAATTATAAAAATTTGGAATATCAGAAACATGACTAAAAAAAATTAGTTTAATTGCGGTCTAAAAGTCTCAGTTGTCACATCCTTCCCCCCTTAAAGGAATTTAGTCCCTAAATTCAAGGCATACCTGAGGAAGATGCAAACAATGCTGGATACTTTTCTCGCATCTCCTCTTCGCGTTCCCAAGTCATTTCGGGTGCTCCATGATGATACTACCACTGTACTTTGACCAATGGAATGGTCTTGTTGCGCAAGACTTGCTCCTTTTGATCTAAGATCTTCACCGGCCGCTCGATGATAGATAGGTCTTCTTGTACTTGAATCAAGTCTGGTTCAATGACATGGGAAGGATCATGCACGTATTTTCTCAGCATCGACACGTGAAATACATTGTGCACCCGGTCTAATTGCGGTGGCAATGCCAAGCGATATGCCACTGGTCCAACCCTCTCCAGAACTTCGAATGGTCTGATGAAACGTGGATTCAACTTTCCCTGTTGTCCGAATCGAACTATGCCCTTGGATGGAGATATCCTCAAGAACACGTGATCTCCCACCGCGAACTCCAACTCCCGCCGATCTCGAATGAATTTGACCTTGTCGATCGTATCCTGTACGAGTTCTGGCCCAATAGGACTTCTCTCGCCAACTTCATTCCAGCACAGAGGTGTGTGACAATTTCTTCCATACAGTGCTTCGAAAGGTGACATCTGAATGCTTGCTTGAAAACTATTATTGTATGCAAACTCTGCCAAGGCTAAGTGATCTTCCCAGCTTCCACCGAAATCGATTACACAAGCCCTCAACATGTCCTCCAAAATCTGGATCGTCCTCTCAGACTGTCCATCTGACTGAGGGTGAAATGCTGTGCTGAAGTTCAGTCTCGTCCCTAGCGCCGTTTGGTGAGCACTCCAAAATCGTGAGATGAAACGCGAATCGCGATCCGAAACAATACTGACCAGAGCTCCGTGGAGACGAACAATCTCTCGTACATATAATTTCGCCAGCGTTTCTAGTGAATCATTCACGCGCATTGTCAGAAAATGTGCAGACTTCGTCAATCGGTCCACTACAACCCAAACAGCGTCATGTCCCTTCTTTGACTTTGGTAGACCAAAATCCATGGTGACATGTTCCCACTTCCACTCTGGAATTTCCAGTGGTTGTAGTTTTCCAGCTGGACTTCGGTGTTCCGCCTTAACTTTCTGACACACCAAGCATTTCGACACAAACTCCGCAACATCCTTCTTCATCCCATTCCACCAGAAGTTTAATCTGAGATTCCGATACATCTTGTACCACCAGGGTGTACGGTGTACCGAGATCTATGTGCCTCGTCAAGGATCCTCTTTTTCAACTTGGTGTCCGCAGGAACGCAAACACGACCTTGAAAACAAAGGACTCCATCAGCTCGGATGGCAAAGTCCGACTTCAATCCTTGGTCATTGTCGGATGAGGCCTTCTTCAACTCTTCGTCCTCCAACTGTGCCTTTTTAATTTCATCGATGAGATCCGGCTTAACAACAAGCCGTGCAATGAAACCTTTCTCAGATGATCGCACCACACTAAAAGGGTCGGCCGCTTCATTCAACAGTCTCCACTGACCCACCATCATGTACGATAAAATTCCCGAAGGTTGACGACTTAGTGCATCCGCAACCACATTAGCTTTGCCGGGGTGATATTGGATTTTGCAATCGTAGTGCTTCACAAATTCAACCCATCGCCTCTGACGATTATTCAATTCTGGCTGAGATTGTAGATACGTCAGGCTTTTATGGTCTGTGAAGACTTCAAACTCCTCGCCGTAGAGATAATGCCTCCAAATCTTTAGAGCAAAGATTACTGCCGCCAATTCCAAGTCATGAGTGGGATAATTTACTTCATGTACCTTCAGTTGACGAGATGCATATGCGACTACCTTCTCGTTTTGCATTAACACAGAACCTAAGCCTCGATAAGAAGCGTCGCAATACACCACGTACCCACCAGGACCAGATGGAATGGTCAAAATAGGAGCAGACGTAAGTCTCTGCTTCAGCTCTTGGAAACTCTTCTCGCACTGTTCAGACCATACATACTTGGCGTTCTTCTGAGTTAGACGGGTTAACGGAACTGCAATCTTCGAGAAATCCTGAACGAATCTTCGATAGTAACCCGCTAAGCCCAGAAAACTCTGAATTTCCATAGCATTCATCGGTTGCTTCCACTCCATCACCGCCTTGATCTTCGAGGGGTCGACTGATATTCCGGTTTTTGAGATGACATGACCAAGGAACGTCACACTCTCTAACCAGAACTCACACTTACTGAACTTTGCATAGAGTTGATGCTCCTTCAATTTCTGGAGTACCAAACGAAGATGTTCAGCATGCTCTTCCTTGCTCTTTGAGTATATCAAGATGTCATCAATGAAGACAACCACAAACTCGTCAAGGAAAGGCTTAAAGACCCTATTCATCATGTCCATGAATGCTGCAGGAGCATTTGTCAAACCAAATGGCATGACCAGAAATTCATAATGCCCATATCGAGTACGAAAGGCCGTCTTCGGGATGTCTTCCTTCTTTATCTTCAACTGATAATAACCCGACCTCAAATCGATCTTGGAGAAGACCGTAGCCCCCTGAAGTTGATCGAATAGGTCATCTATTCTCGGAAGTGGATATCGGTTCTTGATCGTCTTTTGATTCAGCTGACGGTAATCGATGCATAGACGCAACGAGCCATCCTTCTTTCTGACGAACAACATCGGTGCACCCCAAGGAGATACACTTGGTCGTGCAAATCCTTTCTCCAACAGTTCCTCCAATTGAGCCTTCAATTCTGCCAACTCTGAAGATGCCATACGATAAGGGGCTTTTGATATTGGCTCCGTACCGGGAATTAGATCGATAGAAAATTCAATTTCACGATCAGGTGGTAGTCCCGGTAGATCGTCGGGAAAGACTTCAGGAAATTCAGCGACCACCGATGTTCCTTCGATACTTGCTTTCATTGCCTTAGTATTAACAATGCTTGCTATGTACCCCATGCAACCGCTCTCCAGAAGATGCTGAGCTTGCAATGCCGAAATAAGACCCAATGGTCCCACACCTCCATCACCGACGAATCGCAACGTTCGTAACCCTGGAATCTTGAATGATACTGTCTTTGAAAAACAGTCCATGTTAGCATGATAGGCAGAGAGCCAATCCATGCCAAGGATGACGTCGAACTTTTGAATCTTTAAGAGAAAGAGATTCGCCACCAAACATTGGTCTTCTATCTGAACTATGCACCCTCGGTAGATTGATCGGATGGCGACTAATTCACCAGTAGGAGTTGCAACAATAAAAGGTCTCTCAAGAGAACTCGACACCAGACTCGCATGATTTACGAATTCGGCAGACACAAACGAGTGCGAAGCTCCAGAATCAAATAATACGAATGCATCATGACCAGTGACAGAAATGGTACCTTGAACGACTTCGTCAGTCGCGCGAACATCTCCCACAGACAGGGCATGAACCTGTCCACGTGGCTGTGTCTGATTACGAAAACTTGAAGTTCCTGCTCCTCCAGTGCTTTGCTGCCTTGGCACTCCGCTTTGCGCCTTTCTTGGTTCAGTGCAGTCGGCCTGACGATGTCCCAGCTTTCCGCAATTATAGCACGCCCGGCTGTCTCTCCGCGGTTGGGGACATTCGATAGACTTGTGTCCCGGCTCCCAACAGTTGTAGCAGATGATTTTCCCGCGCACTTCTCGCCCTTGATTATTGTCGATGAAGTTTCTCTTTAGGTTATCTGTCCTCTGACCCCCACCGAAACGTTGATTACTTCGGTTCTTTGCACGAGCTTCATTTTCCTTCTTCCATTCCAAGCAGTCCTGTTCAGTGACCAGCGCGCAATCCTTCAGCTCATCATAGACCCGGATTCGGAGGTTCCGCAGTCTATGACGATTGTCGCTCCTTAGCCCTTCTTGGAAGCGACGACATTTTTCACTTTCGATCTGGATGTAATGAGGCGCAAAGTGTGACAGTTCTAGAAATTTTTCCTCGTATTGCGCCACCGTCATGTCCTGGGTTTGGCGAAGATCTAAGAACGCTTGAATAATACGATCACGCTCCGCCGGAGGAAAATATTTTTTGTAGAACGTCTCTACAAATTCTTCCCAAGTGATCTGTTCTATCCCAAGGTTCAGAGATTGTTGATGGACGTTCCACCATTGGATAGCAGTCCCTCTCAGTTGATGAGCCGCTAGGAGAATACATCGGCTGTCGGTCAGCAACATGGTTTTGAAGATTCCTTCGAGCTCGGTGATCCAGTGCTTCGGTGCCAATGGATCGGTGCCAACGCCTTGAAATACTGGCGGATCCATTTTCTTGAATCTCATCACTAGTTGCTCCGGTTGATTCTGGTTTTCTCCCAGACGACGCAACGCCATGTCATTTTGGTGTTGGATCGTCTGGGCCACCAGGTTGGTCAGGGTTTGGAGATCCTGACGCAAAGTGTTGTTGTTGCCCGACATCTCAAGTTTTCTCTAATAAAATAACACCCAGTTAGAACGTGAACTATATGAATGCAGGCCTAACATCTCTATCCTATGTCCTTAGCCCTAACAGGAAAACCTAGGCTCTGATACCACTCTGTAATGCCCCCGTACCCACTATCCTCTATTAAGGCAAGCGATACGGTGCGTTACGTCAACCTCAAACTTTTTCAATGAAATAAATTAACATATTAATTCAAAACACATAAGTTTTTTTTAAAACATAAACATAAACCAAATCCAGGATCACAATAATTCATTCTCAACGAATGATTACACATGAGTATTTTATTTACTAACAACTAAAGATTCCCTGGTTTTGCTGATAAAGCTAAGGACGTCCACTACATGCCAAGAAGAAGGCTTATTCAAGCACCTACGAATGCAACGGAATAAACGAGAACTAGATCACCAACGCCCACCACAAACGACAATCGCCAACGGCTACTCTGAAAGGTTGGAAAAAGGAGGGGTGAGCTACCACACGCTCAGTGAATGGACCTTAGCGTCCCAATAATAATAATAATAATAATATTACAACTTCAGAAAGATTTCTAAAATATCTGAACCAACCGGATATAAATTTTCACAAATATTACGATAAAATGGAATGCTTCTCATTAAAGGAAATAACCACCAACTCATACTATCCACATGATGCGTATGATGCAATGGACACGCATGCCCGTATGGCACGTAGCCACAAGCGCTCCAACTAGAGCTTGATCAGGCAGACCAATCGTCACGCAGACGGGTGTCACGCAGACACGGTCCTACTGGACTGAGTCACGCAGACCCTCGTCACGCAGACGATGTCACGCAGACGAATGATATGCATGCAAGATGACCTCTACAATTTATATATTTGCATACAAGAATAACATAATAATCATTATACGGTTCATACGCAAAATAACGTCTCAAAACATGATGTCATGCTCGTGCAATTCTATACTCAAGATAACAGTCGTATTCATAATATAAGCATGATGCGAATATGATATATATAGGTAGTTTTTCAAAAGCTACTAGAGACTAGACCCACTCACTTCCGGTCCTACGCAAGATTACCGGACTAACGAGGAAGCTAACGAGAGTCTATTGCTCCTGAAGATTTTCATACCAATGAACCCGATCAGAAACAGAATATAATGATTAACTAAACAAAAATCACCAAAATACTGGGCTCAGCCGGCTACTCAAATGTAGCCGCCTGGCTCCCGACGGCTACTCAAACCTAGCCGCCTGATCTCAGACGGCTACTTTCAAGTAGCCACCCCCGACAGACCCAAAACAGCAAATATACCCTCAATGACCCCGACTTCCTACCCAAACATTCAAAAACACGTACCTACTCTCTCTCATACATAAAATACAAATAAAAACACATTGAAAATATTTAAGTTTGATCCCCTAAATAATCGATTCGATAATAAATCAAAATACCGAAAAAAAAAATGATGAAACCTCTATAGAACAAATTTGAAAAATGGTAATATTAACACCATATTTTTTCATACCTTAAAGTAGTGTTAAAATATTAAATTACAGTAGGTTGATGGTGATAAAATATCCTAATACATGTTTCTATTGTGCATGAAAAATTTGTGTAGACCTAGGCATGATTTCTATTCAAACATCGATAAATTGACAAAACTTAAATAATAATAATAATATAAATCTGAATACTTAAAAACTAGAAAACATCATAACCATACAAGGATCTAGATCTAATAAATTTAATATGATGATCATGTCTTCCTAACCCTAGATCCATGCAAGGCAATGAGTAATGCATCGAAAGCTTATGTAATCCATCCGAAAAACCTTGAAAACCATAGATCTAATGTATATACGAATAAATCAAATAGATCAGCAATAAAAATCATCAAAACAGTGATGAAATCATATGAAGTTCGGATTCATGCAAGGTGGTACCCAAAACAAGGCATTAGAAACCCTAAACATGCTTTCTATCTTAAGAAAAATAACCCTAACCATGATCTATGTATAAATATTCAAAAACAGCATGTAAATCTTGTAAAAACATCTTAAAAACCTCATCAATGGATTAACATAACATCAAGATCCAAAACAATTCAATATCAAATAAAATCATGAATTAAAATGAAGGAAAAACCCAAAAACCACACAAACCCGAATCACCTCGGGATGAACCCATCATTGGTGATCAGTAGCAATTAAAACAATAATATTATTAAAGATAAACGAAGTAAAAGAACCCACCTTATTCCACAAAGGATTTTCTTTCAAAAATCACCCAAAAGACCTCTTTTAGGGTTTGATAAAACAAGAGAGACAGAAGACTCGTATTAGGGTTTTCAAATGGGTCCTAGTGCATCCAAAACTAGGCTTTTATAAGATTAAACACGTGCAATGACTTACCCCCGAAGAAAACAATCAAATATTCGACAGTTTCGTCAAATCCCTAAATTTCTGCGTTTCTGCGCACAGGTGCCCGACGGCTTGTTGGATTGAGCCGCCTGATGAGGGACGGCTACTTCCGAGTAGCCACCCCTCGACAGGGACGGCTACTTTCAAGTAGCCGCCTCTGGGAAGTTTTCCACAAGGCACAAAAATGACTATAACTTGCTCGATACAAGTCCGATTCATGATCCGTAAAAAGCGTTGGAAAGCTAACAACACAAGGATTCCAACCATGCCAAATTATAAAAATTTGGAATATCAGAAACATGACTAAAAAAAAATTAGTTTAATTGCGGTCTAAAAGTCTCAGTTGTCACACTCCCCTCCCAGAAACACTAACTAGGATCTTTAGGGTACTAATGGACACGAATAGTATCTCTCTCCCAGCTGCTAAACCTCCACTCCCCGGGGCCAGCAGACTGCGTTACTGTCAATACCACCAACAACATGGTCATACCGTAGAACAATGCATTGTTTTTTAGGATTTTATTTATGATTTAAATGATGACAGGCGCCTTGATTGGGCCATGATAAAAAGCCACTTAAACCAGGGCAATTCTCGAGCCTCCAAGCCACTTGGCATTTTTACTGACCCATTGTCAGGTCACAACCAAGCATCCACATCTGGAGCCCACATGGTAAACATGGTCAGGAGAGGGAGACAACCATCACCACAACCAAGCAGTTTAGAAGACGTCACTGACGACAGTCTGTCGGAAGAATCCGAGGAGGAAGAGCAGAACGAGCCCTTCCAGCTGAACCTCGACAATCATGACCTTGCCATACTCTATGGCGAAGAAGAAGATGCAGTTCTCGCCCTTCCCGCAATCATCAACATCGAGTCTGACGAAAGCTGACTAGAAAACCTGGGAGGAGACGAAGAAGAAGAGCCATTTGAGGAGATCCCCGAAGGAGCTAGTGAAGGACCCGAAGGAGGGGAATGTACGTCGGATGATCTGCATCCGGACGACAACGGGTGATCCAAGAGTACCGACACTGTCGACGGCCCCCGCCGCCCAATGACCATTTCATTCACTGACCAAGACCTCCTGGATCCCAGACTGCGAGTCTAACCCCTACACATCCGTGGACGACTTCAAATGTTGTGGCTAAACAACATCTTCGTGGATCCAGGGTCAGGAGTGAACATAATGACGTGCTCCACCTTCCAAAAGATACCCGGACTAGGTTGTCCTCCCGTCCAACCGGCCCACCATACTATTCAAGCTTTCAACCATACCGGGAAGACTCTCCGCGGCCCCGGAACATTCGAGCTGTCCGTCGGCCCTCTTATCTGTGAAGTAGTCTACTTCGTGGCCGACATCGACACAAGGTACCCATTGATGTTGGGGCGACCATGGTTAGACAGCATCCAAGCTATCTGTTCCCCTCGGCACCAATGCCTTCGACTGCCCTTCTTGAGTCATATTCTGACAATCTGGGGAGAGGCGCGCCTCCAGTACGAGAACGAGAACAACTGGGCGATACACAATATGTTCACGCTAGCCCTACGACCGGGGAACGAGGATGAAAATGGCAGTCCACCTGGGTCCCCTTACGACAACAACTATCCTTCTGAAGAAGCAACCAGGACCCTGCAACCACCAAACGATCTTACAGAGCCCAGCTCGATCACCTTCCTCCCCCATGAAGTCGCAAAAGCCGGAGCTCGCTCCGCACCCCTCGCCATCACTGCCATACTCGGAGGGAGGGAATTCCGGCACATTCTCATCGACACGGGAGCAGAAACTAATGTTCTTACATATTCCGCCTACCAGAAGATAGAAGGCCGGGTTCCCAGATTGGAGCCCTCAGACGAATACATTTATGCCTTCGATAGCACGCACAAGAACACTTGCGGACTGGTCATGCTCCCACTGAAGATCGGCCCAGTCTCCACCATCGTCAACTCCATGGTGATGAACATTCAATCGCCCCACCCTCTCATTGTTGGGAGGACATGGCTTAACAGCATCGAAGCTGTCTCATCCACCCGACACCAATGTCTTCGCTTCCCGTACCGCGGGAAAGTAATATCCATATGGGGAGAAGCACGCTTTCACGAGACACGGGCCCGGAATTGGAGCATTTGTGCCATGCGCATCCGGCTAGAGGTGCTCGCATGTTGGCAGCCAGGCTCCACCGATGAAGAACTGCTCCATCAAGGAAGGCCCTTGAAGAGACTCAGGGAAGAAGAGTTCGGGAATAGGGGACTCCCACCGAACATCAGCCGGCTGACCAAGCGAAGCCGACTCGAGGAAACAATGCGAATCAAAGAACCAGGTACCGATCCCCCGGGTAAGCTTTCGTCACACCCTGTACATATTTGTTTACAGCCTTTTCTAAAAATCCAAAATCGGAAAATATTTGTTTATTAGCTTTCGTCACACCCTGTACATACTTGTTTACAGCTTTTTCTAAAAATCAAAAGATCAAAATATTTGTTTACCAGCTTTCGTCTTTCGTCACCCTATACGTATTTGTTTACCTGCTTTCCTAAAAGAAACCAAAACCCAACAAAAAAAAATACATGCTGATCTGCTTTCATTCCCCAACTCTGAACATATTTGTTTCCAGCCTTATTTCCACTCTTCTTTAAAAACAAACAAAAATGTTTTTACAAAAAAATGTTTTCCACACTCTCCTTCAAAAACAAAATTTTTACAAAACCATATTTCCGTGCTTCCAATAAACAAAAAAATAATTTCCAACTTTCTTTACTTGTTTACCAAACAATGAAAATATTTACAAGCCGCATTTTCAACGAAAATGTTTTCCAAAACTATACTTCCATACCTATCTTCAAAACAAAATGTTTCAGCAAAACCATATCTCCATGATTTCCGCCAAAAGCATTTTTCAAACTACCTTTCCATACTTCCCTTCTAAGAACAAAACCGTTTTCCAAACTTTATCCCCATTCTCTTTCCGAAAACATATTTATTCGCCGACACAGGCCCCTTTTCAAAAACGTAAGTATGCATTTGTCTTCACACCATCGAAAAATATATAATACGAAAAAAGATTAAGAGCGGCAGACCATGCCCAGGCCTACCAAAGAAGGGTGGCAAGGGCATTTGAAAAGAAGGTAATAAAAACAAAATTTGAAATCAGGGAGTTAGTACTCAAGCAAATCATGCCATCAAGACAGCCTCACCCAAGAGGGAAGTTACAACCCACATGGGAGGGACCCTATGTGATCACCCATGCCTATTCCGGGAATGCCTACCGCCTGGTAGATGCCGAAGGAGTCGAGGTTCCAGGTTCGTGGAACGCACTTTATCTAAAGAAATTCCATGCATGAATAGCTTTCAATACTTAAGAACTATTATTTTTCCTTCCTGCGATTTCCAGCGTTTAGTACTTGACGATAGAATTATAAGACTCTCAAAGATAAACTCGTATCTATTTGAACACATCTCCGCCCAATCATGTCGTTTCCTTCACACACATATAACTGGACTAGATTCACCTGAAAGAAGAGAAATTGCCTACCCCGTAGACTGGGACAATTTAAAACCCCCAAAGCAAAACATCCCTTATTTCCGCCCCACTCGTATTAACCCTAGGTCAAAATGAAGAGTTACCTAGACCTGGCATATGTCCCAAAACTGGCTCTGGCACTATGCAAACACTTCTAGAGGGGAAGCATCAAAAGAATCGGGGTGAAAAACAGAAGAGCCCCCCCCCCCTCAAATCAAATAAAAAATAATCAGGCAATGAGAGGCCAACAAAAGAAAAATAACACCCAAGTGAACGGGTTAAACTCTCTATTTTAGCAGGCTTTCACGCCTTTATGCACGGTATACGCTAACAACGGCTATACCAGTACAGGTCCAAACAACGGACTGTACTTTCCATCCAAAATAAAGAAGTGATAAAAAGAAGAAAGCCAGAGGGACCTAGAAAGTAAGACATGTGCTAGACTGGGACAATTCTAAAATATTGCCCGAAAGGAAGATATTACTCTTACCCCCTTCCCCCCCCCCTTTTTATTTTCGCAATGGGATTCTAAATTGAACCACGTCTGCCGGGAAAGGCGAAATTTCGACCAAAGGTAGATCATGTCCAGATTTACAACTACACACACTCACATGAGTTCACTTAGAAACTTGCCTATCCAAGAGAAGCTTATTTGACTCGACTCTTGGTACACTCATGGATTTCTCAGCATGTTTAGAATAATACGATTAAGCATTTGAAAACCATGAACCTAGAAAAATCGACACCCAAGGCTTATACCGTTCAAATACAATCCTGGTTTGGATATGGGTGACCGCAAGGGCTCCTCCACGGGGACTTGATGGCATCTTTTACTTCAGAAAGTCAAGACGTTACCCTCTCACGTAAGAAACCATTGAAGAACTAAAATGCCCCCTCACGCCAACTACACTTACGCATAAGCTTGCATTTTCCTTTTCCAAAATACCTTGGCGTTCGATTTTCTCGGAATATTAAAGTTGACCCCCCGTACCAAAATATTAAAATTGTCCCCACTCATTTCGTGTCCTTACCGCACATGCCTTAGAAGAAATTGTCCCACCTTTTACACACACTTAAAAGTTTTTTTTCTCACGCACTTGGAATCCCTTCCTTGCATACTAAAGCATGGTCTCCCGCACTTTACTTTCTCGCATTATCTTTCCATTTACCTTAAGATGGATTGTAGCCCTTGACAATTCAAGCAAGAAAGAGCTCGAAAGTCAGTGCAGGGGCGCAATCCGGACAGATTTAACACTTGGTCCATGGAAGGAATGTTTTTATAGGCCCCGAAGGTTGAAACGGTCACAAAAACTTTCAGCGGCAGCAGCAGACAGGAGCAACAGAACCAAATTGCCCCAGGCAGGGGGCGGCTAAACTCGACTAGCTGCCCCTCACTGGGCGGCTAGTTTACACTAGCCTCCCCTGCCCTTTGTTTCAGGTGAGGATGCCCTAGGCAGGGGGCAGCTAAACCTAACTAGCCGCCCCTCACTGGGCGGCTAGTTTACACTAGCCGCCCCTTGCCTGCATCCATTACAGCTATGTCAGCCCATATCCAATCAACTCTTCAACACTTCTTTACCTATAAAGATTAATTCTTTCCAAAACCTGCATGTACACATTTCATACACATATTCATACACAAAACATATATAAATACCATGCTAAAACAAATATATATCAAAACCCTACATCCATCCATGAATCAAACCTATAAAAACCAAGATTCACCTACACGCACATAGGTATCCATAATCCATGCTAAACTACTATAAACCATACATACAAACGAGAAACTAAATTATCCCACCAAAAACATAAACATAGATTGTTTTTCTAAAGCTAAGAGTGCATAAAAAAGAATCTTTTCCACGAGCTTCAAAACTCCAAGGTCTTGAGCTATACTTCACCAAAATAATCACCTGAGTCAAAAAGAAAAGAAGAAAAGCATGAATTCCTTGCATATATACCATTCTTCTACCTAAAACCAAGACACAAAGAAGCTATACCTCGGCGTATCGTCATCCGCTGGAGGCTGAGTGGGAGGAACATCCTGGCTTGGCTGAGAAGGGAGCGGTGGCTGAGGAGAGGACTGAACCTCTGGAACGTCAGGAGCGGCAGGAGTCTCTCGAACCGAGGACGCAACCCTCGCATATATCCCACGACTCCGAGACGCCGAAGGACGAGAAGCACGGCTGAAGGTGGCCCCGGTAGCCAAGGAAACTAAGAGAGAATGGTCAGGCTCAAGTGGAAGAATGTCAAGGTCCGCCTCGGTCATAAAGCCCCCTCCAACCGATTTCCCCCTCATAGTCGCCTCCCAAAGACGGACTTGCTGCATATCTCTGTCTCTCCTCTCCAACCTCTGTCAGAGGCGACTCTCTGTCCCTCTAGCCCGATCCTCGGCGGCCCTCAACCTCTCCTCCAACACCCGTGCCCTTACCTCTGATGCCCTGAGCGCCAACCGATCCCTATCCCCGGCCGCCTGGAGAGAACGAACCAAGTACCCCATCAAACCTCCATGGACGCCTGATGAAGCCTCCAACTCCGACACCCTCATCTGGAGGGAGTCCCTCTCACGGCCTAGGGTAATGAAACCCTCCTCTCTCGAAGCTATCATAGAGCTCAGCCGGTCCGTCTCCTCCTCAGCCCGAGAAGCCCTACCCCTCGCCTGGCCCAGCTCCATCCGTGTGGCCGTCAATTCACTCCAGGCTGCATCTAATTCCCTCGTCAGCTCGAGCTCTCGCTCGGAAACCATGGAAGGAGGAGGGGCGGAAGAAGAAGAAGCGCCATCAGCCCTCGCTCTCGACAGAGCATCCACCTGAGCCTCGAGGACTCAGACCTGGTCCTGAAAGCGTCCTCTCTGTACCCGCAACGCCTCTATCTGCCTGGCCCGCGCTTGGAGGTGCTCATTGGTGGTCTTGAGCCTCTTCTCCATTTCATTCAACTCAACCTACAAAAGCAAATACCATTCAGAAAATATTCAAGCAAAGGAGAACGAGGAAGAGAAGGAGGGTTTCCAAACTTACGTAGGCATCCAGAATCTCCTCCTCCATCGTCCCGAGGATACCTGCATACTCCTGACGACACCAAGCTAGGTATTCGTCACTCGAAGTCACCTCAGGACGACACTCCACCAAGACGCCTCGGCCCATCCATCCCGCCACATATGTAGCGTAATTCCTTGGGAGATTCGTGTCCTGAGGAATCCCAGCCACCGGAATCGAGGGGCGTCGCGGCAGCGGATCGGGCACCCACTGATGATACCCAAGCTGGCGGACGACCCGGCTGATCGCATGGAACACGACCTCATTAAAGTAGATCAACCAGACGTCTCGCGCCAGAGCCTCGGGAACCTCTCCCGAGTAAGGCCTCCACGTCATCTAAAAAAAGCATCGAAAGATAGGAAGAGCACTTAGTCAAAAGAAAACCAAATACAAGCCAAGAAAGTTCGAAGAAAAACTTATATCTCTTCCTCCGACAAGACGCGGAAGGCCTCTCAGAAGTGGGCAAGGCGGTGCAAGCGAGAAGACCCCCGGGGTTCCCATCTCATAGCCCAAGGGAGGGCATGATCAAACGGAGCCAAAGTCGGGCGATCGATGGCGAAATGCTCGTACCCGAAGATCTAGCAAAGCAAGAGGGAAATTGTCACGATCAAAGTGGGCTAAGCCGAAGGAAAAGACATTTACCACTCACTTACACATACCTGAAGAAATGGCGCAAAGCCGCCAAGGTTCTTTCCCCCGGCCCTCATGACCTTCTTCGAGAGCTCCGCAAATAGATGGGCAAGCATCGCCGCTCCCCAAGCATAGTGCCCCATACCCTCCAGGTCCCTCATCAGCAGGAGAGAATGAGAAGAAACCTTATCGGAGGCCGTCGAGAAGAGGACCCGGCCGAAGAAGTAAAGAAAGGACGCCCTCAACTCCCTCCGTGCCCTTTGTGGGCACGCGGCAGCCTCTTTCGCCTCAATCATCACCCGCCTCCTCTCGAAGCTAGCTGCAGCTTCGCCCTTCTGACGCTCTGTAAAGGAACCGAGGCCATACTGCCCCAAAAGCCTGCCCAAAGGGATCCGGTTCAGCATCCGCTCCCACTCCACGAACTCCCATTCCCCGATCAACTCTCGGAAAAGCCCCCTGTAGTCCGCAAGGGTGGCCGCAATCACTGCCTCCCCCAAGACTGGAAGGCCAGTGATCCGATGGACGTCCTCGAGCGTCGGCATGACAGCGCCGGTAGGGAGGATGAACGTACAACTCTTCGGGTCCCATCTCTCCGCCAATGCCTCCACATATGGGCGATGGACGTGGAACGGCTCGATCAAACAGATGGAGCGGAAGCCCGCCCCATCCACTAAGCTCCTCTCCTCCTGCCCCAAGGCATCATACCACCTCTTCAGCCCGTGCCATAAAGCCCGAATACGATTCGGCCACTACAAACAAACGAAGAAGAGATGGGTTAGTTAAGAAAATCAAGAGGTGAGAAACCAAAATCTATGAATTCCTTTTAAACCATGCTTAGCGAAGTAAAACTTCCATATACTAAAATAAAGGACCGAAGCATGAAAATAAGAAACTACATATCACCACGCCTGCAAACAAAAATATATCATCCCACCGTGGTCACCACTCACACTCTTTCTCACGGCACGGCCTATCATGCTTATGTACTTTCCCTAAACACGCCTAAAAAATATATAAAGCACTCGAACCCATGAAATGCATGCATACACTCCCTCATGCCCTACCACGATCAAACACGTACGAAATCATATACACGTGGAAAAGTATCGCATGCAAGCATATTAGCTATATCACTTCTCTCTCCTTTATATGCATATATAGAAATTGTCCCCCTCCCTATAAAAACAAACCCATCTCAGCTTGCTTACACATCCCACCGTGACTAAACTTATACACAAGCATGCCTATTCAAAACACACATACGAGTATAATACACATATACAACCTGTTCATACCAACCAAAACACATGCATATACACCAAAATAAAAGGCTAAGACTAAAAGGTTAGGAACATACCACGGCCCGTGTGGACCCAGGAGCGTCCACCTCGGCCTCGTCGGGATCGTCCATCCCATCGTCATCCTCCTCCTCATCCTCCTCGAACACGGCCTCCTCGGCCTCAGCCCCAACACCAACACCGGCCTCTGCTGCCCCGGTGCCCATACCCTCAGTCTCCCCGGCCTCATCCCTAGCCTCTCCTATCCCGTCCACCCTCCCCACACCGAAGTTAAACTCCGCAAAGGCCCCCATAGCACTACTCTCCTCCACCTCAGCCCTAGCCTCTGTGGCCTCCCTATCCAACATCCCAACGAGGGCATCCAACGACGCCCTCACCTCCTCGCTAACTCCCTCAACCCCTACCCCCTCGATTGCACCCTCAATCGATCCTCCAACCCCTAGAACCACCTCCTCAGCTCCCCACGCCTCCTCTTGCGTGTATAGCCTATCACACTCCCCCCTACCTCCGGGACAGCCCCCGAAGGCAAATCCCTGACCTCACCCACGCCGATGTCCGCCGGCGGCACCTCCGTCGAACCTATAGCCTCCCCCATGGCCACGACCTCCTGCCTATCGCTCTCCAATGATGAAGAGCTCAGGCTACGCTCTCCACGAGCCACTCGTGGTCGCTTTCCCCTCGAAACAATCGCCTTCGACCTCGTCATCTTCCTCGGTGTGAAAAAGAAAAAGGAGAACCCAAACCTAGGGCTTCAAAATCAAGAGAAAGAGAAAAGGATTGAGGTCGAAATGGAGGAAGAAAAGGCAAAGAAATTAGGGTTTTTGAGTTTGAAACCGAAGAGAAGAAGAAGAAGAGGGAGAGTAACCATTTAAAACGTATGGAGAGAGAGAGAGGGTCCCTTTTCGGTTATAAGGGACCCAGTCGAGGGGCGGCTACTCTCGGCTACCCACGAGTAGCCGCCCCCTCTCGAGCGGCTAGTTAGCACTAGCCGCCCCTCCCAGTTTCTTTGTTTTGCTTCAAAACCCCTTTCCAAACTCTTCTTAGCCCTAAATTCTAAGGTTCTCCATACCAAACAGCCATGTATTGGTTTATTTCCAGACATTATTTGATCAAACACGACTTTCCCGAAGTTTCGCCGCACTTTCAGTACCACTCAAATTTGAATTTCTCCAGTTCTGGTTCTTTTCCAGAGTTCTTATCCTTCGGATGATCCAATTCACCCAAATCAACTTTTACTTGCTTTCTGTCGGCGATATCCCCTCCTTGCTGAGTTTTCCCAAGCACGGGAACGGTAGGCACGAGGAAACTGACGCTGGGCTGCTCCACGCACGATAGCTAAGAACCCTGACCGCGGGTTGGATCACTCACCATTTACTTTTCCCCGCCTTCCACCTGGATCATCCTTTCGGTTAAAAATTCTAAGTCAAGACCTAGCCTCTGACGGTCCTAATCTGTCACGCCCCAGGGCGGCCGTCCCCGAAACGTGGCAAATATATAAATGATATCAGTAATCCATACACGAGGTCAAATAAATACTCCACAATAGAAAAGGCAATACACAAGTAACTGACATCAAATATATACAAAAAGCGGAAGCTCAAATGACTAAGTCTGTAATTCAAAGACATATTACAGACTAGAGTACACAATCAACTGTCCTGTGAGAGCCAATATATACAATAACTGACATCAACAGTCTACATACCGTGCACAAGCACAAGTATAATACATACAATGAAAAGGGAATGCTGATAGCCTCCGACTCGCAAGACATCCAACGCGAACGCGGGTCTTCTACTCGGATGGCGCCAGGGAAGCTCTTCTCTTGGATCCGACTCAGCGTCAACTGGGGAAAAACATAAGCGAGGGGTGAGCTACAAGCTCAGTGAGTGGTCAGAAACCAAACACCAACACCAACATTCGATCCTAAGGCAATCTCCTATCAAGGAAACCATGGGTAGAAACCCAACGGTTCACAAGGTCACACGGCGGTGCAACCATACCCTGCCCTCGCCCTAGCCCCCACAGGGGTGAGTCTAGGGACTCGAAGGACAACTTGCTATTCTACACTGTTCGTCATCCGGTAGCGCTCTCCCAGGCAGCCTCTACCTGGAGCCGGCCACGGTCAGTACACTGTCGAGCGCATTGATGGTACTTACAGGTGGGGGTCCACCCAGGGCGGCTCGTACCTAGGAAGCATCCACACGGATCCGGCGAAGAGGAGAACGATAATTCAGGCTTGCAACATCGTCCGGTGGTCCACCCTCGTGTAGCCTCACCTGGTACACTCCCCTGATCAGTACATCTGCCGAATGCATCGGGAGTACCTACAAGTGGGAGTCCTCTGTCAGGGCAGCTTCTACGTCGGGACCCCGGTATACGACGATATTGGGAGGAAACACTACTTGTTCGCAGCGCGAACCCTATGGGAAGCCAATCACTCAAGCTAGTGGGTCAAGTATCAACTCGAGCCCACAACACTCACACCAACACCCTCACCTCCGAAGGGTGACCTAGGTTGTCGGAAGTAACTGTACCAATCCCTCACCTTCACCCCAAAAGGGGTGACCCAGTCTCTTGGGAAGAGACTAGATCGTTTCTAAGCCCTTGGTCCACCGGTAGCCCTTTCCTCGGGTAGCCTCTGCCTGACATACTCCCACGATCAGTACACTGTCGACCACAGCGATGGTACCTACAGATGGGAGCCCGGTGCCAAGACAGCAATGGTACGCCGAGAAGTTCCTACACGGATCCAACGAAGGGGAAAAACGATAACTCATGCTCGCAGCGCAAACCCCACGGGAAAACCATCTATACAACTGACGGGTCGAGTATCAACGCGACCCCACCCTACTCACGCCAACACCCTCACCCTCACCCCGACGGGTGACATAGGATCTTGGGGAAGAGGTCGATTGTTCTAAGCCCTTGGTCAACCGGTAGCCCTTTCCCCGGGTAGCCTCTACCTGACATACTCCCACGATCAGTACACTCTCGACCGAAGCGATGGTACCTACAAATGGGACCCCGGTGCCAGGACAGCGTTTCCAATGCCGGGAAGTTCCTACACGGATCCAACGAAGGGGAAAAACAATCTACGCTCGCGAATACGATCCTCTTGGATCCGTCGTCATCGGTCATCAAACACCGATTAAGCGCAACGAATTCTCATGAATTCCCTCCAGGGCGCATAACTCAGATGCGGGGAAGACATTTAATTATAAGTGTCAAAACCATGGTATGACCCCACAAGAGGTCATACACTTGTCTAACACATTAGACAAGAAACATGGCCTTATCGGCATATATATATATATATGCAATTAACTACCCAACGATGACCTACTTAAACATGCATACATGGCATCAAACAGATAAGCACACACAAATTACAACCTAATATACGTTGGATAAAACCAAACTAGAAGGGAAGGGTTAAGCGCGATCTGTGCAACAACAGGTGCATGCCAATAATTCCAAGCAAACCCGAGTCAAGTAGGAACTACATCTACTCACTCGGTTCGCGAAGAGAAGGAGGGCGAGGGAGAGGGAATGCCTCATCCTCTCTCGAGCTGGTCATAGTTTTGCCCCAACAGATGGGTGCAACAACTATACCACACCCTCGAGTCCTAAATCGGAGGAATATTACGCATACACCCGTTATTAACCCAAGTTAAACATGCTTGATAAATAGGCGTAGTCATTCAATCAAAATTACCTAAGTCATGCCATATTCTATACAATACATAGGCAAGTATAAGGTAGAATAGGGGTTCTACACAATATACGAGCTATACAACCTAGCATGCATAATATCTAGCATATTTAGGGTGCAAATAAAGCCCCATGGAAGCGCGAAGCACGACTACGTGCATCGAACGCTCCCGGAAGGGTTGGAATCAAACCACTCACCGATACCCGGGTCATCGCGCATCCCAACCGACGAGGTCTGCAAGGCAAGGGGTACCAAAATGATGAGTATAACCATAAACAAGCACATAGAAACAATTAGGCATGCCTAAGGCTAGACATGCACGCAAACGGGCTCGAACGCACGCAAGAATGCACGCACGCACGCGTGCCCGAGCCCCCCGGACACCCACCCGAGGGTGCCGACCCTCAGCACGGCCAAACCGGCCTCGGGCAGCACCGCACGCACCCCGGGGAGCCCCGGGCGCAGCCCCGGGCATCCCCGCGCAGCGCGCCCCCCGCGCGCAGACACGCGCGCGCCCCCGCGCGCACCTCGCGCGAACCCCGCGCACACTCCGCGCGTACGCGCACGCGCATACCCGCGCGTACGCACCCGCCAGCATCACCCCGCGCGCCTGCCTGCGCGCGCACGCGCGCGGACGGCCCCGCGCGCGCGCCCAGCACTCCCCAGCCCTCCCCAAGCCTCCCACATGCACCCAAACACAACCACCACCCATGCATGCCCTCCCAACACACCCTCTAAGCCATAAAACCAAATTAAAGAAGTGGAGAACTTACCAAACCTAAGAGGGGGAGGGAAAGGGGAGAGGTTGGGGCCCTCGAGCACACCCACGACCATCTCGACCACCACCACCACTACCACCACCTCTCTTTGGCTTCTCTTCTTCATAGGGCTTCACTTTGGCATTTCATCAAACACATGGGGGGCTGTTGGTTAGAGAGGGGAAGGAAGAGAGCAAAGATAGGGGAAGAGAGAAAAGAATCAACAATGACAACAATCAACAACACACAACCTCACCTTTTCCACTCCTTCTCCATCACCAACACCTCCATCTCCTCCACCCAAAACACCCTTCAAAGGGCTGGACCAGCAGCAAAAGAGAGCCCAAACAGAGCTGAAGTCGTGCTCATTTAGGGGGTTAAATAGGCAAAGGTCGGGTGAAAGACCGAGCTGTCCTCGGACTTAAAACCTCTGCGCAGCCTTCACTTAAACGGCCATAACTTCCTCAATATAGCTCCGAATTGCACGATTCCAGTGGCATTTAAAAGATAAGACGATTATCTACAACTTTCATGTTTACACCTAGATCAAATAACTCCTCTAGCTATTTCTAAATCTAGGCTAAACATCTTACAGGGCTGCTGCCTGGATTTCTCAACTTCGGGGTATACATTGAAAAATACCCATATCTTTTAATATACGAATCCAGTTGATCCAATTCCACTTCTATATGGAAGCTATCTCCAAACTTAACATCTCGTAATAATATCAGATTTTTATCTCATCATCTTGGATTTTAATAAAATCAAATCCGAATACCAATCCAAAACTGCACAATTCCAAAAACGTTATCGGAATTAAACGAAAATTTTATGGGCAGTACTAAACAATACCAGGACCCATAATATGCAGTTATATCTTCAATCAGAGTCCTTAAACCCCAGAAGGTAGCTAAAAACCAAAATTTTAGCGACTCCGATCGAAATTAGGACTCTAAATGACACAGGTCTAACATAATCAACTCCCTGAATACTACTGTTCGTGTTGGCATAACTTCTTGAAGGTCGGGCCAGCCAAAATAGGGGTCTCTTTCCTTATCATCGGTCGAAGTCTTTCCTGCTCCGCACAAAGACTCCGTCCGATGAGGGACAATAGTAGATACCCCAATTTTGACCGTCCAGAGAGATAGAAATACTTCAAGTAACACACGAAAATATCCCACAGTTGGACCTCCAATAGAGAACCAAAGGTTCGGTAAACCAGAAACCCTAACCCTAGCCTAGATCTAAACCTAAACCGAAAACCCTAACCCTAGCCTTGACCTAAACCTAAATCGGAAACCCTAAACCTAGCCTTGACCTGAACCGGAAACCCTAACCCTAGCCTTGACCTAGCCCTAAACCCTAACCCTAACCTAAACCTAAACCTAAAACCTAAATCGGAAACCCTAACTCTAAAAACCCAAAACCCTAGAACCGCAAGTCCCCGGAAAGGGGCGGCTAGCCCTAACTAGCCGCCCTATACCAGGCGGCTAGTTTACACTAGCCGCCTCACTGACCGCCCCCTGGCCGACTTTGGACCAGTCCCCTGGATGGGACATAAAGCAGTATTAAATGCTGATCATTGCGGCGGGTCATGACCTTTAGCCGCCCTCTCTGGGCCGGGTCAAACCAAGTAACCGACCCAAGCCACCGCCTGTCAGAGATGGGACGTTTGGCAGGTGATGATAGGTGCGCCTACCAGGAAGTAGCCGCCCCATCCTGGGCGGCTAGTTAGCACTAGCCGCCCTTCACCTGGTCTCTGACAGAAGAACCAGAGAATTAATGAGGGGTCTAATCGAAGCCAACCCACTCCATTACCCCTGGGATATTTCCCTGCCTCTCTTTTACTATAAATAGAGGAGGTCCCAAGCCCAAATGAAAAAAACCACCAATTCATAGCAACCATTCAACACCAACATCCCACAATCCACATTCCCTTTCCCCACTAGAAATCCCAAGAGAGAGAGAGAGAGCCCCTTTTGTGAGAGAAACACCCATTTTCCTACATAAAATACCCTCTCATCCCACCCTCCAGAAACCCGGGCCAAACCTAGCTTAGCCCCTGTCCAAAACCAAACCCATTTTCTACCAAAGTCCTGCCCAAACCAGACCAGGCCCCGGACGGCTAAACCCTAGTAGCTGCCCCTGACCAGACGGCTCAAACCCACTAGCCGCCCCATATACACACCCCACTTACACCCCCTATGTCCCAAGACTCCTTTAGTCAAGCCACAGAAGCAGAATAGGATTATCTATTTTTCACCTCTGTGTATGGTATATCCGTGTCTCAGAGCGGAGACCCCACCACGTAGGCGATCAAATCCAACCCCACCCCTTTTCCTGCTTTTTAGAAAAAGCAGGTGGCGATCACAAACCCCTGAATCCTCTTAAGCCGCTATCGGGCGCCTCAACCAGGAACGACACCCCTCACCCTTCCGAGAAGACGATCCGACCGAGCCCGCCGGGACCCTTTCCGAAAGCACCGACAAACGCAAACGCGGCCGTTCGGAGGCCTCCCCCATGACGACACACCGACAAAGGGTACCTTTCAGGTTTTAATGGTATGTCTTACTTTGAAAAGTTGAAAATATTGCCCTCTCACATGAAAGAATCATTGAAAAATTAAAATGCTCCCTTATGTTACTCACACATGTGTATAAGCTTGTATTTTCCTTTTTCAAGACACTTAGGCATTCAATTTCCTTGAAATATCACAATTGACTCCCCATACCAAGGCAAAATCGCCCCTATTATACTCTTTTCATTCCCTTCCACACATGCTTGAGAAGAAATGGCCCCACTCTCACACATACTTAAGATTCTTCTTCACTCTCGCAATTGGAATCCCTCCCTTGTGTACTGAAGCATGGTTTCTCGCACCTTTTCGCACTATCTTTTCATTTACCTTAGATGGGTTGTAGCCGTTTATAATTCGAGCGAGAGGGGTTCAAAAGTCATTGCAGGGGCACAGTCCGGATAGATTTACCACTTGGTCCATGGAAAGAATGTTTTTATAGGTTTTGAAGGTTGACTGAACACTTACCAACACTTCCAGCAGCAGAAGACAAGTGACAAAACCAGGGGACCCTCCCAGGTAAGGGGCGTCTATTACCCACAAGCCGCCTGACCCTAGGTGGTTAGTATCAGCATACCGGCCCCCCACCCCCTTTGTTTCAGGTAAAAACTGCCCCAGGTAAAGGGCGGCTAAACTAGACTAGTCGCTTGGCCCTGGGCGGCTAGTTTGAATCAACTCCTCAACTCTTCAAATACCTGCAAAAGTGATTTTTCCAAAACCTACATACACGCATTTCATACACATATTCAAACACGAAACCTATATAAATACCATGCTAGAACAATTATATATCCAAATCCTACATCCATCCATAAGTTAGACTTACAAAAAAAACTAAATTCATTCATCCGCACCATATGCATTTACCTAACCAAACATCCACGCTAATTACGCAACATTTAAACAAATCAAAAGAAATTGTCCCATATAGCATGCAAAAAAAAAATTGTCCCTAAAATCTGAAAGTTACATAAAGCGAAAAAGAGAGAAAAAAAGAGGAAAGATAGGTCTGCCAAAAGCTCCAAATCTGAAAAGTGTTGAGCTATCCACAACCAAAATGATCACCTAAGACAAGTGAAAAGAAGAAAAGCCTGAATTCTTGCATATATACAATTCTTCTACTTCAAACCAAGACACCATAGCTTACCTTGGCGTATCATCATCCATGGGAGGCCTGGTCGAAGGAGGGCCATCCTGACTTGGTTGAGAAGGAAGTGGTGGCTGATGAGAGGACTAAACCTCTCGGGCGTCCGGAACAGCGAGAGTCTTTCGGACGGAGGAGGCAGCCCTGGAGTATCTTCGTCGACTCTGGGTCGCTGATGGGCGAGAAGCACGACTGAAGGTAGCTCCAGTAGCCAACGAAGCAGAAATAGAATGCTCAGGCTCGAGCGAGAGAATGTCGAGGTCCGCCTTGGTCATAGAACCCCCTCCAATCAATTTCACCCTCATGGTCGCCTCCTAGAGATGAACCTGCTGCATGTCTCTGTCCCGTCTCTTCAATCTGTGTCGGAGGCGACTCTCCGTCCCTCTGGCCCGATCTTCTACCACCCTTAATCTCTCTTCCAAATCCCGTGCCCTCGCCTCTGATGCCCTGAGCGCCTCTCGATCCCTATCCCCGATTGATTGACGAGAACTGACCAGGTCTCCCATCAGTCCACCGGGCATCCCAACCAATGACTCCAACTCTACCACCCGTGTCTGAAGAAAATCTCGCTCACGGACCAGGGTAGCTGCCTCCCCCTCTCTCCTTGCTACTTCGGACCGCAGCTGGTCCATCTCATCCTCCCTCGAGTCTCTCTTGGACCTCAACTGGTCCACCTCATCCTCGACCCTCGTGGCCCTCTCTCTGGACTGGTCAAGCTCCAATCGAACGGCCAAGAGTTCACTCCGAACCACATCTAGCTTGTCCCTCAGCTCAAACTCTCGATCAGAAGAGGTAGCCAGAGGAGGAGCAAAAGAAGACAAAGCATCATCGGCTCTTGCTCTCGACAGAGCATCCATCTAGGCTCAAGGACCCATACATGGTCCTCCAAGCGTGGCTTTGCGCCGGCAACCCTTCTATTTGCCTGGCCCACACTTGGAGGTGCTCATTGGCGGCCTTGAGCTTCTTCTCCAGCGCATTCAACTCAACCTACAAAAGAAGACATCATTTGAATAACCAAGTAGGAAAAGATACGAAGGAAAAGAAACATAGAGAGTTTCTCTTACATAAGCATCCGAGATCTTCTCCTCCATGGTCCCAAGGATGCCGACATATTCCTAGCGATACCAGGCCAAGTAATCCTCGCTGCTGATCACCTCGTGACGACGCTCAACTAAAGTCCCCTTGCTCATCCATCCCGTCACGTATGTTGCATAATTTCTCGAGAGGTTCATGTCCCGACGAATTCTGACCACTGGGATTGGGGGACGCTTCGGTAGGACATCGGGCACCCACTGGTGAGACCCAAGCTGACGGACAACCCGGCTAATCGCGTGGAACATCATTAAAGTAGATCAGTCAGATGTCCCGCGACAGCTCTCGGGGACCTTGTCCTCCATGTTGGGCCTCCAAGTCATCTACAAAATAAAACATCAAAAGAAATAGGAGGAGTGC
Source organism: Acorus calamus (assembly GCA_030737845.1). NCBI lineage: Eukaryota > Viridiplantae > Streptophyta > Magnoliopsida > Acorales > Acoraceae > Acorus > Acorus calamus. Next base: position 14,216,490 of record CM060872.1, read on the forward strand.
TTAGCCAATAGAGAAATCGAATACAAGCTAAAGAACTCGAAGAATATATATACCTCTTCCTCTGTCAAAACACGGAAGGCCTCTCGGAACTGAGTGAGGTGATGTAAATGCGAAGATCCCCGGGGCACCCACCTTATAGCCCAAGGAAGAGCATGGTTAAACGGAGCCAGAATCGGGCAGTCAATCGTAAAATGTTGGTACCCAAAGACCTGCAAAACCGAAGGAGAAATGTCAAAACCAAGCGAGTCGTACGAAAACAGAACACGTTATCTTTACTCGCTAAACACGTACTTGGAGAAAGGGAGCAAAACCGCCAAGGTTCTTACCCCGGCCCGATTCACCTTATTCGAGGGCTCCGTGAAGTGATGGACGAACATCGCGGCTCCCCAAGCAAAGCATCCCATGCCCTCTAGGTCCCACATCAGCAACAGGGACTGAGAGAAGACCTTGTTAGAGGCTGTTGAGAAGAGAATTCGGCCGAAGAAGTAGAGGAAGAACGCCCTCAGCTTCCTCCGTGCCCTCTATGGGCGGCCGCCTCCCTCGCCTCAATCATCTCCCGTCTCCATTCGAAGCTAGCTATAGCTTCAACCTTCTGGCGCTGCGTGAAGGAACCAAGGCCGTACTACCCTGATAGCCACCCCAACGAGATCCGATTCAGCATTCGCTCCCGCTCCACGAACTTCCACTCCCTGATCAACTCTTGGAAGAGAGCCTTGTAATCAGCGAGGATGACCGTGATCACCGCCTCTCCTAAAACTGAAAGACTGGTGATCCATTGAACATCCTCCAACGTCGGCATGATGCACCCATAGGAAGGATGAAGGCGCAGCTATCTGGATCCCTTCTCTCCGTCAATGCCTCCACGTAAGGCCGGTGGACGTGGAGTGGCTCAATCAAGAAGAAGGAGCGAAAGCCCGCTCCGTCCACCAGGCTCCTCTCCTCCTGTCCCAAGGTGGAGTACCACTTCTTCGTCCCGTGCCACAAAGCAAATGAAAGAAATGGGGTTAGTTTATGAGGCACTCAAAGGTATAAGAATTCTAGTATAAATTTATCATAAAAACCATGCTTAGTAAAAAAAATTTACATACACGTGAACAAATAAAGCATGAAATATATGAGCCTATAAGTTCAAACTCCTTTGTTATGAAAACCCTCTTCATATGATCACATATTTTACCCTATTATCCTACCGTGGTCATTACTTGCATATTTTCTTATCCATCATGCTTATATGTCTTTCACAAACTCACCCAAGCATGCAAAGGAACACATAGACTCGTAAAGTGCATATATATATACTCCCTCTTACCCCACCATGATTAAATACATGTAAGAATGTGCCTCAAACATTATATGCATACAAAACCATCATGATATGACACATGCAAGCATGCTAGGTGTACAATTTCTCCCTTATGTATTTTTTATATATACATAACAAACATAGATATACGTATAAAAATTGTCCCTCCTTTTACAAAACTATATTCACATGCTTATTATCCCACTGTGATTAATTTATACACAACAGAACATGTCTATTAGAGACACATATATATAAATATTACACACTATCACCTATTCATATTACAAATTTTTAAATTACAAAAGATATATATAAATAAAAGCAAAACAGAGGGATTAAAGAAATACCATGGCCCATGTGGACCCAGGGGTGTCCACCTCGGCCTCATCGGGATCGTTCATCCCATCGTCATCCCCCTCCTCCTCAACTACGGCCTCCTCGGCCTCAACATTAGCATCGGCCTCCATGCTCCTATGTCTACACCCTCGACCTCTGGCCTCGACCCTGACAGCTCTGGTCTCCTCCATGCCCACCGCACCGGAGGCCAACACCTCAAACACACCTGCACCCCTTCTATCCTCCTCCGCTGCCCTGGCCTCTACGGCATCCTTGTCTAACATACCTACGATGGCATCCAGCGATGCCTTCTCACTCTCACTCCCCTCTACCTCCACTCCTTCGACCATGCCCTTGGCCGGTCCTCAAACCTCCGGAACCACCTCCTCGACCACCACCGGTCGGTCCCCACGCCTTCTCTTGCGTGTGCCTCCTATTGTTCTACCCCCTACCTCCAGGACAGCCCCCAAAGATGCCTCGACTCCTCCACCCACGCCTACCAAAGGTGTCTCCACCGTTTGGTTGCCTCCTCCACGGCCCCTACCCAACCCGTTGCTCCCCAACGAGCCCAACCCCGAGACAGCCCCTCTCTGCTCTCGGGAAGACTGAAGACGCTTCATCATCGAGGCCGTCTTCTTCCCCTTCGTCATTTTCTCCGGATGGCCCAGGCCCAAGAGTCCCAAGAGGCTTATGGATTGGGTGAGGGTGCTTAGTCCCACACCGCCTAATGGGAGGAGATAGTCTGTGCTTATATTTGAGCACAGCTCTTACACACCAAGACGTGTTTTAAACCCGTGAGCCCATTAGGGGCAAAGCGGACAATTTCTTGCTGTGTAAGCCTGGGGCGTTACAATTGCTATCAGAGCCTGTCCATTTCGCGATGGTGGGTGTGGGTGGCCCCACACGAGGACGTGTGGCCTATTAGGGGGGGTGATTGTGACGCCTGGCCCAGGCCCAAGAGTCCCAAGAGGCCTATGGATTGGGTGAGGGTGAGGGTGTTTAGTCCCACATCGCCTAATGGGAGGAGATAGTCTGTGCTTATATTTGAGCACAGCTCTTACACACCAAGACGCGTTTTAAACCCGTGAGCCCATTACGGGCAAAGCGGACAATTTCTTGCTGTGTAAGCCTGGGGCGTTACAATTTGGTAATGTAACGTTTTGGTATTTTTTGGCCTTATATATTTATTTTAAATATATAATGGAAATTTTAAAAATTTAATTTTTTATATTTCATTTTTCAGATTTGGCGGTGGGCCCAAATGGGTCTAATTTGATTTATAATTATGATAATTATAAATTGATGTTGAAATAATTATTTTATATTTTTTTGTAGATCTTTATAGTGTTAAGATACTTTGGTTGAACTTTGGTGAGATTCGGAGTTCGGAAAATTTGATTTTTAGGCTTAGTGTCAAGTTATTGGGCCTAGGGATCTAGTTGTGAATCCAGAATACATTTTTATAGCCTTCTAGGACTTTTCTGTAAATCGGATAGGGATCTGTTTGTAAATCGGATAGGGACGTCATTGTAAACTGGAAACACTTCAGGGGTCGTTTTGTAATTTCGGTAAACCCCTTTAAATAACATGTTTGGGTTAGGGTTTTTCATCCAAATCTCAGAAGTTATGAAGGGTTGTGATGACCTAACCCTAGATGGAGATGGTGGGTGGTGTAACCGGAACTAAGGTGAGATATCATTCCCTATTGATTTTGTTAGTTTTAATTTATTTTATTTAGGATATGATTACGTCAAGTAATTGTTTGGGGAAGAAGTTTGATAGATTAGGGTTTGATTGATTTAATTTAATGATTATTTGATTTGATTTTTATGGACTCAAAGGAATTCTTAAGATCAAATTAGATTTATTAGTTTTGGGGATTTAATGGCCATTTTCGGGTTGATTTTATGCTTGGACGTAATTCATGTTTTTGACTATGATAGAATCGTTTCTGGAAAAAATGTATTTGACAAACAGAAATAGGTTTTGAAAAGAGCTTTCCAACGAATCATTAATCGTCCAATTCGGAGTTATGGATAGAAAGTTATGGTTTTTGAAAGATTTCTGTGCAGTTTATTGAAATTCAAATATTTAGCTTGATGACCAAGTTTGATGAATGTTAGAGATTTAGATGATCCCAAATTTGATATTTAATGAAGTATAATTTGTTTTGCGGGTTTTGATGATTTTTTTGATCTTGAGAACTTAAATAGAATCTTAAATCGATAATTTGGTTTAATGAGATCAATGAATATTGATTGGATATTGTTGTTATTTGGATGTAAATTGATTGGATTTGAGTTACTCGATCATGGAATTATAGTTGAGTATTATTGGATTTGTCCAAATATTTATTCGAGGATTGATTGATCATATGGGTCTTATGGAATAAATGGATATTGATTATCGTATCGGATCATTGTGAGTATATGAGTATTCTAATATTTATTTGAAGTTGGGATTTTCATTAGGGCTTTGAAGTGAGTTGTTGATTGTAGGTCTATAAGATATCGGCTTTTGGGATTATTGGGCATAGTGTTGTTATAAGTTAGTTGTCAGTTGTTTGGGTCGTGATTGATTATTTCTGATCTATTATTGTATAATTGTTATGCTAGGTTATCAACGTGCGAGTGTGTATCGTTGATGCTTGCATAGACCGAAGGTGAGTAGGCCTATCGATTTATTTCGTGTGAGTTTTTGCTCTATAACATTGAATTTCATATGCCGATCATATTTGTGTGATATTATGTGTCATCCATGCATTTATATTTTGATAAATTTGCATGATTTGGATATTTTCTTCATATTGATCAAATTGCATTTTCGTTGAATGAAGTTGCATGATTTAATTCATTCATAATGTCATTAAAATAGCATGAATTATGCTACTCATGTTTCAAGAATTAACATAATATATTTTCTGATGCTTATGCTTTCGAAATAATATTTGGATTAAAGATTTTCATTTCGAGAGTTTTGGAAAAATTTAGGACTAGTGGAGACAACCTAGTCCTAGGATATTTTATCAACATGCATATCATGACATATTTTCTGGAATAAATCCCCCCGTTGTATTTCGCTTTTGGGGAGGAAGGTCTAGGATTCGAAGAGTCCCAAGATCGGTGAGGGGTGTGGTAAAGCATTCCTTGCAGCGGCGGATTCCTTTGTTTGGAGTCTGCAGTAACCGGGGCACCATGTGCTGGTGTTCTCGTAGTGATGGCAGCGGCGACCCATCAGCGTCTTCTAGATCCGACGTCTCCTCGAGGGAGCTTTTTGAGCGATTTAGTCGCTTGGGGCTTAGCACACTTGTTTTGGGGAACGGTTCTTCCGATTGAGAACCCTACCCGGTCATATCATTTAAGCTGCATGATTTGTATGACGTGGACCAAGGATTGGGCCACGTGATTGCATTAAAACTATATTTTATTAAGCTCATGAATTTAATTTGATTTTTTTTAAAGAAAATTCTTATTTTTTATATATATAAATATATATATATATAATGATATTATTTTTAACTCTCATGATTTCTCTGATGTGGGCCAATGATTTGGGCCACGTGTGCATTAAAATATTTTTTAAAAGTTTATGATTTTAAATTGATTTAATAAAATAAAATATTTATTAAATGAAATTCTGATTTTCATAAAACCTTATTTTTATATGTAACTATCATATGAAGTAATTTGTCAGTGGACTTATTCACTGAGTTAAACACTCACCCTATTCCAAATGGCTGGTTGTTTTATAACCAGGTAGCTCATCTTCTGGGGATCAAGGCAAAGTTTGAACCTTTCATACACTCCAAGGATCTTGAGGTAGCAATGTTTGGAGAACAAATAATAGTCGCAGCCGACTATTTGGATCTATTTTAGTTTAGATGGCTCCCACAGGGGTGGTTTAGTGTGTCTTTTCATTCTAATATTTTATTTATGTCAGACTCTGATATTCTGTAAGACCGTTAGTGGTTCATAACTTTTGGATATTGTTTTTATGTTTTATCACTTTCAGTTTTTATTATATTAGTATTGTTAAAAAAAAGTACAAATTTTGGTCTTGTGTTTGGATTAAGTTTAGTAGCGACCCATTTACCGTCCGATAAGCGGTTAGGTAAATGCGGGGCCTTACAAATGGTATCAGAGTCACGTCCTGTCAGAGCCTAGGTTAGGGTTTGTGTCTAGGAAAAAAAAAAGTTTTATTATTTGTGATGTTTGTTAGTTCATTTAGGATTTTTTTTTGACAAAAGGATTGTATGTTGTCTCTATTCTGAATTCAGCGTATGTTCTTTTTGGTGTTCCACACATTCATTCACTTTATCGGATTTACAAAACTCTTAGTAAAGAAGTTTACAATCTCAATGTTTACACTTCACATAACCATTGTCGTTGGTGAACAAATTATCACCAAGGTTTGCTCTTCTTTCTTGCTTGGTCCAGATAAATGGGCATTAGATACCTATTAATCTCTTCATTCTCGATATTCTTGGTTTCGATGTAATCTTTGGCATAGATTGGTTGTTAGCCTTCCGTGCAAGTGTTGATTGTTTTTCAAAAGTTGTGTCCTTTTGTATTCCTGGCCAATAATCGTTCCGCTTTGGGGGTTTTAGTGGATCATATCCGATCATATTCGTCTCTTCCCTTCATGCTTAGAGGTTACTAGTTAAGGGGTGTGAACAATATCTAGCCATTATTGTGGATACTACTATTGACTTGAAGGCCTAAGTTAGTGTAACTCCTATTGCTTTTGGATTTCCTGAATATTTCCAGATTAATTGCATTGTCTTCTCCTGATCGTGACATCGTGTTTTCTAGTGATTTTATTCTTGATTTTCTATAAGCCTAAGTTTAGTTAGCCTATGAAATTTAGGGCTTAAGTTTGATCATCCTAAGGAGATTATATTAGTCTATATATAAAGAAAATTATTTGTTTACTTTTGTTATACTAGAGGCTAAATCTATTAATTTCTTATTAAAGGGGAAGTGACCCATATTTTTATATATATACATTTTTATATTGCCATAAATTTAGCTATTACTCATGTTTATTTATTTAAATAAAAAAAATTTAAATCAGTTTTATATAAATTGTAATTATATTTTGAATTTTCATATTCAAATTTACATAAATCATATCGATGTATTTAAATCTTAATAATTCAAAAATAAAGACATTACTAGATCTTTCTTAATTAAACTCTCTACATATTTGTTACGTTAATTTATTATAATGTAACTCTATATATATTTTACATGGCTTACAAATTTATTATGCTATATATTAAATATAATGAGCTTTAAATTCTTTTAGTACATTATTTATACTTGTTTTTCTTGAAGGTTTTATTTTTATAAATAATATTTTAATGTGTTAAATATATTTTTCTACATTATGTTATGCATATCGATATTACAATTGCATCTTGTAAATTCAGATTCACGTGCATTTAGAACGCGTATAGATTTATCTATATCTTTAAGAGTTTAGATTGCATGATTGGATCTTAAGATATCCCACCTGATTTTTTTTGGATACCCTATCTTATAGAGCTTAGTTATTTTGGTTGATTGTAAATTATTTTTTTTAGAGCCTTGAGATAAGCTAGTATGAGAGTCATTTTTTTTTGAAGCCTAGAATAAGTTGAGTCAATTAGAATTGATGCATATAAGATTTGAATTCTTATTAGATGTTACTCTATCTAAGAACTCTATATAGTGGATGATCGTTCATACTCAATATACGTCATAGCGTACACACATGAGAGACATACCTTAAAAACCGATATTTTCAAGTTATTAAGTGTAACTATGTATTCACAATTTTATTAGGATGTTTTTCATGTTTTGTATAGCATCACGGATGGTTTAATCAATCCGTGAATGTCCATGTCAGTAGATGATTTTCTTATATATATGTAAATTCTAAAGATTGTAAATATCTTTAGTTTCATCTTGTTGTCATTATTATTGCTCTTATGTTGATGGTACAAGTTGGATCATTTATGGTATGGGACGTAGATGAGCCTAACTTGTACAATTATGTACGAAATTGTTTGATGTGATTGTTTTTGTTATTGTCAATGTTTGCATTGTATTAGTTGGACCGCCTATGGTATGGGACGTAGGTGGGCTGACTTATGCAATTTGTTGCTTGTTATGTCTTTGTTTGTTCTGTACAAACTGAATCACCCATGGTATGGGACATGGGTGAGCGTGACTTGTATATTTCGTTGTATTATTTGTCATTGCTTATGCTGTATGAGTTATAACACCTATGATGTGAAACATGGGTGGATTTGACCTACACATTTAATTTTTGTAAATGATTTTTGTCATTGTTGGTGATGTATAAGTTCATCCACCTGTGATTTGGGTCACTATCAGAGTGGCGCAGCGGAAGAATTGTGGATCTGATTTATATGGTTATTTTGTTGTATGATAGTTGTCTGTATTGATATTTGTTGGAACTTCAATGCAAATCATTGATAGTTTTGCTTGTGCATTCGATTGAATATTGTTTTGGGGTATAAGTTAGAATCTTATATCATTTTTCACATTATTGAGCTTGTTGAGTATGAGTCAGACCTATAAGCTGACTTATACAATTATTGTATGGATATACATTTGTTTGATTGTTTGTGGGGTATAAGTTGGATTCTTATACTATTTTCTATATTATTGTGCTTGTTAGGTATTACACAGACGTGTAAACCTACTGGTGTAATGATTGTATTGATGTTGTTATGACTTAGAATTGTAAGACTACTCTTACAACTATTGGTTGGATGATTGTTATTATTGAATGTTATATATCTTTCTTTTTGTGTTCTCCCTTGAATTTAGAGGACTAAATTCCTTTAAGGGGGGAAGAATGTAACGTTTTGGTATTTTTTGGCCTTATATATTTATTTTAAATATATAATGGAAATTTTAAAAATTTGATTTTTTATATTTCATTTTTCAGATTTGGCGGTGGGCCCAAATGGGTCCAATTTGATTTATAATTATGATAATTATAAATTGATGTTGAAATAATTATTTTATATTTTTTGTAGATCTTTATAGTGTTAAGATACTTTGGTTGAAATTTGGTGAGATTCGGAGTTCGAAAATTTGATTTTTAGGCTTAGTGTCAAGTTATTGGGCCTAGGGATCTAGTTGCGAATCCAGAATACATTTTTATAGCCTTCTGGACTTTTCTGTAAATCGGATAGGGATCTGTTTGTAAATCGGATAGGGACGTCATTGTAAACTGGAAACACTTCAGGGGTCGTTTTGTAATTTCGGTAAACCCCTTTAAATAACATGTTTGGGTTAGGGTTTTTCATCCAAATCTCAGAAGTTATGAAGGGTTGTGATGACCTAACCCTATATGGAGATGGTGGGTGGTGTAACCGGATCTAAGGTGAGATATCATTCCCTATTGATTTTGTTAGTTTTAATTTATTTTATTTAGGATATGATTACGTCAAGTAATTGTTTCGGGAAGAAGTTTGATAGATTAGGGTTTGATTGATTTAATTTAATGATTATTTGATTTGATTTTTATGGACTCAAAGGAATTCTTAAGATAAATTAGATTTATTAGTTTTGGGGATTTAATGGCCATTTTCGGGTTGATTTTATGCTTGGACGTAAATCGTGTTTTTGACTTTGATAGAGTCGTTTCTGGAAAAAATGTATTTGACAAACAGAAATAGGTTTTGAAAAGAGCTTTCCAACGAATCATTATGATTTTTGAAAGATTTGTGTGCAGTTTATTGAAATTCAAATATTTAGCTTGATGACCAAGTTTGATGAATGTTAGAGATTTAGATGATCCCAAATTTGATGTTTAATGAAGTATAGTTTGTTTTGCGGGTTTTGATGATATTTTTGATCTTGAGAACTTAAATAGAATCTTAAATCGATAATTTGGTTTAATGAGATCAATGAATATTGATTGGATATTGTTGTTATTTGGATGTAAATTGATTGGATTTGAGTTACTCGATCATGGAATTATAGTTGAGTCTTATTGGATTTGTCCAAATATTTATTCGAGGATTGATTGATCATATGGGTCTTATGGAATAAATGGATATTGATTATCGGATCGGATCATTGTGAGTATATGAGTATTCTAATATTTATTCGAAGTTGGGATTTTCATTAGGACTTTGAAGTGAGTTGTTGATTGTAGGTCTATAAGATATCGGGTTTTGGGATTATTGGGCATAGTGTTGTTATAAGTTGGTTGTCAGTTGTTTGGGTCATGATTGATTGTTTCTGATCTATTATTGTATAATTGTTATGCTAGGTTATCAACGTGCGAGTGTGTATCGTTGATGCTTGCGTAGACCGAAGGTGAGTAGGCCTATCGATTTATTTCGTGTGAGTTTTTGCTCTATAACATTGAATTTCATATGCCGATCATATTTGTGTGATATTATGTGTCATCCATGCATTTATATTTTGATAAATTTGCATGATTTGGATATTTTTTTCATATTGATCAAATTGCATTTTCGTTGAATGAAGTTGCATGATTTAATTCATTCATAATGTCATTAAAATAGCATGAATTATGCTATTCATGTTTCAAGAATTAACATAATATATTTTCTGATGCTTATGCTTTCGAAATAATATTTGGATTAAAGATTTTCATTTCAAGAGTTTTGGAAAAATTTAAGACTAGTGGAGACAACCTAGTCCTAGGATATTTTATCAAGATGCATATCATGACATATTTTCTGGAATAAATCCCCCCGTTGTATTTTGCCTTTGGGGAGGAAGGTCTAGGACTCGAAGAGTCCCAAGATCGGTGAGGGGTGTGGTAAAGCATTCCTTGCAGCGGCGGATTCCTTTGTTTGGAGTCTGCAGCAACCGGGGCACCATGTGCTGGTGTGCTCGTAGTGATGGCAGCGGTGACCCATCAGCGTCTTCTAGATCCGAATCGTATCTGGGTTTGACCCTTATTGGGTCTTGATTAGTGGATTGGTGGCCGACTATGTTGCACGTGGACTTGGTGTACAAGTCACCCTCCTCTAAATATCTTGGTGTGAGTGGGTAAGAGAGCTTAAGGTCACCCCTCCCCTTCCATAGCTCACCAACCGAACCTTTTTGCACTAAATGTCCTCCCTCTCTCACGTGAAAACACTCTTCTCTCCCTCTCAATCAGCTCTAACTCTCCCTCCCATTTTTCACCCTCTCAGCAGTCATTAAAGGAAAGAAAGTGAGAAGGAGTAAAGGAAAGAAGAGGTGGATGTGTAAATGACCCTTGCTTGGCCTCCCTCTTCTCCTCCCTCTCAAGGGGGCGCGGGGTTGATGCATCATGCGCCCAGGGTCGCGCGAGAGGCTTGCGGGGCTGCGGGTGCGTGCTTGGATGCATGTGGAGAGTGTGGGAAGCATGCATGGGGTGCTCGAGCACGTTCTTGGAGTACTCAGGTCCGCTCGGAGCGCGCGATGTGCATGCGAGGAGTACTCGCCTAAGCTTGGCAGTGCGTGTAGTGTATGCATGCTCGAGTCTAGGCGAGTGTGTAGTAGTTAATCAATTGAGAGAAGTAGAGTCTTGCGTGACATGAGAGCCCATGCAGACGTGTACTTGAGGGAGTCATGCGTGCATTTGAGGTCACACGAGCGAGGACTTGTCGAGTGATGCACGGAGACTCATGGAGCTGCGCGAGAGGGTGTGCTGCGGGTGGACATGGTGTTCGCAGGGGAGCATAGCGGCTTCGAGCATGTCAACGGATGGAGCAAGTGCTCGGGGTAGTTGGGTCAACTTGTAGCACGTGGAGTGCATGTGTGGAGGCTCCATTGCCTTGTGGTTGCTGTTGTGTGTCCTTAGAAGTGAAGAGGATGAGGGGGAGATGCCCATGTCTATGTGTTATTTGTTGTGTGTGTGCACACCACCTGTTTGTAAGTATGTGTGAGTGAACCTTGTATGCCTCTTCTTCTCCTGTTTCCAATGGTTTTCCTCATGCATCACCTAAACTTGTGTTTGTGTACGAAAGGGGTGTAGGATTGACACATCGGTGCACTCGAGATCACATGAGAGGTTTGTGGGGCTGCGGGTGCGCGCTTGGTGTGCTCGCATGCGTGCGGAGTGCATGGGCAGCGTGCACGAGGTGCTCGAGGGCATGCTTGGTATTGTCCGATGTGTGCGGAGTGTGTGGGCACCGTGCACGAGGTGCTCGAGGGTGTGCTTGGCATTCTCCGATGCGTGGGAGTGCGTGAGCAACGTGCATGGGGTGCTCGGAGGGCGTGCTTGCGGTGCTCGGACTCGTTCAAAGTGTGCTTCGGGATGTCGAGCACTTTGTTGCGGCCTCACCCAAACCATTGGACGATTCTTGGTGAATTGCTATCATGCTTCGGTTTCAAATTGTCGCCCTCTTGCGTTTCGCGAGCCGTGCGCTTATTAGGTGAGTGGTTCGATCCAACCCTTCGGGATGCGCTCGATGCACGTAGTCGTGCATCGCGCATTCATGGGGCTTCCTCGCTCTCCTATTATGTTAGATATTGCATGTTAGGTTAGTATGGCTCGTATATTGTGTAGAACCCCCTATTCTACCATATACTTGCATATGTCGTGTATTCGTTTATGAATGATTGTATTGCATGCGCCCTTTTGATTGGGTTTCCCTTGTGTAAATGTATGTATGTATAGAATATGGCATGCCTTAGGTAGTTATTTGTATACTACCCCTATATTAGTAAGCGTGTGTAAATACTAAGTAACTGCGTAATATTCCCTTGTAATAAGATTGGAGGACGTGGTATAGTTGTTGCAGCCATCTTGTTGGGGGCAAAGCTTCCAGAGAGGATGAGACTTTCCCTCTCTCTCGCCCTCCTCTTTGTTAAACTAAGTAAGTAGATGCGGTTCCTACTCGACTTAGGTTCATTTGGGAATTTTGAAACGCACAGGTTGGTGCGAGAGATCGCGCTTAACCCTCCCCTTTGAGTTGGTGATATCCAACGCCTGCTTGAATCATACTTGTGTAATTGAATGTTTATTATGCCCTTGTATGCATGTTTAAGTAAGATATTCCTTGCATAGTTAATAACATGTTGTATATATATATGCTGGTATGGCCATGAACCTTGCCTAATGTGTTTAGACAAGTGTATGATCTCTTATGGGGTCATACTATGACGTTGACACTTAGAATAAAAATATCTTCCCTGCATCTGAGTGATGCGCCCTGGAGGGAATTCGTGAGAATTCGTTGCGTTTATCGGTGTTTGATAACTGATGATGACGGATACATAGGGATCATATTCGCGTGTGTCGAGTGTTTTGCCCTTCATCAGCTCCGGGTAGAGACTGCCCGGCGTAGTAAAGTCCGGTGGGGTGCTCCTAGATGCTATTCATGACGTAGTAGGACGTCCATAAGGTAGAGATAGCAGTCATGGGAGGCTACCCGGTAGAGGCCAAAACCCTATGAGGTGCTCCCTGGTACTATCCACGACGCTTGCTGGTCTGTCCATATAGCAGAGATAATGGACGTGGGAGGCTACCAGGTAGTAGAGGCCACACTGGGAGAGACTACCGGATGACGAGCGGTGTAGAACAGTCGACCTCATCCCAAAAGTCCTATGTCACCCTGTGAGGGTGTTGATGAGGGTGTGGTGGGCTCGAATTGATACTCGACCCACCCGCTTGAGTAACTGACTTTCCCATAGGGTTCGCGTTGTGAACATGTAGTTGTTCCTCCCGGTGAGCCCCGAAGCCTCCCGTTTGGGAGTGAGGGCGAGGTCAGGGTATGGTCGCGCCGCCGTGTGACCTTGTTACCCGTCGGGTTTCTATCCATGCTTTTCCTTGATAGGAATTTTCCTTAGTGTTGAATTGTTGTGTTGGTGTTTGATTTCTGGCCACTCACTGAGCTTGTAGCTCACCCCTCGTGTACTGTTTCTTTTTACAGGGGCGTTGTTGGGCATGGAGCTGGAGCTTCCCTGTGGTGTGGTCTTGCGCGCGTGGAGCGTTCCGTCCGGTGGTTGACGAGTGTGAGACTTTCATAAGTCCTAGAGTCTTGTGTATTTGTAAACCGTGCATGTGGCACTTGATGTATTTTATTTGGCTAGACATGACTCTCACAGAACATTGATTGTGTATTCGAGTCTATAATAATGTTTTTGAGTTACAGACTTAGTGATATTTTTATGCTTCCGCATTTTCAGTTGAGTTATCAGTTATCATTGTCTGTTAGCCTTGTGTATTATTTATTGGAGTCATTTGTTGACCTCTTGTACTTGATAGCTGATATTACATATTTGCCACGTCTCGAGGACAACCGCCTTGGGGCGTGACAACAGTACCGTTTAAACTCAAATTTCTTTTGTTTTGATTCCTTTCCAGAGTTTTTAGCCTTCAGATGATCCGTTCACCAACTCAAAACATTTTACTTGCTTTCTGTCGGTGATATACCCTCTTTGTTGAGCTACCCAAGCACGGGTATGGTAGACACGAGAAAATTGATGCTGAGTTGCTACGTGCACGATAGCTAAGAACCCAGTCCGAGGGTTGGATCACTTGCTATTTTACTTTTTCTGCCTTCCACCTGGTTCATCTTTACAGTTGAAAATTCTAGTCAAGACCTAGCCTCTGACAGTCTAAATCAACTCCTTGAACAGTACCGGTCATGTGACCTAAACTTCTTGAAGGTTGGGCCGGCCAAAATAAGGGTCTCTTTACTTTTCATCGACCGAAGTCATTTTGTTTCACACAAAGATACTGTCTGATGAGGGACAATTGTAGATACCCTAATTTTGACCGCCCAAAGAAAAGAAATTTACTTTAAGTGATATTGGAAATTAAGCGCATTTGGACACTTAAGGGAAAACATCCTCAAAAAAACCAAAATCAGAAACCCTTGCCCAACACTTAGGAAAACCTAAGAGCCTGGACAGGGGCGGCTAGTTTCCACTAGCAGCCCCCCTGACCGACCCCAAGCCGCTTCCCTAGATGGGACATAAAGCAGCATTAAATGATGATCATTGCAGCGGGTTGTGGCCTTTGGCCACCCCATCTCAGCCGGTTCGCTCCTAGTGACCGACCCAAGCCACCGCTTATCTGAGATGGGATGTTTGGCAGGTCATGATGGGGGCGGCTACCTGAGAGTAGCCTCCCCATCCTGGGCAGCTAGTTTCAGCTAGCCGCCCTTCACTTGGTCTCTGATATAAGAATAGAGTTTCAATGGGGTTAAATAAATCACCCTATTACCCAAACTATTCTATTACCCAATGGACACTCCCCTGCCTCTCTTTTACTATAAATAGAGGGGGTTCAAGACATTTCTAATACATTCACAGTCAATCCCAATCCACAATTCACATCTTGAATTCCAATTCCACACAACCCACACCCACTACTTGAAATCCTTTGAGAGAGAGTGAAAGAGAGTTCCATTTGTGAAGAGAAACCTATTCCCTACACAAATCCATGCTCCCAATCCACTCTCCAAAACCCGGGTTAAACCAGGTTTAACCTTTGCCAATGCGAAATCTCATTCCTACCCAGACTCTACCCAAGCTGACACACGCCCCAGGCGGCTAACCCTAACTAGCCGCCCATACCCGACGGCAAAGACCCACTAGCCGCCCCCCACCTACACCTCCACTTGAACCAAGACTCCTTTAGTCAGCCCAGAGGCAAAATAGGATACCTTTTTTACCTCTGCGTACGGTATATCCGTGTCCCAGAGCGGAGACCCCACAAACTCCCCCACGTAGACGATCAAGTCTGATCCAACTTTTATTGCTTTTCGAGAAAGTAGGTGGCGATCACACACACCCCGGAATCCTCTTGAGCCGCTATCAGGTGCCTCAACCAGGACACCCCCACCACCCTTCCGAGAGATGATCCGACCAAGCCCGCCAAGGCGCGCACCGGATTCGAATCCCCGAAGAACCCCCACATACGCATAGCCACGGATTTTTGTTTCTCACACCGACAAATCTCCGCAACCAAGAGGAAAGGAGGCCGGCCCCTCCCAAAATCTGATACCGACACGGTCGATGTCTGGGCACACCGAGAAGTCCCATCTATTAGATAGCATGCGTCGGTGCCCGTTCGTGGTGAAGTAGAAGTGGCGTTTCTCATACGGGCACACCGCGAAGCGGTAGCAATATATGACCTTGCTAAGCTCGAGGCCGTACTCCCATCTCGTTGAGCTATAACACCGTGTCCACGACACAGAAGAAATTTGGGTTCACCTAAAGTGACGTGAGCCCAAAGTAGGTGAGGAAGATCGGGATGAGAGGATGGAGGGGGAGATGAATAATCGAAAGGTGGTGGTTGTTAGTAATGGAATTCAGGGTTTTCCAGAAGTTTGGATCTGATCTATCTCATGGCCTAGTCAAATCACCACTCGAAAAGGGTTCCTTGTTGGGTAGACGATGCAGACATCATAGCCACACATTATATGGACGATCGAGATCAAATGGAACAGAAGAAGTGAAAACATCATGATCGTTTGGGAGCATCGTGACTTCAAACGGCCGTGTCACGATTATAATATGTCTGTAGATTAGAATCGCTATTATAATGTGTCCACGTGTTTGTATCGACGAGCCCTACAGGAGCCACTACACCAATTTTTAGAGCATTATGAGATCGTCTTGGAGGTCAAACCGACGGTTGAAAGTCATTTTTACTATTTTTAGGTAGTTATGAGTTTGTTAGGATTTTATGCATTTGTTAGGATTTACTATATTTAGATTTGAATTTTAAATATTAGTTGGAATTCGAATTTAAGTGTTAGTTAAGATTAAATGAAGCTGTATTAGTTATCTTTGCAGATTTACATAATCTGTTAAGATCAATGATTAGTTTAGATTGGAAAATCAGTTGAGATCCTAATCTATTAAGGATTCTCTTCTATAAATAGGCATGTAACCCAATTGATTATTGAGATTATTGATTATTTTGAGTTTATTTATTTTCTCTATTGTATTTTGTTAGGAGGACTAACATTTACATAGAACTTCTAATTATCTGGTATTTCATCAGAAATCAATAGATCTTTGAAGCCCAGCATCCCTAGCATTTTTCTCTTGAAGAATCAACAATGTTGCTAGAGCCTGCAAATTCACTTCTTCGATTGAATTAGCAGAAGAGCGTATTCGTACGCTTCATCATTAATCCAATAGCTCTTCAGGAGAATAGAGTCGTGTGATCGCCACCTGCTTTCTCAAAAAGCAGAAAAGGTTGGTGTAGATGTTGATCGCCTCGCGGGGGTAGATTGTGAGGATTCTCCTCTCTGAGACACGACCGATCGTACACATGTTGAGAATTTATCAAAGAGAGTTGCTAAAAAAGTGGGAGTGCGAGGGCCAGCTACTAGGGTTTAACCGCCTGGAAGGGGGCGGCTGGTTTGGGCTAGCCATTTGGTACCCAGTTCTTGGTTTTGGAAATTTGGACAGAACCTAGGTAAAATTGGTTTAGGCTTTGGCTAAGGTTAAACTAGATTTAACTAGGGTTTAGAGAAGGCTTATGGAGAGTGGATCTTGGTAGCAAATGGGCTTCCTTCTCTCTCAAAGGTTTTCAAGTGGTGTGGTAGTGGAATTGAGGAGTATTTGATAGAGCTTGTGGGTAAATGTGAGGTGGTGGATTGTTGGATGTTGGATTTGAGTTTTGGATGATGTTTGAGAAGATTTTGATCTACCCCTATTTATAGTAAAATTGATGCAAGGTAGTTACCTCTGGACAATAGATTGAATTGGATAATAGGGTGGTTGATTTGACTCCACATTAGCTCTTTGTGTTATGAGATTTTGTCTAGGAGGTGGGTGGCTAATTGATCTTAGCCAACAGCATGGGGCGGCTAGTTTTAACAAACTGTCCTGTATCAATACATGCCTCATGTCCCATCTCTAACAAGTGGTGGAATGGGGTAGCTATTTGGATTGAGCCATCGGGGAGAGGCGGCTAAATTGACCAAACCGTCACAATTATCAATCATTAAATATAAACTTTATATCCCATCTCTGGGAAACAGTTGGGGGCGGTTGGTTGATTTTAGCCATTGGAGGAGAAGCGGTTACTTTAGAGTAGCCGTCCTATTTCTGGCCATTAAATTTTCTAAGTGTTGGTCTAGGTTTTCATTCTTGTCTTCTCCTCTAGTTTCTTCACAATAGTTTTCTTATTTAATCCAAATGTGGTCATTTAAAAACATTACTTGAAGTAAATTTCTTTTCCTTGGACGGTTAAAATTGGGGTATCCACAATTGTCCTTCATCGGATGAAGTCTTTGTGAGAAAGCAAAAAGAATTTGGTCGATGATCTCATGACCAATATCGTTCATGGAGTTGATTTAGATCATCAGAGGCTAGGTCTACTAGAATTTTGATCAAAAGGAATGATCCGGGTGGGAGAATGAGTAAAAGTATGGTAGCGAGTGATCTAGCCCTCAAACGGGGTTCTTGTCCATCATGCACGGAGCAGCCTGGCATCAGTTTCCTTGCATTGGGCAGTTTAGCGAGCAGGGGGATATTGCAGACATAAAAAAGAAAAGGGTGTTGGATTTTCTGAATTGATCATCCAAAAGACAGATTCTAGAAAAGAACCAAAACTGAGGAAATTTTAACTGAACGGCACTGATAACATGATAAGACTTTAAGTGGGTCATTTTTTAATAAAGTAGAATTTGAACATAAACCAATACATGGCTGTTTTTAGAAAACTTTTGGAATTTGAGCTTGCTTGAGATGCTGGCAGGGGGCGGCTACTTAAACATAGTTGTCAGGGAGGGGTGGCATGTCGAACTTGGTCATCGGGCATGGGCAGCTACACGTGGGTAGCCATCGGCCAACTGGGTCCTTTATAACTGAAAATGACTCTCCCTCTCCCCGAGTGGTTTCAAAAATGGTTTATCTCCCTCCTTTTCTTCTTCCCCTTCATTTTGAACGGATTTCTACCAATTCTTTCACTCCCTCTTCCTCCATTTCAATTTCTAATCGCTTCTTCTCCTTGATTTCGAAACTCTAGAATCTTTGGATTCTCCTTTTTCTTCTTAACTCGAGGGAGAATGACGAAGGGAAAAAAGACGACTTCGATGATGGAGCCCCTCCGGTCGTCCTGAGAGCAGAGGAGGGCGATCTCGGGGTTGGGCTCATCACCGAGCAAGAGTATGGAGAGGGAGGTTATGCAAGAGACAACCCAAATGGTGGAGATGCCAGTGGTGGGCATGGGTGAGGTAGAGGGTGTATCCTTGGGGGTTGTCCCAGGGGTTGCAGTGGAGATGATAAGCTATTTGAGCAAGAGGAGGCGCGGTGTTCGACCGGTGGTGGCTGAAGGTGCGGGTTTGAAGGCCGGAGGGTTGGCTGAGGGTGTGGCTGGAGGAGTAGGGGCTGAGAGGATGATGGCTTTAAGTGAGGAGCAGGCCCGTATCCTGGGCGAGGTCTTTGATAAGGATGAGGGTGGTGTTGGTAATGGCGAGACCATTGTGACAAGCGAGGAGGAGGTGAGTAGGGCTGTTGGGGATTATGAGGCGATGGCCACTAGTGCGGTGGGCACAGAGGAGTGTGAGGGAGTTATGGTTAGGGCCACAGAGGCTAAGGATGTTGGTGTTGGGGCCGCGGAGGCCATGGCTGAGGAGGAGGTGGATGAGGAGGAAAGGGAGATGACGAGAGGATGGACAATCCCGATGAGGCCGAGGTGGATATTCCCGGGGCCACACGAGCCACGGTATTCCTTTACATTTCTCTATTGCTATTTCTTATTTTTATGTGTCTTGTGATTTTATCTTTACGTTTAGATTAAGTGTATGTTTAAATAATTTACATAACGTTTATGTTATATGGCCTGAGTAGAGGTAGTGTGTGTGCGCGCTTTGTTTGTGGTAATTTTCTAAAGATATGTCTGTAGTAAGTAATCACGGTGGGATATTAAAGGAAATAAGTATGTTTTAGACAATGGTGGGATTTAATAAGCATGCACTTAAAACCAATTATGGCAGGTAAATTAGGATAAGCGTGTTTTAGTCGTGGCGGGAATAATCACTGTGGGATAAGTATATGATTATGCTTAGAAATAATTATGGTGGGATAAGAAGTTTACGTATGCATGTGTTCATGAAATGATCACGGTGGGATAAAGTGTGTTTTTAATTGATAGTGGGATTCACAAAAGTTTATACTGAATAAAAGGGGTAGATGTCATTTAGGCTCATACATTTCGTACTTCGTATTTGATTTCTATGTGGGAAATTGTTGAGCATGATTCGAATGGAATTTTAACTCTTACGTCTTTGAAGGCTTTTCCTCAGACTAACCTCTTTCCTTCATCTTTTCAGTGACCGAATTGTGTACGGGCTCTGTGGCACAGGACGAAGAGGTGGTAAGATGCTTTAAGGTGGGAGGAGAGGGAGTTGGTGGATGGAGCGGGTTTCTATTCCTTTTTCTTGATCGAGACTTTCCACGTCCACTATCCCTATCTCGAGGCTTTGGCGGAGAGATGGGATCCAGAGAGCTGCTCGTTAAATCTTCCCACGGGCGCAGTGATGCCCAATCTCGAGGATGTCCACCGGATCACGGGCCTTCCAGTTAAGGGTGAGGCGGTGATTGCGCTGACTAGTGCCGACTATAGGACACTATTCTGAGAGTTGATTGGGGAGTGGAAATTCAAAGATCTAGAAAAGACATTGAACCGCATCCCATTCGGCCAGTTATTGCGGCAGTACGGCTTCGCTTCTTTCATGTGGCGTTAGAAGGGCGAGGCCACAACTACATATGAGCGGAGGAGGAGAATGATTGAGGTAAGAGAGGCTGCCGCGTATCCACAGAGGGCATGGAGGGAGTTTAGGGTCTTCTTCCTCTACATTTTCGATATCATCCTCCTCTTCTTTTCACTTCTTGTTGCTGATGAGGGAGTTAGAGATGATAGGCCGCTTTGCATGGGGTGCGGCCATGCTGGCTCATATTTTTGTTGAGCTTTAGAAGAAGGTGAAGAGGGCCGGAGACAAGAACCTCGGTGGTTTTGTAGCTTTTCTAAATCTAGGAGTTTAGTGGAAAAGAAATGAATCTCTTTGTTCTATTTGTTTTACCTGATTCTGATGGTATTCTCTCTGCAGATTTTCAGATATAAGTACTTTGCTATCGCTCATTCGACCCAGATGGTCTTTGACCGTGCCCTCCGTTGGGTGATGAGGTGGGCGCCTCCAGGATTTCTTGCTTGCGCCACCTTACTAAATTTTGAGATGTCTTCCATGCTTTGAAGGAAGAAAAGGTATATTTTGTAGACTTTTAGCTTATCAAATCTTTCTTTAGATAAAGCTCTCTTCTCATATTCTTTGGTATCTTGATTGCAATTGACGTGGAAGTCGTACATGGAGGATGCCCCTTAGGAGTTCTCAAGAGATGTCTTGCTGATTTTCTCCAACGAGGTTGTCTTCCACGTGATCAACCGGGTGGTCCGTCAGTTAGGGTACCACCAATGGGTACCGGATCCTTTGCTGAAGCGTCCTTCGATCCCTATGGACATTCCTCGGGACACCAACCTGTCGAAGAACTATGCAGTGTACTTGAGTGGATGGGACAAGGGAGACATCCCAGTCGAGCATCACATCAATGTGACAAGTAGTGAGTACTACCTGATTTGGTATCGTCAGGGGTATGCGAGTCTTCTTGGGACCATGGAGGAGGATAACCCGGACCCTTATGTAAGTGTAATTCTATATATTCTCTTCCTTTACTTCTTTTCTTTTATGCGGGTGTATAAAATGATCTTTCCTTTTGTGTAGGTTGACATGAATGAGTTGGAAAATAAGTTGGAGACAGCTAACCAAAACCTCCAGGCAAGGACCGAATAGGTGGAGCGTTTGAGGTTCCTGAGGCGTCACTTGCAAGATCAATGTGCATGCCCTAGAGGCTCAACTGGAGATGTTGGTGAGGGCGAGGGCCGATGGTCCTTCTTTCTCTTCCGCTCCTCCTCCATCCATGGTTTCTGAGCGAGAGCTCGAGCTTGTGAGAGACCTAGACATGGTGCGGAGTGAGCTCTTGGTCGTTCGTTTGGAGCTTGGTTAGGCCAAGGAGATGGCCACCAAGGCTGAGGAGGAGATGGGCCAGTTGAAGTTTGAGGCTGCATCGAGGGAGGAGGAGTTATCCATCCTGCGTTGTGAGCGCGATTCCCTCTAGGTGAGGGTGCTAGAGTTGGAGGCATTGGCCGGTGTTCCCGGAGGGTTGGTGGGTGATCTGATCCTCTCCCCTCAGGTGGCTGGAGATAGAGATCGTGAAGCACTCTGGCTAAGTGTGGAGAGGCTTTGGGCTGCAGAGGCGAGATCATGAGAGCTTGAGGAGAGGCTGAGGGTAGTGGAGGATCGGTCGAGGGGAGTCGAAGCTCGCCTTAGTCAGAGGTAGAGAGGAGAGACCGAGAGATACAGTAGGTTGACCTTTCGGAGGCTAGTATGCGAGGAAAGTTGGCCGGTGGAGGGTCTATGGCTGAGGTAAACCTTGACCTTCTCCCACTCGAGCATGTGCAGTCACACTCCATCTCTATTTCCTTTGCTACTGAGGCTACGTTTAGTCAAGCCTCCCGTCCTTCTGTGACTCAAGAGCCATGGGAGATATACGAGGGCTGCCTCCTCAGTCCGAGAGACTCTAGCCGTTCGAGATGCTGTTGAGTTTCAATCCTCTCATCATCCACGGCCTCCCATGGATGATGGCAACACTCGAAGGTGAACTGTTGTCTTGGTTTTAGTAGAAGAATCATATATGTAGCATTGGACTCATGCTTTCTTTTTTGCGTTTTGGCATAGGTGATTATTCGGTTATGCACAGCTGAACACACTTGGGGTTCTTGGTGGACTTCTATCCTCTGTTTGTTTTTTGTTTGGTTATTCATAGAACTCTCTTTTTTTGTATTTGTGGTTTAATTCTGGTTCATTTTTCCGTTTATAAACATTTTTTATGCCTTTCTTTTTTTTATGGATGGTTTATGTGTGTGGACATGGATAGATATTTTATTTGAAAGGTCTCATAGGTTTATTTATTTTTGGTGAGTGTATATGTGTGTGTATGTGAATGGTTTAAGAGTTCATGTGTGAATTGGTGAATGAGTTGATGTATGGATGAATATGTAGAGGTTGGTAGGAAAATGTTTGATTTTTTTTTTTGAAGGTGAATGGCTGTTTTAGGTTTGTATTTTATATGCATGTAAATGTGTGTGTGTATTCACAGGTTTTGGAAAGAAAATGTTCCTAATAGGTCTTGAAGAATTGAAGAGTTGATTAAAATTGGACTAACAGTGCAGGTTTGGTAGCAAGTGAGGGACGGCTGGTTCAATTCAGCCATCTTTATGCCGACGGCTAGTTAGAAGAAGCCGCCTCGAGATTGTCGGATTTTACCTGTAGGGCGCCGGCAAGTTGGTTTGAGCCGTCACAGACCCGACATCTTGTCTGTATTAGCTTCCCAAGGACTGCATGGTTTAGATTTTGAAAATCCGTTGGGTAGTTGAATTTAGCTTTCTAACTCAGGTGGCTAAACTGGGTTAGCCGCCCTTGACTTGGGGAAATTTTTAATTCTACTGCTCCACTGCTTTTGTCGAAAGTCCTCATGAGTGTTCGATTTATCTTCAAAACTTGCAAAAATATTATTTCCATGAACCAAGTGTCATATCGGTTCAGATTGCGCCCCTGCACTAACTTGTGAGTCCTTTCTTAGTTGAATTGTCAAGGGTTTACTATCACGCCCCAGGGCGGCCATCCCCGAGACATGGCAATATATATCAATTATCAATACAAGAGGTCAACAATGACGCCAATATATAACATACAAGGCTGGCAAGGCAATGATAACTGATAGCACAACTGAAATGCGGAAGCATAAAAATATCAATAAGTCTGTAAATCAAAACATTAATACAGACTCGAATACACAATCATTGTCCTGTGAGACCCAAGTCTAATCCAAAGAAAATACAATCAGTGCAACACACGCACAATTAATAGATGCATATGACACTAGGACTGCTAATAGCCTCGCACTCACCAACCGTCAGACAGGACGCTCCATGCACGCAAGACTACGCCACAGGGAAGCTCTAGCTCCACGCCCAACACTGCCCTTGTGGAAGAAACAGTACGCGAGGCATAAGCTACAAGCTCAGTGAGTGTCTAGAAGCCAAACACGAATACAATAATTTAATGTTAAGGCAAGTTCCTTTCGTGGAAAACATGGATGGAAACCCAATGGATAACAAGGTCACATGGTGGCACGACCACACTGTCGGTATCGGATTTCGGGAGGGTCGGCCTCCTTCCCTCCTTTTTTGGTCTACAGCGTGTGTGGGGATTCTTCGGAGATTCGGGTCCGATGCGCGCCTTGGCAGGCTCAGTCGGATTGTCTCCCAAAAGGGTGGTGGGGGTTTCGATCTTGGTTGAGAAGCCCGACAGCTCCTCAGGATAATTTAGGGGTGTTTGTGATCGCCAGCAGCTTTCTCAAAAAGCAAGAAAAGTTGGGGGTTGATTTGATCGCCGTCGTGGGGGAGTTTGTGGGGTCTCCGCTTTGGGACACGGATATACCGTACACAGAGGTGAAAAACATGTATCTTATTATGCTTCTGGGAACTTGCTAGATGAGATTTGGGAGTTGGGGCGTAGGTGGGGGTCGGCTTGTGGGAATTAGCCACCTGGTGGGGGACGGCTGATTGGGATTAGCCACCTGGGACGTGGCTCAATTTGGGTAGAACCAGGGTAAGAAAATGGGACTGGTTTTGGCAGAGGTTAAACTAGGTTTAACCTGGGCTTTGGAGAGGAGATTTGGAGAGTGGATTTGTGTAGGGAATGGGTTTCTCTATTCCTAAATGGAACTCTCTTTCTCTCTCTCTAAGGTCTCAAGTGGGGAGTGGGTTTGTGAGTGGGCTTGAAAATGAAATATGTTTATTGAATTGAATGGGTGATGTTTTGAAAAAGAGTTGGATGCCCTCTATTTATAGTAAAAAAGGGGTAGGGGAATGTCTACTGGACAATAGATCAAATTGGATAATAGGGTGGTTGATTTGACCCCCCATTAATCCTCTGTTCTTCTAACAATGTACAAGTGAGGGGCGACTAGTTGAAATTAGCTGCCCAGTGAGGGGCGGTTACTCTCAAGTAGCCACCCCATTGATGACCTGCCAAACGTCCCATCTCTAACAAGCGGTGGCTTCGGTCAATTACTAGGTTTGAACCAGCCGAGATGGGGCGGCCAAAGGGCACAACCCGCTGCAATTATCAGCATTAAATGTTGCTTTATGACCCATCCAGGGAAGTGGTTTGGAATCGGTCAAGGGGGTGGCTAGTTGAAACTAGCCGCCCGAGAAGGGGCGGCTACTTCCAAGTAGCCGCCCCTATCCAGGCTTAGATTTTTCTAAGTGTTGGACCAGGTGTAGATACCCCAATTTTGAGCGTCCAGAAAGACGAAAACTTCCAAGTAATCCTAAGAAATAACCCATATTTGAACATCAAATAGAAAACAAATCTCAGAAGACCGAAAACCCTAAACCCTGGTCCAAACCCTAGAAACCTAAAAACCCTAGAAAGGGGTGGCTAACCCTAACTAGCCACCCCATACCAGGCAGCTAATTTGCACTAACCGCCCCCCTGGCCGACCCTAAACCGCTTCCTTTGATGGGACATAAAGCAGCATTAAATGTTGATCATTGCGGCGGGTTGTGACCTTTAGCCACCCCATCTTGGCCGGTTCAACCCAAGTAACCGACTCGACCACCACTTGTCAGAGATGGGATGTTTGGCAGGTCATGATGGGGGCGGCTAACCCTAACTAGCCGCCCCTCACCTGGTCTCTGAGAGAAGAACAGAGAATTAATGAGGGGACTAATCAAACACACTATTACCCAAGTCATTTTATTACCCCCTGCACATTCCCCTGCCTCTTTTTCACTATAAATAGAGGAGGTCCCAAGCCTTTCTAAACACATTCACAATCCATCAACACATAGTTCACACCTTCAATCCTCCATTCACAAACCCATTCCACCACTTGAAATCCCTAGAGAGAGAGAGTCCCATTTGTGAGAGAAAAATCCATTCCCTACACAAAATCACCCTCTCAATCCACCCTTCAAAACCCAGGTTAAACCCAGCTTAACCTCTGCCAAAACCAAATCCATTTCCTACCCAAGTTCTGCCCAGGTTGACCCATGCCCCAGACGGCTAACCCTAACTAGCCGCCCCCAACCCGACGGCTCAAACCCTGTAGCCGCCCCCACCTAAACCTCACTTGACCCAAGACTCCTCTAGCCAAGCCAGAAGTAGAATATGATTACCTGTTTTTCACCTCTGTACGGTATATCCGTGTCCCAGAGCGGAGACACCACAAATTCCCCCACGTAGGCGATCAAATCCGACCCAACTTTTCCTGCTTTTTGAAAAAGCAGGTGGCTATCACACACACACCGGAATCCCCTTGAGCCATTGTCAGGCGCCTCAACCAGGAACGAGACCCCACCACCCTTCCGAGAGACGATCCAGCCGAGCCCGCCAAGGCGCGCACCGGATTCGAATCACCGAAGAACCCCCACACACGCGGATTTTTTTCAACACCGACAAATCTGACGTTCACGATGGGACATCCCTTGTGAAAAACAGCAAAAGATAATCCTCTTATGCCTTCCTTTTAAAAGCTTGACTAGAATGCTATCAACCCTCTAGGAAGGTTAGAGTTTTCCACCCCTTGAATCAAATCCTCCTCTATTTTGCATCACAACATCCTTTACTGCTTTGTAAGCCGCACACCGCTGCGTAATCCTTTACTGCTTTGTAAGTCGTACACCGCTGTGCAATCCTTTACCTCTTTCATAAGCATTTTGTTTATAGATTTTTTTCTTTCTGAAAATGTCCTTGAAGGGAATGATGGGATGGGAATGCCGCACAGGCGGTTCGGTAACCCTGCCGAACCGCTTCGGCTAGATGCGGGCAATATGCGGCCCACATAAACGCCCAAAAAATGGGTATGCAGCCGCCTAAGCGGGCGCACAGGCTTTGACGGATAAATGGAAATTTTGCATTTATACCCCCCTTGAAAAATTTAATTGCATTTATACCCCTTAAATTATACCCTTGTGTCCGTCTGAAATTGCATCTATGCCCCTGTTTGGCCGTGTCTGAAATTTTAATGGTTTAATATGATTACATTTCTTCAAATTTACCTTGTTATCTCTTGTTTATAGATCAACACTATATAATTATTTTTTATTAATAAAAAATTACATAACCGCATATACTCCCGCATGCCGCATATACTCTGTGCGGTACCCTATCCGCACGCAAACCGCATACCATATTTCAAAACACTGTGCCAACGTACGTGTAGCAAAAATGTTGATTACCCACAGTGTTTTTTTATTTTTAAGTACACACATATAGTGTATACTTTTTTTTTAACTTACTCACAAAACCTGACAAAATCGAACTATCAAATAACCTTAAAACGAAGGATAAATTTTATATATATATATATATATATATATATATATATATATATACGTGCGGTGTGCGGTCGGTGCGGTGCGCGATCACGGGCCGTCGATCACGGGTCCATCGCATCGGACGGTCGGGTGCGATTCACGTCGACCGTTGGATGCGATGGACCCGCGATCGAACGGTCCACGTCGTAAACCGCACCGACCGCACACCGCACGTAATCACGACCATATATATATATATATATATATATATATATAGTCTAATAAAAAAATTTTTGCAAAGATAAATTACAGGATAATTGAAATGAATGCATATCTTTTATATTTTACTAATATGGTATATAATAGTTTGAGAGAACGTGAGGGCCTGGGCTGGTTATGTATGAGATCTGACAGATCCTAGGTAAGACCCAACCCAGCTCCTCTTGGTTTAGATCCGGGTTCACTGTTATCCAGCTCGAATATGACCCTGGATCATTGAGTACATCCTCACCTAAAATATAACTATATATTTCTCAACTATACTGGTTAATGATATTTCATTCCATAAAGAATGAGCTTAGGTTTAATGATACCTACCCAACTATTGAATTTTTATAACTTTGCGAGTTACATTAGATAGGAAAAAATACATATAAACCCCTGTAAACTAACTGAAATGCATATAACCCCTAATTTTCTTAAAATCCATATAACTCCCTGAAAACACCTAGTAAATCCAAATAACCCCATGAATAAAATTCACGTTTATAGATGATGAATATTATGTGAATATTATGTTTGGTTAATCCTGATAGAAAACACAATATACCAAAAAAACCCTACAATCTGTCAAAAATGCGAAATTTTTTCTATAAATGACGATTTTACCCATCCGGATAGAGTTTTATAATATATCCAAAGAGGATAAAATAATCATTTTCATAGGATATTTTTACATTTTTAACACCTTATAGTGATTTTTTAGTATATTGTGTCTTCATTCAGGGTTAACCAAATGAAATATTCACAAAATATTCATTATCTACTAACAAAAATTTTATTCAAGGGGTTATTTGGATTTACTAGGTGTTTTGAGGGGTTATATGGATTTTAATAAAAGTCAGGGAGTTATATATATTTTAGTCAGATTTCAGGGGGTTGTATGGCTTTTTCCCCATGAGATAATATCCAACAGAAGGCGATGCATTGAACATGATGAAATATTTCACAAAAGCTAACTCAGATGTTCCATGCAGACTATCATTCACTGCAGAAATCCTATATGGTGATGGTGCGGTTACTCTCACCAACCAAGTTACTAGTAGCACCATCCTTTTAAACCCCCACCTCCTAATTTAGCATTCACCAATCTCACCTCATAATAAATACACTTCTAATGCATTCCAAACCCCACCACCTACCTATTTTCAAATGAACTCCTCTCTCTTCTCCCCCATTCTCTCTCTCTTTTCGGTCTTCTCCTGGTGGAACAATTTCCGTCACACGTCGATCAATCCACCAAGAGTCCGCCACGAACCCGCCGCGAGCCCATCGTGACGGTGATCCCCTTCCACAGTCCGCCCTAACTCCCTCCCCCCCACGATGCCCTCAAGCATAAAGAAACAGGTAAATAAATTTTTGAATCTTTTTTACCTCCATTGTTATTAGCGATTCATGAGTTATTTGATCTCTTTCCATGTTTCAATTATTGAGGGTTTTTTTTTATTGCAAGTTAGGGTTTTCATAGGAATTTATGATGTTTTTAGAGAAATGCATGATTTGGGGTCTTTTTATTGTTGGATTATAAATTATGATTGTGATTGCATTTGTTTGGTTTAAAACCCTTTAACCTACAAGTATTGAGATTTTTTTTATTCAAAGTTTGGGTTTTGATAGAAAGCTAGGGTATTGTTAAAACAATGTATGGTTTGATCTCTATTTTTTTTTGGATTGAAAGCGATGTGTGTGATTCCATTTGTTTTGTTTAAACTTTTACATTACAAGTAATGAGTGTTTTTTTTTATTGTAAGTTATGGTTTTGGTAGGAATTTAGGGTATTTTTTAATGCGTTCATCCATCGAGATTCCTCAGTGGACGTGGGAGTGAGTTATCATGGATTTCATTGCGGGCTCGCTAAAGTCACATTCGGGTCACGACGCCGTTTGGGTGATCATTGACCGACTGACTAAGTCCGCACTTCCCTCCCTATCTGACTAACTGAGTCTCTGGACGCTTCGACGCGGGTTTGAGCCTTCGCAATTGTTAGTCTTCATGGCACTCCGGTCGGCGCTATTTCAGATCCAGACGCGTGTGTTACTTTGAGGTGCTTGCACAGCCTTTGGTAGGTTTTGGCGCGAGCCTTCATTTAAGTATAGCGTTTCATTGCTGACGGATAGCGGACGATTTAAACCTTGGAGGACATGCTAAGTGCCTACGTAATCGACTTGGGGCAGTTGGGTGAGGCACCACCCTTTAGGGGTTTGCCTGTGAGACGACTGTCATTCAAGCATCCAGATGATATTGAAAAGGCACTTTACGGGTGCG
The DNA here is from genome assembly GCA_030737845.1 of Acorus calamus. Lineage (NCBI taxonomy): Eukaryota > Viridiplantae > Streptophyta > Magnoliopsida > Acorales > Acoraceae > Acorus > Acorus calamus. The sequence goes on from CM060872.1 coordinate 14,246,053, forward strand.
GTTTTATACCTCCCTTGTGTTGGGACGGTTGTGGAGTGCCAGTTGGAGCGGCCACAAATTATTAATTGACCTTGCGGTGGCCGAGATGGTTCGTGCGTGCCTCTGCATCACCCAGAATCGTCAGAAGAGCTACACAGGTCATCGTAGAGAGGAGCCTACCTTCGATTTCGGTAACCATGTTTTTCATGAGGTGCCCCAGATTAAGGACATCCTCTGTTTCAACGTTCGGGGCGAGCTGAGTCGGCCTTCCATCGGACCGATTTTCGTCCTTGAGTGGATTTGGGGAGGTGGCTGTCATGAAGCCTTGCCCCCGTAGCTGACTCATGCCTGTGACGTCAACCCTGTCTCATAGCTGAGGCATTATGTCCACGATCCTGCTCATGTCATTCCGTTCGAGCCGCTCATCCTCGAGCAGGATTTGTCGTTCGTGGAGCAGTTGATCGAGACCATGGACCAATGTGAGAAGAGGCTCCACACCAAGACCGTTCCTTCGGATAAAGTGCGTTGGTAGCACCAGTTTGGTGCCCGGACCACTCGGAAGCCAAGGGACTCTTTGGGTGACACTTCTACGTTCGGTCTTCCCTTTGGGTTTCCTTAAAGTTCGAGGACTAAATTTTTAAGGGGGGAAGAATGTTAGGCCTGTGTCATTTCGAGTCCTAATTTTGATCGGAGTCGCTAAAAGTTTTTAGCTACCTATTGGGGTTTGAGGACTCTGATTGAAATATAACTGCATATTATGGGTCCTGGTACCGTTTAGTACTGCCCATAAAATTTTCATTTAATTCCGATAATGTTTTTGGAATTATGCAGTTTTGATTTGGTATTCGGATTTGATTTTGTTAAAGTCCAAGATGAAGAGGTAAAAATTCAATATTATCATGAGATGTTCAATTTTGAGCTAGCTTCCATACAGAAGTGGAATTGGATGTACTGGATTCGTGTATCAAAAGTTATGGGTATTTTTCTGAATATATCCCGAAGATGAGAAATCCTGGCAGCAGCCATGTAAGATGTTTATCCTAGATTTTGGAATAGCTGGAGTGGTTATTTGATCTGGATGTAAACATGAAAGTTGTAGATAATCTTCTTGGCTTTCCAATGGCATTGGAATCGTGCAATTCGAAGCTGTATTGAGGAAGTTAAGGCCGTTCTAGTGAAAGTCTATCCAGGATTTCGGGGCAGGGACGATTTGGTCGTTTGACACCTCTTTTAGATATTTATGAGCCCAAATGTCTCTCGTCTCTCTCATTCTCGACCCTCTCTCTCGACCAGCTCTTCTTGTGTGATAATAAAGATGAGAAAGTGGAGGTGGTGATGAAGTCTCCTCTTCTGAAGTTATTAAAGGTATGTCGTTTGAAGGGAGGTGCGGAGGTCGATGGTGATTGTGGTGGAGCTGCGGCGTGCGGGCGTGCTAGAGCCGCGTATGGACCTCCCGCTCTCCTGGTTTGGGTTCAGCCATATCTTTTGTAGCTGTTGGAAAGGAGTAGAAGCTCCATTGCCTTGTGTTGTTGTTGTGTGTGCATGGAATTGAAGAGGCTGAAGAGGGAGAAGCACATACTCATGTGTCATGTATTGTGTAGGTGTGCACACCACCCATTTGTGAGTATGTGTGAGTGAACCATATATGCCTATGCTTCTCCTCTTGCCAATGGGTTTTCTCATGCATCACCTAAACTTGTGTTTGTATACTAAAGGGGCGTAGGATTGACGCATTGGTATGCTCGAGATCACATAAGATGTTTGCGGGACAGCGGGCGCGCGCTCAGTGTGCTCGCATGCGTGCGGAGTGCGTGGACAGCATGCACGAGGTGCTCGAGGGCATGCTTGACGTTTCCTGATGCGTGCGGAGTGTGTGGGCAGCGTGCACGAGGTGCTCGAGGGCATGCTTGGCCTTGCCCGATGCGTGCGGAGTGCGTGGGCAGCGTGCACGAGGTCCTTGAGGGCGTGCTTGGCGTTGTCCGATGAATGCGGAGTGCATGGGCAACGTGCATGGGATGCTCGGAGGGCGTGCTTGCGGTGCTCAGACACATTTGAAGTGTGCTTCGGGATGTCGAGCACTTTATTGTGGCCTAACCCAAACCATTGGACGATTCTTGGCGAATTGGTATCATGCTTCATATTCAAATTGTCGCCCTCTTGCGTTTCGCGAGCTGTGCGCTCGTTAGGTGAGTGGTTCGATTCCAACCCTTCCGGGAGCGCTCGATGCACGCAGTCGTGCTTCGCGCTTCCATGGGGCTTTAATTGCACCCTAAATATGCTAGTTACATGCATGCTAGGTGGTATAACTCGTATATTGTGTAGAACCCCTATTCTACCTTATACCTGCCTATGTATTGTATAGAATATAGCATGACATAGGTAGTTTTGTTTGAAATACTACCCCTATTATTATTTAGACATATCTAGCATGTTTAACTTGGGTTAACAATGGGGTACATGCATAATATTCATTTGATTTGAGGGTGCGGTATAGTTGTTGCACCCATCTTGTTGGGACAAAACTATGACCAGCTCGAGAGAGGATGAGGCATTCCCTCTCTGTCGCCCTCCCTCTTTTCGCGAGTTGAGTAAGTAGATGTAGTTCCTACTTGTCTCTGCCATGCTTGGGAATTATTGGCATGCACCTATTGTTGCGCGGATCGCGCTTAACCCTTCCTTTCTATGTTTGTGCCATCCAACGCCCGTTAGGTTGTAACTTGTGTGGTTGCTTGATTGTTACCATGTATGCATGTTTAAGTAGGCCATCCTTGGGTAATAATTGCATATTATATATATGCCTATTTGGCCATGAGCCTTGCCTAATGCATTTAGGCAAGTGTATGACCTCTTATGGGGTCAACCATGGCATTGACACTTAGAATAAAATGTCTTCCCCACATCTGAGTTATGCGCCCTGGAGGGAATTCAAGAGAATTCATTGCTATTATCGGTGTTTGATAACCGATGATGACGTATCCATAGGGATTGTATTCGCGTGTGTCTAGTGTTCTTCCCTTAGTCGGATCCGAGTAGAGACTGCCCGGCGTAGTAAAGTCCGGCGAGGTGCTCCCAGATACTACTCATGACGCGTGTTGGTGTGCCCATACTGTAGATACCCCAATTTTGACCATCCAGAAAGACAGAAATACTTCAAGTAACACCTGGAAATATCCCACATTTGGACATCTAGTAGAGAACCAAAGTTCAGGAAACCGGAAACCCTAACCCTAGCCCTAACCTAAACCGGAAACCCTAACCCTAGCCCTAACCTAAAACCGGAAACCCCAAACCCTAGCCCAGGCACTAACCCTAAACCTAAACCCTAACCCTAACCCAGAAACCCCAGACCCTACCCCAAACCAGAACCCCACCTAAGAAAAACCCAAAAAAACCTGAGTCCCTGACAAGGGGCGCCTAGACCTAACTAGCCGCCCCATACCAGGCGGTTAGTTAGCACTAGCCGCCCCCCTGGCCGACTTTGGACCAGTCCCCTGGATGGGACATAAAGCAGTATTAAATGCTGATCATTGCGGCGGATGATGACCTTTAGCCGCCCTATCTTGGCCGGATCAACCCAAGTAACCGACCCAAGCCACCGCATGTCAGAGATGGGACGTTTGGCAGGTTATGATAGGGGCGACTACCATGAAGTAGCCGCCCCATCCTGGGCGGCTAGTGCTAACTAGCCACCCTTCACCTGGTCCTGACAGAAGAATGAGAGAATTAATGAGGGGTCTAATCACATACACTATTAGCCAAGCCACTCCTTTACCCCCTGGACATTCCCCTGCCTCTTTTTTACTATAAATAGAGGAGGTCCCAAACCTTTAAACATCATCAATCCTTAAAAATCATCCACAATTTCACATTCCCATTCTATACTCCCTCCCCCCTAGAAATCCCAAGAAAGAGAGAGAGAGAGAGAGAGAGCCCCTTTATGAGAGAAATACCCATTCCCTACATAAAACACTCTCTCATCCAACCCTGCAGAAACCCGGGCTAAACCTAGCTTAACCTCTGTCCAAGACCAAACCCATTCCCTACCGAAGTCTTACCCAAACCAGACCAAGCCCCGGACAACTAAACCCTAGTAGCCGCCCCATTTCCGACGGCTAGATCCCACTAGCCGCCCCCCTATCAACACCCCATTTATACCCCTATGTCCGAAGACTCCTTAGTCAAGCCCCAGAAGCATAATAGGATACCTGTTTTTCACCTCTGTGTACGGTATATCCGTGTCTCAGAGCGGAGACCCCACAAACTCCCCCATGTAGGCGATCAAATCCACCCCAACCTTTTCCTGCTTTTAGAAAAAAGCAGGTGACGATCACACAAACCCCTGGAATCCTCTTGAGCCGCTGTCGGGCGCCTCGACCAGGAACGACACCTCACCCTTCCGAGAAGACGATCCGACTGAGCCCGCCAGGGCACGCATCCAATCCGAATCCCTGAAGAACCCACACACGCCACACGCGCGCACCCGCGCACCGCCGGATCCTTTCCGACCTCGGAGAAACCGACACCGACAAATCTGGCGATCACGGTGGGACCTCCCTCGTGAAAAACAACAAAACGTAATCCTCTTCTGCCCCCTTTTACAAGCTTGACTAGAATGCTATCAACCCTCTAGGAAGGTTAGAGTTTCCTACCCCTCGAATCAGTTCCTCCTCTAATTCACATCACAGCATCATTTACTTCTTTGTAAGCCGCACACCGCTGTGCAATCCTTTACTGCTTTGTAAGCCGCACACCGCTGCGCAATCCTTTACCGCTTTATTTACTGCTTTATATCTGCATTCATTCCCTTAAACCATTTCACACACATCATGGAATCCCCCATAGAGGAAGAGATACTAGAGGAAAGAATCCATCAAGAGGGTCAGGCCACGCAATTCCTGACCCATCTATAGGAAAAGATGGCCAGTCTAGGATACCAATCCGTAGAGGACATGTTTCATGACCTCACCGACTACCGTCAGGTCAATACCCTAAGACAGGAGGCCCCTGTCGAAACCCATAAGACCATTCCCAAAACCCCGTCCACACCCAGCCACTCGGTCAATCCGAGCCCTTTTTCGTTCACCCCCCTTTCCCCCGCGAATCCAATGTTCCCAACCATTTCTACCCCAGACCCTTACCAGGCCACCCCAAACCCGGGACCGCTAGGCAGCCCTCCCAGGGGAGAAACGCTGGATGAAATCATCCAGAGAATCCTCTCCGAGACTGGTCCCTCAGCCCCTAAGCATACGTCTCTACACAACATGAGACAAATCCCGTCAGTCCATCTACCGGAAGGATTCAAAATCCCCAAATTTCGCCGGTATAACGGTCATGGAGACCCAGACATCCATTTAACTGCTTTTTATCTACACGCCCGCCCCTTTCTAGATAATCAACCTCTGCTACTCTTCCTCTTCCAGAAATCATTGGAAGGAGAAGCACTACAATGGTTCTCCACCCTCCCTGTAAGCGAAAAGTTCTTGGGCAGCTACGGTTACCAGAGGATCAGAACCCTCTCTATTTCAGATTTAACCGTAGAGAGAATGAGGCCTAAGGAGGAATTTGAACAGTACGTGTCTCGATGGCGCACACTCGTCCACCGAACCGGCCTGCAACTCACAGAATGTCAAGAAATTGACATGATGTTACAAAGCTTGAGTCCAGAGCTTCGTATCAGCTTCTAATTGACCGCCATAACAGGATTTCCAGTTGTGCAACCCCAGTAGCCCAAACCCAGTCCCCACCTATCAGCCATAGGGTTGGACAACCGCCTCGTAAGGCACAAACCCCCACAATAGAGGGGATTATTACGCAAGTATTGGCACTCTACACAAACGGAGCACGGGTTCCTGATTGAGGAACGGCTCCAAGACAGTACACGTCCGGTTCATCCGGGTGTGCGCCGCCTCGGCCAATCAACCAGAATTTCACCACTCGATCAGTACCCGTCCCCGTGCCGACACAACAAAACCCGGTAATCCAAAGTTCCCCGGTCCAAAGCCCTGTAATTTCAAGACAAGGCCAGACTAGGATCCTTTTCTATTCCACCTTCCTAAGAAGTCAGAACCCAAATCCTAGGCAGCCCTCCCTAAATACTTATAATGAGGTTTCCCCACCGACATCCTATGATCAGAGACGAATGGGAAAGAGGGACTCTTACCCTCCCCTCCCAGAAACACTAATTAGGATTTTTAGGGTACTAATGGACACAAATAGTATCTCCCTCCCAGCTACTAAACCTCCACTCCCCGGGGCCAGCAGACTGCGTTACTGTCAATACCACCAACAACATGGTCATACCGTAGAACAATGCATTGTTTTTCAGGATTTTATTTACGATATAAATGATGACAGGCGCCTTGATTGGGCCATGATCAAAAGCCACTTAAACCAGGGCAATTCTCGAGCCTCCAAGCCACTTGGCATATTTACTGACCCATTGCCAGGTCACAACCAAGCATCCACATCTGGAGCCCACACGGTAAACATGGTCAGAAGAGGGAGACAACCATCACCACAACCAAGCAGTTCAGAAGACGTCACTGATGACAGTCTGTCCGAAGAATCCGAGGAGGAAGGGCAGAACGAGCCCTTCCAGCTGAACCTCGACAACCATGACCTCGCCATACTCTATGGCGAAGAAGAAGATGCAGTTCTCGCCCAGCCCGCGGTCATCAACATCTAGTCCGACGAAAGCGGACTAGAAAACCCAGGAAGAGACGAAGAAGAAGAACCCTTTGAGGAGATCCTCGAAGGAGCTAGCGAAGGACCCAAGGGAGGGGAATCTACGTCGGATGATCTGCATCCAGACGACAATGGGTCCTCCAAGAGTATCGACACTGTCGATGGCCCCCGGATCCCAGACTGAGAGTCTACCCCCTACACATCCGCGGACGACTCCAAATGTTGTGGCTAAACAACATCTTCGTGGACCCAGGGTCAGGAATGAACATAATGACATGCTCCACCTACCAAAAGATACCCGGACTAGGCCGTCCTCCCGTCTAACCGGCCCACCATACTATTAAAGCTTTCAACCATACCGGGAAGACTCCGCGGCCCCGGAACATTCGAGCTATCCGTCGGTCCTCTTATCTGTGAAGTAGCCTGCTTCGTGGCTGACATCGACACAAGGTACCCATTGATGCTAGGGCGACCGTGGTTAGACAGCATCCAAGCTATCTGTTCCCCCTGACACCAGTGCCTTCGACTGCCCTTCTTGAGTCATATACTAACAATCCGGGGAGAGGCACGTCTCCAGTACGAGAACGAGAACAATTGGGAGATACATGATATGTTCACACTAGCCCTGCGGCCGGGGAACGAGGATGAAAGTGGTAGCCCACTTGGGTCCCCTTATAACGACAACTATCCCTCAGAAGAAGCGGCCAGGACCCTGCATCCACCAAGCAATCTTACGGAGCCTAACTCGATCACCTTCCTCCCCCATGAAGTCACAAAAGCCGAAGCACGCTTCACACCCCTCGCAATCACTGCCATACTCGGAGGAAGGGAATTCCAGCACATTTCCATACACGGAGGAAGGGAAACTAACGTTCTTAGATATTCCGCCTACCAAAAGCAAGAAGGCAGGGTTCCTAGATTGGATCCCTCAGACGAATACATTTATGCCTTCGACAGCACGCGCAAGAACGCTTGCGGGCTGGTCACGCTCCCACTAAAGATCGGCCCAGTCTCCACCATCGTCAACTGCTTGGTAATGAACATCCAATCGCCCCACCCTCTGATTGTTGGGAGGACATGGCTCAACTGCATCGAAGCCGTCTCATCCACCCGACACCAATGTCTTCGCTTCCCGTACCGCGGGGAAGTGGTATCCATATGGGGAGAAGCACGCTTTAACGAAACACAGACCCGGAATTGGAGCATCTGTGCCATGCGCATCCGGCTAGAGGTTCTTGCATGTTTGCAGCCAGGCTCCACTGACGAAGAACTGCTCTATCAAGGAAGAGCCTTGAAGAGGCTCAGGGAGGAAGAGTTTAGGAATAGGGGACCCCCAACGGACATCAGCCGGCCATCCAAGCGAAGCTGACTCGAGAAAATAATACGAATTCAACACCCTGTACATATTTGTTTACAGCTTTTTCCGAAAAAGGAAAACCAAAATTAAAAATATTTGTTTACCAGCTTTCGCTTTCAACACCCTGTACATATTTGTTTACAACTTTTTCCAAAAATGGAAAATCAAAATTAAAAATATTTGTTTACCAGCTTTCGCTTTCAACACCCTTTACATATTTGTTACAGCTTTTTCCAAAAAAGGAAAACCAAAATTAAAAATATTTGTTTACCAGTTTTCGCTTTCAACACCCTGTACATATTTGTTTACAGCTTTTTCCAAAAAAGGAAAACCAAAATTAAAAATATTTGTTTACCAGCTTTCGCTTTCAACACCCTGTACATATTTGTTTACAGCCTTTTCCAAAAATCACCAAAAGATCAAAATATTTGTTTACCAGCTTTCGCTTTCATCACCTTATACATATTTGTTTACCTGCTTTCCTAGAAGAAACCAAAATCCAAAAAAATACATGCTATTCAGCTTTCATTCCCCAACTCTGAACATACTTGTTTTCAGCTTTATTCCACTCTTCTTTAAAAACAAACGAAAATGTTTTTCTAAAAAATGTTTTCTACACTCTTCTTCAAAATAAAAGTTTTACAAAACCGTATTTCTATACTTCCAAAAAATAAAACACTTTCCCAAACTTTCGTTACTTGTTTACCAAACAACAAAAATATTTACAAGCCGCATTTCCAACGAAAATGTTTTCCCAATCTGCGCTTCTTCAAAACTAAATGTTTTACAAAGCCGTACTTCCATGATTTCCGCCAAAAACGTTTTACAAATTGTCTTTTGATACTTTCCTTCTAAAAACAAAATCGTTTTCCGAACTTTATCCCCATTCTTTTTCCAAAAGTATATCTATTTGCCAACACAGTCCCTTTCAAAACCGTAAGTATGCATTTGTCTTCACACTTTCAAAAACATAAAAAATACCAAAAAGAGCGAAATACTAGATGAGAAAAGATTAAGAGCGGCAGACCATGCCCAGGCCTACCAAAGAAGGGTGGCAAGGGCATTTGAGAAGAAGGTAATAAAAAGAAAATTTGAAATCGGGGAATTGATACTTAAGCAAATCATGCCATCAAGACAACCTCACCCAAGAGGGAAGTTGCAACCCACATGGGAGGGACCCTATGTGATCACCCATGCCTATTCCGGGAATGCCTACCGCTTGGTAGATGCCGAAGGAGTCGAGGTTTCAGGTTCGTGGAATGCACTTTATCTAAAGAAATTCCATGCATGAATAACTTTCAATGCTTGAGAACTATTATTCTTTCTTCCTGCAATTTCCAGCGTTTAGTACTTGATGATAGAATTATAAGACTCTCAAAGATAAACTCCTATCTATTTGAACACATCTCCGTCAAATCATGCCACTTCCTTCACACACGTATGACTAGGACTAGATTTACCTGATAGAAGAGAAATTGGCTACCCCGTAGACTGGGACAATTTAAAACCCCAAAGCAAACCTCCCTTATTTCCGCCCCACTCGTATTAACCCTAGGTCAAAATGAGGAGTTACCTAGACCTGGCATATGTCCCAAAATTGGCTCTGGCACTATACAAACACTTCTAGAGGGGAAGCATGAAAACAATCGGAGTGAAAAACAGAAGAGCCCCCCCCCCCTCAAATAAAAAAAACCAGGCAATGAGAGGCCAACAAAAGAAAAATAACACCCATGTGAATGGGTTAAACTCTCTATTTTAGCAGGCTTTCACGCCTTTACGCACGGTATACGCTAGACAACGGCTATGCCAGTACAGATCCAAACAACGAACTGTACTTTCTACCCAAAATAAAGAAGTGATAAAAAGAAGAAAGGCAGAGGAACCTAGAAAGTAGGACATATGCTAGACTGGGACAATTCTAAAATATTGCCCGAAAGGAAGATATTTCTCTTACCCCATTCCCCCCCTCCTTTTTATTTTCGCAATGTGATTCAAAATTGAACTATGTCTACGGGGAAAGGCGAAATTTCGACCAAAGGTAGATCATTTCCAGGTTTACAACTACACACACTCACATGAGTTCACTTAGAAAGTTGCCTATCCAAAGGAAGCTTATTTAACTTGACTCCTGGTACACTCATGGATTTTTCAACATGTTTAGAATAATACAATCAAGCATTTGAGAACCATGAACCTAGAAAAACCGGTACCTAAGGCTTATACCTTTCAAATACAACCCTGGTTTGGACACAGGTGACCACAAGGGCTCCTCCACAGGGACTTGATGGTATCTTTTACTTAAGAAAGTTGAGAACATTGCCCTCTCACATAAAAGAAAACCATTGAAGAATTAAATTGCCCACTTATGCCACTCATACTTACGCATAAGTTCGCATTTTCCTTTTCTAAAACACCTAGGCATCCGATTTTCTTGAAATGCTAAAATTGACCCCGTACCAATGATAAGATTACCCCCACCTACACTCATTCTACGCCCTTCCACACATGCTTGAGAGAAAATTGTCCCACTTTCACACGTACTTAAGAGTTTTTTTCGCTCACGCACTTGGAATCCCTTCCTTGCATACTAAAGCATGGTTTCCCGCACTTTCCTTTCTCGCATTCGATTTTTCATTTACCTTAAGATGGATTGTAGCCCTTGAAAATTCAAGCAAGAAGGGCTCGAAAGTCAGTGAGGGGCGCAATCCGGACAGATTAACACTTGGTCCATGAAAAGAATGTTTTTATAGGTCTCAAAGATTGAAACGGTCACGAACGCTTTCAGCAGCAGCAGACAAGAAACAAAACCAGGAGAATTGTCACAGGAAAGGGGCGGCTAAATCTGACTAGCCGCCCCACAGTAGACGGCTAGATAGAACTAGCCACCCCTGCCCCCAGGAATGGGGCGGCTAGCTAAAACAAGCCGCCGCATTTGGGGCGGCTAAACGTAAGTAGCCGCCCCTGACCTGTTGCCCTATCTACCCTGTCAGTCCCATCCTCAATCAACTCTTCAAAACCTGTCAAAATATTCTTTTCCCAAACATGCATACACACATTTCAAACACATCCATACACAAAACCTGAATAGAGACCATGTTAGAATAATTATATATATTAGAATCTTACATCCATCGTTAAATTAAAACTTATAAACACCAAGTTCATTCGTCCACGTGATATGCGTTTTCCAAAATAAAAAACCCTTTGAAAAATTCCAAAACATCCATACTCACCAAACCATGCATAAAAACCATAAAATTGTCCCACCAAGACCATAAACAAAACCTAAGAGCGTGCATAAAAGAGTCTTTATAAAAAGGTGAGTTAGTGATAGGTCCACCGAAAGCTCCAAAACTCCAAGTCTTGAGCTAGGCTTCACCAAAATATCACCTAAAACCAAAAACAAAAGAAGAAGAGCATGAATTCATCGCATATATACTATTCTTCTACCTAAAACCAAGACACAAAGAAGCTATACCTCGGCATATCGTCACCCGCTGGAGGCTGAGTAGGAGGAACATCCTGACTTAGCTGAGAAGGGAGCGGCGGCTGAGGAGAGGACTGAACCTCTGGAGCATCAAGAGCGGCAGGAGCCTCTCGAACCGAGGACGCAGCCCTCGCATATATCCCGCGACTCTGAGATGCCGAAGGACGAGAAGCACGGCTGAAGGTGGCCCTAGTGGCCAAGGAAGTCGAGAGAGAATGGTCAGGCTCAAGCGGAAGAAGATCAAGGTCCGCCTCGGTCATGGAGCCCCCTCCAACCAATTTCCCGCTCATAGTCGCCTCCCAGAGATGGACTTGCTGCATATCTCTTTCTCTCCTCTCCAATCTCTGTCGGAGACGACTCTCAGTCCCCCTAGCCCGATCCTCGACAGCCCTCAACCTCTCCTCCAACTCCCGTGCCCTCGCCTCTGATGTCTTGAGCTCCTCTCAATCCATATCCCCGACTGCCTGGAGAGAACGAACCAAGTCTCCCTTCAAACCTCCAGGAACACCCGCCGAAGCCTCCAACTCTAACACCCTCATCTGGAGGGAGTCCCTCTCGTGGCCTAGGGTGATGAACCCCTCCTCTCTCGAAGCCATCATCGACCTTAGCTGGTCCGTCTCCTCCTCAGCCCGAGAAGCTCTACCCCTCGCCTGGCCCAGCTCCATCCGTGTGGCCGTCAGTTCGCTCCGGGCCGCATCTATCTCCCTCGTCAGCTCGAGCTCTCGCTCGGAATCCATGGAAGGAGGAGGGGCGGAAGAAGAAGATGCACCATCGGCTCTCGCTCTCGACAAAGCATCCACCTGAGCCTCGAGGACCCAACCTGGTCCTGTAAGCGTCTCCGTTGTACCCACAACACCTCTATCTGCCTGGCCCGCGCGTGGAGGTGCTCATTAGCGGTCTTGAGCCTCATCTCCATCTCATTCAACTCAACCTGCAAAAGGAAGTACTATTCAAAAAATATTCAAACAAAGGAGAACGGGGAAGAAGGGAAGGGTTTTCAACTTACGTAAGCATCCGGGATCTCCTCCTCCATCATCCCGAGGATACCCGCATACTCCTGACGATACCAAGCCAGGTTTTCGTCACTCGAAGTCACCTCAGGACGACGCTCCACCAAGACGCCTCGAGAGGTTCGTGTCCCGAGGAATCCCAACCACCGGAATCGAGGGGTGCCGTAAAGGATCGGGCACCCACTGCGAGGATACCCGCATACTCCTGACGATACCAAGCCAGGTATTCGTCACTCGAAGTCACCTCAGGATGACGCTCCACCACGACGCCTCGGGAGGTTCGTGTCCCGAGGAATCCCAGCCACCGGAATCGAGGGGCGCCGCGGTAAAGGATCGGGCACCCACTGATGATACCCAAGTTGGCGGACGACCCGGCTGATCGCGTGAAACACGACCTCATTAAAGTAGATCAACCAGACGTCTCGTGCCAAGGCTTCAGGAACCTCCTCCGGATAGGGCCTCCACGTCATCTAAAATCGTCGAAAGATAGGAAGAGCGCTTAATCAAAAGAAAACCAAATACAAGCCAAGGAAATTCAGAGAAAAACTTATACCTCTTCCTCCGACAAGACGCGAAAGGCCTCTCGAAATTGGGCGAGGCGGTGCAAGCGAGAAGATCCCCGGGGTTCCCATCTCATAGCCCAAGGGAGGGCATGATCAAACGGCGCCAGGGTCGGGCGATCGATGGCAAAGTGCTCGTATCCGAAGATCTAGCAAAGCAAGAGAAAAATTATCATGATCAAAGTGAGCTAAATCAAGAAAAAGACATGAACCACTTACACATACCTGAAGAAATGGCGCGAAGCCGCCAAGGTTCTTTCCCCCGGCCCTCTTAACTTTCTTCGAGAGCTCCGCGAAGAGATGGGCGAGCATCGCCACTCCCCAAGCATAGCGTCCCATGCCCTCCAGGTCCCTCATCAGCAAAAGAGAGTGAGAGGAAACCTTATCAGAAGCCGTCGAGAAGAGAACCCGGCTGAAAAAGTAAAGGAAGAACGCCCTCAACTCCCTCCGTGCCCTCTGTGGCACACGGCCGCCTCTCTCGCCTCGATCATTGCCCGCCTCCTCTTGAAGCTAGCTGCAGCTTCGCCCTTCTGACGCTTTGTAAAAGAACTGAGGCCATACTGCCCTGAAAGCCTCCCTAAAGGAATCCGGTTCAGCGTCCGCTCCATCTCCACGAACTCCCACTCCCCAATCAACTCTCGAAACAGCCCCCTATAATCCGCAAGGGTGGCCGCAATCACCGCTTCCCCCAAAACCGGAAGACCGGTGATCCGATGGACGTCCTCAAGGGTCAGCATAACGGCGCCAGTAGGGAGGATGAACGTACAACTCTCCGGGTCCCATCTCTCCGCCAATGCCTCCTCATATGGGCGATGGACGTGGAACGGCTCAATCAGGAAGAAGGAACGGAAGCCCGCTCCATCCACTAAACTCCTCTCCTCCTGCCCCAAGGCGTCGTACCACCGCTTCGTCCCATCCCAAAGAGCCCGAATACGATTCGGCCACTGCAAGCAAACGAAGAAGAGATGGGTTAGTCCAGAGAGCAATCGGGAGGTAAGAATCCAAAGCCTAAGGTTCGCTTAATCATGCTTAGCAAAAAGAAATTCCCAGACACTAAATCAAAGTCAAAAGCATGAAAATAAGAAGTTTAAAACATAAAGGTTTCCCCTATTTACAAAATCACATACTAACGACAATAATATATCCCACCGTGGTCCCCATTTACTCTCGTTCTTGCATCACACTATCATACTTATATACTTTCCCTAAAAAACACACTTAAGCATATAGGAAGCACTTAAACCCCATGAAATGCACGCATACGATCTCTCATGCTCTACCATGATCAAACACATGCGAAGTCACACCCTAAAAACTATATGCACACAAAAATGTATCGCATGCAAGTATGCTAGCCATATCGTTCCTCTCTCCTTTATATGCATATGACAAACATGGATATATATACAAAAATTACCCCCCTTTCCTAGAAACAAACCTATATCGGCATGCTATCCCACCGTGATTACCTTATACACCAAAGCATGCTTATTAAAAATACACACGTACAACCTATTCATACCACCAAAAGACATGCATATATACCAGACATGCATATATACCAAATAAAAGATAAAACTAAAGGGTTAGGAAAATACCACGGCCCGTGTGGACCCGGGAGCGTCCACCTCGGCCTCGTCGGGATCGTCCATCCCATCGTCATCCCCCTCCTCCTCATCCTCCTCGAACACGGCCTTCTCGGCCTCAGCCTCAACACCCACACCGGTCTCTGCAGCCCCGGTGCCCATATCCTCGGCCCCAGCCTCATCCCTAACCTCCCCATTCCCCTCCACTCTCCCCGCGCCGGAGATAAACTCCGCAAAATCCCCCATAGCCCTGCTTTCCTCCTCCTCAGCCCTGGCCTCTGTGGCCTCCCTGTCCAACATCCCGACGAGAGCATCCAACGATGCCCTCACATCCTCACTAACCCCCTCAGCCCCTACCCCTCAATTGCACTCTCAACCGATCCCCCGACCCCCGAAACCACCTCCTCGACCACCGCCGGTCGATCCCCACGCCTCCTCTTGCGTGTATACCCTATCATACTACTCCCAACCTCCGGGGCAGCCCCCAAAGGCAAGTCTCCAACCTCACCCGCGCCGATGTCCACCGGCGGCACCTCCACCACACCCATAACTCCTCCCACGGCCTCAACCTCCGGCCTATCGCTCTCCGATGATGAAGAGCTCGAGCTACGCTCTCCACGAGCCACCCGTGGTTGTTTACCCCTCGAAGCAATCGCCTTCGACCTCGTCATCTCCTCGGTTTGAAAAAGAAAAAGGAGAACCCAAACTAGGGCTTCGAAATCAAGAGAAGGAGAGAAGATTGAGGACAAAATGGAGGGAGAGAAGGCAAATAAAATCAGGTTTTCTTGTTTGAAACCGAAGAGAAGAAGAAGAAGAGGGAGAGAAACCATTTTTAAAAAGTGGGAAGAGAGAGGGTCCCTTTTTCGGTTATAAGGGACCCAGTCGGGAGGCGGCTACTCACGAGTAGCCGCCCCCTCTCGGGCGGCTAGTCCCAGTTTCTCTGTTTTCATTTAAAACCCCTTTCCAATCTCTTTTCGACCCTAAATTCCAAGGTTTTTCATACCAAACAGCCATGTATTGGCTTATTTCCAGACACTACTTGTTCAAACGCGACTTTCTCGAAGTTTTGCCGCACTTTCAGTACCGTTCAAATTCGAATTTCTTCAGTTCTGGTTCTTTTCTAGAGTTCTTATCCTTCGGATGATCCAATTCACCAAATCAACTTTTACTTGCTTTCTGTCGGTGATATCCCCTCATTGCTGAGTTTTCCCAAGCACGAGAACGGTAGGCACGAGGAGACTGACGCTGGGCAGCTCCGCAAATGATAGCTAAGAACCCCGACCGCGGGTTGGATAACTCACCATTTACTTTCCCAGCCTTTCAGCTGGATCATTCTTTCGGTTAAAAATTCTAAGTCAAGACCTAGCCTCTGATGGTCAAAATCAACTCCCCGAATAGTACTGGTCCTGTTGGCATAACTTCTTGAAGGTTGGGCCGGCCAAAATAGGGGTCTATTTTCTTATCATCGGTCGAAGTCTTTCCTGCTTTGCACAAAGACTCCATCCGATGAGGGACAATTGTAGATACCCCAATTTGACCGTCCAGAAAGACGGAAATACTTCAAGTAACACTCGGAAATATCCCACATTTGGACATCTAGTAGAGAACCAAAGTTCAGGAAACCGGAAACCCTAACCCTAACCCTAACCTAAACCTGAAACCCTAACCCTAGCCCTAATCTAAACCGGAAACCCTAACCCTAACCCTAGCCCTAACCTAAAACCAGAAACCCCAAACCCTAGCCCCAGGCACTAACCCTAAACCTAAACCCTAACCCTAACCCAGAAACCCCAGACCCTGCCCCAAACCAGAACCCCACCTAAGAAAAACCCAAAAAAACCTGAGTCCCAGGCAAGGGGCGCCTAGACCTAACTAGCCGCCCCATACTAGGCGGCTAGTTAGCACTAGCCGCCCCCCTGGCTGACTTTGGACCAGTCCCCTGGATGGGACATAAAGCAGTATTAAATGCCGGATCAACCCAAGTAACCGACCCAGGCCACCGCTTGTCAGAGATGGGACGTTTGGCAGGTCATGATAGGGGCGGCTACCAGTAAGTAGCCGCCCCATATTGGGCGGCTAGTTAGAACTAGCCGCCCTTCACTTGGTCTCTGACAGAAAAACCAGAGAATTAATGAGAGGTCCAATCGAAGCCAACCCACTCCATCACCCTCGGGATATTTTCCTACCTCTCTTTTACTATAAATAGCGGGGTCCCAAGCCCAAATACAACATGAACAAATCCACAAACAATCATTCCACACCAACATCCCACAATTCACATTCCCTTTCCACACTAGAAATCCCAAGAGAGAGAAAGAGAGAGAGAGAGCCTTTTTTGTGAGAGGAAGAAACCATTCCCTACACAAAAAAAACACCCTTTCATTCCACCCTCCAAAAGCCCGGGCTAAACCTAGCTTAGCCTCTGCCCAAAACCAAAACCATTTCCTACCAAACCTCTGCCCAAATCAAACCAGACCTGGGACGGCTAAACCCTAGTAGCCGCCCCTCACCAGACGGCTAGATCCAACTAGCCACCCCCCTATACACACCCCATACTCACACCTCTTTGTCCCATAACTCCTTTAGTCAAGCCCTAGAAGCAGAATAGGATACCTGTTTTTCACCTCTATGTACGGTATATCCGTATCTCAGAGAGGAGACCCCACATACTCCCCACGTAGGCGACCAAAACCAAACCCAACCTTTTCCTGCTTTTTAGAAAAAAAGTAGGTGGCGATCACACAAACCCCTGAATCCTCTTGAGACGCTATCGGGCGCCTCAACCAGGAACGACACACCCTCACCCCTTCCGAGAAGACGATCCGACCGAGCCCGCCAGGGCACGCGTCGATCCGAGTCCCTGAAGAACCCCCACACACGCACACGCGCGCTCACCGCGCACCCCGCCAGGACATCCGCAACCAACATACGGAGGCCTCCCCGACGGTACCGACAAAATCTGGCGATCACGGTGGGACCTCCCTCGTGAAAAACAACAAAAGGTAATCCTCTTCTGCCCCCTTCCACAAGCTTGACTAGAATGCCATCAACCCTCTAGGAAGGTTAGAGTTTCCCACCCCTCGAATCAGATCCTCCTCTACTTCGCATCACTGCGTCATTTACTGCTTTGTAAGCCGCACACAGCTGCGCAATCCTTTATTGCTTTGTAAGCCGCACACAGCTGCGCAATCCTTTATTTGCTTTGTAAGCCGCACACCGCTGCGCAATCCTTACCGCTTTATTTACTGCGTTATATCTGCATTCGATCCCTTAAAACATTTCACACGCATCATGAAATCCCACCTAGAGGAGGAGATACTAGAGGAAAGAACCCACCAAGAGGGTCAGGCCACACAATTCCTGACCCATCTAGAGGAAAGGATGGCCAGTCTAGGATACCAATCCGTAGAGGACATGTTTCATGACCTCGCCGACTACCGCCAGGTCAAAACCCTAAGACAGGAGACCCCTGTCGAAGCCCCTAAGGCTATTCCCAAAACCCCATTCACACCCAGTCACTCGGTCAACCCGAGCGTCTTTTCGTTCACCCCCTTTCCCCCATGAATCCAATATTCCCAACCGTTTCCATCCCAAGCCCTTACCAGGCCACCCCACACCCGGGACCACTAGACAACCCTCCCAGGGGAGAAACGCTGGACGAAACCATCCGGAGAATCCTCTCCGAGACGGGTCCCTCAGCCCCCAAACACATGTCTCTACATAACCTGAGACAAATCCTGTCAGTCCACCTACCGGAGGGATTCAAAATCCCCAAATTTCACCGGTATAACGGTCGTGGAGACCCAGACATTCATTTAACTGCCTTTTATCTAGACGCACGCCCGTTTCTAGATAATCAACCTCTGCTAGTCTTCCTCTTCCCGAAATCGTTGGAAGGAGAAGCATTACAATGGTTCTCCACCCTCACTGTAGATCACTTGTCGAATTTCTCGGCTGTAAGCGAGAAGTTCTTGGGCCGCTACGGTTACTAGAGGATTAGGACCCCCTCTATTTCGGATTTAACCGTAGAGAGAATGAGGCCTAGGGAGGAATTCGAGCAATACGTGTCTCGGTGGCGCACACTTGTCCACCTGACTGGCCTGCAACTCACAGAATGTCAAGAAATTGACATGATGTTACAGAGCCTCAGTCCAGAACTTTGTACGAGCCTTTCATACGGAGACTGTACTACGTATCAGCTTCTGATTGACTGCCACAACAGGATTTCCCGTTGTGCAGCCCCAGTAGTACAAACCTAGTCCCCACCTATCAGCCATAGGGTTGGACAACCGCCTCGCAAGGCACAAACCCCCACGGTAGAGGGGATTATTACACAAGTATCGGCACTCTACCCGAACGGAGCATGAGTTCCTGATCGAGGAATGGCTCCGAGACAGTACACGTCCGATTCATCCGGGTATGCACCGCCTCGACCAATCAACCAAAACTTCACTACCCTATCAGTACCCGTCCCCGTGCCGACACAACAAAACCCGGTGATCCAAAGTTCCCCAGTCCAAAACCCTGTAATCTCAAGACAAGGCCAGCCTAGGACCCCTTTTTATTCCAGCTTCCTAAGGAGTCAGAACCTAAGTCCTAGGCAGCCCTCCCAAAATACTTATAATGAGGTCTCTCCTCCAACATCTTATGATCAAAGACGAATGGGAAAGAGGGACTCTTACCCTCCCCTCCCAGAAACACTAACTAGGATTTTTAGGGTACTGATGGACACAAATAGTATCTCCCTCCCAGCTGCTAAACCTCCACTCCCCGGGGCCAGCAGACTGCGTTACTGTCAATACCACCAACAACATGGTCATACCGTAGAACAATGCATTGTTTTTCAGGATTTTATCTATGATTTGAATGATGACAGGCACCTTGATTGGGCCACGATCAAAAGCCACTTAAACCACTTGGTATTTTTACTGACCCATTGCCAGGTCACAACCAAGCATCCACATCTGGAGCCCACATGGTAAACATGGTCAGGAGAGGAAGACAACCATCACCGCAACCAAGCAGTTTGGAAGACATCACTGACGACAGTCTGTCCGAAGAATCCAAGGAGGAAGAGCAGAACGAGCCCTTCCCGCTGAACCTCGACGATCATGACCTCGCCATACTCTATGACGAAGAAGAAATTATCGCCCTTCCTGCAGTCATCAACATCGAATCCGACGAAAGCGGACTAGAAAACCCGGGAGGAGACGAAGAAGAAGAGCCATTTGAGGAGATCCCCGAAGGAGCTAGCGAAGGACCGAAGGAGGGGAATGTACGTCGGATGATCTGCATCCAGACGACAACGGGTCCTCCAAGAGTACCGACTCTGTTGATGGCCCCCGCCGCCCAATGACCATTTCATTCACTGACCAAGATCTCCCGGATCCCAGACTGCGAGTCTACCCCTACACATCCGCGGACAACTCCAAATGTTGTGGCTAAACAACCTCTTCGTAGATCCAGGGTCAGGAATGAACATAATGACGTGCTCCACCTACCAAAAGATACCTGGACTAGGCCGTCCTCCCGTCCAACCGGCCCACCATACTATTCAAGCTTTCAACCATACCGGGAAGACTCTCCGCGGCCCCGGAACATTCGAGTTGTCTGTCGGCCCTCTTCTCTGTGAGGTAGCCTGCTTCGTGGCCGACATCGACACAAGGTACCCATTGATGTTGGGGCGACCATGGTTAGACAGCATCCAAGCTATCTGTTCCCCCCGGCACCAATGCCTTCGACTGCCCTTCTTAAGCCATATCCTGACAATCTGGGGAGAGGCGCGCCTCCAATATGAGAACGAGAACAATTGGGCGATACATAACATGTTCACACTAGCCCTACGACCAGGAAACGAGGATGAAAGTGGTAGTCCACCTGTGTCCCCTTACAATAACAACTATCCCTCAGGAGAAACGGCCAGGACCCTGCATCCACCAAGCAATCTTACGGAGCCCAACTCGATCACCTTCCTCCCCCATGAAGTCGCCAAAGCCGGAGCACGCTCCGCACCCCTCGCCATCACTGCCATACTCGGAGGAAGGGAATTCCGGCACATTCTCGTTGACACGGGAGCAGAAACTAACGTTCTTACATATTCCGCCTACCAGAAGCTAGAAGGCAGGGTTCCAAGATTGGAGCCCTCGAACGAGTACATCTACGCCTTCGACAGCACGCGCAAGAACGCTTGCGGACTAGTCACGCTCCCGTTAAAAATCGGCCCGGTCTCCACCATCGTTAACTGCATGGTAATGAACATTCAATCACCCCACCCTCTGATTGTTGGGAGGACATGGCTCAACAGCATTGAAGTTGTCTCATCCACCCGACACCAATGTCTTCGCTTCCCATACCGCGGGAAAGTAGTATCCATATGGGGAGAAGCACGCTTTAACGAGACGCGGGCCCGGAATTGGAGCATCTGTGCCATGCGCATCCGGCTAGAGGTGCTCGCATGTTGGCAGCCAGGCTCCACCGACGAAGAACTGCTCCATCAAGGGGGCCTTTGAAAAGGCTCAGGGAAGAAGAGTTCGGGAATAGGGGACCCCCACCGGACATTAGCCGGCCGACCAAGCGAAGCCGACTCGAGGAAACAACACGAATCCAAGAACCAGGTACCGATCCCCCCGAGTAAGCCTTCGCTTTCGACATCCTGTACATATTTGTTTACAGCCTTTTCCAAAAAACGAAAATTAAAAATATTTGTTTACCAGCTTTCGTTTTCATCACCTTATACATATTTGTTTACCTGCTTTCCTAAAAGAAACCAAAATCCAAAATATATGCCAATCAGCTCTCATTCCCCAACCCTGAACATACCTATTTCCAGCTTTATTTACATTCTTTTCATCAAAACAAAAAATGTTTTCTAATTGTCTTTACATGTTTTCTAAACCAAAAAAATATATCGTTTTTTTTACAAGCTTTCTTTACATACTTTCTAGACAACGAAAATAATTCACGAGCTTTCCTTACATGTTTTCCAAAAAAACAACGAAAATATTTGCAAACTACATTTCCACACTCTTTCTCAAAATGAAAATGTTTTCCAAATCTGCGCTTCTTCAAAGCTAAATGTTTTAACAAAACCATAGTTCCATGATTTCCGCCAATAACATTTTTTTTTACAAACCGTATTTCCATACTTTCCTTCTAAAAAAAAAAAAAGAGGGTCATTTTCCAAAACATTATCCCCATTTTCTTTCAAAAAAAAAACGTATCTATTCGCCAACACAGTCCCCCTTTTCAAAACCATAAGTATGCATCTGTTTCCACACTTTCAAAACAAATATAAAACAAAAGCGAACTACTAGACGAGAAAAGATTAAGAGCGGCAGACCATGCCCAGGCCTACCAAAGAAGGGTGGCAAGGGCATTTGAAAAGAAGGTAATTAAAAGAAAATTTGAAATCGGGGAATTAGTACTCAAGCAAATCATGCCATCAAGACAGCCTCACCCAAGAGGAAAGTTACAACCCACATGGGAGGGACCCTATGTGATCACCCATGCCTATTCCGGGAATGCCTACCGCCTGGTAGATGCCGAAGGAGTCATGGTTCCAGGTTCATGGAATGCACTTTATCTAAAGAAATTCCATGCATGAATAGCTTTCAATACTTAAGAACTATTATTCTTCCTTCCTGTGATTTCCAGCGTTTAGTACTTGATAAAAGAAATATAAGACTCTCAAAGATAAACTCGTATCTATTTGAACACATCTCCGCCAAATCATGTTGTTTCCTTCACACACGTATAGCTGGACCAGATTCACTTGAAAGAAGAGAATTGCCGACCGTAGACTGGGACAATTTAAAACCCCCAAAGCAAAAACATCCCTTATTCCGCCCTACTCATATTAACCCTAGTCAAAATGAGGAGTTACCTAGGCCTGGCATATGTCCCAAAACTGGCTCTGGCACTATACAAACACTTCTAGAGGGGAAGCATGAAAAGAATCAGGGTGAAAAACAGAAAAGCCCCCCCCCCCCTCAAATCAAACAGAACAAAAAAAAAAAAAAAAAGAGAGATATCGGGCAAGGAGAGGCCAAACACCCAGGTGAACGGGTTAAACTCTCTATTTAGCAGGCTTTCACGCCTTTACGCACGATATACGCTAGACAACGGCTATACCAGTACACATCCAAACAATGGACTGTACTTTCCATCCCAAAATAAAGAAGTGGTAAAAAGAAGAAAGCCAGAGGGATCTTGAAAGTAAGACATGTGCTAGACTAGGACAATTCTAAATATTGCCCAAAAGGAAGATATTACTCTTACCCCATTCTCCCCCTCCCCTTTTATTTTCGCGATGGGATTCTGAATTGAACTACGTCTGCCGGGAAAGGTGAAATTTCGACCAAAGATAGATCGTGTCCAGGTCTACAAACTACACACACTCACATGAGTTCACTTAGAAACTTGTTTATCCAAGAGAAGCTTATTTGACTCGACTCTTGGTACACTCATGGATTTTTCAGCATGTTTAGAATAATACGATTAAGCATTTGAAACCCATGAACCTAGAAAAATCGACACCTAAGGCTTATACCGTTCAAATACAATCCTGGTTTGGACATGGGTGACCACAAGGGCTCCTCCACAGGGACTTAATGGCACCTTTTACTTAAGAAAATCGAGAACGTTGCCCTCTCACATGAAAAGCCATTGAAGAACTAAAATACCACATATACTTACGCATAAGCTTGCATTTTCCTTTTCCAAAACACCTTTGCATCCGATTTTCTTGAAAATTATCCCCACTCATATGAAAATTGTCCCCACTCATATTAAAATTGTCCCCACTCATATGAAAATTATCCCCTCAAATATTAAAATTGTCCCCACTCATTTCGTACCCTTGCCGCACATGCCTGAGAAGAAATCGTCCCACCTTTTTACACATACTTAAAAGTTTTCTTCACTCACGCACTTGGAATCCCTTCCTTGCATACTAAAGCATGGTCTCCCGCACTTTACCTTCTCGCATTATCTTTTTTTCATTTCACCTTAAGATGGATTGTAGCCCTTGACAATTCAAGCAAGAAGGGCTCGAAAGTCAGTGCAGGGGCGCAATCTGGACAGATTTAACACTTGGTCCATGGAAAGAATGTTTTTTTATAGGTACTGAAGGTTGGAACAGTCACAAAGACTTTCAGCGGTAGCAGCAGACAGAAGCAGCAGGACCAAACTGCCCCAGGCAGGGGGCTGCTAAGCTCGACTAGCCGCCCCTGCCCTTTGTCTCAGGTGAGTTTGCCCCAGGCAGGGGGTGGCTAAACCTAACTAGCCGCCCCCCACTGGGCGGCTAGTTTACACTAGCCGCCCCTTGCCTGCACCTCTTTCAGTTATGTCAGTCCATATCCAATCAACTCTTCAACACTTCTTTACCTATTAAAATCAATTTTTTTCCAAAACCTGCATGTACACATTTCATACACATATTCATACACGAAACCTGTATAGATACCATGCTAAAACAAATTATATATCAAAACCTACACCCATCCATGAATCAAACCTATAAAAATCCAGATTCATCTACACATACATACATATCCATGAACATCCATACTAACTATTCCAAGACATGCATACAAAGGAGAATGATTAAATTGCCCCACCCAAAACCACAAGCATAGACTGTTTTTCTAAACCTAAGAGAAGGCATAAAAAAGGGAATCTTTTCCTTTGAGACGCTCCAAACTCCGAAAGTCTTGAGCTATACCTCACCGAAATATCACCTAAAACCAAAACAAAAGAAGAAAAGCTTGAATTCATCGCATATATACTATTCTTCTACTTAAAACCAAGACACAAAGAAGCTATACCTCGACGTATCGTCGTCCGCTGGAGGCTGAGTAGGAGGAACGTCCTGACTTGGCTGAGAAGGGAGCGGCGGATGGGGAGAAGACTGAACCTCTGGAACATCGGGAGCAGCAGGAGTCTCTCGAACCGAAGACGCGGCCCTCGCGTATATCCCACGACTCCGAGACACCGAAGGACGAGAGGCACGGCTGAAGGTGGCCCCGGTAGCCAAGGAAGCCAAGAGAGAATGGTCAGGCTCAAGTGGAAGAAGATCAAGGTCCGCCTCGGTCATAGAGCCCCCTCCAACCAATTTCCCCCTCATAGTCGCCTCCCAAAGACGGACCTGCTGCATGTCTCTGTCTCTCCTCTCCAATCTCTGTCGGAGGTGACTCTCTGTCCCTCTAGCCCGATCCTCAGCGGCCCTCAACCTCTCCTCCAACTCCCGCGCCCTCGCCTCCGACGCCCTGAGCGCCTCTCGATCCCTATCCCCGGCCGCCTGGAGAGAACGAACCAGGTCTCCCATCAAACCTCCAGGAACGCCCGTCGAAGCTTCCAACTCTGACACCCTCATCTGAAAGGAGTCCCTCTCACGGCCTAGGGTAATGAACCCCTCCTCTCTCAAGGCCACCATGGACCTTAGCCGGTCCGCCTCCTCCTCAGCCCGAGAAGCCCTACCCCTCGCTTGGCCTAGCTCCATCCGCACGGCCGTCAACTCACTCCGGGCCACATCTAGCTCCCTCGTCAGTCCGAGCTCTCACTCGGAAATCATGGAAGAAGGAGGGGCGAAAGAAGAGGAAGCACCGTCAGCCCTCGCTCTCGACAGAGCATCCACCTGAGCCTCAAGGACCCGGACCTGGCCCTGCAAGCGTCCCCTCTGAACCCGCAACGCCTTTATCTGCCTAGCTCGCGCTTGGAGGTGCTCATTGGCGGTCTTGAGCCTCTTCTCCATCTCATTTAACTCAACCTACAAAAAGAAATACCATTCAAAAGATACTCAAGCAAGAGAAAACGAGGAAAGGAAAAAGGATTTTCGACTCACATAGGCGTCCGGGATCTCCTCCTCCATCGTCCCGAGGATACCCGCATACTCCCGACGATACCAAGCTAGGTATTCGTCACTCGAAGTCACCTCGGGACGACGTCCCACCAAGACGCCTCGGCCCATCCATCCCGCCACATACGTCTTATAGTTCCTCGGGAGGTTCGTATCCCGACGAATCCCG
This sequence comes from Acorus calamus, assembly GCA_030737845.1. Lineage (NCBI taxonomy): Eukaryota > Viridiplantae > Streptophyta > Magnoliopsida > Acorales > Acoraceae > Acorus > Acorus calamus. The sequence goes on from CM060872.1 coordinate 14,271,740, forward strand.
GCCACCGGAATCGAGGGGCGCCGCGGAAGAGGATCGGGCACCCACTGATGGTACCCAAGCTGGCGGACGACCCGGCTGATCGCATGGAACACGGCCTCGTTGAAATAGATCAACCAGACGTCTCGCGCCAGGGCCTCGGGAACCTCCTCCGAGTAAGGCCTCCACGTCATCTAAAAAACATCGAAAGATAGGAAGTGCGCTTAGTCAAAAGAAAACCAAATACAAGCCAAAGAAATTCAAAGAAAACTCATACCTCTTCGTCTGACAAAACGCAGAAGGCCTCCCGGAATTGTGCGAGGCGGTGCAAGCGGGAAGATCCCCGGGGTTCCCATCTCATGGCCCAAGGGAGGACATGATCGAACGGAGCCAAAGTCGGGCGATCAATGGCGAAGTGCTCGTACTCGAAGATCTAGCAAAGCAAGAGGGGAAACGTCACGATCCAAACTGAGCTAAGCCAAAGAAAAGACATTTACCACTCACTTACACGTACCTGGATAAATGGCGCAAAGCCACCAAGGTTCTTTCCCCCGGCCCTCTTGACTTTCTTCGAGAGCTCCGCAAATAGATGGGCGAGCATCGCCGCTCCCCAAGCATAGCGCCCCATACCCTCCAGGTCCCTCATCAGCAAGAGAGAATGCGAGGAAACCTTATCAGAGGCCGTCGAAAAGAGGACCCGGCCAAAGAAGTAGAGGAAGAACGCCCTCAACTCCCTCCGTGCCCTCTGTGGGCACGCGGCCGCCTCTCTCGCCTCGATCATCGCCCGCCTCCTCTCGAAGCTAGCTGCAGCTTCGCCCTTCTGGCGCTCTGTAAAGGAACCGAGGCCGTACTGCCCTGAAAGTTGCCCCAAAGGGATCCGGTTCAGCGTCCGCTCCCGCTCCACGAACTCCCATTCCCCGATCAACTCTCGGAAAAGCCCCCTGTAGTCAGCTAGGGTGGCCGCGATCACTGCCTCCCCCAGAACCGGAAGGCCGGTAATCCGATGGACGTCCTCAAGGGTCGGCATGACAGCACCAGTAGGAAGAATGAAAGCGCAACTCTCTGGATCCCACCTCTCCGCCAAAGCCTCCACGTAAGGACGGTGGACGTGGAATGGCTCGATCAGGAAGAAGGAACGGAAGCCCGCTCCATCCACCAAGCTCCTCTCCCCCTGCCCCAAGGCGTCGTACCATCTCTTCGTCCCGTGCCATAAAGCCCTGATACGATTCGGCCTCTACAAAACAAACAAAGGGAACATGGGTTAGTTTAAAAGTGAGTGAGAGGTAAGAGTCCAAATCTACGAAATCATTTTAAACCATGCTTAGCGAAATAAAACTTCCACATGCTAAAAAGAAACAAAAGCATGAAAGAAAGAAGCTACACTCTTCATGTGATCACGCATGCTAGACGAGCACATCCCACCGTGGTCACCACTCACACGCTTTCTTACATCACAGCCTATCATGCTTATACCTCCCCTAAACACACATAAGCAATACAGCAATATAAAACTCGAACCCATGAAATGCATGCATACACTCCCTCATGCTCTACCACGATCAAACACGTACAAAACCACATACACATAGAAAAGTATCGCATGCAAGCATATTAGCTATATCATTTCTCTCTCCTTTATATGCATATAACAAACATGGATATATATATAGAAATTGTCCCCCTCCCTATAAAAACAAACCCATCTCAGCATACTTACACATACCACCATGACAAAACTTATACACAAGCATGCCTATTTAAAACACACATACGAGTATAAATACACATATACGACCTGTTCATACCAACCAAAACACATGCATATACACCAAAATAAAAGGCTAAGACTAAAAGATTAGGAACATACCACGGCCCGTGTGGACCGAGGAGCGTCCACCTCGACCTCGTTGGGATCGTCCATCCCATCGTCATCCCCCTCCTCCTCATCCTCCTCGAACACAGCCTCCTCGGCCTCGGCCCCAACACCAACACCGGCCTCTGCAGCCCCGGTGCCCATACCCTCGGCCTCCCCGGCCTCATCCCTAGCCTCTCCTATCCCCTCCACCCTCCCCACGCCGGAGATAAACTCCGCAAAGGCCCCCATAGCCCTACTCTCCTCCTCCTCAGCCCAGGCCTCTGTGGCCTCCCTATCCAACATCCCAACGAGGGCATCCAACGACGCCCTCACCTCCTCGCTAACTCCCTCGACCCCTACCCCCTCGGTTGCACCCTCAATCGATCCTCCAACCCCCGGAACCACCTCCTCGGCCACCACTGGTCGATCCCCATGCCTCCTCTTGCGTGTATAGCCTATCACACTCCCCCCTACCTCCGGGACAGCCCCCGAAGGTGAATCCCTGACCTCACCTACGCCAATGTCCACCGGCGGCACCTCCGTCGAACCCATAACCACCCCCACGGCCTCGACCTCCGGCCTATCGCTCTCCGATGATGAAGAGCTCGGGCTACACTCTCCACGGGCCACCCGTGGTCGCTTTCCCCTCGAAACAATCGCCTTCGACCTCGTCATCTTCCTCGGTGTGAAAAAGAAAAAGGAGAACCAAACCTAGGGTTTCGAAATCAAGAGAAAGAGAAAGATTGAGGTCGAAATGAAGGGAAGAAAGGCAAAGAAATTAGGTTTTTTGAGTTTGAAACCAAAGGGAAGAAGAGAGGAGGGAAGAGAAACCGTTTTTGAAACGTACGGAGAGAGAGAGGGTCTTTTTCGGTTACAAGGGACCCAGTTCAGGGGCGGCTACCCGCGAGTAGCCGCCCCCTCTCGGGCGGCTAGTTACAACTAGCCGCCCCTCCCAGTTTCTTTGTTTTGCTTCAAAACCCCTTTCCAAAACTCTTCTCAGCCCTAAATTCCAAGGTTCTCCATACCAAACAGCCATGTATTGGCTTATTTCAAGGCATTACTTGATCAAACACGACTTTCTCGAAGTTTCACCGCACTTTCAGTACCGCTCAAATTTGAATTTCTTAGTTCTGGTTCTTTTCCAGAGTTCTTATCCTTCGGATGATCCAATTCACCCAACTCAACTTTTACTTGCTTTCTGTCGGCGATATCCCCTCCTTGCTGAGTTTTCCCAAGCACGGGAACGGTAGGCACGAGGAAACTGACGCTGGGCTGCCACGTGCACGATAGCTAAGAACCCCGACCACGGGTTGGATCACTCACCATTTACTTTTCCCCGCCTTCAACCTGGATCATCCTTTAGGCTAAAAATTCTAAGTCAAGACCTAGCCTCTGACAGTCTAAATCAACTCCCCGAATAGTACTATTCGTGTTGGCATAACTCCTTGAAGGTCGGGCCGGCCAAAATAGGGGTCTCTTTCCTTATCATTGGTCGAAGTCTTTCCTGCTTTGCACAAAGACTCCGTCCGATGAGGGACAATTGTAGATACCCCAATTTTGACCGTCCAGAGAGATAGAATACTTCAAGTAACACACGAAAATATCCCACAGTTGGACATCCAATAGAGAACCAGAAGTTCGGTGAACCAGAAACCTTAAACCTAGCCTTGGCCTAAACCAGAAACCCAAACCCTAACCCTAGTCTTGACCTAAACCTAAACCAGAAACCCTAAACCTAGCCTTGGCCTAAATCAGAAACCCAAACCCTAACCCTAGTCTCGACCTAAACCTAAACCAGAAACCCTAACCTAGCCTTGACCTAAACCAGAAACCCAAAAACCCTAAGTCCCTGGCTAGGGGCGGCTAGACCTAACTAGCCGCCCCATCCCAGGCGGCTAGTTATCTCTAGCCGCCCCCCTGGCCGACTTTGGACACATAAAGCAGTATTAAATGATGATCATTGCGGCGGGTCATGACCTTTAGCCGCCCTCTCTTGGCCGGATCAACCCAAGTAACCGACCCACGCCACCGCTTGTCAGACATGGGACGTTTGGCAGGTCCCCATATTGGGCGGCTAGTTAGAACTAGCCGCCCTTCACCTGGTCTCTGACAGAAAAACCAGAGAAGTAATGAGAGGTCCAATCGAAGCCAACCCACTCCATTACCCTCGGGATATTTTCCTACCTCTCTTTTACTATAAATAGAGGGGTCCCAAGCCCAAATACAACATGAACAAATCCACAAACAACCATTCCACACCAACATCCCACAATTCACATTCCCTTTCCACACTAGAAATCCCAAGAGAGAGAAAGAGAGAGAGAGAGCCTTTTTTGTGAGAGGAAGAAACCATTCCCTACACAAAAAAACACCCTTTCATTCCACCCTCCAAAAGCCCGGGCTAAACCTAGCTTAGCCTCTGCCCAAAACCAAACCCATTTCCTACCAAACCTCTGCCCAAATCAAACCAGACCTGGGACGGCTAAACCCTAGTAGCCGCCCCTCACCAGACGGCTAGATCCAACTAGCCACCCCCCTATACACACCCCATACTCACACCCCTTTGTCCCATAACTCCTTTAGTCAAGCCCTAGAAGCAGAATAGGATACCTGTTTTTCACCGCTGTGTATGGTATATCCGTATCTCAGAGAGGAGACCCCACAAACTCCCCACGTAGGCGACCAAAACCAAACCCAACCTTTTCCTGCTTTTTAGAAAAAAAGTAGGTGGCGATCACACAAACCCCTGAATCCTCTTGAGACGCTATCGGGCGCCTCAACCAGGAACAACACACCCTCACCCCTTTCGAGAAGACAATCTGACCGAGCCCGCCACGGCACGCGTCCGATCCGAGTCCCCGAAGAACCCCCACACACGCACACGCGCGCTCACCGCGCACCCCGCCGGGACATCTGCAACCGACATCCGGAGGCCTCCCCGACGGTACCGACACCCCCTACAAATCCCAAGAAAGAGAGAGAGAGAGAGAGAGAGAGAGAGCCCCTTTTGTGAGAGAAATACCCATTCCCTACATGAAACACCCTCTCATCCCACCCTCCAGAAACCCGCGCTAAACCTAGCTTAGCCTCTGTCCAAGACCAAACTCATTCCCTACCGAAGTCCTGCCCAAACCAGACCAGGCCCCGGACGGCTAAACCCTAGTAGCCGCCCCATTTCCGACGGCTAGATCCCACTAGCTACCCCCCTATCCACACCCCATTTACACTCCTATGTCCCAAGACTCCTTTAATCAAACCCCGGAAGCAGAATAGGATACTTGTTTTTCACTTCTGTGTACGGTATATCCGTGTCTCAGAGTGGAGACCCCACAAACTCCCCCACGTAGGCGATCAAATCCACCCCAACCTTTTTTCTGCTTTTAGAAAAAAGCAGGTGGCGATCACACAAACTCCTGGAATCCTCTTGAGCCGCTGTCGGGCGCCTCAACCAGGAACGACACCTCACCCTTCCGAGAAGACGATCTGACCGAGCCCGCCAGGGCACGCATCCAATCCGAATCCCCCAAGAACCCCCACACACGCCACACGCGCGCACCAGCGCACCGCCGGATCCTTTCCGACCTCAGAGAATCCGACACCGACACATACGACCGAGGTAGCGGTCATGGGAGGCTACCCGGTAGAGGCCAGAACCCTGTGAGGTGCTCCTAGGAACTATCCACGATGCTTGTTGGTGTGCCCATATAGCAGAGATAGGGACGTGGGACGCTACCAGGTAGTAGAGGCCACACCGGGAGAGACTACCGGATGACGAACGGTGTAGAACGATCGACCTCTTCCCCAAAAGCTTATGTCACCCCGAGGAGGGGGTGAGGGTGAGGGTGAGGGTGAGGGTGTGGTGGGTCGGCGTTGGTTCGATCTCCCAGTTTGTGCAATTTCACAAAATCCTATGTCACCAATCGGGGTGAGGGTGAGGGTGAAGGTATTGCTCTCAAAATCCTATGTCACCCGTCGGGGTGAGGGTGAGGGTGTTGGTGTGAGTGTGGTGGGCTCGAGTTGATACTCGACCCACCAGCTTGTGTAGTTGGTTTTCCCATGGGGTTCGCGTTGCGAACATGTAATGGTTCCTCCCAATATCGTCGTATACCGGGGCCCCGACGTTGAAGCTGCCCTGACAGAGGACTCCCACTTGTAGGTACTCCCGATGCATTTGGTGGATGTACTAATCATGGGAGTGTGCCAGGTGAGGCTACACTAGGGTGGACCACCGGACGATATTGCGAGCATGAATCGTTCTCCCCTTTGCCGGATCCGTGTTGATGCTTCCTAGGTACGAGCCACCGTGGGTGGACCCCCACCTGTAGGTACCATCGACGCACTCGACAGTGTACTGACCATGGCCGGCTCGAGGTAGAGGCTGCCCGGGAGAGCTCTATCGAATGACGAACGGTGTAGAACAACAAGTTTTATCCTTCAAGTCCCTAGGCTCACCCTTGTGGGGGCTAGGGCGAGGGCGGGGTATGGTCACGCCGCCGCGTGACCTTGTTACCCGTTGGGTTTCTACCCATGCCTTTCCTTGATAGGAATTGCCTTAGTATCGAATTGTTATGTTGGTGTTTGGTTTCTGACCACTCACTGAGCTTGTAGCTCACCCCTCGCGTACTGTTTCTTTTACAGGGGCGTTGTTGGGCGTTGAGCTGAAGCTTCCTTGTGGCGTGGTCTTGCATGCGTGGAAGCGTCCTGTCTGGCGGATTGGCGAGTGCGAGGCTATCAGCAGTCCTAGAGTCTTGTGTATTTGTAAACCGTGCCTGTTGCACTAGTTGTATTGTATTTGGCTAGACTTGGCTCTCATAGGACAGCGATTGTGTATTCGAGTCTGTAATAATATTTTTGATTTACAGACTTATTGATATTTTTCTGCTTCCACCTTTCATTTGAGTTATCAGCGATCATTACTTGCTAGCCTTGTGTATTATTTGTTGGAGTCATTGTTGACCTCTTGTATGATAGCCGATACTTTATATATTTGCCACGTCTCGGGGATGCCTGGGACGTGACAAGCCTCCCATGATATAGTTATCAGAATTTATTATAACTTATCCATACATATTTATTACAATTTATTCTTACTAATAAACAAGTGTTTTTATCACAAAGTCTATTTTCTCCTTATTCACAAACTTCATTACCAAAAAGAGTTTTTTTTTTTAGGGTTAGTACTATACAATGTTTGATATTGATCACGATTTTAAAAAGTAATAAAAAGCTTTTAACAATGGTTTAAACCATGATATCTGACAATGTGATATTTAAACCGTGACTCGTGATTAATGGAGGGGTTGATGGTTACTTTCCCATCAAGAGGGTTTCCATCAAGGAGATCCTTTATCTCCCTTTCTCTTCATCCTAGTTTGGCTAGCTCACAATCGGGGAGGAAGGTGTTGATCTTACAATACGTTGACAACACGATTCTCCTCAATAAATCCAACACAAGCTACTTTGTCCTAATTAGTTTCACCTTGTAACGCCCCCAAATCCACGGTCACATTTTTGAAGTGTGAAATCCGGTTGCGTTAACTAAATTCTTCGAATCTCAGAGTACTGATATTCTTTTATTCCAAAAAAATAAGAAATCATCACCATATTCATAAACCAATTTTCAAGGCTAAAATCCAATAAAAATTCAATATACATCGGGAACAACTAAATTTATATATATCCACTGTAACGACTATGATGTTCCTAGTCGTTTATTGATTTTGTGCATTTGATCATATTCCTATATGGTTTTAGAGGACTTATATATCTCTAAATTTTAAAGTTTAGATATGATTGGAATCATTATTTTGTTAGCTTTCCATCGCTTTTTACAAATCATGAATTGGATGAGTATATATCAAGTTATTGGCCAAACTGTGCCGAGTGGTTGGGCAGAGAAAATAGTGATATCTCAAGGGGGAGTCGTCGGTATTGTGATGGATCCAATAGGAGCCGTCAGCATTTGTGACGGATCCAATAGAAGCCTTGGATCTGGAAACAATTTCAAACTTAAATATTTCAGTTTTTAGAAGGTCTTAATGTGATTTATTTAATTGACGGGTGTCGATTTTTTGTACCCACTTGTATAAGCTTATATATACCCTTTTCCTCTCTCTTCTTTGCATTGAAACTCTAAACCCTGAAGCCTCTCTTTCTTCTTCTTCTTCTTCTCCTCTTGTTTTTCAACACCATTGTTGAGGAGCTCGGGAAGGAAGTTTTGAAAAAATATTTTGTGAGTATCATCCTCTGTTGTGAAGTGTTTTCAAATGATAATGACCCATTTTGAGATCTCCTTTATATGATTTAGTTTTTAGGTTTTTCCAACAAAAGAATGATTTCTTCTTCATAATTTTTAAGTGTTTTTGTGTGATTCAGATCATTATATTATACCAATGATATGTCGATGATTTCATGATGTTTTTACAGGTTTTTGATGGTGTATTAGAATTCATGTATGTACTTCGGATTTCATTGATCTCTTAATTTTTCTTTTTGAGTTTTTCGTAGTTTTGTTGGATTACATATGATTTTTGGATCCTCATGTTATAGATATGAAATCATGAAGTTTTCAAAGTATTATTCAAATCTTTCATGTCAAAAGAAATGGGATATGTAAATCTCATGTCTAGGGTTGTTTATTAAAGGTAGAAAGCATGTTTATAATCATTTAAAGTTTTGTTTTAACCCTTATATGCATAGATCCGAACCTATATATGTTTTTATAATTATTTTAAAGTTTTATCATAGATCCTTGTTATTATTTTCTCCATATAATAGATCAATAGTTTTCAAAGATTTTGAGATATGATTTATTGGTTTCTTATGAATGTTTTGTGAATCCTTTTAGATCTACGGTTTTGAATAGAAGGATATCATGCTAGGTATAATAATATATTATCTCTTGCATTTTTTTCAAAGGATTTTACAATGTATAATTAGATCCTTGGGTGTACGAAGCATTGTAACGTCTTATTAATAGTTTTATCATTTCTCCATAAGCTAGGGTTTCGAATGGATTTTTCTTTATACGATCTTCGATCTATTTGATAAATGTTTTGTGTCGTTTTACCTATCATATATTATTTTTATACCTATGCTAGAGATACAGTTTTCAATGAGTTTTTATTCGGTTTTAATTGGATTTTTCATAAGCGTGATTTGATGTTTCATTATGAGTTCTTTACTATTTTACATCGTTTCAAATGACTCGAGTATGATTTTTGATAATAGAATGTGTTAGAAATTTTTTTACAAAAATATTAGTGTTTCATGTTTTCTACCTCGGGACGGCTTCGTTGAGAGCCGTCGGGCATGTTCTGGATGGCTCCCAGAGGAGCCGTCAGTTTGTCAGGGACGGCCTCAAGAGGAGCCGTCGGTTTTTCCTCGGACAGCTCTTCACAGAGCCGTTAGTTTTTGTGTGTACGGATACCATCAGGTCCTGTACTGTTTGCACGTATTGTGACTGAGTTGTATCGTTTCAGGATGTGTTAGGTTAACCTAGAATTTTGGAGTCATTTCATTGGACCAAAGGTGAGTGGACTTGAGTCTCATATGTAGATTTCAAGGAATATATTATGTATTTATGCTAGGACCATCTTATTTTATAGAATATAATTGTTAGTTTAGATATAAAATATGAGCATGCTTTTGGTGATGTATGTATCTTGTATGTTGAGATCGTACATGCTCTGTCTTTTTACGGTTTGAAGATGTGGTAAATTAGCAAATGCATACATTCCGTCTAGGTGGCTCGGTCTTGGTGGCCAACGTCTAGGTGGGTATACGTCTATGTGGCCAGGTTAGAGAATGTAGGATCCAAATTTTAGTGGCTATGTCTACGTAACCATTCCTATGAAAGGCCCCACGAGCTAGGTGCTGCGAAGACGGACATGTGTGTTCATGGTGTTGCATGCATCATGTTGGATAGGGTTGTGTGTGTGTATATATATATTATTGCATGTCTTGGAGGCCATGTCGTATATTTAGTTTCTTCATATATTACATGTCTGTGTAAACATATTACGATATGGATATTTTGAATATAAATGTACTAATGGGATAATGATGATCCATTCACTAAGCATGTTGTAGCTCACCCCTCCCTTTCCCCTTTCAGATTTGAGAATCGAGTAGTAGCGTTTGTGGATCACGAAGGCAATAGCGAGATCAAGTTTGGGTCATCATCCTTGATCATCTAGTTTTTCTTTCATTAGGGTTAATAAAGCCTTTCTTTTAGCATGTAGTAGACTTCCTTAGCTCTATCAGCCAAATCGTAGAGATTACTAAGTTTAATAATTATTGTGTGTGTAATCCAAACTTGGGATGAATTATTGTTAGATCCTAGTGATGTTTTAAGTAATAAATTATCAGTGTAGTTTAGTTAATTATTATTATGCTTGAATGAATAATGGTTAAATTTTCTTAGATTACTCTAACATTAAAGCTTTACGACACGTAGCTCACCGTCTCCCTCACCTAATACAGGTGGCAGATTCGGGGGTGTTACATCCACAATATCATACATATGGGTCCTCTAAATGCCAAAGAAATGGCCAACACATTATACACAAGTCTAGTGCTCCGGAAATCATTATCTTGATCGCTACTACATGAGATCCATCAATCTAAATCCTTAACCTAAAAAGGGAAAATAGATTATCATTATCCCGTTAGTATAGTTGTATTAAAAATATCATAATCATATTATCCCTACACAGACATGCAATATATCAAAAGTGTAAATACACAAAAGGCCACCAAGACCTGCAATATATATATATATATATGCACAGAATCCTATCCAACATGATGCATGCAACACCATGAACATGCATGTCTGTTTTCGCAACACCTAGCTCGCGGGGCCTTTCACAGGCATGGCCACATGGACATATCTACAAAGACTTGGGTCCTACGTTCTCGGACCTGGCCATGTAGACATATACCCACCTAGACGTTGGCTACTAAGACCGAAATCTTTAAAACCATAATGATAATATATCAACCGCCAAAAGATAGAGCATGCACGATCTCAACATACAAATCGTAATGATAATATTAATATATCAACAAGACCATGCTCACATTTTTATATCAAAACTAACAGTTATATTTCATAAAATAAGATGTTCCTAGCATGAATACATAATATATTATTTGAAATCTACATATGAGACTCAAGTCCACTCACCTCTAGCCCACGCAATACAAACCGATGCACATGCATAAACGATACACATCGCACGTGGATAATCTAGCATAACAATTATGCAATAATAAATCAGAAATCATTCAATCATGACCTAAACAACTCACAAACAACCTACAACAACAACCGGCCCAATAAATCCCAAAATCCCATACCTAATAGACCCACAATCTGCAACTCACCTTAAAGGCCTAATAAAAATACCAACTTTGAATAAATATTGAAAATTCATAGATCCACTAACATCTATTAAACATCCATTTGGGATCCCTTTAATCTCTAAAATTCATCAAACTTGGTCATCAAGCTAAATATTTGCATTATAGAAAACTGTACAAAAATCTTTGAAAAGTCATAACTTTCTACCCTTAACTCCGAATTGGATTATTCATGATTCGTTGGAAAGATCTTTGCAAATTCTATTTCTGTTTGTTAAATACATTTTTCCCAGAAGGACTCTATCATAGTCAAAAATATGATTTAACGTCCAAGCATATAATCAACCAAAAAATAACCCTTTATATCCCCAAAATCAATAAATCTAATTTGATCTTAAGAAATCCTTTGAGATCCATTGAATTCTAATCAAATAATCATCTCTTTAAAATCAATCAACTCTAACCCTAATCCATCAACCTTCTTCCCCAAACAATCGATTGACACAATCATCTCCTAACCAAAAATAAATTGAAATACTAAATAGAAAAATCAATAGAGAATGATATCTTACCTCAGATCCGGTTACACCACCCATCATCTTTGTCTAGGATTAGGTCATCACCACCCCTTAATGCGACATGAAAATTGGATACAAATCCTAACCCAAACGTGCAATTTAAATGGGTTTTACCAAAACTACATAACGTCCCCTTAAGTATTCTAGGTTTACCATTACTTCCCTATCCGATTTACAAACAGATCCCTGAAGGCTATTAAAAGGTTTTCTGGATTCACAAGTAGATCTCTCGGCCCAATAACTTGACACTTAAGCCTGAAAATCCAATTTCTCGAACTCTGAATCTCACAAAATTTCAACCAATGTATCTTAATACTATAAAGATCTCCAGAAAAATATAAAATAAATATTTCAATATCAATTTATAATTATTATAATTATAAATCAAATTGAACCCATTTGAGCCCACCACCAAAACTGAAAAAAAATGATATAATTTAATTTCAATTAAAATTTTCATTGTATATTTAAAATAAATATATAAGGCTAAAAATACAGAGACGTTACATAACTTGTTGTTCAGACTCACCCTCAATTTGCACTAAGCGTGGATGAGACCATGCAGTTTGCTTGGCTGATGGACCGATTAGGGTCAGGGGCAACCCTGGGACAAAGCCACCAAGGCAATTTCCTAGTCCCCTATCCGAAGAGGGCCCCTGACCGATATGATCAATGGGATTTAAAAAATGAGCGGTAAGATGTATCATTTTTTGCAATTAAAAATGGTATGTCAACTAACTTTCTCACTCTATTTAATAACCTTAAATCAAGTTTCTCCCCTCCCCAAATCTCTCTAACCATAATGATAACATGTAATTGAATTTCAATAATATAATGTTTAATCCTTCTTTTAAAGGTTTTTTTTTATTCCATAAAAAAATATTTTTTTTATTAAATGCATGTTATAATGTAAAATGTTTTAATTTAAATGACTATATATTATTGTGTATCTATTTTGTAATATTTGCGACTTAAAATAAAATGATATGTAATATTCAAAAATTCTATTTTTTTTTGTAAAATATTTAGGTCTCATTTTAAAAACTCGCCTAGGGCCCAACCAAAAAATTTAATCCAGAGGGCTGGCCCTCGTTAGAGTCTCTTGGAGCACCGCAGAATGCGTTGAAAGACTCACCTGTCTAGGGAATTCTTGGTAAAAACTATCTACAAGTGGTCGAGATCATCACATGCCAGAGGCCTTGTGGCATGTCCACTGTATAACCAAATCTAAAGGCTAAAGATTTCGTTGAAGATCAATGTGCTTTCGTGGTTCCTATCCTTGGAACGCCTTCTCACGAGATCGTACCGTGCCAGGTGGGCATTCAACGACTCAACGGACTATCCTCTTTGCTCGATAGATTCGGAGACTTAGCCCCCGTTTTGGAAACGGAATAAGCGAGTATAAGGGTAGTATATAAGGGTGGTATAAGAATGGATAGGAAAAATGGTTGTTTGTTTGTAAGATATAACTTGATATTACTAAGTCAGTTTAAATGAGTATAAGAGAGTATAACAATTCTAAGTAACCCCTAGGATAAGCTATACTCACTTTATCTATTCTCATGGGCGCACATGTCAAATCAACTTTTTATATCTTATCACATCAAATCACCTATCAACACCTCTTATACATCAAAGGGCCCACATGTCAAATCAACTTTTTTATAATTTATTTATATTTTATTCTTTATCAGCCAAACAACTCAACCATTATTCTTTAAGTCAATTCCGCTATCCACACGGGGACTTAAAGTTTAACACCTCTTCTACAAGTGCTTGGTGGCAAGGGAGTTTAGGGAAGTGGTTTGTAGGCATATTGGGCTTTAGACCTCATTCCGAAGCATCAAAGATTTATGGGCAGGTGGGAAAACATTGCGTCATTCGTCCAACAATAGATTGGCTGCCACTATTTCGCAATCCATTGTGCCGGCAGAAATTCGGAAGATCTGGCGTACTTGAAATGAGATCATCTTTAGAGGAGGACAGGCTTACTAAGAAATATGGGTGATATGTTTCGGGAATTCACTCGGGACTGGGGTTGTTTTATTGCAAAAGCTGAGGAGGTCTCCTTTAGAGATGGGATGATGAGGATCATGGGATCAGTGTGGATGGGCGCACTCCTTTAAGTAGATGCCTCTTCTAATTGGGAGATTGTCGATGCGTGATCCCATTGCTTGCTCTTTTCTTTTCTTTTCATTATTTTTCACTTTCTAATTTCCCTCATTTTGGAGTTTGTAATTTAATTTTAGCAATGAAATCGGGTAGCAAACATTTACTTTTTTTTCAAAAATAAAAATAAAATGTATGAGATATTTTTTTATCACTCTATAAAATCATATCATAAATCAAAACAGTGACTCGAATAATGAATATAATGTGTGTAATTTAAAGAGGAATAACCACATTTTTAGATTAAACCCTATCTTTAGAATGAAGATCACGGTGGTAAATTGAATTGTTGTCTTTGAAAGGAAAGGAGTACGTTTTTTCTATAAAACATTGATTATAACCTATCAATGATATATAACAGTTTAGATTAGAACCGTGATGTTTGTGTTATCAAGATTATATATGGGGTATGTAAAAATTATGATATCACGCATTGTAAAGAATATGTTCTACATTTTGAAAAAAACAGATTTAATCCAATCATATAAAACGGGATCATTGGTTTATTTTATATCATTGAACCATTATCCAATGCTTAATATTGTTTGTACATGCTCAAAAAATTTAATTTCTACAACATACCATCTCATGGCAGAAAACAGTCATACTTGTACCAAGTGCACGTGGAAAGTTTTATTAACTTATTTCTATTAATTGAATTCCTTTCACTTTTGGCCTAAATCATATATAAAAATTATCACGCCCCAGGGCGGCCGTCCCTGAGACGTGGTAATAATACAAAGTATCAGCTATCATACAAGAGATCAACAATGACTCCAATAAATAATACACAAGACTAATGAAGCAATGACAACTGATAACTTAACTGAATTGTGGAAGCATATATAAAATATCAATAAGTCTGTAAACCAAAAATATTATTACAAACTTGAATACACAATCACTGTCCTGTGAGAGACAAATCTAGCCCAAATATAATACAACATGTGCAACACGCACGATTACAAATACATGGCTCTAGGACTGCTGACAGCCTCGTACTAGCCAATCTGTCGGACAGGACACTTTCACGCACGCAAGACCACACCACAAGGACGCTCCAGCTCCATGCCCAACAACGCCCCTGTAAAAGAAACAGTACGCAAGGGGTGAGCTACAAGCTCAGTGAGTGGCCAGAAACCAAACACCAACACAACAATTCAACACTAAGGCAAATTCCTCTCAAGGAAAAAGCATGGGTAGAAACCCAACGGGTAACAAGGTCACGCGGCGGCGCGACCAACCGCCCTCGCCCTCGCCCTCACTCCCAAGAGGGAGGATTTTGGGACTCACAGGGATGAACAACTGTTAACCATAACACTTGATGTTACTGCGTAACAGTTACAACGAGCCCATCCACTATGAGGTAGAGATATACTTCGATACCTCAAGCGTTAGGAGGAATACCCAGAGTATACTCGACGGGTATAAAAGTCACGTGACAACGTGATTTCAACTCACACTCGCCCTCACCCTAGCCCCCACAGGGGTGAACCTAGGGACTTAGAGGACAAAACTTGCTGTTCTACACCGTTCGTCATCCGATAGCACTCGCCCGGGCACCCTCTACCTGGAGCCTCCCATGGTCAGTACACTGTCAAGCGAGTCGATGGTACTTACTGTCGGTGTGGGAAAAATCCACGGGGCGTGTATGGGGGTTCTACGGGGATTCAGATCTGATGCGTGCCCTGGCGAGCTCGGTCAGATCGTCTTCTCGGAAGGGTGGTGTCGTTCCTGGTCGAGGCGCTCGACAGCGGCTTAAGAGGATTCCAGGGTGTGTGTGATCGCCACCTTCTTTTTTGAAAGCAGGAAAAGGTTGGGTCGGATTTTATCACCTACGTGGGGAGTTTGTGGGGTCTCCGCTATGAGACACGGATATACCGTACACAGAGGTGAAAAACAGGTAATCCTATTCTGCTTCCGGGGCTTGACTAAAGGAGTCTTGGGATAAAGGGGTGCAGGTGGGGTGTGGAAATGGGGCGGCTAGTCCGTTTGAGCCGTCAGGTATGGGGCGGCTACTAGGGTTTATCCGTTCAGAGCCTAGGTTGGTTTGGGCAGAACTTTGGTGGGAAATGGGTTTGGTTTTGGACAGAGTTTAAGCTAGGTTTAACCCGGGTTTGTGGAGGGTGGAATGAGAGGGTGTTTTTGTGTAGGGAATGGATTTTTCTCTCACAAAAGGGGGGCTCTCTTTCTCTCTCTATGGATTTCTGGTGGGGGAAGGGAATGATCAAGTGAGGATTGTGGATTGAAGATTAGTTCATGTTGTTTAAAGGCTTGGGACCTCCTCTATTTATAGTAAAAAAGAGGCAGGGGAATGTCCAGGGGGTAATAGAATGGCTTGGTTAATAGTGTATTTGATTAGACCCCTCATTTAATTCTCTGGTTCTTCTGTCAGGACCAGGTGAAGGGCGGCTAGTCCTAACTAGCCGCCCAGAATGGAGCGGCTACTTTCTGGTAGCCGCCCCCATCATGACCTGCCATACGTCCCATCTCTAACAAGCGGTGGCTTGGATTGGTTACTTGGATTGATCCGGCAAAGATGGGGCGGCTAAAGGTCACCACCTGTCGCAATGATCAGCATTTATTGCTGCTTTATGTCCCATCCAAGGAAGCGGTTCAGGGTCGGCCAAGGGGGCGTTTAGTGCTAACAAGCCGCCTGGGATGGGGCGGCTAGCTAGGGTTATCCTCCCACTTCCAGGGCCTTAGGGGATTTCTAGGGTTTTGGGGTTTCTCTAGGTGGGTTTAGAGTTTGGGCCAGGATTTGGTTTAGGGTTAGGGTTTGGACCAGGATTTAGGTCAGGGTTTAGATCAGGGTTAGGATTTCTGATTTTAGGGTTTAGGGTTAGGGTTTTGACCAGGGTTTGGACCAAGGTTTAGGTCAGGGTTAGGGTTTCTGGTTTTCTGTTTCCTGAAGTTTTTGGTTTTCTATTAGATGCCCAAATGTGGGTTATTTCCGGGTGTTACTTGAAGTTTTCTATCTTTCCGGACGGTCAAAATTGGGGTATCTACAATTGTCCCTCATCGGACAGAGTCTTTGCATGAAGCAGGAAAGACTTTGATCGATGATAAGGAAAGAGACCCCTATTTTGGCTAGCCCGACCTTCAAGAAGTTATGACAACACTGTCGATATCATCGGGAAGGCCTCCCGGCGGTGCGCGGGTGAGCGCGTGCGTGTGTGGGGGTTCTTCGGGGATTCGGATCAGAGGCGTGCCCTGGCGGGCTCGGTCGGATCGTCTTCTCAGAAGGGTGAGGGGTGTCGTTCCTGGTTGAGGCGCCCGATAGCGTCTCAAGAGGATTTAGGGGTTTGTGTGATCGCCATCTGCTTTTTCTAAAAGCAGGAAAAGGTTGGATCGGATTTGATCACCTACGTGGGGAGTTTGTGGGGTCTCCGCTCTGAGACACGGATATACCGTACACAGAGGTGAAAAACAGGTATCCTATTCTGCTTCCGGGGCTTGACTAAAGGAGTCTTGGGACAAAGGGGTGTGGATATGGGGTGTGGATAGGGGGGCGGCTAGTTGTGTTTAGCCGTCGGCCAGGGGGCGGCTAGCTAGGGTTAGCCGTCCAGGGTCTGGGTTGGTTTGGGCAGAACTTCGGTAGGAAATGGGTTTGGTTTTGGACAGAGGCTAAGCTAGGTTTAGCCCGGGTTTCTGGAGGGTGGGATGAGAGGATATTTTATGTAGGGAAATGGGTATTTCTCTTACAAAAGGGGCTCTCTCTCTCTCTCTGTCTCTCTCTCTCTCTCTTGGGATTTCTAGTGGGGAAAGGGAATGTGGATTGTGGGATGTTGGTGTGGAATGGTTTCTTTGATGGATTGGTGATGTTGTTCCTTTTTTTATTTGGGCTTGGGACCCCTCTATTTATAGTAAAAGAGGGGCAGTGAAATATCCCAGGGGTAATGGAGTGGTTTGGCTTCGATTAGACCCCTCATTAATTCTCTGGTTCTTCTGTCAGAGACCAGGTGAAGGGCGGCCAGTGCTAACTAGCCGCCCGGGATGGGGCGGCTACTTCCTGGTAGCCGCCCTAATCATGACCTGCCAAACGTCCCATCTCTGACAAGCGGTGGCTTGGGTCGGTTACTTGGTTTGATCCGGCCAAGATAGGGCGGCTAAAGGTCATGACCCGCCGCAATGATCAACATTTAATGCTGCTTTATGTCCCATCCAGGGGACTGGTCCAAAGTCGGCCAGAGGGCGGTCAGTGGGGCGGCTAGTGCTAACTAGCCGCCTAGTATGGGGCGGCTAGTTAGGGCTAGCCGCCCCTTTCCAGGGACTTGGGGTTCTAGGGTTTTGGGTTTTTAGAGTTAGGGTTTCCGATTTAGGTTTTAGGTTTAGGTTTAGGTTAGGGTTAGGGTTTAGGGCTAGGTCAAGGCTAGGGTTAGGGTTTCTGGTTCAGGTCAAGGCTAGGTTTAGGGTTTTCGGTTCAGGTCAAGGCTAGGTTTAGGGTTTTCGGTTCAGGTCAAGGCTAGGTTTAGGGTTTCCGGTTTACCGAACCTTTGGTTCTCTATTGGATGTCCAACTGTGGGATATTTCAGTGTGTTACTTGAAGTATTTCTGTCTCTCTGGACGGTCAAAATTTGGGTATCTACAAACACGAACAGTACTATTCGGGGAGTTGATTTAGATTGTCAGAGGCTAGGTCTTCACTTAGAATTTTCAACCAAGAGGATGATCCAGGTGGAAGGCGGGAAAAGTAAATGGTGAGTGATCCAACCCGCGGTCCGGGTTCTTAGCTATCGTGCACGAAGCAGCCCAGCGTAAGTTTCCTCGTGCCTACCATTCCCATGTTTGGGAAAACTCAACAAGGAGGGGATATCGCCGACAAAAGCAAGTAAAGAGTTGAGTTGGTGAATTGGATCATTCGAAGGATAAGAACTCTGGAAAAAAAACCAGAACTGAAGAAATTCGAACTGAATGGTACTGAAAATGTGGTAAAACTTTGGAAAAGTCATGTTTGATCAAGTAGTGTCTGGAAATAAGCCAATACATGGCTGTTTGTTTTTAGAAAACTCGAATTTTGGATTTTGGAAAGAAGTTCGAAAGGGGCTTCAAATGGAAGTTGAAAAACTGGAAGGGGCGGCTAGTTGTAACTAGCCGCCCGAGAGGGGGTGGCTACTCGCTCTTGATTTCGAAACCCTAGGATTGGGTTCTCCTTTTTCTTTTCAATCCGAGGGAGATGACGAGGTCAAAGGCGATTGCTTCGATGTGAAAACGACCACGGGTGGCTCGTGGAGAGCGTAGCCCGAGCTCTTCATCGTTGGAGAGCGATGGTCCGGAGGTCGAGGCCGTGGGGGAGGCAATGGGTACGACAGAGGTTCCGTCGGTGGGCACCCGCGCGGGTGAGGTCGGGGGTATGCCTTTAGTGGCTGTTCCGGAGGTAGGGAGGAGTATGATAGGTTATACACATAAGAGGAGGCGTGGAGATCGACCAGTGGCGGTCGAGGAGGTGATTTTGGAGGTCGGTGGACCGGTCGAGAGCGCAATCGAGGGGGTAGGGGCTGAGGGGGTTAGTGAGGATGTGAGGGCATCGTTGGATGCTATTGTTGGGATGCTGGATAGGGAGGCCATGGGGCCACGGCTGAGGAGGAGGAAAGAAGGGCTATGGGGGCTTTTGCGGAGTTTGTCTCCAGCGCGGGGAGGGTGGAGGGGATTGGAGATGTTAGGGATGTGGCAGGGGAGGGCAAGGGTGCGGGCACCGGTGTTGGTGCTGAGGCTGAGGATGAGGAGGCCGTGTTCGAGGAGGATGAGGAGGAGGGGGATGACGACGGGATGGACGATCCCGACGAGGCCGAGGTGGACGCTCCCGGGTCAACATGGGCCATGGTAATTCCTTGACCCCTTTTACTCTCAATTTTTATTTGGTACATATGCATGTCTTTTGGTGGTATGAATAGGTGACTAGCGTATAATACTTGTATATGCTTGTTTTTGATAGGCATGCTTGTTTATAAGTTAATCACGGTGGGATGTGTAAGCATGCTGTATGTTGACATGGGTTTGTTTTTAGGAAGGGGGATAATTTTTCATACATATATCCATGTTTGCTTGTTTAGAAGGAAGGGGGGGGGGAACGGTATGGCTAGTATGCTTGCATGTGATATATTTTTGTGTGCATATAGTTTTTAAGGTGTGCTTCCATATGTGTTTGATCGTGGTAGAGCATGAGAGAGTATATGCATGTATTTCACGGGTCTAAGTTTTTCCACATGCTTAGGTGAGTTTATGGAAAGTATATAAGCATAATAGACCATGATGAAAGAAGTATGTAAGTGGTGACCATGGTGGGATTTAATAGTTCTAGCATGTGTGGTCATATGAAGAGTGTTTTGTAAATAATGGGAGGTGAACCCTTATGTGAATTAAGTTTCCTATTTTCGTGCTTTTGTTTTCAGTTTAGCATATGAGAATTTTATCTTGCTAAGCATGATTTCTAAACGATTTTTAGGCTTTGGATTCTTACCTCTTGATCGCTCTTGAACTAACCCATGTCTTCTTCGTTTGCTTGTAGCGGTCGAATCATATCCAAGCTTTATGGCATGGGATGAAGAGGTGGTATGATGCCTTGGGGCAGGGGGAGAGGAGGTTGGTGGATGGAGTGGGCTTCCGTTCCTTCTTCTTGATTGAGTCGTTCCACGTCCACCGTCCTTACGTGGAAGCGTTGGTGGAGAGGTGGGACCCAGAGAGTTGCTCTTTTATTCTCCCCACCGGCGCCGTTATGCCGACCCTTGAGGACGTCCATCGGATCACCGGCCTCCCGGTCTCATGGGAAGCGGTGATTGCGGCCACCCTTGCCGACTATAGGGGGATGTTTCAAGAGTTGATCGATGGGAGTTTGTGGAGTGGGAGCGGACGCTGAATCGGATCCCTTTGGGGAGGCTTTCGGGGCAATATGGCCTCGGTTCCTTCACAGAGCGTCAGAAGGGTGAAGCTGCAGCTAGCTTCGAGAGGAGACGGGCGATGATTGAGGCGAGAGAGGCGACCGCGTGCCCACAGAGGGCACGGAGGGAGTTGTGGGCGTTCTTCCTTTATTTCTTCGGCCGGGTCCTCTTCTCGATGGCCTCTGATAAGGTCTCCTCTCATTCCCTTTTGCTGATGAGGGATCTGGAGGGCATGGGACGCTATGCCTAGGGAGCGGCAATGCTCGTCCATCTCTTCGCGGAGCTCTCGAAGAAGGTCAAGAGGGCCGGGGAAAGAACCTTGGCGGCTTTGCGCCATTTCTTCAGGTATGTGTAAGTGAGCAGTAGATATCTTCTTATCGGCTTTAGTTCACTTGATCATGACAATTTCCCTCTTGTTTTGCTAGATTTTTGGATATGAGCACTTCGCCATTCACCGCCCGACTCTGGCGCCATTTGATCGTGCTCTCCCTTGGGCCATGAGAAGGGCACCCCGGGGGTCTTCACGCTTGCACGGCCTTGCCCAATTCCGAAGGCCTTCCGTGTCTTGACGGAGGAAGAGGTATAAATTTTTCTTTGAATTTTCTTTGGCTTGTATTTGGTTTTACTTTTGGCTAAGCATTCTTACAATCTTTTGATGCTTTATAGATGACGTGAAGGCCCTATACGGAGGAGGAGGTTCCCGAGGATCTGTCGCGGGATATCTGGCTGATCTACTTCAATGAGGTCGTGTTTCATGCGATCAGTTAGTCATCCGCCAGCTTGGGTACCACCAGTGGGTGCCCGATCCTCTACCGAAGCGCCCCTCGATCCCCATGACCAGGATTCCTCAGGACACGAACCTCCCGAGAAACTATGCTACGTATGTGGCGGGATAGATGGGTCGAGGGGTCTTGGTGGAGCGTCGTCCCAAGGTGACTTCAAGCAACGAATACCTGGCTTGGTATCGTCAAAAGTATGTGGGTATCCTTGGGACAATGGAGGAGGAGATCCCGGACGCCTACGTAAGATGGAAACCCTTCTCTTCTTTCTCGTTCTCTTTTGTTGAACTTTTCTGAGTGGTGTCTCTTTTGCAGGTTGAGTTGAATGAGATGGAGAAGAGGCTCAAGACCGTCAATGAGCACCTTCGAGTGCGCGGTGGGCAAGTTGAGCATTTGAGGGCTCAGAGGCGCCGGTTACAAGACCAGGTTCAGGTCCTCGAGGCTCAGGTGGATGCTCTGTCGAGAGCGAGAGCCGACGGTGCTTCCTCTTTTTCTGCTCCTCCTCCTTCCATGGTTTTTGAGGGAGAGCTCGAGTTGACGAGGGAGTTAGATGCGGCTCGGAGCGAATTGGCGGCCACACGGATGGAGCTGGACCAGGTGAGGTGCAGGGCTTCTCGGGCTAAGGAGGAGACGGACCGGCTGAGGTCCATGATGACATCAAGAGAGGTGTTCACCACCCTTGGTCATGAGAGAGACTCCCTCCAGATGAGGTGTCGGAGTTGGAGGCTTCAGCGGGTGTTCTCGGAGGTTTGATGGGGGGGCTTAGTTCGTTCACTTCAAGCAGCCGGGGACAGGGATCGAGAGGCACTCAGGGCATCAGAGGCAAGGGCACGGGAGTTGGAGGAGAGGTTGAGGGCGGCCGAGGATCGGGCCAGAGGGACAGAGAGTCGTTTCCGACAGAGATTGGAGAGAAGAGACAGAGATATGCAGCAAGTCCATCTCTGGGAGGCGACTATGAGGGGAAAATTGGTTGGAGGGGGCTCTATGACCGAGGCGGACTTCGACCTTCTCTCGCTTGAGCCTGACCATTCTCTCTTGGTTTCCTTGGCTACTAGGGCCACCTTCAGCCGTTCTTCTCGTCCTTCGGCGTCTCGGAATCGTGGTATATATGCGAGGGCTACATCTTCGGTTCGAGAGACTCCTGCCATTCCTGATGCTCCAGAGGTTCAATCCTCTCCTCACCTACCTCCTCCTTCAAGCCAGGACATCCCTCCTTCAACTCAGCCTCCCGGGGATGACAATACTCCGAGGTATAGCCTTTGTTGTCCTGGTTTGAAGTAGAAGAATCGTATATATGCAAGGAATTCATGATTTCTTCTTTTCTTTCAGTTTAGGTGATTGTTTCAGTGATGCATGGCTCAAGACACATAGAGGGAAGCTTTGGACGGATCCTACCCACCTATCCTTAGTTTATTCACTTTAGAATGTTCTTCTAGTTTAATTAGGTCTGAATTTTCTGTTTTTCATGAACAATTTTTCCTTTCTTTCTTTAGTTTATGGACAAACATGGGTGTTTTTAATTTAGTTTATTGGTTTCAATTTGATCGTGTATAAGGAATGGTTTTATAAGGTTGTATGGGTGGTAAAGGATGAATGGGTGCATGGTTTGGTATATGATTTTTGTTTCGGTTGTTGTTTGATTCATACTTATACCGTTTTTATGTATGTATGAATGTATGAAATGCGTGTGCACAGGTTTCGGGGGAGAATGTTTTCTATAGGTACCAAAGGAGTTCAAGAGTTGAAAAGATAGGACTGACAGTAACAGAGGGAGTAGCAGGTGGGGGGCGGCTACTTGCATTTAGCCGCCCCAGATGGGGCGGTTTGTTTAAGTTAGACGCCCCATTCCTGGGGGTCTTACCTGGAAAAGAAGGGGCAGGGGCGGCTTGTGGTTTCTAGCCGTCTGGTGAGGGGCGGCTAGTCGGGTTTAGCCGCCCCCTACCTGGGACAATTTGTAGTTTTGTTACTTCTGTCTGCTGCTGCTGAAAGTCCTCGTGAGTGTTTTAACCTTCAAGACCTATAAAAACATTCTTTTCATGGACCAAGTATTAAATCTGTCCGGATTGTGCCCCTGCACTGACTTTCGAGCCCTTCTTTCTTGAATTGTCAAGGGATACAATCCATCTTAAGGTAAAATGAAAATCGAATGCAAAAAAAGAAAGCGCGAGAAATCATGCTTTAGCACGCAAGGGAGGGATTCCAAGTGCGTGAGTGAAGAAAACTCTTAAGTATACGTGAAAGTGGGACAATTTCTTCTCAAGCATGTGAGGAAGGGCATGAAATGAGTGTAGATGGGGTCAATTTTAATATTGGTATGGGGGGTCAATTTTAAGAAAATCGGATGCCTAGGTGTTTTGGAAAAGGAAAATGCGAGCTTATGCGTAAGTATAAGTGTCATAAGGGAGCATTTTAATTCTTCAATGGTCTTTTATGTGGGAGGGCAATGTTCTCGACTTTCTTAAGTAAAAGATACCATCAAGTACCTATGGAGGGGCCCTTGTGGTTACTTATGTCCAAACCAGGATTGTATTTGAAAGGTATAAGCCTTAGGTGTTGGTTTTTTCTAGGTTCATAGTTTTCAAATGCTTGATCGTATTGTTCTAAACATGCTGAAAGATCCATCAGTGTACAGGAGTCAAGTCAAATAAGTTTCTTTTGGATAGGCAAGTTTCTAAGTGAACTCATGTGAGTGTGTGCAGTTGTAAACATGGAAATGGTCTACCCTTGGTCAAAATTTCGCCTTTCCCGGCAGACATTATTCAATTTTGTATCCCATTGCGAAATAAAAACGGGGGGGGGGGGGGGGGGGGGGAGAATGGGGTAAGAGTAATATATCTTCCTTTTAGGCAATATTTTAGAATTGTCCCAGTCTAACATATGTCCTATTTTCTAGGTCCCTCTGGCTTTCTTTTTTTTATCACTTCCTTATTTTGGGTGGAAAGTACAGTCCGTTGTTTAGACCTGTACTAGTATAACCGTTTGTTTGGCTTATACTTGTGCGTAAAGGTGTGAAAGCCTGCTAAAGTAGAGAGTTTAACTCGTTCACTTGGGTGTTATTTTTCTTTTGTTGGCCTCTCATTGCCTGATTTTTTTTATTTGAGGGGGGGGGCTCTTCTGTTTTTCACCCCGATTCTTTTCATGCTTCCCCTCTAAAAGTGTTTGTATAGTGCCAGAGCCAGTTTTGTGACATATGCTAGGTCCAGGCAATTCCTCATTTTGACCATGGGTTAATATGAGTGGGGCGGAAATAAGGGAGGTTTGCTTTGGGGTTTTAAAATTGTCCCAGTCTACTGGGTAGGCAATTTCTCTTCTATTAGGTAAATCAATTGTCAAGTCATACATGCGTGAAGGAAGTGGCATGATTGGCGGATATGTGTTCAAATAAATACGAGATTATCTTCAAGAGTCTTATAATTCTATCATCAGGTACTAAACGCTAGAAATTACAGAAAGAAAGAATAATAGTTCACAAGTATTGAAAGCTATTCATTCATGGAATTTCTTTAGATAAAGTGCATTCCACGAACCTGAAACCTCGACTCCTTCGGCATCTACCAAGAGATAGGCATTCCCGGAATAGGCATGGATGATCACATAGGGTCCCTCCCATGTGGGTTGTAGTTTTCCTCTTGGGTGAGGTTGCCTTGATGGCATGATTTGCTTAAGTAATAACTCCCCGATTTTAAATGCCCATGCCACCCTTCTTTGGTAGGCCTGGGCATGGTTTGCCGCTCTTAATCTTTTCTCGTTCTTTCCTTTTCTCTTTTTTTTGGTATTTTTGGTATTTATGTTTTCGAAAGCATGGAAACAGATACATATGGTTTCGAAAAAGGGTATGAGTTGGTAAATAGGTATTTTTGTTTGTTTTTTTGGAAAAAGAATGGAGATAAAGTTTGGAAAACGATTTTGTTTTAGAAGGAAAGCATGGAAAGATAGTTTGGAAAACATTTTTTAAGGGAATGCATACAAATACAGTTTGGAAAACATTTTTTTTAAAGAAGAGTATAGAATTGCAGTTTGAAAAACATTTTTGTTTTTGAAGAAAAGTATGGAAATGCAGTTTGGAAAACATTTTTGTTTTTGGAAAACATGTAGAGAAAGCATGGGAAAATGTTTTCGTTGTTTGGAAAGTATGGAGTGAAAGCTTGGGAAAATATTTTATTTTGTTTGAAAGTATGGAAGGACAGTTTAGGAAACTTTCTTTTATTTGTTGTGAAGGAAAACACGGAAATAAAGCTGGAAATAGGTGTGTTCAGGTTTGGGGAATGAGAGTTGATTAGCATATATTTTTTTATTTTGGTTTCTTCAGGAAAGCGTGTAAACAAATATCCACATGGAGTGATGAAAGCGGGGACTGGTAAATGTTTTTGATTTTTTTTATTTTTAGAAAAGCTGTAAACAAATATGTACAAGATTTTGCTAATAGAAAGATGATTTAAGTAAACATTTTGGTTCTGGAGATTTTTTGAAAGCCTGAAAATAAATATGTACAGGTTGATGCTAGTGGGGCTTACCCGGGGGGATCGGTACCTGGTTCTTGGACTCGTATCGTTTCCTCGAGTCGGCTCCTTTTTGACGGCGGCTGATGTCCGGTGGGGGTCCCCTATCCTCGAACTCTCCCTCCCTGAGCCTCTTCAAGGGTCTTCCTTGCTGGAGTAGTTCTTCATCAGCGAAGCCTGGTTGCCAACACGCAAGCACCTCTAGCCGGATGCGCATGGCACAAACGCTCCAATTTCGGGCCCGCGCCTCTTTGAAGCATTCCCTAGATAGATATCACTCCTCCACGGTACGAGAAGCGAAGGCATTGGTGTCAGGTGGATGAAACGGCATCGATGCTGTTGAGCCAGGTCCTTCCGACAATTAGAGGGTGGGGTGATCGAATGTTCATCACCATGCAGTTGATGATGGTGGAGATCAGGCCGATTTTTAGTGGGAGTGTGACCAGTCCGCAAGCGTTCTTGCATGTGCTGTCGAAGGCGTAAATGAATTCGTCCGAGGGCTCCAATCTAGGAACCCTGCCTTTTAGCTTCTGGTAGGCGGAATATGTGAGAACGTTAGTTTCCGCTCCCATGTCGATGAGAATGTGCCGAAATTCTCTTCCTCTGAGTATGACAGTGATTATGAGGGGTGCATAGCGTGCTCCGGCTTTTGTGACTTCATGGGGGAGGAAGGTGATCGGATTGGGCTCCGTAAGATTGTTTGATGGATTTAGGGTCCCGGCCGCTTCTTCCGAAGGATAGTCGCCGTTATAAGGGGACCCAGGTGGGCTACCACCTTCATTCTCGCCTCCCAGGCGTAGGGCTAGTGTGAACATATTGTGTATTGCCCAGTTGTTCTCGTTCTCGTACTGGAGGCGTGCCTCTCCCCAGATTGTCAGTACATGACCCATGAAGGGCAGTCGGAGGCATTGGTGTCGGGGGGGGACAAATAGCTTGGATGCTGTCCAACCATGGTCGTCCTAGCATCAATGGGTATCTTGTGTCGATGTTGGCCACGAAACAGGCTACTTCACAGATGAGGGGGCCGACGGATAGCTCGAATGTTCTAGGGTCGCGAAGAATCTTCCCGGTATGGTTGAAAGCCTGAATAGTAGAGTGGGCCAGTTGGACGGGAGGACGGCCTAGTCTGGGTATCTTCTGATAGGTGGAGCATGTCATTATGTTCATTCCTGACCCCGGGTCCACGATGATGTTGTTCAGCCACAACATCTGAAGTCGTCCGTGGATGTGTAAGGGGTAGACTCACAGTCTGGAGTCCGCGAGGTCTTTGTTAGTGAATGATATGGTCATTGGGCGGCGGGGGCCATCGACAATGTCGGTAAATTTGGAGGATCCATTGTCGTCTGGAAGCAGATCATCTGACGTACATTCCCCTCCCTCGGGTCCTTCGCCGGCTCCTTCGGGAATCTCCTCAAAGTGCTCTTCCTCTTCGTCTCCTCCCAGGTTTTCTAGTCCGCTTTCGTCAGACTCAATGTTGATGATCGCGGACAGTGCGAGAACTACATTTTCTTCTTCACCATAGAGTATGGCGAGGTCATGGTTGTCGAGGTTCAGCTGGAAAGGCTCGTTCTGCCCCTCCTCCTCGGATTCCTCGGATAGACTCCGTGATATCCTCCGAACTGCTTGGTTGCGGCGACGGTTGTCTCCCTCTTCTGACCATGTTTACCATGTGGGCTCCAGATGTGGATGCTTGGCTATAACCTGGCAATGAGTCAGTAAATATGCCAAGTGGCTTGGAGGCTCAAGAATTGCCCTGGTTTAAGTAGCTTTTGATCATGGCCCAATCAAGGCGTCTGTCATCATTCAAGTCATGAATAAAATCCTGAAAAATAACGCATTGTTCTACGGTATGCCCATGCTGTTGGTGGTATTGACAGTAACGCAGTCTGCTGGCCCCGGAGAGTGGAGGATTAGCAACTGGGAGGGAGATACTATTAGTGTCTATTAGCACCCTAAAGATCCAAGTTAGTGTTTCTGGGAGGGGAGGGTAAGAATCTCTCTTTCCCACTCGTCTCTGATCATAGGATGTTGGAGGGGAGACCTCATTATAAGCATTTTGTGTGGACTGTCTAGGATTTAGGTTTTGGTTCCTTAGGAAGGTGGAATAGAAAGAGGTCCTAGGCTGGCCTTGTCTTGAAATTACGGGGCTTTGGACCGGGAAACTTTGGATTACCGAGTTTTGTTGTGTCGGCACGGGGACGGGTACTGATCGAGTAGTGAAATTTTGGTTGGTTGGCCGAGGCGGCGCATACTCGGATGAACTGGATGCGTACTGTCTCAGAGCCGTTCCTCTATCAGGAACCCGCGCTCCATTTGGGTAGAGTGCCGATACTTGTGTAATCCCCTCCACCGTGGGGGTTTGTGCCTTGCGAGGTGGTTGTCCAACCCTATGGCTGATAGGTGGGGACTGGGTTTGGACTACTGGGTTGCACAACGGGAAATCATGTTGTGGCGGTCAATTAGAAACTGATATGTAGTACAGTCTCCGTACGAAAGGCTCATGCGAAGCTCTGGACTCAAGCTCTATAACATCATGTCAATTTGTCATGCCCCAGGGCGGCCGTCCCCGAGACGTGGCAATAATATAATACCAGCTATCATAAACAAGAGGTCAACAATGACTCCAACAAATAATACACAAGGCTAATGAAGCAATGACAACTGATAATACAACTGAAAAGCGGAAGCATAAACTACAATAAGTCTGTAAATCAAAAATATTATTACAGACTCGAATACACAATCACTGTCCTGTGAGAGCCAAGTCTAGCCAATAAAATACAACAAGTGCCACACGCACGATTTACAAATACACGAGACTCTAGGACTGCTGACAGCCTCGCACTCGCCAATCCGCCAGACAGAATGCTTCCACGCACGCAAGACCACGCCCTAGGGAAACTCAGCTCCACGCCCAACAACGCCCCTGTAAAAGAAACAGTACATGAGGGTGAGCTACAAGCTCAGTGAGTGGTTGGAAACCAAACACCACTATAACAATTTAATGTTAAGGCAATTTCCTTACAAGGAAAGACATGGGCAATGGATAATAGGGTCACACGGTGGTGCAACCCATCTCACCCACACCCTCACTCCCGAAGGGAGACTCTTGGGACTCTTGGGGAGAGACCATACCATTTGTCAAGGAGACGTGGAATTACTGGTCAACACAACACTATTGTGATCATCTACATAGAGATAATTGTCAGCGATGTCTCTCAACATCGATACCTAACCGGACCCAACAAATATGGGAACGGGTGAACAAACAAATGGGTCACGTAGCGACATGACTCAACACATTCGTCGCCCCTGCCCCCGAAGGGGAGCTCCAGGGAGACCCGGGGACAAACGAGGGTTAACCATGACACCACGTGTTATTGGTTAATGAGGCACAACGCGTTCATCTGCTACGAGGTAGAGATATATTTCGATACCTCAAGCATCAGGAGTAACAAACACAGAGTATACCCGATGGGTATTTGGGTCACGTGGCGACGTGACAACAACTCATCCTCACCCTAGCCCCCGGAGGGGTGACTCTAGGGACTTTTAGAACGAACTCAGTTGCTCTACACCCACCGTCATCCGGTAGCCCTCTCCTGGAGAGCCTCGACCTAATAGTCTCCCCATGGCCTGTCACGCCCCAGGGCGGCCGTCCCCGAGACGTGGCAAGTATATATATGATATCAGCAATCCATACACGAGATCAAATAAGGACTCCACAACATCAAAGGCAATGAAACAATAACCAAATAACTGACATCAAATATATACAAATAGCGGAAGCTCAAATGACTAAGTCTGTAATTCAAAGACATATTTACAGACTAGAGTACTCAATCAACTGTCATGTGAGAGCCAATATACACAACAACAGACATCAATAGTCCACATACCGTGCACAAGCACAAGTATAATACATACAAGGAAAAGGGAATGCTGATAGCCTCTCACTCGCAAGACATCCAACGCGAACGCGGGTCTCCTACTCGTACTGCGCCAAGGGGACCTCTTCTCTTGGATCCGACTCAGCGTCAACTGGAGAAAAACATAAGCGAGGGGTGAGCTACAAGCTCAATGAGTGGTCAGAAACCAAACACCAACATAATCATTCGATACAAGGCAATCTCCTATCAAGGAAAGCCATGGGTAGAAACCCAACGGTTAACAAGGTCACACGGCGGTGCGACCACACCCCGCCCTCGCCCTAGTCCCCACAGGAGTGAGCCTAGGGACTTGAAGGGCAAAACTTGTTGTTCTACACCGTTCGTCATCCGGTAGTGCTCTCCCGGCAGCCTCTACCTGGAGCCAGCCACGGTCAGTACACTTTCGACAGCATCGATGGTACCTACAGGTGGGGGTCCACCCAGGGTGGCTCGTACCTAGGAAGCATCCACACGGATCCAGCGAAGGGGAGAATGATAATTCACGCTCGCAATATCGTCCGGTGGCCCACCGTCGTGCAGCCTCACCTGGTACACTCCCATGATCAGTACATCCGCCGAATGCATCGGGAGTACCTACAAGTGGGAGTCCTCTATCAGGACAGCTTCAATGTCGGGGCCACGACATACGACGATATTGGGAGGAACAGCTACTTGTTCGCAGTGCGAACCCTTTGAAAAGCCAACTACTCAAGATGGTGGGTCAAGTATCAACTCGAGCCCACCCCGCTTACACCAACACCCTCACCCTCACCCCGAAGGGTGACATAGGATCTTGGGAGCAACACCCTCACCCTCACTCCGACGGGTGACATAGGATCTTGGGAGCAATACCCTCACCCTCACTCCGACGGGTGACATAGGATCTTGGGAAATTGCACAAACTGGCAGATCGAACCCACGCTGATCCATTACACCCTCACCCTCACCCCCTCCTCGGGGTGACATAGGCTCTTGGGGAAGAGGTCGATTGTTCTACACCGCTCGTCTTCCGGTAGTCTCTCCCGGTGTGGCCTCTACTACCGGGTAGCCTCCCAGGTCCCTATCTCTGCAATATGGGCACACCAACATGCGTCGTGGATAGTTCCCAGGAGCACCTCACAGGGTTCAGGCCTCTACCGGACTAGCCTCCCAAGACTGCTACCTCAGCCGTATGGGCACACCAACACGCGTCATGAGTAGTATCTGGGAGCGCCCCCACCGGACTTTACTACGCCGGGCAGTCTCTACTCGGAGCCGACGAAGGGAAGAACACTCGACACCCGCGAATACGATCCCTATGGATCCGTCGTCATCGGTTGTCAACCACCGATAAGCACAACGAATTCTCATGAATTCCCTCCAGGGCGCATAACTCAGATGCGGGGAAGTCATTTTATTCTAAGTGTCCAAGCCATGCTATGGCCCCATAAGAGGTCATACACTTCTCTAACACATTAGACAAGAATCATAACCAAATCGGCATATACATAATATGCTATCAATACCCAAGGGTGGCTAACTAAACATGCATACATGAAGACAAACAGGCAAATACACAAATTATAACCTAACATACGTTGGATGACACCAACCTAGAGGGGAAGGGTTAAGCGCGATCTGCGCAACAACAGGTGCATGCCAATAAATCCAAGCAAGCCTGAGTCAAGTAGGAACTACATCTACTTACTCCGCTTGCGAAAGAGGGAGGGCGAGAGAGAGGGAATGCCTCATCCTCTCTCGAGCTGGTCATAGTTTTGCCCCAACAGATGGGTGCAACAACTATACCACACCCTCGAGTTTGAAATCAGTTGAATATTACGCATACACACCGTTATTAACCCAAGTTAAACATGCTTGATAAATAGGGGTAGTATTTCAAACGAAATTACCTAAGTCATGCCATATTCTATACAATACATAGGCAAGTATATGGTAGAATAGGGATTCTACACAATATACGAGCTATACAAGCTAGCATGCATGATATCTAGCATATTTAGGGTGCGATTAAAACCCCATGGAAGCGCGAAGCACGACTACGTGCATCGAGCGCTCCCGGAAGGGTTGGAATCAAACCACTCACCGATACCTGGATTGACGCGCATCCCATCCCACGAGATCTGTAAGTCAAGGGTATCAAAATGATGAGTTCAACAATCATACAAACATATAAAATCAATTAGGAATGCCTAAGGCTAGACATCCACGAATATGGGCTCGAACGCACGCAAGCATGCACGCACGCACGCGTGCCCGAGCCCCCCAGACACCCACCCGAGGGTGCTGACCCTCAGCACGGCCAAACCGGCCTCGGGCAGCCCAGCACGCGCCCCCGGGAGCCCCCGGGCGCAGCCCCGGAAGCCCAAACTGCGCGCCCCGTGCACACCGCGCGCACCCGCGGGCAGACCCGCGCGCCGACGCGCGCGCACCCGGGTGCGCCCGCGCGCACACCCGGGCAGCCCCTCCAGCGCCCCGCGCACCCGTGCAGACGCTCCGCGGGCACCTGCGCGACCCCCGCGCGCATGCTCCGCGCGTACGCGCCCGCCAGCACCAACCCGCGCCCCGCGCGCACCCAAGCCCCAAACTATCTCCCACGCCCCCCACGTGCACCCAAACTCAATTACATCACATGCTTGACTCCCCAAGCTCTCTAGCATGCATAAAAACCACCAAAAGAAGAGGGAAAACTCACCAAAAGGAGAGGGGAAGGGAAGGGGGAGGTGTGGGGGCTCATCCGCACGCCTGCAACCACCTTGACCGCCGCTACCGCTTCACCACCTCAGCCTAGCTTCCCTTGCTTCTTCTTCTTCACTTAGGCATATTAACAAACACATGGGGGGCTGAACACCCACAAAAGGGCTGGACCAAATAAGGGGGGAAAACATTAGAGGGCTTGAGAGAGAGGAGAGGGAGGAGGTAACCACCACCAAACATGCACACCTTTTTCATCCTCCTCTTGTACTACCTCCTCCATGTACTCCATCATCTTCTTCATCAAAAAAACATCCCACACAAAGGGCTGGAACCAGAGGAAGTCGTGCTCATGGGGTTCTTTAAATAGGCAAAAGAGAAGTGAAAGACCAAGCTGTCCTCGGACTTAAATTTCTGAACAGCTTTCACTTAAACGGTCATAACGTCCTCAATACAGCTCTGAATTGCACGATTCCAGCGGCATTGGAAAGCTAAGAAGATTGTCTACAGCTTTTATGTTTACACCTAGATCAAATAACCCCTCCAGCTATTCCGAAATCTAGGCTAAACATCTTACAGGGCTGCTGCCTGGATTTTTCATCTTCGGGGTATATTCTGAAAAATACCCATAACTTTTGATATACGAATCCAGTTGATCCAATTCCACTTCTATATGGAAGCTATCTCAAAACTGAACATCTCGTAATAATATTGGATTTTTACCTCTTCATCTTGGATTTTAATAAAATCAAATCCGAATACCAAATCCAAAACTGCATAATTGCAAAAACTTATCGGAATTAAACGAAAATTTTATGGGCAGTACTAAACAATACCAGGACCCATAATATACAGTTATATTTCAATCAGAGTCCTCAAACCCCCTTGATAGGCTAAAAAGAAAAAATTTTAGCGACTCCGATCGAAATTAAGACTCTAAATGACACAGGTCTAACATTCTCCCCCCCTTAGGAAATTTAGTCCTCGAAATTTAAGGAAACCCAAAGGGAAGACCAAGTGTAGAAGTGTCGCGCATGGAGTCCCTTGGCTCCCGAGTGGTCCGGGCACCAAACTGGTGCTACCATGCCCTTTAACCGAAGGAACGGTCTGGGTGCGAAGCCTCTTCTCACATTGGTTCGTGATCTCGATCTACTGCTCCACGAACGACAAATCCTACTCGAGGATGAGCGGCTCGAACGGAATGACGTGAGCAGGATCGTGGACATAATGCCTCAGCTACGAGACATTGGATGACGTCATAGGCACGAGTCAGCCACGGGGACAAGGCTTCATGACAGCCACCTCCCCTATCTACTCAAGGACAAGAACGGTCTAATGGAGGGCCGATTCAACTCGCCCCGAACGTTGAAACAGAGGATGCCCTTAAACCGGGACACCTCATGCCAACATGGTCGCCGAACCCAAAGGTAGGCTCCTGGCGACGATGACCTACGTAGCCCTTCCGATAGTTCTGGGTGGTGCAAAGGCACGCACGAACCATCTCAGCCATCGCAAGGTCAATAAAATAACTTGCGGCCACTCCAACAGGCGCTCCACAATCGTCCCAACACAAGGGAGGTATAACACTGCGCCCGTAGAGTGCCTTTTCCATTTCATCTGGATGCTCGAATGACAGTTGTCTCACAGGCAGACCCCTTCCCAAAGGGTGGTGCCTCACCCAACTGCCCCTAGACGAGCACACAGGCAAATAGCATGTCCTCCAAGGCCTAAATCGTCTTCTTGTCTGGCTGTCCGTCAGCAATGAAACGCTATACTTAAATGAAGGCTCGCGACAAAACCTACCAAAGGTTGTGCAAGCACCTCAAGGTAATACACGCATTTCGATCCAAAATAGCGCTTACCGGAGTGCCATGAAGATGAACAATCTCGACGGCTCAAACTTGCGTCGAAGCGTCCAGAGACTCAGTCAGTTGGATAGGAGGAAAGCGCGGACTTAGTCAATCGGTCAATGATCACCCAGACGGCGTCGTGACCCGAACGTGACTTTAGAGAGCCCGCAACGAAATCCATGATAACTACTCTCACGTCCACTGAGGAATCTCGAGGGACGAACACATTCCAACGCGACAATCCACAACTTCGCCTAAGGGCATGCCGACCAACAACCTCAACGAGGGCTACCTCAGAACAGCCCACGGAGGTCCAATAAAACATTTGAGATCCTTGTAGGCATCTAGCGCATTCGTCTACTCCGACGGCAATACTCAAAATTCGTAGTGCCCGAAACGGTCACGAAAGGCCAACTAGAGAATGCCCAACTCCCGGATCTTCAAATAGGGTACCTTGCGCGAAGATCGATCAATAGAAAGACATTGGCTCCCAAACCTGGTCAAAACAGATCATCAATTCGCGGCAAGGGGTACATGATCTTCAACCCCAATGGGGAGATCAGAATAATTCCTGGGACGATTAAGTCCAAATCTGCTCCTCGAGCATGGCTGGCGCTCACGATGACCCTTACATGATGGGTAAGCCGCTCAACCGCACTTAATCCGCAAGACACGCAATAGGAGGTCATCGATTCCCGACAACGCCTAAGCGATGTCATCTACCTGATATGGCGGTTGAGTCCCATCACGAACGCTTAGCGTCGCGTCTCCTCATTTATGACCCATGTGGGGGCAAAACGCGACAGTACCGCAAACTGTGCTTCCATGCAGCCACCAACAGGTCACCCAATTATAACCATTGGAACTCCAGCATCATGCACTCAATGGGCAAATTCATCACGGGGAGTCCAAGCTCTCGACATCATCTAGTAGCACTCTTCTGGTGTGGCCACTACCTGATAGCTTCCCAAGTCCACTATCTCTGCTATATGGGCACACCAACAAGCGTCGTGGATGGGAGCACCTCGCAGGACTGTGGCCTCTACCGGACCGCTACAACGCACGATGATATATCGAAGCGACTCCGGATATGGCTATGGAACCCTAGTCCATAAGCGATCGCCCACTAAGCTGCAATAGGATGCACCCAATCCCGATCGTATGCATCACCACCCGCTATCGCACCTTTCAAGTGAGGAAAAATTCATCATCAATTTGATGCTTCAAAGGTATTCCTTGACTGGGAAAAGAACCTCGGGAGGGCTTCATGAGGTCCCGATATAGGATATCCCGATAACCAAACAAGGAACACGGAGTACCCTAGCCCGGGTCTCAACGCTGACCCTGCAAGGCCCCTTATCCTGAGTAGGAAGGCTGGAAGAAGACATCACCCCTTAATGAGCTAACGCCACATCCTCAACACTTGAAACTGGTGCCGCACGCGAACTCCATGGTATAGCCCCGATAAACAGAACGGAGGAGAATGCGGTCTCCAACAGGTACATGGGGTATCTCTGGCACCACTGGTGGATCTGCCACTAAGGGTATCTGCGGAATCGCCTCGCGGGCCGCCAGCAACTCCCAGATCTCTCGCACTGGATTTGTCGTTCGCAGAGCAGTTGATCGAATCATGGACCATTGTGAGAAGAGGCTCCACACCAAGACCGTTCCTTCGGTTAAAGTGCGTTGGTAGCACCAGTTTGGTGCCCAAACCACTCGGGAGCCGAGGAACTCTGTGGGCGACACTTCTACGTTCGGTCTTCCCTTTGGGTTTCCTTAAATTTCGAGGACAAAATTTCCTAAGGGGGGGAGAATGTTAGGCCTGTGTCATTTAGAGTCCTAATTTCGATCGGAGTCGCTAAAATTTTGACTTTTGCTACCTGCTAGGGTTTGAAGACTCTGATTAATAATCTAATTGCATATTATGAGTCCTGGTACCGTTTAGTACTGCCCATAAAATTTTCATTTAATTCCGATAACGTTTTTGGAATTATGCAGTTTTGGATCGGTATTCGGATTTGATTTTATAAAAATCCAAGATGAAGAGGTAAAAATCCGATATTATCATGAGATGTTGAGCTTTGATCTATCTTTCATACAGAAGTGGAATTAGATCGACTGGATTCATATATCAAAAGATATGGGTATTTTTCCGAGTATACCCCAAAGATGAGAAATCCAGGCAGCAGCCCTGTAAGATGTTTAGCCTAGCTTTCGGAATATCTGAAGAGGTTATTTGATCTGGGTGTAAACATGAAAGATGTAGATAATCTTCTTAGCTTTCCAATGCCATTGGAATCCTGCAATTCGGAGTATTGAGGAAGTTATGGCCATTTTAGTGAAGGCTGTCCAGAGTTTTAGTCCGAGGACGGGTTGGTCATTTCATTTCCTCTTTGCCTATAAATACCCCCTAAATGTTGCGACCTTAGCCTATTTTTTCACCTCTTTTGCTCTGGTCCAGCCCCTCTTTGGGTGGAGGAAGTGGTGGTGATGGTGGGGGAGGAGCTCAAATGGAGAAAAGAAGATGTGTAAGTGTTGTTGTTTCTTTTCCTTCTCCATCCTCTCCTCCTTTAACTCCCCCTCCCCTCTGGTTCAGCATGAAGAAGAGATGTGGAGGCTGAGATGGTGGTTGTGGTGGTGGCAGTTGAGGTGGTCGTGGGCATGCTTGTGAGCCCCCACACCTCCCCCTTCCCTCCCCCTCTCTTGGTAGGCTTTTCCCTCTTCTTTTTATAGTTTGTTGGCACATTTGGTGTGTTGGGAGGTGGTGCATGCCAAGTGTTTGTAATTATGTTTGTGTGGTGTATGTGTGTGCTTAGCTGCTTGGGAGTAGGGGTGTCGGCGTGCCCGGGTGTGTGCTGCCCTGTGTGTGCTGCATGTGCCCTGCCAGCAGCACCAGCACCTGTGCCCAGCAGCCCCAGCACTGGTGCCCAGCAGCCCCAGCACCTGTGCCCTGCCAGCCCCAGCAATTGTGCCCTGCCAGTCCCAGCACCTGTGCCAGAATGCCCAGCACCTGCTGCCCTGGCAGCACTAGCAATTGTGCCCCAGCAATGCGCCCAGCGACTCTGCCCAGCGCGTCCGGCAGCGTTCCCAGTGCCTGTTCCCAGCGCGTCCAGCGACTCTGCCCAGCGCATCCGGCAGCGTTCCCAGCGCTTGTTCCCAGCGCGCCCAGCGACTCTGCCCAGCTCGTCCTGCGACGTTCCCAGCACCTGTTCCCAGCGTGCCTGGCACCTGTTCCCAGCGTTCTCGGCAGCGTGCCCGACACCTGTTCCCAGCATGCCCAACAGCGTGCCCGGCGCCCGTTCCCAGCATGCCCGGCGGCATGCCCAGCACGCCCTGCCCTACCTGCGCACCCCGGGTGATGCCCCGTGCGTGCGTGCTTCTCCGTGCGTGCGTGTTGTCTCGCGTGCGTGCTGCCCCGCTCGCCCTGCTCGCGTGCTGCCACTCGACGCGCATCAAACAGGGTATCGGTGAGTGGTCCGATTCCAACCCTTCCGGGAGTGCTCGATGCACGCAGTCGTGCTTCGCACTTCCATGGGGCTTTATTTGCACCCTAAATATGATAGATACCATGCATGCTAGGTTGTATAGCTCGTATATTGTGTAGAACCCCCTATTCTACCCTATACTTGCATAAATATGTATTCATGTTTAAATAACTGTGTTTTCATGCGCCCCTTGTGTTTCGGGCATGTATTTTTGAATGAGTTATGGATGTATAGAATATGCATGCCTTAGGTACTATTGTAATACTCTCTCCTATATGAGTAATATCCAGCATGTTAAACCTTGGGTTAATAACCGGATGCGTACTAATATTCCCTTACGATTAGACTGGAGGAATGGTATAGTTGTTGCACCCATCTGTTAGGGCAAGCTATGACCAGCTTCCTGAGAGGATGAGATTTTCCCTCTCTCTTACCCTTCCTCTTTGCGTAAACTGAGTAGGTATATGTGGTTCCTACTAGACTCAGGTTCGCTCGAGAATATTGGCATGCACTGGTTAGTGCGCGAGATCGCGCTTGACCCTTTCCTCTAAAGTTGGTGATAACCAACGAATGCTATGATATATTTTGTGTGATTGTATGATTAATGGCCTTATAAGCATGTTTAAGTAGGCCATACTTGTATGTATGTTGTATGATTCGTTATTTATGATGTAAATCCATGTTAGGGAGTACCCCTATAGCTATTTAATATATTATTGTGCATGTGGCACATATAATTATGTTATGATTTTCTCCTTATATATCTATATATATATGCGCGCATGATTAACTAACTTGACCTATCTGTAATAGGCGAGGGTATGACCCGCTGTGGGGTCGTACCCTATTAGTTAAAGTGCCAGCGATGTAATCGCCCCTTGCATCCGAGTGATGCATTCGTATCGAATTTCAAAGAATTCATCGTGGCATTGGTTTTGTTAAACCGATAGCCACGGCATTTTAAGTTGGGCCTAACCGTGCTAGGCGTGTGTCTGAACAGCCTTTGTGGGTTATACCCTTGGATTTTCTACACGAGTGTAGAGATAGTCATCGTGTGCGAGTGGCGCCTCCGTGTGGGAGTACAACAGAATTGGTTATCTTCGATATGTGATTATCGAATGTGGTTAGAATTCCTCCCAATATCGTCCGTGTCCAAGCTACCCGGGTTTAGTTGTCCTGGGAGGCTACCAGGTAGAGGCTACTCGGGAGAGGATTACCATGTGATATTGAGAACATAGAGTCGTTCTCCCCTTCGTCGGATCCGTGTCGAAGCTGCCCGGTTCGTAGTTGTCCTGTGGGGTGCTCTCAGACGCTATTTATGACCCCTAGGGTTGATGTCCTGTGTGGTGCACCCATAGGGTAGAGATAGCGGCCATGGAGAGACTATCAGGTCGAGGCTCTCCAGGAGAGGGCTACCGGATGACGGTGGGTGTAGAGCAACTGAGTTCGTTCTAAAAGTCCCTAGAGTCACCCCTCCGGGGGCTAGGGTGAGGATGAGTTGTTGTCACGTCGCCACGTGACCCAAATACCCATCGAGTATACTCTGGGTTTGTTACTCCTGACGCTTGAGGTATCGAAGTATATCTCTACCTCGTAGCAGATGGACGCGTTGTGTCTCGTTAACCAGTAACACGTGGTGTTATGGTTAACCCTCGTTTGTCCCCGGGTCTCCCTGGAGCTCCCCTTCGGGGGCGGGGGCGACGAATGTGTTGATTCACGTCGCTACGTGACCCATTTGTTTGTTCACCCGTTCCCATATTTGTTGGGTCCGGTTAAGTGTCGATGTTGAGAGACATCGATGACAAGTATCTCTATGTAGATGATCACAATAGTGTTGCGTAGACCAGTAATTCCGCGTCTCCTTGACAAACGGTATGGTCTCTCCCCAAGAGTCCCAAGAGTCTCCCTTCGGGAGTGAGGGTGTGGGTGAGATGGGTTGCACCGCCGTGTGACCCTATTATCCATTGGGTTTCAACCCATGTCTTTCCTTGAAAGGAAATTGCCTTAACATTAAATTGTTATAGTGGTGTTTGGTTTCCAACCACTCACTGAGCTTGTAGCTCACCCCTCGCGTACTGTTTCTTTTACAGGGGCGTTGTTGGGCGTGAAGCTGAAGTTTTCCTATGGCGTGGTCTTGCGTCCGTGGAAGCGTTCTGTCCGGTGGATTGGCGAGTGCGAGGCTGTCAGTAGTCCTAGAGTCTTGTGTATTTGTAAATCGTGCGTGTGGCACTTGTTGTATTTTATTGGCTAGACTTGGCTCTCACAGGACAGTGATTGTGTATTCGAGTCTGTAATAATATTTTTGGTTACAGACTTATTGATAGTTATGCTTCCGCTTTTCAGTTGTGATATCAGTTGTCATTGCTTCATTAGCCTTGTGTATTTATTTATTGGAGTCATTGTTGACCTCTTGTTTATGATAGCTGATATTATATTATTGCCACGTCTCGGTGACGGCCACCCTGGGGCGTGACAAAAGTTGGTATCAGAGCCTGGTCCTGTCAGAGCCTAAGTCGAGTCGTATAGATGAGTCGTAGGATTGTTATCCGAGTACTCTGGTTTTAGAAGTTTTCTTAGGTTGCTGACATGCCTCCTTGCATCCGTGGACGTGGACGTGGCCACCCCTGGACTTCCCTTAAGTTGTCGACTAGGTCGATTGATCAGGGTCAGTGTTGGGTCCCCTGTTGTGGGACTAAGGCTTGGGAAGGAGTTTCCCGCCCAGTTGTGTCGTTTTGATGGATCGTCACAATTTCTAAGATTGGATCGCGTCTCGACTATGGAGCTTCATTCCCAGACATCGGTATTGCTATTAACCATGGAGTTCGCGTGCGGCACCAGTTTCAAGTGTTGAGGATGTGGCATATTGCTCCTTAAGGGGTGATGTCTTCTTCCAATCTTCCTACTCAGGA
Organism: Acorus calamus; assembly: GCA_030737845.1. Taxonomy (NCBI): domain Eukaryota; kingdom Viridiplantae; phylum Streptophyta; class Magnoliopsida; order Acorales; family Acoraceae; genus Acorus; species Acorus calamus. The sequence continues at coordinate 14,312,704 of CM060872.1, forward strand.
TAAGGGGCCTTGCAGGGTCAGCGTTGAGACCCGGGCAAGGGTACTCCGTGTTCCTTGTTTGGTTGTCGGGATATCCTATATCGGGACCTCATGGGGCCCTCCCAAGGTTTTTTTTTTCCAGTCAAGGAATACCTTTGAAGCATCAAATTGAGGATGGATTTTTCCTCAGTGGAAGGTGCTATAGCGAGTGGTGAAGCATACGATCGGGATTGGGTGCATCCTATTGCAGCTTGGTGGGCGATCGCTTATGGACTGGGATCCATAGCCCCATTTGGAGTCGCTTCGATATATCATCGTGCATTGTAGTTGCCCGGTGTAGCAGAGTCATGTGAGGTGCTCCCTGGGACTATCCACGACGCTTGTTGGTGTGCCCATATAGCAAAGATAGTGGATATGGGAGGCTATCAGGTAGTGGCCACACCGGAAGAGTGCTACTGGATGACGTCGAGAGCTTGGACTCCCCGTGATGAATCTGCCCATTGAGTGCATGATGCTGGAGTTCCAACGGTTATAGTTGGGCGACCTGTTGGTGGCGGCATGTGAAGCACAGTTTGCGGTACTGTCCCATTTTGTCCCCACATGGGTCGAAAACGAGGAGACGCGACGCTAAGCATTCGTGATGGGACTCAACCGCCATATCAGATAGATGACGTCACACAGGCGTTGTCAGAATTCGACAACCTCCTGTTGCGTGTCTTGGGGATTAAGTGCGGTTGAGCGGCTTACCCAGCGTGTAAGTGTCATCATGAGCGCCAGCCATGCTCGAGGAGCGGGAATCTGGACTTAATCGTCCCAAGAATTATTTTGATCTCCCCGTAGGGGTTGAAGATCAAGTACCCTTTTTCAAGAATTGATAATCTGTTTGACCAGCTCTAGGAGCAAGTGTCTTCTCTCAGATCGATCTTCACGCAGGGTACCCCAATTTGGAGATCCGGGAGTTGGGCATTCTTTAGTTGGCCTTTCGTGACCGTTTCGGGCACTACGAATTTTGAGTACTGCCATCGAGGTAGACGAATGCGCCCGATGCCTACAAGGATCTCAAATGTTTTAATGGACCTCCGTGGGCTATTCTGAGGTTGCCTTCTGCATGCCCTCAGGCGAAGTTGTGGATCATCGCGTTGGAATGCGTTCGTCCATCGAGATTCCTCAGTGGACATGGGAGTGAGTTATCATGAATTTCATTGCGGGCTCGCTAAAGTCACGTTCTGGTCGCGACGCCGTCTAGGTGATCATCGACCGATTGACTAAGTCAGCACTTTCCTCCTTATCCAACTGACTGAGTCTCTAGACGCTTTGGCGTGGGTATTCACCTCCACGATTGTTCATCTTCATGGCACTCTACGGGCGCAGTTTTATACCTCCCTTGTGTTGGGACGGTTGTGGAGCGCCAGTTGGAGCGGCCACAAATTATTAATTGACCTTACGGTGGCCGAGGTGGTTCGTGCGTGCCTCTGCACCACCTAGAACCGTCGGAAGGGCTACACAGGTCATCGTCGCCAGGAGCTTACCTTCGGGTTTGGCGATCAAGTTTTCCTGAAGGTGTCCCGGGTTAAGGGCATCCTCTGTTTCGACGTTCGAGGCTAGTGAGTCGGCCCTCCATTCGGACCGTTCTCGTCCTTGAGTGGATTGGGGAGGTGGCTTGTCATGTAGCCTTTCCCCCACAGCTGGCTCATGCCCGTGGCGTCATCTCATAGCAGAGGCATTAAGTCCACGATCCTGCTCATATCTTTTAGTTCGACTGGCTCATCCTCGCACTAGATTTGTCGTTCGCAGAGTAGTTGATCGAATCATGGACCATTGTGAGAAGAGGCTCCACACCAAGACCGTTCCTTCGGTTAAAGTGTGTTGGCAGCACCAGTTTGGTGCCCAAACCACTCGGGAGCCAAGGGACTCTTAGGAAATTTAGTCCTCGAAATTTAAGGAAGCCCAAAGGGAAGACCGAACATAGAAGTGTCAGCCATAGAGTCCCTTGGCTCCCGAGTGGTCCAGGCACCCAACTGGTGCTACCACGAACTTTAACTGAAGGAATGGTCTGGGTGCGGAGCCTCTCTTCACATTGGTCCATGGTCTCGATCAACTGCTCCACGAACGACAAATCCTGCTCGAGGGTGAGCGTCTCGAACGGAATGACGTGAGCAGGATCGTGGACATAATGCCCCAGCTAAATAGGCATGAGTCAGCCACGGGGGCTAGGCTTCATGACAGCCACCTCCCCTAATCCACTCAAGGATGAAAACCGGTCCGATGGAAGGCCGACTTAACTCGCCCCGAACGTAGAAACAGAGGATGTCCTTAAATCGGGACACCTCAAGCCCACATGGTCGCCGTACCCCGAAGGTAGGCTCCTTGCGACAATGACCTGCATAGCCCTTCCGACGGTTCTAGGTGGTGCAGAGGCACGCACGAACCATCTCGGCCACCGCAAGGTCAATTAAATAACTTATGACCCTTCCAATTAGCGCACCACAACCGTCCCAACACAAAGGATGTATAACACTGCGCCCGTAGAGTGCCTTTTCCATTTCATCTGGATGCTCGAATGATAGTCGTCTCACAGGCAGACCCCTACCCAAAGGGTGGTGCCTCACCCAACTGCCCCAAGACGAGCATGCAGGCAAATAGCATGTCCTCCAAGGCCTAAATCGTCCTATTGTCTAGTTGTCCGTCAGCAATGAAACGCTATACTTAAATGAAGGCTCGCGACAAAACCTACCAAAGGCTGTGCAAGCACCTCAAGGTAATACACGCATTTCGATCCAAAATAGCTCTTACCGGAGTGCCATGAAGACGAACAATAGCGAAGGCTCAAACCTGCGTTGAAGCATCCAGAGACTCAGTCAGTTGGATAGGGAGGAAAGCGCGGACTTAGTCAATCGGTCAATGATCACCCAGACGGCGTCGTGACCCGAACGTGACTTTAGAGAGCCCGCAACGAAATCCATGATAACTCACTCCCACGTCCACTGAGGAATCTCGAGGGACGAACACATTCCAACGCGACGATCCACAACTTCACCTGAGGGCATGCCGACCAACAACCTCAATGAGGGCTACCTCGGAACAGCCCACGGAGGTCCAATAAAATATTTGAGATCCTTGTAGGCATCTGGCGCATTCGTCTACCCCGACGGTAGTACTCAAAATTCATAGTGCCTGAAACGGTCACGAAAGGCCAACTAGGGAATGCCCAACTCCCGGATCTCCAATTAGGGTACCTTGCGCGAAGATCGATCAATAGAAAGACAGTGGCTCCCAAAGCTGGTCAAAATAGATCATCAATTCGCGGCAAGGGGTACTTGATCTTCAACCCCTATGGGGAGATCAAAATAATTCATGGGACGATTAAGTCCAAATTCTGCTCCTCGAGCAAGGCTGACGCTCATGATGACTCTTACACGCTGGGTAAGCCGTTCGACCGCACTTAATCCGCATGACATGCAATAGGAGGTCGTCGATTCCCGACAACGCCTAAGCGATGTCATCTACCTGATATGACAGTTGAGTCCCATCACAAATGCTTAGCGTCGCGTCTCCTCATTTACGACCCATGTGGGGGGGGGGGCAAAATGCAACAGTACCGCAAACTGTGCTTCACGTGCCGCCACCAATAGGTCGCCCAACTAAACCACTGGAACTCCGGCATCATGCACTCAATGGGCAGATTCATCACGGGGAGTCCAAGCTCTCGACGTCAATCAGTAGCACTCCACCAGTGTGGCCTCTACCTGGTAGCCTCCCATGTCCACTATCTCTGCTATATGGGCACACCAACAAGCGTCGTGGATAGTCCCAGGGAGCACCTCACAGGACTCTGGCCTCTACCGGACCGCTACAACGCACGATGATATATCGAAGCGACTCCGGATATGGCTATGGAACCCTAGTCCATAAGCTATCGCCCACTAAGCTGCAACAAGATGCACCCAATCCCGATTGAATCCATCACCACCCGCTATCGCACCTTCCAAGTGAGGAAAAATCCATCATCAATTTGATGCTTCAAAGGTATTCCTTGACTGGGAAAAGAACCTCGGGAGGGCCTCATGAGGTCCCGATATAGGATATCCGGACAACCAAACAAGGAACACGGAGTACCCTAGCCCGGGTCTCAACGATGACCCTGGAAGGCCCCTTATCCTGAGTAGGAAGACTGGAAGAAGACATCACCTCTTAATGAGCTTACGCCACATCCTCAACACTTGAAACTGGTGCCGCACACGAACTCCATGGTACACCCCCGATAAACAGAACGGAGGAGAATACGGTCTCCAACCGGTACAGGGGTATCTCTGGCACCACTGGTGGATCTGCCGCTAAGGGTATCTGCGGAATCCTGGATCTCTCGCGCCTGCTCAGCCAACGCTCCAGTCTATGCCTCCAGAGCTTTAGTCTGAGTCTCCAGAAGATCCGCCATCTCAGCGTAAGCATGCACCCACGTTGGAGGCTCCTGCGCAGGTCCTGGCCCAATAGCCGAGGTCTCTCCAGTAGACTCCTCGCCTCCGGTAGGTTCAAAAACCTCCGAAGCTCAAGGGTGACCACGTCCACGCACCCATCTCCGAGGAGGCACATCAGCAAACTAAGGAACTAGCACTAGGATCAGAATACTCATATAGAAATCCTAGGACTCATCTCAAAGGAAACAATTGGCTCTGACAGGACATGGCTCTGATACCAACTTTTGTCACGCCCCAGGGCGGCCGTCCCCGAGACATGGTAAATATATATATGATATCAGCAATCCATACACGAGATCAAATAAGGACTCCACAACATCAAAGGCAATAAAGCAATAACCAAATAACTGACATCAAATATATACAAATAGCGAAAGCTCAAACGACTAAGTCTGTAATTCAAAGAAATATTTACATACTAGAGTACCCAATCAACTGTCCTGTGAGAGCCAATATATACAACAACAGACATCAACAGTCTACATACTGTGCACAAGCACAAGTATAATACATACAAGGAAAAGGGAATGGTGATGGCCTCTCACTCGCAAGACATCCAACGTGAACACGGGTCTCCTACTCGTACAGCGCCAGGGGAGCTCTTCTGTTGGATCCGACTCAGCGTCAACTGGAAAAAAAACATAAGCGAGGGGTGAGCTACAAGCTCAGTGAGTGGTCAGAAACCAAACACCAACATAATCATTCGATACTAAGGCAATCTCCTATCAAGGAAAGCCATGGGTAGAAACCCAATGGTTAACAAGGTCACACGGCGGTGCGACCATACCCCGCCCTCGCCCTAGTCCCCACAGGGGTGAGTCTAGGGACTTAGAGGACAAAACTTGCTGTTCTACACCGTTCGTCATCCGGTAACACTCTCCCGGGCAGCCTCTACCTGGAGCCGGCCACGGTCAGTACACTGTCGAGCGCATCGATGGTACCTATAGGTGGGGGCTCCACCCAGGGTGGCTCGAACCTAGGCAGCTTCAACACAGATCCGACGAAGGGGGAAACTATTCACGCTCGCAATATCGTCCGATGGCCCACCGTCATGTGGCCTCTACCTGGTATACTCCATGATCAGTACCTCTGCCGAACGCATCGGGAGTACTTACAAGTGGGAGTCCTCTGTCAGGGTAGGTTCAACTTCGGAGTCTCAGAATACAAGGATATTGGGAGGAACCACTACATGTTCGCAACGTGAACCCTCTGAGAAAATCAACAACACAAGTTGGTGGGTCGAGTATCAACTCGAGCCCACCACACTCATACCAACACCCTCACCTCCGAAGGGTGACCTAGGCTGTTGGGAGTAACTATACCAATCCCTCACCTTCACCCCCTAAGGGGGTGCTCCAGGCTCTTGGGAAGAGACTAGATCGTTTCTAAGCCCTTGGTCCATCGGTAGCCCTTTCCCCGGGTAGCCTCTACCTGACATACTCCCACGATCAGTACACTGTGGACCGCAACGATGGTACCTACAGATGGGAGCCCGGTGCCAGGACAGCGTTTCCGATGCTGGGAAGTTCCTACACAGATCCAACGAAGGGGAAAAACAATCTACGCTCGCGAATACGATCCTCTTGGATCCATCGTCATCGGTCATCAAACACCGATTAAGCGCAACGAATTCTCATGAATTCCCTCCAGGGCGCATAACTCAGATGCGGGGAAGACATTTTATTCTAAGTGTCAAAGCCCTGGTATGACCCCATAGGAGGTCATACACTTGTATAATCTCATTAGACAAGGCTCATGGCCAAATAGGCATATACATAATATGCAATCAATACCCAAGGGTGGCTTACTTAACATGCATACATGAAGTCAAACAGACAAATACACAAATTACAATCTGACATACGTTGGATGACACAAACCTAGAAGGGAAGGGTTAAGCGCGATCTGCGCAACAACAGGTGCATGCCAATAATTCCAAGCAAGCCTGAGTCAAGTAGGAACTACATCTACTTACTCAGCTCGTGAAAAGAGGGAGGGCGAGAGAGAGGGAATGCCTCATCCTCTCTTGAAGCGGGTCATAGTTTTGCCCCAATAGATGGGTGCAACAACTATACCACACCCTCAAGTCCTAAATCAGAGGAATATTACGCATACACCCCGTTATTAACCCAAGTTAAACATGCTTGATAAATAGGGGTAGTATTTCAAACGAAATTACCTAAGTCATGCCATATTCTATACAATACATAGGCAAGTATATGGTAGAATAGGGGTTCTACACAATATACGAGCTATACAACCTAGCATGCATGATATCTAGCATATTTAGGGTGCAATTAAAGCCCCATGGAAGCGCGAAGCATGACTACGTGCATTGAACGCTCCCGGAAGGGTTGGAATCAAACCACTCACCGATACCCGGGTCGTCGCGCATCCCAACCGACGAGGCCTGCAAGGTAGGGGTATCAAAATGATGAGTAGAACCACATACAAACACATAAAATTGACTAGGCATGCCTAAGGCTAGACATGCACGCAAACGGGCTCGAACGCACGCAAGCATGCACGCACGCACGCGTGCCCGAGCCCCCCGGACACCCACCCGTGAGTGCCGACCCTCAGCACGCTCAACCGGCCCTCGGGCAGCCCAGCACGCACCCCCGGGAGCCCCCGGGCGCGGCCCTGGGCGCCCCGCACGCGGCCCCTCGCACAGACCGGGCGCGCACGCGCGCACCCTCGCGCGACTCCCGCGCGCACCCGCTCTGACACGTGTGCACTCGCGCGCTCCCGCGCACCCGCGCGACACCCCTGCGCGCACGCTCCGCACGCACGCGCGCGGACGGTCTAGCGCGCGCGCCCAGCTCCCAAACCCACTCCCATGTCCCCCCATATGCACCCAAACCCAAACACTACCCATGCATGCCCTCCCAAGCACCCATACATGCATACAAACCAATAAAAAGAAGAGGGAAACTCACCCAAATGAGAGGGGGAGCGAAGGGGGATATGTAGGGGCTCGCAAGCGCACCCTTGACCACCTCGACCACCACCACCGCTACCGCCACCTCCAACTTGCTTCCCATGCTTCTTCTTCTTCACTTGGGCATAAACACAAACACATGGGGGGCTGTTTATACAAAGGGGAGGGAAAACAATTGAGGGGGGAGCAAGAGAGAAGGGGAAACAACAACAACCACAACTCACCTTTTCCACTCCTTCTTGATCTTCTTCTCCCCCACCATCACTTCCTCCACTCAATATACACTTCAAAGAGGGCTGGAACAGCTCAAAAGAGAGCCCAAGTCGTGCATTTGGGGGCCTTTATATAGGCAAAGGAGGAGTGAAAGACCAAGTCGTCCTCGGACTTAAAACTCTAGACAGCCCTTACTTAAACGGCCATAACTTCTTCAATACAGCTCCGAATTGCATGATTCCAGTGCCATTGGAAAGCCAAGAAGATTATCTTACAGGACTGCTGCCTGGATTTTCCATCTTCGGGGTATACTCGGAAAAATACCCATAACTTTTAATATACGAATCCAGTTGATCTAATTCCACTTCTATATGGAAGCCATCTCAAAATTGAACATCTCAGAATAATATCGGATTTTTAGCTCATCATCTTGGATTTTAACAACATCAAATCCGAATACCAATCCAAAACTGCATAATTCCAAAAATGTTATCGGAATTAAACGAAAATTTTATGGGCAGTACTAAATAGTATCAGGACCCATAATATGCAGTTATATCCTCAATCAGAGTCCTAAAACCCCACCAAGTAGCTAAAAACTAAAATTTTAGCGACTCCGATCGAAATTAGAACTCTAAATGACACAGGTCTAACAGCACTGGTTAGAGAGGGGAAGGAAGAGAGCAAAAAAAGGGGGAAGAGAGAAAAAATCAACAACAACAACAACAACAACAACCCACACCTTCTTGGACTCCTTTTGCACCCTCTTGAGCTTCTTCTCCATCACCTTCACTTCCTCCACCCAACACACACACAAGGGGCTGGACCAGAAATAGAGAGGAGAAGAGGGACTGAAAGTCATGAGTTTTGGGGGGAGATTAAATAGGCAAAGGTGGGGCTGAATAACCAAGCTGTCCTCGGACTAAAACTTTGGACAGTCTACACTAGAACGGCCATAACTTCCTTAATACAGCTCCGAATAGCAAGATTCTAATGCCATTAGAAAGCCAAAAAGTTTATCTACAATTTTTATGTAACCTATTCAACTCTTCCAAAATCTAGGTTAAACATCAAACAGGGCTGCTACAAGGTTTTCTCATCCCTGGGTATAATCAGAAAAATACCCATAACTTTGATACATGAATCTAGTTGATCCAATTCAACTTTTGTATGAAAGCTAGCTCAAAACTGAACATCTCATGATAATATCAGATTTAAACCTCTTCATCTTGGATTTTAAAAAAATTAAATCTGAATATCAATCAAAACTGCATAATTCCAAAAATATTATCAGAATTAAATGAAAATTTTATGAGCAGTACTAAACGGTAACAGGACCCATAATATGCAGTTATATTTTCAATCAGAGTCCTCAAACTCTAGCAGATAACTAAAAATCAAAATTTTAGCGTCCCCGATCAAAAAATAAGACTCTAAATGACACAGGGCCTAACAAAAATATAATATAATAATATTAATAAACTATTTGCTAATAGTATAAATTTATTTGAAGTAGTTTATTGGTGACAAAACCTATATTCTTTAGAATTACAAAAATCAACAAGGTATTGGTCCTTCAAGTATTTGTTCTTCAAATTTTATTGGTAGTCCCTAAAGGCAGCATTCATATTGTCGGGGAGGGGGGGGGGTAAAATCCACCTCGATCGGATAAGGAATAAATACACCAAAATAAATTAAGAATAAGAAGAAAAGTTACATTAAGTGTGGATAAGTTCAACCTTGGCATAAATGGTCATCTCAGAACAAGCTTTTAGAGGACTACAAATGTTCGAAGGAAAGAGTATGTCTTCTTCAGGTCTGTTAAGGTGTCCGCGGTGTTTAGTCCTGAATATGACAATCAAGTGTGACCAGCGAAAGAGAAAACCTGTACCACATGTACTCAGCTAGAGCCAACTCATGGCAGTTGAAGCCAAATTATCTAATTGACTCAGGTCAAAAAGAGAAAATGTGACTTATGGTCACTTGATTATTAGGCCACATGGAAGATTCCCCCACGTTAGCTTAGCGTGCTTAACACACAATATCCGTTTATAAATAAAGGGGTACCGCCCTTCTAAAAGGTACACACATCTTATTCACAAATTTTGCTTAGATTCAGATTCACTTTCTCTCATTTGATATATCGAATTCAACACTAACTTGCGTCGAGTAGGCTTGTCAATGGGTCGGGTCCGGGTGGACCTGGATCCGACCTGTTTGATTGTCGGGTCCTTGGTCAGATTGATCCATTAGGTCAGACAAAGAGAGGTCGAGGGACTTCCTAAGGGCCTATAATAGCTTGATTTTTTCCCATAGAGTCTAGTGCATTATAAATAGTGTTTCATTATTTTATTTTGTTAATGTTCAATGAGGAAATATTTGGAATACTGTTTAGATTATTATGCTTTTACGTGAAGTCAAAAAGTATTAAAAATATTTCAAATGCCTAAAATTTTAAATGATTGGATCATGGGTGTTGGGTTGGATCAGATCATAAATAATAAAAAATCAAATAGTATTTGAGTTGGATTAATCGGGTACATCAGGTTTAAAGGATCAGGTCGGGGTGGACCCAGACCCGACCACCCGTTTTGATTGTCAGGTCCTCCGGGTCGGGTATTTACGCCTTTATCGGGTCGGGTTCGGGTCGATCCATGACCCGTTGACAAGCCTAGCGTCGAGGGGTCGTTGACTAACATCACACTAGTGTGTTTAGAGAAGATAAGCCAAAGAATATTGATTGATCGATCAATCACGGATCTTCATGGATCCACCTTCACCGAGGCCAGATCTAGTCTGAATCCGGCCCGATGAAGAAGAGAATCGATTACTCTCTCACACATGATTCTTCAAGTATTGACCATCGAGCCCGTCTATCACCACCAACCCAAATGCTGCCCCCCCCCCCCCCCCCAAACCCAATAAAAATTTAAAATATTTTATATTAGGCACTCATCCCACCAACTTAAGTTGACACAAATCTAGTCATACTAAAGTGTCTAATGTGACAAAAGGTGTGTCATCCAAAATTTTTAAACTGCAATATTTTAAAAGTGATGCGACACACCTTGGGTCAAAGTAAGTTCTTCAGTTTGACACACTTTGAGTCAAACAATAGTGTCTACTGTGACCTAAGGTGTGTCGCCCAATACTATCCAATTGACAATAATTTAATTTTTTTATCTATCATAAATATCATAAATACACAGCAAATAAATCTTATAAATAAATAACATTCACGTACATAGTCACATATGTTAATTCAACTTTAACATATTTGATCTATATATCATGCACATCCACATTATATTTTGACCTTTGAACAATGTGTTGAGTAAAAAATGTACTAATGTGGATGTGTTGGTTGGTTGAATTTGGATGTATGAATGTTCAACAGGGAAGACTGTTATGTTAATAGTAGGTTTTCATTTGTGAAAAAAATAATGTATTGGATTTGTGAATGTACATGTTGGATATGTGAATGTTTAATTAACTTATATGACTATGTGTACGAAATTAATGTTATTTATTTATGATATTATTTGTTGTGTATTTATGATATTTATGATGTATAAGAAAATTAACTTATTGTCAATTGGATAATGTTGAGTGACACACATTGGGTCATAGCAGACATCCTAGTTTGACTCGGAGTATGTCAAACCGAATAACTTATGGTGACTCAAAGTGTGTCACATCACTTTTAAAATATCGTAATTGAAAAATTATGGGTGACATATCTTAGGTCATAGTAAACATCCTAATTTGACTCAGTGTATGTCATATTAAACAATTTATGTGTGTCGCGTCACTTTTAAAATATTGGAGTTGAAAAGTTCTGGGTGACACACCTTGGGTCACTTTTAAAATATTTTAACTTTCTATTGGATTGGGGGGGGGGGGGGGGGGAGAGCAATAGGTTTGGTGGGATTAGACGAGCTCTTGACCATCAACTCCCCTTGTCCCTTCAAGCTAGAAATTGACATTAAGTAAATCAATGACCTTCTGAATGAATTGAGAAGGTACATCTGCTAATGACTTGAAGATGATCAGGGATGGGCACGTACTAGGACACCAATGGTTGAAGCTTGGGCCTCACTCTCCGTGTTTGGTTGATCAATTATACTTATATAGTCTTCTTCAATTCCCCTCATATTTCGAACAGATAGCTCTAATAGTGCCACTCTTCTTTGACGAAATGAAGGCGGAAGAGTCAGGATGTGAGGATTGCAAATCAGAATCCATGGAACTGTTTTGGATACAAAGCGCACACATAAAAAAATAAAAATAAAAATAGGATCAGTAGATATTTGATAACTATAGACAATTGAAATAGAATGTCAATAGTGTTAACATTTTGTATATTATGTGGCATTTAAATGTTTATATTTAATTAGCTACTAATGATTGTTTCATAAGAAAAATATTTATGAGTAATTGGAAGGTGAACCGATTAATATTTGTGCATCCAAAATGTTTTACAGACAAATAAAACCTTCCTTGCATCATGAGATGTATTCCACTTTTAGTCATGTTCATTTTTATTCTTCATTTTAATGTTCAATGGAATAATGAAGCAAGTTCGACCCTGAGAATTGTTTTTTCGCTGGGTCCTAAGCGAACTTTTAAAGCGGGGCCCCATATATTAAAAAAAGTTTCTTGAATATTATTTTATTTTAAGTTACAAATGTTATAAAATTACAAAACAATATTGTACAATCATTAAAAGTGAAACCTCTTAAATAAAAATTGGGATTTTTGCATATATACCCCTGTTAAATTTCAATTTTGTCAAAATACCCTTATATTAACCCACAGTTTACCCATCACTTAAATCACACACTCTACTCAACCCTACATGAAAAGGAAAGAGAGAAGATTGAAGGAGGAAAAAGGAACTAGGATTCGACCATCCAAACAGAGCGTGGTGAGAATATTTTAAACTATTTACATATGATTACGGTGGCTAATTGAGATATTCTAATCAATCCTCGCGAACACTAACCTTAAGGGTAAATTTGCATGATGTATTAAAATTTTAGGGGTACTTATGTAATGGTTAAAATAGAAAGGGTAGTAATGCAAATACATATTTTAAGAGGGGTATATATGCAAAAAATAAATAATAAAAATAACACTCACTTTGAGTAATATGAGGATGCAAGGGTCATTTCAACATCTATGACAGAATAAAAATGGAAATTATTTACCAAACCAGATGGAATTTGACCATAGGGGCACGGTTGCACTCATTTAAAGTTTTCAAGGGGTATTTTTGCATTGTGAGTTTTTTGAAGAGTATTTTGACAAAATTAAAATTTAACAAGGGTATATATGCAAAAATCCCATAAAAATTTCTTGTAACTACATCAGAAAACACTTATAAATATCCTTACAAAATTATATTTGTACTAAGATCAATCAAATGAAAAGGTAAAATAGCAAAATAAAATTAATCAAATAAAAATCATTTAAAAATTATTCCTTTCACTTTTTGAGCAGCAAAAGTACTAATTAAAATAATAATCAAGTTTTTCTACTATGTGTTTTTCAATGGATAACAAAGCTAAACCATTCAATCTTTCTTGGTAGACCTAGGATAAGATTTTATCAACTTTAACTTCGAAAAACATCTTTCTGTAGAAGCAACTGCAACTGGTATAGTTAATAATATTCTATATGCAATCCACACATTTGGAAAACAACAATCCATTCTTTTTAAATAATTCAATACTTCAATTGCTTTTGTAATTTCACTTGGTAAAATTTCTTTTAATACTTTTAATTCCAAAAATAAATATCTCTCATCAATATCAGAATGCATGTCATGTTTCAAATGAATTTCAAGCTTATTGCAATAAGATTTTAAACTATGATCATCTACATCTTTTAACCTTTTCAAATCAAACAAAAACCAAAATATTTCCTCATACATTTGAAATTGTTCAAATCGACTCTTAAGTGAAGAAAGAGCTTGATCTACTATATATATGAAATTTTAATTCTAAAAGATTCTTCAGTTGATTATATTATCTCTTCATTACCAATATCATCAAATTGTTTCTTTCTACAAACAATATGTTTTTCACAAAATTTAGGTTCAATATTCATTATAGTTACAATCTCTTATGCTTCTATCATTGTCTCATCATATCCAGTTTTTCTATAAGTCTAAAAAAAAAACAAGTCCTCTTAATCGATCTATAGCAACATTAATATGCATATCTTCAGTTTCAAAATTTTTGCTAACTCTATTAACAGCAAACAAGAGGTTGTACCAAATGATCATGCCAAGCAAAAATTCAAAATTCTCAATTTCAAAGGTTGCTAAACACTCTGCTTCACTTTTCGTTTTAGGATCTTCACTATTATTTGCTAAGTCAATTAAAGCATCTCGTATTTATGGAGCTTGATATCTTATTGCTTTAACACTTTCAATACGACTTTCTCAACGTGTTTGTCACTACAACAAATTTGATTATCAGCTACGAACATTTAGCTGCGAAATTCAATTTCGTAGTTAAAAGGGACTTTTACCTGCGAAAAATGATTTCGTAGGGAATAGTTTAATATTTCTCTACGAAATTAAATTAGCTGCGAGAGCCATTTTCGTAGTAAAAGATGACCTTTAGCTGCGAAAAGCTTGACTTTTGGCTGCGAAATTGAATTTCGTTGCAAAAGATTTAGGGATTTTTGAAAGATTTAATTTGTTATAAAATCAAAATATGATATACACTGGACACTATCAGACTGAGATTTTTTTAGCTATAAATACTTTCTATAATTTGGTTCTAGACATAAATAATAAAATTAAAATATTATTTATTATATTGGACAAAGATCGATGTTCTTTTTCATATATATTTTTTTTCTATTTATTCATATATGTATAAATAGAAAAAATGGATAAAAATTAGTATATTTAGTCTTGATATATACTTTATTTTCTACACTAGTCGATTATCAAATTAGATAAATTAATTGTGTTTATCATAATTAAATATTCGAAAGGACATTTGAATTTGGATCATGCATGTGGTTGATGAACTCCTTTTCATAGGTCATTATGTAATTGATTGAAGTTAGTTGATATCAAATTTGAGTATATTCATTTTGACATTGTATACAATTTGCTTGTTCTTGTCTTTATTGAATTCAATCTCAAGATAGATTTTTAGTTATCGCTTATATATATAATGTGTATATATTAGGAGCAAGCGCAAACAATATCTAGCACAAATTTATAAAATGTCAAATCCAAAGCCCAAACCAAATTTTTTTATTATTGGTAATTGTGATTTGTACTTCTATAATTGGGGGAATGTACAGAGAATCAAAACAAACACATGTTATAGAGAATCTAAACAAACCCGTGTTTGTTTTGCTAATAAAAAGGTGAATAAAGGAAAAATAAGCATTTTATATTAAATTACCTTTCAGCGATCGATGTTTATTTTGAACCAAATAAATACTGATCGCTGAACCATTTAGTATTTTGTTAAGAAGCTTATATTAAATTACCTTTCAGAGAACGAGGTGTACTCCAAGGGACTAGGGTTCATGACAATTCATGTAATTTTATTCTATAAAATTTATTTTTCTTATTTGCAAATGAAAGCTATGATTCAGACTTTTCATTAAAATCTTAATTGCACTATCACAATAATGTCAACAACATACCTTAGAAGAAAAAATTCATATGCAACTATTAGTTGACAAATAAACTTCACTAATTTATTAAAAAAAGACTATACAAAGCCATACAACTTTAATAATACAAGAAAATCATGTTTCGATGTTTTCATAGTTGATTATGTGGGGGTCCATTGATTGTAGGGTGACAGAGATATCGTTTTATAGCATATGCTCACGTTAATAAGGTATATGCGTCTATATAATTGTTTACATTTTTTATAAATGCATATACATAATTCATTTTTTATAAAAACATGTACTTCATTAGATGATATATACAATTTTAAAAAAATTTAAAGCACATGTAAACTAAAATTAAGACTGAAAATGAATATACAAAGACAACATAAATAAAATATCAATTACAAGTACTCTATAAGAAGGTCAGAGAATCAGAATGGGGGAGCACCCATTTAAAAAGATAAAGTAAAATATAAATGTAAAATATAAGAATATAAAAAGTAAAAGTAAATCATTTTCCCCTCATCTAAAATAAGAGTAAAATTAAAATTAAAATATTATTTTAAATTTTAAAATAAGTATACTCTTAGATCTTATCTATATATAAACAATATGAACATCATTTAACTGTCTGATCTGTGCTCCTCAGATCGGACGGTTCACATATTTTTTTTCATAAAACATGGATCCTCTTTTTCATTCACTTCTCCTCTCTCTTCATTTCTCCTATCCTCTTCTCGATCTCGCTCCAGATCTGAGACCACCTTCTGCGGCCCCTCGTCCAGATCCGAGACCACCCTTTCATTGTGACCACCCCTCCGCGACGCCTCCTCGAACGGCGACCACCCTCCTCCTCGCGAAACTCATTTGGGGATTTTTCAAACCCTAGCCACTCCATCGAACTCCACGAAGGCTCTCCTTCACCATCTTCGCATCTCCGGGTAAGATCGAACGTGCTCCTTCGCATTTCGACCTCGCCACCATCTGTGGCTCTGTGACACTGCTTCATCATCTCCCCTCTTCGTAGATCTGAAGCGGCTTCGACCTCCTCCACCACCTGCGGCTTCGACATCTCTCAGTTTGATTGCTTCTTCACCTCCTGTCCAGTATGTCTCCAAACCAGTGAGTAGGGGTTCAGTGAAAGTGGATTTAGATTTGTTTTCTGCCATTTTTGAGTCCGCACGATTGATTGATGAATGCATTTTAGGGTTTCCATGTGAAGATTTCTATGTTTGGGGATGTTTTTAGGGTTTACTCACGTTTGATGATCTTTGGGCCATCTATTCACACTTCACAATGCTATTGATCAGGTTTTTGGTCTTGAATATGATCTTGTTCTATTCAACATTGTTGTTGTTCCAGATTTTAACATGTAAGCGGTAACTCTTATACTTTCAGATGTGCAGTTGTGACTGAGGTCTGTGCCATTCACTGTATTGAACTATAGGCAGATATTCAAGCTATTTAAAATTTAAATCACTAGGTTTTTTCCTGATCTTATACTAGACTTTGGATTCAACATCAGATCGGCTATGGTTTAATGCTATCCATTAGATTTTTCTAGTTACTCTAGAGTTCAATCATTTTTTTTAATGCAAATGCATCATTAGTCTTTTTTTTTACTATGTTGTTGACCAAAGATGCAATGGAGAACAAGAGCCTGAATGTATGCCTAATCCTTCTTTTAAATGTTTTACTTTTTGTTCAATTTCATGTTCCTTTCATCTCCCTTTTTTCTGAAGGTTGTGTTTTTAATGTTCTTTGGCAGCTATTCAACTTAAAGCTTGTGCTGATATCCCCTGAAACTGCTTCAGATGCAGATTACGCTGCAATGTTGGGAGTGAATTGCCACGAGGTATTATTTTGTTGTTAAAGATAGTGTTTGTTCTGTAATACAGTTACTTTACTGTTTGGATCTCTGGTTGATACCTTGCTGATATGGCTGATGGCTTTCTTTCTATGTAGAAATCTTTGCAGAGTATAGCCAATTATGCACACTTCAAAAGTTTGTTCTAAATTGGTTACATGTTTAATCTGATTACAATGTGTAATTCAAAACACAAAACTAATGATTTAATATGTATTTCATAGCATACTAAGGCACCCCCTACTTCCATGGGTTTAATTTGTGATCAATGAGTGGGCAGGTTAATGTATCCCCATCTACGAGAGATGATAACTGTTTTGAGGTAGTTCTCTGATGCTTAGCAGTGAACGGTGATGGGCTTGGGCTTCATGAATCCAATGATGGAGGTCTACTAGCTACTGTCATGGCCACTGGTTTTAAAGGTAGTTTATTTATAGGGGTTAAGACATTGAATTTATTGGTATTAAGTTTTTGACAATTATTACTTTGTATATCTGTGACAGCTTAGCTTGTGCTGCTATTGCTAAACAAGGGAACTCCTCCATTTTCAAGCTGGAATTAAAATGGAGATATCCAGATTGGATGCTTGGTATTCAGATGAGGGTGGTTCTCTGGAGAGTCCCGCTGCTTATTTTGTAAAAGGCCTCTGTCATGCTGCCTGCCAGAAATTATTCTTAGATGCATGCAGGTAAGTTTTGTCTTTCATCACTAGAATCTAAAGTATCCTAATTTTCATCATATCACATTTGTCCATTAGTGACTTTTATGCAGATGTGAAGTGTGAAAGGGTGATAAACTTTTATACATATGCTATTTTTTTGGTTAATTTATAAGGATCATAAACTAATTGTGTTGATAGTTATTGCCCCCTTCTTCTTAAGGCGCTTCCCTGCTTCCTGTAATTGCTCCAAGAGTTGCATTTTTTATCCTATGATTTAGGCTTAAAACATTTTTAAGTAATTCTACAAGGGAGCCATGGAGTATTCTTCTCTGTATTAGCATTTCATTTTTCATCATTATATGGGTGCATGAAATTTTTTAGCCTTGTGAATTATTTTTTTTGTTTTTAGTGTTCAAGACCAATGTAGATATTCCAGCTAATACCTTGTGGAAGATTGCTTATTGTGAAGGTTCTCTGTTGTGAATGTGCAGGAGAAAAAGTACAATGTACATCCTGATAAGAATTGCTTTTTATGACTTCACAATTTCTCTTGGTTATTTAAAGTAGGAAAGCCCATGATGTCTGGGAAGTATTATGCTATTATTTAGTATGAAAGTTCAGAAATTTCTTGTGAGAAATGTCATTTTTCATTTTTTGAAGAAAGGTAGATGTTTGCTACCCGATTTCATTACTGAACTCGAATTACAAAATCTGAAATGGGGGAGAATAGATAAACACAAACCAGACAATCATTTTTCATGGAGTACATATTTTTATTGAGATAGATGGTTGGATTATTGTGAATGAGAAATTATCACTAGTTGTTTGTTTATTTGAATTAGCTGTTTTAGTGAATTGATCTGTGTGGTTAAAAATAAATTTTGATTTCTATCTCTAAGAAAAGTGCACTGTAAATGTCTTTCTCTATATGTATTCCTTGTTCTTATGGGTTTTAACAGGTTCTACTTATTAGCTGTCTAGTACTTTATGAATTATTAAGATTGTACAGATATGAAATAATGCCGTATGCCACCATGTGGAATAAAATAGGTTTGCTTGGTTACGACTACTAATATATTAGGCAGCAGGTAACAGAATCTGATGCTGTCGATGTTGTAGAGATTTCTTTGAAATGTAATTCTTCAGATATCACCACTCAATCTGTCTCTGATTTCTTTGTTGAAGCTCTCTTCTCATTTTCCCCCATGTTCAGTGTAAGATATTTCTCATTTTTGTTCATTGTATGTTTATTTTACTACTATGCCACCTCCTTAAGCAACATTTTGCAATTTTTGTATACCTCTACACATACATACTTATGAAATGGTACACATTTTGGGTGGCTAATATACATGAGTTTGTTAGTTTTTCAATACTCGAACGTTTTAAGATGTATAGCACAAACTTTCCATCTCAAATGTTTTAAGGGTTTTGGTAATCTTAATTGGGGAAAGAAATGATTGGGACCAACTATTTATCCTCATACAAAATCATACGAATGCAACTCCCTTTTATTTAAAGTCATGTAGAAAGTAAGAATATATCTCCAACTTCTTATAGATGGCCTAGAACCATGTTGCTCCATAATATTTTTAGCCTCTATCTATCCTTTCATTCCTTGGCATGTCTATATACTCTATGACATCCAATAATTAAATACTAATCCATGTTCAATACTGCTAATTCTGCCATCTGCTGTTCAGCTTTCTTTCTGTATCCTTTGATTTTTAAATACACATTCATATGTTGTTTCATATAATTAGATGATCTTCCGCCACATATTGTAGGAGGATAAGAGAACTTATTATTCAGCAAAACAGAAGTCTTGTGCTGGAGTTGCAGCAAAGATCCCTTGAATTTAATGCTATTATTCAGAAGCATCAGGATATCAAGTATGTGGTTCATCTTCTTATTTAGTTAAATATTGTCAATCTGTTTTATGAGGAGTCTTGCATTCTGTTCCTTGTAATCGTATTTACTGACACACTATTGGGTGCATGATTCAGATCATCTTTGGTTGAAAAGATGCATGTTCTGGATGAATTAGCTTATCATAACAAGAAATCTACTTCAACACCTGCAAACCTTTCTTCGGGAAAAACTAGCCAAGTTACTTTTGGAGCTTCAGTTAAACTTCCAAATGGAGTAGCCTAATCCCTGCAGCTCCCACTGCAGATTTGCTTGATTTAAGTTCTGATGGTATCATGCAGCCTATGTCATCTGGTGGTGATTTTTTGCATGACCTATTGGATATAGGTTTTGTACCAACGTCTGGTAATCTTGTTAGCCTCCATAATCTTTCACTGCCGCTATAGCAGCCACACATGCATGATATTTTAACATTGTTGCCAATGGCACCTAATTTTGTTAATTTTACTGTTCTGCTAACTGCTAAGATGTAGCTTTTTTTTCACTTATCGGGTATTTTGGATGAAAACAAAAGAATAGTTACATTTTAAATCTTTCTATCCAATGTGGTTTAATTCATGTTTTGCTTTGTAAGCTTCATAAAAAGTGAGCATTTGTCTATCTGACACTGATGAAGAGTCGGATCGACAAATGGGCATCTGTAAATCATTTATTATAGGTATAAAGTAGAAGTGCTCATGCGACATGGGGAACATAACAAACATTGGTAATGTGAATGAGACTCCTTCCTTTCATGGAAAAATATGTCTAGTGTCTGAGATGTGTGTTTACTGTCTAGTGTGTCGAACATGGATATTTCAGAAGTGTGGATACTTATTTTACGTGACTTATCTAATTTCTTTCGCACATTATGTTAAAGTTTTTGCACACATATATTCATCATTCCTCTTGCCTGATTTGATAATCACACTGGTGTTTGGCAAGGACAATATTTATATTGCTGTTTTGCCTCATTTTAGGTAGTGGCATCATGCCAACCAGTGGTGTGGATGCCCTGCTAGATCTCTTGTCAATTGGAGCAACTCCAGTGCAAAATGATTTGTTGGCATCTAACAGTATATCCACAAATCAAAATAACTTGTCATCCATCCCCCAGTTAGAGAGATCATCATCAGTTTCTCCATCTTCAGCACCTACAGGAGCTGCCCTGTCAGTGGAGCTTCTGGGTGGTTTAACTACAAATTCTTCAATCCCTGGTAATATGATTTATATAATTTTATATTTTATTATTGATAGATTCATATTTGATATTTTTTTTATTGTCATCGGCACTGAATACTTTATTGAAATAGTCATCATTGTTTGCTTTTGTAACAGAAGTGTAGCCCTGGTTTCCAAAATTGTTTCCAAAATTTCAGAAATATTTGCTTCACATATTATTATATAATATTAACACTTGGTTTGTGCACTGGAAAAATAATGTGTGCATGAGATACAAAGTGTAGCCCATTGCAATATATGCAATGTATCATCAAGTTGTCATGATACTTCTCTTTTTGCCGTTGATACACTTTGGGATTTACATGATGTGTAAACTCAGAAATTTAATTGTGAAACACTGGTTATATCTCTTATATTGATCATGTGTCTATTGGTCAACAATCTCTCCAGTTTGTGTTTCTTTGTAAATTATTTAAGATCATATCATCTTAGTATAATGCAATTCATTTTAATCTCTCCAGTTTTGATATCTATATTGAACTTGACTGGAATGCATTGGATTGGGACTAGATTGGACTGGGTCTGGGAATGCATTGAACTGGGAACTGAACTAGACTGGTAGTTGTCTAGGAATGCATTGGACTGGGAACTGAACTGGACTGGTAAAGGGTACTGGACTGCACTGGGACTGGATTGAACTGCAATCTGGACTAAGGCTGGCAGTGAACTGGACTTGGATTTAGATTGATCTGGACTAGAAGCGAACTGAACTGACCTGGGGACTGCAATTGAACTGAACTAAACTAGGACTTAGACTGAACTGGACTGGGATTCAATCAACCTGTTCAAACACATGTTCAAACACTACATTAGCCATATGATAAAGGAATTCACACACTAATCTATTATCATTAATATAGTCATAAAAGATTCAATCAACCTCAGATGCCTGCAGTTCCTCAGCAACCTGGATTAGAAGCAGTCTTCTAGAGATCCTCCCTTGCCCCCATTAGATTCATGAGATGTCTTCTTTTGTTGTATTTTTTTTTTACTTATATTATAACCTTTTGTAATGAACACAATTAGTTTTAATTAAAACTTGGATGGTTTTTTTTATTATTATCATAATTAGATGTTTATTTAATTTAAGGTTATATACTTTTAGCTAAAAAATAATGTTTTTGGAAAATATGACCTTTTCCTGCGAAATATTTCACAGGGGAAGGTCTTTTTGTTTTTTTTATTCACTTGATATACTTTTAGCTACGAAATATTTTTGTAGCAAAACGTCAATTTTGCTACGGTAACATGTTTTCGTAGCTAAACGGTTCCTTTTGCTACGAACAATATTTCGTAGCAAAATGTAGCTTTTTGCTACGAATAATTTTTCGTAGCCAAAAGACTCCTTTCGCAACAGTAATATTTCGTAGCAAAAGGTCATATATTGCTACGAAATAAGTGTCGTAGCAAAAGATCAGGTTTTGCTACGAAATAAATTTGTAGCAAATACATTGTGCTACGAAATATTTTTCGTAGCAAAAGCATGCCTTTTGCTACGAAATAAAATTTTCGTAGCAAATGATATTCTGATACGAGGCTTTTGCAATGATAATTGCAACGAACTCATTTCGTCGATAAAGGTTTTTAGCTACGAAACTTGTGGTTTTTGTTACGACATATTTCGCAGCTAATGCTCGAATTTCTTGTAGTGTGTGGTAATGGCTTAAGCATGAAAACGTCCACCTTATCTTTTAATACTTTCCACTGCTTCGTAGAAGAGGAAAATAATGAGTATATATGTTGTACCACTCCAAAAAAAGATAAAGTTTTAGAACAAGAATTAGCCATATCACAAAATGTAATATTAAGACTGTGACAAGTACATGGAGTAGTGTAGAATGCTCTAGGATTTATTTGAAGTAGTCTACTTTGTACACCTTTATATTTTCCATTCATGTTAGATCCATTATCATATCATTGTCCTCTTACATTGCTAATATCAAATTCAAAAGTTTCTAAAACATTTTTAAGTTCATTAAAAAGACCTAAACTAATGTATCATCTACCTTTAAAAATTCTAAAAAAAAACTCGTACCTCTATTTGACCAGTAGTAATATCTACACATCGTAATATTAAAGTCATTTGCTCTTCATGACTTGCATCTGGAGTACAATCAAGTATAACAGAAAAATATATTGCTTCTTTAATTTTTTTTAATGACTGGACTTTTAACTTCTATAGTTAATAAATTTATCAATTCATATTGGATTTTATGTGCAAGATAACGGTAATGAATTTCATGTTCTTCAATTTACCAAATGTGTTCTTATATTGTTGGATCAAATTCTGCAATCATTTCAATTAGACTTAAAAATTTTCTATTATTTTCTTACTAGATCTTCTCATTGTCTCCGCGAAATGTCAAGTCATTTTTAGCTAAAGTTTTTAGAACATCAAGTATTCTCATTAAAACTTGTCTCCAATGTTCTCTTTCTTTCTTAGTTTGTTTTTCTACATTATTATCAATTATTTTATTCTTTTGCAATCTTCTTTCTAATTCAATCCAACTATTCATATTAATAATGTGTTCATCACTAGTTTCATGACTTCTAAGCCTACAACTTATGTTTTTCCAATCTTTAAATCCTTCATTAGCCAATTGAGATCTAGTCCCATCTTTTCTAAACAATTTACAACAAAAACAAAATACCTTGTCCGAAACTTTCGAATATGCAAGTCATCCTCTATCATGTTTCTCTCCATTAAATAAGTACTGATTATAATGTGTGGAATAGAAATGTCTATTCTTGTCATTCTCTTTGGGAAAATTGATATCATTCTCTCTTATTGGACCTCTTTCTACTAATAAGTCTATTAAATTATAATCAATGCTTGTCCAATTTCCTGGATCATATAGTTTAAAGAAAAATTTTCATATTCTTCATTCAAATCTTCAGTTTCATAATTTTCATGATATTTTCATTTTCATTTTCATTCATATGTTATCCATTATTATGTTCTTCATTTAGATGTTCTTCAAAATTATGTTCTTCATTCATCAATTATATGTTTTTAATCATAATTTCCAATCATATTTTCACTCACATAACCTTCTATCTATTAGGGTATTATTATTTAAAAATTTATCAAGAGCAGTTGCTAGAGAAAGAATAAATTCATCATATTTTTTCTTTTTTTATATCTGCTACTATATTTTCTAGTAGACATTATTATAATTATAAAATATTTAACAATCAACAATCAAGTATCTAAAATTTGAAGTAATAGTTCAAGAGCAATAAAACCTGATATTTGTTTGCTCTCTTCGTCCTCTCCATCAAGTGTGACTTATTGAACTTGGAAATTATGTAGTAATTGAATAAATATTAAAAATAAATGAATAAATAATAATTTAGAAACAATTTTAACCCACATCCCTTTCAAAAAAAAATCATGCACATACTTAAAAAAAACATCGGATGCTCTACAAAAAAAATACAGGCCTTATTTAAACTTGAAAAAGCAACAAAAAAAAGGATTTTAATAAAATATCTAAAAATACCTTCAGAGGGCTGTATTTCTTCAACCATTCACTGCTATAACATTATAAGAAATTTTTGGGGCTTTAAGAGAGAGCTGTAAAGAGAGAGAGAGAGAGAGATGTCTTTGCTGTTTGAGAGAGATCGAGAGAGATAGATACATAAAAAAAATAAAAATAGAGATCAGTTGATCAAGATATATAGATTAGAGAATCTGTGTGGGGGGGAGAAAGACGTTGGAGAGGGTTGGAGATGTGAAACGGCACATAGGGAGCACCACATGGAAACATTGCCAATTGGGTGGGAGAATTTTAGGGATTTGATGGGGGGAGGAGTTTTAGGAATTTGATGAGGGAGGAGTTTTAAGATTTTAATAGGGACAGTTGAAAAAAAATTGCTTGAGAGAGGAATCGATAGGTTGGGTTTTCAGTTTGGATATTTTGAGGGTTTATCCTGTTGGGCCTGGGTCTTGGAGTTGGGTGTATAATTATGCAAGAGTCCATTGGTCCAGCCGTCCAACAACCATACAACCATCATAAAATTTTGGATAATGTTACGTATAGCCCAATTTTCAATCTCAATTTCAGTCTACGCATTACTACAATTTTTGACATGGATCACGGTTGTTTTGTTTACACTTTTTAAAAAATCATACTTTGATATCATAAATATCACGGTTTATTTAAATATGTGATCATTTAATAAATATTTGATCACGGCTAACTCAAAATTGATTGTTTCCAAAATAAAAGATCACGTTTTAAATGAAAACATGATTGTTTCTTAATTAAAAGATCACATTGTCATTGAAAGGGTGATCGTTTCCTAAATAAAAAATCACGTTTTAAGTGAAAGCGTGATCATTGTCTAATAGGGGGGTAGTCAATTAGGATTTTCATGGACAAATTGTCCATGTCCATGGATTTGTAAATCTTGTGTTTTTCAATCAGGACATTAGAACATGGATAAAAAGTTCAGTGTTATTCGATTGAGACATTATTTCATGGACAAAAAGTCCAGCGTTATTCAATTGAGACATTATTTTGTAGACAAAAAGTCCAGCGTTATTCGATTGAGACATTATTTCGTGGACAAAAAGTCCAGCGTTATTCGATTGAGACATTATTTCGTGGACAAAAAGTCTAGTGTTATTCGATTGAGACATTATTTCGTGGACAAAAAGTCCACTGTTATTCGATTGAGACATTATTTGGTGGACAAAAAGTCCAGCGTTATTCAATTGAGACTCCTTATAGTAGACATTTTGTCTTGTGTTATTCAATTTAAACAGGATTTGTGAAGATTTTCATAAGTGATGGATTTTTGTGGACTTTTGTGGACTTTAGAGAGAGAAATACAAAGGAAAATGTCATTTCAAAATCCCACCCAAATGAGTCGGATTCTCATGGACTTTTATTCCAGCATTGTAAATATTTCTTCTTTTTTTCTTTTAACAAAACTCCTTTATGATTTTTATCTCATGCCTTTTATATTTTTATTTACATTTTTTTCTCTTTATTTATCATCTTTTTTTCTTTCGAATGTCCATTTGTGCTATCACCTCATATGTTTGATGAATATATGAGAATGGTAGATTTGCTTGTGTTGCAATCAATCATTTCATTATTATATATTATATAATATATACCTAGATCATCCATAATTATTTTGTAAAATATAGATTTATCATATATTTGATTAGTTTTATTTGATTTTCTTTGCTCATAATGCTGAAACGGTGAAGGGAGTGGGTTTCTTTGGTCCCAATTGTGAGTATGTTGTTAGTGGGTCGGATTGCGGGAACATCTTTATATGGGAGAAGAGAGGTGGTGAGTTGTTGCGGGTGATGGTGAATTCTATTGAATCACACCCTCACACCACCCTACTTGCTAGCAGTGGTATAGAAAATAACATCAAGATATGGACTCCTAATGCTAGAGAACCCGCTCCGTCTGTGAATCTTGAGGAGGTTTGCAATTTCTTTCTATTGTTTCTCTTTTGTTTGTTTGCTTGTTTTTTGGTTGGTTAGTCTCCATTATTAGATTAAAAGTTATCAATATTAAACATAAAGAGGCCTCCTATTTGACCACTAATTTTGAGAAGTAGTTGAGATTTTCCATTTCAAATATCATCTTCAGATAATTGAGCTCAGATGTTTCTATTTTTGTACAATATACATGCATATTTTTTTATAATGTTCAGATACATATAAAAATAAAAAGATATATTTAGGTATATGTATATATATAACTAAATATACTGATTGCTTTTATTTCATTTTTAATTTAAAGAAATATAATGATTACTTTTATTT
This sequence comes from Acorus calamus, assembly GCA_030737845.1. NCBI lineage: Eukaryota > Viridiplantae > Streptophyta > Magnoliopsida > Acorales > Acoraceae > Acorus > Acorus calamus. The sequence continues at coordinate 14,339,440 of CM060872.1, forward strand.
TATTTTATTTTAAGTAATATAATTTATGATTTTATTTCATTATATTTGAAAAGATGTAATATATGATTTTTATATAATATATATATTTCCTTATTTTTTATTGTCTGCTAATTAAAAACTCATCCCTCCCTGTCGATGTGGATTTTTGACGACGGAAAACGTAGGTCGTCGTTAATCCGGTTCTTTTGAACTTGGTTCCGGTCCGTACGCGACGCACCGGATCACCGTTCGAAAGATCGTCCAAGTTCGCTTGACCGCTCCCAGGGACGCTGTTGTGATCGCCACTTGCTTTTCCTCAAAAGCAAGAAAAGATGGTTTCTTTTGTTACTCGCCTTTGCCGGGAAATGGTGGATTCTCTTCACGTTGATGCAGCCGGCCACGCAACGCGGTGAAGCTCAGGTACCTTGCACAAAATGATTAAGATCCAGTAAAAAAAAGTGTAGTAAATTATTCTAAAATGAAAAATAAAAAATAAATTAAAATGTGAATCTTGGAATGCACCGCGTTGGTTTGTTTGGGAAGGGGACTAGTAATGATTTTACTAACCCCTCCCCAAAAGATTTATCCCTTTAAAATGTAATAAAAATGGGTTGGAATGACAATGCTCTAACTAAATGATGTAAATGAGATTTAACTAGTAAACTAAAAATAAAATGCAAGTTAACAAAAGAAAGCCCTGTTAATAAGCTTTATCAATTTCTTCTACATCCTCTGTTTACACTCTCTTAATCAAAAACTTTTCCACTCACTCTCCTTTTTTTTTTCACTCACTGCTCTCTCTCTGTGTCTCACACACACACACACACACATCTTTTATGATCCCTTTGATGATCCCCCCCTAAATGAACCACCAAGTCATCCTTTTATAGCCTCTTGAATACAACTAACCCCCCTTGTTTTCCTCTCCTTCTCCACGTATGAAAATCATCCCAATGACCACCCCCATCACTTCTCCTTTTGTTCATGTACTTCCAATAGACCACAACCACACATTCATTTCCTTAGCCTCTAAGAAAACATTTAAAAATGAACACCTCATCCCCTCTCAAATCAAACCCATGCTCCCTTTGATTTTTCACCTTATGCATGATCATTTTTGTGTACTAGTGGAAGTGATGCATGGGCATGGTGTACGTGAGAAGTGGGAGTGTCACATGAGAAGTGGTGTTGGATGTCATATGCATGGTGATGCATGTATGTATATGATTTTTGATGAGTAAGTCATAAGTTTGGATGGGAGATATGCATGGCTAGTGACTTGTGTGCATGAGAGGCATGAAAAAGTTTGTGTGTGATGCATATATATATATATGGATGCATGACATAGGGTTATACACTTGTAAAATCATAGCAAGTAGAAAAAATAATGTATTTGGAACGAGTATTGAACTGATTTGAATATCGCTAAGAATAAGTAAATTGGATCCTAAACCGGTCAAAATGGGGTATCTACAATTGCCCCTCCTCGGACGGTGCTTCAAGTGAAACGAGAAGCACCGTTCGAGGATAAGAAGAGAGACCTCATTTTGACCGACCCATCCGACATGGATTTTGGTCTCATGACTGATAACAACTAAGAAATGAACTTAGGACAAGGTCTACAAAAACTCATCAACAAAATGATCCTGGGGGAGAAAGACAATTAAACTAATGCGGTGAGTGATCCAACCCTCGATTGGGGTTCCTAGCCTTCGTGTGCTGCAGCCCGGCGTTGGATTCCCTGCGCCTACCGTGCATGGCAACTCAGCAAACAGGGGGATATCACAAATGCGAAAAGAAAAGCAAAGGAAATTTTGATTGATAATTTGAAAGGATCATTGGGTCATGAATCAAGGTAGACAAGGCCAAAGAAAATTTTCAAGGTGATATGAGCAACAAGGCAAAACACAAGGGAGTGGAATAATTACTTATACCATGCAAGTTTCTGAATCAGACAAATACTCAAGCCAAATAAGAATGGAAGCTTACAAAGGCATAGAAGAGAGAGACAAATTATGAAAATTATCCTAAATGCATGCATGCTGGGTTGATTTTTGAAAACATTTTTTTTAATGCATGTTAGTGGTTTTAAAAACTTGTTGGTGACCAAGATTTGGGTCAAGAGTCTTGGAAAGGGTCCATCGTCCCCATATTTAGGCCACCAACGGCCATACAAAGCTTGCATTCACAAATTGGTAGATCATTGCTTTTGTTGGAGGGGCGCTCACCAGTCAACATGCAAATGCAAACTAGGTTTTTGAAAACTTTTTTTTTTATAAGTTAGTAAGTTAGAGTTAGTAAGAGATATGCCTGCACTACAAGGTGATCATGTAACAGGCATGGAGAAGACACAAATAGCTAGCAGTTCTATAATACATGTCATGGCATGATGTGAGTGTGTGCTCTAGTGACATGTATCATGGTAGGATGATGAACAAGCAGCTTAGCATATGAGAGCATGTTGTATTATGAAAGGATTAGTCTAAGCACGAAAGACTTCCATCTGATTGATTCACTCCAGTTTGTTTGAAAATTTCATGTCCACTCAGACAAACACAAGATTTCCATCCATCGGATTAGGCAGCCTTTAAAATGACTCACGTGATGTGTGATGGTGTCAGCTTAGGAGATTGTTCACTATAGGATGGATCAACTGCTTCGCCAAATTTCTAGTTTAATTGGCTCTTCCAAGGGAGAAGTAGAATGAATGGGGGTGAGAGTAATATCTTCTGAGAACCATCAAAATTGCCCCAGTCCTAGCACATATCTTAAGTCACTCGGTCCCTCTAGCTTTCTTCTTTACTGCTTCTTCTTCCTTTCTTTTTTTTTTAGTTGAAGGGCGTAAACCCGCATTGGACATCTACTTTTGCTCCTCTTTTTTTTTGAAATGGCAAACCTTGCCTTGTTTATCGGGGGGCATTTCTGTTTTTTACCCTCCCTCTTCTCTTTTTTTTTTTTTTTGAAAGTATCAATAGTGCTAGAGCCAGCTTCTTTGGGACATGTACCAGGACTAAGGCATTTCTATGGGTCGCAGTCAACATGAATGAAAATTTTAAATAAAAGAAGGAAGATACAATTTCCCCAGTCTAATGGTGTGGGCAGCTTTTATTTTCTGAGGTGGACTAAATCCTAAGCCAACCATGTGTGTGGAGAGCGGAGTGATAATATGAGCCAAGTCAAAGACAACAAATCCTATGGACATGATCCATTAAGAGTCCAAGTAAAATATGAAACAATCAAACAAACCGAGTAAATGCTGACAAGAAAAGGCACTCATGCTCAAATTAATTATTTCATGGAGATTTAAAAATTGCCCCAGTCCAGTGTTGGACTGGGGGTGCTCTCATGATAGGAAATAGATGTCCCAATCCAATTGTTGGGCCGGGTGTGTCTTTGAAAACTCTTTTTTTTCATATGATTTTTTTTTGAAATTTTTTTTGAATTTTTAAGATTTTTTTTTTTGATTTTTTTGATTTTGACATATTTAATTTTTTTTGATTTTTCATTTGAAGAAAGCACTAAACAGACAACATGCTATATACAATAAACAGAGAAGATGGAAGATACTATACAGTGTTGGAGGGTGGCCTCCAGAAAATGATAGTGCAGGATGAGTCCTTCATGGAGGCTCAAATTGAAGCAGCTTCAAAGGAACGACGCTTGAAACGTCTGATGTAACATTGATGGCCCATGGATTCTTCTCCAATTTGAAACGTGTGTGGCGCCTGATATACCATTGATCCTCAACTTCTATCAAAAGATGTCGGAAACGCGAGTGGCGCCTGATCTGCCATAGATTCTCAGCAGAAAGAAAATGTTCCCTCACAGAGGAGTCAGTCAACAAAGATGCAGATAAGGAAAAACAAGATATAGGGGGAACGACTGACTGAATATGTGTAAGGGGAGATGGGTAAACATGATGCTGATGCCCTGATGATAGTGAAAGTGATGACTTATCAATTGGTGCAATCAGGGGCTTATGGATCAGATCTGATTTGGATATTAAGGGAATGATTGATTTGGATATGGCGGGGGATTCTGATTTGGATATGGCGGGGGAAATTGTTTTGGATATGGCGGAGAACATTGCTTTGGATATGACGGGGGATTTAGGAGGAGAAGGCTCCTCCAACAGATGGGATGGCAAGTCGAGCATATTTGGCAATTGGGATGGCTCGACTGCTTCGTTGAATTGTACATTCCTGAAGATGAGAGATTTTGATTCGAGGACATGCACAATTGACTCAATCGGATCCGGGTCAACCTCAGAATTTGATGAATCAAAATATGAGTCGTCTGAGATAACCGGAATGGGTTCATCAAGCTTTGATATGATTGGATCTTGAGCAAGTGGAGACAAAGGGCATTCAAACTCAGCTGAGTGAAGGGCTGGGGTGGTGGGTTCAGGTAGTGTTGGGGTAGGGTAAATGAGTTCTAGTAGTTCTCCATCACAAAGCTCTTCATCATCATAGTAGTCCCATTTGGGACACTCATCAGATTCCGTGATTTCGACTATTGGAGACTCATAGGTTGGGTTTGGGTTTCGGTAGGTGAGTTCTAACAGTTCTTCATCACAAAACCCTTCATCATTGTAGTCCCATATGGGATACTCTGTAAATTCTGTGATTTTGACTATTGGAGGCTCATAGGCTAGGGTTGGGTTGGAGGAAAGTTCTGATTGGGGTTGTGGTTGATGGTAGGGAAAGAGAGGTTCAGGTTGAACAACTGGGTATGCATAGGGTTGGTGGGGTGGATGTTCATAGGATAGGCTTGGGAGGATTAGGTCAAATGGGATTTCTGGTTGAGGTACAGGTTGATGATAGGTAAAGATAGGTTCAGGTTCAGTGGTTGGGTATGCATAGGGTTGATGGGGTGAATGATTTGGCTGAGAGGTCCTTAGTCTAATGTTGGGGTCCCTCTCACATACACGCCCTTGGAGCCATCTCGGGAGAGGACTTCCATTGGGTGGCCTGATAATTGGAGAGGGCATCTCAACAACCTCGACATGCTCATGGACTGGATATTGGAACTCGGGGGCCTCGAAATATGCTTCTTCGTTCGAATGATAAGAGGGAGCTGGCAATGAATACCTTTGGACTGCAATAGCGCAATCAAATAATTGATCAAACGTACTACAATCACAAAGACTCAATGCCCTTTTGATGTCCCCACAGGAATTCATGATGATCATGTCAACCTGTTGGGACTCAGGCAAAGAGATTCCAGATCGGACGGCCATATCCCTCCATCGATTGCCAAATCGAACGAAGTCCTCCCTAGGTTGCATCTTTTCAGCGACAAGGTCCGCTGGAGAGGGCACACGCCTAGCTTGGAAACTAAACCGATTGAGAAAATTTTGGACTATATCGGGGAAGGTTTGGGGATCATTCCAGGAAAGGGAGGTAAACCATTGCAAGACAATCCCTTCCAACGACAATGGAAACAAATATATGAGCATGGCTTCATCGTCAAGGAAGGGACGAGCATCCAGATAAAATGCATTGATATGATGACGCGGATCACCTTGACCACTATACTTCGTAAACTTGGGAGCTTGAAAATTCAGAGGAAGTTTGATGGAATCAAATTGACAATGGTTTCTCCAATGAAAATAAGTATGGACAGGGGACATGATCTCAGAAACCTTCTGTCTTATAGTTTCCTCTATGGTTTGATTAAACTTCGAGGAATGTGGGCTGATGAATGGGGCATGGTGGGTGGGAACCTTGGACTGATAGGGAGATGATGAGACAGACTCATGTCTAGGGTTTTGATTTCTACCAAACTGTGACATCTCAACATGAGGATCAAAATAAGACATTTTTTTTGTTTTCTCTATTTATAAAAAAAAGCAAGCAATAATATAAACACAACAGAAACTAACCCATCATGAAACAAATATATACAATTTCAATCAGTGAAACTGCCATGCAAGATTTTAAGATTGCTAGAATAAACCTTTTTTTTCTTTTTTTTAAAAAGTGAGGGGCTGAATAAATATTTTTGGAAAGAGAGGATTAATGCCCTCAAGCCGAATAACTTAACATCATCATCCCATGTTTTTTACATGTCAAGAGGCCTTGCTTTATGCTTTTCTATTTATGACAAAACAGAGTCAACCCCTTTTTTTAAGAGAAAGTCAAACAATTTATTGTCCTTTTGATAACATCATAACAGCAACCACTTTGTGAAATAAAAAACCTCTGAAGATTAAACACAGTGAAGAAGAAAACAAAAAAGGCATGCCACTGTTCATATTCCAATTCCTCTCATCATCAAATATTTTTTTTATATTTTTAAAGAAAAACACTTCAAACCAGAAACATGCACGTTTGATTGTTTGATTTTTATTTTTTTTTGAGAAAATTTTATATGTAATTACAAAACAAGAACTACACTATTTCTAACTGGATCTTAATCAAAATGTGCAAGGATACCCATTTTGAGCTTCACAAAAGAGGTCACACCGTGATCGCCAGACTGTCGATGTGGATTTTTGACGACGGAAAACGTAGGTCGTCGTTAATCCGGTTCTTTTGAACTTGGTTCCGGTCCGTACGCGACGCACCGGATCACCGTTCGAAAGATCGTCCAAGTTTACTTGACCGCTCCCAGGGACGCTGTTGTGATCGCCACTTGCTTTTCCTCAAAAGCAAGAAAAGATGGTTTCTTTTGTTACTCGCCTTTGCCGGGAAATGGTGGATTCTCTTCACGTTGATGCAGCCGGCCACGCAACGCGGTGAAGCTCAGGTACCTTGCACAAAATGATTAAGATCCAGTAAAAAAAAGAGTGTAGTAAATTATTCTAAAATGAAAAATAAAAAATAAATTAAAATGTGAATCTTGGAACGCACCGCGTTGGTTTGTTTGGGGAGGGGACTAGTAATGATTTTACTAACCCCTCCCCAAAAGATTTACCCCTTTAAAATGCAATAAAAATGGGTTGGAATGACAATGCTCTAACTAAATGATGTAAATGAGATTTAACTAGTAAACTAAAAATAAAATGCAAGTTAACAAAAGAAAGCCCTGTTAATAAGCTTTATCAATTTCTTCTACATCCTCTGTTTACACTCTCTTAATCAAAAACTTTTCCACTCACTCTCCTTTTTTTTTTCACTCACTGCTCTCTCTCTCTGTGTCTCACACAAACACACACATCTTTTATGATCCCTTTGATGATCCCCCCCTAAATGAACCACCAAGTCATCCTTTTATAGCCTCTTGAATACAACTAACCCCCCTTGTTTTCCTCTCCTTCTCCACGTATGAAAATCATCCCAATGACCACCCCCATCACTTCTCCTTTTGTTCATGTACTTCCAATAGACCACAACCATACATTCATTTCCTTAGCCTCTAAGAAAACATTTAAAAATGAACACCTCATCCCCTCTCAAATCAAACCCATGCTCCCTTTGATTTTTCACCTTATGCATGATCATTTTTGTGTACTAGTGGAAGTGATGCATGGGCATGGTTTACGTGAGAAGTGGGAGTGTCACATGAGAAGTGGTGTTGGATGTCATATGCATGGCGATGCATGTATGTATATGATTTTTGATGAGTAAGTCATAAGTTTGGATGGGAGATATGCATGGCTAGTGACTTGTATGCATGAGAGGCATGAAAGAGTGTGTGTGTTTGATGCATATATATATATATATATATATATATGGATGCATGACATAGGGTTATACACTTGTAAAATCATAGCAAGTAGAAAAATAATGTATTTGGAACGAGTATTGAACTGATTTGAATATCGCTAGGAATAAGTAAATTGGATCCTAAACCGGTCAAAATGGGGTATCTACACTCCCCTCTATGAAATTTTCTCTCTATAACAGAAAAAAAAGGTTAGCTCATTGTGGATTTTTCTTTAAAAAAAATTTAGATCGATTGTTTTTAATGGAGTCAATCTGTGAAAGAATGTTAAAGTCTGTGAAAGTTTATAAGAGTCCATGAGAGTGATTTGTGAAAGTCTGCAAATGTCTGTGAAAGTCTGTGAAAGTCCATGAGAGTGATTTGTGAAAGTCTACAAATGTCTGTGAAAGTCTATGAAAGTCCATGAGAGTCAATATGTAAAAGTCTGTCTATGTCTGTGAAAGTCTATGAGAGTTAATCTGTGAAAGTCCATAAAAGTCTGTGAAAGTCTGCAAAAGTCTGTGAAAGTCCGTGAGAGTCAATGCAAAAGTCTACGAAAATCTGCAAAAGTCTGTGAAAGTCTGCAAAGTCTACAAAAGTCCATCATTTAAACAATGTCCATAGAAATCCATCAAAGTCCATATCGACTACCCCCCTATAAGTAAAAAAAACCTAATGTGGTCCCTAAAATAAAATCCCATTCGACCCCATATTACCCTCTCGCGACCCCACCTCCTCTGCCGATCTAAACCCCGCCGACTCCACCCCCTCGATGGATGACTCAGCCGCCGCTGCCGCTTCCCCCTCTACTCGACGACTCGTCCGACCGCTGCCGCTGCCCCTTCCCCCTTGGCCGACCGCTGCCGCTGCCGCTGGTGCTGCTGCTGCCCCCTCAGCCAACATCTGCTGCCGTTGCTTCTTTCCCCTCCCATTCATCCTCCGTTAGCACTGTCGTCCTTGTCGTCCCTTCCCCGTACGTCGACGACTGAGCGGGTATGTCTCTCGCTCTTTCTCTGCCTCTCTCCCTCTCCACAGGCCTCACTGGCTGCAATGGTTACAATGATCTTCCATAAATTCCTCTATTAGTGCAATTGGCCTTTAGGGTACCAAGATTGGAAAATGTTTGAATCGGTGGATATTATTTGAATTCTTTATATCAGAGGGTCTGGTTTATAATATTTAAATTCTCATTACATTCGACCAAAATTTCCATTTCATTTCATCTCTTATATGATTGCAATCTATTAATTTAAAATTAGAGAAAGGGGGAAATATTTTTTTGAATATATTATAAGGAATTGTTCGATCTTCAAAATTCACCTTCACCAAGCGCAGGTTTATTTTTCATCATCTTATATTTGAATTGTATTTGTAGGCTGCTTCCATTGAATGTCCCTAAACTTAAATATGGACAGGCAGCAAGTGTGGTCTTCCATCAAATCAATGATTTTGCTAGGATTTAGACATGGACTCTTGTTGTGAATTTCGTGTCCCACTTTTGAGGTCAATTTTCTATTCTCAAACCAGGGTTTTACCTTGGTAGAGCTTGGACTTTCATGTTCTGCTGCATGCAGGTAGCGGATTGGCAATGGTATAAGCTGTCTTTGTAAAATGATATATATTTTCTTCCATACATGAAAAACTCCTGAAAAATTCTTGGGTAACGTCAGAAATAATTATTTTTCATCTATCCAGTGATGTACAGAATATTCTCTCAATAAAATGTACAGAATCGAGTTCTTCTGGTATTACTGATAAAGACAAGCAGTTTGGGTTATCTTGAACAACCCAGGATTTCTTCTCCTTTTCTGTTCTTCATTGTGAAAGATGCTATGGTTACTAAGTTCATGTAAAATACAATTTCAATTTATTCCAAGTTCTGTCTAAATTGTTTTTTATAATATTACTAAAGAGTGCTTCTCCTAGTGTTGGTCTGAAGTAAACCTTACCAGAGTTTACATTCCTTTGAGAAGTATTACATTTCGAAGTTAAATGAACAAATACATGTTTCAGTGGACATATTTGCATTGGATGAGTGTGTATCATCATTCTCTTTCATATTCTCATGCATCGTTGCAAGCCCAAAACAAAAGGGGAACATGTGTGATTATTTTGTTATGAAGTATATGAAAGACCTCATCGACAACCAAAACATACCCATTCAATAAAGGGTAAGATCAATATTATTCTTGTACACATTATTTTGGTTGTTGTAATATAATTTATCGATTAATAATATACTTGGCATAGTTTAATGGAATATCCACCTATACTGAAGATGAAATTAACGAATTGCGGCTTGATTGGATCAATGTAATTCAAGAACAAATGTAGTTGATGATGCATTTGATTTTGATAATTATGTTTGTCATTTCAGGTTGTTCTACAATTTATCTATTTTGTGGCTCGATCAGATAATCTTTTTTTGCATGTAGAATTGCGAGGTGAAGACCATTGACTGAATTTTTTTTTGTGATGGAAGAAGTACAAGTGTAACACCTATGTATTTTTTTTATTTATATATTTGATTTAAATATATAAATAAGATATTTAAATTAAAATTAGTGTGTTTTGTGTGTTTTTAAGTTTTGGCCCATTTAGTGTATTCTTATGGGCCCATTTCAGTTTACAATTTTAAATATTAATTGTTATGTTGAAATTTTTATATATACATATTTTTAAGATATTTAAGATCTTAAATGTTTACAATCTCATTAACATTGGATCTCAAAAGATTAAGTTTTGAGATTTTATTGTTTTAATTTTAAGGGACCCAGTTTTGAATCGTGAATTTATTATAATATGCGTCAGGACCTATCTGTTATTCGTATAGGGACCTATCTGTAATTCGTATAGGGACCTATTTGTAAAAATAAAACAGTACAGGGGTCGTTTTGTAATTTTCATAGGTTTAGGAACCTAGGTATATATGTTTTTATAGGGTGTGGGGCGGGTGTCTTCGGTAGAAACCGAGAGAGAGAGAGAGGAGAAAAAAAAAAAGTACTTAATATTTTCTTTTTATCCTTTGATTTTTATTATTAATTAGATCCATGTTTAGGTGTTTGAATTTTTAAGCTTTTAATAAAAATAGAGTTTTGATTTATTATTTATTTTAAATATAAAATTTATTTTTATGTTATAAGATTTGAGTTTTTAATAAAATTAGAGTTTTGATAGATATATTTTCATGTTATTGGATTTCTAAGTTTTTTATAAAAACTAGGGTTTTGATATATTATTTATTATTGTTAGATCTATGTTAAATTTTTGAATTTTTGAGTATTCATAAACTTAGGGTTTCGATTTATCATTTATTTTAAAGATTAGATCTATGTTTAGATTTCTAAAATATAAGTTTTTAATAATACTAGGGTTATGATTATGCGTATACTTGATAAGATTTATTTATTTTCAATTTTTACTAATTAATAGTTTATTTTTATATATATAAAAAAGTGTTTCATATTATTTAATGAATTTTTGTTATTTTATTATTATTTTGAATTTCTGGATTTTTATCTTTTCTATTTTATCTTATTTTGGTTTCATCTTTTAGTGTGGTTTTATTGTAAATATGTTTTTGATCTTTTTCTTAGGTCGTGGTATATATGGATGAGTTTAGATTATTGGGTATAAAAATTTATGCCTAATAATTATGGATAGGTAATTAGGTATTGGGTCTATTTGAGGTGAGTAGGACTATTGATTTATTTTATGTCAGTTTTTCTTTACATCGTTGAATTTCATGTGTTTATTATATTTGTATGATATTATGTGATATACATACATTTATATTATGCTTATTTTGCATGATTTTGATATTTTACATATTGATCAAATTGCATTTCTTACTGAATAAAGTTGTATGATTTAATTCTTTCATCTTGTCATTTAAAATAGCATGAATTATGCTATTCATGTTTCAAGAATTAACATAATACATTTTTTATGCTTATGTTTTCGAAATAACATTTAGATTAAAGATTTTCATTTCTAGACTTTTGAAAAAATTTAGGTCTAGTGAAGACAACCTAGTCCTAGGAGATTTTATCAAGATGCATATCATGACATATTTTCTGGAATAAATCCCCCGTAGTATTTCGCCTTTGGGGAGGAAGGTCTAGGACTCGAAGAGTCCCAAGATCGGTGAGGGATGTGGTAAAGCATTCCTTACAATGGCGGATTCCTTTGTTTGGAGTCTGCAGCAACCGGGGCATCCTGTGCTGGTGTTCTCGTAGTGATGGCAGTGGTGACCCATCAGCGTCTTCTAGATCCGACGTCTCCTCGAGGGAGCTTTTTGAGCGATTTAGTCGCTTGGAGTTTGGCACACCTGTTTTGGGGAACGGTTCTTCCGATTGAGAACCCTACCCAGTCATATCATTTAAGCTGCATGATTTCTATGATGTGGACAAAGGATTGGGCCACGTGATTGCATTAAAATATATTTTTTATTAAGCTCATGAATTTAAATTGATTTATTAAATTAAATTCTTGTTTTTAATATAATTATATATATATATGTGTGTGTGTGTGTGTGTGTGATTTTATCATTTAACTCTCATGATTTCTCTGATGTGGGCTAAGGATTGGGCCACATGCACATTAAAATATATTTTTTAAAGTTCATGATTTTAAATTGATTTAATAAAATAAAAGATTTATTAAATGAAATTCTGATTTTCATAAAATCTTATTTTTATATGTAACTATCATATGAGGTAATTTGTCAGTGGGTTTATTCACTGAGTTAATTGCTCACCCTATTCGATATGGGCTGGTTGTTTCATAACCAGGTATTGCGTATTCTGAGATTTAAGATGAAGTTTGGACTTTTCGCGTCTTTCAAAATTGCTCCGAGGTAGCGATTCGAGAGTAAATTATAGTTGCGATCGACTATTTATGTTTACTTTAATTTAGATGGCTCCCACAAGGGTGGTTTGTTATGTATTTTCTTTTCACTCTCTCGTCTCCGCAAAAAAAAAAAAAAAAAAAATTCTGATATATTGTAAAGTCATTAGTGATTTAATATCGTTGGAATTATTTATTTTATTATTATCGGTTTTATTATATTTATATTATATTGGTATCACATAAGAAAAAAAAAAGAGCTGTCAATTTTGGTCTTGTAATTGGATTTAGTTTAGTAGCGACCCATTTACCGTCCTATAAGCGGTTAGGTAAATGTGGGGCGTTACAAATGGTATCAGAGCCACGTCCTGTCGGAGCCTAGGTTAGGGTTTGTGTCTAGGAAAAAAAATGTTTTATTGTTTGTGATGTTTGTTATTTCATTTAGGATTTTTTTATGACAATAAGGGATTGTAATGTTGTCTCTATTCTGGTTATTCACCGTATGTTCTTTTTAGGGTTCCGCACATTCATTCACTTTATCGGATTTACAAAACTCTTAGTAAATAAGTTTAGAATCTCGATGTAACGCCCACATTTACATAACCGCTTATCGGACGGTAAATAGGTCGGTACTAAACTTAATTTAAATACAAGACCAAAATTTGCATTTTTTTTTTTTAAACAATACTAATATAATAAAAATTGAAAGTGATAAAACATAAAAACAATATCCAAAAGTTACAAACCACTAACGGTCTTACAAAATATCAGAGTCTGACATTAACAAAATACTAAAATGAAAAGACATATTAAACCACCCCTGTGGGAGCCATCTAAACTAAAGTAAATATAAATAGTCGATCGCAACTATAATTTACTCTCGAACCGCTACCTCGGAGCAATTTCTGAAAGATGCGAAAAGTCCAAACTTCATCTTAATCCTCAGAATACGCAATACCTGGTTATGAAACAACCAGCCCATATCGAATAGGGTGAGCAATTAACTCAGTGAATAAGCCCACTGACAAATTACTTCATATGACAGTTACATATAAAAATAAGGTTTTATAAAAATCAATTTCATTTAATAAATCTTTTATTTTATTAAATTAATTTAAAATCATTAACTTTTTAAAAAAAATATTTTAATGTACACGTGGCCCAATCCTTGGCCCACATCAAAGAAATCAGAAATCATGAGAGTCAAATGATAAAATCATATATATATATTAAAAACAAGAATTTTCTTTAATAAATCAATTCAAATTCATGAGCTTAATAAAAAATATATTTTAATGCAATCACGTGGCCCAATCATTTGTCCACGTCATAAAAATTATGCAGCTTAAATGATATGACCGGGTAGGGTTCTCAATCGGAAGAACCGTTCCCAAAACAGGTGTGCCAAGCCCCAAGCGACTAAATCGCTCAAAAAGCTCCCTCGAGGAGACGTCGGATCTAGAAGACGCTGATGGGTCGCCGCTGCCATCACTACGAGAACATCAGCACATGATGCCCCGGTTGCTGCAGACTCCAAACAAAGGAATCCGCCGCTGTAAGGAATGCTTTACCACACCCCTCACCGATCTAGGGACTCTTCGAGTCCTAGACCTTCCTCCCCAAAGGCGAAATACTACGGGGGGTTTATTCCAGAAAATATGTCATGATATGCATCTTGATAAAATCTCCTAGGACTAGGTTGTCTCCACTAGTCCTAAATTTTTCCAAAACTCTCAAAATGAAAATCTTTAATCCAAATACTATTTCCAAAGCATAAGCATCAGAAAATATATTATGTTAATTCTTGAAACATGAATAACATAATTCATGCTATTTTAATGACATGATGAAGGAAATAAATCATGCAACTTCATTCAACAAAAATGCAATTCGATCAATATGAAGAAAATATCCAAATCATGCAAATTTATCAAAATATAAATGCATGGATGACACATAATATCACACAAATATAATTAGCACGTGAAATTCAACAAGATAGAGAAAAACTCACATAATGTAAATCGATAGGCCTACTCACCTCGAATGGACCCTAGGTCCGAAGAATAAATCCCACAAAAAAAATTACAACCTAGATAAACCAAATAAGTTATTAATCAAAACCTATAATTTAAGTCTAGACCTAATTTCCTTAATCATAATCAATAGGTATAAATCTTTATACCCAATGAGCTAAATTTATCTCATATAAATCATACAAAAGAAAATATAATAGAACCTAAGAAGATGATAAAAACCTATCAAACATATAACCAGTCACTAAAAGACAAAACCAGAAAAGACAAAAACCAGAAAAAGACAAAAATCCAGAAAATTTAAAATAATAATAAAATAACAAAAATTCATAAAATAATACAAAAACATTTTTTTTCTATAAAAATAAACTATTAGTCAATAAAAATTGAAAATAAATAAAACTTATTAAATATAAGTATAACTCATAACCCTAGTATTATTAAAAACTTATATTTTAGAAATCTAAAGATAGATCTAATCTTTAAAATAAATAATAAATAGAAACCCTAAATTTATGAATACTCAAAAATTCAAAAACCTAACATAGATCTAACAATAATAAATAATATATCAAAACCCTAGTTTTTATAAAAAACTTAGAAATCCAATAACATGATCTATCAAAACTCTAATTTTATTAAAAACTCAAAATCTTATAACATAAAAATAAATTTAATATTTAAAATAAATAATAAATCAAAACTCTATTCTTATTAAAAGCTTAAAAATTCAAACACCTAAATATAGATCTAATTAATAATAGAAAAATCAAAGGATAAAAAGAAATTATTAAATACCTTTTTTTTCTTCTCTCTCTAACCCTCCCTCTCTCCCTCTCTCTCTCTCTCTCTCGGTTTCTGCCGAACCGACACCCACCACACACCATATATAGATGTGATACCTAAATCTAACAAAAATTACAGAACGACCCCGTATTATTTCATATTTACACATAGGTCCCTATCTGAATTACAAATAGGTCCCTACTGAATTACAAATAGGTCTTTGGCGCATATTACAATAAATTCATGATTCAAAACTGGGTCCCTTAAAATTCATAACAATGAAATTTCAAAACTTAATCTTTTGAGCTCCAATGTTAATAAGATTGT
Source organism: Acorus calamus (assembly GCA_030737845.1). NCBI lineage: Eukaryota > Viridiplantae > Streptophyta > Magnoliopsida > Acorales > Acoraceae > Acorus > Acorus calamus. Next base: position 14,355,063 of record CM060872.1, read on the forward strand.
AATAATTTAAGATCTTAAAGATCTTAAATATATATATATATATAAAAATTTCAACATAACAATTAATATATAAAATTGCAAACTGAAATGGGCCCATAAGGATACACTAAATGGGCCAAAACTTAAAAACACACAAAACACACTAATTTTAATTTAAATGTCTTATTTATATATTTAAATCAAATATATAAATAAGAAAAAATGCACAGGTGTTACACTCGATATCTACACTTCACATAACCATTGTTGTTGGTGAACAAGTTGTCACTAAGGTTCGCTTTCCCTCTTACTTGGTTCAGATCAATGGGCATTAGATGCTTACTAATCTCTTCATTATCAATATTCTTGGTTTCAATGTTATCTTGGGAATGGATTTGTTATTAGCCTTCCATGCAAGTGTTGATTGTTTTTTTTTCAAAAGTTGTGGCCTTTCGTATTCCTGGCCAGCAATCATTTCGCATTGGGGGTTTTGGTCAATCAAATCCGATCATATTCGTCTCTTCTCTTCATGCCTAAAGATTACTAGATAAAGGATGCAAAGGATATCTAGCCATTATCGTGGAAACCACTACAATTTGAATGCCTCAGTCAGTAACACTTCCACTGTATCTGAATTTCTTGAGGAATTTCCAGATGAATTGTCTTGCCTTCTCCTATTCGTGACATCGAGTTTTCTATTGATCTCATTCTTGATCCTTTATTAGCCTAAGCTTAGTTAGCCTATGAAGTTTATAACTTAAGTTTGATCATCCTAAAGAGATTATATTAGTCTATATATATAAAAAAATTATTTGATTATTTTGGTTACCCTTGAGCCTAATCTATTAATTTCTTATTAAAGGAGAAGTGACCCATAATTTTATATATATATACATTTTTATATTGTCATAAATTTAGCTGTTATTCATGTTTATTTATTTATTTATTGAAATGAAAGATTTCAAATCAGATTTATATAAATTGTAATTATATTTTAAGTTTTCAAAGTCAAATTTAAGTAAATCATATCAATGTATTCAAATCTTAATTATTCAAAAATAAAGATATTACTAGATCTTTCTTAATTAAACTCTCTACATATTTGTTACGTTAATTTATTACAATGTAACTCTATATATATTTTACATGGCTTACAAATTTATTATGCTATATATAATAAATGGAATGAGCTTTGAATTCTTTTAAAACATTATTTATACTTGGTTATCATGAAAGTTTTATTTTTATATACAATATTTTAATGTGTTAAATATTTTCTACATTATGCCATGATATCGATATTACTGTTGCATCTTGTAAATTCAGATTCATTTGCATTTAGAACGCGTATAGATCTAGCTTTATTTTTAAGAGTTTATATTGCATTATTATATTTTAGGATATCCCACCTGAGTTTTTAGATACCCTATCTTATGTAACTTAGTTATTTTGGTTTATTGTAAATTATTATTATTATTATTATTATTATTATTATTATTTATTAGAGCCTTGAGATAAGCCAGTACGAGAGTCATTCCTATGTCGTCTAGGATAAGTTGAGTCAATTAGGATTGATGCATATAGGATTTGAATTCTTATTAGATGCTACTCTATGTAAAAGCACTATATGGTAAATGATCACCCATTCTAAATATACGTCGAAGCATGCACACATGAAAGGCATACCTTAACAACCGATATTTTCAAGTTGTTAAGTGTAGTTATGTATTCACAATTTTATTTGGATGTTTTTCACGTTTTGTATAGTATCACGGATGGTGTAATTATTCCGTGAATGTCCATGTCAGTAGATGATTTTCTTATATATATAAATTCTAAAGATTATAAATATCTTTAGTTTCATCTTATCGTCATTATTATTGCCCTATGTTGACGGCACAAGCTGGATCATTTATGGTATGGGACGTAGATGAGCCTAACTAGTACAATTATGTATGAAATTGTTTGATGTGATTGTTTTTGTTTTTGTCAATGTTTGCATTGTATTAGTTGGACCACCTATGGTATGGGACATAGGTAGGCCTGACATATTTGCGCGCATTTGGTTGCTTGTAATCTATTTGTTTGTTCCGTATAATTTGAATTACCCATGGTATGGGACATGGGTGAGCGTGACTTGTATAATTTTTGTTGTATTATTTGTCATTGCTTATGCTGTATGATTTATAACACCTATGATGTGAAGTATGCGTAGATTTGACCTATACATCTAATTATTGTAAATGATTTTTCTCATTGTTGGTGATGTAAAAGTTCATCCACCTGTGATTTGGGTCACTATCAGAGTGGCGCAGCGGAAGAATTGTAGATCTGATTTATATGGTTATTTTGTTGTATGATAGTATGTCAGTATTGATATTTTTTAGAACATCAATGCAAATCATTGATAGTTTTGTTTGTGCATTCGATTGAATATTGTTTGTGGGGTATAAGTTAGAATCTTATACCATTTTTTTTCATATTATTGAGCTTGTTGGGTATGAGTCAGACCTGTAAGTTGACTTATACAATTATTGTATGGATGTACATTTGTTTGGTTGTTTGTGGGGTATAAGTTGGATTTTTATACCATTTTCTATATTATTGTGTTTGTTAGGTATTACACGGACGTGTAACCCTACTAGTAAAATGATTGTATTGATCTTGTTATTAGTTAGAATTATAAGACTACTCTTACAACTGTTGGTTGGATGATTGTTATCATTGGATGCCATATATCTTTTATTTTGTGTTATCCCCTGAATTTAGAGGACTAAATTCCTAAAGGGGGGAGGTTTGTAACACCTGTGCATTTTTTTTTATTTATATATTTGATTTAAATATATAAATAAGATATTTAAATTAAAATTAGTGTGTTTTTAAGTTTTGGCCCATTTAGTGTATCCTTATAGGCCCATTTCAGTTTACAATTTTAAATATTAATTGTTATGTTGAAATTTATATATATATATTTTTAAGATCTTTAAGTTAAATGGTTGCAATCTCATTAACATTGGATCTCAAAAGATTAAGTTTTGAGATTTTATTGTTATTGATTTTAAGGGACTCAATTTTGAATCATGAATTTATTATAATATGCGTCAGGGACCTATCTGTTATTCGTATAGGGACCTATCTGTAATTCATATAGGGACCTAATTTAAAAAATAAAACAGACGGGGGTCATTTTGTAATTTTCGTAGGTTTAGGAACCTAGGTATATATGTTTTTATAGAGTGTGCGGCGGGTGTCTTCGGCAGAAACCAAGAGAGAGAGAGAGAGATAGAGAGAGGAGAAAAAAAAGTATTTAATATTATCTTTTTATCCTTTGATTTTTCTATTATTAATTAGATCCATGTTTAGGTGTTTGAATTTTTAAGCTTTTAATAAAAATAGAGTTTTGATTTATTATTTATTTTAAATATAAAATTTATTTTTATGTTATAAGATTTTGAGTTTTTAATAAAATTAGATTTTGATAGATATATTTTCATGTTATTGGATTTCTAAGGTTTTTATAAAAGCTAGGGTTTTGATATATTATTTATTATTGTTAGATCTATATTAGGTTTTTGAATTTTTGAGTATTCATAAACTTAGGGTTTCGATTTATCATTTATTTTAAAGATTAGATCTATGTTTAGATTTCTAAAATATAAGTTTTTAATAATACTAGGGTTATGATTATGCGTATACTTGATAAGCCTTATTTATTTTCAATTTTTACTAATTAATAGTTTATTTTTATGTATATATAAAAAAGTGTTTTCATATTATTTAATGAATTTTTGTTATTTTATTATTATTTTGAATTTATGGATTTTTATCTTTTCTATTTTATCTTATTTTGGTTTCATCTTTTAGTGTGGTTTTATTGTAAATATGTTTTTTTATCTTTTTCTTAGGTTGTGGTATATATGGATGAGTTTAGATTATTGGGTATAAAAATTTATGCCTAATAATTATAGATAGGTAATTAAGTATTTAGTCTATTTGAGGTGAGTGGGCCTATTGATTTATTTTATGTGAGTTTTTCTTTACCTCGTTGAATTTCACGTGTTCATTATTTTGTATGATATTATGTGATATACATGCATTTATATTATGCTTATTTTGCATTATTTTGATATTTTACATATTGATCAAATTGCATTTCTTACTGAATAAAGTTGTATGATTTAATTCCTTCGTCTTGTCATTTAAAATAGCATGAATTATGCTATTCATGTTTCAAGAATTAACATAATACATTTTTTATGCTTATGTTTTCGAAATAACATTTGGATTAAAGATTTTCATTTCGAGACTTTTGAAAAAATTTAGGACTAGTGGAGACAACCTAATCCTAGGAGATTTTATCAAGATGCATATCATGACATATTTTCTGGAATAAATCCCCCCGTAGTATTTCGCCTTTGGGGAGGAAGGTCTAGGACTCGAAGAGTCCCAAGATCGGTGAGGGATGTGGTAAAGCATTCCTTACAGTGGCGGATTCCTTTGTTTAGAGTCTGCAGCAACCGGGGCATCATGTGCTGGTGTTCTCATAGTGATGGCAGCGGCGACCCATCAGCGTTTTCTAGATCCGACGTCTCCTCGATGGAGTTTTTTGAGCGATTTAGTCGCTTGGGGCTTGGCACACCTGTTTTGGGGAACGGTTCTTCCGATTGAGAACCCTACCCGGTCATATCATTTAAGCTGCATGATTTCTATGATGTGGACAAAGGATTGGGCCACGTGATTGCATTAAAATATATTTTTTATTAAGCTCATGAATATAAATTGATTTATTAAATTAAATTCTTGTTTTTAATATAATTATATATATATATATATGTGTGTGTGTGTGTGTGTGATTTTATCATTTAACTCTCATGATTTCTCTGATGTGGGCCAAGGATTGGGCCACGTGCACATTAAAATATATTTTTTAAAGTTCATGATTTTAAATTGATTTAATAAAATAAAAGATTTATTAAATGAAATTCTGATTTTCATAAAATCTTATTTTTATATGTAACTATCATATGAGGTAATTTGTCAGTGTGCTTATTCACCGAGTTAATTGCTCACCCTATTCGATATGGGCTGGTATTGCGTATTCTGATAATTAAGATGAAGTTTGGACTTTTCGCGTCTTTCAGAAATTGCTCCGAGGTAGCGATTCGAGAGTAAATTATAGTTGCGATCGACTATTTATGTTTACTTTAATTTAGATGGCTCCCACATGGGTGGTTTGTTATGTATTTTCTTTTCACTATCTTGTCTCCGCAAAAAAAAAAAAAAAAAAAAAAAAAAAAACACTATGATATATTGTAAAGTCATTAGTGATTTAATATCGTTGGTATTATTTATTTTATTATAATTGGTTTTATTATATTTATATTATATTGGTATCACATAAGAAAAAAAAAAAGAGCTGTAAATTTTGGTCTTGTAATTGGATTTAGTTTAGTAGTGACCCATTTACCGTCTTATAAGCGGTTAGGTAAATGTGGGGCGTTACAACAAGTTACGCTTATTGTGGTTTTCTTTGACTTATAGTTATTTAGAATACAATTATGTGTGTAAAACAATACTTGTATGAAGTTTGATTCATATCAGAAGAATGAAAGTATTTTTAATGAGCATTTCTCTTTTATTATTTGAATTGAATTATAAGAGCAGGTACAATCAATATATGAAATTGTATAATGTTTCAGTAAATTGTGATTTTTTGGTAATTTAAGATCACATATTGTTTATAAAGTGTGATCTTAAATAATGTAAAAATCACAAATTATTTATAAAGCGTGATAAAAAAATAATATAAAGATCACAGTTCTTCTCAAAACTATGATCGTTTGGATATGAAATATCACGTTTTATAAAATAAGTGTGATCGATTCTTATATAACCATCATGGTTGCTTCTGAAACCATGATCATTTATCACTTTTGATCACGCTTCCAAACTGTGATAAAAAATATGATATAAACATTCACGCCCTCGTAAATCACGGTTTAAAACCGTGATCATGTCTTTAATCACGGTTTTAAACCGTGATCAATGTCAGAAATTATAGTAGTGACCTCATCTAATGAGGTACATGCTTTTATGAAAAATAAAGCATATACTCCAATGAATTGCATGGATGCATTTATAGAAAATGTTAACATGAGCATGTGCGTCGTTAATTCTCATCGACGCATACATGACTGGAATTGGGACTGAAACGGATCTAGATGTAACAACACCCTAAATTTTTTTATTCATGGGCTATGTACTCTATGCATAGCAGGGCTGGGGGCCTGGCAGGGCCAGGGCCAAGCCTGTAGTGAAGCTAAATGTATTTGGTGGTTATGGGTTTTGAAAACACCAACGACCATTGAAATGAGTTACGACTCTACCAAAAGTCATTGGAAATTCACTCCATGCATAACTCATTCATTAATGGAGAATGAGTAATGGAAAACACTAAAGGGCATTGAAAACTCATGTAACTCAAGGATTAATGGAAATAATGAGAATACTGGTTCCATACATAACTCATAGATTAATGGAATAAGTTTAAAAAATTCTTACATCACTTTTACTACCCATTAAGCTAGGTGAGAGTAGAGACTTGAAGATCTCAACTAAAAAAAACTCAAGTCTTGAGTTCCTGTGACACATCATTCACCTTGGTATCAAGGAACGATGTTAATAATATTTTGTATAATTTAATTTTGTTATGGAAAAATTTGCTATGTTTTTATACATCAAAATTATATCCTTAAATATTCTACATAATGATAAAATCTAACAATTGATATCAGAGCCAATCAATTTTTGATGTATGAAACATATTAGGGTGAGTTTTGATTATGAATGTCCATATAGTTTCCTTGATTAATTGTTAAGAAAATAAACACATGCGGTTGTGATCATGTAATGGTTTATGGGAGTATTTTTATTTTGGTGCACCTTTAGGTCATGGTGCGTGAATTATCTCTCGTTGAAATAGTTCATGGATTTTAAATAATCGATGAATTTAAATAATTGCTGATCTATCTTGTTAATATATCATTTCTCAGTGTATTAATTTTATGAGAGTTATAGGTGACTGAGTACAGTTGAAGTCTAAATAGTGGGACGTAATTCCTTATTTTACACTTTGGCAGTATTTGGTAACCAAGTTTGTGTTGGTTTTGCTTTTTTGAAATCAGGAAGCTACATTTGTGTTTCCAAACAGCCCAGCTTAATTAGGAATCATTGGGTCACTTTCTATCAATTCAAGCACATGTTTTTCAAAGCTCTAAAAAAATGCTCTATGGGAAATCGACTCTATTGAAATCATAAGGTGATTGGCCAAATGACAATTTTACCCCAATGCGATATCGAGAAATTACAGTCCTTTTATAATGCGATTGCCCAGATTTCTCTCTATCGGGTTTTTTTTTTTTTTTTTTTCTTTCTAGTCCGCCTCTTCTGAAACCCTAAAATGGCACTTCCAAAGATGACTTCTGCCGCCAATCCACTCAGCGCCTAGATCCATTCTGCCATAAAATCAAGCTATCAAGGATTTTCGACATTGTGTTTGTACTACGGTGTGAAATACTCTTTCTGTCAGTTGAGAAAGTGGATCTTCTACCTATTTCCAATGACAAGGCTACGGAGATCTCACCTCACCCTTATATAGGCCGAGGTAGCAAATTTCTAAGGATAGATGGTCGGGGATGATGCGGACGAGGAAGGGAAAGGGTGAACAGTTGGGTGGGGTTGTGAAACCCCCGCGTCATTTTATTCGGAGAGGAGATGGGCAAATGAATAATATAACCACTTTGCTTTTTCAAAATACTGATTTACTACCAAACATCACCCTGCTTTCATATATTCAAAAACAGCTTCGGTTAAAAGCAACAAATGTGATTCTTTGATTAAAAGAAAAACATCCAAAAAATGTATAAGGTCAAAACAAATGTTAAAAAATAGCTTTATATCAAAATCAATTTTTCAATATGTGTTTACAAATGGACCGTTTGACTCTTTTGTCTCATTCATTTTCTCTACAAACAATTCATACTATTGTTTATGATTTAATAAGGGATTAATGAAATATGATATTATTTTTGTAGTCATATTTGATTGATTATATTATGTTATCATATCTAGTGTTGATCATCAACTCACCGGAGGGTCTCACTATATATGATTTAAGTTTTTAAGAGTAAATAAAATAAAATCAATAAATTTTTTCTACCTAATGGTATTGAACTTTCTTATGATTTGATAATTTTTTTAATTTTGATTTATATATTATTATAATTCAGCCCTACCGAAGAATTATAATAATATACTTTTATGTTTTACAATATGAAATTGTAGTTCGGTCCAATAGAATGACTATAATTTGTAGGACTGCAACTTGGGTCGGGTTGAATCTAAATCCGACGGGTTGAACCCAATTTTTATATGGGTTGGGTTAACCAAATCAGGTTCGGGTTCGGGTTCAGGTTGGCCAACAATTCGGGTTGACTCACAAATCGGATTGGGTTCGGGTTGACCTCACTCACAACCCGACCCAACCCGAACCTGTAAACTAATAGTTAAAAAAAAAGATCATGGTCGTTCATTTTGTAGCTTCTAATATGGGTAGTCCAAATTTTAAGTAAACCTAGCTAATCTTACGGGTTGGATCGGGTTAATTTATTTAATTTACACATCATATTAGAAATTCGGGTTGGGTCGTGTTGGTTCAATTCGGGTTGAAAATCGGATTGGGATCGGGTTAGTCCAATTCGGGTTAGGTCGGGTTGGGTCGGGTTGATTTATTTAATTTCAGGTTGGGTTCGGGTTGGTCCAATTCGAGTTGCAAATCGGGTTGGGTCGGGTCGGGTTAGGGTTGAGTAGTTTAAAATTTGAGTTGGGTTTAGGTTGGGGACAACCCGAACCCAACCCGCCCGAGTTGCAGCCCTAATAATTTGGTATTAAATATTGTAATTTGGTCCACTGAAAGAATTATGAATATTAAGAACATGAAAACATCAAATGCCATTGAAATGAGTTATGACTCTACCAAAGGTCATTGGTCTCTATACATGACTCATGGATTAATGGAGAATAGGTTATGGAAAACACTATAGAGCATTGGAAACTCATGGATTAATAGAAATAATGGAAATACTAATTCCATATATAACTCAAGGATTAATGGAATACGTTATAAAACTATTAATGGTCTTTAATAGGAAGATTAAAGGTTGATGAAGATGTCTATACAAAGGTGAGATCCCAAGTCATACTCTACTTACACAATCACAACTTGTGTAAGAAATTCCTACACCACATTTGCTACCCATTAAGCTAGGTGAGAATAATAACTCGAAGATCTCAACCAAAGAGGTCAAGTCTTGAGTTCCTTTAGTACACCACTCACCTTGGTATCAAGGAACAAGTTTAGTAATATTTTGCATGATTTTGTTATGGAAATATTCCCTATGTACTTATAGATCAACATTGTATCATTTAAAATTCCGCATAACGATAAAGTCTAACAAATAGTTCATGTGAAATGATATGAAACGGAGCGTACAAAGAAGATCTAAGCGTCCCAATTCAACTGTATGTACATGAAGAAATGCCCAAGTCAAAATATCAAATTCTATAAGAAGCATTATATAGTACTGAATTAGAAAATAAAATTACATTCAACCAACACAAAAGATAGAAAAAAATTAGTAATATACTTGTTTAGTATCATCGATCACTATTTTGATCTCTTGCATTTTCGGTTTTTTCTACAACAGCAACATCATTAATTATTGTTTTCTCAATATTCATAATAATTCATTACTATGGGGGTAACTAAGCCAAGTCTTTATACCATCGGGTTTTAAAAGTAGTAGTAAGATCGAGTCGGGATTCAAAGCGGATGAAAATTTATCTAGTTTAACTAGCTAGATCGAGTCGGGATTTAAAACCCTAGTTTGTCGTACAGTTTTTTATGAAACCATTTAAAGAAAAGATGGATAGGCCAACCAAGCTTGAAAGTTAATGGATCTCTGTATATGTCCCATTCTCACACAAACCACCGATCATGTATGCTTTTGGGTTCGCATTTAGGCGGATTCTGCATTTGATGATGAAAAAGCTAAACACACCTCTAGTGGCTTTCTCAGTTTAAAAAAAGTTTGAAAAAACTATGAAAACTAAATTTTAAAAGTTGTGTTTAACGCATACGATTGTATATAAGAATCATCGCCTCTTTAATCTCACATTCAAATGGAGCCCAAATCTTATTTTAAGGCAAGACACGAAGCCACCTAACGCAACTAGGGCTGGTAAATGAACCAAGCCGCTCGGGCTTGGCTCGGTTTGAGCTCATTCATGCTCGCTCATTTAGATAAATAAGCGAGCTTGAACAAGTTTTAAAGCTCGGTTAGACTCGGAACCTGGATCGAGCTTCATTTTATGTTCAAATTCGACTCGTTTGTGTTATTAAAACTTAGTTGAAACTTGACTAAACTCCTTTATAAAATCAGAATATTAAATTAATACAAAGTTATGCTCGTTTAAACTCATGAACTTGGCTCATTTATGCTAAAATTTTATTTTCAATCCCTAAAAACCCTAAAATGAAGAAGAACGCTAGGCTCGTTGAGGCTCGTGAGCTCGACTCGGCTCGGCTCGGCTCGACTCATTTATAAATGAGCCGAACTTGAACATGTCAAAGCTCGGCTCGTTCGGCTCGTTTACCACCCCTAAACGCAACCTGCTCCACAATTAACTTTTCGGGGCCATGGAAGGTCCACTATGGAGTCCTAGAAATCAGATTTAGGTGATGATTAATAATAAAGTAAATTTTTTTCTTAATTAGCATTCAAAATATCTCATAATCTTTTCTTCTTATTTGTGGGTGAGAGAAAGGTGAGTGAGTCCAACTTGTGAACATTGTTGGAAATTATGAAATGTTTGCAAATGAAGCAACAAATTAAATCGATCGACTGAGAATACATATTTTTAGTAGTTAGGAAGATTAGTTGGAAGGTTCATGTCACAACCATTTCCTATATTCCTCAACAACCATAGAAAAGGTGGGTCGCGCGATTGTGTGCTTGGCAATATGCAGCATGACAAATGTATAAACTACATCTACCTTTGCATACAATCTGTCATGGTCAATCTACACACATGCTTCGTATTCAATGCCCGGTTTCTAATCTTAATTAAGCAAAGAGTAATTTATATATCAAATTTACAATCCAAAATTCACCATTAATTCATTGGTGGTGGTACTATTTTGATGTATCTCAATGTGGAAACAAGAAAGCACCATTTAGGAGCTACATGAGAGACTGAATTAGATCTAACACATTCCTGACCAGCGGATAATATCATCTTGAGATAAAAATTATGACTATGATATTTTAATCAAATTTGAAAATTAAAATACAACTTAATTAAATTTTTATCCTTTTTTATTTTTAGGATGTTTATTAATTTTATTTATTTTGAGATGATATGATCGGATGGCCATGACTGCATGTGTTTGACAATTAAATTATCCAATGACCGTTGGACCTAAACCGGTCCTATTATACGAAAGTAAACCTAATTACAGTGTCATTTTGTGAGACCGAAGATATTTTACAAATCTATGTACTCTGTTGTTGGGGGGGGGGGGGGGGAGTAACAATGTTAAAAATGGGCCGGTAATGGTTAGAACACTATCTCTTTTTTTTTTTTATCAATCATAAGCAATGTTATGCTTAATTGGTTGGTTTCAATTTATTTAATTGAAAAAAATCCGCCCAGTTGAGATCGATTTAATTTGTATTGTCTTAATTTTTAATCGTCATTTGTACTATATTGATTGCTTAAAAATCATGAGGAACAGACATTCTCTGTAGTACTATCTATCTATATATATACACACACACACACACCGTATCCTACCTTGCTGAGGTACGCGATAGGCAAAACTATAAAAGGCATAATGCACTATTTGGTTGATAATATATATTTCTTTGGTTAGATATTTGGTTGATAATATTAACTAGAAGTCGATTCATGGGTCATAACAGAGATTAAAGTACATGCACCTACCAAAGCAAACAAAGACACCTAGCTAGCCAAAAAAAAAAGCAATAAAAGAAACATCTTCTAAAGATTCTTCTTCATCTGTTGCAGAATAAACTATAAAATATTCTTCTTCTTCTTCATTTGAGTTGGCAAATGCTGGATGTGCAGCTGGCCGGCCCACATGCATGTACAAGTAATATTCATAACATAATTAGGTACTCCAGGCTTTCAAGAATCTGTAATCTTTAATGGCTCTCTCCATATATAAAAGTTAGTCTTCTAACTAATGTAGGGGACCATATACATATAGTGGGCATAATCTAATCTATAAACTTGCATGTCTTTGCAAGGGACCAACAAAATTATTAACAGTTAAGATTTATAACTAATTCATGCCCCCACCCCACCCATCAATGAAAGGGACCTACCAAAGCGAAGTCACCTTTTTTTTCCCCTTACTAGCTTTTCTTTTTAAAAAATAAAAATAAAAACATGATAATTATATATGAAGCAAAGTAAATAGAAGATACTGACAGTCACGGACTGTGGTGGCCCTCTTTTATTCTTTTTTTTTCTTTCAAATGATGATATTGACGTACAGAAATGCATGAGGTCTACAAAAGACGTACACGATGCATGCATGCGTACGTATACTGTAGTATCATACGTGGACAGAACTCACACAGTCACACGTGAATTATTGGAATTGTAAATCAAATTTGGCTGGTCATTCGTCCACGGGCATTTGTCATTTTCTACGCATAATTTGAGAATAATTATAATCCGATAAGTTACCCTGTATCACAAGGAAAGCATTATTTAGGCTTGTAACTTATGTATCCTGCCAATTTTATAATGTAATATGTATTTAATATGTGGGTTTTGGTTTTCTGTGTAAAGATATTATACTATTTTATATAATTAAAAAAAACATGCATGTACGTATAATTATACGACTGTAAATAACGCCACAATTAAATAACATTATTCTTGTCATGAAGGTCTATAGATTCATGAGATTATTGATTGGAGTTAAAGTTTTGCCCATGCAGGTTTTCTTCTGGTAATTCACATTTAATTTTTTTAAATTGTGATTAATTTCATAATATGCGGATTGTTTTGCCAATAGAAACGGATGTGATATTTTTCTTATGCATAGAAATTCTCCCAATATGGTATTATCCAAACATGAACAAGCTTATTATAGCACTGTAGTTACAAAACTTTAATGCCTCGTTTGGATTGAGGAATTGAGTTATTCTAGATAGATAGCTATACCGGTATAGATAACAATTTTACAGGAATGAGAGATTTTCTGTTTGGTTGTGTTTTTTTTATTCTCATTGGAAAACGTAAGAATAAAGATTGAGTTCTTTGGTTGAAAAAGAATCAAATATAAATAAATTGTAAAAAAGTTGATTTGACATGTGGTCCATTTGATGTATAAGAGGTGTTGATAGGTGATTTGATATGATAAGGTGTAAAAAGTTGATTTAACATGTAGGCATATAAAAATAAATAAACTGAGTATAACGTATCGTAGAAGTTACTTAGAATTGTTATACTCTCTTATACTCGTTTAAACTGGTTTAGTAATAACAAGTTATATTATACAAGCAAACATCTATTTTCTCTATCTATTCTTATACCATCCTTATACCACTTTTATTTTCGTTTAACCCGTTTCCCAAACGGGGGTAATTGTCTATTTCCACACAACTAAATCATTCCTAAGTGATATTTTTATAATTGAAGGTGATTTGTTATTTAATTACGTACAAAAGGTCTTAGATACTTTGACAAGCTCTATCACGTTTTATCATGAGGAGTTTATAATCTCTTTATTTACAGTAACAATCATATGTAAATTAAACATATTTTTGTAAAACAAAAGAGGGATCAAAGTGATCATCAAACCATTGAAAAAACACACACTTCAGTAAGGAGTCGTCCTCGATTTTGAATGCGATCTTCTTGGTCAACTAAGATTTAAACAGAATAAATAAATAAATAAAAATGGGGCAATTTGCAAAAATAACTCCATGGTTTTAAATATTTACAAAAATAGTACCCCCAATATAATCAAATATTTACAGATTCTTGTATTGAACCCGGTAAGCATTGAGGTTTTTTTTTTAAATCATTAAATGTTCAGTCTTGAAATGGAAAAATCATTTCTCAAACAAAATTTCCATACATTTCTCCAACAAATTAGAAGCCCCTTCTTAAAGATCATATGTAAATTTAATTAAAGAGGTGATTGAGAAACAAATCCCATTAAAATTTAATAGTGATAAAAAAAGTAATCTCAATCATTTATATATTAATTAAAGATGAAGAAAGTGATAAAAAGAAATAAATCCTTAATGATTTTCTCCTCTCTCAATTGAATAAATTTTATAAAGCAAAGGATCCAGATATTTTAAAAAATAAAAAATCAGTTAGAATATGCAAATATTAGTTTGGGGGTGCTAGTTTCGCTAATATTTAAAATCATAGGGTTATTTTTACAAATTGCCCATAAAAAAACACATCATGCATGCAGATGCTTTCATACTTAAATATTATCCAATCACTCTAGTTATCATTAATTTACTGGGCGGACCTTTCTCCAATCATATTTTTATTGAAAAAATAACAAATCACACTTATCCATTGTGCAAAAATTTAACCTTCTATGATAGCATATAATAATTAACTGAAGAAAGCATATACAATACATATATATAAAAGAAATTTTCAAACAAAAAAAGGACAGGTGTCGTGTAGATCTACAATGGACGGCGGTGATGAACAGATCTGAATACCGTGACAACCCTGAACCCCCATCACATGATGCGAGTCTGCCGGACATGTTTCGTTTTTCACTGTTATTATTCACGCACAATGAGACATTTTTCTCTCTTGAGGGGCTGTTTTTTTTAGTGAACTCGACATACATGCATGTGGTGGTTAAATTTTTATTTTATTTTATTTTTTATGATGGAGGGGTTTTTCGTGACTAATCTTACGATTAAGTTGGTAAACTATCTTCGTCTGTTTGTTCCTGGTCCCACAGAAAATTCTTTCAAATTTCGTCTAACAAACAGGAGGTATAACACAACGTCAAAACTCGAACCCAAGACTTATCCTTAACATAGGTAAGCCCTGAACCGTTGTGCTATGACCACTGGAGACATATTGTGATCAAATATTGAGCATATGGTTCCCCGAAACCAAATTAAATCATCCTCCGACAAAATATATATCCGAAGTTATTTGAAATTATTAAAAAACACTCAGCTAGTACTATTTTCACTTGTACTATTTTCACATTTCTGTGTCTTGTCTCTGCTTTTAACCTCACTCGCCTCACACCTTTCCCGGATCATAGGAGAGGAATCAGGGTTTCTGGGTGATTAAATGGGTGAAATGAGGCAAACATGAAAGATTCTCTAATGTCTTCGAAGTGATGTCGGATGAGTAGTGACCAGTGGCGGAGCCATCAAATGGGGGTTCTTTTAATTTTTGTGGTAGATTGATTTTGATCAGGGCTTATAGATCATGGGTTTCATCTATATATGAAATTTTTTAAACAACAACAACTAACAATTAAAAATAAAATTAAATAAAATAAAACAACTATCAATTATCAATCTGGATCATCCACGTGCATGGTGCGCCATCATCTCTTCTTTTAATTAACACCTCCTTCACATAAAACAAAAGCCATTTTTTACTCTCATTTTTCATTTACCCCAAGCCTCCTT
This sequence comes from Acorus calamus, assembly GCA_030737845.1. Classification (NCBI taxonomy): domain Eukaryota; kingdom Viridiplantae; phylum Streptophyta; class Magnoliopsida; order Acorales; family Acoraceae; genus Acorus; species Acorus calamus. The sequence continues at coordinate 14,370,830 of CM060872.1, forward strand.
TTATCCATACCCCACAAACAGTCATGGAGGCACGGATCTCACTCTTCGGCGTTCCCACCTAGGTGCCCATCTTAAAAATAAAAAAAAAAACTTAATTTTTTTTTGTATCTCAACTGTTCCTAATATCAATAATCATTTTTTTAAAAAATACGTAATTTTTTTTTCTATTAACTGTCCCACAATCGAGAACCTACAATATGTAATCCTCTCCTCCATCAACACTTCAAAAGTACAGAATTTTTTCTTTACCTTATTGTTAGTATTATTAATTTATTTAAAGTTTAAAATATTTATGTAAATACCTAAAATAATCAAATCATTCAACATTTTCAGATTATGAAACTTCGACGATGTCAAATTTAAAAGTATGTATTGTTTATTAGATTTATGTTTTGACATCATTTTTTTTGTGAATTATCAATATGAAATATCGTTTTAAAATATGATAATTATTTTTTATAATTATTCGGTGATATTTTGTATATAAATGTCTTTATTTTATTGTAGGGAAAATGACAAAAAAATCTCCTAAAAGTTCAAAATACCCAAATCATTCACTTTTTAAAATTATACTTAAAAAAATCTCATTTCAAAATTTTGGAAATACAAAAGACTAATTTACCATTATGTAATTAGATCTTTAACATCCCTTATTAGGTTATTTCACACTAAAAAAATATTTTTTCTGCAAAACAATAGTATTTATCTATCGGACAAAAATCAATCCCATTAGAGATTTTTTTATTATATATCATATTCTATGTTTCTTATATATCTTACCTGATGTGGTTTATCATTTTTCATTATGTATAATCATAATATGTAATTTAAATTTGTGTTGTGCTTCAATGCAGCTGATGATAATTCTAGTAGTCTAAATTCTTATTCACATTTTTTTTACTTGACTATTCACGTATTTTTATGGAGTCATTAATTTATCATAAAAAACTCAAATTAGTTTACATATCCATTTAAAAAAAATATCAACATTTAATGGAGTTTATAATAATAATAAAAAACTCATATTATATTAACACATATTTTATAAAATCCATCTAATCACAAAAAATTTAGAGTAAAAAAAAGTTCTCTACGAGAATTGGTGAAATACATTAACAAAATGAACAGGGTGAAATATTTTAAAAAAATTAAGAGGTATAAAATTAAGAGAGAGAGAATATATTAATGATTTAATTACATAAGAGTAGTTTAGTCTTTTGTATTTTTAAAATTGTTAAATGAAACTTTTTTATGTATAATTTTAAAAAGTGGCTGATTTGGGTAATTCTAACTCTTGAGAAACTTTTTTTATCATTTTCCCTTTATTTTATACATATTTTTAATCTATGCTATTGAAAAAAAAACATAATAATATAATTTTAAAAAATATTTATAAGTCATATTAGGCTCCCCTTTATAAAAATTCTTGACTCTACCATTTCATGCACCATTATTAGTAGTATATATTTTCATAATTTTCTTTCAGGACCTTTTATGATGAATCGAATTGTCGTTACGCTTAATTGGTGGCTGATAACCGATGATGTCGGATCCATGAGGATCGTATCTGCGAGTTTAGATTATTTTCTCCCATTTGTTGGATCCGTGTAGGAACTATCCAGCGTTGGAAACGCTAACCTGACAGAAGACTCCCATCCGTAGGTACTACCGATGCGTGCGGGGACGTACTGATCATGGGAGTATACTAGATAGAGGCTATCCGGGTAAAGGGTTACCGGTGGACCAAGGGTGTAGAGCAATTTAATATCTTCCTATAGTCCTATGTCACCCTATGAGGGTGTGGTGGGCCCTGAAATATTTGCCATTTGTGTACATCTTCTGCAACAATTGTTATACAAGTGAATAAAAAAAAAAGATCACTTGGTTCACAGCTAAGTGAGTTTATGAATTTACTATGATTATATTAAAAAACTTCTAACATCCATGATTGGCACTGATCTTAGGTGAACCGGTGAACCTAGAGAGCGCTTCCTCAGATCCCATTTTCTCGCATAGATAATATTCTCTTTTCTTTTTTTTTTGTGTGTGTAGGAACATGTATGGAGATCTCATTTTAAGAATATAATTCACCAAGGACCATATATAGCTAATTCATATTCTGGGGCATCCTACTAAATGCCCATTGCCAGCAACAAATTATTAGTTTGCTAAAATGTATTATAGAACAAGTTTTGATAATTTGTGTTAATTAATTGCCCTGAAACCTAATTCACCCCACACAACTTATGTGCCTTCAGCCATAGGTGATCATTTTGTAGTATCCCCTGTTTTGCTTATTCCTCTTGTTGATTTTCCCTTTCTCCTTTCTTCTTGCTATACTTTTGAGGCAAGAGTTCGGACCGTGTAACTGAAATTATGTTATATCCCTAAAAAAAAAGTGTACCCCCCTCGTTTGGTTCATGTTATTATTTTAAATGGATTTACTTTAACAATAATCATCATTCTATTAGGAATCACTTTACCAGGACCCTAGATTCCATCAAATTGTTTTTGTAAAGAATAATTTTTCAATGTTTGGTTCACACATAGAAAATGATAAATGAGTTTGATTTAAATATCTAAAATACTCTTATACTAATAATTTTAATCATATACTTACAAAATTTATTTTTTTACTCGTATCACAATTATAAAAAATGAGAATATTTTTATATAAATATTTTTATAAATATTTAACAAATGCAAATAAATAAAACAACTGATTATATAATTAAATATATAATAAGAGTAATTTTTCTAAATAAGATGAATATGAATCGTGAGAAAGAAAGACAAAAAGAAGAATTTTTTTTATTAAGATGTAATTAATTTGTTAGAGATATAATGGTTATTAAAATAATCAATTACATAATCCATTCGGATTTTCAGAATCCCACCAAATTGTTGGGATTCTGATTCCACCGTATTTTCTTTTCCATGTGAATTTTGAATTCAGTGAGCCCACATTTTCTTCAAAAAAAAACCGTTATCAAACGGTAAATTTTAATATTTTTCTTGTAATTTCAGTGTGTAATTAAAATCCACCTTAGAATGACACGAATCAAACGTGCCTCAAGTCTCAAGAGATTCATAACTCATGTATTGGACAATTAGCTTGACCTTATAAATAAGGATTGCATGTGAAATAAAACTATAAAAGGCACATTCTTTTCTTACCATATAATGGCATGGGAGGGGTTGGGCAATCTAGGGGAAGGTACAACTATTAAAAGAGAATAAACATGTATTTAAAGTTTGTAAGATATAATTAAATTAAATCTCTTATGAAACCTTATTAAGTTTTAAGCATAGATGCATTAAAAGAGTTGAATTTTCTTAGAATATATTAAATTGGGCGAGTAATGGGGGAGACACAGAATTTGACAATGGGACAACCCATGTGATACGATGACTTGGTTTCCAATATCATTTACGATATATATAATTTTAGAAAATATATATTATGATTTAATGTAAAATCTAATCCATCAATAACAATCTATATGCAAATTGTTGTATAAATAAAATTTATGATTTTAAGCTGCCGGATTATCAATTTAGCAAGCTCTCAATCAGTGGCGGAGCCACAATTTATATATAGTGGGGGCAAACATAGATAATCTAAAAATTTTCATTAAGCAACAATTTTTCGAAGTATTATTTTTAAATTAACATACAAGAAATTTAAAAATATGTTTTTAAAATGTTCAAACAAAAAAAAATAATGTTAATTGTCCCTTTTAAATCTATTCAGAAAAATAAGAAAAAAAATATATGTTTTAATTTTCATTTGCAGTTCAATAAACCAAATAGATAGACAATATTATTTTATACCCAAATATTTATCCACCAACCAGTCAAGAGATACACAAAAAAAAAGGAAAGGAAAGGGTGATGTTACATGTTCTCATATACCTCGTTAGCTATCAAGTATAGGTCAGGGCTAGGGTTAGGGTTTAGGGCTAGGGTTAGGGTTTTCGGTTTAGGTCAGGGCTAGGGTTAGGATTTCCGGTTTAGGTCAGGGCTAGGGTTAAGGTTTCCGGTTTAGGTCAGGGCTAGGGTTAAGGTTTAGGGCTAGGGTTAGGGTTTCCGGTTTAGGTCAAGGCTAGGGTTAGGGTTTCCGGTTTAGGTCAGGGCTAGGGTTAGGGTTTAGGGCTAGGGTTAGGGTTTCCGGTTTAGGTCAGGGCTAGGGTTAGGGTTTCCAGTTTAGGTCAGGGCTAGGGTTAGGGTTTAGGGCTTCCTGAACTTTGGTTCTCTATTTAGATGTCCAAATGTGGGATATTTCCGTGTGTTACTTGAAGTATTTTCAGTCTCTCTGGACGGTCAAAATTGGGGTATCTACAATTGTCCCTCATCGGACGGAGTCTTTGTGCGAAGCAGGAAAGACTTCGACCGATGATAAGGAAAGAAACCCCTATTTTGGCCAGCCCGACCTTCAAGAAGTTGTGCCAACACGAACGGTACTATTCGGGGAGTTGATTTAGACTGTCAGAGGCTAGGTCTTGACTTAGAATTTTTAGCCGAAAGGATGATCCAGGTGAAAGGCGGGGAAAAGTAAATGGTGAGTGATCCAACCTGTGGTCAGGGTTCTTAGCTATCGTGCGCGGAGCAGCCCAGCGTCAGTTTCCTCGTGCCTACCGTTCCCGTGCTTGGAAAAACTCAGCAAGGAGGGGATATCGCCAACAGAAAGCAGGTAAAAGTTTGATTTGGTGAATTGGATCATCCGAAGGATAAGAACTTTGGAAAAGAACCAGAACTGAAGAAATTTGAATTTGAACGGTACTAAAAGTGTGGCAAAACTTCGGGAAAGTTGTGTTTGATCAAGTAGTGTCTGAAAATAAACCAATACATGGCTGTTTGGTACGGAAACCTTGAAATTTAGGGCTGAAAAGAGATTGGAAAGGGGTTTTAAGTGAAAGTGAAAAACTGGGAGGGACGGCTAGTTTTAACTAGCCGCCCCCTCGCGGGCGGCTACACGCGAGTAGCCGCCCCTGGATTGGGTCCCTTATAACCGAAAAGGGGCCCTCTCTCTTCCCACTTTTTCAAAAACGGTTTCTCTCCCTCTTCTTCTCTTTTCTTCGGTTTCAAACCCAAAAACCCTGATTTCTTTGTCTTTTATTCCTCCATTTCGACCTCAATCCTTTCTCTTTCTCTTGATTTCGAAACCCTAGGTTTGGGTTCTTCTTTTTCTTTTCAATCCGAGGAAGATGATGAGGTCGAAGGCGATTGTTTCGAGTGGAAAACGACCACGGGTGGCTCATGGAGAGCGTAGCCCGAGCTCTTCATCATCGGAGAGCGATAGGCCGGAGGTCGAGGCCGTGGGGGAGGCTATGGGTACGACGGAGGTGCTGCCGGCGGGCATCGGTGCGGGTGAGGTTGGAGACTTGCCCTTGGGGACTGCCCCGGAGGTTGGGAGTAGCATGATAGGGTACACACGCAAGAGGCAGCGTGGGGATCGACCAGCGGTGGTCGAGGAGGTGGTTTTGGGGGTCGGGGGATCGTTTGAGGGTGCAATTGAGGGGGCAGGGGCGAGGGGGTTAGTGAGGATGTGAGGGCATCGTTGGATGCCCTCGTTGGGATATTGGATAGGGAGGCTACAGAGGCCATGGCTGAGGAGGAGGAAAGTAGGGCTATGGGGGCTTTTGCGGAGTTTATCTCCGACGCGGGGAGAGTGGAGGGGACAGGAGAGGCCAGGGATGAGGCCGGAGAGGCCGAGGGTATGGGCACCGGGGCTGCAGAGACCGGTGAGGGTGCTGAGGCTGAGGCCGAGGAGGCCATGTTTAAGGAGGATGAGGAGGAGGAGGATGACAGGATGGACGATCCCGACGAGGCCGAGGTGGACGCTCCTGGGTCCACACGGGCCGTGGTATGTTCCTAACATTTTAGTCTTAGCCTTTTTATTTTGGTGTATATGCATGTGTTTTGATTGGTATGAACAGGTTGTATATGTGTATTATACTCGTATATGTGCGTTTCAAAATAGGCATGCTTGTGTATAAGTTAATCATGGTGGGACGCGTATGTATGCTGATATGGGTTTGTTTTGATAGGGAGGGGGGCAATTTCTATATATATATATTCATGTTTGTCATATGCATATAAAGGAGAGAGAAATGATGTAGCTAGTATGCTTGCATGCGATACTTTTCTACGTGTATGTGTACGTGTTTGATCGTGGTAGAGTATGAGGGAGTGTGTGCATGCATTTCGCGGGTTCAAGTGCTTCCTATATGTTTTAGTGTGTTTTAGGGAAGGTATATAAGCATGATAGGCGGTAAAATGAAGCATATGAGAAATGACCACGGTGGGATAAGAGGGTAAAGCATGTGATCTTATAGGTATGTTTTGAAAAATAAAGGAGGGTAAATATTCGTATGAAGTCTCATATTTCATGCCCTTTTTTAGACTTTAATGTGTAGGAGTTTTATTGTGCTAAGCATGGTTTCTAGAAAATGAATTTGTTTAGACTTGGATCCTTACCTCTCAATCGCTTTGGACTAACCCATTTTCGTTTGTTTTGTAGCGGCCGAATCGCATCCGGGCCCTTTGGCATGGGACGAAGCGGTGATTGATGCCTTGGGGCAGGAGGAGAGGAGTTTAGTGGACGGAGCGGGTTTCCGTTCTTTCTTTCTGATTGAGCCGTTCTACGTCTATCGCCCATATGTGGAGGCATTGGCGGAGAGATGGGACCCGGAGAGTTGCACGTTCATTCTCCCTACCGGCGCTGTTATGCCGACGCTCGAGGATGTCCATCGGATCACCGGCCTTCCGGTCTTGGGGGAGGCAGTGATTGCGGCCACCCTTGCAGACTACAGGGGGCTTTTCCGAGAGTTGATCGGGGAATGGGAGTTCGTGGAGCGGGAGCTGACGCTGAACCGAATCCCTTTGGGGAGGTTTTCGGGGCAGTACGGCCTCGGTTCCTTTACGGAGCGTCAGAAGGGTGAAGCTGCGGCTAGCTTCGAGAGGAGGCGGGCGATGATCGAGGAGAGAGAGGCGGCCGCGTGCCCACAGAGGGCACGGAGGGAGTTGAGGGCGTTCTTTCTTTACTTCTTCGGCCGGGTCCTCTTCTCGACGGCCTCCGACAAGGTTTCTTCTCATTCTCTCCTGCTGATGAGGGACCTGGAGGGCATGGGGCGCTATGCTTGGGGAGTGGCGATGCTTGCCCATCTATTCGCGGAGCTTTCGAAGAAGGTCAAGAGGGCCGGGGGAAAGAACCTTGGTGGCTTTGCGCCATTTCTTCAGGTATGCGTAAGTGGTAAAATATCTTTTTCTTAGTTTAGCTCACGTTGATCATGATAATTTTCCTCTTGTTTTGCTAGATCTTCGGGTACAAGCATTTCGCCATCGATCGCCCGTCTTTGGCTCCGTTTGATCATGCCCTCCCCTGGGCCATGAGATAGGAACCCCGGGGGTCTTCTCGCTTGCACCGCCTTGCCCACTTCCGAGAGGCCTTCCGCGTCTTGTCGGAGGAAGAGGTATAAGTTTTTCTTCGAACTTCCTTGGCTTGTATTTGGTTTTCTTTTGACTAAGCGCTCTTCCTATCTTTTGATGCTTTTTTAGATGACGTGGAGGCCTTACTCGGGAGAGGTTCCCGAGGCTCTGGCGCAAGACGTCTGGTTGATCTACTTCAATGAGGTCGTGTTTCATGCGATCAGTCGGGTCGTCCGCCAGCTTGGCTATCATCAGTGGGTGCCCGATCCTCTGCCACGGCGCCCCTCGATTCCGGTGGCTGGGATTCCTCGAGACACAAATCTCCCGAGGAATTACGCTACGTATGTAGCGGGATGGATGGGCCGAGGTGTCTTGGTGGAGCGCCGTCCTGAGGTGACTTCGAGTGACGAATACTAGCTTGGTATCGTCAGGAGTATGCGGGTATCCTCGGGACGATGGAGGAGGAGATTCCGGATGCCTACGTAAGTTTGGAAACCCTCCTTCTCTTCCTCGTTCTCCTTTGCTTGAATATTTTCTGAATGGTATTTGCTTTTGTAGGTTGAGTTGAATGAGATGGAGAAGAGGCTCAAGACCGCCCATGAGCACCTCCAAGCGCGGGCCAAGCAGATAGAGGCGTTGCGGATGCAACGGAGACGCTTGCAGGACCAGGTCCGGGTCCTTGAGGCTCAGGTGGATGCTCTGTCGAGAGCGAGGGCCGATGGTGCTTCTTCTTCTTCCGCCCCTCCGCCTTTCATGGTTTCCGAGCGAGAGATCGAGCTGACAAGGGAGTTGGATGCGGCCCGGAGCGAGTTGACGGCCACACGGATGGAGCTGGGCCAGGCGAGGGGTAGGGCTTCTCGAGCTGAGGAGGAGACGGACCGGCTGAGGTCTATGATGGCTTCAAGAGAGGAGGGTTTCATTACCCTAGGCCGTGAGAAGGACTCCCTCCAAATTGATTTAATAAAATAAAAGATTTATTAAATGAAAATTTGATTTTCATAAAACTTTATTTTTATATATACTGTCACGTGAGGTAATTTGTCAGTGGGCTTATTCACTGAGTTAATCACTCACCCTATTCGATATGGGCTGGTTGTTTCATAATCAGGTATTGCGTATTTTGAGGATTAAGATGAAGTTTGGACTTTTCGCGTCTTTCAGAAATTTCTCCGAGGTAGTGGTTCGAGAGTAAATTATAGTTGCAATCAACTATTTGTGTTTGTTTAGTTTAGATGGCTCCCATAGGGGTGGTTTGTTATGTATTTCCTTTTCAGTATCTTGTCTCCGCAAAAACTCTGATATATTGTAAAGTCATTGATGATTTAAAACTGTTGGTATTATTTATTTTATTATTATCGATTTTATTATATTTTATTATATTGGTATCATTTAAAAAAAACAGCTGCAAAATTTTGGTCTTGTAATTGGATTAAATTTAGTAGCGACCCATTTACCGTCCGATAAACGGTTAGGTAAATGTGGGGCGTTACAAACACCATAATAATATATCGTATCACGTAGTTGGGGACATTAATCATGATCATGATAATATATAAATAACACATACCCATTTGATTGTTGTGGGCATTGATCATATCTTACGATTAACCAGTCTTCAACATTAAAGATGGAATGAGTCAATTTAAAATACATCTTCAGCCACTGAACCTACACATTACAATCTCATAGTATCAGTGTGCACACACTTAACAGCATATATAAATAAAATATAACAGTGTACACTCACAACTCTGTCTGTTGTTTCTGCAAACCCAGCAACAGTTCTCATCGAGCTGTACTCTACGAATTGATGGCCTTTAAAATCGACCACTAATAGATGCCATTGTTGCCACTCCTTGACCGCAGAGTGGATGGGCATAAGAACCATGTCAATATCCTTCAACATTTCTGTGGTGCATTCCCTGAATAATCTAGACAAAGTGCCCATGTAAGCTTCAGTTGACATGTGGTCTTCTGTGAGAGGATGACTGTCCTTCAGTGTCTTCTGCACACCATGACAACAAAAATAGATGCTAGTAATGAAAATAATCATTTTTTGGGTAGTAAGATGAAAAATAGATGTAGGACACACACTTATGAGTTTACCTGGGCATAAGAACACACGTAAAATTATTTTTTGATAGATGGCTCTTCTTCAAAGATACCAAAATATATCCAAAGTCTATCATAAGAACAGTTGCTATTAGATGACTTGTTAAACATACACATTACCATATTTCAAATAATTCCACTCACGTCATCCTCAAGTTCTATCTTGAACAACACATCGTGGGGAGACACGATGGCCTGCTGGCCTCCATCTATTGGTTCGTGTGTGCTCATAAAACCAAGCCTATGAAAAAAATTTCATTATTTGTCATGATGAAGTAAACATGAAAAGAACATTACATTTACTGAAATCATGAGATACTTTGTAACACTTGTGCATTTTCTCTTATTTATATATTTGATTTAAATAGATAAATAAGATATTTAAATTAAAATTAGTGTGTTTTGTGTGTTTTTAAGTTTTGCCCCATTTAGTGTATCTTTATGGGCCCATTTCAGTTTGCAATTTTAAATATTAAATGTTATGTTGAAATTTATATATATATATATATTTTTAAAGATCTTTAAGATCTTAAATGGTTGCAATCTCATAAATATTGAAGGTCAAAAGAATAAATTTTTAAGATTTCATTGTTATTGATTTTGAGGGACCCAGTTTTGAATTTGTGAATTTATTGGAATATGCTCCAGGGACCTATATGTAATTTGTATAGGGACCTATCTGTAAATGTGAAACAAACCGGGGGTCGTTTTATAATTTTTGTTAGGTATATATATGTATATATATATATGTATATATATGTAAGTATATATATATATATATATATATGAGCACCGATTAGGTGCGGCGGTTGTATATGAGCGGCGTCGACCACGGGCCGTCGATCACGGGTCCATCGCATCGGACGGTCGGGTGCGATTCACGTCGACCGTTGGATGCGATGGACCCGCGATCAGACGGCTGCCGCACGGTGCGGCCGCCGCACCTCATCGCGGTCGTATATATATATATATATATATATATATATATATATGAGCACCGATTAGGTGCGGCGGTTGTATATGAGCGGCGTCGACCACGGGCCGTCGATCACGGGTCCATCGCATCGGACGGTCGGGTGCGATTCACGTCGACCGTTGGATGCGATGGACCCGCGATCGGACGGCTGCCGCACGGTGCGGCCGCCGCACCTCATCGCGGTCGTATATATATATAGGGGTGTGCGGCGGTGTCTTCGATTCGGCAGAAGCTGAGAGAGAGAGAGAGAGAGAGAGAGAGAGAGAGAGAGAGAGAGAAAAAAAGGTATTTAATATTTTCTTTTTATCCTTTGATTTTTCTTATTATTAATTAGATCCATATTTAGGTGTTTAGATTTTTAAGCTTTTAATAAAAATAGAGTTTTGATTTATTATTTATTTTAAAGATTAAATTTATTTTTATGTTATGAGATTTTGAGTTTTTAATAAAATTAGAGTTTTGATAGATATATCTGTTCATGTAAATGGATTTCTAAGTTTTTATAAAAACTAGCTAGGGTTTTGATATATTATTTGTTATTGTTAGATCTATGTTAGGTTTTTGAATTTGTGAGTCTTCATAAACTTAGGGTTTCGATTTATCATTTATTTTAAAGATTAGATCCATGTTTAGATTTCTAAAATATAAATTTTTAATAATACTAAGATTATGATTTATACCTATACTTAATAAGTTTTATTTATTTTCAATTTTTATTGAATAATAGTCTATTTTTATTGAAAAATAAATAAATATGTATTTTCATATTATTTTATGAATTTTTGTTATTTTATTATTATTTTAAATTTCTGGATTTTTATCTTTTCTGTTTTTTCTTTTCTGGTTTTGTCTTTTCTGGTTTTTGTCATTTAGTGTCTCGTTATATGGTAAATAGGTTTAAATCATCTTCTTAGGTTGTAGTATATATGGAGATGGGTTTAGATTATTGGGTATAAAAACTTATGTCTAATAATTATAGATAGATAATTAGGTCATGGGTCTATGATTGAATTATGGGGTCTTAATTAATCATTTATTTGATTCATATAGGTTGTAATTTTTGTTGCGGGCTTCATTCTCCGGACCTATGGTCCATTCGAGGTGAGTAGGCCTATTGATTTATTTTATGTGAGTTTTTCTTTACATCGTTGAATTTCACGTGTTCATTATATTTGTATGATATTATGTGATATACATACATTTATATTATGATTATTTTGCATGATTTTGATATTTTACATATTGATCAAATTGCATTTCTTACTGAATAAAGTTGCATGATTTAATTCATTCGTCTTGTCATTTAAAATAGCTTGAATTATGCTATTCATGTTTCAAGAATTAACATAATACATTTTTTATGCTTATGTTTTCAAAATAACATTTGGATTAAAGATTTTCATTTCGAAACTTTTGGAAAAATTTAGGACTAGTGGAGACAAACTAGTCCTAGGAGATTTTATGAAGATACATATCATGACATATTTTCTGTAATAAATCCCCCCGTAGTATTTCGCCTTTGGGGAGGAAGATCTAGGACTCGAAGAGTCCCAAGATCGGTGAGGGGTGTGGTAAAGCATTCCGTACAGCGGCGGATTCCTTTGTTTGGAGTCTGCAGCAACCGGGGCATCCTGTGCTGGTGTTCTCGTAGTGATGGCAGCGGCGACCCATCAACGTCTTCTAGATCCGATGTCTCCTAGATCCGACGTCTCCTCGAGGGAGCTTTTTGGGCGATTTAGTCGCTTGGGGCTTGGCACACCTGTTTTGGGAAACGGTTCTTCCGATTGAAAACCCTACCCGGTCATATCATTTAAGCTGCATGATTTCTATGACGTGGACAAAGGATTGAGCCATGTGATTGCATTAAAATATTTTTTTATTAAGCTCATTAATTTAAATTGATTTACTAAAGAAAATTCTTGTTTTTAATATTATATATATATATATATATATATATATATATGATTTTATCATTTAACTCTCATGATTTCTCTGATGTGGGCCAAGGATTGGGCCACGTGCACATTAAAATATTTTTTTAAAAGTTCATGATTTTAAATTGATTTAATAAAATAAAAGATTTATTAAATGAAATTGATTTTCATAAAACCTTATTTTTATATGTAACTGTCATATGAGGTAATTTGTCAGTGGGCTTATTCACTGAATTAATTGCTCACCCTATTCGATATGGGCTAGTTGTTTCATAACCAGGTGTTGCGTATTCTGAGGATTAAGATGAAGTTTGAACTTTTCGCATCTTTCAGAAATTTCTTCGATGTAGCGGTTCGAGGATAAATTATAGTTGCGATCAACTATTTAAGTTGTTTAGTTTAGATGGCTCCCACATGGGTGGTTTGTTATGTATTTCTTTTTCAGTATCTTGTCTCCGTAAAAACTCTGATATTTTGTAGAGTCATTGGTGATTTAAAACCGTTGGATATTATTATGTTTTATTATTATCGATTTTATTATATTTATATTATATGGGTATCATATAAGAAAAAAAATGAGTTCAAATTTTTGTCTTGTATTTGTATTAAGTTTAGTAGCGACCCGTTTACCATCCGATAAGCAGTTAGGTAAATGTGGGGCATTACATACTTACACAAAGGACCACTGTGCATCCGAAAACAAATCCCATTGATGATTTTGAGTATTGACCCTCATTCCTCTCTGCTATGCATGCCCATTGTTTCCGAACACCCTCCATTAGTTGGTTGCGAATGGCCACGGACCATGCATAGTTCCAGGTGGAATTTAGATCATCCAATATTGTCAAGAGGGGCATTGGGCAATTGTAGTGCCCAATAGGAAATAGGAAGCATGCAAAGATGAAAGCTATCCACAGCCTAACGAAATCTTTGATGTCTCTTGGGTTGTCTGAGTCGACCAAGGAAGACGTCGTGTCTTTCAAAGCTCCCCTCGTGATCATGGAACTGTTGCTGAAGAATCGACTTTTGATTTTTGACTCTATAGCTGATGAGTCAAGCTTCGGGGTCTCACCAAACGCTGGCAACCCTATGATCAGGGCAATGTATTCAGCAGTGAAATATATCGGCTGCCCTCCGAGCTCAAAGAAATCACCGTTCTCGTTGTAGCTGTTAACAATGACGCCCAACAACTTTGACTGGAACTGCATTTTGGGAATGTTGATCAACATATTGAATGGAATCTTCTTCATCAACCTTCTTGGCATGGTCTGACTGACATCCCATCCATGGCAGCTCTGTAGAAGATTGAGAAGCAATGATGCTGCACCAACATCGATTTAGACAGGAAGTCCCTGTTATAAGAGTGTACCCTATCAGTATAAGGGTGCACATATGAAGTATAAGGGTATACTAAGTCAATATAAGGGTGTAAACAATCAGTAAAAGGGTATACACAGTCATTATAATGGTGTACATAGGTAGTATAAGGGTGTACTAAGTTAGTATAAGGGTGTAAACAGTCGGCATAAGGGTGTACTAAGTCAGTATAAGGGTGTACTAAGGGTGTAAACAGTCAGTATAATAGTATAAATAGTTAATATCAGTTTATACATTTTACTAGGGCATTTTACCTTGGATGACTTTTTTTTTCTTCCTCATGGTGGATGACTTTCTTTGAAGGCCTTGATTTGGTAGGAGACTTTGATTTGGTAGACATCTTTGAATTGGTAGGAGGCTTTAATTTGGTAGTAGGCTTTGATTTTGTGGATTCTTTGGGAGACTTTGATTTTGTGGGAGGCTTGGGTTTTAGTGGATGTGTTGATGAGGAGGACCGTGTTTTCCTGGTGGTCGAAGGACCCTCCCCAATGGAGAATTTTCAGTTTTGAGGACTTCTTCGAAGTGTCAATTTATCTGGACGAGCCAATATATGCCTTGATGCTGGTAATGGTTAACAAGAACAGTGTAATCAGAAAGAACCATGTACACAGAACAGTGTAATCATAAAAAATCGATATTAAATAGAATTATGATATCAGTGTATAATAAGGGTGCACATAGGAGGCATATCAGTGTGCACAGAACAATGTAATCATAATGAACCAACATGTGATACCTCTAACAATCAAGTCTCCATAAAAATATTTTAAATAGGTATAGATAAGCCTGTCAACGGACCGGATACGGAGCGGATATGGTCATATCCGTATCCGTATCCGAATTTTTTTTTATATATCCGTATCCGTATCTGACGGATATTTAAAAAGAGTATCCGTATCCGATCCGAAATTTCGGATATGGATTCGGATAATTATCCGAAATATCCAAAATAAATAAATAAATAATTAAATATAACAAATTTTCATTTAAAGTTTAAAAATTGACTTAAAATTAAAAATTCACAAACACAAGTCCTAACTTTACAACTATTAGAAAGAATAAATAAATTATTAAACATAACAAATTTTCATTTAAAGTTCAAAAATTGACTTAAAATTAAAAATTCACAAACACAAGTCCTAACTTTACAATTATTAGAAAGAATGTGAGCCACTTGATCAAAATCCAATGGTAGATATTAAATACTAATATTAACATTTTTTAATGCCATCGGATACGGATATTTTTCGGATCGGATAGGGGTATATCCGTATCCGATCCGAAAATTTTCGGATATGGATTATTTTTTCGGATACGGATACGAATTTTTCGGATATCGGATATTTTCTGCATTTTTGGATACGGATTCAGATCGGATGCGGATATTTTTTTGGATAATTGACAGGCTTAGGTATAGACATAAAAAAGGCATGAACATCTAGGCTAGGGCTACACAATTAGAAGAGTAAATTAGGGTGTAAATAAGGGTGCAAATAGGAAGAATACGGGTGCACATAGGATGCATATCAGTGTACACAGAACAATGTAATCATAATGAACCAACATTTGATACCTCTAACAATCAAACCTCCATAAAAACATTTCAAGCAGGTATAGACATAAAAAAGCATAAACAGCTGGGCCTAGGGCTACACAATTAGAAGAGTAAATTAGGGTGTAAATAAGGGTGCAAATAGGAAGAATAAGGATGCACATAGGAGGCATATCAGTGTACATAGAACAATTTAATCATAATGAACCAACAGTTGATACTTCTAGCAATCAAACCTCTATAAAAACATTTCAAATAGGTATAGACATAAAAAAAAGCATGAACACCTGGGGCTAGGGATACACAATTAGAAGAGTAAATTATGGTGTAAATAAGGGTGCATATAGGAAGAATAAGGATGTACATATGAAAACTAACAGTGCACAATAGATGAGATATCTCATAAATCTCACATTAACAGTTGCTGATCAACATTTGCTTTGCCAAATTTTTTGCCGCCAATCAAACTTCCATAAACAAAACCAACATGTAACATTGGGTTAGATAACATTCCATTGTAACCTAGGGTTGGGGATACACAATGACAAGAATACATAAGGATGTACATATGAAAACTAACAGTGCATAATAGATGAAATATCTCATAAATCTCACATTTAACATCGACAATCAAACATCCGTAGGACATAAACAAATAACAAACAATGCCAATCAGAATGTCACTTGGGGCTAGGGCTACAGGTTCAAAAGAACTAATTCGGGTGTACATAGGAAGAATAACAATATACCTTCAAAGATTACCAATGAAAAGTATATTTCAGAGAGAAGACACAGAACAATACAATAAAAAAATGGATAGAACATAGATAAAACAGATTTCATTGTCTTCAAGTCCAAAGGAAGAAAAATAATGTACATATAAACATATAAAGCTCTCCCATACATATCTTCTGAGCCGTCAATGTTCTTCGGAGCAGGGTCTATCGCCGTCGATGCTCTTCGGAGCTGGATTTCACGCCGTCGATGCTCTTTCGAGCCGTCGATGTTCTTCTGAAGGTATTAGGGTTTCGTAGGGGATCTTGGAAGGGCTTGGGGGATTAGGGTTTTGCAGGGGAAACGGAGATGATAGAGAAGGAGAGAGACTTCTTTTGGGGGGAAAACGAATGAGTTTCACAGAGGTTTAATGAGGAACATAACGGGGAGATTACACCAAATATGGGACGGCAGTTAGTGACAGGGACCCAAACATAATACTTTCAGTAACTTAGGAACCTAAAGAAAAGAAGAAAAAGTCAAGGGACCTATTGTTATTACACATGTGTCCCCATAGACCTTTAATTAATTTCTCCTTTTTTTTTGCAGATAAAAAATGTTTTTTTTAAAATATATTTAACACTATTGAAGTACCTTTTTTATTCAAAGTAAATAATATTGTATATATATTGCCTTGATAATATCATACATCGAGTAGTCGAGTGTTAACATGACTATAAAAAAATGAAGGTAAAAATAATTGAGGTTATGAGCACTAATAAAAAAGATTTTGACACGTCCAAATATATTTTGTCATACTTTTAATCTTCGAGTTATATGTATTTTTTTTGGAAGTTATACAATAAAGAAAAAGTCTCACATAAAAACATATAAATTCAAACAAAAGCGTCAAGTTAAAAGTTAGGTTAAAAGTAAGACTGGATATAACATTTTGAAAAATGTTAACTCATTATTTTTTATAGTTCAAAATCCATACCACATATGTTTTTATTTTCTTATAAAAATAATAACATCATTTAATAAGATATATACTTTAATGAAAAATGTATATATATCACTCTATTTTAACTTGAACAAACCCATTTTTAGTAAATGTAAATTTTTTAACAAAGTAAATACCTTGTCTTCACTGGATTCATAACCATTTATATAAGATAGGGGTGTAATTCGGTTTGTTTGGTTTGATTTTTTATAAACCCAAAATGAATCAAACTGTATTCAAATACAATCCGAAAATCGAATTGAGTAGAAACCAAACCAAAAATCTAAAACCGAACTTAACCGAACTGTTAAAGATTGATGGGTTGGTTAGAGTTTTTTGGGGGTTGATTTACAGCTTTACATAAATATCAAAATGCTAATATTAATTGTATAAATTAACATATATTCATTTTTTATAAATATTAATGATATAACAATAATATTTTTTAATATAAAAGCATGATCTAAATGAATATTAATTATGAATAATCATATGTTTATTTCAATTTTTTTTAAAGTAAATCAAATTCAAACCAATTTAAATCAAGGGAAAAATCCATATAACCCCTCGCAAACATATGAAAATCCATATAACCCCCTGTCTTTTTCTTAAATCCAAATAACCCCCTAAAAACATAATAAAAAGGCAAATCATGGTTAAATAAGCAGTCACAGAATTAGAATATTCTAAGAATATTTCGTTAGCCTAACCCAAGAAAATTGAATAAATGCAAATAAGTCCCTGTATTCTATCAAAAACCCAAATAACCCCTTGTTAATTACCTTTTTACCCCTCCCTTTTATCAGACTTTCTTCTTCTTCTTCCTTCAATCCCCAAAACGACCATTGCAGTTTCGGCCGTTGGAGATCCGACCGTTGATATGCCTCCACCTACTGACCGTTGACACCTCCGCCTCCTCATCGTCGGCACTTCCGCCTCCTCACCATTGCACATTATGTGTATAAATACTCTTCCATTGCCCACTCAACAATGGAATACGTGTTTTTAAATACTCATCCACGGGATAAATAGCATTGTGTGTTTAAATACTCACCCTATCAACTTCGCCCGATCTCTAGAGTGTCCAGTGATACTCAAATTTCATTGGATGTCTGAAACGGTGAGGCTTTGCATATCATGCATTTGATATGTTTGCTAAAATGCATGAACCAACTCTTTATGTGGTTTTTATGTATGTACTATTGTTTGTGGAAGGTTTATAAATTGTGGCGCTACACTTTTTCTTAATAATGTGTTTAAAATGATTTGTTATTACATATTGTGTTACTGCTAACAGACATGAACAATTGGATGTGTGATTGGATGCTGGTTATTGCGAGCATGTGAAAAATTGGAAAAAGAAACTGGACTGTATTGTTACTGATATAGGTTACTAGCAGAGCACTGTAAAATTTGGTACTAGAAGCATTGTAAAATCTAGTAATAGCTCTACTAGTTTGGACTCGCCAAAACTAAAAATCTAGTACTAAACTGGACTTGGTTTTGTTAGTTTGGTCTGCCTGGACTGGTTGAACTGCATGTTAACTGGACTGCTTACTAACTGAAACTAGTTCTGCTAGCCTGGACTAACTGGATTGGCTGAACTACATGCAAATCTGGACTGCATACTTTGCATCTGCTAGTTTGGACTGACTAAAACTGCCTGGATTACCTGGAATGCATACTAAACTATAGTTGCATTCTAAACTGTAAGTTGTTCAACTAGTTTGGACTCCATACATACTAAATTGGAGTGCATAATAAACTGGAATTTGTTTTACTAGTTTGGAATGACTGGACTAGCTGAACACTTGAAACAATACATTGTCTGAACAAATTGCATAAATTAAAATTTTCATAAATGAGAACTAACACAAACTCCATACTTTGTTGTAAATCACAAATTGCATACACTGTCTAAACATCACTCTAACACACACATGAGAAATTGCATATATTGTCTGGACATGAAACTGCAAACTAATACATGAGAAACTGTCAGAAAAAACTTGTCCCCAAACTAGATTCTATGTCAGCCCACTACATGACTTTAAAACATAGCGCTTGTATTTCCCCCCACCTCTTTAGAGTTCAGATCAATGGGCAGGTCAGATTGGGTCCAACTGGTGAATACTCCTACATGAACCTACACCCCAATAGTTTATATCCCCTCGGTTAGAATGCTGAATGTGTAAATAGTTCCATAAGTTGAAGAAAAAAACATAATTCACTACATTAACCCTTTCCCTAGGTGCTTTGGTAATAGCTCTTTCTGAGGGTCTTACTCGCAATGATTTTTTCCTCCTACTAACTTGATTAATCAACCTCACACTTGTAATATGAAATACATGGACCATTCAATAATCATGTTTTGAATTTCATTGTGTGTAAATGTGTTAAAAGTTAAAAATATTATATACCTGTGAAGTATGAACACCCAAAACTGATGCATCTTCATCCTGATTTCACTTATTTCAAATACCCATCACATAGAAAAGTCACCTTAAACAGAGTATCTTCATCCATATTTCTGTATCCAAAGAAATAATAACATTCTAAAATAGCAAGTCTAACGCAATTGAAAGGAGAAAAACTTAGCTGATAACAAAATAAAACAACAAAAATGCAATCTGTAAGAAGGAAATATATTTAGTCTAAAAGAAGGAAATATGTCTACAAGGAAGATAAAAAATTATACATTTGAAAACGTGATTCATGATATTACCTGAGAGTATCAAAGACGGGGTCAGTGATTAGGCGTAGAGGATGAGGAGGCAGAGAAGATGTTATTACAGGGTTGAAGATGTTATTCCTAATTCACAAATAACACAATGAAAATAATTCAAATATGAATCAAAGGACCAGAAAATAGTGTGTACCAAAAGAGGGGTGAGTTTGACGATGCTTACAGGGGGTGGAGACGGTCGATGAGCTCCATGACAACTTGGGGAGGTTTCCGGCTCTTGCAATGGAGACGGGCGACGAGATCCACGACAACACCAAAGGCCTCCTCTTATTCGAGCTCGAGATCAGACAACAACAACACAGATCGACAGATCCTCCAAAAAAAAGAAGGAATTCTAGATAAAAGCATCTAAGAGAAAGAGAGTTTACATGACTTAGATGGGGGTAAAACATCTAGATAAAAGCATCTAAGAGAAAGAGAGTTTACATGACTTAGATGGGGGTAAAACAGTAAAATCCAATGTGGAGTTAAAGATTGGTTAACTATTGGTAAACTTAACTGACAGAAGGGGTTAAATGAATTTTAAGTGTGTTTACAGAGAATTATATGGATTTATAAAAAAGTCAGAAGATTATATGGATATATGAAAGATTACAGGGTATATGAATTTTTTCCTTAAATCAATTTATTAATTTTATAATCCATACTCAAAACAAATTATAAAACTATTCGTATTCAATTTAACCGACCAAAGGTAGACAGTAAGTAGTAAACGGAAAAAAATGTGGTGGAAATGAGTGAGTGTAGTTTAACATTTATGTGACCAGAGGGTTCACCTCATCCAAGATTGGATTCTCGTGAGCATGACCAGTAAGTACTTGCTCTATCTGTTCCTCTCCTCCTGCCGCCGCTTTTCGTCCAGTACAATCATCAAATTAAACCTCCTCCAATTCTCCATAATTGAAAATCAAAATTAAAAAATAGTCTCCATCAACCCTACCAAAATCTAATCCATTCTCACCAGCCATCTCTCTTTCTCCCTCTCCAAGCAACCTCTTTTGATTCTCTCTCTCATATCTCAATATGACTCGATTCGACTTTCCTTCCTCTCCAAACGAAGAAGAGGAAGAGGAGGAAGAAGAAGAAGAAGAGGAAGAAGAAGAGGAGATGGAGGACTTCAGTTTCGAGGACCCGATCTCCTCGCCATTCATGGCCGCGGCGGGATCGTACGGCGGCGGCGGCGGTAATGTGCGGAGGCAGAGGAGGGGGCGCCGGAACAGGCGGTTCCCGGTGCTGGAGGTGCTTCTGGCGGCGCTGCGGAGGTCTCTTGCCGTGACGTGCGGCGTGGAGGGCGACGATGTCTGCGACGCCATGGACATTGGGTGGCCCACCGACGTCCGCCACGTCGCCCACGTCACCTTCGACCGTTTCCGCGGGTTCCTCGGTCTCCCTGACGAACTCGAGCCCGACGTCTCATGTCGCGCGCCAAGCGCAAGGTCTGTCTCGCCCTCCTTCCCCCCTTCTCTCTCTCTCATTCTCCCTGTGGTTTGTTTTTGAAGTCCTCTGTTTGAGATATTTAGGAATGGAATTGGGTCTTGATCGCTTACATATTTGCCAATTGAGAGATATTTCTGGTGCTCTCTGGTTTATCTTTAGTGATCTGAATTTTTTTTTTTTTTTAATTCTTGAAGCTTGCATTTGATCCTTAAGTAAAAAAAAATTATATGTTGAATTCATACAAAACAAAATAATAGGGCATTTTTAATCTAATTAACAAGATAATTTTTTTAGCTGTCAAGAAATGAGATGAGCCAATTTATGTGGAAATTATACAGTCTGCAATCTTGGCGTTGAAAGATTTGGGAAAAGCCATATTTGGGGCTGAATCTGTTAATAGGGCTGAATGTTGTAGGTCCTATGTGGCTGACCACGGGATCAGCTGTTTTTATTTTGGATTTACTGCTGTTATTATTTTATTTTCTTGAGAAAGCTATGTTTTTATGGGTAATGGGTATTAAATAAATTGCAGGTGGTATGCTCCCCCACCATCCTCAATAAAATAAAGTTAAAAAAAATTAAATTTTTGTACATGATTTTATATTTTTATATGGTATAGTTGTAGGAGAAAAGAATTATAGCACTATTTATGGTGGTTTTTAATATTTCTAATAAAGAAATATTGATATTTGAAATCTGTAATTTGAAATATTAGCATTTCAGTCCTTGGGTCAGCCTTTATTTTAATTTTGGTGGATGCAATTGGTTCTTGGATTGAAATTTCTGTTGTCATACACTAATGCAGCACACATGAAAAATTGTGAATCTTCTTGAAACATTTTGACTATTTCATAATATGGAATACTGATATGATAGTGAAAGCATGAAAATTATCGAGTGGGTAATCAATAAAGAAAGTGTGTTGCGGATAACCACTGGTTAGTGCATGGTATCAAACTATCAGTTGAATGTATACATCTGCCACTGTCACTCATATGATTAAAATTGGAATCACATGTATAGGATGAGTATAATTTTACTGTAACTGATGATTTTAAATTTCATTCTTAAGGCCTTCAATAATTTGAGTTTGAGGGGAATAGAACACTTAGTCAAATTTATGCTAGGAAGTTATAAGCATGCATACATGAGACTGGTATCTCGGGTGAAAATGTGTTTTCACCCTGGCTTTTCAATTTCACAAGTCACGGTGATTAGGTAATGCATCTGTTTGGCATGTTATCTAGAAATGCGATCTTATCCTAACTTTTTTAAAAAAGCAATGGAATAAGCTATGTTGAAAGGCACAACATCTTTCAGCTCTGTCAATAGTTTCTTTTATTTATTTATTTATTTAGTTTTTGGGACAAAAAGTTGCTTCTATTCCTCTTTGGACTGTTCATAAGAATTTGGTGTATTTTATTTTGTATGACATTCATAGTGTTCTTGTGGGCAATGGCCAAGCCTGACGATAAATAATAGGTTTTGAAAGATTGGTTACCTGGCATGCATATTGTTTACTGGTATTCTTCAATGCAATTTACAATGAATAACACACTGATATTTCTTTCAAATTGCTTCGTTCTTGCATATGACCGCAATTCCCAATCTTTGACCATGTACTTGGGCTACTGAAGCTTAATGAGATATTTATCCTTTTCACTTCAGTGCAAGTGTATTCGGAGTTTCGGCCAAGTCCATGCAATGTTCCCATGATCAAAGAGGAAATAGTGTGCCCACAATTCTTCTACTAATGCAGAGGCGCTTGTATTCACAAGGAGGCCTTCAAGTATGTACTTATTTTTCACCCTTTTTTCTAAAATTTCGATTTGAGGACAGTGCTGCTCTGCTGATTTAACCTGCATGATTTCAAATCCATCCTGTTGTGTTGAAGGCAGAAGGAATATTCAGAATCAATGCAGAGAACAGCCAAGAGTTGTATGTCAGGGACCAGCTAAACAAGGGTGTAGTACCTGAAGGAGTTGATTTGCATTGTCTTGCAGGTCTTATAAAGGTACTGATTGAGTTGACATGTTCTTCCTCGGATTCCGATCTTTTTGGTTTCTTATCTTGTTAAGAATCTTCAATTAACAGTTCATTTGAACAAATGATTTTCATGTAATTATTACCTAATTAGTCAAGGTCGATTGAATAATACTTATGCAAGCTCTAGTGAAAATATGTAAAGTGATGGTGCATTTATCAATCTAATTTAAGAGTTTGATGATTCATTTCTTTCAGCTTAATGCTATTAGGTTCATCATGCTGCTGAAACTTTTGAAAGTAATAGCTACACCAAGTGTTAGTCGATTTTGAATTTTTATTTTATTTCTCCTAGCTTTTACCAAGTGTGCCAATTAAGTTTCAATAGGAATTTCCATGCGTTATTAGACAAATATAATTTTTTTGTTTAAATTTAAAATATGTAAGGATTGTAAAAATGTCTGATGAAATGGGTGTCCCTCACTTTTTTATTTCTTTATTAAAAATACCAATCATAAATATTTTTTGATGAACCCAAAAACATTATATGAAACCCGTTGTTGTGACATGTAGTACCCCTAATTCAGTGAATTGTTATACCTAGAAGTCGACCAGAATAATTGTGATGGGTATAAATGCATACAGCTGAAACCAGCATTTCTGTCGCTTGGTTGGCTTCATCAATCATAAATTCTTTTACTCCATACAATTGAAAGAGATTTTACATACAAATGGTTGTTATACCCTCCAATCCCATTTACATGAAAATATATATATTACTAATCCTAACTAGAAATAAATGGATGAGGGGTAACCATCTTATGCGGAATATGACAAACAAGTGAATAATTTAAGGGTCAATTGCCCAAATATCCCTGCAGGCCAGCTTCAATTTTTTCTGTGCCTGTTGGTTCGATTTAATTGTCGTTAAGATTTAGCCTTTACCAACAAAAGAAATTTATAACTCTCTCTTACCTCTTTTTGGTAGAAAGTGGGAGTAAGAGGTCGATCCCACAAGGAGGCTATGGAAGCAAACAAGTAATTGTAAAAGATATCAATTCCCAAAAAGATTTTAAAACAATAATTTTAAAGATTGATCCAAGGAAGCTACTTTAAAAGCTAAAATAAAATTCTAATTTGAATCAAGATACGATAAAAAAAGGCCACCAAGGATTAGAAACCACCCCACAAGTATGATTGATTAGATCTTTCTATTGCACTTATATTTCTCTTACTTCACATGAATCAAGAGATTTTACTTGGTCACATGGAGAATATAGATTTAAAGTTCTCTTTTAACATTTCATTAGTTGATACACCATTAACTACTAGATCAAGGACGGTTCTTATAGTGAAGACCCACTTCCTTGACAGTTAAGATATTCAACCAATGACAACAAAATATTTCAAAGAAGGTAGTTCACTTCTACTCGATTTGAAAATAAGGTTTATAAAGTATCAATCATGTCTCATCTAAGTAAAACGATGAAAGATCTTAAAATACCCATAATCAAGATAAATCTAAGTTGAAGAAACTATATAATCATTAAGCATAAATCAAAATAATATAAGATGCACAAATAAAAGATCTAATCACTCATACTCATGGGGTGGAATCCTCTCCTTGATGGGAGGATTCTCTAGCCTACCATGGTTGGTGATATTCTAGAATAACAATAAAAAGATTCCATGAAAATCAAAGAAAGAAGAACTCTTTATTGATTAAACATAAACAAAATACAATAGCATCTATGTCTAATACAAAAGAAACACAAACTGAAGAGAAAAACTTAAAATAAAGAAGAAAGAACAAGAAAATGGAAGACTAAAATTCTGCTCAGCTGGAAATCTTCTCTCTGCTGTCCTCCCTCTGCAGGCCCCTTTTATAGAGGGCTGTATTGGCTGGGGCTTTTAATGCTGGACAGCTGCCCAGGATTTGAAAAATCCTTGCTGTTTTGGTAGGAATTTGTAGTTGTCTTGGTGGGGATTTGAAGGATTGGCTAATGCTGATTTTTAGTGATTTTGATAGGGATTTAAGACTGATTTGACAAATCAGATTTGCTGATTTGTGGCTGTCTGTTGGAGCTGATTTGTGAGGGAGATTCTCTCTTCTTTTGGCAATTGTGATGATCCATTCTTTCCATAATTGCTGTAGACTTTTAGGAATTGAATATTCTCCAATAGCATGTATTATCTTCATATCCTATGAAATTTGGATTAGAATCTTCATGACAAATATAATTATGCACATGAAATGTATAAATGTAGTTTATTTGTGCATATTATGCTTTGAAAATAAAATTCCCTAATATGTATGTAGAAAATGAAATATTGCATAGGGAAATGTCCAAGACAACTCTAAAAGGTATATCAAAATATGTATTTTTGAACATCTAACAGTGCCCCCACCTTTTTGAAATTTTTTTTACCCCTGGTTGTACACACTTATTCTTTTTTACCCTTTGACATGCCACATCACTTATATGTTTCACTAATACCCTTCTCTTCCACAATCCCTACCAGCCCCACAAAATCCATTTTGTCCCCCTTTTTTTGAAACCCTCGCCAATCTCATCAACCCGACCACCCGACCACGACTGCATCGACCCTTCTCTCCTCCTTGTTGAATATTGTTGTCTGACAGGTTAAAAAATATTGCTGTCACAACCAATATCCACAAGTTTTGTGCTTGATGTAAAAACTTTGAATGTGTGGGGAAAATTTCCATGGGATCATAGTGTGCTTATGGAATAATCTTCAGAAAATATATTTCTTTCAATTTCAGCCATCCTCTAGCCGAGTTCTAAGTGATCACTAGAATCTACTGGTTCATTTAATGCAATCTTCTAGGCTTTTTTTTTCTGTGGATGGCACAAAGCACCTTTTTTTTTTTTTTTTTACTCTTAAACCTTACATGATATTGTCAAAGGGGTTGACACTCTTGTTTCTGCCCCAAAACCTATTTTAACACTTAAACTGGTGCTTGATTTGGCAGCAGCAACCGAAAACAAAGAAAGATGATGATTTATTGATTTTAGTTGTAAATGTTATGACCTAATTATGTAGGAGGGAAGCAGAGGGATGACAATGATACTGTATGTAGGAACAAAAACAGAATCCTTCGACACACAAATGGAGCTTGTTCCACCTTTCTGCCTCTCTGGCATTGTTAATTAGTTTGTAGTAAAGATGAATACATCATCTGATGGAATATGTTTTCTTTCTGTGTAAGCCTTGTTGACTGTGTGAACTATGCCATACAATATTTAGCATAGTATGAGATAAATATATTTATCTAGTTAATAATTAATCTGACTAAAACAAGCTGATAGATGCATATGGAAACAGAACATGTGAAAAGGAAATAAATTGTTCAGTTCAGTTATTGATTCTGTGATTGGCAGCACACATTACATTGATCTTCATATCATTTTCTCAAATTTCATAGACTTTGTCATTCTAGTATTTAAAATCCTCTTCAATTTACTCTAATAAATCTGTTTCTTGCTGTAGGCTTGGTTTAGAGAACTTCCTACTGGAGTCCTTGATCCGATCACCCCGGATCAGGTATTGCATTGTAACACAGAAGCGGAGTGCTTCCAGCTGGCAATGACCCTTCCACCAACCGAAGCAGCATTGCTTGACTGGGCCATCAACCTGATGGCTGATGTTGTGCAGTGTGAACATTACAACAAAATGAATGCACGCAACATTGCCATGGTTTTTGCACCCAACATGACTCAGGTTCACTAAAACCTCTGCTTTTTGTCATATTGGAAGAAGTTAAGCACAAATACATTCAACTGGCTAATTACATTAACTGCTTTGCAGATGGGAGATCCTTTAACCGCATTGATCCATGCTGTTCAAGTGATGAATTTTCTCAAAACTTTGATATTAAAGACTTTACGAGAGAGAGAGGATGCAGCTTCAGATTTGAAAGTTTTCCAATCAAGCTCCGAGTCTACTGGAAAAAATTGTGATCCTGATTTATTAAAGCTGACAGAGAGAGTGTTAGATGAGAGGAGGATTGATGCACTTGTTGATGATAGACCCCTCGTGACTTATTCTTTTTCAAGCTCAAAAGACAGATTGGACGGTGACACAGATGATGGTTTTCGAAGTGTGAAAAAGAACAAGATAGATGGGCACGGTGGCTTCATCTCGGGGGATAGCTCCCCCACCAATTCCGATAGAGATGCTATAAGTGGATATAAAAATGCATATGGCAAGGGTGATTTGGAAGGTCTTTTGGACAAGCTGAGTCTAAAGAAAGGAGTGAGAAAGCTCTGCAGAAAGCCCATTTTCCACTTAAACAAGTCAACTAAAAAATCTGATGATATTGACAATGTAAATCCGAGGATAGAAGAAAGAAAAACTTGTGCATGAAATGGCTAACCATAGCGGTTCAGCTCTGTTGTAGAGTTGCTATTCATTTGGGGGCAAGTACAGGAAAACTGATCTCTAACCTGGAGGTGAAAAGATGGTGTAGCTCTCTAAGCCTTGACTTAACATGATGAATAACTTTGTGTAGAAGATGTTGGTTGTGATTTGTGGATTGTACATGGCATTGAATGATCCCCAACCTATATTGTGGAAATTCATCCTCACAAGTTTCCATCTGCATCCATGGCAGGGTTATTGGTCTGTTCTTGTGTTCTCATCAGACCTATAATTGTCAGTATTGAAAGTCCTTTTGGTTAGTAATCTACTATACATTGTAGCAGGAGCAAATACTTGAAGGAATGAATGTTATTCATATCAGGTGACTTGGAGTGGTAATTTGTGTGTGTTTGTACCATAAAGCATCCTAAACCTTCATGTACAGATTTGTCTATATGTGCGAAGATTTGTTAAGGTCACTAGAATGTCTTTTTTTAATTAATAGGTAATTGTTGGACTTGAATTGACTAATCTTGTAAATTTTATTTTGGAGCAATTTAGACATTCCTATTTTGCAAAAAAGAGTAAAATAGAACATGTCTGAAATAGAAAGGGTTCACATTTCTATGTAATTTTGTTGTCAACCATTCAAATATGGGTTTTGTGTTTTTAGGAACAACAAAATCTGTTAAGGCTCTGGGGTTCAAATGTTATGAGATGCATAACATTACTTGGGGTTTTGTGTTTTTGAAGAACAACAAAATCTGTAAGGCTCTGGGGTTTAAATGTTATGAGATGCATAACATGGGAGCAGTCATTTTTGCGTGGCCCTTATTTTTTTCTAACATAGTATTAGACTTTTAGTATATACTAGGCTTTTGAAATAAAAAGGATTTACATTTGTTAGACAAGGATTTCTTAGTAAATAATTCAAAAAAATGTTGGGGGGTATAAAACGAACAGCTGGAGTGGATTCTCTTAAAAGTAAAAACAATTTGTAAGTATATCCACCTTCAATTCTAGCATGCCTTATTAGTAAATACAAGTTTTTTTTTTTAATGCAGTGTTCTTTATTTACAATAATGTTTTAAAAATGACACGATGAAAATGACTGTGATTGTCATTTGGATTTTGAAATGTATAAATATTAACAAAAATTAATCTAAAATTTTATCCCTATTAATAAGAAAATCACCTAATTTTTTGAACACCACACTCAAAAGTGATAGATTGTGAAAGGATTAGAACCCGAAATGAGGAGATGAAGGTTTAGTGGAAATATCAATATTTTGATCAATTGTTAAAAGATGACGAACATCTGAATGACCTCATGCATCTTTCTTCTTAATTGAAATAAAAATCAAATGTAATGTCAACATAGTTCATTTGTGCGAAAGTTTCAGTGTCTCGTGCCGGCCGCAGTTTGGTCGATTTGGAGGGAACACAACTCCACGGTTTTCAGGAGGTGCACATCGTATGCGAAGAATATCAAGAAGTCTACAATGAGGTGCATCCAGGATTGGGGGAAACACTACGTGGGAGCTAGCTCGGTGTCCTTAGCAAAATGAGTGTCTAAATGCATATGAGAGAGTGTTTATGTAGATTTCTCATCTATAAAGATGATCCCCTTCTCATTTTTTTTTGTGTTTTTTATTTCATGTTTTTGTTTTGTATCTTTAAGCTTGGTATTTTCTTAGTAAAGGAGCAACGGGCTACCATTTCATTAAAAAAAAAAATCACTCGATTCACTGTGGCATTAGAATAAGACTGCTTTAGGGTAGTGTGCTTTAGGGTAGTGGAGAATATGATGTGCCTATTAATCGAAATAGGGGTGAGATGATGATAGTGCATGGTCTAATCCCACACGCCACGTTATTTAGTGCTAGATGATAGTACATGTTTACACGTGAAAATGCATTCTTACATAAAATTGAAGAACCCAATTGGCAAAATAAAGTATGTTTTTGTGTGTAAGCATATGGGGTTACATGCAATGTCAAACCCAGAATCATTGATCATTCACGAGGCAATGGGTTATGTAATCAGGTTAGAAAAAAAGTTCCAAGAATGAAAAAACTAATTTTGCTTTGAATTCCAATGGTTACTGGTTAGCACAATAAAATACTTTAAATTCCAACTGTTATATTGATGATTTGAATGCAGGCTTCTTGAAAAGGAAAAACTGAATGAACATTCTGAATGTGATAATTACTTACCTGAAGAAATGTTATAGTACTTTAATTAGAGAACACAAATTAAGATTGACTAGCATACACAGAGGAGACGGTGTGGTCAGTGGTCCGATATCTCTTAATAAGAGATCGAGGCAACTCAATACAAAAGGTGAACATTATGAAAGGATTGTCCAAGCGAGACTATAAATGTTTTCATAGTGCTTTTTATACAATGTCTTTTTTACATTCTCAAATACAGTTTTATATATTTCATTCGTTAACCCCGTCCATATCAAGATATATATATTAGTAGAAAATTTTCACATTTTTTTATATAAATGACACCATTCAATTCATTAGATTATATACTTTACTTTTTATAAAATTACATATCTTATTAGAAGATGTATATGATTTCTTAAAAAATGAAAACATGTGGGGGATTGCGTTTATGACTGTAAACAGGATTAAATGTAACATTTTCCATCTTTTCAAGAGGAACAACTCAAGTTTTTTTTGTTCAAATGGGTTCGTGGGCTGAAAAAAGCCCAGAATCACCCAATGTCTAAAGGGTATAAGAAAATGTTATACTCAGTCCAGTCCAAAATCCAGACCGCATATGCTTTTATTTTTTTAGAAATTATATGCCTCATCTAATGAAATATATACTTTAAAAAAGGTGAGATATGTACTTCGACGAATTGAATGATATCATTTATAAAAAAATTGAAATTTTTTCCAACAAGGCATATGCTTTAATACTGTGAGTGAAAGGGGCTAACAAAGCATATAGACAGTGTTTGAGGCTGTAAAAAGACCGAGTGTAGCATAGATCAAATGTATAAGTTGAATTTGGGGTGAAATAAACGGAGAAAAGAATTAAATTGATCTAAATGTCTTGTATCATGTATTAGATGAATTTAAATTGTGGGTTTGAATATTCTGGAGTGTAAACCAGATATGACCCCAAGGTCCCCACATTCGTACATTCATCTAGGTGAATTCTCAATGTTGTCTGCATCAGAATACCTTGTCTGAAGTACTCAAAACCATTCAAACCATAAATTTATCCTTTTATTGTTGCAGTCTCATTATCACCATAGGGTCATGAGGTTGGTGTTTTCTCCACTATAATACTTACAATTTATCAATACAGCTCTATCAATAACCTTCTCAACCATATTCATAAAATCTCCAATTACAAGGTTATGGAGTCCAAGAAGTAATTAATTAAGTAATGGGTTGAAGTTCTATCCTCCTCCATGAACCAACAAGTTATCCCATTCTTACTACACGTACTCTAGAATAATAACAGAATGTAGAAGTGTCTAATTATGGCTCACACACATTAATTTTTAGACATTTTCACTTTCTCGCCCCAATATTTAACCATGAAAATTGGGTTCATGAGGTCTCTTGTCTCCCAGATTCAGGTCCACTGCTTGTCCCCCCCCCCCCCTCCCCTTCATTCTATTGTATATCCAATAGTATGGAAAGTGAGTTACAAGTATGAAGAAATGTTAGTATAGTATTAGACAGGATGTCTAATGTCTCTCTGGTGTGACCCCACCCCCCTTGATCACCCAAATTATATAGTGATAACTATGTCATGTGAGAGAAAGCAATCCCTTTTGCCCCAACAATGCCATGTCCCCACTCGGATATGGAGAAAACCACCATTTCCCACATATTTTTCATGTTGACTCTGAAATTTTTAAAAATTATCTCATTTCTTATCCTCCAAATGGTCCACACGACCACCGGAATGATCGAATGCAAGATAGATTTGGCAAGACTTGAGTTGTTCGGCCAACGGCATGTTGAGGAACGATAGCCTTCAAGAAGTGACAAGGCCCACCTCTTCTTATAACTGTCTGAAATCCTGCATTGACAGAAAATGTGTTCTAGCGTTTCAGGTGTCTCCTTACATAGTTCACATGAAATCATGAATGAATCTAAAATCTCACATTATAATTATTATAGTGAAGAATGTAATAACAAATTTATGATTTTTTTCTATCATATAAATTCATAAACATAAAGGAAAATGTTACACTCAGTCGGTTTCCCAGTTTCAAACTCAGACCCACGTAGGATCCAACGTGGCGAGAGCAGGGTGACGTGGAATTATTCGACGGGCCCGAATGGGTTTTGAGAATTTTGAATTTCAAAATTCCTCGATAACTGCGGACTGACGCAATCGACTGACAGTCATTAAATGTTTTAATATTTTTTTAAATAAAAAATAATTCACCGACTGACTTGAATTGACAGGCATTAAAGGATTGGAACATTTTTTTAAAATAAAATAATGGAGCACTAAAATTGATTTGACGGCTTGAGTAGATGTTTCTAGACACCGATGTGGAGTCTGAAAAGGTTGAGCATACTCTTTCAAATGTGGTATATACTCCAGTTATCTGATATATACCATGAAACATAAATATAACTGGTGTGACTATCGAGGATAAGCTGATGTTTCGACTTTCAGCATATTTTATTGCAACTTCGTTTTCTCTCCTCTTAGCTTTAAAAAACTCACACACACTCTTTAACCAACCCTTTCGTCTTTCACAAAATGAAATATCTCCCTCTCTCTGTCTCTCTATCTCTCTCTCTCTCTCTCTTCCTTTCGCCTCTCTCACTGTTAGACCTGTGTCATTTAGAGTCCTAATTTCGATCAGAGTCGCTAAAACTTTAGATTTTAGCTACCTTCTAAGGTTTGAGGACTCTGATTGAAGATATAACTGCATATTATGGGTCATGGTACTGTTTAGTACTGCCCATAAAATTTTCGTTTAATTCCGATAACGGTTTTGGAATTATGCAGTTTCGGATTGGTATTTGGATTTGATTTTGTTAAAATCCAAGATGATAAGGTAAAAATCCGATATTATTACGAGATGTTCAGTTTTGAGATAGCTTCCATATAGAAGTGGAATTGGATCAACTGGATTCGTATATTAAAAGTTATGGGTATTTGAGTATACCCCGAAGTTGAGAAATCCAGGCAGCAGCCCTGTAAGATGTTTAGCCTAGATTTCGGAATATCTGGAGGGGTTATTTGATCTAGGTATAAACATGAAAGCTGTAGATAATCTTCTTAGCTTTCCAATGCCACTGGAATCACGCAATTCCGAGCTGTATTGAGGAAGTTATGGCCATTTAAGTAAAGGCTGCGCAGAGGTTTTAAGTCCGAGGATGACTTGGTCATTTACTCGACCTTTGTTTATTTAATCCCCAAATGTGCACGACCTTGGGCATATTTTCTTCCCTCTTTTGCTCTGGTCCAGCCCTTGTGTGTGTGTTTGAGAGGAGGAAGTGATGGTGGTGGAGATGAAGAGCTCCATTGGAGGAAAGCAAGGTGTGTGTGCTTTCATTGTTGGTTGTTGTCTCTTTCCTTTCCCCATCTCCTCTCTCTCAGCCCCTCTAATGGTTTCCCCTCACTTTTTCACTCAGCCCCCCCAAGTGTTTGTGTTTATGCCTAAGTGAGGGAGAAGAAGAAGGAGTGCTTGGATGATGGTGGAGCTAGAAGTGGAAGTGATCAAGGTTAGTTTGTGTGCATGTGAGAAGTGCTGTTGTAACTTTCCTTCTCCATCCCCTACCCTCTCAAGTTTCCCCCTATTTTCAGCAAGAAGCGGAGCTCCCAGGGCTGAGGTGGGCGTGGCGGTGGAGGTGGTCGAGGTGGAAAAGGCGTGCTTGCGAGCCCCACATCTCCCCCTTCCCTCTCCCTCTCTTTTGGTGAGCTCTTCCCCTTCTTTTCTTGGTTTTCATGGCTTGGGGGCTGTTGGGGTGTTCATGCATGCTATGCATATGGGTTAGAGTGTGGGTGAGGGGTTGGAGAGGGTTAAAAAGTGGTTGGGAGAGGCTGGGCGCGCGTGCGGGGCCGTCCGCGCGCGTGCGCGCGCAGGCAGGCGCGCACGCACGCGCGTGCACGTACACGCGTGCGCGCGGGTGCTGTCGGGCGCGCGCGGGTGTCTGCGCGGAGGGATGGCGAGGCGCGCGGTGCGCGCGGGCGCGCGCGTAGGTGCGCGAGGGTGCGCGCGGGGGACGCGTGCAGGGTGCCCGGGGTTGCGCCCGGGGCTCCCCGGGGTGCGTGCGGGTGCTGCCCGGGGCCCGGTTTGGGCGTGCTGAGGGTCGGCACCCTCGGGTGGGTGTCCGGGGGGGGGGGGGGGCTCGGGCACGCGTGCGTGCATCCATGCTTCCGTGCGTTCGAGCCCGTTTGCGTGCATGTCTAGCCTTAGGCATGCCTAACTGATTTTATGTGTTTGTTTATGGTTATACTCATCATTTTGATACCCCTTGCCTTGCAGACCTCGTCGGTTGGGATGCGCGACGACCCGGGTATCGGTGAGTGGTTTGATTCCAACCCTTCTGGGAGCGCTCGAGGCACGTAGTCGTGCTTCGCGCTTCCATGGGGCTTTATTTGCACCCTAAATATGTTAGATATCATGCATGCTAGGTTGTATAGCTCGTATATTGTGTAGAACCCCTATTCTACCTTATACTTGCCTATGTATTGTATAGAATATGGCATGATTTAGGTAGTTTTGTTTGAAATACTACCCCTATTTTATCAAGGATGTTTAACTTGGGTTAATAACTGGTGTATGCGTAATATTCTTCCGATTTAGGACTCGAGGGTTTGGTATAGTTGTTGCACCCATCTGTTGGGGCAAAACTACGACCAGCTCGAGAGATGACGAAGCATTCCCTCTCTCTCGCTCTCCCTCTTTTCGCGAGCCAAGTAAGTAGATGCGGTTCCTACTTTACTCAGGCTTGCTTGGAATTATTGGCATGCACCTGTTGTTGCGCAGATCGCGCTTAACCCTTCCCTTCTAGGTTGGTGTCATCCAACGTATATTAGGTTGTAATTTGTGTGTTTACTTGTTTGATGCCATGTATGCATGCTAAGTAAGATTTCCCTTGTATAGTTAATTGCATATTATGTATATGCCTATTTGGGCCATGAGCCTTGTTTAATGAGATTAGACAAGTGTATGACCTCCTATGGGGTCATACCATGGCATCGACACTTAGAATAAAATGTCTTCCCCGCATCTGAGTTATGCGCCCTGGAGGGAATTCATGAGAATTCGTTGCGCTTAATCGGTGTTTGATGACCGATGACGACGGATCCAAGAGGATCGTATTCGCGAGCGTAGATTGTTTCTCCCCTTCGTTGGATCCGTGTAGGAACTTCCCGGCGTCGGAAACGCTGTCCTGGCACCGGGCTCCCATCTGTAGGTACCATCGCTTCGGTCGACAGTGTACTGATCGTGGGAGTATGTCAGGTAGAGGCTACCCGGGGAAAGGGCTACCGGTGGACCAAGGGCTTAGAAACGATCTAGTCTCTTCCCAAGAGCCTGGGGCACCCCTTTGGGGGTGAAGGTGAGGGATTGGTACAGTTACTCCCAACAGCCTAGGTCACCCGTCGGGGTGAGGGTGTTGGTAAGGGTGTAGTGGGTCGGCGTTGGTTCGATCTGCCAGTTTGTGCAATCTCCCAAAATCCTATGTCACCCGTCGGGGTGAGGGTGAGGGTGTTGGTGTGATTGTAGTGGGCTCGAGTTGATACTCGACCCATCAGCTTGTATAGATGGTTTTCCCGTGGGGTTCGCGTTGCGAACATGTAAAGGTTCCTCCCAATATCGT
The DNA here is from genome assembly GCA_030737845.1 of Acorus calamus. Lineage (NCBI taxonomy): Eukaryota > Viridiplantae > Streptophyta > Magnoliopsida > Acorales > Acoraceae > Acorus > Acorus calamus. The sequence continues at coordinate 14,406,304 of CM060872.1, forward strand.
CGTATACCGTGGTCCCGACGTGGAAGCTGCTCTGACAGAGGACTCCCACTTGTAGGTACTCCCGATGCATTCGACAGATGTACTGATCAGGGGAGTGTACCAGGTGAGGCTACACGAGGGTGGACCACCGGACGATATTGCGAGCATGAATTATCGTTCTCCCCTTCGCTGGATCCGTGTGGATGCTACCTAGGTACGAGCCGCCCTGGGTGGACCCCCACCTGTAGGTACCATCGATGCGCTCGACAGTGTACTGACCGTGGCCGGCTTCAGGTAAAGGCTGCCCGGGAGAGCGCTACCGGATGATGAACGGTGTAGAACTGTAAGTTTTGCCCTCCAAGTCCCTAGGCTCGCCCCTGTGGGGGCTAGGGCGAGGGCGAGGTATGGTTGCACCGCCGTGTGACCTTGTTAACTGTTGGGTTTCTACCCATGATTTCCTTGTTAGGAGATTGCCTTAGTATCGAATGTTATGTTGGTGTTTGGTTTCTGACCACTCACTGAGCTTGTAGCTCACCCCTCGCCTATGTTTTTCTCCAGATGACGCTGAGTCGGATCCAAGAGAAGAGCTCCCCTGGCGCAATACGAGTAGGAGACCCGCGTTCGTGTTGGATGTCTTGCGAGTTAGAGGCTATCAGCATTCCCTTTTCATTGTATGTATTATACTTGTGCTTGCGCACGGTATGTAGACTGTTGATGTCTGTTATTATATATATATTGGCTCTCACAGGACAGTTGATTGTGTACTCTAGTCTGTAATATGTCTTTGAATCACAGACTTAGTCATTTGAGCTTCCGCCATTTGTATATATTTGATGTCAGTTACTTGTTTATTGCCTTTTTCTCTTGTGGAGTATTTATTTGACCTCGTGTATGGATTACTGATATCATTTATATATTTGCCACGTCTCGGGGACGGCCGCCCTGGGGCGTGACAAAAGTTGGTATCAGAGCCATGTCCTGTCAGAGCCAATTGTTTTCCTTGAGATGAGTCCTAGGATTTCGAGATGAGTATTCTGATCCTAGTGTTGGTTCCTTAGTTGCTGATATGCCTCCTCGGAGACGGGCGCGTGGACGTGGTCACACTCGGGCTTCGGAGGTTTACGAACCTATCGGAGGCGAGGAGTCTACTTGAGAGTTCTCGGCTGTTGGGCCAGGACTTGCGCAGGATGCCTCCAGCGTGGGCGTGTGCTTACGCTGAGATGGCGGATCTTCTGGACACTCAGACTAGAGCACTGGAGGCATAGACTGGAGCGTTGGTTGAGCAGGCGCGAGAGATCCAGGAGCTGCGGGCGGCCCGCGTGGCGATCCCGTAGATACCCTTAGCAGCAGATCCACCAGTGGTGCCAGAGATACCCCATGTACCGGTTGGAGACCGCATTCTCCTCCGTTCTGTTTATCGGGGGTATACCATAGAGTTTGCGTGCGGCACCAGTTTCAAGTGTTGAGGATGTGGTGTAGTATTCATTAAGGGGTGATGTCTTCTTCTAGCCTTCCTACTCAGGATAAGGGGCCTTGCAGGGTCAGCGTTGAGACCCGGGCTAGGGTACTCCGTGTTCCTTATTTGGTTGTCGGGATATCCTATATCGGGACCTCATGAGGCCCTCCCGAGGTTCTTTTCCCAGTCAAGGAATACCTTTGAAGCATCAATTTGATGATTGATTTTTCCTCACTCGGAAGGTGCGATAGCGGGTGGTGATGCATACGATCGGGATTGGGAACATCCTATTGCAGCTTGGTGGGCGATAGCTTGTGGACTAGGGTTCCATAACCGTATCCGGAGTCGCTTCGATATATCATCATGCGTTGTAGCGGTCCGGTAGAGGCCAGAGTCCTGCGAGGTGCTCCCTGGGACTATCCACGACGCTTGTTGGTGTGCCCATATAGCAGAGATAGTGGACATGGGAGGCTATCAGGTAGAGGCCACACCGGAAGAGTGCTACTGGATGACGTCGAGAGCTTGGACTCCCCTTGATGAATCTGCCCATTGAGTGCATGATGCTAGAGTTCCAATGGTTATAATTGGACGACCTATTGGTGGCGGCATGTGAAGCACAGTTTGTGGTACTGTCGCGTTTTGCCCCCACATGGGTCGTAAGTGAGGAGACGTGACGCTAAGCGTTCGTGATGGGACTCAACCGCCATATGAGGTAGATTACGTCGCTTAGGCATGGTCGGGAATCGACGACCTCCTATTGCGTGTCTTGCGGATTAAGTGCGGTCGAGCGGCTTACCGAGCGTGTAAGGGTCATCATGAGCGTCAGCCTTGCTCGAGGAGCAGATTTGGATTTAATCGTCCCAGGAATTATTTTGATTACCCCATAGGGGTTGAGGATCAAGTACCTCTTGCCGCGAATTGATGATCTGTTTTGACCAGCTCTGGAAGCCAGTGTCTTTCTGTTGATTGATCTTCGCGCAGGGTACCATAATTGGAGATCCGGGAGTTGGGCATTCTTTAGTTGGCCTTTTGTGACCGTTCGGGCACTACGAATTTTGGGTACTGCCGTCGGGGTAGACGAATGCGTCAGATGCCTACAATGATCTCAAATGTTTTATTGGGCCTCCGTGGGCTGTTCTGTGGTAGCCTTCATTGAGGATGTTGGTTGGCATGCCCTCAGACGAAGTTGTGGATCGTCGCGTTGGAATGCGTTCGTCCATCAAGATCCCTCAGTGGACGTGGGAGTGAGTTATCATGGATTTCGTTGTGGGCTCGCTAAAGTCACGTCCGGGTCACGATGCCATCTAGGTGATCACTGACCGACTGACTAGGTCTGCACTTTCCTCCCTATCCAACTGACTGAGTCTCTGGACGCTTCGACGCGGGTTTGAGCCTTCGCGATTGTTCGTCTTCATGGCACTCCGGTCGGTGCTATTTCGGGCTGAGCGCGTGGGTTACTTCGAGGTTCTAGCGCAGCCTTTGGCAGGCTTTTCGCGCGAGCCTCCCTTTTAAGTACAGCGTTTCGATACCGACGGACAGCCAGGCAAGAGGACGATTTAGGCCTTAGAGGACATGCTATTTGCCTGCGTGCTCGATTTTGGGCAGTCGAAAGAGGCACCACCCTCTGGGAAAGGGTCTGCCTGTGAGACGACTGCCATTCGAGCACCCAGATGAATGGAAAAGACACTCTATGGGCGCGGTTTTATGCCTCCCTTGTGTTGGGACGGTTGTTGAGTGCTAGTTGGAGTGGCCACAAGTTATTTAATTGACCTTGCGGTGGCTGAGATGGTTCGAGCGTGCCTCTGCACCACCTAGAACCGTCGGAAGGGCTACGTAGGTCATCGTCGCCAGGAGCCTACCTTCGGGTTCGGCGAACATGTTGGCATGAGGTGTCTCGGTTTAAGGGCATCCTCTGTTTCGACATTCGGGGCGTGTTGAGTCGGCCTTCCATCGGACCGGTTTTCATCCTTGAGTGGATTAGGGGAGGTGGCTGTCATGAAGCCTTGCCCCGTGACTGACTCGTGCCTGTGACGTCATCCAATGTCTCATAGCTGAGACATTATGTCCACGATCCTGCTCATGTCATTCCGTTCGAGCCGCTCATCCTCGAGCAGGATTTGTCGTTCGGGGAGCAGTTGATCGAGACCATGGACCAATGTGAGAAGAGGCTCCGTACCCAGACCGTTCCTTCGGTTAAAGTGCGTGGTAGCACCAGTTTGGATTCCGGACCACTGGGGAGCCAAGGGACTCTATGGGCGACACTTCTACGTTCGGTCTTCCCTTTTGGGTTTCCTTAAATTTTGAGGACTAAATTTCCTAAGGGGGGGAGAATGTTAGACCTGTGTCATTTAGAGTCCTAATTTCGATCAGAGTCGTTAAAACTTTGGATTTTAGCTACCTTCTAAGGTTTGAGGACTCTGATTGAAGATATAACTGCATATTATGGGTCATGGTACTGTTTAGTACTGCCCATAAAATTTTCATTTAATTCCGATAACGGTTTTGGTATTATGCAGTTCCGGATTGGTATTTGGCTTAGATTTTGTTAAAATCGAAGATGATGAGGTAAAAATCTGATATTATTACGAGATGTTCAGTTTTGAGATAGCTTCCATATAGAAGTGAAATTGGATCAACTGGATTCGTATATTAAAAGTTACGGGTATTTTTCCGAGTATACCCCGAAGTTGAGAAATCCAGGCAGCAGCCCTGTAAGATGTTTAGCCTAGATTTCGGAATAGCTGGAGGGGTTATTTGATCTAGGTATAAATATGAAAGCTGTAGATAATCTTCTTAGCTTTCTAATGCCACTGGAATCACACAATTCCGAGCTGTATTGAGGATGTTATGGCCATTTAAGTGAAGGCTGCGCAGAGGTTTTAAGTCCGAGGATGACTTGGTCATTTACTCGACCTTTGTTTATTTAATCCCCAAATGTGCACGACCTTGGGCATATTTTCTTCCCTCTTTTGCTCTGGTCCAGCCCTTGTGTGTGTGTTTGAGAGGAGGAAGTGATGGTGGTGGAGATGAAGAGCTCCATTGGAGGAGAGCAAGGTGTGTGTGCTTTCATTGTTGGTTGTTGTCTCTTTCCTTTCCCCATCTCCTCTCTCTCAGCCCCTCTAATGGTTTCCCCACACTTTTTCACTCAGCCCCCCCAAGTGTTTGTGTTTATGCCTAAGTGAGGGAGAAGAAGAAGGAGTGCTTGGATGATGGTGGAGCTAGAAGTGGAAGTGATCAAGGTTAGTTTGTGTGCATGTGAGAAGTGCTGTTGTTTCTTTCCTTCTCCATCCCCAACCCTCTCAAGTTTCCCCCTATTTTCAGCAAGAAGCGGAGCTCCCAGGGCTGAGGTGGCCGTGGCGGTGGAGGCGGTCGAGGTGGAAAAGGCGTGCTTGCGAGCCCAACATCTCCCCCTTCCCTCTCCCTCTCTTTTGGTGAGCTCTTCCCCTTCTTTTCTTGGTTTTCATGGCTTGGGGGCTGTTGGGGTGTTCATGCATGCTATGCATATGGGTTAGAGTGTGGGTGAGGAGTTGGAGAAGGTTAAAAAATTGGTTGGGAGAGGCTGGGCGCGCGCGCGTGCGCGCACAGGCAGGCGCGCAGGAGGGCGCAGACGGGCGCACAGGCACGCGCGTGCGCGTACACGCGTGCGCGCGGGTGCTGTCGGGCGCGCGCGGGTGTTTGCGCGGAGGGCTGGCGAGGCGCGCGGTGCACGCAGGTCATGCGTGAGAGAGCGCGCGGGCGCGCGCGTAGGTGCGCGAGGGTGCGCGCGGGGGGCGCGCGCGAGCGCGCGCATGTCTGCGCGCGGGGCACGCGTGCAGGGTGCCCGAGGATGCGCCCGGGGCTCCCCGGGGTGCGTGCGGGTGCTGCCCGGGGTCCCGGTTTGGGCGTGCTGAGGGTCGGCACCCTCGGGTGGGTGTCCGGGGGGGGGGGGGGGGGGCTCGGGCACGCGTGCGTGCATCCATGCTTCCGTGCGTTCGAGCCCGTTTGCGTGCATGTCTAGCCTTAGGCATGCCTAATTGATTTTATGTGTTTGTTTATGGTTATACTCATCATTTTGATACCCCTTGCCTTGCAGACCTCGTCGGTTGGGATGCGCGACGACCCGGGTATCAGTGAGTGGTTTGATTCCAACCCTTCTGGGAGCGCTCGAGGCACGTAGTCGTGCTTCGCGCTTCCATGGGGCTTTATTTGCACCCTAAATATGTTAGATATCATGCATGCTAGGTTGTATAGCTCGTATATTGTGTAGAACCCCTATTCTAACTTATACTTGCCTATGTATTGTATAGAATATGGCATGATTTAGGTAGTTTTGTTTGAAATACTACCCCTATTTTATCAAGAATGTTTAACTTGGGTTAATAACTGGTGTATGCGTAATATTCTTCCGATTTAGGACTCGAGGGTTTGGTATAGTTGTTGCACCCATCTGTTGGGGTAAAACTACGACCAGCTCGAGAGATGACGAAGCATTCCCTCTCTCTCGCTCTCCCTCTTTTCGCGAGCCAAGTAAGTAGATGCGGTTCCTACTTTACTCAGGCTTGCTTGAAATTATTGGCATGCACCTGTTGTTGCGCAGATCGCGCTTAACCCTTCCCTTCTAGGTTGGTGTCATCCAACGTATATTAGGTTGTAGTTTGTGTGTTTACTTGTTTGATGCCATGTATGCATGCTAAGTAAGATTTCCCTTGTATAGTTAATTGCATATTATGTATATGCCTATTTGGGCCATGAGCCTTGTTTAATGAGATTAGACAAGTGTATGACCTCCTATGGGGTCATACCATGGCATCGACACTTAGAATAAAATGTCTTCCCCGCATCTGAGTTATGCGCCCTGGAGGGAATTCATGAGAATTCGTTGCGCTTAATCGGTGTTTGATGACCGATGACGACGGATCCAAGAGGATCGTATTCGTGAGCGTAGATTGTTTCTCCCCTTCGTTGGATCCGTGTAGGAACTTCCCGGCGTCGGAAACGCTGTCCTGGCACCGGGCTCCCATCTGTAGGTACCATCGCTTCGGTCGACAGTGTACTGATCGTGGGAGTATGTCAGGTAGAGGCTACCCGGGGAAAGGGCTACCGGTGGACCAAGGGCTTAGAAACGATCTAGTCTCTTCCCAAGAGCCTGGGGCACCCCTTTGGGGGTGAAGGTGAGGGATTGGTACAGTTACTCCCAACAGCCTAGGTCACCCGTCGGGGTGAGGGTGTTGGTAAGGGTGTAGTGGGTCGGCGTTGGTTCGATCTGCCAGTTTGTGCAATCTCCCAAAATCCTATGTCACCCGTCGGGGTGAGGGTGAGGGTGTTGGTGTGATTGTAGTGGGCTCGAGTTGATACTCGACCCATCAGCTTGTATAGATGGTTTTCCCGTGGGGTTCGCGTTGCGAACATGTAAAGGTTCCTCTCAATATCGTCGTATACCGTGGTCCCACGTGGAAGCTGCTCTGACAGAGGACTCCCACTTGTAGGTACTCCCGATGCATTCGGCAGATGTACTGATCAGGGGAGTGTACCAGGTGAGGCTACACGAGGGTGGACCACTGGACGATATTGCGAGCATGAATTATCGTTCTCCCCTTCGCCGGATCCGTGTGGATGCTTCCTAGGTACGAGCCGCCCTGGGTGGACCCCCACCTGTAGGTACCATCGATGCGCTCGACAGTGTACTGACCGTGGCCGGCTCCAGGTAGAGGCTTCCCGGGACTGTGCTACCGGATGACGAACGGTGTAGAACTGCAAGTTTTGCCCTCCAAGTCCCTAGGCTCGCCCCTGTGGGGGCTAGGGCGAGGGCGAGGTATGGTTGCACCGCCGTGTGACCTTGTTAACCGTTGGGTTTCTACCCATGGTTTCCTTGTTAGGAGATTGCCTTAGTATCGAATGTTATGTTGGTGTTTGGTTTCTGACCACTCACTGAGCTTGTAGCTCACCCCTCACCTATGTTTTTCTCCAGATGACGCTGAGTCGGATCCAAGAGAAGAGCTCCCCTGGCGCAATACGAGTAGGAGACCCGCGTTCGTGTTGGATGTCTTGCGAGTTAGAGGCTATCAGCATTCCCTTTTCATTGTATGTATTATACTTGTGCTTGCGCACGGTATGTAGACTGTTGATGTCTGTTATTATATATATATTGGCTCTCACAGGACAGTTGAGCTTCCACCATTTGTATATATTTGATGTCAGTTACTTGTTTATTGCCTTTTTATCTTGTGGAGTATTTATTTGACCTCGTGTATGGATTACTGATATCATTTATATATTTGCCACGTCTCGGGGACGGCCGCCCTGGGGCGTGACAAAAGTTGGTATCAGAGCTATGTTTTTGTCAGAGCCAATTGTTTTCCTTGAGATGAGTCCTAGGATTTCGAGATGAGTATTCTGATCCTAGTGTTGGTTCCTTAGTTGCTGATATGCCTCCTCAGAGACGGGCGCGTGGACGTGGTCACCCTCGGGCTTCGGAGGTTTACGAATCTATCGGAGGCGAGGAGTCTACTTGAGAGTTCTCGGCTGTTGGGCCAGGACTTGCGCAGGATGCCTCCAGCGTGGGCGTGTACTTACGCTGAGATGGCGGATCTTCTGGACACTCAGACTAGAGCACTGGAGGCATAGACTGGAGCGTTGGCTGAGCAGGCGCGAGAGATCCAGGAGCTACGGGCGCACCGCCGTGTGACCTTGTTAACCGTTGGGTTTCGACCCATGGCTTTCCTTGATAGAAGATTGCCTTAGTATAGAATGATTATGTTGGTGTTTGGTTTCTGACCACTCACTGAGCTTGTAGCTCACCCCTCGCTTATGTTTTTCTCCAGTTGACGCTGAGTCGGATCCAAGAGAGAGCTCCCCTGGCGCAGTACGAGTAGGAGACCCGCGTTCGCGTTGGATGTCTTGCGAGTGAGAGGCCATCAGCATTTCCTTTTCCTTGTATGTGTTATACTTGTGCTTGTGCACGGCATGTGGACTGTTGATGTATTTTGTTGTGTATATTGGCTCTCACAGGACAATTGATTGTGTATTCTAGTCTGTAAATATGTCTTTGAATTACAAACTTAGTCGTTTGAGCTTCCACTATTTGTATATATATTTGATGTCAGTTACTTGGTTATTTCTTTATTGCTTTTGATGTTGTGGAGTCCTTATTTGATCTCGTGTATGGATTGCTGATATCATATATATATTTGCCATGTCTCGGGGACGGCCGCCCTGGGGCGTGACAAAAGTTGGTATCAGAGTCATGTCTTGTCAGAGTCAATTGTTTTCTTAGAGATGAGTCCTAGGATTTCTATATGAGTATTCTGATCCGAGTGCTGGTTCCTTACTTTGCTGATATGCCTCCTCGGAGATGGGCGTGTGGACGTGGTCACCATCTGGCTTTGGAGGTTTGTGAACCTACCAGAGGCGAGGAGTCTACTGGAGAGTCATCGGCTGTTATGCCAGGACCTACGCAGGAGCCTCCAGCATAGGAGCGTGCTTACGCTCGGATGGCGGATCTTCTGGGGACTCAGACTAGAGCACTGGAGGCCCAGACTGGAGCGTTGGCTGAGCAGGCGCGAGAGATCCGGGAGCTGTGGGCGGCCCGCGAGGTGGTCCCGTAGATACTCTTAGCTACAGATCCACAAGTGGTGCCAGAGATACCCCCTGTACCGGTTGGAGACCGTATTCTCCTCCGTTTTGTTTATCGGGGGTGTACCATGGAGTTCGCGTGTGGCACCACTTTCAAGTGTTGAGGATGTGGCGTATTGCTCATTGAGGGGTGATGTCTTCTTCCAGTCTTCCTACTCAGGATAAGGGGCCTTGCAGGGTCAGCGCTGAGACCCGAGTTAGGGTACTCCGTGTTCCTTGTTTGGTTGTCGGGATATCCTATATCGGGACCTCATGGGGCCCTCCCAAGGTTCTTTTCCTAGTCAAGGAATACCTTTGAAGCATCAAATTGTTGATGGATTTTTCCTCACTTAGAAGGTGCGATAGCGCGTGGTGGTGCATACGATCGAGATTGGGTGCATCCTATTGTAGCTTGGTGGGCGATCGCTTATGGATTGGGTTCCATAGCCATATCCGGAGTCGCTTCAATATATCATCATACATTGTAGTGGTCCGGTAGAGGACAAAGTTCTGTGAGGTGCTCCCAGGGACTATCCACGACGCTTGTTGGTGTGCCCATATAGCAGAGATAGTGGACATGGAAGGCTACCAGGTAGAGGCCACATCGGCGGAGTGCTGCTAGATGACGTCGAGAGCTCGGACTCCCCGTGATGAGTCTGCCCATTGAAGTGCAGGATGCCGGAGTTCCAATGGTTATAGTTGGGCGACCTGTTGGTGGCGGCATGGGACGCACAGTTTGCGGTACTGTCACATTTTGCCCCCACATGGATCGTAAATGAGGTGACGCGACGCTAAGCGTTCGTGATGGGACTCAACCGTCATATCAGGTAGATGACGTCGCTTAGGCGTTATCGGGAATCGACGACCTCCTATTGCGTGTCTTGCGGATTAAGTGCGGTCGAGCGGCTTACCCAGCGTGTAAGGGTCATGATGAGCGTCAGCCATGCTTGAGGACAATAATTTGGACTTAATCATCCTAGGGATTATTTTTGATCTCCCCATAGGGGTTGAAGATCAAGTACCTCTTGCCGCGAATTAATGATCTGTTTTGACCAGCTTTGGGAGCTAGTGTCTTTCTGTTGATCGATCTTCGCGCAAGGTACCCTATTTGGAGATCCGGGAGTTGGGCATTCTCTAGTTGGCCTTTCTTGACCGTTTTTGGCACTACGAATTTTGGGTACTGCCGTCGGGGTAGACGAATGCACCAGATGCCTATAAGGATCTCAAATGTTTTATTGGACCTCCGTGGGCTGTTCTGTGGTAGCCTTCATTGAGGTTGTTGGTCGGCATGCCCTCAGGCGAAGTTGTGGATCATCGCATTGGAATGCGTTCGTCCATCGAGATTCCTCAGTGGATGTGGGAGTGAGTTATCATGGGTTTCGTTGCAGGCTCTCTAAAGTCACGTTCGGGTCACGACGCCGTCTGGATGATCATTGACTGATTGAATAAGTCCACACATTCTTCCCTATCCAGCTGACTGAGTCTCTGGACGCTTCGACGCGGGTTAGAGCCTTCGTGATTGTTTGTCTTCATGGCACTTCGGTCGGCGCTATTTTAGATCGAGACGTGTGTGTTACTTTGAGGTGCTTGTACAGCCTTTGGTCGGCTTTGTTGCGAGCCTTCATTTAAGTATAGCATTTCATTGCTGACGGACAGCCAGGCAAGAGGACGATTTAGGCCTTGGAGGACATGCTAAGTGCCTGCGTGCTCGACTTGGGGCAGTTGGATGAGGCACCACCCTTTGGGTAGGGGTCTTCCTATGAGACCACTGCCATTCGAGCACCCAGATGAAATGGAAAAGGCACTCTACGGACGTAGTTTTATACCTCCCTTGTGTCGGGACGGTTGTGGTGCGCCTGTTGGAGGGGCCATAAGTTATTTAATTGACCTTGCGGCGGCCGAGATGGTTCGTGCATGCCTCTGCACCACCTAGAACGTCGGAAGGGCTACGCAGGTCATTGTCGCCAGGAGCCTACCTTCGGGTTCGGCGACCATGTTGGCATGAGGTGTGTCGGTTTAAGGGCATCCTCTGTTTCGACATTCGGGGCGAGCTGAGTCGGCCTTCCATCAGATCGGTTTTCGTCCTTGAGTGGATTAGGGGAGGTGGCTGTCATGAAGCCTTGCCCCCGTAGCTGACTCATGCCGTGACGTCATCCCTGTCTCATAGCTGAGGCATTATGTCCACGATCCTGCTCATGTCATTCCGTTCGAGCCGTTCATCCTCGGGCAGGATTTGTCGTTCGTGGAGCAGTAGATCGAGATCATGGACCAATGTGAGAAGAGGCTCCGCACCCAGACCGTTCCTTCGGTTAAAGTGCGTGGTAGCACCAGTTTTGTGTGCGGACCACTCGGGAGCCAAGGGACTTTATGCGTGACACTTCTACGTTCGGTCTTCCCTTTGAGTTTCTTTAAATTTCGAGGACTAAATTTCCTAAGGGGGGGGGGGGAGAATGTTAGGCCTGTGTCATTTAGAGTCCTAATTTCGATCGGAGTCACTAAAATTTTGGTTTTTAGCTACCTGCTGGGGTTTGAGGACTCCGATTGAAGATATAACTGCATATTATGGGTCCTGGTACTGTTTAGTACTGCCCATAAAATTTTCGTTTAATTCCGATAACGTTTTTAGAATTATGCAGTTTTGGATTGTATTCAGATTTGATTTTGTTAAAATCCAAGATGAAGAAGTAAAAATCCGATATTATTACGAGATGTTCAGTTTTGATCTAGCTTTCATATAGAAGTAGAATTGGATCAACTGGATTTGTGTATCAAAAGTTATGGGTATTTTTCTGAGTATACCCTGAAGATGAGAAATCCAGGCAGCAGCCCTGTATAATGTTTAGCCTAGATTTTGGAATAGCTGGAGAGGTTATTTGATTGGGTGTAAACATGAAAGCTGTAGATTTCAGCCCCCCACATGTTTGTTGCAATGCCAAAGTGAAAGCCATGTGAAGAAGAGAAGCCAAAGAGAGGTGGTGGTAGTGGTGGTCGTGGCGTACTCGAGGGCCCAAACATCTCCCCCTTCCCTCCCCATCTTATGTTTGGTGAGTTCTTCCACTTCTTTAATTGGTTTTTATGGCTTTGAGGGTTTGTTGGGAAGTTGTGTTGGGAAGTCATGCATGCTAGATGTTTGTGTTAGGGGGTGTGGGGGGGGGGGGGGCTGGAGAGGGGTGTTGGGCTGCTGGGCGCGCGCGAGGGGCTGTCCGCGCGCGTGCACGCAGGCAGTCGCGCGGGCTGGTACTGGCGGGCGTGTACGCGGGTACGCGGGGGAGTTGCGCGGGGGTGCGCGCGGGGCTCGCGTGCGTTGCGCCCGGGGCCGCGCCCGGGGGCTTCCGAGGGTGTGTGTGGAGCTGCCCGAGGCCCGGTTTGGGCGTGCTGAGGGTCGGCACTCTCGGGTGGGTGTCCGGAGGGCTCGGGCACGCGTGCCTGTGTGCATGCTTGCGTGCGTTCGAGCCTGTTTGCGTGCATGTCTTGTCACGCCCTAGGGCGGCCGTCCCCGAGACGTGGCAAATATATAAATGATATCAGTAATCCATACACGAGGTCAAATAAATACTCCACAATAGAAAAGGCAATACACAAGTAACTGACATCAAATATATACAAAAAGCGGAAGCTCAAATGACTAAGTCTGTAATTCAAAGACATATTACAGACTAGAGTACACAATCAACTGTCCTGTGAGAGCCAATATATATACAATAATTGACATCAACAGTCTACATACCGTGCACAAGCACAAGTATAATACATACAATGAAAATGGAATGCTGATAGCCTCCGACTCGCAAGACATCCAACGCGAACGCGGGTCTCCTACTCGGATGGCGCCAGGGGAGCTCTTCTCTTGGATCCGACTCAGCGTCAACTGGGGAAAAACATAAGCGAGGGGTGAGCTACAAGCTCAGTGAGTGGTCAGAAACCAAACACCAACACAACATTCGATCCTAAGGCAATCACCTATCAAGGAAACCATGGGTAGAACCCAACGGTTAACAAGGTCACACGGCGGTGCAACCATACCTCGTCCTCGCCCTAGCCCCCACAGGGGTGAGCCTAGGGACTTGAAGGACAAAACTTGCTGTTCTACACCGTTCGTCATCCGGTAGCGCTCTCCCGGGCAGCCTCTACCTGGAGCCGGCCACGGTCAGTACACTGTCGACAGCGTCGATGGTACCTACAGGTGGGGGTCCACCCAGGGCGGCTCGTACCTAGGAAGCATCCACACGGATCCGGCGAAGGGGAGAATAATTCATGCTCGCAATATCGTCCGGTGGTCCACCCTCGCGTAGCCTCACCTGGTACACTCCCATGATCAGTACATCCGCCGAATGCATCGGGAGTACTTACAAGTGGGAGTCCTCTGTCAGGGCAGCTTCAACATCTGGGCCATGACATACGACGATATTGGGAGGAACCACTACTTGTTCGCAGCGCGAACCCCATGGAAAAACCTACTACACAAGCTGGTGGGTCGAGTATCAACTCGAGCCCACCCCACTCACGCCAATACCCTCACCCTCACCCCGATGGGTGACATAGGATCTTGGGAGCAATACCCTCACCCTCACTCCGACGGGTGACATAGGATCTTGGGAGCAATACCCTCACCCTCACTCCGACGGGTGACATAGGATCTTGGGAAATTACACGAACTGGCAGATCGAACCAACGCCGACCCACCACACCCTCACACTCACCCCCTCCTCGGGGTGACATAGGCTCTTGGGGAAGAGGTCGATTGTTCTACTCCACTCGTCTTCCGGTAGTCTCTCCCGGTGTGGCCCCTACTACCTGGTGGCCTCCCGGGTCCCTATCTCTGCAATATGGGCACACCAACATGCGTCGTGGATAGTTCCCAGGAGCATCCCATGGGGTTCAGGCCTCTACCGGACTAGCCTCCCACGATCACTACCTCCGCCGTATGGGCACACCAACACGCGTCATGAGTAGTATTAGGGAGGTCTCCACCGGACTTTACTACGCCGGGCAGTCTCTACTCGGAACCGACGAAGGTAAGAACACCCGACACTCGCGAATACGATCCCTATGGATCCGTCATCATCGGTTATCAAACACCGATAGGCGCAATGAATTCTCATGAATTCCCTCCAGGGCGCATAACTCAGATGCGGGGAAGACTTTTAATTCTAAATGTCGAAGCCATGGTATGACCCCACAAGAGGTCATACACTTGTCTAACACATTAGACAGGAATCATGGCCATATCGGCATATATTATATACATGCAATTAACTACCCAGGGATGGCCTACTTAAACATGCATACGAGGGCATAATAAATATTCAATCACATAAGTACGACTTAAGCAGGCGTTGGGTATCACCAACTCGAAGGGGAGGGTTAAGCGCGATCCGCGCGACAATAGGTGTATGCCAATAATTCTAAGCAAACCCGAGTCAAGTAGGAACTACATCTACTCACTCGGTTCGCGAAAGGAGGGAGGGCGAGAGAGAGGGAATGCCTCATTCCCTCTCGAAGCTGGTTATAGTTTTGCCCCAACAAGATGGGTGCAACAACTATACCACACCCTCGAGTACTAAATCGGGATTATTACGCATACACCCCGTTATTAACCCAAGTTAAACATGCCAGATATGTTCAATAATAATGAGGGTAGTATTTCAAACAAAATACCTAAATCATGCCATATTCTATACAATACATAGGCAAGTATAAGGGGTTCTACACAATATACGAGCTATATAACCTAGCATGCATGATATCTAACATATTTAGGGTGCAAATAAAGCCCCATGGAAGCGCGAAGCACGCCTACGTGCCTCGAGCGCTCCCGGAAGGGTTGGAATCAAACCACTCACCTAACGAGCGCACGGCTCGCGAAACGCAAGAGAGCGACGAGTTGAATCCGAAGCCTGAAATCAATCCGCCAAGGATCATCCCATGGTTGCATTTGGCTATAACAAGCTGCTCAACACCACGAAGCACTCCGAACGCGTCTGAGCACCGCAAGCACGCCCTCGAGTACCCCGTGCACGCTGCCCATGCACCCTGCACGCATCAAACAACGTCAAGCACGTCCTCGAGCACCTCGTGCATGCTTCCTACGCACTTCGCACGCATCGAGCAAGGCCAAGCACGCCCTTGAGCACCTCATGCACGCTTCCCGCGCACTCCGCACGCATGCGAGCACCTCATGCACGCTTCCCGCGCTCTCCGCACGCATGCGAGCACCTCATGCACGCTTCCCGCGCACTCCGCACGCATGCGAGCACCTCATGCAAGCCCTCCCCAAGCACCCCCACATGCATTTAAAACCAACTTTAGGATGAGAGAAAACTCACCAAAAGAGGGGAAAGGAAGGGGGAGGTGTGGGGGCTCGCAAGCACGCCCGCAACCACCTCGACCGCCACCACCGCCTCAACGTGGGAGCTCTTCCACATGCTGAAAACAGGGGGTGAAATGGGAGATCATGAGGGGGTAGGGGATGGAGAAGGGAAGGAACAACAACTCCTCTCACATGCACACATACTAACCTTGATTACTTCTACTTCTTGCTCCACCAACAACCAAGCACTCCTTCTTCTTCTCCCTCACTTAGACATAAACACAAACACTTGGGATGCTGTTATCAAAAGGGGGAGGGAAAGCAATGGATCAGCTAGGGGAGGAGAAGATGAGAAACAACAACACAACATTCACACACAAACCTTGATTCCTTCACTTCCTCCATCAAGGGCTCCTTCTCCATCACCATCTCTTCCTTCTCCTCCACCCAAAACACACTTCAAAGGGCTGGACCAGAGCAAAAGAGAGCTCAAACAGAGGCTGAAGTCGTGCACATTTGGGGGTTAAATAAGCAAAGTCGGAGTGAAAGACCAAGTCGTCCTCGGACTAAAAACTCTGCGCAGCCTTCACTTAAACAGCCATAACTTCCTCAATACAGCTCCGAATTGCATGATTCCAGTGGCATTTGAAAGATAAGACGATTATCTACAACTTTCATGTTTACACCTAGATCAAATAACCCCTCCAGCTATTTCAAAATCTAGGCTAAATATCTTACAGGGCTGCTGCCTGGATTTCTCAACTTCGGGGTATACATGGAAAAATACCCACAACTTTTAATATACGAATCCAGTTGATCCAATTGCACTTCTATATGGAAGCTATCTCCAAACTTAACATCTCGTAATAACATCGGATTTTTATCTCTTCATCTTGGATTTTAACAAAATCAAATCCGAATACCAATCCAAAACTGCATAATTCCAAAAACGTTATCGGAATTAAACGAAAATTTTATGGGCAGTACTAAACAGTACCAGGACCCATAATATGCAGTTATATCTTCAATCAGAGTCCTCAAACCCCAGAAGGTAGCTAAAAACCAAAATTTTAGCGACTCCGATCAAAATTAGGACTCTAAATGACACAGGTCTAACATGTCCAGCCTTAGGCATGCCTAGTCGATTCTATGTATTTGTATGATTATTGAACTCATCATTTTGATACCCTGGACTTGCAGATCTCGTCGGATGGGATGCGCGTCAACTGGGTATCGGTGAGTGGTTTGATTCCAACCCTTCCGGGAGCGCTCGATGCACGTAGTCGTGCTTCGCGCTTAAATGGGGCTTTAATTGCACCCTAAATATGCTAGGTATCATGCATGCAAGGCTGTATAGATCGTATATTGTGTAGATCCCCTATTCTACTTATACTTGCCTATGTATGTATAGAATATGGCATGACTTAGGTGGTTTTGTTTGAAATACTACCCCTATTTTATCAAGCATGTTTAACTTGGGTTAATAACGGGGTGTATGCGTAATATTCCTCTGATTTAGGACTTGAGGGTGTGGTATAGTTGTTGCACCCATCTGTTGGGGCAAAACTATAACCAGTTCAAGAGAGGATGAGCCATTCCCTCTCTCTCACCTTCCCTCTTTTCGCGAACCGAGTGAGTAGATGTTGTTCCTACTTGACTCAGGTTTGCTTGGAATTATTGGCATGCACCTATTGTTGCGCGGATCGCGCTTAACCCTCCCCTTTGAGTTGGTGATACCCAACGCCTCCTTGAGTCATACTTGTGTGATTGAATGTTTATTATGCCCTTGTATGCATGTTTAAGTAAGATTTTCAATGCATAGTTAATTGCATATTATATATATTGCCGATATGGCCATGCTTCTTGTCTAATGTGTTAGACAAGTGTATGACCTCTTGTGGGTCATACCATGGCTTTGACACTTAGAATAAAATGTCTTTCCCGCATCTGAGTTATGCGTCATAAAATGTCTTTCCCGCATCTGAGTTATGCGTCCTGTAAGGAATTCGTGAGAATTCATTGCGCTTATCGGTGTTTGATAACCGATGATGACGGATCCATAGGGATCGTATTCGTGGGTGTCGAGTGTTCTTTCCTTCACCGGTTCCGAGTAGAGACTGCCTGGCGTAGTAAATTTCGGCGAGGTGCTCCCAGATACTACTCATGACGCGTGTTGGTGTGCCCATACGGCCGAGGTAGCGGTCATGGGAGGCTATCTGGTAGAGACCAGAACCCTGTGAGGTGCTCTAGGAACTGTCCACGACGCTTGTTGGTGTGCCCATATAGCAGAGATAGGGACCTGGGAGGCTACCAGGTAGTAGTGGCCACACCGGGAGAGACTATCGGATGACGAGCGGTGTAGAACAATCGACCTCTTGCCCAAGAGCATATGTCACCCCAAGGAGGGGGGGAGGGTGAGGGTGTGATGGGTCGGCGTTGGTTCGATCTGCCAGTTTGTTCAATTTCCCAAGATCCTATGTCACCCGTCGGGGTGAGGGTGAGGGTGTTGGTGTGAGTGGGGTGGGCTCGAGCTGATACTCGACCCACCAGCTTGTGTAGTTGGTTTTTCCATGGGGTTCGCGTTGCGAGCATGTAATGGTTCCTCCCAATATCGTCGTACCGGGGCCCCGACATTGAAGCTACCCTGACAGAGGACTCCCACTTGTAGGTACTCCTGATGCATTCGGTGGATGTACTGATCATGGGAGTGTACCAAGTGAGGCTACACGACGGTGGGCCACCGGACGATATTGCAAGCGTGAATTATCGTTCTCCCCTTCGCGGGATCCCTGTGGATGCTTCCTAGGTACGAGCCGTCCTGGGTGGACCCCCACTTGTAGGTACCATCGAAGCGCTCAACTGTGTACTGACCATGGCCGGCTCCAGGTAGAGGCTGCCCGGAATAGCGCTACTGGATGACGAACGATGTAGAACAGCAAGTTTTGTCCTTCAAGTCCCTAGACTCACCCCTGTGGGGGCTAGGGCGAGGGCGAGGTATGATCGCACCGCCGTGTGACCTTCTTAACCGTTGGGGTTCGACCCATGGCTTTCCTTGATAGAAGATTGCCTTAGTATTGAATAATTATGTTGGTGTTTGGTTTCTGACCACTCACTGAGCTTGTAGCTCACCCCTCGCTTATGTTTTTCTCGAGTTAACGCTGAGTCGGATCCAATAGAAGAGCTCCCCTGGCTCAGTACGAGTAGGAGACCCGCGTTCACGTTGGATGTCTTGCGAGTGAGAGGCCATCAGCATTCCCTTTTCCTTGTATGTATTATACTTGTGCTTGTGCACGGCATGTGGACTATTGATGTCTTTTGTTGTGTATATTGGCTCTCACAGGACAGTTGATTGTGTATTCTAGTCTGTAAATATGTCTTGAATTACAGACTTAGTCGTTTGAGCTTCCGCTATTTGTATATATATTTGATGTCAGTTACTTGGTTTTTGCTTTATTGCCTTTGATGTTGTGGAGTCCTTATTTGATCTCATGTATGGATTGCTGATATCATATATATATTTGCCATGTCTCGGGGATGGCCGCCCTGGGGCATGACATGACTATACTCCCATGAGTCTAGTAGCGATCACGCTACCCTTGGATTGTCCGAGCTGCGTGATTCTTTGCGGGATGAAATATTTGTATAGGTGAGTGGATCTAATTTGGCATTCTGATAATATAGTTCCATACATAGTCATGTTTATGGTATGATATTAATCATGTATGCATGACTATGGTGGCATCTTTAAATGATAACATGACATGGTTAAGTACATTATAATTGAGATTGCATGATTACTTGTCATATATATATTTATATTACAACCTCACATGCTGATACATTTGTAAACCTGGAATGTGTAGTTGATTGGATGATTTAATATTATCATCCAGAATGCATGCTCATAATCTATCCTTGTAAATAGCTACATATTATGTTCTATATATAGCCTTATTAATGATTGTCTATCTTGTTAATGGTTGTCTAGCCTTGTTAATGGTTGCTATATATATAGTCATCATGATTTATAGATCTTTGCCTAAAGATATGGTTAGAGACATCGCTAGGGATAGGGGGTCTGATTGTATGGGTCAGATCTGGTTGCTTGTTGTGGTTTACCTTGTAGGTCATCGACCAGTTTGTGTCGAGCCTGTTCAGGGTGGGTTGATTATGATAGTTCTTGTGAGTCACGAATGCGAACCTGCAGTTGAGATGAGGGTAAACTCTGGGTGTCCTTCACGAGGGGGCGTTTTCAAGGTTCATCCTAGACGCCAACGGTATCCGATACTTCAAATCGACTACGCGTCAGAGTGGTTGGATGACGGAGAGCCTTAGCCAAGACACTGGGTTTGACGGTTTAGTTTTGCATTTAGATGCTTCGTGTGAGTCAGTTGAGGTGAGGGTAAACTATGGGTGTTCTTTACGAGGGGAGCGTTTTCTAGATTCATCAGGGACGCCCATGGTATCCGATAGTTCAAATCGGCTATGCGTTAGAGTGGTTGGATGACAGAGAGCCTTATCCAAGATATTGGGTTTATCGGCCCTGTTTGCAAAGAGATAGAGTCTAGGGTGGAATCCATTGATGTGGTTTGTGATGCAGTCAGGCTTTGGTGGACTTGACGGGTATAGTGATACTCCCTGTATTGGCCAAGCCGATGCATTTGCAAAAATGGATTACCTAAGAGAAGTCACTGCGCGACAGGAGGAACTGTGAGGCATTTGTGTGTAGTGGCGTTGCTATCACTAGGATATATATTTATGTATTTATAGAGTTGCTAGCATGGGATGGATTCTCTATGGTACGGGACGCAGACGGATCTGTCTTTATGCTGGGGACATAGCGAGGTTAGTGTTATGGTGTTGCTAGCATGGGATGGATCCCCTGTGGTATGGGACACAGACGGATCAGTCTTTATGCTGGGGACATAGCGAGGTTAGTGTGAGTTGGCCTCCTGTGGTATGGGACGTAGGCTGGTCGGCTCATACCTGATAGTTATTTATGTAGATTTTATGGATGTGTTGGAACTGTATTGTGAGGTGTCTTGTAGTTAGTTTCATTCACTAGGCCTTCCTTGGCTTACCCCTCTATTGTTATGGGTTTTCTTCTAGGTGTTGCACATATAGGTGAGTTGGGTGTTGTTGATGGTGTTGTGGATCTGTCATCGATTTGGTGAGCCTATCAACTTCCTGTTATTTTTTATACCAAATGTTTTGCTGTTGTTGATATATATTTGGTTGTATTTGTAATTATGACTTATGTTCACACGGGACGGTGATTGTGTATTCTTCCAAGGGCCACTATTATTTGTTCTATGGCCTTATAATATTCATTTATCTATTCATTTACTCTTCCGCTGTCGTTTATTTTGATTCAATTCTTTATTCTTTGTGATTTCTTCTGATTATGATATACTCGGTATCGTACACGTGTCATCCCTTGGGGACGGCCGCTCCTGGGGCGTGACACCTCTGCTGCGTTTTCATTGTCTTTGAAGCAAGGATCTTCTGCGTCTTCACCATTGTCTCCCTTTTGATTGTTGCTTCCTTATTTAATTTTTTGGCATATGGTTTTGTTTCATAAATTATGTTTTTGTAGATATGTTTTTTAGCATATGATTTCATTATTCATTTTTCACAGAGATTTTTTATTTTCTTTTGTTAGCATATGGCTTCACAAATTATGTTTTTACATATATGCTTGTTTTTCTTATTTTTTTTAGTTAGCATATGGTTTTGTTTCATTAATTATGTTTTTGTAGATATTCTTTTTTTTAGCATATGATTTTATTATTTATTTTTCACAGAGATTCTATATTTTCTTATTTTGTTTTGGTAGCAGATGGTTTTAAAAATGTATTTTTGACAAAGATTATTGTTATCCTTATTTTCTCATGTTAGCATATGCTTTCATAAACTATTTTTTCAAAGAGATCCTATATTTCCTTATTTTCTTTGCATAGCATATCGTTTCATAAATCGTTGTCTTTCATTCAATATCTTGATATTTCAATTGTTTTTAATCTTATCTTGTATCTTTGAAAATAAAGATTGTCGATTAAAAAATTCAGCCAAATATGCTATATTCAAAAATAACATTCGTGCTATATAATCATATACCTTCTTAAACTAGTATATGCTTATATTAGGCTGATATATACTGCTTACAGATTATTCGTTCATTACTGATTTTCTTTTTCTAGAGTTATTTATTTATATCTACTGTGAACAAAATTTGAGATTGAACTGATAGCGTATATGATTCTCGATGCGGGTATGCGGACCTGGATAAAAAGGTCAAATCGGTAACAAGTAAGAGAACTCCAGAGATGGTGGAAAGGAAGAAAGTTAGTATGGCTGAAGTTAAGGGTACTTCTTCTTCAAACAAGAAATGACCATTGCTGGTATATACTACCTAATACTGTAAATAAAATTTTCAACAGCGTTGGCGACGCCGGCAAGAACAAGAGCACAAAAATTAGGTACAGGAAAAACAAAATTAGCTATTGGAACCCAGAAGGGGACGAAGGTGAATGAATCCGGTATATACCAACTTAATATGTTCATGTGCAATGTTATGTATTGTATATACCACCTTACTGTTATATACCACATTACATTTTCCAAGTGCAATGTATGTGAATGTCACGCCCCAGGGTGGCCGTCCCCAAGACGTGGCAATAATATAAAGTATTAGCTATCATACAAGAGGTCAACAATGACTCCAATAAATAAATACACAAGGCTAATGAAGCAATGACAATTGATATCTTACTGAAATGCGGAAGCATAAAAAAATATCAATAAGTCTGTGAATCAAAAACATTATTACAGACTCGAATACACAATCATCGTCCTGTGAGAGCCAAGTCTAATCTAATAAAATACAACATGTGCAACACACACGATTTACAATACAACAATGACTCTAGAACTGCTGACAGCCTCGCACTCGCCAATCGTCGGACAGAACGCTCCACGCAAGCAAGACCACGCCCATAGGGAAGCTCCAGCTCCACGCCCAACAACGCCCCTTTAAAAGAAACAATATGCGAGGGGTGAGCTACAAGCTCAGTGAGTGACCAGAAACCAAACACCAACACAACAATTCAATACTAAGGCAATTTCTTTTCAAGGAAAAACATGGGTAAAAACCCAACGGATAAACAAGGTCACGCGGTGACGTGACCAACCTCACCCTCACCCTCACTCCAAAAGGAAGGCTCTTGGGACTCTTGGGGAAAAAACAAGGGTCAACCATAACACCTGGTGTTACTGGATAACAAGATACTATGAGTCTAACGGCTACGAGATAGAGATACACTACCATACCTTAAGCGTTAGGCATAACATACCTAGAGTATACTTGACGGGTACTAGAGCCACGACACCACGTGACTCACTACACACACTCAACCTCACCCTAGCCCCCGCAGGGGTGACTCTAGGGACTTTTGGAATAACTTTGCTAGCTCTACACCCTTGGTCCACCGGTAGCCCTTTCCCCCGGTAGCCTCTACCTGACATACTCCCATGATTAGTACGTCCCGAATGCATCGGTAATACCTACGGGTGGGAGCCCGGTGCCAGGACAACGTTTTCAACGCCGAAAAGTTACTACACGGATCCAACGAAGGGGGGGTGACTCTATGTTCTCAATATCATATGATAGCCCTTTCCCTGGGTAGCCTCTACCTGTCATACTCCCACGATCAGTACGTCCTGAATGCATCGGTAATACCTACGGATGGGAGCCCGGTGCCAGGACAGCGTTTTCAACGCTGGGAAGTTTCTACACGGATGATATTGGGTGAAACTCTAACTACATTCGATAATCACATTTTGAAGATAACCAATACTCTTGTACTCCCACACGGGTGCGTCGCTCGGACACGAGGGTCTACCTCTGCTCTCAATCAGAAATAAGCCCAAGGCATTACCCAACAAGCGGTTCATACACACGCTTAGCATACAAAGAATGACCTACTTAAACATGCATACAAGGGCATAATAAACATTCAATCATGCAAAGGATGACTCAAGCAGGCATTGGATATCACCAACTCCAAGGGGAGGGTTAAGCGCGATCTGCGCACCAACCGATGAATACTGATAATCCCAAGCGGACTTGAGTCAAGTAGGAACCGCATCTACTTACTCGGTTTACCCAAGAGGGGGGGGGACGAGTGAGAGGAAAAGCGTTATCCTCTCTGGAAGATGGTTATAGCTTTGCCCCAACAAATGGGTGCAACAATTATATCACGTCTTATCGTAAGGGAATATTAGTTATGCATCCGGTTATTAACCCAGGACTAAGCATGCTGGATATAATTAATATAGTGGGGGTAGTATTACAATACTACCTAAGGCATGCCATATTCTAATACATCCATACACAATTTGGAAATACATGTCAAAATACGAGGGCGCATGAAAACACGATCATTCAAACACGAATACAATACATATGCAAGTATATGGTAGAATAAGGTGTTCTACGCAATATACAAGCTATATTAACCTATCATGCAATATCTAACATAATAGGGGTACAAGGAAGCCCCATGGATGCACGATGTACGACTATGCGTATCGAGCACATCCTGAAGGGTTGGATTGAACCACTCACCTAACGAGCGCAAGGCTCGTGAAATGCAAGAGAGAGACAGCTTGAATCGAAAGTATGAACTGATCCGCCAAGAATCGTCCAATTCTGAAATTGACCAACGGTTGTATTAGGCTGCAACAAAGTGCACAAAGCCCCGAGACACACTCCGCACGTGCTCAAGAACCACAAGCACACCCCGAGCAACCCATGCATGCTCTCCACGCGCTCCACACGCATCCAAGAACACCAAGCATGCGCTTGAGCACCCCATGCACGCTATCCACACACTCCGCACGCATGCGAGAACGCCAAGCATGCACTCAAGCACCCCATGCACGCTGTCTACGCGCTCCGCACGCATGCGAGCACGCTGAGCGCACACCTGCAACCTCGCAAGCCGCTCTTGTGATCTCAAGCGTACGATGCATCAACCCTATGCCCATTTAACAAATAAACATAAGTACAAGTGATGAATGAGGTAAACCTTTGGAAGGAGACGAAAGAGGGACATGAAAGGTTCACTCACACATACCCACGAACGGTTGGCGTGCACACATACACAACTGAAGGTAATGGAGCTTTTCAAACATGGCACATGGTCACGCATGTAGCATCACGCCATTGCATGGCCCAGCAGCCCATGCGCACTCTTTCGCGCTCACTCGCACACAGTCGCGGCCCCCAAATATAACTCCACATGCGCACGCCCACCACAGCATGCCCACCACATTCACGGCCCCCATACCCACTTTTGAATCATCAACACATGCTCACCTCGCCCCAAGCACTCCGTGCATACACTACATGCACTGTCGAGCATAAGCGGGTACTCCTTGCATGCACACCGCGCGTTCCGAGCAGACCCGAACACCTCCAACACACGCTCCAACCACTGCCACGCTCGAAGCCCCAACGCTCCCCATTGCCAGTGTGAACCTCCCCATCCTCTTTGGAGAAGGTGAGGGAGACCAAGAAATGCACATATCCACCCCATCTTTTGCTTTCCTCCTCTTGATTGCCGTCCCGAGAGAGAGCGAGCGTGAGAAGAAGAAGTCCCTCCCGAGGAGGAGAGCATTTATTTCAAATAAAGTGGGTTGGTAGGATGAGGTAAGGGGGGTGAGTTTAAGCATCTCACACAAAACACACACACAATATCAAAAGAAATGACTTAGTGCTAAGTCACGTGCACCACTAGTTCTCACCAACCAACCTAGTAAATGAAAACCCAGATACAATTAGGAATTGCATATTTTTCCTAAACGATTCTGGAATTCGATGAAATTTTTATGGATAGCACAAAATAGTAGCAGGACCCATAATAAGCAGTCATATTTTAAATCAGAGTACTTTAACTCACGCAGATAGTTAAAAAGCTAAAATTTTAGCCACTATGATAAAAAAAAGAGAAGGCTCTAAATGACCTAGAAGTGAACAAGGCTCTACCGAAATGGCTCCAAATGACACAGACACAACAGTGAATGTATGACTTACTTGGTCGTCTCACAACACCTTTGGTCATGGCTAAAACAAGGGGACAAAAGTTAGCCACAGAGAGAGAACAAAGTAAACTCCTAGGGAAAGGTACAAGTATATACAATTCTAAAGTGGTATATACATATCAGAAACTGTCATATGACGGGCATTTATGTATTAATAGGAAGTCAGTTGGATCGATTGAGAGGGTGGTTCGGTTTGTTGGAAGGGGTATCAAGTCAACAAAAACCAAGGTAGAACAAGTAGAGGAAGCACCGGAAGAGCATGTGGCAGAGGAACCGGTCGAAGGGCATGAGGCAGAGGAAGAGCCCAAAGAGTAAGCGGCAGAGGAAGCGGCCAAAGGATGCCAATAGATTGTATGTACGATACTGGATATCCGTAGGTATTTGAGCACCAGGGAAGATATGACACATATGCGTGCTTTGATAACTGCAGGATTAATGGGTGATGAATATTGTAATGTATGATGAGACAAGTTTGTTATAGGTTTTGAATGGTGTAAAGTTTTCATGTTTTGGTTTAAAACATTTGGCTATGATTTTTGGTTGTGCCATGTGGTTATTTTGTGATGTATGTGGAGTTGTTTGTTTGGTTGGTATATGACAGGATATATTTGGTATATGCTAAGTGATATTTTGTATATGCCTTATGTGAGTATTTGTGTTTGTTGATTTTTTATATGCTGATGTATGTTTTTTGAGATGCATTTGCCACACCCAGGGCGGCCGCCCCCGAGACATGACAAATATATATATGATATCAGCAATCCATACACGGGATCAAATAAGAACTCCACAACATCAAAGGCAATAAAGCAATAACCAAGTAACTGACATCAAATACATATACAAATAGCGGAAGCTCAAACGACTAAGTTTGTAATTCAAAGACATATTTACAGACTAGAATACACAATCAACTGTCTTGTGAGAGCCAATATACACAACAAAAGACATCAACAGTCCACATACCGTACACAAGCACAAGTATAACACATACAAGGAAAAGGGAATGCTGATGGCCTCTCACTCGCAAGACATCCAACGCGAACGCGGGTCTCCTACTCGTACTACGTCAAGGGGAGCTCTTCTCTTGGATCCGACTCAGCGTCAACTAGAGAAAAACATAAGCGAGGGGTGAGCTACAAGCTCAGTGAGTGGTCAGAAGCCAAACACCAATCATAATCATTCGATACTAAGGCAATCTCCTATCAAGGAAAGCCATGGGTAGAAACCCAACGGTTAACATGGTCACACAGCGGTGCGACTATACCCCGCCCTTGCCCTAGCCCCCACAGGGGTGAGTCTAGGGACTTGAAGGACAAAACTTGCTGTTCTACACCGTTCATCATCCGGTAGTGCACTCCTGAGCAGCCTCTACATGGAGCCGACCACGGTCAGTACACTGTCGAGCGCGTCGATGGTACCTACAAGTGGGGGTCCACCCAGGGCGGCTCGTACCTAGGAAGCATCCACACGGATCCGGCGAAGGGGAGAACGATAATTCACGCTCGCAATATCATCCGGTGGCCCACCATCGTGTAGCCTCACTTGGTACACTCCCATGATCAGTACATCCGTCGAATGCATCGGAAGTACCTACAAGTGGGAGTCCTCTGTCAGGGCAGCTTCAATGTCGGGGCCCCAGTACGACTATATTGGGAGGAACCATTACATGTTCGCAACGCGAACCCCATGGGAAAAATAATTACACAAGCTGGTGGGTCGAGTATCAACTCGAGCCCACCCCACTCACACCAACACCCTCACCCTCACCCCGACAGGTGACACAGGATCTTGGGAAATTGCACAAACTGACAGATTGAACCAACGCTGGCCCACCACACCCTCACCCTCACCCCCTCCTCAGGGTGACATAGGCTCTTGGGGAAGAGGTCGATTGTTCTACACCGCTCGTCATCCGGTAGTCTCTCCCGGTGTGGCCACTACTGCCTGGTAGCCTCCTAGGTCCCTATCTCTGCTATATGGGCACACCAACAAGCGTTGTGGACAGTTCCTAGGAGCACCTCACAGGGTTCTAGCCTCTACCGGCTAGCCTCCCATGACCGCTACCTCGGCCGCATGGGCACACCAACACGTGTCATGAGTAGTACCTGGGGGCACTCAGCGGGCTTTACTACGCCGGGCTGTCTCTACATGGAGCCGACGAAGGAAAGAACACTCGACACCCGCGAATACGATCCCTATGGATCTGTCATCATCGGTTATCAAACACCGATAAGCGCAATGAATTCTCTTGAATTCCCTCCAGGACGCATAACTCAGATGCGGGGAAGACATTTTATTCTAAGTCTCAACGCCTAAATGCATTAGGCAAGGCTCATGGCCAAATAGGCATATACGCAATATGCAAATAATACCCAAGGGTGGCTTACTTAACATGCATACATGAAGTCAAACAGGCAAATACACAAATTACAACCTAACATACGTCGGATAACACCAACCTAGAAGGGAAGGATTAAGCGCGATCCGCGCAACAATAGATGCATGCCAATAATTCCAAGCAAGCCTGAGTCAAGTAGAAACTACATCTAGTTACTCAGCTCGTGGAAAGAGGGAGGGCGAGAGAGAGGGAATGCCTCGTCCTCTCTCGAGCTGGTCATAGTCTTGCCCCAACAGATGGGTGCAACAACTATACCACACCCTCTAGTCCTAAATCAGAGGAATATTATGCATACACCCAGTTATTAACCCATGTTTAAACATGCTTAATAAATAGGGGTAGTATTTCAAACAAAACTACCTAAGTCATGCCATATTCTATACAATACATAGGCAAGTATAAGGTAGAATAGGGGTTCTATACAATATACGAGCTATACAACCTATCATGCATGATATCTTACATATTTAGGGTGCAATTAAAGCCCCATGGAAGCGCGAAGCACGACTACGTGCATTGAGCGCTCCCGGAAGGGTTGGAATCAAGCCACTCACCGATACCCGGGTTGACGCGCATCCCATCCGACAAGATCTGTAAGTCAAGGGTATGAAAATGATGAGTTCAACAACATACAAACATATAAAATCAATTAAGAATACCTAAGGCTAGACATCCACGAATATGGGCTCGAACGCACGCAAGCATGCACGTATGCATGCGTGCCCGAGCCCCCTGGACACCCACCCGAGGGTGCCGACCCTCAGCACGCCCAAATCGGCCTCGGGCAGCCCATCACGCACCCCCGGGAGCCCCCGGGCACCCATACCGCGTGCACCTGTGGGCAGACCCGCGCACTGACGCGCGCGCACCCCGGCGGCCCCTCTAACGCCCCATGCATCCGCGCGTACGCTCCGTGTGCACCCGCACTCGCACGCGCGCGGACAGACCCGCGGGCGTGCCCAGCACCCTCCAGCCCTTTCCCAGGCCCTCACTTGTACCCAAACACAAATACCACCCATGTATGCCCTCCCAAGCACCCAAACATGCTTACAAACTAATAAAAAGAAGAGGAAAACTCACCGAGCATAAGAGGGGGAGGGAAGGGGAGATGTTGGGACCCTCGAGCACGCCACGACCATCTCGACCACCTCCCTTTGGCTTCTCTTCTCTACATGGCTTTCACTTTGGCATTTCAACAAATATATGGGGGAGGTGGGTTGTTTTATACAAAAGGGAGGGCAAAACCATAATGGGGAGCTAGAGAGAAGAGGAAGCAGCAGCAGCAACAACAACAACAACAACAACAACAACTCACCATTTGCACCCTCTCTTGATCTTCTTCTCCATCACCTCCACCAAAACACACGCAACAAAGGCGGGACCAGATTCAAAAGAGGGGAAAAATATATGACAACTGAGACTTTTAGACCGCAATTAAACTAATTTTTGGTCGTGTTTCTAATGTTCTAAATTTTTATAATTTGGCATGCTTGGAATCCTTGTGTTGTTAGCTTTCCAACGCTTTTTACGGATCATGAATCGGACTTGTATCGATCAAGTTATGAGCCAAACTGTGCCGAGAGGTCGGGCAGAGGAAATAGCGACGGATCCAATAGAGCCGTCGGTGTTGTGACGGATCCAACAAGTGTCGTCATTCTGGGTGACGGACGTGATCAAAGCCGTCGGTGGTGTTGGGAGATGGCTGCAATAGGAGTCGTCGATCTGGAAAATCATATTTTTGAAATATGATCCATTTTTGGAAAGAAATAAGTGTCTTCATTGGAAATAATCTGATTAATGGTTTCTTATTTAGATAAATCATATTTTTAAAATTTGGTCCATTTGTGGAAACAAACAAGTAAATTGATTTGGGATTTAATTTAAAATAATAGTTTCATATTTTTGTCTCCTATGTGTATATGCCTGTATATACCCCCAATTTTCCTCTCTCTTTGCATTAAAACCTAAAACCCAAGAAATTTTCAAACCTTAAAACCCAAGTCTTCTTCTTCTTCTCTTGTTTTCGGCGCCGTTGTTGAGGAGCTCGGGAAGGGGTTCGAATAAAAGATCCTTGTGAGTATTACTCTCTGATTATAAATAGTTTTGATTAATAAAAAATCTCTTTAGAACTTCTTTTCATATGATTTCGTTTTTAGGTTTTTCAAACAAAAAGAATTTGTTTTTCTTCTTGATCCTTGAAGGTTTTATATAATTTTGGGTCTTGTATTATACCAATGATTTGTCTATGTTTTTGTGATGTTTTATAGAGTTTTATATGATGTTATTAGTCAACACATGTGTATTTTTGAATTTGTTGATCTCTCGTGTTTTCATCTTGAGTTTTTATAGTTTTGATGATTTAAGAGACATTTTCGGGTTGATTGTATATTTGGGCATTTATCGTGTTTTTGGCTATGATAGAGTTGTTTCTGGGAAAAATGTATTTCACAAACAGAAATAGATTTTGAAAATACATTTCCATCGAATCATAAGTCGTCCAATTCGGAATTACGGATTGAAAGTTATGATTTTTCAAAGATTTCTGTATCGCTCTTATATACGTTTTATAAATCCTTAGAGGGTTTCAAATGATTTATTCTTATATACAATTTTCGATCTATTTCCTAAATATTTTGTATCAGTTACATATTATATATTGATTTTGATAATATGAATAGATCTAGTTTTTGAGAAAATTTTCAAATAAGATTTTATTACTTTTAATGACATGTTTTGCGAATCCTTAAACCTAGGGTTTTTAATTGGGTTTTCTTTCACATGACTAATCTTAATATACATTCCTTGCTATTTTCAAAGGATTTTATCGAGTATGTTCAGATCTTGGGTATACCAAGTGTTTTAACGTTTTATCGATATTTTTCCGTTTTCTATGGATTAGGGTTTCGAACCGATTTTTTTTATTCATACGATCGTGATCTATCTCCTAAAGTATTTTACTTTTGTTTTACCTATTCTATATATATGTGTGTGTATATATATATATTGATTTTTGTCTATGAGGAATTTAGGATTTTTGAAGATGTTTTAAACGAATTTATGATTTATTCAATCGGATTATCGTACGCGTGATTGGATTTCTACAATATGATTTCCTTACTGTTTTATATTGTTTTAAACGACCCACATAGGGTTTTCAAAGATAGAATGTATTAGGATGTTTTAACAAAAAAAAATATATAATAAAATAATATAGGGTTTTTCTTCTGTTCCGGGACGGCTATATTGAGAGCCGTCGGGTATTCTTCGGGACGGCTCCTTGCGGAGCCGTCGGTTTTGCCATGGACGGGCCCCTATAGGAGCCGTCTGGTTGCTTCTGGACGGCTCTTCCTAGAGTCGTCGATTTTTGTAAGTACGGGTACCATTAGGTCACGTACTATTTGCGCGTATTGTGACCTAGTCGTACTATTTCAGGACTGGTTTGATTGCTGTACGATTTCTTGCTTGGTTTGCGTGTCGTTGGACCGAAGGTGAGTGGGTCTAATCTCTAGTATCTTTTGAAAAACTACCTATATTTATTATATTTGCATCATGCTTATGTTATGAATACGACTGTTATCTTGAGTATAGAATTGCATGAGCATAACATCATGTTTTGAGGGTTATTTTGCGTATGAACTGTATAATGATTATTATGTTATTCTTGCAAGCAAATATGTGAATTGTATAGGTCATCTTACATGCATATCATTCATTTGCGTGATATCGTCTGCGTGACGAGGGTCTGTGTGACTCAGTCCAGTAGGACCGTGTCTGCGTGACAGCTGTCTGCATGACGCCGTCTGCGTGACGATTGGTCTGCGTGATCAAGCTCTAGTTGGAGCGCTTTTGGCTGCGTGCCATACGGGCATGCATGTTCGTTACATCATGCGCATCATATGGATAGTATGAGATGGTGGTTATTTTCTCTAAAGAAATGCATTCCATTTTATCGAGATATTTGTGAAAATTTATATTTTTGTTGGTTCGGATATTTTGGAATTTACTTTGAAGGTTTTATTATTATTATTATTATTATTATTATTATTATTATTGGGACACTAAGGTCCATTCACTGAGCGTGTGGTAGCTCACCCCTCCTTTTCCCAACCTTTCAGAGTAGCCATTGGCGATCGTCATTCGTGGTGGGCGTTGGCGATCTAGTTCTCATTTATTCCGTTGCATTCGTAGGTGCTTGAATAAGCCTTCTTTTTGGCATGTAGTGGACGTCATTAGCTTTATTAGCAAAACCAGGGAATCTTTAGTTATTAGTAAATAAAGTACTCGTGTGTAATCATTCATTGAGAATGAATTATTGAGATCCTGGATTTGGTTTATGTTTATGTTTTAAAAACTTATGTGTTTTAAACAAATATGTTAATTTATTTCATTGAAAAAGTTTTAGGTTGACGTGACGCACCGTATCGCATGCCTTAATAGAGGATAATGGGTACGGGTGCGTTACAGAGTGGTATCAGAGCCTAGGTTTTTCTGTTAGGGCTAAGGACATAGGATAGAGATGTTAGGCCTCCATTCATATAGGTCACGTTCTAGCTCGGTGTTATTTCATTAGAGAAAGCTTGAGAAGGCGAGTAGCAGCAACATTATTGTTGCAACCCCTATCGGCGAATTGATCACCATTAGATCGGTTTATCATGGATGTATGATTCAGATAGAGGATCAATGTCTTGTCACAAATCTGTTGCTGTTAGAGATTCAAAAGTTCGATGTCATCCTTGACATGGATTGGCTCTCTGCCTATCATGCTAACGTGGAGTGCTTTTCGAAGACTGTGTCATTAAAAGATTTCAGGATTTCGGATTTTACACTTTGTCGGCAATGGAGGCGTAGGACCATTGGGTCTTATTTTGGCATTGCAAGCACAACATCTACTGGAGAGCGGTGGCATAGGGTACATAGCAAGCATTGTTGATACTAAGGCGGTGAAAGCAAGTATCGAAGAAACATCGGTGATCATTGAATTTCCTGAAGTCTTTCCAAACGATCTACCAGGACTACCACCTGATCATGAAATTGAATTTTCTATCGATCTAATTCCCGGTACGGAGCCAATATCAAAAGCCCCTTATCGTATGGCACCTTCATAGTTGGTAGAATTGAAGGCTCAATTGGAGGAACTACTGGAGAAAGGGTTTGCACGAGCAAGTGTATCTCCTTGGGGTGCACCGGTGTTGTTCATCAGAAAGAAGGATGGTTCGTTGAGTCTATGCATCGATTACCGTCAGCTGAATCAAAAGACGATCAAGAACCGATATCCACTTCCGAGAATAGATGACCTGTTCGACCAACTTCAAGGGGCTACAATCTTCTCCAAGATCGATTTGAGGTCGGGTTATTATCAGTTGAAGATAAAGAAGGAAGACATCCCGAAGACGGCCTTTCGTACTCGATATGAGCATTATGAATTTTGATCATGCCATTTGGTTTGACAAATGCCCCTGCAGCATTCATGGACATGATGAATATGGTCTTTAAGCCTTTCCTTGATGAGTTTGTGGTTATCTTCATTGATGACATCTTGATATACTCAAAGAGCAAGGAAGAGCATGCTGAACATCTTCGTTTGGTACTCCAGAAATTGAAGGAGCATCAACTCTATGCAAAGTTCAGTAAGTGTGAGTTCTGATTAGAGAGCGTGACATTCCTCAGTCATGTCATCTCTAAAACTGGAATATCAGTCTACCCCTCGAAGATCAAGGCGGTGATGGAATGGAAGTAACCGATGAATGCTACGGAAATTTGAAGTTTTCTGGGCTTAGCGGGTTACTATCAAAGATTCGTTCAGGATTTCTCGAAGATTTCAGTTCCGTCTAACTTAGAAGAACGCCAAGTATGTCTGGTCTGAGCAGTGCGAAAAGAGTTTCCAAGAGTCGAAGCGGAGACTTACGTCTGCTCCTATTTTGACCATTCCATCTGGTCCTGGTGGGTACGTGGTGTATTGCGACGCTTCTTATCGAGGCTTGGGTTCTGTGTTAATGCAAAACGGGAAGGTAGTCGCATATGCATCTCGTCAGCTGAAGGTACATGAAGTAAATTATCCCACTCATGACTTGGAATTGGCGGCAGTAATCTTTGCTCTAAAGATTTGGAGGCATTATCTCTATGGCGAGGAGTTTGAAGTCTTCACGGACCATAAAAGTCTGACGTATCTGCAATCTCAGCCAGAATTGAATAATCGTCAGAGGCGATGGGTTGAATTTCTGAAGGACTACGATTGCAAAATCCAATATCACCCCGGTAAAGCTAATGTGGTAGCGGATGCACTAAATCGTCAAGCTCCGGGAATTTTATCGTACATGATGGTGGGTGAGTGGAGACTGTTGAATGAAGCGGCCGACCTTTTTAGTGCGATGCGATCATCTGAGAAAGGTTTCAGTGCACGGCTTGTTGTTAAGCCGGATCTCATCGATGAAATTAAAAAGGCACAGTTGGAGGATGAAGAGTTGAAGAAGGTCTCATCCGACAATGACCAAGGATTGAAGCCGGACTTTGCCATCTGAGCTAATGGAGTCCTTTGTTTTCGAGGTCGTGTTTGCGTTCCTACGGACGTCGAGTTGAAAAAGAGGATCCTTGACAAGGCACATAGATCTCGGTACACTGTACACCCTGGTGGTACGAAGATGTATCAGAATCTCAAATTAAACTTCTGGTGGAATGGGATGAAGAAGGACGTTGCGGAGTTAGTGTCAAAATGCTTGGTGTGTCAGAAGGTTAAAGCGGAACACCGAAGTCCAGCTGGAAAACTACAACCATTGGAAATTCCAGAGTGGAAGTGGGAACATGTCATCATGGACATTGTGACTGGTCTACCAAAGTCAAAGAAGGGACGTGACGCTATTTGGGTAGTAGTGGACCGATTGACGAAGTCCGCACATTTTCTGGCAATGCGCGTGAATGATTCACTAGAAACGTTGGTGAAATTATATGTACGAGAGATTGTTCGTCTCCACGGAGCTCCGGTCAGTATTATTTCGGATCACGATTCGCGTTTCATCTCACGATTTTGGAGTGCTCTCCAAACGGTGCTAGGGACGAGATTGAACTTCAGCACAACATTTCACCCTCTGTCAGATGGACAGTCTGAGAGGACGATCCAGATTTTGGAGGACATATTGAGGGCTTGTGTGATCGATTTTGGTGGAAGCTGGGAAGATCACTTAGCCTTGGCAGAGTTTGCATACAATAATAGTTTTCAAGCGAGCATTCAGATGTCACCTTTCGAAGCACTATATGGAAGAAATTGCCGCACACCTCTATGCTGGAGTGAAGTTGGCGAGAGAAGTCTTATTGGGCCAGAATTCGTACAGGATACGATCGACAAGGTGAAATTCATTCGAGATCGGCTTCGGACAGCGCAGAGTAGACAGAAAAGCTATGCCGACAATCGAAGGCGGGAGTTGGAGTTCGCGGTGGGAGATCACGTGTTCTTGAAGATATCTCCATCCAAGGGCATAGTTCGATTCGGACAACGGGGAAAGCTGAATCCACGTTTCATCGGACCATTCGAAATTCTGGAGAGGGTTGGACTAGTGGCATATCGCTTGGCATTGCCGTCACAATTAGACCGGGTGCACAATGTATTTCACATGCCGATGCTGAGAAAATACGTGCATGATCCTTCTCATGTCATTGAACCAGACTTGGTTCAAGTACAAGAAGACTTATCTATCATCGACTGACCGGTGAAGATCTTAGATCGAAAGGAGCAAGTCTTGCGCAACAAGACCATTCCATTGGTCAAAGTGCAGTGGTAGTATCATCATGGAGTGCCCAAAATGACATGGGAATGCGAAGAGATGCGAGAAAAGTATCCATCATTGTTTGCATCTTCCTCATGAATTTAGGGACTAAATTCCTTAAAGGGGGGAAGGATGTGACAACTGAGACTTTTAGACCGCAATTAAACTAATTTTTAGTCATGTTTCTGATGTTCCAAATTTTTATAATTTGGCATGGTTGGAATCCTTGTCTTGTTAGCTTTCCAACGCTTTTTACGGATCATGAATCGGACTTGTATCAATCAAGTAATGAGCCAAACTTTGCCAAGAGGTTGGGCAGAGGAAATAGCGACGGATCCAATAGAGCCGTCGGTGTTGTGACGGATCCAACAAGTGTCGTCAGATTTCTGGGTGATGGACGTGATCAAAGCCGTCGGTGGTGTTGGTAGATGGCTGCAATAGGAGCCGTCGATCTGGAAAATCATGAAATCTGATCCATTTTTGGAAAGAAATAAGTGTCCTCATTGCAAATAATCTAAATAATGGTTTCTTATTTAGATAAATCATAATTTTTAAAATTTGGTCCGTTTGTGGAAACAAACAAGTAAATTGATTTGGGATTTAATTTAAAATAATAGTTTCATATTTTTGTCTCCCATGTGTATATGCCTATATATACCCCCACTTTTCCTCTTTCTTTGCATTAAAACCCAAAACCCTAGAAATTTTCAAACCCTAAAACCCAAGTCTTCTTCTTCTTCTCTTGTTTTCGGCGCCGTTGTTGAGGAGCTCGGGAAGGGGTTCGAATAAAGGATCCTTGTGAGTATTACCCTCTGATTATAAAGAGTTTTGATTAATAAAAATTCTCTTTAGAACTTCTTTTCATATGATTTCGTTTTTAGGCTTTTCAAACAAAAAGAATATGTTTTTCTTCTTGATCCTTGAAGGTTTTATATAATTTTGGGTCTTGTATTATACCAATGATTTGTCGATGATTTTGTGATGTTTTATAGAGTTTTATATGATGCTATTAGTCCAATCATGTGTATTTTTGGATTTGTTGGTCTCTTGTGTTTTCATCTTGAGTTTTTATAGTTTTGATGATTTGAGAGTCATTTTCGGGTTGATTGTATACCTGGGCATTTATCGTGTTTTTGGCTATGATAGAGTCATTGGGTGTACCAAGAGTATACTTAGATCCTTGGGTGTACCAAGAGTTTTAGTGTTTTATCGATACTTTACCGTTTTCCCATAAGCTAGGGTTTCGAATGAATTATTCTTATATACGATTTTCGATCTATTTCCTAAATGTTTTGAATCGGTTACATAATATATATTGATTTTGATAATATGAATAGATCTAGGTTTTGAGGAAATTTTCAAATAAGATTTTATTACTTTTAATGATATGTTTTGCGAATCCTTAAACCTAGGGTTTTTAATTGGGTTTTCTTTAACATGACTAATCTTAATATACATTCCTTGCTATTTTCAAAGGATTTTATCGAGTATGTTTAGATCTTGGGTATACCAAGTGTTTTAACGTTTTATTGATATTTTTCCATTTTCTATGGATTAGGGGTTCGAACCGATTTTTTTATTCATACGATCGTGATCTATCTCCTAAAGCATTTTACTTTTGTTTTACCTATTCTATATATATATATGTGTGTGTGTATATATATATATATATATTGATTTTTGCCTTTGATGGATTTAGGATTTTTGAAGATGTTTTAAACGAATTTTTGATTTATTCAATCGGATTATCGTACGTGTGATTGGATTTCTACAATATGATTTCCTTACTGTTTTATATTGTTTTAAACGACCCACATAGGGTTTTCAATGATAGAATGTGTTAGGATGTTTTAACAAAAAAAAATTATAATAAAATAATATAGGGTTTTTCTTCTGTTCCGGGACGGCTCTATTGGGTGCCGTCGGGTATTCTTCGGGACGGCTCCTTGCGGAGCCGTCGGTTTTGCCATGGACGGGCCCCTATAGGAGCCGTCTGGTTGCTTCTGGACGGCTCTTCCTAGAGCCGTCAGTTTCTGTAAGTACGGGTACCATTATGTCCCGTACTATTTGTGCGTATTGTGACCTAGTCATACTATTTCAGGACTGGTTAGATTGCTGTAAGATTTCCTGCTTGGTTTGCGTGTCATTGGACCGAAGGTGAGTGGGTCTAGTCTCTAGTAGATTTTGAAAAACTACCTATCATATTTGCATCATGCTTATGTTATGAATACGACTGTTATCTTGAGTATAGAATTGCATGAGCATAACATCATGTTTTGAGACGTTATTTTGCGTATGAACTGTATAATGATTATTATGTTATTCTTGCATGCAAATATGTGAATTGTAGAGGTCATCTTGCATGCATATCATTCGTCTGTGTGACATCGTCTGCGTGACGAGGGTTTGCGTGACTCAGTCCAGTAGGACCGTGTCTGCGTGACACCCGTCTGCATGATGCCATCTGCGTGATCAAGCTCTAGTTGGAGCGCTTTTGGCTGCGTGCCATACGGGCATGCGTGTTCGTTACATCATGCGCATCATATAGATAGTATGAGATGGTGGTTATTTTCTCTAAAAAATGCGTTCCATTTTATCGAGATATTTGTGAAAATTTATATTTTTGTTGGTTCGGATATTTTGGAATTTACTCTGAAGGTTTTATTATTATTATTATTATTATTATTGGGACGCTATGGTCTATTCACTGAGCGTGTGGTAGCTCACCCCTCCTTTTCCCAACCTTTCAGAGTAGCCATTAGCGATCATCGTTCGTGGTGGGCGTTGGCGATCTAGTTCTCATTTATTCCGTTGCATTCGTAGGTGCTTGAATAAGCCTTCTTCTTGGCTTGTAGTGGACGTCCTTAGCTTTATCAGCAAAACCAGGGAATCTTTAGTTATTAGTAAATAAAGTACTCGTGTGTAATCATTCGTTGAGAATGAATTATTGAGATCCTGGATTTGGTTTATGTTTATGTTTTAAAACTTATGTGTTTTAAATAAATATGTTAATTTATTTCATTGAAAAAGTTTTAGGTTGACGTGACGCACCGTATCGCATGCCTTAATAGAGGATAATGGGTATGGGGGAGATACAAAATACGCCAAGGTCGTGCCCAATGGGGGAGGTTAAATAGGCAAAAGAGGGGGGAATGACCAAGCTGTCCCGGACTTAAAAAACTCTGGACAGCCTTCACTTAAACGGCCATAACTTCCTCAATACAGCTCCGAATTGCACGATTCTAATGCCATTGGAAAGCCAAGAAGATTATCTACAGCTTTTTTGTTTACACCTAGATCAGATAACCTCTTCAGCTATTCCAAATCTAAGCTAAACATCTTACAGGGCTGCTGCCTGGATTTTTCATCTTTGGGGTATACTTGGAAAAATACCCATAACTTTTGATACACGAATCCAGTTAATCCAATTCCACTTCTATATGGAAGCTAGATCAAAACTGAACTTCTCGAAATAATATCGGATTTTTACCTCTTCATCTTGGATTTTAACAAAATCAAATCCAAATATCAATCCGAAACTGCATAATTCCAAAAAACGTTATCGGAATTAAACGAAAATTTTATGGGCAGTACTAAACAGTACCAGGACCCATAATATGCAGTTATATCTTCAATCAGAGTCCACAAACCTCAGAAGGTAGCTAAAAGCTAAAATTTTAGCGACTCTGATCAAAATTAGGACTCTAAATGACACGGGCCTAACACATACGGCCGAGGTAGCGGTCATGGGAGGCTGGCCGGTAGAGGCCAGAACCCTGTGAGGTGCTTCTAGGAACTGCCCACGACGCTTGTTGGTGTGCCCATATAGCAGAGATAGGGACCTAGGAGGCTACCAGATAGTAGTGACCACACCGGGAGAGACTACTGGATAATGAGCGGTGTAGAACAATCGACCTCTTCCCCAAGAGTCTATGTCAACGCGAGGAGGGGGTGAGGGTGACGGTGTGGTGGGCCAGCGTTGGTTCGATCTGCCAGTTTGTGCAATTTCCCAAGATCCTATGTCACCCGTCGGGGTGAGGGTGAGGGTATTGCTCCCAAGATCCTATGTCACCCGTCGGGGTGAGGGTGAGGGTGTTGGTGTGAGTGGGGTGGGCTCGAGTTGATACTCGACCCACCATCTTGTATAGTTGGTTTTCCCATGGGGTTCGCGTTGCGAACATGTAATGGTTCTTCCCAATATAGTCGTACCGGGGCCCCGACATTGAAGCCGCCCTGACAGAGGACTCCCACTTGTAGGTACTTCCGATGCATTCGGCGGATGTACTGATCATGAGAGTGTTCCTGGTGAGGCTACACGACGGTGGGCCACCGGACGATATTGCGAGCGTGAATTATCGTTCTCCCCTTTGCTGGATCCGTGTAGATGCTTCTTAGGTACGAGCCGCCCTGGGTGGACCCCCACTTGTAGGAACCATCGACGTGCTCGACAGTGTACTGATCGTGGCCGGCTCCAGGTAGAGGTTGCCCGGGAGAGCGCTACCGGATGACGAACGGTGTAGAACAGCAAGTTTTGTCCTTCAAGTCCCTAGACTCACCCCTGTGGGGGCTAGGGCGAGGGCGGGGTATCGTCGCACCGCCGTGTGACCTTGTTAACCGTTGGGTTTCTACCCATGGCTTTCCTTGATAGGAGATTGCCTTAGTATCGAATGATTACGAAGGTGTTTGGTTTCTGACCAGTCACTGAGCTTGTAGCTCACCCCTCGCTTATGTTTTTCTCCAGTTGACGCTGAGTCGGATCCAAGAGAAGAGCTCCCCTTGGCGCAGTACGAGTAGGAGACCCGCGTTCGCGTTGGATGTCTTACGAGTGAGAGGCCATCAGCATTCCCTTTTCCTTGTATGTATTATACTTGTGCTTGTGCACGGTATGTGGACTGTTGATGTCTTTTGTTATGTATATTGGCTCTCACAGGACAGTTGATTGTGTATTCTAGTCCGTAAATATGTCTTTGAATTACAGACTTAGTCGTTTGAGCTTCCACTATTTGTATATATATTTGATGTCAGTTACTTGGTTATTGCTTTATTGCCTTTGATGTTGTGGAGTTCTTATTTGATCCCGTGTATGGATTGCTGATATCATATATATATTTGCCATGTCTCGGGGGCGGCCGCCGTGGGGCGTGATAAAAGTTGGTATCATAGCCATGTCTTGTCAGAGTCAATTGTTTTATTAGAGATGAGTCCTAGGATTTCTATACGAGTATTCTGATCCTAGTGCTGGTTCCTTAGTTTGCTGATATGCCTCCTCGGAGACGGGCGCGTGGACGTGGTCACCCTCGGGCTTCGGAGGTTTTTGAACCTACCGGAGGCGAGGAATCTACTGGAGAGTCCTCGGTTGTTTGGCCGGGACCTGCGCAAGAACCTCCAGCGTGGGCGCGTGCTTACGCTCGGATGGCGGATCTTCTAGAGA
The DNA here is from genome assembly GCA_030737845.1 of Acorus calamus. Lineage (NCBI taxonomy): Eukaryota > Viridiplantae > Streptophyta > Magnoliopsida > Acorales > Acoraceae > Acorus > Acorus calamus. The sequence goes on from CM060872.1 coordinate 14,447,332, forward strand.
CTCAGACTACAGCACTGAAGGCCCAGACTAGAGCGTTGGCTGAGCGGACGCGAGAGATCCAGGAGCTGCGGGCGGCCGCGAGGCGGTCCCGTAGATACCCTTAGCGGCAGATCCACCAGTTGTGCCAATGATACCCCTTGTACCGGTTGGAGACCGTATTCTCCTCCGTTCTGTTTATCGGGGGTGTACCATGGAGTTTGCGTGCGGCACCAGTTTCAAGTGTTGAGGATGTGGCGTATTGCTCATTAAGGGGTGATGTCTTCTTCCAGTCTTCCTACTCAGGATAAGGGGCCTTGCAGGGTTAGCGTTGAGACCCGGGCTAGGGTACTCCGTGTTCCTTGTTTTGTTGTCGGGATATCCAATATCGGGACCTGCTGGGGCCCTCCCATGGTTCTTTTCCCAGTCAAGGAATACCTTTGAAGCATCAAATTGATGATGGATTTTTCCTCACTTGGAAGGTGCGATAGCGGGTGGTGATGCATACGATCGGGATTGGGTGCATCCTATTGCAGCTTTGTGGGCGATCGCTTATGGACTGAGTTCCATAGCCATATCCGGTGTCGCTTCGATATATCATCGTGCATTGTAGCGGTCTGGTAGAGGCCAAAGTCCTGTGAGGTGCTCACTGGGACTATCCACGACGCTTGTTGGTGTGCCCATATAGCAGAGATAGTGGACATGGAAGGCTACCAGGTAGAGGCCACATCGGCGGAGTGCTACTAGATGACGTCGAGAGCTCGGACTCCCCGTGATCAATCTGCCTATTGAGTGCATTATGCCGGAGTTCCAACGGTTATAGTTGGGCGACCTGTTGGTGGCGGCATGTGAAGCACAGTTTGCGGTACTGTTGCGTTTTGCCCCCACGTGGGTCGTAAACGAGGAGACGCGACGCTAGCGTTCACGATGGGACTCAACCGCCATATCAGGTAGATGATGTCGCATAGGCGTTGTCGGGGATTGACGACCTCCTGTTGCGTGTCTTACGGATAAAGTGCGGTCGAGCGGCTTACCCGGCATGTAAGGGTCATCATGAGCGTCAGCCATGCTCGAGGAGCAGAATTTGGACTTAATCGTCCCGGGAATTATTTTGATCTCCCCATAGGGGTTGAAGATCAAGTACCCCTTTGCCACGAATGGATGATCTGTTTTGACCAGCTCAGGGAGCCAGTGTCTTTCTGTTGATCGATCTTCCTGAAGGTACCCTATTTGGAGATCTGGGAGTTGGGCATTATTTAGTTGGCCTTTCGTGACCGTTTCGGGCACTACGAATTTTGGGTACTGCCGCTGGGGTAGACGAATGCGCCAGGTGCCTACAAGGATCTCGAATGTTTTATTGGACCTCCGTGGGCTGTTCTGAGGTAGCCCTTGTTGAGGTTGTTGGTCGGCATGTCCTCAGGCGAAGTTGTGGATCGTCGCGTTGGAATGCATTCGTCCATCGAGATTCCTCAGTGGACGTGGGAGTGAGTTATCATGGGTTTCGTCGTAGACTCGCTAAAGTCACGTCCGGGTCACGACGCCGTCTAGGTGATCACTGACCGACTGACTAAGTCTGCACTTTCCTCCCTATCCAACTGACTGAGTCTCTAGACGTTTTGACGTGGGCATTCATCTTTGCGATTGTTGTCTTCATGGCACTCCGGTCGGTGCTATTTCGGGCTGAGACGCGTGGTTTACTTCGAGGTTCTGGCGCAGCCTTTGGCAGGCATTTTGCGCGTGCCTCCCTTTAAGTACAGTGTTTCGATACCGATGGACGGCCAGGCAAAGAGGACGATTTAGGCCTTGGGGTCTTGCTATTTGCCTGCGTGCTCGACTTGGGGCAGTTGGACGAGGCACCACCCTTTGGGTAGGGGTCTGCCTATGTGACGACTGCCATTCGAGCACCCAGATGAAATGGAAAAGGCACTCTACGGGCGCAGTGTTATACCTCCCTTGTGATGGGACGGTTGGTGCGCCTGTTGGAGGGGCCATAAATTATTTAATTGACCTTGCGGTGGTCGAGATGGTTCGTGCGTGCCTCTGGACCATCTAGAACCGTCGGAAGGGCTACACAGGTCATTGTCACCAGGAGCCTACCTTCGGGGTTCGGCGACCATGTTATCATGAGGTGTTAGACCTGTGTCATTTAGAGTCATAATTTCGATCGGAGTCGCTAAAATTTTGATTTTTAGCTACCTTCTGGGGTTTAAGGACTCTGATTGAAGATATAACTGCATATTATGGGTCCTGGTATTGTTTAGTACTGCCCATAAAATTTTCGTTTAATTCCGATAACGTTTTTAGAATTATGCAGTTTCGGATTGGTATTTGGATTTGATTTTGTTAAAATCCAAGATGATGAGGTAAAAATCTGATATTATTACGAGATGTTAAGTTTGGAGATAGCTTCCATATAGAAGTGGAATTGGGTCAACTGGATTCGTATATTAAAAGTTATGGGTATTTTTCCATGTATACCCCGAAGTTGAGAAATCCAGGCAGTAGCCCTGTAAGATGTTTAGCCTAGATTTTGAAATAGCTGGAGAGGTTATTTGATCTGGGTGTAAACATGAAAGTTGTAGATAATCGTCTTATCTTTCCAATGCCACTAGAATCGTACAATTTGGAGCTGTATTGAGGAAGTTATGGCCATTTAAGTGAAGGCTGCGCAGAGTTTTAAGTCCGAGGACGACTTGGTCTTTCACTCCGCCCTTGCCTATTTAAGGCACCAAATGTCACGACCTGGACATGAATTTTTCCCCTCTTTTAGATCTGGTCCAGCCCTTGTGTGTGTGAGTGGAGGAGGTGATGGTGGTGGAGAAGAAGATCAAGATGGACCACTTAAAGGAGTGGATGTGAAAGGTGAGTTGTTGTTGTTGTTGATTCTTTCTCTCCTCCCCATCTCCTCTCTTTCAGCCTCCCTAATGGGTTCCCCTCTCTTTTTCACCCAGCCCACCAAGTGTTTGTGTTTATGTCTAAGTGAGGGAGAAGAAGAAGGAGTGCTTGGTTGTTGGTGGAGCAAGAAGTAGAAGTAATCAAGGTTAGTATGTGTGCATGTGAGAGGAGTTGTTGTTCCTTCCCTTCTCCATCCCCTACCCTCTCATGCTCCCATTTTCCCCCCTGTTTTCAGGCAGTGGAAGAGCTCCCACGTGAGGCGGTGGTGGCGGTCGACGGGCGTGCTTGTGAGCCCCCACACCTCCCCCTTCCTTTCCCCTCTTTTGTGAGTTTTCTCTCCTCCTAAAGTTGGTTTTAAATGCATGGGGGGTGTGGGGAGGGCTTGATGTTTATGTTTGTGTATGTGTGCACACCACTTGTTTGTGATATGTGTGAGTGAACCATATATACATATTCTTCTCCTCTTACCAATGGGAGTCCTCATGCATCACCTAAACTTGGTTTGTGTACTAAAGGGGCGTGGGATGCGCATTGGCACTCGAGATCATAAGAGGTATGCGGGGCTGCGGGTGCGCGCTCGGCGTGCTTGCACGTGCGGAGGCGCGGGAAGCGTGCTGAGGTGCTCGCATGCGTGCGGAGGGTGGGCGTGCACGAGGTTGGATCGTGCTTGCGTTGTTCGATGCGTGCGGATGCGTGCGGTGCAGGGGTGCGAGGGCGTGCTTGGCCTTGCCCGATGCGTGCGGAGTGTGCGGGCAGCGTGCACGAGGTGCTCGAGGGTGTGCTTGATGTTGTTCGTGCTGCGGAGTATGCGGGCACGCACGAGGTTAAGGGCGTTTGGCCTTGCCCGATGCGTGCGGGGTGGGAAGCATGCACGGGTGCTCGAGCGTGCTTGACGTTGTTTGGCGTGCGGGGTGCATGGGCAGCGTCGGGGTACTCGGGCGTGCTTGCGGTGCTCAGACACGTTCGGAGTGCTTCGTGGTGTCGAGCAACTTGTTATAGCCAAATGCAACCATGGGACGATCCTTGGCGGATTGATTTCAGGCTTCGGATTCAACTCGTCGCTCTCTTGCGTTTCGCGAGCCGTGCGCTCGTTAGGTGAGTGGTTTGATTCCAACCCTTCCGGGAGCGTTCGATGCACGTAGTCGTGCTTCGCGCTTCCATGGGGCTTTATTTGCACCTTAAATATGTAGATATCATGCATGCTAGGTTGTATAGCTCGTATATTGTGTAGAAACTCTATTCTACCTTATACTTGCCTATGTATTGTATAGAATATGGCATGACTTAGGTAATATTGTTTGAATTACTACCTTATTATCATTTGAACATATCAGGCATGTCTAAACTTGGGTTAATAACGGGTGTATGCGTAATATTCCTCTGATTTAGGACTCGAGTGTTAGACCTGTGTCATTTAGAGTCCTAATTTCGATCGGAGTCGCTAAAATTTTAATTTTTAGCTACCTTTTGGGGTTTAAGGACTCTGATTGAAGATATAACTGCATATTATGGGTCATGGTACTGTTTAGTACTGCCCATAAAATTTTCGTTTAATTCCGATAACGGTTTTGGAATTATGCAGTTTCGGATTGGTATTTGGATTTGATTTTTGTTAAAATCCAAGATGAAGAGATAAAAATCCGATATTATTACGAGATGTTAAGTTTGGAGATAGCTTCCATATAGAAGTGGAAGGGGATCAACTGGATTCGTATATTAAAAGTTATGGGTATTTTTCCATGTATACCCCGAAGTTGAGAAAATCCAGGCAGCAGCCCTGTAAGATGTTTAGCCTAGATTTCGGAATAACTGGAGGGGTTATTTGATCTAGGTGTAAACATGAAAGTTGTAGATAATCGTCTTATCTTTCAAATGCCAGTGGAATCATGCAATTCTGAGCTGTATTGAGGAAGTTATGGTCGTTTAAGTGAAGGATGCGCAGAGTTTCAAGTCCGAGGACGACTTGGTCTTTCAGCCCGACTTTGCCTATAAATACCACCCCAAATGTTACGACCTTAGCCATTTTTTTCACCCCTTTTGGGTCTGGTCCAGCCCCCATTGTTGTGTGTTTTGGGAGGAGGAAGAGATGGTGATGGAGAAGAAGGAGCACAATGAAGAAGAAGGTGTGTTTATGTTGTTGTTGTTGTTGTTGATTCTTTCTTTCTCTTCCACATCCCTTCTCTTTTCCTTCCCCTCTCTAATCAGCCAGCCCCCCATGTGTTTGTGTTAATGTCTAAGTGAAGAAGAGGAAGCAAGGGAAGCATAGAAGAGGTGGGAGTAGCAGCGGTGGTGATCGGGGTGGCCGAGGGTGCGCTTGTGAGCCCCTACGTCCCCCTTTCCTCCCCCCTCTCATTTGGTGAGTTTTTCCCTCTTCTTGTATTGGTTTTTGGGCATGCTAGGGTGCTTGGAGAGGGCTTGCATGGGTGGTGTTTGGGTTTGGATGCATGTGGGGGGCTGGGGAGGGATGATGGACGGCTGGGCGCGCGCGCGGGGCCGTCCGCGCGCGTGCGCGCGCAGGCAGGCGCGCTGGAGGGCGCAGACGGGCGCGCAGGCGCGCGCGTGCGCATACGCGCGTGCGCGCGGGTGCTGTCGGGCGCGCGCGGGTGTCTGCGCGGAGGGCTGGCGGGGTGCATGGTGCGTGCGGGTCTTGCGCGCGAGTGCGCGCGGGCGCGCGCGGGCAGGGCAGGTGCGCGCGGATGGGGTCCTGGGCGCCCGGGCAGCGCGTCCGGGTGCGCGGCTGGGCGCGGGGCAGTGCGCCGGCGGGCGCGGTTGTGCGTGCGTGCGTGCAAGTGCGTGTGTACGCGTGCGGGACCACGCGTGTGGTTTCCCGGGGGCTCGGGGGGGGGGGTGTCCGGGGGCTCGGGCACGCGTGCGTGCGTGCACGCTTGCGTGCGTTCGAGCCCGTATGCGGGGATGTCTATGTCTTAGGCATTCCTAATTGTTTCTGTATGTTTGTATGTGGTTTTACTCACCCTTTTGGTACCCTTAACTTGCAGACCTCGTCGGATGGGATGCGCGACGACTCGGGTATCGGTGAGTGGTTTGATTCCAACCCTTCCGGGAGCGCTCGATGCACGTAGTCGTGCTTCGCGCTTCCATAGGGCTTTAATTGCACCCTAAATATGTTAGATATCATGCATGCTAGGTTGTATAGCTCGTATATTGTGTAGAACCCCTATTCTACCTTATACTTGCCTATGTATTGTATAGAATATGGCATGACTTAGGTTATTTTATTGAATTACTACCTGTATTATTAATTGAACATATCCAGCATGTCTAACTTGGGTTAATAACGGGGTGTATGCGCAATAATCCCGATTTAGTACTCAAGGGTGTGGTATAGTTGTTGCACCCATCTTGTTGGGGCAAAACTATGACCAGCTTCGAGAGGGATGAGGCATTCCCTCTCTCTCGCCCTCCCTCCTTTCGCGAACCGAGTGAGTAGATGTAGTTCCTACTTGACTCGGGTTCGCTTGGAATTATTGGCATACACCTATTGTCGCGCGGATCGCGCTTAACCCTCCCCTTTGAGTTGGTGATATCCAACGCCTGCTTAAGTCGTACTTGTGATTGAATATTTATTATGCCCTCGTATGCATGTTTAAGTAGGACATCGTAGGGTAGTTAATTGCATATTCTGTATATGCCTATTGGGCCATGAGCCTTGTCTAATGAGATTAGACAAGTGTATGACCTCCTATGGGGTCATACCATGCCTTTGACACTTAGAATAAAATGTCTTCCCCGCATCTGAGTTATGCACCCTGGAAGGAATTCATGAGAATTCATTGCGCTTATCGGTGTTTGATAACCGATGATGACGGATCCATAGGGATCGTATTCGCGGGTGTCGAGTGTTCTTTCCTTCGTCGGCTCCGAGTAGAGACTGCCCGGCGTAGTAAAGTCCGGTGGAGATCTCCCCGATACTACTCATGACGCGTGTTGGTGTGCCCATACAGCTGAGGTAGCGGTCTTGGGAGACTAGTCCGGTAGAGGCCTGAACCCTGTGAGATGCCAGGGGCCACCAGGTAGTAGGGGCCACACCGGGAGAGACTACCGGAAGACGAGTGGTGTAGAACAATCGACCTCTTCCCCAAGAGCCTATGTCACCCCGAGGAGGGGGTGAGGGTGAGGGTGTAGTGGGTCGGCGTTGGTTCGATCTGCCAGTTCGTGTAATTTCCCAAGATCCTATGTCACCCGTCGGGGTGAGGATGAGGGTATTAGTGTGAGTGGGGTGGGCTCGAGTTGATACTCGACCCACCAGCTTGTGTAGTAGGTTTTCCCATGGGGTTCGCGCTGCGAACAAGTAGTGGTTCCTCCCAATATCGTCGCATGTCGTGGCCCAGATGTTGAAGCTGCCCTGACAGAGGACTCCCACTTGTAAGTACTCCCGATGCATTCGGTGGATGTACTGATCATGGGAGTGTACCAGGTGAGGCTACACGAGGATGGACCACCGGACGATATTGCGAGCATGAATTATCGTTCTCCCCTTCGCCGGATCCGTGTGGATGCTTCCTAGGTACGAGCCGCCCTGGGTGGACCCCCACCTGTAGGTACCATCGACGCTGTCGACAGTGTACTGACCGTGGCCGGCTCCAGGTAGAGGCTGTCCGAGAGAGCGCTACCGGATGACGAACGGTGTAGAACAGCAAGTTTTGTCCTTTAAGTCCCTAGACTCACCCCTGTGGGGGCTAGGGCGAGGACGAGGTATGGCTGCACCGCCGTGTGACCTTGTTAACCGTTGGGTTTCTACCCATGGTTTCCTTGATAGGAGATTGCCTTAGGATCGAATGTTGGTGTTGGTGTTTGGTTTCTGACCACTCACTGAGCTTGTAGCTCACCCCTCGCTTATGTTTTTCTCCAGTTGACGCTGAGTCGGATCCAAGAGAAGAGCTCCCCTGGCGCCATCCGAGTAGGAGACCCGCGTTCGCGTTGGATGTCTTGCGAGTCGGAGGCTATCAGCATTCCCTTTTCATTGTATGTATTATACTTGTGCTTGTGCACGGTATGTAGACTGTTGATGTCAGTTATTGTATATATATTGGCTCTCACAGGACAATTGATTGTGTACTCTAGTCTGTAATATGTTTTTGAATTACAGACTTAGTCATTTGAGCTTCCGCTTTTTGTATATATTTGATGTCAGTTACTTGTGTATTGCCTTTTTTTTTATTGTGGAGTATTTATTTGACCTCGTGTATGGATTACTGATATCATTTATATATTTGCCACGTCTCGGGGACGGCCGCCCTGGGGCGTGACATCGAGGGTGTGGTATAGTTGTTGCACCCATCTGTTGGGGCAAAACTATGACCAGCTCGAGAGAGGATGAGGCATTCCCTCTCCCTCGCCCTCCTTCTCTTCGCGAACCGAGTGAGTAGATGTAGTTCCTACTTGACTCGGGTTTGCTTAAAATTATTGGCATGCACCTGTTGTTGCGCAGATCGCGCTTAACCCTTCCTTTCTAGGTTGGTGTTATCCAACGTATAATAGGTTGTAATTTGTGTGTGTCTATCTGTTTGATGCCATGTATGCATGTTAAGTAGGCCATCATTGGGTAGTTAATTGCATATATATATATATATGCTGATATGGCCATGATTCTTGTCTAATGTATTAGACAAGTGTATGACCTCTTGTGGGGTCATACCATGGTTTTGACACTTATAATTAATGTCTTCCCCGCATCTGAGTTATGCGCCCTCGAGGGAATTCATGAGAATTCGTTGCGCATATCGGTTTTGATAACCGGTGACGACGGATCTGAGAGGATCATATTCGCGAGTTTAGATTAGTTTCCTCCCTTCGTTGGATCCGTGTAGGGACTTCCTGGTTGAGACAGCCGGCCTGACAGAGGGCTCCCATCCGTAGGTGCTGCCGATGTGTGAGGATGTGCTGATCATGGGAGTATACCAGGTAGGGGCTTCCCGGGATAAAGGCTACCGGTGGACCAAGGGTGTAAAAGCAATCTAGATTCCTCCCAAGAGCCTGGGTCACCCCTTTTGGGGTGAAGGTGAGGGATTGGTACAGTTACTCCCGACAACCTAGGTCACCCTTCGGAGGTGAGGGTGTTGGTGTGAGTGTTGTGGGCTCGAGTTGATACTTGACCCACCAGCTTGAGTGATTGGCTTTCCATAGGGTTCGCGCTGCGAACAAGTAGTGGTTCCTCCCAATATCGTCGTATACTGGGGTCCCGACGTGGAAGCTGCCCTGACAGAGGACTCCCACTTGTAGGTACTCCCGATGCATTCGGCAGATGTACTGAGCAGGGGAGTGTACCAGGTGAGGCTACACGAAGGTGGACCACCGGACGATGTTGCGAGCATGAATTATCGTTCTCCCCTTTGCCGGATCCGTGTGGATGCTTCCTAGGTACGAGCCGCCCTGGGTGGACCCCCACCTATAGGTACCATCGATGCGCTCGACAGTGTACTGACCGTGGCCGGCTCCAGGTAGAGGCTGCCCGGGAGAGCGCTACCGGATGACGAACGGTGTAGAACAACAAGTTTTGTCCTTCAAGTCCCTAGGCTCACCCCTGTGGGGGCTAGGGCGAGGACGAGGTATGGTTGCACCGCAGTGTGACCTTGTTAACCGTTGGGTTCTACCCATGGTTTCCTTGATAGGTGATTGCCTTAGGATCGAATGTTGTGTTGGTGTTTGGTTTTTGACCACTCACTGAGCTTGTAGCTCACCCCTCGCTTATGTTTTTCCCCAGTTGACGCTGAGTCGGATCCAAGAGAAGAGCTCCCCTGGCGCCGTCCGAGTAGGAGACCTGCGTTCGCGTTGGATGTCTTGCGAGTCGGAGGCTATCAGCATTCCCTTTTCATTGTATGTATTATACTTGTGCTTGTGCATGGTATGTAGACTGTTGATGTCAGTTATTGTATATATTGGCTCTCACAGGACAGTTGATTGTGTATTCTAGTCTGTAATATGTTTTTGAATTACAGACTTAGTCATTTGAGCTTCCGCTTTTTGTATATATATTTGATGTCAGTTACTCGTGTATTGCATTTTCTATTGTGGAGTATTTATTTGACCTCGTGTATGGATTACTGATATCATTTATATATTTGCCACGTCTCGGGGACGGCCGCCCTGGGGCGTGACATGAGGTGTTCCGGATTAAGGACATCCTCTGTTTTGACGTTCGGGGCGAGCTGAATCGGCCTTCCATCGGACCGGTTTTCGTCCTTGAGTGGATTAGGGGAGGTGGCTATCATGAAGCCTTGCCCCCGTAGCAGACTCATGCCCGTGACGTCATCCCTGTCTCATAGCTGAGGCATTATGCCATGATCCTGCCCACGTCATTCCGTTCGAGCCACTCATCTTGAGCAGAATTTGTCGTTCGTGGAGCAGTTGATCGAGACCATGGACCGATGTGAGAAGAGGCTCCGCACCCAGACCGTTCCTTTCGTTAAAGTGCATGTTAGCACCAGTTTGGTGCGCGGACCATACGGGAGCCAAGGTACTTTATGCGTGACACTTCTATGTTCGGTCTTCCCTTTGGGTTTCCTTAAATTTCGAGGACTAAATTTCCTAAGGGGGGGGAGAATGTTAGGCCTGTGTTATTTAGAGTCCTAATTTCGATCGGAGTCGCTAAAATTTTAACTTTTAGCTACCTTCTGGGGTTTGAGGACTCCAATTGAAGATATAACTGCATATTATGGGTCCTGGTACTGTTTAGTACTGCACATAAAATTTTCGTTTAATACTGATAACGGTTTTTGGAATTATGCAGTTTCAGATTGGTATTCGGATTTGATTTTGTTAAAATCCGAGATGAAGAGGTAAAAATCTGATATTATTACGAGATGTTCAGTTTTGATCTAGCTTCCATATAAAAGTGGAATTGGATCAACTGGATTCGTGTATCAAAAGTTATGGGTATTTTTCCGAGTATACCCCGAAGATGAAAAATCCAGGCAGCAGCCCTGTAAGATTTTTAGCCTAGATTTCGGAATAGCTGGAGAGGTTATTTGATCTAGGTGTAACCATGAAAGCTATAGAAAATCTTCTTGTCTTTCCAATGGCATTGGAATCGTGCCATTCGGAGCTGTATTGAGGAAGTTATGGCCATTTAAATGATGGCTGTCCAGAGTTTTTAAGTCCGGGACAGCTTGGTCATTCCCCCCTCTTTTGCCTATTTAACCTCCCCCATTGGGCACGACCTTGGCATATTTTTCCCCTCTTTTGGATCTGGTCCAACCTTTGTTGTGTGTGTTTTGGTGGAGGTGATGGAGAAGAAGATCAAGAGAGGGCGCAAATGGTGAGTTGTTGTTGTTGTTGCTTCCTCTTCTCTCTAGCTCCCCCTTATGGTTTTGCCCTCCCTTTTGTATCAAACAGCCCCCCCATATGTTTGTTGAAATGCCAAAGTGAAAGCCATGTAGAGAAGAGAAGCCAAAGAGAGGTGGTGGTAGTGGTAGTGGTGGTCGAGATGGTCGTGGCGTGCTCGAGGGCCCCAACATCTCCCCTTCCCTCCCCCTCTTATGTTTGTTGAGTTTCCCTCTTCTTTTTATTGGTTTGCAAGCATGTTTAGGGGCTTGGGAGGGCATGCATGGGTGGTATTTGTGTTTGGGTGCAAGTGAGGGCTTGGGGAAGGGCTGGAGGGTGCTGGGCGAGCGCGCGGGTGTAACGTTTCGGTATTTTTCATCCTTATATATTTATTTTAAATATATAATGGGAATTTTAAAATTTGATTTTTTATATTTCATTTTTCAGATTTGGCGGTGGGCCCAAATGGGTCAAATTTGATTTATAATTATGATAATTATAAATTGATGTTGAAATAATTATTTTATATTTTTCTGTAGATCTTTATAGTGTTAAGATACTTTGGTTGAAATTTGGTGAGATTCGGAGTTCGGAAAATTTGATTTTTAGGCTTAGTGTCAAGTTATTGGGCCTAGGGATCTAGTTGCGAATCCAGAATACATTTTTATAGCCTTCTGGGACTTTTCTGTAAATCGGATAGGGATCTGTTTGTAAATCGGATAGGGCCGTCATTGTAAACTGGAAACACTTCACGGGTCGTTTTGTAATTTCGGTAAACCCCTTTAAATAACATGTTTGGGTTAGGGTTTTTCATCCAAATCTCAGAAGTTATGAAGGGTTGTGATGACCTAACCCTAGATGGAGATGGTGGGTGGTGTAACCGGATCTAAGGTGAGATATCATTCCCTATTTATTTTGTTAGTTTTAATTTATTTTTGTTAGGATATGATTACGTCAAGTAATTGTTTGGGGAAGAAGTTTGATGGATTAGGGTTAGGGTTTGATTGATTTAATTTAATGATTATTTGATTTGATTTTTATGGATCTCAAAGGAATTCTTAAGATCAAATTAGATTTATTAGTTTTGGGGATTTAATGGCCATTTTCGGGTTGATTTTATGCTTGGACGTAAATCGTGTTTTTGACTATGATAGAGTCGTTTCTGGAAAAAATGTATTTGACAAACCGAAATAGGTTTTGAAAAGAGCTTTCCAACAAATCATTAATCGTCCAATTCAGAGTTATGGATAGAAAGTTATGGTTTTTGAAAGATTTCTGTGCAGTTTATTGAAATTCAAATATTTAGCTTGATGACCAAGTTTTGATGAATGTTAGAGATTTAGATGATTCCAAATTTGATGTTTAATGAAGTATAGTTTGTTTTGCGGGTTTTGATGATTTTATTGATCTTGAGAACTTAAATAGAATCTTAAATCGATAATTTGGTTTAGTGGGATCAATGAATATTGATTGGATATTGTTGTTATTTGAATGTAAATTGATTGGATTTGAGTTACTCGATCATGGAATTATAGTTGAGCCTTATTGGATTTGTCCAAATATTTATTCGAGGATTGATCGATCATATGGGTCTTATGGAATAAATGGATATTGATTATCGGATCGGATCATTGTGAGTATATGAGTATTCTAATATTTATTCGAAGTTGGGATTTTCATTAGGATTTTGAAGTGAGTTGTTGATTGTAGGTCTATAAGATATCGACTTTTGGGATTATTGGGCATAGTGCTGTTATAAGTTGGTTGTCAGTTGTTTGGGTCGTGATTGATTGTTTCTGATCTATTATTGTATAATTGTTATGCTAGGTTATCAACGTGCGAGTGTGTATCGTTGATGCTTGCGTGGACCGAAGGTGAGTAGGCCTATCGATTTATTTCGTGTGAGCTTTTGCTCTATAACATTGAATTTCATATGCCAATCATATTTGTGTGATATTATGTGTCATCCATGCATTTATATTTTGATAAATTTGCATGATTTGGATATTTTCTTCATATTGATCAAATTGCATTTTCGTTGAATGAAGTTGCATGATTTAATTCATTCATCATGTCATTAAAATAGCATGAATTATGCTATTCATGTTTCAAGAATTAACATGATATATTTTCTGATGCTTATGCTTTCGAAATAATATTTGGATTAAAGATTTTCATTTCGAGAGTTTTGGAAAAATTTAGGACTAGTGGAGACAACCTAGTCCTAGGAGATTTTATCAAGATGCATATCATGACATATTTTCTGGAATAAATCCCCCTGTAGTATTTCGCCTTTGGGGAGGAAGGTCTAGGACTCGAAGAGTCCCAAGATCAGTGAGGGGTGTGGTAAAGTATTCCTTGCAGCGGCGGATTCCTTTGTTTGGAGTCTGCAGCAACCGGGGCATCCTGTGCTACTGTTCTCGTAGTGATGGCAGCGGCGACCCATCAGCATCTTCTAGATCCGACGTCTCCTCGAGGGAGCTTTTTGAGCGATTTAGTCGCTTGGGGCTTAGCACACCTGTTATGGGGAACGGTTCTTCCGATTGAGAACCCTACCCGGTCATATCATTTAAGCTGCATGATTTCTATGACGTGGACCAAGGATTGGGCCACGTGATTGCATTAAAACTATATTTTATTAAGCTCATGAATTTAATTTGATTTTTTTTAAAGAAAATTCTTATTTTTTTATATATATAAATATATATATATATATATATATATATATATGATATTTTTTTTAACTCTCATGATTTCTCTGATGTGGGCCAAAGATTTGGGCCACGTGTGCATTAAAATATATTTTTTAAAGTTTATGATTTTAAATTGATTTAATAAAATAAAATATTTATTAAGTGAAATTCTGATTTTCATAAAACCTTATTTTTATATGTAACTATCATATGAAGTAATTTGTTAGTGGGCTTATTCACTGAGTTAAACACTCACCCTATTCCAAATGGCTGGTTGTTTTATAACCAGGTAGCTCATCTTCTGGGGATCAAGGCAAAGTTTGAACCTTTCATACACTCCAAGGATCTTGAGGTAGCAATGTTTGCAGAACAAATAATAGTCGCAGCCGACTATTTGGATCTATTTTAGTTTAGATGGCTCCCACAGGGGTGGTTTAGTGTGTCTTTTCATTCTAGTATTTTATTTATGTCAGACTCTGATATTCTGTAAGACCGTTAGTGGTTTATAACTTTTGGATATTGTTTTTATGTTTTATCACTTTCAATTTTTATTATATTAGTACTGTTTTTTTTCAAGTAAAAGAAAAAAAAAGGCTGTGAATTTTGGTCTTGTATTTGGATTAAATTTAGTAGCGACACATTTACCGTCCGATAAGCGGTTAGGTAAATTTGGGGCGTTCAGAATATCAGGCTCAAGAGTCCCAAGAGGCCCATGGATTGGGTGAGGGTGAGAGTGTTTAATCCCACATCGCCAAACCGGAGGAGATAGTTTGTGCTTATATGTGAGCACATCTCTTACACACCAAGACGCGTTTTAAACCCGTGAGCCCATTAGGGGCAAAGCGGACAATTTCTTGATGTGTAAGCCTGGGGTGTTACAATTGGTATCAGAGCCTGTCCATTACGCGATGGTGGGTGTGGGTGGCCCCACACGAGGACGTGTGGCCTATTAGGGGGGGTGATTGTGATGCCTGGCCCAGGCTCAAGAGTCCCAAGAGGCCCATGGATTGGGTGAGGGTGAGAGTGTTTAATCCCACATCGCCTAATGGGAGGAGATAGTCTGTGCTTATATGTGAGCACAGCTCTTACACACCAAGACCCGTTTTAAACCCGTGAGCCCATTAGGGGCAAAGCGGACAATTTCTTGCTGTGTAAGCCTGGGGCGTTACAATGTAATTATAAATTAAATTGGACCCATTTGGGCCCACCGCCAAATCTGAAAAATGAAATATAAAAAATCAAATTTTAAAATTCCCATTATATATTTAAAATAAATATATAAGGCCGAAAAATATCGAAACGTTAAAGTGGGTCTGTCCGGGGGCTCCCGGGGGTGCGTGCTGGGTTGCCCGAGGCCGATTTGGGCGTGCTGAGGGTCGGCACCCTCGGGTGGGTGTCTGGGGGGGTCGGGCACGCGTGCATGCTGTAGATACCCCAATTTTGACCGTCCAGAAAGACAGAAATACTTCTAGTAACACCCAGAAATATCCCAGATTTGGACATCTAGTAGAGAACCAAAGTTCAGGAAATCGAAAACCCTAACCCTAGCCCTAACCTAAACCGGAAACCCTAACCCTAGCCCTAACCTAAACCGGAAACCCTAACCTAAAACCAAACCCTAACCCTAGCCCTAACCTAAACCGGAAACCCTAACCTAAAACCAAACCCTAACCCTAGCCCTAACCTAAGCCGGAAACCCTAACCCTAACCCTAACCTAAACCCAAACCCTAACCCTAGCCCTAAACCTAAACCGGACCTTGGCCCAAACCAGAACCCCACCTAACAAAAACTCTAAAACCCAAAAACCCTGAGTCCGTGGCAAGGGGCGGCCAGACCTAACTAACCGCCCCATACCAGGCGGCTAGTTAGCACTAGCCGCCCCCCTGGCCGACTTTAGACCAGTCCCCTGGATGGGACATAAAGCAGTATTAAATGCAGATCATTGAGGCGGGTGATGATCTTTAGCTGCCCTATCTTAGCCGAATCAACCCAAGTAACCGACCCAAGCCACCGCCTGTAAGAGATGGGACGTTTGGCAGGTTATGATAGGGGCGGCTACCAGGAAGTAGCCGCCCCATCCTGGGCGGCTAGTTAGCACTAGCTGCCCTTCACCTGGTCCTGATAGAAGAACCAGAGAATTAATGAGGGGTGTAATCACATACCAGCCACTCCATTACCCCCTGGACATTCCCCTGCCTCTCTTTTACTATAAATAGAGGAGGTCCCAAGCCTTTAAATCCATCAATCCACAAAATCAACATCCACAATCCAATAGACAATTCACATTTCCAATTCACTTCCCTTCCCCCACTAGAAATCCCAAGAGAGAGAGAGACAGAGAGAGAGAGAGAGAGAGAGAGAGAGAGAGAGCCCCTTTTGTGAGAGAAATACCCATTTTCCTACATAAAATACCCTCTCATTCCACCCTCCTGAAACCCGGGTTAAACCTAGCTTAGCCTCTATCCAAAACCAAACCCATTTCCTACCGAAGTTCTGCCCAAACCAGACCAGGCCCCGGACGGCTAAACCCTAGTAGCCGCCCCTCACCAGAGGGCTTGATCTCACTAGCCGCCCCCTATCCACACCCCATTTGCACCCTTATGTCCCAAAACTCCTTTAGTCAAGCCCCGGAAACAGAATAGGATTATCTGTTTTTCACCTCTTTGTACGGTATATCCGTGTCTCAGAGCGGAGACCCCACAAACTCCCCACGTAGGCGATCAAATCCAACCCTACCTTTTCCTGCTTTTAGAAAAAGCAGGTGGCGATCACACAACCCCTGGAATCCTCTTGAGCCTCTATCGGGCGCCTCAACCAGGAACGACACCCCTCACCCTTCCGAGAAGACGATCCGACCGAGCCCGCCAGGGCACGCATCCGATCCGAATCCCTGAAGAACCCTCACACATGCACGCGCACCCGCGCACCGCCAGGATCCTTTCCGACAGCACCAACAGTCTCGAAAGCCTTCCCGACGATACCGACAAATCTGGCGATCACGGTGGGACCTCCCTCGTGAAAAACAACAAAAGGTAATCCTCTTCTGCCCCCTTTTACAAGCTTGACTAGAATGCTATCAACCCTCTAGGAAGGTTAGAGTTTCCCACCCCTCGAATCAAATCCTCCTCTACTTCGCATCACCGCATCATTTACTGCTTTGTAAGCCGCACACCGCTGCGCAATCCTTTACTGCTTTATAAGCCACACACAGCTGCACAATCCTTTACTGTTTTGTAAGCCGCACACAGCTGCGCAATCCTTTACTGTTTTGTAAGCCGCACACCGCTGCGCAATCCTTTACCGCTTTATTTACTGCTTTATATCTGCATTCGTTCCCTTAAATCATTTCACACGCATCATGGAATCCCGCATAGAGGAGGAGATACTAGAGGAAAGAATCCACCAAGAGGGTCAGGCCACGCAATTCCTGACCCATCTAGAGGAAAAGATGGCCAGTCTAGGATACCAATGCATAGAGGACATGTTTCATGACCTCGCCGACTACCGCCAGGTCAAAACCCTAAGACAGGAGGCCCCTGTCGAAACCCCTAAGGCCGTTCCCAAAACCCCGTTCACACCCAGTCACTCGGTCAACCCGAGCGTTTTTATGTACACCCCCCTTTCCCCCGCGAATCCAATATTCCCAGCCGTTTCCACCCCAGGCCCTTACCAGGCCACCCTAAACTCGGGACCGCTAGGCAGCCCTCCCAGGGGAGAAACATTGGATGAAACCATCCGGAGAATCCTCTCCGAGACTGGTCCCTCAGCCCCCAAACACATGTCTCTACATAACCTGAGACAAATCCCGTCAGTCCACCTACCGGAGGGATTCAAAATCCTCAAATTTCACCGGTATAACGGTCGTGGAGACCCAGACATTCATTTAACTGCGTTTTATCTAGACGCACGCCCGTTTCTAGATAATCAACCTTTGCTAGTCTTCCACTTCCAGAAATCATTCGAAGGAGAAGCACTACAATGGTTCTTCACCCTCCCTGTAGATCACTTGTCGAATTTCTCGGCTGTAAGCGAGAAATTCTTGGGCCACTATGGTTACCAGAGGATTAGAACCCCCTCTATTTCAGATTTAACCATAGAGAGAATGAGGCCTAGGGAGGAATTCGAACAATACGTGTCTCGGTGGTGCACACTTGTCCACTGAACCGGCCTGCAACTCACAGAATGTCAAGAAATTGACATGATGTTACAGAGCCTGAGTCCAGAGCTTTGTACGAGCCTTTCGTACAGAGACTGTACTACGTATCAGCTTCTAATTGACCGCCACAACAGGATTTCCCGTTGTGCAGCCCCAGTAGTCCAAACCCAGTCCCCACCTATCAGCCATAGGGTTGGACAACCGCCTCGTAAGGCACAAACCACCACGGTAGAGGGGATTATTACACAAGTATCGGAACTCTACTTGAACGGAGCACGAGTTCCTGATCGAGGAACGGCTCTGAGACAGTACACGTTCGGTTCATCCGGATATGCGCCGCCTCGGCCAATCAACCAAAACTTCACTACTCGATCAGTACCCGTCCCTGTGCCGACACAACAAAGCCAGGTAATCCAAAATTCCCCGGTCCAAAGCCCTGTAATCTCAAGACAAGGCCAGCTTAGGACCCCTTTTTATTCCATCTTCCTAAGAAGTCAGAACCCAAATCCTAGGCAGCCCTCCCAAAGTACTTATAATGAGGTCTCCCCTCCAACATCCTATGATCAAAGACGAATGGGAAAGAGGGACTCTTACCCTCCCCTCCCAGAAACAGTAACTAGGATTTTTAGGGTACTAATGGACACAAATAGTATCTCCCTCCCAGCTGCTAAACCTCCACTCCCCGGGGCCAGCAGACTGCGTTACTGTCAATACCACCAACAACATGGTCATACCATAGAACAATGCATTGTTTATTGGGATTTTATTTACGATTTAAATGACGACAGGCGCCTTGATTGGGCCATGATCAAAAGCCACTTAAACCAGGGCAATTCTCGAGCCTCCAAGCCACTTGGCATTTTTACTGACCCATTGCCAGGTCACAACCAAGCATCCACATCTGGAGCCCACATGGTAAACATGGTCAGAAGAGGGAGACAACCATCACCACAACCAAGCAGTTCAGAAGACGTCACTGACGACAGTCTGTCCGAAGAATCTGAGGAGGAAGAGCAGAACGAGCCCTTCCAGCTGAACCTCGACAATCATGACCTTGCCATACTCTATGGCGAAGAAGGATATGCAGTTCTGGCCCTTCCCGCGGTCATCAACATCGAGTCCGACAAAAGCGGACTAGAAAACCCAGGAGGAGACGAAGAAGAAGAGCCATTTGAGGAGATCCCCGAAGGAGCTAGCAAAGGACCCGAAGGAGGGGAATGTACGTCGGATGATTTGCATCCGGATGACAACGGGTCCTCCAAGAGTACCGACACTGTCGACGGCCCCCGCCGCCCAATGACCATTTCGTTCACTGACCAAGACCTCCCGGATCCCAGACTGCGAGTCTACCCCCTACACATCCGCGGACGACTTCAAATGTTGTGGCTAAACAACATCTTCATGGATCCAGGGTCAGCAATGAACATAATGACGTGCTCCACCTACCAAAAGATACCCGGACTAGGCCGTCCTCCTGTCCAACCGGCCCACCATACTATTCAAGCTTTCAACCATACCGGGAAGACTCTCCGCGGCCCCGGAACATTCGAGCTGTCCGTCGGCCCTCTTATCTGTGAAGTAGCCTGCTTCGTGGCCGACATCGACATAAGATACCCATTGATGTTAGGGCAACCATGGTTAGACAGCATCCAAGCTATCTGTTCCCCCCGGCACCAATGCCTTCGACTGCCCTTCTTGAGTCATATCCTGATAATCTGGGGAGAGGCGCGCCTGCAGTACGACAATGAGAACAACTGGGCGATACATAATATGTTCACACTAGCCCTACGACTGGGGAACGAGGATGAAGGTGGTAGCCCACCTGGGTATCCTTACGACAACAACTATCCCTCAGAAGAAGCAGCCAGGACCCTGCATCCACCAAGCGATCTTACGAAGCCCAACTCGATCACCTTTCTCCCCCATGAAGTCGCAAAAGCCGGAGCACGCTCCGCACCCCTCGCGATCACTGCCATACTCGGAGGGAGGGAATTCCGGCACATTCTCATTGATATGGGAGCAGAAACTAACGTTCTTACATATTCCGCCTACCAAAAGCTAGAAGGACGGGTTCCCAGATTGGAGCCCTCGGATGAATACATTTATGCCTTCGACAGCACGCGCAAGAACGCTTGCGGACTGGTCACGCTCCCTCTAAAGATCGGCCCGGTCTCCACCATCGTCAACTGCATGGTAATGAACATTCAATCACCCCACCCTCTGATTGTTGGGAGGACATGGCTCAACAGCATTGAAGCCGTCTCATCCACCCGACACCAATGTCTTCGCTTCCCGTACCGCGGGAAAGTAGTATCCATATGGAGAGAAGCACGCTTTAACGAGACACGGGCCCAGAATTGGAGCGTCTGTGCCATGCGCATCCGGCTAGAGGTGCTCGCATGTTGGCAGCTAGGCTCCACCGATGAAGAACTGCTCCATCAAAGAAGGCCCTTGAAGAGACTCAGGGAAGAAGAGTTCGGGAATAGGGGACCCCCACCGGACATCAGCCGACCGACCAAGCGAAGCCGACTCGAGGAAACAATACGAATCCAAGAACCAGCTTTTTCTAAAAAAAAAACATCAAAAGGTAAAAATATTTGTTTACCAGCTTTCGCTTTCATCACCCTATACATATTTGCTTTCCTAGAAGAAACCAAAATCCAAAAAAATACATGCTATTCAGCTTTCATTCCCCAACTCTGAACATACTTGTTTCCAACTTTATTTCCACTCTTCTTTAAAAACAAACAAAAATGTTTTTCTAAAAAAATGTTTTCCACACTCTCCTTCAAAACAAAAGTTTTACAAAACCATATTTCCGTGCTTCCAAAAATAAAAACACTTTCCCAAGCTTTCTTTACTTGTTTACCAAACAACGAAAATATTTACAAGCCGCATTTCCAACGAAAATGTTTTTCCCAATCTGCGCTTCTTCAAAACGAAAATGTTTTACAAAGCCGTACTTACATGATTTTCGCCAAAACGTTATACAAATTGTCTTTCCACACTTTCCTTCTAAAAACAAAATTGTTTTTCAAACTTTATCTCCATTCCTTTTTCAAAACATATCTATTCACCAACACAGGCCTTTTCAAAACCGTAAGTATGCATCTGTTTCCACACTTTCGAAAACATAAAACATAAAAAAAAAATATACCAAAAAGAGAGAAAAGGAAAAGATGAAAAGATTAAGAGCGGCAGACCATGCCCAGGCATACCAAAGAAGGGTGGCAAGGGCATTTGAAAAGAAGGTAATAAAAAGAAAATTTGAAATCGGGGAACTAGTACTTAAGCAAATCATGCCATCAAGACAGCCTCACCCAAGAGGGAAGTTGCAACCCACATGGGAGGGACCCTATGTGATCACCCACGCCTATTCCGGGAATGCCTACCGCTGGGTAGATGCCGAAGGAGTCGAGGTTTCAGGTTCGTGGAATGCACTTTATCTAAAGAAATTCCATGCATGAATAGCTTTCAATACTTGAGAACTATTATTCTTTCTTCCTGCGATCGATTTACCTGATGGAAGAGAAATTGCCTACCCCGTAGACTGGGACAATTTAAAAACCCCCAAAGCAAAACCTCGCTTATTTCCGCCCCACTCGTATTAACCCTAGGTCAAAATGAGGAGTTACCTAGACCTGGCATATGTCCCAAAACTGGCTCTCGCACTATACAAACACTTCTAGAGGGGAAGCATGAAAAGAATCGGGGTGAAAAAACAGAAGAGCCCCCCCCCCCTCAAATCAAAAAAAAAAATCAGGCAATGAGAGGCCAACAAAAGAAAAATAACACCCAAGTGAACAGGTTAAACTCTCTATTTTAGCAGGCTTTCACGCCTTTACGCACTGTATACGCTAGACAACGGCTATACCAGTACAGATCCAAACAACGGACTGCACTTTCACCCAAAATAAAGAAGTGATAAAAAGAAGAAAGCCAGAGGGACCTAGAAAGTAGGACATATGCTAGACTGGGACAATTCTAAAATATTGCCCGAAGGAAAGATATTACTCTTACCCCATTCTCCCCCCCCCCTTTTTTATTTTCGCAATGGAATTCAAAATTGAACTTTGTCTACCGGGAAAGGCGAAATTTCGACCAAAGGTAGATCATTTCCAGGTTTACAAACTACACACACTCACGTGAGTTCACTTAGAAACTTGCCTATCCAAAGGAAGCTTATCTAACTTGACTCCTGGTACACTCATGGATTTTCAGCATATTTAGAATAATACGATCAAGCATTTGAGAACCATGAACCTAGAAAAACCGGCATCTAAGGCCTATGCCTTTCAAATACAACCCTGGTTTGGACATAGGTGACCACAAGGGCTCCTCCACGGGGACTTGATGGTATCTTTTACTTCAGAAAGTCGAAAACGTTACCCACTCACGTAAAAAGCCATTGAAGAATTAAAATGCTCACTTATGCCACAATACTTACGCATAAGTTATCATTTTCCTTTTTCAAAGCACCTAGGCATTCGGTTCTCTTGAAATATTAAAATTGACCCACCCCCCCCATACCAATGATAAGATTACCCCCACCTACATTCATTTTACGCCCTTCCGCACATGCTTGAGAGAAAATTGTCCCACTTTCACACGCACTTAAAAGTTTTTCGCTCACGCACTTGGAAACCCTTCCTTGCATACTAAAGCATGGTTTTCCCGCACTTTACTTTCTCGCATTATCTTTTCATTTACCTTAAGATGGATTGTAGCCCTTGACAATTCAAGCAAGAAAGAGCTCGAAAGTCAATGCATGTGCGCAATCTGAACAGATTTAATACTTGGTCCATGGAAAGGATGTTTTTATAGGTCTCGAAAATGAGAACACTCGCAAGGACTTTCAGCAGCAGCAGACAAGAGCAGCAGAACCAGAAGAATTGTCCCAGGCAAGGGGCGGCTAAACCCGACTAGAGGCGGCTAGTTTACACTAGCCGCCCCTGTCACGACCCAGGGCGGCCGTCCCCGAGACGTGGCAAGTATATATATGATATCAGTAATCCATACACGAAGTCAATAAATACACCAGTATGTCAAAGGCAATAAAACGAAACCAAGTGACTGACATCATACACATACAAAAATAGCGGAAGCAAAGACGACTATGTCTGTATTTCAAAGATATATTAACAGACTAGAGTACCCAATCATATTGTCCTGTGAGAGCCAATATATATACAACAAAAGACAACACCAACCCATACACAGTGCCCAAGCACAAGTAGAGATACATACAAGAAAACGGGGGATGCTGAAAGCCTCTCACGCGTGAGATATCTAACGTGAACGCTGTCTCCTACTGGAATCGCGTCTCAGGGAGCTCCTCCTTCGGATCCGGATCAGCGACAACTGGAGAAAACATATGCGAGGGGTGAGCCACACGCTCAGTGAATGGAACAATTCAAGTACCACAATTCATATAACTTCAAACAATCATCGAGTCCCTCACCCGCACCCCCTCCTCGGGGTGACATAGGCTCCCTAGGAAAGAAGGTCGATTGTTCTACACCGCTCGTCTTCCGGTAGTCTCTCCCGGTGTGGCCCATACTACCTGGCAGCCTCCCGGCACCTCACAGGGTTCAGGCCTCTACTGGACTAGCCTCCCACGATCACTACCTCAGCCGTATGGGCACGCCAACACGCGTCATGAGTAGTATCTGGGAGGGCTCCTCACCAGACTCTGCTACGCCGGGTAGTCTCTACTCGGAGCCGACGAGGGAAGAACACTAGACCCCTGCGTATACGATCCCTTAGGATCCGTCGTCATCGGTTAACAACCACCGATAAGCGCAACGAATTCTCATGAATTCCCTCCAGGGCGCATAACTCAGATGCGGGGAAGATATTTCATTCTAAGTGTCCATGACATAGCATGACCCCCTAGGTGGTCATACACTTACCTGATCTCATTAGGCGAGAAAATATGGCTTAACCATGCATTTTAATTCTTACAAGAAATAAAGATTAATCATGGAAGTGCCTCAAGTTAATTAATATACAAGACATGATAATTACCTACGGCATGCTTCTACTTATGCCTCTTTATGTGATTAATTAGATTAGATTAGGTGGGGACATGCATAAATCAGGGTTATTCAAATAAGGAGACACGTTATCTAGCATGGACGGCTTTTATTCCTTATACATGGATGCATAATACCTAACATGCAACGTCCGATCATGACATGGGTGCAGTCCTAGCAAAACAGGCATCTATATGAACATTTACACAATATTCGACGAGTTATATGCAGTTATGGTACCCCAGGGGAGGGCGATGCACTCCAACGTGCATCGAACGCCTCCTAACTGGGTTGGATTAATCCACTCACAGTAAACCGTGTCGTCGCGCGACCGCTCGCCAAGATCTGCAAGACAAGGCATCCCAACTATTGGTGAGTAAGACCCCATAAACACATAAAATTAATTAGAAGTACCCAAGACTCGAATATGCACGAACACGCGCGTACGCACGCACATCCGAGTCCCCGACACCCATCCGAACCCCCCGGGCAGCCACACGCGTGGCCCCGCACGCATACGCACGTGCATGCACACGCGCACGCGCACCCGCACCCGCACCCGCCGGCGCACTGCCCCGTGCCCAGCCGCGCACCCAGACCCCCCATCAGCACACCCAGATGCGCTGTCCGCGCGCAGCGCGCACGCGCCCGTTCGCGCGCTCCCGCAGCTCCCCGCGCGCCCATACGCGCCCGATCGCGCGCACGCCCGCCTGCGCCAGTACCAGTCACTGCGCGTCCGACTGCGCGCGCACGCGCGCGGACAGACCCCCGCGCGCGCCCAGAAGCCCAACACCCCCTCCCAAGGTCCCTCTCACACCCAAACTCAAACACTAGCACATCAGGTCCCTCAATGACCCAAAACCCATGAAAAATCACATACAAGGAGGGGAGAAAGGCTTACCAAGAGAAGGGTTGTGCAAGGGGAGGACCCGGGCCCTTCACGCACCCGAAACCGTCACCGCCACCACCACCACAACAACCATCCACTCAGCCCCACTACAGCCTCAACTCAGCCTTAAAACAGAGGATCAAGGGGGGGGAAAGACATGAGAGGGAGGAGGAAGAAGAGAAACAACAACAACAACAAACACACAACCTTACCTACCTTATTTGTGTGTCTTCTTCTCCAACCAAACCAAAACACACAACACACACACAATGAAAACCAGAAAATGAGAGAGGGAGAGAGTGTGTGTGTGAGAGAGAGAGGGGTCCAAGATGTTCTCGTAAACACAAGGGGGGGAGGGGGGTGATGGGAAGTGAAAACTAAAGGGGGAGGTGGGGTTAACTTAAACTCACCCACTGACATCCAACAAATATCAATGGTTGCTTAGCCATTAAGAAAGGGGAGGTGAGGTTACCTAAGGTCACCCTAACCACCAAAATATCTAACACTATTCCTCCCACTAAACCAGTAACGAAGAAAACCCGGATACGGTTCAAAACTGCACAATTTTTCAAACGTTACCGGAATTCGATGAAA
Organism: Acorus calamus; assembly: GCA_030737845.1. NCBI lineage: Eukaryota > Viridiplantae > Streptophyta > Magnoliopsida > Acorales > Acoraceae > Acorus > Acorus calamus. The sequence goes on from CM060872.1 coordinate 14,472,851, forward strand.
TTTTTATGGGTAGTCGAGAACGGCCCAGGACCCATAATATGCAGTTAGATTTTCAATCGGAGTTCTCTAGCTCACGCAGATGGCTAAAAAGCCAAAATTTTAGCGGTTCCGATCGAAAAAGAAAATTTCAAAAATGGCCAGAATTGACCCAAAGGTTACCCATAGGCTAAAAAGTGACATATATATAACAGCCCCAGTTCTTTGTTTCAGGTAAGCATGCCCCAGGCAGGGGGCGGCTAGTTTACACTAGCCGCCCCCTGCCTGCACCTATTTCAGCAATGTCAGTCTAGATCCAATCAACTCTTCAACACTTTTTTACCTATCGAAATCAGTTCTTTCCAAAACTTGTATACACGTATTTCATATACATAAATACTCATGCGACATACACCAACGCATTTCAAAAATGACCACATTTCAAAAACACCTATCCATCCATAAACATACCAAAACTAAACCATACGTCCATCTCATACAATCATCCACCTATAGAACCTTATAAAAACCATTCCACATACGCGACTGAATTAACACAAATAGAACTAAATTAAAAATACCCATGTTTGTTCATATACCAAAGGAAGAAAGGAAAAATTGTTTAGGGAAAAGAAAGATAAACCCACTTAGAACTGAAATCAAAATAGATAAGAATCCGTCCAAAGCTTCCCTCTACGTGTCTTGAGCTATGCATCACCAAAACAATCACCTAAAAACCAAAAGGAAAAGAAGAAAAGCATGAATTCCTTGCATATATACCATTCTTCTACCTAAAACCAAGACGCAAAGAAACTATACCTCGGCGTATCGTCATCCGCTGGAGGCTGAGTAAGAGGAACATCCTGACTTGGCTGAGAAGGGAGCGGTGGCTGAGGAGAGGACTGAACCTCTGGAGCATCAGGAGCGGCAGGAGTCTCTCGAACCGAAGACGCGGCCCTCATATATCCCACGACTCCGAGACGCTGAAGGACGAGAAGCACGGCTGAAGGTGGCCCCAGTGGCCAAGGAAGCTGAGAGAGAATGGTCAGGCTCAAGCGGAAGAAGGTCAAGGTCCGTCTCGGTCATGGAGCCCCCTCCAACTAATTTCCCCTCATAGTCGCCTCCCAGAGATGGACTTGCTGCATATCCCTGTCTCTCCTCTCCAATCTCTGGCGGAGGCGACTCTTTGTCCCTCTAGACCGATCCTCAACAGCCCTCAACGTCTCCTCCAACTCCCGTGCCCTCGCCTCTGATGCCCTGAGCCCTCCCTATCCCTATCCCCGGCCGCCTGGAGAGAACGAACCAAGTCCCCCATCAAACCTCCGGGAACACCTGCCGAAGCCTCCAACTCCGACACCCTCATCTGGAGGGAGTCCCTCTCACGGCCTAGGGTGATGAACCCCTCCTCTCTCAAAGCCATCATGGACCTTAGCCGGTCCGTCTCCTACTCACAAGTAGCCGCCCCTCCCAGTTTTCTACTTTCACTTAAAACCCCTTTCCAATCTCTTTTCAGCCCTAAATTTCAAGGTTTTCCATACCAAATAGCCATGTATTGGCTTATTTCCAGACACTACTTGATTAAACACGACTTTCCCAAAGTTTTGCCACACTTTCAGTACCGTTCAAAATCGAATTTCTTCAGTTCTGGTTCTTTTCCAGAGTTCTTATCCTTCGGATGATCCAATTCACCAAATCAAACTTTTACCTACTTTCTGTCGGAAATATCCCCTCCTTGCTGAGTTTTCCCAAGCACGGGAATGATAGGCACGAGGAAACTGACGCTGGGCTGCTCCGCGCATGATAGCTAAGAACCCCGACCGCGGGTTGGATCACTCACCATTTACTTTTCCCCGCCTTCCACCTGGATCATCCTTTCGGCTAAAAATTCTAAGTCAAGACCTAGCCTCTGACGGTCTAAATCAACTCCCCGAATAGTACTGTTCGTGTTGGCATAACTTCTTGAAGGTCAGGCCGGCCAAAATAGGGGTCTCTTTTCTTATCATCGGTCGAAGTCTTTCCTGCTTCGCACAAAGACTCCGTCCGATGAGGGACAATTGTAGATACCCCAATTTTGACTGTCCAAAAAGACAGAAATACTTCAAGTAACACCCGGAAATATCCCACATTTGGACATCTAGTAGAGAACCATAGTTCAGGAAATCGGAAACCCTAACCCAAGCCCTGACCTAAACCGGAAACCCTAACCCTAGCCCTAACCTAAACCGGAAACCCTAACCTAAAACCAAACCCTAACCCTAGCCCTAACCAAAACCGGAAACCCTAACCCTAACCCTAACCTAAACCCAAACCCTAACCCTAGCCCTAAACCTAAACCAGACCTTGGCCCAAACCAGAACCCCACCTAACAAAAAATCTAAAACACAAAAACCCTGAGTCCCTGGCAAGGGGCGGCTAGACCTAACTAACCGCCCCATACCAGGCGGCTAGTTAGCACTAGCCGCCCCCCTAGCTGACTTTGGACCAGTCCCCTGGATGGGACATAAAGCAGTATTAAATGCTGATCATTGTGGCGGGTGATGATCTTTAGCCGCCCTATCTTAGCTGGATCAACCCAAGTAACCGACCCAAGCCACCTCCTGTCAGAGATGGGACGTTTGGCAGGTTATGATAGGGGCGGCTACCAGGAAGTAGCCGCCCCATCCTAGGCGGCTAGTTAGCACTAGCTGCCCTTCACCTGGTCCTGACAGAAGAACGAGAGAATTAATGATGGGTCTAATCACATACCAGCCACTCCATTACCCCGTGGACATTCCCCTGCCTCTCTTTTACTATAAATAGAGGAGGTCCCAAGCCTTTAAATCCATCAATCCACAAAATCAACATACACAATCCAATAGACAATTCACTTTTCCAATTCACTTCCCTTCCCCCACTAGAAATCCCAAGAGAGAGAGAGAGAGAGAGCCCCTTTTCTGAGAGAAATACCCATTTCCCTACATAAAAATCCCTCTCATTCGACCCTCCAGAAACCCGGGCTAAACCTAGCTTAGCCTCTGTCCAAAACCAAACCCATTTCCTACCGAAGTTCTGCCAAAACCAGACCATGCCCCGGACGGCTAAACCCTAGTAGCCGCCCCTCACCAGACTGCTTGATCTGACTAGCCGCCCCCTATCCACACCCCATTTGCACCCCTATGTCCCAAAACTCCTTTAGTCAAGCCCCGGAAGCAGAATAGGATTATCTGTTTTTCACCTCTGTGTACGGTATATCCGTGTCTCATAGCGGAGACCCCACAAACTCCCCACGTAGGCGATCAAATCTAACCCAAACTTTTCCTGCTTTTAGAAAAAGCAGGTGGCGATCACACAAACCCTGGAATCCTCTTGAGCCGCTATCGGGCGCCTCAACCAGGAACGACACCCCTCACCCTTCCGAGAAGACGATCCGACCGAGCCTGCCAGGGCACGCATCCGATCCGAATCCCCGAAGAACCCTCACACACGCACGCGCACCCGCGCACTGCCAGGATCCTTTCCGACAGCACCAACAGTCTCGGAGGCCTTCCCGACGATACCGACACATGCGTGCATGCTTGCATGCGTTCGAGCCCATATTCGTGGATGTCTAGCCTTAGGCATTCCTAATTGATTTTATATGTTTGTATGTTGTTGAACTCATCATTTTAATACCCTTGACTTACAGATCTCGTTGGATGGGTTGCGCGTCAACCCGGGTATCGGTGAGTGGTTTGATTCCAACCCTTCCGGGAGCGCTTGATGCACGTAGTCGTGCTTCGTGCTTCCATGGGGCTTTAATTGCACCCTAAATATGCAAGATGTCATGCATGCTAGGTTGTATAGCTCGTATATTGTGTAGAACCCCTATTCTACCTTATACTTGCCTATGTATTGTATAGAATATGGCATGACTTTGGTAGTTTTGTTTGAAATACTACCCCTATTTATCAAGCATGTTTAAACTTGGGTTAATAACGGGGTGTATGCGTAATATTCCTCTGATTTAGGACTTGAGTGTGTGGTATAGTTGTTGCACCCATCTGTTGGGGCAAAACTATGACCAGCTCGAGAGAGGACGAGGCATTCCCTCTCTCTCGTCCTCCCTCTTTCCGCGAGCTGAGTAAGTAGATGTAGTTCCTACTTGACTCAGGCTTGCTTGGAATTATTGGCATGCACCTATTGTGGCGCGGATCGCGCTTAACCCTTCCCTTCTACGTTGGTGTTATCCAACGTATGTTAGGTTGTAATTTGTGTATTTGCCTGTTTAACTTTATGTATGCATGTTAAGTAAGCCACCCTTGGGTATTATTTGCATATTATGTATTCTATTTGGCCATGAGCCTTGCCGAATGCATTTAGACAAGTGTATGTCCTCCTATAGAGTCATACCATGGCGTTGAGACTTCAAAAAAAATGACTTCCCTGCATCTGAGTTATGCACCCTGGAGGGAATTCATGAGAATTCATTGCGCTTATCGGTGTTTGATAACCGATGATGACGGATCCACAAGGATTGTATTCGCGGGTGTCGAGTGTTCTTTCCTTCGTCAGCTCCGTGTAGAGACTGCCCGGCATAGTAAAGCCCGGTGGGTGCCCCCAGGTACTACTCATGACGCGTGTTGGTGTGCCCAAACGGCCGAGGTAACGATCATGGGAGGCTAGCCGGTAGAGGCCAGAACCCTGTGAGGTGCTCCTAGGAACTGTCAACGACGCTTGTTGGTGTGCCCATATAGCAGAGATAGGGACCTAGGAGGCTACTAGGTAGTAGTTGCCACACCGGGAGAGACAACCGGATGACGAGTGGTGTAGAACAATCGACCTCTTCCCCAAGAGCCTATGTCACACCGAGGAGGGGGTGAGGGTGAGGGTGTGGTGGGCCGGCGTTGGTTCGATCTGCCAGTTTGTGCAATTTCCCAAGATCCTATGTCACCCGTCGGGGTGAGGGTGAGGGTGTTTGTGTGAGTGGGGGGGTGGGCTTGAGTTGATACTCGACCCACCAGCTTGTGTATTTGGTTTTCCCATGGGGTTCACGTTGTGAACATGTTATGGTTCCTCCCAATATAGTCATACCGGGGCCCCGACATTGAAGCTGCCCTGACAGAGGACTCCCACTTATAGGTACTTCCGATGCATTCGGCGGATGTACTGATCATGGGAGTGTACCAGGTGAGGCTACACAACGGTGGGCCACCGGACGATATTGCAAGCGTGAATTATCGTTCTCCCCTTCGCCATGTTATATTTGTGTCACTTTTTAGCCTCTGGGTAATCGTTGGGTCATTTCTGGCCATTTTCGAATTTTTCATTTTTCGATCGGAGCCGCTAAAATTTTGGCTTTTAGCCATCTGCGTGAGCTTGAGTACTCTGATTTGAAATCTAACAGCATATTATGGGTCCTGGTACTATTCTGTACTCCCCATAAAATTTTCATTGAATTTCGGTAACGTTTGGAAAATTATGCTGTTCCGAATCGTATCCGGGTTTTCTTCGAAACTGATTTGTTAAGTGGAATAGTGTTGGGATATTTATGTGCATATGGTGACCCTAGGTAACCTCACCCCCCTCTTGCTTAAGAGTTAACAAATCTTTGGTCTTTTGGTTTGTGTGTGGGTGGGGTTAGGGTTATGTTCACCCCCCACCTTTTCCCTTGTGTTCACCCCCCCAAAGGTGAGCTTTTGTGCTCATTTTCTCACCTCTCTCTCTCACTCTCCTACGGTTGCCTCTCCAGCCCCTGCTGTGTGTGAGTGTGTGTGTGCTTGAAGAGGAAAAGCATGAAGGAGAAGAATCAATAGAAGGGGCACAAGAAGGTTTGTGCATATATTGTTGTTGTAGTTGTTGTTTCCCTCTCTTTGGCTCCCTCTCTAGCTCCCATTGCCCCTATTTTTCAGCCATTAGAAGGCTGTGGGGAGGCTGAGGAGGTGGTGGTATGGGTGGTGGCGGTTGTGGCGGCTTTGGTGCGCCAAGAGCCCGAATGCACCCCCTTTATCTCTTCCCCTCCGTTGGTAAGCTTTCCTTCTCCCTTATCCTTGTATTTCAGGTTTTTCTTGTGTTAGGGGATGTGGTAGGGGTCATGCATGCCATATATATGGGTTGGGGTGTGTGAGAGGGCTGGGGAGGGGGGGTTTTGGCTTCTGGGCGCGCGTGCGGATCTGTCCGCGCGCGTGCGCGCGCGCAGGAGGTCGCAGGCGGGGGTGTAGCAGGTCTGTCGGGCGCGCAGGCGCGCGCGTGCACGTGGGCGCAGGTGCGCGAGCGCGTACGCACGCGGGATGGGCCGGGAGCAGTGCGCGCGCGCAGTGCGGACGGGTGCGCGCGGGGCGCGAGCGGGCGCGCGCGAGCGTGCGCGCGTGCGCGTGTTGCGCGTCTGGGTGCGCGGCAGGGGTTCTGGGCGCGCGGGGGCGCGTGCACGCGTGCATGCACGTGCGTGTGTGTGTGGGGGCCACGCGTGTGGCTGCCCGAGGGCTCGGGTAGGTGTCGGGGTGCTCGGATATGCGTGCATACGCGTGTACTCGCATGCGTGCGAGCCCGTATGCGTGCATATCTAAGCCTTTGGCATTTTTGGGTAATTTTAGGTGTTTTTATGTAGTTATACTCACCATTTTTGATGCCCTTGTCGTGCAGATCTTGGCGGACGGATACGTAACGACCCGGGTTGCTGTGAGTGGGTCGATCCAACCCAGTCGGGAGGCGTTCGATGCACGTAGACGTGCATTGCCCTCCCCTGGGGCACCATAACTGCATATTAATCTTGTTGGCATGTATATGTTATTTGCCTATTTAGCTAAGAATGCACCCATGCTATGATTAGATGTTGCATGCTAGGTTTTATACATCCATCTATCATGCATAGGAGCCATACATGCCTAGATACATGTCATATGTTAGTATAACCCCGACTTATGCATGTCTCCACTTAGTTTAATTTAGATTAAACCTATATGAATATGCATAGGATAAGCATGCCTTAGAAAATATTTATAACTTGTTATTATATTATCACATGCTTGCATGATTAATTCTTTAATTGTACATTTTAAATTCCTATCTTCCTACTCGGGATTAAGGGACTTTGGGAAGTTACAAGTGAGACCTGAGCTAGGGTGCTCCGTGTTCCTTGTTTGGTTATCGGGGTATCCTATATCGGGACCTCAAGGTGCCCTCCCAAGGGGTTCTTTCCCCCAGGCAGGGAATATATGGAATAATTCTTCATTAAATTATATGTTGTATATTTATTTATACCTGTATGAGCCATGAATCTTGTCTAAATGAGTTAAGACAAGTGTATGACCTCTTGTGGGGTCATACCTTGGCATAGTCATTACGAATGATAGCATTTCCCCGCATCTGAGCTATGCGCCCTGGAGGGAATTCTTGATAATTCGTTACCATACCGGTGCGTAGCCACCGATGACGACGGATCCAAAGGGATCATATTCGTGAGTGTAGATTGGTTTCTTTCCTTCATTGGATCCGCGTAGGGACTTCCTGGTTGAGACAGCCGGCCTGACAGAGGGCTCCCATCCGTAGGTGCTGCCGATTTGTGAGGATGTGCTGATCATGGGAGTATACCAGGTGTGGGCTTCCCTGTATAAGGGCTACCGGTGGACCAAGGGCGTAGAAACAATCTAAATTCCTCCCAAGAGCCTATGTCACCCCGAGGAGGGGGTGAGGGCGAGGGTGTAGTGGGTCGGCGTTGGTTCGATCTGCGAGTTGTGCAATTTCCCAAAGCCTAGGTCATCCCTAAGGAGGGTGAGGGAGAGGGTATTGCTCCTAAAGTCCTATGTCACCCTGTGGGGGTGAGGGTGCGGGAGTGGTGGGCTCGGGTTGATACTCGACCCACCAGCCTAAGCAGTTGTTTGCATCTGTTGGAACTTATATTACATGAAAGGATTTATATGAGTTGTGTTGCATGGATTGTTCCGTTCACTGAGCGTGTGGCTCACCCCTCGCATATGTTTTCTTCCAGTTGACGCTGAGTAGGATCCAAGAGAAGAGCTCCCCTTGGCGCAGTACGAGTAGGAGACCCGCGTTCTCGTTGGATGTCTTGCGAGTGAGAGGCCATCAGCATTCCCTTTTCCTTGTATGTATCATACTTGTGCTTGTGCACGGTATGTGGATTATTGATGTCTTCTGTTGTATATATTGGCTCTCACAGGACAGTTGATTGTGTACTCTAGTCTGTAAATATGTCTTTGAATTACAGACTTAGTCGTTTGAGCTTCCGCTATTTATATATATTTGATGTCAGTCATTTGATTATTGCTTTAGTGTCGTTGATGTTTTGGAGTCCTTATTTCATCTCGTGTATGGATTGCTGATATCATTTATATATTTGCCATGTCTCGGGGACGGCCGCCATGGGGCATGACACGCCGGATCCGTGTGGATGCTTCTTAGGTACGATCCGCCCTGGGTGGACCCCCACTTGTAGGTACCATCGACGCGCTCGAGCCCACCCCACTCACACCAACACCCTCACCCCCACCCCGACGGGTGACATAGGATCCTGGGTTACCCTCACCCTCACCCCGACGGGTGACATAGGATCTTGGGAAATTGCACAAACTGGTTGATCAAACCAACGCCGGTCCACCACACCCTCACCCTCACCCCCTCCTCGGGGTGACATAGGCTCTTGGGGAAGAGGTCGATTGTTCTACACCGCTCGTCATCCGGTAGTCTCTCCCGGTGTGGCCACTACTACCTGGTAGCCTCCTAGGTCCCTATCTCTTCTATAAGGGCACACCAACAAGCGTCGTGGACAGTTCCTAGGAGCACCTCACAGGGTTCTAACCTCTACTGGCTACCCTCCCATGACCGCTACCGAGTAGTACCTGGGGGCACCGACCGGGCTTTACTACGCCGGGCAGTCTCTACACGGAGCCGACGAAGGAAAGAACACTCGACACCCCCGAATACGATCCCTATGGATCCGTCATCATCGGTTATCAAACACCGATAAGCGCAATGAATTCTCAGGAATTCCATCCAGGGCGCATAACTCAGATGCGGGGAAGACATTTTATTCTAAGTCTCAACACCATGGTATGACCCTATAAGAGGTCATACACTTGCCTAAATGCATTAGGCAAGGCTCATGGCCAAATAGGCATATACATAATATGTAAATAATACCCAAGGGTGGCTTACTTAACATGCATACATGAAGTCAAACAGGCAAATACACAAATTATAACCTAACATACGTTGGATAACACCAACCTAGAACGGAAAGGTTAAGCGCGACCATGCAACAATAGGTGCATGCCAATAATTTCAAGCAAGCCTGAGTCAAGTAGGAACTACATCTACTTACTCAACTCGCGAAAAGAGGGAGGGCGAGAGAGAGGGAATGCCTCGTCCTCTCTCGAGCTGGTCATAGTTTTGCCCCAACAGATGGGTGCATCAACTATACCATACCCTCAAGTCCTAAATCAGAGGAATATTACGCATACACCCCGTTATTAACCAAGTTTAAACATGCTTGATAAATAGGGGTAGTATTTCAAACAAAACTACCTAAGTCATGCCATATTCTATACAATACATAGGCAAGTATAAGGTAGAATAGGGTTCTACACAATATGCGAGCTATTTTTCCTAGCATGCATGATATCTAGCATATTTAGGGTGCAATTAAAGCCCCATGGAAGCGCGAAGCACGACTACGTGCATCGAGCGCTCCCGGAAGGGTTGGAATCAAACCACTCACCGATACCCGGGTTGACGTGCATCCCATCCGACGAGATCTGTAAGTCAAGGGTATCAAAATGATGAGTTCAACAACATACAAACATATAAAATCAATTAGGAATGCCTAAGGCTAGACATCCACGAATATGGGCTCGAATGCATGCAAGCATGCACGCATGCACGCGTGCCCGAGCCCCCGGACACCCACCCGAGGGTGCCGACCTTCAGCACGCCCAAATCAGCCTCGGGCAGCCCAGCACACACCCCCAGGAGCCCCCGGGCGCCCCGCACAGTCCGTTTGATACAAAAGGGAGGGCAAAACCACCCATGCATGCCCTCTCAAGCACCTAAACATGCATACAAACCAATAAAAAGAAGAGGGAAACTCACCAAACATAAGAGGGGGAGGGAAGGGGAGATGTTGGGGCCCTCGAGCACGCCACGACCATCTCGACCACCACTACCACTACCACCACCACTCTTTAGCTTCTCTTCTCTACATGGCTTTCACTTCCGCATTTCAACAAACATATGGGGGGGCTGTTTGATACAAAAGGGAGGGCAAAACCATAAGGGTGAGCTAGAGAGAAGAGGAAGCAACAACAACAACAACAACAACAACAACTCACCATTTGCACCCTCTCTTGATCTTCTTCTCCATCACCTCCACCAAAACACACACAACAAAGGCTGGACCAGATCCAAAAGAGGGGAAAAATATGCCAAGGTCGTGCCCAATGGGGGAGGTTAAATAGACAAAAGAGGGGGGAATGACCAAGCTGTCCCGGACTTAAAAAACTTTGGACAGCCTTCACTTAGACAGCCATAACTTCCTCAATACAGCTCCGAATTACACTATTCTAACGCCATTGGAAATCCAAGAAGATTATCTACAGCTTTCATGTTTACACCTAGATCAAATAACCTCTTCAGCTATTCCGAAATCTAGGCTAAACATCTTACAGGGCTGCTGCCTGGATTTTTCAGCTTCGGGGTATACTCGGAAAAATACTAATAACTTTTGATACACGAATCCAGTTGATCCAATTCTACTTCTATATGAAAGCTAGATCAAAACTGAATATCTCATAATAATATCTGATTTTTACCTCTTCATCTTGGATTTTAACAAAATCAAATTCGAATACCAATCCGAAACTGCATAATTCCAAAAAACGTTATCGGAATTAAACGAAAATTTTATGGGTAGTACTAAATAGTACCAGGACCCTTAATATGCAGTTATATCTTCAATCAGAATCCTCAAACCTCAGAAGATAGCTAAAAGCCAAAATTTTAGCGACTCCGATTGAAATTAGGACTCTAAATGACACAGGCCTAACAGCATTGTTATTGACTGATTGTACATGATTGTGTTTGATTGGATTGTTAAATGCTAAGAAAGATAGGTATATGCTTAGCAATATTTTGTATATGTCTCACGTGACTATTTGTCATTGACTGATTGTGGAGCACTTTATTAGGTGATTTATTATATGCTAAGTGGTTATTATATGTCAATAGATTGTTTTGATAGTACATTATTTTGAAATGTGTTTATTGATTTGTTACATGCTAAAGAGGATCAGTATATGCCATGTTCAATTTAGTACGTGTGTGGACTCACTGGTGTAACCTTAGTATGTATGTGCAAGTAACACGAATAAAAAGCGATCAATAAAATAAAATATTCACTTCTTATAAATAACCTTAGTTTTTATATGCAAGTAACATGAATAACAAGCGATCAATGAAATAAAAAATTCACTTATAAATAACCAAATTATTGGCATTCTACATCTGTGATGTCATCCACATGTCAACTTTTTCATCTAGCATATGTGATTGTGATCCCATTTGAAAACTTTGTTGTGAACTTTGTGTCTGTGATCCCATCCCAAAGTCTTGAACTGAATTGATGGATCTCTCCTGCCGCTGCTTCGTCTTTTTTGTTTTCTAAAATATAAAGAGGAAAGTTATCGCATGTAAATCAACAGCTACTATACGATAGCACAATGGTATGTACTGGTATTATATAGCACATACATTTTAAAGCCTGTTGACAGCAATTTCACACCGTGAAACCTTCCTTTTGCTCTCTCCAATTTGTTTCGATTCATTCGTATCCATTTGGTTCACAACAACCAACTGCATTTACATACTACATTTAAGTGGATATACACGTAATGACCATCTGTATATATGCATTAAAAAAACAAAGTAAAAAAGTAAGTATTTGTGTTTGTTGATTTTTTATATGCTGATGTATGTTTTCTGAGATGCATTGTGATTGACTGATTGTATATGACTGTGTATGGTTGGATTGTTATATGCTAAGGAATATATGTATGCTTAGCAGTATTTTGTATATGTCTCATGTGACTATTTGTCATTGACTGATTGTGCAGTACTTTGTTCGGTGATTTATTATATGCTGAGGAGATTTGGAATATGCTAAGTGGTTATTATATGTCAATAGATTGTTTTGATAGTACATTATTTTGAAATGTGTTTATTGATTTGTTACATGCTAAAGAGGATCAGTATATGCCAGGTTCAGTTTAGTACGTGCGTGGACTCACTGGTGTAACCTTAGTATGTATATGCAAGTAATATGAATAAAAAGCGATCAATGAAATAAAATATTCACTTCTTATAAATGATTTTAGCTTCTATATGCAAGTAACACAAATAATAAGCGATCAGTTAAACAAAATATTCACTTGTAAATAACTAAATTGTTGGCATTCTACATCTGTGATGCCATCCACATGTCAAATTCTTTGTCTAGCATATGTGATTGTGATCCCATTTGAAAACTTTATTGTGAACTTTGTATCTGTGATTCCATCCCAATATCTTGAACTGAATTGGTAGACCTCTCCAGCCACTGCTTCGTCTTTTTTGTTTTCTGAAATATAAAGAGGAAAGTTATCGCATGTAAACCAACAGTTACTATATGATAGTACAATGGTATGTACTGGTATTATATAGCACATACATTTTGAAGCCTGTTGACAACAATTTCGCACCGTGCAACCTTCCTTTTGCTCTCTCCAATTCGTTGCGATTCATTCGTCTCCATTTGGTTCACAACAACCAACTGCATTTACATGCTACATTTAAGTGGGTATACACGTAATAACCATCTGTATATATGCATTAAAAAAAGAAAGTGAAAAAGTAGGTTATCTATGATTGAACAGTGGTAAACAGACTTAAATTTGTCATGTTCTAAAACTTTTCAACGAGAAAACTTTCGACGAAAAAAAGGTTGTCACGAACGACGATAAAACATTCGAAACAGAGGAATAAATGTTGGAATCTTTTGCAAACAATGCGTATACCTATTTTTCATCTAATAACTACAAACAAGGAATATTTACTGACTTTTCTTGGAGTTGCTGTTGCTGGTATGTGGTGGTTGACGCAGAGTTTGAGAGAGAGAGAGAGAAACAATAAATGAAATATTTTTAATGGATTAAAAAAAGGAGGGATGATAGAGTTATGGATCCAAAAAAATGGGCGGGAACTTTTGGGGGGAAATTTTCGACTACTTTTGGGGAGAGTTGACATGGCATTAAAAAAAAATTCCACGTCAACAATCTGATGTGGAGTCTGAGATATGGTCGGACTTTTTAACTGAGTGTAACAACACTCAAACATAAAACATGTTTAGTAGAATACATTTTGTACCCAAAATCAGAAAAAAGCATTTCGATTAAGGTGAAAGCAAACAAAAATATTTTTTCATCAATGAATAAAGTTCCCTCATTGTATAATATTGTTTAAAGAGATGCACAATTATCAAGTATTAATTTATTTGTTGTGCAAGCTACAAGGAAACCACAATAAACTGAATGTGATCCTTAAAAAGACACCTAGGTTTCAGAGTAATTGATGGGAATGGAAGATGAGCAAATTTTGCTAAACAGAGAGAGCCTAAACCTTACTGGTACGGTGTTTGGGAAATGTGGCCTACGAGAGGTTCTATGAAAAGCCCTGTGTAGTAAAGAAATTTGAGTGTTTTAGATGGCTTGCCCTGTTGGAATGATTGATTATTGACAAGGTTTGGCTAAAGTCTCAAGAATGAAGCAAACAAAAGAAAAAAATGAAAAAAAAAGGGAAACATTTTCTTGCTTTGAATCCCGACAATTAGTAGCTTTAGAAACAGAAAAAAAACAGAAGATACTTTTCAAGTATGACAATTAGTTATAGATTTGAAAATTAAAATGCTAGACATTCTGAAATATACCGACTTGTAAAAAAGCAAAGTTTGCTCTGTTTACGAGAAACGAAGTTCCCATGCTAGTCCGGCCCGTTGGCCCATTAAAGATGTCAAATACAACATTTTTGTTGTTTTGATTTAATAAAGGGCGTTGCTATACTCAGTTTATTTTACAGTCCATTTAGTTCGTGTCATTTTTTTAGGTGGAATTATTTTATCAGAAATCACTTTACTAGAAATTATTTTACCAGGAATCCTGATTACATCAGACTGTTTGGTTCGCTAGCAGATTTAAAAAATCATTTTCCAATGTTTGGTTTATACATGGAAAATGATAAATTTAATTTAAATGTCTAAAATACCCTTAATATTATATATATACTTGCAAAATTTTTTTTACCAATATCACAATAATAAAAAAAGAGCAATTTTTATAAATATTTTTATAAATATTTAATGAATGCAAATAGATAAAATAACCGAATATATAATTAAACATATAATAATAGTAGTTAATCTTCCTAAATCAGTTGATTATTATGAACTCCCATAAAAATTTCAAATGACAGAATATTAATAATCTCAAATAAAACATCTTTACTAAAGTTAAAAGACAAGAAATAAAATATTTTACACTCTTAAACATCTATTACGACCTAAAGTGACCAAGTTGTTCACCAATTGAATTTTTTTCCTAATAATCTGTCTCATATGCAAGAATCTCCACCATTTCACCACGTTCTTCTTCGGGACACATCAAGAACATTTCAACATAAGATTACTACTTAATTATGATCCATGCCGCCATCATTTTTTTTGTTGACGAGTGAATCTTCCATCTTGGTCAAAGCCTCAACCACCATTGAAATTGGGTTCTTCTTTTGAGCATTCAACCAAGGATGAAATCGAAGAAGCTATCTCACTAACGCATCAAGACATATCTTGTGAAGACCTCGCTCGCTTCTTGTGCGATCTAACGGCATTTGAAGATGATGGTGCAATGCTAGTAGGTGTGGGATTTTTTTATAGCATTGAGAGTGCGAAGATCATAGACCATATCTTCAAGAATAAAATCTTCGACTTGTTCATCTAACCCAAGGTCAATCCCTACCTCAGCCGCTAGCTACCACCTCGGCCATCGTTTGGGCCTCCGCATCTGCCACCGAAAATGATTTCAATCTATTGGTCTGATCCTTGGCAAAAATGACAACTAAAGCATCATAGTGTGGGAATGGTTTCTTGAATAACCTTTTTGATGAGACTACATTGTCAAAAAAAAGTTTAGTAGAAGACGTATGAAATATAAAATATACACAAATAAACAACATGAAATATTCTGCATACCAATGCTCATTGATCAAAAACAATCTTTTCACTAACAAATTTATTTATATCGCACCAAATGAAGCCACTTCCCTTTTATAACATGTCGTGAATAGCCATGGTTTGCATCTTTAGAAGTTTGATACGAGATTGGATGTGTGGGACTGCCATGATTCGACAACCCAGTAGTTTAGATTCAAGAAGCCTCTCAAGTTGTTGAAGGAAACCAGTACTAAAACCGGTGTCCACTTTCCAGTTACCATACGATGAAAGTTCGGTTAAAGACCACCAAGACATCATCTTGAGTTGCTTTCCATGAAAAGTGGTTCTTTTTTGTTCGAACGGAAGATGCTGATATTTTTGCATCCATCTTATATGCACAATAAAGATACAAAAAGTTGTTCCAATATTTAAATTTAACACAAATATCACATCCAAATAGCAAATCCAAATTTAGTCGACGTTCACATAGACCATCAATTTTTTTTTGCTTGGTAATCAAAATTGTTGACTACATACAAAACAATGGTTGCAATCAAATAAAACATCAAATTTCTTATATCAAATAAGTTGTTCCAAGTCCTCATCAAATAACACAGTCAAATAACAAAACCAAATGACTCACAAACAAAAAAAAACTATTTATGAACTCTATGCCACTCATCCCACATTTGAGTTGATAAACTAGTCCTAAAGGTTTGAGTTGTTTCTGATGCATTGAAAAATTCGATGGGCTCCCCATGTGCACACCATTCTCTTTCACGCTCATTCAAATGTAATTCAAGAGGATCAATAGTCATTTTTTGTCCAATGAGATTGTGTAGAAGGGCACATGCCATAATGATCCTATTTTGAGTTCTTTCAGGATAACATTAAACAAGGACTCCTAAAAGTGCAACAACACAAAACACCTTTATATTACATTCTGATCTACGAAATGCTTCATGTTGAAAAACTCCTCTTTCCTGGTAGGTTGATGGCCATGTCTCAATTCATTTAAATGATATCACTGTCCCTTAAATGATGCAAGGAATTCCTCACTGTTTGGATATCTAGCATCGACAAGATAATAAAAACCTATGACACAACATATTATTTATTAGTACAGTGGATGTCATTCTAAAATAACTATAGAAATAAATATGACATCATTTCTCACGTACCGTTTCTAGATACCCTAATTTTGACTATCCAAAGAAAAGAAATTTACTTCAAGTAATATTAGAAAATGACCACATTTGAACATTTAATAGAAAATTTCCATAGGAAACAAAAATAAGAAACCCTGGTCCAACACTTAGACAATTCTAGGAATTAGATAGGGGTGGCTACTTGGACATGGCTGCCCCATATTGGACGGCTAGTTTCAACTAGCCGCCCCCTTGACCGAACCCAAACCGCTTCACTAGATGGGATATAAAGCAACATTCAATGCTGATGATTGCGGCGGGTTGTGCCCTTTGGTCGCCCCATCTAGGCCGGTTCAACCCTAGTAACGACCCAAGACACCGCTTGTCAGAGATGTAATGTTTGGCAGGTAATCATTGGCACAGCTACTTATGAGTAACCGCCCCTCACTGGACAGCTAGTTTCAACTAGCCACCCTCACATGGATTCTGACAGAAGAACAAAGGATTAATGGGGGGTCAAATCAACCACCCTATTATCCTATTTGGTCTATTATCCAGTGGACACTCCCCTGCCTCCTTTTTACTATAAATAGGGGGTATCCAAAACATTTCTAAGACATTCCCACATTTCCAATCCACTACAACATCACCACACACACATTTGTTATTCCCAAACCCCCCACTCTACATTACCACTTCCTTGAGAGAGAAAGTGAGAGAACTCATTCCTTACACAAATCCACTCTCCAAATCCCAGGTTAAACTAGGTTTAACATATGCCAAAATCAAGTCCCATTTCCTACCCAGGTTCTGTCCAAATTGAGCCAGGACCCAGGCGGCTAATCCTAACCAGCCGTCCCCCACCAGACGGCCAAATCCCACTAGCCATCTCCCACCTATACCCCAACTTCTCAAATCTCCTCTAGTCAGTTCAAAGAAGTATAATAGGATACTTATTTTTCACCTCTGCGTACGGTACATCCGTGTCCCATAGCGGAGACCCCACAAACTCCCCCATGAAGGTGATCAAATCCACCCCCTACTTTTCTTGCTTTTTGAGAAAGTAGGTGACGATCACACACTCTGAATCCTCCTGAGTAGTTGTCGGGCACCTCAGCTAGTAACGAAACCCCCCACCACCCTTCTAAGAGACGATCCGACCGAGCCTGCCAAGGCGAGCATCGGACCCAAATCCCCAAAGAACCCCCCCCCCCACACGCCATATCAAAAGGGAAGAAGGAGGCCGACCCTCCCGAAAGACGATACCGACAACCTGGCGATTATGGTGGGACTTCCCTCATGAAAAACAACGAAGGTAATCCTCTTCTGCTTCCTTTTACAACTTGACTAGAATGCCATCACCCCTATAGGAAAACTAAAATTTCTACCCTCCAGTTAATTTTTCCTCTACTATGCATCACAACATCCTTTACTGCTTTTAAGCTGCACACAACTGCGCACCCCTTACTGCTTTAACCACAATATCTTTACCGCTTTAAGTCGCACACAGCTACGCATCTTTACTGCTTTTAAGCCATACACAGATGTGCATCCCTTACTGCTTTAACCATAACATCTTTACCGCTTTAAGCCGCACACAGCTGCGCTCTCCTTATTGCTTTAACCACAACCTTTTTACCGCTTTAAGCTGCACACACCTACGCACCCTTTACTGCTTTTTTAAGCCACACACAACTGCGCACTCCTTTACCGCTTTATTTACTACTTTAAATCTTCATTCATTCACGCTTGCGTTATTTCCACAATGGAAACCTACACACAGGAGAAAATAGTAGAGGAGAAAGATGACCAATAGAGTCAAACTTGACAATTCCTTAGCCACCTAGGGGAAAGGATGGCTAACCTAGGGTATCAATCAGTGGAGGATATGTTCCATGACCTCACTGATTATCACCAAACCAAGACCTTGAGACAGGAGATCCATGTAGAAACCCCCAAGGCCAATCCCAAAACTCCACCCACACCCCGCTGCTTGGTCAATCCGAGCATATTTTTATTCACCCCACTTTCCCCGCGAATCCAATATTCTCAACCGTTTCTATCCCAGGCCCTTACTAGGCCACTTCCAACCCGGGACCGCTAAATAGCCTTCCCAGGGGAGAAATGTAGGATGAAACCATCCAGAGAATCCTCTCTGAGACTGCCCCTCTGCCCCCAAACATGTCACTACATAACTTGAGATAGATCCCATCAGTCTTACCGGAAGGATTTAAAATTCCAAAATTTCATCGGTATAACAGTCATGAAGACCCAGACGTTCATCTGACTGCCTTTTATCAAGACACCCGACCATTTCTAGATAACCAACCTCTGCTAGTATTTCTCTTCCAAAAATCATTGGAAGGAGAAGCACTGCAATGGTTCTCCACCCTCCCTGTAGATTATTTGTCAAACTTCTCGGTTGTAAGTGAGAAGTTTCTAGGCCGCTACGGTTATCAAAGGATTAGGACCCCCTCTATTTCAGACCTAACCGTGGAAAGAATGAGGCATATGGAGGAATTCAAACAGTACGTGTCTAGGTGGCGCACACTAGTCCACCGATCCGGCCTACAACTCATAGAGTGTCAAGAAATTGACATGATGTTGCAAAGCTTGAGTCCAGAACTTCGTACGACACTTTCGTACGAAGATTGTACTACATACCAGCTTTTGATTGACTATCACAATAGGATTTCCTGTAGCCCCAGTAATACAAATCCAGTCCACACCTATCAGCCATAGGGTTGGACAATCATCACGAAAGGCGCAAACCACCACGGTAGAGGGGATCACACAAATTTTGGCACTCTACCCGAACGGAGCACTAGTTCCTGATCAAGAATCAGCTCCAAGATAGTGCATGCCTGGTTCATCTGGATATGTGCCACCTCGGCAAACTAATCTAAACTTCATTGCTCGATCAGTACCAACCCCCGTGCCGACACGATGAAATCCGGTAGTCCTAAGTTCTCCAGTCCAGAGCCCCACAATCCAAAGCCAGAGCCAAATTAGGACTCCCCTTGCTTATTCTGCTCCCCCAAGAGCACAAAACTTAACCCCTAGGCAGCCTACACAAAGCTCCTACAATGATGTTATGCCTCCAACATCCTATGGCCCGAGACGGATGGGAAAGAGGGATTCCTACCCACCCCTCCCAGAAACCATAACCAGGAGTTTTAGGGTAATGATGGACGCCAACAACATCTCCCTCCCCATTGCTAGGCATTCACTTCCTGGGGCCAGTACAGTGTGTTATTGTCAGTATCATCAACAGCATGGTCAAACTGTATAACAATGCATTATTTTTTGGGACTTTGTTTAGCATTTAAATGATGACAGATACCTTGATTGGGACATGATCAAAGGCCATCTAAGCCAAGGCAATTCCCAAGCATCCAAGCCACTTGGCATATTCACTGACCCACTGCCAGGTCATAATCAAGCTTCCACTTCCGGTGCCCGCACTATGAACATTGTCAAGAGGGGGAGACACCCGTCACCGGAGCTGAGCAGCTCGGAAGACATCACCGATGGTAGTCTATTCGAAGATTCTGAGGAGAAAAGGCAGGATGAGCCTTTCCAGCTGAACCTCGCCGACCACGACCTCTCTGTACTCTATGACGAGGAAGAACAAGTGGTCCCTGCCCTGCTCAAAATCATCAACATAGAGTCTGGTGAAAGCGGACTAGACAACTCAGGAGAAGAAGAAGAGGAACCATTTAAAAAGGTTCCCGAGGGGGCAAGCGCAGGACCCGAGGAAGGGGAGTGTACTTTGGATGATCTATATCCGGACGACAATGGAGCTTTCAAAAGCACTGATACGGTCGGCGGCCCCTGCCATCCAATGACTATATCATTTACTGACAAAATCTCCCCGACCCGAGATTGTAGGTATATCCCCTGCACATTCGTGGGCGGCTTCAAATATTACGGCTGAACAACATCTTTGTCGACCCAGGGTCGGGGATGAACATCATGACCTGCTCCAGCTGTCGTGAAATGCCTAGACGAGGTCGCCCTTTTGTCCAACCAGTACACTCCACCATCGAAGCTTTCAACCATTCTGGGAAAATCTGCGACCCAGGATTATTCGAGCAGGCCATTGGCCCCCTGATCTGTGAGATGGAATGCTTCATGGTTGACATCAACACAAGGTATCATCTAATGCTGGGGCAACCATGGTTGGACAGCATCCAAGCCATCTGCTCTCCCAGACACCAGTGCCTCTGACTACCATTCATGGGCCATGTACTGACCATTTGGGGAGAGGCACTCCTCCGATATGATAATGAGAACAACTGGGTGCTACACAACATGTTCTCACTAACCTTGCACCTAGGCATCGAACACGGAGGTGACAACCCACAAACTCGTCAAGAAAAGGCTTAAAGACCCTATTCATCATGTCCATGAATGCTGCAGGGGCATTTGTCAAACCAAATGGCATGACCAGAAATTCATAATGCCCATATCGAGTACGAAAGGCCGTCTTCGGGATGTCTTCCTTCTTTATCTTCAACTGATAATAACCCGACCTCAAATCGATCTTGGAGAAGACCGTAGCCCCTTGAAGTTGGTCGAACAAGTCATCTATTCTCGGAAGTGGATATCGGTTCTTGATCGTCTTTTGATTCAGCTGACGGTAATCGATGCATAGACGCAATGAGCCATCCTTCTTTCTGACGAACAACACCGGTGCACCCCAAGGAGATACACTTGGTCGTGCAAATCCTTTCTCTAGCAGTTCCTCCAATTGAGCCTTCAATTCTGCCAACTCTGAAGGTGCCATACGATAAGGGGCTTTTGATATTGGCTCCGTACCAGGAATTAGATCGATAGAAAATTCAATTTCACGATCAGGTGGTAGTCCCGGTAGATCGTCGGGAAAGACTTCAGGAAATTCAGCGACCACCGATGTTCCTTCGATACTTGCTTTCACCACCTTAGTATTAACAATGCTTGCTATGTACCCCATGCAACCGCTCTCCAGAAGATGCTGAGCTTGCAATGCCGAAATAAGACCCAATGGTCCCATACCTCCATCGCCGACGAATCGCAACGTTCGTAACCCTGGGATCTTGAACGATACTGTCTTTGAAAAACAGTCCACGTTAGCATGATAGGCAGAGAGCCAATCCATGCCAAGGATGACGTCGAACTTTTGAATCTCCAAGAGCAAGAGATTCGCCACCAAACATTGGTCTTCTATCTGAACTATGCACCCTCGGTAGATTGATCGAATGGCGACTAATTCACCAGTAGGAGTTGCAACAATAAAAGGTCTCTCAAGAGAACTCGACACCAGACTCGCACGATTTACGAATTCGGCAGACACAAAAGAGTGTGAAGCTCCAGAATCAAATAATACGAATGCATCATGACCAGTCACAGAAATGGTACCTTGAATGACTTCGTCAGTCGCACGAACATCTCCCACAGACAGGGCATGAACCTATCCACGCGGCTGTGTCTGATTACGAAAACTTGAAGTTCCTGCTCCTCCAGTGCTTTGCTGCCTTGGCACTCCGCTTTGCGCCTTTCTTGGTTCAGTGCAGTCGGCCTGACGATGTCCCAGCTTTCCGCAATTATAGCACGCCCGGCTGTCTCTCTGCGGTTGGGGACATTCGATAGACTTGTGTCCCGGCTCCCGACAGTTGTAGCAGATGATTTTCCCGCGCACTTCTCGCCCTTGATTATTGTCGATGAAGTTTCTCTTTCGGTTATCTGTCCTCTGACCCCCACCGAAACGTTGATTACTTCGGTTCTTTGCACGAGCTTCATTTTCCTTCTTCCATTCCAAGCAGTCCTGTTCAGTGACCAGCGCGCAATCCTTCAGCTCATCATAGACCCGGATTCGGAGGTTCCGCAGTCTATGACGAATGTCGCTCCTTAGCCCTTCTTGGAATCGACGACATTTTTCACTTTCGATCTGGATGTAATGAGGCGCAAAGTGTGACAGTTCTAGAAATTTTTCCTCCTATTGCGCCACCGTCATGTCCTGGGTTTGGCGAAGATCTAAGAACGCTTGAATAATACGATCACGCTCCGCCGGAGGAAAATATTTTTTGTAGAACATCTCTACAAATTCTTCCCAAGTGATTTGTTCTATCCCGCAATTCAGAGATTGTTGATGGACGTTCCACCATTGGATAGCAGTCCCTCTCAGTTGATGAGCCGCTAGGAGAATACGCCGGCTGTCGGTCAGCAACATGGTTTTGAATATTCCTTCGAGCTCGATGATCCAGTGCTTCGGTGCCAATGGATCGGTGCCAACGTCTTGAAATACTGGCGGATCCATTTTCTTGAATCTCATCACTAGTTGCTCCGGTTGATTCTGGTTTTCTCCCAGACGACGCAACGCCATGTCATTTTGGTGTTGGATCGTCTGCGCCACTAGGTTGGTCAGGGTTTGGAGATCCTGACGCAAAGTGTTGTTGTTGCCCGACATCTCAAGTTTTCTCTAATAAAATAACACCCAGTTAGAATGTGACCTATATGAATGCAGGCCTAACATCTCTATCCTATGTCCTTAGCCCTAACAGGAAAACCTGGCTCTGATACCACTCTGTAACGCCCCCGTACCCATTATCCTCTATTAAGGCATGTGATACGGTGCGTCACGTCGACCACAATCTTTATCAACTGAATTAGACTAACATAATAATTCAAAACACAAAAGTTTTTAAAACATAAACATAAACCAAATCCAGGATCTCAATAATTCATTCTCGACGAATGATTACACACGAGTACTTTATTTTCTAATAACTAAACATTCCCTGGTTTTGCTGATAAAGCTAAGGACGTCCACTACATGCCAAGAAGAAGGCTTATTCAAGCACCTACGAATGCAACGGAATAAATGAGAACTAGATCGCCAACGCCCACCACGAACGACGATCGCCAACGGCTACTCTGAAAGGTTGGGAAAAAGAGGGGTGAGCTACCACACGCTCAGTGAATGGATCTTAGCGTCCCAATAATAATAACAATAATAATAATAACAATATTAAAACCTTCAGAGTAAATTCCAAAATATCTGAACCAACAAAAATATAAATTTTCACAAATATCTCGATAAAATGGAATGCATCTCTTTAAAGGAAATAACCACCATCTATCTACATGATGCGTATGATGCAACGAACACGCATGCCCGTATGGCACGCAGCCAAAAGTGCTCCAACTAGAGCTTGATCACGCAGACCAATCGTCACGCAGACGGCGTCACGCAGACGGGTGTCACGCAGACACGGTCCCACTGGACTGAGTCACGCAGACCCTCGTCACGCAGACGATGTCACGTAGACGAATGATATGCATGCAAGAACAACTACTCATACACCAACTGCTTCCGCATGCAATACATTATATCATAATATCCATAAAACATTTACGACATACAAAAATAATCATATCTATCTTGATGACATGCTCACATGCTCCATACACAAAATAATAGTTGTATTCATAACATAGGCATGATGCGGTCATGATATAAATATAATAGTTTCAAATCTATATAGAGACTAGACCCACTCACCTCCGGTCCTACGCAAGACTACCAGACTAACAAGAATGCTAACGAGAGTCTACTGCTCCTGAAGATTTTCATACCAATGAACCAGATCAGAAACGGAATATAATGATTAACTAAATCAAATATCACCACAAATACTGGGCTCAGCCAGCTACTCAAATGTAGCCGCCTGGCTTCCGACGGATACTCAACCCTAGCCGCCTGATCTCAGACGGCTACTTTCAAGTAGCCACCCCCCGACAGACCCAAAACAGCAAATATGCCCTTAATGACCCCGACTTCCTACCCAAACATTCAAAATACACGTATCCTCTCTCTCTCATACAGAAAATACAGATAAAAACACATTGAAAATACTTAAGTTTGATCCCCTAAATGATCGATTCGATAATAAATCAAAATACCAAAACAACGATGAAACCTCTATAGAACAAATTTGAAAAATGGTAATATTAACACCATATATTTTCATACCATAAAATAGTGTTTAAATATTAAATAACAGTAGGTTGATGGTGATAAAATATCCTAATACATGTTTCTAGCATGCATGAAAAATTTGTGTAGACCTAGGCATGATTTCTATTCAAACATCGATAAATCGACAAAACCCAAATAATAAATAATATAAATCTGGATATATGAAAACAGAAAACATCATAACCATACAAGGATCTAGATCTAATAAATTTAATATGATGATCATGTCTTCCAAACCCTAGATCCATGCAAGGCAATGAGTAATGCATCAAAAGCTTATGTAATCCATCCGAAAAACCTTGAAAACCATAAATCTAATATATATATGAATAAATCATATAGATCAGCAATAAAAATCATCAAAACAGTGATGAAATCATATGAGGTTCGGATTCATGCAAGGTGGTACCCAAAACAAGGCATTAGAAACCCTAAACATGCTTTTTATCTTAAGAAAAATAACCCAAACCATGATCTATGTAAAAATATTCAAAAACAGCATGTAAATCTTGTAAAAACATATTAAAAACCTCATCAATGGATTAACATAACATCAAGATCCAAAACAATTCAATATCAAATAAAATCATTAATTAAATTAAGGAAAAACCCATAAAACCACACAAACCCGAATCACCTCGGGATGAACCCATCATTGGTGATCAGTAGCAATTAAAACTCTAATATTATTAAAGAAAAACGAAGTAAAAGAATCCACCTTATTCCACAAATGATTTTCTTTCAAAAATCACCCAAAAGACCTCTTTTAGGGTTTGATAAAACAAGAGAGAGAGAGGACTCGTATTAGGGTTTTCAAATGGGTCCTAGGGCATCCAAAACTAGGCTTTTATAAGATTAAACACGTGCAATGACTTACCCCCGAAGAAAACAATCAAATATTCGACAGTTTCGTCAAATCCCTAAATTTCTGCGTTTCTGCGCACAGGTGCCCGACGGCTTGTTGGATTGAGCCGCCTGATGAGGGACGGCTACTTTCGAGTAGCCACCCCTCGACAGGGACGGCTACTTTCAAGTAGCCGCCTCTGGGCAGTTTTCCCCAAGGCACAAAAATGACTATAACTTGCTCCATACAAGTCCGATTCATGATCCGTAAAAAGCGTTGGAAAGCTAACAACACAAGGATTCCAACCATGCCAAATTATAAAAATTTGGAATATCAGAAATACGACAAAAAAATAGTTTAATTACGGTCTATAAGTCTCAGTTGTCACATATGTTTGGGTCGAAAAATTTTGTTTGTACCGAGAAATGCAATTTGGCAGAAGAAATGCAATTTTTGGGCTGAGAAATGTTGTGTTGGTCTCAAAAGGATGTTTTGGGTCAAAAATTATATTTTCTGTCGAAATGTGCAGATTGGGTTGATAAAGTGTTGTTTTGGTTGTGTATGGATCGAAAAATGCTTTGCACTTCGAAAATTGCATTTTGGGTCGAGGAATGCTATTCGGGTGAAAAAAATGTTGTTTGCATCGAAAAAATGCTGTTTGGGTCAAAAAATCTTCCTTGGGATGAAATATCCAGTTTATGGAGGAACATGACGTTCGGGTCGATTTTGGATGGAAAAAATCAATTTCAATCGAAAAAATGGGACTTGGGTCGAAAATTGCGTATCGCGTTGAAGGAATAGGGTTTGGTTTTATAAATTTACTCTGCATCTAAGAAACGCTGCCCGGGTAAAAACTAATGCTGCCTGGGTCAAAAAATGTGTTTTGGTTCTTGCGAGGTTCGAGAAATGTTGTTTAGGTCGAAATAATGGTGCTTGGGTCGAGTTAGGGTCGCTTAATGTATATTCCTTCGAACAATGCAGTTTGGGTTTAGAAATGTTGTTCGGGTCTAAAAATGATCTTTGGGTCTAGTTTGTTTTGAAATATTATAATGTTTGGGTGGAAAAATGATGTTTGGGTTGAAAAATGTTGTTTTTGTTACGAATTGTTTTTTGGGAATAAAAATTTGGTTTGGGTCGAAATGTGCTTTTCGGGTAGAAAAAGTGCAATTTGGGTCATGTTTCGATCGAAAAGTGATTTTTTTGTTTGGGTTGTGCAAAATTGATGTTTTGGCTGAAAACTGTTGTTTGGGTCTAGAATTGTTGTTTGGATCAAAATATTGCAGTTTGGATTGCAGTTTGGGTCTTGAAATTTACTCTGGTGGAAAAACGATGTTTGAGTTCAAAAAACGTTGTTTCGGTAGAACTAATGATGTTTTTGTAATTTTTGGGTCGAAAATGCGATTCGGACCACAATATCCGGTTTCTTCAGGAAAAGGCTGTTTGGGTCGAAATTAAGGTGTTTGGGTCGTGTTCTAGTTGAAAAAGTTGTCCTGGTTGAAAAGAGATGTACAGGCTGACGAAATGTTGTTTGGGTCGAAAAATTCTATTCTGGTTTGGAAAGTGCTCTTTTGCTTGAAAAAATGTTGTTTAGGTCGTTTTTGCATCAATGATGCGATTTGGGTTTCAGAATGCTGTTCGTATATCAAAATGTTGTTTTGGTGGTAAAATGATGTTCGGGTCGACAAATTGTTGTTTGGGTCGAAAAACGATTTTCTGACGAGGAAAAGGGACGCTTGCGTCCAAGAAAATGTTGTTCGGGTCGAAAATGATATTTGGATTGAAAATCGTCGTCTTGGGCAAGAAAACGTTGTTCGGGTCTAAAAATGATGTTGGGGTAAAAAACAAAAAAAATTGTTTGCGTCAAAATATGATATTTAGCTTCGGAACGAGGTGTTTTAGATGGGAAAAAATGGTTTTTGGGTATGTTTTGGTCGAAAAATTATGTTTGGACCGAGAAATGCAATTTGGCAGAAGAAATGCAGTTTTTGGGTTGAGAAATGTTCTGTTGTTCACAAAATGATGTTTTGGGTCAAAAATTATATGTTGTGTAGAAATGTGCAGATTGGGTTGATAAAGTGCAGTTTTGGTTGTGTATGGATCAAAAAATATTTTGCGCTTCAAAAATTGCATTTGGGTCGAGGAATGATGTTCGCGTGAAAAAAATGTTATTTGCATCGAAAAAATGTTGTTTGGGTCAAAAAAATCTTCCTTGGGATGAAATATCCTGTTTAGGGAGGAAAATGATGTTCGGGTCGTGTTTGGATTGAAAAAATCAATTTCAGTTGAAAAAATGGGGCTTGGGTCAAAAATTGCGTACGGCGTTGAAGGAATAGGGTTTGGTTTGAAAATTTTACTCTGCATCAAAGAAACGCTGCTCGGGTAAAAATAAATGGTGCCTCGGTCAAAAAATGTGTTTTGGTTCTTGCCAGGTTCAAAAAATACTGTTTTGGTCGAAATAATGGTTCTTGGGTCGAGTTAGGGTCTCGAAATGTATTTTCCGTCAAACAATGCAGTTTGGGTTTAGAAATGTTGTTTGGGTCAAGTTTGGGTCGAAATATAATAATGTTTGGGTGGAAAAATGCTGTTTGGGTTGAAAAATGTTGTTTTCGTTACGAATTGTTTTTGGGTACAAAAATGATGCTCGGGTAGAAAAAAGGGATTTGGGTTCAAAAAATTTGGTTCGGGTCGAAATGTGCTGTTCGGGTAGAAAAATTGAAGTTTGGGTCATGTTTCGATCGAAAGTTGATTTTTATGTTTGGGTTGTGGAAAATTGCAGTTTGGGCTGAAAACTGTTGTTTGGGTCTAGAATTGTTGTTTATATCGAAATATTCAAGTTTGAATTTCAGAAAACGTTTTTTCTTTCGAAAAAATGATGTTTCAGTTCAGAAAACGCTGTTTCGATCGAACAAAGGATATTTTTGTCATTTTGGGTCAAAAATGCGATTCGGGCCACAATATCCGGTTTCTTCCGGAAAATGCTGTTTGGGTCGAAATTAAGGTGTTTGGGTAGTGTTCTAGTCGAAAAAAGCTGTCCTGGTTGAAAAAAGATGTGCAGGCCGGCGAAATGTTGTTTGGGTCGAAACATTCTATTCTGGCCTGGAAAGTTCCCTTTTGCTCGAAAAAATGCAGTTTAGGTCGTTTTTGCATCAATGTTGCGATTTGGGTTTCAGAAAGCTGTTCGTATAACAAAATGCAGTTTTGGTCGAAAAAATGGTAATTGGGTCGTGTTTAGTCCAAAAATGCTGTGTTGGTGGTAAATTGACGTTCGGGTCAACAAATTGCTGTTTGGGTCGAAAAACCATTTTCTGATCGGGAAAAGTGATGCTTGGGTCCAAGAAAATTTTGTTCGGGTTGAAAAATGATATTTTGATTGAAAATCGTTGTCTTGGGCAGGAAAACGCTGTTCGGGTCTGAAAATGATGTTAAAGTAAAAAACAAAAAAAAATTGTTTAAGCCAAAATATGATATTTAGCTTGAGAACGGGGTGTTTTAGATGGAAAAAAATGGTTTTTGGGTATGTTTGGGTCGAAAAATTATGTTGGGACCAAAAAATGCAATTTGGCAGAAGAAATGCAGTTTTTGGGTTGAGAAATGTTGTGTTGGTCTCAAAATGATGTTTTGGGTCAAAATTTATATTTTGGGTCGAAATGTGCAGATTGGGTTGATAAAGTGCAGTTTTGGTTGTGTATGGATCGAAAAATGCTTTGTGCTTCGAAAGTTGCAATTTGGGTCGAGGAATGTTGGTCGCGTGAAAAAAATGATGTTTGCATTAAAAAACGCTGTTTGAGTCCAAAAAATCTTCCTTGGGATGAAATATCCTGTTTAGGGAGGAAAATGACGTTAAGGTCGTGTTTGGATGGAAAAAATCAATTTCAGTAAAAAAAAATGGGGCTTGGGTCGAAAATTGCGTACGGCGTTGAAGGAATAGGGTTTGGTTTGAAAAATTTACTCTGCATCAAAGAAACGCTGCTCGGGTCAAAATAAATGGTGCCTGGGTCAAAAAATATGTTTTGGTTCTTGCCAGGTTCGAAAAATGTTGTTTTGGTCGAAATAATGGTGCTTGGGTCGAGTTAGGGTCGCAAAAAGTATTTTCCGTCGTACAATGCAGTTTGGGTTTGGAAATGTTCTTCGGGTCTAAAAATGATCTTTGGGTCAAGTTTGGGTCGAAATATAATAATGTTTGGGGGGAAAAATGTTGTTTGGGTTGAAAAATGTTGTTTTTGTTACGAATTGTTTTAAAAATGATGCACGGGTAGAAAAAAGGGGTTTGGGTTCAAAAAATTTGGTTTGGGTCGAAATGTGTTGTTCGGGTAGAAAAAGTGCAGTTTGGGTCGTGTTTCGATCGAAAGACGATTTCTATGTTTGGGTTGTGGAAAATTGCAGTTTGGGCTAAAAACTGTTGTTTCTGTCTAGAATTGTTGTTTGCATCGAAATATTGCAGTTTGGATTTCAGAAAACTTTTTTTCTTTCGAAGAAACGATGTTTGAGTTCAGAAAACGCTGTTTCGGTCGAGCTAATGATGTTTTTGTAATTTTTGGGTCGAAAATGCGATTTGGGCCGCAATATGCGGTTTCTTCCAGAAAATGCTGTTTGGGTCGAAATTAAGGTGTTTGGGTAGTGTTCTAGTCGAAAAGAGCTGTCCTGGTTGAAAAAAGTTGTGCGGCCTGACGAAATGTTGTTTGGGTCAAAAATTTGATTCTGGTCTGGAAAGTGCTCTATTGCTCGAAAAATTGTTGTTTAGGTCGTTTTTGCGTCAATGATGCGATTTGGGTTTCAAAATGCTGTTCGTATAACAAAATGATGTGTTGGTCGAAAAAATGGTATTTGGGTCGTGTTTTGTCCAAAAATCCTGTCTTGGTGGTAAAATGATGTTCGGGTCGACAAATTGCTGTTTGGGTCGAAAAACGATTTTCTGATAGGGAAAAGCGACGCAATGTTGTTTGGGTCGAAAAATGATATTTGGGTAGAAAATCGTCGTCTTGGGAAGGAAAACGCAATTCTGGTCTGAAAATGATGTTGGAGTAAAAAACAAAAAAAATTGTTTGCGCAAAAATATGATATTTTGCAGGTTTTTGGGTATGTTTGGGTCGAAAAATTATGTTTGGACCGAAAAATGCAATTTGGCAGAAGAAATGCGGTTTTTGGGTTGAGAAATTTTTTGTTGGTCTCAAAATGATGTTTTGGTTGTGTATGGATTGAAAAACGCTTTGCGCTTCGAAAGTTGCATTTTGGGTCGAGGAATAATGTTCGCGGGAAAAAGAAGTAGTTTGCATCGAAAAAATGCTATTTGGGACAAAAAAATTTCCTTGGGATGAGATATCTTGTTTAGGGAGGAAAATGACGTTCGGGTCGTATTTGGATGGAAAAAATTAATTTCACTTGAGAAAATGGGGCTTGGGTCGAAAATTGCGTATCGCGTTGAAGGAATAGGATTTGGTTTGAAAAATGTTGTTTTCGTTACGAATTGTTTTTTGGGTATAAAAATGATGGTCGGGTAGAAAAAAGGCGTTTGGGTTCAAATATTTTGGTTCGGGTCGAAATGTGCTGTTCGGGTAGATAAAGTGCAGTTTGGGTCATGTTTTGATCGAAAGATGATTTTTATGTTTGGGTTGTAGAAAATTGCAGTTTGGGATGAAAACTGTTGTTTGGGTCTAGAATTGTTGTTTGGATCGAAATATCCCAGTTTGGATTTTAGAATACGTTTTTCTTTCGAAAAAATAATGTCTGAGTTCAGAAAACGCTGTTTCGGTCGAACAAATGATGTTTTTGTCATTTTTGGGTCGAAAATGCGATTCGGGCCACAATATCCGGTTTCTTCCAGAAAATGCTGTTTGGGTCAAAATTAACCTGTTTGGGTCGTGTTCTAGTCGAAAAAAGCTGTCCTGGTTGAAAAAAGATGTGCAGGCGGACAAAATGCTGTTTGGGTCGAAAAATTCTATTATGGTCTGGAAAGTTCTCTTTTGCTCGAAAAAATGATGTTTATGTCGTTTTTGCGTCAATGATGTGATTTGGGTTGAGAAATTTTGTTTTGGTCTCAAAATGATGTTTTGGGTCAAAAATTATATTTTGGGTCGAAATGTGCAGATTGGGTTGATAAAGTGCAGTTTTGGTGGTGTATGGATCGAAAAACGCTTTGCGCTTCGAAAGTTGCATTTTGGGTCGAGGAATGATGTTCGCGTGAAAAAAATGTAGTTTGTTTCGAAAAAATGTTGTTTGGTACAAAAAAATCTTCCGAGGGATGAAATATCCTATTTAGGGAGGAAAATGACGTTCGGGTCGTGTTTGGATGGAAAAAATCAATTTCAATAAAAAATATGGGGCTTGGGTCAAAAATTGCGTAGCGCGTTGAAGCAATAGGGTTTGGTTTGAAAAATTTACTCTGCATCAAAGAAACGGTGCTCGGGTAAAAGTAAATGCTGCCTGGGTCAAAAAATGTGTTTTGTTTCTTGCTAGGTTCGAAAATGCTGTTTTGGTCGAAATTATGGTGCTTGGGTCGAGTTAGGGTCGCAAAATGTATTTTCCGTCGAACAATGCAGTTTGGGTTTAGAAATGTTGTTCGGGTCTAAAAATGATCTTTGGGTCAAGTTTGGGTCGAAATCTAATAATGTTTGGGTGGAAAAATGTTGTTTGGGTTGAAAAATGTTGTTTTGTTACGAATTGTTTTTTGGGTATAAAAATGATGTTCGGCTAGAAAAAAGGGGTTTGGGTTCAACAAATTTGGTTTGGGTCGAAATGTGCTGTTCGGGTAGAAAAAGTGCAGTTTGGGTCGTGTTTCGATCGAAAGATGATTTTTATGTTTGGGTTGTAGAAAATTGCAGTTTGGGTTGAAAACTGTTGTTTGGGTCTAGAATAGTTGTTTGGATCGAAATATTGAATTTTGGATTTCAGGAAAGAATAAACGATGTTTGAGTTCAGAAAACGCTGTTTCGGTCGAACAAATGATGTTTTTGTCATTTTGGGTCGAAAATGCGATTCGGGCTACAATATCCGGTTTCTTCCAAAAAATGATGTTTGGGTCGAAATTAAGGTGTTTGGGTAGTGTTCTGGTCGAAAAAAGCTGACCTGGTTGAAAAAAGATGTGCAGGCGAACGAAATGCTGTTTCGGTCGAAAAATTCGATTCTGGTGTGGAAAGTTCCCTATTGCTCGAAAAAATGTTGTTTAGGTCATTTTTGCGTCAATGATGCGATTTGGTTTTCAGAATGCTGTTCGTATAACAAAATGATGTTTCGGTCGAAAAAATGGTATTTGGGTCGTGTTTTGTCCAAAAATCATGTCTTGGTGGTAAAAAGATTTTCGGGTTGACAAATTGCTGTTTGGGTCGAAAAATGATTTTCTGATCGGGAAAAGTGACGCTTGGCTCCAAGAAAATGTTGTTCGGGTCGAAAAATGATATTTGCGTAGAAAATCGTCGTCTTGGGAAGGAAAACGCTGTTCGGGTCTGAAAATGATGTTTGAGTAAAAAACAAAAAAATTGTTTGCGCCAAAATATGATATTTAGCTAGAGAACGGGGTATTTTAGACGGAAAAAAATGGTTTTTGGGTATGTTTTGGTCGAAAACTTATATTTGGACCGAAAAATGCAATTTGGCATAAGAAATGTAGTTTTTGGGTTGAGAAATTTTGTGTTGGTCTCAAAATGATGTTTTGGGTCAAAAATTATATTTTGGGTCAAAATGTGCAGATTGGGTTGATAATGAGCAGTTTTGGTTGTGTATGGATCGAAAAACGCTTCGCGCTTCAAAAGTTGCATTTTCGGTCGAGGAATGTTGGTCGCTTGAAAAAAATATAGTTTGCATCGAAAAAATGCTGTTCGGGACAAAAAAATCTTCCTTGGGATGAAATATCCTGTTAAGGGAAGAAAATGACGTTCGGGTCGTGTTTGGATGGAAAAAATCAATTTCAGTTGAAAAAATGGGGCTTGGGTAGAAAATTGCATTTCACGTTGAAAGAATAGGATTTGGTTTGAAAAATTTACTGTGCATCAAAGAAATGGTGCTCGGGTAAAAGTAAATGCTGCCTGGGTCAAAAAATGTGTTTTGTTTCTTGCCAGGTTCGAAAAATGTTGTTTTGGTCGAAATAATGGTGCTTGGGTCGAGTTAGGGTCGCAAAATGTATTTTCCGTCGAACAATGCAGTTTGGGTTTAAAAATGTTGTTTGGGTCTAAAAATGATCTTTGAGTCAAGTTTGGGTCGAAATCTAATAATGTTTGGGTGGAAAAATGATGTTCGGGGAGAAAAAAGGTGTTTGAGTTCAAAAATTTTGGTTTGGGTCGAAATGTGCTGTTCGGGTAGAAAAAGTACAGTTTGGGTCGTGTTTCGATCGAAAGATGATTTTTATGTTTGGGTTGTAGAAAATTGCAGTTTGGGCTGAAACTGTTGTTCTAGAATTGTTGTTTGGATCGAAATATAGCATTTTGGATTTCAGGAAAGAAAAAACGATGTTTGAGTTCAGACAGCGCTGTTTCGGTTGAACAAATGATGTTTTTGTCATTTTTGGGTCGAAAATTCGATTCGGGCAACAATATCTGGTTTCTTCCTAAAAATGCTGTTTGGGTCGAAATTAAGGTGTTTGGGTAGTGTTCTAGTCGAAAGAAGCTGTCCTGGTTGAAAAAAGATGTGCAGGCTGACGAAATGTTGATTGGTTCGAAAAATTCTATTCTCGTTTGGAAAGTGCTCTTGTTAGACCTGTGTCATTTAGAGTCCTAATTTCGATCGGAGTCGCTAAAATTTTGATTTTTAGCTACCTTCTGGGGTTTAAGGACTCTGATTGAAGATATAATTGCATATTATGGGTCCTGGTATTCTTTAGTACTGCCCATAAAATTTTCGTTTAATTCCGATAACGTTTTTGGAATTATGTAGTTTTGGATTGGTATTCGGATCTGATTTTATTAAAATCCAAGATGATGAGGTAAAAATCCGATATTGTTACGAGATATCCAGTTTTGATATAGCTTCCATATAGAAGTGGAATTGGATCAACTGGATTCGTATATTAAAAGTTATGGGTATTTTTCCATGTATACCCCGAAGTTGAGAAATCCAGGCTGCAGCCCTGTAGGATGTTTAGCCTAGATTTCGGAATAGCTCGAGGGGTTATTTGATCTAGGTGTAAACATGAAAGTTGTAGATAATCGTCTTATCTTTCCAATGCCACTGGAATCATGCAATTCGGAGCTGTATTGAGGAAGTTATGGCCGTTTAAGTGAAGGCTGCGCAGAGTTTTTAGTCCGAGGACGACTTAGTCTTTCAGCCCGACTTTGCCTATAAATACCACCCCGAAATGTTACGACTTCAGCTCTTCAGCCTCGGTTTGGCCTCTCTTTTTCCCTCTTTTGGTGTATATTTGGGTGGAGGAGAAGGAGGTGTTGGTGATGAAGAAGAAGGAGTGGAAAAGGTGAGGTGGTGTGTTGTTGATTGTTGTTGTTGTTGATTCTTTTCTCTCTTCCCCCATCTTTACTCTCTTCCTTCCCCTCTCTAACCAACAGCCCCCCATGTGTTTGATGAAATGCCAAAGAGAAGCCCTATGAAGAAGAGAAGCCAAGGAGAGGTGGTGGTGGTGGTAGTGGTGGTCGAGATGGTCGTGGGTGTGCTCGAGGGCCCCAACCTCTCCCCTTTCCCTCCCCCTCTTAGGTTTGGTAAGTTCTCCACTTCTTTAATTTGGTTTTATGGCTTTGGGGGTGTGTTGAGAGGGCTTGCATGGGTGATGAGTGTGTTGGGTGCATGTGGGAGGCCATGAGAGGGAGTTTGGGGGCTGGGCGCGCGGGTCCGCACGCGCGAGCGCGCACGCGGGCGCGCGCGGGGCGCTAGCACGCGCTGAGGCGCGCGCGCGGAGCGCTGGGACGCGCGGGAGCGCGCGTGCGCGCGCGCAGGGGCGCGCGTGCGCACGCGCTGGTTGGGCGCGCGCGGGGGCGCGTGTCCACGCGTTGTCTGCGCGCGGGGCGCGCGTCTGCGCGCGGCGTGCGCGCGGGGTTCGCGCGAGGTGCGCGCGGGGGCGCGTGTCTGCGCGCGTCTGGGCGCGCTGCGCGCGGGGCGCGCGGCGTGCGCGCGCAGGGGTGCCCGGGGCTGCGCCCGGGGCTCCCCGGGGTGCGTATGGTGCTGCCCGAGGCCGGTTTGGCCGTGCTGAGGGTCGGCACCCTCGGGTGGGTGTCCGGGGGGCTCGGGCACGCGTGCGGGCGTACATGCTTGCGTGCGTTCGAGCCCGTTTGCGTGCATGTCTAGCCTTAGGCATGCCTAATTGTTTCTATGTGCTTATTTATGATTTTACTCACCCTTTTGGTACCCTTGGCTTGCAGACCTCGTCGGTTGGGATGCGCGACGACCCGGGTATCGGTGAGTGGTTTGATTCCAACCCTTCCGGGAGCGTTCGATGCACGTAGTCGTGCTTCGCGCTTCCATGGGGCTTTAATTGCACCCTAAATATGCTAGATATTATGCATGCTAGGTTGTATAGCTCGTATATTGTGTAGAACCCCTATTCTACCTTATACTTGCCTATGTATTGTATAGAATATGGCATGACTTAGGTAATTTTGATTGAATGACTACCCCTATTTATCAAGCATGTCTAAACTTGGGTTAATAACGGGTGTATGCGTAATATTCCTCTGATTTAGGACTCGAGGGTGTGGTATAGTTGTTGCACCCATCTGTTGGGGCAAAACTATGACCAGCTCGAGAGAGGATGAGGCATTCCCTCTCCCTCGCCCTCCTTCTCTTCGCGAACCGAGTGAGTAGATGTAGTTCCTACTCGACTCGGGTTTGCTTGGAATTATTAGCATGCACCTGTTGTTGCGCAGATCGCGCTTAACCCTTCCCTTCTAGGTTGGTGTTATCCAACGTATAATAGGTTGTAATTTGTGTGTGTTTATCTGTTTGATGCCATGTATGCATGTTAAGTAGGCCATCATTGGGTAGTTAATTGCATATATATATATGCCGATATGGCCACGATTCTTGTCTAATATATTAGACAAGTGTATGACCTCTTGTGGGGTCATACCATGGTTTTGACACTTATAATTAAATGTCTTCCCCGCATCTGAGTTATGCGCCCTGGAGGGAATTCATGAGAATTCGTTGCGCTTAATCGGTGATTGATGACCGATGACGACGGATCCAAGAGGATCGTATTCGCGAGCGTAGATTGTTTTTCCCCTTCGTTGGATCCGTGTAGGAACTTCCCGGCGTTGGAAACGCTGTCCTGGCACCGGGCTCCCATTCGTGGGAGTATGTCAGGTAGAGGCTACCCGGGGAAAGGGCTACCGGTGGACCAAGGGCTTAGAACAATCGACCTCTTCCCCAAGATCCTATGTCACCCGTCGGGGTGAGGGTGAGGGTGTTGGCGTGAGTAAGGTGGGGTCGCGTTGATACTCGACCCGTCAGTTTGTATAGATGGTTTTCCCGTGGGGTTTGCGCTGCGAGCATGAGTTATCGTTTTTCCCCTTCGTTGGATCCGTGTAGGAACTTCTCGGCGTACCATTGCTGTCTTGGCACCGGGCTCCCATCTGTAGGTACCATCACTGTGGTTGACAGTGTACTGATCGTGGGAGTATGTCAGGCAGAGGCTACCCGGGGAAAGGGCTACCGGTGGACCAAGGGCTTAGAAACGATCTAGTCTCTTCCCAAGAGACTGGGTCACCCCTTTTGGGGTGGAGGTGAGGGATTGGTACAGTTACTTCCGACAACCTAGGTCACCCTTCGGAGGTGAGGGTGTTGGTGTGAGTGTTGTGGGCTCGAGTTGATACTTGACCCACCAGCTTGAGTGATTGGCTTTCCATAGGGTTCACGCTGCGAACAAGTAGTGTTTCCTCCCAATATCATCGTATACCGGGGTCCCGACGTAGAAGCTGCCCTGACAGAGGACTCCCACTTGTAGGTACTCCCGATGCGTTCGGCAGATGTACTGATCAGGGGAGTGTACCAGGTGAGGCTACACGAGGGTGGACCACCGGACGATGTTGCAAGCCTGAATTATCGTTCTCCTCTTCGCCGGATCCGTGTGGATGCTTCCTAGGTACGAGCCGCCCTGGGTGGACCCCCACCTGTAAGTACCATCGATGCGCTCGACAGTGTACTGACCGTGGCCGGCTCCAGGTAGAGGCTGCCTGGGAGAGCGCTACCGGATGACGAACAGTGTAGAATAGCAAGTTGTCCTTCGAGTCCCTAGACTCACCCCTGTGGGGGCTAGGGCAAGGGCAGGGTAGGGTCGCACCGCCGTGTGACCTTGTTAACCGTTGGGTTTCTACCCATGGTTTCCTTGATAGGAGATTGCCTTAGGATCGAATGTTGTGTTGGTGTTTGGTTTCTGACCACTCACTGAGCTTGTAGCTCACCCCTCGCTTATGTTTTTCCCCAGTTGACGCTGAGTCGGATCCAAGAGAAGAGCTCCCCTGGCGCCATCCGAGTAGGAGACCTGCGTTCGCGTTGGATGTCTTGCGAGTCGGAGGCTATCAGCATTCCCTTTTCATTGTATGTATTATACTTGTGCTTGTGCACGGTATGTAGACTATTGATGTCAGTTATTGTATATATTGGCTCTCACAGGACTGTTGATTGTGTACTCTAGTCTGTAATATGTCTTTGAATTACAGACTTGGTCATTTGAGCTTCCGCTTTTTGTATATATTTGATGTCAGTTACTTGTGTATTGCCTTTTCTATTGTGGAGTATTTATTTGACCTCGTGTATGGATTACTGATATCATTTATATATTTGCCACGTCTCGGGGACGGCCGCCCTGGGGCGTGACAGCTCTATTGCTCGAAAAAATGTTGTTTAGGTCGTTTTTGCGTCAATGATGCGATTTGGGATTCAGAATGATGTTCGTATAACAAAATGAAGTTTTGGTCCAAAAAATGGTATTTGGGTCGTGTTTAGTCCAAAAATGCTCTCTTGGTGGTAAAATGATGTTTGGGTCGACAAATTGCTGTTTGGGTCGCAAAACGATTTTCTGATAGGGAAAAGTGACGTTTGGGTCCAAGAAAATGTTGTTCGGGTCGAAAAATGATATTTGGGTTGAAAATCGTCTTCTTGGGCTGGAAAACGCTGTTCGGGTCTGAAAATGATGTTGGAATAAAAAATGAAAAAATTGTTTGCGCCAAAATATGATATTTAGCTTGAGAACGGGTTGTTTTACACAGAAAAAAATGGTTTTTGGGTATGTTTGGGTCGAAAAATTATGTTTGGACCGAGAAATGCAATTTGGCAGAAGAAATGCAGTTTTTGCGTCGACAAATGTTGTGTTGGTCTCAAAATGATGTTTTGGGTCAAAAATTATATTTGGGGTTGAAATGTGCAGATTGGGTTGATAAAGTGCAGTTTTGTTTGTGTATGGATCGAAAAATGCTTTGCGCTTCGAAAATTACATTTTGGGTCGAGGAATGTTGTTCGCATGAAAAAAAATGTTGTTTGCATCGAAAAATTGTTGTTTGGGTCAAAAAAATCTTCCTTGGGTTGAAATATCTTGTTTAGGGAGGAAAATGACGTTCGGGTCGTGTTTGGATGGAAAAAATCAATTTCAGTCGAAAAAATGCGGCTTGGGTCAAAAATTGCATACCGCGTTGAAGGAATGGGGGTTGGGTTGAAAAATTTACACTACATCAAAGAAACGCTGCTCGGGCAAAAATAAATGGTGCCTGGGTCAAAAAATGTGTTTTGGTTCTTGCCAAGTTCAAAAAATGTTGTTTTGGTCAAAATAATGGTGCTTGGGTCGAGTAAGGTCTCAAAATGTGTTCGGGTCTAAAAATGACCTTTGGATCAAGTTTGGGTCGAAATATAGCATTTTGGATTTCAGGAAAGAATAAACGATGTTTGAGTTCAGAAAACGCTGTTTCGGTCGAACAAATGATGTTTTTGTCATTTTGGGTCGAAAATGCGATTCAGGCCACAATATCCGGTTTCTTCCAAAAAATGATGTTTGGGTAGTGTTCTAGTCGAAAAAAGCTGACCTGGTTTAAAAAAGATGTGCAGAATGACGAAATGCTGTTTCGATCGAAAAATTCGATTCTGGTCTGGAAAGTGCTCTATTGCTCGAAAAAATGTTGTTTAGGTCATTTTTGCGTCAATGATGCGATTTGGTTTTCAGAATGCTGTTCGTATAACAAAATGATGTTTTGGTCGAAAAAATGGTATTTGGGTCGTGTTTAGTCCAAAAATCCTGTCTTGGTGGTAAAATGATGTTTGGGTCGACAAATTGCTGTTTGGGTCGAAAAATGATTTTCTGATCGGGAAAAGTGACGCTTGGCAACAAGAAAATGTTGTTCGGGTCGAAAAATGATATTTGCGTAAAAAATCGTCGTCTTGGGAAGGAAAACGCTGTTCGGGTCTGAAAATGATGTTTGAGTAAAAAAAAAAAAATTGTTTGCCCCAAAATAAGATATTTAGCCAGAGAACGGGATGTTTTAGAGCGAAAAAAAAATGGTTTTTGGGTATGTTTGGGTCGAAAAATTTTGTTTGGACCGAAAAATGCAATTTGGCTGAAGAAATGCAATTTTTGGGTATGTTTTGGGTCAAAAATTATATTTTGGGTTGAAATGTGCAGATTGGGTTGATAAAGTGCAGTTTTGGTTGTCTATGGATCGAAAAACTCTTTGCGCTTCGAAAGTTGCATTTTGGGTCGAGGAATGCTGTTCGCGTGAAAAAAATGTAGTTTGCATCGAAAAAATACTGTTTGGGTCAAAAAAATCTTCCATGGGGTGAAATATCATATTTAGGGACGAAAATGACGTTCGGGTCGTGTTTGGATGGAAAAAATCAATTTCAGTAAAAAAAAGGGGCTTGGGTCGAAAATTGCGTATCGCGTTGAAGGAATAGGGTTTGGTTTGCAAAATTTACTCTGCATCAATGAAACGCTGCTCGGGTAAAAATAAATCCTGCCTAGGTCAAAAAATGTGTTTTGGTTCTTGCCAGGTTCGAAAATTGCTGTTTTGGTCGAAATAATGATGCTTGGGTTGAGTTAGGGTCGCAAAATGTGTTTTCCGTCGAACAATGCACTTTTTGTTTAGAAATGTTGTTCGGGTCTAAAAATGATCTTTGGGTCAAGTTTGGGTCGAAATATAATAATGTTTGGGTGGAAAAATGTTGTTTGGGTTGAAAAATGTTGTTTTTGTTACGAATTGTTTTTTGGGTATAAAAATGATGCTCGGGTAGAAAAGAGGGGTTTGGGTTCAAAAAATTTGGCTTGAGTTGAAATGTGCTGTTCGGGTATAAAAAGTGCAGTTTGGGTTTTGAAATGTTGTTCGGGTCTAAAAATGATCTTTGGGCCAAGTTTGGGTCGAAATATAATAATGTTTGGGTGGAAAAATGCTGTTTGGGTTGAAAAATGTTGTTTTTGTTACGAATTGTTTTTTGGGAATAAAAATGATGCACGGGTAGAAAAAAGGAATTTGGGTTCAAAAAATTTAGTTTGGGTCGAAATGTGCTGTTTGGGTAGAAAATGTGCAGTTTGGGTCATGTTTCGATCGAAAGATGATTTTTATGTTTGGGTTGTGGAAAATTGCAATTTGCGCTGAAAACAGTTGTTTGGGTCTAGAATTGTTGTTTGGACCGAAATATTGCAGTATGGATTCAGAAAACATTTTTTCTTTCGAAAAAACGATGTTTGAGTTCTGAAAACGCGGTTTCGGATGAACAAATGATATTTTTGTCATTTTTGGGTCGAAAATGCGATTCGTGCGACAATATCCGGTTTGTTCCAGAAAATGCTGTTTCGGTCGAAATTAATGTGTTTGGGTCATGTTCTAGTCGAAAAAAGCTGTCCTAGTTGAAAAAAGATGAGCAGGCTGACGAAATGTTGTTTGGGTCGAAAAATTCTATTCTAGTCTGGAAAGTGCTCTTTTGCTCAAAAAATGATGTTTATGTCGTTTCTACGTCAATGATGCGATTTGGGTTTCAGAATGCTGTTCGTATAACAAAATGCTGTTTTGGTTCAAAAAATGGTATTTGGGTGTGTTTAGTCCAAAAATGATGTCTTGGTGGTAAAATGATGTTCGGGTCGACAAATTGCTGTTTGGGTCGAAAAACGATTTTTTGATTGGGAAAAGTGACGCTTGTGTCCAAGAAAATGTTGTTCGGGTCGATAAATGATACTTGGGTTGAAAATCGTCGTCTTGGGCAGGAAAACGCTGTTCGGGACTGAAAATGATGTTGGAGTAAAAAATAAAAAAAAATTGTTTGCGCCAAAATATGATATTTAGCTTGAGAACGGGGTGTTTTAGACGGAAAAAATGGTTTTTGGGTATGTTTGGGTTGAAAAATTATGTTTGGACCGAAAAATGCAATTTGGCATAAGAAATGCAGTTTTTGGGTTGAGAATTGTTGTGTTGGTCTCAAAATGATGTTTTGGGTCAAAAATTTTATTTTGGGTCAAAATGTGCAGATTGGGTTGATAAATTGCAGTTTTGGTTGTGTATGGATCGAAAATTGCTTTGCGCTTCGAAAGTTGCATTTTGGGTCGAGGAATGCTGTTCGCGTGAAAAAAATGTTGTTTGCATCGAAAAATGCTGTTTGGGTCAAAAAAATCTTCTTGGGATGAAATATCCTGTTTAGGGTGGAAAATGACGTTCGGGTCGTGTTTGGATGGAAAAAATCAATTTCAGTCAAAAAAATGGGGCTTGGTTCGAAAATTGCATATCGCGTTGAAGGAATAGGGTTTGGTTTGAAAAATTTACTCAGCATCAAAGAAACGCTGCTCGGGTCAATATAAATGGTGCCTGGGTCAAAAAATGTTGTTTTGGTCGAAATAAGGGTGCTTGGGTCGAGTTAGGGTTGGAAAATGTATTTTCCGTCGAACAATGCAGTTTGGGTTTAGAAATGTTGTTCGGGTCTAAAAATGATCTATCGGTCAAATTTGGGTCGAAATATAATAATGTTTGGGTGAAAAACTGTTGTTTGGGTTGAAAAATGTTGTTTTCATTACGAATTATTTTTTTGAATAAAAATGATGCTTGGGTAGAAAAAAGGGGTTTGGGTTCAAAAAATTTGGATTGGGTCGAAATGTGTTGTTCGGGACGAAAAAGTGCAGTTTGGTTTGTGTTTTGATCGAAAGATGATTTTTATGTTTGGGTTGTGGAAAATTGCAGTTTGGGCTAAAAACTGTTGTTTGGGTCTAGAATTGCAGTTTGGATTGAAATATTGCAGTTTGGATTTCAAAAAACATTTTTTCTTTCAAAAAAACAATGTTTGAGTTCAGAAAACGCTGTTTCGGTCGAACAAATGATGTTTTTATCATTTTTGGTTTGAAAATACGATTCGGGCCACAATATCCGGTTTCTTCCAGAAAATGCTGTTTGGGACGAAATTAACGTGTTTGGGTCGTGTTCTAGTCGAAAAAAGCTATCCTGGTTGAAAAAAGATGTGCAGGCTGACAAAATGCTGTTTGGGTTGAAAAATTCTATTCTGGTCTAGTAAGTTCTCTTTTGCCCAAAAAAATGATGTTTAGTTCGTTTTTGTGTCAATGATACGATTTGGGTTTCGAAATGCTGTTCTAATAACAAAATGTTGTTTTGGTCGAAAAATGGTATTTAGGTCGTGTTTAGTCCAAAAATCCTGTCTTGGTGGTAAAATGATGTTCGGGTCGACAAATTGATGTTTGGGTCGAAAAACGATTTTCTGATCGGGAAAGTGACGCTTGGGTCCAAGAAAATGTTGTTCGAGTCGAAAAATGATATTTGGGTTGAAAATCGTCGTCTTGGGCTGGAAAACGCTGTTCGGGTATGAAAATGATGTCGGAGTAAAAAACAAAAAAAAATTGTTTGCGCCAAAACATAATATTTAGCTTGAGAACGGGGTGTTTTAGACTGAAAAAAATGATTTTTGGGTATGTTTGGGTCGAAAAATTATGTTTGGACCGAAAAATGCAATTTGGCTGAAGAAATGCAGTTTTTGGGTCTAGGAATGATGTTCGCGTGAAAAAAATGTTGTTTACATCAAAAAAATGTTGTTTGGGTCAAAAAAATCTTCCTTGGGATGAAATATCATGTTTAGGGAGGAAAATGACGTTCGGGTCGTGTTTGGATGGAAAAAACCAATTTCAGTCGAAAAATGGGGCTTGGGTAAAAAATTGTGTATCGCTTTGAAGTAATAGGGTTTATTTTGAAAAATTTACTCTGCATCAATGAAACATTGCTCGGGTCAAAATAAATGGTGCCTGAGTCAAAAAATGTGTTTTGTTTCTTGCCAGGTTCAAAAAATGTTGTTTTGGTCGAAATAATGGTGCTTGGGTCGAGTTAGGGTCGCAAAATGTATTTTCCGTCGAACAATGCAGTTTGGGTTTTGAAATGTTGTTCCGGTCTAAAAATGATCTTTATGTCAAGTTTGGGTCGAAATGTAATAATGTTTGGGTGGAAAAATGCTGTTTGGGTTGAAAAATGTTGTTTTTGTTACGAATTGTTTTTTGGTAATAAAAATGATGCTCGGGTAGAAAGAAGGGGTTTGGGTTCAAAAAATTTGGTTTGGGTCGAAATGTGCTGTTCGGGTTGAAGATGTGTAGTTTGGGTCGTGTTTCGATCGAAAGATGATTTTTATGTTTGGGTTGTGGAAAATTGCAGTTTGAGTTGAAAACTGTTGTTTGGGTCTAGAATTGTTGTTTGGATCGAAATGTTGTAGTTTGAATTTCATAAAACTTTTTGTCTTTCGAAAAAACGAGTTTGAGTTCAGAAAACGTTGTTTCGGTCGAACAAATTATGC
The DNA here is from genome assembly GCA_030737845.1 of Acorus calamus. Lineage (NCBI taxonomy): Eukaryota > Viridiplantae > Streptophyta > Magnoliopsida > Acorales > Acoraceae > Acorus > Acorus calamus. The sequence continues at coordinate 14,516,728 of CM060872.1, forward strand.
TTTTGTCATTTTTGGGTCGAAAATGCGATTCAGGCCACAATATCCGGTTTCTTCTAGAAAATGCGGTTTGGGTCAAAATTAAGGTGTTTGGGTAGTGTTCTAGTCAAAAAAAGCTGTCCTGGTTGAAAAAAGATGTGCAGGCTGACGAAATGCTGTTTGGGTCGAAAAATTCTATTCTGGTCTGGAAAGTGCTCTATTGCTCGAAAGAATGTTGTTTAGGTCGTTTTTGCGTCAATGATGCAATTTGTGTTTCAGAATGCTGTTCGTGTAACAAAATGCTATTTGGTAAAAAAATTGGTATTTGTGTCGTGTTTATTCCAAAAATTCTGTCTTGGTGGTAAAATGATGTTCGGGTCGAAAAACGATTTTCTGATTGAGAAAAGTGACGCTTGGGTCCTAGAAAATGTTGTTCGTGTCGAAAAATGATATTTGGGTTGAAAATCGTCGTCTTGGGCAGGAAAACGCTATTCGGGTCTGAAAATGGTGTTGGTGTAAAAAACAAAAAAAATTGTTTGCGCCAAAATATGATATTTAGCTTGAGAACGGGGAGTTTTGGACGGAAAAAAATGGTTTTTGGGTTTGTTTGGGTCAAAAAATTATGTTTAGACCGAGAAATGCAATTTGGCAGAAGAAATTCATTTTTTTGGTTGAGATATGTTGTGTTGGTCTCAAAATGATGTTTTGGCCCAAAAATTATATTTTGGGTCGATATGTGCAGATTGGGTTGTTAAAGTGCAATTTTGGTTGTGTATGGATCGAAAAATGCTTTGCGCTTCAAAAATTGCATTTTGGGTCGAGGAATGCTGTTCACGTGAAAGAAATGGTTTTTGCATCGAAAAAATGCTGTTTGGTTCAAAAAAATCTTCTTTGGGATGAAATATCCAGTTTAGGGAGGAAAATGACGTTCCGGTCGTGTTTGGAAGGAAAAAATCAATTTCAGTAAAAAAAATGGGGCTTGGGTCAAAAATTGCGTATCGCGTTGAAGGAATAGGGTTTGGTTTGAAAAATTTACTCTGCGTCAAAGAAACACTGCTCGGGTCAAAATAAATGGTGCCTGGGTCAAAAAATGTGTTTTGGTTCTTCCCAGGTTCGAAAAATGTTGTTTTGGTCGAAATAATGGTGCTTGGGTCGAGTTAGGGTCGCAAAATGTATTTTCCGTCAAACAATGCACTTTGGGTTTAAAAATGTTGTTCGGGTCTAAAAATGATCTTTGGGTCAAGTTTGGGTCGAAATATAATAATGTTTTGGTGGAAAAATGCTATTTGGGTTGAAAAATGTTGTTTTGTTACGAATTGTTTTTTGGGAATAAAAATGATGCTCGGGTAGAAAAAAGTGGTTTGGGTTCAAAAAATTTGGTTTGGGTCGAAATGTGCTGTTCTGGTAGAAAATGTGCAGTTTGGGTCGTGTTTCGATCGAAAGATGATTTTTATGTTTGGGTTGTGAAAAATTGCTGTCTGGGCTGAAAACTGTTGTTTGGGTTTAGAATTGTTGTTTGGATCGAAATATTGCTGTTTGGATTTCAGAAAACATTTTTTCTTCTGAAAAAATGATATTTGAGTTCAAAAAACGCTGTTTCGGTCGAACAAATGATGTATTTGTCATTTTTGGGTCGAAAATGCGATTCGAAATTGCTGTTTGGGTTGAAATTAAGATGTTTGGGTCGTGTTCTAGTCGAAATAAGCTGTCCTGGTTGAAAAAAGATGTGCAGGCGGAAGATATGCTGTTTGGGTCGAAAAATTCTATTCTGATCTGGAAAGTGCTCTTTTGCTAAAAAAAATGATGTTTAGGTCATTTTTGCGTCAATGATGTTATTTGGGTTTCAGAATGCTGTTCGTATAACAAAATGATGTTTTGGTCGAAAAAAGGGTATTTGGGTCGTGTTTAGTCCAAAAATGATGTCTTTGTGGTAAAATGATGTTCGGGTCAACAAATTGCTGTTTGGGTCGAAAAACGATTTCCTGATAGGGAAAAGTTATGCTTGGGTCCAAGAAAATGTTGTGCGGATCGATAAATGATATTTGGGTTGAAAATCGTCGACTTGGGCAGGAAAACGCTGTTCGGGTCTGAAAATGATGTTGGAGTAAAAAATAAAAAAAATTGTTTGCGCCAAAATATGATATTTAGCTTGAGAACGAGGTGTTTTAGGTGGAAAAAATGGTTTTTGGGTATGTTTGGGTCGAAAAATTATGTTTGGACTGAAAAATGCAATTTGGCAGAAGAAATGCAGTTTTTGGGTTGAGAAATGTTGTGTTGGTCTCAAAATGATGTTTTGGGTCAAAAATTATATTTTGGGTCGAAATGTGCATATTGGGTTGACAAAGTGCAGTTTTGGTTGTGTATGGATCGAAAATTGCTTTGCGCTTCGAAAGTTGCATTTTGGTCGAGGAATGCTGTTCGCGTGAAAAAAATGTTGTTTGCATCGAAAAAATGCTGTTTGGGTCTAAAAATGATCTTTGGGTCAAGTTTGGGTTGAAATGTGTGTTGTACGGGTAGAAAAAGTGCAGTTTGGGTCGTGTTTCGATCAAAAGATGATTTTTATGTTTGGGTTGTGGAAAATTGCAGTTTGGGCTGAAAACTGTTGTTTGGGTCTAGAATTGTAGTTCGGAACGAAATATTGCAGTTTGGATTTCAGAAAACTTTTTTTCTTTCGAAAAACAATATTTGAGTTCAAAAAACGCAGTTTCGGTCGAACAAATGATGTTTTTATCATTTTTGGGTCGAAATTAAGGTGTTTGGGTCGTGTTCTAGTGGAGAAAAGCTGTCCTGCTTGAAAAAAGATGTGCAAGCTGAAGAAATGCGGTTTGGGTCTAAAAATTCTATTCTGGTCTAGAAAGTACTCTTTTTCTCAAAAAAATGATGTTTAGGTCGTTTTTGCGTCAACGATGCGATTTGGGTTTCAGAATGCTGTTCGTATAACAAAATGTTGTTTTGGTCAAAAAATTGGTATTTGGGTCGTGTTTAGTCCAAAAATGATGTCTTGGTGGTAAAATGATGTTCGGGTCGACAAATTGCTGTTTGAGTCGAAAAATTATTTTCTGATAGGGAAAAGTGACACTTGGGTCCAAGAAAATGTTGTTTGGGTCTGAAAATGATGTTGGAGTAAAAAACAAAAAAATCTGTTTGCGCCAAAATATGATATTTAGCTAGAGAACGGTGTGTTTTAGACGGAAAAAAATGGTTTTTGGGTATGTTTGGGTCGAAAAATTATGTTCGGATCGAAAAATGCAAATTGGCAGAAGAAATGCAGTTTTTGGGTTGAGAAATGTTGTGTTGGTCTCAAAATGATGTTTTGGGTCAAAAATTGTATTTTGGGTCGAAATGTGCATATTCGGTTGATAAAGTGCAGTTTTGGTTGTGTACGGATCGAAAATTGCTTTGCGCTTCGAAAGTTGCATTTTGGGTCGAGGAATGCTGTTCGCGTGAAAAAAATGTTGTCTGCATCGAAAAAATGTTGTTCGGGTCAAAAAAATCTGCCTTGGGATGAAATATCTTGTTTAGGGTGGAAAATGACGTTCGGGTCGTTTTCGGATGGAAAAAACCAATTTTTGTCAAAAAAATGGGGCTTGGGTCGAAAATTGCGTATCGCGTTGAAGGAATAGGGTTTGGTTTGAAAATTTTGAAAAATGGGGTTTGGTTTGAAAAATGGGGCTTGGGTCGAAAATTGCGTATCGCATCAAAGAAACGCTGCTCGGGTCAAAATAAATGGTGCCGGGGTAAAAAAATGTGTTTTGCTCCTTCCCAGGTTCGAAAAATGTTGTTTTGGTCGAAATAATGGTGCTTGGGTCGAGTTAGGGTCGCAAAATGTATTTTCCGTCGAACAATGCAGTTTGGGTTTAAAATGTTGTTCGGGTCTAAAAATGATCTTTGGGTCAAGTTTGGGTCGAAATATAATAATGTTTGGGTGGAAAAATGCTGTTTGGGTTGAAAAATGTTGTTTTCATTACAAATTTTTTTTGGGAATAAAAATGATGCTCGGGTAGAAAAAAGTGGTTTGGGTTCAAAAAATTTGGTTTGGGTCGAAATGTGCTGTTCGGGTAGAAAATGTGCAGTTTGGGTCGTGTTTCGATCGAAAGATGATTTTTATGTTTGGGTTGTGGAAAATTGCAGTTTGGGCTGAAAACTGTTGTTTGGGTCTAGAATTGTTGTTTGGATCGAAATATTGCAGTTTGGATTTCATAAAACTTTTTTTCTTTAGAAAAAACGAGGTTTGAGTTCAGAAAACGCTGTTTCGGTCGAACAAATGATGTTTTTGTCATTTTTTGGTCGAAAATGCGATTCGGGCCACAATATCCGGTTTGTTCCAGAAATTGCTTTTGTGTCGAAATTAAGGTGTTTGGGTCGTGATCTAGTCGAAAGAAGCTGTCCTGGTTGAAAAAAGATGTGCAGGCTGACGAAATGCTGTTTGGGTCGAAAAATTCTATTCTGGTCTGGAAAGTGCTCTTTTGCTCAAGAAAATGATGTTTAGGTCGTTTTTGAGTCAATGATGCGATTTGGGTTTCAGAATGTTGTTCGTATAACAAAACACTGTTTTGGTCGAAAAAATGGTATTTGGGTCGTGTTTAGTCCAAAAATGATGTCTTGGTGGTAAAATGATGTCCGGGTCGACAAATTGCTGTTTGAGTCGAAAAACGATTTTCTGATAGGGAAAAGTGACACTTGGGTCCAAGAAAATGTTGTTCGGGTCGAGAAATGATATTTGGGTTGAAAATCGTCGTCTTGGGCAGGAAAACGCTGTTCGGGACTGAAAATGATGTTGGGGTAGAAAACAAAAAAAATTGTTTGCTCCAAAATATGATATTTAGCTTGAGAACGGTGTCCTGGTTGAAAAAAAGATGTGCCGGCTGACGAAATGCAGTTTGGGTCGAAAAATTCTATTCTGGTCTTGAAAGTGCTCTATTGCTCGAAAAAATGTTGTTTAGGTCGTTTTTGCATCAATGATGCGATTTGGGTTTCGGAATGCTGTTCGTATAACAAAATGTTGTTTTGGTCAAAAAAATGGTATTTGGGTCGTGTTTAGTCCAAAAATATTGTCTTGGTGGTAAATTGATGTTCGGGTCGACAAATTGTTGTTTAGGTCGAAAAATAATTTTCTGATTGGGAAAAGTGACGCTTGGGTCCAAGAAAATGTTGTTCGGGTCGAAAAATGATTTTTGGGTTGAAAATCGTCGTCTTGAGGAGGAAAACGCTGTTCGAGTCTGAGAATTATGTTGGAGTAAAAAACAAAAAAAAATTGTTTGCGCCAAAATATGATATTTAGCTTGAGAACGGGTATTTTTGTTAGACCTGTGTCATTTAGAGTCATAATTTCGATCGGAGTCGCTAAAACTTTGGATTTTAGCTACCTTCTAAGGTTTGAGGACTCTGATTGAAGATATAACTGCATATTATGGGTCCTGGTACTGTTTAGTACTGCCCATAAAATTTTCGTTTAATTCCGATAACGGTTTTGGAATTATGCAGTTTCGGATTGGTATTTGGATTTGATTTTGTTAATATCCAAGATGATGAGGTAAAAATCCGATATTATTTCGAGATGTTCAGTTTTGAGATAGCTTCCATATAGAAGTGGAATTGGATCAACTGGATTCGTATATTAAAAGTTATGGGTATTTTTCCGAGTATACCCCGAAGTTGAGAAATCCAGGCAGCAGCCTTGTACGATGTTTAGCCTAGATTTCGGAATAGCTGAATTGGTTATTTGATCTAGGTGTAAACATGAAAGCTGTAGATAATCTTCTTAGCTTTCCAATGCCACTGGAATCACGCAATTCCGAGCTGTATTGAGGAAGTTATGGCCATTTAAGTGAAGGCTGCGCAGAGGTTTTAAGTCCGAGGATGACTTGGTCATTTACTCGACCTTTGCTTATTTAATCCCCAAATGTGCACGACCTTGGGCATATTTTCTTCCCTCTTTTGCTCTGGTCCAGCCCTTGCGTGTGTGTTTGAGAGGAGGAAGTGATGGTGGTGGAGATGAAGAGCTCCATTGGAGGAGAGCAAGGTGTGTGTGCTTTCATTGTTGGTTGTTGTCTCTTTCCTTTCCCCATCTCCTCTCTCTCAGCCCCTCTAATGGTTTCCCCTCACTTTTTCACTCAGCCCCCCCAAGTGTTTGTGTTTATGCCTAAGTGAGGGAGAAGAAGAAGGAGTGCTTGGATGATGGTGGAGCTAGAAGTGGAAGTGATCAAGGTTAGTTTGTGTGCATGTGAGAAGTGCTGTTGTTCCTTTCCTTCTCCATCCCCTACCCTCTCAAGTTTCCCCCTATTTTCAGCAAGAAGCGGAGCTCCCAGGGCTGAGGTGGGTGTGGCGGTGGAGGCGGTCGAGGTGGAAAAGGCGTGCTTGCGAGCCCCACATCTCCCCCTTCCCTCTCCCTCTCTTTTGGTGAGCTCTTCCCCTTCTTTTCTTGGTTTTCATGGCTTGGGGGCTGTTGGGGTGTTCATGCATGCTATGCATATGGGTTAGAGTGTGGGTGAGGGGTTGGAGAGGGTTAAAAAGTGGTTGGGAGAGGCTGGGCGCGCGCGCGGGGCCGTCCGCGCGCGTGCGCGTGCAGGCAGGCGCGCAGGAGGGCGCAGACGGGCGCGCAGGCACGCGTGTGCGCGTACACGCGTGCGCGCGGGTGCTGTCGGGCCCAAGCGGGTGTCTGCGTGGAGGGCTGGCGAGGCGCGCGGTGCGCGCGGGTCATGCGTGAGAGTGCGGGCGGGCGCGCGTAGGTGCGCGAGGGTGCGCGCGGGGGGCACGCGCGAGCGCGCGCATGTCTGCGCGCGGTGCGCGCGGGGCACGCGTGCAGGGTGCCCGGGGCTGCGCCCGGGGCTCCCCGGGGTGCGTGCGGGTGCTGCCCGGGGCCCAGTTTGGGCGTGCTGAGGGTCGGCACCCTCGGGTTGGTGTCCGGGGGGGGCGGGGGGGCTCGGGCACGCGAGCGCGCATCCATGCTTGCATGCGTTCGAGCCCGTTTGCGTGCATGTCTAGCCTTAGGCATGCCTAATTGATTTTATGTGTTTGTTGTTTGTTTATGGTTATACTCATCATTTTGATACCCCTTGCCTTGCAGACCTCGTCGGTTGGGATGCGCGACGACCCGGGTATCGGTGAGTGGTTTGATTCCAACCCTTCTGGGAGTGCTCGAGGCACGTAATCGTGCTTCGCGCTTCCATGGGGCTTTATTTGCACCCTAAATATGTTAGATATCATGCATGCTAGCTTGTGTAGCTCGTATATTGTGTAGAACCCCTATTCTACCTTATACTTGCCTATGTATTGTATAGAATATGGCATGATTTAGGTAGTTTTGTTTGAAATACTACCCCTATTTTATCAAGCATGTTTAACTTGGGTTAATAACTGGTGTATGCGTAATATTCCTCCGATTTAGGACTCGAGGGTTTGGTATAGTTGTTGCACCCATCTGTTGGGGCAAAACTACGACCAGCTCGAGAGAGGATGAAGCATTCCCTCTCTCTCGCTCTCCCTCTTTTCGCGAGCCAAGTAAGTAGATGCGGTTCCTACTTTACTCAGGCTTGCTTGGAATTATTGGCATGCACCTGTTGTTGCGCAGATCGCGCTTAACCCTTCCCTTCTAGGTTGGTGTCATCCAACGTATATTAGGTTGTAATTTGTGTGTTTACCTGTTTGATGCCATGTATGCATGCTAAGTAAGATTTCCCTTGTATAGTTAATTGCATATTATGTATATGCCTATTTGAGCCTTGTTTAATGAGATTAGACAAGTGTATGACCTCCTATGGGGTCATACCATGGCATCGACACTTAGAATAAAATGTCTTCCCCGCATCTGAGTTATGCGCCCTAGAGGGAATTAATGAGAATTCGTTGCGCTTAATCGGTGTTTGATGACCGATGATGACGGATCCAAGAGGATCGTATTCGCGAGCGTAGATTGTTTCTCCCCTTCGTTGGATCCGTGTAGGAACTTCCCGGCATCGGAAACGCTGTCCTGGCACCGGGCTCCCATCTGTAGGTACCATCGCTTCGGTCGACAGTGTACTGATCGTGGGAGTATGTCAGGTAGAGGCTACCCGGGGAAAGGGCTACCGGTGGACCAAGGGCTTAGAAACGATCTAGTCTCTTCCCAAGAGCCTGGGGCACCCCTTTGGGGGTGAAGGTGAGGGATTGGTACAGTTACTCCCAACAGCCTACGTCACCCGTCGGGGTGAGGGTGTTGGTAAGGGTGTAGTGGGTCAGCGTTGGTTCGATCTGCCAGTTTGTGCAATCTCCCAAAATCCTATGTCACCCGTCGGGGTGAGGGTGAGGGTGTTGGTGTGATTGTAGTGGGCTCGAGTTGATACTCGACCCATCAGCTTGTATAGATGGTTTTCCCGTGGGGTTCGCGTTGCGAACATGTAAAGGTTCCTCCCAATATCGTCGTATACCGTGGTCCCGACGTGAAAGCTGCCCTGACAGAGGACTCCCACTTGTAGGTACTCCCGATGCATTCGGTAGATGTACTGATCAGGGGAGTGTACCAGATGAGGCTACACGAGGGTGGACCACCGGACGATCTTGCGAGCATGAATTATCGTTCTCCCCTTCGCCGGATCCGTGTGGATGCTTCCTAGGTACGAGCCGCCCTGGGTGGACCCCCACCTGTAGGTACCATCGATGCGCTCGACAGTGTACTGACCGTGGCCGGCTCCAGGTAGAGGCTGCCCGGGAGAGCGCTACTGGATGACGAATGGTGTAGAACTGCAAGTTTTGCCCTCCAAGTCCCTAGGCTCGCCCCAATGGGGGCTAGGGCGAGGGCGAGGTATGGTTGCACCGCCGTGTGACCTTGTTAACCATTGGGTTTCTACCCATGGTTTCCTTGTTAGGAGATTGCCTTAGTATCGAATGTTATGTTGGTGTTTGGTTTCTGACCACTCACTGAGCTTGTAGCTCACCCCTCCCTCGCCTATGTTTTTCTCCAGATGACGCTGAGTCGGATCCAAGAGAAGAGCTCCCCTGGCGCAATACGAGTAGGAGACCCGCGTTCGTGTTGGATGTCTTGCGAGTTAGAGGCTATCAGTATTCCCTTTTCATTGTATGTATTATACTCGTGCTTGCACACGGTATGTAGACTGTTGATGTCTGTTATTGTATATATATTGGCTCTCACAGGACAGTTGATTGTGTACTGTAGTCTGTAATATGTCTTTGAATTACAGACTTAGTCATTTGAGCTTCCGCCATTTGTATATATTTGATGTCAGTTACTTGTTTATTGCCTTTTTCTCTTGTGGAGTATTTATTTGACCTCGTGTATGGATTACTGATATCATTTATATATTTGCCACGTCTCGGGGACGGCCGCCTTGGGGCGTGACAAAAGTTGGTATCAGAGCCATGTCCTGTCATAGCCAATTGTTTTCCTTGAGATGAGTCCTAGGATTTCGAGATGAGTATTCTGATCCTAGTGTTGGTTCCTTAGTTGCTGATATGCCTCCTCGGAGACGGGCGCGTGGACGTGGTCACCCTCGGGCTTCGGAGGTTTACGAACCTATCGGAGGCGAGGAGTCTACTTGAGAGTTCTCGGCTGTTGGGCCAGGACTTGCGCAGGATGCCTCCAGCGTGGGCGTGTGCTTACGCTGAGATGGCGGATCTTCTGGACACTCAGACTAGAGCACTGGAGGCATAGACTGGAGCGTTGGCTGAGCAGGCGCGAGAGATCCAGGAGCTGCGGGCGGCCCGCGTGGCGATCCCGTAGATACCCTTAGCGGCAGATCCACCAGTGGTGCTAGAGAAAAATGCTTTGCGCTTTGAAAAATGCATTTTGGGTCGAGGAATGCTGTTTGCGTGAAAAAAATGTTGTCTGCATCGAAAAAATGCTGTTTGGGTCAAAAAAATCTTCCCTGGGATAAAATATCCAGTTTAGGGATGAAAATGACGTTCGGGTCGTGTTTGGATGGAAAAAATAAATTTCAGTAAAAAAAATGGGGCTTGAGTCGAAAATTGCGTATCGCGTTGAAGGAATAGGGTTTGGTTTGAAAAATTTACTCTACATCAAACAAACGCTGCTCGGGTCAAAATAAATGGTCTTGGGCAGGAAAAAGCTGTTCGGGTCTGAAAATGGTGTTGGAGTAAAAAAAAAAATAGTTTGTGCCAAAATATGATATTTAGCTTGAGAACGGGGTGTTTTAGAAGGAAAAAAATGGTTTTTTGGTATGTTTGGGTCGACAAATTATGTTTGGACCGAGAAATGCAATTTGGCTCAAGAAATGCAGTTTTTGGAATGAGAAATGTTGTGTTGGTCTCAAAATGATGTTTTGGGTCAAAAATTACATTTTGGGTCGAAATGTGCAGATTGGGTTGATAAAGTGCAGTTTTGGTTGTTTATGGATCGAAAAATGCTTTGCGCTTCGAAAATTGCATTTTGGGTCGAGGAATGCTATTCGCGTGAAAAAATGTTGTTTGCATCGAAAAAATGCTGATTGGGTCAAAATAATCTTCCTTGGGATGAAATATCCGGTTTAGGGAGGAAAATGACGTTCGGGTCGTGTTTGGATGCAAAAAAGCAATTTCAGTCTAAAAAATGGGACTTGGTTCGAAAATTGCGTATCGCGTTGAAGGAATAGGGTAAGTGATTAACTCAGTGAATGGTGTTGGAGTAAAAAACAAAAAAAATTGTTTGTGCCAAAATTTGACATTTAGCTTGAGAACGGGGTGTTTTAGATGGAAAAAAATGGTTTTTGGGTATGTTTGGGTCAAAAAATTATGTTTGAGTCAAAAAAATCTTCCCTGGGATAAAATATCCAGTTTAGGGATGAAAATGACGTTCGGGTCGTGTTTGGATGGAAAAAATCAATTTCAGTCGAAAAAATGGGGCTTGGGTTGAAAATTGCGTATCGCGTTGAAGGAATAGGGTTTGGTTTGAAAAATTTACTCTGCATCAAACAAACGCTGCTCGGGTCAAAATAAATGGTCTTGGGCAGGAAAAAGCTGTTCGGGTCTAAAAATGGTGTTGGAGTAAAAAATAAAAAAATAGTTTGCGCCAAAATATGATATTTAGCTTGAGAACGGGGTGTTTTAGAAGGGAAAAAATGGTTTTTGGGTATGTTTGGGTCGAAAAATTCTGTTTGGACCGAGAAATGCAATTTGGCATAAGAAATGTAGTTTTTGGGATGAGAAATGTTGTGTTGGTCTCAAAATGATGTTTTGGGTCAAAAATTATATTTTGGGTTGAAATGTGCAGATTGGGTTGATAAAGTGCAGTTTTGGTTGTGTATGGATCGAAAAATGCTATGCGCTTCGAAAATTGTATTTTGGGTCGAGGATTGTTCGCGTGAAAAAAATGTTGTTTGCATCCAAAAAATGTTGTTTGGGTCAAAAAAACTTTCCTTGGGATGAAATATCCTGTTTAGGGAGAAAAATGACATTCGGGTCGTGTTTGGATGGAAAAAATCAATTTCAGTAAAAAAATGGGGCTTGCGTAACAAATTGTGTATCACGTTGAAGGAATAGGGTTTGGTTTGAAAAATTTACTTGGCATCTTAGAAATGCTGCTCGGGTAAAAATAAATGGTGCCTGGGTCAAAAAATGTGTTTTGGTTCTTGCGAGGTTTGAAAAATGCTGTTTTGGTCGAAATAATGGTACTTGGGTCGAGTTAGGGTCACAAAATGTATTTTCCATCGAACAATGCAGTTTGGATTTAGAAATGTTGTTCGGGTCTAAAAATGATATTTGGGTCAAGTTTGGGTTGAAATATAACAATGTTTGGGTGGAAAAATAATGTTTGGGTTGAAAAATGTGGTTTTTGTTACGAATTGTTTTTTGGGAATAAAAATGATGCTCGGGTAGAAAAAAGGGGTTTGGGTTCAAAAAATTTGGTTTGGGTCGAAATATGCAGTTCAGGTAGAAAAAGTGCAGTTTGGGTCGGGTTTCGATCGAAAGATGATTTTTATGTTTGGGTTGTGGAAAATTGCAGTTTGGGCTGAAAACTGCTGTTTGGGTCTAGAATTGTTGTTTGGATCGAAATATTGCAGTTTGGATTTCAGAAAACGTTTTCTGTTTGGGCCGAAAAACGATTTTTTGATCGGGAAAAGTGACGCTTGGGTCCAAGAAAATGTTGTTCTGGTTGAAAATTGATATTTGGGTTGAAAATCGTCGTCTTGGGCAGGAAAACGCTGCTCGGGTCTGAAAATGATGTTGGAGAAAAAAACAAAAAAAATTGTTTGCGCCAAAATATGATATTTAGCTTGAGAACGAGGTGTTTTAGACGGAAAGAAAAGGTTTTTGGGTATGTTTGGGTCGAAAACATATGTTTGGACCGAGAAATGCAATTTGGCAGAAGAAATGTAGTTTTTGGGTTGAGAAATTCTATTCTGGTCTGGAAAGTGCTCTTTTGCTCAAAAAAATGATGTTTAGGCCATTTTTGCTTCAATGATTCGATTTGGGTTTCAGAATGCTGTTCGTATAACAAAATGTTGTTTTGGTCGAAAAAATGGTATTTGGGTTGTGTTTAGTCCAAAAATGCTGTCTTGATGGTAAAATGATGTTCGGGTCGACAAATTGCTGTTTGGGTCAAAAAATTATTTCTGATCGAGAAAAGTGCTGCTTTGGACCAAGAAAATGTTGTTCGGGTCGAAAACTGATATTTGGGTTGATAATCGTCGTCTTGGGCAGGAAAACGCAGTTCGGGTTGAAAATGATGGTGAAGTTAAAAACAAAAAAAAATGTTTGTGCCAAAATATGATATTTAGCTTGAGAACAGAGTGTTTTATACGTAAAAAAATGGTTTTTGGGTATGTTTGGGTCGAAAAATTATGCTTGGACCGAGAAATACAATTTGGCAGAAGAATGCTTTGGACCGAGAAATACAATTTGGGTATGTTTGGTTTTTGGGTATGTTTGGATCGAAAAAATGCTGCTTGGGTCAAAATAATCTTCCTTGGGGTGAAGTATCTTGTTTAGGGATAAAAATGACGTTCGGGTCGTGTTTGGATGGAAAAAATCAATTTCAGTCGAAAAAATGGAGCTTGGGTAGAAAATTGCATATTGCACTGATGGAAAATGGTTTGGTTTGAAAAATTTACTTTGCATCAAATAAACGTTGCTCGGGTAAAAATAAATGATGCCTGGGTCAAAAAATGTGTTTTGCTTCTTGCCAGGTTCGAAAAATGCTGTTTTGGTCGAAATAATGGTGTTTGGGTCGAGTAAGGGTCGCAAAATGTATTTTCCGTGGAACAATGTAGTTTGGGTTTAGAAATGTTGTTCGGGTCTAAAAATAATCTTTTTGTCAAGTTTGGATCGAAATATAATAATGTTTGGGTGGAAAGATGCTGTTTGGATTGAAAAATGTTGTTTTTGTTCGGAATTGTTATTTGGGTATAAAAATGATGTTCGGGTAGAAAAAATGGGTTTGGGTTCAAAAAATTTGGTTTGGGTCGAAATGTGCTGTTCGGGTAAAAAAAGTGCAGTTTGGGTCGTGTTTCGATCGAAAGATGATTTTTATGTTTGGGTTGTGGAAAATTGCAGTTTGGGTGTAAAATTGTTGTTTGGGTCTACAATTGTTGTCTGGATAGTAATATTGCAGTTTGGATTTCAGAAAACATTTTTTTTTGAAAAAACGATGTTTGAATTAAGAAAACTCTGTTTCGGTCGAATAAATGATGTTTTTGTCATTTTTGGGATGAAAATGCGATTCGGGCCACCATATCCGGTTTGTTCCATAAAATGCTGCTTGTGTCGAAAATTAGGTGTTTGGTTCGTGTTCTAGTTGAAAAAAGCTGTCCTGGTTAAAAAAAGATGTTCAGGCTGACGAAATGTTGTTTGGGTCGAAAAATTCTATTCTGGTATGGAAAGTGCTCTTTTGCTCGAAAAAATGATGTTTATGTCGTTTTTGCGCCAATGATGCGATTTGGTTTTCAGAATGCGGTTCTTATAACAAAATGCTGTTTTGGTCGAAAAATTGGTATTTGGGTCGTGTTCAGTCGAAAAATGTTGTCATGGTGGTAAAATGTTGTTCGGGTCAACAAATTGCTGTTTGGGTCGAGAAACGATTTTCTGATCAGTAAAAGTGCTGCATGGGTCCAAGAAAATGTTGTTCGGGTCGAAAAATGATATTTGGGTTGAAAATCGTCGTCTTGGGCAAGAAAACGCTGTTCGGGTCTGAAAATGATGTTGGAGTTAAAAACAAAAAAATTGTTTGCGCTAAAATAAGATATTTAGTTTGAGAAAGTGGTGTTTTAGACGGAAAAAAAAGTTTTTGGGTATGTTTGGGTCAAAAAATTATGTTTGGACCGAGAAACGCAATTTGGCAGAAGAAATGCAGTTTTTGGGTTGAGAAATGTTGTGTTGGTCTCATAATGATGTTTTGGGTCAAAAATTATATTTTGGGTCGAAATTTGCAGATTGGGTTGATAAAGTGCAGTTTGGGTTGTGTATGGATCGAAAAATGGTTTGCGCTTCGAAAATTGCATTTTGGGTCGAGGAATGCTGTTCGCGTAAAAAAAATGTTGTTTGCTTCGAAAAAATGTTGTTTGGGTCAAAAAAATCATCCTTGGGATGAAATATCCTATTTAGGGAGAAAAATGACGTTCGGGTCGTGTTTGGATGGAAAAAATCAATTACAGTAAAAAATATGGTGCTTGGGTCGAAAATTGCGTATCGCGTTGAAGGAATAGGGTTTGGTTTGAAAAATTTACTTTGCATCAAAGAAACGCTGCTCGGGTAAAAATAAAAGGTGCCTGGGTCAAAAAATGTGTTTTGGTTCTTGCCAGGTTCGAAAAATGATGTTTTGGTCGAAATAATGGTGTTTGGGTCGAGTTAGGGTCTCAAATTGTATTTTGCGTCGAACAGTGCAGTTTGGGTTAAGAGATGTTGTTCGAATCTAAAAATGATCTTTGGGTCAAGTTTGGGTCGAAATATAATAATGTTTGGGTGGAAAAATGCTGTTTGGGTTGAAAAATGTTGTTTTTGTTCCGAATTGTTTTTTGGGTATAAAAATGATGTTCGGGTAGAAAAAGTGCAGTTTGGGTCGTGCTTCGATCGAAAGATGATTTTTATGTTTGGGTTGTGGAAAATTGCAGTTTGGGCGTAGTACTGTTGTTTGGGTCTAGAATTGTAGTTTGGATCGAAATATTGCAATTAGGATTTCTGAAAACGTGTTTTTTTTCAAAAAAATGATGTTTGAGTTAAGAAATCGCTGTTTCGGTCGTACAAATGATGTTTTTGTTCCAGAAAATGCTGTTTGGGTCGAAAATAATGTGTTTGGGCCGTGTTCTAGTCGAAAAAAAGTTTCCTGGTTGAAAAAAGATGTTCAGGATGACGAAGTGTTGTTTTGGTCGAAAATTTCTATTATGGTATGCAAAGTGCTCTTTTGCTCAAAAAAATGATGTTTAGGTCGTTTTTGCGTCAATGATGCGATTTGGGTTTCAGAATGCTGTTTGTATAACAAAATGCTATTTTGGTAGAAAAAATGGTATTTCGGTCGTGTTTTGTCCAAAAATGTTGTCATGGTGGTAAAATGATGCTCGGGTCGACAAATTGCTGTTTGGGTCAAGAAACGATTTTCTGAGCGGTAAAAGTGTTGCTTGGGTCCAAGAAAATGTTGTTCGGGTCTGAAAATGATATTTGGGTTGAAAATCGTCGTCTTGGGCAAGAAAACGCTGTTCGGGTCTGAAAATGATGTCGGAGTTAAAAACAAAAGATTTGTTTGCGCTAAAATATGATATTTAGCTTGAGAAAGTGGTGTTTTAGACGGAAAAAAAAGTTTTTGGGTATGTTTGGGTCGAAAAATTATATTTGAACCGAGAAATGCAATTTTCCAGAAGAAATGCAGTTTTTGGGTTGAGAAATGTTGTGTTTGTCTCGTAATGATGTTTTGGGTCAAAAATTATATTTTGGGTCGAAATTTGCAGATTGGGTTGATAAAGTGCAATTTTGGTTGTGTATGGATCGAAAAATGCTTTGCGCTTCAAAAATTGCATTTTGGGTCGAGGAATGCTGTTCGCGTGAAAAAAATGTTGTTTACATCGAAAAAATGCTGTTTGGGTAAAAAAAAATCTTTCTTGGGATGAAATATCCTATTTAGGGAGAAAAACGTGTATTGGTTCTTGCCAGGTTCGAAAAATGATGTTTTGGTCGAAATAATGGTGTTTGGGTCGAGTTAGGGTCGCAAAATGTATTTTGCGTCGAACAATGCAGTTTGGGTTAAAAAATGTTGTTCGGATCTAAAAATGATCTTTGGGTCAAGTTTGGGTCGAAATATAATAAAGTTTGGGTGGAAAAATGCTGTTTGGGTTGAAAAATGTTGTTTTTGTTCCGAATATTTTTTGGGTATAAAAATGATGTTTGGGTACAAAAAAGGGGTTTGGGTTCAAAAAATTTTGTTTGGGTTGAAATGTGTTGTTCGGGTAGAAAAAGTGAACTTGGGTCGTGTGTTATATTTGTGTCACTTTTTAGCCTATGGGTAACCGTTGGGTCATTTCTGGCCATTTTCGAATTTTTCATTTTTCGATTGGAGCCGCTAAAATTTTGGCTTTTAGCCAACTGCTTGAGCTTGAGTACTCCAATTGGAAATCTAACTGCATATTATGGGTCCTGGTACTATTCTGTACTACCCATAAAAATTTCATTGAATTCCGGTAACGTTTGGAAAATTATGCAGTTCCGAATCGTATCCGGGTTTTCTTCGAAACTGATTGTTAAGTGGAATAGTGTTGGGATATTTTGGTGAGTATGGTGACCCTAGGTAACCTCACCTCCCCCTTGCTTAAGGGTTAAGAAATGTTTGGTTATTTTTGGTGTTAGTGGGTGGTTTTAAGTTAGATTCACCCCCACCTTTTTCCCTTGTGCTCACCCCCCCCAAGAGTGAGTTTTCACTCCTCTCTCCCCCTACGTGGACTCTCTTTCACTCCCTCTCTCTCCCTCTTCAGCTGCTGCTGTGTGTGCATTTGTGTGTGTGTGTGTGTGTTGTAGAAGTAGAAGAAGAAGGAACACAAAGAAGGTGTGTAAGGTGTGTGTTGTTGATGATGTTGTTGATCCTCTTCTCTCTTAGCCCCTCTTTTTTTTCCCTGTTTTCAGCCATTAGAAGGCTGAGGAGTGGCTGTGGAGGTGGTGGTGGTAGTGGAGGCGGTTGTGGTGGTTTTGGTGCGCCGAGAGCACCCGAAGGATATTCCCTTCCTTTCCCCCTCCTTTGGTGAGCTCCCCTCCTCCCTTTTCTTTGGTTTTCTTGCTTGTGGGGATGTGGTAGAGGTCATGCATGATAGGTATTTGGGTTTGGGTGAGTGAGAGGGCTGGGGAGGGAGATTTAGGGGCATGGGCGCGCATGCGGACCTGTCCGCGCGCGTGCGCGCGTAGGCGCGCGCGCAGTCTGGGCGGACAGGGGTCTGGCGGGCGCAGGCGCGGGCGCGCGCGGGGTGGCAGGGGCGCGAGTGCGCGCGGGTCTGGAGCGCGGGCGCGCGCGGCAGCGCGTCTGGGCGCGCGGGAGCGCGGAGCGCGTGCACGCGTGCGTGCACGTGCGCATGTGTGCGGGGGCCACGCGTGTGGCTGCCCGGCGGCTCGGGTAGGTGTCGGGGCGCTCGGATATGCGTGCGTACGCGCGTACTCGCATGCGTACGAGCCCGTATGCGTGCATATCTAAGCCTTTGGCATTTTTGGGTAATTTTATGTGTTTTTATGTAGTTATACTCACCAATTTGATGCCCCTTACCGTGCAGATCTTGGCGAATGGTCACGCATCGACTCGGGTTGCGGTGAGTGGGTCGATCCAACCCAGTTGGGAGCCGTTCGATGCACGTAGACGTGCATTGGCCTCCCCTGGGGCACCATAACTGCATATTAATCTTATTTTGTATTTATATGTTACTGCATGCTTTGTTAGGTTGCATCCATGACATATTAGGTATAATACGCTAAAGACTGTATATTCTAGTGCCATGTGTAGGAGCCCATACATGCCTAGATGCCACGATCCATGTTAGCATATCCTTTATCCATGCATGTTCGCATCTAGCTTAATTTAGACTAAACCTATATGAATATGCATAGGATAAGCATGCCTTGGGAAATATTATAACCTTGTTATTGTGTTATTAAATGCTACTATGTTTAAGTCCTTAAATAAATTCTTCATAGTATAATTAATCCTTTCTTCCTACTCGGGATTAAGGGACCTTGGGAAGTCACCATTGAGACCCGGGCTAGGGTGGTCCGTGTTCCTTGTTTGGTTGTCGGGGTATCCTATGTCGGGACCTCAAGGTGCCCTCCCATGGGGTTCTTTTCCCAGGCAGGAAACATCTTATACGTAGTATATTTATTTATACCTGTATGTGCCATGAATCTCGTCTAAATGAGTTTAGACAAGTGTATGACCTATTAGGGGTCATACCATGGCAGGGTCCCTACGAATGAAATGTCTTCCCCGCATCTGAGTTATGCGCCCTGGAGGGAATTCATGAGAATTCGTTGCGCTTATCGGTTTTGATAACCGGTGATGACGGATCCAAAGGGATCATATTCGCGAGAGTAGATTGGTTTCTTTCCTTTGTTGGATCCGCGTAGGAACTTCCTGGTTGAGACAGCCGGCCTGACAGAGGGCTCCCATCCGTAGGTGCTGCCGATTTGTGAGGATGTGCTGATCATGGGAGTATACCAGGTATGGGCTTCCCTGGATAAGGGCTACCGGTGGACCAAGGGCGTAGAAACAATCTAAATTCCACCCAAGAGCCTATGCCACCCCGAGGAGGGGGTGAGGGTGAGGGTGTAGTGGGTCGGCGTTGGTTCGATCTACCAATTGGGCATTTCCCCAAAGCCTAGGTCATCCATAAGGAGGGTGAGGGTGAGGGTATTGCTCCCTAAAGTCCTATGTCACCTTGTGGGGGTGAGGGTGCGGGAGTGGTGGGCCGGGTTGATACTCGACCCACCAGCGTAGGTCGTTAACTCCCTATGGTGGAATTTAATTTACTTGTATTGATTAATATGAGTTGTGTTGCATGGATTGTTCCATTCACTGAGCATGTGGCTCACCCCTCGCATATGTTTTCCTTCAATTGACGCTGAGCCGGATCCGAGAGAGGAGCTCCCCTTGGCGCGATACGAGTAGAGGACCAGCGTTCACGTTGGATATCTTGCGAGTGAGAGGCCTTCAGCATTCCCCGTTTTCTTGTATGTATTCTACTTGTGCTTGGGCACAATTTGTGGATTGATGTTGTCTTTTGTTGTGTATATTGGCTCTCACAGGACAGTTCGATTGTGTAATCTAGTCTGTAAATATGTCTTTGAAATTACAGACTTAGTCGTTTGAGCTTCCGCTATTCGTATATATTTGATGTCAGTTACTTGTTGATTGCCTTTTTGTTGTGGAGTCCTTATTTGACCTCGTGTATGGATTGCTGATATCATTTATATATTTACCACGTCTCGGGGACGGCCGCCCTGGGGCGTGACAAAAGTTGGTATCAGAGCCTGGTCCTGTCAGAGCCAATTCTTTTCTTAGAGATGAGTCCTAGGATTTCTATATGGGTATTCTAATCCTAGTGCTTGTTCTTTAGGTTGCTGATATGCCTCCTTGGAGATGGGCGCGTGGACGTGGTCGCCCTCGGGCTTCGGAGGTTTCCGAACCTACCGGAGGCGAGGAGTCTACTCGAGAGTCCTCGGCTATTGGGTCAGGACGTGCGCAGGAGCCTCCTGCATGGGAGCGTGCTTACGCTCGGATAGCGGATCTACTGGAGACTCAGTCTAGGGCACTGGAGGCCCAGACAAGAGCGCTGGCTGAGCAGGCACGAGAGATCCAGGAGCTGCTTGGGTCAAGTTTGGGACGAAATATAATAATGTTTGGGTGGAAAAATGCTGTTTGGGTTGAAAAATATTGTTTTTGTTCCGAATTATTTTTTGGGTATAAAAATGATGTTCGGGTAGGAAAAAGGGGTTTGGGAAACTGCAATATTTCGATACAAACCACAATTCTAGACCCAAACGACAGTTTTAAGCCCAAACTGCAATTTTCCACAACCCAAACATGAAAATCATCTATCGATTGAAACACGACCGAAACTGCACTTTTTCTACACGAACAGCACATTTCGACCCAAACCAAATTTTTTGAACCCAAACCCCTTTTTTCTACCCGAACATCATTTTTATACCCAAAAAACAATTCGGAACAAAAACAACATTTTTCAACCCAAACAGCATTTTTCCACCCAAATATTGTTATATTTCGACCCAAAATTGACCCAAAGATCATTTTTAGACCCAAACAACATTTCTAAACCCAAACTGCATTTTTCGATGCAAAATACATTTTGCGACCGTAACTCGACCCAAACACCATTATTTGGACCAAAACAACATTTTTCGAACGTGGCAAGAACCAAAACACTTTTTTTGACAAAGGCACCATTTATTTTTACCCGAGCAGCGTTTCTTTGATGCAAAGTAAATTTTTCAAACCAAACCCTATTCTTTCAACGTGATACGCAATTTTTGACCCAAACCCCATTTTTTCGACAGAAATTGATTTTTTCCATCAGGATATTTCGACCCAAACGTCATTTTTTTCCCTAAACAGGATATTTCATCCCAAGGAAGATTTTTTTGACCCAAACAACATTTTTTCGATGCAAACAACATTTTCCTGACGCGAACATCATTCCTTTCTCGGTCCAAACATAACTTTTCGACCCAAACATACCCAAAAACCATTTTTCTCTGTCTAAAACACCACGTTCTCAAGCTAAATATCATAGTTTGGCGCAAACAATTTTTTTGTTTTTTACTCCAACATCATTTTCAGACCCGAACAGTGTTTTCCTGCCCAAGACGACGATTTTCAACCCAAATATCATTTTTCGACCCGAACAACATTTTCAGGGACCCAAGCATCCCTTTTCTCGATCAGAAAATCGATTTTCAACACAAACAGCAATTTGTCGACCCGAACATCATTTTACCACCAAAACAGCATTTTGTTAAGCGAACTGCATTCTGTAACCCAAATGGCATCATTGACGGAAAAACTACCTAAACATCATTTTATCTAGCAAAAGAGCACTTTCCAGACAAGAATAGAATTTTTCTACCCGAACAACATTTCGTCATCCAGAACATCCTTTTTCAACCAGGACAGCTTTTTTCGACTAGAACACGACCCAAACACCTTATTTTCGACCCAAACAACATTTTCTGGAACAAACCAGATATTGTGCCCCGAATCGCATTTTCGCCCCAAAAATGACAAAAACATCATTTGTTCGACTGAAACAGCGTTTTCTGAACTCAAACATTGTTTTTTCGAAGAAAACAAACGTTTTCTGAAATCCAAACTGCAATATTTCGATCCAAACCACAATACTAGACCCAAACAACAGTTTTCAGCCAAAACTACAATTTGGCACAACCCAAACATAAAAATCATATTTCGATCGAAACATGACCCAAACTGCACTTTTTCTACCCGTACAACACATTTCGACCCAAACCAAATTTTTTGAACCCAAACCCCTTTTTTCTACCCGAACATCATTTTTTTACCCAAAAAACAATTCGGAACAAAAACAACATTTTTCAACCCAAATAGCATTTTTCCACCCAAACATTATTATATTTCGACCAAAACATGACCCAAAGATCATTTTTAGACCCAAACAACATTTCTAAACCCAAACTGCATTGTTCGACGCAAAATACATTTTGCGACCCTAACTCGACCCAAACACCATTATTTGGACCAAAACAGCATTTTTTGAACGTGGCAAGAACCAAAACACTTTTTTTGACAAAGGCACCAATTATTTTTACACGAGCAGCGTTTCTTTGATGCAAAGTAAAATTTTCAAACCAAACCCTATTCCTTCAATGCGATACGCAATTTTCGACCCAAACCCCACTTTTTTGACTGAAATTGATTTTTTCCATCCAAACACGACCCGAACGTCATTTTTCTCCCCGAGACATGGCAAACATATATATGATATCAGCAATCCATACACGGGATCAAATAAGAACTCCACAACATCGAAGGCAATAAAGCAATAACCAAGTAACTGACATCAAATATATATACAAATAGCGGAAGCTCAAACAACTGAGTCTGTAATTCAAAGACATATTTACAGACTAGAATACACAATCAATTGTCCTGTGAGAGCCAATATACACAACAAAAGACATCAACAGTCCGCATACCGTGCACAAGCACAAGTATAATACATACAAGGAAAAGGGAATGTTGATGGCCTCTCACTCGCAAGACAACCAACGCGAACGCGGGTCTTCTACTCGTACCGTGCCAAGGGGAGCTCTTCTCTTGGATCCAACTCAGCATCAACTGGAGAAAAACATAAGCGAGGGGTGAGCTACAAGCTCAGTGAGTGGTCAAAAACCAAACACCAATCATAATCATTCGATACTTCCTATCAAGGAAAGCCATGGGTAGAAACCCAACGGTTAACAAGGTCACACGGCGCTGCGACCATACCCCGCCCTCGCCCTAGCCCCCACAGGGGTGAGTCTAGGGACTTGAAGGATAAAACTTGCTGTTCTACACCGTTCGTCATCCGGTAGCACTCTCTCGGGCAGCCTCTACCTGGAGCCGGCCACGGTCAGTACTGTCGAGCGCGTCGATGGTACCCACAAGTGGGGGTCCACCCAGGGCGGCTCGTACCTAGGAAGCATCCACACGGATCCGACGAAGGGGGAAACGATAATTCACGCTCGCAATATCGTCCGGTGGCCCACCGTCGTGTAGCCTCACCTGGTACACACCCATGATCAGTACATCCGCCGAATGCATCGGAAGTACCTACAAGTGGGAGTCCTTGTCAGGGCAGCTTCAATGTTGAGGTACCGGTACGACTAAATTGGGAGGAACCATTACATGTTTGCAACTACCCAAGCTGGTGGGTCGAGTATCAACTCTCACACCAACACCCTCACCCTCACCCAGACGGGTGACATAGGATCTTGGGAAATTACACAAACTGGCAGATCAAACCAACGCCGACCCACCACACCCTCACTCTCACCCCCTCCTTGGGGTGACATAGGCTCTTGGGGAAAAGGTCGATTGTTCTACACTGCTCGTCATCCGGTAGTCTCTCCCGGTGTGGCCACTACAACATGGTAGCCTCCTAGATCCCTATCTCAGCTATATGGGCACACCAACACGCGTCATGAGTAGTACCTGGGGGCACCCACCGGGCTTTACTACGCTGGGCAGTCTCTACACGGAGCCGACGAAGGAAAGAACACTCGACACCCGCGAATACGATCCCTATGGATCCGTCATCATCGGTTATCAAACACCGATAAGCGCAATGAATTCTCATGAATTCCCTCCAGGGCGCATAACTCAGATGCGGGGAAGACATTTTATTCTAAGTCTCAACGCCATGATATGGTCCTATAAGAGGTCATACACTTGCCTCAATGCATTAGGCAAGGCTCATGGCCAAATAGGCATATACATAATATGCAAATAATATCCAAGGGTGGCTTACTTAACATGCATTCATGAAGTCAAACAGGCAAATACACAAATTACAACCTAACATACGTTGGATAACACCAACCTAGAAGGGAAGGGTTAAGCGCGATCCGCGCAACAATAGGTGCATGCCAATAATTCCAAGCAAGCCTGAGTCAAGTAGGAACTACATCTACTTACTCAGCTCACGAAAATAGGGAGGGCGAGAGAGAGGGAATGCCTCGACCTCTCTCGAGCTGGTCATAGTTTTGCCCCAACAGATGGGTGCAACAACTATACCACACCCTCAAGTCCTAAATTAGAGGAATATTACGCATACACCCCGTTATTAACCCAAGTTTAAACATGCTTGATAAATAGGGGTAGTATTTCAAACAAAACTACCTAAGTCATGCCATATTCTATACAATACATAGGTAAAAGTATGAGGTAGAATAAGGGTTCTACACAATACACAATTTTTTTGACCCAAACATCATTTTTTCGATGCAAACAACATTTTTTACACGCGAACAACATTCCTCGACACAAAATGCAATTTTCGAAGAGCAAATCATTTTTCGATCCATACACAACCAAAACTGCACTTTATCAACCCAATCTGCACATTTCGACCCAAAATTTAATTTTTGACCCAAAACATCATTTTAGACCAACACAACATTTCTCCACCCAAAAACTGCATTTCCTCTGCCAAATTGCATTTCTCGGTACAAACATAATTTTTCGACCCAAACATACAAAAAAACCATTTTTTTCGTCTAAAACACCACGTTCTCAAGCTAAATATCATATTTTGGCGCAAACAATTTTTTTGTTTTTTACTCCAACTTCATTTTGAGACCCGTACAGTGTTTTCCTGCCCAAGACGACGATTTTCAACCTAAATATAATATTTCAACCCGAACAACATTTTATTGGACCCAAGCTGCACTTTTCGCGATCAAAAAATCATTTTTCGACCCAAACAACAATTTGTCGACCCGAACATCATTTCACCACCAAGACAGCATTTTTGGACTAAACATGACCCAAATATCATTTTTTCGACCAAAACATCATTTTGTTATACGAACGGCATTCTGAAACCCAAATCGCATCATTGACTTAAAAACAACCTAAACATCATTTTTTCGAACAAAAGAGCACTTTCGACCCGAACAACATTTCGTCAGCCTGAACATCTTTTTTCAACCAGGACAACTTTTTCTGACTAGAACACGACCCAAACACCTTATTTTCTGGAATAAATCGGATATTGTAGCCCGAATCGCATTTTCGACCCAAAACTGACAAATACATCATTTGTTCGACCGAAACAGCGTTTTCTGAACTCAAACATCATTTGTTTGACCGAAACAACGTTTGCTAATCCCAAACTGTAATATTTCGATCCAAACAACAATTCTAGACCCAAATAACAGTTTTCAGCCCAAACTGTAATTTTCCTCAACCTAAACATAAAAATCATCTTTCGATCGAAACACGACCAAAACTGCACTTTTTCTACCCGAACAACACATTTCGACCCAAACCAAATTTCTTGAACCCAAACCCTTTTTTCTACCCAAACATCATTTTTATACCCTAAAACAATTTGGAACAAAAACAACATTTTTCAAACCAAACAGCATTTTTCCACCCAAACATTATTATATTTTGACCCAAACTTGACCCAAAGATCTTTTTTAGAGCCGAACAACATTTCTAAACCCAAACTGCATTGCTCAACGCAAAATACATTTCGCGACCCTAACTCGACCCAAACACCATTATTTCGACCAAAACAGCATTTTTCGAACCTGGCTAGAACCTAAACACATTTTTTGCCCCAGGCACCATTTATTTTTACCCGAGCAGCGTTTCTTTGATGCAAAGTAAAATTTTCAAACCAAACCCTATTCCTTCAACGCGATGCGCAATTTTCGACCAAAACCCCATTTTTTCAATTGAAATTGATTTTTTCCATCCAAACACGACCCGAACGTCATTTTTCTCCCTAAACAGGACATTTCATCCCAAGGAAGATTTTTTTGACCCAAAACATCATTTTTTGGATGCAAACAACATTTTTTTCACACGAACACATTCCTCGACCCAAAATGCAATTTTCGAAGCGCAAAGCTTTTTTCGATCCATACACAACCAAAACTGCACTTTATCAACCCAATCAGCACATTTCGACCTAAAATATAATTTTTGACCCAAAACATCATTTTGAGACCAACACAACATTTCTCAGCCCAAAAACTACATTTCTCGGTCCAAACATAATTTTTCGACCCAAACATACCCAAAAACCATTTTTTTCTGTCTAAAACACCACGTTCTCAAGATAAATATCAAATTTTGGCGCAAACAATTTTTTTGTTTTTTACTACAACATCATTTGCATATTCGAACAACATTTTCCTACCCAAGACGACGATTTTCATCCTAAAAATCATTTTTCACCCAAAAAAGCAATTTGTCGATCCGAACATCATTTTACCACCAAGACAGGATTTTTGGACTAAACACGATCCAAATACCATTTTTTTTTACCAAAACAACATTTTGTTATACGAACAGCATTCTGAAACCCAAATCGCATCATTGACGCAAAAACGACCTAAACATCATTTTTTCGAGCAAAAGAGCACTTTCCGACCCGAACAGCATTTCGTTAGCCTGAACATCCTTTTTCAACCAAGACAGCTTTTTTCGACTAGAACACTACGCAAACACAATATTTTTGACCCAAACAGCATTTTCTGTATCAAATCAGAAATTGTGGCCCGAATCACATTTTCGACCCAAAAATGACAAAAACGACATTTGTTCGACCGAAACAGCGTATTCTATACTCAAACATCGTTTTAAAAAAAAAACGTTTTCTGAAATCCAAACTGCAATATTTCGATCCAATCAACAATTCTATACCCAAACAACAGTTTTCATCCCAAACTGCAATTTTCCACAACCCAAACGTAAAAATCATCTTTCGATCGAAACACGACCCAAACTGCACTTTTTCTACCAGAATAGCACATTTCGACCCAAACCAAATTTTTTGATCCCAAACCCCTTTTTTCTACCCGAACATCATTTTAAAACCCAAAAAACAATTCGGAACAAAAACAACATTTTTCAAACCAAACAGCATTTTTCCACACAAACATTATTATCTTTCGACCCAAACTTGACCCAAAGATCATTTTTAGACCCGAACAACATTTCTAAACCCGAACTGCATTGTTCAATGCAAAATACATTTTGCGACCCATACTCGACATAAACACCATTATTTCGACCAAAACAATATTTTTCGAACATGGCAAGAACCGAAAGACATTATTTGACCCACACACCATTTATTTTTACCCGAGCAGCGTTTATTTGATGCAAAGTAAATTTTTCAAACCAAACCCTATTCCTTCAACGTGATACACAATTTTCAACTCAAACCCCATTTTTTTATTGAAATCTATTTTTCCATCCGAACACGACCCGAACGCCATTTTTCTCCCTAAACAAGATATTTCATCGCAAGGAAGATTTTTTTGGCCCAAACAGCAGTTTTTGATGCAAACAACATTTTTTTGACACGAACAACATTCCTCGACCCAAAATGCAATTTTCGAAGCGCAAAGAATTTTTCGATCCATACACCACCAAAACTGCACTTTACCAACCCAATCTGCACATTTCGACCCAAAATATTATTTTTGACCCAAAACATCATTTTGAGACCAACACAACATTTCTCAACCAAAAAATTGCATTTCTTCTGCCAAATTGCATTTCTCGGTCCAAACATAATTTTTCGACCCAAACATACCCAAAAACAATTTTTTTTTCCGTCTAAAACACCACATTCTCAAGCTAAATATCATATTTTGGCGCAAAACATTTTTTTTGTTCTTTACTCCAATATCATTTTCAGACCCGAACAACGTTTTCTTGCCCACGACGACGATTTTCAACCCATATATCATTTTTCAACCCGAACAACATTTTCTTGGACCCAAGCAGCACTTTTCCCGATCAGAAAATCATTTTTCGACCCAAAAAGCAATTTGTCGACCCGAACATCATTTTACCAGCAAGATAACATTTTTGGACTAAACACGACCCAAATACCATTTTTTCGACCAAAACAGCATTCTGAAACCCAAATCGCATCATTGACGCAAAAAAGACTTAATCATCATTTTTTCGACTAAAAGAGCACTTTCCAGACCAGAATTGAATTTTTTGACCCGAACAACATTTGTCAACCTGAACATCTTTTTTCAACTAAGACAGCTTTTTTCGACTAGAACATGACCCAAACACCTTATTTTCGACCCAAAAAGCATTTTCTGGAACAAACCGGATATTGTAGCCCGAATCGCATTTTTGACCCAAAAATGATTGAAACATCATTTGTTCGACCGAAACAACGTTTTCCGAACTCAAACATCATTTTTTCAGAGAAAAAAAATGTTTTCTGAAATCCAAACTGCAATATTTCGATCCAAACAACAATTCTAGACCCAAACAACAGTTTCCAGCCCAAACTGCAATTTTCCACAACCCAAACATAAAAATCATCTTTCGATCGAAACACTGTCCGAACTGCACATTTTCTACCCGAACATCATTTTTATACCCAAAAAACAATTCGGAACAAAAACAACATTTTTTAACCCAAGCATTATTATATTTTGAGCCAAACTTGACCCAAAGATCATTTTTAGTCCCGAACAACATTTCTAAACCCAAACTGCATTGTTCGACGCAAAATGTATTTTGCGACCCTAACTCGACCCAAACACCACTATTTCGACCATAACCTCCGCAGCCTGAAGAGACGGCTCAAGCAGTGGGCCGCTGAGGCGCAGATGGCATGGAGGGCAGAGAAAACTGGATGCATGGAGGTAATAGACAGATGGGACAGAGTCGAGAGGGGGGTCTGCTGGAGCCTGGGGCACGTGCGGAATCGGGTGCAAGCAGTGAGTGATTCAATCATTGAGGCGAGACAAGCAGCATTCATCCCCAGAAGATCACTACAAGAAAGCTTCTTGGTTACCCAGGAACTAATAGCTGCGCTCCACAAGGATAAACGCAAGGGGGTAGCATTGAAACTGGACTTCGAAAGGGCCTACGATAGTGTGGACTGGAACTTTCTGCTCCAGGTGCAGGGGTTACATGGCTACAACAGCAATTGGTTGTGAATGATTCGTCAATAAATCTCTACCGTGCATGCGTCAGTGGTGGTGAATGGGGAGGCGCATGGATATTTTTCGATCAATTGGGGACTCAGACAAGGTGACCCGCTATCGCCATTCCTATTCCTTGCAGTTGCTAATGTCCTTTGCAAGATGTGCAGCTCGGCAACCCGTGCAGGTTGGATAAAGGGCTTGGCAGGGACCCGCAAAGGAAACCAATTCTCCATTCTTCAGTATGCAGACGACACGATCCTATTGGGGGAAGCTGAGGAGGAGACTATGCAAGGGTTTCACTTTATTTTAAAATGTTTTGAAAGGTTGTTGGGACACAAAGTAAATTTCGACAAAAGTGCATGACTCCCCATCAATATTGCGGCACACCGGGCGACACAGTTACTAAATATAATGGGTTGTTCGATAAGCTCATTCCCATGCAAGCACCTGGGTTTGCCCCTGGTGAAAGACAAGCTTAGAAAGGAGGACTGGCTGGGGCTGGCTGATCGCATGAACAGAAGGCTTGCGGGATGGAAGAGCCATCACTTGAGCCTTGGTGGGCGTATCACTCTATTACAGGCGGTTATGTCTAGTCTCCCAACCTTCTTCCTGTCTATATTTAAAATGCCCAAGGGGGTGGTGCATATACTAGACACCATCCGACGACGGTTCTTGTGGAATGGCACCGAGGCGGGTCTCAGAAGATCTCATCTTGCATCGTGGGAATCAGTTTGCCTGAAGCGGAAGGACGGTGGGCTGGGGATACTGGACATGGCGGCAGCAAATAAGGCACTATTGTCGAAGTGACTGTGGAAATGGGGGGAGCTTAGTCAAGTTCCATGATGGAAGCTCTGGTGGGAACGCTACGCGAGGTCTACAAGTACACCAAGGCCCTCCCGTCGGATGACCCACCTGGCCAAGGGCGTGTTTGGACTGTCCACCAATTCGAAGCATCGCAAAGGTGGGAGGTGGGTGACGGGGGGTTGGTGTCCTTCTGGTCGGACACATGTTGTGGGATTTCCCTTTAAAAAGTTCATATCCGCTAGCGTTTTGGGTGGCTGACAGGAAGACTGGGACTGAGTCAAGCTTTTGGAATGGGAACTCGCAGAACCAGTTAGTGTTGTGCACGCACTCAAGCATGGAAGAGGAACGGGCCGAGTTCTACACTTTGCTGGGATGCCTTCAAGCAATGAGACTCAATGAGGGCAGGTCGGATCTAAGGATATGGAACCCAAGCCCAGAAACGGGTTTCTCAATGAAGAGAGCTTACGAATGGTGGAAGCGAGAGGCATTGCCCGTTCTGGCGGTCCAAGGCAAGGCGTCTATATTATGGATATTGAAGGTACATTTGAAGATAAAAGGTTTCATCTGGCTGGCACTGCAAGAGTGCCTATTAACCAAAGCATACCGGGCGATCTGGAGACCCTACGAATCAGATATTTGCGTGCTATGCAATGCGGAATGGGAAACCACAACCCACTTGTTATGCTCGTGCAGTTTCACAAGACAAATTTGAGAACGGCTAGAGATGTCCATTGGCTTAACCGTCAACTTCTTGACTGTGGATGGGATGTGGGAGGCGGGGAAAAAATTACGCGAGGCGAGCGGCGGTGGCATCACTGGTTCGGTGGCTTTGACTGTGGTACCGACGACGATATGGTCGGTATGGCGCACAAGGAACATGGCGATATTCAAGCACCAACGGCCTTATGTAGAGAACACTTGGGAGGAACTAGTTGGTCTGGTCAGGGGGTGGGGACGAGGGCTTGCAGGCGCCCAGTCCATCGGTTTCAGCGAAAGCCACCTCTATGTGTTCATGTAGCACGTGACATGGCTAGGGAGAGCAGGAAGTGGCAAATACCTCATCTGCCATGGTCGACCTTATCTCCCCCATCTATTTCCAGTTATTCACTTTTTCTCTTTCTTCTGTATCTTTAGATTTAATCTTTGTATTCAGACATGTACTATGACACCGCTATTAATAGAAATCGTGGTAGATAGTCTACCTTTGCCTATAAAAAAACAGCATTTTTCGAGCCTCGCAAGAACCAAAACACATTTTTTGACCCAGGCACCATTTATTTTTACCCGAGCAGCATTTATTTGATGTAAAGTAAATTTTTTAAACCAAACCTATTACGCCCCGGAACAGCCCTCCCGGGACCATAACAATCCTACAATACCATGACTCATACATAAGAGGTCAACAATGACCCCTGCTAATAATGAAACAATAATCGCATAAGTAACAAGGAGACAGGAAAGTAATAAGTAACAAAAAAAATAATGCGGAAGTGTAAAATATAATTAAGTTTGTAAATCAAAAACATTATTACAGACTCGAATACTACATTACCGTCCTGTGAGAACCCAAGTCTAGTCCAAATACAACCACATGTGCGACACGCACAATTACTAATACATACACAAAAATAGGATTGCTGACAGCCCCGCACTTGCCAACTGAAAGTTGGGACACTCCACACACGAAATACGCTAGAAGGATGCTCCAGCTCCACGCCCCACTGTTCCTGGTGGAAAACAACACACGAGGGGTGAGCTACAAGCATAGTGAGTGGCAAGAATAAATGTCACATTTTTCTTTCAAGGAAAGATATGGATGGGAAAACACCTACAGATATAAATGTCACATAGAGACGTGACCACACATCACCCTCACCCTCACCCCGAAGTGGGGAAAACTCTTGGGACTTTTGGGGAACAATTAATCTATTAACACTAACGAGTTGTAACACAAACTAATACCACGCTACTAAGATTCTCCACATCTAGATAAGTACATACCAATCCCTCGCATCATATGGTAGCCCTCTCCCGGGTAATCCTCATCCTAACGGCCATCCATGGTAAGTACTAAAACCTCGTACGATGGTAGCATCATACTCTGGGCATTCCCAACGATACAGATTCACCCATGGTCGGTACTCAAGCCTCTTATGTTAGTGACATCATACTCTGGGCAATCCCGACAATACGGCATCACCCGTGGTCGGTACTCCTAGCCTTGTATGATAGTCACATCATACTCTGGGCATGCCAACGATATGGATTTACTTGTAGTCGGTACTTAAGTCTCGTATGGTTGTGACATCATACTCTGGGCATTCCCGATGATATGGCATCACTCGTGGTCGGTACTCTAAGCCTCGTATGGTATAACATCATACTCTGGGCATTCCTAACGATATTGTGGCACAATGCAGGACAGATTCAACGCCGGGTAGCTTCTACGCACGATGATGTAGGGAAATAGTACTCCTCGTTCGCAATATCATCCAGTAGCCCTCTCCCAGGTAGCCCTCTCCCTGGCGGCCTTCCAGTGGCACGGTGGCACCACACAGGGTAGCTCCAATGCTGGGTAGCTTCGACGCACGATGATATAGGGATGAAGCACTTCATGCTCGCAATACAATCGCACGATGATGTTGGAAGATAGTACTCCACAATCACAATATCATCCTGTAGCCCTCTCCCCAGTAGTCCTCTCCCAGGCGGCCTTCCGGTGGCTCGGTGGCACCACACAGGGTAGCTCCAACGCTGGGTGGCTTCGACGCACAATGATATAGGGAGGAAGCACTTCATACTCTCAATATGATCCTCACAGATCAACTACTATCCTCTAGAAAATACCATTGCTATACAGAATTCTCTTGAATTCCCACACAGATGCATCACTTGGATGCAGGGGGAAGAAGCTAAACACTCGCACTCAATTATGACAAGATATGTTCATAAAGACGGGTCATGCACACGCTTAACACAGGTAGACCTAACATACTATTGTCATAGCTATCAGGTAACAAACACAGAGTAGCTTCCACGCACGATGATGTAGGAAAACAATACTCCACGCTCGCAATATCATCTGGTAGCCCTCTCCCAGGTAGCCCTCCCCCAGGCGGCCTTCCGGTGGTACGGTGGCATCACACAGGATAGCTTCGACGCACGATGATATGGGGCGGGGGTACTCCATGCTCGCAAGACGATCCTCCCGGATCAACTACTATCATCTAACAATTACCAATTGATATACATAATTCTCTTGAATTCCCGTACAGATGCATCCCTTGGATGCGGGGGGAAAAGAAGCTAAGTCCTCGCACTCAATCATTAAAAGACATGATCCTAAAGGCGAGTCATGCTCACACCTAACACAGATAGGCCTGACATTCTATCATCATAGCTATCAGATAACAAAATCCAATACAAAAATAAATTCTCATGAATTCCCATAAAGATGCATCAGTCGGATGCAGGTAAGATAGCTACAATATTTGCATACTAAAAACATGTATTGTTAGACCTGTGTCATTTAGAGTCCTAATTTCGATCGGAGTCGCTAAAATTTTTGCTTTTTAGCCTACCAAGGGGATTTGAGGACTCTGATTGAAACATAACTGCATATTATGGGTCCTGGTATTGTTTAGTACTGCCCATAAAATTTTCATTTAATTCCGATAACGGTTTTGGAATTATGCAGTTTTGGATTTAATATTCGGATTTGATTTTGTTAAAATCCAAGATGATGAGGTAAAAATCCGATATTATTACGAGATGTCCAGTTTTGATCTAGCTTCCATATAGAAGTGGAATTGGATCGACTGGATTCGTATATCAAAAGTTATGGGTATTTTTCCGAGTATACCCCGAAGATGAGAAATCCAGGCAGCAGCCCTGTAAGATGTTTAGCCTAGATTTTGGAATATCTGGAAAGGTTATTTGATCTGGGTGTAAACATGAAAGCTGTAGATGATCTTCTTATCTTTCCAATGCCACTGGAATCGTGCAATTCGGAGCCGTATTGAGGAAGTTATGGCCGTTTAAGTGAAGGCTATTCAGGGTTTTAAGTCCGATGACGACTTGGTCTTTCACTCCGCCCTTGCCTATTTAAACCCCCCCAAATGAGCACGACTTGGGCATATTCTCTTTGTTTCTGGTCCAGCCCCCTTTGAAGTGTGTATTGAGTGGAGGAAGTGATGGTGGTGGAGAAGAAGATCAAGAAGGAGTGGGAAAGGTGAGTTGTGGTTGTTGTTGTTGTTATTGTTGCTTCCCCTTCTCTCTTGCTCCCCCTCAATTGTTTACCCTCCTCCTTTTAATTTCAGCCCCCCAAATGCTTGTTGAAATGCCAAAGTGAAATCCATGTGAAGAAGTGAAGCCAAAGAGAGGTGGTGGTAGTGGTAGTGGTGGTCGAGATGGTCGTGGGTGTGCTCGAGAGCCCCAACATCTCCCCTTCCCTCCCCCTCTTAAGTTTGGTGAGTTTTCCTCTTCTTTTTATGGGGTTGGATGCATGTTTAGGTGCTTGGGAGGGCATGCATGAGTGGTATTTGTGTTTGGGTGCAAGTGAGGGCTTGGGGGAGGGAGTTTGGGGGCTGGGCGCGCGGGTCCGCACGCGCGAGCGCGCACGCGGGCGCACGCGGGCGCTGGAGCGCGCTGGGACGCGCGGGAGCGCACGTGCGCACGCGCTGGGGCGCGGGGTCGGGCGCGCGTGCCTTCGCACGGGTGCGCGCGGTGCGCGCGGGGCGTGCGCACGGGACGCCCGGGGCTCCGCGTGCTTGCGTGCAGGGCTGCCGGGGCCCGGTTTGGGCATGCTGGGGTCAGCACCCTCGGGTGGGTGTCCGGGGGGCTCGGGCACGCGTGCGTGCATCCATGCTTGCGTGCGTTCGAGCCCGTTTGCGTGCATGTCTAGCCTTAGGCATGCCTAGTTAATTCTATGTGTTTGTGTGTGCTTATACTCACCCCTATTGATACCCTTGACTTATAGATCTCGTCGGATGGGATGCGCGTCAACCCGGGTATCGGTGAGTGGTTTGATTCCAACCCTTCCGGGAGCGCTCGATGCACGTAGCGTGCTTTGTGCTTCCATGGGGCTTTAATTGCACCCTAAATATGCTAGATATCATGCATGCTAGGTTGTATAGCTCGTATATTGTGTAGAACCCCTATTCTACCTTATACTTGCCTATGTATTGTATAGAATATGGCATGACTTAGGTAATTTTGTTTGAAATACTACCCCTATTTATCAAGCATGTTTAAACTTGGGTTAATAACGAGGTGTATGCATAATATTCCTGATTTAGTACTCGAGGGTATGGTATAGTTGTTGCACCCATCTAGTTGGGGCAAAGCTATGACCCGCTTCAAGAGAGGATGAGACTTTCCCTCTCTCTCGCCCTCCCTCTTTTCGCGAGCTGAGTAAGTAGATGTAGTTCCTACTTGACTCAGGCTTGCTTAGAATTATTAGCATGCACCAGTTGTTGCGCGGATTGCGCTTAACCCTTCCCTTCTAGGTTGGTGTTATCCAACGTATATTATGTTGTAATTTGTGTGTTTACCTGTTTGAAGCCATGTATGCATGTTTAAGTAGGTCATCGTTGGGTAGTTAATTGCATATTATATATATATGCCGATATGGCCATGATTCTTGTCTAATGTGTTAGACAAGTGTATGACCTCTTGTGGGGTCATACCATGACTTTGACACTTATAATAAAATGCCTTCCCCGCATCTGAGTTATGCGCCCTGGAGGGAATTCATGAGAATTCATTGCGCTTATCGGTGTTTGATAACCGATGATGACGGATCCATAGGGATCGTATTCGCGGGTGTCGAGTGTTCTTTCCTTCGTCGGCTCCGAGTAGAGACTGCCCGGCGTAGTAAAGTCCGGTGGAGCGCTCCCAGATACTACTCATGACGCGTGTTGGTGTGCCCATACGGCTGAGGTAGCGGTCTTGGGAGACAAGTCCGGTAGAGGCCTGAACCCTGTGTACCAGGTAGTAGAGGCCACACCGGGAGAGACTACCGAAAGACGAGCGGTGTAGAACAATCGACCTCTTCCCCAAGAGCCTATGTCACCCCGAGGAGGGGGTGAGGGTGAGGGTGTAGTGGGTCGGCGTTGGTTCGATCTGCCAGTTTGTGCAATTTTCCAAGATCCTATGTCATCCATCGGTGTGAGGGTGAGGGTATTGCTCCCAAGATCCTACGTCACCCGTCGGTGTGAGGGTGAGGGTATTGCTCCCAAGATCCTATGTCACCCGTCGGTGTGAGGGTGAGGGTATTGCTCCCAAGATCCTATGTCACCCATCGGGATGAGGGTGAGGGTGTTGGTGTGAACGGGGTGGGCTCGAGTTGATACTTAACCCACCAGCTTGAGTAATTGGCTTTTCATAGGGTTCGCTCTGCGAACAAGTCGTGGTTCCTCC
Source organism: Acorus calamus (assembly GCA_030737845.1). Lineage (NCBI taxonomy): Eukaryota > Viridiplantae > Streptophyta > Magnoliopsida > Acorales > Acoraceae > Acorus > Acorus calamus. The sequence continues at coordinate 14,552,548 of CM060872.1, forward strand.
CAATACCGTCGTATGTCGTGGCCCCGACGTTGAGGCTGCTTGGTCAGAAGGCTCCCACTTGTAGGTACTCCCGATGCATTCGGGTGATGTATTGATCATGGGAGCATACCAGGTAGAGATTGCATGACGGTGGGCAACTAGATGATATTGCGAGCATGATCGTTCTCCCCTTCGTTGGATCCGTGATGGAACTTCCAGGATTGAAAACGCTGTCCTGGCACCGAGCTTCCATCCGTATGTATTACCGATGCATTCGGGACGTACTGATCGTGGGAGTATGTTAGGTATAGGCTACCCGGGGAAAGGGCTATCGGTGGACCGAGGGTATAGAACAGCAAGTTTCGTCCTTCAAGTCCCTAGGCGAGGGTGGAGTATGGTCGCACCGCCGTGTGACCTTGTTAACCGTTGGGTTTCTACCCATGGCTTTCCTTGATAGGAGATTGCCTTTGTATCGAATGAGTATGTTGGTGTTTGGTTTCTGACCACTCACTGAGCTTGTAGCTCACCCCTCGCTTATGTTTTTCTCCAGTTGACGCTGAGTCGGATCCAAGAGAAGAGCTCCCCTGGCGCAGTACGAGTAGGAGACCCGCGTTCGCGTTGGATGTCTTGCGAGTGAGAGGCCATCAGCATTCCATTTTCCTTATATGTATTATACTTGTGCTTGTGCATGGTATGTAGACTGTTGATGTTTGTTGTTGTATATATTGGCTCTCACAGGACAGTTGATTGTGTACTCTAGTCTGTAAATATGTCTTTGAATTACAGACTTAGTCGTTTGAGCTTCCGCTATTTGTATATATTTGATGTCAGTTATTTGATTATTGCTTTAGTGTCGTTGATGTTGTGGAGTCCTTATTTAATCTCGTGTATGGATTGCTGATATCATATATATACTAGCCACGTCTCGGGGACGGCCGCCCTGGGGCGTGACATGTATGATCCTAAAAACAACAGATAATAGATATGCATATCATAAACACGGCCAAACAATTAAATACACACACAATATCAACAACAAGGTGCATGGACCACATGTCCAAAGAACCTAGCATTCAAGAATTAGTCACACTAAGCATCTATCAACACAAAGGCAATATTATATAAAAATCAAGAATGAATATTGCTATAAAACCCTATGGATATGCGATGCACAATCACATGCATCGAGCATTTTCCAAAAGGGGGAGGATCAAACCACTCACCAAAAAACCCAATCATTGCGAGTTCCGCCAACGAAAGCCGCAAAACACAAATAATGATTATCAAATCAAACATGAAATTTCCTGGAACCTATATATATAAGCCTACTTCATGAAGACACCAACTCTTAGTATTGCACACAACATGAACATTAACTTATTGAAGAAATCAAGAAAAACTGCTACACCTGCAGCAATTACCCCTAATGGTTTGATCTCCACAGCTCCAATTACTCATCCAAAAATTCTAAAATAAATCATGCACATACTCTGATATGTTGGGATCATAATCTATGAAGATATCAAATCCTGATTTAATCATGAAATACCCGAAATAAATTATTTTCAGAAACAGGTCTATTTCTACGCGAATCTGGACAGGCCATGAACATTAGGCTATAACTTTCAATACAGGTAGCCAAATGACACCAAATTTGATGTATAGCATCTAGACATGTGGATGATCAAATCATATGAAGACATAACCTTCATAACATACCTCTAGACATTAATTTCATATGGATCTTCACAAGAAAGAAAATCTGATTTAATACAACACAAAACCCCTACCATTAATGCATAAACACAAACATCTCATGTGCAATAGCAATTACCCATAACACCCTCTCAACAGCACCCACATTCAATTGCACACACACTTATACCAATATAAACACAAATACATACATTGGCATAAAGAAAAGGGGAAGAGAGTACCACTTGGAGGAGGAAGAAGAGGATTTCACAAGCAAAAACACACACAACCTTCCCTTCTTTGCTGGCTGGACAGATCACAAGAGGGGAGAAAATTAAAAGAGGGCTTAAAAGAGAGAGGGACCAAGCTAATCAAATAGGCTCACGCACATGAACATGCACTTTCACCCTCTCTTCCACTTCTTCTCTTCCTCTGCATTGGCTTTTCTCCTCTTCTTTGGCACCCCATTTTATTTTCCCTTGAAAATGAGTTTTTACCACTCTCTCTCTCACAACAAACGACACACATACATTCAACCATGATTTTTCAGCACAAATGGACACACAAACAACACCAATTAAAGATGAAATACTAAGGAAGAACTTGGATTTCACTCACCTCCATTTGAGCCAACACCAAACCTTCTCTTCCCTTGGCTTCTCTTCAATCAAACCCCCTTGAAGCAGCCATGACAACCCCAATTCACAGCAGCAGCAGCAAAGAAAAGAGAGAGCTTGACAGCCAACAAAGAAAAAAAAAGAAAAGAAAAGAAAAGGAAAATAGGGGATTCATCAAATCATCTTCAATCTCTTCCTCTCCTCCCCTCTCTCTCTCCCTCTCACTCTCAAACTCACATTGCTGGAACCACCCAAAAATACAAGTCAAAACCCTCTTTTTATTCCCCCAAAATAACACACATTTAGTTGGGTAGAAATGACAAAACCGTCCCTCACCAGAAATTTTGGACGGATTCCAATAAAACAGTCATAACTTCTATAATATAGCTCCGAATTGCACAATTTAAATTCCGTTGGAAAGCTAAGACGATTATCTACAATTTTCATGCTCATAACCAGATCAAATAACCTCTCCAGCTATTCCAAAATCTAGGCTAAACATCTTACAGGGCTGCTGTCTGGATTTCTCATCAACGGGGTATACTTGAAAAAATACCCATAACTTTTGATACACGAATCCAGTTGATCAAATTTCACTTCTGTATGGAAGCTAGCTCAAAACTGAACATCTCATAATAATATCGGACTTTTACCTCTTCATCTTGGATTTTAACAAAATCAAATCCGAATACCAAATCAAAACTGCATAAGTCCGAAAACGTCAGAATGGGACAAAAATTTATAGGTAGGCCAATGCCAATACCAGGAGAACAGATATGCAGTCAGATTTTGAAACTAAATGCCAAAACTATAAAAATAAATAAAACCCAATATTTAACAGCGTGACACAGACTTAACATCGTTTCCCCCTTAGAAAAATTTCGTCCTCGAAATTTAAGATTCTTAGGAGGGAAGTGCAATGTTTTGCGTCATGCATGGTGTCCTCTTGTTCGCAAGTGGAAAAAAGGAAAAGCACTTCACTGGAAGTGACTACGGAACTCAGTCCGTAAACAATCACCCACTAAGCCACATGACTTGATGATATACACATCACACATACTACAACTCCATGATCGAAACGTGATCCACATGCAAATGATCATAACAAATTCATCAATCTAGTATTCATGGGCTGGAATCTCCTGTCCAGGCTCTAGTCCCAAAACAACGAACCCAATAACTGACCCTGGTCCACCGATCGAATCGACAACTCATAGAGCACAAGGATGACGACAACCACATCAATGGAAGCAAGGAGGCATGTCAGCATTCTAAGGCAAAATACTAAGATCAGTGTGAGCGGATAAAATCCTACGACTCATCTACACGGCTAGACTTAGGCTTTGACAGGACCAGGCTCTGATACCAACTTTGTTACGCCCCGGAACAACCCTCTCGGGACCATAACAATCCTACAATACCATGACTCATACATAAGAGGTCAACAGTGACCCCTGATAATAATGAGACAATAATCACATAAGTAACAAGGAGACATGAAAACAATAAGTAACAAAAAAATAATGCGGAAGCGTAAAATATAATTAAGTCTGTAAATCAAAAATATTATTAAAGACTCGAATACACCATTACCGTCCTGTGAGAGCCCAAGTCTAGTCCAAATACAACCACATGTGCGACACACACAATTACTAATGCATACACAAAAATAGGATTGCTGACAGCCCCACACTTGCCAACTGAAAGTTGGGACACTCCACGCACGAAATACGCTAGAAGGATGCTCCAGCTCCACGCCCCACTATCCCTGGTGGAAAACAACATACGAGGGGTGAGCTACAAGCTCAGTGAGTGGCAAGAATCCAACTCAAGAATAATAATATAACACTAACACATTTTTCTTTCAAGGAAATATATGGATGGGAAAACACCGACAGATATAAATGTCACATAGAGACGTGACCACACATCACCCTCACCCTCACCCCGAAGGGGGGAAAACTCTTGGGACTTTTGGGGAACAACTAATCCATTAACACTAACGAGTTGTAACTCAAACTAATACCACGCTACTAAGATTCTCCACATCTAGATAAATACATACCAATCCCTCGCATCATCCAGTAGCCCTCTCCTGGGTAATCCTCATCCTAACGGCCATCCATGGTCAGTACTCAATCCTCGTACGATGGTAGCATCATACTCTAGGCATTCCCAAAGATACGGATTCACCTATGGTCGGTACTCAAGCCTCTTATGTTAGTGACATCATACTGTGGGCATTCCCGACGATACGGCATCACCCGTGGTTGGTACTCCTAGCCTCGTATGATAGTCACATCATACTCTGGGCATTCCCAACGATATGGATTTACCCGTAGTCGATACTTAAGCCTCGTATGGTTGTGACATCATACTCTGGGCATTCAACACCGGGTAGCTTCTACGCACCGGGTAGCTTCTACGCACGATGATGTAGGGAAACAGTATTCCTCGTTCGCAATATCATCCGGTAGCCCTCTCCCAGGTAGCCCTCTCCCTGGCGGCCTTCCAGTGGCACTGTTAGGCCTGTGTCATTTCGAGTCCTAATTTCGATCGGAGTCGCAAAAATTTTGGTTTTTAGCTACCTGTTGGGGTTTGAGGACTCTGATTGAGATATAACTGCATATTATGGGTCCTGGTACTGTTTATTAATGCCCATAAAATTTTTGTTTAATTCCGATAAAGTTTTTGGAATTATGCAGTTTTGATTTGATATTCGGATTTGATTTTGTTAAAATCCAAGATGAAGAGTTAAAAATCCGACATTGTTACGAGATGTTCAGTTTTGAGATAGTTTCCATATAGAAGTGGAATTGGATAAACTGGATTCGTATATCAAAAGTTATGGGTATTTTTCCGAGTATACCCCAAAGATGAGAAATCCAGGCAGCAGCCCTGTAATATGTTTAGCCTAGATTTTGGAATAGGTGGAGAGGTTATTTGATCTTGGTGCACGCATGAAAGCTGTAGATAATCTTCTTGGCTTTCCAATGGCATTAGAATCGTGCAATTCGGAGCTGTTTTGTGGAAGTTATGGCCGTTTAAGTGAAGGTTGTCCAGAGTTTTTAGTCCGAGGACAACTCGGTCATTCAGTACGACCTTGCCTATTTAAGGTCCTCAAAATGCCCGACCTTAGCATATTTTTTCCCTCTTTTGGATCTTGTCGAGCCCTTGGTGTTTATGGTGTTTGATTTGGGTGGAGGAGATGAAGGTGTTGCTGGATGGAGCACAAATGGTGAGTTGTTGTTGTTGTTGTTGCTTCCCCTTCTCTCTTGCTCCCATTCAATTGTTTTCCCTCCCCCTTTGGATTTCAGCCCCCCAAACGTTTGTTGAAATGCCAAAGTGAAATCCATGTGAAGAAGTGAAGCCAAAGAGAGGTGGTGGTAGTGGTAGTGGTGGTCGAGATGGTCGTGGCGTGCTCGAGGGCCCCAACATCTCCCCTTCCCTCCCCCTCTTATGTTTGGTGAGTTCTTTCACTTCTTTAATTGGTTTTTATGGCTTTGGGGGTGTGTTGGGAAGTCATGCATGCTAGATGTTTGTGTTAGGGGGTGTGGGGGGGGGGGCTGGAGAGGGGTGTTGGGCTGCTGGGCTCGTGCGCGGGGCAGTCCGCACGCGTGCGCGCGCAGGCAGGCGCGCGGGCTGGGGCTGGCGGGTGCGTACGCGCGGGTGTTCGCGTGCGCGTATGCGCGGGTGCGAGTGGGGGCGCGCACGAGCGCGCGCGCGTCTGCGCGCGGGGCGTGCGTGCAGGGCCCCCGCGGCCGCTCCCGGGGGCTCCCGGGGGTGCGTGCTGGGCTGCCCGAGGCTCGATTTGGGCGTGCTGAGGGTCGGCACTCTCTGGTGGGTGTCCGGGGGGCTCGAGCATGCATGCGTGCGTGCATACTTCCGTGCGTTCGAGCCCGTTTGCGTGCATGTCTAGCCTTAGGCATGCCTAGTCGATTCTATGTATTTTTATGATTGTTGAACTCATCATTTTGATACCCTTGTGTTGCAGATCTCGTCAGATGGGATGCGCGTCAACCCGGGTATCGGTGAGTGGTTTGATTCCAACCCTTCCGGGAGCGCTCGATGCACGCAGTCGTGTTTCACGCTTCCATGGGGATTTAATTGCACCCTAAATATGCTAGATATAATACATGCTAGGTTGTATAGCTCGTATATTGTGTAGAACCCCTATTCTACCTTATACTTGCCTATGTATTGTATAGAATATGGCATGACTTAGGTAGTTTTGTTTGAAATACTACCCCTATTTGTCAAGCATGTTTAAACTTGGGTTAATAACAGGGTGTCTGCATAATATTCCTCTAATTTATGACTTGAGGGTGTGGTATAGTTGTTGCACCCATCTGTTGGGGCAAAACTATGACCAGCTCGAGAGAGGACGAGGCATTCCCTCTCTCTCGCCCTCGCTCTTTTTGCGAACCGAGTGAGTAGAAGTAGTTTCTACTTTACTCAGGTTTGCATGGAATTATTGGCATGCACCTATTGATGCGTGAATCGCGCTTAACCCTCCCCTTTGAGTTGGTGATACCCAACGCCTGCTTGAGTCATACTTGTGTGATTGAATGTTTATTATGCCTTGTATTCATGTTTAAGTAAGTTTTCCTTGCTTAGTTAATTGCATATTATATATATGCCTATTGAGCCATGAGCCTTGTCTAATGAGATTAGACTAGTGTATGACCTCTTATGGGGTCATACCATGGCATTGTCACTTAGAATAAAATGTCTTCTCCGCATCTGAGTTATGCGCCCTGGAGGGAATTAATGAGAATTCGTTGCGCTTACCGGTGTTTGATAACCGATGATGACGGATCCATAGGGATCGTATTCGCGGGTGTCGAGTGTTCTTCCCTTCGTCGGCTCCGAGTAGAGATTGCCCGGCGTAGTAAAGTCCGGCGGGGTGCTCCCAGATACTACTCATGACGCGTGTTGGTGTGCCCATACAACCGAGGTAGCGGTCATGGGAGGCTATCCGGTAGAGGCCAGAACCCTGTGAGGTGCTCCTAGGAACTGTCCACGACGCTTGTTGGTGTGCCCATATAGCAGAGATAGGAACTTGGGAGGCTACCAGGTAGTAGTGGCCACACCGGGAGAGACTACCGGATGACGAGCGGTGTAGAACAATCGACCTCTTCCCCAAGACCCAATGTCACCCTGAGGAGGGGGTGAGGGTGATGGTGTGGTGGGTCAGCGTTGGTTCGATCTGCCAGTTTGTGCAATTTCTCAAGATCCTATGTCACCCGTCGGGGTGAGGGTGAGGGTGTTGGTGTGAGTTGGGTGGGCTCGAGTTGATACTCGACCCACTTGTGTAGTTGGTTTTCCCCTAGGGTTCGCGTTGTGAACATGTAATGGTTCCTCCCAATATCGTCGTACCGGGGCCCCGACATTGAAGCTGCCCTGACAAAGGACTCCCACTTGTAGGTAATCCCGATGCATTCGGCGGATGTACTTATCATGGGAGTGTCCCAGGTTGTAGATACCCCAATTTTGACCGTCCAGAGAGAGAAAAATACTTCAAGTAACACACGGAAATATCCCACCTTTGGACATCTAGTGGAGAACCAAAGTTCAGGAAACCGGAAACCCTACCTAAGCCTAAACCCTAACCCTAGCCCCGGAACCCTAAACCTAAACCTAAACCTAAAACCAGAAACCCTAACCCTAGCATTGATCTAAACCTAAACCCTAACCCTAGTCTTGCCCTAAACCAGACCCCAAACCAGAACCCCACCTAGGAAAAACCCTAAAAACCAAAAAAACCCCTGAGTACCTGGCAAGGGGCGGCTAGACCTAACTAGCCGCCCCATACCAGGCGGCTAGTTAGCACTAGCCGCCCCCCTGGCCGACTTTGGTCCAGTCCCCTGGATGGGCCATAAAGAAATATTAAATGCTGATCATTGCCGCGGGTCTTGACCTTTAGCCGTCCAACTTTGGCCGGATCAACCCAAGTAACCGACCCAAGCCACCGTCTGTCAGAGATGGGACGTTTGGCAGGTGATGATAGAGGCGGCTACCAGGAAGTAGCCACCCCATCCTGGCTAGTTAGCACTAGCCGCCCTTCACCTGGTCTCTGACAGAAGAACCAGAGAATTAACGAGGGGTCTAATCGAAGCCAACCAACTCCATTACCCCCGGGATATTTCCCTGCCTCTCTTTTACTATAAATAGAGGAGGTCCCAAGCCCAAACATACACAACATCACCAATTCAAAACAACCATTCAACACCAACATCCCACAATCCACATTCCCTTTCCCCACTAGAAATCCCAAGAGAGAGAGAGAGAGAGAGCCCCTTTTGTGAGAGGAATACCCATTTCCCTACATAAAATACCCTCTCATCCCACCCTCCAGAAACCCGGGCTAAACCTAGCTTAGCCCCTGTCCAAAACCAAACCCATTTCCTACCAAAGTCCTGCCCAAACCAGACCAGGCCCTGGACGGCTAAACCCTACTAGCCGCCCCTGACCAGACGGCTCAAACCCACTAGCCGCCCCCCATATACACACCCCACTTACCCCCTATGTCCCAAGACTCCTTTAGTCAAGCCACGGAAGCAGAATAGGATTACCTGTTTTTCACCTCTGTGTACGGTATATCCGTGTCTCAGAGCGGAGACCCCACAAACTCCCCACGTAGGCGATCAAATCCAACCCCACCCCTTTACCTGCTTTTTAGAAAAAAGCAGGTGGCAATCACACAAACCCCCCTGAATCCTCTTGAGCCACTATCGGGCGCCTCAACCAGGAACGACACCCCTCACCCTTCCGAGAAAACGATCCAACCGAGCCCGCCAGGGCACGCATCCGATCCGAATCCCCGAAGAACCCCCACACACGCACGCGCACCCGCGCATTGCCGGGACCCTTTCCGAAAGCACTGACAACACAACGCGGCCATTCGGAGGCCTCCCCGACGACACTGACAAATCTGGCGATCACGGTGGGACCTCCCTCGTGAAAAATAACAAAAGGTAATCTTCTTCTGCCCCCTTTTACAAGCTTGACTAGAATGCTATCAACCATCTAGGAAGGTTAGAGTTTCCCACCCCTCGAATCAGATCCTCCTCTACTTCACATCATTGCATAATTTACTGCTTTATAAGCCGCACACCGCTGCGCAATCCTTTACTGCTTTGTAAGCCGCACACCGCTGCGCAATTCTTTACCGCTTTATTTACTGCTTTATATCTGCATCCATTCCCTTATTACATTTCACACGCATCATGGAATCCCGCGTAGAGGAGGAGATACTAGATGAAAGAATCCACCCCGAGGGTCAGGCCATGCAATTCCTTACCCATCTAGAGGAAAAGATGGCCAGTCTAGGATACCAATCCGTAGAGGACATGTTTCATGACCTCGCCGACTACCGCCAGGTCAAAACCCAAAGACAGGAGGCCCCTGTCGAAACTCCTAAGGCCGTTCCCAAAACCCAGTTCACACCCAGTCACTCGGTCAACCCGAGCGTCTTTTCGTTCACCCCCCTTTCCCCCGCGAATCCAATATTCCTAGCCGTTTCCACCCCAGGCCCCTACCAGGCCACCCCAAACCCGGGACCGCTAGGCAGCCCTCCCAGGGGAGAATCCTCTCCGAGACTGATCCCTCAGCCCCCAAACACATGTCTCTACATAACCTGAGACAAATCCCGTCAGTCCACCTACCGGAGGGGTTCAAAATCCCCAAATTTCGCCGGTATAACGGTCGTGGAGACCCAGACATTCATTTAACTGCCTTTTATCTAGACGCACGCCCGTTTCTAGATAATCAACCTCTGCTAGTCTTCCTCTTCCTTGGAAGGAGAAGCACTACAATGGTTCTCCACCCTCCCTGTAGATCACTTGTCGAATTTCTCGGCTGTAAGTGAGAAATTCTTGGGCCGCTACGGTTATCAGAGGATTAGAACCCCCTCTATTTCGGATTTAACCGTAGAGAGAATGAGGCCTAGGGAGGAATTTGAGCAATACGTGTCTCGGTGGCGCACACTTGTCCACCGAACCGGCCTGCAACTCACAGAATGTCAAGAAATTGACATGATGTTACAGAGCTTGAGTCCAGAACTTTGTACGTGCCTTTCGTACGGAGACTGTACTACGTATCAGCTTCTAATTGACCGCCACAACAGGATTTCCCGTTGTGCAGCCCTAGTAGTCCAAACCCAGTCCCCACCTATCAGTCATAGGGTTGGACAACCGCCTCGTAAGGCACAAACCCCCACGGTAGAGGGGATTATTACACAAGTATCGGCACTCTATCCGAACGGAGCACGAGTTCCTGATCGAGGAACGGCTCCGAGACAGTACACGTCCGGTTCATCCGGGTATGCGCCGCCTCGGCCAATCAACCAAAACTTCACTACTCGATCAGTACCCGTCCCCGTGCCGATACAACAAAACCCTGCAACCCATGATTCCCCAATTCAGGCCCCCTCAATCTGAAACCAGGACCAAAATAGGAGACCCTTCTATCCTATCCCCCCAAGAACGCAAGGCATGACCCCGGGAGAACCCGCGCGCACCCCCCGTGATAAGGCTGCACCTTCCTCTTTCTACGGCCCGAGATGGTCAAGCAGAAGAGATAGCTATCCTCCCCTTCCAGAAACCCTAGGGAACATATTCAGAGCCTTATTAAAGGTCAATGGCATTTCCTTACCCGTGGCTAGACCTTCGCCTATCGGCGCGGACCCCACCCGCTTTTGTCAGTATCATCGACATCACTGCCACACCATCGAACAATGCTCCTCGTTTCGAGACATTGTCTACAAACTTGATGAAGAGAGGCGCTTAGACTGGGCCACCATCAGGGGACTCAAAAACAACCTAGCTACAAAAGCCCTAGAAGTCAAGCCAACCCCAGAGACTCCCAGCCTGTAAAAGCCACAACTCAAGACCCAAGGCCAACCACAAGGGTTCCCTTGGAAGAACTAGAGAGCCTAAGCTATGAAAGCGTCTACAACATAAAAGCCGCTGACCACGAAGAATCACCCAGAATCATCCCAGGTGGCTTAATCTTACCAGCCTCTTCCCCCATCCTACCAGTCCCCTCCCCCATTCTCCCCAGACACACAAAGCTCTCCCTCCCTAAAAAACTCCAACCGTTATCCCCTTCACCAATTAACGAAGGCCTCTTATAGACACCCCTTGCCTGAAACACCCGAACCACCATTGACGCTCTGAACCACCATACCACTAGGGCAGGCAGAATTTTCATCGCTGTCCCCTCTTATAGACACCCCTTGCCTGAAACAAAATTTGAGGAACCCCGCACCGGAGATAAGATTGACATCCTAGACCAACTTTGAAAAATCCCCGCAAAGATTTCCATTTTAGACCTAATCGAAACCTGAGAATACCACCAGCAAGCTCTAAGAGTATTCCTGGAGAGAATCCAAGTTGACCCACAAATATCTACCCTAGGCGTACCAATAGCTCTAGCCACCACAGGACTGGGACCCATCATAACCTTTAGACCTAACGAAGAGGTCCATGATGAGGCCATTAGCACCTCCACCCTATTGTTGATACCCCAATTTTGACCGTCCAGAGAGACAGAAATACTTCAAGTAACACACGGAAATATCCCACAGTTGGACATCCAATAGAGAACTAAAGGTTCGGTAAACCGGAAACCCTAACCCTAGCCTTGACCTAAATCTAAAGCGGAAACCCTAACCCTAGCCATGACCTAAACCTAAACCGGAAACCCTAACCCTAGCCTTGACCTAAACCTAAACCGGAAACCCTAACCCTAGCCATGACCTAAACCTAAACCGGAAACCCTAACCCTAGCCTTGACCTAAACCTAAGCCCTAAACCCTAACCCTAGCCTTGACCTAGACCTAAACTGGAAACCCTAACCTAAACCTAAACCTAAAACCTAAATCGGAAACCCTAATTCTAAAAACCCTAGAACCCCAAGTCCCTGGAAAGGGGCGGCTAGATTTAACTAGCCGCCCCATACCAGGCGGCTAGTTTGCACTACCCGACCCCCTAACCGCCCCCTGGCCGACTTTGGACCAGTCCCCTGGATGGGACATAAAGCAGCAATATATAAATGCTGATCATTGCGGCGGGTCATGACCTTTAGCCGCCCTCTCTTGGCCGGATCAATCCAAGTAACCGACCCAAGCCACCGCTTGTCAGAGATGGGACGTTTGGCAGGTCATGATGGGGGCGGCTACCAGGAAATAGCCGCCCCATCCTGGGCGGCTAGTTGGAACTAGCCGCCCTTCACCTGTCTCTGACAGAAGAACCAGGGAATTAATGAGGGGTCTAATCGAAGCCAACCCACTCCATTACCCCCAGGATATTTCCCTGCCTCTCTTTTACTATAAATAGAGGGGTCCCAAGCCCAAATACAACATCATCAATTCATCTTCATCACCAACCCACCATCCCCACTTGTTCAAACCCTTCCACCACTAGAAATCCCAAGAGAGAGAGAGAGAGAGAGAGAGAGAGAGCTCTTTTTGTGAGAGAAACACCCATTACCTACATAAAATACCCTCTCATCCCGCCCTCCAGAAACCCAGGCTAAACCTAGCTTAGCCTCTGTCCAAAACAAAACCCATTTCCTACCGAAGTTCTGCCCAAACCAACCCAGACCGTGGACGGCTAACCCTAGCTAGCCGCCCCCTGGCCGACGGCTAAACACAACTAGCCGCCCCCCGATCCACACCCCATATCAACATCCCTTTGTCCCATAATTCCTTTAGTCAAGCCCGGAAGCAGAATAGGATTACCTGTTTTTCACCTCTGTGTACGGTATATCCGTGTCTCAGAGCGGAGACCCCACAAACTCCCCACGTAGGCGATCAAATCCGACCCAAACCCTTTCCTGTTTTTAGAAAAAGCAGGTGGCGATCACAAAACCCCTTGAATCCTCTTGAGCGGCTGTCGGGCGCCTCAACCAGGAACGACACCCTCACCCCTTCCGAGAAGACGATCCGACCGAGCCCGCCAGGGCACGCATCCGATCCAAATTCCCGAAGAACCCCCACACACGCGGATTTTTCAACACCGACAAATCTGGCGATCACGGTGGGACCTCCCTCGTGAAAAACAACAAAAGATAATCCTCTTCTGCCCCCTTTTACAAGCTTGACTAGAATGCTATCAACCCTCTAGGAAGGTTAGAGTTTCTCACTCCTTGAATTAAATCCTCTTCTACTGTGCATTATAACATCCTTTATTGCTTTGTAAGCCGCACACAGTTGCGCAATTCCTTACTGCTTTCGTAAGTCGCACACAGCTGCGCAATCCTTTACGGCTTTCGTAAGTCGCACACAGCTGCGCAATCCTTTACTGCTTTATTTACTGCTTTCAATCTGCATTCATCCCCACTCTACGTCATGGAATCCCACATAGAAGAGGAGATATTAGAGGAAAGGAATCACCAAGAGGGTCAGGCCACACAGTTCCTGATCCATCTAGAGGAAAGGATGGCTAGTCTAGGGTATCAAACGGTAGAGGACATGTTTCATGACCTCGCTGACTACCGTCATGACAAGACCTCGAGACAGGAAACCCCTGTCGAAACCCCTAAATCCACTCCCAAAGCCCCATCCACACCCAGCTGCTCGGTCAATCCGAGCATTTTTTCATTCGCCCCCCTTTCCCCCGCGAATCTGAAATTCCCAGTTGTTTCCACCCCAGGCCCCTACCAGGCCACCCCAAACCCGGGACCGCTAGGTAGCCCTCCCAGGGGAGAAACACTGGACGAAACCATCTGGAGAATCCTCTGCGAGACTGGTCCCTCGGCCCCCAAACACATGTCTCTACATAACCTGAGACAAATCCCGTCAGTCCACCTACCGGAGGGATTCAAAATCCCCAAATTCCGCCGGTACAACAGTCGTGGAGACCCAGACATTCATTTAACTGCCTTTTATCTAGACGCACGCCCGTTTCTAGATAATCAACCTCTACTAGTCTTCCTCTTCCAGAAATCATTGGAAGGAGAAGCACTACAATGGTTCTCCACCCTCCCTGTAGATCACTTGTCGAATTTCTCGGCTGTAAGCGAGAAATTCTTGGGCCGCTACGGTTACCAGAGGATTAGGACCCCCTCTATTTCAGATTTAACCGTAGAGAGAATGAGGCCTAGGGAGGAATTCAAACAATACGTGTCTCGGTGGCGCACCCTTGTCCACCGAACCGGTCTGCAACTCACAGAATGTCAAGAAATTGACATGATGTTACAGAGCCTGAGTCCAGAACTTCGTACGAGCCTTTCGTACGGAGACTGTACTACGTATCAACTTCTGATTGACCGCCACAACAGGATTTCCCGTTGTGCAGCCCCAGTAGTCCAAACCCAGTCCCCACCTATCTGCCATAGGGTTGGACAACCGCCTCGTAAGGCGCAAACCCCCACGGTAGAGGGGATCATTAGCCAAGTATCGGCACTCTACCCGAACGGAGCGCGAGTTCCTGACCGAGGAACAGCTCCGAGACAGTACACGCCCGGTTCATCCGGATGTGCACCGCCTCGGCAAGCGAATCAAAATTTTACCCCTCGATCAGTACCCGTCCCCGTGCCAATACGACAAAACCTCACAACCCATGATTCCCCAATTCAGGCCCCCTCAATCCATAACCAGGACCAAAACAGGAGATCCTCTTTTCCTATCCCCCCAAGAACGCAAGGTATAGCCCTTAGAGAACCCGCGTACGGCCCCCATGATAAGGCTACACCTTCCCCCTCCTACGGCCCAAGATGGTCAAACAGAAGAGATAGCTGTTCCCCCCTCCCGGAAACCCTAGGGAACATCCTCAGAGCCTTATTAAAGGTCAATAGCATTTCCTTACCCACGGCTAGACCTTCGCCTATCGGTGCTGACCCAACCCGTTTTTGTCAGTATCATCGGCATCACGGCCACACCATCGAGCAATGCTCCTTGTTTAGAGACATTGTCTACACCCTTGACGAAGAGAGACGCTTAGACTAGGCCACCATTAGGGGACTCAAAAATAACCCAGTTACGAGATCACTAGAAGTCAAGAAGGTCCCAGAAACCCATAACCCCGTAGAAACCACAATCCAAAACCCAAGGCCAGCTACGAAGGCTCCCTTGGAAGAACCAGAAAACCTGAGCTATGAAAGCGTCTACACCATAGAAGTCGCTGACCATGAAGAGTCACCCAGAATCATTCCAGGTGGCATAATCTTACCAGCCTCTTCCCCCGTCCTACCAACCCCCTCCCCTATTCTCCCCAAACCCACAAGACTCTTTCCCCCCAAAAAAGACCAACCAATATCCCCCTTACAAATCAACAGAAGCCTGCGCCCAATAACACAAAGCCCCCGAACCACCATTGACGCACTAAACCATCATACTACTAGAGCAGGCAGAATCTTCAACACTGTACCCTCTTATAGACACCCCCTGCCTGAAACCGAAACTGAGGAGCCCCGCGCCGGGACAGGATCGATATCCTAGACCAACTCCGAAAAATCCCGGCGAAAATTTCCATTTTGGAGCTAATCGAAACCTCAGAACACCACCAGCAGGCTCTAAGAACGTTCCTAGAAAGAACCCAAGTCGACCCGCAAATCTCTACCCTAGGCATACCAATAGCTCTAGCCACCGCAGGACTAGGGCCGGTCATCACCTTTAGACCTAAGGAAGAAGTTCATGATAAAGTCGTCAACACCACAACCCTATGTATAACAATCAACCTCGAAGGACACTCGGTGGATAAAGTTCTAATTGACACCGGGGCAGGAGTAAACCTCATGTCATTACAAACCTTCGAGCACATTGATGAGCGCATAACCACACTCTTTGAAACGGACACCCGTATATTTGCCTATGACAAAACGGCTCGTCCAGTTCTAGGCTTCAAGGACTTCCGATTAAAAGTGGGGCCGCTAGAAACTAGCACTAAAGCTTATGTCCTAGAAATGGATTCAGATTATAATATGATCCTAGGACGTAAATGGCTAGCGTCCATAAAAGGGGTCTCCTCTCCTCTGCACCAGTGCTTGAAATTTCCCTTGGGAGGTCGGATAATCAAAATACAAGGGGATGCGATCAGAGAACCTAAGCCAAGGTTCGCCGATAATGAAACCACCGCCATAAAAACCAGTAGCTCAAGACCCATGGAAACCACCATCCACATCTTAGATTTCCCAGCCAATTGGCTAAATCCCCAGAACACTCCCCCCGTTACCTCAAAGACAAGCCACCCTAGGTTTGAAAAACCTGGCTGTAATATAATGGGGACCATGGGTTACCTTCCTGGGGAAACTCTGGGACACAAAAATGGGATACTGGACCCCATCAACCTCCCAGCATGGCTAGACAAGAGGGGGATCGGCTCACCCAAACACAAATCTAAATTAGAGGGAAAATATAATTGGAAGTTGTACGAACATTTCGTAAGGGAAATAATCATAGAACCCGCCGAAGAAACCATATGCCCCCGCCCCCTAGACCCTACCCGGGAAAGAGAGCTAGACTATCTCTCTGGCTCCCTAGAATGGCTGTTCCCACTCCCTGATAAAAACCTGAATCCACACTCACCACCAGACGACAAAACTCCAGCTGACCCAGCCTCCTTTTCTCGCAGTGCTCAAGCATCGCAACAAAGGAGCGCCAGCTGCTGGAGGAAAGTCGGCTGAAACACTTCCATCAATCCAGTAGGTTGTAAATAATAAGTGTCTTTTCTGTTCAAAAAAAAAAAAAAAAAAAAAAAGAAAACTCAAAATATTTGTTTACCAGCTTTCACTTCCAACTCAAACCCTGTACATATTTGTTTACCAGCTTTCCTAAGAAGAAACCAAAATCCAACAAAAAATACATGCCGATCAGCTTTCATTCCCCAACTCTGAACATACTTATTTCTAGCTTTATTTCCACACTTCTTTAAAAACCAAAAAAAAAAAAATGTTTTCTAAAAATATGTTTTCCACACTCTCCTTCAAAACAAAAGTTTTACAAGACCGTGTTTCCGTGCTTCCAACAAAAAATGAAACACTTTCCCAAACTTTCTTTACATATTTTCCAAAAAAAAAACAACGAAAATATTTACAAACTACATTTCCACACTCTTCTTCACGACAAAAATGTTTTCCAAATCTGCGCTTCCACACCTTTCTTCAAAGCAAAATATTTAACAAAGCCGTACTTCCATGAATGCCTACCGCCTGGTAGATGCCGAAGGAGTCGAGTTTCCAGGTTCGTGGAATGCACTTTATCTGAAGAAATTCCATGCATAAAAAGCTTTCAATACTTAAGAACTATTATTCTTCCTTCCTGCGATTTTCAGCGTTTAGTACTTGATGATAGAATTTTAAGACTCTCAAAGATAAACTCGTATCTATTTGAACACGTTTCCGCCAAATCATGTCATTCCCTTCACACACGTATAACTGGACTAGATTTGCCTGATAGAAGAAAAATTGCATACCCCGTGGACTGGGACAATTTAAAAACTCCCCAAAGCAAAATATCCCTTATTTCCGCCCCGCTCGTATTAACCCTAGGTCAAAATGAGGAGTTACCCGGACCTAGAATATGTCCCAAAAACTGGCTCTGGCACTATATAAACACTTCTAGAGGGGAAGCATGAAAAGAATCGGGGTGAAAATCAGAAGAGCCCCCCCCCCTCAAATCAAAACAAACAAAAACAAAAAAAAGCAAAAAAAGAGAAAATCAGGCAAGGAGAGGCCAAACACCCAAGTGAATGGGTTAAACTCTCTATTTAGCAGGCTTTCACGCCTTTACGCACGTTATACGCTAAACAACGGCTATACCAGTACAGATCCAAACAACGGATTGTACTTTCCACCCAAAAATAAAGAAGTGGTAAAAAGAAGAAAGCCAGAGGGACCTAGGAAGTAAGACATGTGCTAGACTGGGACAATTCTAAAATATTGCCCGAAAGGAAGATATTACTCTTACCTCATTCACCCTCTCCCCTTTTATTTTTTTGCAATGGGGGTTAAAAATTGAGCTATATCCACCGGGAAAAGCGAAATTTTGACCAAGGGTAGATCACGTCCAGGTTTGCACCTACACACACACTCACACGAGTTCACTTAGAAACTTGCCTATGAAGCTTATTTGACTTGACTCTTGGTACATTCATGGATTTTTCAGCATGTTTAGAATAATACGATTAAGCATTTGAAAGCCATGAACCTAGGAAAATCGACGCCTAAGGCTTATACCTCTCAAATGCAATCCTGGTTTGGACATGAGTGACCACAAGGGCTCCTCCACGGGGACTTGATGGTGTCTTTTACTTATGAAAATCAAAAACATTGCCCTGTCACCTAAAAAAGGGGGTCATTGAAGAACTAAAATGCCCCCTTATGCCACTTCTACTTACGCATAAGCTTGCATTTTCCTTTTCCAAAACACCTTGGCATCCGATTTTCTTGAAACATTAAAGTTAACCCCCCCCCCCCCGAAATATTAGAATTATCCCCACTCATATGAGAATTGTCCCCACGAAATTTAAAATTATCCCCACTCATATGAGGATTGTCCCCACTCACCTCATGCCCTTCCGCACATGCGTGAGAAGAAATTGTCTCCACCTCCTACACATAAGTTCTTCTTCACTCACGCACTTGGAATCCCTTCCTTGCGCACTAAAGCCTGGTCTTCCACACTTTACTTTCTCGCATTTATATTTCCATTCCGCCTTAAGATGGATTGTAGCCCTTGACGATTCAAGCAAGAAGGGCTCGAAAGTCAATGCAGGGGCGCAATCTGGACGGATTTAACACTTGGTCCATGAAAAGAATGTTTTTATAGGTCTCAAAGGATAAAGCACTCAGGAGGACTTTCAGCGGCAGCAGACAAGAAGCAAAACCAGAAAATTGTCCCAGGCAGGGGGCGGCTAAACCCGATTAGCCGCCCCCCCAGAGACGGCTAGTTTACACTAGCCGCCCCTGCTCCCTGTCCCTCTTGTCCAGGTAAAAACCCAGGAAAGGGGCGGCTAAATGCAAGTAGCCGCCCCTCACTGGGCGGCTAAACGCGAGTAGCCGCCCCCAACCTGCTGCATCATTTGCCCTGTCAGTCCCATCTTTTTCAAACTCTTCAACTCCTTTGGTACCTATAAGAAACATTCTTCCCCAAAACCGGTGCACACGCATTTCATACATTCATACATACATAAAACAGTATAACTACGAATCAAACAACAACCGGAATGAAAATCATATACCAAACCATACATCCATTCATCCATTCATCCACCCAGACAAGCCTTACGAAACCATTCCACATATACCACCAGATTAAAACCAACCAATGCCCTTTCAAAACTAAGTTAAAAACACCCATGTTTGTCCATACACCAAAAGAGAAGGAGGAAATTGTTCATAAAAAAGGAAAGGTAAACCTAGTTAAAACTATAAAAAAAAAAAGTTAGATAGGTAGGGATCCACCAAAAGCTTCAAATCTAAATGTCTTGAGCTATGCATCACCAAAATATCACCTGAGTCAAAAAAGAAAAGAAGAAAAGCATGAATTCCTTGCATATATACTATTCTTCTACCTAAAACCAAGACACCAAAAGCTTTACCTCGGCGTATCATCATCCCCGGGAGGCCGAATCGAAGGAGGAACATCCTGGCCTGAAGGAGGTGGCGGTTGAGGAGAAGACTGAACCTCTGGAGCATCGGGAGCGGCAGGAGTCTCTCGAACCGAAGACGCGGCCCTTGCGTATATCCCACGACTCCGAGACACCGAAGGACGAGAGGCACGGCTGAAGGGGGCCCCAGTAGCCAAGGAGGCCGAGAGGGAGTGATCAGGCTCAAGTGGAAGAAGGTCAAGGTCCGCCTCGGTCATCGAGCCCCCTCCGACGAATTTCCCCCTCATAGTCGCCTCCCAGAGACGGACCTGCTGCATATCCCTGTCTCTCCTTTCCAATCTCTGTCGGAGGCGACTCTCTGTCCCTCTGGCCCGATCCTCGGCGGCCCTCAACCTCTCCTCCAACTCCCGCGCCCTCGCCTCCGACGCCCTGAGCGCCTCTCGGTCCCTATCCCCGGCCGCCTGCAGAGAGCGGACTAAGTCTCCCATCAAACCTCCGAGAACACCCGCCGAAGCCTCCAACTATGACACCCTCATCTGGAGGGAGTCCCTCTCACGGCCTAGGGTAATGAACCCCTCCTCCCTCGAGGTTATCATGGACCTCAGCCGATCCGCCTCCTCCTCAGCCCGGGAAGCCCTGCCCCTCGCCTGGCCCAACTCCATCCTTGTGGCCTTCAACTCGCTCCGGGCCACATCCAACTCCCTCGTTAGTTCGAGCTCTCGCTCGGACACCGTGGAAGGAGGAGGGGCGGAGGAAGAAGAAGCGCCGTCGGCCCTCGCTCTCGACAGAGCATCCACCTGAGCCTCAAGGATCCGGACTTGGTCTTGCAAGCGTCCCCTCTGTACCCGCAAGGCCTCTATCTGCCTAGCCCGCGCTTGGAGGTGCTCATTGGCGGTCTTGAGCCTCTTCTCCATCTCATTCAGCTCAACCTACAAAAGCAACATCGGTCAGAATATACCCAAGGAGAAGAAAAGAAAAGAAAAGAAAAGAAGGGGAGAAAGACTTACATAGGCATCCGGGACCTCCTCGTCCATAGTCCCAAGGATACTGGCATATTCCTGGCGATACCAAACCATATACTCCTCACTGCTAGTCACCTCGGGACGACGCTCCACCAAGGCGCCTCGGCTCATCCATCCCGCCACGTACGTCGCGTAGTTCCTCGGGAGATTCGTGTCCCGAGGAATCCCAGCCACCGGGATCGAGGGGCGCTTCGGCAGAGGATCAGGCACCCACTGGTGGTACCCAAGCTGGCGGACGACCCGGCTGATCGCATGAAACACGACCTCATTAAAATAGATCAGCCAGATATCCCGCGACAACTCCGCAGGGACCTCCTCCTCCGTGTAGGGCCTCCACGTCATCTGTGGAGCATCAAAAGATAGGAAGAGCGCTTAGTCAAAAGAAAACCAAATACAAGCCAAAGAAATTCAAAGAAAACTCATACCTCTTCCTCCGACAAGACGCGGAAGGCCTCTCGGAATTGGGCAAGGCGGTACAAGCGCGAAGATCTCCGGGGTGCCCATCTCATGGCCCAAGGGAGGGCACGATCGAACGGCGCAGAGGTCGGGCGATCAATGGCGAAGTGCTCGTACCCGAAAATCTGGCAAAGCAAGAGGGAAATTATCATGACCAAAGTAAGCTAAACCAAGAAGAAGACACTCATCACTTACACATACCTGAAGGAATGGCGCGAAGCCACCAAGGTTCTTTCCCCCAGCCCTCTTGACCTTCTTCGAGAGCTCCGCAAACAAATGGGCAAGAATCGCCGCTCCCCAAGCATATCGCCCCATGCCCTCTAGGTCCCTCATCAACAGAAGAGAATGAGAGGAAACCTTGTCAGAGGCCATCGAAAAGAAGACCCGGCCGAAGAAGTAGAGGAAGAACGCTCTCAACTCCCTCCGTGCCCTCTGTGGACACGCGGCCGCCTCTCTCGCCTCCTCTCAAAGCTAGCTGCAGCTTCGCCCTTCTGACGCTCGGTAAAGGAACCGAGGCCGTACTGCCCCGAAAGCCGCCCCAAAGGGATCCGGTTCAGCGTCCGCTCCCGCTCCACGAACTCCCATTCCCCGATCAACTCTCGGAAAAGCCTCCTGTAGTCCGCAAGAGTGGCCGCAATCACTGCCTCCCCCGAGACCGGAAGGCCGGTGATCCGATGAACATCCTCAAGCGTCGGCATGACAGCACCGGTAGGGAGAATGAACGTGCAACTCTCCGGATCCCACCTCTCCGCCAAGGCCTCCACATATGGACGGTGGACGTGGAATGGCTCGATCAGGAAGAAGGAACGGAAGCCCGCTCCATCCACCAAACTCCTCTCCCCCTGCCCCAAGGCGTCATACCATCTCTTCGTCCCGTGCCATAAGGCCCGAATACGGTTCGGCCTCTACAAAACGAACGAAGGGAACACGGGTTAGTTTAAAAGCGATTATAAGGTAAAAGTCCAAGTTTACGAAATCATGTTAAACCATGCTTAGCAAAATGACACTTCCTTATGCTAAATATAGAAACAAAAGCATGAAAGTAAGAAGCTACACTCCTCATATGATCACGCATACTAGACAAACATCAACATATCCCACCGTGGTCACCACTCACAGGCTTTCTTACAACACAGCTTATCATGCTTATACCTTCCCTAAACACACCTAAGCAATATAAAACTGGGACCCGTGAAATGCATGCGTACAGTCCCCCATGCTCTACCACAATCAAACACATACGAAGTCACATACAGGTAGAAAAGTATCAAATGCAAGCATGCTAGCCGTATCACTCCTCTTTCTTTTATATGCATACAACAAAGCATGGGTGTACATGTAAAAATTGTCCCCTTCCCCCTTTTTTTTTCCTCTTCTTCAACACGAACCCGTTCGCATGCTTACAATATCCCACCGTGATCAAACTATACATACAAGCATGCATCTTAGACACACATATCACTCACTACTACCTACTCATGCATATTAGACACACATATCACACACTATCACCTATTTATAACACGAAAGACATACACATATAAATAAAAGGTTAAGACTAAAGTTAGGAACATACCACGGCCCGTGTGGACCCAGGAGCGTCCACCTCGGCCTCGTCGGGATCGTCCATCCCATCGTCATCCCCCTCCTCATCCTCCTAAAACACGGACTCCACGGCCTCAGTGCCAACACCGGCCTCCGCGGCCCCCATGTCCATACCCTCGGCCTCCCCGGCCTCCTCCCCAACATCAGCCCCTCCTACCTCCTCCGTGCCCGCCGCACCGGAGGCTAAGCCCTCAAAAACACCCATAGCTCTTCTCTCCTCCTCTGCTGCCCTGGCCTCCATGGCCTCCCTATCTAACATCCCAATAATGGCGTCCAATGACGCCCTCTCACTCTCACTCACCCCCTCGGCCTCGGCCCCTCCCTCCGTTGCACCCCCAACCAATCCCCCGACCCCCGAAACCACCTCCTCGACCACTGCCGGTCGATCCCCACGCCTCCTCTTGCGTGAGTAGCCTATCATAACACCCCCAACCTCCGGGACAGCCCCCGAAGACGTACCCGTGCCCCTAGCCGCACCGGTATCCACTAACGACACCTCCGCCGCACCCACGACCTCCCTCACGACCTCCTCCTCCACCCGATCACTCCCCGATGAACTAGACCCCGAGACAGCCCCTCTCTGCTCTCGGCAAGACCTGAGGCGCTTCATAATCGAAGCCGTCCTCTTCCCCTTTGTCATCTCCTCACAAAAGAAAAACCCCAAAAAAAATCTAGGGCTCCGAAATCAAGAAGAAAGGAATGATGGAAGGCTTAAACAAAGGATTCAAGGTGTTTTAAAATCAAGATTTTCGGTTTAAAATGAAAAAGAAGAAGAGAGGAGGGAAGAGTAACCGTTTTAAACGTACGGAGAGAGAGAGAGGGTCCCCTTTTCGGTTATAAGGGACCCAGTCGAGGGGCGGCTACTCTCGGGCGGCTAGTTACAACTAGCCGCCCCTCCCAGTTTTCCCTTTCATTTAAAAACCCCCTTTCCAATCTTCTTTCAGCCCTAAAATTCCAAAGTTCTCCATACCAAACAGCCATGTATTTGCTTATTTCCAGACACTACTTGACCAAACACGACCAGCTCGAAGTTTTGCCACACTTTCAGTACCGTTCAAAATCCAATTTCTCCAGTTCTGGTTCTTTTCCAGAGTTCTTATCCTTCGGATGATCCAACTCACCCAAACTCAACTTTTACTTGCTTTCTGTCGGCGATATCCCCTCCTTGCTGAGTTTTCCCAAGCACGGGAACGGTAGGCACGAGGAAACTAACGCTGGGCTGCTCCGTGCACGATAGCTAAGAACCCCGACCGCGGGTTGGATCACTCACCATTTACTTTTCCCCGCCTTCCACCTGGATCATCCTCTCGGATAAAAATTCTAAGTCAAGACCTAGCCTCTGACGGTCTAAATCAACTCCCCGAGTAGTACTGCTCGTATTGGCACAACTCCTTAAAGGTTGGGCCGGCCAAAATAGGGGTCTCTTTCCTTATCATCGGTCGAAGTCTTTCATGCTTCGCACAAAGACTCCGTCCTAACCGCCCCCTGGCCGAATTTGGACCAGTCCCCTGGATGGGACATAAAGCAACAATAAATGCTGATCAATGCGGCGGGTCATGACCTTTAGCCGCCCTCTCTTGGCCGGATCAATCCAAGTAACCGACCCAAGCCACCGCTTGTCAGAGATGGGACGTTTGACAGGTCATGATGGGGGCGGCTACCAGGAAGTAGCCGCCCCATCTGGGCGGCTAGTTGGAACTAGCCGCCCTTCACCTGGTCTCTGACAGAAGAACCAGGGAATTAATGAGGGGTCTAATCGAAGCCAACCCACTCCATTACCCCTGGGATATTTTCCTGCCTCTCTTTTACTATAAATAGAGGGGTCCCAAGCCCAAATACAACATCATCAATTCATCTTCATCACCAACCCACCATCCCCACTTGTTCAAACCCTTCCACCACTAGAAATCCGAAGAGAGAGAGAGAGAGAGAGAGAGAGAGCCCCTTTTGTGAGAGAAAAACCCATTCCCTACATAAAATACCCTCTCATCCCGCCCTCCAGAAACCCATGCTAAACCTAGCTTAGCCTCTGTCCAAAACAAAACCCATTCCTACCGAAGTTCTGCCCAAACCAACCCAGACCCTGGACGGCTAACCCTAGCTAGCCGCCCCCTGGCCGACGGCTAAACACAACTAGCCGCCCCCCTATCCACACCCCATATCAACATCCCTTTGTCCCATAACTCCTTTAGTCAAGCCCGGAAGCAGAATAGGATTACCTGTTTTTCACCTCTGTGTACGGTATATCCGTGTCTCAGAGCGGAGACCCCACAAACTCCGCACGTAGGCGATCAAATCCGACCCAAACCCTTTCCTGTTTTTAGAAAAAGCAGGTGGCGATCACAAAACCCCTTGAATCCTCTTGAGCCGCTGTCGGGCGCCTCAACCAGGAACGACACCCTCACCCCTTCCGAGAAGACGATCCGACCAAGCCCGCCACGGCACGCATCCGATCCAAATTCCCGAAGAACCCCCACACACGCGGATTTTTCAACACCGACACCTATGTATAACAATTAACCTCGAAGGATACTCGGTTCTAATTGACACCGGAGCAGGGGTAAACCTCATGTCGCTACAAACCTTCGAGCACATTGACATATGCATAACCACACTCTTCGAAACAGACACCCGTATATTCGCCTATGACAAAACGGCTCGTCCGGTTCTAGGCTTTAAAGACTTCCGATTAAAAGTAGGTCCGCTAGAAACTAGCACTAAAGCTTACGTCCTAGAAATGGATTCAGATTATAATTTGATCCTAGGACGCAAGTGGCTAGCATCCATAAAAGGGGTCTCCTCTCCCCTACACCAATGCTTGAAATTCCCCTTGGGAGGTCGGATAATCAAAATACAAGGGGATGCGATTAAGGGACCTAAATCAAGGTTCGCCGATAATAAAACCATCGCTGTAAAAACCGGTAACTCAAAACCCACAGAGGCCACCATCCACATCTTAGATTTCCCAGCCAATTGGCTAAATCCCCGGAACACTCTCTCCGTTGCCACAGAGATAAGCCACCCTAGACTTAAGAACCCTGGTTGGCATATAATGGAGGCCATGGGTTATCTTCCCGGGGGAACCTTGGGACAACAAAATGGGATTTTGGATCCCATCAAACTCCCAGCATGGCTGGATAAAAGGGGCATCGGCTCATCCAAGCATCGCCCTAAACAAAAGGAAAAATGCGATTGGAGGTTGTACGAACATTTCATAAGAGGAATAATCATAGAGCCCGCCAAAGAGATCATATACTCGTACCCCCTGGACCCCATCCAGGAAAGAGAGCCAGACTATCTCTCTGGCTCCCTAGAATGGCTATTCCCACACCCTGATAAACACCTGCACACACACTCACCACCAGACGATAAAACTCCAGCTGACCCAGCCTCCTTTTCTCGCTGTGCTCAAGCATCGCAACAAAGGAGCGCCAGCTGCTGGAGGAAAGTCGGTTGAAACACTTCCACCAATCCAGTAGTTTGTAAATAATAAGTGTCTTTTCTGTTAAAAAAAAATGAAAAATGGAAACCATAACCCTTGGATTCCTGTTCGACAATGATGACTTCACCCCTGCATGGCACCCCTTTAGCGATGACTCTGATCTCCTGAATAAACTACATCGTCTAGCCAGTCAAGCTGAAAATCCCAACCCTAGTGCCTCGTCCAAAACAGTCAAACCTACTAGGAGTCAAATACCTGACCAGATCATTAGCAACTTAGAAGGGTATAGTGGGGCCATAGTAGGTTTAGAAAAATTTGAATCAATAGCAGTTATAGAAGAACCAGACCTAGATAACATAGAGAACCTAGATGATGGTCTAGGGGTCTTCGAAATCTGTGAAGAGGACGATGAAGAAAAAGAAGACCTATCTAAAGAATTCAAGCAGAGCCTTCAAAGGTTCGATGAAAAGACAGAAGAAGCAGACGAGAAGATAGAGGAGCTAAACCTAGGGACAAAAGCTGATCCCAAAATCATTTCAATTAGCGCAGGACTAAATCACGATGAGAGAGAGGGCCTGGTCAAAATATTACATGAGTATAAAGACGTCTTTGCATGGTCTTACAAGGACATGCCTGGACTCGATACCTCGTTAGTCGAACATCAGTTAATTTTAGAACCAAACGCAAAACCAGTAAAACAAAAACTGAGACGCCTTCATCCCGAGGTAGCTTTAAAAATCAAAGATGAGGTAGACAAACTCCACCAGGCTAAATTTATCCGGGTAGTCTTATACCCTAAGTGGGTAGCAAATATCGTTCCAGTGTCCAAGAAGGATGGGAAGATCCAGATATGCATCGACTTCAGGGACCTCAATCGAGCATGCCCAAAAGATGACTTCCCACTCCCACATATTGACCTCCTTGTCGACAACACGGCAGGGTATGAGATGCTCTCGTTCATGGATGGCTTTTCTGGATACAACCAGATCCGGCTGGCAGAAAAAGACCAAGAAAAGACTTCCTTTACCACACCCTGGGGAACTTACTGCTACATGGTGATGCCTTTCGGGCTCAAAAATGCAGGTGCAACATATCAAAGGGCTATGACCTCAATATTCCATGATATGATGCACAAGCTAGTAGAAGTATATGTGGATGATATCTTAGTCAAATCTAGGACTCGAATAGGACACGTAGACATACTCAGACAAGTACTACAAAGATGCAGGGAGTATTCGCTTAAAATGAATCCAAAGAAATGTCGCTTTGGGGTTTCCTCTGGGAAACTTTTAGGATTCATGGTAAGTAAGCGGGGAATAGAAATAGATCCGACCAAGGCAAAAGCCATCGCCCAAATGCCCCCACCTAAGAACTTAAAAGAATTGAGGGAACTCGTAGGAAGGTTGCAATTTATTAGGAGATTTGTTTCGCAACACGCTGAAAGATGTCGCCCCTTTTACAAACTATTGAAAGGGGGAGTTAGGTTTAATTGGGATAGTGAATGCCAGAAGGCCTTTGATAATTTAAAACAGTACCTTCTTAATCCCCCAGTCCTTTCGGCTCCAGTGCCCGGACGACCCCTGCTCCTCTATATAGCTGCCACTAAGGAAGCCATTGGTGCAGTGCTTGCACAACACGACGACATGGGAAGAAAGGAAAAGGCCATTTACTACCTGAGTAAAACCCTGATTGAATACAAAAGAGCCTATCCTCCTACAGAAAAGACTTGTCTAGCATTAGTATGGGCTTCCCAAAAGTTGCGACATTACTTTCTTGCCCACAAAGTCAAATACTTTGCCAAAATGGACCCAGTAAGGTTCCTATTCGAGAAAGCCGTATTAACTGGACGCTTAGCCCGATGGCAAGTACAGTTAAACGAGTTTGACGTCACGTACGCCACTCAGAAATCCATCAAAGGGCAAGCCATTGCTGACCACCTCGCTCAACTACCCCTCCCTGATTACGAACCAGTGAAAACTGACTTCCCGGACGAAGAAATATTTGCGCTTATTGAAGAAAAGAATAGAGAGACGTGGACGCTATACTTCGACGGAGCGGTCAACCAAAAGGGGAAGGGAATAGGAATAGCGCTAATCTCCCCCGAAGGCGTCATTATCCCACGAGCGTTTCAGCTTACGTTTAAAGCCACCAACAATATCGCCAAGTACGAGGCCCTGATAGCCGGTTTGAAGTCAGCCCTAGCCCTAGGAGTTAAAAATTTAGACATCATTGGGGACTCCCTCTTAGTAATCCGCCAAACTCTTAAAAAATATCAGACTAGAGACCCAAAACTAAAACAGTACAGAGAACTAGCCATAGTCCTGCTAAAACAATTCCGTGAGGTTACTCACATTTTCATACCCCGGACTGGCAATATTCTTGCAGATTCTCTAGCCTCTTTAGCCTCATCGCTCACCTTCCCCTTGTCTAGAACATCTGAAACAGTCACTATCCAAAGACTGGAAGCACCTGCCACTGAACTATGTGACTATAAAACTCGAGATCCCCTTAAAAGGAACCAAACCAACAAAAATGCTAGTACCACGGAAGTCCTAACCCTTGAACTTGGGGATATCAACGACGGAAATCCCTGGTACTTTGACATCAAAAATTACCTTAAAAACGGTTCATTCCCAAGCTACGCTACTAGCAACGACCAAAAAATAGTCAAAAGGGTGGCAGTCAAATACTGCCTCGAGGGGGGATACTCTTCCGAGCTCCTTCAATGGGGAACTACTTAGGTGCTTGGACGACGAAGAAGCATATACCATTGTAGAAGAAGCTCACTCCGGAGTATGCGGAGGACACGTCAACGCCCAGATGCTAGCGAAAAAGGTACTAAGAATGGGCTACTATTGGCCCACGCTTGAAGGGGACTGCAACAAGTACGTTAAACGTTGCATCCAATGCCAAACCCATGCCAACAAGATACACGCACCAGCATCGTCTTTACATCCCATGACTTCACCTTGGCCCTTCTCTATGTGGGCATTAGATGTGATAGGACCATTCCGGGACACTATAGAAAACACCACCCAAAAAGCCTTCATCCTCACCGCCACAGAATACTTTACCAAATGGGCTGAAGCCGAGTCCTGTGTAGTAATTAAAAGCTCTACCCTGGCTCGTTTTGTCCGCACTCACATCCTTGCACGGTTCGGAACCCCCAAAGCGATTATAACTGACAATGGTCCCCAGTTCATCTCCCAAGAATTTAAAGACCTATGCAATAAACATCATATAGAACTTCATCATTCCACGCCATATTATCCACAGGGGAACGGACAAGCAGAGGCCACCAACAAAACCTTGCTCAAAATTATAAAAAAGGTGGTAGAAACCCATAAGGCTAACGATTGGCCTGATAAATTGGTAGATGCCCTCTGGGCATACCGGACCTCCATTAGGACACCCACCGGTCAAATCCCCTATTCACTCACGTTTGGGGCCGAAGCAGTAGTACCTTACGAAATCCTCGTCCCATCCTTAAGAATAGTACTAGAAGAAGACCTCCAAATTGAGGAAAGGAGAGAGACACTCCTACTACGCCTCGAACTACTAGACGAGAAAAGACTAAGAGCGGCAGACCATGCCCAGGCCTACCAAAGAAGGGTGGCAAGGGCATTTGAAAAGAAGGTAATAACAAGAAAATTTGAGATCGGGGAATTAGTACTCAAGCAAATCATGCCATCAAGACAGCCTCACCCAAGAGGGAAGTTGCAACCCACATGGGAGGGACCCTATGTGATCACCCATGCCTATTCCGGGAATGCCTACCGCCTGGTAGATGCCGAAGGAGTCGAAGTTCCAGGTTCGTGGAATGCACTTTATCTAAAGAAATTCCATGCATGAATAGCTTTCAATACTTAAGAACTATTATTCTTCCTTCCTGCGATTTCCAGCGTTTAGTACTTGACGATAGAATTATAAGACTCTCAAAGATAAACTCGTATCTATTTGAACACATCTCCGCCAAATCATGTCGTTTCCTTCACACACGTATAACTGGACTAGATTCACCTGAAAGAAGAGAAATTGCCTACCCCGTAGACTGGGACAATTTAAAACCCCAAAGCAAAACATCCCTTATTTCCGCCCCACTCGTATTAACCCTAGGTCAAAATGAGGAGTTACCTAGACCTGGCATATGTCCCAAAACTGGCTCTGGCACTATGCAAACACTTCTAGAGGGGAAGCATGAAAAGAATCGGGGTGAAAAACAGAAGAGCCCCCCCCTCAAATAAAAAAAAATCAGGCAATGAGAAGCCAACAAAAGAAAAATAACACCCAAGTGAACGGGTTAAACTCTCTATTTTAGCAGGCTTTCACGCCTTTACGCACGGTATACGCTAGACAACGGCTATACCAGTACAGGTCCAAACAACGGACTGTACTTTCCATCCAAAATAAAGAAGTGATAAAAAGAAGAAAGCCAGAGGGACCTAGAAAGTAAGACATGTGCTAGACTGGGACAATTCTAAAATATTGCCCGAAAGGAAGATATTACTCTTACCCCATTCCCCCCCCCCTTTTTATTTTTTTCGCAATGGGATTCTAAATTGAACTACGTCTGCCGGGAAAGGTGAAATTTCGACCAAAGGTAGATCATGTCCAGATTTACAACTACACACACTCACATGAGTTCACTTAGAAACTTGCCTATCCAAGAGAAGCTTATTTGACTCGACTCTTGGTACACTCATGGATTTCTCAGCATGTTTAGAATAATACGATTAAGCATTTGAAAACCATGAACCTAGAAAAATCGACACCCAAGGCTTATACCGTTCAAATACAATCCTGGTTTGGACATGGGTGACCGCAAGGGCTCCTCCACAGGGACTTGATGGCATCTTTTACTTCAGAAAGTCAAGAACGTTACCCTCTCACGTAAGAAACCATTGAAGAACTAAAATGCCCCCTTACGCCAACTACACTTACGCATAAGCTTGCATTTTCCTTTTCCAAAACACCTTGGCGTTCGATTTTCTCAAAATATTAAAGTTGACCCCCCGTACCAAATATTAAAATTGTCCCCACTCATTTCGTGCCCTTACCGCACATGCCTGAGAAGAAATTGTCCCACCTTTACACACACTTAAGAGTTTTTTTTTCTCACGCACTTGGAATCCCTTCCTTGCATACTAAAGCATGGTCTCCCGCACTTTACTTTCTCGCATTATCTTTTCCATTTCACCTTAAGATGGATTGTAGCCCTTGACAATTCAAGCAAGAAAGAGCTCGAAAGTCAGTGCAGGGGCACAATCCGGACATATTTAACACTTGGTCCATGGAAGGAATGTTTTTATAGGCCCCGAAGGTTGAAACGGTCACAAAGACTTTCAGCGGCAGCAGCAGAACCAAATTGCCCCAGGCAGGGGGCGGCTAAACTCGACTAGCCGCCCCTCACTGGGCGGCTAGTTTACACTAGCCGCCCCTGCCCTTTGTTTCAGGTGAGGATGCCCCAGGCAGGGGACGGCTAAACCTAACTAGCCGCCCTTCACTGGGCGGCTAGTTTACACTAGCCGCCCCTTGCCTGCATCCATTTCAGCTATGTCAGCCCATATCCAATCAACTCTTCAACACTTCTTTACCTAAAAAGATTAATTCTTTCCAAAACCTGCATGTACACATTTCATACACATATTCATACACAAAACATATATAGATACCATGCTAAAACAATTATATATCAAAACCCTACATCCATCCATGAACAAACCTTTAAAAGCCAAGATTCACCTACACGAACATACGCATCCATAATCCATGCTAAACTACTCTAACCCATGCATACAAAACAAGAAATTAAATTGTCCCACCAAAACCATAAACATAGATTGTTCTTCTAAAAACCTAAGGGAGTGCATAAAAAAGGAATCTTGTCAACCGAGAGCTTCAAAACTCCGAAGTCTTGAGCTATACTTCACCAAAATAATCACCTGAGTCAAAAAAGAAAAGAAGAAAAGCATGAATTCCTTGCATATACACCATTCTTCTACCTAAAACCAAGACACAAGGAAGCTATACCTCAGCGTATCGTCATCCGCTAGAGGTTGAGTAGGAGGAACATCCTATCTTGGCTGAGAAGGGAGAGGACTGAACCTCTGGAACGTCAGGAGCGGCAGGAGTCTCTCGAACCGAGGACGCAACCCTCGCATATATCCCACGACTCCGAGACGCCGAAGGACAAGAAGCACGGCTGAAGGTGGCCCTGGTAGCCAAGGAAGCCGAGAGAGAATGGTCAGGCTCAAGCGGAAGAATGTCGAGGTCCGCCTCGGTCATAAATCCCCCTCCAACCAATTTCCCCCTCATAGTCGCCTCCCAAAGACGGACTTGCTGCATATCTCTATCTCTCCTCTCCAATCTCTGTCGGAGGCGACTCTCTGTCCCTCTAGCCCGATCCTCGGCGCCCTCAACCTCTCCTCCAACTCCCGCGCCCTCACCTCTGATGCCCTGAGCACCTCGTAGTCCCTATCCCCGGCCGCCTGGAGTGAACGAAACAAGTCCCCCATCAAACCTCCAGGGACGCCCGCTGAAGCCTCCAACTCCGACACCCTCATCTGGAGGGAGTCCCTCTCACGGCCATCATGGATCTCAGCTGGTCCATCTCCTCCTCAGCTCGAGAAGCCCTACCCCTCGCCTGGCCCAGCTCCATCCGTGTGGCCGTCAATTCACTCCGGGCCGCATCTAACTCCCTCGTCAGCTCGAGCTCTCGCTCGAAAACCGTGGACGGAGGAGGGGCGGAAGAAGAAGAAGCACTGTCGGCCCTCGCTCTCAACAGTGCATCCACCTGAGCCTCAAGGACTCGGACCTGGTCCTGCAAGCGTCCTCTCTGTACCCGCAACACCTCTATCTGCCTGGCCCGCGCTTGGAGGTGCTCATTGGCGGTCTTGAGCCTCTTCTCCATTTCATTCAACTCAACCAACAAAAGCAAATACCATTAAGAAAATATTCAAGCAAAGGAGAACGAGGAAGAGAAGGAGGGTTTCCAAACTTACGTAGGCATCCGGAATCTCCTCCTCCATCGTCCCAAGGATACCTGCATACTCCTGACGATACCAAGCTAGGTATTCATCACTCGAAGTCACCTCAGGATGACGCTCCACCAAGACGCCTCGGCCCATCCATCCCGCCACATACGTAGCGTAATTCCTTGGGAGATTCGTGTCCCGAGGAATCCCAGCCACCAGAATCGAGGGGCGCCGCGGCAGAGGATCGGGCACCCACTGATGATACCCAAGCTGGCGGACGACTCGGCTGATCGCATGGAACACGACCTCATTGAAGTAGATCAACCAGACGTCTCACGCCAGAGCCTCGGGAACCTCTCCCGAGTAAGGCCTCCACGTCATCTAAAAAAGCATCGAAAGATAGGAAGAGCGCTTAGTCAAAAGAAAGCCAAATACAAGCCAAGAAAGTTCGAAGAAAAATTATACCTCTTCCTCCGACAAGACGCGGAAGGCCTCTCGAAAGTGGGCAAGGCGGTGTAAGCGAGAAGACCCCCGGGGTTCCCATCTCATAGCCCAAGGGAGGGCATGATCAAACGGAGCCAAAGTCGGGCGATCGATGGCGAAATGCTCGTACCCGAAGACCTAGCAAAGCAAGAGGGAAATTATCATGATCAAAGTGAGCTAAAACCAAGAAGAAGACACTTACCACCTACACATACCTGAAGAAATGGCGTGAAGCCGCCAAGGTTCTTTCCCCCGGCCCTCTTGACCTTCTTCGAGAGCTCCGCAAATAGATGGGCAAGCATCGCCGCTCCCCAAGCAGAGCGCCCCATACCCTCCAGGTCCCTCATCAGCAGGAGAGAATGAGAAGAAACCTTGTCGGAGGCCGCCGAGAAGAGGACCCGGCCGAAGAAGTAAAGAAAGAATGCCCTCAACTCCCTCCGTGCCCTCTGTGGGCATGCGGCCGCCTCTCTCGCCTCGATCATTACCCGCCTCCTCTCGAAGCTAGCTGCAGCTTCACCCTTCTGACGCTCTGTAAAGGAACCGAGGCCATACTGCGCCGAAAGCCTCCCCAAAGGGATCCGGTTCAGCGTCCGCTCCCGCTCCACGAACTCCCATTCCCCGATCAGCTCTCGGAAAAGCCCCCTGTAGTCCGCAAGGGTGGCCACAATCACTGCCTCCCCCAAGACCGGAAGGCCAGTGATCCGATGGACGTCCTCGAGCGTTGGCATGACAGCGCCGGTAGGGAGGATGAACGTACAACTCTCCTGGTCCCATCTCTCCGCCAATGCCTCCACATATGGGCGATGGGCGTGGAACGGCTCGATCAAAAAGAAGGAGCGGAAGCCCGCCCCATCCACTAAGCTCCTCTCCTCCTGCCCCAAGGCATCATACCACCTCTTCGTCCCGTGCCATAAAGCCCGGATACGATTCGGCCGCTACAAACAAACGAAGAAGAGATGGGTTAGTTAAAAAAATCAAGAGGTGAGAAACCAAAATCTATGAATTCCTTTTAAACCATGCTTAGCGAAGTAAAACTTCCATATACTAAAATAAAAGACCAAAGCATGAAAATAAGAAACTACATATGACCACGCATGCAAACAAAAATATATCATCCCACTGTGGTCACCACTCACACTCTTTCTCACACACGGCCTATCATGCTTATGTACTTTCCCTAAAACATGCCTAAAAAAATATAGAAAGCACTCGAACCCATGAAATGCATGCATACACTCCCTCATGCCCTACCCCGATCAAACACGTACGATCACATACACGTAGAAAAGTATCGCATGCAAGCATATTAGCTATATCATTTCTCTCTCCTTTATATGCATATAACAAACATGGATATATATACAGAAATTGTCCCCCTCCCTATAAAAACAAACCCATCTCAGCATGCTTACACATCCCACCGTGACTAACTTATACACAAGCATGCCTATTTAAAACACACATATACGAGTATAATACACATATACAACCTGTTCATACCAACCAAAACACATGCATATACACCAAAATAAAAAGGCTAAGACTAAAAGGTTAGGAACATACCACGGCCCGTGTGGACCCAGGAGCGTCCACCTCGGCCTCGTCGGGATCGTCCATCCCGTCGTCATCCTCCTCCTCATCCTCCTCGAACACGGCCTCCTCGGCCTCAGCGCCAACACCAACACCGGCCTCTGCAGCCCCAGTGCCCATACCCTCGGTCTTCCCGGCCTCATCCCTAGCCTCTCCTATCCCCTCCACCCTCCCTACACCGGAGATAAACTCCGCAAAGGCCCCCATATCCCTACTCTCCTCCTCCTCAGCCCTGGCCTCTGTGGCCTCCCTATCCAACATCCCAACGAGGGCATCCAACGAAGCCCTCACCTCCTCGCTAACTCCCTCGACCCCTACCCCCTCGGTTGCACCCTCAATCGATCCTCCAACCCCCGAAACCACTCCCTCGACTGCCACCGGTCGATCCCCACGCCTTCTCTTGCGTGTATAGCCTATCATAGTTCCCCCTACCTCCGGGACAGCCCCCGAAGGCAAAACCCCGACCTCACCCACGCCGATGTCCGCCGGTGGCACCTCCGTCGTACCCGTACCCTCTCCCACAGCCTCGACCTCCGGCCTATCTTTCTCTAATGATGAAGAGCTCGAGCTACGCTCTCCACGAGCCACCCGTGGTTGTTTTCCCCTCGAAACGATCGCCTTCGACCTCGTCATCTTCCTCGATTTAAAAAAGAAAAAGGAGAACCCAAACCTAGGGTTTCGAAATCAAGAGAAAGAGAATGATTGAGGTTGAAATGGAGGAAAGAAAGGCAAAGAAATTAGGGTTTTTGAGTTTGAAAATGAAGAGAAGAAGAGAGGAGGGAAGAGAAACCGTTTTTGAAACGTATGGAGAGAGAGAGGGTCCTTTCGGTTATAAGGGACCCAGTCTAGGGGTGGCCACACACGAGTAGCCGCCCCCCCTCTCAGGCGGCTAGTTACAACTAGCCGCCCCTCCCAGTTTCTCCATTTTCATTAAAAACCCATTTCCAATCTCTTTTTCAACCCTAAATTCCAAGGTTCTCCATACCAAACAGCCATGTTTTGAAATATTTCCAGACACTACTTGACCAAACACGACTTTCTTGAAGTTTTGCCGCACTTTCAGTAACATTCAAATTCGAATTTCTTCAGTTCTGGTTCTTTTCCAGAGTTCTTATCCTTTGGATGATCCAATTCACCCAACTCAACTTTTACTTGCTTTCTGTCAGCGATATCCCCTCCTTGCTGAGTTTTCCCAAGCACGGGAACGGTAGGCACGAGGAAACTGACGCTGGGCTGCCCCGCGCACGATAGCTAAGAACCCTGACCGCGGGTTGGATCACTCACCATTTACTTTTCCCCGCCTTCCACCTGGATCATCCTTTCGGCTAAAAATTCTAAGTCAAGACCTAGCCTCTGACAGTCTAAATCAACTCCCCGAATTGTACTGTTCGTATCGGCATGACTACTTGAAGGTCGGGCCGGCCAAAATAGGGGTCTCTTTCCTTATCATCGGTCGAAGTCTTTCCTGCTTCGCACAAAGACTCCGTCCGATGAGGGACAATTGTAGATACCCCAATTTTGACCGTCCAGAGAGAGAAAAATACTTCAAGTAACACACGGAAATATCCCACCTTTAGACATATAGTGGAGAACCAAAGTTCAGGAAATCGGAAACCCTACCTAAGCCTAAACCCTAACCCTAGCCCCGGACCTAAGCCTAAACCCTAACCCTAGCCCCGGACCTAAGCCTAAACCCTAACCCTAGCCCCGGAACCCTAAACCTAAACCTAAACCTAAAACCAGAAACCTTAACCCTAGCCTTGACCTAAACCTAAACCCTAATCCTAGTCTTGCCCTAAACCAGACCCCAAACCAGAACCCCACCTAGGAAAAACCCTAAAAACCAAAAAAACCCCTGAGTACCTGGCAAGGGGCGGCTAGACCTAACTAGCCGCCCCATACCAGGCGGCTAGTTAGCACTAGACGCCCCCCTGGCCGACTTTGGACCAGACCCCTGGATGGGAGATAAAGCAATATTAAATGCTGATCATTGCGGCGGGTCTTGACCTTTAGCCGCCCAACCTTGGCCGGATCAACCCAAGTAACCGACCCAAGCCACCGCCTGTCAGAGATGGGACGTTTGGCAGGTGATGATAGGGGCGGCTACCAGGAAGTAGCCGCCCCATCCTGGGCGGCTAGTTAGAACTAGCCTCCCTTCACCTGGTCTCTGACAGAAGAACCAGAGAATTAATGAGGGGTCCAATCGAAGCCAACCCACTCCATTACCCCCGGGATATTTCCCTGCCTCTCTTTTACTATAAATAGGGGAGGTCCCAAGCCCAAACATACACAACATCAGTAATTCAAAACAACCATCCAACACCAACATCCCACAATCCACATTCCCTTTCCCCACTAGAAATCCCAAGAGAGAGAGAGAGAGAGCCCCTTTTGTGAGAGGAATACTCATTTCCTTACATAAAATACCCTCTCATCCCACCCTCCAGAAACCCGGGCTAAACCTAGCTTAGCCCCTGCCTGTCCAAAACCAAAGCCATTTCCTACCAAAGTCCTGCCCAATCCAGACCAAGCCCCGGATGGCTAAACCCTACTAGCCGCCCCTAACCAGACGGCTCAAACCCACTAGCCGCCCCCCATATACACACCCCACTTACACCCCCTATGTCCCAAGACTCATTTAGTCAAGCCACGGAAGCAGAATAGGATTACCTGTTTTTCACCTCTGTGTACGGTATATACGTGTCTCAGAGCGGAGACCCCACAAACTCCCCACGTAGGCGATCAAATCGAACCCCACCCCTTTTCCTGCTTTTTAGAAAAAAGCAGGTGGCGATCACACAAACCCCCCTGAATCCTCTTGAGCCGCTATCGGGCGCCTCAACCAGGAACGACACCCCTCACCCTTCCGAGAAGACGATCCGACCGAGCCCGCCAGGGCACGCATCCGATCCGAATCCCCGAAGAACCCCCACACACGCACGCGCACCCGCGCACCACCGGGACCCTTTCCGAAAGCACCGACAACACAACGCGGCCATTCGGAGGCCTCCCCGACGACACCGACAAATCTGGCGATCACGGTGGGACCACCCTCGTGAAAAACAACAAAAGGTGATTCTGCTCCCTTTTACAAGCTTGACTAGAATGCTATCAACCCTCTAGGAAGGTTAGAGTTTCCCACCCCTCGAATCAGATCCTCCTCTACTTCACATCATTGCATCATTTACTTGCTTTATAAGCCGCACACCGCTGCGCAATCCTTTACTGCTTTGTAAGCTGCACACCGCTGTGCAATCCTTTACCGCTTCATTTACTGCTTTATATCTGCATCCATTCCTTAAAACATTTCACACGCATCATGGAATCCCGCGTAGGGGAGGAGATACTAGAGGAAAGAATCCACCAAGAGGGTCAGGCCACGCAATTCCTGACCCATCTAGAGGAAACGATGACCAGTCTAGGATACCAATCCGTAGAGGACATGTTTCATGACCTCGCCGACTACCGCCAGGTCAAAACCCTAAGACAGGAGGCCCCTGTCGAAACCCCTAAGGCCGTTCCCAAAACCCCATTCACACCCAGTCACTCGGTCAACCCGAGCGTCTTTTCGTTCACCCCCCTTTCCCCTGCGAATCCAATATTCCCAGCCGTTTCCACCCCAGGCCCTTACCAGGCCACCCCAAACCCGGGACCACTAGGCAGCCCTCCCAGGGGAGAAACACTGAACAATACCATCCGGAGAATCCTCTCCGAGACTGGTCCCTCAGCCCCCAAACACGTCTCTACATAACCTGAGACAAATCCCGTCAGTCCACCTACCGGAGGGGTTCAAAATCCCCAAATTTCACCGGTATAACGGTCGTGGAGACCCAGACATTCATTTAACTGCCTTTTATCTAGACGCACGCCCGTTTCTAGATAATCAACCTCTGCTAGTCTTCCTCTTCCAGAAATCATTGGAAGCAGAAGCACTACAATGGTTCTCCACCCTCCCTGTAGATCACTTGTCGAATTTCTCGGCTGTAAGCGAGAAATTCTTGTCGGGTCCTTCGGGTCGGGTCCACATCGGGTCTCGGGTCGGGTCAGTCGACTCATTATCAAAAGTAGGTCAGACAAAGAGAGATTGATAAACTTCTTAAAGGCCTACAATGGCTTCATTTTTATTTCTTTTTAATAGAGTGTAATATATCATAAATAGTTTTTCACTATTTTGATTTTTTAATGTTTAATAAGATGACATTTGGAATACGGTTTAGATTATTATGCTTTTAAGTGAAGTCAAAAGATTGTAAAAATATTTCAAATGCTTAAAATTTTAAATGAGTATTCAATATTTAGTTATAAATGTTTGGTTGGATCATAAATGTTGGGTTGGATCATAAATAAAAAAAATCACAAAGTATTTGGGTTGGGTCAATCGAGTCCATCGGGTCCATAGGATCGGGTCGGGGTGGACCCAGACCCGACCCGTTTTCATTGTCGGGTCCTTCGGGTCGGGTATTTATGCCTTCTATCGGGTCAGGTCCGGGTCGGGTCCGGGTCGACCCGTGACCCGTTGACAGGCCTACGTGTGACCTTGTTAACCGTTGGGTTTCTACCCATGGCTTTCCTTGATATGAGATTGCCTTGTATCAAATGATTATGTTGGTGTTTGGTTTCTAACTACTCACTGAGCTTATAGCTCACCCCTCGCGTACTATTTTCTTTTACAGGGGCGTTGTTGGGCGTGGAGCTGGAGCTTCCTTGTGGTGTTGTCTTGCGTGCGTGGAGCGTTCTATCCGGCGGATTGGCGAAGTGCGAGGCTGTCAGCAGTCCTAGACTCTGTGTATTTGTAAACCGTGCATGTTGTACCAGTTGTATTGTATTTGACTAGACTGGGCTCTCACAGGACAGTGAGTGTGTATACGGGTCTGTAATAATGTTTTGATTTACAGACATTGATATTTTTGTGCTTCCGCATTTCAGTTAAATTATCAGTTGTCATTGCTTCATTAGCCTTGTGTATTATTTATTGGAGTCATTTGATGACCTCTTGTATGATAGCTGATGCTTATATATTTGCCACGTCTCGGGGAAGCCTGGGGCGTGACAGGCCTGGTGGCACCACGCAGGGTAGCTCCAACGCTGGGTAGCTTCGACGCACGATGATATGATGAAGCACTTCATGCTGGCACTACGATCGCACGATGATGTTGGAAGGTAGTACTCCACGCTCACAATATCATCCGGTAGCCCTCTCCCTGGCGGCCTTCCGGTGGCACGATGGCACCACGCAGGGTAGCTCCAATGCTGGGTAGCTTCGACACACGATGATATAGGGAGGAAGCACTTCATACTCGCAATACGATCCTCAGAGATCAACTACTATCCTCTAAAAAATACCATTGCTATACAGAATTCTCTTGAATTCCCGCACAGATGCATCACTTCGATGCAAGGGAAAGAAGCTAAACACTCGCACTCAATTATGTCAAGACATGTTCATAAAGACAGGTCATGCACACGCTTAACACAGGTAGACCTAACATACTATAGTCATAGCTATCAAGTAACAAACACCGAGTAGCTTCCACACACGATGATGTAGGAGAACAGTACTCCACACTCCCAATATCATCCGGTAGCCCTCTCCCAGGTAGCCCTCTCCCTGGCGGCCTTCCGGTGGTACGGTGGCACCACGCAGGGTAGCTTCGACGCACGATGATATGGGGAGGGGGTACTCCATGCTCGCAAGACGATCCTCCCAGATCAACTACTATCATCTAACAATTACCAATTGATATACATAATTCTCTTGAATTCCCGTACAGATGCATCCCTTGGATGCGGGGGGGGGGGGGAAGAAGCTAAGTCCTCGCACTCAATCATGACAGGACATGATCCTAAAGGCGAGTCATGCTCACACCTAACACAGATAGGCTTGACATTCTATCATCATAGCTATCAGATAACAAACTCCAATACAAAAATGAATTCTCATGAATTCCCATAAAGTTGCATCAATCGGATGCAGGCAAGATAGCTACAATATTTGCATACTAAAACATGTATGATCCTAACAACAATAGATAATAGATATGCATACCATAAACAAGGCCAAACAATTAAATACATACACAATATCAACAACAAGGTGCATGGACCACATGTCCAAAGAACCTAGCATTCAAGAATTAGCCACACTAAGCATCTATCAACACAAAGGAAATATTATGTAAAAATCAAGATTGAATATTGTGATAAAACCCTATGGATACGTGATGCACAATCACATGCACCGAGCATTTTCCAAAAGGGGGAGGATCGAACCACTCTTCAAAAAACTCAATCATTGTGAGTTCCGTCAATGAAAGCTGCAAAACACAACCAATGATTATCAAATTAAACATGAAGTTTCCTGGCGCCTATATATATAAGCCTACTTCATGAGGACACCAACTCTTAGTATTGCACACAACATGAATATTAACTTATTGAAGAAATCAAGAAAAGCTGCTACATCTGCAGCTATTACCCCTACTTGTTTGATCTCCACAGCTCCAAATACTCATCCAAAAATTTTAAAATAAATCATACACATACTCTTATATGTTGGGATCATAATCCGTGCAGATATCAAATCTTGATTTAATTTTGAAATGCCCGAAATAAATTATTATCAGAAACAGGTCTATTTCTATGCGAATCTGGACAGGCCATGAACATTAGGCTATAACTTTCAATACAGGTAACCAAATGACACCAAATTTGATATATAGCATCTAGACATGTGGATTATCAAATCACATAAAGATATAACCTACATAACATACCTCTAGATATTAATTTCATATGGATCTTCGCAAGACAGAAAATCTAATTTAATACAACACAAAACCCCCACCATTAATGCATAAACAAAAACATATCATGTGCAATAGCAATTACCCATAACACCCTCTCAACGGCACCCACATTCAATTGCACACACACTCACACCAATATAAACACAAATACATACATTGCCATAAAGAAAAGGGGAAGAGAGTACCACTTGGAGGAGGAAGAAGAGGATTTCACAAGCAAAATTAAAAGAGGGCTTTAAAGAGAGAGGGACCAAGCTAATCAAAGAGGCTCACACACATGAACATGCACTTTCACCCTCTCTTCCACTTCTTCTCTTCCTCTGCATTGGCTTTTCTCCTCTTCTTTGGCACTCCATTTTATTTTCCCTTGAAAATGAGTTTTTACCACTCTCTCTCTCACAACAAACGACACACATACATTCAGCCATGATTTTTCAGCACAAATGGACACACAAACAACACCAATTAAAGATGAAATACTAAGGAAGAACTTGGATTTCACTCACCTCCATTTGAACCAACACCAAACCTTCTCTTCCCTTTGCTTCTCTTCACCCAAACCCCCTTGAAGCAGCCATGACAACCCCAATTCACAGCAGCAGCAGCAAAGAAAAGAGAGAGCTTGACAGCCAACAAAGAAAAAAAAAAGAAAAAAAAAGAAAAGAAAAGCAGGGGATTCATCAAATCCTCTTCAATCTCTTCCTCTCCTCCCCCCTCTCTCTCTCCCTCTCAATCTCAAACTCACATTGCTGGAACCCCCCAAAAATACAAGTCAAAACCCTCTTTTTAATCCCCCAAAATAACACACATTTAGTGGGGTAGAATTGACAAAACCGTCCCTCACCAGAAATTCTGGACGGATTCCACAAAAACAGTCATAACATCTACAATATAGCTCCGAATTGCACAATTCAAATTCCGTTGGAAAGCTAAAACGAATATCTACCATTTTCATGTGTATAACCAGATCAAATAACCTCTTCAGCTATTCCGAAATCTAGGCTAAACATCTTACAGAGCTGCTGCCTGGATTTCTCATCCTCGGGGTATACTTGGAAAAATACCCATAACTTTTGATACACGAATCCAGTTGATCAAATTCCACTTCTGTATGGAAGCTAGCTCAAATCTGAACATCTCATAATAATATCGGATTTTTACATCTTCATCTTGGATTTTAACAAAATCAAATCCGAATACTAAATCAAAACTGCATAAGTCCAAAAACGTCAGAATGTGACGAAAATTTATAAGTAGGCCAATGCCAGTACCACATTCTCAAGCTAAATATCATATTTTGGCGCAAACAATTTTTTTGTTTTTCACTCAAACATCTTTTTCTGACCTGAACAGCGTTTTCTTGCCCAAGACGACGATTTTCAACCCAAATATCATTTTTCGACCCGAACAACATTTTCTTGGACCCAAGCAACACTTTCCCGCTCAAAAAATCGATTTCGACCCCAACAACAATTTGTCATCCCAAACATCATTTTACCACCAAGACAACATTTTTGGACTAAACACGACCAAAATACCATTTTTTCAACCAAAAGAGAATTTTGTTATACAAACAACATTATGAAACCCAGATAGATCGCATCATTGACGCAAAAACTACCTAAACATCATTTTTTCAAGCAAAAGAGCACTTTCCGGATCAGAATAGAATTTTTCGACCCAAACAGCATTTCGTCAGCCTGAACATCTTTTTTGAACCAGGACAGCTTTTTTCGACTAGAACACGACCCAAACACCTTATTTTCAACCCAAACAGCATTTTCTGGAACATACCGGATATTGTGGCCCGAATTGCATTTTTTACCCAAAAATGACAAAAACATCATTTGTTCGACCGAAACAGCGTTTTCTGAACTCAAACATCGTTTTTTCGAAAGAAAAAAAACGTTTTCGAAAATCCAAACTACAATATTTCGATCCAAACAACAATTCTAGACCCAAACAACAATTTTTAGCCCAGACTGCAATTTTCCGCAACCCAAACATAAAAATCATCTTTCGATCGAAACACGACCCAACCTGCACTTTTTCTACCCGAACAGCACATTTCGACCCAAACCAAATTTTTTGAACCCAAACCCCTTTTCTTCTACCCGAACATCATTTTTATACCCAAAAGACAATTAGGAAAAAAAACAACATTTTTCAACCCAAACAGTTTTTTTCCACCCAA
Source organism: Acorus calamus (assembly GCA_030737845.1). NCBI lineage: Eukaryota > Viridiplantae > Streptophyta > Magnoliopsida > Acorales > Acoraceae > Acorus > Acorus calamus. The sequence continues at coordinate 14,596,963 of CM060872.1, forward strand.
ATATTATTATATTTCGACCCAAACTTCATCCAAAGATCATTTTTATACCCGAATAACATTTCTAAACCCAAACTACATTGTTCGATGCAAAATACATTTTGCGACCCTAACTCGACCCAAACACCATTATTTCGACAAAAACACATTTTTTGACCCGGTCACCATTTTTTTATCCGAACAGTGTTTCTTTGATGCAATGTAAAATTTTCAAACCAAACCCTATTTCTTCAATGCGATACGCAATTTTCGACCCAAACCCCATTTTTTCGACTGAAATTGATTTTTTCTATCCAAACACGACCCGAACGTCATTTTTCTTCCTAAACGGGACATTTCATCCCAATGAAGATTTTTTTGACATAACAGCATTTTTTCGATGCAAACAACATTTTTTCACGCGAACAACATTCCTTGACCCAAAATGCAATTTTCAAAGTGCAAAGCATTTTTCGATCCATAAACTCCTTTTTTCCACCCGCACATCATTTTTATACCCAAAAAATAATTCGGAACAAAAACAACATTTTTCAACCCAAACATCATTTTTCCACCCTAACATTATTATATTTCGACCCAAACTTGTCCCATAGATCATTTTTAGAGCCGAACAACATTTCTAAACCCAAACTGCATTGTTCGACGTAAAATACATTTTGCGACCCTAACTTGACCCAAATACCATTATTTTGCCCAAAACAGCATTTTTCGAACCTGGCAAGAACCAAAACAGATTTTTTTACCCACACACCTTTTATTTTTACCCAGTAGCGTTTCTTTGATGCCAAGAAAATTTTTCAAACCAAACCCTATTCCTTCAACACGATATGCAATTTTCGACCCAAACCCCATGTTTTCGACTGAAATTGATTTTTTCCATCCAAACACGATCCCGAACGTTATTTTTCTCCCTAAACAGGATATTTCATCCCAAGGAAGATTTTTTTGACCCAAACAACATTTTTTCGATGCAAACAACATTTTTATCACGCGAACAGCATTCCTCGACCCAAAATGCAATTTTCGAAGCACAAAGCATTTTTCTATCCATACACAACCAAAACTGCACTTTATCAACCCAATCTGCACATTTTGACCCAAAATATAATTGTTGACCCAAAACATCATTTTGAGACCAACAAAACATTTCTCAACCCAAAAACTACATTTCTTCTGCCAAATTGCATTTCTCGGTCCAAACATAATTTTTCGACCCAAACATACCCAAAAACAATTTTTTTCCGTCTAAAACACCACGTTCTCAAGCTAAATATCATATTTTGGTGCAAACAATTTTTTTGTTTTTTACTCCAACATCATTGTCAGACCTGAAGAGCGTTTTCCTGCCCAAGACGACGATTTTCAACCCAAATATCATTTTTCGACCCGAACGACATTTTCTTGGACCCAAGCAGCACTTTTCCTGATCAGAAAATCATTTTTTGACCCAAACAGCAATTTGCCGACCGAACATCATTTTACCACCAAGACATCATTTTTACACAACCCAAATACCATTTTTTTGACCAAAACAGCATTTTGTTATACGAACAGCATTCTGAAACCCAAATCGCATCATTGACGCAAAAACGACCTAAACATCATTTTTTTGAGCAAAAGAGCACTTTCCAGACAAGAATAAAATTTTTCGACCCAAACAGTATTTCGTGAGCCTGAACATCTTTTTTCAACCAAAGCAGCTTTTTTCGAATGAACACGACCCAAACACCTTATTTTTGACCCAAATAGCATTTTTTGGAACAAACCAGATATTGTGGCCCGAATCGCATTTTCGACCCAAAAATGTCAAAAACATCATTTGTTCGAACCGAAACAACGTTTTCTAAACTCAAACATCGTTTTTTCGAGAAAAAAAATGTTTTCATAAATCCAAACTGCAATATTTCAATCCAAACAACAATTCCAGACCCAAACAACAGTTTTCAGCCCAAACTGCAATTTTCCACAACCCAAACATAAAAATTATCTTTCGATCGAAACACGACCCAAACTGCGCTTTTTTCTACCCGAACAGCACATTTCAACCCAAACCAAATTTTTTGAACCGAAACCCCTTTTTTCCACCCGCACATCATTTTTATACCCAAAAAACAATTCGGAACAAAAACAACATTTTTTAACCCAAACATCATTTTTCCACCCTAACATTATTATATTTCGACCCAAACTTGTCCCATAGATCATTTTTAGAGCCGAACAACATTTCTAAACCCAAACTGCATTGTTCGACGCAAAATACATTTTGCGACCCTAACTTGACCCAAATACCATTATTTTGACCAAAACAGCATTTTTCGAACCTGGCAAGAACCAAAACAGATTTTTTTACCCACGCACCTTTTATTTTTACCCAGCAGCGTTTCTTTGATGCCAAGAAAATTTTTCAAACCAAACCCTATTCCTTCAACGTGATACGCAATTTTCGACCCAAACCCATATTTTCGAGTGAAATTGATTTTTTCCATCCAAACACGACCCGAACGTTATTTTTCTCCCTAAACAGGATATTTCATCCCAAGGAAGATTTTTTTGACCCAAACAACATTATTTCGATGCAAACAACATTTTTATCACGCGAACAGCATTCCTCGACCCAAAATGCAATTTTCGAAGCACAAAGCATTTTTCTATCCATACACAACCAAAACTGCACTTTATCAACCCAATCTGCACATTTCGACCCAAAATATAATTGTTGACCCAAAACATCATTTTGAGACCAACACAACATTTCTCAACCAAAAAACTACATTTCTTCTGCCAAATTGCATTTCTCGGTCCAAACATAATTTTTCGACCCAAACATACCCAAAAACAATTTTTTTTCCATCTAAAACACCACGTTCTCAAGCTAAATATCATATTTTGGTGCAAACAATTTTTTTGTTTTTTACTCCAACATCATTGTCAGACCTGAAGAGCGTTTTCCTGCCCAAGACGACGATTTTCAACCCAAATATCATTTTTCGACCCGAACAACATTTTTTTGGACCTAAGCAGCACTTTTCCCGATCAGAAAATCCTTTTTCGACCCTAAAATCTATTTATCGACTCGAACATCATTTTACGACCAAGACAGCATTTTTGGACTAAACACGACCCAAATACCATTTTTTCGACCAAAACAGCATTTTGTTATATGAACAGCTCTCTGAAACCCAAATCGCATCATTGACGCAAAAATGACCTAAACATTATTTTTTCGAGCAAAAGAGCATTTCCAGACCAGAATAGAATTTTTCGATCCGAACAGCATTTCGTCAGCCTGAACATCTTTTTTCAACCAAGACACCTTTTTTTTACTAGAACATTACCCAAACACCTCATTTTCGACCCAAAGAGCATTTTCTGGAACATATAGGATATTGTAGCTCGAATCGCATTTTCGACCCAAAAATGACAAAAACATCATTTGTTAGACCGAAACAGTGTTTTCTGAACTCAAACATTGTTTTTCGTAAAAAAAAATGTTTTTTGAAATCCTAACTGCAATATTTTGATCCAAACAACAATTCTAGACCCAAACAACAGTTTTCAACCCAAACTGCAATTTCCATAACCCAAACATAAAAATCATCTTTCTATCGAAACACGGCCCAAACTGCACTATTTCTACCCAAACAGCACATTTCGACCCAAACCAAATTTTTTTAACCCAAACCCTTTTTTTATACCCGAACATCATTTTTATACCCAAAAAACAATTCGGAACAAAAACAACATTTTTCCAACCCAAATAGCATTTTTCCACCCAAACATTATTATATTTCGAGCCAAACTTGACCCAAAGATCATTTTTAGTCCCGAACAACATTTCTAAACCCAAACTGCATTGTTCGACGCAAAATGTATTATGCGACCCTAACTCGACCCAAACACCACTATTTCGACCATAACCTCCGCAGCCTGAAGAGACGGCGCAGATGGCATGGAGGGCAGAGAAAACCGGATGCAAGGGGTGATAGACCGATGGGACAGAATCGAGGAGGGGGTGTGCTGGAGCCTGGGGCACGTGCGGAACGCCAAGCAGCGCGGGATAGGCTGGCGTCACTTCTTCGCTTAGAAGAGATGGAGTGGCGACAGCGCTCAAAGGACCTGTGGCTGAAATTGGGAGATAACAATTCCAAATTCTTTCATAGAGCTGCAACGATTCGAAAACGGCTAAACCACATTCGAGGCTTGGAGTTTGAGGGGACGCGAGTAGAGGAAGCTAATGGCTTACAGGGGAGGATCGTCAATCATTTCAAGGATGCGTTCTCGCACAGGAGGGGGTGGAAGCTGGCCTGGGAAGACCCTTCATTGAAGAAGATCCCGTCAGAATCCACCCAGACACTTGAAGCACTGTTCTCGGAGGAGGAAATCCTTAGAGCTATTCCTTCCTCCGACGGAGACAAGGCCCCAGGGCCGGACGGTTTTGGTATGCGATTTTACCAACTGTATTGGCACATCGTAGGCCCTGATATTATTGATATGTTTGTCGAGTTTTATGAAGGCAGGGACCACATTGGGAGAATTAACTCTTCCATGTTTGTGCTGATACCCAAGAAGGGTGGGGCATGTTCGATAAGAGATTATAGACCTATATGCTTGGTGAATTCATGTTACATGATCCTAGTGAAGGTTATGGCGAATCGGGTGCAAGCAGTGAGTGATTCAATCTTTCAGGCAAAACAAGTGGCATTCATCCCCGGAAGATCACTACAAGAAAGTTTCTTGGTTACCCAGGAACTAATAGCTGCGCTCCACAAGGATAAACGCAAGGGCCTACGACAGTGTGGACTGGAACTTTCAGCTCCAGGTGCTGGGGCAACATGGCTTCAACAGCAATTGGTTGCGAATGATTTGTCAATGCATCTCTACCGCGCATGCGTCAGTGGTGGTGAACGGGGAGGCGCATGGATATTTTTCGATCAATTGGGGACTCAGACAAGGTGACCCGCTATCGCCATTCCTATTCCTTGCAGTTGCTAATGTCCTTTGCAAGATGTGCAACTCGGCAGCCCGTGAGGTTGGATAAAGGGCTTGGCAGGGACCCGCGAAGGAACCCGATTCTCCATTCTTCAGTATGCAGATGACACGATCCTATTGGGGGAAGTTGAGGAGGAGACTATGCTAGGGTTTCGCTTTATTTTAAAATGTTTTGAAAGGTTGTCGGGACACAAAGTAAATTTCGACAAAAGTGCATTCCTCCCCATCAATATTGCGGCAAACCGGGCGACACGGTTATCAAATATAATGGGTTGTTCCATAAGCTCATTCCCATGCAAGCACCTGGGTTTGCCCCTGGTGAAAGACAAGCTTTTGATCGCATGAACAGAAGGCTGGCGGGATGGAAGAGTCATCACTTGAGCCTTGGTGGGCGTATCACTCTATTACAGGCGGTTATGTCTAGTCTCCCAACCTTCTTCCTGTCTATATTTAAAATGCCCAAGGGGGTGGTGCATATACTAGACACCATCCAACGACGATTCTTGTGGTATGGCACCAAGGTGGGTCTCAGAAGACCTCATCTTGCATCCTGGGAATCAGTTTGCCAAAAGCGGAAGGACGGTGGGCTGGGGATACTGGACCTGGCGGCAGCAAATATGGTACTATTGTCGAAGTGGCTGTGGAAATGGGGGGAGCTTGGTCAAGTTCCATGATGGAAGCTCTGGTGGGAACGCTACGGGAGGTCTACAAGTACACCAAGGCCCTCCCGTCAGATGACCCACCTGGCCAAGGGCGTGTTTGGACTGTCCACGCAATTCGAAGCATCGCAAAAGTGGGAGGTGGGTGACGGGGGGTTGGTGTCCTTCTGGTCGGACACATGGTGTGAGGATTTTCCTTTAAAAAGTTCATTTCCGCTAGCATTTCGGGTGGCTGACAGGAAGACTGGGACTGTGTCAAGCTTTTGGAATGGGAACTCGCAGAACTGGTTAGTGGGGTGCACGCACTCAAGCACGGAAGAGGAATGGGCCGAGTTCTACACTTTGCTGGGATGCCTTCAAGCAATGAGATTCAATGAGGGCAGGTTGGATCTAAGGATCTGGAACCCAAGCCCAGAAACGGGTTTCTCAGTGAAGAGCTCTTACGAATGGTGGAAGCGAGAGGCATTGCCCGTTCTGGCGGTCCAAGACAAGGCGTCTATATTATGGATATTGAAGGTACATTTGAAGATAAAAGGTTTCATCTGGCTGGCACTGCAAGAGCGCCTATTAACCAAAGCATACCGGGTGATCTGGAGACCCTAATTAATCTGATATTTGCGTGCTATGCAATGCGGAACGGGAAACCACAACCCACTTATTATGCTCGTGCAGTTTCACAAGACAAATTTGGGAACGGCTAGATATGTCCATTGGTTTAACCGTCAACTTCTTGACTGTGGACGGGATGTGGGAGGCAGCGAAAAAATTGCGCGAGCTGAGCGGCGGTGGCATCACTGGTTCGATGGCTTTGATGGTGGTACCGGCGACGATATGGTCGGTATGGTGCACAAGGAACATGGCGATATTAAAGCTCCAACGACCTTATGTAGAGAACACTTGGGAGGTGGGGACGAGGGCTTGCGGGCGCCCAGTCCATCAGTTTCAGCGGAGGCCGCCACTGTGTGTTCATGTAGCACGTGACGTGGCTAGGGAGGGCTGGATGTGGCAGATACCTCTTCTGCCATGGCCGACCTTATCTCCCCCATCTATTTTCAGTTATTCACTTTTTGCTCTTTCTTCTGTATCTTTAGATTTAATCTTTGTATTCAGACATGTACTACGACACCGCTATTAATAGAAATCGTGGTAGATAGTCTACCTTTGCCTAAAAAAAACAGCATTTTTTGAACCTTGCAAGAACCAAAACACATTTTTGACCCAGGCACCATTTATTTTTACCCGAGCAGCGTTTCTTTGATGCAAAGTAAATTTTTCAAACCAAACCTGTTACGCCCCGGAACAGGCCTCCCGGGACCATAACAATCCTACAATACCATGACTCATACATAAGAGGTCAACAATGACCCCTACTAATAATGAAACAAGAATCGCATAAGTAACAAGGAGAAAGGAAAGCAATAATTAACAAAAAAAAATGTGGAAGCATAAAATATAATTAAGTCTGTAAATCAAAAACATTATTACAGACTCGAATACACCCTTATCGTCTTGTGAGAGCCCAAGTCTAGTCCAAATACAACCACATGTGTGACACGCACAATTACTAATACATGCACAAAAATAGGATTGCTGACAGCCCCGCACTTGCCAACTGAAAGTTGGGACACTCCACGCACGAAATACGCTGGAAGGATGCTCCAGCTCCACGTCCCACTGTCCCTGGTGGAAAACAACACACGAGGGGTGAGCTACAAGCTCAATGAGTGGCAAGAATCCAACTCAAGAATAATAACATAACACTAACACATTTTCCTTTCAAGGAAAGATATGGATGGGAAAACACCTACAGATATAAATGTCACATAGAGACGTGACCACACATCACCCTCACCCTCACCCCCAAGGGGGGAAAACTCTTGGGACTTTTGGGGAACAACTAATGCATTAACACTAACGAGTTGTAACACAAACTAATACCACGCTACTAAGATTCTTCACATCTAGATAAATACATACCAATCCCTCGCATCATCCGGTAGCCCTCTCCCGGGTAATCCTCATCCTAACGGCCATCCATGGTCAGTACTCAAGCCTAGTACGATGGTAGCATCATACTCTGGGCATTCCCAACGATCCGGATTCACCCATGGTCGGTACTCAAGCCTCTTATGTTAGTGACATCATACTCTGGGCAATCCCAACGATACGGCATCACCCGTGGTCGGTACTCCTAGCCTCGTATGATAGTCACATCATACTCTAGGCATTCCCAACGATATGGATTTACCCGTAGTCGGTACTTAAGTCTTGTATGGTTGTGACATTATACTCTGGGCATTCCTGACGATACGACATCACTCGTGGTCGGTACTCTAAGCCTCGTATGGTTGTCACATCATACTCTGGGCATTCCTAACGATATTGTGGCACAATGCAGGACAGATTCAACACCGGGTAGCTTCTACGCACGATGATGTAGCAAAACAGTATTCCTCGTTCGCAATATCATCCGGTAGCCCTCTCCCAGGTAGCCCTCTCTCTAGCGGCCTTCCGGTGGCACGGTGGCACCACGCAGGGTAGCTCGAACGCTGGGTGGCTTCGACGCACAATGATATAGGGAGGAGGCACTTCATACTTGCAATACGATCCCCACAGATCAACTTGGATGCATCACTTGGATGCAGGGATAACACTCGCACTCAATTATGACAAGACATGTTCATAGAGACGGGTCATGCACACGCTTAACATAGGTAGACCTAACATACTATTGTCATAGCTATCAGGTAACAAACACAGAGTAGCTTCCACGCACGATGATGTAGGAAAACAGTACTCCACGCTCGCAATATCATCCGGTAGCCCTCTCCCTGGCGGTCTTCCGGTGGTACGGTGGCACCATGCATGGTAGCTTCGACGCAGGGTAGCTGCGATGCACGATGATATGGGGAGGGGGTACTCCATGCTCGCAAGACGATCCTCCCAGATCAACTACTATCATCTAACAATTACCAATTGATATACATAATTCTCTTGAATTCCTGTAAAAATGCATCCCTTGGATGCGGAAGGGGGGGGGGGAAGAAGCTAAGTCCTCGCACTCAATCATGACAAGACATGATCCTAAAGGTGAGTCATGCTCACACCTAACACAGATAGCCCTGACATTCTATCATCATAGCTATCAGATAACAAACTCCAATACAAAAATGAATTCTCATGAATTCCCATAAAGATGCATCAGTCGGATGCAGGCAAGATAGCTACAATATTTGAATACTAAAACATGTATGATCCTAACAATAATAGATAATAGATATGCATACCATAAACAAGGCCAAACAATTAAATACACTCAAAATATCAACAACAAGGTGCATGGACCACATGTCCAAAGAACCTGGCATTCAAGAATTTGCCACACTAAGCATCTATCAACACAAAGGCAATATTATGTAAAAATCAAGATTGAATATTGCGATAAAACCCTATGGATACGCGATGCACAATCACATGCATCGAGCATTTTCCAAAAGGGGGGATTGAACCACTCACCAAAAAACCCAATCATAGCGAGTTCCGCCAACGAAAGATGCTAAACTATACCAATGATTATCAAATCAAACATGAAGTTTCCTGGCACCTATATATATAAGCCTACTTCATGAAGACACCAATTCTTAGTATTGCACACAACATGAACATTAACTTATTGAAGAAATATAGCTCCGAATTGCACAATATAGCTCCAAATTGCACAATTAAAATTCCGTTGGAAAGCTAAGACGATTATCAACAATTTTCATGTTTATAACCAGATCAAAAAACCTCTCCTGCTATTCCGAAATCTAGGCTAAACATCTTACAGGGCTGCTGCCTGGATTTCTCATCCTCGGGGTATACTTGGAAAAATACCCATAACTTTTGATACACTAATCCAGATGATCAAATTCCACTTCTGCATGGAAGCTAGCTCAAAACTGAACATCTCATAATAATATCGGATTTTTACATCACCATATTGGATTTTAACAAAATCAAATTCGAATACTAAATCAAAACTGCATAAGTTCAAAAACGTCAGAATGTGACGAAAATTTATAAGTAACCCAAAATTTCGACCCAAAATATAATTTTTGACCCAAAGCAACATTTTGAGACCAACACAACATTTCTCACCCCAAAAGCTGCATTTCTTCTGCCAAAATTGCATTTCTCGATCCAAACATAATTTTTCGACCCAAACATACCCAAACACCATTTTTTCCGTCTAAAACACCACGTTCTAAAGCTGAATATCATATTTTGACACAAAATTTTTTTTTGTTTTTTACTCCAACATCATTTGCAGAATCGAACAACGTTTTCCTGCCCAAGACGACGATTTTCAACCCAAATATCATTTTTCGACCCGAACAACATTTTCTTGGACCCAAGCAGCACTTTTCCCGATCAGAAAATCATTTTTCTTCCCAAACAGCAATTTCTCGACCCGAACATCATTACCACCAAGGCAGCATTTTTGGACTAAACACGACCCAAATACCATCTTTTTGAACTAAAGAGCATTTTGTTATACAAACAGCATTCTAAAACCCAAATCACATCATTGACGCCAGAACGACCTAAACATCATTTTTTCGAGCAAAAGAGCACTTTCCGGACCAGAAAAAAATATTTTTTGACCTAAACAACATTTCGTCAACCTGAGCATCTTTTTTCAACCAGGACAGCTTTTTTCGACTAGAACATGACCCAAACACCTTATCTTCGACCAAAACATCATTTTCTAGAACAAACCAGATATTGTGCCCGAATCGCATTTTCGACCCAAAAATGTCAAAAACATCATTTATTTGACCGAAACAGCGTTTTCTGAACTCAAACATCGTTTTAAAAAAAAAACGTTTTCTGAAATCCAAACTGCAATATTTCGATCCAAACAACAGTTTTCAGCTCAAACTGCAATTTTCCACCATCTAAACATAAAAATCATCTTTCGATCGAAACACGACCCAAACTGCACTTTTTCTACCCGAACAGCACATTTCGACCCAAACCAAATTTTTGAATCCAAACCCCTTTTTTCTACCCGAACATCATTTTTATACCCAAAAAATAATTCGGAACAAAAACAACATTTTTCAAACCAAACAGAATTTTTCCACCCAAACTTTATTATATTTCGACCCAAACTTGACCCGAAGATCAGTTTTAGACCCGAACAACATTTCTAAACCCAAGCTACATTGTTCGACGCAAAATACATTTTGCGACCCTAACACGACCCAAACACCGTTATTTCGACCAAAACAGCATTTTTCGAACCTGACAAGAACCAAAACACATTTTTTGACCCAGGCACCTTTTATTTTTACCCGAGTAGCATTTCTTTGATGCAAAGTATATTTTTCAAACCAAACCCTATTCCTTCAACGTGATACACAATTTTCAACTGAAATTGATTTTTTCCATCCAAACAGGACCCGAACATCATTTTTCTCCCTTAACAGGTTATTTCTTCCCGATGAAGATTTCTTTTACCCAAACATTATTTTTCGATGCAAACAACATTTTTTTCACGCGAACAGCATTCCGCGACCCAAAATGCAATTTTCGTAGCGCAAAGCATTTTTCGATCCCTACACAACCAAAACTGCACTTTATCAACCCAATTTGCACATTTTGACCCAAAATATAATTTTTGACCCAAAACATCATTATGAGACCAACACAACATTTCTCAACCCAAAACTGCATTTCTTCTGCCAAATTGCATTTCTCGGTCCAAACATAATTTTTCGACCCAAACATACCCAAAAACCATTTTTTTCTGGCCTAAAACACCACGTTCTCAAGATAAATATCATATTTTGGCGCAAAGAATTTTTTTATTTTTTACTCCAACATCATTTTCAGACCCGAACAGCGTTTTCTTGCCCAAGACGACGATTTTCAACCCAAATATCATTTTTCGACCCGAACAACATTTTCTTGGACCCAAGCAGCACTTTCTCGAACAGAAAATCGTTTTTCTATCCAAACTGTAATTTGTCGACCCGAATCATTACCACCAAGGCAGCATTTTTGGACTAAACACGACCCAAATACCATCTTTTCGATCAAAAGAGCATTTTGTTATACGAACAGCATTCTGGAACCCACATCGCATCATTGATGCAAGAATCCAAACAACAATTCTAGACCCAAACAACAGTTTTCAGCCCAAACTTCAATTTTCCACAACCCAAACATAAAAATCATCTTTCGATCGAAACACGACCCAAACTGCACTTTTTCTATCCGAACAGCACATTCCGACCCAAACCAAATTTTTTGAATCCAACCTTTTTTCTACCTGAACATCATTTTTCTACCCAAAAAATAATTTGGAACAAAAACAACATTTTTCAAACCAAACAGCATTTCTCCACCCAAACATTATTATATTTCGACCCAAACTTGACCCAAAGATCATTTTTAGACCCGAACAACATTTCTAAACCAAAACTACATTGTTCGATGCAAAATACATTTTGCGACCCTAACTCCACCCAAACACCGTTACTTTGACCAAAACAGCATTATTCGAACCTGGCAAGAACCAAAGCACATTTTTTGACCCAGGCACCATTTATTTTTACCCGACCTGCGTTTCTTTGATGCAAATTAAAATTTTGAAACCAAACCCTTTTCCTTCAACGCGACACGCAATTTTCGACCCAAACCCTATTTTTCGACTGAAATTGATTTTTTCCATCCAAACACGACCCGAGCGTCATTTTTCTCCCTAAACAGGATATTTCATCCCGAAGAAGATTTTTTTACCCAAACAGCATTTTTTCGATGCAAACAATATTTTTTTCACGCGAACAGCATTCCTCGACCCAAAATGCAAATTTTGAAGCGCAAAACATTTTTTGATCCATACACAACCAAAACTGCACTTTATCAACCCAATCTGCACATTTTGACCCAAAATACAATTTTTGACCCAAAACATCATTTTGACACCAACACAACATTTCTCAACCCAAAAACTGCATTTCTTCTGCCAAATTGCATTTCACGGTCCAAACATAATTTTTCGACCCAAACATACCCAAAAACAATTTCTTTTTCTGTCTAAAACACCACGTTCTCAAGCTAAATATCATATTTTGGCGCAAATAATTTTTTTGTTTTTTACTCCAACATCATTTTCAGACCCGAACAATGTTTTCCTGCCCAAGACGACGATTTCCAACCCAAATATCATTTTTCGACCCGAACAACATTTTCTGGGACCCAAGCAGCAATTTTCCCGACCAGAAAATTATTTTTCGACCCAAACATCAATTTGTCGACCCGAACATCATTACCACCAAGGCATCATTTTTGGACTAAACACGACCCAAATACCATTTTTTTGACCAAAAGAGCATTTTGTTATTCGAACAGCATTCTGAAACCCAAATCGTATCATTCACGCCAAAACGGCCTAAACTTCATTTTTTCGAGCAAAAGATCACTTTCCAGACCAGAATAGAATTTTTCGACCCAAACAACATTTCGTCAGCCTGAACATCTTTTTTCAACCAAGACAGCTTTTTTCGACTAGAACACGAGCCAAGCAACTTATTTTCGACCCAAATAGCATTTTCTGGAGCAAACCGAAATAAAGCAATATCAGTAATCCATACACGAGGTCAAATAAACACTCCGCAATATAAAAGGCAATAAACTAAAAACCAATTACTGACATCAAATATATACAAGTAGCGAAAGCTGAAACGACTAAGTCTGTAATTCAAAGACATATTTACATACTAGATGTTACGCCCCGGAGCGACCGTCCCCGAAGCATTACCAATCAAACAATAATCAAAAGGATCAAATAAGAAAACAAGGCTACAGGGAAGTGGTAGCCAATAAAATGAAATGATGCGGAAGTATAATATACAATTAAGTCTGTAAATCAAAAACATTATTACAGACTCGAATACACAATTACCGTCCTGTGAGAGCCCAAGTCTAGTCTAAATACAACAATATATGCGACACGCACAATTACTAATACATACACAAAAATAGGATTGCTGATAGCCCCACACTTGCCAACCGGAAGCTGAGACACGCCACGCGCGAACTACGCTAGAGGGATGCTCCACCTCCACGCCCCACTGTCCCTGGCGGAAAACAACACACGAGGGGTGAGCTACAAGCTCAGTGAGTGGCAAGAATCCAACTCAAGAATAATAATATAACACTAACGTATTTTCCTTTCAAGGAAAGATATGGATGGGAGAACACCGACATATATAAATGTCACGTAGAGTCGTGACCACACATCACCCTCACCCTCACCCCGAAGGGGGAAAAACTGTTGGGACTTTTGGGAAACAACTAATCCATTAACACTAACGAGTTGTAACAGAAACTAATACCTAGCTACAAAGATTCTTCACATCTAGATAAATACATATCAATCCCTCACATCATCCGGTAGCCCTCTCCTGGGTAATCCTCATCCTAAGGGCCATCCAGGGTCAGTACTCAAGCCTTGTATGTTAGTGACGTCATACTCTGAGCATTCCCGACGATACGGCATCACCCGTGGTCGGTACTTTAAGTCTCGTATGATAGTCATATCACACTCTGGGCATTCCTAACGATATTATGGCACAATGCAGGACAGACTCAACCTCGGGTAGCTTCGACGCACGATGATGTAGGGAAACAGTACTCCACATTCGCAATATCATCAGGTAGCCCTCTCCCAGGTAGCCCTCTACCTGGCGGCCTTCCGATGGCACAGCGGCACCATGCAGGGTAGCTCCAACGCTGGGTAGCTTCGACGCACGATGATATGTGGAGGAAGCACTTCGTGCTCGCAATACGATCCACACACGCTTAACACAGGTAGGCCTAACATACTATTGTCATAGCTATCAAGTAACAAACACCGAATAGCCTCTACGCACGATGATGTAGAGAAACAGTACTCCACGCTCGCAATATCATCCGGTAGCCCTCTCCCAGGTAGCCCTCTCCCTGGCAGCCTTCCGGTGGCACGGTGGCACCATGGTGGCACGGTGGCACCACGAAGGGTAGCTCCAACGCTGGGTAGCTTCGACGCACGATGATATAGAGAAACAGTACTCCACGCTCGTAATATCATCCGGTAGCCCTCTCCCAGGTAGCCCTCTCCCTGGCGGCCTTCCGGTGGCACGGCGGCACCATGCAGGGTAGCTCCAACGCTGGGTAGCTTCGACGCACGATGATATATGGAGGGGGTACACCATGCTCGCAAGACGATCCTCCCGAATCAACTACTATCATCTAGCAATTACCAATTGATATACATAATTCTCTTGAATTCCCGCACAGATGCATCACTTGGATGCACGGGAAAGAAGCTAAACACTCGCACTCAATTATGACAAGACATGATCCTGAAGGCGGGTCATGCACACGCCTAACACGGGTAGGCCTATCATACCATTTTCATAGCTATCGGGTAACAAACACCGAGTAGCTTCTACGCACGACGATGTAGGGAAATAGTACTCCACGCTCGCAATATCATCCGGTAGCCCTCTCCCAGGTAGCCCTCTCCCTGGCGGCCTTCCGGTGGCACGGTGGCACCACGCAGGGTAGCTCCAACGCTGGGTAGCTTCAACGCACGATGATATAGGGAGGGGGTACTCCATGCTCGCATGACGATCCTCCTGGATCAACTACTATCATCTAACTAATACCATTGCTAATGAATTCTTATGAATTCCCACACGGATGCATCTCTCGACGTGGGAAATAAGTCCTTGCACTCAATCAGGATAGAACATGATCCTAAGGGCTGTCATACACGCGTCTAACACAGATAGGCCTGACATTCTATCATCATAGCTATCAGATAACAAACATCAATACAACAATGAATTCCATGAATTCCCATAGAGTTGCATCACTTGGATGCAGGCAAGATAGCTACTATATTTGCCCACTAAAACAAGTATGCTCCTGATAAACAATAGATCATAGATATACCTATCACAGATAAGGCCAAACAATTAAACATACACACAATTTCACATGAGAGTTCCTATCACAACAAGAGTGCATAGACCACATGTCCAAGGAACCTAGCATTCAAGAATTAACCACACTAAGCATCTACCAACACGAAGGCAATACTACGAAAGGACACCTTTAGTATAACATACCCAACATTCCATGCTATATATATAAAAGCTACAAAGTGATAATAGCAATATTATTTGAAAATCAATAATGAGTGTAGCTATAAAACCCCATGGGTACGCGATGCACAATCACATGCATCGAGCGCTTCCCAAAAGGGGTGGATCGAACCACTCACCAAAAACCCATTCTTTGCGAGTTCCACCAACGAAAGCTGCAAAACACAACCAATGATTATCAAATCAAACATGAAGTTTCTTGGCACCTATATATAAGCCTATTTCATGAAGACAACAACTCCTGATATTGTCCACACCATGCATAATAGCTCTTTGACACATATTTATACAAGACTAGTCCATCTACAGCAATCAGCCCCAAACATTGGTCTCCACGGCATTGAATACACATCCAAAAATTCTGAAATAAATCATGTGCATACTCTGATATGTTAGGATCATAATCTGTGAAGACATCAAACCCTTATTTAATCATGAAATACCCGAAATAAATTATTTTCAGAAACAGGTCTATTTCTACGCGAATCTGGGCAGGCCATGAACATTAGGCTATAACTTTCAATACAGGTGACCAAATGACACCAAATTTGATATTTAACATCTAGACATGTGGATGATCAAATCAATGAAGACATAACCTTCATAACATGCCTCTAGACATTAATTTCAAATGGATCTTCACAGGACAGAAAATCTGTTTTAATACAACACAAAACCCCCACCATTAATGCATAAACACAAACATCTCATGTGCAATAGCAATTACCCATAACACCCTCTCAACAGCACCCATATTCAATTGCACACAGACTCACACCAATATAAACACAAATACATACATTGGCATAAAGAAAAGGGGAAGGGAGTACCTCTTGGAGGAGGAGGAGGATTTCACAAGCACAAATACACACAACCTTCCCTTCTTTGCTGGCTGGACAGATCACAAGAGGGGAGAAAATTAAAAGAGGGCTTAAAAGAGAGAGAGACCAAGCTAATTAAATAGGCTCACACACATGAATCATACACTTTCACCCTTTCTTCCACTTCTCCTCTTCCTTTGCATTAGCTTTTCTCCTCTTCTTTGGCTCTCTATTTTATTTTCCATGAAAATGAGTTTCTCCCACTCTCTCTCACACACACCATAAATTCAAATAGCAATCACACCTGAAATATGCAGCCACAACACCCTCCACACTCAACAATACTACATAGAGACACTAATACTTCATTGGAGCATAAAAACAAACACTTACATGGCACCCCTACACAACCTTGGAGAGGAGAAGAAGATGGAGAGGAACACAAGTGCACACACACATATACACACCTCCCTCTCACTCATCCATCACTTCCATCTTTAAATATCAACCTCCCATGATGGCTGAAACCATAGAGAGGAAGAGTGAGAGGGGAAGCTTGAAAGAGATGGAGAAAGGAAGAATCAACAACAACAACCAACAACCACCATCCAAACATACCTTCTTGGACTCCTTTGTGTGCTCCTTCATCTCCATCACCTCCACTTTCTCCACCCAAAACACACACAAGAGGAGGGGCTGCAACAGCTCAAAAAGAGCCCAAACAGAGGCTGAAGTCGTGCATATTTGGGGGGTTAAATAAGCAAAGGTCGAGTAAATGACCAAGTCATCCTCGGACTTAAAACCTCTGCGCAACCTTCACTTAAACGACCATAACTTCCTCAATACAGCTCGGAATTGCGTGATTCCAGTGGCATTGGAAAGCTAAGAAGATTATCTACAGTTTTCATGTTTACACCCAGATCAAATAACCTCTCCAGCTATTCCAAAATCTAGGCTAAACATCTTACAGGGCTGCTGCCTGGATTTCTCAACTTCGGGGTATACTCGGAAAAATATCAATAACTTTTGATATACGAATCCAGTTGATCCAATTCCACTTCTATATGGAAGCTATCTCAAAACTGAACATCTCATAATAATATCGGATTTTTAGCTTTTCATCTTGAATTTTAACAAAACCAAATCCAAATACCAACTCAAAACTGCATAATTCCAAAAACGTCAGAATGCGACGAAAATTTATAGGTAGGCCAATGCCGGTACCAGGAGAATAGATATGCAGTTAGATTTTGAAATTGAATGCCCAAACTATAAGAATAAATACAATCCAACATTTAACAGCCAAAAAGTGACACAGACATAACACTAGAGTACACAATCAAACTGTCCTGTTAGAGCCAATATACACAACAAAAGACATCAACAATCCACATATTGTACACAAGCACAAATAGAATACATACAGGGAAAAAGGGGATGTGGATTGCCTCTCACTCGCAAGACATCCAACGCGAACACTGGTCCTCTACTCGTACCGCGCCTTAGGGAGCTCCTCCTTCAGATCCGGATCAGCGACAACTGGAGAAAACATACGCGAGGGGTGAGCCACATGCTCAGTGAATGGAACAAATCATGCATCACAACTCATATAACTTTCAATCATCATTAAAGTCCCTCATCCTCACCTCCGAAGGGTGACTAGGTTGTTGGAAGTAACTGTACCAATCCCTCACCCTTACACCCCAGGGGTGTCCTAGGCTCTTGGGAAGAGACTAGATCGTTTCTAAGCCCTTGGTCCACCGGTAGCCCTTTCCCCGGGTAGCCTCTACCTGACATACTCCCACGATCAGTACACCCCTAGATGCATCAGTAACACCTACAGATGGGAGCCCGGTGCCAAGACAGCGTTACCGACGCTGGGAAGTTCCTACACGGATCCAACGAAGGGGAAAAACAATCTACGCTCCCGGATATGATCCACTTGGATCCGTCGTCACCGGTTACTAAACACCGATACGGAAATGAATTCTCAAGAATTCCCTCCTGGGCGCATAACTCAGATGCGGGTAAAATCCTATCATTCGTAATATTGATGCTTTGGTATGACCCCATAGGTGGTCATACGCTTGCCTAATATCTTTAGGCAAGAATACATGGCCTAAGCATGCATTAACACTAACAGGTATAAATATTAATCATGGAAGCATCTTAAATTAATTAATATAACAAGACATGATTTACCTAAGGTATGCTTATCTCATGCAACCTCCTATAAAAGTTTAACATAAATAAACTAGGTGGGGACATGTATAAGTTGGGGTTATGCTAATCATGAGACATGATATCTAGGCATGGATGGCTTTTATACATTATACATGGATGCATAATACCTAGCATACAACATCCAATCATGACATGGGTACATTCCTAGCAAAACAGGCATTTACATTTGCATTTATACAATATTCAATAGGTTATATGTAGTTGTGGTACCCCAGGGGAGGGTGATGCACTCCAACGTGCATCGAACGCCTCCCAACTGGTTTGGATTGACCCACTTACTGAAATCAGGGTCGTTGCGTGACCGCCCATCAAGATCTGCAAGACAAGGCATCCAAGTATTGGTGAGTAAGACCCCGTAAAAACACACAAAATTTGCTAGAATTACCCAAGACTCGGATATGCACGCATACGTGCTCGCACGCGTGCGAGTACGCGCGTACGCAGGCATATCCGAGCTCCCCGACACCTACCCGAGCCACCCGGGCAGCCACACGCATGACCCCGCACGTGCATGCACGCGCGCACGCGCTCCTGTGCCCGCGGGCGCACTGCCCCGCGCCCAGCCGCGCATCCGGCCCCCCCCAGCAGCCCACCCTGACACGCTGCCCGCACGCCCAGCCGCAAGCGCATGCGCCCGTTCACGTGCGCCCGCAGCTCCCCGTGTGCACACACGCGCCCGACCGCGCGTACGCGCATGACCGCGCGCACGCGCACGCCCGCCTACTTCTGAGCCCCGCCTGCGCGCCCGACTAACGCGCACGCACGCGGACAGACCCGCTCGCGCGCCCAAAAGCCTAGCACCCCCTCCCAAAGCCCCTCACACACTCAAACTCAAACACAAAGCATACCAGGTCCCTCAACAACCCACAACCCATGAAAAATCACATACAAGGGGGGGAGAAAGGCTTACCAAGAGAAGGGTAGTGAAAGGGGAAGATCCGGACCCTTCACGCACCCGAAACCGTCACAACCACCACCACTACTACCACCATCCTCTCAGTCTCACAACAGCCTCTTCTCAACCTTGAAAATAGAGGATCATGGGGGGGCAAATAAGAGAGAGAGCTTGGGAGAGAGAGAAGCATTACCATGGAATCACAACAACAACAAAACTCACCTTTGATTCCTTCTTCTTGTGCTCCTTCTCTACTTTCTTTCTTCAAAACACATTCAAACACATTCACACACACACTAAGAGGGGCGCGAGAGGGAGAGGAAGAGAGAGACATGGAGAGGGTGAGAAGTCTTAGACACTAAGAGAGGGGGGGGGGAATGAGAAGGAAAAAGAAGGGGAGGTAATGTTAGGTTTAAAACCACCCACAAACCCAACAAATATCCACAAGGTTCCTTCTTAACCAAGCAAAGGAAGGTGAGCATACCCAAGGTCACCACATTCACATAAATATCTATTCACTATTCCATCTGACAATGCAGTTACGAAGAAAACCCGAATACGGTTCGGAACTGCATATTTTCCAAAACGTTACCGGAATTCGATGAAATTTTTATAGGTAGTACAGAATGGTACCAGGACCCATAATATGCTGTTAGATTTTCAATCGGAGTTCTCTAGCTCACGCAGATAGCTATAAACCAAAATTTTAGCAGATCTGATTGAAAAAAGAAAATTTTGAAAATGGCCAGAATTGACCCAAACGTTACCCATAGGCTAAAAGTTGCACATATATAACATTCTTCCTCCCATAGGAAATTTTGTCCATAAAATTTAATACAAAAACATCTAAGAAGGAAAAAGATGTGGATATGCGTCACGCATGGCGTCCTCGCGCTCCCAAGTGGCCTCGGCACCAGAACGGTGATGCCATCGCACCTTAACCAACTGGACGGCCTTGGTGCAGAGCCTCTTCTCGCGTTGGTCCAGGATCTCGATCGGCTGCTCCACAAATGACAAGTCCGGCTCAAAGACGAGCTGCTCAAACGGGATGACGTGAGCAGGATCGTGGACGTAACGCTCATCTACGAGACATGAAGACATCATGGGCTTGGGCGAACTGTGGGGGCAAGGCTATGCGATAGGCCACCTCCCCAATCTGCTCCAGGATGAGAAATGGGCCAATGAAACACGGACTCAACTTGCCCCGCACACCAAAACGGAAGATGCCCTTCGACGGGGACACCTTCTAAAAGACATGGTCACCAACCTCGAAGGCGAGCTCACGGCGACGACGATCGGCATAGCTCTTCTGACGGCTCTGAGCGGTGCGGATGCGCTCACGAATCGTCTTGATCTCTCTGAGGTCTGGTGAACGATCTCTGGCCCCTCCAACTGGCGTTCTCCGACCTCGTCCCAGCATAATGGAGACCTGCATCTGCGGCCATAGAGTGCCTCATATGGTGCCATCCTAATACTCGAGTGGTAGCTGTTGTTGTAGGTGAACTCCACCAACGGAAGATGCCTCTCCCAACTACCCCCAAAGTCAAGGATGCAGGCCCGCAACATGTCCTCCAGGGTCTGAATCGTCCTCTCCGACTGGCCATCAGTCTGTGGGTGAAACGCCGTACTGACCAGAGTGCCATGGAGATGAACGATCTCTGAGACAAACAACTGCGCCAGGGTGTCCACAGAATCGGTGAGTCGGATGGGGAGAAAATGAGCGGACTTGGTCAGTCGGTCGATGATCACCCAGATGGCATCGCGACCCGAACGTGACTTTGGCAGACCCGAAACAAAGTCCATAGTAATCTGCTCCCACTTCCACTGAGGAATCTCATTGGACTACAGTTTCCCCGCAGGACGCTGATGCTCTGACTTCACCTGCTGGCATACCAAGCAACGGGCAACGAAATGACCAACATCCGCCTTTATCCCGTGCCACCAGTAGCCACGACGAAGGCCCTTGTACATCTTCGTGCCACCAGGATGCACTGTGTACCACGAACGATGGGCCTCATCCAAGATCTTCTGCTTCAGCCCTGCATCGTCAAGAATACTTACCCGGCCTCTGAACCACAGGATTCCATCCTCACGAATCTGGTAATCCGGTCGCTCGCCTTGGGTGACGCCTTCAAAAAGCACCAGAAGGTGAGGATCTCACCCCTGTGCCGTGCGGATCTCATTGAGGAGAACAGGCTGCACCACTAACCTGGCCAGAAAGCCACCAGCAGGCGTCTCCCGAACATTGATCCAGCAAGCGGCCTCCTCCAGAAGCCTCCAATGACGTACAGCTAAGTGGGCGGCCATGCCCAAGGGCTGCCTACTAAGAGCATCTGCTAAGACATTCGCCTTACCTGGATGGTAAGCGATGTCACAATCATAGTCCTTCAGGAACTCGACCCAACGTCTCTGACGCATGTTGAGCTCCGGCTAGGACTGCAGATAAGTCAGGCTCTTGTGATCCGTGAAGAGCTCGAACTCCTCACCATAGAGGTAGTGCCTCCAAATCTTCACCGCAAAGATGATCGCTGCTAACTCCAGGTCATGGGTGGGATAATTCTGCTCATGGGGCTTCAACTGACGTGACGCGTAAGCAACAACCTTACCATACTGCATCAGGACAGAACCGAAACCCAGCCGCGATGCATCGGAGTAGACTGTGAATCCGCCACTCCCCGACGGAATGGTAAGAACGGGCGCTGAGGTGAGTCTCCTCTCCAACTCCTGGAAGCTCTCCTCGCAAGATGGGGACCACTCGAACCGGACATCCTTCCACGTGAGGCGGGTCAGAGGGACTGCTATCTTCAAGAAACCCTCCACGAATCTCTGATAATAACCTGCCAAACCTAAGAAGTTCTGAATCTTAGTGGGGTTCGACGGTCGCCACCAATTCGACACGGCGAGCGTCTTGTCCGGATCCACGGATATACCCTCACCAGAAATCACATGGCCAAGGAAGGCCACACACTCCAACCAGAACTCGCACTTACTGAACTTGGCGAACAACTGATGTCGGGCCAAAATCTCCAAGACAGTGCGAAGATGGTCAGCGTGCTCCTCAAGACTCCTCGAATATACCATAATATCATCGATGAAGACTACCACAAAGGAGTCGAGGAAGGGTCGAAACACCCGGTTCATCAGATCCATGAAGGCTGACGGTGCATTCATCAACCCAAACGGCAGTACTCGAAACTCGTAGTGCCCGTAACGGGTACAAAAGGCCGTCTTTGAAATATTATCCGACTCCCCGATCTTCAGCTAATAGTAGCCTGAATGGAGATCGATCTTTGAGAAGACACGCGCTCCCTGGAGCTGGTCAAACAGATCATCAATCTATGGTAAGGGATACTTGTTCTTCACGGTCTGCTTGTTCAGCTGTTTGTAGTCAATACACAAACGCAGCGAACTGTCCTTCTTTCGAACAAACAGGACAGGGGCTCCCCACTGAGAGACACTCAAACGTGCGAACGCCTTCTCGAGCAACTCCTCCAGCTGCTCCTTCAGCACCTTTAACTCTGCTGGGGCCATCCGGTACGGATCCCTCGAAATCGGCTTGGTCCTCGGAATTAGATTAATCTCAAACTCAATCACGCGATCCGATGGTAGACCCGGAAGGTCATCGGGAAAAAACCCCTGGATATTCTGACACAATCGGAGTCTGACTTATATTTTTCCCCAACGGTACGTCCTCGTCCACAATGTACACCAGATAACCCTCGCATCGCCCTGTAGGAGTCTCCATGCCTGGATGGACGACACAAACCCCAAAGGGGCAATGTCCCGATCACCTACGAACTGGAAAGACCTCTGGCCCGGGATGTGGAAGGACACCGTCTTCGCGAAACAGTGGATGCTGGCTTGACTAGCTGAGAGCCAATCCATTCCCAGGATGGCATCAAAGTCCGACAAGGAGAGCTCGACCAACTCCACTGGAAACTCGTGCTCCCCAATCACTACAGAACAACCCCGGTACACAGAACGAAGGAGAATACGGTCTCCGACATGTAATGATATCTCCAGCAAGGCATCAAGAGGGGCCGACACTGCACTCATCTGTCTCGCGAAAATGGGAGACACGAACGAGTGCGTAGCCCCGGAATCAAATAGCACATAAGCGGGAAGCTGGGAGATCAGAACAATACCTCGGACGATGCTACCCAAAGCCTGCGCCTCCTCGGCCGTAAGTGCTGCCACACGGCCCTGAACAAGCTGCGGCTGAGGAGCAGGGGCACGCTTCACAAGCTGCACTGGCTGTTTCCACTTGTCAATCCGGCCACCCTGTGGCTGTTGCTGACGCTGCGGCTGCTGCTGCTGTGGCTGCTGACGAGGCATAGGAGGTCAACCAGCATCGGGGCAAGCATAAGCAAGATGCCCGCCTGATTGCAGTGGTAGCAACGTCGCGTCTCCGATCGCCTGGCCTGGAATGGAACGGCAGCAATGGGGTGCAGGATCCCGCACTGGCACCACATCTACTGGAGTAGCGGCGGCCGCTGAGTGATCAAAGCGTGCCCGCTTGCCCTTGCGATGTCTCGAATCGTGACCCCTGGGTGGCCTCTGGTCCGCAGAAGGGGTAAAAATAGCTGAGGGAACCCCAAGGTCGCGATCGACGGTCCTCGCACGAGACACCAGGTCGGTGTACCTCGAGAGTGCCTCCGAGGAAACGTGCACCCGGATGGTGCTGTTGAGACCCATCTCGAACCAATGGCATCTCGTCTCCTTGTCCATCACCAACGCTGGGGCAAACCGAGAGAGTCTCGTGAAACGTGTGGAGTAGTTTGCCACTGACATGGTACCCTGCATCAGCTGCTCGAACTCCTACATCACGAGCTGGCGCGTCGAGAACGGGAAGTACTCTGCCAAGAAGTGGTTCCAGAACCCGGCCCAAAGAAGTCGCTCCACACCCTCCAGAATGTCCATAGATCGGGTAGCCCACAAGTCAACGGCGTTACCCTTCAACATGAACGTGGCCAGCGAGACACGCTGGTGGTCGGTGCAGTGCATGGTCAAGAAGATCTTGTCTATCTCCATCAACCAACGCTCGGGGCAAGGGGGTCCGTCATCGAGCCATGGAACTCAGGAGGATGAAGCTTCAAAAAGGCGGTGAGGCCGGTCTAATGCACACGGGTCGCGGCCGCTAGCTCCTCCTCCCTCTGCTCGGGTCCATGAACTCCGTCTGCAGGAATCTCCACTGGCACAGGGGGTACTTCGGGCACCATTGGTGGATCTACTGCTAAGGGTACCTGCGGGGCCGCCTCGCGAGCTGCCCGCAGTTCCTGGATCTCTCACGCTTGCTCAGCTAACGCTCTCGTCTGAGCTTCCAGCACCCTCGTCTGAATCTCCAGAAGATCCGCTATCCGAGCGTAAGCACGCTCCCATGCAGGAGGCTCCAGCGTAGGTCCTGGCCCGATAGTCGAGGACTCACTAGTAGATTCCTCGCCTCTAGTAGGTCCGGAAACCTCCGAAGCCCGAGGGCGACCACGTCCACGCGCTCGCCTCTTAGGAGGCATATCAGCAACCTAAAGAAACAGCACTAGGATCAAAATACTCATATATAAATCATAGGACTCATCTCTAAGAAAACAATTGGCTCTGACAGGACTAGGCTTTGATACCAAATTTTGTCACGCCCCAGAGCGGCCGTCCCCGTGACGTGGCAAATATATATATGATATCAGTAATCCATACACGAGGTCAAATAAAGACTCCGCAATATAAAAGGTAATAAAGCAATAACCCAGTAACTGACATCAAATATATAGAAGTAGCGGAAGCTCAAATGAATAAGTCTGTAATTCAAAGACATATTTACAGACTAGAGTACACAATCAATCTGTCATGTGAGAGCCAATATACACAACAAAAGACATCAACAATCCACATACTGTGCACAAGCACAAGTAGAATATATACAAGGAAAAAGGGGATGCTTATGGCCTCTCACTCGCAAGACATCCAACGCGAACACTGGTCCTCTACTCGTACCGCGCCTTAGGGAGCTCCTACTTCATATCCGCATCAGCGACAACTGGAGAAAACATATGCGAGGGGTGAGCCACACGCTCAATGAATAGAACAATTCATGCATCACAACTCATATAATTTTCAATCATCATTAGAGCCCCTCACCCTTACCTTTGAAGGGTGGCTAGGTTGTTGGGAGTAACTGTACCAATCCCTCACCCTCACCCCCCAAGGGGTGATCTGGGCTCTTGGGACGAGACTAGATCGTTTCTAAGCCCTTGGTCCACCGATAGCCCTTTCCCCGGGTAGCCTCTAACTGACATACTCCTACGATCAGTACACCCCTAGATGCATCAATAATACCTACAGATAGGAGCGCGGTCCCAGGACAGCGTTTCTGACGCCGGGAAGTTCCTACACGGATCCAACGAAGGGGAAAAACAATCTACGCTCGCGGATACGATCCACTTGGCTCCGTCGTCACCGGTTACTAAACACCGATACGGAAATGAATTCTCAAAAATTCCCTCCAGGGCGCATAACTCAGATGCAGGGAAAATCCTATCATTCGTAATATCGATGCTTTGGTATGACCCCATAGGTGGTCATACGCTTGCCTAACATCATTAGGCAAGAATACATGGCCTAAGCATGCATTAACACTAACAGGTATAAATATTAATCATGGAAGCATCTTAAATTAATTAATATAACAAGAAATGATTTATCTAAGGTATGCCTATCTTATGCAACCTCATATAAAAGTTTAATAAAATTAAACTAGGTGGGGACATGTATAAGTTGGGGTTATGCTAATCGTGAGACATGATATCTAGGCATGGATGGCTTTTATACATTATACATGGATGCATAATACCTAGCATACCACATCCAATCATGACATGGGTGCATTCCTAGCAAAACAGGCATTTATACAATATTTAATAGGTTATATGTAGTTGTGGTACCCCAGGGGAGGGCGATGCACTCCAACGTGCATCGAACGCCTCCCAACTGGGTTGGATTGACCCACTCACTGAAATCAGGGTCGTCGCGTGACCGCCCGCCAAGATCTGCAAGACAAGGCATCCAAGTATTGGTGAGTGAGACCCCATAAAAACACATAAAATTAGCTAGAATTATCCAAGACTCGGATATGCACACATACATGCTCGCACGCGTGCGAGTACGCGCATACGCACGCATATCTGAGCTCTCCGACACCTACCTGAGCCCCCCGGGCAGCCACACACGTGGCCTGTGTGCCCAGGCGCCCAGCCGCACGCGCACCCGGACCCCCCCCCCAGCAGCGCACCGGACACGCTGCCTGCGTGCCCAGGCGCCCAGCCGCACGCGCACGCGCCCCTTCGAGTGCGCACGTAGCTCCCCACGCGCCCCGACTGCGCTGAGCCCCCCTGCGGGCCCGACTGCGCGCGCACGCGCGCGGACAGACCCGCGCGCGCGCCCAAAAGCCTAGCACCCCCTCCCAAAGCCCGTCACACATCCAAACTCAAACACAATGCATACCAGGTCCCTCAACAACCCACAACCCATGAAAATCACATACAAGGGGGGCAGAAAGGCTTACCAAGAGAAGGGTAGTGAAAGGGGAAAATCCGGGCCCTTCACGCACCCGAAATCCTCACAACCACCACCACCACTACCACCATCCTCTCAGCCACACAACAGCCTCTTCTCAGCCTTGAAACCAGAGGATCATGGGGGGGAAATGAGAGAGAGAGAGCTTGGGAGAGAGAGAAGCATTACAAAGGAATCACAACAACAACCAAACTCACCTTTGATTCCTTCTTCTTGTGCTCCTTCTCTACTTTCTTTCTTCAAAACACATTCACACACACACTAAGAGGGGCGCGAGTGGGAGAGGAAGAGATAGACATGGAGAGGGTGAGAAGTCATAGACACTAAGAGAGGGGGGGTAATGAGAAGGAAAAAGAAGGGGAGGTAATGTTCGGTTTAAAACCACCCACAAACCCAACAAATATCCACAAGGTTCCTTCTTAACGAAGCAAAGGGAGGTGAGCAAATTCAAGGTCACCACATTCACATAAATATCAATTCACTATTCCACCTAACAAAGCACTTACGAAGAAAACCCGGATACAATTCAGAACTGCATATTTTCCAAAACGTTACTGGACTTCGATGAAATTTTTATGGGTAGTACAGAATGGTACCAGGACCCATAATATGCCGTTAGATTTTCAATCGGAGTTCTCTAGCTCATGCAAATAGATAAAAACCAAAATTTCAGCAGTTCCGATAGAAAAAAAATTCGAAAATGGCCAGAATTGACCCAAAGGTTACCCATAGGCTAAAAATGACACACATATAACACAAACAACTTTTTTTCACGTGAACAGCATTCCTCGACCCAAAATGCAATTTTCGAAGCGCAAAGCAATTTTCGATCCATACAAACCCAAAATTGCACTTTATCAACCCAATCTGCACATTCCCACCCAAAATAAAATTGTT
The DNA here is from genome assembly GCA_030737845.1 of Acorus calamus. Taxonomy (NCBI): domain Eukaryota; kingdom Viridiplantae; phylum Streptophyta; class Magnoliopsida; order Acorales; family Acoraceae; genus Acorus; species Acorus calamus. The sequence continues at coordinate 14,625,230 of CM060872.1, forward strand.
GACCCTAAACATCATTTTAAAACCAACACAACATTTCTCAACCCAAAAACAACATTTCTTCTGCCAAATTGCATTTCTCGGTCCAAACATAATTTTCGACCCATACAAACCCAAAAACCATTTTTTCCGTCCAAAACACCACGTTCTCAAGCTAAATATCATATTTTGACGCAAACAATTTTTTTGTTTTTTACTCCAACATCATTTTCAGACCCAAACAGTGTTTTCCTGCCCAAGACGATGATTTTCAACCAAAATATCATTTTTCGACCCGAACAGTAATTTGTCGACCCGAACATCATTTTACCACCAAGACAACATTTTTGGACTAAACACGACCCAAATACTTTTTTCGACCAAAAGAGCATTTTGTTATACGAACAGCATTATGAAACCCAAATCGCATCATTGACGCAAAAACGACCTAAACATCATTTTTTCGAGCAAAAGGGCACTTTCCAGACCAGAATAGAATTTTTTAACCCGAACAACATTTCGTCAGCTTGAACATCTTTTTTCAACCAGGACAGCATTTTTCGACTAGAACACGATCCAAACACCATATTTTTGACCCATACAACATTTTCTAGAGCAAATCGGATATTGCGGCCTGAATCGCATTTTTGACCCAAAAATGACAAAATCATCTTTTGTTTGACCGAAACAGCGTTTTCTGAATTCAAATATCGTTTTTTTCGAAAAAAAAACATTTTCTGAAATCCAAACAGCAATATTTCGATCCAAACAACAATTCGGAATAAAAATAACATTTTTCAACCCAAACAACATTTTTCCACCCAAACATTATTATATTTCGACCCAAACATGACCCAAAGATCATTGTTCGACGCAAAATACAATTTACGACCCTAACTCGACAAAAACACCATTATTACGATCAAAACCGCATTTTTCGAACCTGGCAAGAACCAAAACACATTTTTTGTCCCAGGCACCATTTATTTTTACCCGAGCAGCATTTCTTTGATGCAAAGTAAATTTTCCAAACCAAACCCTATTCCTTCAACGCAATACGCAATTTTCGACCCAAACCCCTTTTTTTTTTACTGAAATTGATTTTTTCCATCCAAACACGAACCGAACGTCATTTTTCTCCACAAATAGGATATTTCATCCCAAGGAATATTTTTTTGACCCAAACAGCATTTTTTCGATGCAAACAACATTTTTTTCACCCGAACAGCATTCCTCGACCCAAAATGTAATTTTCGAAGCGCAAAGCATTTTTCGATCCATACAAAACCAAAACTACACTTTATCAACCCAATCTGCACATTTCGACCCAAAATATAATTTTTAATCCAAAACATCATTTTTAGACCAACACAACATTTCTCAACCCAAAAATTGTATTTCTTCGGCCAAATTGCATTTTTCGGTCCAAATATAATTTTTCAACCCAAACATACCCAAAAACCATTTTATTTTTTCCGTCTAAAACACCACGTTCTCAAGCTAAATATCATATTTTGGCACAAACAATTTTTTTGTTTTTTACTCCAACATCATTTTCAGACCCGAACAGCGTTTTCCTGCCCAAGAAGACGATTTACATCCCAAATATCATTTTTTGACCCGAACAACATTTTCTTGGACCCAAGCAGCACTTTTCCCTATCAGAAAATTGTTTTTCGACCCAAACAGCAATTTGTCGACCCGAACATGATTACCACCAAGGCATCATTTTTGGACTAAACACGACCCAAATACCATTTTTTTTTATCAAAAGAGCATTCTGTTATACGAAAAGCATTCTGAAACCCAAATCGCATCATTGAGACAAAAACGACCTAAACATCATTTTTTCGACCAAAAGAGCACTTTCCAGACCAGAATAGAATTTTTCGACCCAAACAGCATTTCGTCAGCCTGAATATCTTTTTTCAAGCAGGATTGCTTTTTTCGACTAGAACACGACCCAAACACCTTATTTTCGACCCAAATAGCATTTTCTGGAATAAATCAGATATTGTGGCCCGAATCGCATTTTTGACCCAAAAATGACAAAAACATCATTTGTTTGACCGAAACAGCGTTTTCTGAATTCAAACATCATTCAGAAAAAGAAACGTTTTCTAAAATCCAAAGTGCAATATTTCGATCCAAACAACAATTCTAGACCCAAACAAAAGTTTTCAGCCCAAACAGCAATTTTCCACAACCCAAACATAAAAATCATCTTTCGATTGAAACACGACCCAAACTGGACTTTTTCTACCCGAACAGCACATTTCGACCCAAACCAAAATTTTTGAATCCAAACCCCTTTATTCTACCCGAACATCATTTTTATACCCAAACATTGTTATATTTCGACCCAAACTTGATCAAAAGATCATTTTAAGACCGAACAACATTTCTAAACATTATTCCACCCAAACATTATTACATTTCCACCCAAACTGCATTGTTCGACGCAAAATACATTTTGCGACCCTAACTCAACCCAAACACCATTATTTCAACCAGAACAGCATTTTTCGAACTTGCCAAGAACCAAAACACATTTTTTGACCCAGGCACCATTTATTTTTACCCGAGCGGCATTTCTTTGATGCAAAGTACATTTTCCAAACCAAACCCTATTCCTTCAACGCCATACACAATTTTCTACCCAAACCCCATTTTTTCGATTGAAATTGATTTTTTCCATCCAAACACGACCCGAACGTCATTTTTCTCCTTAAACAGGACATTTCATCCCAATCAAGATTTTTTTTACCCAAACAGTATTTTTTCGTTGCAAACAACATTTTTTACCCAAACAGTATTCCTTGACCCAAAATGCAATTTTCGAAGAGCAAAGCATTTTTCGATCCATACACAACCAAAATTGCACTTTATCAACATAATCTGCACATTTTGTTACGCCCCGGAGCGACCGTCCCCGAAGCATTACCAATCAAACAATAATCAAAAAGATCAAATAAGAAAACAAGGCTACAGGGAAGTGGTAGCCAATAAAATGAAATGATGCGGAAGTATAATATACAATTAAGTCTGTAAATCAAAAACATTATTACAGACTCGAATACACAATTACCGTCCTATGAGAGCCCAAGTCTAGTCCAAATACAACAATATATGCGACACGCACAATTACTAATACATACACAAAAATAGGATTGCTGATAGCCCCACACTTGCCAACCGGAAGCTGAGACACGCCACGCGCGAACTACGCTAGAGGGATGCTCCACCTCCACGCCCCACTGTCCCTGGCGGAAAACAACACACGAGGGGTGAGCTACAAGCTTAGTGAGTGGCAAGAATCCAACTCAAGAATAATAATATAACACTAACGTATTTTCCTTTCAAGGAAAGATATGGATGGGAGAACACCGACATATATAAATGTCACGTAGAGTCGTGACCACACATCACCCTCACCCTCACCCCGAAGGGGGAAAAACTGTTGGGACTTTTGGGAAACAACTAATCCATTAACACTAACGAGTTGTAACAGAAACTAATACCTAGCTACAAAGATTCTTCACATCTAGATAAATACATATCAATCCCTCGCATCATCCGGTAGCCCTCTCCCGGGTAATCCTCATCCTAAGGGCCATCCAGGGTCAGTACTCAAGCCTTGTATGTTAGTGACGTCATACTCTGAGCATTCCCGACGATACGGCATCACCCGTGGTCGGTACTTTAAGTCTCATATGATAGTCATATCACACTCTGGGCATTCCTAACGATATTATGGCACAATGCAGGACAGACTCAACCTCGGGTAGCTTCGACGCACGATGATGTAGGGAAACAGTACTCCACATTCGCAATATCATCAGGTAGCCCTCTCCCAGGTAGCCCTCTCCCTGGCGGCCTTCCGATGGCACGGCGGCACCATGCAGGGTAGCTCCAACGCTGGGTAGCTTCGACGCACGATGATATGTGGAGGAAGCACTTTGTGCTCGCAATACGATCCACACACGCTTAACACAGGTAGGCCTAACATACTATTGTCGTAGCTATCAAGTAACAAACACCGAATAGCCTCTACGCACGATGATGTAGAGAAACAGTACTCCACGCTCGCAATATCATCCGGTAGCCCTCTCCCAGGTAGCCCTCTCCCTGGCAGCCTTCCGGTGGCACGGTGGCACCACGATGGGTAACTCCAACGCTGGGTAGCTTCGACGCACGTTGATATAGAGAAACAGTACTCCACGCTCGTAATATCATCCGGTAGCCCTCTCCCAGGTAGCCCTCTCCCTGGCGGCCTTCCGGTGGCACGGCGGCACCATGCAGGGTAGCTCCAACGCTGGGTAGCTTCGACGCACGATGATATATGGAGGGGGTACACCATGCTCGCAAGACGATCCTCCCGAATCAACTACTATCATCTAGCAATTACCAATTGATATACATAATTCTCTTGAATTCCCGCACAGATGCATTACTTGGATGCACGGGAAAGAAGCTAAACACTCGCACTCAATTATGACAAGACATGATCCTGAAGGCGGGTCATGCACAAGCCTAACACGGGTAGGCCTATCATACCATTTTCATAGCTATCGGGTAACAAACACCGAGTAGCTTCTACGCACGACGATGTAGGGAAATAGTACTCCACGCTCGCAATATCATCCGGTAGCCCTCTCCCAGGTAGCCCTCTCCCTGGCGGCCTTCCGGTGGCACGGTGGCACCACGCAGGGTAGCTCCAACGCTGGGTAGCTTCAACGCACGATGATATAGGGAGGGGGTACTCCATGCTCGCATGACGATCCTCCTGGATCAACTACTATCATCTAACTAATACCATTGCTAATGAATTCTTATGAATTCCCACACGGATGCATCTCTCGACGTGGGAAATAAGTCCTTGTACTCAATCAGGATAGAACATGATCCTAAGGGCTGTCATACACGCGTCTAACACAGATAGGCCTGACATTCTATCATCATAGCTATCAGATAACAAACATCAATACAACAATGAATTCCATGAATTCCCATAGAGTTGCATCACTTGGATGCAGGCAAGATAGCTACTATATTTGCCCACTAAAACAAGTATGCTCCTGATAAACAATAGATCATAGATATACCTATCACAGATAAGGCCAAACAATTAAACATACACACAATTTTCACATGAGAGTTCCTATCACAACAAGAGTGCATAGACCACATGTCCAAGGAACCTAACATTCAAGAATTAACCACACTAAGCATCTACCAACACGAAGGCAATACTACGAAAGGACACCTTTAGTATAACATACCCAACATTCCATGCTATATATATAAAAGCTACAAAGTGATAATAGCAATATTATTTGAAAATCAATAATGAGTATAGCTATAGAACCCCATGGGTACGCGATGCACAATCACACGCATCGAGCGCTTCCCAAAAGGGGTGGATCGAACCACTCACCAAAAACCCATTCATTGCGAGTTCCACCAACGAAAGCTGCAAAACACAACCAATGATTATCAAATCAAACATGAAGTTTCTTGGCACCTATATATAAGCCTATTTCATGAAGACAACAACTCCTGATATTGTCCACACCATGCATAATAGCTCTTTGACACATATTTATACAAGACTAGTCCATCTACAGCAATCAGCCCCAAACATTGGTCTCCACGGCATTGAATACACATCCAAAAATTCTGAAATAAATCATGTGCATACTCTGATATGTTAGGATCATAATCCGTGAAGACATCAAATCCTGATTTAATCATGAAATACCCGAAATAAATTATTTTCAGAAACAGGTCTATTTCTACGCGAATCTGGGCAGGCCATGAACATTAGGCTATAACTTTCAATACAGGTGACCAAATGACACCAAATTTGATATTTAACATCTAGACATGTGGATGATCAAATCAAATGAAGACATAACCTTCATAACATGCCTCTAGACATTAATTTCAAATGGATCTTCACAGGACAGAAAATCTGTTTTAATACAACACAAAACCCCCCACCATTAATGCATAAACACAAACATCTCATGTGCAATAGCAATTACCCATAACACCCTCTCAACAGCACCCATATTCAATTGCACACAGACTCACACCAATATAAACACAAATACATACATTGGCATAAAGAAAAGGGGAAGGGAGTACCTCTTGGAGGAGGAGGAGGATTTCACAAGCACAAATACACACAACCTTCCCTTCTTTGCTGGCTGGACAGATCACAAGAGGGGAGAAAATTAAAAGAGGGCTTAAAAGAGAGAGAGACCAAGCTAATTAAATAGGCTCACACACATGAATCATACACTTTCACCCTTTCTTCCACTTCTCCTCTTCCTTTGCATTAGCTTTTCTCCTCTTCTTTGACTCTCTATTTTATTTTTCCATGAAAATGAGTTTCTCCCACTCTCTCTCACACACACCATAAATTCAAATAGCAATCACACCTGAAATATGCAGCCACAACACCCTCCACACTCAACAATACTACATAGAGACACTAATACTTCATTGGAGCATAAAAACAAACACTTACATGGCACCCCTACACAACCTTGGAGAGGAGAAGAAGATGGAGAGGAACACAAGTGCACACACACATATACACACCTCCCTCTCACTCATCCATCACTTCCATCTTTAAATATCAACCTCCCATGATGGCTGAAACCATAGAGAGGAAGAGTGAGAGGGGAAGCTTGAAAGAGATGGAGAAAGGAAGAATCAACAACAACAACCAACAACCACCATCCAAACATACCTTCTTGGACTCCTTTGTGTGCTCCTTCATCTCCATCACCTCCACTTTCTCCACCCAAAACACACACAAGAGGAGGGGCTGCAACAGCTCAAAAAGAGCCCAAACAGAGGCTGAAGTCGTGCATATTTGGGGGGTTAAATAAGCAAAGGTCGAGTAAATGACCAAGTCATCCTCGGACTTAAAACCTCTGCGCAACCTTCACTTAAACGACCATAACTTCCTCAATACAGCTCGGAATTGCGTGATTCCAGTGGCATTGGAAAGCTAAGAAGATTATCTACAGTTTTCACGTTTACACCCAGATCAAATAACCTTTCCAGCTATTCAAAAATCTAGGCTAAACATCTTACAGGGCTGCTGCCTGGATTTCTCAACTTCGGGGTATACTCGGAAAAATATCAATGACTTTTGATATACGAATCCAGTTGATCCAATTCCACTTCTATATGGAAGCTATCTCAAAACTGAACATCTCATAATAATATCGGATTTTTAGCTTTTCATCTTGAATTTTAACAAAACCAAATCCAAATACCAACTCAAAACTGCATAATTCCAAAAACGTCAGAATGCGACGAAAATTTATAGGTAGGCCAATGCCGGTACCAGGAGAATAGATATGCAGTTAGATTTTGAAATTGAATGCCCAAACTATAAGAATAAATACAATCCAACATTTAACAGCCAAAAAGTGACACAGACATAACACATTTCGACCCACGATATAATTTTTGACCCAAAACATCATTTTGAGACCAACACAACATTTCTCAACCCAAAAACGGCATTTCTTCTGCCAAATTGCATTTCTCGGTCCAAACATAATTTTTTGACCCGAACAAACCCAAAAACCATTTTTTTTCCATCTAAAACACCACGTTGTCAAGCTAAATATCATATTTTGGTGCAAACAATTTTTTTGTTTTTTACTCCAACATCATTTTCAGACCCGAACAGCGTTTTCCTGTCCAAGACGACGATTTCCAACCCAAATATCATTTTTCAACCCGAACAGCATTTTCTTGGACCCAAGCAGCACTTTTCCCCTTCAGAAAATCGTTTTTCGACCCAAACAACAATTTGTCGACCTGAACATCATTACCACTAAGGCAGCATTTTTGGACTAAACACGGCCCAAATACCATTTTTTTGACCAAAAGAGCATCTCGTCATACGAAAAGCATTTTGAAACCCAAATCGCATCATTGACGCAAAAAATGACCTAAACAACATTTTTTCGAGCAAAAGAGCACTTTCTAGACCAGAACAGAATTTTTCAACCCAAACAGCATTTCTTCAGCCTGAACATCTTTTTTCAACCAGGATAGCTTTTTTTACTAGAACACAACCCAAACACCTTATTTTTGACCCAAACAGCATTTTCTAGAACAAACCGGATATTGTGGCCCGAATCGCATTTTCAACCCAAAAACGACAAAAACATCATTTGTTCGACTGGAACAGCGTTTTCTGAACTCAAACATCATTTTTTCGAGAGAAAAAAATGTTTTATGAAATCCAAACTGCAATTTTCGATCCAAACAACAATTCTATACCCAAACAAAATTTTTCAGCCCAAACTGCAATTTTCCACAACCCAAACATAAAAATCATCTTTCGATTGAAACACAACACAAACTGCACTTTTTCTACCCGAACAACACAATTCGACCCAAACCAAATTTTTTGAACCCAAACCCCTTTTTTCTACCTGAACATCATTTTTATACCCAAAAAACAATTCGAAACAAAAACAACATTTGTCAATCCAAACAGCATTTTTCCACCTAAACATTATTATATTTTGACCCAAACTTGACCCAAAGATCATTTTTAGACCAGAACAACATTTCTAAACCCAAACTGCATTGTTCGACGTAAAATACATTTTGCGACCCTAACTCGACCCAAACACCATTATTTCGACCAAAACATCATTTTTCGAACCTGGCAAGAACCAAAACACATTTTTTGACCCAGGCACCATTTATTTTTACCCGAGTGGCGTTTCTTTGATGCAAAGTAAATTTTCCAAACCAAACCCTATTCCTTCAACGCGATACGCAATTTTTGACCCAAACCCCATTTTTCGACTGAAATTGATTTTTTCCATCCAAACACGACCCGAACATTATTTTTCTCCCTAAACAGGATGTTTCATCCCAAGGAAGATTTTTTTGACCCAAACATCATTTTTTCGATGCAAACAACATTTTTTTCGCGCGAACAGCATTCCTCGACCCAAAATGTAATTTTCGAAGCGCAAAGCATTTTTCGATCCATACACAACCAAAACTGCACTTTATCAACCCAATCTGCACATTTCGACCCAAAATATAATTTTTGACCCAGAACTTCATTTTGAGACCAACACAACTTTTCTCAACCCAAAAACTGCATTTCTTCTGCCAAATTACATTTCTTGGTTCAAACATAATTTTTCGACCCAAAAATACCCAAAAACCATTTTTTTCCGTCCAAAACACCACGTTCTCAACCTAAATATCATATTTTGGCGCAAACAATTTTTTTGTTTTTACACCAACATCATTTTCAGACCCGAACAGTGTTTTCCTGTCCAAGACGACGATTTTCAACCCAAATATTATTTTTTGACCCGAAAAACATTTTCTTCGACCCAAGTAGCACTTTTCCCGATCAGAAAATCATTTTTCGACCCAAACAGCAATTTATCGACCCGAACTTCATTACCACTAAGGCTTTTTGGACTAAACACGACCCAAATACCATTTTTTTGACCAAAAGAGCATTTTGTTATACGAAAAGCATTTTGAAAACCAAATCACCTCATTGACGCAAAAACGACCTAAACATCATTTTTTCGAGCAAAAGAGCACTTTCCAGACCATAATAGAATTATTTGACCCAAACATCATTTCTTCAGCCTGAACATCTTTTTTCAACCAGGATAGTTTTTTTTACTAGAACACGACCCAAACACCTTATTTTCGACCTAAACAGCATTTTCTGGAACAAACCGGATATTGTGGCCTAAATCGCATTTTCGACCCAAAAACGAGAAAAATATCATTTGTTCTACCGAAACAGCGTTTTCTGAATTCAAACATCATTTTTTCAAGAGAAAAAAAATGTTTTATGAAATCCAAACTGCATTATTTCGATCCAAACAACAATTCTAGACCCAAACAACAGTTTTCAGCCCAAACTGCAATTTTCCACATCCCAAACAGAAAAATCATCTTTCGATCGAAACACGATCCAAACTGCACTTTTTCTATCCGAACAACACATTTCGACCCAAACCAAATTTTTTGAACCCAAGCCCCTTTTGTCTAACTGGACATCATTTTTATACCCAAAAAACAATTCGGAACAAAAACTACATTTTTCAACTCGAACAGCATTTTCTGGAACAAACCGGATATTGTGGCCCGAATCGCATTTTCGACCCAAAAACGACAAAAACATTATTTGTTCGACCGAAACAGCGTTTTCTGAACTCAAACATTGTTTTTTCGAGAGAATTTTTTTTTTTATGAAATGAAAACTGCAATATTTCGATTCAAACAACAATTATACACCCAAGCAACAGTTTTCAACCCAAACTGCAATTTTTCACAACCCAAATATAAAAATCATCTTTCAATCGAAACACGATCCAAACTGCACTTTTTCTATCCGAACGGCACATTTCGACCCAAACCAAATTTTTTGAACCCAAACCCCTTCTTTCTACCCGAACATCATATTTATACCCAAAAAACAATTCGGAACATAAACCACATTTTTCAACCCAAACAGCATTTTTCCACCGAAACATTATTTTATTTCGACCCAAAGTTGACCCAAAGATCGTTTTTAGACCCGAACAACATTTCTAAACCCAAACTGCAAAGTAAATGTTTCAAACCAAACCCTATTCCTTCAACGCGATACGCAATTTTGACCCAAACCCCATTTTTTCGACTTAAATTGATTTTTTCCTTCCAAACATGACCCAAACGTTATTTTTCTCCCTTTCATCCCATGGAAGATTTTTTTGACCCAAACAATATTTTTTCGATGCAAACAACATTTTTTTCAGCTGAACAGCATTCCTCGACCCAAAATGCAATTTTCGCAGCGCAAAGCATTTTTCGATCCATACACAACCAAAACTGCCATTTATCAGCCCAATCTGCACATTTCGACCCAAAATATAATTTTTTACTCAAAACATCATTTTGAGACCAACACAACATTTGTCAACCCAAATACTGCATTTCTTCTGCCAAATTGCATTTCTCGGTCCAAACATAAATTTTCGACCCAAACATACCCAAAAACCATTTTTTTCCGTCTAAAACAACACGTTCTCAAGCTAAATATCATATTTTGGAGCAAACAATTTTTTTGTTTTTTACTCTAACATCATTTTCAGACCCGAACAGCGTTTTCCTGCCCAAGACGACGATTTTCAACCCAAATATAATTTTTTGACCCGAACAACATTTTCTTGGACCCAAGCAGCACTTTTCCCTATCAGAAAATCGTTTTTCGACCCAAACAGCAATTTGTCAACCCGAACATCATTACCACCAAGGCAGCATTTTGGAATAAACACGACCCAAATGCCATTTTTTCGACCAAAAGAGCATTTTGTTATACAAAAAGCATTTTGAAACCCAAATCGCATCATTGACGCAAAAACGACCTAAACATCATTTTTTCGAGCAAAAGATAACTTTCCATACCAGAATATAATTTTTGGACCCAAATAGCAATTCGTCTTCCTTAACATCTTTTTTCAACGAGGATAGGTTTTTTCGACTAGAACACGACCCAATCACCTTATTTTCGATCCAAACAGCATTTTCTGGAACAAACAGGATATTGTGGTCCGAATCGTATTTTTGACCCAAAAATGACAAAAACATCATTTGTTCGACCGAAACAGCGTTTTCTGAACTCAAACATCGTTTTTTTGAAAAAAAAACGTTTTCTGATATCCAAACTGCAATATTTCGATCCAAACAACAATTCTAGACCCAAACAACAGTTTTCAGCCCAAACTGCAATTTTTCACAACCCAAACATAAAAATCATCTTTCTATCGAAACACGACCCAAACTGCACTTTTTCTACCCGAATAGCACATGTCGACCCAAACCAAATTTTTTGAACCCAAACCCCTTTTTTCTACCCGAACATCATTTTTATACCCAAAAAACAATTTGGAACAAAAACAACATTTTTCAACCCAAACAACATTTTTCCACCCAAACTTTAATATATTTCGACCCAAACATTACCCAAAAATCATTTTTAGACCCGAACTACATTTCTAAACCCAAACTGCATTGTTAGACGCAAAATACAATTTGCGACCCTAACTCGACCCAAGCACCTATTATTTCGATCAAAACAGCATTTTTCGAACCTGGCAAGAACCAAAACACATTTCTTGACCCAAGCACCATTTATTTTCACCCGAGCTGCGTTTCTTTGATGCAAAGTAAATTTTCCAAACCAAACCCTATTCCTTCAAAGCGATACGCAATTTTCGACCCAAACCCCATTTCTTTTACTGAAATTAATTTTTTCCATCCAAACACGACCCGAACATCATTTTTCTACCAAAACAGGATATTTCATCCCAAGGAAGATTATTTTGACCCAAACAACATTTTTTTGATGCAAACAACATTTTTTCGATCCATACAGAACCAAAACCGCACTTTATCAACCCAATCTGCAAATTTCGACCCAAAATATAATTGTTGACCCAAAACATCATTTTGAGACCAACACAACATTTCTCAACCCAAAAACTGCATTTCTTCTGCCAAATTGCATTTCTCAGTCCAAACCTATTTTTTCGACCCAAACATAACCAAAAACGATTTTTTTTCCGTCTAAAACACCACGTTCTCAAGCTACATATCATATTTTGGCGCAAACAATTTTTTGTTTTTTACTCCAACATCATTTTCAGACCCGAAAAGCATTTTCCTGCCCGAGACGATGATTTTCAACCCCAATATCATTTTTTGACCCGAACAACATTTTCTTGGACCCATGCAACACTTTTCCCGATCGGAAATTTCAACCCAAATAGCAATTTGTTGACCCGAACATCATTTTACAACCAAGACAACATTTTTGGACTAAACACGACCCAAATACAATTTTTTTGACCAAAAGAGCATTTTGTTATACGAACAGCATTCTAAAACGACCTAAACATCATTTTTTTGTGCAAAAGGGCACTTTCCAGACCAGAATAGAATGTTTCGACCCAAACAGCATTTCGTCAGCCTGAAATCTTTTTTCAACCACGACAGCATTTTTCGACAAGAACACGACCCAAACATTTTCTTTTCGACCCAAACAGCATTTTCTAGAAGAAACTAGATATTGTGGCACGAATCGCATTTCCGACCCAAAAATGACAAAAACATCATTTGTTCTACCGAAACAGCGTTTTCTAAACTCAAAATCATTTTTTTCGAAAAAAAAACGTTTTCAGATATCCAAACTGCAATATTTCGATCCAAACAACAATTCTAGACCCAAACAACAGTTTTCAAACCAAACAGCTATTTTCCACAACCCAAATATAAAAATCATCTTTTGATCGAAACACGAACCAAACTGCACTTTTTCTACCCGAACAACACAATTCGACCCAAACCAAATTTTTTGAACCCAAACCCCTTTTTTCTACCTGCACATCATTTTTATACCAAAAAAGCAATTCGGAAAAAAAACAACATTTTTCAACCCAAACATCATTTTTCCACCCAAACATTATTATATTTCGACCCAAACTTGACCCAAAGATCATTTTTAGACCCGAACAACAATTCTAAACCCAAAATACATTTTGCGACCCTAACTCGACCCAAACACCATTATTTCAACCAAAACAGCATTTTTCGAACCTGGCAAGAACCAAAACACATTTTTTGACACAGGCACGATTTATTTTTACCCGAGCAGCGTTTCTTTGTTGCGGAGTAAATTTTTCAAACCAAACCCTATTCCTTCAATGCGATACGCAATTCGACCCAAACCTCATTTTTTCGACTGAAATTGTTTTTTTCCATCCAAACACGACACGAACGTCATTTTTCTCCCTAAACATGATATTTCATCCCAAGTAAGATTATTATGACCCAAACAACATTTTTTCGAAGCAAACAAAATTTTTATCATGCGAACATCATTCCTCGACCCAAAATGCAATTTTCGAAGCGCAAAGCATTTTTCGATCCATACACAACCAAAACTGTACTTTATCATCCCAATCTGCACATTTCGACCCAAAATATAATTTTTGACCCAAAACATCATTTTGAGACCAACACAACATTTCTCAACCCAAAAACAGCATTTCTCGGTCAAAACATAATTTTTCGACCCAAACATACCAAAAAACCATTTTTTTCCGTCTAAAACACCACGTTCTCAAGCTAAATATCATATTTTGGCGCAAACAATTTTTTATTTTTGATTCCAACATTATTTTCAGACCCGAACAACGTTTTACTGCCCAAGACGATGATTTTCAACCCAAATATCGTTTTTCGACCCAAACAGCAATTTGTTGACCCGAACATCATTTTACCACCAAGACAACATTTTTGGACTAAACACGACCCAAATACCTTATTTTCGACCAAAAGAGCATTTAGTTATACGAACAGCATTCTGAAACCCAAATCGCATTATTTATGCAAAAATGACCTAAACATCATTTTTTCGAGCAAAAGAGCACTTTCCAGACCAGAATAGAATTTTTCGACCCAAACAGCATTTCGTCAGCCTGAACATCAACCACGACAGCTTTTTTCGACAAGAACGCTACCCAAACCCCTTATTTTCGACCCAAACAGCATTTTCTGGAACAAACCGGATATTGTGGCCCGAATAGCATTTTCGACCCAAAAATGATAAAAACATCATTTGTTCGACCGAAACAGCGTTTTCGGAACTCAAACATCGTTTTTTCGAAAGAAAAAACGTTTTCTGAAATCCAAACTGCAATATTTTGATCCAAACAACAATTCTAGACCCAAACAATAGTTTTCAGCCCAAACTGCAATTTTCCACAACCCAAACATAAAAATCATCTTTCGATCGAAACACGACCCAAACTGCACTTTTTCTACCCGAACAGCACATTTCGACCCAAAACAACATTTTTCAACCTAAACCGCATTTTTCCAACCAAACATTATTTTATTTCGACCCAAACTTGACCAAGAGGTCATTTTTAGACCCAAACAACATTTCTATACCCAAACTGCATTGTTCGATGCAAAATACATTTTGCGACCCTAACTCAACCCAAACACCATTATTTCGACCAAAACAGCATTTTTCGAACCTTGTAAGAACCGAAATACATTTTTTGACCCAGGCACCATTTATTTTTACCCGAGTAGCATTTCTTTGATGCAGAGTAAATTTTTCAAACCATACCCTATTCCTTCAACGCGATACGCAATTTTCGACCCAAAACCCCTTTTTCGACTGCCGAAACACATTTTTTGACCCAAGCACCATTTATTTTTACCCGAGTAGCATTTCTTTGAAGCAGAGTAAAATTTTCAACCCATACCCTATTCCTTCAACGCGATACGCAATTTTCGACCCAAAACCCCTTTTTCGACTGAAATTGATTTTTTCCATCCAAACACGACCCGAACATCATTTTCCTCCCTAAACAAGATATTTGATACCAAGTAAGATTTTTTTGACCCGAACATCATTTCTTGGATGCAAACAACATTTTTTTTCACGCGAATAGCATTCCTCGACCCAAAATGCAATTTTCGAAGCGCAAAGCATATTTCGATCCATACACAACCAAAACTGCACTTTATCAACCCAATCTGCACATTTCGATCCAAAATATAATTTTTGACCCAAAACATCATTTTGAGACCAACACAACATTTCTCAACCCAGAAACTACATTTCTTCTGCCAAATGGGATTTCTCGGTCCAAACATAATTTTTTACATACCCAAAAACCATTTTTTTCCATCTAAAACTCCACGTTCTCAAGCTAAATATCATAATTTGGCGCAAACAATTTTTTTTGTTTTTTACTCCATCATCATTTTCAGACCCGAACAACGTTTTTCAGCCCAAGACGACGATTTTCAACCCAAATATCATTTTCGACCCGAACAACAGTTTCTTGGACCCAAGCAGCACTTTTCTCAATAAGAAAATCGTTTTTTGACCCAAACAGCAATTTGTCGACCTGAACATCATTTTACCACCATGACAACATTTTTGGACTAAACACAATACCATTTTTTTGACTAAATGAGCATTCTGTCATACGAACAGTATTATTAAACCCAAATCGCATCATTCATGCAAAAACGACCTAAACATCATTTTTTCGAGCAAAAGAACACTTTCCATACCAGAATATAATTTTTCGACCCAAACAACATTTCGTTAGCCTGAACATCTTTCTTCAAACATGATAGCTTTTTTCGACTAGAACACGACCCAAACACCTTATTTTCGAACCAAAGAGCATTTTCTGGAACAAACCGGATATTGTGGCCAGAATCACTTTTTCGACCCAAACTCAACCCAAACACCATTATTTTAACAGAGCAGCGTTTCCTTGATGCAGAGTAAATTTTTCAAACCAAACCCTATTCCTTCAGCGCGATACGCAATTTTTTATCCAAGGCCCAATTTTTCGACTGAAATTTATTTTTTCCATCCAAACACGACCCGAACGTCATTTTTCTCCCCAAACAGAATATTTCATCCCAAGGAAGATTTTTTTGACCCAAACAGCATTTTTTCGATGCAAACAACATTTTTTTACGAGAACAGCAATCCTCGACCCAAAATGCAATTTTTGAATCGCAAAGCATTTTTTGATCCATACACAACCAAAACTGCACTTTATCAGCCCAATCTGCACATTTCGACCCAAAATATAATTTTTGACCCAAAACATCATTTTGAGACCAACACAACATTTCTCAACCCGAAAACTGCATTTCTTTTGATAAATTGCATTTCTCGATCCAAACATAATTTTTCGACCCAAAGATACCCAAAAACCATTTTTTCGTCTAAAGAACCCCGTTCTCAAGCTAAATATCATATTTTGGCGCAAACAATTTATTTTTGTTTTTTACTCCAACATCATTTTCAGACCCGAACAGCATTTCCTGCCCAAGATGACGATTTTGAACTCAAATATAATTTTTTGACCCGAACAACATTTTCTTGGACCCAAGCAGCACTTTTCTCGATCAGAAAATCCTTTTTCGACCCAAATTGCAATTTGTCGACCCGAACATCATTTTACCACCAAGACAGCATTTTTGGACTAAACACGACCCAAATACCATTTTTTCGACCAAAACAACATTTTGTTATACGAACAGTATTATGAAACCCAAATCGCATCATTGACGCAAAAATGACCTAAACATCATTTTCTCAAGCAAAAGAGCAATTTTTGGACCAGAATAGAATTTTTTGACCCAAACAGCATTTCATCACCCTGAACATCTTTTTTCAACCAGGACAGCTTTTTTCGACTAGAGCACGACCCAAAACATCATTTGTTCGACCGAAAAAGCGTTTTCTGAACTCAAACATTAATTTTTTGAAAGAAAAAACATTTTCTGAAATCCAAACTGCAATATTTCGATCCAAACAACAATTCTAGACCCAAACAATAGTTTTCAGGCCAAACTTCAATTTTCCACAACCCAAACATAAAAATCATATTTCGATCGAAACATGACCAAAACTGCACTTTTTCTACCCGAACAGCACATTTCGACCCAAACCAAATTTTTTGAACCCAAACCCCTTTTTTCTACCTGTCACGCCCCAGGCGTCCCCGAGAAGATGAAAATATGTAAGCATCAGCTATCATACAAGAGGTCAACAAATGACTCCAACAAACAATACACAAGGCTAATGAAGCAATGACAACTAATAACTTAACTGAATTGCGAAAGCATAAAAATGTCAACATGTCTGTAAATCAAAACATTATTACTGACCAGACACACAATCACTGTCCTGTGAGAGCCAAGTCTAGCCAAATACAATACAAAAAGTGCCACATGAACGGTTTACAAATACACAAAACTCTAGGTCTGCTAACAGCCTCGCATTCGCCAATCCGCCGGGCAGGACGCTTCCACGCACGCAAGACCATGCCACAAAGAAGCTCCAGCTCCCCGCCCAACAACGCCCCTGCAAAAGAAACAGTACGCGAGGGGTGAGCTACAAGCTCAGTGAGTGGTCAGAAACCAAACACCAACATAACAGTTCGACACTCAGGCAAATTCCTTTCAAGGAAAAACATGGGTAGAAACATAACGGGTAACAAGGTCGCGCGACGGTGCGACTATACCCCGCCCTCGCCCTAGCCCCCACAGGGGTGAGTCTAGGGACTTGTAGGACAAAATTTGCTGTTCTATATCGTTCGCCATCCGGTAGCGCTCTCCCAGGTAGCCTCTACCTGGAGCCAGCCGCGGTCATTACACTGTCGAGCACGTCGATGATACCTACAAGTGGCGGTCCACCCAGGGTGGCTCGTACCTAGGAAGCATCAACACGGATCCGGCAAAAGGGAGAACGATTCATACTCGCAATATCGTCTGGTGGTCCACCCTCGTGTAGCCTCACCTGGTACACTCCCATGATCAGTACATCCGCCGAATGCATCGGGAGTACCTAAAAGTGGGAGTCCTCTATCTGGGCAGCTTCAATGTTGGGGCCCCAATATACGACGATATTGGGAGGAACAATTACATGTTCGCAACGCGAACCCCATGGGAAAACCAAATAAAGAAGCTGGTGGGTCGAGTATCAACTCGAGCCCACCACGCTCTCACCAACACCCTCACCCACAACCCGATGGGTGACATAGGTTCTTGGGAGGAATCTAGATTGTTTCTACACCCTTGGTCCACCGGTAGCCCTTATCCAGGGAAGCCCATACCTGGTATACTCTCATGATTAGCACCTCCTCACAAATCAGCAGCACCTACGGATGGGAGCACTCTATCAGGCCGGCTGTCTCAACTAGGAAGTCCCTACGCGGATCCAACGAAGGAAAGAAACCAATCTACACTCACGAATATGATCCCCTTGGATCCGTCATCATCGGTCATCAGACGCCGATCCACTACACCCTCACCCTCACCCCCTCCCCGGGGTGACATAGGTTCTTGGGAGGAATCTAGATTGCTTCTACACCCTTGGTCCACCGGTAGCCCTCATCCCAGTAAGCCCGTACTTGGTATGCTCCCATGATCAACAAATCCTCACAAATCGGCAGCACCTACGAATGGGAGCTCCTGTCAGGCAGGCTGTCTCAACCATGAAGTCCCTACATGGATCCAACGAAGGGAAGAAACTAATCTACATCCGCGAATATGATCCTCTCAGATCCATCATCACCGGTTATCAAAACCGATAAGTGCAACGAATTCTCATGAATTCTCTCTAGCGCGCAAAACTCAGATGCGGGGAAGACATTTTATTCTAAGTGTCAATGCCATGGTATGACACAATATACAAGCCATACAACCCTATCATGCAATATCTAACAAAATAGGGGTGCTAGGAAGCCCCATGGATGCGCGATGCACGACTACGTGCATCGAGCGCATCTCGAAGGGTTGGATCGAACCACTCACCGATACCCGAGTCGTCGCGCATCCTGTCTGACGAGGTCTGCAAGGCAAGGGCATCCAAAAGATGAGTATAACCACATACAAACACATAAAAATAATTAGGAATGCCTAGGGCTTAGACATCCACGCATACGGGCTCACACGCACGCAAGCATGCACGCGTGCCCGAGCCCCTCCGACACCCACCCGAGCAGCACGCCCAGGGAGCCTCGGGCACCTAGCACGCCCAAACCGGTCCCCGAGCAGCGCCCCACGCACCCCCAAGGAGCCTCGGGCACCTAGCACGCGCGCCCCTCCGCATACGCGCGCGCGCTCCCGCGCGTCCCAACGCGCCACAAAAATCAAAAAAAGAACAGGGAAAACTCACCCAAATGAGAGGGGGAGCGACGGGGAGATGTTGGGGCTCTCGAGCACGCCACGACCATCTCGACCACCACTACCACCACCACCACCTCTCTTTGGCTTCTCTTCTTCACTTGGCTTCACCTTGGCATTTCAACAAACACATGGGGGGCTGAAATCCAAAGGGGGAGGGAAAAAAATTGAGGGGGAGAAAGAGAGAAGGGGAAACAATTCCAATCCACACAACAACTCTAACCTACCCTTTTGAACTCCTATTTGTGCTCCTTCTTCTCCACCACCTCCACCCAACTGACACACGAGGGCTGGACCAGAACAAGAGAGGAGAAGAGAGTGCCCCAGGTCGTGCACATTTGGGAGGATTTAAATAGGCAAGGGCGGGCTGAATGACCAAGCTATCCTCGGACTTAAAACGTTGGATAACCTTTACTTAAACGGTCATAACTTCCATAATATAGCTCTGAATTACATGATTCTAACTCCATTAGAAAGATAAGAAGATTATCTACAACTTTTATGCTTACACCTAGATCAAATAACCTCTTTAGCTATTCCGAAATCTAGGCTAAACATCTTACAGGGCTGCTGCCTGGATTTCTCATTCTCAGGGTATACTCGGAAAATTACCTATAACTTTTGATACACGAATCCAGTTGATCCAATTCCACTTCTGTATGAAAGCTAGTTCAAAATTGAACATATCATGATAATATCGGATTTTTACCTCTTCATTTTGGATTTTAGCAAAGTCAAATCCAAATACCTACTCAAAACTGTATAATTCCAAAAACGTTATCGGAATTAAATGAAAATTTTATGGGCTGTACTAAACAGTACCAGGACCCATAATATGCTGTTATATTTTTAATCATAGTCGTCAAACCCTAGCAGGTAGCTAAAAACTAAAATTTTAGCGACTCCGATCGAAATTAGGAATCTAAATGACACAGGCCTAACATTCTCCCCCCTTAGGAAATTTAGCCCTCGAAATTTAAGGAAACCCAAAGGGAAGACCGAAAGTAGAAGTGTCATTCATAAAGTCCCTTGGCTCCCGAGTGATCCAGGCACCAAACTGGTGCAACCAACGCACTTTAACCGAAGGAACGGTCTTGGTGCGGAGCCTCTTCTCACATTGGTCCATGGTCTTGATCAACTGCTCCACGAATGACAAATCCTGCTCGAGGATGAGCAGCTCGAACGAAATGACATGAGCAGGATCGTGGACATAATGCCTCAGTTATGAGACAGGGATGACGTCACGGGCATGAGCCAGCTGCGGGGGCAAGGCTTCATGACAAGCCACCTCCCCAATCCACTCAAGGACGAGAACGGTCCGATGGAAGGCCGACTCAGCTTGCCCCGAACGTCGAAATAGAGGATGCCCTTAAACCAACACCTCATTTCAACATGGTCGCCAAACCCGAAGGTAGGCTCCTAGCGACGATGACCTACGTAGCCCTTCCGATGGTTCTGGGTGGTGCAGAGGCACGCACGAACCATCTCGGCCACCGCATGGTCAATTAAATAACTTATGGCCCCTCCAACAGGCACACCACAACCGTCCCAACACAAGGGAGGTATAAAATTGCGCCCGTAGAGTGCCTTTATACAATTCCATCTGGATGCTCGAATAGCAGTCGTCTCACAAGCAAACCCCACCAAATGGATGATGCCTCTCCAACTGCCCCACAGTCAAGCATGCAGGCACTTAGCATGTCCTCCAAGTTTAAATCGTCCTCTTGCCTGGCTGTCCGTCTGCAATGAAACGTTGTACTTAAATGAAGGCTCGCGCCAAAGCCTACCAAAGGCTGTGCAAGCACCTCAAAGTAACACACGCATCTCGATCCGAAATAGAGCCGACCGGAGTGCCATGAAGACGGACTATCACAAAGGTTCAGACTGCGTCGAAGCGTCCAGAGACTCAGTTAGCCAGATAGGGAGGAAAGTGCAGACTTAGTCAGTCGGTGAATGATCACCTAGACGGCGTCATGACCCGAACGTGACTTTAGCGAGCCCGCAACGAAATCCATGATAACTCACTCCCACGTCCACTGAGGAATCTCAATGGACGAACGCATTCCAACGCGACGATCCACAATTTCGCCTGAGGGCATGCCAACCAACAACCTCAACGAATGCTACCTCAGAACAGCCCACGGAGGCCCAATAAAACATTCGAGATCCTCGTAGGCATCTGGCGCATTCGTCTACCCCGACGACAGTACTCAAAATTCATAGTGCCCGAAACGGACACGAAAGGCCAACTAGGGAATGCCCAACTCCCAGATCTCAAAATAGGGTACCCCGCGAAGATCGATCAACAGAAGACACTGGCTACCAGAGCTGGTCAAAACAGATCATCAATTCGCGGCAAGGGGTACTTGATCTTCAACCCCAAAGGGGAGATCAAAATAATTCCTGGGACGATTAAGTCCAAATTCTGCTCCTCGAGCATAGCTGGCGCTCATGATGACCCTTACACGCCGGGTAAGCGGCACAACCGCACCTAATCCATAAGACGCGCAACAGGAGGTCGTCGATTCCCGACAACGCCTATGCGACATCATCTACCTGATATGGAGGTTGAGTCCCATCGTGAACGCTAGCGTCGCGTCTTCTCATTTATGACCCATGTGGGGGCAAAACGCGACAGTATCGCAAACTGCGCTTCAAATGCCGCCACCAATAGGTCTCCTAACTATAACCATTAGAACTCCAACATCATGCACTCAATGGGTAGATTCATCACGGGGTGTCCAAGCTCTCGACATCATCCAGTAGCACCCTCCCAGTGTGGCCTCTACCTGGTAGCCTCCCGTGTCCACTATCTCTGCTATATGGGCACACAAACAAGCATCGTGGATAGTCCCTGGGAGCACCTCACAGGACTCTGGCATCTACCGGGTAGCCTCCCACATCCACTACCTCGACCGTATGGGCACACCAAGACGCGTCATGAGTAGTACCTGGGAGCACCTCACCGGACTCTGCTACACCAGGTAGCTACTATGCACGATGATATATCGAAGCGACTCCAGATGCCACTATGGAACCCTAGTGCATAACCTATCGCCCATCAAGCTGCAAAAGGACGCACTCAATCCCGATCGTAGGCTTCACCACTCGCTATAGCGCCTTCCAAGTGAGAGGGAAAGACAATCATCAAATAGATGTTTCAAGGAAAGAAGACATCCCCATTAATGAATAATATGCCACATCCTCAAAACTTGATACTGGCACCGCACGCGAACTCCATGGTTACTAGCAACACCGATGTCCAGGAACGAAGCTCCATAATTGAGACGCTATACAAACCCACAATCGCAACAAGTCCATCAATAGGACACAACCGGGCTGAAAACTCCTTCCCAAGCCTTAGTCCCACAACAGGGAACCCAACACTGACTCTGATCGGTCGACCCAGTCGACAACTTAAGGGAAGTCCAGGGGTGGCCACGTCCACGTCCATGGATGCGAGGAGGCATGTCAGCAACCTAAGAAAACTTCTAAAACCAGAGTACTCGGATAATAATCCTACGACTCATCTATACGACTCGACTTAGGCTCTGACAGGACCAGGCTCTGATACCAACTTTTGTCACGCCCCAGGCGTCCCCGAGACGTGGCAAATATGTAAGCATCAGCTATCATACAAGAGATCAACAAATGACTCTAGTAAACAATACACAAGGTTAATGAATCAACGACAACTGATAACTTAACTGAATTGTGGAAGCATAAAAATGTCAACGTGTCTGTAAATCAAAACATTATTAGAGACCTGAACACACAATCACTGTCCTGTGAGAGCCAAGTCTAGCCAAATATAATACAACGAGTGCCACATGCACGGTTTACAAATACACAACTCTAGGACTGCTAACAGCCTCGCATTCGCCAATCCGCCGGGCAGGACGCTTCCACGCACGCAAGACCACGCCACAAGGAAGCTCCAGCTTCCCGCCCAGCAACACCCTGCAAAAGAAACAGTACGCGAGGGGTGAGCTACAAGCTCAGTGAGTGGTCAGAAACCAAACACCAACATAACAATTCGACACTAAGGCAATTTCCTTTCAAGGAAAAACATGGGTAGAAACCCAACGGGTAACAAGGTCGCGTGACGGTGCGACTATACCCCACCCTCGCCCTAGCCCCCACAGGGGTGAGTCTAGGGACTTGAAGGACAAAATTTGCTGTTCTACACCATTCGCCATCCGGTAGCGCTCTCCCAAGTAGCCTCTACCTGGAGTCGGCTGCGGTCAGACTGTCGAGCGCGTCGATGGTACCTACGGGTGGGGGTCCACCCAGGGTGGCTCGTACCTAGGAAGCATCAACACGGATCCGGCAAAGGGGAGAACGATTCATGCTCGCAATATCGTCCGGTGGTCCACCCTCGTGTAGCCTCACCTGGTACACTCCCATGATCAGTACATCTGCCGAATGCATCGGGAGTACCTACAAGTGGGAGTCCTCTGTCAGAGCATCTTCAACAGCGGGTCCCCAGTATACGACGATATTGGGAGGAACCATTATATGTTCACAACGCGAACCCCATGGGAAAACCAACTACACAAGTTGGTGGGTCGAGTATCCACTCGAGCCCACCACACTCACACCAACACCCTCACCCACACCCCGACGGGTGACATAGGTTCTTGGGAGGAATCTAGATTGTTTCTACACCCTTGGTCCACCGGTAGCCCTTATCCATGGAAGCCCGTACCTGGTATACTCTTATGATCAGCACCTCCTCACAAATCAGCAGCACCTACGGATGGAAACCCTCTGTCAGGCCAGCTGTCTCAACCTGGAAGTCCCTACGCGGATCCAACGAAGGAAAGAAACCAATCTACACTCACGAATATGATCCCTTGGAGTCCGTCATCATCGGTCATCAGACTCCGATCCACTACACCCTCACCCTCACCCCCTCCCCGGGGTGACATAGGCTCTTGGGAGGAATCTAGATTGCTTCTACACCCTTGGTCCACCAGTAGCCCTTATCCCGGGAAGCCCCCACCTGGTATACTCCCATGATCAACACATCCTCACCAATCGGCAACACCTACGGATGGGAGCTCCTGTCAGGCAAGCTGTCTCAACCATGAAGTCCCTACACGGATCCAACGAGGGAAGAAACTAATCTACATCCGCAAATATGATCCTCTCAGATCCGTCATTACCGGTTATCAAAACCGATAAGTGCAACGAATTCTTATGAATTCCCTCCAGGGCGCATAACTCAGATGCGGGGAAGACATTTTATTCTAAGTGTCAATGCCATGGTATGACCCCATAAGAGGTCATACACTTGTCTAATTTCATTAGACAAGGCTCGTGGCCCACTAATCATATACATGATATGGAATTTTTACCCAAGGATTGCCTACTTAAACATGCATACATGGTAACAATCACGCAACCACACAAGTTACAACCTAATAGGCATTGGATGGCACCAACATAGAAGGGAAGGGTTAAGCGCGATCCGCGCAACAATAGGTGCATGCCAATAATTCTCAAGCAAGCCTGAGTCAAGTAGGAACTACATCTACTTACTCAGCTCGCGAAAAGAGGGAGGAGGGCGAGAGAGAGGGAATGGCTCATCCTCTCTCAAAGCTGGTTATAGTTCTGCCCCAACGAGATGGGTGCAACAACTATACCACACCCTCAACTCCTAAATCAAATGAAAATTATGCATGTACCTCGTTGTTAACCCAAGTTAAATATGCTTGATATAGATAATAGTAGGGGTAGTATACAAATAAGAACTACCTAAGGCATGCCATATTCTATACATACATACAAATACACAAGGGAAACCCAATCAAAAGGGCACATGCAATACAATCATTCATAAATGAATACACGACATAGGCAAGTATAAGGTAGAATAGGGGGTTCTACACAATATACAAGCCATACAACCATATCATGCAATATCTAACATAATAGGGGTGCAAGGAAGCCAAATGGATGCGCAATGCACGACTACGTGCATCGAGCGCATCCCGAAGGGTTGGATCGAACCACTCACTGATACCCGAGTCGTCGCGCATCCCGTCCGACGAGGTCTGCAAGGCAAGAGCATCCAAAAGATGAGTATAACCACATACAAACACATAAAAATAATTAGGAATGCCTAGGGCTTAGACATCCACGCATACGGGCTCACACGCACGCAAGCATGCACGCACACACGCGTGCCCAAGCCCCCCGGACACCCACCCGAGAGTGCCGACCCTCAGCACGCCCAAACCAGGCCCCGGGCAGCCCCCCACGCACCCCTGGGGAGCCCCGGGTGTAGCCCCGGGCGCCCAACACGCTCGCCCCGCGCGCAGACACGCGCACCGCGCACACGCAAGCCAAAAAAATCCAAACACCAGCCCCAGAGCTCCCGCGCCCAAATCTCCTCTCATGCACCCCACATGCTCCCAAACCCAAACACCTTACATGCATGCCCTCCCAACAACCCCAAAAGCCACAAAAATCAAATAAAGAAGAGGGAAAACTCACCCAAATGAGACGGGGAGCGAAGGGGAGATGTTGGGGCTCTCGAGCACGCCACAACCATCTCGGCCACCACTACCACTACCACCACCTCTCTTTGGCTTCTCTTCTTCACTTGGCTTCACCTTGGCATTTCAACAAACACATGGGGGGCTGAAATCCAAAGGGGGAGGGAAAACAATTGAGGGGGAGCAAGAGAGAAGGGGAAACAATTCCAATCCACACAACAACTCTAACCTACCCTTTTGAACTCCTATTTGTGCTCCTTCTTCTCCACCACCTCCACCCAACACACACACAAGGGCTGGACCAGAACAAGAGAGGAGAAGAGAGTGCCCCAGGTCATGCACATTTGGGGGGATTTAAATAGGCAAGGGCGGGCTGAATGACCAAGCTATCCTCGGACTTAAAACTCTGGACAACCTTTACTTAAACGGTCATAACTTCCACAATACAGCTCTGAATTACATGATTCCAACGCCATTTGAAAGCCAAGAAGATTATCTACAACTGTTATGTTTACTGCTACATGGATTTCTCATTCACGGGGCATACTCAGGAAAATACCCATAACTTTTGATACACGAATCCAGTTGATCCAATTCCACTTCTGTATGAAAGCTAGTTCCAAACTGAACATCTCAAGATAATATCGGATTTTTACCTCTTCATCTTGGATTTTAGCAAAATCAAAGCCAAATACCAACTCAAAACTGCACAATTCCAAAAATGATATCGGAATTAAATGAAAATTTTATGGGCAGTACTAAACAGTACCAGGACCCATAATGTGCAGTTATATTTTCAATCAGAGTCCTCAAACACCAGCAGGTAGCTAAAAACTAAAATTTTAGCGATTCCGATCGAAATTAGGACTCTAATTGACACAGGCCTAACTCTACCTGAACATCATTTTTATACCCAAAAAATAGTTCGTAACAAAAATAACATTTTTCAACCCAAACAGCATTTTTCCACCCAAACATTAGTATATTTCGACCCAAACTTGACCCAAATATCATTATTTGACCAAAACAACATTTCTAAACCCAAACAACATTTGCGACCCTAATTCAACCAAGACACCATTATTTCGACCAAAACAGCATTTTTCGAACCTAGCAAGAACCAAAACACATTTTTTGACCCAGGCTCCATTTATTTTTACCCAAGCAGCGTTTCTTTGATGCAGAGTTAATTTTTCAAACCAAACCTTCTTCCTTCAACGCAATATGCAATTTTTGACCCAAGCCCCATTTTTTCGACTGAAATTGATTTTTTCCATCCAAACACGACCCGAACGTCATTTTTCTCCCTAAACAGGATATTTCATCCCAAGGAAGTTTTTTTGACCCAAACAACATTTTTTGGATGCAAACAACATTTTTTTCACGCGAACAGCATTCCTCGACCCAAAATGTAATTTTCGAAGTGCAAAGCATTTTTCGATCCATACACAACCAAAACTGCACTTTATCAATCCAATCTGCAAATTTCGACCCAAAACATAATTTTTGACCCAAAACATCATTTTGAGTCCAACACAACATTTCTCAACCCAAAAACTGCATTTCTTCTGCCAAATATTTCTTCTGCCAAATTGCATTTCTCGGTCCAAACATAATTTTTGGACCCAAACATACCCAAAAACCATTTTTTTCCGTCTAAAATACCCCGTTCTCAAGCTAAATATCATATTTTGGCGCGAACAATTTTTTTTTGTTTTTTCTCCACCATCATTTTCAGACCCAAACAGCGTTTTCCTACCCAAGACGACTATTTTCAACCTAAATATCATTTTTCGACCCGAACAACATTTTGTTGGACCCAAGCAGCACTTTTCCTGATCAGAAAATCATTTTTTGACCCAAACAACAATTTGTCGACCCGAAGATCATTTTACCACCAAGAAGGCATTTTTGAACTAAACACGACCCAAATACCATTTTTTCGACCAAAACAACATTTTTTTATACGAACAGCATTCTAAAACCCAAATCGCATCATTGACGCAAAAACGGCCAAAACACCATTTTTTCGAGCAAAAGAGCACTTTCCATACCAGAATAGAATTTTTGACGCAAACAGCATTTCATCAGCCTGAACATCTTTTTTCAACTAGGACAACTTTTTTCAACTAGAACACGACCCAAACACCTTATTTTCGACCCAAACAGCATTTTCTGGAACAAACCCGATATTGTGGCCCGAATCGCATTTTCGAACCAAAAATGACAAAATCATCATTTGTTCGACCGAAACAGCATTTTCTGAACTCAAACATGGTTTTTTGGAAAGAAAAAATGTTTTCTGAAATCCAAACTGCAATATTTCGATCCAAACAACAATTCTAGACCCAAACAACAGTTTTCAACCCAAACAGCAATTTTCCACAACCCAAACATAGAAATCATCTTTCGATCGAAACACGACCCAAACTGCACTTTTTCTATCCGAACAGCACATTTCAACCCAAACAAAAAATTTTATACCCAAACCCCTTTTTTCTACCCGAACATCATTTTTGTACCCAAAAAACAATTCGGAATGAAAACAACATTTTTCAACCCAAACAACATTTTTCCACCCAAACATTATTATATTTCGACCCAAACTTGACCCAAAGATCATTTTTAGACCCGAACAACATTTCTAAACCCAAACTGCATTGTTCGACATAAAATACATTTTCCGACCCTAACTTGACCCAAACACCATCATTTCGACCAAAAAAGCATTTTTCGAACGTGGCAAGAACCAAAACAGATTTTTTGACCCAGGCACCATTTATTTTTACCCAAGCAGCGTTTCTTTGATGCAGAGTTAATTTTTCAATCCAAACCATATCCCTTCAACGCGATACGCAATTTTTGACCCAAGACCCATTTTTTTGACTGAAATTGATTTTTCCATCCAAACTCAACCAGGACGTCATTTTTCTCCCTAGACAGGATATTCCATCCCAAGGAAGATTTGTTTGACCCAAACAGCAATTTTTCGATGCTAACAACATTTTTTTTCACGCGTACAGCATTCCTCGACCCAAAATGCAATTTTCAAAGCGCAAAGTATTTTTCGATCCATACACAACCAAAACTGCGCTTTATCAACCCAATCAGCACATTTCGACCCAAAATATAATTTTTGACCTAAAACATCATTTTGAGACCAACACAACATTTGTCAACCCAAAATCTGCATTTCTTCTGCCCAATTGCATTTCTCGGTCCAAACATAATTTTTCGACACAAAAATACCTAAAAACCATTTTTTTCCGTCTCAAACACCCCGTTCTATAGCTAAATATCATATTTTGGCGCGAACAATTTTTTTGTTTTTTACTCCACCATCATTTTCAGACCCGAACAAAGTTTTCCTTCCCAGGACGACGATTTTCAACCCAAATATCATTTTTCGACCCGAACGACATTTTCTTGGACCCAAGCAACACTTTTCCCGATCAGAAAATCGTTTTTTGACCCAAACAGCAATTTGTCGACCCGAACATCATTTTACCACCAAGACAGCATTTTTACACGACCCAAATACCATTTTTCTACCAAAACAACATTTTGTTATACGAACAGCATTCTAAAACCCATCATTGACACAAAAGCGACCTAAACATCATTTTTCGAGCAAAAGAGCACTTTCCAGACCAGAATAGAATTTTTTGACCCAAACAACATTTCGTCATCCTGAACATCTTTTTTCAACCACGACAGCTTTTTTCGACTAGAACACGACCCAAACACCTTAATTTCGACACAAATAGCATTTTCTGGAACAAACCGGATATTGTGTCCCGAATCGCATTTTCGACCCAAAAATGACAAAAACATCATTTGTTCGACCGAAATAGTGTTTTCTGAACTCAAACATCGTTTTTTTGAAAGAAAAAACATTTTCTGAAATCCAAACTGCAATATTTCGATCCAAACAACAATTCTAGACCCAAACAACAGTTTTAAGCCCAAACAGCAATTTTCCACAACCCAAACATAAAAATCATCTTTCGATCGAAATGCGACCCAAACTGCACTTTTTCTACCCGAACAGCACATTTCGACCCAAACAAAAACTTTTGTACCCAAACCCCTTTTTTCTACTTGAACATCATTTTTGAACCCCAAAAACAATTCGGAACGAAAACAACATTTTTCAACCCAAACAACATTTTTGCACCCAAACATTATTATATTTCGACCCAAACTTGACCCAAAAATCATATTTAGACCCGTACAACATTTCTAAACCCAAATTGCATTGTTCGACGGAAAATACATTTTGCGACCCTAACTCGACCCAAACACCATTATTTCGACAAAAACATCATTTTTCGAACCTGGCAAGAACCAAAACACATTTTTTGACCCAGACACCATTTATTTTTACCCGAGCAGGGTTTCTTTGATGCAGAGTAAATTTTTCAAACCAAACCCTATTCCTTCAACGCGATACTTTTTCGACCCAAGACCAATTTTTTTGACTCAAATTGATTTTTTCCATCCAAATTCGACCCGGACGTCATTTTTCTCCCTAAACAGGATATTTCATCCCAATCAAGATTTTTTTTACCCAAACAACATTTTTTTGATGCAAACAACATTTTTTTCACGCGAACGGCATTCCTCGACCCAAAATGCAATTTTCGAAGCGCAAAGCATTTTTCAATCCATACACGAGCAAAACTGCACTTTATCAACCGAATATGCACATTTCATCCCAAAACATCATTTGAGACCAACACAACATTTGCCAACCCAAAAACTGCATTTCTTCTGTCAAATTACATTTCTCGGTCCAAACATAATTTTTGGACCCAAACATACCCAAAAACCATTTTTTTTCCATCTAAAACACCCCGTTCTCAAGCTAAATATCATATTTTGGTGCGAACAATTTTTTTTTTACTCCACCATCATTTTCAGACCCGAACAGCGTTTTCCTGCCCAAGACGACGATTTTCAACCCAAATATCATTTTTCGACCCGAACGACATTTCTTGGACCCAAGCAGCACTTTTCCTGAACAGAAAATCGTTTTTTGACCCAAACAGCAATTTCTCGACCCGAACATCATTTTACCACCAAGACAGCATTTTTACACGACCCAAATACCATTTTTTCGACCAAAACAGCATTTGTTATACGAACAGCATTCTGAAACCCAAATCGCATAATTGACGCAAAAACGACCTAAACATCATTTTTTCGAGTAAAAGAGCACTTTCCAGACCAGAATAAAATTTTTCAACCCAAACAGCATTTCGTCAGCCTAAACATCTTTTTTCAACCAGGACAGCTTTTTTCGACTAGAACACGACCCAAACACCTTAATTTTGTCCCAAACAGCATTTTCTTGAACAAACCTGATATTGTGGCCCGAATCGCATTTTCAGCCCAAAAATGACAAAAACATCATTTGTTCGACCGAAACAGCGTTTTCTGAACTCAAAAATCATTTTTTTGAAAGAAAAAACGTATTCTGAAATCCAAACTTCAATATTTCCATCCAAACAACAATTCTAGACCCAAACAACAGTTTTCAGCCCAAACTGCAATTTTCCACAACCCAAACATAAATATCATCTTTTGATCGAAACACGACCCAAACTGCACTTTTTCTACCCGAACAACACATTTCGACCGAACCAAATTTTTTGAACCCAAACCCCTTTTTTCTACCCTAACATCATTTTCGTACCCAAAAATCAATTCGGAACAAAAAAACATTTTTCAACACAAACAACATTTTTCCACCCAAACATTTGTTAAGTTTGTGTCATTTTGGAATTTATAATATGGGTATTATTATTATTTTGGGTAATTGGAAATGTTTATTTTATTTTTTATTTTTTATGGGTTTTCAGTTGTGATTGGTATCTGGACTTTAATTTGTTACTGGTTGGTGGTGGATTAGCTATAGATAATCATAACCCTCTTGGTGTGATAGGGACACCTTGGGTAAGCTTAAGATGTCTCACCTCCCCATTGGTTATTTGTTTTCATTTTTTTGAATGGATGGGTGAGATTAACTTAAATCCACCCCCCTTATTAGCTTCACCACTATATAAACTATTCTCTGACCTTATCTCACTCAAATCCTCATTTTTCTACCACTCTTTCTCTCTCTTTGAGGCTGTCTCAGCTGGCCTTGTTGGGTGAGTTTGGTAGGGGTGTTGGTGAAATTTTTGGTGGATCTTTGTTGGGGGAAATGTGTGGGTTATTCAGGTATGTGGAATAGCTTGTGTATACTTGTATTATGTTATTCACCCTCCCTAATCCTTTCTCCCTCTCTCTGTTTGCCCTGTTTTGTGTGGACCTGCTGGGTTTAGGATGAGGAGAAAGCTATTATGATGATGGGAGTCCTGTGTAATACTTAGAGAGGTAAGGCAGATCTGTCTTCTTGAAAACCCAATAATACTAGTACCTAGAGGCATATTCAGATGTTTGGGTCTTCATGTTCCATGATCATTGTTATGTCAAAATTCTACAGATGAAATTTGGGATTATAATGTTATCTGTGTTGGAAGTTATAGGCTATTTTATAAGGATTGCCCAGATTCGCGTAGGTTATGACCAGCTTCTGAAGTTATTTTTTTTCCGGGCATTTAGAAGCTTAATTAGACTCAGATGTCTGCATGGATTATGATCCTCACATGTGAATGAATGTGTGTAAATTATTTCAGAATGTTTGGATTTGTACTTGGTGCTGGGGTGAAGAAAGTTCATGGGTGTTTGGGGGTTGATGAGCTAGTTTTAGCATGTTTAAGTTTTATGTTTTTCTGCATGCTGTGGGCAATATCTGGAGCTGGTGTTTTAATGAAATATGCTTGTATATGTATAAGGAGATACCTTACTTAATGTGAGTACCATTGGCGGTAGGATCTAGAAGTTATCGTATTTCTTGCAAGTTGTGCTGTTGTGGGAGTGCATCGTGCTCTTCCCCACCTCCGCTCTGCTCATTGTCCCACATCGACTCCTCGTGGATTGAGCGAGTGATGGTTTGGTATTGGTGAGTGGTCTGACCCATGCAATAGAAGTTATAATAACATGCTTGTTAGGTACTATGGTATATTTTGTGCAATGGAATGATGCTATATAGAGAACCTATTTGGGTCATATTGCTATTATATGATGATGGATGTGATTTGTAGGATTAAATACTATGTTGTAGGATCATTTGCACATACTTATTGATATACTCCTTCGAGTTAACTAAATTTTTGACTCTACTTGTCTTTACATCATGTTTGCATGTTTAGTGAGTGTGGATAAGGATTTGCCCCAAACAGCCTTTCCCTGCGTCCTCGTGATGCACCTATTGGGAATTCTATGGATTCCAACTAGCTAGTTATCGAGTATGGTATACGTTGATCAATGTGATCCCCGCGAGTGTGGAGCGTATCACCCCGGTGTCATCGTAAGTTGAAGCTACCCAGCGTCGGAGCTACCCTGTGAGGTGCCTCCCTGTGACTGGTACAGTCGTGGGCAGGCTGCCAGGGAGAGGGCTACCTGGGAGAGGGCTACCGGATGACGTTGGGTGATTGTGGAGTATTTGTTGATAACTTGTTGTGTATTCGTTTAAGTGTTTGATTATGTATTATCTTCATTGTGTGGTGGTTGGCTATTCACTGAGCTTTTAGCTCACCCCTCTTTTTCCTTTGTTTCTCTCCAATGGAGGCAGAGCAGGTCACGAAGGTGGAGCTCCCGTAAGGTGTTTCTTGGCTGCCTGTGTTACGTCCGTCTTTTGAGGTTAGCGAGCGAGGTCGTCAGCAGTCTTGTTGTTTGTATGTATTCCTTTTTGGTGCATGGGCACATGTTGTATGTATTCCCTTGTTAATAAGACTTGGCTCACACAGGACAGTGATTGTATACCCTCTGTCTGTAATGATAATTTTGGTTACAGACTTGTTTATATTATGCTTCTGCTTCTTAGCCTAGTCTTTGCTCTATCAGTCCTTATATGTCGATATCTTGTTAGCCTCCTGTATGATATTCTGATATTGCTATTATTGTTCCAAACCGGGGACGGCCGCTCCGGGGCGTAACAAAGTTGGTATCAGAGCCTGGTCCTGTCTGAGCCTAAGTCGGGTCGTGTAGTTGAGTCGTAGGATTCTTATTTGAGTATTCTGATCCTAGTGCCTCGCTCTATAGGTTGCTGACATGCCTCCTCGCATCAAGGGACGTGGACGTGGTCGCCCCAGAGCTTCCTGGGCTTCTGGTCCTGTTGATGGAGCTGGGTCAGATGCGGAGTCCTCTGCATTGGGGCCAAGACCTGAGCCGGAGCCTCCCGCTTGGGCGCATGCCTTCGCTCGCCTCGCTGATATGTTGGAGACTCAGTCGAGGGTGTTGGAGGAGCAGTCTCGTGAGATTAGGGCATTGCGTGAGGCCCGCCAGGCGGCTCCACAGATGCCGACTGTGCCAGACCCACCGATTATGCCTGAGGTGCCAAGGGATGATGTGGAAATTCCTGTAGCAGTAGATCAGAGACCCCTCGAGGCAGTGGAGGAGCATCGTGTGGAGGCTCGGGACCATAAGTCCAACCTCTCTACTTTTTTGAAGCTCCATCCCCCTTCTTTCCATGGTGTGACGGCAGATCCCCTTGCTCCAGAAAGGTGGTTGCGAGAGATTGATAAGATTTTCTCTACAATGCGTTGCACGGATTGTCAGCGTATCACTCTAGCCACGTTCATGTTAAAGGACGATGCAGCGGATTGGTGGGCCACCCGTAAGGTTGATATTCCTGGAGGTGTGGAGCAGTTGACCTGGACCGGGTTCCGTGACCTATTCTAGGGTGAATATTTCCCTTTCCCGACACGGCAACGGGAGATGCAGGAGTTTGAACAGTTAACGCAGGGGTCTATGTCAATGGCGTCTTATTCAGCGAGATTCACGGCGCTATCACGTTATGCTCCTGCCCTCGTTGCTGATGAGGAGACACGTTGCAGACGCTTTGAGATGGGGCTCAACAGCAGGATTAGGGTGCATGTTACGTCACAGGCATTGACGAGTTTCAGGGCCTTGTTATCACGCGCTGTGACTGTCGAGCACGACCTTGGGGCACCCCCGATGAGTCAAACATCCCCGGCAGTCCAAGATCCTCCTCGTCAGCAAGGTGATGGGCGCCGCGATGCTCGCAATAGCGTCACCGCTCTGATCGATCGACTGTCTCCCCTGCCCCTACTACTATGCCAACAAAGGGTGCCGCACCTATCGCCATCGTCCCAGTTCAGGCTAGAGCCCCCGAACAACGCCGATGTTACCATTGCCAGCTTGTTGGGCACATTGCGCGATTCTGTCCTGATGCTGGACGACCACGAGTTTATGATCCGAGGTTCCAGCAGCAGCCGCGCCAGCCGCAACCGCAGCGTCAACCACAGCCACCGCAGGGCGGTCGCGTGGATCAGAGGAGACTGCCTCCGTAGCGGGATCGACAGATTCAGCCCCCACCACAGTTAGTTCCAGGCCGGGTAGCAACACTCACTGTTGATGAGGCACAAACATCAGGTAGCGTGGTCCAAGGTACTATTATGATCTCCCAGCACCCTGCTTATGCTTTGTTTTATTCTGGGGCCACGCATTCTTTTATCTCTCCTGCTTTTGCCTGCCGTTTGGGAGCGGTGTCGGATCCCCTCCCAATTGCATTAGAGGTTGCGTTGCCAGTAGGCGAATGTATTATTCTTAGTACGGTTTATCGGAGTTGTTTAGTGTCGATAAGAGAATATGAGTTTGCAGTAGAGTTAATAGAGCTTGCCATGTCGGATTTTGACGTCATCAAAGGGATGGATTGGCTCTCTGCTTGCCATGCCAGCATTGACTGTTTTGCGAAAACAGTAATTTGTCGACCCAAACAGCAATTTGTCGACCCGAACATCATTTTACCACCAAGACAGCATTTTTACACGACCCAAATACCATTTTTTCGACCAATACAGCATTTTGTTATACGAACAGCACACTGAAACCCAAATCGCATCATTGTCGCAAAAACAACCTAAACATCATTTTTTCAAGCAAAAGAGCACTTTCCAGACCAAAATGGAATTTTTTGACCCAAACAGCATTTTGTCAGCCTGAACATCTTTTTTCAGCCAGGACATCTTTTTTCGACTATAACACAACCCAAACACCTTAATTTCGACCCAAATAGCATTTTCTGGAACAAACCGGATATTGTGGCCCGAATCGCATTTTTGACCCAAAAATGACAAACACATCATTTGTTCGACCGAAACAGCGTTTTCTATACTCAAACATCGTTTTTTCGAAAGAAAAAACATTTTCTGAAATCCAAACAACAATTCTGGACCCAAACAACAGTTTTCACACCAAACTGCAATTTTCCACAACCCAAACATAAAAATCATCTTTCGATCGAAATACAACCCAAACTACACTTTTTCTACCCAAACAGCACATTTCGACCCAAACCAAATTTTTTGAACCCAAACCCTTTTTTTCTACCCGAACATCATTTTTATACCCAAAAAACAATTCGGATAAAAAACAATATTTTATAACCCAAAAGCATTTTTCCACCCAAACATTATTATATTTCGACCCAAACTTGACCCAAAGATGATTTTTAGACCCATACAACATTTCTAAACCCAAACTGCACTGTTCGACGGAAAATACATTTTGCGACCCTAACTCGACCCAAACACCATTATTTCAACCAAAACAGCATTTTTCGAACCTGGCAAGAACCAAAACAAATTTTTTGACCGAGGCACCATTTATTTTTACCTGATCAACGTTTCTTTGATGCAGAGTAAATTTTTCAAACCAAACCCTATTCCTTCAACGCGATACGCAATTTTCGACCCAATACCCATTTTTTCGACTAAAATTGATTTTTTCCATCCAAATTCGACCCGGACGTCATTTTTCTCCCTAAACAGGATATTTCATCCCAAGGAAGATTTTTTTGACCCAAACAACATTTTTTTGATGCAAACAACATTTTTTTGCACGCGAACAGTATTCCTCGACCCAAAATGCAATTTTCAAAGCACAAAACATTTTTCGATCCATACACAACCAAAACTGCACTTTATCAACCCAATCAGCACATTTCATCCCAAAATATAATTTTTGATCCAAAACATCATTTTGAGACCAGCAAAACATTTGCCAACCCAGAAACTGCATTTCATCTGCCAAATTGCATTTCTCGGTCCAAACATAATTTTTTGACCCAAACATACCCAAAAACCATTTTTTTCCATCTAAAACACCCAGTTCTCAAGCTAAATATCATATTTTGGTGCGAACAATTTTTTTTGTTTTTTTTACTCCCCCATCATTTTTAGACCCGAACAGCGTTTTCCTGCCCAAGACGACGATTTTCAACCAAAATATCATTTTTTGACCCGAACGACATTTTCTTGGACCCAAGCAGCACTTTTCCCGATCAGAAAATCATTTTTCGACCCTAACAACAATTTGTCGACCCGAACATCATTTTACCACCAAGATAGCATTTTTACACAACCCAAATACCATTTTTTCAACCAAAACAACATTTTGTAATACGAACAGCATTCTGAAACCCAAATCGCTTCATTGACGCAAAAACGACCTAAATATCATTTTTTCGAGCAAAATAGCACTTTCTAGACTAGAATAGAATTTTTTGACCCAAACAACATTTCGTGAGCATGGACATCTTTTTTCAACCAGGACAGCTTTTTTCAACTAGAACACGACCCAAACACCTAAATTTCGACACAAACAGCATCTTCTGAACAAACCGGATGTTGTGGCCCGAATCGCATTTTCGACCCAAAAATAACAAAAACATCATTTGTTCGACCGAAACAACGTTTCCTGAAATTCAAACTGCAATATTTCGATCCAAACAACAATTCTGGACCCAAACAACAGTTTTCAGCCCAAACTGCCATTTTCCACAACCCAAACATAAAAATCATCTTTCGATCGAAACACGACCCAAACTGCCACTTTTTCTACTCGAATAGCACATTTCGACCCAAACAAAATTTTTTGAACCCAAACCCCTTTTTTCTAGCCGAACATCATTTTTATATCCAAAAAACAATTCGTAACGAAAATAACATTTTTCAACCCAAACAACATTTTCCCACCCAAACATTTTTATATTTCGACCCAAACCTGAACCAAAGGTCATTTTAGACCCGAACAACATTTCTAAACCCAAACTGCATTGTTCGACGGAAAATACATTTTGCGAACCTAACTCGACCCAAACACCATTTATTTTGACCAAAACAGCATTTTTCGAACCTAGCAAGAACCAAAACACATTTTTTGACCCAGGCACCATTTATTTTTACCCGAGCAGCGTTTCTTTCACGCAGAGTAAATTTTTCAAACCAAACCCTATTCCTTCAACGAGATACGCAATTTTCGACCCAAGCCCCATTTTTTCGATTGAAATTGATTTTTTCCATCCAAACACGACCCGGACGTCATTTTTTTCCCTAAACTGGATATTTCAT
This sequence comes from Acorus calamus, assembly GCA_030737845.1. Classification (NCBI taxonomy): domain Eukaryota; kingdom Viridiplantae; phylum Streptophyta; class Magnoliopsida; order Acorales; family Acoraceae; genus Acorus; species Acorus calamus. The sequence goes on from CM060872.1 coordinate 14,663,997, forward strand.
CCCAAGAAAGATTTTTTTGACCCAAACCGCATTTTTTGGATGCAAACAAAATTTTTTTTCACGCGAACAACATTCCTCAACCCAAAATGCAATTTTGAAAGCGCAAAGCATTCTTCGATCCATACACAACCAAAACTGCACTTTATCAACCCAATCTGCACATTTCGACCAAAAATATAATTTTTGACCCAAAACATCATTTTGAGACCAACACAACATTTATCAATCTAAAAATTGCATTTCTTCTGTCAAATTGCATTTCTCGGTCCAAACATAATTTTTGGACCCAAACATATCCAAAAACCATTTTTTCCATCTAAAACACCCCGTTCTCAAGCTAAATATCATATTTTGGTGCGAACAATTTTTTTTTGTTTTTTCTCCACCATCATTTTCAGACCCGAACAGCGTTTTCCTGCCCAAGATGATTATTTACAACCCAAATATCATTTTTCGACCCGAACAACATTTTCTTGGACCCATGTAGCACTTTTCCCGATCAGAAAATCGTTTTTTGACCCAAACAGTAATTTGTCAACCCGAACATCATTTTACCACCAAGACAGCATTTTTACACCACCCAACTACCATTTTTTCGACCAAAAGAGCATTTTGTTATACAAACAGCACTCTGAAACCCAAATCGCATTATTGACGCAAAAACGACCTAAACATCATTTTTTCGAGCAAAAGAGCACTTTCTAGACCAGAATTGAATTTCGTCAGCCTAAACATCTTTCTTCAACCAGGACAAATTTTTTCGACTAGAACACGGCCAAAACACCTTAATTTCGACCCAAACTGCATTTTCTGGAACAAACCGGATATTGTGGCCCGAATCCCATTTTCGACCCAAAAATGACAAAAACATCATTTATTCGACCGAAACAGCGTTTTCTGAACTCAAACATCGCTTTTTTGAAAGAAAAAACATTTTTTGAAATCCAAACTGCAATATTTCGATCCTAACAACAATTCTAGACCCAAACAACAGTTTTCTACCAAACAGCAATTTTCCACAACCCAAACATAAAAATCGTCCTTCGATCGAAACACGACCCAAAACCCCTTTTTTCTACATTATTATATTTCGACCTAAACAGCATTTTTCCACCCAAACATTTCGGAACAAAAACAACATTTTTCAACCCAAACAGCATTTTTCCACCCAAACATTATTATATTTCGACCCAAACTTGACCCAAAGATCATTTTTAGACCTGAACAACATTTCTAAACCCAAACTGCATTGTTCGATGGAAAATACATTTTGCGACCCTAACTCGACCCAAACACCATTATTTCGACCAAAACAGCATTTTTCGAACCAGTCGCCATTTATTTTTACCCGAGCAGCGTTTCTTTGATGCAGAGTAAATTTTTCAAACCAAGCCCTATTCCTTCTACGCGACACACAATTTTCGATCCAAGCCCCATTTTTCGACTGAAATTGATTTTTCCCATCCAAACATGACCCGGACGTGATTTTTCTCCCTACACAGGATATTTCATCCCAAGGAAGATTTTTTTGACCCAAACGACATTTTTTGGATGCAAACAAAATTTTTTTTCACGCGAACAGCACTCCTCGACCCAAAATGCAATTTTCGAAGCGCAAAGCATTTTTCGATCCATACACAACCAAAACTGTACCTTATCAACCCAATCTGCACATTTCGACCCAAAATATAATTTTTGACCCAAAACATCATTTTGAGACCAACACAACATTTCCCAACCCAAAAACTGCATTTCTTCTGCCAAATTGCATTTCTCGGTCCAAACATAATTTTTCGACCCAAACATACCCAAAAACTATTTTTTTCCGTCTAAAACACCCCTTTCTCAAGCTAAATATCATATTTTGGCGCGAACAATTTTTTTTGTTTTTTACTCGCCATCATTTTTGTTAGGCCTGTGTCATTTAGAGTCCGAATTTCGATCAGAGTCGCTAAAATTTTAGTTTTTAGCTACCTGTTGGAGTTTAAGGACTCTGATTGAAATATAACTACATATTATGGGTTCTGGTAATGTTTTGTACTGCCCATAAAATTTTTGATTAATTCCGATAAAGTTTTTGGAATTATGTAGTTTTGGATTTGGTATTCGGATTTGATTTTGTTAAAATCCAAGATGAAGAGGTAAAAATCTGATAGTATCACCAGATGTTCAGTTTTGAGATAGCTTCCATATAAAAGTGGAATTGTATCAACTGGATTCGTGTATCAAAAGTTATGGGTATTTTTCCGAGTATACCCCGAAGATGAGAAATCCACGCAGCAGCCCTGTAAGATGTTTAGCCTAGATTTTGGAATAGCTGGATAGGTTATTTGATCTAGGTGTAAACATGAAAGCTGTAGATAATCTTCTTGGCTTTCCAATGGCATTGGAATCATGCGCAATTCGAAGCTGTATTGAGGAAGTTAAGGCCGTTTAAGTGAAGGCTGCCCAGAGTTTTTTAAGTCCGGGACAGCTTGGTCATTCCCCCCTCGTTTGCCTAATTAATCCCTTTGTTGTGTGTGGTTTGGGTGGAGGAAGTGATGGTGATGGAGGAGGAACACAAAAAGGAGTGAAAGAAGGTATGTTGTTGTTGTTGCTTCCCCTTCTCTCTTGCACCCCCTCAATTGTTTTCCCTCCCCCTTTTGATTTCAGCCCACCAAATGTTTGTTGAAAAGCCAAAGTGAAAGCCATGAAGAGAAGAGAAGCCAAAGAGAGGTGGTGGTAGTGGTAGTGGCGGTCGAGATGGTCGTGGTGTGCTCTAGGGCCCCAACATCTCCCCTTCCCTCCCCCTCTTATGTTTGGTGAGTTTCCCTCTTCTTTTTGTTGATTTGTATGCATGTATAGGTGCTTGGGAGGACATGCATGGTTGGTATTTGAGTTTGGGTGCTATTTGAGTTAGGGTGCATGTGAGGGCTTGGGGGAGGGCTGGGAGTGCTGGGCGCGCGCGCAGGCAGGGCACGGGCCGGTGCTGGCGGGCGCGGGCTGGTGCTGGTGGGCGCGTACGCGCGGGTACGCGCGGTAGTGCGCGGGGGTGCGCGCGGGAGTCGCGCGAGTGTACGTGTGTCTGCCCGCGCGAGCGCGCGCGTGTCTGCGCGCGGTGGGCTCGCGTTGCACTCGTCTGCACGCGGTGCGCGCGGGGCGCGCGTGCGGGGCGCCCAGGTCCGGTTTGGGCATGCTGGGGGTCGGCACCCTCGGGTGGGTGTCCGGGGGGCTCGGGCACGCGTGCGTGCGTGCATGCTTGCGTGCGTTCAAGCCCGTGTGCGTGGATGTCCAATCTTAGGCATCCCTAATTGATTTTATATGTTTGTATGTGGTTTTACTCACCCCTTTTGGTACCCTTACCTTGCAAACCTCGTCGGATGGGATGCGCGTCGATCCGGGTATCGATGAGTGGTTTGATTCCATCCCTTCCGGGAGCGCTCGATGCACGTAGTAGTGCTTCGCGCTTCCATGGGGCTTTATTTGCACCATAAATATGCTAGATATCATGCATGCTAGGTTGTATAGCTCGTATATTGTGAAGAACCCCTATTCTACCTTATACTTGCCTATGTATTGTATAGAATATGGCATGACTTAGGTAGTTTTGTTTGAAATACTACCCCTATTTATCAAGCATGATTAACTTGGGTTAATAACGGGGTGTATGCGTAATATTCTTCTGATTTAGGACTTGAGCGTGTGGTATAGTTGTTGCACCCATCTGTTGGGGTAAAACTATGATCAGCTCGACAGAGGACGAGGCATTCCCTCTCTCTCGCCCTCCCTCTTTTCGCGAGCCGAGTAAGTAGATGTAGTTCCTACTTGACTCAGGCTTGCCTCAAATTATTGCCATGCACCTGTGGTTGCGCAGATCGCACTTAACCCTTCCCTTCTAGGTTTGTGTTATCCAACGTATGTTAGGTTGTAACATGTGTGTTTGACTGGTTGATGCCATGTATGCATATTTAAGTAGGCCACCCTTGGGTAATAATTGCATATTATGTATATGCCTATTTGACCATGAGCCTTGCCTAATGCATTTAGGCAAGTGTATGACCTCTTATAGGGTCATACCATGCCATTGAGACTTAGAATAGAATGTCTTCCCCGCATCTGAGTTATGCGCCCTAGAGGGAATTCATGAGAATTTGTTGCGCTTAATCGGCGTCTGATGACCGATGACGACGGATCCAAGAGGATTGTATCCGCGAGTGTCGATTGTTTTCCCCTTCGTTGGATCCGTGTAGGAACTTTCCAGCGTCGAAAACGCTGTCCTAGCACCGGGCTCCCATCCATAGGTATGACCGATGGAAGTACTGATCGTGGGAGTATGTCAGGCAGAGGCTACCCGGGGAAAGGGCTACCGGTGGACCAAGGGCGTAGAACAATCGACCTCATCCCAAAAGTCCTATGTCACCCTGTTAGGGTGAGGGTGAGGGTGTTGGTGAGGGTGTGGTGGGCTCGAGTTGATACTTGACCCACTAGCTTGAGTAGTAGGCCTTCCATAGGGTTTGCGCTGCGAACAAGTGTGGTTCCTCCCAATATCGTCATATGCCATGACCCCCGACGTTGAAGCTGCTTGGTCAGAAGGCTCCCACTTGTAGGTATTGATCGTGGGAGCATACCAGGTCGAGATTGCATGACGGTGGGCAACCGGTCGATATTGTGAGCATGAATCGTTCTCCCCTTCGTTGGATCCGTATAGGAACTTCCCGGCGTTGAAAACGCTATCCTGGCACCGAGCTCCCATCCGTAGGTATTACCAATGCATTCGGGACGTACTGATCGTGGGAGTATGTCAGGTAGAGGCTACCCGGGGAAAGGGCTACCGGTGGACCAAGGGTGTAGAACAGCAAGTTTTGTCCTCTAAGTCCCTAGGTTCACCCCTGTGGGGGCTAGGGTGAGGGTGAGGATGAGTTGAAGTCACGTCTTCACGTGACTTTTTATACCCATTGAGTATACTCTTGGTATACCTCCTAACGCTTGAGGTACCGAAGTATATCTCTACCTCGTGAGCGGTTAGACTCTTGTAACTGTTATGCAGTAACACCAGGTGGTTAACAACTATTCCTCCCTGTGAGTCCCAAAAGCCTCCACTCTTGGGAGTGAGGGTGAGGGCGGGGTATGGTCGCGCCGCCGTGTGACCTTGTTACCCGTTGGGCTTCTACCTATGTTTCCTTGAACGGAAATTAGCCTTAGGGTTGAACTGTTGTGTTGGTGTTTGGTTTCTAATCACTCTCTGAGCTTGTAGCTCACCCCTTGCGTACTGTTTCTTTTACAGGAGCGTTGTTGGGTGTGGAGCTGGAGCTTCCTTGTGGCGTGGTCTTGCGTGTGTGGAAGCGTCCTGTCCAGCGGATTGGCGAGTGCGAGGTTGTCAGTAGTCCTAGAGTCTTGGGTATTTGAAAACCGTGCGTGTTGCACCAGTTGTATTGTATTTGGCTAGACTTGGCTCTCACAGGACAGTGATTGTGTATTCGAGTCTGTAATAATATTTTTGATTTACAGACTTATTGTCATTCTTATGCTTCCACCTTTCATTTGAGTTATCAGTTATCATTGATTGTTAGCCGTGTGTATTATTTATTGGAGTCATCTGTTGACCTCTTGTATGATAGCTGATACTATATATATTTGCCGGGCCTCGGGGACGCCTGGGGCGTGACAATTTTCACACCCGAACAGTGTTTTCCTGCCCAAGACGACGATTTTCAACCCAAATGTCATTTTTCGACCCGAACAAAATTTTCTTGGACCCAAGCAGCACTTTTCCCAATCAAAAAATCGTTTTTCGACCCAAATAGCAATTTGTCGACCCGAACATCATTTTACCACCAAGACAGCATTTTTACACAACCCAAATACCATTTTTTCGACCAAAACAGCATTTTGTTATACGAACAGCACACTGAAACCCAAATCGCATCATTGTCGCAAAAACAACCCAAACATCATTTTTTGGAGCAAAAGAGCACTTTCCAGACCAAAATGGAATTTTTCGACCCAAACAGCATTTTGTCAGCCTGAACATCTTTTTTCAACCAGTTCAGCTTTTTTCGACTAGAACACGACCCTAACACCTTAATTTTGACCCAAACAACATTTTCAGGAACAAACCGGATATTGTGGCCCGAATCGCATTTTCGACCCAAAAATGACAAAAACATCATTTGTTCGACCGCAAATATTTCGATCCAAACAACAATTCTAGACCCAAACAACAGTTTAAAGCCCAAACTGCAATTTTCCACAAACCAAACATAAAAATAACCTTTCGATCAAAACACGACCTAAACTGCACTTTTTCTACCCGAACAGCACATTTCAACCCAAACAAAATTTTTTGAACCCAAACCCCTTTTTTCTACCCGAACATCATTTTTATACCCAAAAAATAATACGCAACAAAAAGAACATTTTTCAACCCAAACGACATTTTTCCACCCAACATTATTATATTTCGATCCAAACTTGAACCAAAGATCATTTTTAGACCCGAACAACATTTCTAAACCCAAACTGCATTGTTCGACGGAAAATACATTTTGCGCCCCTAGCTCGACCCAAACACCATTATTTCGACCAAAAGAGCATTTTTCGTATCTGGCAAGAACCAAAACACATTTTTTGGCCTAGGCCCCATTTATTTTTAGCCGAGCAGCGTTTCTTTGATGCAGAGTAAATTTTTCAAACCAAACCCTATTCCTTCTACGCGATACGCAATTTTCGACCCAAGCCCCATTTTTTCGACTGAAATTGATTTTTTCCATCCAAACACGACCCAGACGTCATTTTTCTCCGTAAACAGGATATTTCATCCCAAGGAACATTTTATTGACCCAAACATCATTTTTTTTATGCAAACAACATTTATTTCACGCGAACAGCATTCCTCGACCAAAAATGCAAGTTTCGAAGCGCAAAGCATTTTTCGATCCATACACAACCAAAACTGCACTTTATCAACCCAATATGCACATTTCGACCCAAAATAAAATTTCTGACCCAAAACATCATTTTGAGACCAACACAACATTTCTCAACCCAAAAACTGCATTTCTTCTGCCAAATTGCATTTCTCGGTCCAAACATAATTTTTTGAACCAAACATACCCAAAAATAATTTTTTTTTCCGTCTAAAACACCTCGTTCTCAAGCTAAATATCATATTTTGGCGCGAACAATTTTTTTTGTTTTTTACTCCACCATCATTTTCACACTCGAACAGCGTTTTCCGGCACAAGACGACGATTTTCAACCCAAATATCATTTTTCGACCCGAACAACATTTTCTTGGACCCAAGCAGCACTTTTCCCGATCAGAAAATCGTTTATCGACCCAAACAGCAATTTGTCAACCCGAACATCATTTTACCACCAAGACAGCTTTTTTACACGACCCAAATACCATTTTTTCGACCAAAACAGCATTTTGTTATACGAACAGCACACTAAAACCCAAATCGCATCATTGTCGCAAAAACAACCTAAACATCATTTTTTGAGCAAAAGAGCACTTTCCAGACCAAAATGGAATTTTTCGACCCAAACATCATTTTGTCAGCCTGAACATCTTTTTTCAACCAGTTCAGCTTTTTTCGACTAGAACACGACCCTAACACCTTAATTTTGACCCAAACAACATTTTCAGGAACAAACCGGATATTGTGGCCCGAATCGCATTTTCGACCCAAAAATGACAAAAACATCATTTGTTTGACCGAGACAGCGTTTTCAGAACTCAAACATCATTTTACCGAAAGAAAAAACGTTTTCTGAAATCCAAACTGCAATATTTCGATCCAAACAACAATTCTAGACCCAAATAACAGTTTTCAGCCCAAACTGCAATTTTCCACAACCCAAACATAAAATTCATCTTTCGATCGAAACAGGACCCAAACTGCACTTTTTCTACACGAACAGCACATTTCGACCCAAACCAAATTTTTTGCACCCAAACCCCTTTTTTCTACCGAAACATTATTTTTATACCCAAAAAACAATTCGGGACAAAAACAACATTTTCAACTCAAACAGCATTTTTCCATCCAAACATTATTATATTTCGACCCAAACTTGACCCAAAGATCATTTCTAGACCCGAACAACATTTCTAAACCCAACTGCAGTGTTTGACGGAAAATACATTTTGCGACCCTAACTCGACCCAAACACCATTATTTCGACAAAAATAGCATTTTTCGAACCTGGCAAGAACCAAAACACATTTTTGACCCAGGCACCATTTATTTTTACCCGAGCTGCGCTTCTTTGATGCAGAGTATATTTTTCAAACCAAACCCTATTCCTTCTACGCGATACGCAGTTTTCGACCCAAGCTCCATTTTTTCGACTGAAATTGATTTTTTCCATCCAAACACGACCCGGATGTAATTTTTCTCCCTAAATAGGATATTTCATCCCAAGGAAGATTTTTTTGACCCAAACAGCATTTTTTTCACACGAACAGCATTCCTCGACCCAAAATGCAATTTTCAAAGCGCAAAGCATTTTTCGATCCATACACAACCAAAATTGCACTTTATCAACCCAATCTGGACATTTCGACCAAAAATATAATTTTTGACCCAAAACATCATTTTGAGAACATCAAAACATTTGCCAACCCAAAAACTGCATTTCTTATGCCAAATTGCATTTCTCGGTCCAAACATAATTTTTCGACCCAAACATACCCAAAAACCATTTTTATCCATCTAAAACAACCCATTCTTAAGCTAAATATCATATTTTAGCGCAAACAATTTTTTCTGTTTTTTACTCCACCATCATTTTCAGACCCGAACAGCGTTTTCCTGCCCAAGACGACGATTTTCAACCCAAATATCATTTTTCGACCCAAACAATATTTTCTTGGACCCAAGCAATACTTTTCCCGATCAGAAAATAGTTTTTCGACCCAAACAGCAATTTGTCGACTCGAACATCATTTTACCACCAAGACAGCATTTTTACATAACCCAAATACCATTTTCGCGACCAAAACAACATTTTGTAATACGAACAGCATTCTGAAACCCAAATCGCATCATTCACGCAAAAACGACCTAAACATCATTTTTTCGAGCAAAAGAACACTTTCCAGACCAGAATAGAATTTTTTGACCCAAACAGCATTTCGTCAGCCTAAACTTCTTTTTTCAACCAGGATAGCTTTTTTAGACTAGAACACGACCCAAACACCATAATTTCGACCCAAACAGCATTTTCTGGAACAAACCGGATATTGTGGCCCGAATCGCATTTTCGACCCAAAAATGACAAACATCATTCGTTCGACCGAAACAGCGTTTTCTGAACTCAAACATCGTTTTCTCGAAAGAAAAAACGTTTTCTGACATCCAAATTGCAATATTTCGATCCAAACAACAATTCTAGATCCAAACAACAGTTTTCAGCACAAACTGCAATTTTCCACAACCCAAACATAAAAATCATCTTTCGTTCGAAACATGACCCAAACTGCACTTTTTCTACCTGAACAACACATTTCGACCCAAACCAAATTTTTTGAACCCAGACCCATTTTTTCTACCCAGACATCATTTTTATACCCAAAAAATAATTCGGAACAAAAACAACATTTTTCAACCCAAACATCATTTTTCCACCCAAACATTATTATATTTCGACCCAAACTTGACACAAAGATCATTTTTAGACCCGAACAACATTTCTAACCCCAAACTGCATTGTTCCACGGAAAATACATTTTGCGACCCTAACTCCACCCAAACACCGTTATTTCGACCAAAACAGCATTTTTCGAACCTGGCAAGAACAAAAACACATTTTTTGACCCAGGCACCATTTATTTTTACCCGACCAGCATTTCTTTGATGCAGAGTAAAATTTTCAAACCAAACCCTAATCCTTCAACGCGATTCGCAATTTTCGCCCCAAGCCCCTTTTTTCGACTAAAATTGATTTTTTCAATCCAAACACGGCCGCATGTCATTTTTGTCCCTAAACAGGATATTTCATCCCAAGGAAGATTTTTTTGACCCAAACAATATTTTTTGGATGCAAACAATATTTTTTTCACGCGAACAGCACTCCTCGACTCAAAATGCAATTTTCGAAGCGCAAAGCATTTTTCGATCCATACACACCCAAAACTGCACTTTATCAACCCAATCTGCCCATTTCAACCCAAAATATAATTTGTGACCCAAAACATCATTTTGTGACCAACACAACATTTCTCAACCCAAAAACTGCATTTCTTCAGCCAAATTGCATTTCTCGGTCCAAACATAATTTTTCAACCCAAACATACCCAAAAACCATTTTTTTTCCATCTAAAACACCCCGTTCACAAGCTAAATATCATATTTTGGCGCGAACAATTTTTTTGTTTTTTACTCCACCATCATTTTCAGACCCGAACAGCGTTTCCCTCTCCAAGACGACGATTTTCAACCCAAATATCATTTTTCGACCCGAACAACATTTTCTTGGACCCAAGCGTCACTTTTCCAGATCAGAAAATTGTTTTTCGACCCAAATAGCAATTTGTTGTGTTAGGCCTGTGTCATTTAGAGTCCTATTTTCGATCGGAGTCGCTAAAATTTTGGTTTTTAGCTACTTGCTGGTGTTTGAGGACTCTGATTGAAATATAACTGCGTATTATGGGTCTTGGTACAGTTTAATACTGCCCATAAAATTTTCGTTTAATTCCGATAACGTTTTTGGAATTATGCAGTTTCGGATTGATATTTGGATTTGATTTTGTTAAAATCCAAGACGAAGAGATAAAAATCCGATATTATTACGAGATGTTCAGTTTTGAGATAGCTTCCATATAGAAGTGGAATTGGATCAACTGGATTCGTATATTAAAAGTTATGGGTATTTTTCCGAGTATACCCCAAAGTTGAGAAATCCAGGCAGCAGCCCTGTAAGATGTTTAGCCTAGATTTTGGAATAGCTGGAGAGGTAATTTGATCTAGGTGTAAACATGAAAGTTGTAGATAATCGTCTTATCTTTCAAATGCCACTGGAATCGTGCAATTCTGAGCTGTATTGAGGAAGTTATGGCCGTTTAAGTGAAGGCTGCGCAGAGATTTTAAGTCCGAGGATGACTTGGTCATTTACTCGACCTTTGCTTATTTAATCCCCAAATGTGCACGACTTTGGGTCTCTCCTCCTCTCTTTTCTGGTCCAGCCCCCCTTTTGTATGTGTTTTGGGTGGAGGAGGTGATGGTGGTGGAGAAGAAGATCAAAAAGGAGTGGAAAAGGTGTGTTTATGTTGTTGTTGTGCTTTGTTATCCTCCCTTCTTAATCCATCTTCCTCAAGCTCCCCCTCATTGTTTTCCCCTCCCCTTTGGACAGCAGCCCCCCATGTGTTTGTTGTAATGCCACATTGAAGAAGAAGAGCAAGGAAGAGGTGGTGGTTGTGGTGGTTGCGGTTGGGGTGGCCGAGGGTGCGCTTGCGAGCCCCTACGCCCCCCTTTCCTTTCCTTTTCCCCCCTCTCCTTTGGTGAGTTTTCCCTCTTCTTTTTGTGGTTCTTATGCATATAAGGAGTGCTTGGTTGTTGGTGGAGGTGGTGATGAAGTCTCCTCTTCCAATGTATTTGAAGGTGTGTTGTTTGTAAGGAGGTGCGGGGCGTCGGGGGTGCTCGCATGCGTGCGGAGTGCGCGGGAAGCATGCATAAGGTGCTCGCATGCGTGCGGAGTGCGCGGGAAGCATGCATAAGGTGCTCGCATGCGTGCGGAGTGCGCGGGAAGCATGCATGAGGTGCTCGCATGTGTGCGGAGTGCGCGGGAAGCATGCATAAGGTGCTCGCATGCGTGCGGAGTGCGCGGGAAGCATGCATAAGGTGCTCGCATGCGTGCGGAGTGCGCGGGAAGCATGCATAAGGTGCTCGCATGCGTGCGGAGTGCGCGGGAAGCATGCATAAGGTGCTCGCATGCGTGCGGAGTGCGCGGGAAGCGTGCATGAGGTGCTCGAGGGTGTGCTTGACGTCGTTCGATGCGTGCGGAGTGTGCGGGCAGCGTGCACGAGGTGCTCAAGGGCGTGCTTGGCCTTGCCTGATGCGTGCGGAGTGCGTGGGAAGCATGCACGAGGTGCTCGAGGACGTGCTTGACGTTGTTTGATGCGTGCAGGGTGCATGGGCAGCGTGCATGGGGTACTCGAGGGCGTGCTTGCGGTGCTCAGACGCGTTCGGAGTGCTTCGTGGTGTTGAGCAGCTTGTTATAGCCAAATGCAACCATTGGATGATCCTTGGCGGATTGGTATCGGGCTTCGGATTCAATTCGTCGCTCTCTTGCGTTTCGCGAGCCGTGCGCTCGTTAGGTGAGTGGTTCGATTCCAACCCTTCCGGGAGCGCTCGATGCACGTAGTCGTGCTCCGCGCTTCCATGGGGCTTTAATTGCACCCTAAATATGCTAGATATCATGCATGCTAGGTTGTATAGCTCGTATATTGTGTAGAACCCCTATTCTACCTTATACTTGCACATGTATTGTATAGAATATGGCATGATTTAGGTAGTTTTGTTTGAAATACTACCCCTATTAATCAAGCATGTTTAACATGGGTTAATAACTGGTGTATGCGCAATATTCCTCTGATTTAGGACTCGAGGGTATGGTGTAGTTATTGCACCCATCTAGTTGGGGCAAAACTATGACCCGCTCAAGAGAGGATGAGGCATTCCCTCTCTCTCGCCCTCCCTCTTTTCGCGAACCGAGTGAGTAGATGTAGTTCCTACTTGACTCGGGCTTGCTTGGAATTATTGGCATGCACCTATTGTTGCGCAAATCGCGCTTAACCCTTCCCTCTAGGTTGATATCCTCCAATGTATGTTAGGTTGTAGTTTGTGTGATTGAATGGTTATTATGTCTTGTATTCATGTTTAAGTAAGATTTACTTGCTTAGTTAATTTCATATTGTATATATGCCGATATGATCATGATTCTTGTCTAATGTGTTAGACAAGTGTATGACCTCCTATGGGGTCATACCATGGCTTTGACACTTAGAATAAAATGTCTTCCCCGCATCTGAGTTATGCACCCTGGAGGGAATTCATGAGAATTCATTGCGCTTATCGGTGTTTGGTAACCGATGACGACGGATCCATGAGGATCAAAACCGCGTATGTCAAGTGCTCTCCCCTTCGTCGCTTCCGTGTCGAAGCTACCCGGGTTTAGTTGTCCTGCTAGGCTCTCCCAGACACTATTCATGACGCCGGGTGGTGCGCCCATACGGTAGAGGTAGAGGTCATGGGAGGATACCAGGTCGAGGCTACTCGGGAGAGGGCTACCGGATGACGAAAGGCGTAGACCAGTTGACCCCTTTTCCCCAATAGGCCTATGTCACCCCGAGAAGGGGGTGAGGGTGAGGGTGAGGGTGTGGTGGGACGGCGTTGGTTCGATCTGCCAGTTGTGCAATTTCCCAAGATCCTATGTCGCCCGTCGGGGTGAGGGTGAGGGTATTGCTCCCAAGATCCTAGGTCACCCTTCGGAGGTGAGGGTGTTAGTATGAGTGTGGTGGGCTCGAGTTGATACTCGACCCACCAGCTTAGAGTAATTGGCTTTTTATAGGGTTCGCGCTGCGAACAAGTAGTGGCTCCTCCCAATATCGCCTTATGTCGTGGCCGTGACGTTGGGGCTACTTGGTCAGAAGGCTCCCACTTGTAGGTACTCCCGATGCATTCGGCAGATGTACTGATCATGGGACCATACCAGTTAGAGATTGTATGGCGGTGGGCAACCGAATGATATTGCGAGCGTGAATAGTTCTCCCCTTCGTCGGATCTATGTTGAAGCTGCCTAGGTTGAGCCACCCTGGGTGGAGCCCCCACCTATAGGTACCATCGATGCGCTCGACAGCGTACTGACCGTGGCCGGCTCCAGGTAGAGGCTGCCCGGGAGAGCGCTACCGGATGACGAACGGTGTAGAACAACAAGCTTTGTCCTTCAAATCCCTAGGTTCACCCCTGTGGGGACTAGGGTGAGGGCGAATGTGAGTTGTACCCATCGAGTATACTATGGGTATACCTCCAAACGCTTGAGGTGTCGAATTATATTTCTACCTCGTAAGCGGATGGACTCTTGTAATTGTTACGCGGTAACACCAAATGGTTAACGACTATTCCTCCCTGTGAGTCCCAAAAGCCTCCACCCTTGGGAGTGAGGGCGAGGGCGGGGTATTGTCGCACCGCCGCGTGACCTTGTTAACCGTTGGGTTTCTACCCATGGTTTTCCTTGATAGGCGATTGCCTTGTATCGAATGATTATGTTGGTGTTTGGTTTCTGACCACTCACTGAGCTTATAGCTCACCCCTCGCGTACTGTTTTCCTTTACAGGGGCGTTGTTGGGCGTGGAGCTGGAGCTTCCTTGTGGCGTGGTCTTGCGTGCGTGGAGCGTTCTGTCCGACGGATTGGCGAGTGCGAGGCTGTCAGCAGTCCTAGAGTCTTGTGTAATTGTAAATCGTGCATGTGGCACTTGTTGTATTTCTTTTGGCTAGACTTGGCTCTCACAGGACAGTGATTGTGTATTCGAGTCTGTAATAATGTTTTTGATTTACAGACTTATTGATATTTTTATGCTTCCGCCTTTCATTTGAGTTATCAGTTATCATTGATTGTTAGCCTTGTGTATTATTTATTGGAGTCATCTGTTGACCTCTTGTATGATAGCTGATACTTTATATATTTGCCGCGCCTTGGGGACGCCTGGGGCGTGACAAAAAGTTGGTATCAGAGCCTGGTCCTGTCAGAGCCTAAGTCGAGTCGTATAGATGAGTCGTAGGATTGTTATCCGAGTACTCTGGTTTAGAAGTTTTCTTAGGTTGCTGACATGCCTCCTCGCATCCGTGGACGTGGACGTGGCCACCCCTGGACTTCCCTTAAGTTGTCGACTGAGTCGACTGATCTGGGTCAGTGTTGGGTTCCCCGTTGTTTGACTAAGGCTTGGAAATGAGTTTCCAACCCGGTTGTGTCGTATTGATAGACTTGTGTGATTGTGGTTTGGATCGCGTCTCGATTATGGAGCTTCGTTCCCGGACATCGGTATTGCTAGTAACCATGGAGTTCGTGTGCGGCACCAGTTTCAAGTGTTGAGGATGTGGTGTATTGCTCATTAAAGGGTGATGTCTTCTTCCAGCCTTCCTACTCAGGATAAGGGGCCTTGAAGGGTCAGCGTTGAGACCCGGGCTAGGGTACTCCGTGTTCCTTGTTTGGTTGTCGGGATATCCTATATCGGGACCTCATGGGGCCCTCCCAAGGTTCTTTTCCCAGCTAAGGAATACCTTTGAAGCATCAAATTGATGATGGATTTTTCCTCACTTGGAAGGTGCGATAGCGGGTGGTGATGCATATGATCGGGATTGAGTGCGTCCTTTTACAGCTTGGTGGGCGATAGGTTATGGACTAGGGTTCCATAGTGGCATCTGGAGTCGCTTCGATATATCATCGTGCATAGTAGCTGCCCGGTGTAGCAGAGTCCGGTGAGACGCTCCCAGGTACTACTCGTAATGCGTGTTGGTGTGCCCATACGGCCGACGTAGTGGACGTGGGAGGCTACCCGGTAGAGGTCAGAGTCCTGTGAGGTGCTCCTAGGAACTGTCCACGACGCTTTGTTGGTGTGCCCATATAGCAGAGATAGGGACCTAGGAGGCTATCAGGTAGTGGCCACACCGGGAGAGTGCTACTGGATGACGTCGAGAGCTTGGACTCCCCGTGATGAATATGCCCATTGAGTGCATGATGCTGGAGTTCCAATGTTATAGTTGGGCGGCCTTTTTGGTGGCAGCATGTGAAGCACAGTTCGCGGTACTGTCGCGTTTTGCCCCCCACATTGGTCGTAAAGGAGGAGACGCGACGCTAAGCGTTCGTGATGGGACCCAACCGCCATATCAGGTAGATGACGTCGCTTAGGCGTTGTCGGGAATCGACGACCTCCTATTGCGTGTCTTGCAGATTAAGTGCGGTCGAGCGGCTTACCCAGCGCGTAAGGGTCATCATGAGCGTCAGCCTTGCTTGAGGAGCAGAATTTGGACTTAATCATCCTAGGAATGATTTTGATCTCCCCATAGGGGCTGAAGATCAAGTTCCCCTTGTCGCGAATAGATGATCTGTTTAGACCAACTTTGGGAGCCAGTGTCTTTCTGTTGATCGATCTTCGCGCAGGGTACCCTAATTGGAGATCCGGGAGTTGGGCATTCTTTAGTTGGCCTTTCGAGACCGTTTCGGGCACTACGAATTTTGAGTACTGCCGTCGGGGCAGACGAATGCGCCAGATGCCTACAATGATCTCAAATGTGTTATTGGCCTCCGTGGGCTGTTCTGAGGTAGCCTTCGTTGAGGATGTTGGTGGGCATGCCCTCAGGCGAAGTTGTGGATCGTCGCGATGGAATGCGTTCGTCCATCAAGATTCCTCAGTGGACGTGGGAGTGAGTTATCACGAATCTCGTTGCGGGCTCGTTAAAGTTATGTTCGGGTTGCGACGCCGTCTGAGTGATCGTTGACCGATTGACTAAGTCCGCACCTTCCTCCCTATCCAACTAACTGAGTCTCTGGACGCTTCGACGCGGGTTTGAGCCTTCGCGATTGTTCGTCTTCATGGCACTCCGGTCGGCGCTATTTCGGATCGAGACGCGTGTGTTACTTTGAGGTGCTTGCACAGCCTTTGGTAGGCTTTGTCGTGAGCCTTCATTTAAGTATAGCGTTTCATTGCTGATGGATAGCCAGGCAAGAGGACGATTTAGGCCTTGGAGGACATGCTATTTGCCTGCATGCCCGACTTGAGGCAGTTGGATGAGGCACCACCCTTTGGGTAGGGGTCTGCCTGTGTAACGACTGCCATTTGAGCACCCAGATGAAATGAAAGAGGCACTCTACGGGCGCGGTTTTAAACCTCCCTCGTGTTGTGACGGTTGTGGAGCGCCAGTTGGAGTGGCCGCAAGTTATTTTAATTGACCTTGCGGTGGCCGAGATGGTTCGTGCGTGCCTCTGCACCACCTAGAACCGTCGGAAGGGCTACGCAAGTCATCGTCGCCAGGAGCCTACCTACGGGTTCAGCGACCATGTTGGCATGAGGTGTCCAGGTTTAAGGACATCCTCTGTTTTGACGTTCAGGGCGAACTGAGTCGGCCTTCCATCGGACCGGTTTTCGTCCTTGAGTGGATTAGGGGAGGTGGCTGTCATGAAGCTTTGCCCCCGTGGCTGACTCGTGCCTGTGACGTCATCCAAGGTCTCGTAGCTGAGGCACTAGGTCCACGATCCTGCTCATGTCATTCCGTTCGAGCCGCTCATCCTCGAGCAGGATTGGTCGTTCTTGGAGCAGTTGATCGAGACCATAGACCGATGTGAGAAGAGGCTCCGCACCAATACCGTTCCTTCGGTTAAAGTGCGTGGTAGCACCAGTTTAGTGGCCGGACCACTCGGGAGCCAAGGGACTCTATGGGTGACACTTCTACGTTCGGTCTTCCCTTTGGGTTTCCTTAAATTTCGAGGACTAAATTTCCTAAGGGGGGGAGAATGTTAGGCCTGTGTCATTTAGAGTCCTATTTTCGATCGGAGTCGCTAAAATTTTGGTTTTTAGCTACTTGCTGGTGTTTGAGGACTCTGATTGAAATATAACTGCGTATTATGGGTCTTGGTACAGTTTAATACTGCCCATAAAATTTTCGTTTAATTCCGATAACGTTTTTGGAATTATGCAGTTTCGGATTGATATTTGGATTTGATTTTGTTAAAATCCAAGACGAAGAGATAAAAATCCGATATTATTACGAGATGTTCAGTTTTGAGATAGCTTCCATATAGAAGTGGAATTGGATCAACTGGATTCGTATATTAAAAGTTATGGGTATTTTTCCGAGTATACCCCAAAGTTGAGAAATCCAGGCAGCAGCCCTGTAAGATGTTTAGCCTAGATTTTGGAATAGCTGGAGAGGTAATTTGATCTAGGTGTAAACATGAAAGTTGTAGATAATCGTCTTATCTTTCAAATGCCACTGGAATCGTGCAATTCTGAGCTGTATTGAGGAAGTTATGGCCGTTTAAGTGAAGGCTGCGCAGAGATTTTAAGTCCGAGGATGACTTGGTCATTTACTCGACCTTTGCTTATTTAATCCCCAAATGTGCACGACTTTGGGTCTCTCCTCCTCTCTTTTCTGGTCCAGCCCCCCTTTTGTATGTGTTTTGGGTGGAGGAGGTGATGGTGGTGGAGAAGAAGATCAAAAAGGAGTGGAAAAGGTGTGTTTATGTTGTTGTTGTGCTTTGTTATCCTCCCTTCTTAATCCATCTTCCTCAAGCTCCCCCTCATTGTTTTCCCCTCCCCTTTGGACAGCAGCCCCCCATGTGTTTGTTGTAATGCCACATTGAAGAAGAAGAGCAAGGAAGAGGTGGTGGTTGTGGTGGTTGCGGTTGGGGTGGCCGAGGGTGCGCTTGCGAGCCCCTACGCCCCCCTTTCCTTTCCTTTTCCCCCCTCTCCTTTGGTGAGTTTTCCCTCTTCTTTTTGTGGTTCTTATGCATATAAGGAGTGCTTGGTTGTTGGTGGAGGTGGTGATGAAGTCTCCTCTTCCAATGTATTTGAAGGTGTGTTGTTTGTAAGGAGGTGCGGGGCGTCGGGGGTGCTCGCATGCGTGCGGAGTGCGCGGGAAGCATGCATAAGGTGCTCGCATGCGTGCGGAGTGCGCGGGAAGCATGCATAAGGTGCTCGCATGCGTGCGGAGTGCGCGGGAAGCATGCATGAGGTGCTCGCATGTGTGCGGAGTGCGCGGGAAGCATGCATAAGGTGCTCGCATGCGTGCGGAGTGCGCGGGAAGCATGCATAAGGTGCTCGCATGCGTGCGGAGTGCGCGGGAAGCATGCATAAGGTGCTCGCATGCGTGCGGAGTGCGCGGGAAGCATGCATAAGGTGCTCGCATGCGTGCGGAGTGCGCGGGAAGCGTGCATGAGGTGCTCGAGGGTGTGCTTGACGTCGTTCGATGCGTGCGGAGTGTGCGGGCAGCGTGCACGAGGTGCTCAAGGGCGTGCTTGGCCTTGCCTGATGCGTGCGGAGTGCGTGGGAAGCATGCACGAGGTGCTCGAGGACGTGCTTGACGTTGTTTGATGCGTGCAGGGTGCATGGGCAGCGTGCATGGGGTACTCGAGGGCGTGCTTGCGGTGCTCAGACGCGTTCGGAGTGCTTCGTGGTGTTGAGCAGCTTGTTATAGCCAAATGCAACCATTGGATGATCCTTGGCGGATTGGTATCGGGCTTCGGATTCAATTCGTCGCTCTCTTGCGTTTCGCGAGCCGTGCGCTCGTTAGGTGAGTGGTTCGATTCCAACCCTTCCGGGAGCGCTCGATGCACGTAGTCGTGCTCCGCGCTTCCATGGGGCTTTAATTGCACCCTAAATATGCTAGATATCATGCATGCTAGGTTGTATAGCTCGTATATTGTGTAGAACCCCTATTCTACCTTATACTTGCACATGTATTGTATAGAATATGGCATGATTTAGGTAGTTTTGTTTGAAATACTACCCCTATTAATCAAGCATGTTTAACATGGGTTAATAACTGGTGTATGCGCAATATTCCTCTGATTTAGGACTCGAGGGTATGGTGTAGTTATTGCACCCATCTAGTTGGGGCAAAACTATGACCCGCTCAAGAGAGGATGAGGCATTCCCTCTCTCTCGCCCTCCCTCTTTTCGCGAACCGAGTGAGTAGATGTAGTTCCTACTTGACTCGGGCTTGCTTGGAATTATTGGCATGCACCTATTGTTGCGCAAATCGCGCTTAACCCTTCCCTCTAGGTTGATATCCTCCAATGTATGTTAGGTTGTAGTTTGTGTGATTGAATGGTTATTATGTCTTGTATTCATGTTTAAGTAAGATTTACTTGCTTAGTTAATTTCATATTGTATATATGCCGATATGATCATGATTCTTGTCTAATGTGTTAGACAAGTGTATGACCTCCTATGGGGTCATACCATGGCTTTGACACTTAGAATAAAATGTCTTCCCCGCATCTGAGTTATGCACCCTGGAGGGAATTCATGAGAATTCATTGCGCTTATCGGTGTTTGGTAACCGATGACGACGGATCCATGAGGATCAAAACCGCGTATGTCAAGTGCTCTCCCCTTCGTCGCTTCCGTGTCGAAGCTACCCGGGTTTAGTTGTCCTGCTAGGCTCTCCCAGACACTATTCATGACGCCGGGTGGTGCGCCCATACGGTAGAGGTAGAGGTCATGGGAGGATACCAGGTCGAGGCTACTCGGGAGAGGGCTACCGGATGACGAAAGGCGTAGACCAGTTGACCCCTTTTCCCCAATAGGCCTATGTCACCCCGAGAAGGGGGTGAGGGTGAGGGTGAGGGTGTGGTGGGACGGCGTTGGTTCGATCTGCCAGTTGTGCAATTTCCCAAGATCCTATGTCGCCCGTCGGGGTGAGGGTGAGGGTATTGCTCCCAAGATCCTAGGTCACCCTTCGGAGGTGAGGGTGTTAGTATGAGTGTGGTGGGCTCGAGTTGATACTCGACCCACCAGCTTAGAGTAATTGGCTTTTTATAGGGTTCGCGCTGCGAACAAGTAGTGGCTCCTCCCAATATCGCCTTATGTCGTGGCCGTGACGTTGGGGCTACTTGGTCAGAAGGCTCCCACTTGTAGGTACTCCCGATGCATTCGGCAGATGTACTGATCATGGGACCATACCAGTTAGAGATTGTATGGCGGTGGGCAACCGAATGATATTGCGAGCGTGAATAGTTCTCCCCTTCGTCGGATCTATGTTGAAGCTGCCTAGGTTGAGCCACCCTGGGTGGAGCCCCCACCTATAGGTACCATCGATGCGCTCGACAGCGTACTGACCGTGGCCGGCTCCAGGTAGAGGCTGCCCGGGAGAGCGCTACCGGATGACGAACGGTGTAGAACAACAAGCTTTGTCCTTCAAATCCCTAGGTTCACCCCTGTGGGGACTAGGGTGAGGGCGAATGTGAGTTGTACCCATCGAGTATACTATGGGTATACCTCCAAACGCTTGAGGTGTCGAATTATATTTCTACCTCGTAAGCGGATGGACTCTTGTAATTGTTACGCGGTAACACCAAATGGTTAACGACTATTCCTCCCTGTGAGTCCCAAAAGCCTCCACCCTTGGGAGTGAGGGCGAGGGCGGGGTATTGTCGCACCGCCGCGTGACCTTGTTAACCGTTGGGTTTCTACCCATGGTTTTCCTTGATAGGCGATTGCCTTGTATCGAATGATTATGTTGGTGTTTGGTTTCTGACCACTCACTGAGCTTATAGCTCACCCCTCGCGTACTGTTTTCCTTTACAGGGGCGTTGTTGGGCGTGGAGCTGGAGCTTCCTTGTGGCGTGGTCTTGCGTGCGTGGAGCGTTCTGTCCGACGGATTGGCGAGTGCGAGGCTGTCAGCAGTCCTAGAGTCTTGTGTAATTGTAAATCGTGCATGTGGCACTTGTTGTATTTCTTTTGGCTAGACTTGGCTCTCACAGGACAGTGATTGTGTATTCGAGTCTGTAATAATGTTTTTGATTTACAGACTTATTGATATTTTTATGCTTCCGCCTTTCATTTGAGTTATCAGTTATCATTGATTGTTAGCCTTGTGTATTATTTATTGGAGTCATCTGTTGACCTCTTGTATGATAGCTGATACTTTATATATTTGCCGCGCCTTGGGGACGCCTGGGGCGTGACAAAAAGTTGGTATCAGAGCCTGGTCCTGTCAGAGCCTAAGTCGAGTCGTATAGATGAGTCGTAGGATTGTTATCCGAGTACTCTGGTTTAGAAGTTTTCTTAGGTTGCTGACATGCCTCCTCGCATCCGTGGACGTGGACGTGGCCACCCCTGGACTTCCCTTAAGTTGTCGACTGAGTCGACTGATCTGGGTCAGTGTTGGGTTCCCCGTTGTTTGACTAAGGCTTGGAAATGAGTTTCCAACCCGGTTGTGTCGTATTGATAGACTTGTGTGATTGTGGTTTGGATCGCGTCTCGATTATGGAGCTTCGTTCCCGGACATCGGTATTGCTAGTAACCATGGAGTTCGTGTGCGGCACCAGTTTCAAGTGTTGAGGATGTGGTGTATTGCTCATTAAAGGGTGATGTCTTCTTCCAGCCTTCCTACTCAGGATAAGGGGCCTTGAAGGGTCAGCGTTGAGACCCGGGCTAGGGTACTCCGTGTTCCTTGTTTGGTTGTCGGGATATCCTATATCGGGACCTCATGGGGCCCTCCCAAGGTTCTTTTCCCAGCTAAGGAATACCTTTGAAGCATCAAATTGATGATGGATTTTTCCTCACTTGGAAGGTGCGATAGCGGGTGGTGATGCATATGATCGGGATTGAGTGCGTCCTTTTACAGCTTGGTGGGCGATAGGTTATGGACTAGGGTTCCATAGTGGCATCTGGAGTCGCTTCGATATATCATCGTGCATAGTAGCTGCCCGGTGTAGCAGAGTCCGGTGAGACGCTCCCAGGTACTACTCGTAATGCGTGTTGGTGTGCCCATACGGCCGACGTAGTGGACGTGGGAGGCTACCCGGTAGAGGTCAGAGTCCTGTGAGGTGCTCCTAGGAACTGTCCACGACGCTTTGTTGGTGTGCCCATATAGCAGAGATAGGGACCTAGGAGGCTATCAGGTAGTGGCCACACCGGGAGAGTGCTACTGGATGACGTCGAGAGCTTGGACTCCCCGTGATGAATATGCCCATTGAGTGCATGATGCTGGAGTTCCAATGTTATAGTTGGGCGGCCTTTTTGGTGGCAGCATGTGAAGCACAGTTCGCGGTACTGTCGCGTTTTGCCCCCCACATTGGTCGTAAAGGAGGAGACGCGACGCTAAGCGTTCGTGATGGGACCCAACCGCCATATCAGGTAGATGACGTCGCTTAGGCGTTGTCGGGAATCGACGACCTCCTATTGCGTGTCTTGCAGATTAAGTGCGGTCGAGCGGCTTACCCAGCGCGTAAGGGTCATCATGAGCGTCAGCCTTGCTTGAGGAGCAGAATTTGGACTTAATCATCCTAGGAATGATTTTGATCTCCCCATAGGGGCTGAAGATCAAGTTCCCCTTGTCGCGAATAGATGATCTGTTTAGACCAACTTTGGGAGCCAGTGTCTTTCTGTTGATCGATCTTCGCGCAGGGTACCCTAATTGGAGATCCGGGAGTTGGGCATTCTTTAGTTGGCCTTTCGAGACCGTTTCGGGCACTACGAATTTTGAGTACTGCCGTCGGGGCAGACGAATGCGCCAGATGCCTACAATGATCTCAAATGTGTTATTGGCCTCCGTGGGCTGTTCTGAGGTAGCCTTCGTTGAGGATGTTGGTGGGCATGCCCTCAGGCGAAGTTGTGGATCGTCGCGATGGAATGCGTTCGTCCATCAAGATTCCTCAGTGGACGTGGGAGTGAGTTATCACGAATCTCGTTGCGGGCTCGTTAAAGTTATGTTCGGGTTGCGACGCCGTCTGAGTGATCGTTGACCGATTGACTAAGTCCGCACCTTCCTCCCTATCCAACTAACTGAGTCTCTGGACGCTTCGACGCGGGTTTGAGCCTTCGCGATTGTTCGTCTTCATGGCACTCCGGTCGGCGCTATTTCGGATCGAGACGCGTGTGTTACTTTGAGGTGCTTGCACAGCCTTTGGTAGGCTTTGTCGTGAGCCTTCATTTAAGTATAGCGTTTCATTGCTGATGGATAGCCAGGCAAGAGGACGATTTAGGCCTTGGAGGACATGCTATTTGCCTGCATGCCCGACTTGAGGCAGTTGGATGAGGCACCACCCTTTGGGTAGGGGTCTGCCTGTGTAACGACTGCCATTTGAGCACCCAGATGAAATGAAAGAGGCACTCTACGGGCGCGGTTTTAAACCTCCCTCGTGTTGTGACGGTTGTGGAGCGCCAGTTGGAGTGGCCGCAAGTTATTTTAATTGACCTTGCGGTGGCCGAGATGGTTCGTGCGTGCCTCTGCACCACCTAGAACCGTCGGAAGGGCTACGCAAGTCATCGTCGCCAGGAGCCTACCTACGGGTTCAGCGACCATGTTGGCATGAGGTGTCCAGGTTTAAGGACATCCTCTGTTTTGACGTTCAGGGCGAACTGAGTCGGCCTTCCATCGGACCGGTTTTCGTCCTTGAGTGGATTAGGGGAGGTGGCTGTCATGAAGCTTTGCCCCCGTGGCTGACTCGTGCCTGTGACGTCATCCAAGGTCTCGTAGCTGAGGCACTAGGTCCACGATCCTGCTCATGTCATTCCGTTCGAGCCGCTCATCCTCGAGCAGGATTGGTCGTTCTTGGAGCAGTTGATCGAGACCATAGACCGATGTGAGAAGAGGCTCCGCACCAATACCGTTCCTTCGGTTAAAGTGCGTGGTAGCACCAGTTTAGTGGCCGGACCACTCGGGAGCCAAGGGACTCTATGGGTGACACTTCTACGTTCGGTCTTCCCTTTGGGTTTCCTTAAATTTCGAGGACTAAATTTCCTAAGGGGGGGAGAATGTTAGGCCTGTGTCATTTAGAGTCCTATTTTCGATCGGAGTCGCTAAAATTTTGGTTTTTAGCTACTTGCTGGTGTTTGAGGACTCTGATTGAAATATAACTGCGTATTATGGGTCTTGGTACAGTTTAATACTGCCCATAAAATTTTCGTTTAATTCCGATAACGTTTTTGGAATTATGCAGTTTCGGATTGATATTTGGATTTGATTTTGTTAAAATCCAAGACGAAGAGATAAAAATCCGATATTATTACGAGATGTTCAGTTTTGAGATAGCTTCCATATAGAAGTGGAATTGGATCAACTGGATTCGTATATTAAAAGTTATGGGTATTTTTCCGAGTATACCCCAAAGTTGAGAAATCCAGGCAGCAGCCCTGTAAGATGTTTAGCCTAGATTTTGGAATAGCTGGAGAGGTAATTTGATCTAGGTGTAAACATGAAAGTTGTAGATAATCGTCTTATCTTTCAAATGCCACTGGAATCGTGCAATTCTGAGCTGTATTGAGGAAGTTATGGCCGTTTAAGTGAAGGCTGCGCAGAGATTTTAAGTCCGAGGATGACTTGGTCATTTACTCGACCTTTGCTTATTTAATCCCCAAATGTGCACGACTTTGGGTCTCTCCTCCTCTCTTTTCTGGTCCAGCCCCCCTTTTGTATGTGTTTTGGGTGGAGGAGGTGATGGTGGTGGAGAAGAAGATCAAAAAGGAGTGGAAAAGGTGTGTTTATGTTGTTGTTGTGCTTTGTTATCCTCCCTTCTTAATCCATCTTCCTCAAGCTCCCCCTCATTGTTTTCCCCTCCCCTTTGGACAGCAGCCCCCCATGTGTTTGTTGTAATGCCACATTGAAGAAGAAGAGCAAGGAAGAGGTGGTGGTTGTGGTGGTTGCGGTTGGGGTGGCCGAGGGTGCGCTTGCGAGCCCCTACGCCCCCCTTTCCTTTCCTTTTCCCCCCTCTCCTTTGGTGAGTTTTCCCTCTTCTTTTTGTGGTTCTTATGCATATAAGGAGTGCTTGGTTGTTGGTGGAGGTGGTGATGAAGTCTCCTCTTCCAATGTATTTGAAGGTGTGTTGTTTGTAAGGAGGTGCGGGGCGTCGGGGGTGCTCGCATGCGTGCGGAGTGCGCGGGAAGCATGCATAAGGTGCTCGCATGCGTGCGGAGTGCGCGGGAAGCATGCATAAGGTGCTCGCATGCGTGCGGAGTGCGCGGGAAGCATGCATGAGGTGCTCGCATGTGTGCGGAGTGCGCGGGAAGCATGCATAAGGTGCTCGCATGCGTGCGGAGTGCGCGGGAAGCATGCATAAGGTGCTCGCATGCGTGCGGAGTGCGCGGGAAGCATGCATAAGGTGCTCGCATGCGTGCGGAGTGCGCGGGAAGCATGCATAAGGTGCTCGCATGCGTGCGGAGTGCGCGGGAAGCGTGCATGAGGTGCTCGAGGGTGTGCTTGACGTCGTTCGATGCGTGCGGAGTGTGCGGGCAGCGTGCACGAGGTGCTCAAGGGCGTGCTTGGCCTTGCCTGATGCGTGCGGAGTGCGTGGGAAGCATGCACGAGGTGCTCGAGGACGTGCTTGACGTTGTTTGATGCGTGCAGGGTGCATGGGCAGCGTGCATGGGGTACTCGAGGGCGTGCTTGCGGTGCTCAGACGCGTTCGGAGTGCTTCGTGGTGTTGAGCAGCTTGTTATAGCCAAATGCAACCATTGGATGATCCTTGGCGGATTGGTATCGGGCTTCGGATTCAATTCGTCGCTCTCTTGCGTTTCGCGAGCCGTGCGCTCGTTAGGTGAGTGGTTCGATTCCAACCCTTCCGGGAGCGCTCGATGCACGTAGTCGTGCTCCGCGCTTCCATGGGGCTTTAATTGCACCCTAAATATGCTAGATATCATGCATGCTAGGTTGTATAGCTCGTATATTGTGTAGAACCCCTATTCTACCTTATACTTGCACATGTATTGTATAGAATATGGCATGATTTAGGTAGTTTTGTTTGAAATACTACCCCTATTAATCAAGCATGTTTAACATGGGTTAATAACTGGTGTATGCGCAATATTCCTCTGATTTAGGACTCGAGGGTATGGTGTAGTTATTGCACCCATCTAGTTGGGGCAAAACTATGACCCGCTCAAGAGAGGATGAGGCATTCCCTCTCTCTCGCCCTCCCTCTTTTCGCGAACCGAGTGAGTAGAGGTAGTTCCTACTTGACTCGGGCTTGCTTGGAATTATTGGCATGCACCTATTGTTGCGCAAATCGCGCTTAACCCTTCCCTCTAGGTTGATATCCTCCAATGTATGTTAGGTTGTAGTTTGTGTGATTGAATGGTTATTATGTCTTGTATTCATGTTTAAGTAAGATTTACTTGCTTAGTTAATTTCATATTGTATATATGCCGATATGATCATGATTCTTGTCTAATGTGTTAGACAAGTGTATGACCTCCTATGGGGTCATACCATGGCTTTGACACTTAGAATAAAATGTCTTCCCCGCATCTGAGTTATGCACCCTGGAGGGAATTCATGAGAATTCATTGCGCTTATCGGTGTTTGGTAACCGATGACGACGGATCCATGAGGATCAAAACCGCGTATGTCAAGTGCTCTCCCCTTCGTCGCTTCCGTGTCGAAGCTACCCGGGTTTAGTTGTCCTGCTAGGCTCTCCCAGACACTATTCATGACGCCGGGTGGTGCGCCCATACGGTAGAGGTAGAGGTCATGGGAGGATACCAGGTCGAGGCTACTCGGGAGAGGGCTACCGGATGACGAAAGGCGTAGACCAGTTGACCCCTTTTCCCCAATAGGCCTATGTCACCCCGAGAAGGGGGTGAGGGTGAGGGTGAGGGTGTGGTGGGACGGCGTTGGTTCGATCTGCCAGTTGTGCAATTTCCCAAGATCCTATGTCGCCCGTCGGGGTGAGGGTGAGGGTATTGCTCCCAAGATCCTAGGTCACCCTTCGGAGGTGAGGGTGTTAGTATGAGTGTGGTGGGCTCGAGTTGATACTCGACCCACCAGCTTAGAGTAATTGGCTTTTTATAGGGTTCGCGCTGCGAACAAGTAGTGGCTCCTCCCAATATCGCCTTATGTCGTGGCCGTGACGTTGGGGCTACTGGGTCAGAAGGCTCCCACTTGTAGGTACTCCCGATGCATTCGGCAGATGTACTGATCATGGGACCATACCAGTTAGAGATTGTATGGCGGTGGGCAACCGAATGATATTGCGAGCGTGAATAGTTCTCCCCTTCGTCGGATCTATGTTGAAGCTGCCTAGGTTGAGCCACCCTGGGTGGAGCCCCCACCTATAGGTACCATCGATGCGCTCGACAGCGTACTGACCGTGGCCGGCTCCAGGTAGAGGCTGCCCGGGAGAGCGCTACCGGATGACGAACGGTGTAGAACAACAAGCTTTGTACCGCCGTAAGCGGATGGACTCTTGTAATTGTTACGCGGTAACACCAAATGGTTAACGACTATTCCTCCCTGTGAGTCCCAAAAGCCTCCACCCTTGGGAGTGAGGGCGAGGGCGGGGTATTGTCGCACCGCCGCGTGACCTTGTTAACCGTTGGGTTTCTACCCATGGTTTTCCTTGATAGGCGATTGCCTTGTATCGAATGATTATGTTGGTGTTTGGTTTCTGACCACTCACTGAGCTTATAGCTCACCCCTCGCGTACTGTTTTCCTTTACAGGGGCGTTGTTGGGCGTGGAGCTGGAGCTTCCTTGTGGCGTGGTCTTGCGTGCGTGGAGCGTTCTGTCCGACGGATTGGCGAGTGCGAGGCTGTCAGCAGTCCTAGAGTCTTGTGTAATTGTAAATCGTGCATGTGGCACTTGTTGTATTTCTTTTGGCTAGACTTGGCTCTCACAGGACAGTGATTGTGTATTCGAGTCTGTAATAATGTTTTTGATTTACAGACTTATTGATATTTTTATGCTTCCGCCTTTCATTTGAGTTATCAGTTATCATTGATTGTTAGCCTTGTGTATTATTTATTGGAGTCATCTGTTGACCTCTTGTATGATAGCTGATACTTTATATATTTGCCGCGCCTTGGGGACGCCTGGGGCGTGACATGTTGACCCGAACATAAACTGCAATTTTCCACAACCCAAACATAAAAATCATCTTTCGATCGAAACACAACCCAAACTGTACTTTTTCTACCCGAACAGCACATTTTGACCCAAACCAAACCAAATTTTTTGAACGCAAACCTCTTTTTCTACCCGAACAACATTTTTATACCCAAAAAACAATTCGGAACAAAAACAACATTTTTCAACCCAAACAGCATTTTTGCACCCAAACATTATTATATTTCGACCCAAACTTGATCCAAAGATCATTTTTAGACCCGAACAACATTTTGAAACCCAAACTGCTTTGTTCGACGGAAAATTCATTTTGCAACCCTAACTCGACCCAAACTCCATTATTTCGACCAAAACAGCATTTTTCGAACCTCGCAAGAACCAAAACACATTTTTTGACCCAGGCACCATTTATTTTTACCCGAGCAGCGTTTCCTTGATGCAGAGTAAAATTTTCAAACCAAACCCTATTCCTTCAACGCGATACGCAATTTTCGACCCATGCCCCATTTTTTCCACTGAAATTGATTTTTTCCATCCAAACACGACCCGGATGTAATTTTTCTCCCTAAATAGGATATTTCATCCCAAGGATGATTTTTTTTTACCCGAACAACATTTTTTGGATGCAAACAACATTTTTTTCACGCGAACAGCATTCCTCGACCCAAAATGCAATTTTTGAAAAGCAAAGCATTTTTCGATCCATACACAAACAAAACTGCACTTTATCAACCCAATCTGCATATTTCGACCCAAAATATAATTTTTGACCCAAAACATCATTTTGAGACCAACACAACATTTCTCAACCCAAACACTGCATTTCTTTTGCTAAATTGAATTTCTCGGTCCAAACATAATTTTTCGACCCAAACATACCCAATTTTGGTGCAAACAATATTTTTTATTTTTTACTCCACCATCATTTTCAGACCCGAACAGCGTTTACCTGCCCAAGACGATGATTTTCAACCCAAATATAATTTTTTGACCCGAACAACATTTTCTTAGACCCAAGCGTCACTTTTCCAGATCAAAAAATCATTTTTCGACCCAAACAGTAATTTGTCGACCCGAACATCAGTTTACCACCAAGACAGCATTTTTGGACCAAATACGACCCAAATACCATTTTTTCGACCAAAACAACATTTTGTTATACGAACAGCATTCTGAAACCCAAATCGTATCATTGACGCAAAAATATCCTAAACATCATTTTTTCTAGCCAAAGAGCAATTCCAGACCAGAGTAAAATTTTTTTACCCAAACAACATTTCGTCAGCCTGAACATCTTTTTTCAACCAGGACAGCTTTTTTCGACTAGAACACGACCCAAACACCTTAATTTCAACCCAAACAGCATTTTATGGAACAAACTGGATATTGTGGCGCGAATCGCATTTTGACTCAAAAATGACAAACATCATTTGTTTGACCGAGACAGCGTTTTCAGAACTCAAACACCATTTTTTCGAAAGAAAAAACATTTTCTGAAATCCAAACTGCAATATTTCGATCCAAACAACAATTCTAGACCCAAATAACAGTTTTCAGCCCAAACTGCCATTTTACACAACCCAAACATTAAAATCATCTTTCGATCAAAACAGGACCCAAACTGCACTTTTTCTACCCGAACAACACATTTCGACCCAAACCAAATTTTTTGAACCCAAACCCCTTTTTTCTACCCAAACATTATTTTTATACCCAAAAAACAATTCGGGACAAAAACAACATTTTTCAACCCAAACAGCATTTTTCCACCCAAACATTATTATATTTCGACCCAAACTTGACCCAAAGATCATTTTTAGACATGAACAACATTTCTAAACCCAAACTGCATTGTTCGACGGAAAATACATTTTGCAACCCTAACTCGACCCAAACCCCATTATTTCGACCGAAACAGCATTTTTCGAACCTGGCTGGAACCAAAACATATTTTTTGACCCAGGTACCATTTATTTTTACCCGAGCAGCATTTCTTTGATGCAAAGTAAATTTTTCAAACCAAACCTTATTCCTTCAACGCGATATGCAATTTTTGACCCAAGCCCCATTTTTTTTACTAAAATAGATTTTTTCCATCCAAACACGACCCGAACGTAATTTTTCTCCCTAAACAGGTTATTTCATCCCAAGGAAGATTTTTTTGAAACAAACAGCATTTTTTGGATGCAAACAACATTTTTTTCACGCGAACAGCATTCCTCGACCCAAAATGCAATTTTTGAAGCACAAAGCATTTTTCGATCCATACACAATCAAAACTGCACTTTATCAACCCAATCTGCACATTTCGACCCAAAATATAATTTTTGACCCAAAATAACATTTTGAGACCAACACAACATTTCTCAACCCAAACGTCGCATTTCTTCTGCCAAATAGCATTTCTCGGTCCAAACATAATTTTTAGACCCAAACATACCCAAAAACATTTTTTTTTCCGTCTAAAACACTCCGTTCTCAAACTAAATATCATATTTTGGCGCAAACAATATTTTTTGTTTTTACTCCACCAACTTTTTCAGACCCGAACAACGTTTACCTGCCCAAGACGATGATTTTCAACCCAAATATCATTTTTCGACCCGAACAACATTTTCTTCGACCCAAGCGTCACTTTTGCAGATTAGAAAATCGTTTTTCGACCCAAACAGTAATTTGTCGACCCGGACATCATATTACTACCAAGACAACATTTTTGGACCAAACACGACCCAAATACCATTTTTTTGACGAAAACAACATTTTGTTATACGAACAGCATTTTGAAACCCAAATCGCATCATTGACACAAAAATGTCCTAAACATCATTTTTTCTAGCAAAAAGCAATTCCAGACCAAAATAGAATTTTTCGACCCAAACATCATTTCGTCAGCCTGAACATCTTTTTTCAACCAGGACAGCTTTTGTGATAACTGAGACTTTTAGACCGCAATTTAACTATTTTTTAGTCGTGTTTTTGATGTTCCAAATTTTTATAATTTGGCATGGTTGGAATCCTTGTGTTGTTAGCTTTCCAACGCTTTTTACGGATCATGAATCGGACTTGTATCGATCAAGTTATGAGCCAAACTGTGTCGAGAGGTCGGGCAGAGAAAATAGCGACGGATCCAATAGAGCCGTCGGTGTTGTGACAGATCCCACAAGTGTTGTCAGATTTCTGGGTGACGGACGTGATCAAAGCCGTCAGTGGTGTTGGGAGATGGCTGCAATAGGAGCCGTCGATCTGGAAAATCAGATTTTGGAAATATGATCCATTTTGAAAGAAATAAGTGTCTTCATTGGAAATAATCTGATTAATGGTTTCTTATTTAGATAAATCATATTTTTTTAAAATTTGGTCCATTAGTGGAAACAAACAAGTAAATTGATTTGGGATTTAATTTAAAATAATAGTTTCATATTTTTGTCTCCCATGTGTATATGCCTATATATACCCCCACTTTTCCTCTCTCTTTGCATTAAAACCTAAAACCCTATAAATTTTCAAACCCTAAAACCCAAGTCTTCTTCTTCTTCTCTTGTTTTCGGCGCCGTTGTTGAGGAGCTCGGGAAGGGGTTCGAATAAAGAATCCTTGTGAGTATTACCCTCTTATTATAAAGAGTTTTGATTAATAAAAATTCTCTTTAGAACTTCTTTTCATATGATTTCGTTTTTAGGCATTTCAAACAAAAAGAATATGTTTTTCTTCTTGATCCTTGAAGGTTTTATATAATTTTGGGTCTTGTATTATACCAATGATTTGTCGATGTTTTTGTGATGTTTTATAGAGTTTTATATGATGCTATTAGTCCACACATGTGTATTTTTGGATTTGTTGATCTCTTGTGTTTTCATCTTGAGTTTTTATAGTTTTGATGATTTAAGAGTCATTTTCGGGTTGATTGTATATCTGGGCATTTATCGTGTTTTTGGCTATGATAGAGTCGATTCTGGGTAAAATGTATTTCACAAACAGAAATAGGTTTTGAAAATACATTTCCATCGAATCATAAATCGTCCAATTCGGAATTATGGATTGCAAGTTATGATTTTTCAAAAATTTCTGTATGGCTATTATATACGTTTTATAAATCCATAGAGGGTCTAAGATAAAGATAATAGGATATCATGTTAGGTACACTGACATGGTATTTCTCATGGTTTTCAAAGGATTTTGTAAAGTATACTTAGATCCTCGGGTGTACCAAGAGTTTTAATGTTTTATAGAAACTTTACCGTTTTCCCATAAGCTAGGGTTTCGAATGAATTATTCTTATATACAATTTTCGATCTATTTCCTAAATGTCTTGTATCGGTTACATATTATATACTGATTTTGATAATATGAATAGATCTAGGTTTTGAGAAAATTTTCAATTAAGATTTTATTACTTTTAATGACATGTTTTGCGAATCCTTAAACCTAGGATTTTTAATTGGGTTTTGTTTCACATGACTAATCTTAATATACATTCCTTGCTATTTTCAAAGGATTTTATCGAGTATGTTCAGATCTTGGGTATACCAAGTGTTTTAACGTTTTATCGATATTATTCCATTTTCTATGGATTAGGGTTTCGAACCGATTTTTTTATTCATACGATCGTGATCTATCTCCTAAAGCATTTTACTTTTGTTTTACCTATTCTATATATATATGTGTGTGTGTATATATATATATTGATTTTTGTCTATGATGGATTTAGGATTTTTGAAGATGTTTTAAACAAATTTTTGATTTATTCAATCGGATTATCGTACGCGTGATTGGATTTCTAAAATATAATTTCCTTACTGTTTTAATTGTTTTAAACGACCCACATAGGGTTTTCAATGATAGAATGTGTTAGGCTGTTTTAACAAAAAAAAAATTATAATAAAATAATATAGGGTTTTTCTTCTGTTCCGGGACGGCTCTATTGAGAGCCGTCGGGTATTCTTCGGGACGGCTCCTTGTGGAGCCGTCGGTTTTGCCATGGACGGGCCTCTATAGGAGCCGTCTGGTTGCTTCTGGACGGCTCTTCCTAGAGCCGTCGGTTTCTGTAAGTACGGGTACCATTAGGTCCCGTACTATTTGCGCGTATTGTGATCTAGTCGTACTATTTCAGGACTGGTTAGATTGTTGTACGATTTCTTGCTTGGTTTGCGTGTCGTTGGACCGAAGGTGAGTGGGTCTAGTGTCTAGTAGCTTTTGAAAAACTACCTATATTTATCATACTAGCATCATGCTTATGTTATGAATACGACTGTTATCTTGAGTATAGAATCGCATGAGCATGACATCATGTTTTGAGACGTTATTTTGCGTATGAACCGTATAATGATTATTATGTTATTCTTGCATGCAAATATGTGAATTGTAGAGGTCATCTTGCATGCATATCATTCGTTTGCGTGACATCGTCTGCGTGACTCAGTCTAGTAGGACCGTGTCTGCATGACACCCGTCTGCGTGACGCCGTCTGCGTGACGATTGGTCTGCGTGATCAAGCTCTAGTTGGAGCGCTTTTGGCTGCATGCCATACGGGCATGCATTTTCGCATCATGCGCATCATATAGATAGTATGAGATGGTGGTTATTTTCTCTAAAGAAATGCATTCCATTTTATCGAGATATTTGTGAAAATTTATATTTTGTTGGTTCGGATATTTTAGAATTTACTCTGAAGGTTTTAATATTATTATTATTATTACTATTATTATTATTATTATTATTATTATTATTGGGACGCTAAGGTCCATTCACTGAGCGTGTAGTAGCTCACCCCTCCTTTTCCCAACTTTTCAGAGTAGTCATTGGCGATCGTCATTCATGGTGGGCGTTGGCGATCTAGTTCTCATTTATTCCGTTGCATTCGTAGGTGTCGGTATCGTCGGGAAGGCCTCCCGACAGTGCGCGGGTGCGCGCGTGCGTGTGTGGGGGTTCTTCGGGGATTCGGATCGTCTTCTCGGAAGGGTGAGGGGTGTCGTTCCTGGTTAAGGCGCCCGATAGCGTCTCAAGAGGATTCAGGGGGTTTTTTGTGTGATCGCCACCTGCTTTTTCTAAAGCAAGAAAAGCGGTCGGGTTGGATTTGATCGCCTACGTAGAGAGTTTGTGGGGTCTCCGCTTTGAGACACGGATATACCGTACACAGAGGTGAAAAACAGGTAATCCTATTCTGCTCCCGGGGCTTGACTAAAGGAGTCTTGGGACATAGGGGTCCAAATGGGGTGTGTATAGGGGGGCGGCTAGTGGGATCAAGCCGTCTGGTCAGGGGCGGTTAATAGGGTTTAGCCGTCCGGGGCCTGGCCTGGTTTGGGTAGAACTTCGGTAGGAAATGGGTTTGGTTTTTGGACAGAGGCTCAGCTAGGTTTAGCCCGGGTTTCTGGATTGTGGAATGAGAGGGTATTTTATGTGGGGGAATGGGTATTTCTCTCACAAAAGGGGGGCTCTCTCTCCTGTCTCTCTCTTGGGATTTCTAGTGGGGAAAGGGAATGTGAATTGTGGGTTGTGGATTGTTGATGTGAATCGGTTATGTTTGTTGATTGGGATGTTGTATTTGGGCTTGGGACCTCCTCTATTTATAGTAAAAGAGAGGCAGGGGAATATCCAGGGGGTAATGGGGTGGGTTGGCTTCGATTAGACCCCTCATTAATTCTCTGGTCCTTCTGTCAGGACCAGGTGAAGGGCGGCTAGGGATAACTAGCCGCCCAGGATGAGGCGGCTACTTCCTGGTAGCCACCCCTATCATAACCTGCCAAACGTCCCATCTCTGACAGGCGGTGGCTTGCGTCGGTTACTTGGGTTGACCCGGCCAAGGTTGGGCGGCTAAAAGTCATGACCCGCCGCAATGATCAGCATTTAATACTGCTTTATGTCCCATCCAGGGGACTGGTCCAAAGTCGGCCAGGGGGGCGGCTTGTGCTAACTAGCCGCCTGGTATGGGGCGGCTAGTTAGGGCTAGCCACCCATTGCCAAGGGCTCCGGGTTTTAGGATTTTTCTTAGGTGGGGTTCTGGTTTGGGGCCAGGGTCTGGTTTGGGGTAGGGTTTGGGGTTTAGGTTTAGGTCAGGGCTAGGGTTGGGGTTTAGGGCTAGGGTTAGGGTTTTCGATTTAGGTCAGGGCTAGGGTTGGGGTTTAGGGCTAGGGTTAGGGTTTTCGGTTTAGGTCAGGGCTAGGGTTAGGGTTTCCGGTTTAGGTCAGGGCTAGGGTTAGGGTTTTGGGCTTCCTGAACTTTGGTTCTCTACTTAGATGTCCAAATGTGGGATATTTCTGTGTATTACTTGAAGTATTTTCTGTCTCTCTAGACGGTCAAAATTGAGGTATCTACAATTGTCCCTCATCGGACGGAGTCTTTGTGCGAAGCAGGAAAGACTTCGACCGATGATAAGGAAAGAGACCTATTTTAGCCGGCCCGACCTTCAAGAAGTTGTGCCAACACGAACGGTACTATTCGGGGAGTTGATTTAGACTGTCAGAGGCTAGGTCTTGACTTAGAATTTTTAGCCGAAAGGATGATCCAGGTGGAAGGCGGGGAAATGTAAATGGTGAGTGATCCAACCCGCGGTTGGGGTTCTTAGCTATCGTACGCAGAGCAGCCCAGCGTCAGTTTCCTCGTGCCTACCGTTCCCGTGCTTGGGAAAACTCTGCAAGGAGGGGATATCGCCGACAGAAAGAAGGTAAAAGTTTGATTTGGTGAATTGGATCATCCGAAGGATAAGAACTCTGGAAAAGAACCAGAACTGAAGAAATTTGAATTTGAACGGTACTGAAAGTGTGGCAAAACTTCAGGAAAGTCGTGTTTGATCAAGTAGTATCTGGAAATAAACTAATACATGGCTGTTTGGTACAGAAAACCTTGAAATTTAGGGGTGAAAAGAGATTGGAAAGGGGTTTTAAGTGAAAGTGGAAAACTGGGAGGGGCGGCTAGTTTTAACTAGCCGCCCGAGAGGGGGCGGCTACACGCGAGTAGCCGCCCCTGGACGGTGTCCCTTATAACCGAAAAGGGGCCCTCTCTCTTCCCACTTTTTCAAAAACGGTTTCTCTCCCTCTTCTTCTTCTTTTCTTCGGTTTCAAACCCAAGAACCCTGATTTCTTTGCCTTTTCTTCCTCCATTTCGACCTCAATCCTTTCTCTTTCTCTTGATTTCAAAACCCTAGGTTTGGGTTCTCTTTTTTCTTTTCAATCCGAGGAAGATGACGAGGTCGAAGGCGATCATTTCGAGGGGAAAACGACCACGGGTGGCTCGTGGAGAGCGTAGCCCGAGCTCTTCATCATCGGAGAGCAATAAGCCAGAGGTCGAGGCCATGGGGGAGGCTATGGGTACGACAGAGGTGCCGCCGGCGGGCATCGGTGCGGGTGAGGTTGGAGACTTGCCCTTGGGGATTGCCCCGGAGGTTGGGAGTAGCATGATAGGGTATACACGCAAGAGGCGGCGTGGGGATCGACCGGCGGTGGTCGAGGAGGTGGTTTTGGGGGTCGGTGGATCGTTTGAGGGTGCAATTGAGGGGGCAGGGGCTGAGGGGGTTAGTGAGGATGTGAGGGCGTCGTTGGATGCCCTCGTTGGGATATTGGATAGGGAGGCTACAGAGGCCAGGGCTGAGGAGGAGGAAAGTAGGGCTATGGGGGCTTTTAAGGAGTTTATCTCCGGCACGGGGAGAGTGGAGGGGACAGGAGAGGCCAGGGATGAGGCCGGGGAGGCCGAGGGTATGGACACTGGGGCTGCAGAGACCGGTGAGGGTGCTGAGGCTGAGGCCGAGGAGGCCGTGTTTGAGGAGGATGAGGAGGAGGACTGTCACGCCCCAGGGCGGCCGTCCCCGAGACGTGGCAAATATATATATGATATCAGCAATCCATACACGAGATCAAATAAGGACTCCACAACCTTAAAGGCAATAAAGCAATAACCAAGTAACTGACATCAAATATATACAAATAGCGGAAGCTCAAACAACTAAGTCTGTAATTCAAAGACATATTTATAGACTAAAGTACACAATCAACTGTCCTGTGAGAGCCAATATATACAACAAAAGACATCAATAATCCATATACTGTGCACGAGCACAAGTATAATATATACGAGGAAAAGGGAATGCTGATGGCCTCTCACTTGCAAGACATCCAACGCGAACGCGGGTCTCTTACTCGTACTGCGCCAAGGGGAGCTCTTCTCTTGGATCCGACTCAGCGTCAACTGGAGAAAAACATATGCGAGGGGTGAGCCACACGCTCAGTGAATGGAACAATCCATGCATCACAACTCATACAAATCATTTCAAGTAATTTAGGTTCCAACAGATGGAATCGACTCCTTAAGCTGGTGGGTCGAGTATCAACCCGAGCCCACCACTCCCGCACCCTCACCCCCACGGGGAGACATAGGACTTTAGGGAGCAATACCCTCACCCTCACCCTCCTTGGGGATGACCTAGGCTTTGGGAAATTGCACAACTCGCAGATCGAACCAACGCCGACCCACTACACCCTCACCCTCACCCCCTCCTCGGGGTGACATAGGCTCTTGGGTGGAATTTAGATTGTTTCTACGCCCTTGGTCCACCGGTAGCCCATATCCAGGGAAGCCCACACCTGGTATACTCCCATGATCAGCACATCCTCACAAATCGGCAACACCTACGGATGGGAGCCCTCTGTCAGGCCGGCTGTCTCAACCAGGAAGTCCCTACGCGGATCCAACGAAGGAAAGAAACCAATCTACACTCACGAATATGATCCCCTTGGATCTGTTGTCATCTGTGACTACGCACCGGTACGGTAACGAATTCTCAAGAATTCCCTCCAGGGCGCATAACTCAGATGCAGGGAAATTCTATTATTCGTAATGACTAGGCCATGGTATGACCCCCTAAAAGGTCATACACTTGTCCAAATTCATTTAGACAAGATTCATGGCTCGTACAGGTATAAATAAATATACACATATAATTAAATGAATAATTATTCCAGATATTCCCTGCCTGGGGGAAAGAACCCCTTGGGAGGGCACCTTGAGGTCCCGATATAGGATACCCCGACAACCAAACAAGGAACACGGAGTACCCTAGCCCGGGTCTCAATGATGACTTCGCAAGGTCCCTTAATCCCGAGTAGGGAAAAATGAAAATTAAATATACAATTAAGAATTAACCATTGAATTAACATGGGAGCATGTAATAATATAATAATGAGGTACATATTATCTAAGGCATGCTGTTCTATGCACAATCATATAAGTTAATCAAATTAACTAAGTGGGGACATGCATAGTGGGGGTTATGCTAACATATGACATGATATCTAGCATGTATGGTTCCTATACATGATATATAGACAAATAATCCCTAACATTCAATATCTAGCATGACATGATTACACACTTAGCAAGCTAGTTAACAACATGCATGCATACATCAAGTTTATATGCAATTATGGTGCCCCAGGGGAGGGCAATGCACTCCAACGTGCATCGAACACCTCCCAACTGGGTTGGATTGACCCACTCACCGCAACCCGAGTCGATGCGTGACCGTTCGCTAAGATCTGCACGGCAAGGGGCATCAAATTGGTGAGTATAACTACATCAAAACACATTAAAATTAACTAAAAATGCCAAAGGCTTAGATATGTGCGCATACGGGCTCGCACGCATGTGAGTACGCGCGTACGCACGCATATCCGAGCTCCCCGACACCTACCCGAGCCACCGGGCAGCCACACGCGTGGCCCCCGCACACACGCGCACGTGCACGCACGCGTGCACGCGCTCCCGCGCCCGGCCGCGCGCTGCCTCGCGCCTTGCCGAGCGTCCGGACGCGCTGCTCGCGCGCCCTGACCCCCATCCGCGCGCGCACTATGCCCGCCAGTCCCCCCTCCTGCGCGCGTACGCGCTCGCGCGCCCGCGCGCCTGCGCGCCTGCCAGGCCTGCCTGGCCCTCCTGCGTGCCCGCCTGCGCGCGCGCCCAGCCGTCCAACACCCCTCCCCAGCCCCTCCCACACACCCAAACACACTCACCTAGCATGCATGACCTCCCCACAACCCTTAATAACCCTAAAAACAAGGATAAGGGAGAAGGAAAGCTTACCAACGGAGGGGAAGAGATAAAAGGGGGTGCATTCGGGCTCTTGGCGCACAAAAGCCGCCGCAACCGCCACCACCCATACCACCACCTCCTCAGCCTACCCACAGCCTTCTAATGGCTGAAAAACAGGGGCAATGGGAGCTAGAGAGGGAGCCAAAGAGAGGGAAACAACAACAACAACAACAATGTATGCACAAACCTTCTTGTGCCCCTTCTATTTCTTCTTCTCCATCTTGATTTTCCTCTTCAAAGCACACACACACTCACACACAGCAGGGGCTGGAGAGACATTTGTAGGAGAGGGAGAGAGAGGTGAGAAAGTGAGCAAAACTCACACTTGGGGGGGTTATGGGAAGGAAAAGGTGGGGGGTATACTTAACCTAAACTCACCCACTAACATAAATAAACACCAATGATTTCTTAACTCATAAGCAAGGTGGGGGTGAACTCACCTAGGGTCACCACATGCACATAAATATCTCAACACTATTCCACTTAGCGAACAAGTTTCGAAGAAAACCCGGATACGATTCGGAACTGCATAATTTTCTAAACATTACCGGAATTCAACGAAATTTTTATGGGTAGTACAGAATAGTACCAGGACCCATAATATGCAGCCAGATTTCCAATCGGAGCACTAATGCTCACGCAGATAGCTAAAAGCCAAAATTTTAGCAGCTCCGATCGAAAAAAGAAAATTTCAAAAATGGCCAGAAATGACCCAAAGGTTACCCATAGGCTAAAAAGTGACACATATATAACAAGGACGACGACGGGATGGACGATCCCAATGAGGCCGAGGTGGACGCTCTTGGGTCCACACGGGCCGTGGTATGTTCCTAACCTTTTAGTCTTAGCCTTTTTATTTTGGTGTATATGCATGTGTTTTGGTTGGTATGAACAGGTTGTATATGTGTATTATACTCGTATATGTGTGTTTTAAAATAGGCATGCTTGTGTATAAGTTAATCATGGTGGGACGCGTAGGTATGCTGATATGGGTTTGTTTTCATAGGGAGGGGGGGCAATTTCTATATATATATTCATGTTTGTCATATGCATATAAAGGAGAGAGAAATGATGTAGCTAGTATACTTGCATGCGATACTTTTCTACGTGTATGTGTACATGTTTGATCATGATAGAGTATGAGGGAGTGTGTGCATGCATTTCGCGGGTTCAAGTGCTTCCTATATGTTTTAGTGTGTTTTAGGGAAGGTATATAAGCATGATAGGCGGTAAAATGAAGCATACGAGAAATGACTACGGTGGGATAAGAGGGTAAAGCATGTGATCTTATAGGTATGTTTTGAAAAATAAAGGAGGGTAAAGCATGTGATTTCATGCCCTTTTTTAGACTTTAATATGTAGGAGTTTTATTGTGCTAAGCATGGTTTGTGTGATCAGAAGTTGGGGACTGGGTTTGTACTGCTGGGGCTGCACAACGGGAAATCCTGTTGTGGCGGTCAATCAGAAGTTGATACGTAGTGCAGTCTCCGTACGAAAGGCTCGTACGGAGCTCTGGACTCAGGCTCTGTAACATCATGTCAATTTCTTGACATTCTGTGAGTTGCAGACCGGTTCGGTGGACAAGGGTGCGCCACCGAGACACGTATTGTTCGAATTCCTCCCTAGGCCTCATTCTCTCTACGGTTAGATCTGAAATAGAGGGGGTCCTAATCCTCTGGTAACCGTAGCGGCCCAAGAATTTCTCGCTTACAGCCGAGAAATTCGACAAGTGATCTACAGGGGGGGTGGAGAACCATTGTAGTGCTTCTCCTTCCAATGATTTCTGGAAGAGGAAGACTAGCAGAGGTTGGTTATCTAGAAACGGGCGTGCGTCTAGATAAAAGGCAGTCAAATGAATGTCTGGGTCTCCACGACCGTTGTACCGGCGGAATTTGGGGATTTTGAATCCCTCCGGTAGGTGGACTGACCGGATTTGTCTCAGGTTATGTAGAGACATGTGTTTGGGGGCCGAGGGACCAGTCTCGGAGAGAATTCTCCGGATGGTATCGTCCAGTGTTTCTTCCCGGGGAGGGCTGCCTAGCGGTCCCGGGTTTGGGGTGGTTTGGTAGGGACCTGGGGTGGAAACGGCCGGGAACATTGGATTCGCGGGGGAAAGGGGGGTGAATGAAAAGACACTCGGGTTGACCGAGTGATTGGGTGTTGGTGGGGCTTTGGGAGTGGATTTAGGGGTTTCGACAGGGGTTTCCTGTCTCGAGGTCTTGGCATGACGGTAGTTAATGAGGTCATGAAACATGTCCTCTACCGTTTGATACCCTAGACTAGCCATCCTTTCCTCTAGATGGGTGAGGAACTGTGTGGCCTGACCCTCTTGGTGATTCCTTTCCTCTAATATCTCCTCTTCCATGTGGGATTCCATGACGTAGAGTGGGGGGATGAATGCAGATTGAAAGCAGTAAATAAAGCAGTAAAGGATTGCGCAGCTGTGTGCGACTTACGAAAGCAGTAAAGGATTGCGCAGCTGTGTGCGACTTACGAAAGCAGTAAAGGATGTTATAATGCACAGTAGAAGAGGATTTAATTCAAGGAGTGAGAA
Source organism: Acorus calamus (assembly GCA_030737845.1). Taxonomy (NCBI): domain Eukaryota; kingdom Viridiplantae; phylum Streptophyta; class Magnoliopsida; order Acorales; family Acoraceae; genus Acorus; species Acorus calamus. Next base: position 14,706,171 of record CM060872.1, read on the forward strand.
ACTCTAACCTTCCTAGAGGGTTGATAGCATTTTAGTCAAGTTTGTAAAAGGGGGCAGAAGAGGATTACCTTTTGTTGTTTTTCAAGAGGGAAATCCCACCGTGATCGCCAGAATTTGTCGGCGTCGAAAAAGGGTCCGCGCGTGTGTGGGGGTTCTTCGGAGGGTTCGGATCGGATGCGTGCCCTGGCGGGCTCGGCCGGATCGTCTCCTCGGAAGGGGTGAGGGTTGTGGTTCCTGGTCGAGGCGCCCGACAGCGGCTCAAGAGGATTCAAGGGGGGTTTGTGATCGCCACCTGCTTTTTCTAAAAACAGGAAAGGGTTTGGGTTTGATCGCCTACGTGGGGAGTTTGTGGGGTCTCCGCTCTGAGACACGGGTATACCGTACACAGAGGTGAAAAACAGGTAATCCTATTCTGCTCCTGGGCTTGACTAAAGGAGTTATGGGACAAAGGGGTGTGAGTATGGGGTGTGTATAGGGGGGCGGCTAGTTGGATCTAGCCGTCTGGTCAGGGGCGGCTAGTAGGGTTTAGCCGTCCCAGGTCTGGTTTGATTTGGGCAGGGGTTTGGTAGGAAATGGGTTTGGTTTTGGGCAGAGGCTAAGCTAGGTTTAGCCCGGGCTTTTGGAGGGTGAGATGAGAGGGTATTTTATGTGGGGAATGGGTGTTTCTCTCACAAAAGGGATCTCTCTCTCTCTCTCTCTTGGGATTTCTAGTGTGAAAAGGGAATGTGAATTGTGGGATGTTGGTGTGGAATGGTTGTTTGTGGGTTTTGTTGATTGATGATCCTATTTGGGCTTGGGACCCCTCTATTTATAGTAAAAGAGGGGCAGGGAAATATCCCGAGGGTAATGGAGTGGTTTGGCTTTGATTGGACCTCTCATTAATGCTCTGGTTCTTCTGCCAGAGAACAGGTGAAGGGCGGCTATTGCTAACTAGCCGCCTGGGATGGGGCGGCTACTTCCTGGTAGCCGCCCCTATCATGACCTGCCAAACGTCCCATCTCTGACAAGCGGTGGCTTGGGTCGGCTACTTGGTTTGATCCGGCCAAGAGAGGGCGGCTAAAGGTCATGACCCGCCGCAATGATCAGCATTTAATATTGCTTTATGTCCCATCCAGGGAACTGGTCCAAAGTCGGCCAGGGGGCGGTTAGGGGGGCGGCTAGTGTGAACTAGCCGCCCAGTGAGGGGCGGCTAGTTAGGGTTAGCCGCCCCTTTCCAGGGACTTAGGTTTTTAGGGTTTTGGTGTTTTTGGTTTAGGTCTGGGTTAGGGTTTGGCTTAGGTTTAGGTCAAGGCTAGGGTTTAGGGTTTAGGGCTAGGGTTTGGGGTTAGGTCAAGGTTTAGGGTTCCAGTTTAGGTTTAGGTCAAGGCTAGGATTTAGGGTTTAGGGCTAGGGTTTGGGGTTAGGTCAAGGTTTAGGGTTCCGGTTTAGGTTTAGGTCAAGGCTGGGATTAGGGTTTAGGGCTAGGTCAAGGTTCTAGGGTTTCCGGTTTAGGGTTAGGTCAAGGCTAGGGTTAGGGTTTCTGGTTTACCGAACCTTCGGTTCTCTATTGGTGTCCACTTGTGGGATATTTCCGTGTGTTACTTGAAGTATTTCTGTCTCTCTGGACGGTCAAAATTGGGGTATCTACAATTGTCCCTCATCGGATGGAGTCTTTGTGCGAAGCAGGAAAGACTTCGACCGATGATAAGGAAAGAGACCCCTATTTTGGCCGGCCCGACCTTCAAGAAGTTATGCCAATACGAGCAGTACTACTCGGGGAGTTGATTTAGACCATCAGAGGCTAGGTCTTGACTTAGAATTTTTATCCGAGAAGATGATCCAGGTGGAAGGCGGGGAAAAGTAAATGGTGAGTGATCCAACCCGTGGTCGGGGTTCTTAGCTATCGTGCACGGAGCAGCCCAGCGTCAGTTTCCTCGTGCCTACCGTTCCCGTGTTTGGGAAAACTCAGCAAGGAGGGGATATCGCCGACAGAAAGCAAGTAAAAGTAGATTTGGGTGAATTGGATCATCCGAGGGATAAGAACTCTGGAAAAGAACCAGAACTGAAGAAATTTGAATTTGAGTGGTACTGAACGTGTTGCAAAACTTCGGGAGAGTCGTGTTTGATCAAGTAATGTCTGGAAATAAGCCAATACATGGCTGTTTGGTATGGAGAACCTTGAATTTTAGGGCTGAAAAGATTGGTAGGGGGTTTTTTAAGTAAAAGAGAAAAACTGGGAGGGGCGGCTAGTTGTAACTAGCCGCCCGAGAGGGGGCGGCTACTCGCGGGTAGCCGCCCCTCGACTGGGTCCCTTATAACCGAAAAGACCCTCTCTCTCTCCATATGTTTTTAAAACGGTTTCTCTTCCCTCTTCTCTTCTTCCCTTCGGTTTCAAACTCGAAAACCCTGATTTCTTTGCCTTTCTTTCCTCCATTTCGTCCTCAATCTTTCTTTTTCTCTTTGATTTCGAAACCCTAGTTTGGGTTCTTCTTTTTCTTTTCAAACCGAGGAGATGACGAGGTCGAAGGCGATTGCTTCGAGGGGGAAACGACCACGGGTGGCTCGTGGAGAGCGTAGCCCGAGCTCTTCATCATCGGAGAGCAATAGGCCGGAGGTCGAGGCCGTGGGGGAGGGTATGGGTACGACGGAGGTGCCGCCGGTGGATATTGGCGTGGGTGAGGTCGGGGATTTGCCTCCGGGGGCTGTCCCGGAGGTAGGGGGGAGTGTGATAGGCTATACACGCAAGAGGAGGCGTGGGGATCGACCAGTGGTGGCCGAGGAGGTGGTTCCGGGGGTTGGAGAATCGATCGAGGGTGCAACCGAGGGGGTAGGGGTTGAGGGAGTTAGCGAGGAGGTGAGGGCGTCGTTGGATGCCCTTGTCGGGATGTTGGATAGGGAGGCCACAGAGGCCAGGGCTGAGGAGGAGGAGAGTACGGCTATGGGGGCCTTTGCGGAGTTTATCTCCGGCGTGGGGAGGGTGGAGGGATAGGAGAGGCTAGGGACGGGGCCGGGGAGGCCGAGGGTATGGGCACTGGGGCCGCTGAGGCCGGTGTGGGTGTTGGGGTTGAGGCCGAGGAGGCCGTGTTTGAGGAGGATGAGGAGGAGGATGACGACGGGATGGACGATCCCGACGAGGCCGAGGTGGACGCCCCTGGGTCCACACGGGCCGTGGTATGTTCCTAATCCTTTAGTCTTTGCCTTTTATTTTGGTGTATATGCATGTGTTGGTGGTATGAACAGGTTGTATGTGTGTATTATACTCGTATATGTGTGTTTTTTTTAAATAGGCATGCTTGTGTATAAGTTAATCACGGTGGGATGCGTTAGCATGCTGGTTTGTTTTTATAGGGAGGGGGACAATTTCTATATATATATATCCATTTTTGTCATATGCATGTAAAGGAGAGAAATGATATAGCTAATATGCTTGCATGCGATAGTTTTCTATGTGTACGTGATTTCGTACGTGTTTGATCGTGGTAGGCATGAGGGGTTATGCATGCATTTCATGGGTTCGAGTTCTATATGGCTGTATTGCTTAGGTGTGCATGATAGGCTTGATGTAAGAAAGTGCGTGAGTGGTGACCACGGTGGGATGTGTTTGATATTTGTCTAGCATGTGTGATCATATGAGGAGTGTAGTTTCTTACTTTCATTCTTTTAGCATGTGGGAGTCTTGATTTCGCTAAGCATGGTTTAAACTGATTTCGTAGATTTGGACTCTTACCTCTCGCTTGCTTTTAAACTAACCCATGTTCCCTTCGCTTGTTTTGTAGAGGCCGAATCGTATCCGGGCTTTATGGCACGGGACGAAGAGATGGTACGACGCCTTGGGGCAGGAGGAGCGGAGCTTGGTGGATGGAGCGGGCTTCCGTTCCTTCTTCCTGATCGAGCCATTCCACGTCCACCGTCCATATGTGGAGGCCTTGGCGGAGAGATGGGATCCGGAGAGTTGCACGTTCATCCTCCCTACCGGTGCTGTCATGCCGACGCTCGAGGACGTCCATCGGATCACCGGCCTTCCGGTTCTGGGGGAGGCGGTGATCGCGGCCACCCTAGCTGACTACAGGGGGCTTTTTCGAGAGTTGATCGGAGAATGGGAGTTCGTGGAGCGGGAGCGGACGTTGAACCGGATCCCTTTGGGGCGGCTTTCGGGGCAGTACGGCCTCGGTTCCTTCACAGAGCGCCAGAAGGGCGAAGCTGCAGCTAGCTTCGAGAGGCGGCGGGCGATGATCGAGGCGAGAGAGGCGGCCGCGTGTCCACAGAGGGCACGGAGGGAGTTGAGAGCGTTCTTCCTCTACTTCTTTGGCCGGGTCCTTTTCTCGACGGCCTCTGATAAGGTCTCCTCTCATTCCCTTCTACTGATGCGGGACTTGGAGGGCATGGGGCGCTATGCTTGGGGAGCGGCGATGCTTGCCCACTTGTTTGCGGAGCTCTCGAAGAAAGTCAAGAGGGCTGGAGGAAAGAACCTTGGTGGCTTCGCGCCATTCCTTCAGGTATGTGTAAGTGATGAGTATCTTCTTCTTGGTTTAGCTTACTTTGGTCATGATAATTCCCTCTTGCTTTGCCAGATCTTTGGGTACGAGCATTTCTCCATTGATCGCCCGACTTTGGCTCCGTTCGATCATGCCCTCCCTTGGGCCATGAGATGGGAACCCCGGGGATCTTCCCGCTTGCACCGCCTCGCCCAATTCCGAGAGGCCTTCCGCGTCTTGTCGGAGGAAGAGGTATGAGTTTTCTTTGAATTTGTTTGGCTTGTATTTGGTTTTCTTTTGACTAAGCGCTCTTCCTATCTTTCAATGCTTTTTAGATGACGTGGAGGCCTTACTCGGAGGAGGTTTCCGAGGCCCTGGCGCGAGACATCTGGCTGATCTACTTCAATGAGGTTGTGTTCCATGCGATCAGCCGGGTCGTCCGCCAGCTTGGGTACCATCAGTGGGTGCCCGATCCTCTTCCGCGGCGCCCTTCGATTCCGGTGGCCGGGATTCCTCGGGACACGAATCTCCCGAGGAATTACGCGACGTACGTGGCGGGATGGATGGGTCGAGGCGTCTTGGTGGAGCGTCGTCCTGAGGTGACTTCGAGTGACGAATACCTAGCTTGGTATCGTCGGGAGTATGCGGATATCCTCGGGACGATGGAGGAGGAGATCCCGGACGCTTATGTAAGTTAAAGAATCCCTTTTCTTTCCTCGTTCTCTTTTGTTTGAACTCTTCTGAATGGTATTTCCTTTTGCAGGTTGAGTTGAATGAGATGGAGAAGAGGCTCAAGACCGCCAACGAGCACCTCCAAGCGCGGGCCAGGCAGATAGAGGCGTTGCGGGCACAGAGAGGACGCTTGCAGGACCAAGTCCGGGTCCTCGAGGCTCAGGTGGATGCTCTGTCGAGAGCGAGGGCCGATGGCGCGTCTTCTTCTTCCGTCCCTCCTCCTTCCGTGGTGTCCGAGCGAGAGCTCGAATTGATGAGGGAGTTGGATGTGGCCCGGAATGAGCTGACGGCCACAAGGATGGAGTTGGGCCAGGCGAGGGGCAGGGCTTCTCGGGCTGAGGAGGAGGTGGACCGGCTGAGGTCCATGATAGCCTCGAGGGAGGAGGGGTTCATTACCCTAGGCCGTGAGAGGGACTCCCTCCAGATGAGGGTGTCGGAGTTGGAGGCTTCGGCGGGTGTTCCCGGAGGTTTGATGGGAGACCTGGTTCGTTCTCTCCAGGCGGCCGGGGATAGGGACAGAGAGGCGCTCAGGGCGTCGGAGGCGAGGGCGCGGGAGTTGGAGGAGAGGTTGAGGGCCGCCGAGGATCGGGCCAGAGGGACGGAGAGTCGCCTCCGACAGAGATTGGAGAGGAAGGACAGGGATATGCAGCAGGTCCGTCTCTGGGAGGCGACTATGAGGGGGAAATTGGTCGGAGGGGGCTCTATGACCGAGGCGGACCTTGATCTTCTTCCACTTGAGCCTGACCATTCTCTGTCGGCTTCCTTGGCTACCGGGGCCACCTTTAGCCGTGCCTCTCGTCCTTCGGCGTCTCGGAGTCGTGGGATATACGCGAGGGCCGCGTCTTCGGTTCGAGAGACTCCTGCTGCTCCCGATGCTCCAGAGGTTCAGTCTTCCCTCATCCGCCGCTCCCTTCTCAGCCAAGTCAGGACGTTCCTCCTACTCAGCCTCCAGCGGATGATGATACGCCGAGGTATAGCTTTTGTGTCTTGGTTTTAAGTAGAAGAATAATGTATATGCGATGAATTCATGCTTGTCTTCTTTTATTTTGACTTAGGTGATATTTCGGTGATGCATAGCTCAAGACTTCGAAGTTTGGAGCGTTTTGAAGAAAGATTCCCTTCTTATGCCCTTTTTTAGGTTTAGAAAAACAATCGATGCTTGTGGTTTTGGGTGGGACAATTTAATCATTCTCCTTTATATGCATGTGTTTAGAGTAGTTTAGCATGGATGGTTTATGGATATGTATGTGTGGATGAATCTGGATTTTTATAGGTTTGATTCATGGAAGGGTGTAGGTTTTGATATATAGTTCGTTTTAGCATGGTATCTATACAGGTTTTGCGTATGAATATGTGTATGAAATGTGTACGTGCAGGTTTTTGGAAAGAATTTGATTTTAATAGGTAAAGAAGTATTGAAGAGTTGATTACATATGGGCTGACATAACTGACAGGGGTGCAGGCAAGGGGCGGCTAGTGTAAACTAGCCGCCCAGTGAGGGGCGGCTAGTTAGGTTTAGCCGCCCCCGACCTGGGGCAAACTCACCTGAGACAAGGGGGAGGGGCGGCTAGTACAAACTAGCCGCCCAGTGAGGGGCGGCTAGTTTGGTTTAGCCGCCCCATGCCTGGGGCTTTTGGGCTTGCTGCTCCTGTCTGCTGCTGCCGCTGAAAGCTTTTGAGACCGTTCTATCCTTCAATACCTATAAAAACATTCTTTCCATGGACCAAGTGTTAAATCTGTCCAGATTGTGCCCCTGCACTGACTTTCGAGCCCTTCTTGCTTGAATTGTCAAGGGCTACAATCCATCTTAAGGCGGAATGGAAATATAAATGCGAGAAAGTAAAAGTGCGGGAGACCAGGCTTTAGTGCGCAAGGAAGGGATTCCAAGTGCGTGAGTGAAGAAGAACTTATGTGTAGGAGTTGGGGACAATTTCTTCTTACGCATGTGTGGAAGGGCATGAGGTGAGTGGAGACAATTTTAATATTCGTGGGGACAATATGTGGGGACAATTTTAATATGTGGGGACAATTTTCAAGAAAATCGGATGCCAAAGTGTTTTGGAAAAGGAAAATGCACGCTTATGCGTAAGTATATGTGGCATAAGGGGGCATTTTAGTTTTTCAATGACTTTTTTAGGTGAGAGGGCAATGTTCTTGATTTTCATAAGTAAAAGACGCCATCAAGACCCCGTGGAGGAGCCCTTGTGGTCACTCATGTCCAAACCAGGATTGTATTTGAGGGGTATAAGCCTAAGGCGTCGATTTTCCTAGGTTCATGGTTTTCAAATGCTTAATCGTATTATTCTAAACATGCTGAAAAATCCATGAGTGTACCAAGAGTCAAGTCAAACAAGCTTCCTTTGGATAGGCAAGTTTCTAAATGAATTCGCGTGAGTGTGTGTGCAGGTGTAAACCTGGACGTGATCTACCTTTGGTCAAAATTTCGCTTTTCCTGGTGGACATAGCTCAATTTTGAACCCCCATTGCAAAAAAATAAAACGGGAGAGGGTGAATGGGGTAAGAGTAATATCTTCCTTTCGGGCAATATTTTAGAATTGTCCCAGTCTAGCACATGTCTTACTTCCTAGGTCCCTCTGGCTTTCTTCTTTTTACCACTTCTTTATTTTTGGGTGGAAAGGTACAGTCCGTTGTTTGGATCTGTACTGGTATAGCCGTTGTTTAGCATATACCGTGCGTAAAGGCGTGAAAGCCTGCTAAATAGAGAGTTTAACCCGTTCACTTCGGTGTTTGGCCTCTCCTTGCCTAACTTTCTCTTCTTTTTTTTTTCTTTGATTCGTTTTTTTGTGTTTTAATTCGAGTTGAGGGGGGGCTCTTCTGTTTTTCACCCCGATTCTTTTCATGCTTCCCCTCTAGAAGTGTTTATATAGTGCCAGAGCCAGTTTTTGGGACATATGCTAGGTCCGGGTAACTCCTCATTTTGACCTAGGGTTAATACGAGCGGGGTGAAAATAAGGGATATTTTGCTTTGGGGAGTTTTAAATTGTCCCAGTCTACGGGGTAGGCAATTTTTCTTCCATCAGGCAAATCTAGTCCAGTTATACGTGTGTGAAGGGAATGACATGATTTGGCGGAAACGTGTTCAAGTAGATACGAGTTTATCTTCGAGAGTCTTATAATTCTATCTTCAAGTACTAAATGCTGGAAATCGCAGGAAGGAAGAATAATAGTTCTTAAGTATTGAAAGCTTTTCATGCATGGAATTTCTTTAGATAAAGTGCATTCCACGAACCTGGAATCTCGACTCCTTCGGCATCTACCAGGCGGTAGGCATTCCCGGAATAGGCATGGGTGATCACATAGGGTCCCTCCCATGTGGGTTGCAGCTTTCCTCTCGGGTGAGGCTGTCTTGATGGCATGATTTGCTTAAGTACTAATTCCCCGATTTTGAATTTTCTTTTTATCACCTTCTTTTCAAATGCCCTTGCCACCCTTCTTTGGTAGGCCTGGGCGTGGTCTCTTTACTCACTCTTTTTTTTTTTTTGAAAGCGTGTAGACAGATATATATAGGGGTTTGAAAGCATAAGATGGTAAACAAATCTTTCTTTTTATCTTTTTTGAGAAAGCATGTAAGACATTTAGAAATAGGAAAGCAGGTAAAAGGTAGTATATAGCACTGAAGGGTGACCTCCAGGAAATGATGGTGCAAGGTGAGTCATCTATGGAGGGTCAAATTGCAGGATCTTTAGGGGATCGATACTTGAATTTTTTGATGTATCATTCATCGTGTATCGATTTTCCTTTATCTTAAAGCGCGTTTGATGCCTTCTCAGCCACCGTTGTTCAGCGTCTATTCTGACAGCATCTATCAGAATATCAAAGCCTAGATGTCGTTGAAAATGCAAGTGGCGTTTGATCTGCCATAGACCCTTAGCAGGAAGAGAATCTTTCTTCAAAGGGGGTTTAGTCAAAAATGATGTAGATATGGGGAAGCAAGTCGCAAGGGCGGCTATTGACTCGATAGGTGCAAGAGAGAACGGTTCACCATAATGTTGAGGCCCTAATAATGGCGAGGGTAAAGACTTATCTACTGGTGCAATCAGGGGCTCGCGGGCCAGATATGGAATAATTGATTTGGATATGGCAGGGGAATCGATAGGTGCAAGAGAGAACGGTTCACCATAATGTTGAGGCCCTAATAATGGCGAGGGTAAAGACTTATCTACTGGTGCAATCAGGGGCTCGCGGGCCAGATATGGAATAATTGATTTGGATATGGCGGGGGAATCCTGAGGAAGGAGATCCTCAGGTAGATGATATAGCAAGTACGGCAATTTGGATGGCTTGATTGCCCCCTCAAATTGTGCATTTTTAAATATGAATGGTTTTGTTTTGAAGACACGCACAATTGGTTGAACCGGATCTGGATCGGTCTCAGAATCTGACGAGTCAGAAGGTGAGTCATCTGAGACCACCAAGGTAAGTTCGACGGGCATTGATATGATTTGATCTTGAACAGGTAGAGACAAGGGGTATTCAGATTTAATCTGTTGTAAGGTTTGGATGATGGATTCAGGTTGTGTTCGGGAAGGGTAAAAGAGTTCCGATAGTTTTCCGTCCAAAAACTCTTCATCATCGTCAGAATCCTGCTTGGGACATTCTGCGGATTCAATAATTTCAGATGTTGGGGACTCATAGGTCGATGGGGGAGGAATAGCGGCGTATTTTCTTTGGGGTAGTTGATGGAGAAAAAAGGCTTGTGTCCCTGGTGTAGTAGGGGGACAGGCAGGAAGAACTCTGGCTTTGTTGCCGAAGGACTGACTAGGTTGTATATGGGAGAAATGGTTCAATGGTTGGATGGGACCTCCCTTCATGGGATGGACTAGAATGGGCTCGGATATTTGTTCTGTGTATAGGGGGAGGGGTTTGGTATGGTTTGGGTGTATTGGGGAAGGTGTCGGAAGGATCAGGCCACCCGGAATGATCCTAGGTAGGTCTTCTGGTTCTTTCATTAGGGGTTGTATAGTAGGTTCTATTTTTTGCTTCCCAATATTCGTCGCAGGATCTGTACGTACGGAGATCTGATTTATAAAGTCTTGGAATATAGGACTTAGTCGTGTCGGCAAGGGGGCGGGTTCCGATCGAGGAGTAAAATTTTGGTTTGGTTGCCGAGACGGGGCATATCCAGATGAACCGGTTGTGTACTATCTCGGAGCCGTTCCTCGGTCAGGAACTCGTGCTCCGTTCGGGTAGAGTGCCGATACTTGGTTAATGATCCCCTCTACCGTGGGGGTTTGCGCCTTACGAGGCGGTTGTCCAACCCTATGGCTGATAGGTGGGGACTAGGTTTGTACTGCTGGGGCTGCACAACGGGAAATCCTGTTGTGGCGGTCAATCAGAAGTTGATACGTAGTGCAGTCTCCGTACGAAAGGCTCGTACGGAGCTCTGGACTCAGGCTCTGTAACATCATGTCAATTTCTTGACATTCTGTGAGTTGCAGACCGGTTCGGTGACAAGGGTGCGCCACCGAGACACGTATTGTTCGAATTCCTCCCTAGGCCTCATTCTCTCTACGGTTAGATCTGAAATAGAGGGGGTCCTAATCCTCTGGTAACCGTAGCGGCCCAAGAATTTCTCGCTTACAGCCGAGAAATTCGACAAGTGATCTACAGGGAGGGTGGAGAACCATTGTAGTGCTTCTCCTTCCAATGATTTCTGGAAGAGGAAGACTAGCAGAGGTTGGTTATCTAGAAACGGGCGTGCGTCTAGATAAAAGGCAGTCAAATGAATGTCTGGGTCTCCACGACCGTTGTACCGGCGGAATTTGGGGATTTTGAATCCCTCCGGTAGGTGGACTGACGGGATTTGTCTCAGGTTATGTAGAGACATGTGTTTGGGGGCCGAGGGACCAGTCTCGGAGAGAATTCTCCGGATGGTATCGTCCAGTGTTTCTTCCTGGGGAGGGCTGCCTAGCGGTCCCGGGTTTGGGGTGGTTTGGTAGGGACGTGGGGTGGAAACGGCCAGGAACATTGGATTCGTGGGGGAAAGGGGGGTGAATGAAAAGACACTCGGGTTGACCGAGTGATTGGGTGTTGGTGGGGCTTTGGGAGTGGATTTAGGGGTTTCGACAGGGGTTTCCTGTCTCGAGGACTTGGCATGACGGTAGTTAATGAGGTCATGAAACATGTCCTCTACCGTTTGATACCCTAGACTAGCCATCCTTTCCTCTAGATGGGTCAGGAACTGTGTGGCCTGACCCTCTTGGTGATTCCTTTCCTCTAATATCTCCTCTTCCATGTGGGATTCCATGACGTAGAGTGTCACGCCCCAGGGCGGCCGTCCCCGAGACGTGGCAAATATATAAATGATATCAGTAATCCATACACGAGGTCAAATAAATACTCCACAATAGAAAAGGCAATACACAAATAACTGACATCAAATATATACAAAAAGTGGAAGCTCAAATGACTAAGTCTGTAATTCAAAGACATATTACAGACTAGAGTACACAATCATCTGTCCTGTGAGAGCCAATATATACAATAACTGACATCAACAATCTACATACCGTGCACAAGCACAAGTATAATACATACAATGAAAAGGGAATGCTGATAGCCTCCGACTCGCAAGACATCCAACGCGAACGCGGGTCTCCTACTCGGATGGCGCCAGGGGAGCTCTTCTCTTGGATCCGACTCAGCGTCAACTGGGGAAAAACATAAGCGAGGGGTGAGCTACAAGCTCAGTGAGTGGTCAGAAACCAAACACCAACACAACATTCGATCCTAAGGCAATCTCCTATCAAGGAAACCATGGGTAGAAACCCAACGGTTAACAAGGTCACACGGCGGTGCAACCATACCTCGCCCTCGCCCTAGCCCCCACCGGGGTGAGCCTAGGGACTTGGCGGGCAAAACTTGCTGCTCTACACCACTCGTCTTCCGGTAGTCTCTCCCGGTGTGGCCCATACTATTTGGCAGCCTCCCGGCACCTCACAGGGTTCAGGCCTCTACCGGACTAGCCTCCCACGATCACTACCTCAGCCGTATGGGCACGCCAACACGCTTCATGAGTAGTATTTGGGAGGGCTCCTCCCCGGACTCTACTATGCCGGGTAGTCTCTACTCGGAGCCGACGAAGGTAAGAGCTACTACTTGTTCGCAGCGCGAACCCCATAGGAAAACCTACTACACAAGCTGGTGGGTCGAGTATCAACTCGAGCCCACCCCGTTCACACCAACACCCTCACCCTCACCCCGACGGGTGACATAGGATTTTGGGAGATTGCACAAACTGGCAGATCGAACCCACGCCGACCCACTACACCCTCACCCTCACCCCCTCCTCGGGGTGACATAGGCTCTTGGGGAAGAGGTCGATTGTTCTACTCCACTCGTCTTCCGGTAGTCTCTCCCGGTGTGGCCCATACTACCTGGTGGCCCCTGGCATCTCACAGGGTTCAGGCCTCTACTGGACTAGCCTCCCACGATCACTACCTCAGCCGTATGGGCACACCCACACGCGTCATGAGTAGTATCTGGGAGGGCTCCTCACCAGACTCTGCTACGCCGGGTAGTCTCTACTCGGAACCGACGAAGGAAAGAACACTCGACACCCGCGAATACGATCCCTATGGATCCGTCATCATCGGTTATCAAACACCGATAAGCGCAATGAATTCTCATGAATTCCCTCCAGGGCGCATAACTCAGATGCGGGGAAGACATTTAATTCTAAATGTCGAAGCCATGGTATGACCCCACAAGAGGTCATACACTTGTCTAACACATTAGACAGGAATCATGGCCATATCGGCATATATTATATATATGCAATTAACTACCCAACGATGGCCTACTTAAACATGCATACATGGCATCAAACAGATAAACACACACAAATTACAACCTATCATACGTTGGATAACACCAACCTAGAAGGGAAGGGTTAAGCGCGATCTGCGCAACAACAGGTGCATGCCAATAATTCCAAGCAAGCCTGAGTCAAGTAGGAACCGCATCTACTCACTCGGCTTGCGAAAAGAGGGAGGGCGAGAGAGAGGGAATGCCTCATCCTCTCTTGAAGCGGGTCATAGTTTTGCCCCAACTAGATGGGTGCAACAACTATACCAAACCCTCGAGTACTAAATCAGGAATATTACGCATACACACCGTTATTAACCCAAGTTAAACATGCTGGATATAAATAATAATAAGGTAGTAATTCAAACAATATAACCTAAGTCATGCCATATTCTATACAATACATAGGCAAGTATAAGGTAGAATAGGGGTTCTACACAATATACGATCTATACAACCTAGCATGCATGATATCTAACATATTTAGGGTGCGATTAAAGCCCCATGGAAGCGCGAAGCACGACTACGTGCCTCGAGCGCTCCCGGAAGGGTTGGAATCAAACCACTCACCTAACGAGCGCACGGCTCGCGAAACGCAAGAGAGCGACGAGTTGAATCCGAAGCCCGATGCCAATCCGCCAATGATCATCCAATGGTCGCATTTGGCTATAACAAGCTGCTCAACACCACGAAGCACTCCGAACGTGTCTGAGCACCGCAAGCACGCCCTCGAGTACCCCGTGCACGCTGCCCATGCACCCCGCACGCATCAAACAACGTCAAGCACGTCCTCGAGCACCTCGTGCATGCTTCCCACGCACTCCGCACGCATCGGGCAAGGCCAAGCATGACCTTGAGCACCTCGTGCACGCTGCCTGCATACTCCGCACGCATCAAACAACATCAAGCACACCCTCGAGCACCTCGTGCACGCTGCCTGCACACTCCGCACGCATCGGGCAAGGCCAAGCACGCCCTCGAGCACCCCGTGCACGCTGCCCATGCACTCCGCACGCATCGAACAACGTCAAGCACGATCTCGAGCACCTCGTGCATGCTGCCCACGCACTCCGCACGCATGCGAGCACCTCATGCACGCTTCCCGCGCACTCCGCACGCATGCGAGCACGCACGAGCACGCATGCGAGCACGCCGAGCAACCTCCGCATACCTCTTATGTGATCTCGAGTGTACCAATGCGTCAATCCCACGCCCCTTTAGTACACAAACACAAGTTTAGGTGATGCATGAGGACTCCCATTGGTAAGAGGAGAAGAATATGTATATATGGTTCACTCACACATACTCACAAACAAGTGGTGTGCACACATACACAACACATAACACCCATGCAAGCCCTCCCCAAGCACCCCCACATGCATTTAAAACCAACTTTAGGAGGAGAGAAAACTCACCAAAAGAGGGGAAAGGAAGGGGGAGGTGTGGGGGCTCACAAGCACGCCCGCAACCACCTCGACCGCCACCACCGCCTCAACGTGGGAGCTCTTCCACATGCTGAAAACAGGGGGGAAAATGGGAGATCATGAGAGGGTAGGGGATGGAGAAGGGAAGGAACAACAACTCCTCTCACATGCACACATACTAACCTTGATTACTTCTACTTCTTGCTCCACCAACAACCAAGCACTCCTTCTTCTTCTCCCTCACTTAGACATAAACACAAACACTTGGTGGGCTGGGTGAAAAAGAGAGGGGAACCCATTAGGGAGGCTGAAAGAGAGGAGATGGGGAGGAGAGAAAGAATCAACAACAACAACTCACCTTTCACATCCACTCCTTTAAGTGGTCCATCTTGATCTTCTTCTCCACCACCATCACCTCCTCCACTCACACACACAAGGGCTGGACCAGATCTAAAAGAGGGGAAAAATTCATGTCCAGGTCGTGACATTTGGTGCCTTAAATAGGCAAGGGCGGAGTGAAAGACCAAGTCGTCCTCGGACTTAAAACTCTGCGCAGCCTTCACTTAAACGGCCATAACTTCCTCAATACAGCTTCAAATTGTACGATTCTAGTGGCATTGGAAAGATAAGACGATTATCTACAACTTCCATGTTTACACCCAGATCAAATAACCTCTCCAGCTATTTCAAAATCTAGGCTAAACATCTTACAGGGCTGCTGCCTGGATTTCTCAACTTCGGGGTATACATGGAAAAATACCCATTACTTTTAATATACGAATCCAGTTGATCCAATTCCACTTCTATATGGAAGCTATCTCCAAACTTAACATCTCATAATAATATCGGATTTTTATCTCTTCATCTTGGATTTTAACAAAATCAAATCCGAATGCCCAATCCAAAACTGCATAATTCCAAAAACGTTATCAGAATTAAACGAAAATTTTATGGGTAGTACTAAACAGTACCAGGACCCATAATATGCAGTTATATCTTCAATCAGAGTCCTCAACCCCACTAGGTAGCTAAAAATAAAAAATTTTAGCGACTCCGATCGAAATTAGGACTCTAAATGACACAGGTCTAACATAGAGTGGGGGGATGAATGCAGATTGAAAGCAGTAAATAAAGCAGTAAAGGATTGCGCAGCTGTGTGCGACTTACGAAAGCAGTAAAGGATTGCGCAGCTGTGTGCGACTTACGAAAGCAGTAAAGGATGTTATAATGCACAGTAGAAGAGGATTTAATTCAAGGAGTGGGAAACTCTAACCTTCCTAGAGGGTTGATAGCATTTTAGTCAAGTTTGTAAAAGGGGGCAGAAGAGGATTACCTTTTGTTGTTTTTCAAGAGGGAAATCCCACCGTGATCGCCAGAATTTGTCGGCGTCGAAAAAGGGTCCGCGCGTGTGTGGGGGTTCTTCGGAGGGTTCGGATCGGATGCGTGCCCTGGCGGGCTCGGCCGGATCGTCTCCTCGGAAGGGGTGAGGGTTGTGGTTCCTGGTCGAGGCGCCCGACAGCGGCTCAAGAGGATTCAAGGGGGGTTTGTGATTGCCACCTGCTTTTTCTAAAAACAGGAAAGGGTTTGGGTTTGATCGCCTACGTGGGGAGTTTGTGGGGTCTCCGCTCTGAGACACGTGTATACCGTACACAGAGGTGAAAAACAGGTAATCCTATTCTGCTCCCGGGCTTGACTAAAGGAGTTATGGGACAAAGGGGTGTGAGTATGGGGTGTGTATAGGGGGGCGGCTAGTTGGATCTAGCCGTCTGGTCAGGGGCGGCTAGTAGGGTTTAGCCGTCCCAGGTCTGGTTTGATTTGGGCAGGGGTTTGGTAGGAAATGGGTTTGGTTTTGGGCAGAGGCTAAGCTAGGTTTAGCCCGGGCTTTTGGAGGGTGAGATGAGAGGGTATTTTATGTGGGGAATGGGTGTTTCTCTCACAAAAGGGCTCTCTCTCTCTCTCTCTCTCTTGGGATTTCTAGTGTGAAAAGGGAATGTGAATTGTGGGATGTTGGTGTGGAATGGTTGTTTGTGGGTTTTGTTGATTGATGATCCTATTTGGGCTTGGGACCCCTCTATTTATAGTAAAAGAGGGGCAGGGAAATATCCCGAGGGTAATGGAGTGGTTTGGCTTTGATTGGACCTCTCATTAATGCACTGGTTCTTCTGCCAGAGAACAGGTGAAGAGCGGCTAGTGCTAACTAGCCGCCCGGGATGGGGCGGCTACTTCCTGGTAGCCGCTCCTATCATGACCTGCCAAACGTCCCATCTCTGACAAGCGGTGGCTTGGGTCGGCTACTTGGTTTGATCCGGCCAAGAGAGGGCGGCTAAAGGTCATGACACGCCGCAATGATCAGCATTTAATATTGCTTTATGTCCCATCCAGGGAACTGGTCCAAAGTCGGCCAGGGGGCGGTTAGGGGGGCGGCTAGTGTGAACTAGCCGCCCAGTGAGGGGCGGCTAGTTAGGGTTAGCCGCTCCTTTCCAGGGACTTAGGTTTTTAGGGTTTTGGTTTTTTTGGTTTAGGTCTGGGTTAGGGTTTGGCTTAGGTTTATGTCAAGGCTAGGGTTTAGGGTTTAGGGCTAGGGTTTGGGGTTAGGTCAAGGTTTAGGGTTCCGGTTTAGGTTTAGGTCAAGGCTGGGATTTAGGGTTTAGGGCTAGGGTTTGGGGTTAGGTCAAGGTTTAGGGTTCCGGTTTAGGTTTAGGTCAAGGCTGAGATTAGGGTTTAGGGCTAGGTCAAGGTTCTAGGGTTTCCGGTTTAGGGTTAGGTCAAGGCTAGGGTTAGGGTTTCTGGTTTACCGAACCTTCGGTTCTCTATTGGTGTCCACTTGTGGGATATTTCCGTGTGTTACTTGAAGTATTTCTGTCTCTCTGGACGGTCAAAATTGGGGTATCTACAGTGACTTACCGTATCGCATGCCTTAATAGAGGATAATGGGTACGGGGGCGTTACAGCTTTTTTCGACTACAACACGACCCAAACACCTTAATTTCGACCCAAACAGTTTTCTGGAACAAACCGGATATTGTGGCCCGAATCGCATTTTCGACCCAAAAATGACAAAAACATCATTTGTTTGACCGAGACAGCGTTTTCAGAACTCAAACACTATTTTTTTTAAAGAAAAAACATTTTCTGAAATCCAAACTGCAATATTTCGATCAAACAACAATTCTAGACCCAAATTGCAGTTTTCAGCCCAAACTGGAATTTTCCACAACCCAAACATAAAATCATCTTTCGATCGAAATAGGACCCAAACTGCACGTTTTCTATCCTAACAGCACATTTCGACCCAATCCAAATTTTTGAACCCAAACCCCTTTTTTCTACCCAAATATCATTTTTATACCCAAAAAATAATTCGGAACAAAAACAACATTTTCCAACCCAAACAACATTTTTCCACCCAAACATTATTATATTTCGACCCAAACTTGACCCAAAGATCATTTTTAGACCCGAACAACATTTCTAAACCCAAACTGCATTGTTCGACGGAAAATACATTTTGCGACCCTAACTCGACCCAAACACCATTATTTCGACCAAAACAGCTTTTTTCGAACCTGGTAGGAACCAAAACACATTTTTTGACCCATGCACCATTTATTTTTACCCGAGCAGCGTTTCTTTGATGCAGAGTATATTTTTCAAACCAAACCCTATTCCTTCAATGCGATACGCAATTTTTTACCCAAGCCCCATTTTTTCGACTGAAATAGATTTTTTTCCATCCAATCACGTCCTGAACGTCATTTTTCTCCCTAAACAGGATATTTCATCCCAAGGAAGATTTGTTCATCCCAAGGAAGATTTGTTTGACCCAAACAACATTTTTTGGATGCAAATTTTTTTTTCCACTCGAATAGCATTCCTCGACCCAAAATGCAATTTTCGAAGCGCAAAGCATTTTTCGATCCATACACCCCCAAAACTGCACTTTATCAACCCAATCTGCACATTTCGACCCAAAATATAATTTTTGACCCAAAACATCATTTTGAGACCAACACAACATTTCTCAACCCAAAAACTGCATTTCTTTTGCCAAATTGCATTTCTCGGTCCAAACATAATTTTTCGACCCAAACATACCCAATATCCATTTTTTCCGTCTAAAACACCCCGTTCTCATGCTAAATATCATATTTTGGTGCAACAATATTTTTTATTTTTTACTCCATCATTTTCAGACCCGAACAGCGTTTTCCTGCCCAAGACGATGAATTTCAACCCAAATATCATTTTTCGACCCGAACAACATTTTCTTGGACCCAAGCAGCACTTTTCCCAATTAGAAAATAATTTTTTAACCCAAACAGCAATTTATCGACCTGAACATCATTTTACTACCAAGACAGCATTTTTTGACTAAACACGACCCAAATACAATTTTTTTGACCAAAACAGCATTTTATTATACGAATAGCATTCTGAAACTCAGATCACATGATTGACACAAAAACGACTTAAACATCAAATTTTCGAGCAAACGTGTTCTAGTCGAAAAAAGCTGTCCTCGTTGAAAAAAGATGTTCAGGCTGACGAAATGCTGTTTGGGTTGAAAAATTCTATTCTGGTCTGGAAAGTTCTCTTTTGCTCGAAAAAATGATGTTTAAGTCGTTTTTGCGTCAATGATGCGATTTGGGTTCCAGAATGTTGTTCGTATAACAAAATGTTATTTTGGTCGAAAAAATGGTATTTGGGTCGTGTTTAGTCCAAAAATGCTTAGTCCACGGAAATTGTATAGAAGTCATAGAATAATGGGGTTCAGTCCATCTATGGAAAGTCTCTATTGCATCCCTTGTTTGATTATTTCTTTTTCTCTCATTTACAATTCAGAATTCAGATTTGTAACTTCATGTGATCAATGAAAGTGTCGATAACAAGATCTATTTTAAAAAAAATAATTAATAAATAAATTATATTTAATAAACATTAAGTTAATTTATTAACAAAAAGGAATATATAGTCCATGTAAAAAAATTCATAGTTGCAGTAGAGGTATATGATAAAACAATTATGATAAAATAAAAACTTGGAAATTTTTTATTAGTTCAGTTCATGTCATAAAACAATCAAGATGAATAATGTGTGCATCTACCTAAAATAATTATTAGTTGAACTGAATGATGAATGGATTAAACATAAGTATTTATGAATTAATTAAATTGGAAAATGTATGATCAAGAGTCTGGATTCAGTTAGGACTAGCTTTGGTCAATTCAATCAATATTGAACAACTCAACTTATTAATCGAATTACACAGCCGATGAATCAAACTGCACAGCCAATTGTTGGGTACATGTGTCACTCTCCTATTGGATACTAATGGTACTGACCAAACTTAGGCTTGATTAGATTCAAAAGGATTGAGACATCTGTACCCAACAATTGGCTGTGCAGTTCAATTCATAATCTGTGTAATTTGATTCATAGGATGTACAGTTCGATACTTAACGGACTGACCGAAGCTGGTCCTAATTGGATCCGAACCCATGAATCATATTAAATTATTAACTGAACAATTAATTGAGTTGAAGTAAATATATGAAAAACCACTGAAGTACATGTTAAGAAAATAGAACAATGAATGATGGAACTAATGTGCTTATGAATCAAACTGAAACACTATGAATTGAACTGATCAATGTATGAATTGAATTGAACTGAACATTTCGTGAATGGAACTGGAATACTTATTAATAGAAGTGAACAATGAATTTAATAGAATTAAAGTATTTATTAGCAGAAGTGGATAATGAATTAATCGAACTGGAGCACTTATGAGCTGAACTGATTTTGTAACGCCCCCGTACCCAAGACTCCATTTTGAAGCTCGAATACGGTTCGTTACCATAAACTCTCCATGGAACAAAGAGTCAAGTATATATAATATTTATTTTTGATAATAAGAAACATTTATTAAATCATAAAACTGTGTCAAAGATCTAAACATAACTCATCCTAAATGCGGATGAAAATACATAAATAGGGTTAAACATAAGCATCAAACTGTTTTTGCTGAAAGGGACTAAGGAAACTACATGTCAAAGGAAAGCTTATTCAACCACCTAAATGCAACGTAAGATAATCCGCAAGCTACGATCTTCACCACCAAGATCAATGATCACCAACGGCTACTCTGAAAAATTTGGGAGAAAGAGGGGCGAGCAACCACACGCTCAGTGAATGGACCCTTAGGTCCCAGTAATAATTGATATCACAAATAATATTCTTCAATAAGATATCATAAGAGAATAATTTGTAACATCCAATAATATGATATTTGCAAATACAATAATTTTCGATAATCCAAACTTAATAGAAATCTCAATTTAGTATGCATGCCTCAAATCCAATCAAAACTTATGATGCGTATGGATGCAACAGGCACACGTGCCCGTATCCCATGGCACCTTGCCGTAAGGATTTCGCACAGGAAATCGTGTCACCTAGACACATGTCACCTAGACATAAGTCACCTAAACTTGGGTCTATTATGAACCGTAGTCACCTAGACTAAGCCACTTAGGCTACGTCACCTAGACGAATGCGATACATGCATGATCAATACATATTTTATTTCAAAACTATGCATGCAACAGTTTTCAAGATAATAATATTTTCAATATGATACATAATAAGGCATCAACCAATATATAATATGACATGCTCGAGTTGTACATAAAGTAGCATTTAAAGTCATTGATAAAAATCCTTCAAAACTACGTAGGAGACAAGACCAACTGACCTTAGGTCCAACAAAATCCGAAACAAACTTCAGTAGGTCTAAGGCAACCTAACTCGACCTGAAATGATACGAGTCAATTGAAATATGCTCAACACAGTACGGGACCCGAGGTACCCGAAACACAGAATCCGACGGCTTCTATAAGGACCTCCACTGACCAACCTGACGGCTCCCATAGGGACCGTCACTAACACTCTCAACGGA
The DNA here is from genome assembly GCA_030737845.1 of Acorus calamus. NCBI lineage: Eukaryota > Viridiplantae > Streptophyta > Magnoliopsida > Acorales > Acoraceae > Acorus > Acorus calamus. The sequence goes on from CM060872.1 coordinate 14,727,566, forward strand.
TCCTACTGGGGCCGTCCCTTGACAAACCAGCGGCTCCACTGGGAGCCGTCCCGTGTATGCCCGACGGTTCCTACAAGAGCCGTTCCGGGGCAGAAAGTGAAACCCTAATTATTTTTATAAAAATACTTTAAATCTTTTATCATTAAAAACAAAACACAAGTCGTTTCAAAGCGGTGTAAAAACAGTGAAAACCTCAAATTGAAATCAACTCATGCGTTCGAGAAATCAACTTAAAACAAAACAAGAATTCATTTAAAACATCTTTGAGGAACCCTGGATCTATCATAGGTACATATACAAATATGGATCCTTGTTCAAATCTTCAAAAATCATGAAAATACATCACTGGTTTGGATCTAAGCATATGAAGTTTAAAACAAGGCTTAAAAGATTAAAAGCATCATTCTACTTAAAACGAATAGACCTAAACATGATATCTATATACTTAAATCTAAACATGATATCTATAAACTTACATGAAAGGCTTATAAAACATCAGAAAATATCATAGCACGCTAGTTATAACATCAGATCTGAAAATCGTCTAATCCTATTGAGGTTATGAGGAAGATCCAACAAGAAAACCTTAAGAAATCAAAATCTTCAAATATATGCGTTGAGGTTCAATAGCATCATCAAAACTTGTAAAAACTTCACAAAAGCATTGCCAAAACACTGCTATAATACCAAAACCCAAAACTATATCAAGACCTAAAGAATACAAGAATAAAACTTTTTCTTTTTGTTTGAAAACCCTTAAAACGAGATCATATACTAAAGACTTCTAAAACGAAATCTCTATCAATCAAAACTCTTTAGAAACTTACCAAATTCTCGTTGAAACACCCTTTCCCGAGCCCCCAACCAATACACCAAAGATAAGAAGAAAAATAAAATTTTAGGGTTTGGTGTTCCAATGCAAAGGAGAGAGAGAAAAGAGAGTTTAAATACCGAAAACACTTGGGGGACAATTTCACGACACCATCAAACCAATTAACGCAAATATGATACGAAATCAAAGCATTTGTTCCTTCCAAAAATGGACTGAAATTCGAATTCGAATTTCCCAGATCGACGGCTCTTATTGAGCCTGTCGCTCATATACCAGACGGCTTCACCCAATGCCGTCGCCCAGGTGCCCGACGGCACCTATAGGATCTGTCACAAATTATCTGACCCGATTAAAAGTCAAAGCTGTTACAAATTTTGTATGAAAATTAACTAAAGTACTTTTTTAATTAAACTGAGCAATTCATGAGTGGAACTAGGTCTTTATGAATCAAACTGAAAACTCATTTTCAAAGTGCATGTTAATTAAATTTCACTATTGTTTGATTTGTAAATATGTGGGTTTAAGGGAAAATATGGAAAGAAAATCGGAGTTCAAGGGAGGTTGAGGGAAGGAAAGAAAGAAAAAGTGGAGAATTTCAGGACTGAGAGTGAGAAGAAAAGTAAGTTCTTTTGTGATGAATATTCAGTGCTGATAGGATCCGAAATTGGATTTGAGTAGTAGTGATTCATCATTGGGTGCAGTTATTACCACCACCTTGATTGTCAATCCCACTGTGCAATATTACCAAAAAAACATGGTATTCCATTTTCATAAAACAACATTAATCCCACCACCTATACATGGTTATTTGATTGGCTGTTGTCGAGCTAAGTCTATTAGGTTGATAGAAGGCCATCTAGAAAATGTCATCGGGTTAACGGAGGTACCATCAAGAAAAGCTATCAAGTTGATTATGGATCGTCGAGAAAACGCTATCACATTAGCACACCTCTGTCAAACTGGATTCAAAGAGATTATGAAGAAATAATTCAACTAGTTCCTGTCGAACTTAAGACTAATTTTGACACTAAATATGTCGAAAAGAATTTTTCTTGTTTTTTTTCTTACCAAACATGACATTGAAACACAATGTCACCTAAAACATTCATAAAAAAAAAGATATAAAAAAATGGCATAAATTTCACAATAAGTTTATCGGATATTTAGATTATTCCACCTAAGATCATATTTTTCACTTTTATTCCATTGATGATCAAAATGAGAATCATGCAGGATTTTTTTGAACAAATAAACTTCATTGATTGATTGGAAAAATCACTATATAGGTGTCACATGGGAATGAATGAAATGATATTTATTTCATTGGTTGAAGAGGTATTAGTTTTTGTGGAAACAAACAAACAAACTAAGATAAAAAATAAAAAAAAAGATAGCATCCTCACATAGATATCCACGTAGTTTGATGAACATCTATCAACATGTTTAAGCTACATTCGATGAAGGGTAGTCATCTGAAGCCCATCGGCTTGACACACCTCTGTCGAACTAGGAGTTTACAAACAAAGAGACTCAAATCGACACACTTCCATCGACAAATATAGTGGAGATTTGATCGATGTTAGTCGTCTGAAGCCTGTAAGGTTGACAAACCTCCATCGAACTAGGAGTCTATAAACAAACACATTCAAATCATACATTGCTCTAACAATACCCTATCTTTCTCTAACTTTGAATAAAAAAAACCTCAATACTTGTAATGTAAGGGTTTTAAACCAAACAAATGTAATTACAATCATAACTTGCAATCTGAAAAAATAAAAAAAAACAAAAAAACCTAAACCATATATTTCTCTAAAATTCTCTAAATTCATATCAAAACCCTAATTTACAATAAAAAAAACCTCAATACTTGTAATTTAAAGGTTTAAATCAAACAAATGCAATTACAATCCTAGTTTTCAATAAAAAAAATAGAGCTCAAACCATGCATTCTCTAAAAATATCCTAACTTCCAATAAAAAAATCTTAATAATTAAAATAAGGTAGAGATCCATTAACTCATGAATCACTAATAACAATGGATGTAAATGATATTTGAATAGTCATTGACCTGTTTCTTTAGGTTTGGGGGCATCATGGGAGGCCGATAGAGAGGGCTGTAGACGGGGATTGTTAGAATTATTTGTGCGTAACAAACAAATATTAGGCTAAACACAAATTCTTATAATTATCTTATCAATAATATAAATGTCAAATATATATGAAATCATGCATACTCTAAAATATATAGTAAAAGCATGAAATAAAAGAATAAGGGATTATAAAACTGTATCCGAAATGTGAAAGCGAGTGAGGGCACTCTGTCCTCGGTGAACAATGTCCCCTCACGCACAGGGTTGAATGAGAGATACGACCACAATAGGTTTTGATCTTCCGGTGTGCGAGCTACGGAAGAACCACCGTGAATAGACTACGATCCTTTCAGATGCCAGATCAAAGAGAATAGCTAGAAATTGATGATAGAAAAGTGTACTGACATTTTTCTCTTTTTTCATACTCTTAGTGAGAACAAAAACTTGTGCTTAAATAGAAGAAGCACGGATGAAACACTTACACATTGAAATCACACAATAATGCAAAAACGTTTCGGTGGCAATTAACCCATTTGAAACTCATGCATTCATTAGTAATTCATGCATTTAATTATGTGCATGCATGCAATAAACCCTAGAAATGAATGCAATTAGAGGGTCGGTTACAACTTATTATGGAATATTGAATTATGTATTTTGATCAAAATACCAACAGCCATTGTCATGGTGGACTCACCGCGGGCTCAAGGTAGATTGATTCACGGCAGACTCACGACACCATTGGGTATGAAGGAGAATAGAAGAAAAAAAAAGGAGAATGGGGAGAAGAGAGAGGATCGATTTTTGAAAATGGGTAGGTGGTGGGATTGAGATTTCATTAACAATGTATTTATTATGAGGTGGGGTTGATGAAAGATAAAATGGGAAGTGGGGGTTTAAAAAGATGGTGGTCCTAGTAATTTAGGTGGTGGGATCCACCCTTCATCATTTTCCACGTATCACACTTTCTGCTTCATATATATATATATATATATATATATATATATACATACAATTCTGGTAAAGGAAAGAAAGTGTGATGTGTCCTCACTGGACCAACCTGATATAGTCATCTTTTATTAAACTTTTAAGGGATTTTTATTTTTAAGTTCTCACAAACCATCATATTTAGTGATCGATCACTTTCTTCTTCTTATTTAGGTTTTAGTCCTCAGATTTAAAGGATAATTTCTTTTTAGTTCCTATCAGGGATTTAAAAGAAAACTAAATAATTTACAGATAGATCTCTCATGGACTAAATAGGAATTGTTCTTTAAATCTGGGGACTAAAACTCATATACGAAGAAATGAGGGACCAATCACTAAATATGATGATTCGTGGAGACTTAAAATAAAAAAACCCAACTTTTAAATGCTTATCTACACACAAAGTACCAATTTCGATAACGTCTTTATCGAGGATAAAAGGACACGTAATAGTTGTAAACGTTTTAAATGTGAGAGAATCTTTTGTTTATTTAAAAGGATTCTTATAAGATTTTTATTTTATAATGAATGACATTTTTAATGGACCATGATGCAGACAATCATTCCTATCATTTTCATTAATTGTCTTACATATATAACATTACATTAATATATAATAATTTTTTAAAAATTATGTAATACCTACTTTGTCAATATATATATATATATAGGTATATATATATATATATATATATATATGGTCGTGATTACGTGCGGTGTGCGGTCGGTGCGGTTTACGACGTGGACCGTTCGATCGCGGGTCCATCGCATCCAACGGTCGACGTGAATCGCACCCGACCGTCCGATGCGATGGACCCGTGATCGACGGCCCGTGATCGCGCACCGCACCGACCGCACACCGCACGTAATCGGATCCATATATATATATATATATAGTCGCGATTACGTGCGGTGTGCGGTCGGTGCGGTGCGCGATCATGGGCCGTCGATAACGGGTCCATCGCATCGGACGGTCGGGTGCGATTCACGTCTACCGTTGGATGCGATGGACCCGCGATCGGACGGCCCACGTCGCACACCGCACCAACCGCACACCGCACCTAATCGTCGGCATATATATATATATATATATATCTTAAATTTTTTTAAATATATCAGCTTATTTGTTAAAATTTAAGTTGTAATGGATATACTTTAGCTTAAAATAAGTAGTGATGTTTGTATAAGGGTGTTTGAAAACATAGTTTGTACTATTTTGCTTTTCCAAGAAGCTAAAAGTTATAAACGTATTTTCAAATCCCGCAGCTCTAAATAATTAATTGAAAAATATGACCCAACATTTTAGTTATAAATGCTACTTTAAATTAGGTTTTTAAAAAGCAGGAAAATATGTTTTTTGAGAATCAAATTTCAAAAACAAAATTGCAAGATTGATGTGAATCAAACTGTGTCCAAAAAACTTATTGGAGATCATTTAGGTAAAAATAACTTTTAAAAGTTATAATCTAAAAGTTGTGTCAATCATACTTATGAAATTGTAGCCTATGCAGTATTTTAATGTAATTTTTAAAGGGTTTTTGCATATATACCCCTATTGGAATCCATTTTTGTAGAATTACCCCTGCTGCATTCCTAACCGCAAAAATACCCCCACTGCATCTACAAATCGTGTATCGGTGCCCCTCTGTCAGTCACCGTAAGCAACACAGAGTAAACCGTGTTTATATTATTAACTAGACCAACAATACCTTTTTACCCCTAAAACAACTCACCTTAACCCGACCCGATTGCACCCGGACCCTAAATCAGGCCAACAAAAAAAAAATCAAAACCCTAAATCCTCTCCCCTATCAAACCTTAACCCTAATCGAGCATAAACTCCAACCCTGATTGACATCAATTTCAACCCAAAACAACCCCAAATCAAATCCATAAAATAAAACCCTCATCAATCCATGTGTCTGCAAGCAAAGAATCGATGAGGAGGAGTGGTCGTAGATGATTTGTGCGTTCTGTTTAGCCTAAAATATCAAAGAAGAGAAAAGGAAAAAAAAAGGAACAAAAATGGGAAGAGAAGGAGCTGTGAAGGTTGAAAGATTGGAGAAGAATTCAAAATAGAGCAAAGAAGAAGAAGACTTCAATCATCAAAAACAGATGGGGGGGTATTTTTGATCTTTCACAACACTTAACGGTGACTAACAGACATTTTTTAACCTAACGTCACGGTCACTAACCACAGGGGCATGAATACATGATTTCTAAACGCAGTAGGGGTATTTATGCTATGGAGAATATAGCAAGAATAATTCCACAAAAATGGAATTTAACAGGGGTACATATGCAAAAAAAAACCCTTTTCTAAAACACAAATATCTTTAAACTACATAAAGAATACCATTTGTAACTCTTAATTACAAACAAACATGGCATCAATTTTTCACATCCATAGTTTAAAAATGTATTTTTGACAATTACACAATAAAAAAAGTGCTTTAAAGCCTACTCTAACCAACATTATCACTACTTATTTTCTATTTTTAAATTACAATAAACTTGTATAAAACTTATCAGAAAAATTAAATTAAGTAATTTGTAATTTTAATATATCTATTACTTATTTATTAAAAGGATTCTATGACCCAATATTTTTATTTCCCATTTTATCCTTTAAACAATAGATCAATTACTAATGTATCTATTAATTTAAATTTTAAAATAAATTATAGATAACTACATGATAGATATACATGGATTATAAGTATTTTCATTTTCCTTTTTATCCTTTAATAATTTATTTAATTACTAAATTTTAAATTATTCAATGATATAATCTTATATAATAAGATTTATTTATTTAAATTTTTTAAATTTTAAATTATTCAATGATATCTAACCTAATAAGATTATGATTTATTTAATTAATAATAATAATAATCTATTACTTCTATTATCTACTATTTCTATCTATTACTTACTTATTAAAAGAATTATATGACCCAATATTTTCATTTTCTTTTTTATCCTTCTATAAATTTAGTAATTACTTAGACATCATATTTATTCAAATTTAAGATTTCAAATCAGATTTAGATAATATAACATAATGGATAAATACAAATATATAAAGAAGATGATGATGATGATATTAAAGAAGAAGATTAATTTTAATTTTTTATTTTAAATTTAAAATATATGATGGATAAATATATGATACATATACATGGATTATAATAAACAATATTTTCATTTATAAAAGTTACATAAGTATAATAGTCGGATTTCATTTTTAATTAAAATATAAAATACATAATGTAAGATAGATATAGTAATTGATATTTTATTTTTCAAACTTATAATAAATTATATCTATTATTTCTATTGTTTTGTCTATTACTTAGAAGTACAATTTTATAATCCTAAAATACCCCATAACAAAACAATTCCAACATAAATATCTATAACAGATATATAATAATAATTTTTCAATTATTTTAAATTCAAAAATATACATAGATAAAAAGAGATCTTAAAAGTTGATTTTAATAATTTTAAAATTAAAATATTCGTGTTTTATTCAAAATATATATAAGCAAATTTTTTATTTTTTATTCAATGATTACTTCTTTTTATATAAATATAAATAGTATTTATATTTGGAATGTTATTAATTGAAATAAGGTAAATACATATTTATTAAATTATGTATATAATTTGGAACGTTATACCTTGTGCATTAGCACGTGTATGATAACTAGTATAATATGTATATCAAACATGGCTATTGTCCATTGGATCAATGGAATCAGGCCACGTGCCCTCTTCTCAACCAATTGTCTTCATCTATCCCCTCATCTTCATCTATCATTCTATCCCCTCATCTAATCGAACACGGTAACTGATTAACTCGGATAACTAGGACCCATTAAATTCTGAATTATGGCCAGATCCATCAGACGGATCACATCCCTCCGAATCCCACCTAATCATAACTAAGCCATTCAATTAGGAGCGTACTGCGTACGCATCAAATCACACACGGTTATAACCGATCACCCGGATGTGATCACATCCCATCGGATTCTCTACTGTACCCTGGGGAATCCTGCCGATGAAGGGTGGCGGATCCAAAGGAACGCGAATGGCTGAAGAAGGGATTCAAAGGATACAAGAAAGTAATAGTAAGAGGGAAGAATTTTTTTTCACAAGTGCCTTATCTAACTTGACCATAGAGAGTCTTTTGCATGGACTCCTCCCCTTCGCTGCAATAATGAGAAAAAGGTTGCGATATTGGAAGGTCATTTTGCTGAAGCAGCAGCTGAGAGGACTGATCAGGATGAATGGAGATCTAAACAACGACCAGTGAAAATTATCCCCACATTAACATTCATATTTGAATAATTTAGTGTAATGATACGAGCCTTACAAGGAAAAAAAAAAAAACAACAACAACAACAAAGAAAAAAAAGGTCCATCCGGTTGACGATCGTAATCGTAACCATGTGACGGGTCAAAGAAGGATGAGTCCTTCCCGGGAGAGTTGTAAAACTGAAGGACTTCCAGAGACGCCGCGAAAGCATCTCGTGACCACACCTTTTATATGTTTTCGTTTTCTCATAAAAATATGACCAGATTCACTGTAAACAAAACCAATAACCAACTAATTTTCTAAACCGCATAAATATTTATTTAAATGTTTAGACCGGTCATCCATAATCCATCAATTGCCAGCAATTACATTTTTAGCCAAAACTTTGTTCTTGAAATTATGCGCAACGTTGCTCAGGGTTTCCATATGAAATTTATTGTTAACCTTGTGTTGTATAATAAAAAGAGAAAATACCAAGAACAACTCCACGGATTTAAAAATACCCAAATAAATGATTGTTTAAATTAATTTTTTTGATAGTAGGTTTAAGAAAAAGGGTGAGGAAATTACCCGTCCCTTTTAAGAAATCATGAAGTGGATGTATATTAGTTATTTTAAGTTACAAATTATTAAATGATCATTTTAGGTAAATTTTTTAAATGAGGTTGATTTAGTAATTTTTAAATCTTAGGATTTGTATTTGGGTATTTATCCTAATAAAAAAAAATGAAACTGTCGATCTAAATGGCACACATAATAATAAATCAAAATGCCAAGTTAGTGAATAGATTAACCATAATTATTATAATACGAAGGTTAAAAATATCTCAACGACCCCGATCATAAAACCAACTGTAACAACCACGATTTATGATCCATACCCACAGATCCATCACATTATCTAAACAGTAATCGCCTCACCCAATATTTTCATATATATATATATTTTAACCTAATTTTTATAAATTTTAACGAATTTATTTACTTATTTATTATACTATTAGAAAAACCAGGATTTGATCTTGATCGTATCAGCATTCCTTCAATCTATTATATTACCAAAAGTGTTTCAACTGTGTCACACTAATAATTTTTTTTAAGATATATTAAATTAATGGTGATGATCATGCCACGTCATCATATTTTTTTATTAGTATTATTTATTACTACGTTTAAATTGAAAAAATCATGGACAATATATAGATTTTAAATACCATAACAACATATTTAAATCCATCAAATCTCATTCAATTATGAAAATATAAGATTATTTTTTATTGTAAATTACTCATAATCATTTATAATATATTTTTAGTATATTTTCGAAATATTTTTTTAATGATTTTATATTACATCTTAAAATATATTATTATTTATATTTTATTATAGGGTACTCAAAATATTAAGAATATTTTAAATATCATTTTTTTAAAAGCACTTGTTTGGGTTCAAGTTGGGTTCGGGTTTGATTAGAGTTGGGTTCGAGTTAAGTTCAAGTTTGATTAGAGTTGGGTTAGGTTCTGGTTGAGCTTGGGTTGGATTCGAGTTTGAGATAAAAAAATGTATTATTTTAAACAATTAAAACTTTGCAACAATCAATTATCTACATAACAAAAATAAAAAAAGATGAAAATGGGGAACATCTTTATTTAGAGAATAAATATATAAAAATTATAGAAGTGAAAGTTCTACATAAAAATAAATTATACGATTCAAAATTTATCACACATTAAAAAATTATAATTTTACTTAGATATGAAAACTTTGGATTCGGGTTGGTACGGGTTATCCGAACCCTCAATTCAAATCCAATCCAAATTAGGTTCGGATTGCTCAGATTGAACCCGAGCATTAAAATCTCAACCCAAACCTGCTCAAATTTCGGATTAGATTAGGTTCAACCTGTTCAACTTGCACCCTTAATTCTAAAGGATATAAGTTGTACATAAACTTTTTTTTTATCTAATCGAGCAATGTTGTTAGTTTTAAAGTTTCAAATGATTACAATATATTTGGTGAAGGCCAAGGCCAGCCCTAAACATAGGCGACTAGGCCCGCTATTTTAGGAGGGCACCCAAATCTCTAAATAATTTTTTTTTCTAATCCCTGTTTTATTGGGATTTCTTACTTTTCTTTGAACTACTTCATACTAATTTTAAAACTCTTATATCTATTATTTGATTTGTAAAAAGAAAAAATCAACACACATGTTAGTTTCATATTTATTTTTATTATTTTTTTGTATTTTTGTATTTATTTTATTGATTGTTTTAAATCTTAATTGAATTTTTTTTTTCATTCCCTACTTTATTGGGATTGTTCAGATAATTTAATATTTATTTTAAAACCTATCCATATATTTTTTTCATTTAATAGTTTTGTTTCATCACATGTTATTTCCTATTTTTATTCATTTTTTATTTTTATGTTATTCATTTTTTCGTTTATTTTAACTCTTATGATTTTTCCTCCCTACTTTATTTTGATTTTTCTTTTTAAAAGTTTACCCATATTTTCTTTTTGTTTCTTATCATTTGTCTCTATTTTAGAGGGATTTTTTTATATTTTTATTTGATGCAAAGAAAAAATTCATAGATCATATTTTTTATATTTTTTTTTATCATTTAGTCCCTTTTTTTTCAAACTTTATGTTATTTTATTTTTTTTATTTTGTTGGGATTAGGTTTTGTTAGATTTAATTATGTAAAAAAAATAAAAATTAATTTTTTGAATTTTTTTAGTTAATAGGAGCTCATTTTATGCTACCTAGGTAGCTAATCTCATGGCCGACCCTTTGAAGGGGTATATATGCAAAAAAACTCATTTTTAATTGTAACATATCTCTTTAATATTTTATTTTAAATTTTATAAATAATTTTATTTTATTATTATTAGAATTTTTATTATATATCATTTATGTATATATAACATTATATATTATATCATATATAAATAGATTGAAACAAAATTTTAAAATATTTTTATATTTACACATACATTGTGCGTGAGAGAAGACTAGTTTTTTAGTAGTTTAATTTAATTAGATTTAAATTATTTTAAGAAAGAAGGCCATGAAGTAATATTTTGATTGACATAAATTTTCTTTTAAGAAATAAGTATTCTCAAGATTCGGTTAGATCATGGAATTCTAAGGATCACAAATATTTGATTCCCCCAAAATTAATAATAAAATCCAATAATGCTGGATCTTATCCTCACTAATCAATTTATAATTAATTTAAGAATCCATGAATCTATCACACGTGAATTCCCCGTATTAAATATTATCTAACAATTGAATGTTTCCAAACGAAGTCGCCCACTAATTAGGATGAACTTTAAAAATAATAAAAAAATAAGAACAGAATAACAAACGTATATGAAAAGCTTGCAACTCCTATAAATAAAATCCAATCTCCACCAACATCTCCCACCCCCAAAAAAAAGTAAAGAAAAGAAAAACCAATCTTTCCACAACACCATCAATGGCGTCCGAAACCCAAACCATCCCGACCCCCCACATCAACAAACGGACCTCCGACGAAGACCCAGACCCGACCTCCCGCAAGAAGAAACCCACCATTCCCATGATCTCCTCCGACCCGGCGGAGGCCCTGGCGAACGTACGTCACGAGTTTGGCGAACACGGAGGGGTGAACATGTCGATCGAGGCCTCGGCGACCTTCACAGTGATGGAACCTGAGACCATGTCCCGCATGTTCATGGGCGAGCTCGGCCCGGACCGCGACTTCTTCATCTACAGCCGCCACTTCAACCCGACCGTCCTCAACCTCGGCCGCCAGATGGCCGCCTTGGAGGGGACAGAGGCGGCCTACTGCACGTCGAGCGGGATGTCGGCGATCGCTTCGGTCCTCCTCCAGATCTGCGGCGCGGGAGGACACGTGGTGGCCTCCAAGTGCCTCTACGGGGGGACCCACGCGTTGTTGAAGCACTTCTTGCCGAGGACGTGTAACATAACGGCGACGTTTGTGGACGCGGGGGACGCGAAGGAGGTGGTGGGGGCGATTAAGGAGGGGGTGACGAAGGTGGTTTATTTGGAGACGGTTTCGAATCCGACGTTGGCCGTGGCGGATGTGAGGGGGGTTTGTGAGGCGGTGAGGGGGAGGGGGGTTAAGGTTGTGGTGGATAACACGTTTACGCCTATGGTGGTGTCGCCGGCGAAGCTTGGGGCGGATGTCGTCGTGCATAGCATCTCCAAGTACATCAGCGGTGGCGCTGACGTCATCGCAGGTATGTCTTCTTTCTTCCACACTTTATCTCTCTCTTATGTGTTGTCTGTCTCTGTCCTCTTTTTATGTTTTGTTTCGTTGTGGGTTCACGAGTTGGCTGTGTGTGTTTTTGACGGGTTTAGAATCTTTTTGGCTTTTTTTATTTTAAAAATAAAAGTTGGGATGGTTGATTCAGAGGTTCGTAATCTTGATTAGATGCATGCGAATAACACTTCTTTTTGTTTTAACTTTCTAATTATTACTGTTATTGTTGTTGTTTTTATAAAAGTTGGGGTGGTTGATTCGGAGGTTCGGAATCTTGATGAGATGCATGCGAGTAGCACTTCCTTTTTGTTTTTAACTTTTTAATTATTATTACTGCTATTATTTTATTTTATTTTTAGATGAAAATGCAGACATGAGCCTTATAGGGGTAGTCAATTAGGATTTTCATGGACAAATTGTCCATATTAATGGATTTGTAAATCTTATGTTTTTCAATCAGGACATTAGTTCATGGACTAAAAGTCCAGTGTTATTCGATTGAGACATTATTTCGTGGATAAAAAGTCCAGCGTTATTCAATTGAGACGTTATTCGATTGAGACATTATTTCGTGGACAAAAAGTCCAGCGTTATTCGATTGAGAGATTATTTCGTGGACAAAAAGTCCAGCATTATTCGATTGATACATTATTTCATTGACAAAATGTCCAGTGTTATTCGATTGAGACATTATTTCGTTAACATAAAGTCCAGTGTTATTCGATTGAGACATTATTTCGTTGACATAAAGTCCAGTATTATTCAATGAAGATATTATTTCGTGGACAAAAAGTACAGCGTTATTCGATTGAGACTCCTCATAGTAGACATTTTATCATGTTTTATTCAATTTAAACAGGATTTGTGAAGACTTTCATAAGTGATGGATTTTTTTGGACTTTGTGGACTTTAGAGAGAGAAATACAAATGAAAAGTCATTTCAAAATCCCACTCAAATGAGTGGGATTCATGGACTTTTATTACAGTATTGTGAATATTTCTTCTTTTTTTTATTTTAACAAAACTCATTTATTATTTTTTATCTCATGCCTTTCATATTTTTATTCACATTTTTTTTATCATTTTTTTTTCTTTCTGAATGTCCATTTGTATGAAATATTGCTATCACCTCATATCTTTGATGAATATATGAGAATGATAGATTTGTTTGTGTTGCAATCAATCATTTCATTATTATATATTATATAATATATACCTAGATCATCCACAATTATTTTTTAAAATATAGATTTATCATATATTTGATTATATGTATAATATTTTATTTGATTTTCTTTGAAGTTGTTTCTATTTTTGTACAATATACATGCATTTTTTTTTTATAATGTTCAGACATATATAAAAATAAAAAGATATATTTAGGCATATGTATATATATGACTAAATATACTGATTGCTTTACTTTTATTTTATTTTAAGTAATATAATTTATGATTTTATTTCATTATATTTGAAGAGATGTAATATAAGATTTATATATATATATATATATATATGGTCGCGATTACGTGCGGTGTGCGGTCGGTGCGGTTTACGACGTGGGCCGTTCGATCGCGGGTCCATCGCATCCAACGGTCGACGTGAATCGCACCCGACCGTCCGATGCGATGGACCCGTGATCGACGGCCCGTGATCGCGCACCGCACGATGCGACCGTAAACCGCATGTAATCGGATCCCATATATATATATATATATATATATATATATATATATATATATATATATATATCCTTATTTTTTATTGTCTTCCTAATTAAAAACTCATCCATCCCCTCTATAAAATTTTCTCTCTATAACAGAAAAAAAAGGTTAGCTCATTGTGGATTTTTTTCAATATAAGGTTTTTTTTCTCTTTTTTTATTTTTATTTTAGATCGATTGTTTTTAATGAAGAAGAATTTTTTATGAATGTAAATATGTATGAAATATTGATATCGATTCATATGTTTGATGAATGTAAGAATTATGAATTTGTTTGTGTTGCAATCAATTATTTTCATTATTTGTTTTTATCATGTCATTCTAGCAATATGCATTTGAGATAAGTGAAGATTGATATTTACTATATTAAATTACATTTAATGTTGGGTATGATGAATTCTTTATTTGTTATTTAAAAATCTAAAAAAATTATTGTGTTTATTAATAAAAATTCATATGTGAAAAGAGTCAATCTGTGAAAGAATGTTAAAGTCTGTGAAAGTCTATAAAAGTCCATGAGAGTGATTTGTGAAAATCTGCAAATGTCTGTGAAAGTCTGTAAAAGTCCATGAGAGTGATTTATGAAAGTCTACAAATGTCTGTGAAAGTCCATGAGAGTCAATATGTGAAAGTCTGCCAATGTCTGTGAAAGTATGTAAAAGTCCGTGAAAGTCCGTGAAAGTCAATCTGTGAAAGTCTGTAAAAGTTTATGAAAGTCTGCAAAAATTTGTGAAAGTCTGCAAAGTCTATAAAAGTCCATCACTTAAACAATGTCCACAGAAATCCATCAAAGTCCGTATCGATTACCCCTCATTAATTTATATTAATTAATGTTAAGGAAAACCATGTCTAAAATAAAAGAAAGCTAATAGATGAGGAGCATACAAGCTAAAACAAACAAACAAAAAAAGCCTACCCCTCTATTACAGTGTCCCCCCCAACATAGTAATCCATGCTCCCGCATAATAGAGTCCCCAATCTTTAATAAAATGAAAGATCATATCCCACAAATTTTTAGAATAAATCCTTTCATTTTAAAAAATACAATTATTTCATGATAGTTACAAAGTCCACATGATAGTTAAAACAAAGGACTGCGAACAGCCACAAAGCCCAAATTGTTGTTTTTTTTATTTTTATTTGTATATAAACTTTTGTTGTTGTTTTGGTGGTGGTGGTGGTGGTGTCGTTGTTTTTAGCTTTTAATGTGATTTTGGGTTTTAGCGATGAGTCATGGTTAGACAAAAACTTGGTGATATGGACCAATAAAATTAGGAAATGAAATCATATCAATTTTTGTTTTTCTTTGATGTGGGTGGTTAACAGATCAGTTTTCCTTGCCAATTTTTTTTTTTTTTTTTTTTTTGCTTCGGAGCTGCAACCAGCCCCATTTTTCAATCCTCATTTTTTATTGGAGTATATTCGAAATATGTTTAAAATTAGAACTGATTAAAATAGTTTTTTCTTTTGCTATGAAAAAAATCAATTGTTAAGGGATGTGTTTTCTATGTTTTGCATTTAAAATTTTCTACAAGAGTGGTTCTATTTAAGCCCCTCAAAATTGTAAGTAACTCCCTATTAAATGGATTTTGTTGTACAAGATCCATTTAGATTTTCCTAATAAGTACACCCTCTAATAAGAAAGTCCACCTAATTTTTTGGTAAAATCTTTAGTTAAGATTCTTTTAATAAGCATACCCCCATCACATTTAAATTATTTATTTATATTTTTATTTATAAAAGAGACTAATTATACTTGGGCATCAATGTGGCATTAATGTGGCCTCAATTCTGGGCATCAATGTATGCTCCAATTGAAATTGAATAGATATATATAAATGTAGATTTCAATTTTTTTTAGTATATGGTTGATGTAAATTTTTTTATATAAATTTTTTTTATAATTGTTTATTTCAATTTTCACTAAAAAAATAATAATAAAATATATGTTTGATTAGCTAAATATTAATAAAAAAATTTCATTTTTGTATGTGGATGAAAACTTTTTTTTGTTGTGCCGAATTGATCTTTTATGCATGAATTTTTTTTTTGTGTTGAATATTATCTCAATGAATTCTATTTGACAATTTTTAGGGATTTGATTTTGAAAAAAATTTAATATCACATATTTCACAATATAATGAATCACATATTCTATATAAATAAATGTCCAATGTGAAACATTGGTATGAATGCCTTGCCGAAAGAAAAAAAAGCATTAGTATGAAGGGGATGTAATACATATATTACAATTATGTAATATATTACAATTATAGGGATTTAAATCTAACACATATTTCAAATGACCAAATCACTTGAACCGTGTATTTATTTTTTTAAATTTCAGATTTGTTTTGATGTGATATACAGAGAAAACCTTACCACCATTAAATAACGTCCAGAGAAAAAAATGTCAATCATCAAAAACACCCGAAATATAAATCCCTAAATTCTAATCGGCTCTGAAAAAACTGATTTAAATATGGCTTGAATTGATCTTATCCCTTTTGAATTGGTTAAAACTAATTTAAGGTTTTGTTTAGAACGTGATTTGGTTGGGTGTGCATGATCTAGATTTCAAGATTTTTGGTAACCAACAAATACACTTCAGATTTGTGGGAAAATTGAACCGGTGATAGAAATCGAGTTTTTGGGGAGTCGTCGAAGGGAACGAGATAGGGTTTGATGTGAGAGGGGCTTACTTATTGCATAAATATGGGGCTAATATATGAGGGGCTTATAAATTAAATTATGAAATGTGAGGGGCTTATTAATAAGAGGGGCTTACTTACAATTTTGAGAAACTCAACACAAAGTTTAACTTATAACTTCACTTATGGTGCTAGATAGATTGGGCCAACATAGACCCATCAAGGCCCTTTAAAACCAGCCCAATTGGGCTTCTAACTTTTTTTTTCTTTCTTTACCTTCCTTCAACAATGATCAAACCCGGGTAAAGCCCTACTAGTGGGATCTCTATCAAGACTCAAGAGGCACCACATATCCAGTCATTGTAGTACACACGCATCCCATGTTTCTCTAAGTGTGTGTGTACATATTTTGATTTGTGTTTCTATGTGGAATTTAAATTTTACAACATACATGCACACTTTATATATATATATATATATGAAAATTATTACGTGCGGCGAACGGCGGGTGCGACCGCAACGTAGCCCGTTCGATCGCGGGTCCATTGTATCCAACGGTCGACGTGAATCGCACCCGACCGTCCGATGCGATGCTTCTTATAAAGTTGTCATATGCACATTTTAATTGTTGCCCATCACAAGTTATATAATATTTGTTGCCTGGTATGCATCAGCATGGAGGACAGTGTGCGTTCTGTGGGAACATGATCTTGTTTCATGACTAGGAAATTCAGTATTTATTGATTGATTTGATATTTTCATTGCATCTCAAGATCACTGGAAAAATGGGAGATTGGATCCGGTTAGTTCGGTTAGTACTGAACTGCACCATTTATAAATTGAACTGCATCACCTATAAATCGAACTGCACAAATAATTGTTGAGTATTTATTTTACTCTCCTATTAGATACCGATGATACTTAGGAATTCATATTTTCTTCAATAGTTGATTGGATCCAATAAGAGAGTAAAATATATACCCAACAATTGGTTGTACAATTCGAATTATAAGTGGTGCAGTTTGATTTTCACGTCTCCAGTCTTGACTGGATCCAGTCTAAAAAAAACGTGGAAAACAAAATAGAAATAAAATTATATGTACTGAACATGAAATAATTATACAAAACTATTAGGGAAAATGGAATGCGGGTCCTTCGACTGTGAGATATAAACCAATTTAATTTTAGTTCGCTTCAAATTTTTAATCTTTATAAATTGATTTCAATGCATGACTTCACAATGTATTGTGATGCGTTTGTATAAAGACCCAAGTGACCAACCTCACCAATTGTGCTGATGAAACAGGTGCAATCTGCGGCCCGGCAGACCTGGTGAACTCGATGATGGATCTGCACCACGGGTCTCTGATGCTGCTTGGCCCGACCATGAACCCGAAAGTGGCGTTCGAGATCTCGGAGAGGCTCCCCCACCTGGGCCTCCGCATGAAGGAGCATTGCCACCGGGCCCAGGTCTACGCGACCCGCATGAAAAAGATGGGCGTCAAGGTTATCTACCCGGGCCTGGAGGACCACCCGCACCACGCCCTCCTCAAGTCGATGTCCAACAACGACTACGGCTTCGGCGGGATCCTGTGCGTCGACATGGGGACCGAAGAGCGCGCCAACCGTCTGATGCACCACCTACAGAATGGGACGCAGTTTGGGCTGATGGCGGTGAGCCTGGGCTACTACGAGACGCTCATGTCGTGCTCTGGGAGCAGCACGAGCAGTGAACTGAGCGTCCATGAGAGAGAGGTGGCTGGGATCCCACCAGGACTTATCAGGATGTCCATTGGGTACAGCGGGTCACTCGAACAGCGATGGTCGCAGTTTGAGCGGGCCTTGATCAGGATGCAAGAGAATGCCAATCTTTTTGGGTCCAAGGCCCACTAGGTGTTTTGGTTTCTCTTATTCCTGATAGTGATGAGAGTAATAGTTAGTGTATCTTTGGGCAGGCTTTTGGATTTTCATCGGTGTGTGTGGATTCTCATGGATTTGTGTTTTTATTTATAGTAGACTTGAATATGAATATCGGAATCTTTATATGCAATCTTCTTGTTCTATTTTGCTAGTGCTATATATTTTTCGTTAACAAAGCGAGTAAATTTTTATAGCTTTTACTATATTTTGTTGATGAAAAATGAAAATTTTTATGGCTTTTGATGGGTCCGTCACATGATTTCCGCTGCCGCTTTGGAGAAGTAACAAGAGATGGCAAACATTCTTTTTTTTTTTTCCTTGGCCGTGTGGGGGAAGTGGGGGTACCAGGGATGTTTTGATTAAGAGTGTTGATATACGCAGTCTGTTTTTATAGCCTGTTTTGCAACTCATGCATTATGATAATGTAGTGTATATTGCACTATTATTATGCATTTTATTTCATATAATAGCATGTACTTCTTCAAATAGTAAGTGTATAATTTTATATATAAAAAATCCAGGATGGATTGCATTTGAGACTCTAATGGGGCTACGTGTACCTTTTTCCTTTGATTAATTGATTTGGCTTCACATTCAATTGGATGATTTTGTTGGGCTAGGGAAGCTTTAGGATTGATTAATTGATTTGGCCCATGCAACCATATTCAATCAAGTGTTGTTCCATTTATTTTTTTCTCAATCCAAAACACAGACCTATATACCTCGTTACAGATTCAATGAAACATATACCTCATTAGATGACATATATACTTCACTAAATTTTTTCTTACATTTACTAAAAATGGATTTATTCAACTCGGAATTGAGCGATACACAATTTTTATCAAAGCATATACCTCATTAAATTATGTTTACTATTTAAAAAAGAATAAAAACATATAAAGGTCTGAGTATTAGTTGGTGAATGTGAGTGAGTGTATCATTTTCTTATTCAATAAGATGATTTTGTTAAAGAATAATTATTAGGAGAATATTATGTCTTTATTATGAGAATATTATGTCTTTATTATTATTATTGTGATATTATTTTTTCTAGTTTCCTTTTCTGATATTTTAGGTTTTCCTTTATGTATCTATAAATAGAGCATTTGACTCCACTAATACAATAACAAGAATTTTCTTTTCCTTTATTCTAACATGGTATCAGAGCCACCCCAAAAATCCTAGATCCACAAAAAAAATTTCTTCTTCTTCCTCACTCCGATTGAGAAATGTTCAATCGGAGCGGGGGAGGACTTTTGATACCCATTTTTTTTATTCATTGCTTTGTTTGCTTTTTACGCGAACTCTATTTGTTTTCGCGCGTCTGACACTGCTGTCCGTCGCGCTTGCTATTGCTCGTCCATCGTTGGTGCTCCGCGCCATTTGCCGCTGCCCCGCGTAGCACCCTACCACTGTCTCCGCACAGATCCGTTGCCCTGTGCAGCCCCCGTGTCTCTGCCGCTTCCCCGCACAACCCCCGTGCTGCTGCCTACGCACAGATCCGCTGTCCTACGTAGCCCCCGTGTCTTTGCCGCTGCCCCGCGCAGCCCCCATGCCGCTACCTCCGCGCAAATCCACTGCCCCCGTGTCTCTGCTGCTGCCATGCGCAGCCCCCGTGCCGCTGCCCCCGCGCAGCCTCGTCACAGTCTTGTCGCAGTCTAGCCGCTGCCCCACGCAGCCTCATCGCAGTCCACCGCTCTTGCCGCGCCATGTAGTGCCTCTGTCACGTTGTGGCGTGCCCTGTCGTGCCGCCCGTCGTTGTCGTTAGCCTCTGCCACCTTCTCATTTTTGTGCAAACTCTAAGGGTTCTACCCTTCAGAGTTTGGGAGGGGGTGTTAAAGAATAATTATTAGGAGAATATTATGTCTTTATTAGGAGAATATTATGTCTTTATTATCATTATTGTGATATTATTAGTTTCCTAGTTTTTCTAGTTTCTTTTTCTAGTATTTTAGGTTTTCCTCTATGTATCTATAAATATAGTATTTGACTCCTCTAATACAATAACAAGAATTATCTTTTCCTTTATTCTAACAATTTTAACCACAAAAAAAAGTGATTTTGTTGAGCTAGTGTTTATAAATTTCAGACTCAATTTAAAACATCTCATTAAATGAAATATACAATTTATAAAAAAAAATCAAAATAAGTGAGCATTGAAATTAGAACTGAAAAAATACTTAATTTTTGTCACAATCTTAAAAAAATTCAAAGTATCCTTAATCCGTGATGGGTCATGATGGAGGTCTCTTGTTAGACAGTCGTCACATTAATATTCCCCGCATCAGCCCAACGAAGATCCGGACCATCAAGTGTGTAGACACGACTAGACTAAAAGATCTAGTCGGACGGTCAAACACCTCGTGGAGAATGTCACCTCGAGTAGTCTAAGGTATGATTAGATGCCAGGTTTGGTCGGTCAACCTTACTCCTCGAGAATGAGTAGTCTAAGGCACGACCAGACGTCATGTCTCGTTGGTCGACCATACTCCTCGTAGACATATTAAAAAACGTAACGCACGGGCGAGTTCACCAAGAGATCCCGAGTAGATGGAGAAACGATCAGAAGACCACTAACGCCTGTAACTGCCATGTTGGCACTTAAGGCCCACTACCAGCAGAATGTGGGTAATCAAGGGGCGATGTGGAGCATAATTGCTAGGGTCCCTGGAAAAAAAACCTACTAAACACTTAGTGGCAAAACGGTTACAAGGGCATTTCTGGAACTACGTGAGACTTAATCCCCCTAGGGTACGTAGGCAGCCTATAAAGAGGTCGCGAGCCAACACTCTACAAGCACAATCACTTTTACAGCTAAGTTGTATCCAAGTTTAAATTCATTCCTTCCACCTAAAAATCCTTACCTGAATCTCCACAAAAAATCCTCCACATCTCTTCTTCATGCTGAACCAGAGGGGAGGGGGAGTTAAAGGAGGAGAGGATGGAGAAGGAAAAGAAACAACAACACTTACACATCTTCTTTTCTCCATTTGAGCTCCTCCCCCACCATCACCACCACTTCTTCCACCCAAAGAGGGGCTGGACCAGAGCAAAAGAGGTAAAAATCCGATATTATCACGAGATGTTCAGCTTTGATCTAGCTTTCATACAGAAGTGGAATTAGATCGACTGGATTCATATATCAAAAGATATGGGTATTTTTCCGAGTATACCCCAAAGATGAGAAATCCAGGCAGCAGCCCTGTAAGATGTTTAGCCTAGATTTCGGAATAGCTGAAGAGGTTATTTGATCTGGGTGTAAACATGAAAGATGTAGATAATCTTCTTAGCTTTCCAATGCCATTGGAATCCTGCAATTCGGAGCTGTATTGAGGAAGTTATGGCCATTTTAGTGAAGGCTGTCCAGAGTTTTAATCCGAGGACGGGTTGGTCATTTCATTTCCTCTTTGCCTATAAATACCCCCTAAATGTTGCGACCTTAGCCTATTTTTTCACCTCTTTTGCTCTGGTCCAGCCCCTCTTTGGGTGGAGGAAGTGGTGGTGATGGTGGGGGAGGAGCTCAAATGGAGAAAAGAAGATGTGTAAGTGTTGTTGTTTCTTTTCCTTCTCCATCCTCTCCTCCTTTAACTCCCCCTCCCCTCTGGTTCAGCATGAAGAAGAGATGTGGAGGCTGAGATGGTGGTTGTGGTGGTGGCAGTTGAGGTGGTCGTGGGCATGCTTGTGAGCCCCCACACCTCCCCCTTCCCTCCCCCTCTCTTGGTAGGCTTTTCCCTCTTCTTTTTATAGTTTGTTGGCACATTTGGTGTGTTGGGAGGTGGTGCATGCCAAGTGTTTGTAATTATGTTTGTGTGGTGTATGTGTGTGCTTAGTTGCTTGGGAGTAGAAGTGTCGGCGTGCCCGGGTGTGTGCTGCCCTGTGTGTGCTGCCTGTGCCCTTCCAGCAGCACCAGCACCTGTGCCCAGCAGCCCCAGCAGTGGTGCCCAGCAGCCCCAGCACCTGTGCCATGCCAATCCCAGCAACTGTGCCATGCCAATCCCAGCACCTGTGCCAGAATGCCCAGCACCTGCTGCCCTGGCAGCAGTAGCAATTGTGCCCCAGCAGTGCGCCCAGCGACTCTGCCCAGCGCGTTCGGCAGCTTTCCAGCGCCTGTTCCCAGCGCGCCCAGCGACTCTGCCCAGCGCATCCGGCAGCGTTCCCAGCGCCTGTTCCCAGTGCGCCCAGCAACTCTGCCCAGCGCGTCCTGCGACGTTCCCAGCACCTGTTCCCAGCGTGCCTGGCACCTGTTCCTAGCGTTTTCGGCAGCGTGCCCGGCACCTGTTCCCAGCGTGCCCGGCACCTGTTCCCAGCATGCCCGGCAGCATGCCCGGCGCCCGTTCCCAGCATGCCCGGCGGCATGCCCAGCACGCCCTGCCCTGCCTGCGCACCCCGGGTGATGCCCCGTGCATGCGTGCTTCTCCGTGCGTGCGTGTGTGTTGTCTCGCGTGCGTGCTGCCCCGCTCGCCCTGCTCGCGTGCTGCCACTCGACGCGCATCAAACAGGGTATCGGTGAGTGGCCCGATTCCAACCCTTCCGGGAGCGCTCGATGCACGCAGTCGTGCTTCACACTTCCATGGGGCTTTATTTGCACCCTAAATATGATAGATACCATGCATGCTAGGTTGTATAGCTCGTATATTGTGTAGAACCCCCTATTCTACCCTATACTTGCATAAATATGTATTCATGTTTGAATAACTGTGTTTTCATGCGCCCCTTGTGTTTCGGGCATGTATTTTCGAATGAGTTATCGATGTATAGAATATGCATGCCTTAGGTAGTATTGTAATACTCTCTCCTATATGAGTAATATCTAGCATGTTAAACCTTGGGTTAATAACCTGATGCGTACTAATATTCCCTTACGATTAGATTGGAGGAATGGTATAGTTGTTGCACCCATCTGTTGGGGCAAAGCTATGACCAGCTTCCTGAGAGGATGAGATTTTCCCTCTCTCTTACCCTTCCTCTTTGCGTAAACTGAGTAAGTATATGTGGTTCCTACTAGACTCAGGTTCGCTCGAGAATATTGGCATGCACCGGTTAGTGCGCGAGATCGCGCTTGACCCTTTCCTCTCAAGTTGGTGATAACCAACGAATGCTATGATATATTTTGTGTGATTGTATGATTAATGGCCTTATAAGCATGTTTAAGTAGGCCATACTTGTATGTATGTTGTATGATTCGTTATTTATGATGTAAATCCATGTTAGGGAGTACCCTTATAGCTATTTAATATATTATTGTGCATGTGGCACATATAATTATGTTATGATTTTCTCCTTATATATCTATATATATATGCGCGAATGATTAACTAACTTGACCTATCCGTAACAGGCGAGGGTATGACCCGCTGTGGGGTCGTACCCTATTAGTTAAAGTGCCAGCGATGTAATCGCCCCTTGCATCCGAGTGATGCATTCGTATCGAATTTCAAAGAATTCATCGTGGCATTGGTTTTGTTAAACCGATAGCCACGGCATTTTAAGTTGGGCCTAACGTGCTAGGCGTGTGTCTGAACCGCCTTTGTGGGTTATACCCATGGCTTTTCTTCACTAGTGTAGAGATAGTCATCGTGTGCGAGTGGCGCCTCCATGTGGGAGTACAACAGCATTGGTTATCTTCGATATGTGATTATCGAATGTGGTTAGAATTCCTCCCAATATCGTCCGTGTCCAAGCTACCCGGGTTTAGTTGTCCTGGGAGGCTACCAGGTAGAGGCTACTCGGGAGAGGATTACCATGTGATATTGAGAACATAGAGTCGTTCTCCCCTTCGTCGGATCCGTGTCGAAGCTGCCCGATCGTAGTTGTCCTGTGGGGTGCTCCCAGACGCTATTTATGAACCCTAGGGTTGATGTCCTGTGTGGTGCACCCATAGGGTAGAGATAGCGGCCATGGAGAGACTATCAGGTCGAGGACTCCGGGAGAGGGCTACCGGATGACGGTGGGTGTAGAGCAACTGAGTTCGTTCTAAAAGTCCCTAGAGTCACCCCTCCGGGGGCTAGGGTGAGGATGAGTTGTTGTCACGTCGCCACGTGACCCAAATACCCATCGAGTATACTCTGGGTTTGTTACTCCTAACGCTTGAGGTATCGAAGTATATCTCTACCTCGTAGCAGATGGACGCGTTGTGTCTCGTTAACCAGTAACACGTGGTGTTATGGTTAACCCTCGTTTGTCCCCAGGTCTCCCTGGAGCTCCCCTTCGGGGGCGGGGGCGACGAATGTGTTGAGTCACGTCGCTACGTGACCCATTTGTTTGTTCACCCGTTCCCATATTTGTTGGGTCTGGTTATGTGTCGATGTTGAGAGACATCGATGACAAGTATCTCTATGTAGATGATCACAATAGTGTTGCGTAGACCAGTAATTCCGTGTCTCCTTGACAAACGGTATGGTCTCTCCCCAAGAGTCCCAAGAGTCTCCCTTCGGGAGTGAGGGTGTGGGTGAGATGGGTTGCACCGCCGTGTGATCCTATTATCCATTGGGTTTCAACCCATGTCTTTCCTTGAAAGGAAATTACCTTAACATTAAATTGTTATAGTGGTGTTTGGTTTCCAACCACTCACTGAGCTTGTAGCTCACCCCTCGCGTACTGTTTCTTTTACAGGGGCGTTGTTGGGCGTGGAGCTGGAGTTTCCCTATGGCGTGGTCTTGCGTGCGTGGAAGCGTTCTGTCCGGTGGATTGGCGAGTGCGAGGCTGTCAGTAGTCCTAGAGTCTTGTGGATTTGTAAATCGTGCGTGTGACACTTGTTGTATTTTATTGGCTAGACTTGGCTCTCACAGGACAGTGATTGTGTATTCGAGTCTGTAATAATATTTTTGGTTTACAGACTTATTGATGGTTATGCTTTCGCTTTTCAGTTGTGATATCAGTTGTCATTGCTATATTAGCCTTGTGTATTTATTTATTGGAGTCATTGTTGACCTCTTGTTTATGATAGCTGATATTATATTATTGCCACGTCTCGGGACGGCCGCCCTGGGGCGTGACAAAAGTTGGTATCAGAGCCTGGTCCTGTCAGAGCCTAAGTCGAGTCGTATAGATGAGTCGTAGGATTGTTATCCGAGTACTCTGGTTTTAGAAGTTTTCTTAGGTTGCTGACATGCCTCCTCGCATCCGTGGACGTGGACGTGGCCACCCCTGGACTTCCCTTAAGTTGTCGACTAGGTCGATTGATCAGGGTCAGTGTTGGGTCCCCTGTTATGGGACTAAGGCTTGGGAAGGAGTTTCCCGCCCAGTTGTGTCGTTTTGATGGATCGTCGCAATTTCTAAGATAGGATCGCGTCTCGACTATGGAGCTTCATTCCCAGACATCGGTATTGCTATTAACCATGGAGTTCGCGTGCGGCACCAGTTTCAAGTGTTGAGGATGTGGCATATTGCTCATTAAGGGGTGATGTCTTCTTCCAATCTTCCTACTCAGGATAAGGGGCCTTGCAGGGTCAGCGTTGAGACCCGGGCTAGGGTACTCCATGTTCCTTGTTTGGTTGTCGGGATATCCTATATCGGGACCTCATGGGGCCCTCCCAAGGTTCTTTTCCCAGTCAAGGAATACCTTTGAAGCATCAAATTGAGGATGGATTTTTCCTCAGTGGAAGGTGCTATAGCGAGTGGTGAAGCATACAATCGGGATTGGGTGCATCCTATTGCAGCTTGGTGGGCGATCGCTTATGGACTGGGATCCATAGCCCCATTTGGAGTCGCTTCGATATATCATCGTGCATTGTAGCTGCCCGGTGTAGCAGAGTCATGTGAGGTGCTCCCTGGGACTCTCCACGACGCTTGTTGGTGTGCTCATATAGCAGAGATAGTGGACATGGGAGGTTATCAGGTAGTGGCCACACCGGAAGAGTGCTACTGGATGACGTCGAGAGCTTGGACTCCCCGTGATGAATCTGTCCATTGAGTGCATGATGCTGGAGTTCCAACGGTTATAGTTGGGCGACCTGTTGGTGGCGGCATGTGAAGCACAGTTTGCGGTACTGTCCCATTTTTCCCCACATGGGTCAAAAACGAGGAGACGCGACGCTAAGCGTTCGTGATGGGACTCAACCGCCATATCAGATAGATGACGTCGCACAGGCGTTGTCAGAATTCGACAACCTCTTGTTGCGTGTCTTGGGGATTAAGTGCGGTCGAGCGGCTTACCCAGCGTGTAAGTGTCATCATGAGCGCCAGCCATGCTCGAGGAGCGGGAATCTGGACTTAATCGTCCCAAGAATTATTTTGATCTCCCCGTAGGGGTTGAAGATCAAGTACCCTTTTTCATGAATTGATAATCTGTTTGACCAGCTCTGGGAGCAAGTGTCTTCTCTCAGATCGATCTTCACGCAGGGTACCCCAATTTGGAGATCCGGGAGTTGGGCATTCTTTAGTTGGCCTTTCGTGACCGTTTCGGGCACTACGAATTTTGAGTACTGCCGTCGGGGTAGACGAATGCGCCCGATGCCTACAAGGATCTCAAATGTTTTAATGGACCTCCGTGGGCTATTCTGAGGTAGCCTTCTGCATGCCCTCAGGCGAAGTTGGGATCATTGCGTTGGAATGCGTTCGTCCATCGAGATTCCTCAGTGGACATGGGAGTGAGTTATCATGAATTTCGTTGCGGGCTCGCTAAAGTCACGTTCTGGTCGCGACGCCGTCTAGGTGATCATCGACCGATTGACTAAGTCAGCACTTTCCTCCTTATCCAACTGACTGAGTCTCTGGACGCTTTGGCGTGGGTATTCACCTCCACGATTGTTCATCTTCATGGCACTCTACGGGCGCAGTTTTATACCTCCCTTGTGTTGGGACGGTTGTGGAGCGCCAGTTGGAGCGGCCACAAATTATTAATTGACCTTACGGTGGTCGAGGTGGTTCGTGCGTGCCTCTGCACCACCTAGAACCGTCGGAAGGGCTACACAGGTCATCGTCGCCAGGAGCTTACATTCGGGTTTGGCGATCAAGTTTTCCTGAAGGTGTCCCGGGTTAAGGGCATCCTCTGTTTCGACGTTCGAGGCTAGTGAGTCGGCCCTCCATTCGGACCGTTCTCGTCCTTGAGTGGATTGGGGAGGTGGCTTGTCATGTAGCCTTTCCCCCACAGCTGGCTCATGCCGTGGCGTCATCTCATAGCAGATGCATTAAGTCCACGATCCTGCTCATATCTTTTAGTTCGACTGGCTCATCCTCGCGCTGGATTTGTCGTTCGCAGAGCAGTTGATCGAATCATGGACCATTGTGACAAGAGGCTCCACACCAAGACCGTTCCTTCGGTTAAAGTGCGTTGGTAGCACCAGTTTGGTGCCCAAACCACTCGGGAGCTGAGGGACTCTGTGGGCGACACTTCTACGTTCGGTCTTCCCTTTGGGTTTCCTTAAATTTCGAGGACAAAATTTCCTAAGGGGGGGAGAATTATAGGCCTGTGTCATTTAGAGTCCTAATTTCGATCGGAGTCGCTAAAATTTTGACTTTAGCTACCTGCTAGGGTTTGAAGACTCTGATTAATAATCTAACTTCATATTATGGGTCCTGGTACCGTTTAGTACTGCCCATAAAATTTTCATTTAATTCCGATAACGTTTTTGGAATTATGCAGTTTTGGATCGGTATTCGGATTTGATTTTATAAAAATCCAAGATGAAGAGGTAAAAATCCGATATTATCACGAGATGTTCAGCTTTGATCTAGCTTTCATACAGAAGTGGAATTAGATCGACTGGATTCACATATCAAAAGACATGGGTATTTTTCCGAGTCTCCACAAAAAATCCTTTGAAGTTTCAGTCCCAAATTACAAATTTAACTGTAGGGGGAAAATATCCACCTCAACAACCAAACACAAATCACTTTATTCCTATTCATAATCATTTATGGTTGGATAAATGTATACCCAAGAATAAATCCTATCCCCGTTCCAAACGGGAGAAAAGTAATCTGTTTGGTTCATTCAAAATGAGTTGAGAATAATAGAGGATAATGTGATGATAAGCCCAAAAAATAACTTTATTTACAAGGAATATGTGAATATGAATATGCAAGAATATATAGATAGAAATAAGTTGTGGTCTTCCATGTCCCCTTAAAATTATGTTATTTCATCCATTCTATTTCATTGGTAGGAGGGGCCTAAATATCAAATCATCTGTTATCACATCTTCTTAATAAAAAATATTCACATGTCAAATCATTTTAAGAATATATAAACAAAAATTTAGGTTAAAAATATATAAATATTATAATAAATATCCTCGGTATGCATGTAGATACACAATTTTTAATATTAGATCATTTTTTAAATTTTATGATAGAGATTCATATTGGATATGAAAATTTTGTTCAATATATAATTGATAGATTTATATAAACTATATAATTGGAGGGGCAAAATTTTGAATTACCGGGTTCGGGTAAACGGATTCGACCTCTCCCGTTCTCCTCCACCCGAATGAACTTCGTTCCACTGGTCAGCTGCCTCCGAGCGTCTTCAACACTGACAGGTGGGGGTCATGCAGAAGACCCTCCGACGCTCAAGTCAGTAAAATGGTCAAATAAGAATGATATTTTGCAGAAAGAAAATTTTGCCTACCTATTTGTCTACCATTCACCCCTATTTATAGTTGGGGAATGAGATTAGGGTTTTTGATTGTCCTTATTGCATCAGATGGCTGAGATTTCATTAGCCATCAATGAGGGAACAATAGATAAAATTATCAGATATGGTCAATTATGAAAATCCATGTTTGATGGGGATTTGGTGGACAGAGTCAATAATGATATGATCTTGTGAATCATTTACTATTGATGGAAATTAAGTGGCGATAATGACCAATAATGTAATGCCCTCGTACCCACGACTCCGTTTTGAAGCGTGAAATACGGTTGCGTTAATTTAATTTCCTAAAATCTCAGAGTTCCTTTTTTTTTAATCCAGAGTTGTAATAAAACAGTACTAAATGAACTTCAATCTTTAAATATAATATTAAAGATCTCCACAACACCCCAAGTACTCTGGATATAACTCACATATAATATATACAACTTAATACAAAATGGTTACTACAAGGAGGGGACAACTACATGCCAAATAAAATTTATATTCTTTCCACCAGGCAAGTCCAACGTACTCGCACCCACAATCTCGTTCGCATCTACACGAGATCCAACAATCTAAGCCTTTAAATATGAAATGTTGGGAAAATGAGGGGTGAGCAACCACACGCTCAGTGAATGGACCTTTAGGTCCCAATAATAGTTGATATCAAAATAATAATATTTAATAAGATATCGTAAGAAAACAATTGCAAATGCAATAAGATAGCATACTAATATAACTCAATAGAAGCCTCATTTTCAGGATGCATAGTCTCATAAAAATCTTATCAGAACCACATAATGCAAATGTATGCAACGGGCACGCATGCCCGTATGGCACGCAGCTGAAAGATGCTCCATCTTGAGCTTGGTCACGTAGACCAGTCGTCACGCAGATGGCGTCACGCAGACGGGTGTCACACAGACAAGGTTCTACTGGACTGGGTCACGCAGACCGGCGTCACGTAGACGAATGATATGCATGCATGATCAACACATTTTCATTTCAAATAATATGCATGCTACAGATTCAAGATATTTATCATTTCAACACAATACATAATAAGACATCAGCCTATATAATATGACATGCTCGAGGTTATACAAAAATGGCGTTTAAAAGTCATTGATAAAAATCATTCAAAACTACGTAGGAGACAAGACCTACTCACCTTCGGTCTAACGATTCGCAACCAAATCCAAGCCTTATGGTAAATAAGAATCTAACAAGAAACAATACGAATCGATTACAACATGTACAACCCGTACGGAACTCGATGTACTCATACACACAGAAACCGACGGCTCCCAGAGAGACCGTTACTAACCAACCCGACGGATCCATAGGGACCGTCCAAAATAAAACTTGATGGCTCCTACTGGGAGCCATCCCTAACATGCCCGACGGAACCTGCAGGGGCCGTCCTGAGGCAGAAGCAAAAACCCTAATTTATTTTTTTGTAAAAATCTTTAAATCATTCTACCATTGAAAACAAAATACTATTTGTTTAAAATGGTGTAAACAGAAAAGAACCTATATCGAAAATCAAATCATGCGTATGAGAATTCCAATTAAAAACCAAATCCAAAAACTCTATTTACTTTTTGTTAAAACAACCAAATACCTTTTGACATTTACATATATAATTATGAGTCATGTAAACAATGTAAATCAGCAAGGAATATATATATCAAAGATCAATCGTGTGCAAGAAAATCTAATTAAAAACCCTAGGTTTAAGGATTCGCAAAACATGTAATTAAAACCAATAAAATCTCATTTGAAAATTTTCTCAAACCTGGATCTATTCATATTATAAAAAATCAATATATAATATATAAAATGGTACAAAACATTTAGGAGATAAATCAAATATTGTATATAAGAAAATCGATTCGAAACCTTAACTTATGAAAAACGGCAAAATATCAATGAAACGTTAAAAGCACTTGATACACATAAAGATCTAAATATGCTATATAAAATCCTTTGCAAACCATGAGAAATACCATGTCAGTGTACCTAATATGATATCCTATTATCTTTATC
Organism: Acorus calamus; assembly: GCA_030737845.1. Taxonomy (NCBI): domain Eukaryota; kingdom Viridiplantae; phylum Streptophyta; class Magnoliopsida; order Acorales; family Acoraceae; genus Acorus; species Acorus calamus. The sequence continues at coordinate 14,759,004 of CM060872.1, forward strand.
TTAGACCCTCTAAGGATTTATAAAACATATATAAGAGCAATAAAATAATTTATCCAGAAATCTTAAAAAATCATAACTTTTTATCCGTAACTCCGAATTGGACGATTTATGATTCGTTGGAAATATCTTTTCAAAACCTATTTCTGTTTGTGAAATACATGTTTCCCAGAAATGACTCTATCATAGTCAAAAACATAATTTAATATCCAGGTATACAATCAACCCGAAAATGACTCTTAAATCATCAAAACAAAAAAAACTTAAGATGAAAACACAAGAGATCAATAAATCTGAAAATACACGTGTGGATTAATAGCATCATATAAAAATTTATAAAACATCATAAAAACATCAAAAAATCATTGATATAATACAAGACCCAAAATCATATAAAACTTTCAAGAATCAAGAAGAAAACCTATTCTTTTTTTTTTTGAAAAGCATAAAAACGAAATCATATGAAAAGAAATTTTAAAGACAATCTTTATTAACAAAAACTCTTTATAATCAGAGGGTAATACTCACAAGGACCCTTTACTCGAACCCCTTCCCGAGCTCCTCAACAACGGCGCTGAAAACAAGAGAAGAAGAAGAAGAATTGAGTTTTAGGGTTTTCAATGTAAAGAGAGAGGAAAAGAGGGGTTATATATAGGCATATACACATGGGAGACAAAAATATGAAACCATTATTTTAAATTAAATCCCAAATCAATGCACTTGTTTGTTTCTAAAAATGGACCAAATTTTGAAAGTATGATTTATATACATAAGAAACCATTAATCTGAATTATTTCCAATCAAGACACTTATTTCTTTCCAAAAATGGATCATATTTCAAAAATATGATTTTCCAGATCGATGGTTCCTATTGCAGTCGTCTACCAAAACCATCGACGACTCTTATCGCGTCTGTCACCCAGAAATCTGACGACACTTGTTGGATCCGTCACAATACTGACGGCCTATTGGATCTGTCGCTATTTCCTCTGCCTGACCTCTTGGCATAGTTTGACCCATAACTTGATCGATACTCATCAAATTCACGATCCGTAAAAAGCGTTGAAAACCTAACAGAATAAGGATTCCATCCACACCTTAACTTCAGAATTTGGAGATATATAAGTCCTCCAAAACCTGATAGGAATAAGATCTAATGCACAAAAATTAATAAACGACTAGGAAAAATCACAATCGTTACATCATTTCCCCCTTAAAGGAATTATGTCCTCAAAATTCAAGGGAGAAGACAAAATAAAGGACTTGTTATGTCCAACATCAACAGAACAATCATTCAAACTATGATAGTATGAATCAGCTCTTGCGTCTGACCCATACCACCTAAGCACAACAAACAATGGTATAAGTAGTCGACTTATACACCACAAACAAATAACAAATGTACAAGTCAAACTTCCAATGCTCCGCATTGAAACTTCAACTTATATCAAGCAAACAATCATAGAATGACATAACAATAAAACAATCATATAAGCTTGGTTCACAATGCTCCCGCTGTGCCAGTCTGATACATAGTGACCCAAACCACAAGTGGATTAACTTATATGGCGCAAACAAAAGCAACAAGACATTCTCAAATCGCAATAATTACTATATAGGTCAAGCCCACGTACGCCACACACTATAGGTGTCTTAACTTATATGGTACAAACAAAAGCAACAATACACATAATTACACATAATCATTTGTATAAGTTAGGCCTACCTATGTCCCATTCCACGGTAATCCAACTTATACCATACAAACAATGACAAGAAAGCAAATCAAGGCAAACAAATTTTATCCAAATTGTACAAGTTAGGTCCATTTACGTCACATATCATAAATGGTCCAATTGTACAACACAAAGGGGGCAATTATGATGACAACAACCCTAATGACATTTCTACTACAGAGAAATAAAATTAATTTACCGCCTCGCGCGTTCAAAATTTTAAATATGCTTTCCACGTCTCCAATCAGAACATGCAACATTCTTGAAGGTCGCAAATGCCTAGCCACATTGAACACTCCGAAAACCATGATATCCATTTTGGCACTCTCCTAGTGTGCGCTTGCTCCATCAAAATTTCGCTATAACAAAACGAAAAAACTGTTAGAATACAAATACTATATGCAATGCATCCTAACACACTCTAAGCTTATCCGACGTTTCGAAGGAATTTCTCCTATAGGTTGCCTTAAGGTCCGATAGGATAACTAACATAAATGACATTCTAAGCTCCATAAAATATAGGGTAACCAAATAGTCCAAATAAATTTCTATAGGATAGTCAAACTTAATCTCCATAGGTTGACCAACTCAAACACTGAACTCCATAGGCCAATTAAGCTAAAGGAACCTAAAATCAAAGTTCTAGGCAAAATAAGATAATCATAACATTTTTATATTTAGGGTAGCTAAACCTGAACTCCTTAGGTTAATCGATCTCAAACTCTAAACCTCAAAGGCCAACTAATACAGCCATAACCTACAGTCCGAGAGTTGAACCTATTCTCTGATACCACTCTGTAACGCCACCGTACCCACGACTTTGTTTTGAAGCGTGAAATACGGTGGCGTTAATTTAATTTCCTCAAATCTAAGAGTTCTTTTTTTTAATCCAGAGTTGTAATAAAACAGTACTAAATGAACTTCAATCTTTTAAATATAACATTAAAGATCTCTAGAATACCCCAAGTACTCTGGATATAACTCACATATAATATATACAACTTAATACAAAATGGTTACTACAAGGAGGGGCCAACTACATGCCAAATAAAATTTATATTCTTTCCACCAAGCAAGTCTAACGTACTCGCACCCACAATCTCGTTCGCATCTACACGAGATCCACCAATCTAAGCCTTTAAATATGAAATGTTGAGAAAATGAGGGGTGAAGAAGAGTGAATGGACTTTTAGGTCCCAATAATAGTTGATATCAAAATAATATTATTTAATAAGATATCGTAAGAAAACAATTGCAAATGCAATTAGATAGTATACTAATATAACTCAATAGAAGCCTCATTTTCAGGATGCATAGTCTCATAAAAATCTTATCAAACCCACATGATGCATATGTATGCAACGGGCACGCATGCCTGTATGACACGAAGCTGAAAGATGCTCCATCTAGAGCTTGGTCATGTAGACCAGTCATCACGCAGACGACGTCATGCAGACGGGTGTCACACAGACAAGGTCCTACTGGACTGGGTCACGCAGACCGGCGTCACACAGACGAATGATATGCATGCATGATCAACACATGTTCATTTCAAATAATATGCATGCGACCGATTCAAGATATTTATCATTTCAACGCAATACATAATAAGGCATCAGTCTATATAATATGACATGCTCGAGGTTATACAAAAATGGCATTTAAAAGTCATTGATAAAAATCCTTCAAAACTACGTAGGAGACAAGACCCACTCACCTTCGGCCAACAATTTGCAACCAAATTCAAGCCTTATAGTAAATAAGAATCTGACAAGAAATGATACGAATCGATTACAACTTGTACAACCCGTACGGAACTCGATGTACTCGTACACACAGAAACCGACAGCTTCCAGAGAGATTGTTACTGACCAACCCGACGGATCCATATGGACCGTCCGAAACAAAACCCGACGGCTCCTATTAGGGCAGTCTCTTAACAAACCGACGGCTCCTCTGGGAGCCGTCCCTAACATGCCCGATGGCTCCTACAGGGGCTGTCCAGAGGCAGAAGAACAAACCCTAATTTATTTTTTATAAAAAATCTTTAAATAATTCTACCATTGAAAACAAAACACTATTCGTTTAAAGCGGTGTAAACAGAAAAGAACCCATATCGAAAATCAAATCATGCGTACGAGAATTCCAATTAAAAACCAAATCCAAAAACCTTTTGACATTTACATATACAGTTATGTATATGTAAACAATGTAAATCAGCAAGGAATATATATATCAAAGTTCAATTGTGTGAAAGAAAATCCTATTATCTTTATCTTAGACTCTCTAAGGATTTATAAAACATATATAAGAGCGATACAAAAATTTATCTAGAAATCTTTGAAAAATCATAACTTTTTATCCTTAACTCCGAATTGAACGATTCATGATTCGTTGAAAAGCTCTTTACAAAACCTATTTCTGTTTGTGAAATACATGTTTCCCAGAAATTACTCTATCATAGTAAAAAATATGACTTAATGTCCAGGTATACAGTCAACCCGAAAATGACTCTTACATCATCAAAACTATAAAAACTTAAGATGAAAACATAAGAGATCAACAAATCCGAAAATACACATGTGTGGACTAATAGCATCATAAAAAACTTTATAAAACATCACAAAAATATCGACAAATCATTGGTATAGTACAAGACCCGAAATCATATAAAACTTTTAAGAATCCACAAGAAAACCTATTCTTTTTGTTTGAAAAGCATAAAAATGAAATCATATGAAATGAACTTTTAAAGAGAATCTTTATTAATCAAAACTCTTTATAATCAGAGGGTAATACTCACAAGGACCCTTTACTCGAACCCCTTCCCGAGCTCCTCAACAACGGCACCGAAAACAGGAGAAGAAGAAGAAGAAGAATGGGGTTTTAGGGTTTCAATGCAAAGAGAGTAAAAGAGGGGTATATATAGGCATATACACCTGGGAGACGAAAACATGAAACCATTATTTTAAATTAAATCCCAAATCAATGCACTTGTTTGTTTTAAAAAATGGACCAAATTTTAAAAATAAGATTAATATAAATAAGAAACCATTAATCCGAATTATTTCCAATCAAGACACTTGTTTCTTTCCAAAAATGGATCATATTTCAAAAATATGATTTTCTAGATCGACGGCTCCTATTGCAGCCGTCTACCAAAACCACCAATGGCTCTGATCACGTCCGTCACCCAGAAATCTGACGACACTTATTGGATCCGTCACAATACCGACGGCTCCAATTGGATCCGTCGCTATTTTCTCTGCCCGACCTCTCGGCACAGTTTGACCCATAACTTGATCGATACTCATCTGATTCATGATTGGTAAAAAGCGTTGAAAACCTAACAGAATAAGATTCCAACCATACCTTAATTTTGGAATTTGGAGATATATAAATCCTCCAGAACCCAATAAGAATATGATCCAATGCATAAAAATTAAGAAATTACTAGAAAAAATCACAGTCGTTACAAATAATTGCCCTAGATTCATATAAATCAAGGAAATTATTAGATGGATTAGGTACTGACTTGGCCGATCGCGGGTTTCAGGTTCAGACCCATTTGTGCCAGGGCTGGTTGGGCCGTCATGTTGTCGAGTCGAATTCTAATGGTTAGTTTGTTGAGTCAGGCTTGGGCCTGGTGGACTGTTGTTCGGTCGATTCGGGTCTGATGGGCTTGGTGACCTGGCTCCCTGTGGGTAATTAGAAAATTTGGTACCCACATATTTTTCTCATTCGACTGATTGCCGTTCCTTTCGAATGGGAAAAACTTTTTTGAGGCGCCACATGTCGGGCTGCCTTCTCTGTTGTGTCAAAATGATTCGCCTCAGGCGGGGTGCATGTCGCTTTGGATTCAGCGGCACCTTTTGTGTCTACGAAAGTGTCGAGGGGATGTCGTTTCAAAAACAGCGACCGTCGTCATGACAGCGGTTTCGGTTTTGAAGTGCCATGATGAGTCGCCACATTTTTGGAGAACAGCGCGGAGAAAATGAGGGTGTGCGAGTGTTGTCTATAAATAGCGCCATGGGGACGGCTTCGTCTCCACCCTTGCTTTGCCTTGACTTGACTTGACTTCTTCATTTTCCCCGTCGCCGTCCTTGCGGTTCAGTGAAAATGGTGTAGAAAAGACTTCCGCTTCCGTGCGGGGTGACCGTCAAGCTGGTGGAGGGCGGCCCGTTTGTTCGCGACGGGGCCGGTCTTCTTGCATGGGAGGGTTACTTCTTCGTATACCACCTCACGGCTATCCAATTTTCGCTCCACCGCTTTATTCCTACCTTTCTTTCATTCTTTGGGCTAGCGCCGATGCAGGTCCACCCGAATGTGTTTCGGGTTCTCACTGCCACCCTTTACTTGAACGAGACCCGGGGGTATTGCCACGGGGTCCGCGAGGTCATGCCCTTCTAACGGTTTGCCCGGTGTCCCAGGAGCTCGCAGCGATACAGCTTCATTATGCGAGGTGATAGGTATCTCATGCAGGGCATTCCGGACCACGACCGTGGGTGGAAGGAAGAGGTTTCGATGATCGGGGGGCCGTGGCAGTGCCCCGTGGCTGGCATGCCCCCTATTCGTACTTAGTAAGCAATCGTCTGGTTCATGGTCGTCATTTCTTGTCACATATTTTCTTTTTAATCCTTATGCGTCACTATCTTCACAGGAAACCACGACTCAACTATTGGGATGCCCGAGTCGAGGATTCAGTTTCTGGACGACACCGTCAAAAAGGCGGTGAAGGCTCTGATGTGGGACCAAGCGTTCTTCGAGCTCATCACCGTGCAGATGCCTGTCCCGGACGCCATGGAAATTATGGCGATCTCTGGCGCTCGACGGTTCTTCTCTTCTGCCCCCGACAACGGTGCGAGTGGCAGCGTACCAGTCCGGGGGAGAGTAGCTGGGCAGGTGGTCAACCACCTCGTGTTGATGATCGTCGGAGAAAACGCAGGCTCATCATTGAGAGCGACGAGGAGGAATCCAGATCGAGTGGCGAGGAGGATATCTTTGCCCCCAACATTTACTCTGCGCTTCCTCTTCGTTGCGTTTATCGGCCCCGTGGTTCCTGTCGGTTTGGGTGGTGATCAAGGGCGTTAAAAAAAAATTTGCCTGTACTGAATCTAGCAATAAAATAGTTTTCTTGCGTATCGACTATTGTTGTTTATTGCTTGAATGAAGAAGTTTAGACAGTGTTCGTGCCAGACATGTGTACATGGGGGACAACTCCCCGTGGGTTCGAACCCTTTTTTACCGATGGCTAGGGTTATTACGGATTTGGAACCACCTCTCAGGCTCGAGCTGCTACGTGTGGGGTTTCTTGATGCGAGGCTGAGGGTTTGGACCATCCCGGGCTTAAATCATTACAAGCGACTCGGGCGGCGCGGGGCAGGGAGCTCATACCATCTCGGGCTTGAGCCGCTGTAAGTGACGTGGATGGCGAGAGGCAGAGTGTTCATACCGTCTCGGGCTTGAGCCGCTGTGAGTGACGTGGCCGGCGAGAGGCAGAGAGTTTTTGTGCCGCGAGTGCATGGAGTAGGTGCTAAATATGCTAACCCCACAGTGGTAAGTGTAGAGATCCAATTTAAATTCATTGACAAAATTTTCATTGGAGAGAACGGTCAAAGAGAGCAGCCTTTATTTATTAATAGCAATTGAAAGCAAAATAACAGAAATAAAGTCTATTACATTTATTCAAATTTGGCCGCCAAAGACCCTAAGCATAGAATTTTCTTAAATTCATGGCGTTCCAGAGGGTTGGTTTGAGTACCTTCCGCGGGCCAATGGTGCACAAGTGGCATGCCCCCTTGCCGTAAGCCTCAACTACTTCATATGGTCCTTCCTAGTTGGCCCTCAGCTTTCCTGCATTGGGTTCGCGTGTGTTTTCGGTCACTCATCTGAGCACCCGCTCGCTAGGGATGGACCTTTTTGCTGAAGTGTTGAGCCTATCGGCGTTGGTAGGCAACGAGACGTACTGAAGCGGCCTCCCTAACTTCCTCCAAGAGCACGGTGTTGATGGTGAGAGCTTCGTTGTTCCGATCGGTGAGAGCGACTGAAGTCCGCAAGGTGGGGAGGCCAACTTATGAGGGATCACAGCTTCGGTTCCATATGCAAGAGCGAATGGTGACTCCCCGGTGGGCTTCCTCAGTGTGGTGCGGTAAGCCCATAATACCCCGGGAAGCTCCTCGAGCCACGCTCCTTTCTTCTCATCCAGCCGCTTTTTGAGAATGGTAAAGATCGTGTGGTTGGTCGCTTCAACCTGTCCGTTTCCCTGTGGGTATGCTCGCGAGGAAAAATGTTGTTGAATTCCGTATTTGTTGCAGAACTCCCAGATCGGTGCGTTCGTGAACTGGGTCCCGTTGTCCGCGATAATGGTCTTGGGGTGTCCGAACCTGCAAATAAGGTGTTTCCATAGGAAATTCTAGACGTTGGAGTGCTTGACCATCTTGTACGCTTCCGCCTCGATCCATTTGGTGAAGTAATCTATGGTGAAGAGTATATACTATTTTCCTCCCGCTGCTGTTGGAAAAGGACCTACAATTTAATTCCCCATTGGTTAAATGGCCACGGAGAGGTCAGTGTGTGGAGTTCCTCTTCTGGAAAAGAGTTATCGGGGGAGAACTTTTGCCATTTTTCACGATTCCAAGCGAACGCGACGATGTCCTTTCTCAACGTAGGCCAATAGTATCCTTGTGTGAGGATGCGATGGGTGAGCGAGCGTCCGCTAGAGTGGTCGCCGCACGACCCCTCATGAATCTATTCCATTAGTGGCTTGGCCTCGGTTGAACTTAGACATCGAAGAAAAGGGGTGCCAACATTGTGTCGGTAGAGCATTCACTCTATGATGGTGTAGCTGGCAGAGCGGTGATGGACCTTTTGCGCTTCAGCTTGATCCATGGGCAGCATGCCGTCACGAATGTAGGCCTCGATCGGGTCCATCCAGCAAGGGGTCTCCCTTTCGATTACATGAACGGCGATATCTAAGTCAATGGAGGGCTGCATCATGACCAATGATGTGACCCAGCGTCCTTTGGGAATGGTAGCACCCACTGCCAATGAATATGCCTCCTTGTTTTCTTCGTGGGGCAGATAGCTTATTTCAAAGCCAAAAAATTCCTGGGAGAGCCGATCGGCGAGGCGGTGATACTGCTCTAGCCTTTCATCCTTTATCGAGTATGTCCCTTGGACCTACATCACGACTAACTGTGAATCACAATGTCTTCACAGATACCTGACGCGGCGAGCCTTGGCGAGGTGCAGCCCGCTGATGAGGGCCTCGTACTCGGCCACGTTGTTGGTGGCAGGGAATTCCAGCCAGATGGAGTGCTCCAGACGGGTACCATCAGGAGTTATCAATACGATCCCTACACTGCTGTCGGTTGCATTGGACCCACCATCGACAAAAAGATCCCACCATTCGAGAGTTCGGAGGGATCATCGAGCTCTGACGTGGCCTTCCGCATGTCTTCCTCTAGGTCAAATTCCAACAGGAAGTTGGCCACTACTTGGCCTTTCTTGGCAAACCGAGGGCGATAGTCGATATCGAATGGTGACAACTCCTTTGTCCACTTCACGGTTTGGCCATAGAGGTCTGGTTTATGCATGAAGACCCAGATGGGATAAGACGTGAGCACGACTATTGGGTGCGCTTTGAAGTATTGCCGGAGCTTTCTCTTCGCAATCACGAGAGCCAAGATGAGCTTCTCAATGGGGGAGTAACGAGTCTCCGTATCGAGAAGGGCCCTGCTCACGTAAAAGATCAGATGCTGCTGCTCCTTCTTGAAAAGTGTGGCGCTGGTCGTGGCCAAAGATACTGCGAGATATAAAAAGAGTGTATCGCCCACAGCTGGAACGGATAGGATGGGCAGTTGGCTGAGGTAGTCCTTAAGACTCTGGAAGGCGGTCTGCTGCTCGTCCGTCCAGATTTCTCCCTTTGCGCCTCTGATTGCCTGAAAGAACGATCGACAACGATCCAAAAGACGATAGATAAATCGGGATAAGGCGGCCATTCGGTTGTGATCACCTGGATGTCGTGGACAGTTTTCAGGGCGGCGGAGTCGCGCAACTCCTGGATCTTGGTTGGATTGGCCTCTATGCCTTGCCGATCCACGATGTGGCATAGAAAATGCCCGGAAGAAACGCCGAATGTGCATTTGCCCGGATTGAGCTTCATGCGATTCCTCCAGAGGGCGTTGAAGGCTTCAGCTAGGTGCTGTAAGTGCTGGTCATGATTGTTACTTTTCACCACCATGTCATCGATATACACCTCCATCGTTCGGCCAAGGTGCCTGAATACTTTGTTGACCAGACGTTGAAAAGTGGCACCTGCATTTTTGAGCCCGAAAGGTATTACCTTGTAACAGTATAGTCCACGCTCCTAGATGAACACAGTTTTCTCCTGATTGGCCGGGTGGAGAGGAATTTGATTATAGCCCGAGTATGCATCCAAGAATGACAAGCGCACATATCCTGCCGTAGCATCCACGAGCCGGTCAATCTTTGGCAAGGGGTAGCCATCCTTGGGGCATGCCTTGTTGAGGTTGATGAAGTCGATGCAAACTCGCCACTTCCCCCCTTTCTTTTTCCACCAGGACAATGTTAGATATCCAGTCTCGATATAACGCACCTCGCGGATGAATCCCATGTTAGAGTAGTGTTCTAAAAGCCATGACTTATGTAATAAACTCTATTATTAAGATGATCCTAGCATTTTGATGAGAATTATTATTGGTAAATACTTGCATTATATTGTTTGACATATTGTGCTTGTTTTAATTTAATCATTTAATGTACATTGTAGATAATCTGGTGTGTAGAATTCAGCTTACACACAGAAGTTGAGGTTCACAACTTTAGATGGATCTGGATAATCCATTGGATAAAGGTTGTAGTGCAATTCATCTTATGTAGTCTATCTTGACTATAAAAGACCGGTTCATAGGTTTTTGGGTGATTGTGCTTGTACACATTGTGTGTATTGAACGGACTAAGTTGGGGTAATTATTTTTGTACTGACTAGATAAAATAATATACATCCCATGTTTATTATGTTTTCTTATGCTCTTAATCTTAAAATGGTTCTTAGACATGTGCATTTGTTATTTGTCATTTTGATTCATTGAAGAGTGAGATTCTCCTATGGATCAATAGACTCGGTGAGTTGGGTGATAATAACGCTTGTATGATGAATATTTACTATTGATGGAATCCACGTCTCCTATAGGAGATTGATAATACCTTCTTGAGGATGCTTATAAGTTTTGATCATGTCTAACCCGGCTGGTGGAATTAACTATTCGACATATCAAATGAGTTAAGTGAAAAATCTCAAGGAAAATAAGTTGTGAAATATTATTGTCAGTAATAATTATTTCTTAACGAGTATTGAAATCTTAGCATAGGAAGATATTAAGCATATAATATAAGGAGCTCGAAATATTATTTTGAAATTAGTATATTTCGAGTACAGTCATAATCTTTAGTGGAATGAATTATGACTTATGGGCTTTTGATTTTTAATTCTAGGTTGAATTATGGTACCCATGCCCATAGGAGCCAATTATTGATTTCTCCTTTAGGTCCCTGCCCTAGCCTATAAATATGTGGCTTCCTCTCTCTCTCTAAAAAAAGACAGATAACTAATTTCCGCCGAAATCAAAACCCTAACCCTAGAAACCTTTTGGGAGCTCTGGATCCAGAGAAAGTGAGGAAGGGAGAGAAAGAGAGCGAAGGGATTTGCGGTTGCCGTTCGAAGCAAGGAGGCCACACTCTGCCGCGGATCTGCAGCATAGGGAGGTCATACGATAGAAGACCTGAAGGTTCCAATCGAGTGATCCATCGTCATCTATCAGATCTGATCTTCCTCTTTGACAGAACTTGAATCTTATTTCTAAAGGTAAACCCTAATTCTGCCTCATAGGTGTCGATATGGGATTTGTCGGGTGTTGGAAAATCCGTGTTTTAGCGTGTGTGTGGGTTCTTCGGGGATTCGGATCCTGTGCGCGCCTTGGCGGGCTCGACTGAATCATCTCTCGAAAGGGTGGTGGGGTTTCGTTCCCGGTTGAGGCATCTGTTAGCGGCTCAAGGGGATTCTGGTGTGTGTGTGATCGTCACCTACTTTTTCAAGAAACAGAAAAAGTAGGGTTGGATTTGGTCGCCTACGTGGGGGAGTTTGTGGGGTCTCCGCTTTGAGACATGGTTATACCGTACACAGAGGTGAAAAACTGGTATTCCTATTCTACTTTTGGCTTGGCTACTTCCTGGTAGCCGCCCCCATCATGACCTACCAAATGTCCCATCTCTGACAAGCAGTGGCTTGGGTCGGTTACTTGGATTGATCCAGCCAAGATGGGGCGGCTAAAGGTCACAACCCGCCGCAATGATCAACATTTAATGATATTTTATTTCTCATCCAGGGAAGCGGTTTGGAGTCGGTCAGGTGGGCGGCTAGTGGAAACTAGCCGCCTGGGATGGGACGCCTAGTTAGGGTTAGTCCCCCCCTTCCAGGGTCCTAAGTTTTTTTAAGTGTTGGGATTTTCTGGTTCGGCTTTTCCTAAGAATTGTGTTCTATTTGATGTCCAAATGTGGGTTATTTCTTAATATTACTTGAAGTATTTTCATCTTTCTAGAAGGTCAAAATTGGGGTATCTACAATTGTCCCTTATCGAACGGAGTCTTTGCACGAAGCAGGAAAGACTCCGACCGATGATAAGGAAAGAGACCTCTATTTTGGCAGGCCCGACCTTCAAGAATTTAGGACAACATGACCAATATTATTCATGGAGTTGATTTAGACTGTCAGAGGCTAGGTCTTGACTAGAATTTTCAACCGAAAGGATGATCCAGGTGGAAGGTGGGAAAAGTAAATGCTGAGTGATCCAACCCACGGTCGGGGTTCTTAGCTATCATGCACGGAGCAGCCTAGCATCAGTTTCCTCGTGCCTACCATTCCCGTGCTTGGAAAAACTCAGCAAGGAGGGGATATCGCCGACAGAAAGCAAGTAAGGATTTGAGTTGGTGGATTGGATCATTCGAAGGATAAAAACTCTGGAAAAGAACCAGAACTGAAGAAATTCGAACTGAATGGTACTGAAAGTGTGGTAAAACTTCAGGAAAGTCATGTCTGATCAAAGAGTACATGGAAATAAACCAATACATTGCTGTTTGTTTTTAGAAAACTTGAATTTAGGATTTGAAAAGAAGTTGGAAAGGGGTCTTAAGTGAAAGCTGAAAAAACTGGGAGGGGATGCTTAATAGAGAGGTCACAGAGGCCAGGGCTGAGGAGGAGGAAAGAAGGGCTATCGATGTATTTTAGGGGTTGGCCTCCGGTGCGGTGGGCACGGAGGAGACTGGAGGTGTTGGGGCTGAGGCCGAGGGTGTAGGTATGGGGGCCATGGAGGCCGGTGGTGTTGAGACAGAAGAGGCTATTGTTGAGGAGGAGGGAGAGGATGAGTAAGAGGGGGACGACGACGGGATGGATGATCTTGATGAGGCTAAGGCGGACGCTCTAGGGTCCACGCCGGCTATGGTACTTCCTTAACCCTTTTGCTCTTGCTTTTATTTGTACATCTTTTGTTATTTTTTAAATATTATGTAGTACGAATAGGTGGTAGTGTGTAATACCTATATGTCTCTAGTAGGCATGCTTGTATGCGTAAATTAATCACAGTGGGATAGTAAGCATGCGAACGGGTATGAGTTGTAGAAAAGGGGATAAGTTTTCATATGTACATCCATGTTTATTATATATGTAAAGGAAGGGAAATGGTACAGCTTAGCATGCTTGCATGTGATGGTTTTGTATGCATATAATTTTTGAAGTATATTTTCATATGTATTTGACCATGGTGAAGTAAGAGGGAGTATATGCATACATTTTATGGGGCTAAGTTCCTTCACATGCTTGGGTGAGTTTGTGGAAAGTATATAAGCATGATAGACGGTAATGAAAGAAAAATATGCAAGTAATGACCACGTAGGGATAATAGGTTAGAATATGTGATCATATGAAGAGCGTTTTGGAAATGATGCAAGGTGAACCCTTATGTAAAGTTTCCTATTTTTCATGCTCTTGTTTTGATCTAGTATGTGGGATTTTATCTTACTAAGCATGGTTTCTAAAATGAATTTTAGGCTTGTATTCTTACCTCTTGAAGGCTTTTGAACGAACCCCCTTTTGTTTGTTTTGTAGAGGCCGAACCGCATTCGGGCTTTGTGGCACGGGACCAAAAGGTGGTACGCCGCCTTGGGCCAGGGGGGAGAGGAGCTTGGTGGATGGAGCAGGCTTCCGTTCCCTCTTCCTGATCGAGCCATTCCACGTTCACCGGCCCTACGTGGAGGCTTTGGTGGAGAGGTGGGATCCAGAGAGTTGCACTTTCATCCTTCCTTTGGGCGCCATTATACTGACCCTCTAGGACGTTCATCGGATTACCGGTCTTCTGATTTCAGGGGAGGCAGTGATCGCGGCCACCCTCGCTGATTTCAAGGCGCTCTTCCAGGAGTTGATCGGGGAGTGGGAGTTCATGGAGCGGGAGTGAACGTTGAACCGGATCCCATTGGGGTGGCTATCAGGGCAGTATGTCCTTGGTTCCTTCACGCAATGCCAGAAGGGAGAAGCTGTAGCTAGCTTCGAGAGGAGACGGGCGATGATCGAGGTGAGAGAGGCGGCCGCGTGCCCAAAGAGGGCACGGAGGGAGCGTAGAGCATTCTTCCTCTACTTCTTTGGCCGGGTTCTCTTCTCGACGACCTCTGACAAGGTCTCCTCTCACTCTCTGTTGCTGATGCAGGACTTAGAGGACATAGGACACTATGCTTGGGGAGCCGTGATGCTTGCCCACCTCTTTGCGGAGTTCTCGAAGAAGGTGAAGCAGGCCAGGGGTAAGAACCTCCGCGGTTTTGCTCCCTTTCTCCAGGTATGTGTGAGTAGAGGGTGTTTTCTTATTGGTTTAACTCACTTGTTTTCTTATTGGTCTAACTCACTTGTTTTTGATAATTTCTATCTTGTTTCGCTGGTCTTTGGGTACGAGCACTTCGCGATCGAACGCCCGACTGCGGCGCCTTTTAATCGTGCTCTCCCTTGGACCATGAGGTGGGCACCCAGGGGATCTTCGCGCTTATACCGCCTTGCTCAGTTCTGGAAGGCTTTCCGCGTCTTGACAGAGGAAGAGGTATATATTTTTCTTCGAGTTTCTTGAGCTTGTATTTGATTCTTCTTTTGGCTAAGCGCCCTTCCTATTCTTTCGGTTTCTTGTAGATGACTTGGAGGCCTTACGCGGAGGAGGAGGTCCCCGAGGAGTTGTCGCGGGACATCTGACTGATCTACTTTAATAAAGTCGTGTTCCATGCAATCAGCCGAGTCATCCGCCAGCTTGGGTACCATCAGTGGGTGCCTGCTCCCTTGCCGAAGCGTCCTTCGATCCCCGTGACCGGAATTCCTCGGGACATGAACCTCGAGGTGACCAGTAGCGAGGAGTATTTGGCCTGGTACCGCCAGGAGTACGTTAGCATCCTCAGGATCATGGAGGAGGAGATCCCGGACGCTTACGTAAGATAGGACCCTTCCCCCCTTTTTTTCGTTTCCTTTTCTTCTCCTTGAGTATTTTCTGAGTGATGTCGCTTTTGTAGGTTGAGTTGAATGAACTGGAGAAGAAGCTTCAGACAGCCAATGAGCACCTCCGTGTCACGCCCCAGGGCGGCCGTCCCCGAGACGTGGCAAATATATAAATGATATCAGTAATCCATACACGAGGTCAAATAAATACTACACAAGAGAAAAGACAATAACAAGTAACTGACATCAAATATATACAAATGGCGGAAGCTCAAATGACTAAGTCTGTAATTCAAAGACATATTACAGACTAGAGTACACAATCAACTGTTCTGTGAGAGCCAATATATATATACAATAATAGACATCAACCGTCTACATACCGTGCGCAAGCACAAGTATAATACATACAATGAAAAGGGAATGCTGATAGCCTCTGACTCGCAAGACATCCAACGCGAACGCGGGTCTCCTACTCGTATTGCGCCAGGGGAGCTCTTCTCTTGGATCCGACTCAGCGTCATCTGGAGAAAAACATAGGCGAGGGGTGAGCAACAAGCTCAGTGAGTGGTCAGAAACCAAACACCAACATAACATTCGATACTAAGGCAATCTCCTATCAAGGAAACCATGGGTAGAAACCCAACGGTTAACAAGGTCACACGGCTGTGCAACCATACCTCGCCCTCGCCCTAGCCCCCACAGGGGTGAGCTTAGGGACTTGGAGGGCAAAACTTGCAGTTCTACCCCGTTCGTCATCCGGTAGCGCTCTCCCGGGCAGCCTCTACCTGGAGCCGGCCACGGTCAGTACACTGTCGAGCGCATCGATGGTACCTACAGGTGGGGGTCCACCCAGGGCGGCTCGTACCTAGGAAGCATCCACACGGATCCGGCGAAGGGGAGAACGATAATTCATGCTCGCAATATCGTCCGGTGGTCCACCCTCGTGTAGCCTCACCTGGTACACTCCCCTGATCAGTACATCTGCCGAATGCATCGGGAGTACCTACAAGTGGGAGTCCTCTGTCAGGGCAGCTTCCACGTCGGGACCACGGTATACGACGATATTGGGAGGAACCTTTACATGTTCGCAACGCGAACCCCATGAGAAAACCATCTATACAAGCTGATGGGTCGAGTATCAACTCGAGCCCACTACAATCACACCAACACCCTCACCCTCACCCCGACGGGTGACATAGGATTTTGGGAGATTGCACAAACTGGCAGATCGAACCAACGCCGACCCACTACACCCTTACCAACACCCTCACCCCGACGGGTGACCTAGGCTGTTGGGAGTAACTGTACCAATCCCTCACCTTCACCCCCAAAGGGGTGCCCCAGGCTCTTGGGAAGAGACTAGATCGTTTCTAAGCCCTTGGTCCACCGGTAGCCCTTTCCCCGGGTAGCCTCTACCTGACATACTCACACGATCAGTACACTGTCGACCGAAGCGATGGTACCTACAGATGGGAGCCCGGTGCCAGGAGAGCGATTCCGACGCCGGGAAGTTCCTACACGGATCCAACGAAGGGAGGAAACCAATCTAAACTCGCGAATATGATCCTCTCAGATCCGTCGTCACCGGTTATCAAAACCGATAAGCGCAACGAATTCTCATGAATTCCCTCCAGGGCGCAAAACTCAGATGCGGGGAAGACATTTATTCTAAGTGTCGATACCATGGTATGACCCCATAGGAGGTCATACACTTGTCTAATCTCATTAGACAAGGTGCATGGCCAAATAGACATATACAAAATATGCAATTAACTATACAAGGGAAATCTTACTTAGCATGCATACAGGGCATCAAACAGGTAAACACACAAATTACAACCTAATATACGTTGGATGACACCAACCTAGAAGGGAAGGGTTAAGCGCGATCTGCGCAACAACAGGTGCATGCCAATAATTCCAAGCAAGCCTGAGTAAAGTAGGAACCGCATCTACTTACTTGGCTCGCGAAAAGAGGGAGGGCGAGAGAGAGGGAATGCCTCGTCCTCTCTCGAGCTGGTCGTAGTTTTGCCCCAACAGATGGGTGCAACAACTATAC
The DNA here is from genome assembly GCA_030737845.1 of Acorus calamus. Lineage (NCBI taxonomy): Eukaryota > Viridiplantae > Streptophyta > Magnoliopsida > Acorales > Acoraceae > Acorus > Acorus calamus. The sequence continues at coordinate 14,776,339 of CM060872.1, forward strand.
CAAACCCTCGAGTCCTAAATCCGATGAATATTACGCATACACCCGTTATTAACCCAAGTTAAACATGCATGATATGTTCAAATAATAATAAGGTAGTAATTCAAACAATATTACCTAAGTCATGCCATATTCTATACAATACATAGGCAAGTATAAGGTAGAATAGGGGTTCTACACAATATACGAGCTACACAACCTAGCATGCATGATATCTAACATATTTAGGGTGCAAATAAAGCCCCATGGAAGCGCGAAACACGACTACGTGCATCGAGCGCTCCCGGAAGGGTTGGAATCAAACCACTCACCGATACCCGGGTCGTCGCGCATCCCAACCGACGAGGTCTGCAAGCCAAGGGTACCAAAAGGGTGAGTAAAATCACATACAAACATTTAAAATTAACTAGGCATGCCTAAAGCTAGACATGCACGCAAACGGGCTCGAACGCACGCAAGAACGCGTGCTCGAGCCCCCGGATACCCACCCGAGGTGCCGACCCTCAGCCGCCCAAACCGGGCCCCGGGCAGCACCCGCACGCACCCCGGGGAGTCCCGGGCGCAGCCCCGGGCATCCCCGCGCGCGCACACCGTGCGCCCCGCGCGCACCTCGCGCGACACCCCGCACGCACTCCCACGCTCTACCGCGCGCCCCCGCACGTACGCGCACGCGCCCGCCCGCGCGTACGCGCCCGCCAGCGACATCCTGCGCGCCTGCCTGCGCGCGCACGCGCGCGGACAACCCCGCACGCCCGCCCAGCAGCCCAACATCCCTCTCCAGCCTCCCCCACACCCCCCTAACACCACATCTAGCATGCATGACCTCCCAACACACCCCCAAAGCCAAAAAACCAACTTAAAGAAGAGGGAGAACCTACCAAACATAAGAGGGGGAGGGAAAAGTGAGAGGTTGGGGCCCTCGAGCACACCCACGACCATCTCGACCACCACTACCACCACCACCACCTTTCTTTGGCTTCTCTTCTTCATAGGCCTTCACTTTGGCATTTACACAAACACATGGGGTGCTGTTATAAAAAGGGGGAGGGAAAACAATGGATCAGCTAGGGGAGGAGAAGATGAGAAACAACAACACAACATTCACACACAAACCTTGATTACTTCACTTCTAACACTTCCTCTTCTTGCTCCATCTCCTTCTCCTTCCACCACCCAACACACATAACACCAAGGGCTGGACCAGAGAGAAAAAGAGGGAAAATGGAGGCCAAGCTCGTGCACAAGGGGTTCTTAATAGGCAAAAGAGAAGTGAAAGACCGAGCTGTCATCGGACTTAAAACTCTGCACAGCCTTCACTTAAACGGCCATAACTTCCTCAATACAGCTCCGAATTGCACGATTCCAATGGCATTGGAAAGCTAAGAAGATTATCTACAGGTTTCATGTTTACACCTAGATCAAATAACCCCTCCAGCTATTCCGAAATCTAGGTTAAACATCTTACAGGGCTGCTGCCTGGATTTTTCAACTTCGGGGTATACGTGGAAAAATACCCATAACATTTAATATACGAATCCAGTTGATCCAATTCCACTTCTATATGGAAGCTATCTCCAAACTTAACATCTCGTAATAATATCGGATTTTTATCTCATCATCTTGGATTTTAACAAAATCAAATCCGAATACCAATCCAAAACTGCATAATTCCAAAACCGTTATCGGAATTAAACGAAAATTTTATGGGCAGTGCTAAACAACACCAGGACCCATAATATGCAGTTATATTCCAATCAGAGTCCTCAAACCCCCTTGGTAGGCTAAAAGCAAAAATTTTAGCGACTCTGATCGAAATTAGGACTCTAAATGACACAGGTCTAACACCTCCGAGCGCGAGGGGGGCAGGTAGAGCATTTGAGAGCTCAGAGGCATCTATTGCAGGTCCAGGTTTGAGTCCTCGAGGCTCAGGTGGACGCCTTGTCGAGAGCTAGGGCCGTTGGTGCCTCTTCTTCTTCTGCTCCCCCTCCATCCGTGACTTCCAAGCGAGAGCTTGAGTTGACGAGGAAGTTGGATGTGGCCCGTAGTGAGTTGGCGGCCACGAGGATTGAGCTTGGCCAGGCGAGAGGCAGGGCTGTACGTGCTGAGGAGGAAACGAGCCGGCTGAGGTCCATGATGGTAGCGAGAGAAGAGCAGTTCATCACCCTGGGCCACGAGAGAGATTCCCTCCAGACGAGGGTGTTGGAATTGGAGGCATCGACGGGCGTTCCCGGGGGTTTGATGGGAGATTTGCTTCACTCCATTCAGGTTGTCGGGATAGGGACCAGGATATGCTCTGATCAAGTGATTGAATTTTTTAAGTTATTATTAATTACCGCAAGTGCACGGATCGTTACAGTAGTATAGATCTAGCAAATACGGGTCAAACCTACAGAGAATTGTTCAAATTAGATTATTAATTGATTTAACTAATCGAACTAGAAAGAAAGTTTGATGAAGTTTTTATTTTTTGTTGTTATGTTTTTTTAAAAGCTAATGTGAATATAAAAAGATAACTAGGGTTTTAGAATCCACCATGCAATACCAATTAAAGGATTATATTCAAATATGAAACTCCATCATATAACTCAGTCAATATTGACGTTAATCAAATATCAATCGGAAAATAAATATTTAAAATCATATTATTTCATAAAATCAGATTTAAAATCAAAACAATCATCTCAACATTCATACATTAGGAAGAGAATAAGATATCAAAATAGTTAATCAAGCATACCCTATCAAATCCTAAACAAGAGATACTTGAAGATGATTCTACGATTAAAAACCTTAATTTATGAAAATCCAATATAATGATCTATCTCCCTTCCCTTTACAAAATCTACCAACTCAATATTCAACTAGTTAAGAAGAGCATAAAATATCAAAGAACTCAATCAAAACATAATTTATCAAATCAAATACAAGAGATTTTAGAAGAAAGTAATAAGAAATTCACATAAAAGGTTTCAAAAGAGAATTGAAGGAGAGATTGATACTCAATAAAACAAATAATATGAAGAATTCATATATAAATATAAAATCCTAAACTAGCATTGCATGGTTTTATCTTCAACCCTAGTTGAAGATTTAGCTAGACATGATCAAACGAAATAAAAGAAAAATAAAAGAAACCATATTATATAAAAATTTCTAAAAAACACAAAAACTAATATAAAAATTCAAATCTCAATAAAACAAACATATGAAAAGAAAAACAAAAAAGAAAGCAAAACTGTTGAATCTTTCTCCTTGGTTGTCCCTTTGCCTCCTCCTTTGATGACTCTTTCTTGGTTTCATATGTGTTTCTTTTATAGCCTTCAGCCTTGAATTTCAACCGTTGATTTGCAATAAATTGGATGGTCAAGATTGACCATCAACCTTTCTGATATGCATCTTTGATAGATTTAGCAGGTAAAAGCTTTTATTCCCGTCATTGATTTTCTGCAGAATCTTCGGATGAATATTTGACCCCTAATATGGTGGAATTGCAAAACATTCGTGAAATATTGATCTTGAAAATATCTTTCCAATGCCATATTTTGGGCCAAAATATGATTCTTGAGGCAAAAGTTATGGTCAAAACAATGGGACGATTCCAACATTGATTTGAAAAATATTTGATTGGAATTTGATTTTTGATTCTCTCTTCACCAAATTTTTTTCCAGCATAATTTCGGATCTTCTAGAGTCCTCTTGATTCTCATTCATATTAATGTTTTATAGAGTATCTTGCATTGATAATCATCATTTATCTCAATTACCTGTAATAATAACATGTAAATTTTAAATATTAGTCATTATTACACATAAAATTAGGAATAGAAAACTAAATTAAAGGGTTTAAATTTGAAAATAATGCTTATCAACTACCCCCAAACCTAGACTTTTCTGGTCCTCTAGCAATCAAAGTGATTAAACAAAATATAAAAAAAGGATAAGGCCACTTTCGCAGGCTCTCACGGTTGCATTTAGCGTATGTAACAAGCCCTTAAACCCCTAGGTCTCCCCTAGTGGACGAGTTTGACTCGTGAGGGTTTGCAGCGAATCTACCCATAAAATTCATGACACTTTCTTTTTTTTTTTCTTTTTTTTTGATAATCTGAGAAAAATGACATCTTAGGGAGCTTGATAAAAATCTACTAAAGTTGAGAACTTTATCCACGTGTTAGAAGTTTCCACTCATAATCAAGTCCTGAAGTTTGTGTGTGCATAGCCAACAAAGATGTAACTTTTTTTTCCAAGTAAAACTTAATTTTGATCACCTTCAAAATGGATTTCGCCTTGACTTCAAAAAACTCACTGGATATTACACTCAACAAGGAAATCACTCAGAAATGGGCTCATTTCTCTCAACTTATATGTGGCAAGGAATCAAAATTCTAATAATCCACATATGAGATTTTATAGAAGGACGGACCATATCAAAGAAAAAGAAAATTAAATTGATCTCAGGAATGGAATATCATCGACTCAAGAACATTGGATTAAACACCATAAGTCCTGTTCATCTATTCTCCACATTTTAACCACATTACATTTAGGATCAAGTAGGTCTTTTCAATATGTTGTAATGAGGCTAGGGTTATTGTTAGTAACTGGACAAGGTTTATTCTGAAATGCTTTGAAGATTTGTGTATTTTTCGATGGATATCAGTTTCTCTTTTTTTTTTCAAGAATCATGATAGTAATAACCCTCCATGAAATTTCATAGTAATTGACTGATTTTTCTTTTCTTTTTCTTTCCTCGTTCCCAAAACAAAATTTAAGGTTACACTCATTAAATAAAGTGTAGGATGAAAAAATAGGTTGAACAAAGAAAGGCTTATATGGCTCAAGGGGTTTGGCTAGTGGATAAGTATAAAAATAGGTTGGCTGAACATGATAGATGGGTTATCAAAGATGGCCTAAATCATTTCCTAAGTTTTATATGGTTATTGTATGCCTTGAAAAGATTTCAGAGGAATTTCTAGTGTAGTAATCCAATTTTTATGGTGTTCATGAGTCTTTGATCAAAACAAGAATAAAGAGATCAAGCAAACGACATTTCTTTTATTTTCTTTTTTTAAAAGCGAAAACAAGAAAAATTTGAGTTAACTTGTAACTCAGAATTATGTAAAATCCCTCTAAGAATAGATGGGCTCAAATCTCTCATGGGTTAAGTCTCCACTAATGATTTTTTTAGTTCTCTCCCTTAAATTTCACTTTTCCATTTAGGCTACATATATGTGGCTATAAGTGCTGAATTTTTTTTTTCAAGACTTGAAATTTACAAAAAATATTTTAGACACAGGATAGGATTAACAACTAAAGTAAAAATTGATCTGGCAAGCCAAATGCATCCCAATGATTAAATTTTTCCCAATTTTTTTTAATATATCACATCAAAATTTGTTGATTACACCCCCAAACCTAAATCTAACATTGTCCTCAATGTTCATATAATGAAATATCAAGAAAGGAGAATGAAACAGGAAGAATTTTATCATATCAAGTGATCACCATTGAACTGCTGCTATACGATGACATCAAAACAATTTTATTAGTTCAATATACTTCAGAATAAAGACTACATCCAATGACTCGATGATAGTGGATGCAAACAAACACAAAGCATAGACTAAAAATGGAAAATTACCCTAACGCCCCCAAACCTAGTTTACAGCATGACTAAGGAAATGATGACTCGGGAAGAAAGGCAACCCAGAAAAATATAGTACAAAATGATTACCAAGAGAGCTTAATCTTGATAGATGGAATCATGGAGGTGAATGACCTCCACTTTCTCCAGCGGTAACTCCAAAAATGGTTTGAGTCTATGACCATTCACTTTAAAAATATCACCATTCTTTTAATTCTCAACCTCAATGGCACCATGGGAATAGACCGTTCTCACTAAATATAGGCCAGTCCAACGGTATCTCAACTTGCCTGGAAAAATATGCAACCTTGAATAATAAAGGTCCTTCTGGCCTATGTCAAAAGACTTCCGATGAATGTTTTTGTCATGGAACACTTTCATTTTCTCCTTATATATCTTTCCATTCTCATAGGCCTCATTGCGGATCTCTTCTAATTCAACAAGTTGGAGTTTCCTTTGGTCTCCGGAAAATTCAAAATTTAATTTCTTAATGGACCAAAATGCACGGTGTTCTAGTTCAACAGGCAAATGGCAAGCTTTTCCAAAGACAATTCTATAGGGTGACATGCCAAGGTTGGTCTTATAAGCAGTTCTATAGGCCCATAATGCATCATTTAATTTCAAGGACCAGTCTTTTCGAGTTGAATTTACTGTTTTCTCTAAAATTTGCTTAATTTGCCTATTGGACACCTCAACCTGACCACTAGTCTGGGGATGATAGGATGTAGACACTTTATGAGTGATAGAGTATTTCCTCATGAGACTCTCAAAAGAACAATTGCAAAAATGAGTTCCTCTATCACTTATAATGGCACGAGGGGTTCCAAAACGAGAGAAAATATTTTATTTAATAAATCTTTTAACAACCTTGTTATCATTCATTTTACATGGTATTGCTTCCACCCACTTAGAGACATAGTCAACTGCCAGAAGAATGAATAGATTTCCACATGAATTAGGAAATGGTCCCATAAAATCAATGCCCCAAAAATAAAAAATTTCAATAATTAGAATAGGATTGAGTGGCATCGTGTTTCTTCTTGTAATCTTTCCGAATTGTTGGCATCTCTCACAACTTGCACAATATTCAGCTGCATCCCTAAAAATGGTGGGCCAATAAAAACCTCACTGCAAAATCTTAGCAGCAGTTTTTCTAGCACTAAAATGACCACCACATGTCTGGTCATGACAAAATGACAGGACACTTCGACACTCAGAATTTAGAATACATCTCCTAATGATCTGATCAGGACAATGTTTGAACAAGTAAGGATCATCCTAGCAAAAGTTTTGACCTTGGATAAAAATCTAAATCTATCTTGTTTGGACCAATGAGAAGGCGTTTCGCCAGTAACAAGGTAGTTCACAATATCAGCAAACCAAGGTAACGTAGACACTTCCATTAACTGCTCATCAGGAAAAATTTTAGTCACAGGAAGGTCTTCAATAGGGTCTAGGGTCAACCGAGAGAGATGGTCAGCTACAACATTTTTAGAACCTCTCTTATCATGGATTTGTAAATCAAACTCTTGTAGCAATAGAATCCAACGGATGAGACGGGCCTTAGCATCTTTCTTGGATAGAAGGTATCTAAGAGCCGCATGATCAGAATAGACATTGACCTTAGAACCTATCAGATATGATCAAAATTTCTCTAAGGCAAATACTACAGCTAGGAATTCTTTCTCAGTGGTGGAATAGTAAAGTTGTGCATCATTCAAAGTCCTACTGGCATATGATATCACATGGGGGAGTTTATTAATTCGCTGACCCAAAACAACACCTATAGCATAGTCAGAAGCATCACACATGAGTTCAAAGGGTTGGGTCCAATCTGGAGGTCTAATGATAGGGGCTGAGGTTAACTCCTGTTTTTAAGCTTTCAAAGGCTTGCATACATTCATCATCAAATTCAAAGGGAATATCTTTAGCCAACAAATTGCTTAAGGGTCTAGCTTTTTTGCTAAAATCCTTAATGAATCTCCTATAAAAACTTGCATGCCCCAAAAATGATCGAATTTCCTTAACAGTCCTTGGGGGAGGAAGATTAGTAATTAAATCAATCTTGTCCTTATCTACCTCAATACCTTTATCAGAAACCACATGACCTAAAACAATTCCCCTTTTCACCATAAAGTTACATTTTTCCCAATTCAGTACTAAATTTTTCTCCTTACACCTGATCAGAACAAGAGAGAGGTGGTGTAAGCAACTAGAAAATGTTGATCCGAATACTGAGAAATCATCCATGAATACTTCAAGGAAACGCTCTACCATATTAGAGAAAATGCTAATCATACACCGCAGAAAAGTTGTTGGTGCATTGCATAACCCAAATGGCATGCGACGATAAGCGAACGTCCCAAAAGGACAAGTGAAGGTGGTTTTCTCTTGATCCTCTGGAGCTATGGGAATCTGATTATAACCGGAATAACAATCAAGGAAGCAATAAAAAGCATGACCGGCCAACCTTTCTAGCATCTGATCTATGAATGGGAGTGAAAAATGATCCTTCCTAGTGGCAGAATTTAGTTTACGATAATCAATGCATACACGCCACTTAGTTTGTACTATAGTGGGAACTAACTCATTATTATCATTCTTTATCACTTTAATGCAAGATTTCTTAGGAACAACATGAATTGGGCTTACCCATTTACTATCAGAAATGGGATAAATGATCCCAACATCAAGAAGTTTCAAAACTTCAGCTCTTACAACCTCCTTCATGACAGGATTCAAACGCCTTTGTGGTTCCCTAGAAATACTTGTATTGTCCTCAAGATTAATTCGGTGTTGAACCACAGATGGACTTATTCCTTTAATGTCTGCCATACTCCACCCAATGGCCTCTTTATGTCTGCCATACTCCACCCAATGGCCTCTTTATTCCTTATTAAGATCAGAAGCAATAATTACAGGAAGGGTTTCAGCTGGACCTAAGGAAACATATTTTAAATTGTCAGGAAGAGGTTTAAGTTCTAGCTTGGGAGGCTTGTAAATGGAAGGAAGGGGTGATGATTGAGATAGAGGAAGGGGCTCAGGTTTTGGTTGCCACTTATTGAATGGGATGGTTGGTTCTGAATCTAGGAGAGCATTTACTTCCATGATCGATTTTTCCATATCAAAATTTTCTCCAAAGTGAGAAAGACAAAATTCTAAAGATCTTTAATAGATATAGAATGATGCTTCAAATCTTCAATTATTTCCACAATAGAATTCACATCTTCTAATTCATCATATAATCTCCTGGTTGTTTTCCAATGTGAAAGATATTTTGGTCAACTGTCATATTTCCAAAAGATAATTTCATCAATCCATTTCGACAGTTAATCAAAGCATTAGACATATCCAAGAATGGTCTACCCAAAATTATAGGAATTTGCCCCTTCGGGTTTAGAACAAGTTGAGTTTCTAAACTATAAGTCAACAGGAAAGATGAAATCCTCAACCTTAATAAGGACATCCTCAATGACACCTTTAGGAATTTTTACAGATCGATCTGCTAATTGTAAGATCACTGGGGTAGGCCTCAATTCTTCTAAGCCTAACTATTTATACATTGAATAGGGCAGTAGATTTACACTCGCACCTAAGTCTAACAAAGCTCGATCAATATGAGTGTCTCCAATCACACATGAAATGGTGGGACAACCTGGGTCCTTATACTTGATTGGAGTCTCACATGAAAGAATGGAGCTTATATGGGATGCCAGGAAAGCTTTCTTGGGTACATTGTTGATCCCTTTTTGGGTGCATAAGTCCTTCAAAAATTTGGCATAGGCTGGACCTGTTGGATAGCATCTAAGAGCGGAATGTTCACACGAACTTGCTTAAACACCTCTAAAATTTTATCTAGCTGGGTAGATTTCTTAATTGTACCTAATCTCTAGGGATATGGGGCCTTGGGAACATAAACTCTTTCAGGAGAATCATTGGGCTTCGCTTTCTGCGATGGATGGGCCAGGAGGGATGGGTTCAGAATCTGGGTCCTCGTGATTTAATTTGGGTATGTCCTTATCATCTTTGACATCATTACTAGGCATAATAACCTTGTTGTCCACTTGTCTACCAGACCTAAGAGTAGTGATTGCATTAATCTGGTTGGACTGGTTACCAGAAGAATCTTGGACTTGTCCTTGAAGAATGGGTTCTTTAGAGTTGGATTCCGGTTTACTAGGAAACTTTCCTTTCATTCTCTCACTCATGGTGGTGGCCAATTGACCAACTTGAATCTCAAGACAGGAGATTGTCTGTGTGGTGGATTGAAGGATTTGCCCTGTAGATTGTATAAATTGATTCAAAGTGGCAGACATATGGGAGGATGATTGAGTTAGATTTTGAGTGGACTTCATTAAAACATCCAACCCTTTCTCTAAGGAAGAGAACTTCTCATTTTCTGTTTGAAGACCAGGCGGAGGAAATGGAGTAGGAATGAGTCCTGTGCTTGGTCAAGGATACATGGGAGCTTGAGGAGGTCCTTGTGGGCCGCCTTGATGTGGACCTTGAGTCCATGACAGATTTGGATGATTCCTTCATCCATGATTATAAGTTTGAGCATATGGGTCATTTTTCCTCCATTGTAAGTTATTGACATGTTCGGCCCAACTTTCCTTGTGGGATTACAGGGAGGACAGTCTTCCGCTAGGTGATTTGAAGATTTACATAAAATGCAGACAATAGCAGGGTTGGAGGTGGAGACTTGATTAACATAATCATGATTTGGTTTCATCTCTAGGGCCTCTACTCTACGAATGAGAGATGCAAACTTGGCTTCAGACTCAAAGCTACTATCAATGGACTGAATACCTCCCTTAGAAGGCATGAGTTTCTCAGGCTCTCTAATTGTCTCCCATTGCATGGATTTTTCAGCTACTTCTTCTAGAAATGCCCATGCTTTAGTTTCATTTTTATTGGTAAATTCACCACTACACATTGATTCAACCATAGTCCTTGTGGTGTAATTCAAACCTTCATATAAAATTTGCACTAATCTCCAAACCTCAAATCCATGATGAGGACATTGCAACAACAAGTCCTTGAATCTCTCTAAATATCTCCATAAAGATTCCCCATCCTTTTGAATGAATTGATTTATATTCATGCGAATGTTAGTAGTTTTATGATTATGAAAGAACTTCTTCAGAAATATCATAACTAATTGATCCCAAGTGGTGATAGAATTTGCACTTAGAGCATACAATCACTTTTTAGCATTTTCTTTGAGGGAGAAGTTGATTAACCTCAACTGGATGGAATCATCAGTTAGCTGTTGAAGTTTTAGAGTGGAACAAACTTCCTCAAATTCCCTAATGAAAAGATATGGATCCTCGGATCCATCAAATTTTGGGAGCATATTAATCATCCCAGGCTTGATCTTGAAGTTGTGAGCATTGGTTGTTGGTAACACAATGCATGAGGGTTGCGTAGTTCTAGATGGATACATGTAATCCTTCAAGGTCTTTGGGATAACATCTACTGTATTATCCATGGTGATGGTTGACTCAGTACGAATCAATCGGTTTTTAGAATCTCTAGATCAAATGCTCATAAACCAAAATATCCCAAATCAAGAATATACTTTAACAATCAACAAATTAAGATTTATCTTGTTAAGTGAGGGATGGTGATGATTTTTAAAAGATCTAGTTGTTGAGGATGTTCCTCCCTTAATGGACAGCTCATAACTGTTCCAAGATATGCCTCAAGCTTGCCAATTAACAATCAACCATCTAACAACCAGGAAAGTGTAAAGGATTAGTGGGGGTCTTCCACACTTTCATGTGTTCCTCAATTAAGTAACCACCGTCCTTTAAGGTAGAAACCTTATGAAGCCACTTTCCTAGACATCATTAAATGGTTTATTACTCACTGGATTATCTCTTGGCGTCTCTTGTCCTATTGAGCTCGAAAACCTAGGGTCAAGTCTAATTCCTTTTAATTTAATTAGGCTCATGGGTTTGACAAATACTCAAGATGATGATTTGTGGGCCAAGGGAGGGTGATGAAATCCCCACCTTATGTTATGTGGGACAACCCTTAGATTAATTAATTAATGTATGCTAATTGAAAAATGTACACACCGAAAATCCCAATCAACCCCAAAAGTAACCCACTTGCAGAAGATTCGTGGGTGAATGAAATACTCACAACTCACACACAGTGAGGGATGATATGGTTCACCTTAGGGTCGCCTTAGAATACTTTTGGATGCTCGTTTAGAGAAAGAATGGTCTAAGCCTTACACCATTCTTTGTCGTGTTCTTGTAGGTTCTTGATATCTTGCAAAACATGAAGAGAAAAAAATAAGCAAAAGCAAAGAAAAAAAAGTAATCCGAAAGATAAATCAACATCAAATATAATTTGAAACAATTCCTCGGCAACGGCGCCAAAAATTTGATTGAATATTTTAAGTTATTATTAATTACTGCAAGTGCACGAATCGTTACAGTAGTATAGAACTAGCAAATACGGGTCGAACTCACAGAGAATTGTTCAAATCAGATTATTAATTGATTTAACTAATCAAACTAGAAAGAAAGATTGATGATTTTTTTATCATATTTTTTTAAAAGCTAATATGAATATAAAAAGATAACTAGGGTTTCAGAATCCACCATGCAATACCAATTTAGGGATTATATTCAAATATGAAACTCCATCATATAACTCAATCAAATATCAATCGGAAAATAAATATTTAAAATCATATTATTTCATAAAATCATATTTAAAATCAAAACAATCATCTCAACATTCACACATTAGGAAGAGAATAAGATATCAAAATATTTAATCAAGCATACCCTATCAAATCCTAAACAAGAGATACTTGAAGATGATTCTACGATTAAAAACCTTAATTTATGAAAATCCAATATAATGATCTATCTCCCTTCCCTTTATAAAATCTACCAACTCAATATTCAACTTGTTAAGAAGAGCATAAAATATCAAAGAACTCAATCAAAGCATATTTTATCAAATCAAATACAAGATATTTTTGAAGAAAGTAATAAGAAATTCACATAAAAGGATTCAAAAGAGAATTGAAGGAGAGATTGATACAATAAAACAAACAATATGAAGAATTCATATATAAATATAAAATCCTAAACTAGCATTGCATGGTTTTATCTTCAACCCTAGTTGAAGATTTAGCTAGACATGATCAAATGAAATAAAAGAAAAATAAAAGAAACCATACTATATAAAAATTCTAAAAAACTAATATAAAAATTCAGATCTCAATAAAACAAACATATGAAAAGAAAAAGAAAAAGAAAGCAAAACTGTTGAATCTTTCTCCTTGGTTGTCCCTTTGCCTCCTCCTTTGATGCCTCTTTCTTGGTTTCATATGTGTTCCTTTTATAGCTTTCAACCTTGAATTTCAACCGTTGATTTCCAATAAATTGGATGGTCAAGATTGACAATGAACCTTTCTGATATGCATCTTTGATAGATTTAGCAGGTAAAATGCTTTTATTCCCATCATTGATTTTCTGCAGAATCTTCGGATGAATATTTGACCCCTAATATGGTAGAATCATAAAATATTCGTGAAATATGGATTTGTAGATCTTGAAAATATCTTTCCAACGCCATATTTGGGCCAAAATATGATACTTGAGGAAAAAGTTATGGTCAAAACAGTGGGACGGTTTAAACATTGATTTGAAGAATATTTGATTGGAATTTGATTTTTGATTCTCTCTTCACCAAATCTTTTTCCAGCGTAGTTTCGGATCTTCTAGAGTCCTCTTGATTCTCAGTCATATTAATGTTTTATAGAGTATCTTGCATTGACAATCATCATTTATCTCAATTACTTGTAATAACATATAAATTTTAAATATTAGTCATATTACACATAAAATTAGGAATAGAAAACCAAATTAAAGGGTTTAAATATGAAAATAATATGCTTATCATCGAGCGAGGATAGGCTCAGAGCCGCGGATGCGAGGTCACGGGAGCTCGAGAAGAGGCTGAGGGCGGTCGAGGACCGTTCGAGAAGGGAGGAGGCGCGCCTTTGCCAGAGGTTGGAGCGGTGGGACATGGATATTCAGCAGGTCCTCCTCTGGGAAGCCACCAAGAGGGGGAAGTTGGTTGGTGGAGGGGCCATGACCGAGGCGGACCTCGATCTCCTCCCTCTTCAGCCTGAGCATTCCCTTTTGGCTTCCTTGGCTACCGGGGCCATCTTCAGCCATGCTTCTCGTCCTTCAGTATCTCAGAGTTGCGGGATATATGCGAGGGCTGCGTCTTCTATTCCAAAGACTCCTGCTCCTCCGGAAGCTCCGGAGGTTCAGTCTTCCCCTCAGCCACCACCTCCTTCGACTCAGCCTCCCGGGGATGATGATACCCTAAGGTATAACTCTTGTCGTCTTGGTTTTGATAGAAGAATTGTGTATGTACAATGAATTCATGCTTTTCTTGTTTTCTTTGGCTTAGGTGATCTTTCGATGATCCGCAGCTCAAGACTTTTGGATTTGAAGCTTTTGGTGGTTCTATCTCTTCTTTCCCTTTTAAAGACTCTTTTTTATGCAACTTTTAGATTTTAAAAACAATTCATGTTCATGGTCTTGGTGTGATAATTTTATAATTTCCCGTTTGTATGCATGGTTTGGTGTAGTTTAGCATGAATGTATTACCTTCTTTTCAAATGCCCTTGCCACCCTTCTCTGGTAGGCCTGGGCGTGGTCTACCACTCTTAATCTCTTTTTTTTTTGTTCTATGTTTTTTACTCTTTTTTTTCTTTGTTTCTTTTTTTCTTTGTTGTGTTGTGTTATATATTTCCTTGAAAGCATGTAAACAGATATATGCTGGGCGGTGAAAGCGAAGACTAGTAAACAAATGTTTTGATTTTTGATTTTTATGAAAGCAGTAAATAGATATGTATAGGATTTAAGCCGACTAGAAAGTTGATAAATATTTTGATTTTGGTGATTTTGTTTTAAAAGCCTGAAACGAATATGTACAAGATGATGAAAGCGAAAGCTAGTAAACAAGTATTTTGATTTTTGCTTGTTTTTAAAGAAAGTATGTAACGCCCCACATTTACCTAATCGTTTATCGGACGGTAAATGGGTCGCTACTAAATTTAATCCAATTACAAGACCAAAATTTGCAGCTCTTTTAAAAAAAAAATATGATACCAATATAATATAAATATAATAAAACCGATAATAATAAAATAAATAATACTAATGGTTTTAAATCATCAATGACTTTACAATATATCAGAGTTTTTGCAGAGACAAGATACTAAAAAGAAAATACATAACAAACTACCCTTGTGGGAGCCATCTAAACTAAACAAACATAAATAGTCAGTCGTAACTATAATTTACTCTCGAACCGCTACTTCGGAGCAATTTCTGAAAGACGTGAAAAGTCCAAACTTCATCTGAATCCTCAGAATACGCAATACCTGGTTATGATACAACTAGCCCATATCGAATAGGGTGAGTGATTAACTCAGTTAATAAGTCCACTGACAAATTACCTTACGTGACAATATATATAAAAATAAAGTTCTATGAAGATTAGAATTTTATTTAATAAATCTTTTATTTTATTAAATCAATTTAAAATCATGAATTTTTTTTTAAAATATTTTAATGCGCATGTGGCCCAACCCTTGGCCCACTTCAGAGAAATCATGAGAGTAAAAAAATATCATCATATATATATATATATATATATATATATATATAAAAAAAAATAAGAATTTTCTTTTAAAAATCAAATTAAATTCATGAGCTTAATAGAATATAATTTTAATGCAATCACGTGGCCCAATCCTTGGTCCATGTCATAGAAATCATGCAGCTTAAATGATATGACCGGATAGGGTTCTCAATCGGAAGAACCGTTCCCCAAACCAGGTGTGCTTAGCCCCAAGTGACTAAAACACTCAAAAAGCTCCCTCAAGGAGACGTCGGATGTAGAAGACGTTGATGGGTCGCCGCTGCCATCACTACGAGAACACCAGCACAGAATGCCCGGTTGCTGCAGACTCCAAACAAAGGAATCCGCCGCTGTAAGGAATGCTTTACCACACCCCTCACCGATCTTCGAACTCTTCGAGTCCTAGACCTTCCTCCCTAAAGGCGAAATACTACGGGGGGATTTATTCCAGAAAATATGTCATGATATGCATCTTGATAAAATCTCCTAAGACTAGGTTGTCTCCACTAATCCTAAATTTTTTCAAAAGTCTCAAAATAAAAATCTTTAATCCAAATGTTATTTCGAAAACATCAACATCAAAAATGTATTATGTTAATTCTTGATACATGAATATCAGAATTCATGCTATTTTAAATGACAAGATGAAGGAATTAAATCATGCAAAATAATCATAATATAAATGCAGGGATATCACATAATATCACACAAATATAATGAACACGTGAAATTCAACGATGAAAAGAAAAACTCACATAAAATAAATCAATAGGCCTACTCACCTCGAATGGACCCTAGGTCCGGAGAATGAAGCCCACAACAAAAATTATAACCTAAATAAACCAAATAAGTTATTAATCAAAACCTATAATTTAAGTCTAGACCTAATTTCCTTAATCATAATCAATAGGTATAAATCTTTATACCCAATGAGCTAAATTTATCTCATATAAATCGTACAAAAGAAAATATAATAGAGCCTAAGAAGAGGATAAAAACCTACCATACATATAACCAGTCACTAAAAGACAAAACCAGAAAAGACAAAACATAGAAAAAGACAAAAATCCAAAAAATTTAAAATAATAATAAAATAACAAAAATTCATAAAATAATACAAAAACATTTTTTTTTATAAAAATAAACTATTAGTCAATAAAAATTGAAAATAAATAAAACTAATTAAATACAGGTATAACTCATAACCCTAGTATTATTAAAAACTTATATTTTAGAAATCTAAACAGAGATCTAATCTTTAAAATAAATAATAAATTGAAACCCTAAGTTTATGAATACTCAAAAATTCAAAACCTAACATAGATCTAACAATAACAAATAATATATCAAAATCCTAGTTTTTATAAAAACTTAAAATCCAATAACATGAACATATATCTATCAAAACTCTAATTTTATTAAAAACTCAAAATCTCAAAACATAAAAATAAATTTAATCTTTAAAATAAATAATAAATCAAAACTCTATTTTTATTAAAAGCTTAAAAATCCAACACCTAAACATGGATCTAATTAATAAAAAGAAAAGATTAAATACCTTTTTCTTCTCTCTCTCTCTCTCTCTCTCTCTCGGTTTCTGCCAAACAACCCACCGCACACCCCTATATAGATATATATACTTAGATACCTAAATTTAACGAAAATGATAAATCGA
Organism: Acorus calamus; assembly: GCA_030737845.1. Lineage (NCBI taxonomy): Eukaryota > Viridiplantae > Streptophyta > Magnoliopsida > Acorales > Acoraceae > Acorus > Acorus calamus. The sequence continues at coordinate 14,793,342 of CM060872.1, forward strand.
CCCCTGGTTTGTTTCATATTTACAAATAAGTCCCTATACGAATTACATATAGGTCCCTAGACCATATTACAAGAAATTCACAAATTCAAAACTGGGTCCCTCAAAATCAATAACAATAAAATCTCAAAATTTAATCTTTTGAGCTCTAATGTTAATGAGATTGTAACCATTTAAGATCTTGAAGATCTTAAAAATATATATATATAATTTTTTTAACATAACAATTAATATTTAAAATTACAAACTGAAATGGGCCCATAAGGATACACTAAATGAGCTAAAACTTAAAAACGCACTAATTTTAATTTAAAAATCTTATTTATATATTTAAATCAAATATATAAATAAGATAAAATTTACAGGTGTTACAAAGTAGGAAGCAAATATGTATAGGACAACTAAGCTAATAAGGGGCTTACCCGGGGGGATCAGTTCTAGGTTCCTGGACTTGTGCCGCTTCTTCGAGTCGGTTCCTTTTCGACGGCCGGCTGATGTCCGGTGGGGGTCCCATATTCCTGAATTCTCCCTCCCTTAGCCTCTTCAAGGGTCTCCCTTGCTGACGCTGTTCTTCATCAGTGGAGCCTAGTTGCCGACATGCGAGCACCTCTAGACGGATGCGCATGGCACAGACACACCAATTTCGGACCTGTACCCCATTGAAATGTGCTTCTCCCCAAATAGATATCACTCCTCCGTGGTACAAGTAGCGAAGGCATTGGTGTCAGGTGGATGAAACGGCCTCGATGCTGTCGAGCCATGTTCTTCCGACGATCAGGGGGTGGGGTGATCGGATGTCCATCACCATGCAGTTGATGATGGTGGAGACCGGGCTGATTTTTAGTTGGAGAGTGACCAGTCCGCAAGCATTCTTGCATGTGCTGTCAAAGGCATAGATAAATTTCAACCAAAGTATCTTGACACTATAAAGATCTACAGAAAAATATAAAATAAATATTTCAAAATCAATTTATAATTATCATAATTATAAATCAAATTGGATCCATTTGGGCCCACCACCAAATCTAAAAAATGAAATATAAAAATCAAATTTAAAATTTTCATTATATATTTAAAATAAATATATATGACCGAAAAATACCAAAACGTTACATTCTTCCCCCCTTAAAGGAATTTAGTCCTCTAAATTCAAGGGAGATACACAAAATCGAAGACATACAACATCCAATAATAACAAAACAATAATTCATCATACATTCAAACAATAAAAATATGAATCAGCTAATGAATCTGACACATACCTAGCAATCACAACAAATATAAGAATCCATCATATATGCCACAAACAATCTAACAAACAATTGTATAAGTAAAACCACCAATGCTTCGCATTGAATTCTAACTTATACCGAAACAAACAACATACCATGACAACACAACACAACAAAACAATCATATAAGCTTGGTCCACAATGCTTCCACTGCGCAACTCTGATATACAGTGACTCAAACCACAAGTGGATTAGGTTATACAACATAGACAAAAAAAAAACAAGACATTCACAATTCACAACCATTACTGTATATGTCAAACTCACCTACGCCCCACACTGTAGGTGTTTTAAATTATACAATATAAACAAGAACAACAATGCATATAATTTGCAGACAATCATTTGTATAAGTCAAGCCTACCTATGTCCCATTCCACAGGTAGTCCAAACTTATACCATACAACAATAACAAGCATACAAATCAAGACAAATAATTTTCATCCAGATTGTACAAGTTAGGTCCATTTACGTCCCATACCATAAATGATCCAACTTATACAACACAAAAGGGGCATTATGACGCTAATGACACTAATGACATTCTGTAACGCCCCACATTTACCTAAACGCTTATAGGACGGTAAATGGGTCGCTACTAAACTTAATCCAAATATAAGACCAAAATTTGTACTCCTTTTTTTTTTTTTAAATGAATGATACCAATATAATGTAAATATAATAAAAAAAACGATGACAATAAAATAAATAATATCAAAGGGTTTTAAATCACCAATTGTCTTACAAAATATCAGAGTTTAATAGAAATAAAATATTCGAATGGAAAGACATACTAAACCACCCCTGTGGGAGCCATCTAAAGTAAAGTAAATCCAAATAGTTGACCGTGACTATTATTTATTCTCCAATACTGCTACCTCGACGAGATCCTTGAAGCACATGAAAAGTTCAAGCTTTGTCTTGGTCCTCAGAAGATGAGCTACCTGGTTATGAAACAACCAGCCCATATCGAAAAGGGTGAGTGATTAACTCAGTGAATAAGCCCACTGACAAATTACCTCACGTGACAGTATATATAAAAATAAAGTTTTATGAAAATCAGAATTTCATTTAATAAATCTTCTATTTTATTAAATCAATTTAAAATCATGAACTTTAAAAAAAATATTTTAATGCGCACGTGGCCCAATCCTTGGCCCACATTAGAGAAATCATGAGAGTTAAATGATACCAACATATATATATATAAAGTTATATATAAAAAAAAACAAGAATTTTCTTTAATAAATCAATTTAAATGCATGAGCTTAATAAAATATAATTTTAATGCATCACGTGGCCCAATCCTTTGTCCACGTCATAGAAATCATGCAGCTTAAATGATATGACCGGGTAGGGTTCTCAATCGGAAGAACCGTTTCCCAAAACAGGTGTGCCAAGCCCCAAGCGACTAAATCGCTCAAAAAGCTCCCTCGAGGAGACGTCGGATCTAGACGACGCTGATGGGTCGCCGCTGCCATCACTACGAGAACACCAGCACAGGATGCCCCGGTTGCTGCAGACTCCAAACAAAGGAATCCGCCGCTGCAAGGAATGCTTTACCACACCCCTCACCGATCTTGGGACTCTTCGAGTCCTAGACCTTCCTCCCCAAAGGCGAAATACTACGGGGGGATTTATTCCAAAAAATATGTCATGATATGCATCTTGATAAAATCTCCTAGGACTAGGTTGTCTCCACTAGTCCTAAATTTTTCCAAAACTCTCGAAATGAAAATCTTTGATCTAAATATTATTTTGAAAGCATAAGCATCAGAAAATATATTATGTTAATTCTTGAAACATGAATAGCATAATTCATGCTATTTTAATGACATGATGAATGAATTAAATCATGCAACTCCATTCAACAAAAATGCAATTTGATCAATATGAAGAAAATATCCAAATCATGCAAATTTATCAAAATATAAATGCATGGATGACACATAATATCACACAAATATAATTAGCACGTGAAATTCAACAAGATAGAGAAAAACCCACATAAAGTAAATCGATAGGCCTACTCACCTTCGGTCCACGCAAGCATCAACGATACACACTCGCACGTTGATAACCTAGCATAACAATTATACAATAATAGATCAGAAACAATCAATCACGACCCAAACAACTGACAACCAACTTATAACAGCACTATGCCCAATAATCCCAAAAGCCGATATCTTATAGACCTACAATCAACAACTCACTTCAAAGTCCTAATGAAAATCCCAACTTCGAATAAATATTAGAATACTCATATACTCACAATGATCCGATCCGATAATCAATATCCATTTATTCCATAAGACCCATATGATCGATCAATCCTCGAATAAATATTTGGACAAATCCAATAAGGCTCAACTATAATTCCATGATCGAGTAATTCAAATCCAATCAATTTACATCCAAATAACAACAATATTCAATCAATATTCATTGATCCCACTAAACCAAATTATCGATTTAAGATTCTATTTAAGTTCTCAAGATCAATAAAATCATCAAAACCCGCAAAACAAACTATACTTCAATAAACATCAAATTTGGGATCATCTAAATCTCTAACATTCATCAAACTTGGTCATCAAGCTAAATATTTGAATTTCAATAAACTGCACAGAAATCTTTCAAAAATCATAACTTTCTATCCGTAACTCCGAATTGGACGATTAATGATTCGTTGGAAAGCTCTTTTCAAAACCTATTTCTGTTTGTCAAATACATTTTTCCCAGAAATGACTCTATCATAGTCAAAAATACCATTTACGTCCAAGCATAAAATCAACCCGAAAATAGCCATTAAATCCCAAAAACTAATAAATCTAATTTGATCTTAAGAATTCCATCGAGATTCATTGAAATATAATCAAATAATCAACTAATTAAAATCTATCCAACCCTAACCCTAATCCATCAAACTTCTTCCCCAAACAATTAATCGACACATTCATATCCTAACAAGAAAATAAATTGAAACCCTAAACAACAAAAATCATTAGAAGCATGATTTCTCACCTTAGATCCGGTTACACCACCCACCATCTCAATCTAGGGTTAGGTCTTCACCACCCTTCACACCTTCTGAAATTTTGATGAAAACCCTAACCCAAACATGTTATTTAAAAGGGTTTACCGAAATTACAAAACGACCCCTGAAGTGTTTCCAGTTTACAATGAGGTCCCTATCCGATTTACAAACAGATCCCTATCCGATTTACAGAAAAGTCTCAGAAGGCTATAAAAATGTATTCTGGATTCACAACTAGATCCCTAGGCCCAATAACTTGACACTAAGCCTAAATATCAAATTTTCCGAACTCCGTATCTCACTAAATTTCAACCAAAGTATCTTAACACTGTAAAGATCTACAGAAAAATATAAAATAATTATTTCAACATCAATTTATAATTATCATAATTATAAATCAAATTGGACCCATTTGGGCCCACCGCCAAATCTGAAAAATGTAATATAAAAATCAAATTTTAAAATTTCCATTATATATTTAAAATAAATATATAAGGCCAAAAAATACCGAAACGTTACATTCTTCTCCCCTTAAAGGAATTTAGTCCTCTATATTCAAGGGAGAACACAAAAAGAAATATATATAACATTCAATAATAACAATCATCCAACCAATAGTTGTAAGAGTAGTCTTACAATTCTAAGTCATAACAACATCAATGCAATCATTACACCAGTAGGTTTACATGTCTGTGTAATATCTAACAAGCACAATAATATAGAAAATAGTACAAGAATCCAACTTATACCCCACAAACAATCAAACAAATGTACATTCATACAATAATTGTATAAGTCAGCTTATAGGTCTGACTCATACTCAACAAGCTCAATAATGTGAAAAATGGTATAAGATTCTAACTTATACCCCACAAACAATATTCAATCGAATGCACAAGCAAAACTATCAATGATTTGCATTGAAGTTTCAACAAATATCAATACAGACAACTATCATACAACAAAATAACCATATAAATCAGATCCACAATTCTTCTGCTGCGCCACTCTGATAGTGACCCAAATCACAGGTGGATGAACTTATACATCACCAACAATGACAAAAATAATTTACAAAAATTAAATGTGTAGGTCAAATCTACCCATGTTTCACATCATAGGTGTTATAACTCATACAGCATAAACAATGACAAATAATAAAACGAAAATATACAAATCACGCTCACCCATGTCCCATACCATGGGTGATTCAGTATGTACGAACAAACAAAGACATAACAAGCAACAAATTGCATAAGTCAACCCACCTACGTCCCATACCATAGGCGGTCCAACTAATACAATGCAAACATTGACAATAACAAAAACAATCACATCAAACAATTTCGTACATAATTGTACAAGTTAGGCTCATCTATGTCCCATACCATAAATGATCCAACTTGTACCATCAACATAAGAGCAATAATAATGACAACAAGATGAAACTAAAGATATTTACAATCTTTAGAATTTATATATATATAAGAAAATCATCTACTGACATGGACATTTACGGATTGATTAAACCATCCGTGATGCTATACAAAACATGAAAAACATCCTAATAAAATTGTGAATACATAGTTACATTTAATAACTTAAAAATATCGGTTGTTAAGGTATGTCTCTCATGTGTGCACGCTTCGACATATATTTAGTATAAATGATCATCCACCATATAATTCTCTTACATAGAGTAACATCTAATAAGAATTCAAATCCTATATGCATCAATTCTAATTGACTCAACTTATCATAGCTTTCAAAGGAATGACTCTCGTACTGGCTTATCTCGAGGCTCTTACAAAAAAAATAATTTACAATGAACCAAAACAACTAAGCTTTATAAGATAGGGTATCCAAAAACTCAGGTGGGATATTCTAAGATCTAATAATGCGATCTAAACTCTTAAAGATATAGCTAGATCTATACGCGTTCTAAATGCATATGAATATGAATTTACAAGATGCAACTGTAATAATGATATGCATAGCATAATGTACAAAAATATTTAACAAATTAAAATATTGTATATAAAAATAAAACCTTCATGATAAACAAGTACAAATAATATATTAAAAGAATTTAAAGCTCATTCTATTTAATATATAGAAAAATAAATTTGTAAGCCATGTAAAATATATATAGAGTTACAATAAATTAATGTAACAAATATGTAGAGAGTTTAATTAAGAAAGATCTAGTAATATCTTTATTTTTGAATTATTAATTTAAATACATCGATATGATTTACTGAAATTTGACTTTGAAAACTTAAAATATAAATCCAATTTATATAAATCTGATTTGAAATCTTTCATTTAAATAAATAAACATGAGTAACAGCTAAATTTATAGAAATATAAAAATGTATATATATATATAAAAATATGGGTGACTTCCTCTTTAATAAGAAATCAATAGATTTAGGCTCTAATATAACAAAAATAATCAAATGATTTTTTTATATATATAGACTAATATAATCTCCTTAGGATGATCAAACTTAAGCTCTAAACTTCACAGGCTAACTAAGCTTAGGCTAATAGAAAATCAAGAATAAGATCATTAGAAAACACGATGTCCCGATCAGGAGAAGACAGGGAAATTCATCTGGAAATATTCGGGAAATTCAGAGGCAATAGGAGTTACACTAACTTAGGCCTTCAAGCCGATAGTAGTATCCACAATAATGGCTAGATATTGTTCACACCCCTTAACTAGTAACCTCTAAGCATGAAGAGAAGAGACGAATATGATTGGATATGATACACTGAAATCCCCAAAGCAGAACGATTGTCAGCTGGGAATGCGAAAGGTCGTAAATTTTGAAAAATAATTAACACTTGCATGGAAAGCTAACAACCAATCCGTGCCAAAGATAACATTGAAACCAAGAATATCAATAATGAAGAGATTAGTAAGCATCTAATGCTCATTGATATGAACCAAGCAAGAGGGAAAACAAACCTTGGTGACAACTTGTTCACCAAAGACAATGGTTATGTGAAGTGTAGACATCGAGATTGTAAACTTCTTTACTAAGAGTTTTATAAATCCGATAAAGTGAATGAATGTGCGGAACCCTAAAAAGAACACACGGTGAATGACCAGAATAGAGACAACACTACAATCCCTTATTGTCATAAAAAAAATCCTAAATGAAATAACAAACATCACAAATAACAAAACATTTTTTTTTTCTCCCAGACACAAACCCTAACCTAGGCTCCGACAGGACATGGCTCTGATACCATCTGTAACGCCCCACATTTACCTAAACGCTTATAGGACGGTAAATGGGTCGCTACTAAACTTAATCCAAATATAAGACCAAAATTTGTACTCCTTTTTTTTAAAAAAATGAATGATACCAATATAATATAAATATAATAAAAAAAACGATGACAATAAAGTAAATAATATCAAAGGGTTCTAAATCACCAATTGTCTTACAAAATATCAGAGTTTAACAGAAATAAAATATTCGAATGGAAAGACATACTAAACCACCCCTGTGGGAGCCATCTAAAGTAAAGTAAATCCAAATAGTTGACCGTGACTATTATTTATTCTCCAATACTGCTACCTCGACGAGATCCTTGAAGCACATGAAAAGTTCAAGCTTTGTCTTGGTCCTCAGAAGATGAGCTACCTGGTTATGAAACAACCAGCCCATATCGAAAAGGGTGAGTGATTAACTCAGTGAATAAACCCACTGACAAATTACCTCACGTGACAGTATATATAAAAATAAAGTTTTATGAAAATCAAAATTTCATTTAATAAATCTTCTATTTTATTAAATCAATTTAAAATCATGAACTTTAAAAAAAATATTTTAATGCGCACGTGGCCCAATCCTTGGCCCACATTAGAGAAATCATGAGAGTTAAATGATACCAACATATATATATATAAAGTTATATATAAAAAAAAAACAAGAATTTTCTTTAATAAATCAATTTAAATGCATGAGCTTAATAAAATATAATTTTAATGCATCACGTGGCTCAATCCTTTGTCCACGTCATAGAAATCATGCAGCTTAAATGATATGACCGGGTAGGGTTCTCAATCGGAAGAACCGTTTCCCAAAACAGGTGTGCCAAGCCCCAAGCGACTAAATCGCTCAAAAAGCTCCCTCGAGGAGACGTCGGATCTAGAAGACGCTGATGGGTCGCCGCTGCCATCACTACGAGAACACCAGCACAGGATGCCCCGGTTGCTGCAGACTCCAAACAAAGGAATCCGCCGCTGCAAGGAATGCTTTACCACACCCCTCACCGATCTTGGGACTCTTCGAGTCCTTGACCTTCCTCCCCAAAGGCGAAATACTATGGGGGGATTTATTCCAGAAAATATGTCATGATATGCATCTTGATAAAATCTCCTAGGACTAGATTGTCTCCACTAGTCCTAAATTTTTCCAAAACTCTCGAAATGAAAATCTTTGATCTAAATATTATTTTGAAAGCATAAGCATCAGAAAATATATTATGTTAATTCTTGAAACATGAATAGCATAATTCATGCTATTTTAATTACATGATGAATGAATTAAATCATGCAACTCCATTCAACAAAAATGCAATTTGATCAATATGAAGAAAATATCCAAATCATGCAAATTTATCAAAATATAAATGCATGGATGACACATAATATTACACAAATATAATTAGCACGTGAAATTCAACAAGATAGAGAAAAACCCACATAAAGTAAATCGATAGGCCTACTCACCTTCGGTCCACGCAAGCATCAACGATACACACTCGCACGTTGATAACCTAGCATAACAATTATACAATAATAGATCAGAAACAATCAATCACGACCCAAACAACTGACAACCAACTTATAACAACACTATGCCCAATAATCCCAAAAGCCGATATCTTATAGACCTACAATCAACAACTCACTTCAAAGTCCTAATGAAAATCCCAACTTCGAATAAATATTAGAATACTCATATACTCACAATGATCCGATCCGATAATCAATATCCATTTATTCCATAAGACCCATATGATCGATCAATCCTCGAATAAATATTTGGACAAATCCAATAAGGCTCAACTATAATTCCATGATCGAGTAATTCAAATCCAATCAATTTACATCCAAATAACAACAATATTCAATCAATATTCATTGATCCCACTAAACCAAATTATCGATTTAAGATTCTATTTAAGTTCTCAAGATCAATAAAATCATCAAAACCCGCAAAACAAACTATACTTCAATAAACATCAAATTTGGGATCATCTAAATCTCTAACATTCATCAAACTTGGTCATCAAGCTAAATATTTGAATTTCAATAAACTGCACAGAAATCTTCCAAAAATCATAACTTTCTATCCGTAACTCCGAATTGGACGATTAATGATTCGTTGGAAAGCTCTTTTCAAACCCTATTTCTGTTTGTCAAATACATTTTTCCCAGAAATGACTCTATCATAGTCAAAAATACCATTTACGTCCATGCATAAAATCAACCCGAAAATAGCCATTAAATCCCAAAAACTAATAAATCTAATTTGATCTTAAGAATTCCATCGAGATTCATTGAAATATAATCAAATAATCAACTAATTAAAATCTATCCAACCCTAACCCTAATCCATCAAACTTCTTCCCCAAACAATTAATCGACACATTCATATCCTAACAAGAAAATAAATTGAAACCCTAAACAACAAAAATCATTAGAAGCATGATTTCTCACCTTAGATCCGGTTACACCACCCACCATCTCAATCTAGGGTTAGGTCTTCACCACCCTTCACACCTTCTGAAATTTTGATGAAAACCCTAACCCAAACATGTTATTTAAAATGGTTTACCGAAATTACAAAACGACCCCTGAAGTGTTTCCAGTTTACAATGAGGTCCCTATCCGATTTACAAACAGATCCCTATCCGATTTACAGAAAAGTCTCAGAAGGCTATAAAAATGTATTCTGGATTCACAACTAGATCCCTAGGCCCAATAACTTGACACTAAGCCTAAATATCAAATTTTCCGAACTCCGTATCTCACTAAATTTCAACCAAAGTATCTTAACACTATAAAGATCTACAGAAAAATATAAAATAATTATTTCAACATCAATTTATAATTATCATAATTATAAATCAAATTGGACACATTTGGGCCCACCGCCAAATCTGAAAAATGAAATATAAAAATCAAATTTTAAAATTTCCATTATATATTTAAAATAAATATATAAGGCCAAAAAATACCGAAACGTTACATTCTTCTCCCCTTAAAGGAATTTAGTCCTCTATATTCAAGGGAGAACACAAAAAGAAATATATATAACATTCAATAATAACAATAGGGCGCGCCTTGGTGGGCTCGACTGAATGCGTGGTGGGGTTTCATTCCTGATTGAGGCGCCCGATAACGGCTCAAGGGGATTGTAGTGTGTGTGATTTCACCACCTGCTTTTTTAAAAAATAGAAAAAGTGGGGTTAGATTTGGTCGCCTACGTGGGGGAGTTTGTGGGGTCTCTGCTCTGAGACACGGATATACCATATATAGAGGTGAAAAACATGTATTCCTATTCTGCTTTGGCTTGGCTAGAGGAGTCTGGGACAAATGGGGTGTAGGTGGGGGACGGCTACTGGGTTTGAGCTGTCGGGTATGGGACGGCTAGTTAGGGTTAGCCGTCCATGGCTTGGGTCAACCTGGACAGAGCCTGGGTAGGAAATGTGTTTGTTTTTGGCAGAGGTTAAGCTGGGTTTAACCTGGGTTTTGGAGGGTGGATTGAGAGGGTGATTTTGTGTAGGGAATGGATTTCTCTCTAACAAATGGGACTCTCTCTCTTTAGGGATTTCAAGTGGTGGAGATGGGTTGTGAATGTGAAGTGTGGATTGGGACTTCTTGATGATGAAGATGATATGTGAAATGTGTTTGAAAGGCTTGGGACCCCCTCTATTTATAGTAAAAAAGAGGCAGGGGATTGTCCAGTGGGAAAAAAAATGGCTTGGGTGATAGTGTGTTTGATTAGACCCTTCATTAATTCTCTGTTCTTCTGTCAGAGACCAGGTAACGGGTGGCTAGTCAAAACTAGCCGCCCAGGATGGGGCGGCTACTTCCTGGTAGCCGCCCCCATCATGACCTGCCAAACGTCCCATCTCTGACAAGAGGTGCCTTGGGTCATTTACTTGGATTGATCCGGCCAAGATGGGTTAGCCGCCCCCTTCTAGGGTCCTAAGTTTTTCTAAGTGTTGGAATTTTTTGGTTCGGGTCTTCCTGAGGATTGTTTTCTATTTGATGTCCAAATATGGGTTATTTCTTAGTATTACTTGAAGTATTTTCATCTTTTTAGACGGTCAAAATTGGGGTATCTACAGTAGGGTTTGCATGAAAAAGATTTAATAAATTTTTTTTGTTTCCCGGTTTACACCTCGATTGACGGATCTTGGCAGTCGGGATTTATTTTTCCCAACAATTGGTATCTGAGCCGTCTCATTGATACTGCATATAGATCGAATACAACCATGTTGTCCGTCCATATGATATACGATTAGATCTATATACCATGTAAATAGTCTAGATTGTGGATCTGTGCTAACTTTGTTTTGTAGCGATCTTAATCCTATTATGGTTATTGTTTTATTTGTCATCTTATTTTATGTGAATGGATCCCACGCAGGTTGTGCGTGTTTGTGTTGAATAACCAAAAATTTAAGAATATTGTAAACTCCGCGTGTAAACAACAAAGCACGGACGTTTAGAACAGACGTCTTAGTGGCGCAAGGGCAAAAGTGGATCGCTGGGATGGGACTGCTGAGCACAGTATTTGGGACTGGTTGTCGTTTTGGATCATACTCGAAGGAGCAAGTGTCGTGAGCGCTATTTCACACATCTTTATTTCTTAGCAGGCTAGATGCAGCGTCTGTTTGTACCGTCAATGGTGTGTCTCAGTCCGTTGGTTCTTTTTCTGGATAATAGAATGATGACTCTCGAGAGACTGGAGACCGGGGATCATACCCTAAAAAGAGGACCGAGATGGGAACGGAGCGACGGCAGAAGAAGGGTAAAGAGAGCGGAACTTAGGCCCGTTAGTAACGTAATTGTTTGTTGTTTCGAGTGTGGTGAGCTTGGGCAAGCGAACGATCTCTCTTCCTTTCGAACTAGGATGACTGGGACTATGATGAGTCTTATTTTACTCCTCTGACGACTTGGTTAATCTAATCTTATCCATCCGGCACCACATTCAGAAATATGTAGAACGAATCTATTCGGTACTCTATCAAAGAAGGGTGTTTCATGTCTTCCTTTCTCTTTTCTTTCTTCCGTAATATTGAAAATAACTTCTCCAATTACAGCTAACCGCTAATGCACCTTTCTTTTATCAAATCTCAGGGAGTGAAGCGCAGCGGAACTCTTCATAAGGATAGTCTTTTATCATGGTGTCTTGGATACTAAGTTTGTATGGATTCCCTCTTCACAATAACGAACTGTAGTAGTCAGTCAGGTTTGGAGGATGTGGTTAGGGCGGTCGCCTTCTTTGTCACTTAACGAGTTTTCTTCTTGCTACACTCACTTCCCCTGTAGTAGTCAGTCAGCTAGTAAACGAACGGTAAAGTGTCTATGCCTCGGTTATTAAACCTTGTAAGCAAATGATCTCGGAAGTAGACCAACTGGATGCTTGACACATCAAAGTCAAAAGTGGTAATCTACCTTTTCCCACACAGATCTCTTTATTTAGCGAAAATCGTCCCTCCCCAGTGGATAGTGAAAATCCATGAAAGAAATCCGTATCACAAACCCGCTACCTTCGACATAACATTGTGGGACACGACACCCATGTCGACTACCTACTTTGATCCATACCCATCTTGAGTGTATCCATTCATTATGCTCCTTCGTCGCTCACAAAGACTAAAAACGTTGTTTTTTATTATTAAGGCGAACAAACTGAAGCAAGCTTCCCCTATCAATGTTATGGGGCACATCCCAGACCATAAGCCCCGGTCTTCGTAACTTTGTATAAACTTTTTGACTTGCTTCTTTGTGTGAAAAGAGCAAGTTCTTTGTCCATGAATTAATAAGCCCTATTCATCGACCAAGACTTCCCTAACCATAGGGCGAAGTTGAGTCTAACCCTTAGAGCGAAGTTACTGACTTAGGAGATTGATGGATTTGAATAATAAAATAGAGAAATGACAACAAAAATCACGGTGTTTGGTTTGATAAAAAAGTGAATTTGAATATTGGATTTATTGGGCGACCGCAGAGAGTCGCAGGAGCATCGAAGTGAGTACCTAAACAAGCAGGATAAGGGGACCGATAACGTAACGAATCTGGTGTGTAGTATCGATGTCTTGGAATATACAAAAATAGTACAAGCACTACGAACTTAACTTCAGTTTAAGACTCCTTATTTGCCAAAGTTCTAACTTTACTTTACCCTCACTTGATCTCTATGTCTTTTGCCTTCGCCTTCCCTTCGGTCACCTTTGGTCGCCTTCGGCTTAGGATTCAGATCAGCATTCTTTGTTTTGTTTCAACAGAACTCCACCTATCACAAATCACTTTTTGGTACCCACCACTTCTTCGGCCAACGGTTCCTCCTATGATAAAGTAGTTGGAAAAGAATTGTCTAAACAACAAAATTGATGTGCTACACAAACGGGCGTGCTAGAAGATCTAGTCGTAAAGAAAGCCCTAGCCACACCTAGCAGAGCATACACAATGCCGTGCTTCAAAGATAACCTTTGCAATTCTACTTTCTTCTTAGGGAATGGACCCTACGTAGATCGATGACCTAGGAATAGATCGTCCTTTCGTTCTTTCGTCACCCTTTGTTTTCGATGAATGGTCTTTCTTTCTTCATTCATCTTTTTAGGTGTAGGGCTAGTCGGTAATAATAAAGTGAAAGATTTAGTTAAAAGCTTACAATAGATTGCTCTTAGTCGACTATCACGAACTCAAATCGGGTTATGTGTTCACTAAATATGATACTTGAGCGATATGATGCCTCGGCTTCACTCCTATTCCTTCCTAATGGTAACCATATAATAATAGGTGACCATAGGTAGGGCTAAGAAATCCGTGTCTGTTAGACCTGTGTCATTTAGAGTCCTAATTTCGATCGGAGTCGCTAAAATTTTGATTTTTAGCTACCTTCTGGGGTTTAAGGACTCTGATTGAAGATATAACTGCATATTATGGGTCCTGGTATTGTTTAATACTGCCCATAAAATTTTCATTTAATTCCGATAACGTTTTTGGAATTATGCAGTTTCGGATTGTCATTTGGATTTGATTTTGTTAAAATCCAAGATGAAGAGGTAAAAATCTGATATTATTACGAGATGTCCAGTTTTGATATAGCTTCCATATGGAAGTGGAATTGGATCAACTGGATTCGTATATTAAAAGTTATGGGTATTTTTCCATGTATACCCCGAAGTTGAGAAATCCAGGCTGCAGCCCTGTAAGATGTTTAGCCTAGATTTAGAAATAGCTAGAGGGGTTATTTGATCTAGGTGTAAACATGAAAGTTGTAGATAATCGTCTTATCTTTCCAATGCCACTGGAATCATGCAATTCGGAGCTGTATTAAGGAAGTTATGGCCGTTTAAGTGAAGGCTGCGCAGAGTTTTTAGTCCGAGGACGACTTGGTCTTTCACTCCGACCATGCCTATAAATACCACCCCAAATGTTACGACCTTAGCATATTTTCATCCCTCTTTTGCTCTGGTCCAGCCCTAGTTGGTGTGTTTTGGGTGGAGGAGAAGGAAGTGATGGTGGTGGAGAAGAAGAGCTCCATTGGAGGAGATCAAGGTGTGTGTGCTTTCATTGTTGAATTGTTGTCTCTTTCCTTTTTCCCATCTCCTCTCTCTCAGCCCCTCTATTGTTTTCCCCTCACTTTTTCACCCAGCCCACCAAGTGTTTGTGGTTATGCATCAATGAGAAGAAGAAGTAAAGGAAGGAAGTGCAAGTCAAGGTTTGTGTTGTGGCTTGTTGTTGTTGTTGTTGATTCTCTTCTTTCACTCCCTTTCATGACTCCCCCCCCCCCTGTTTTACAGCCAAGGGAGGGCTGAGGAGAGGCAGAGGAGGTGGTGGAAACGGTGGTGGTGGTTGAGGCGGTCGCGGGTGCATCGAGGGCCCCGAGTCTCCCCCTTACATTCCCCCTCCAAAAGGTGAGCTCTTCCCCTTCTTTTCTTGGTTTTTCATGGCTTGGGGGCTGGTTGGGGTGTTCATGCATGCTATGCATATGAGTTAGAGTGTGTGTGAGGGTTAAAAAGTGATTGGGAGAGGCTGGGCGCGCGTTGGGGGTTGTCTGCGCGCGTGCGCGCGCAGGCAGGCGCGCAGGGTAGCGCTGGCGGGCGCGTACGCGCGGGCGGGCGCGTGCGCGTGCGCGTACGCGCGGGACGTGCGGGGGTACGCGCTGGGGGTCGCGCGAGGTGCGCTCGAGCGCGCGCGTGTCTGCGCGCGGAGGGCGGCGCGCGTCTGCACGCGTCTGGGCGCACTGCGCGCGCAGGGGTGCCCGGGGCTGCGCCCGGGGCTCCCCGGGGTGCGTATGGTGCTGCCCGGGGCCGGTTTGGCCGTGCTGAGGGTCGGCACCCTCGGGTGGGTGTCCGGGGGGCTCGGGCACGCGTGCGGGCGTGCATGCTCGCGTGCGTTCGAGCCCGTTTGCGTGCATGTCTAGCCTTAGGCATGCCTAGTTAATTTTATATGTTTGTATATGATTTTACTCACCCTTTTGGTACCCTTGGCTTGCAGACCTCGTCGGTTGGGATGCGCGACGACTCGGGTATCGGTGAGTGGTTTGATTCCAACCCTTCCGGGAGCGTTCGATGCACGTAGTCGTGCTTCGCGCTTCCATGGGGCTTTATTTGCACCCTAAATATGCTAGATATTATGCATGCTAGGTTGTATAGCTCGTATATTGTGTAGAACCCCTATTCTACCTTATACTTGCCTATGTATTGTATAGAATATGGCATGACTTAGGTAATTTTGATTGAATGACTACCCCTATTTATCAAGCATGCTTAACTTGGGTTAATAACGGATGTATGCGTAATATTCCTCCGATTTAGGACTCGAGGGTGTGGTATAGTTGTTGCACCCATCTGTTGGGGCAAAACTATGACCAGCTCGAGAGAGGATGAGGCATTCCCTCTCCCTCGCCCTCCTTCTCTTCGCGAACCGAGTGAGTAGATGTAGTTCCTACTTGACTCGGGTTTGCTTGGAATTATTGGCATGCACCTGTTGTTGCACAGATCGCGCTTAACCCTTCCCTTCTAGGTTGGTGTTATCCAACGTATAATAGGTTGTAATTTGTGTGTGTTTATCTGTTTGATGACATGTATGCATGTTTAAGTAGGTCATCGTTGGGTAGTTAATTGCATATATATGTATATGCCGATATGGCCATGATTCTTGTCTAATATATTAGACAAGTGTATGACCTCTTGTGGGGTCATACCATGGTTTTGACACTTTTAATTAATGTCTTCCCCGCATCTGAGTTATGCGCCCTGGAGGGAATTCATGAGAATTCATTGCGCCTATCGGTGTTTGATAACCGATGATGACGGATCCAAGAGGATCGTATCCGCGAGCGTAGATTGTTTCTCCCCTTCGTTGGATCCGTTTAGGAACTTCCCGGCGTTGGAAACGCTGTCCTGGCACCGGGCTCCCATTCGTGAGAGTATGTCAGGTAGAGGCTACCCGGGGAAAGGGCTACCGGTGGACCAAGGGCTTAGAACAATCGACCTCTTCCCCAAGATCCTATGTCACCCGTCGGGGTGAGGGTGAGGGTGTTAGCGTGAGTAGGGTGGGGTCGCGTTGATACTCGACCCGTCAGTTTGTATAGATGGTTTTCCCGTGGGGTTTGCGCTGCGAGCATGAGTTATCGTTTTTCCCCTTCGTTGGATCCGTGTAGGAACTTCTCGGCGTACCATTGCTGTCTTGGCACCGGGCTCCCATCTGTAGGTACCATCGCTGTGGTCGACAGTGTACTGATCGTGGGAGTATGTCAGGCAGAGGCTACCCGGGGAAAGGGCTACCGGTGGACCAAGGGCTTAGAAACGATCTAGTCTCTTCCCAAGAGACTGGGTCACCCCTTTTGGGGTGAAGGTGAGGGATTGGTACAGTTACTTCCGACAACCTAGGTCACCCTTCGGAGGTGAGGGTGTTGGTGTGAGTGTTGTGGGCTCGAGTTGATACTTGACCCACCAGCTTGAGTGATTGGCTTTCCATAGGGTCGCGCTGCGAACAAGTAGTGTTTCCTCCCAATATCGTCGTATACCGGGGTCCCGACGTAGAAGCTGCCCTGACAGAGGACTCCCACTTGTAGGTACTCCCGATGCGTTCGGCAGATGTACTGATCAGGGGAGTGTACCAGGTGAGGCTACACGAGGGTGGACCACCGGACGATGTTGCAAGCCTGAATTATCGTTCTCCCCTTCGCCGGATCCGTGTGGATGCTTCCTAGGTACGAGCCGCCCTGGGTGGACCCCCACCTGTAGGTACCATCGATGCGCTCGACAGTGTACTGACCGTGGCCGGCTCCAGGTAGAGGCTGCCTGGGAGAGCGCTACCAGATGACGAACGGTGTAGAACAACAAGTTGTCCTTCGAGTCCCTAGACTCACCCCTGTGGGGGCTAGGGCGAGGGCAGGGTAGGGTCGCACCGCCGTGTGACCTTGTTAACCGTTGGGTTCTACCCATGGTTTCCTTGATAGGTGATTGCCTTAGGATCGAATGTTGGTGTTGGTGTTTGGTTTCTGACCACTCACTGAGCTTGTAGCTCACCCCTCGCTTATGTTTTTCCCCAGTTGACGCTGAGTCGGATCTAAGAGTAGAGCTCCCCTGGCGCCATCCGAGTAGGAGACCTGCGTTCGCGTTGGATGTCTTGCGAGTCGGAGGCTATCAGCATTCCCTTTTCATTGTATGTATTATACTTGTGCTTGTGCACGGTATGTAGACTGTTGATGTCAGTTATTGTATATATTGGCTCTCACAGGACAGTTGATTGTGTACTCTAGTCTGTAATATGTCTTTGAATTACAGACTTAGTCATTTGAGCTTCCGCTTTTTGTATATATTTGATGTCAGTTACTTGTGTATTGCCTTTTTATTGTGGAGTATTTATTTGATCTCGTGTATGGATTACTGATATCATTTATATATTTGCCACGTCTCGGGGACGGCCGCCCTGGGGCCTGACAGTGTCCGCCACGTTGTCTAACTTCGTCTTTCTCTCTCTATTAGCCAAGACTCCTTACTGCCTTGGTTAGGAGTAGATCATTCATTGAACAAATTCAGTCAAATATTAATAATAAAACAAAAACAAATCAATTCCAAACTTAACTCGTCATTTACTAATAAAAGTTCACATTAGGTCAGATAGGGTACTTGAAATCAATGTAACTGTAGACACCTAATGGGGTATTTTACGAGGGTATTAGGTACGTTACTGAATCGGTGGAGCAACCATACCGTAGCGATACGGGCGGCTACGGGTACGGTACTAAGTAGAGATACCTTTCGCTAATCCATTCAAGTAGCCTTACGTCGTGTTTGGAGCAACTGACATAGTTGCCAATTATACGTGTCCTCTTCTTACGCTGGGTAAGATGA
The DNA here is from genome assembly GCA_030737845.1 of Acorus calamus. NCBI lineage: Eukaryota > Viridiplantae > Streptophyta > Magnoliopsida > Acorales > Acoraceae > Acorus > Acorus calamus. Next base: position 14,812,302 of record CM060872.1, read on the forward strand.
TCCTGGGACAAAGTAACGAACTAGCTCTATCAACAACTGGTATCAAAAAGACCTAACTTTGGCTTTCAACTTTGAGGCGCAAGGTCGACCGTTAGGCGCAGTAGGGAGGTCACTTCGATCCCCTTGCATACGGTGAGTGATTATGTGATTGTTTGTAATCTATGTCTATTACGTTGAGTTGTTTAGCTATAACACGACGTCTTGTTTGGTACCTTCATAATGTTTTTTGTGTTCCCAACAACCCTGCTTGGGGTGTTGCAGCGGGAGAGTGGATCCTTACAGTCACTGGATCAATTGTAAACCATAGGGCGATCTAATTAGTTACAGTCAAACAAAGGGAAAAGGGAGCGTCATCTAATTAGTTAGACAGTGGATCAGGCTTGGGGATATGGTTGGGAATAAAAGTGTGCATGAACGGTGGCAGTGGAAGCTTCGACACCTTCTCTCTCATCTGAAGTAATGTCAAAGTCTCAGTAGAAGGAATGACGTTGATAATCTAGATATAAGTTTGGAATTTCATATGCTAAGCACCTTAAAGCTCAGTCACTGGTATTAAGTAGTCGATCCGTCAGGTCTCCCTCTATGGTGAATAAGTACTCTTATCCCTATGGGAACAAGCATAGCCCATGTAAAAGGTACCACGAAGTTGCAGCAGTGAAATGAGCCCTAAATGGGCGAATGAACGTATTTATTCTCTATAGAAAGAAGTCCAAGTAGGTAGGCGTGAGAAGTGAGGATATGGATCCAGGCGAGAGCAACTGACCTTGAAAGCGACTACTCAATCCAAAGGATTCCGCGAACCTTACCTTCAACAGACTTTTCACTCTTACTTTCAACATTCAACAGAGGGTGTAAGGGCGACCATAGGGAGAAAGACAACAGACCATTAGACCATAGCAACGGACATTCTCTTCTTTCCGGGATTTAACGAGACCTTTAGCTTGAACTATGACTTGAAACTTATCATTGAACCAAACAACTCAACCTTCGTTCTTACTATTGCCTATAGTCTCTTCTATACCCTTCCTTTGCTCCCTTACTGAGGTTGCTTCTTCTCACACTGGGTCTCATGAGTCAATTTCCCCTCCCCTCCTGATTGGACTATCCGAAGAGTTAACTTTGAACTGAACCTATCGCCTGACCTACGTATGGATCCCTTCCCTCTCGATAATCATACCTATCAACTGCGCCTAGGTACTACCTTCCGACCTCTCTCTCAAAACGGAAGGGTTGCACCAATCGGGGGGTCGGTCAAGAGAATAAATGAAAAAGTGAAAAGAGCGATAGGCGACCGTGTAGCGTGTAAGCGAGTCAGGGTGTTTTGTTAGTTTAGGCCTAGGAAGCTATACAGAAAGGAAAGAGACCGGTTTTGCAAGATCACGTCACAACGAAGCTGGTGGAAAGTAGCTCAACGAAAGAAAATGCCTGAACAATGAAAAAGGCCGGGTTTTTATCCCTCTGGTCGCCTGATGCCACCTAACTCAAAGGGTCAACAACGGATTCTGATGGGACTGAATCTATAAGAACATGTGCGGAGGCTGAAAAATTTCTTAATAGAGAAGATCCACCAGATCCAGCAGCTCCACCTTATCCATGTGTAGAGATACCATTCTACGTACTTTTTCACTTCGAACTGAACAAAAAAATAGACGTTCTATGCCGAAGAAAGATACTAAAAAGATGCCTCCGCGTAGCATGGCTCTTTCGCTCTAAGCGTAAATAAATCACTTTTTACACTGATTGGTTCGGTAACTGAACTCGTTCCTGTGTGTCATATTTCAAGCTACTTCAACTGACGGTGAAGATTCGAGATGATACAAAGACTTATCTTTTCATTTATAATTGAGATATTCATTTCTTTACAACAAAACCTGGGATTGTGGGTATACACCGGCTTTTGTCTATTTAATTCCTAGCATCTCTTTTTCGGCATAACCCGTATTTGTCTCGATGGATGGTGCAGTTTCAAAATCACTTTCTGTATCAAACCCATGTTTTTAGTCCTCAATTCCATCTTACCTCGAAGAGCCAGTTGAGAAATACAAAAGTTTAGGCGACTGAAAGGAGGGCGACCAACGGGAGTAACGAGCGAAGGGAGGCGAAAATCTTTAAAGCTAAGATCAGAGGCGAGCTTCTTCCTGTCCAAAATCAGGTCTTTGGTCAACTTTGTCAATTGTTAGGCCGATCTCTAAGGCTAGGGGAGTTCAGTATGCCTATCGACCAAACACCGTGTTTTTGGCGTAAAATCACATTACGACTTTACTTTGTTAAGCATCACACTTTTCCCGAGCCTGACCCTAGGTGCTACATTCCCTAACCTTACTCGCTCCGCCGAAACTCCCTGACGCTTGTTCTGCACCTTCGCTACGTTCCCACCGTACAACAGTTATTGCAAAAAACACGGGGTTTGGGTCTCAAGTTAAATACAAAATTACGACTTTGCTTTGTTAAGCATCTATCTGATTTGATTCGCTAAAGCTAGGATCAAAGTCTTTCTCTCAAATCTTTGTCTTTGTTTAGAAAGAAGCCGGAACTTATTGAAAAACCCCGTGTTTTGGCAAGTTGTTGCGAGAGACCATCTCCAAGTCGAAACTTTCCATCTGTCTTAGCAACAAATGACTAAACTTTGTCTTGACTCGCTTCCCAGAGAGAAGAGAGTGTAGTTTAGCGACGATTGACATCGCCTATCTATGGGTAGGTGCAGGGAAGGGCTATTCGTTCACGAGAGGAGAGAAAGAGCTTGGTACCATGTAAACATCCTCCTGCTAAAGGATTCGGAGCCTAGGGCAGGCTTCCCTCTCTTGACTATTCTCTTTATTGTAATTTTTTTTTCAATCGACATGAGAGAGTTCCTGAGGGGATTCAAGGGATCAGTTCTGATGTGGTACAAGATCGGCACAAGAAGAATCGATGACAGAACCAATGATATCAGATCTTCACATGGAGTATTTGCAGTAAAAATGGGATAGTCGATTCTCTGATCCGAACGGATATAAATCTCACTAGATAAGGAAATGATACATTTTCAGCAAGGCAAATTGGTCGTGAAATCTGGTCTAAACGGGATAATCGATTCTCTGATCCGAACGGATATAAATCACGTCGGATAAGGAAAAGATGCATTTTCAGCAAGGCAAATCGGTCGTGAAATTTAATCCCCCCTGCTCGCATTAGAATTCCAATCAAAGCGCATCATTGTCATTGTGCGACCATAATAGCTGGGATTCTAATTTTCTATTTATTATACGTTTTATGCGTGTGATTATAGTCATGATTTTATGCGTGTGATTATAGTATAACGGACCCGCCTTATATGGACAACATGGATATTGGCATACAATAAATATGTTTATAACCCTCAAAAGGATTTAAAATATTAAGTGGGAGCGGGACATTATTGTATAATTCCCACGGTCTCCACCACAAACTTGTAGGTAATACAATTTATCTTGTGTGTTGGCTATAGGCCTTCCTCCCCATCGGATGAGTTAAATTGTAGACATTATCAGTACAAATTATCTAGGAATAATTTTGGGTAATTGTTAGTGTGCACTATCTCCCCATCGGAGAAGTGCATTGCTAAGAATTGATCTGAAATAAGGTGATGGTTTACACTTAACTATAAGTAATTGTATCCTCCCCATCGGAGTAATTGCTATTGTTTGTAGGACCAAATTTTACTTGGTATAAGAGGATACCTAGATAGTAAAATTAATAGGAATTGGCCTGTCTAGTTTAAGTTTGAGTGGTATACGTCCTCATTATCGAGGCATGCTATTCAATAAGAGATCAGGCTGTTGACGAATTCTTTTAATATGGTAGAGGGACCCATCTTTAAATTGAATTCGAAGTTCTATTTACTATATCATAATTGTTTTTTATATTATTCTCAGGATTCAAAATGTCTGCTTTTAATCCACTTGTTGTCACGCCCCAGGGCAGTCGTTCCCGAGACGTGACAAGTATATAAATGATATCAGCAATCCAAACAAGAGATCAAATAAGGACTCCACAACATCAACGACACTAAAGTAATAATCAAATAACTGACATCAAATATATACAAATAGCGGAAGCTCAAACGACTAAGTCTGCAATTCAAAGACATATTTACAGACTAGAGTACACAATCAACTGTCCTGTGAGAGCCAATATATACAACAAACGACATCAATAATCCACATACCGTGCACAAGCACAAGTATAATACATACAAGGAAAAGGGAATGCTGATGGCCTCTCACTCGCAAGACATCCAACGCGAACGCGGGTCTCCTACTCGTACTGCGCCCAGGGGAGCTCTTCTCTTGGATCCGACTCAGCGTCAACTGGAGGAAAACATAGGCGAGGGTGAGCCACACGCTCAGTGAATGGAACAATCCATACAACACAACTCATATTAATCATTTCAAGTAATTTCGGTTCCAACAGATGGAATCAACTCCTTAAACTGGTGGGTCGAGTAACAACCCGAGCCCACCACTCCTGCACCCTCACCCCCACAGGGTGACATAGGACTTTAGGGAGCAATACCCTCACCCTCACCCTCCTTAGGGATGACCTAGGCTTTGGGAAATTGCACAACTCGCAGATCGACCAACGCCGACCCACTACACCCTCACCCTCACCCCCTCCTCGGGGTGACATAGGCTATTGGGAGGAATTTAGATTGTTTCTACGCCCTTGGTCCACCGGTAGCACTTATCCAGGGAAGCCCACACCTGGTATACTCCCATGATCAGCACATCCTCACAAATCAGCAGCACCTACGGATGGGAGCCCTCTGTCAGGCCGGCTGTCTCAACCAGGAAGTCCCTACGCGGATCCAACGAAGAAAGAAGCCAATCTATACACGCGAATATGATCCCCTTGGATCCATCGTCATCGGTGACTACGCACCAGAACGGTAACGAATTCTCAAGAATTCCCCCCAGGCGCATAACTCTGATGCGGGGAAATTCTATCATTCGTAATGACTATGCCATGGTATGACCCCCTAATAGGTCATACACTTGTCCAAACTCATTTAGACAAGATTTATGGCTCGTACAGGTATAAATAAATATACAACATATAATTAAATGAAAGATTATTCCAGATATTCCCTGCCTAGGGGAAAGAACCCCTTGGGTGGGCTCCTTGAGGTCCCAATATAGGATACCCCGACAACCAAACAAGAAACACGGATCACCCTAGCTCGGGTCTCAATGGGGACTTCCCAAAGTCCCTTAATCCCGAGTAGGGAAATAGGAATTAATATACAATTAAAGAATTAATAATTGAAATAATCATGGAAGCATGTAATAGCATAACAGCAATACATATTATCTAAGGCATGCTTATACATATACATACTTATATAGGTTTAATCTGAATTAAACTAAGTGGGGACATGCATAAGTCGGGGTTATACTAACATATGACATGTATCTAGGCATGTATGGCTCATATGCATGATACATGGATGTATAAAACCTAAAATGCAACATCTAATCATAGCATGGGTGCATTCTTAGCTAAACAGGCAAATAACATATACATGCCAACAAGGTTAATATGCAGTTATGGTGCCCCAGGGGAGGGCAATGCACGTGTACGTGCATCGAACGCCTCCTGACTGGCTTGGATCGACCCACTCACCGCAACCCGGGTCGATGCGTGACCGATTGCCAAGATCTGCATGATAAGGGCATCAAAAACGATGAGTATAACTACATAAAAACACTTAGAATTAACTAAAAATGAGGAAGGCTCAGATATGCACGCATACGGGCCCGCACGGATGCGAGTACGCGCATACGCACGCATATTCGAGCGCCCTGACACCTACCCGAGCCCTCAGGCAGCTACACTCGTGGTCCCCGCACACACCCGCACGTGCACGCACGCGTGCACGCGCCTCCGTACCCGCTGGTGCACTGTCGCGCCCCCACCCGCGCCCCCAGACACGCCACCGCGCGCGCTCGCACTCGCGCGCCTGCCAACCCCCGCGCGCCCGTGCCCGTTCCTGCGCCTGCGCCTGCGCCCGCCAGACTGCTTGCTCGCCAGACAGCGCTGTAGATACCCCAATTTTGACCGTCCAGAGAGACAGAAATACTTCAAGTAACACACGGAAATATCCCACAGTTGGACATCCAATAGAGAACCAAAGGTTCGGTAAACCGGAAACCCTAACCCTAGCCTTGACCTAAACCTCAACCGGAAACCCTAACCCTAGCCATGACCTAAACCTAAGCCGAAACCCTAACCCTAGCCTTGACCTAAACCTAAACCGGAAACCCTAACCCTAGCCTTGACCTAAACCTAAACCGGAAACCCTAACCCTAGCCTTGACCTAAACCTAAACCGGAAACCCTAACCCTAGCCTTGACCTAAACCTAAACCGGAAACCCTAACCCTAGCCATGACCTAAACCTAAACTGGAAACCCTAACCCTAGCCATGACCTAAACCTAAGCCCTAAACCCTAACCCTAGCCTTGACCTAGCCCTAAACCCTAACCCTAACCTAAACCTAAACCTAAAACCTAAAGCGGAAACCCTAATTCTAAAAACCCTAGAACCCCAAGTCCCTGGAAAGGGGCGGCTAGATCTAACTAGCCGCCCCATACCAGGCGGCTAGTTTGCACTAGCCGCCCCCCTAACCGCCCCCTGGCCGACTTTGGACCAGTCCCCTGGATGGGACATAAAGCAGCAATAAATGCTGATCATTGCGGCGGGTCATGACCTTTAGCTGCCCCCTTTGGTCGGATCAATCCAAGTAACCGACCCAAGCCACCGCTTGTCAGAGATGGGACGTTTGGCAGGTCATGATGGGGGCGGCTACCAGGAAGTAGCCACCCCATCCTGGGCGGCTAGTTGGAACTAGCCGCCCTTCACCTGGTCTCTGACAGAAGAACCAGGGAATTAATGAGGGGTCTAATCAAAGCCAACCCACTCCATTACCCCCGGGATATTTCCCTGCCTCTCTTTTACTATAAATAGAGGGGTCCCAAGCCCAAATACAACACCACCAATTCATCTTCAATCACCAATCCACCATCCTCACTTGTTCAAACCCTTCCCCACTAGGAATCCCAAGAGAGAGAGAGAGAGAGAGAGCCCCTTTTGTGAGAGAAATACCCATTTCCCTACATAAAATACCCTCTCATCCAACCCTCCAGAAACCTGGGCTAAACCTAGCTTAGCCTCTGCCCAAAACCAAACCCATTTCCTACCAAAGCTCTGCCCAAACCAACCCAGGCCCTGGACGGCTAAACCCTAGTAGCCGCCCCATACCCGACGGCTCAAACCCACTAGCCGCCCCTCCCCCATATCCACACTCCTTTGTCCCAAGACTCCTTTAGTCAAGCCCGGAAGCAGAATAGGATTACCTGTTTTTCACCTCTGTGTACGGTATATCCGTGTCTCAGAGCGGAGACCCCACAAACTCCCCACGTAGGCGATCAAATCCAACACCAACTTTTCCTGCTTTTTCAAGAAAGCAGGTGGCGATCACAACAAAATCCCGTCTTTTCTGAGAAGCAGTCGGGCGGCTCAGAAACGACTGTCCAGGCGGTGACCTGATCAGTCGCAAGACGGACCAGGACCAAGTTCGCAGAACCCCCAGTTTTTTACATACCGACAAAATCTGGCGATCACGGTGGGACCTCCCTCGTGAAAAACAACAAAAGGTAATCCTCTTCTGCCCCCTTTTACAAGCTTGACTAGAATGCTATCAACCCTCTAGGAAGGTTAGAGTTTCTCACTCCTTGAATTAAATCCTCTTCTACTGTGCATTATAACATCCTTTATTGCTTTGTAAGCAGCACACAGCTGCGCAATCCCTTACTGCTTTTGTAAGTCGCACACAGCTGCGCAATCCTTTACTGCTTTCGTAAGTCGCACACATCTGCGCAATCCTTTACTGCTTTATTTACTGCTTTCAATCTGCATTCATCCCCACTCCACGTCATGGAATCCCACATAGAAGAGGAGATATTAGAGGAAAGGAATCACCAAGAGGGTCAGGCCACACAGTTCCTGACCCATCTAGAGGAAAGGATGGCTAGTCTAGGGTATCAAACGGTAGAGGACATGTTTCATGACCTCGCTGACTACCGTCATGCCAAGACCTCGAGACAGGAAACCCCTGTCGAAACCCCTAAATCCACTCCCAAAGCCCCATCCACACCCAGCAGCTCGGTCAATCTGAGCATTTTTTCATTCGCCCCCCTTTCCCCCGCAAATCCAATATTCCCAGCCGTTTCCACCCCAGGCCCCTACCAGGCCACCCCAAACCCGGGACCGCTAGGCAGCCCTCCCAGGGGAGAAACGCTGGATGAAACCATCCGGAGAATCCTCTTCGAGACTGCTCCCTCGGCCCCCAAACACATGTCTCTACATAACCTGAGACAAATCCCGTCAGTCCACCTACCAGAGGGATTCAAAATCCCCAAATTCCGCCGGTACAACGGTCGTGGAGACCCAGACATTCATTTAACTGCCTTTATCTAGACGCACGCCTGTTTCTAGATAATCAACCTCTACTAGTCTTCCTCTTCCAGAAATCATTGGAAGGAGAAGCACTACAATGGTTCTCCACCCTCCCTGTAGATCACTTGTCGAATTTCTCGGCTGTAAGCGAGAAATTCTTAGGCCGCTACGGTTACCAGAGGATCAGAACCCCCTCTATTTCTGATTTAACCGTAGAGAGAATGAGGCCTAGGGAGGAATTCGAACAATACGTGTCCACCGAACTGGCCTGCAACTCACAGAATGTCAAGAAATTGACATGATGTTGCAGAGCTGAGTCCAGAGCTCCGTACGAGCCTTTCGTACGGAGACTGCACTACGTATCAACTTCTGATTGACCGCCACAACAGGATTTCCCGTTGTGCAGCCCTAGTAGTCCAAACCCAGTCCCCACCTATCAGCCATAGGGTTGGACAACCGCCTCGTAAGGCCCAAACCCCCACGGTAGAGGGGATTATTACACAAGTATCGGCACTCTACCCAAACGGAGCGCGTGTTCCCGATCGAGGAGCAGCTCCGAGACAGTACACGCCCGGTTCATCCGGGTATACGCCGCCTCGGCCAACCAACCAAAATTTTACTCCTCAATCGGAACCCGCCCCCGTGCCGACACGACTAAGTCCTATATTCCAAAGCTTTATAAATCAAATCTCGGTATGTACAGATCCTATAACGCATGTTGGAAAGCGAAAGCTAGAACCTGCTACACAACCCCTGGTGGAAGAACCAGAAGACCTGCCTAGGATCATTTCAGGTGGCTTGATCCTTCCGGCGCCTTTCCCAATACACCCAAACCCCATCAAACCCCTCCCCCTATACACAGAACAAGTATCCGAGCCCATTCTGGTTCACCGATAAAGGGAGGTCCCATCCGACCATTGAACCAATTCTCCCATACACAACCTAGTCAGATCTTTGGCAACAAAGCCAGAGTTCTTCCTGCCTGTCCCTGTACTCCACCGGGGACACAAGCCTCTGTTCCCCAGCAACCACCCCAAAGGAAATATACCGCTATTCCACCCCCATTGACCTATGAGTCTCCAGTACCTGAAATTATTGAATCCGTAGAATGTCCCAAGCAGGACTCTGACGATGATGAAGAGTTTTTGGCGGGATAACTATCAGAACTATTTTACCCTTCCCAAACACAACCTCAATCCATCATCCAAGCTTTACCACCGATTAAATCTGAATACCCCTTGTCTCCACCTGCTCAAGACCAAATCATATCAATGCCCGTCGAACCTACCTTGGTGGTCTCGGATGACTCACCTTTTGACTCATCAGATTCTGAGACTGATCCAGGTCCGGTTCAACCAATTATGCATGTCTCTGAACCAGAACCACTCATGTTTAAAAATGCACAATTTGAGGGAGCAGTCAAGCCATTCAAATTGTCAGACTTGCCATCTCATCTACCTAAGGAGCTCTTTCCTCCGGATTCCCCCGCAATATCTAAATCAATTATTCTATATCAGACCCAGAAGCCCCTGATTACTCCAGTTGAAGAATCTTCACCCTCACCATCATTAGGGCCTCAATATTATGATAAACCTTGCTCCCTTGCGCTTGTTCAGTCAATAGTCGCCCCTGCGAGTTGCTTTTCCATATCCACATCTTTATTGACTGACCCACCTTTGAGGAAAGATTCTCCTCCTACTAAGGGTCCATGGCAAAGCAAGCGCCACCCATGCTTTCGACATCTTTTAGGTTTTGACATTCTGATAGATGCTGTCAGAATAGACGCTGAACAACAGTGGCTGAGAAGGCGTCAAACGCGCTTCAAGATAGAGGAAAATCGATACACGATGAATGATACATCAGAAAATTCAAGTATCATTCCCCTAAAGATCCTGCAATTTGAGCCTCCATAGAGGACTCACCTTGCACTATCATTCCTGGAGGTCATCCTTCAGTGCTACGTATACCATCTTTTACATGCTTTACTATTTCTAAACCTTTACACGCTTTATAAAAAATAAAAAAATAATAATAATAAAAAATCAAAAAAATAAAAAAAATACCAAAAAGAGAGAACTACTAGATGAGAAAATATTAAGAGCGGCAGACCATGCCCAGGCCTACCAAAGAAGGGTGGCAAGGGCATTTGAAAAGAAGGCGATAAAAAGAAAATTCAAAATCGGGGAATTAGTACTTAAGCAAATCATGCCATCAAGACTGCCCCACCCGAGAGGAAAGCTGCAACCCACATGGGAGGGACCCTATGTGATCACCCATGCCTATTCCGGGAATGCCTACCGCCTGGTAGATGCCGAAGGAGTCGAGGTTCCAGGTTCGTGGAATGCACTTTATCTGAAGAAATTCCATGCATGAAAAGCTTTCAATACTTAAGAACTATTATTCTTCCTTCCTGCGATTTCCAGCGTTTAGTACTTGATGATAGAATTGTAAGACTCTCAAAGATAAACTCGTATATATTTGAACACGTTTCCGCCAAATCATGTCATTCCCTTCACACACGTATAACTGGACTAGATTTGCCTGATAGAAGAAAAATTGCCTACCCCGTGGACTGGGACAATTTAAAAACTGCCCAAAGCAAAATATCCCTTATTTCCGCCCCGCTCGTATTAACCCTAGGTCAAAATGAGGAGTTACCCGGACCTAGCATATGTCCCAAAAACTGGCTCTGGCACTATATAAACACTTCTAGAGGGGAAGCATGAAAAGAATCGGGGTGAAAAACAGAAGAGCCCCCCCCCTCAAATCAAAACAAACAAAAACAAAAACGGGCAAAAAAGAGAAAATCAGGCAAGGAGAGGCCAAACACCCAAGTGAACGGGTTAAACTCTCTATTTAGCTGGCTTTCACGCCTTTACGCACGGTGTACGCTAAACAACGGCTATACCAGTACAAATCTAAACAACGGACTGTACTTTCCACCCAAAAATAAAGAAGTGGTAAAAAGAAGAAAGCCAGAGGGACCTAGGAAGTAAGACATGTGCTAGACTGGGACAATTCTAAAAATATTGCCCGAAAGGAAGATATTACTCTTACCTCATTCACCCTCTCCCCTCTTATTTTTTTTGCAATGGGGGTTCAAAATTGAGCTATGTCCACCGGGAAAAGTGAAATTTTGACCAAGGGTAGATCACGTCTAGGTTTACACTTACACACACACTCACACGAGTTCACTTAGAAACTTGCCTATCCAAAGGAAGCTTATTTGACTTGACTCTTGGTACTTTCATGGATTTTTCAGCATGTTTAGAATAATACGATTAAGCATTTGAAAACCATGAACCTAGGAAAATCGACGCCTAAGGCTTATACCTCTCAAATACAATCCTAGTTTGGACATGAGTGATTACAAGGGCTCCTCCACGGGGACTTGATGGTGTCTTTTACTTATGAAAATCAAGAACATTGCCCTCTCACCTAAAAAAGTCATTGAAGAACTAAAATGCCCCCTTATGCCACTTATAGTTACGCATAAGCTTGCATTTTCCTTTTCCAAAACACCTTGGCATCCGATTTTCTTCAAATATTAAAGTTAACCCCCCCCCCCCGAATATTAGAATTATCCCCACTCATATGATAATTGTCCCCACGAAATTTAAAATTATCCCCACTCATATGAGAATTGTCCCCACTCACCTCATGCCCTTCCGCACATGCGTGAGAAGAAATTGTCCCCACCTCCTACACATAAGTTCTTCTTCACTCACGCACTTGGAATCCCTTCCTTGCGCACTAAAGCCTAGTCTCCCACACTTTACTCTCTCGCATTTATATTTCCATTCCGCCTTAAGATGGATTGTAGCCCTTGACGATTCAAGCAAGAAGGGCTCGAAAGTCAGTGCAGGGGCGCAATCTGGACGGATTTAACACTTGGTCCATGGAAAGAATGTTTTTATACGTCTCAAAGGATAAAGCACTTAGGAGGACTGTCAGCAGCAGCAGACAAGAAGCAAAACCAAGAAATTGTCCCAGGCAGGGGGCGGCTAAACCCGACTAGCCGCCCCCCTGGAGACGGCTAATTTATACTAGCCGCCCCTGCCCCCTGCCCTCTTGTCCAGGTAAAAACCCAGGCAAGGGGCGGCAAAATGCAAGTAGCCGCCCCTCACTGGGCGGCTAAACGCAACTAGCCGCCCCTCACCTGCTACCCCATCTGCCCTGTCAGTCCCAGTCTCAATCAACTCTTCAACTCCTTTGAATACCTGTCAAAACATTCCTTTCCCAAACATGCATACACATTTTAGACACATATTCATACACAAGACCTGTATCGATACCATGCTATAATGATGATATATTAGAATTCTACATCCATCCATAAATCAAAACCTATAAACACCAAGTTCATTCATCCACACACATACACATCCCTATAGATTAGGAAGGCTTTCAAAAAAAAAAAAAACATTAAACATCCATGCTAAACTATACCAAACCATGCATACAAACAAGAAATTAAATTGTCCCACCGTGACCATAAACGTAAATTGTCTTCTAAAAACACCTAAAATGCAAAAAGTAAGAAAGAGATAGGTCCACCAAGAGCTCCAAACTCCGAAATCTTGAGCTATACTTCACCGAAATATCACCTAAAACCAAAAACAAAAGAAGAAAAGCATGAATTCATCGCATATGTACTATTCTTCTATTAAAACCAAGACACAAAGAAGCTATACCTTGACGTATCGTCATCCGCTGGAGGCTGAGTAGGAGGATAAGGAGAAGACTGAACCTCTGGAGCATCGAGAGCGGCAGGAGTCTCTCGAACTGAAGACGCGGCCCTCGCGTATATCCCACGACTCCGAGACACCGAAGGACGAGAGGAACGGCTAAAGGTGGCCCCAGTAGCCAAGGAAGCCGAGAGAGAATGGTCAGGCTCAAGTGGAAGAAGATCGAGGTCCGCCTCGGTCATGGAGACCCCTCCAACCAATTTCCCCCTCATGGTAGCCTCCCAGAGACGGACCTGCTGCATATCTCTATCTCTCCTCTCCAATCTCTGTCGGAGGCGACTCTCTATCCCTCTAGCCCGATCCTCGGCGGCCCTCAACCTCTCCTCCAACTCCCGCGCCCTCGCCTCCGACGCCCTGAGCGCCTCTCGGTCCCTGTCCCCGGCCGCCTAGAGAGAGCGAACCAAATCTCCCATCAAACCCCCAGGGACACCCACCGAAGCCTCCAACTCCGACACCCTCATCTGGAGGGAGTCCCTCTCACGGCCTAGGGTAACGAACCCCTCCTCCCTCGAGGCTATCATGGACCTCAGCCGGTCCGCCTCCTCCTCAGCCCGGGAAGCCCTGCCCCTCGCCTGGCCCAACTCCATCCTTGTGGCCATCAACTCACTCCGGGCCACATCCAACTCCCTCGTCAGTTCGAGCTCTCGCTCGGACACCGTGGAAGGAGGAGGGGCGGAGGAAGAAGAAGCGCGGTCGGCCCTCGCTCTCGACAGAGCATCCACCTGAGCCTCAAGGATCCGGACCTGGTCCTGCAAGCGTCCCCTCTGTACCCGCAAGGCCTCTATCTGCCTGGCCCGCGCTTGGAGGTGCTCATTGGCGGTCTTGAGCCTCTTCTCCATCTCATTCAGCTCAACCTACAAAAGCAACATCGGTCAGAATATACCCAAGGAGAAGAAAAGAAAAGAAAAGAAAAGAAGGGGAGAAAGACTTACATAGGCATCCGGGACCTCCTCCTCCATAGTCCCAAGGATACTGGCATATTCCTGGCGATACCAAACCATATACTCCTGACTGCTAGCCGCCTCGGGACGACGCTCCACCAAAGCACCTCGGCCCATCCATCCCGCCACGTACGTCGCGTAATTCCTCGGGAGGTTTGTGTCCCGAGGAATCCCAGCCACCGGGATCGAGGGGCGCTTCGGCAGGGGATTGGGCACCCACTGATGGTACCCAAGCTGGCGGACAACCCGGCTGATCGCATGAAACACGACCTCATTAAAATAGATCAGCCAGATATCCCGTGACAACTCCGCTGGGACCTCCTCCTCCGTGTAGGGCCTCCACGTCATCTATAAAGCATCAAAAGACAGGAAGAGCGCTTAGTCAAACGAAAACCAAATACAAGCCAAAACAAACCTTGAAGGAAAATTTATACCTCTTCCTCCGTCAAGACACGGAAGGCCTCCCGGAACTGAGCAAGGCGATGCAAGCGCGAAGATCCCCACGGCGCCCATCTCATGGCCCCGGGGAGGGCACGATCGAACGGCGCAGAGGTCGGGCGATCAATGGTGAAATGCTCGTACCCGAAGATCTAGCAAAGCAAGAGGGAAATTATCATGACCAAAGTAAGCTAAACCAAGAAGAAGACACTCATCACTTACACATACCTGAAGGGATGGCGCGAAGCCACCAAGGTTCTTTCCCCCAGCCCTCTTGACCTTCTTCGAGCGCTCCGCAAACAAATGGGCAAGCATCGCCGCTCCCCAAGCGTATCGCCCCATGCCCTCTAGGTCCCTCATCAGCAGAAGAGAATGAGAGGAAACCTTGTCGGAGGCCGTCGAGAAGAGGACCCGGCCAAAGAAGTAGAGGGAGAACGCCCTCAACTCCCTCCGTGCCCTCTGTGGGCACGCAGCCGCCTCTCTCGCCTCGATCATCACCCGCCACCTCTCGAAGCTAGCTGCAGCTTCGCCCTTCTGACGCTCCGTGAAAGAACCAAGGCCGTACTGCCCCGACAGCCTCCCAAGGGGATCCGGTTCAGCGTCCGCTCCCTCTCCACGAACTCCCATTCCCCGATCAACTCCTGGAAAAGCGCCTTATAGTTGGCGAGGGTGGCCGCGATCACTGCCTCCCCTGACACCGGAAGGCCGGTGATCCGATGAACATCCTCGAGGGCCGGCATGACAGCACCGGTGGGGAGAATGAAAGCGCAGCTCTCCGGATCCCACCTCTCCGCCAAAGCCTCCACATAAGGACGGTGGACGTGGAACGGCTCGATCAGGAAGAAGGAACGGAAGCCCGCTCCATCCACCAAGCCCCTCTCCTCCTGCCCCAAAGCATCGTACCACCTCTTCGTCCCATGCCACAAGGCCCTAATACGGTTCGGTCTCTACAAGACGAACGAAGGGAACATGGGTTAGTTAAAAAAAAAAAAAACAATCGAGAGGTAAGGGTTCAACTCTACGAAATTATTTTTAAAACCATGCTTAGCAAAATGACACTTCCACATGCTAAATATAGAAACAAAAGCATGAAAGTAAGAAGCTACACTCCTCATATGATCACGCATACTAGACAAACATCAACATATCCCACCGTGGTCACCACTCACACGCTTTCTTACATCACAGCTTATCATGCTTATACCTTCCCTAAACACACCTAAGCAATAAAAAACTGGGACCCGTGAAATGCATGCAAACACTCCCCCATGCTCTACCACAATCAAACACGTACGAAGTCACATACAGGTAGAAAAGTATCAAATGCAAGCATGCTAGCCGTATCACTCCTCTTTCTTTTATATGCATACAACAAGCATGGATGTACATATAAAAATTGTCCCCTTCCTTTTTTTTTTTTTCAACACGAACCCGTTCGCATGCTTTACAATATCCCACCGTGATCAAACTATACATACAAGCATGCATCTTAGACACACATATCACTCACTACTACCTACTCATGCATATTAGACACACATATCACACACTATCACCTATTTATACCACGAATGACATACACATATAAATAAAAGGGTAAGACAAAGGTTGGGAACATACCATGGCCCGCGTGGACCCAGGAGCGTCCACCTCGGCCTCGTCGGGATCATCCATCTCATCGTCATCCCCCTCCTCGTCCTCCTCAAACACGGCCTCCTCAGCCTCAGCCTCAGCGCCAACGCCGGCCTCCGCGGCCCCCATATCCACACCCTCGGCCTCCCCGGCCTCCTCCCCAACATCAGCCCCTCCTACCTCCTCCTTGCCCGCCGCACCGGAGGCTAAGCCCTCAAAAACACCCATAGCTCTTCTCTCCTCCTCTGCTGCCCTGGCCTCCATGGCCTCCCTATCTAAACATCCCAATAATGGCGTCCAACGACGCCCTCTCACTCTCACTCACCCCCTCGGCCTCGGCCCCTCCCTCCGTTGCACCCCCAACCAATCCCTCGACCCCGAAACCACCTCCTCGACCACTGCCGGTCGATCCCCACGCCTCCTCTTGCGTGTATAACCTATCATAGCACCCCCAACCTCCGGGACAGCCCCGAAGACATACCCGTGCCCCTAGCCGCACCTGTATCCACCGACGGCACCTCCGCCGCACCCACGACCTCCCTCACGACCTCCTCCTCCACCCGATCACTCCCCGATGAACTAGACCCCGAGACAGCCCCTCTCTGCTCTCGGGAAGACCTAAGGCGCTTCAGCATCGAAGCCGTCCTCTTCCCCTTCGTCATCTCCTCCGATTTCGCACAAAAGAAAAAAAATCTAGGGCTCCGAAATCAAGAAGAAAGGAATGATGGAAGGCTTAAACAAAGGATTCAAGGTGTTTTAAAATCAAGATTTTCGGTTTAAAATGAAAAAGAAGAAGAGAGGAGGGAAGAGTAACCGTTTTAAAACGTATGGAAAGAGAGACAGGGTCTTTTCGGTTATAAGGGACCCAGTCATGGGGGGGCTACCCGCGAGTAGCTGCCCCCTCTCAGGCGGCTAGTTACAACTAGCCGCCCCTCCCAGTTTTCTCTTTCATTTAAAAATCCCCTTTCCAATCTTCTTTCAGCCCTAAAATTCCAAAGTTCTCCATACCAAACAGCCATGTATTGGCTTATTTCTGGACATTACTTGACCAAACACGACCTGCTCGAAGTTTTGCCACACTTTCAGTACCGTTCAAAATCCAATTTCTCCAGTTCTGGTTCTTTTCCAGAGTTCTTATCCTTCGGATGATCCAACTCACCCAAACTCAACTTTTACTTGCTTTTTGTCGGCGATATCCCCTCCTTGCTGAGTTTTCCCAAGCACGGGAACAGTAGGCACGAGGAAACTGACGCTGGGCTGCTCGTGCACGATAGCTAAGAACCCCGACCGTGGGTTGGATCACTCACCATTTACTTTTCCCCGCCTTCCACCTGGATCATCCTCTCGGATAAAAATTCTAAGTCAAGACCTAGCCTCTGACGGTGTAAATCAACTCCCCGAGTAATACTGCTCGTTTTGGCACAACTCCTTGAAGGTCGGGCCGGCCAAAATAGGGGTCTCTTTCCTTATCATCGGTCGAAGTCTTTCATGCTTCGCACAAAGACTCCGTCCGATGAGGGACAATTGTAGATACCCCAATTTTGACCGTTCAGAGAGACAGAAATACTTCAAGTAACACACAGAAATATCCCACAGTTGGACATCCAATAGAGAACCAAAGGTTCGGTAAACCGGAAACCCTAACCCTAGCCTTGACCTAAACCTAAACCGGAAACCCTAACCCTAGCCATGACCTAAACCTAAGCCGGAAACCCTAACCCTAGCCTTGACCTAAACCTAAACCGGAAACCCTAACCCTAGCCTTGACCTAAACCTAAACCGGAAACCCTAACCTAGCCATGACCTAAACCTAAACCGGAAACCCTAACCCTAGCCATGACCTAAACCTAAGCCCTAAACCCTAACCCTAGCCTTGACCTAGCCCTAAACCCTAACCCTAACCTAAACCTAAACCTAAAACCTAAATCGGAAACCCTAATTCTAAAAACCCTAGAACCCCAAGTCCCTGGAAAGGGGTGGCTAGATCTGACTAGCCGCCCCATACCAGGCGGCTAGTTTGCACTAGCCGCCCCCCTAACCGCCCCCTGGCCGACTTTGGACCAGTCCCCTGGATGGGACATAAAGCAGCAATAAATGCTGATCATTGCGGCGGGTCATGACCTTTAGCCGCCCCCTCTTGGCCGGATCAATCCAAGTAACCGACCCAAGCCACCGCTTGTCAGAGATGGGACGTTTGGCAGGTCATGATGGGGGCGGCTACCAGGAAGTAGCCGCCCCATCCTGGGCAGCTAGTTGGAACTAGCCGCCCTTCACCTGGTCTCTGACAGAAGAACCAGGGAATTAATGAGGGGTCTAATCAAAGCCAACCCACTCAATTACCCCAGGGATATTTCCCTGCCTCTCTTTTACTATAAATAGAGGGGTCCCAAGCCCAAATACAACACCACCAATTCATCTTCAATCACCAATCCACCATCCTCACTTGTTCAAACCCTTCCCCAGTAGGAATCCCAAGAGAGAGAGAGAGAGAGAGCCCCTTTTGTGAGAGAAATACCCATTTCCCTACATAAAATACCCACTCATCCCACCCTCCAGAAACCCGGGCTAAACCTAGCTTAGCCTCTGCCCAAAACCAGACCCATTTCCTACTAAAGCTCTGCCCAAACCAACCCAGGCCCTCGACGGCTAAACCCTAGTAGCTGCCCCATACCCGACGGCTCAAACCCACTAGCCGCCCCTCCCCCATATCCACACTCCTTTGTCCCAAGACTCCTTTAGTCAAGCCCGGAAGCAGAATAGGATTACCTGTTTTTCACCTTTGTGTACGGTATATCTGTGTCTCAGAGCGGAGACCCCACAAACTCCCCACGTAGGCGATCAAATCCAACAACAACTTTTCCTGCTTTTTCAAGAAAGCAGGTGGCGATCACAACAAAACCCCGTCTTTTCAGAGAAGCAGTTGGGCGGCTCAGAAACGACTCTCCGGGCGGTGACCTGATCAGTCGCAAGACGGACAAGGACCAAGTTCGTAGAACCCCCAGTTTTTTACTTACCGAAAAAATCTTAAGCAAGGTGGGGGTGAACTTACCTAGGGTCACCACATGCACATAAATATCCCAACACTATTCCACTTAACGAATCAGTTTCGAAGAAAACCCAGATACGATTCGGAACTGCATAATTTTCCAAACGTTACCAGAATTCAATGAAAATTTTATGGGTAGTACAGAATGGTACCAGGACCCATAATATGCAGTCAAATTTCCAATCGGAGTACTCAAGCTCATGCATATGGCTAAAAGCCAAAATTTTAGCGGCTCCAACCGAAAAATGAAAAATTCAAAAATGGCCAGAAATGACCCAACGGTTGCCCATAGGCTAAAAAGTGACACAAATATAACACTTGTTGTTATTCTCAAATAATGCAAATTGACTGGACCTACTTATATTGACTAGAAAAGAAACCTGGATATTGTGTTGACTTCCTCAGAGTACAAGTTTGTACTCACTAAAGTATGTCCTCCAAAACCTGGTGAGGGCACAACCGATGAGGAAACCTAAACTTATCAGAAATGGCTAAGGGCTGATGAGATGGCTAGGTGTTACATTCTGGCATCCTTGTCAGATGTTCTAAGTCATCAGCATTAGTATATGACCTATGCCTATGATGTCAGCCTTAAGGAAATGCTTGATGACTAGAGTCGAGCCGCTAGACAAGTGGCCATGAAAGAACTAATGAATACTAGTATGGCAGAGGGGACACCAGTAAGGGATCATGTTCTAAAGATGATGGGTCATCTCAATGAACTAGAGATCCTAGGAGCTGAAATTGATGGGAAACCTCGGTTGGTATCATACTCCACTCTCTACCAGAATCTTTTAAGCAGTTTCGTGTCAACTATACGTTGAATAAGCGTGACTACACGTTGGCAGAACTGCTCAAAGAGCTTCAGGCGGTAGAGGGTCTTAACAAGAAGCCGGCTAGTGTTTACATGACTGAGAAAGGTTCTACTTCCAAGGCTAAAGCCAAGAAGAAAAGAAAGGTTTAGCATTTAGGTATTCAAGCTGTGAATAAAATTCAAGGACAGACACAGAAAAAGCCGAAAGGCAAGTGTTTTCAGTGTGGACAATCAGGTCACTGGAAGAAACAATGTCAGTGTAAGTGATGACCAAGGTGGGATTAACATTTTTAGCATGTGTGGTCATATGAAGAGTGTTTTGTAAATAATGGGAGGTGGACCCTTATGTGAGTTAAGTATCCTATTTTCATGCTTTTGTTTTTGATTTAGCATATGGGAATTTTATTTCGCTAAGCATGATTTCTAAGTGAATTTTTAGGCTTTGGATTCTTACCTCTCGATTGCTTTTCAAACTAACCCTTGTTTTCTTCGTTCGTTTGTAGCGGCCGAATCGTATCTGGGCTTTGTGGCACGGGACGAAGAGGTGGTACGATGCCTTGGGGTAGGGGGAGAGGAGGTTGGTGGACGGAGCGGGCTTCCGTTCCTTCTTTCTAATTGAGCCGTTCCACGTCCATCGCCCTTATGTGGAAGCGTTGGCGGAGAGGTGGGATTTGGAGAGTTGCACTTTCATTTTTCCCCACCGGTGCCGTTATGCCTGTCGGTACCGTCGGGGAGGCCTCCGGGGTGTCGGAGCGGATTCCGGCGGGGTGCGCGGTGAGCGCGCGTGTGACTGTGTGGGGGTTCTTCGGGGATTCGGATCGGATGCGTGCCCTGGCGGGCTCGGTCGGATCGTCTTCTCGGAAGGGTGAGGGGTGTGTCGGTCCTGGTTGAGGCGCCCGATAGCGTCTCAAGAGGATTCAGGGGTTTGTGTGATCGCCACCTGCTTTTTCTAAAAGCAGGAAAAGGTTGGGTTTGGTTTTGGTCGCCTACGTGGGGAGTTTGTGGGGTCTCCGCTCTGAGACACGGATATACCGTACACAGAGGTGAAAAACAGGTATCCTATTCTGCCTCTAGGGCTTGACTAAAGGAGTTATGGGACAAAGGGGTGTAAGTGGGGTGTGTATAGGGGGGGGGGGCGGCTAGTTGGATCTAGCCGTCTGGTGAGGGCGGCTACTAGGGTTTAGCCGTCCCAGGTCTAGTTTGGTTTGGGCAGAGCTTTGGTAGGAAATGGGTTTGGTTTTTGGGCAGAGGCTAAGCTAGGTTTAGCCCGGGTTTCTGGAGGGCGGAATGAGAGGGTGTTTTTGTGTAGGGAATGGGTGTTTTCTCTCACAAAAGAGTCTCTCTCTCTCTCTCTCTTGGGATTTCTAGTGTGGAAAGGGAATGTGAATTGTGGGATGTTGGTGTGGATTTTGTTGATTGAAGGATGATGATGTTGTATTTGGGCTTGGGACCCCTCTATTTATAGTAAAAGAGAGGTAGGAAAATATCCCGAGGGTAATGGAGTGGTTTGGCTTCGATTGGACCTCTCATTAATTCTCTGGTTTTCTGTCAAAGACCAGGTGAAGGGCAGCTAGTTCTAACTAGCCGCCCAAGATGGGGCGGCTACTTCCTGGTAGCCGCCCCTATCATGACCTGCCAAACGACCCATCTCTGACAAGCGGTGGCTTGGGTCGGTTACTCGGTTTGATCCGGCCAAGAGAGGGCGGCTAAAGGTCATGACCCGCCGCAATGATCAGCATTTAATGCTGCTTTATGTCCCATCCAAGGGACTGGTCCAAAGTCGGCCAAGGGGCGGTCAGTGGGGCGGCTAGTCTAAACTAGCCGCCTAGTATGGGGCGGCTAGTTAGGGCTAGCCGCCCCTTTCCAGGGACTTGGGGTTTTTGGTTTTTAGAGTGGCGGGGTTTTGTTTTTAGGGTTAGGGCCTGGTTTAGGGTTTAGGCTTAGGTCCAGGGCTAGGGTTAGGGTTTCTGGTTTTAGGTCAAGGCTAGGGTTAGGGTTTAGGTTTAGGTCAAGGCTAGGGTTAGGGTTTCTGGTTTTAGGTCAAGGCTAGGGTTAGGGTTTAGGTTTAGGTCAAGGCTAGGGTTAGGGCTAGGGTTTAGGGTTTCCGGTCTAGGTCTAGGTTAGGGCTAGGGTTAGGGTTTCTGGTTTACCGTACCTTTGGTTCTCTACTTGGATGTCCAACTGTGGGATATTTCCGGGTGTTACTTGAAGTATTTTTGTCTCTCTGGACGGTCAAAATTGGGGTATCCACAATTGTCCCTCATCGGACGGCGTCTTTGTGCAAAGCAGGAAAGACTTCGACCGATGATAAGGAAAGAGACCCCTTATTTTGGCTGTCCCGACCTTCAAGAAGTTTATGACAACACGAACAGTACTATTCAGGGAGTTGATTTAGACTGTC
This sequence comes from Acorus calamus, assembly GCA_030737845.1. NCBI lineage: Eukaryota > Viridiplantae > Streptophyta > Magnoliopsida > Acorales > Acoraceae > Acorus > Acorus calamus. The sequence continues at coordinate 14,834,795 of CM060872.1, forward strand.
AGAGGCTAGGTCTTGACTTAGAATTTTTAGCCGAAAGGATGATCCAGGTGGAAGGCGGGGAAAAGTAAATGGTGAGTGATCCAACCCGCGGTCGGGGTTCTTAGCTATCGTGCGCGGAGCAGCCCAGCGTCAGTTTCCTCATGCCTACCGTTCCCGTGCTTGAGAAAACTCAGCAATGAGGGGATATCGCCGACAGAAAGCAAGTAAAAGTTGAGTTGGGTGAATTGGATCATCCGAAGGATAAGAACTCTGGAAAAGAACCAGAACTGAAGAAATTCAAATTTGAGCGATACTGAAAATGCAGCGAAACTTCGAGAAAGTCGTGTTTGATCAAGTAATATCTGGAAATAAGCCAATACATGGCTGTTTGGTATGGAGAACCTTGGAATTTAGGGCTGAGAAGAGTTTGGAAAGGGGTTTTGAAGCAAAACAAAGAAACTGGGAGGGGCGGCTAGTTGTAACTAGCCGCCCGAGAGGGGGCGGCTACTCGCGGGTAGCCGCCCCTGGACCGGGTCCCTTATAACCGAAAAGACCCTCTCTCTCTCCATACGTTTCAAACACGTTTTCTCTTCCCACCTCTCTTCTTCCTTTCGGTTTCAAACTCAAAACCCTGATTTCTTTGCCTTTCTTTCCTTCTTTTCGACCTCAATCTTTCTCTTTCTCTTGATTTCAAAAACCCTAGGTTTGGGTTCTCCTTTTTCTTTTTCACACCGAGGAAGATGACTAGGTCGAAGGCGATTGTTTTGAGGGGAAAGCGACCACGGGTGGCTCGTGGAGAGCGTAGCCCGAGCTCTTCATCATCGGAGAGCGATAGGCCGGAGGTCGAGGCGTGGGTGAGGTCGGGGATTTACCTTCGGGGGCTGTCCCGGAGGTAGGAGGGAGTGTGATAGGTTATACACGCAAGAGGAGGCGTGGGGATCGACCGGTGGTGGCCGAGGAGGTGGTTCCGGGGGTTGGAGGATCGATTGAGGGTGCAACCGAGAGGGTAGGGGTTGGGGGAGTTAGCGAGGAGGTGAGGGCGTCGTTGGATGCCCACGCTGGGATGTTGGATAGGGAGGCCACAGAGGCCAGGGCTGAGGAGGAGGAGAGTAGGGCTATAGGGGCCTTTGCGGAGTTTATCTCCGGTGTGGGGAGGGTGGAGGGGATAGGAGAGGCTAGGGATGGGGCCGGGGAGGCTGAGGGTATGGGCACCGGGGCTGCCGAGGCCAGTGTGGGTGTTGGGCTGAGGCCGAGGGGGCCGTGTTCGAGGAGGATGAGGAGGAGGATGACGACGGGATGGACGATCCCGACGAGGCCGAGGTGGACGCTCCTGGGTCCACACGGGCCGTGGTATGTTCCTAATCTTTTAGTCTTAGCCTTTTATTTTGGTGTATATGCACGTGTTTTGGTTGGTATGAATATGTTGTATATGTGTATTATACTCGTATGTGTGTTTTAAATAGGCATGCTTGCGTATAAGTTTAGTCACGGTGGGATGTGTAAGTATGCTGAGATGGGTTTGTTTTTATAGGGAGGGGGATAATTTCTATATATATATCCATGTTTGTTATATGCATATAAAGGTGAGAGAGATGACATAGTTAATATGCTTGCATGCGATACTTTTTTATGTGTATTTTGATTTCGTACGTGTTTGATCGTGGTAGGGCATGAGGGAGTGTATGCATGCATTTCATGGGTTCGAGTTCTATATTGCTATATTGCTTAGGTGTGTTGAGGGTGTCGGTGTCGAGAAATTGGTCTCGGCGCGTGTGTGGGGGTTCTTCGGAGGGTTCGGATCGGATGTGTGCCCTGGCGGGCTCGGCCGGATCGTCTCCTCGGAAGGGGTGAGGGTGTGGTTCCTGGTCGAGGCGCCCGACAGCGGCTCAAGAGGATTCAAGGGGGGGTTTGTGATCGCCACCTGCTTTTTCTAAAAACAGGAAAGGGTTTGGGTTTGATCGCCTACGTGGGGAGTTTGTGGGGTCTCCGCTCTGAGACACGGATATACCGTACACAGAGGTGAAAAACAGGTAATCCTATTCTGCTTCCGGGCTTGACTAAAGGAGTTATGAGACAAAGGGGTGTGAGTATGGGGTGTGTATGGGGGGGGGGGCGGCTAGTTGGATCTAGCCGTCTGGATTGGGGCGGCTAGGTAGGGTTAGCCGTCCAGGGTCTGGGGGGATTTGGGCAGGGGTTTGGTAGGAAAAGGGTGGGGTCTTGGACAGAGGCTAAGCTAGGTTTAGCCTGGGTTTATGGAGGGTGGGATGAGAGGGTTTTTTATGTGGGGAATGGGTGTTTCTCTCACAAAAGGGGGCTCTCTCTCTCTCTCTCTCTCTCTTGGGATTTCAAGTGGGGGAAGGTTGGACAAGTGGGTTTGTGGGTTGTTGATGTTGTGGATTACTTGGTTCCTTTTCATTTGGGCTTGGGACCCCTCTATTTATAGTAAAAGAGGGGCAGGGAAATATCCCGAGGGTAATGGAGTGGTTTGGCTTTGATTGGACCTCTCATTAATGCTCTGGTTCTTCAGCCAGAGAACAGGTGAAGGGCGGCTAGTGCTAACTAGCCGCCCGGGATGGGGCGGCTACTTCCTGGTAGCCGCCCCTATCATGACCTGCCAAACGTCCTATCTCTGACAAGCGGTGGCTTGGGTCGGCTACTTGGTTTGATCCGGCCAAGAGAGGGCGGCTAAAGGTCATGACCCGCCGCAATGATAAGCATTTAATATTGCTTTATGTCCCATCCAGGGAACTGGTCCAAAGGCGGCCAGGGGGCGGTTAGGGGGGGCGGCTAGTGTGAACTAGCCGCCCAGTGAGGGGCGGCTAGTTAGGGTTAGCCGCCCCTTTCTAGGGACTTAGGTTTTTAGGGTTTTGGTTTTTGGTTTAGGTCTGGGTTAGGGTTTGGCTTAGGTTTAGGGTTTGGGGTTAGGTTTAGGTTTAGGCTGGGATTTAGGGTTTAGGGCTAGGGTTTGGGGTTAGGTCAAGGTTTAGGGTTCCGGTTTAGGTTTAGGTCAAGGCTTAGGGTTCCGGTTTAGGTTTAGGTCAAGGCTGGGATTAGGGTTTAGGGCTAGGTCAAGGCAAGGGTTAGGGTTTCTGGTTTACCGAACCTTCGGTTCTCTTATTTGTGTCCACTTGTGGGAGATTTCCGTGTGTTACATGAAGTATTTCTGTCTCTCTGGACGGTCAAAATTGGGGTATCTACAATTGTCCCTCATCGGACGGAGTCTTTGTGCGAAGCAGGAAAGACTTCGACCGATGATAAGGAAAGAGACCCCTATTTTGGCCGGCCCGACCTTCAAGAAGTTATGCCAACACGAACAGTACTTTTCGGGGAGTTGATTTAGGCTGTCAGAGGCTAGGTCTTGACTTAGAATTTTTATCCGAGAAGATGATCCAGGTGGAAGGCGGGGAAAAGTAAATGGTGAGTGATCCAACCCGCGGTCGGGGTTCTTACCTATCGTGCACGGAGCAGCCCAGCGTCAGCTTCCTCGTGCCTACCATTCCCGTGCTTGGGAAAAACTCAGCAAAGAGGGGATATCGCTGACAGAAAGCAAGTAAAACGTTGATTTGGGTGAATTGGATCATCCGAGGGATAAGAACTCTAGAAAAGAACCAGAACTGAAGAAATTTGAATCTGAATGGTACTGAATGTGTTGCAAAACTTCGGGAGAGTCGTGTTTGATCAAGTAATGTCTGGGAAATGGAGAACCTTGAATTTTAGGGCTGAAAAGATTGGAAGGGGGTTTTTTAAGTAAAAGAGAAAAACTGGGAGGGGCGGCTAGTTGTAACTAGCCGCCCGAGAGGGGGCGGCTACTCGTGGGTAGCCGCCCCTCGACTGGGTCCCTTATAACCGAAAAGACCCTCTCTCTCCCCATATGTTTTTAAAACGGTTTCTCTTCCCTCTTCTCTTCTTCCCTTCGGTTTCAAACTCGAAAACCCTGATTTCTTTGCCTTTCTTTCCTCTATTTCGACCTCAATCTTTCTCTTTCCCTTGATTTCGAAACCCTAGTTTGGGTTCTCCTTTTTCTTTTTCCAAACCGAGGAGATGACGAGGTCGAAGGCGATCGCTTCAAGGGGGAAACAACCACGGGTGGCTGTGGAGAGCGTAGCCCGAGCTCTTCATCATCGGAGAGCGATAGGCCGGAGGTCGAGGCCGTGGGGGAGGGTATGGGTACGACGAAGGTGCCGCCGGTGGATATTGGCGTGGGTGAGGTCGGGGATTTGCCTTTGGGGGCTGTCCCGGAGGTAGGGGGGAGTGTGATAGGCTATACACGCAAGAGGAGGCGTGGGGATCGACCGGTGGTGGCCGAGGAGGTGGTTCCGGGGGTTGGAGAATCGATTGAGGGTGCAACCGAGGGGGTAGGGGTCGAGGGAGTTAGCGAGGAGGTGAGGGCGTCGTTGGATGCCCTTGTCGGGATGTTGGATAGGGAGGCCACGGAGGCCAGGGCTGAGGAGGAGGAGAGTAGGGCTATGGGGGCCTTTGCGGAGTTTATCTCCGGCGTGGGGAGGGTGGAGGGGATAGGAGAGGCTAGGGACGGGGCCGGGGAGGCCGAGGGTATGGGTACTGGGGCCGCCGAGGCCGGTGTGGGTGTTGGGGCTGAGGCCGAGGAGGCCGTGTTCGAGGAGGATGAGGAGGAGGATGACGACGGGATGGATGATCCCGACGAGGCCGAGGTGGACGCTCCTGGGTCCACACGGGCCGTGGTATGTTCCTAATCCTTTAGTCTTTGCATTTTATTTTGGTGTATATGCATGTGTTGGTGGTATGAACAGGTTGTATGTGTGTATTATACTCGTATATGTGTGTTTATTTTCTAAATAGGCATGCTTGTGTACAAGTTAATTACGGTGGGATGTGTAAGCATGCTGTCATGGGTTTGTTTTTATAGGGAGGGGGGGCAATTGCTATATATATATCCATGTTCGTCATATGCATGTAAAGGAGAGAAATGATATAGTTAATATGCTTGCATGCGATAGTTTTCTATGTGTATGTGATTTCGTACGTGTTTGATCGTGGTAGAGCATGAGGGAGTGTATGCATGCATTTCATGGGTTCGAGTTCCATATGGCCATATTGCTTAGGTGTGCATGATAGGCTTGATGTAAGAAAGTGCGTGAGTGGTGACCACGGTGGGATGTGTTTGATATTTGTCTAGCATGCGTGATCATATGAGGAGTGTAGTTTCTTACTTTCATGCATTCGTTCCTTTTTTTTAGCATGTGGGAGTTTTGATTTCGCTAAGCATGGTTTAAAATGATTTCGTAGATTTGGACTCTTACCTCTCGCTCGCTTTTAAACTAACCCATGTTCCCTTCGCTTGTTTTGTAGAGGCCGAATCGTATCCGGGCTTTATGGCACGGGACGAAGAGGTGGTACAATGCCCTGGGGCAGGAGGAGAGGAGCTTGGTGGATGGAGCGGGCTTCCGTTCCTTCTTCCTGATCGAGCCATTCCACGTCCACCGTCCATATGTGGAGGCCTTGGCGGAGAGATGGGATCCGGAGAGTTGCACGTTCATCCTCCCTACGGTGCTGTCATGCCGACGCTCGAGGACGTCCATCGGATCACCGGCCTTCCGGTTCTTGGGGAGGCGGTGATCGCGGCCACCATAGCTGACTACAGGGGGCTTTTCCAAGAGTTGATCGGAGAATGGGAGTTCGTGGAGCGGGAGCGGAAGTTGAACCGGATCCCTTTGGGGCGGCTTTCGGGGCAGTATGGCCTCGGTTCCTTCACAGAGAGCCAGAAGGGCGAAGCTGCAGCTAGCTTCGAGAGGCGGCGGGCGATGATCGAGGCGAGAGAGGCGGCCGCGTGTCCACAGAGGGCACGGAGGGAGTTGAGAGCGTTCTTCCTCTACTTCTTTGGCCGGGTCCTTTTCTCGACGGCCTCTGATAAGGTCTCCTCTCATTCCCTTCTACTGATGCGGGACTTGGAGGGCATGGGGCGCTATGCTTGGGGAGCGGCGATGCTTGCCCACTTGTTTGCGGAGCTCTCGAAGAAAGTCAAGAGGGCTGGAGGAAAGAACCTTGGTGGCTTCGCACCATTCCTTCAGGTATGTGTAAGTGATGAGTGTCTTCTTCTTGGTTTAGCTTTACTTTGGTCATGATAAATTCCCTCTTGCTTTGTTAGATCTTCGGGTACGAGCACTTCGCCATTGATCGCCCGACTTTGGCTCCGTTCGATCATGCCCTCCCTTGGGCCATGAGATGGGAACCCCGGGGATCTTCCCGCTTGCACCGCCTCGCCCAATTCTGAGAGGCCTTCCGCGTCTTGTCGGAGGAAGAGGTATAAGTTTTCTTCGAATCCTTTTGGTTTGTACTTGGTTTTCTTTTGACTAAGCGCTCTTCCTATCTTTCGATGCCCTTTTTTAGATGACGTGGAGGCCTTACTCGGAGGAGGTTCCTGAGGCCCTGGCGCGAGACATCTGGCTGATCAACTTCAATGAGGTCGTGTTCCATGCGATCAGCCGGGTCGTCCGTCAGCTTGGGTACCATCAGTGGGTGCCCGATCCTCTTCCGCGGCGCCCTTCGATTCCGGTGGCCGGGATTCCTCGGGACACGAATCTCCCGAGGAATTACGCGACGTACGTGGCGGGATGGATGGGTCGAGGCGTTTTGGTGGAGCGTCGTCCTGAGGTGACTTCGAGCGACGAATACCTAGCTTGGTATCGTCGGGAGTATGCGGATATCCTCGGGACGATGGAGGAGGAGATCCCGGACGCTTATGTAAGTTTAAAGAATCCCTTTTCTTTCCTCGTTCTCTTTTGTTTGAACTCTTCTGAATGGCATTTCCTTTTGCAGGTTGAGTTGAATGAGATGGAGAAGAGGCTCAAGACTGCCAATGAGCACCTCCAAGCGCGGGCCAGGCAGATAGAGGCGTTGCGGGCACAGAGAGGACGCTTGCAGGACCAGGTCCGGGTCCTCGAGGCTCAGGTGGATGCTCTGTCGAGAGCGAGGGCCGATGGCGCTTCTTCTTCTTCCGTCCCTCCTCCTTCCATGGTGTCCGAGCGAGAGCTGGAGTTGACGAGGGAGTTGGATGTGGCCCGGAATGAGCTGACGGCCACAAGGATGGAGTTGGGCCAGGCGAGGGGCAGGGCTTCTCGGGCTGAGGAGGAGGTGGACCGGCTGAGGTCCATGATAGCCTCGAGGGAGGAGGGGTTCATTACCCTAGGCCGTGAGAGGGACTCCCTCCAGATGAGGGTGTCGGAGTTGGAGGCTTCGGCGGGTGTTCCCGGAGGTTTGATGGGAGACCTGGTTCGTTCTCTCCAGGCGGCCGGGGATAGGGACAGAGAGGCACTCAGGGCGTCGGAAGCGAGGGCGCGGGAGTTGGAGGAGAGGTTGAGGGCTGCCGAGGATCGGGCCAGAGGGACGGAGAGTCGTCTCCGACAGAGATTGGAGAGGAGGACAGGGATATGCAGCAGGTCCGTCTCTGGGAGGCGACTATGAGGGGGAAATTGGTCGGAGGGGGCTCTATGACCGAGGCGGACCTTGATCTTCTTCCACTTGAGCCTGACCATTCTCTCTCGGCTTCCTTGGCTACCGGGGCCACTTTTAGCCGTGCATCTCGCCCTTCGGCGTCTCGGAGTCGTGGGATATATGCGAGGGCCGCGTCTTCGGTTCGAGAGACTCCTGCTGCTCCCGATGCTCCAGAGGTTCAGTCTTCTCCTCATCCGCCACTCCCTTCTCAGCCAAGTCAGGACGTTCCTCCTACTCAGCCTCCAGCGGATGATGATACGCCGAGGTATAGCTTTTGTGTCTTGGTTTTAAGTAGAAGAATAGTACATATGCGATGAATTCATGCTTTTCTTCTTTTGTTTTTGGTTTTAGGTGATATTTCGGTGAAGTATAGCTCAAGACTTCGGAGTTTGGAGCTCTTGGTGGACCTATCTCTTTCTTACTTTTTGCATTTTAGGTGTTTTTAGAAGACAATTTACGTTTATGGTCATGGTGGGACAATTTAATTTCTTGTTTGTATGCATGGTTTGGTATAGTTTAGCATGGATGGTTAATGTTTTTTAGAAAGCCTTCCTAATCTATAGGGATGTGTATGTGTGTGGATGAATGAACTTGGTGTTTATAGGTTTGATTTATGGATGGATGTAGAATTCTAATATATAATCATTATAGCATGGTATCGGTACAGGTCTTGTGTATGAATATGTGTCTAAAATGTGTGTATGCATGTTTGGGAAAGGAATGTTTTGACAGGTATTCAAAGGAGTTGAAGAGTTGATTGAGGCTGGGACTGACAGGGCAGATGGGGTAGCAGGTGAGGGGCGGCTAGTTGCGTTTAGCCGCCCAGTGAGGGGCGGCTACTTGCATTTAGCCGCCCCTTGCCTGGGTTTTTACCTGGACAAGAGGGCAGGGGGAGGGGCGGCTAGTATAAATTAGCCGTCTCCAGGGGGGCGGCTAGTCGGGTTTAGCCGCCCCCTGCCTGGGACAATTTTCTGGTTTTGCTTCTTGTCTGCTGCTGCTGAAAGTCCTCCTGAGTGCTTTATCCTTCGAGACCTATAAAAACATTCTTTCCATGGACCAAGTGTTAAATCCATCCAGATTGTGCCCCTGCACTGACTTTCGAGCCCTTCTTGCTTGAATTGTCAAGGGCTACAATCCATCTTAAGGCGGAATGGAAATATAAATGCGAGAAAGTAAAAGTGCGGGAGACCAGGCTTTAGTGCGCAAGGAAGGGATTCCAAGTGCGTGAGTGAAGAAGAACTTATGTGTAGGAGTTGGGGACAATTTCTTCTCACGCATGTGCGGAAGGGCATGAGGTGAGTGGAGGCAATTTTAATATTTGTGGGGACAATACGTGGGGACAATTTTAATATGTGGGGACAATTTTCAAGAAAATCGGATGCCAAAGTGTTTTGGAAAAGGAAAATGCACGCTTATGCGTAAGTATAGTGGCATAAGGGGGCATTTTAGTTTTTCAATGACTTTTTAGGTGAGAGGGCAATGTTCTCGATTTCATAAGTAAAAGACGCCATCAAGTCCCCGTGGAGGAGCCCTTGTGGTCACTCATGTCCAAACCAGGATTGTATTTAAGAGGTATAAGCCTTAGGCGTCGATTTTCCTAGGTTCATGGTTTTCAAATGCTTAATCGTATTATTCTAAACATGCTGAAAAATCCATGAGTGTACCAAGAGTCAAGTCAAACAAGCTTCCTTTGGATAGGCAAGTTTCTAAATGAATTTGCGTGAGTGTGTGTGTAGGTGTAAACCTGGACGTGATCTGCCTTCGGTCAAAATTTCGCTTTTCCTGGTGGACATAGCTCAATTTTGAACCCCCATTGCAAAAAATAAAAAGGGGAGAGGGTGAATGGGGTAAGAGTAATATCTTCCTTTCGGGCAACATTTTAGAATTGTCCCAGTCTAGCACATGTCTTACTTCCTAGGTCCCTCTGGCTTTCTTCTTTTTACCACTTCTTTATTTTTGGGTGGAAAGGTACAGTCCGTTGTTTGGATCTGTACTGGTATAGCCGTTTGTTTAGCGTATACCGTGCGTAAAGGCGTGAAAGCCTGCTAAATAGAGAGTTTAACCCGTTCACTTGGGTGTTTGGCCTCTCCTTGCCTATCTTTCTCTTTTTTTTTTTTGTGTTTTGATTCGAGTTGAGGGGGGGGCTCTTCTGTTTTTCACCCCGATTCTTTTCATGCTTCCCCTCTAGAAGTGTTTATATAGTGCCAGAGCCAGTTTTTGGGACATATGCTAGGTCCGGGTAACTCCTCATTTTGACCTAGGGTTAATACGAGTGGGGCGAAAATAAGGGATATTTTGCTTTGGGGAGTTTTAAATTGTCCCAGTCTACGGGGTAGGCAATTTTTCTTCCATCAGGCAAATCTAGTCCAGTTATACGTGTGTGAAGGGAATGACATGATTTGGCGGAAACGTGTTCAAATAGATACGAGTTTATCTTTGAGAGTCTTATAATTCTATCATCAAGTACTAAACGCTGGAAATCGCAGGAAGGAAGAATAATAGTTCTTAAGTATTGAAAGCTTTTCATGCATGGAATTTCTTTAGATAAAGTGCATTCCACGAACCTGGAACCTCGACTCCTTCGGCATCTACCAGGCGGTAGGCATTCCCAGAATAGGCATGGGTGATCACATAGGGTCCCTCCCATGTGGGTTGCAGCTTTCCTCTCGGGTGAGGCTGGTCTTGATGGCATGATTTGCTTAAGTACTAATTCCCCGATTTCGAATTTTCTTTTTATCACCTTCTTTTCAAATGCCCTTGCCACCCTTCTTTGGTAGGCCTGGGCATGGTCTGCCGCTCTTAATCTTTTCTCGTCCAGTAGTTCGAGGCGTAGTAAGAGTGCCTCCCTCTTTTCCTCAACTTGGAGATCTTCCTCTAGTACTATTCTTAAGGATGGGACGAGAATTTCGTAAGGTACTACTGCTTCGGTTCCAAATGTGAGTGGAGGTTCGGTATGCCCAGAGGGCATCTACCAGTTTATCAGGCCAATCGGTAGCCTTGTGGGTTTCTACTGTTTTCTTTATAATTTTGAGTAAGGTTTTGTTGGTGGCCTCTGCTTGTCCGTTCCCCTGTGGGTAGTATGGCGTGGAATGATGGAGTTCTATATGGTGTCTATCGCATAGGTCTTGGAACTCTTGGGAGATGAACTGGGGGCCATTGTCAGTTATGATTACTTTGGGAGTGCCGAACCGTGCCAGGATGTGAGTGCGGACAAAACGAGATAGGGTAGAGCTTTTAATTACTACGTAGGACTCGGCCTCGGCCCATTTGGTAAAATATTCTGTGGCGGTGAGGATGAAGGCTTTTTGGGTGGTGTTTTCTATGGTGTCCCGGAATGGTCCTATTATGTCTAATGCCCACATGGAGAAGGGCCATGGTGATGTCATGGGATGCAAAGAAGACGCTGGTGCGTGTATTTTGTTGGCATGGGTTTGACATTGGATACAACGCTTAACGTATTTGTTACAGTCTCCTTCGAGCGTGGGCCAATAGTAGCCCATTCTTAGTACTTTCTTTGCTAGCATCTGGGCGTTGACGTGTCCTCCGCATACCCCAGAGTGAGCTTCTTCTACAATGGTGTATGCTTCTTCGTCGTCCAGGCATCTGAGCAGTTCTCCGTTGAAAGAGGCTCGGAAGAGTATACCCCCTCGGAGGCAGTATTTGATTGCTATCCTTTTAACTATTTTCTGGTCGTCGTTGGTAGCATAGCTTGGGAATGAAGCGTCTCTAAGGTAGTTTTTAATATCAAAGTACCATGGGTTTCCGTCGTCCATATTTCCTGGTTCAATAGTTAGGATTTCTGTGATACCAGTATTTTTGTTGGCCTGGTTCTTTTTTAGGAGATTTTGAATTTTAGGGTCACTGAGTTCGGTGGCAGGTGTTTCCAGTCTCTGAATAGTGACTGTTTCAGATGTCCTAGATAAAGGGAAGGCGAGTGATGAGGCTAGGGAGGCTAGAGAATCGGCAAGAATATTGCCAGTCCGGGGTGTGAAAATGTGAGTGACCTCACGGAATTGTTTTAACAGGACTATGGCTAGTTCTCTGTATGGCTTCAGCTTTGGGTCTCTAGTCTGATATTTTTTAAGAGTTTGGCGGATCACTAAGAGGGAGTCTCCAATGATGTCTAAATTTTTAGCTCCTAAGGCTAGGGCTGCCTTCAAACCTGCTATCAGGGCCTCGTATTCAGCAATATTGTTGGTGGCTTTGAACGTAAGCTGAAATGCTTGTGGGATAATGACGCCTTCGGGAGAGATTAGTGCTATTCCTATTCCCTTTCCCTTTTGGTTGACTGCTCCGTCGAAGTATAGAGTCCAGGTCTCTCTACTTTTCTCTTCGATAAGCGCAAATATTTCTTCGTCCGGGAAGTCCGTCTTTACTGGTTCGTAGTTGGGGAGAGGTAGTTGAGCGAGGTGATCAGCGATGGCTTGTCCTTTGACGGATTTTTGAGTGGCGTACGTGACGTCAAACTCGTTTAACTGTACTTGCCATCGGGCTAAGCGTCCCGTCAATGTGGCTTTCTCGAATAAGAACCTTACTGGGTCTATTTTGGCAAAGTATTTGACTTTGTGGGCGAGAAAGTAATGTCGTAATTTTTGGGAAGCCCATACTAATGCTAGACAAGTTTTTTCTGTAGGAGGGTAGGCTTTTTCGTATTCAATCAGGGTTTTACTCAAATAGTAAATGGCCTTTTCTTTTCTTCCCATGTCGTCGTGTTGTGCAAGTACGGCACCAATGGCTTCTTTAGTTGCGGCTATATAGAGGAGTAGGGGGCGCCCGGGTACTGGGGCCGAAAGTACTGGGGGTTTAAGAAGGTACTCTTTTAAATTATCAAAGGCCTTTTGGCATTCACTATCCCAATTAAACCGGACTCCCCCTTTTAGTAGTTTGTAAAAGGGGCGACATCGTTCAGCATGTTGAGAAATAAATCTCCTAATAAACTGCAACCTTCCTATAAGCCCTCTTAGTTCTTTTAGGTTCTTGGGTGGGGGCATTTGGGCAATGGCTTTTGCCTTGGTCGGGTCTATTTCTATCCCCCGTTTACTTACCATGAATCCCAAAAGTTTTCCCGAGGAGACACCGAAACGACATTTCTTTGGGTTCATTTTAAGTGAATATTCCCTGCATCTCTGCAGTACTTGCCTAAGTATTTCTGCGTGTCCTATTCGAGTTCTAGATTTAACCAAGATGTCATCCACATATACTTCTACTAGTTTGTGCATCATATCATGGAATATTGAGGTCATTGCCCTTTGATAGGTTGCCCCTGCATTTTTGAGCCCGAAAGGCATCACTATGTAGCAGTAGGTTCCCCAGGGTGTGGTAAAGGAGGTCTTTTCTTGGTCTTTTTCTGCCAGCCGGATCTGGTTGTATCCAGAAAAGCCATCCATGAATGAGAGCATCTCATATCCTGCAGTGTTGTCGACAAGGAGGTCGATGTGTGGGAGTGGGAAGTCATCTTTTGGGCATGCTCGGTTGAGGTCCCTGAAGTCGATGCATATTCGAATCTTTCCATCTTTTTTTGACACTGGAACGATATTTGCTATCCACTTTGGGTATAAGACTACCCGGATAAACTTAGCCTGGTGGAGTTTGTCCACCTCATCCTTGATTTTTAGAGCCACTTCGGGATGGAGGCGCCTTAGCTTTTGTTTGACTGGTTTTGCGTTTGGCTCTAAGATTAACTGATGTTCGACTAACGAAGTATCGAGCCCAGGCATGTCTTTGTAAGACCATGCAAAGACGTCTTTGTACTCGTGTAATATTTTAATTAGTCTCTCTCGTTCATCGTGATTTAGTTCTGCGCTAATCGAAATGATTTTGGGGTCAGTATTTGTCCCTAGGTTCAGCTCTTCTATCTTCTCATCTGCTTCCTCTGTCTTTTCATCGAACCTTTGAAGGCTCTGCTTAAACTCCTTAGACAGGTCTTCTCTTTCCTTATCGTCCTCATCACAGATTTCGAAGACTCCTAGACCGTCATCTGGGTTTTCTATGTCGTCTAGGTCTGGTTCTTCTACTACCGCTATTGATTCAAATTTCTCTAAACCTAGTATGGCCCTGCTATATCCTTCCAAGTTGCTAATGATCTGGTCAGGTACTTGGCTCCTAGTGGGTTTTACCGTTTTGGACGAGGCACTAGGGTTGGGGTTTTTGGCTTGACTGGCGAGACGCTGTAGTTTGTTCAGGAGATCAGAGTCGTCGCTGAAGGGGTGCCATGCTGGAGTGAAGTCATCTTTGTCGAACAGGGATCCTAGGGTTCTGGTTTCCATTTTTTTTTTTTTTTTTTTTTTTTTGAACAGAAAAGACACTTATTATTTACAACCTACTGGATTGGTGGAAGTGCTTCAGCCGACTTTCCTCCAGCAGCTGGCGCTCCTTTGTTGCGATGCTTGAGCACTGCGAGAAAAGGAGGCTGGGTCAGCTGGAGTTTTGTCGTCTGGTGGCGAGTGTGGATTTAGGTGTTTATCAGGGAGTGGGAACAGCCATTCTAGGGAGCCAGAGAGGTAGTCTAGCTCGCTTTCCTGGATAGGGTCTAGGGGGCGGGGGCATACGGTTTCTTCGGAGGGTTCTACGATTATTTCCCTCACGAAATGTTCGTACAACTTCCAATTATATTTTCCCTCTAATTTAGATTTGTGTTTGGGTGAGCCGATCCCCCTCTTGTCTAGCCATGCCGGGAGGTCGATGGGGTCCAGGATCCCATTTTTGTGTCCCAGAGTTTCCCCAGGAAGGTAACCCATGGTCCCCATTATACGCCAGCCAGGATTTTCAAACCTAGGGTGGCTTGTCTTTGAGGTAACGGGGGGAGTGTTCCGGGGATTTAGCCAATTGGCCGGGAAATCTAAGATGTGGATGGTGGTTTCCATGGGTTTTGAGCTACTGGTTTTTATGGCGGTGGTTTCATTATCGGCGAACCTTGGCTTAGGTTCTCTGATCGCATCCCCTTGTATTTTGATTATCCGACCTCCCAAGGGAAATTTCAAGCACTGGTGCAGGGGAGAGGAGACCCCCTTTATGGATGCTAGCCATTTACGTCCTAGGATCATATTATAATCTGAATCCATTTCTAGGACATAAGCTTTAGTGCTAGTTTCCAGCGGCCCCACTTTTAATCGGAAGTCCTTGAAGCCTAGAACTGGACGAGCCGTTTTGTCATAGGCAAATATACGGGTGTCCGTTTCAAAGAGTGTGGTTATGCACCCATCGATGTGCTCGAAGGTTTGTAATGACATGAGGTTTACTCCTGCCCCGGTGTCAATTAGAACTTTATCCACCGGGTGTCCTTCGAGGTTGATTGTTATACATAGGGTTGAGGTGTTGACGACTTTATCATGAACTTCTTCCTTAGGTCTAAAGGTGATGACGGGCCCCAGTCCTGCGGTGGCTAGAGCTATTGGTATGCCTAGGGTAGAGATCTGCGGGTCGACTTGAGTTCTTTCTAGGAACGTTCTTAGAGCCTGCTGGTGGTGTTCCGAGGTTTCGATCAGCTCTAAAATGGAAATTTTCACGGGGATTTTTCGGAGTTGGTCTAGGATGTCGATCCTATCCCCGGCGCGGGGCTCCTCAGTTTCGGTTTCAGGCAGGGGGTGTCTATAAGAGGTACAGTGTTGAAGATTCTGCCTGCTCTAGTAGTATGATGGTTTAGTGCGTCAATGGTGGTTCGGGGGTTTTGTGTTATTGGGCGCGGGCTCTTGTTGATTTGTAAGGGGATATTGGTCGGTCTTTTTGGGGGAAAAGAGTCTTGTGGGTTTGGGGAGAATAGGTGAGGGGGTTGGTAGGATGGGGGAAGAGGCTGGTAAGATTATGCCACCTGGAACGATTCTGGGTGACTCTTCATGGTCAGCGACTTCTATGGTGTAGACGCTTTCATAGCTCAGGTTTTCTGGTTCTGTCAAGGGAGCCTTCGTAGCTGGCCTTGGGTTTTGGATTGTGGTTTCTACGGGGTTATGGGTTTCTGGGACCTTCTTGACTTCTAGTGATCTGTAAATGGGTTGTTGAGTCCCCTAATGGTGGCCCAGTCTAAGCGCCTCTCTTCGTCCAGGGTGTAGACAATGCCTCTAAACAAGGAGCATTGCTCGATGGTGTGGCCGTGATGCCGATGATACTGACAAAAATGGGTTGGGTCAGCACCGATAGGCGAAGGTCTAGCCGTGGGTAGGGAAATGCTATTGGCCTTTAATAAGGCTCTGAGGATGTTCCCTAGGGTTTCTGGGAGGGGGGAACAGCTATCTCTTCCGTTTGGCCATCTTGGGCCGTAGGAGGGGGAAGGTGTGGCCTTACCATGGGGGCCGTACGTGGGTTCTCTGAGGGCTATATCTTGCGTTCTTGGGGGGATAGGATAAGAGGATCTCCTGTTTTGGTCCTGGTTATGGATTGAGGGGGGTCTGAATTGGGGAATCATGGGTTGTGAGGTTTTGTCGTATTGGCATGGGGACGGGTACTGATCGAGGGGTAAAATTTTGATTGCTTGCCGAGGCGGTGCATATCCGGATGATCCGGGCGTGTACTGTCTCGGAGTGTTCCTCGGTCAGGAACTCGTGCTCCGTTCGGGTAGAGTGCCGATACTTGGTTAATGATCCCCTCTACCGTGGGGGTTTGCGCCTTACGAGGCGGTTGTCCAACCCTATGGCTGATAGGTGGGGACTGGGTTTGGACTGCTGGGGCTGCACAACGGGAAATCCTGTTGTGGCGGTCAATCAGAAGTTGATACGTAGTGCAGTCTCCGTACGAAAGGCTCGTACGGAGCTCTGGACTCAGGCTCTGTAACATCATGTCAATTTCTTGACATTCTGTGAGTTACAGGCCGGTTCGGTGGACAAGGGTGCGCCACCGAGACACGTATTGTTCGAATTCCTCCCTAGGCCTCATTCTCTCTACGGTTAAATCTGAAATAGAGGGGGTCCTAATCCTCTGGTAACCGTAGCGGCCCAAGAATTTCTCGCTTACAGCCGAGAAATTCGACAAGTGATCTACAGGGAGGGTGGAGAACCATTGTAGTGCTTCTCCTTCCAATGATTTCTGGAAGAGGAAGACTAGTAGAGGTTGATTATCTAGAAACGGGCGTGCGTCTAGATAAAAGGCAGTTAAATGAATGTCTAGGTCTCCACGACCGTTATACCGGCAAAATTTGGGGATTTTGAATCCCTCCGGTAGGTGGACTGACGGGATTTGTCTCAGGTTATGTAGAGACATGTGTTTGGGGGCCGAGGGACCAGTCTCGGAGAGAATTCTCCGGATGGTATCGTCCAGTGTTTCTCCCGGGGAGGGCTGCCTAGCGGTCCCGGGTTTGGGGTGGTTTGGTAGGGGCCTGGGGTGGAAACAACTGGGAATTTTGGATTCGCGGGGGAAAGGGGGGTGAATGAAAAGACACTCGGGTTGACCGAGTGACTGGGTGTTGGTGGGGCTTTGGGAGTGGATTTAGGGGTTTCGACAGGGGTTTCCTGTCTCGAGGTCTTGGCATGACGGTAGTCAACGAGGTCATGAAACATGTCCTCTACCGTTTGATACCCTAGACTAGCCATCCTTTCCTCTAGATGGGTCAGGAACTATGTGGCCTGACCCTCTTGGTGATTCCTTTCCTCTAATATCTCCTCTTCCATGTGGGATTCCATGACGTAGAGTGGGGGGATGAATGCAGGTTGAAAGCAGTAAATAAAGCAGTAAAGGATTGCGGAGCTGTGTGCGACTTACGAAAGCAGTAAAGGATTGCGTAGCTGTGTGTGACTTACGAAAGCAGTAAAGGATTGCGCAGCTGTGTGCGACTTACGAAAGCAGTAAAGGATGTTATAATGCACAGTAGAAGAGGATTTAATTCAAGGAGTGAGAAACTCTAACCTTCCTAGAGGGTTGATAGCATTTTAGTCAAGTTTGTAAAAGGGGGCAGAAGAGGATTACCTTTTGTTGTTCGGATCGGATGCATGCCCTGGCGGGCTCGGCCAGATCGTCTCCTCGGAAGGGGTGAGGGTGTGGTTCCTGGTCGAGGCGTCCGACAGCGGCTCAAGAGGATTCAAGGGGGGGGTTTGTGATCGCCACCTGCTTTTTCTAAAAACAGGAAAGGGTTTGGGTTTGATCGCCTACGTGGGGAGTTTGTGGGGTCTCCGCTCTGAGACACGGATATACCGTACACAGAGGTGAAAAACAGGTAATCCTATTCTGCTTCCGGGCTTGACTAAAGGAGTTATGGGACAAAGGGGTGTGAGTATGGGGTGTGTATGGTGGGGGGGGGAGGCTAGTTGGATCTAGCCGTCTGGATTGGGGCGGCTAGGTAGGGTTAGCCGTCCAGGGTCTGGGGGGATTTGGGCAGGGGTTTGGTAGGAAAAGGGTGGGGTCTTGGACAGAGGCTAAGCTAGGTTTAGCCTGGGTTTATGGAGGGTGGGATGAGAGGGTTTTTTATGTGGGGAATGGGTGTTTCTCTCACAAAAGGGGGCTCTCTCTCTCTCTCTCTCTCTCTTGGGATTTCAAGTGGGGGAAGGTTGGACAAGTGGGTTTGTGGGTTGTTGATGTTGTGGATTACTTGGTTCCTTTTCATTTGGGCTTGGGACCCCTCTATTTATAGTAAAAGAGGGGCAGGGAAATATCCCGAGGGTAATGGAGTGGTTTGGCTTTGATTGGACCTCTCATTAATGCTCTGGTTTTTCAGCCAGAGAACAGGTGAAGGGCGGCTAGTGCTAACTAGCCGCCCGGGATGGGGCGGCTACTTCCTGGTAGCCGCCCCTATCATGACCTGCCAAACGTCCCATCTCTGACAAGCGGTGGCTTGGGTCGGCTACTTGGTTTGATCCGGCCAAGAGAGGGCGGCTAAAGGTCATGACCCGCCGCAATGATCAGCATTTAATATTGCTTTATGTCCCATCCAGGGAACTGGTCCAAAGGCGGCCAGGGGGCGGTTAGGGGGGGCGGCTAGTGTGAACTAGCCGCCCAGTGAGGGGCGGCTAGTTAGGGTTAGCCGCCCCTTTCCAGGGACTTAGGTTTTTAGGGTTTTGGTTTTTGGTTTAGGTCTGGGTTAGGGTTTGGCTTAGGTTTAGGGTTTGGGGTTAGGTTTAGGTTTAGGCTGCGATTTAGGGTTTAGGGCTAGGGTTTGGGGTTAGGTCAAGGTTTAGGGTTCCGGTTTAGGTTTAGGTCATGGTTTACGGTTCCGGTTTAGGTTTAGGTCAAGACTGGGATTAGGGTTTAGGGCTAGGTCAAGGCTAGGGTTAGGGTTTCTGGTTTACCGAACCTTCGGTTCTCTTATTTGTGTCCACTTGTGGGAGATTTCCTTGTGTTACTTGAAATATTTCTGTCTCTCTGGAAGGTCAAAATTGGGGTATCTACAGAGGGGAGGTAAAAGCATGATAGGCCTGATTTAAGAAAGCGTGTGAGTGGTGACCACGGTGGGATGTGTTTGATATTCGTCTAGCATGCGTGATCACATGAGGAGTGTAGCTTCTTACTTTCATGCTTTTTTTTAGCATGTGGAAGTTTCATTTCGCTAAGCATGGTTTAAAATGATTTCGTAGATTTGGACTCTTACCTCTCGCTCGCTTTTAAACTGACCCATGTTCCCTTCGTTTGTTTTGTAGAGGCCGAATCGTATCCGGGCTTTATGGCACGGGACGAAGAGATGGTACGACGCCTTGGGGCAGGAGGAGAGGAGCTTGGTGGATGGAACGGGCTTCCGTTCCTTCTTCCTGATCGAGCCATTCCACGTCCACCATCCTTACGTGGTGGCTTTGGCGGAGAGGTGGGATCCGGAGAGTTGCACTTTCATTCTCCCTACTGGTGCTGTCATGCCGACCCTTGAGGACGTCCATCGGATTACTGGCCTTCCGGTTTTGGGGGAGGCAGTGATTGCGGCCACCCTAGCTGACTACAGTGGGCTTTTCCGAGAGTTGATCGGGGAATGGGAGTTCGTGGAGCGGGAGCGGACGCTGAACCGGATCCCCTTAGGGCAGCTTTCGGGGCAGTACGACCTCGGTTCCTTTACAGAGCGCCAGAAGGGCGAAGCTACAGCTAGCTTCGAGAGGCGGCAGGCGATGATCGAGGCGAGAGAGGCGGCCGCGTGCCCACAGAGGGCACGGAGGGAGTTGAGAGCGTTCTTCCTCTACTTCTTTGGCCGGGTCCTCTTTTCGACGGCCTCTGATAAGGTTTCCTCGCATTCTCTCTTGCTGATGAGGGACCTGGAGGGCATGGGGCGCTACGCTTGGGGAGCTGCGATGCTTGCCCATCTATTTGCGGAGCTCTCGAAGAAAGTCAAGAGGGCCGGGGGAAAGAACCTTGGCGGCTTTGCGCCGTTTCTTCAGGTACGCATAAGTGAGTGGTAATTGTCTTTTATTTGGCTTAGCTCTCTTTGATCGTGACGATTCCCCTCTTGCTTTGCTAGATCTTTGGGTACGAGCACTTCTCCATTGATCGCCCGATTTTGGCTCCGTTCGATCATGCCCTCCCTTGGGCCATGAGATGGGAACCCCGGGGATCTTCCCGCTTGCACTGCCTCGCCCAATTCTGAGAGGCCTTCCGCGTCTAGTCGGAGGAAGAGGTATAAGTTTTCTTTGAATTTCTTTGGCTTGTATTTGGTTTTCTTTTGACTAAGCGCTATTCCTATCTTTCGGTGTTTTTTTAGATGACGTGGAGGCCTTACTCGGAGGAGGTTCCCGAGGCCCTGGCGCGAGACGTCTGGCTGATCTACTTCAATGAGGTCGTGTTCCATGCGATCAGCCGGGTCGTCCGCCAGCTTGGGTACCATCAGTGGGTGCCCGATTCTCTTCCGCGGTGCCCCTCGATTCCAGTGGCCGGGATTCCTCGGGATGTGAACCTCCCGAGGAACTACGCGATGTATGTGGCGGGATGGATGGGCCGAGGCGTCTTGGTGGAGCGTCGTCCTGAGGTGACTTCGAGTGATGAATACCTAGCCTGTTATCGTCGGGAGTATGCGGGTATCCTCGGGACGTTGGAGGAGGAGATCCCGGATGCCTACGTAAGTTTGGAAGCTCTCCTTCTCTTCTTCGTTCTCTTTTGCTTGAATATTTTCTGAGTGGTGTTTGCTTTTGTAGGTTGAGTTGAATGAGATGGAGAAGAGGCTCAAGGCCGCCAATGAGCACCTCCAAGCGCGAGCTAGGCAGATAGAGGTGTTGCGGGTTCAGAGGGGACGCTTGCAGGACCAGGTCCGGGTCCTTGAGGCTCAGGTGGATGCTCTGTCGAGAGCGAGGGCTGACGGTGCTTCCTCTTCTTCCGCCCCTCCTTCTTCCATGATTTTCGAGCGAGAGCTCGAACTGACGAGGGAGCTAGATGTGGCCCGGAGTGAGTTGACGGCCGTGCGGATGGAGCTAGGCCAGGCGGGGGTAGGGCTTCTCGGGCTGAGGAGGAGGCGGACCGGCTGAGGTCCATGGTGGCCTTGAGAGAGGAGGGGTTCATTACCCTAGGCCGTGAGAGGGACTCCCTCCAGATTAGGGTGTCGGAGTTGGAGGCTTCGGCGGGCGTTCCTGGAGGTTTGATGGGAGACCTGGTTCGTTCTCTCTAGGCGGCCGGGGATAGGGATCGAGAGGCGCTCAGGGCGTCGGAGGCGAGGGCGGGGGAGTTGGAGGAGAGGTTGAGGGCCGCTGAGGATCGGGCCAGAGGGACAGAGAGTCGCCTCCGACAGAGATTGGAGAGGAGAGACAGAGACATGCAGCAGGTCCGTCTCTGGGAGGCCACTATGAGGGGGAAATTGGTTTGAGGGGGCTCTATGACCGAGGCGGACCTCGATCTTCTTCCACTTGAGCCTGACCATTCTCTCTCGGCTTCCTTGGCTACCGGGGCCACCTTCAGCCGTGCCTCCCGTCCTTCGGCGTCTCGGAGTCGTGGGATATACGCGAGGGCCGCGTCTTCGGTTCGAGAGACTCCTGCCGCTCCCGATGCTCCAGAGGTTCAGTCTTCTCCTCATCCGCCGCTCTCTTCTCAGCCAAGTCAGGACGTTCCTCCTACTCAGCCTCCAGCAGATGACGATACGCCAAGGTATAGCTTCTTTGTGTCCTGGTTTTAATAGAAGAATAGTACATATGCGATGAATTCATGCTTTTCTTCTTTTGTTTTTGGTTTTAGGTGATATTTTGGTGAGGTATAGCTCAAGACTTCAGAGTTTGGAGCATTTCGAAGGAAAGGATTCTTTTTTAGGCTTTCTTAGGTTTAGAAAAAAAACAGTCTATGTTTGTGGTTTTGGGTGGGACAATTTAATTATTCTCCTTTGTATGCATGTCTTGGAATATGTTAGTCTGGATGTTCATGGATATGTATGTATGTGTAGATGAATCTGGATTTTTATAGGTTTGATTCATGGATGGGTGTAGGTTTTGATATATAATTCGTTTTAGCATGGTATCTATACAGGTTTTGTGTATGAATATGTGTATGAAATGTGTACATGCAGATTTTGGAAAGAATTTGATTTTAATAGGTAAAGAAGTGTTGAAGAGTTGATTGGATATGTACTGACATAACTGAAAGAGGTGCAGGCAAGGGGCGGCTAATGCAAACTAGCCGCCCAGTGAGGGGCGGCTAGTTATTTTTAGCCGCCCCCTGCCTAGGGCAAGCTCACCTGAAACAAAGGGCAGGGGTGGCTAGTGTAAACTAGCCGCCCAGTGGGGGGTGGCTAGTCGAGTTTAGCCGTCCCCTGCCTGGGGCAATTTGGTCCTGCTGCTCCTGTCTGCTGCAGCCGCTGAAAGTTTTTGTGACCGTTCCAACCTTCGGGACCTATAAAAAACATTCTTTCCATGGACCAAGTGTTAAATCTGTCCAGATTGCGCCCCTGCGCTGACTTTCGAGCCCTTCTTGCTTGAATTGTCAAGGGCTACAATCCATCTTAAGGTAAAATGGAAGGGTAATGCGAGAAAATAACGTGCGGGAGACCATGCCTTAGTGCGTAAGGAAGGGATTCCAAGTGCGTGAGTGAAGAAAACTTTTAAGTATGTGTATAAAGGTGGGACAATTTCTTCTCAGGCATGTGTGGCAAGGGTACGAAATGAGTGGGGACAATTTTAATATTTGTGGGGACAATTTTAATATGAGTGGGGACAATTTTCAGGAAAATCGGATGCCCAGGTGTTTTGGAAAAGGAAAATGCACGCTTATGCGTAAGTATATGTGGCATAAGGGGGCATTTTAGTTCTTCAATGGCTTTTCATGTGAGAGGGCAATGTTCTCGAATTTCTGAAGTAAAGGATGCCATCAAGTCCCCGTGGAGGAGCCCTTGTGGTCACCCTTGTCCGGACCAGGATTGTATTTGAATGGTATAGGCCTTAGGTGTCGATTTTTCTAGGTTCATGGGTTTCAAATGCTTAATCGTATTATTCTAAACATGCTAAAAAATCCATGAGTGTACCAAGAGTCGAGTCAAATAAGCTTCTCTTCGATAAACAAGTTTCTAAGTGAACTCATGTGTGTGTGTGTAGTTTGTAAACCTGGACACGATCTATCTTTGGTCAAAATTTCGCCTTTCCCGGCAGACGTATTTCAATTCAGAATCCCATTGCGAAAATAAAAGGGGAGGGGGAGAATGGGGTAAGAGTAATATCTTCCTTTTGGGCAATATTTAGAATTGTCCTAGTCTAGCACATGTCATACTTTCTAGGTCCCTCTGGCTTTCTTCTTTTTACCACTTCTTTATTTTGGGATGGAAAGCACAGTCCGTTGTTTGGATCTGTACTGGTATAGCCGTTGTTTAGCGTATACCGTGCGTAAAGGCGTGAAAGCCTGCTAAATAGAGAGTTTAACCCGTTCACCTGGGTGTTTGGCCTCTCATTGCCCAATTTCTCTTTTTTTTCTTTTTTTTTTGTTTGTTTTTTTGTTTGATTTGAGGGGGGGGGGGCTTTTCTGTTTTTCACCCCGATTCTTTTCATGCTTCCCCGCTAGAAGTGTTTATATAGTGCCAGAGCCAGTTTTTGGACATATGCCAGGTCTAGGTAACTCCTCATTTCGACCTAGGGTTAATAGGAGTAGGGCGGAAATAAGGGATGTTTTGCTTTGGGGGTCTTAAATTGTCCCAGTCTACGGGGTAGGCAATTTCTCTTCTTTCAGGTGAATCTAGTCCAGTTATACGTGTGTGAAGGAAACGGCATGATTTGGCGGAGATGTGTTCAAATAGATACGAGTTTATCTTCGAGAGTCTTATAATTCTATCATCAAGTACTAAACGCTGGAAATCGCAGGAAGGAAGAATAATAGTTCTTAAGTATTGAAAGCTATTCATGCATGGAATTTCTTTAGGTAAAGTGCATTCCACGAACCTGGAACCTCGACTCCTTCGGCATCTACCAGGCGATAGGCATTCCCGGAATAGGCCTGGGTGATCACATAGGGTCCCTCCCATGTGGGTTGCAACTTTCCTCTTGGGTGAGGATATCTTGATGCCATGATTTGCTTAAGTACTAATTCCCCGATTTCAAATTTTCTTTTAATTACCTTCTTTTCAAATGTCCTTGCCACCCTTCTTTGGTAGGCCTGGGCATGGTCTGCCGCTCTTAGTCTTTTCTCGTCTAGTAGTTCGCTTTTGTTTTATATTTGTTTTGAAAGTGTGGAAACAGATGCATACTTATGGTTTTGAAAAAGGGGACTGTGTTGGCGAATAGATACGTTTTTGGAAAGAAAATGGGGATAAAGTTTTGGAAAATGACTTTGTTTTTAGAAGGAAAGTATGGAAATACGGTTTTGTAAAAAAATGGTTTTTTTTTTTTTGGCGGAAATCATGGAAATATTGTTTTGTAAAAACTTTTAGCTTTGAAGAAGCGCAGATTTGGAAAACATTTTTGTTTGGAAATGCGGTTTGTAAATGTTTTCGTTTGTTTGGTAAACAAGTAAAGAAAGTTTGGAAAATTTCTTTGGAAGTATGGAAATACGGTTTTGTAAAACTTTTGTTTTTTTTTTTTGGTTTTTTTTGTTTTTTTACAGAAAAGACACTTATTATTTACAATCTACTGGATTAATGGAAGCATTTCAACCGACTTTTCTCCAGTAGCTGGCGGTCCTTTGTTGCGATGCTTGAGCACTGTGAGAAAAGGAGGCTGGGTCAGCTAGAGTTTTTTATTGTCTGGCGGTGAGTGTGTGTTTAGGTGTTTATCAGGGTGTGGGAATAGCCATTCTAGGGAGCCAGAGAGATAGTCTGGTTCTGTTTCCAGGATAGGGTCCAGGGGGTAGGGGCATACGATTTCTTTGGCGGGTTCTACGATTATTCCTCTTACGAAATGTTCGTACAACCTCCAATCGTATTTTTCCTATATTTTAAGGCGATGTTTGGATGAGCCAATGCCTTTCTTATCTAGCCATGCTGGGAGTTCGATGGGGTCCAAGATCCCATTTTTGTGTCCCAGGGTTTCCCCGGGAAGGTAACCCATGATTCCCATGATACGCCTGCCAGGGTTCTCAAGCCTAGGGTGGCTTGCTTTTGAGGTAGCGGGGAGAGCATTCCGGGGATTTAGCCAATTGGCTGGAAAATCTAAGATGTGGATGGTGGCTTCTATGGGTTTTGGGCTACTGGTTTTTACAATGATGGCTTCATTATTGGCGAACCTCGATTTAGGCCCTTTGATTGCATCTCCTTGTTTTTTTATTATTCGACCCCCCAAGGGGAATTTCAGACATTGGTGTAGGGGAGAGGAGACCCCTTTTATGGAGGCTAGCCATTTACGTCCTAGGATCATATTATAATCTGAATCCATTTCTAGGACATATGCTTTAGCGCTAGTTTCTAGCGGCCCTACCTTTAGTCGGAAGTCCTTAAAGCCTAGAACCGGACGAGCCGTTTTGTCATAGGCAAATATACGGGTGTCCGTTTCGAAGAGTGTAGTTATGCGTCCGTCGATGTGCTAGAAGGTTTGTAGTGATATGAGGTTTACTCCCGCCCCGGTGTCAATTAGAACTTTATCCACCGAGTATCCTTCGAGGTTAATCGTTATGCATAGGGTTGAGGTGCTAACGACTTTATCGTGAATCTCTTCTTTAGGTCTAAAGGTTATGATGGGCCCTAGTCCTGCGGTGGCTAGAGCTATTGGTACGCCTAGGGTAGAGATTTGGGGGTCGACTTGGATTCTTTCTAGGAACATTTTTAGAGTGTGCTGGTGGTGTTCTGAGGTTTCGATTAGCTCTAAAATGGAAATTTTCACGGGGATTTTTCAGAGTTGGTCTAGGATGTCAATCTTATCTCCAGTGTGGGGCTCCTCAGGCTCTGTTTCAGGCAGGGGGTGTCTGTAAGAGGGTACAGTGTTGAAAATTCTGCCTGCTCTAGTAGTATGATGGTTCAGTGCGTCAATGGTGGTTCGGGGTTTTTGTTTTAATGGGTATAGGCTTTCGTTATTTGGTGAAGGGGATAATGGTTGGAGTTTTTTAGGGAGAGAGAGCTTTGTGGGTTTGGGGAGAATGGGGGAGGGGACTGGTAGGACGGGGGAAAAGGCTGGTAAGATTAAGCCGCCTGGGATGATCCTAGGTGACTCTTCGTGCTCAACGTCTTTTATGGTGTAGACGCTTTCATAGCTTAAGCTCTCTGGTTCTTCCAAGGGAGCCTTCGTGGCTGGCCTCGGGTCTTGGGTTGTGGTTTCTACAGGGTTGGGGGTTTCTGGGGTTGGTTTGACTTCTAGGGTTTTTGTAGCTAGGTTGTCTTTGAGTCCCCTGATGGTGGCCCAGTCTAAGCGCCTTTCTTTATCAAGGTTGTAGACAATGTCTCGAAACGAGGAGCATTGTTCGATGGTGTGGCCGTGATGTCGATGATATTGACAAAAACGGGTGGGGTCGGCACCGATAGGCGAAGGTCTAGCCATCGGTAAGGAAATGCCATTGACTTCTATTAAGGCTCTAAAGATGTTCCCTAGGGTTTCTGGAAGGGGAGGGTAGCTATCTCTTCTGTTTGACCATCTTGGGTCGTAGAAGGAAGGAGGTGCAGCCTCACCATGGAGGCTGCGCGTGGGTTCTCTAGGGGTTATGCCTCGCGTTCTTGGGGGTTAGGATAGAAGGGTCTCCTATTTTGGTCCTGGTTTCGGATTGAGGGGGCCTGAATTGGGGAATCAGGGGTTGCGGGGTCTTGTCGTATTGGCACGGGGACGGGTACTGATCGAGTAGTGAAGTTTTGGTTGATTGGTCGAGGCGGTGCATACCCGGATGAACCTGACGTGTACTATCTCGGAGCCATTCCTCGATCAGGAACTCGTGCTCCGTTCGGGTAGAGTGCCGATACTTGTGTAGTAATTCCCTCTACCGTGGGGGTTTGTGCCTTGCGAGGCGGTTGTCCAACCCTATGGCTGATAGGTGGGGACTGGGTTTGTACTTCTGGGGCTGCACAACGGAAAATCCTGTTGTGGTGGTCAATCAGAAGCTGATACGTAGTGCAATCTCCGTACGAAAGGCTCGTACGAAGTTCTGGACACAGGCTCTGTAACATCATGTCAATTTCTTGACATTCTGCGAGTTGCAGGCGGTCCGGTGGACAAGTGTGCGCCACCGAGACACGTATTGCTCGAATTCCTCCCTAGGCCTCATTCTCTCTACAGTTAAATCCGAAATAGAGGGGGTCCTAATCCTCTGGTAACCGTAGCGGCCCAAGAACTTCTCGCTTACAGCCGAGAAATTCGACAAGTGATCTACAGGGAGGGTGGAGAACCATTGTAGTGCTTCTCCTTCCAATGATTTCTGGAAGAGGAAGACTAGTAGAGGTTGATTATCTAGAAACGGGCGTGCGTCTAGATAAAAGGCAGTTAAATGATCTCCACGACCGTTATACAGGCGGAATTTGGGGATTTTGAATCCCTCCGGTAGGTGGACTGACGGGATTTGTCTCAGGTAATGTAGAGACATGTGTTTGGGGGCCGAGGGACCAGTCTCGGAGAGGATTCTCCGGATGGTTTCGTCCAGCGTTTCTCCCCTGGGAGGGCTGCCTAGTGGTCCCGGGTTTGGGGTGGCTTGGTAAGGGCTTGGGATGGAAACGGTTGGGAATATTGGATTCGCGGGGGAAAGGGGGGTGAATGAAAAGACGCTCGGGTTGACCGAGTGACTGGGCGTGGATGGGGTCTTGGGAATGGCCTTAGGGGTTTCGACAAGGACCTCCTGTCTTAGGGTTTTGACCTGGCGATAGTTGGTGAGGTCATGAAACATGTCCTCTACAGATTGGTATCCTAGACTGGCCATCTTTTCCTCTAGATGGGTCAGGAATTGCGTGGCCTGACCCTCGTGGTGGATTCCTTCCTCTAGTATCTCCTCCTCTATGCGGGATTCCATGATGTGTGTGAAGGGAACGAATGCAGATATAAAGCAGTAACTAAAGCGGTAAAGGATTGCGCAGCGGTGTGTGGCTTATAAAGCAGTAAAGGATTGCGCAACGGTGTGCGGCTTACAAAGCAGTAAAGGATTGCACAGCGGTGTGCGGCTTACAAAGCAGTAAAGGATTGCGCAGCTGTGTGCGGCTTACAAAGCGGTAAATGATGCTGTGATGTGAATTAGAGGAGAAACTGATTCGAGGGGTCGGAAATTCTAACTTTCCTAGAGGGTTGATAGAATTCTAGTCAAGCTTGTAAAAGGGGGCAGAAGAGGATTACCTTTTGTTGTTTCTCACGAGGGAGGTCCCACTATGATCGCCAGATTTGTCGGTACCGTCGGGGAGGCCTCCGAGGTGTCGGAGAGGATTCCGGCGGGGTGCGCGGTAAGCGCGCGTGTGCGTGTGTGGGGGTTCTTCGGGGATTCGGATCGGATGCGTGCCTTGGCGGGCTCGATCGGATCGTCTTCTCGGAAGGGTGAGGGGTGTGTCGGTCCTGGTTGAGGCGCCCGATAGCGTCTCAAGAGGATTCAGGGGTTTGTGTGATCGCCGCCTGCTTTTTCTAAAAGCAGGAAAAGGTTGGGTTTGGTTTTGGTCGCCTACGTGGGGAGTTTGTGGGGTCTCCGCTCTGAGACACGGATATACCGTACACAGAGGTGAAAAACAGGTATCCTATTTTGCTTCTAGGGCTTGACTAAAGGAGTTATGGGACAAAGGGGTGTAAGTGGGGTGTGTATGGGGGGGGGGGGCGGCTAGTTGGATCTAGCCGTCTGGTGAGGGGCGGCTACTAGGCTTTAGCCGTCACAGGTCTGGTTTGGTTTGGGCAGAGCTTTGGTAGGAAATGAGTTTGGTTTTTGGGCAGAGGCTAAGCTAGGTTTAGCCCGGGTTTCTGGAGGGTGGAATGAGAGGGTGTTTTCTCTCACAAAAGAGGCTCTCTCTCTCTCTCTCTCTCTTGGGATTTCTAGTGTGAAAAGGGAATGTGAATTGTGGGATGTTGGTGTGGATTTTGTTGATTGAAGGATGATGATGTTGTATTTGGGCTTGGGACCCCTCTATTTCTAGTAAAAAAGAGAGGTAGGAAAATATCCCGAGGGTAATGGAGTGGTTTGGCTTCGATTGGACCTCTCATTAATTCTCTGGCTTTTCTGTCAGAGACCAGGTGAAGTGCGGCTAGTTCTAACTAGCCGCCCAAGATGGGGCGGCTACTTCCTGGTAGCCGCCCCTATCATGACCTGCCAAACGTCCCATCTCTGACAAGCGGTGGCTTGGGTCGGTTACTCGGTTTGATCCGGCCAAGAGAGGGCGGCTAAAGGTAATGACCCGCCGCAATGATCAGCATTTAATGCTGCTTTATGTCCCATCCAAGGGACTGGTCCAAAGTCGGCCAAGGGGCGGTCAGTGGGGCGGCTAGTCTAAACTAGCCGCCTAGTATGGGGCGGCTAGTTAGGGCTAGCCGCCCCTTTCCAGGGACTTGGGGTTTTTGGTTTTTAGAGTGGCGGGGTTTTGTTTTTAGGGTTAGGGCCTGGTTTAGGGTTTAGGTTTAGGTCCAGGGCTAGGGTTAGGGTTTCTGGTTTTAGGTCAAGGCTAGGGTTAGGGTTTAGGTTTAGGTCAAGGCTAGGGTTAGGGTTTCTGGTTTTAGGTCAAGGCTAGGGTTAGGGTTTAGGTTTAGGTCAAGGCTAGGGTTAGGGCTAGGGTTTAGGGTTTCCGGTCTAGGTCTAGGTTAGGGCTAGGGTTAGGGTTTCTGGTTTACCGTACCTTTGGTTCTCTACTTGGATGTCCAACTGTGGGATATTTTCGGGTGTTACTTGAAGTATTTCTATCTCTCTGGACGGTCAAAATTGGGGTATCTGCAATGCCGACTCTTGAGGAACGTCTATCGGATCACCGGTCTTCCGGTGTCAGGGGAAGTAGTGATCGCGACCACCCTTGCGGACTATAGGGGGTTGTTCCAAGAGTTGATCGGGGAATGGGAGTTCGTGGAGCGGGAGCGGACGCTGAATCGGATCCCTTTTGGGAGGCTTTCGGGGCAGTATGGCCTCGGTTCCTTCACAGAGCGTCAGAAGGGTGAAGCTGCAGCTAGCTTTGAGAGGAGGCGGGCGATGATAGAGGCTAGAGAGGTGGCTGCGTGCACACAGAGGGCCCGGAGGGAGTTGAGGGCGTTCTTTCTTTATTTCTTCGGCCGGGTCCTCTTTTCAACGGCCTCTGATATGGTCTCCTCTCATTCCCAATTGCTGATGAGGGACCTGGAGGGCATGGGACGCTATGCCTGGGGAGCGGTGATGCTCGGCCATCTCTTCGCGGAGCTCTCGAAGAAGGTCAAGAGGGCCGGGGGAAAGAACATTGGCGGCTTCGCGCCATTTCTTCAGGTATGCGTAAGTGAGTAGTAGATTTCTTCTCGGCTTAGTTCACTTGATCATGACAATTTCCCTCTTGCTTTGCTAGATTTTTGGATATGAGCACTTCGCCATTGACTGCCCGATTCTGCCGCCGTTTTGACCATGCTCTCCCTTCGGCTATGAGGTGGGCACCTCGGGGATCTTCATGCTTGTACTGCCTTGCCCAATTCCGAAAGGCCTTCCATGTCTTGACGGAGGAAGAGGTATAAATTTTTTATTCGAATTTTCTTTGGCATGTATTTGGTTTTCTTTTGGCTAAGCGCTCTTCCAATCTTTTGATGCTTTATAGATGACGTGGAGGCCCTATATGGAGGAGGAGGTCCCCGAGGATCTATCACGGGACGTCTGGCTGATCTACTTCAATGAGGTCGTGTTTCATGAGATCAGCCGGGTCATCCCCCAGCTCGGGACCACCAGTGGGTGCCAGATCCTCTACCGCGGCGTCCCTCGATTCCTGTGGCCGGGATTCCTCGGGATACAAACCTCCCGAGGAATTACGCTACGTATGTGGCAGGATGGATGAGCCGGGGTGTCTTCGTGGAGCGTCGACCCAAGATGACTTCAGACGATGACTACCTGGCTTTGTATCGTCAGGAGTATGCGGGCATCCTTGGGATGATGGAGGAGGAGATCCCGGACGCCTACGTAAGTTAGGAACCCTTCTTCTCTTTCTTGTTCTCTTTTGATGAATATTTTTCTGAGGGGTGTCTCTTTTGCAGGTTGAGTTGAATGAGATGGAGAAGAGACACAAGACCGCCATTGAGCACCTTCGAGTGCGTAGTGGGCAAGTGGGGCACTTGAGGGATCAGAGGCGCCAGTTACAGGACCAGGTTCGGGTCCTCGAGGCTCAGGTGGATGCTCTGTCGAGAGCGAGAGCCGTCGGTGCTTCTTCTTCTTCTTCTGCTCCTCCTCCGTCCATGGTTTCCAAGTGAGAGCTCGAACGTGGATTTTTCGAACGTGGCAAGAACCAAAACACATTTTTTGACCCAGGCACAATTTATTTTTACCCGAGCATCGTTTCTTTGATGCAGAGTAAATTTTTCAAACCAAACCCTATTCCTTCAACACGATACACAGTTTTCTACCCAAGCCCCGTTCTTTCGATTGAAATTGATTTTCTCCATCCAAACACGACCCGAACGTCAATTTCCTCCCTAAACAGTATATTTCATCCCAATGAAGATTTTTTTGACCCAAACAACATTTTTTCGATACAAACAAAAAAATTTCGCGCGAACAGCATTCCTCGACCCAAAATGCAATTTTGGAAGCGCAAAGCATTTTTCGATCCACACACAACCAAAACTGCACTTTATCAACCCAATCTGCACATTTCAACCCAAAATACAATTTTTGACCCAAAACATCATTTTGAGACCAACACAACATTTCTCAGCCCAAAAACTGCATTTCCTCGGCCAAATTGCATTTCTCGGGTCCAAACATAATTTTTTGACCCAAACGTACCCAAAAACAATTTTTTTTTCCGTCTAAAACACCCCGTTCTAAAGCTAAATGTCATATTTTGGCGAAAACAATTTTTTTTGTTTGTTACTCCAACATCATTTTCAGACCCGAACAGTGTTTTCGTGCCCAAGACGACGATTTTCAACCCAAATATCATTTTTTGACCCGAAGAACATTTTCATGGACCCAGGCGTCACTTTTCCCAATCAGAAAATCGTTTTTCGACCCAAACAGCAATTTGTCGACCTGAACATCATTTTACCGCCAGGACAGCATTTTTGGACTAAACAAGACCCAAATACCATTTTTTCGACCAAAACAGCATTTTGTTATACGAACAACATTCTGAAACCCAAATCGCATCATTGACGCAAAAACGACCTAAACATCATTTTTTTCGAGCCGAAGAGCACTTTCCGGACCAGAATAGAATTTTTCGACCGAAATAGTATTTCGTCAGCCTGAACATCTTTTTTCAACCAGGACAGCTTTTTTCGACTAGAGCATGACCCAAACACCTTAATTTGGACCCAAGCAGCATTTTCTGGAACAAACCGGATATTGTGGCCCGAATCGCATTTTCGACCCAAAAATGACAAAAGCATCATTTGTTCGACCGAAACAGCGTTTTCTGAACTCAAACAACGTTTTTTCGAAAGAAAAAACGTTTTCTGAAATCCAAACTACAATATTTCGATCCAAACAACAATTCCAGACCCAAACATCTGTTTTCAGCCCAAACTGCAATTTTCCACATCCCAAACGGAAAAATCATCTTTCGATCGAAACACGACCCAAACTGTACTTTTTCCTACCCGAATAGCGCATTTCGACCCAAACCTAAGAAACCCTGGCCGCCCAATACCAGGCGGCTAGTTGGCACTAGCCGCCCCCGTGGCCGACCCTGAACCGCTTCCCTGGATGGGACATAAAGCAGCATTAAATGCTGATCATTGCGGCGGGTTATGACCTATAGTCGCCCCATCTTGGCCGGATCAATCCAAGTAACCGACCCGAGCCACCGCTTGTTAGAGATGGGACGTTTGGCAAGTCATGATGGTGGCGGCTACCAGGAAGTAGCCGCCCCATCCTGGGCGGCTAGTTAGGACTAGCCGCCCTTCACCTGGTCCTGACAGAAGAACTAGAGAATTAATGAGGGGTCTAATCAAACACTATTAACCAAGCCATTCTATTACCCCCTGGGTATTCCCGTGCCTCTTTTTTACTATAAATAGAGGGGGTTCAAAACACTTTTACAACATCCACCAATCTCCAATCCACAATCCTCACTTGATATCAATTGACCATTCCCTTCTACAACTAGAAATCCCTAGAGAGAGAGAGTCCCCCTTTTGTGAGAGAAAAATCTATTCCCTACACAAAAACACTCTCTCATTCCACCCTCCTAAAACTCAGGTTAAACCTAGCTTAACCTATGTCCAAAACCAAACCCATTTCCCACCGAAGTTCTGTCCAAACCAACCCATGCCCCAGACGGCTAAAACCTAGTAGCCGCCCCATACCCGACGGCTCAAACCCATTAGCCCCCACTTATCCGCACACCCTTTGTCCCAAGACTCCTTTAGTCAAGCCCTGGAAGCTGAATAGGATTACCTGTTTTTCACCTTTGTGTACGGTATATCCGTGTCTCAGAGCGAAGACCCCACAAACTCCCCACGTAGGCGATCAAATCCGACCCAACCTTTTTCTGCTTTTCAAAATAGCAGGTGGCGATCACACACACCCTTGAATCCTCTTGAGACGCTGTCGAGCCCCTCAACCAGGAACAACACCACCCTTCCGATAGACGATCCGACCAAGCCCGTCAGGGCACGCATCAGATCCGAATCCCCGAAGAACCCCCACACACACCACGCGGATTTTCCCCACACCGACAAATCTGGCGATCACGATGGGACATCCCTCTTGAAAAACAACAAAAGGTAATCCTTTACTGCTTTATTTGCTACTTTCAATCTGCATTCATCCCCACTCTACATCATGGAATCCCACATAGAAGAGTAGATATTAGAGGAAAGGAACCACCAAGAGGGTCAGGCCACACAATTTCTGACCCATCTAGAGGAAACGATGGCCAGTCTAGGGTGCGAATCCGTAGAGGACATGTTTCATGACCTCGCTGACTACCGTCATACCAAGACCTTGAGACAGGAGACCCCTCTCGAAACCCCCAAGGTCATCCCCAAAACCCCATCCCCACCTAGTCGCTCGGTCAATCCAGGCATTTTTTCGTTCACCCCCCTTTCCGTCGCGAATCCAATGTTCCCAACCGTTTCCATCCCAGGCCCTTACCAGGCCACCCCAAACCCGGGACCACTAGGCATCCCTCCCAGGGGAGAAACGCTGGATGAAACCATCCGAAGAATCCTCTCCGAGACTGGTCCCTCAGCCCCCAAGAACATGTCTCTTCATAACCTAAGACAAATCCCATCAGTCCACTTACCGGAGGGATTCAAAATCCCCAAGTTCCGCCAGTATAATGGTCGTGGAGACCCAGACATTCATTTAACTGCCTTTTATCTAGACGCCCGACCATTTCTAGATAATCAACCTCTACTAATCTTCCTCTTCCAGAAATTGTTGGAAGGAGAGGCGTTGCAATGGTTCTCCACCCTCCCTGTAGATCACTTGTCGAACTTCTCGGCTGTAAGCGAGAAGTTCTTGGGCCGCTACGGTTACTAGGGGATTAGAACCCCCTCTATTTTGGATTTAACCGTAGAGAGAATGAGACCTAGGGAGGAATTTTAACAATATGTCTCAGTGGCGAACACTTGTCCACCGGACTGGCCTGCAACTCACAGAATGTCAAGAAATTGACATGATGTTACAGAGCCTGAGTCCAGAGCTTCGTACGAGCCTTTCATTCGGAGACTGTACTATGTATCAGCTTCTAATTGACCGTCACAATAGGATTTCTCGTTGTGTAGCCCCAGTAGTCCAAATCCAGTCCCCACCTGTCAGCCATAAGGTTGGACAACCGCCTCGTAAGGTGCAAACACCCATGGTAGAGGGGATTACACAAGTATCGGCACTCTACCCGTATGGAGCACGAGTTCCAGATCGAGTAACGGCCCTGAGATAGTACACGTCCGGTTCATCCAGGTATGCGCAGCCTCAGCCAACCAACCAAAATTTCTCTACTCGATCAGTACCCGTCCCCGTGCCGATGCAACAAAGCCCCATAGCCCATAATTCCCCAATTCGGGCCCCCATAGTCCAAGACCGGAACCAAATTAGATCCCCCTCTTATTCTGCTCTCCCAAGAACGCAAAGCATAACCCCTAAACAACCCACGCAAAGCCCCCGCGATAATGCTACACCTTCCTCCTTCTACGGCCTGAGATGGTCAAACAGAAGGGATAACTATCCACCCCTTCCAGAAACCCTAGGAAATCTTTAGGGCCTTAGTAAAAGTCAATGGCATTTCCTTACCCATGGCTAGACCTTCGCCTATCGGTGCCAACGCCACCCATTTTTGTCAGTATCACCGACATCACGGTCACACTATCGAACAATGCTCATCGTTTCGAGACATCGTCTACGACCTTGATGAAGAAAGGCGCTTAGATTGGGCCACCATCAGGGGACTCAAAAACAGCCCAGCTACGAAGTCACTAGAAGTCCAGTTAAGCCCACTCTTCAAGCAAACCCCAGAAAATCCCAGCCCTGTAGGAGCCGAAACTCAAAACCCGAGACCAGCCATAAAGGCTCTCTTAGGGTGCGTTTGGTTGCGCGATTGCAAAACTGATTCTGCAGGAATCTGCGATTGCAAACCTGATTCCGCAGGAAGCTCACTTTCTCAGCTTTTTGAAATCGCAGCTTTTGGGCACTATTTGCCTGCAATCGCTGGGTTTAAAACTGCGATTACAAAACTGTTTGGTTGCGAGATTGTAAACGCAGCTTCCTGTAATCGCAATCACAGCGCAATCGCGCAACCAAACGCACCCTTAGAAGAACGAGAGAGCCTAAGTTTTGAAAGTGTCTACACCATAAAGGCCACTGACCACGAAGAGTCACCCAGAATCATCCCGGGTGGTTTAATCCTACCGGCCCCTTCCCCCTTCCTACCAGTCCCCTCCCCCATTCTCCCAAGTCCCCGTAAAGTCCCCCTTCCCTAAAATCCACCAACTATTACCCATCTCACCAATTAACGAAAGTTTATACCTATCAAAACAAGATCCCCGAACCACCATTGACGCTCTGAACCATCATACTACTAGGGCAGGCAGAATTTTCAACGTTGTCCCCTCTTATAGACACCCCCTGCTTGAAACAGAAACCGGGGAGCCCCACGCCGGAGATAAGATCGACATCCTAGACCAACTCTGAAAAATTCCCACAAAAATCTCTATTTTAGAGCTAATTGAAAACTTAGAACATCACCAGCAAGCCCTAAGAATATTCCTGGAAAGAATCCAAGTTGACCCGCAAATCTCTACCCTAGGTGGCCAATAGCTTTAGCCTCCGCGGGACTAGGGCTAATCATAACCTTTAGAGCCAAAGAAGAGATTCATGATAAGGTCGTTAACACCTCGACCTTATGCATAACAGTTGGCATCGAAGGGTATTCAATGGATAAAGTTCTAATTGACACCAGCGCGGGGGTAAACCTCATGTCACTACAAACCTTCGAGCACATTGATGGACACATAACCACACTCCTCGAAACGGACACCCTTATATTTGCTTATGACAAAACGGCCTGTCCGGTTCTTGGCTTTAAGAACTTCCAGTTAAGAGTAGTACCGCTGGAAACTAGCTCTAAAGCATACGTCCTAGAAATGGATTCAGACTATAATATGATCCTAGGATGTAAATGGCTAGCATCCATAAAAGGAGTCTCCTCTCCCCTACACCAGTGCTTGAAATTCCCCTTGGGAGATCGGATAATCAAAATACTGGGAGACGCGGTCAAGGGACCTAAATCGAGGTTCACCAATAATGAAACCATTGCTGTGAAAACTAGTGACCCAAAACCCATAGAAGCCACCATCTACATCTTAGATTTCCCAGTCGATTGGCTAAATCCTCAGAACACTCCCTCTGGTACCACAGAGACAAGCCACCCTAGAGTTAAGAATCTTGGCTGGCACATAATGGGGATCATGGGTAATCTCCCTGGGGAGACTTGGGACTAAAAAATGGGATCTTGGAGCCCATCGAACTCTCAGCATGGCTAGATAAAAGAGGCCTTGGATCATCCAAACGTCACACTAAATTAAAAGAAAAATGCAATTGGAGGTTATACGAACATTTCATAAAGGGAATGATCACGGAACCAGCTAAGGAGATCATGTACCCCCACCCCCTAGACCCTATCTAGGAAAGAGAGCCAGACTATCTCTCTAGCTTCCTTGATTGGTTATTCCCGCACCCTGATAAGCACCTAAACACACACTCGCCACCAGACGATAAAACTCCAGCTGACCAAGCCTCCTTTTCTCGCAGTGCTCAAGCATCGCAACAAAGGAGCGCCAGCCGCTGGAGGAAAGTTGGTTGAAACACTCCCACCAATCTAGTAGGTTGTGAATAATAAGTGTCTTTTTTGTTACAACAAAAAAAACAAAACAAAAAAAAACAACAAAAAACAAAAACAAAAAAAAACAAAAGCAAAACAAAAAAGGGAGAGACAAAAAAGGCACAAGAAAAAGAAAAAAAAACACGCAAAATTTCAGGATGGAAAGCAAAACCCTAGGGTCCCTGTTTGACAAAGATGACTTCACCCTGGCATGGCACCCTTTCAGTGATGACTCTGATCTCCTGAATAAACTACAACGTCTAGCCAGTCAAGCTAAGAGACCCGACCCTAGTACCTCATCCAAGACAATCAGACCTACTAGGAGTCAGATACCTGACTAGATCATTAGTAACTTAGAAGAGTGTAGCGGAGCCATAATGGGCTTAGAAAAGTTTGAATCAATAGCAGTTATAGAAAAACCAGATCTAGATAACATAGAAAATCCAGACGATGGTCTAGGAGTCTTCGAAATCTGTGTTGAGAACGATGGAGGAGAAGAGGACCTATCTAAAGAATTCGAGCAAAGCCTTCAAAGGTTTGATGAAAAGGCGGAAGAAGCGGACGAGAAGGTAGAGGAGCTAAACCTGGGGACAGAGACTGACCCCAAAATCATTTTAATTAGTGCGGGACTGAATCACAACAAGAGAGAGGGCCTAGTTAAAATATTACATGAGTATAAAGACGTCTTTGCATGGTCTTACAAAGATATGCCCGGACTCGACACCTCTTTAGTCGAGCATTGGTTAATCCTAGAATCGAATGCAAAGCCAGCAAAACAAAAACCGAGGCGCCTTCATCCTGAGGTGGCTTTAAAAATCAAAGATGAGGTAGACAAGCTCCATTAGGCTAAATTTGTCCGGGTTGTCTTATACCCAAAATGGGTAGCTAATATCATTCCGGTATCCAAGAAAGATGGTAATATCCGGGTATGCATCGACTTCAGG
Source organism: Acorus calamus (assembly GCA_030737845.1). Classification (NCBI taxonomy): domain Eukaryota; kingdom Viridiplantae; phylum Streptophyta; class Magnoliopsida; order Acorales; family Acoraceae; genus Acorus; species Acorus calamus. Next base: position 14,872,829 of record CM060872.1, read on the forward strand.
GACCTCAATCAAGCGTGCCCAAAAGATGACTTCCCACTCCCACATATTAACCTCCTTGTCGACAACACGGCAGGATATGAGATGCTCTCTTTCATGGATGATTTTTTCGGATACAACCAGATCTGGTTGGCAGAAAAAGACCAAGAAAAGACTTTCTTTACCACACCTTGGGGAACTTATTGCTATATAGTAATGCCTTTCAGGCTTAAAAATGCGGGTGCAACATATCAAAGAGCTATGATCTCAATATTTCATGATATGATGCACAAACTAATAGAAGTTTATGTGGATGACATCTTAGTTAAATCTAGGACTCGAATGGGACACGCAGACATACTCAGGCAAGTATTACAGAGATGCAGAGAGTTTTCGCTCAAAATGAATCCAAAGAAGTGTCGCTTTGGTGTCTCCTCCGGGAAACTCTTGGGATTCACGGTGAGATTCGAAGTAGATCCGACCAAGGCAAAAGCCATTGCCCGAATGCCCCCACCTAAGAACCTAAAGGAATTGAGAGGACTCATAGGAAGGTTGCAATTTATCAGGAGATTTATTTCACAACATGCTGAAAAATGTCGCCCCTTTTACAAACTGCTAAAAGGGGGAGTTAGGTATAACTGGGATAACGAATGCCAAAAAGCCTTCGATAATTTAAAGGAATACCTTCTTAACCCCCCAGTCCTCTCAGCCCCAGTACCCAGACGACCTCTGCTTCTCTATATGGCCACAACTAAGGAGGCCATCGGTGCATTACTCGCACAACACGATGACGTAGGAAGGAAAGAAAAGGCTATCTAAAGTAAAACGCTAATTGAGTATGAAAAAGCCTACCCTCCCACAGAAAAAACATGCCTAGCGTTAGTATGGGCTTCCCAAAAATTACGACATTACTTTCTTGCCCACAAAGTCAAATACTTTGCCAAAATGGACCCTGTCACGCCCCAGGCGTCCCTGAGGTGCAGCAAATATATATAGTATCAGCTATCACACAAGAGGTCAACAGATGACTCCAATAAATAATACACAAGGCTAACAATCAATGATAACTGATAACTCAAATGAAAGGCGGAAGCATAAAAATGACAATAAGTCTGTAAATCAAAAATATTCTTACAGACTTGAATACACAATAACTGTCCTGTGAGAGCCAAGTCTAGCCAAATACAATACAACTGGTGCAACACACACGGTTTACAAATACCCAAGACTCTAGGACTGCTGACAACCTCGCACTCGCCAATCCGCCGGACAAGACGCTTCCACGCACGCAAGACCACGCCACAAGGAAGCTCCAGCTCCACGCCCAACAACGCCCCTGTAAAAGAAATAGTACGCGAGGGGGGAGCTACAAGTGTAATGAGTGGTCAGAAACCAAACACTAACACAACAGTTCAACACTAAGGCTAATTTCCTTTCAAGGAAAACATGGGTAGAAACCCAACGGGTAACAAGGTCACACGGCGGTGCGACCATACCCCGCCCTCGCCCTGACTCCCAACGGTGGAGGCTTTTGGGACTCACAGGGAGGAATAGTTGTTAACCACCTGGTGTTACTGCATAACAGTTACAAGAGTCTAACCGCTCACGAGGTAGAGATATACTTCGATACCTCAAGCGTTAGGAGGTATACCCAGAGTATACTCGATGGGTATAAAAAGTCACGTGAAGACGTGACTTCAACTCACCCTCGCCCTCACCCTAGCCCCCACAGGGGTGAACCTAGGGACTTAGAGGACAAAACTTGCTGTTCTACACCCTTGGTCCACCGGTAGCCCTTTCCCCGGGTAGCCTCTACCTCACATACTCCCACGATCAGTACGTCCCGAATGCATCGGAAATACCTACGGATGGGAGCCCAGTACCAGGACAGCGTTTTCAACACCGGGAAATTCCTATACGGATCCAACGAAGGGGAGAACGATTCATGCTCGCAATACGGTTCAGAACTGCATAATTTTCCAAACGTTACCGGAATTCGATGAAATTTTTATGGGTCGTATAAAATGGTACCAGGACCCATAATATGCAGTCAGATTTTCAATTCGAGTTCTCTAGATCACGCAGATAGCTAAAAACCAAAATTTTAGCGGTTCCGATCGAAAAAGAAAATTTCAAAATTGGCCAGAATTGACCCAAAGGTTACCAATAGGCCAAAAAGTGACACATATATAACACAAACATTATTATATTTCGACCCAAACTTGACCCAAATATTATTTTTAGACCTGAACAACATTTCTAAACTCAAACTGCATTGTTCGACGGAAAATACTTTTGCGACCCTAACTCGACTCAAGCACCATTATTACGAACAAATCAGCATTTTTCGAACCTGGCAAGAACCAACACACATTTTTTGACCCAGGCACCATTTATTTTTACCCGAGCAGCGTTTCTTTGACGTAGAGTAAATTTTTCAAACCAAACCCTATTCCTTCAACGCGATACGCAATTTTCGACCCAAGCCCCATTTTTTCAACTGAAATTTATTTTTTCCCTCCAAACACGACCCGAACGTCATTTTCCTCCCTAAACATGATATTTCATCCAAAGGAAGATTTTTTTGACCCAAGCAGCATTTTTTCGATGCAAACAATATTTTTTTCACGTGAACAACATTCCTCGACCCAAAATGCAATTTTCGAATAGCAAAGCATTTTTCGATCCATACACAACTGAAACTGCACATTATCAACCCAATTTGCACATTTCGACCCAAAATAAAATTTTTGACCCAAAACATCATTTTGAGACCAACACAACATTTCTCAACCCAAAAACTGCATTTCTTTTGCCAAATTGCATTTCTCGGTCCAAACATAATTTTTCGACCCAAATATACCCAAAAACCACTTTTTTTTCATTCTAAAACACCCCGTTCTCAAGCTAAATATTATATTTTGGGGGAAACAATTTTTTTTGTTTTTTGCTCCAACATCATTTTCAGACCCGAACAACATTTTCATGCCCAAGACGACGATTTTCAACCCAAATATCATTTTTCGACCCGAACAACATTTTCTTGGACCCAAGCGTCACTTTTTCCAGATCAGAAAATCGTTTTTGACCCAAACAGCAACTTGTCGACCCGAACATCATTTTACCACCAAGACATGATTTTTGGACTAAACACGACCCAAATACCATTTTTCGACCAAAGCAGCATTTTGTTATACGAACAGTATTCTAAAACCCAAATCGCATCATTGACACAAAAACGACCTAAACATCATTTTTTCGAGCAAAAGAGCACTTTCCGGACCAGAATAAAAATTTTCGACCCAAACAGCATTTCGTCAGCCTGAACATCTTTTTTCAACCAGGACAGGTTTTTTCGACTAGAACATGATCCAAACACCTTAATTTCGACCCAAACAGCATTTTTTTGGAAGAAACCGGATATTGTGTCCCGAATCGCATTTTCGACACAAAAATGACAAAAACATCATTTGTTCAACCGAAACAGCGTTTTCTGAACTCAAACATCATTTTTTTCGAAAGAAAAAATGTGTTATGAAAAGATCATTTTTAGACCCGAACAACATTTCTAAACCCAAACTGCATTGTTCGACGGAAAATACATTTTGCGACCCTAACTCCACCCAAGCACAATTATTTCGACCAAAACAGCTGTTATATGTGTCACTTTTTAGCCTATGGGTAACCTTTGGGTCAATTCTGGCCATTTTTGAAATTTTCTTTTTTCGATCGGAACTGCTAAAATTTTAGTTTTTAGCTATCTGCATGAGCTAGAGAACTCTAATTGAAAATCTAGCTGCATATTATGGGTCCCGGTACCTTTCCCTACTACCCATAAAAATTTCATTGAATTCCGGTAACGTTTGGAAAAATATGATGTTCCGAACCATATACGGGTTTTCTTCGTAACTATTTTTTTAGGTGGAATATTGAATAGATATTTTGGGGGTTATGGTGACTCTTGGTAACCTCACCACCCCTTTCTTCATAGCTAAGCAAGCATTTGGTTATTTGATGTGTGTGAGGGTGGTTTTAGCCCTAAAGTGACCTCCCTCTTTTTCTCTTTTCATCCCCCCCCCCAAAGTGAGAATTTCACTCTCTTTTTCTTTCTTTCTCTCCCTCTCACGTCTCTCTCTTCCTCTCCCTCTCCAGCCCACCCTTTTGTGAGTTTTGTGTGTGTTTGGTTGAGATAGACAAGGAAGAAGAGGATCAAGAAGGTTTGGAAGCACAAATAGGTGGTGTTGGTTGTTGTTGTTGTTATTCCTTCTTTCCTTCTCCTCTCATGTCCCCCCCCCCCCGTTTTCAGCCATTTGAGGGATGAGGTGTGGCTGGGAAGGTGGTGGTGCTGGTGGTGCGGATTGAGGTGGTTTTGGTGCGCCAAGGGCACCCGAAGAACCTCCCCTTTCTTTCCCCTCCCTTGGTAAAGTTTCCTCCTCCCCTATCTTTGTGTTTTCCTGTTGTTGGGGCGGTTGGGGATGTCTTGCATGTGAGTTGTGTGGGTTTGGGGGTGTGGGAGGGGCTGGTGAGGGATTCAAGGGGTTTGGGCCCGCGTGCGGCTCTGTTCGTGTGCGTGCGCGCGCAGGCATGCGCGCAGGCGGAGCTGGCAGGTTCTGACGGACGCGCGGCTCGCGCGCGCACGTACACGAGCATGCGCGCGGGGGTCAGCAGGCGCGCGCGTACGCGCGACCGTGCACGTACTGGCATGGGACGTCCGCGGGCGCGCACGAGGGGCGCATGCGGGCGCGGAAGTCTATCTGAGCGCGCGGGGAGTACGCCAGGGGCGCGGGTTGCGCGCGTGCGCATGCGTGCGCGGGGAGTGCCGGGAGGCCGGGAAGGGTGCTGGGGGCTCGGGCATGCGTGCATATGCGCGTGCAAGCTCATGTGTGCGCGTGTCTTTGCCCTCCCGCACTGTTTTTGCCTAATTATGAATGTTTTATGTGGCTATACTCACCCTATTTTATACCCCTGTCTTGCAGATCTTGGCGAACGACCACGCTATGACCCGGATTGTAGTGAGTGGGTCAATCCAACCCAGTTGGGAGGCGTTCGATGCATGTTGGAGTGCATCACCCTCCCCTGGGGTACCATAACTGTTTTGCTAGGATTGCACCCATGTCATAATTGGATGTCGTATGCTAGGTATTATGCATCCATGTATAATGTATAAAAGCCATCCATGCCTAGATATCATGTCTCATGATTAGCATAACCCCAACTTATACATGTCCCCACCTGGTTTAATTTTATTAAACTTTTATATGTGGTTGCATAAGATAAACATACCTTAGGTAAATCATGTCTTGTTATATTGATTAATGTAAGATGCTTCCATGATTAATCTTTATTCTTGTTAGTGTTTAATGCATGCTTAGGCCATGTATTCTTGCCTAATGATATTAAGCAAGCGTGTGACCACCTATGGGGTCACACCAAAGCATCGATATTACGAGTGATAGGATTTTCCCCGCATCTGAGTTATGCACCGTGGAGGGAATTCTTGAGAATTCATTCCGTATCGGTGTTTGATGACCGATGACAAAGGATCCAAGAGGATAGTATTCGCGAGCGTAGATTGTTTTTCCCCTTCGTTGGATCCGTGTAGGAACTTCCCGGCGTCAGAAACGCTGTCCTGACACCGGGCTCCCATCTGTAGGTACCATCGCTGCGGTCGACAGTGTACTAATCGTGGGAGTATGTCAGGTAGAGGCTACCCGGGGAAAGGGCTACCGGTGCACCAAGGGCTTAGAAAAATCTAGTCTCTTCCCAAGAGCCTGGGTCACCCCTTTGGGGGTGAGGGTGAGGGATTAGTGAAGTTACTCCCAACAACCTAGGTCACCCTTCGGAGGTGAGGGTGAGGGACTTTGACGATGATTGAAAGTTGTATGAGTTACAATGCATGAATTGTTCCATTCACTGAAGCGTGTGGCTCACCCCTCGCATATGTTTTTCTCCAGTTGTCGCTGATCCGGACCCGAAGGAGGAGCTCCCAGAGGCGCGGTACGTGTAGAGGTCCAGCGTTCGCGTTAGATATCTTGCGAGTGAGAGGCCTTCAGCATCCCCTTTTTCCTTGTATGTATTCTACTTGTGCTTGTGCACAGTATATGGATTGTTGATGTCTTTTGTTGTGTATATTGGCTCTCACAGGACAGTTTAATTGTGTACTCTGGTCTGTAATTATGTCTTTGAATTGCAGACATAGTCGTTGAGCTTCCGCTACTTGTGTTTATTTGATGTCAGTTAATCGTTTATTTCTTTATTGCCTCTTATATTGTGGAGTCTTTATTTGACCTCGTGTACGGATTACTGATATCATATATATATATATATATATATATATATATATATTTGCCACATCTCGGGGACGGCCGCCCTGGGGCGTGACAACAGCATTTTCCGAACCTGGCAAGAACCAAAACACATTTTCGGACCCAGGCACCATTTATTTTTACATGAGCAGCGTTTCTTTGACGCAGAGTAAAATTTTCAAACTAAACCGTATTCCTTCAACGCGATACGCTATTTTCGACCCAAGCCCCATTTTTTCGACTGAAATTGATTTTTTCCATCCAAACATGACCCGAACGTCATTTTCCTCCCTAAACAGGATATTTCATCCCAAGGAAGATTTTTTTGACCCACGCAGCATTTTTTCGATGCAAACGACATTTTTTTCACGCGAACAACATTCCTCGACCCAAAATGCAATTTTCGAAGCACAAAGCATTTTTCGATCCATACACAACCGAAACTGCACTTTATCAACCCAATCTGCACATTTCAACCAAAAATATAATTTTTGACCCAAAACATCATTTTGAGACCCAGACAACATTTCTCAACCCAAAAACTGCATTTCTTCTGCCAAATTACATTTCTCGGTCCAAACATAATTTTTAAACCCAAACATACCCAAAAACCATATTTTTCAGTCTAAAACACCCCGTTCTCAAGCTAAATATCATATTTTGGGGCAAAAAGTTTTTTTTGTTTTTTTACTCCAACATCATTTTCAGACCCGAACAGCATTTTCCTGCCCAAGACGACGATCATTTTTCGAACCGAACATCATTTTCTTGGACCCAAGCATCACTTTTCCAGATCAGAAAATCGTTTTCCGGCCCAAACAACAATTTGTCGACCCGAACATCATTTAACCACCAAGACAGGATTTTTGGACTAAACACGACCCAAATACCATTTTTTCTACCAAAACATCATTTTGTTATACAAAGAGTATTCCGAAACCCAAATCGCATCATTGACGCAAAAACGACCTAAACATCATTTTTTTGAGCAAAACAGCACTTTTCGGACCAGTATAGAAATTTTTGACCCAAACAGCATTTCGTCACCCTGAACATCTTTTTTCAACCAGGACCGCTTTTTTCGACTAGAACACGACCCAAACAGCATTTTCTGGAACAAACCGGATATTGTGGCCCGAATCGCATGTTCGACCGAAACAGCGTTTTCAGAATTCAAACATCGTTTTTTCGATAGAAAAAACGTTTTCTGAAATCCAAACTGCAATATTTCGATCCAAACAATAATTCTAGACCCAAACAACAGTTTTCAGCCCAAACTGCAATTTTCCCCAACCCAAACATAAAAATCATCTTTTGATCGAATCACGACCCAAAATGCACTTTTTCTAACCGAACAGCACATTTCGACCCAAACCAAAATTTTTGAACCTAAACCCCTTTTTCTCTACCCGAGCATCATTTTTATACCCAAAAAACAATTCGTAACAAAAACAGCATTTTTGCACCCAAACATTATTATATTTCGACCCAAACTTGACCCAAAGAACATTTTTTGACCCGAACAACATTTCTAAACCCAAACTGCATTGTTCGACGGAAAATACATTTTGCGACCCTAACTCGACCCAAGCACCATTATTTCGACCAAAACAGCATTTTTCAAACTTGGCAAGAACCAAAACACATTTTCTGACCCAGGCACCATTTATTTTTACCCGAGCAACGTTTCTTTGACGCAGAGTAAATTTTTCAAACCAAACCCTATTCCTTCAACGCGATACCCAATTTTCGACCCAAGCCCCATTTTTTCGACTGAAATTGTTTTTTTCCATCCAAACACGAACCGAACGTCATTTTCCTCCCTAAACAGGATATTTCATCCCAAGGAAGATTTTTTTGTCCCAAGCAGCATTTTTTCGATACAAACAACATTTTTTTCACGCGAACATCATTCCTCGACCCAAAATGCAATTTTTGAAGCACAGAGCATTTTTCAATCCATACACAACCGAAACTGCACTTTATCAACCCAATCTGCACATTTCGACCCAAAATATAATTTTTGACCCAAAACAACATTTTGAGACCAACACAACATTTCTCAACCCAAAAACTGCATTTCTTCTGCCAAATTGCATTTCTCAGTCCAAAGATAATTTTTCGACCCAAACATACCCAAAAACCATTTTTTTCTGTAGTCTAAAACACCCCATTCTCAAGCTAAATATCATATTTTGGGGCAAACAATTTTTTTTATTTTTTACTCCAACATCATTTTCAGACCCGAACAGCGTTTTCCTGCCCGAGACGACGATTTTCAACCCAATTATCATTTTTCGACCCGAACAACATTTTCTTGGACCCAAGCGTCACTTTTCCAGAACAGAAAATCGTTTTTCGGCCCAAATAGCAATTTGTCGACCCGAACATCATTTTACCACCAAGATAGGATTTTTGGACTAAACACGATCCAAATACCATTTTTTTTACCAAAACATTATTTTGTTATACGAACAGTATTCTGAAGCCCAAATCGCATCATTGACGCAAAAACGACCTAAACATCATTTTTTCGAGCGAAAGAGCACTTTCCGGACCAGAATAGAATTTTTCGACCCAAACAGCATTTCGTCAGCAAGAACATCTTTTTTCAACCAGGACAGCTTTTTTCGACTAGAACACGAACCAAACACCTTAATTTCTACCCAAATAGCATTTTCTGGAACAAACCGGATATTGTGGGCCGGAATCGCATTTTTGACCAAAAAAATGACAAAAACATCATTTGTTCTACCGAAACAGCGTTTTCTGAACTCAAACATCGTTTTTTTGAAAGAAAAAACGTTTTTTGAAATCCAAACTGCAATATTTCAATCCAAACAACAATTCTAGACCCAAACAACAGTTTTCAGCCCAAACTGCAATTTTCCCCAACCCAAACATAAAAATCATCTTTTGATCGAATCACGACCCAAAATGCACTTTTTCTACCCGAACAACACATTTTGACCCAAACCAAATTTTTTGAACCCAAACCCCTTTTTTCTACCCAAGTATTATTTTTATATCCAAAAAACAATTCCTAACAAAAACAGCATTTTTCCACCAAAACATTATTATATTTCGACCCAAACTTGACCCAAAGATCATTTTTATACCCGAACAACATTTCTAAACCCAAACTGCATTGTTCGACGGAAAATACATTTTGCGACCCTAACTCGACCCGAGCACCATTATTTCTGTCACGCCCTAGGGCGGCTGTCCCCGAGACATGGCAAATATATAAATGATATCAGCAATCCATACACGAGATCAAATAAGGACTCCAAAACATCAACGACACTAAAACAATAACCAAATAACTGACATAAAATATATACAAATAGCGGAAGCTCAAACGACTAAGTCTGTAATTCAAAGACATATTTACAAACTAGAGTACACAATCAACTGTCCTGTAAGAGCCAATATATACAACAAAAGACATCAATAGTCCACATACCGTGCACAAGCACAAGTATAATACATACAAGGAAAAGGGAATGCTGATAGCCTCTCACTCGCAAGACATCCAACGCGAACGCGGGTCTCCTACTCGTACTGCGCCAAGGGGAGCTCTTCTCTTGGATCCGACTCAGCGTCAAGTGGAGAAAAACATATGCGAGGGGTGAGCCACATGCTCAGGGAATGGAACAATCCATGCAACACAACTCATATTAATCCTTTCAGGTGAATATGTTCCAACAGATGGAAGTCAACTACTTAGCTGGTGGGTCGAGTATCAACCCGAGCCCACCACTCCCGCACCCTCACCCCCCACAGGGTGACATAGGACTTTAGGGAGCAATACCCTCACCCTCACCCTCCTTAGGGATGACCTAGGCTTTGGGAAATTGCACAACTCGCAGATCAAACCAACGCCGACCCACTGCACCCTCACCCTCACCCCTCCTCAGGTATACTCCCATGATCAGCACATCCTCACAAATCGGTAGCACCTGCGGATGGGAGGCCTCTGTCAGGCCGGCTGTCTCAACCAGGAAGTCCCTACGCGCATCCAACGAAGGAAAGAAACCAATCTACACACACGAATATAATCCCCTTGGATCCGTCGTCATCGGTGACTATGCACCGGTACGGTAATGAATTCTCTAGAATTCCCTCCAGGGTGCATAACTCTGATGCGGGGAAAATTCTATCATTCCTAATGACTATGCCATGGTATGACCCCCTAATAGGTCATACACTTGTCCAAACTCATTTAGACAAGATTCAAGGCTCGTACAGGTATAAATAAATATACAACCTATAATTAAATGAATAATTATTCCAGGTATTCCCTGCTTGGGGGAAAGAACCCCTTGGGAGGGCACCTTGAGGTCCCGATATAGGATACCGCGACAACCAAACAAGGAACAAGGAGTACCCTAGCCCGGGTCTCAATGATGACTTCGCAAGGTCCCTTAATACCGAGTAGGAAGTTTGGATTTCAGAAAACGTTTTTTCTTTCGAAAAAATGAAGTTTGAGTTTAGAAAACGCTGTTTCGGTCGAACAAATGATGTTTTTGTAATTTTTGGGTCGAAAATGCGATTCGGACCACAATATCCGGTTTATTCTAGAAAATGTTGTTTGGGTCGAAATAAAGGTGTTTGGGTCGTGTTCTAGTCGAAAAAAGTTGTCCTGGTTGAAAAAAGATGTTCAGGCTGACGAAATGCTGTTTGGGTTGAAAAATTCTATTCTGCTCTGGAAAGTACTCTTTTGCTCGAAAAAATGATGTTTAGTTCATTTTTGCATCAATGATGCGATGTGGATTTCAGAATGCTGTTCGTATAACAAAATGCTGTTTTGGTCGAAAAAATGGTATTTGGGTCGTGTTTAGTCCAAAAATGCAGTTTTGGTGGAAAATGATGTTCGGGTCGACAAATTGTTGTTTGGGTCGAAAATCGATTTTCTGATCGGGAAAAGTGACGCTTGGGTCCAAGAAAATGTTCTTCGGGTCCAAAAATGAAATTTGGGTTAAAGATGATGTTGGAGTAAGAAACAAAAAAAATTGTTTTTGCCAATATATGAAATTTAGCTTGAGAACGGGGTGTTTTAGACGGAAAAAAAAATTGTTTTTCGGTACGTTTGGGTCGAAAAATTATGTTTGGACCGAGAAATGCAATTTGGCTGAAGAAATGCAGTTTTTGGGCTGAGAAATATAGTGTTGGTCTCAAAATGATGTTTTGGGTCAAAAATTATATTTTGGGTCGAAATGTGCAGATTGGGTTGATAAAGTGTAGTTTTGGTTGTGTGTGGATCAAAAAATACTTTGCGCTTCGAAAATTGCATTTTGGGTAGAGGAATGTTGTTCGCATGAAAAAAATGTTGTTTGCATCGAAAAAATGTTGTTCGGGTCAAAAAAAGCTTCCTTGGGATGAAATATACTGTTTAGGGATGAAAATGACGTTCGGGTCGTGTTTGGATGGAAAAAATCAATTTCAATCGAAAAAATGGGGCTTGGGTCGAAAACTACGTATCGCGTTGAAGGAATAGGGTTTGGTTTGAAAAATTTACTCTGCATCAGAGAAGCGCTGCTCGGGTAAAAATAAATGGTGCCTGGGTCAAAAAATGTGTTTTGGTTCTTGCCAGGTTCGAAAAATGTTGTTTTGGTCGAAATAATGGTGTTTGGGTCGAGTTAGGGTCGCAAAATGTATTTTCCGTCGAACAATGCAGTTTGGGTAGAAAATAGTGCAGTTTGGGTGGTGTTTCGATCGAAAGATGATTTTTCTGTTTGGGATGTGGAAAATTGCAGTTTGGGTTGAAAACTGTTGTTTGGGTCTGGAATTGTTGTTTGGATCGAAATATTGCAGTTTGGATTTCAGAAAACGTTTTTTCTTTCGAAAAAACGAAGTTTGAGTTCAGAAAACGCTATTTCGGTCGAACAAATGATGTTTTTGTCATTTTTTAGTCGAAAATGCAATTCGGACCACAATATTCGGTTTATTCTAGAAAATGCTGTTTGGGTCGAAATAAAGGTGTTTGGGTCGTGTTCTAGTCGAAAAAAGCTGTCCTGGTTGAAAAAAGATGTTCAGGCTGACGAAATGTTGTTCGGGTCGAAAAATTCTGTTTCGGTCTGAACAGTTCTCTTTTGCTCGAAAAAATGATGTTTAGGTCGTTTTTGTGTCAATGATGCGATTTGGGTTTCAGAATGCTGTTCGTATAACAAAATTTTGTATCGGTCGAAAAAATGGTATTTGGGACGTGTTTAGTCCAAAAATGCAGTTTTGGTGGAAAATGATGTTCGAATTGACAAAATGTTGTTTGGGTCGAAAAACGATTTTCTGATCGGGAAAAGTGACGCTTGGGTCAAAGAAAATGTTCTTCGGGTCAAAAAATGATATTTGGGTTGAAAATCGTCGTCTTGGGGAGGAAAACGCTGTTCGGGTCTGAATATGATGTTGGTGTAAGAAACAAAAAAATTGTTTTCGCCAAAATATGATATTTAGCTTGAGAACGGGGAGTTTTGGCCGAAGAAATGCAGTTTTTGGGCTGAGAAATGTTGTGTTGGTCTCAAAATGATGTTTGGGGTCAAAAATTATATTTTGGGTCAAAATATGTAGATTGGGTTTACAAAGTGCAGTTTTGGTTGTGTGTGGATCGAAAAATGCTTTGCGCTTCAAAAATTGCATTTTGGGTCGAGGAATGCTGTTCGCGTGAAAAAAATGTTTTTTGCATCGAAAAAATACTGTTTGGGTCAAAAAAATCTTCCTTGGGATGAAATATAATGTTTTGGGAGGAAAATGACGTTCAGGTCGTGTTTGGATGGAAAAAATCAATTTCAATCGAAGAAATGGGGCTTGGGTTGAAAACTACGTATCGCATTGCAGGAATAGGGTTTGGTTTGAAAACTTTACTCTGCATCAAAGAAATGCTGCTCGGGATAAAATAAATGGTGCCTGAATCAAAAAATGTGTTTTGGTTCTTGCCAGGTTTGAAAAATGTTGTTTTGGTCGAAATAATGGTGTTTGGGTCGAGTTAGGATCGCAAAATGTATTTTCCGTCGAACAATGCAGTTTGGGTTTAGAAATGTTGTTCGGGTCTAAAAATGATCTTTGGGTCTAGTTTGGGTCAAAACATAATAATGTCTGGGTGGAAAAATGCTGTTTGTGTTGAAAAATGTTTTTTTTGTAACGAATTGTTTTTTGGGTATAAAAATGATGTTCGGGTAGAAAAAAGGGGTTTGGGTTCAAAAAATTTTGTTTGGGTCGAAATGTGATGTTCGGGTATTAAAAAGTGCAGTTTGGGTCGTGTTTCAATCGAAAGATGATTTTTCTCTTTGGGATGTGGAAAATTGCAGTTTGTCTTGAAAACTATTGTTTGGGTCTGGAATTGTTGTTTGGATCGAAATATTACAGTTTGGATGTCACGACCCAGGGCGGCCGTCCCCGAGACGTGGCAAGTATATATATGATATCAGTAATCCATACACGAAGTCAATAAATACACCAGTATGTCAAAGGCAATAAAACGAAACCAAGTGACTGACATCATACACATACAAAAATAGCGGAAGCAAAGACGACTATGTCTGTATTTCAAAGATATATTAACAGACTAGAGTACCCAATCATATTGTCCTGTGAGAGCCAATATATATACAACAAAAGACAACACCAACCCATACACAGTGCCCAAGCACAAGTAGAGATACATACAAGAAAACGGGGGATGCTGAAAGCCTCTCACGCGCGAGATATCTAACGTGAACGCTGTCTCCTACTGGAATCGCGTCTCAGGGAGCTCCTCCTTCGGATCCGGATCAGCGACAACTGGAGAAAACATATGCGAGGGGTGAGCCACACGCTCAGTGAATGGAACAATTCAAGTACCACAATTCATATAACTTCAAACAATCATCGAGTCCCTCACCCTCACCCCCTCCTCGGGGTGACATAGGCTCCCTAGGAAAGAAGGTCGATTGTTCTACACCGCTCGTCTTCCGGTAGTCTCTCCCGGTGTGGCCCATACTACCTGGCAGCCTCCCGGCACCTCACAGGGTTCAGGCCTCTACTGGACTAGCCTCCCACGATCACTACCTCAGTCGTATGGGCACGCCAACACGCGTCATGAGTAGTATCTGGGAGGGCTCCTCACCAGACTCTGCTACGCCGGGTAGTCTCTACTCGGAGCCGACGAGGGAAGAACACTCGACCCCTGCGTATACGATCCCTTAGGATCCGTTGTCATCGGTTAACAACCACCGATAAGCGCAACGAATTCTCATGAATTCCCTCCAGGGCGCATAACTCAGATGCGGGGAAGATATTTCATTCTAAGTGTCCATGACATAGCATGACCCCCTAGGTGGTCATACACTTACCTGATCTCATTAGGCGAGAAAATATGGCTTAAGCATGCATTTTAATTCTTACAAGAAATAAAGATTAATCATGGAAGTGCCTCAAGTTAATTAATATACAAGACATGATAATTACCTACGGCATGCTTCTACTTATGCCTCTTTATGTGATTAATTAGATTAGATTAGGTGGGGACATGCATAAATCAGGGTTATTCAAATAAGGAGACACGTTATCTAGCATGGACGGCTTTTATTCCTTATACATGGATGCATAATACCTAACATGCAACGTCCGATCATGACATGGGTGCAGTCCTAGCAAAACAGGCATCTATATGAACATTTACACAATATTCGACGAGTTATATGCAGTTATGGTACCCCAGGGGAGGGCGATGCACTCCAACGTGCATCGAACGCCTCCTAACTGGGTTGGATTGATCCACTCACAGTAAGCCGCGTCGTCGCGCGACCGCTCGCCAAGATCTGCAAGACAAGGCATCCCAACTATTGGTGAGTAAGACCCCATAAACACATAAAATTAATTAGAAGTACCCAAGACTCGAATATGCACGAATACGCGCGTACGCACGCACATCCGAGTCCCCGACACCCATCCGAAACCCCCGGGCAGCCACACGCGTGGCCCCGCACGCGTACGCACGTGCATGCACATGCGCACCCGCACCCACCGGCGCACTGCCCCGTGCCCAGCCGCGCACCCAGACCCCCCATCAGCACACCCAGACGCGCTGTCCGCGCGCCCAGGCGCGCAGCCACGCGCGCACGCGCCCCTTCGCGCGCTCCCGCAGCTCCCCGCGCGCCCATACGCGCTCGATCGCGCGCCCATACGCGCCCGATCGCGCGCACGCGCACGCCCGCTCGCCCGCTCGCCTGCTCGCCCGCTCGCTGCGCCCGCACGTCACTGCGCGTCCGACTGCGCGCGCGCCCAGAAGCCCAACACCCCCTCCCAAGGCCCCTCTCACACCCAAACTCAAACACTAGCACATCAGGTCCCTCAATGACCCAAAACCCATGAAAATCACATACAAGGAGGGGAGAAAGGCTTACCAAGAGAAGGGTTGTGCAAGGGGAGGACCCGGGCCCTTCACGCACCCGAAACCGTCACCGCCACCACCACCACAAGAACCATCCACTCAGCCCCACTACAGCCTCAATTCAGCCTTAAAACAGAGGATCAAGGGGGGGGAAAGACATGAGAGGGAGGAGGAAAAAGAGAAACAACAACAACAACAAACACACAACCTTACCTACCTTATTTGTGTGTCTTCTTCTCCAACCAAACCAAAACACACAACACACACACAATAAAAACCAGAAAATGAGAGAGGGAGAGAGTGTGTGTGTGAGAGAGAGAGGGGTCCAAGATTTTCTTGTAAACACAAGGGGGGGAGGGGGTGATGGGAAGTGAAAACTAAAGGGGGAGGTGGGGTTTACTAAAACTCACCCACTAACATCCAACAAATATCAATGGTTGCTTAGCCATTAAGAAAGGGGAGGTGATGTTACCTAAGGTCACCCAAACCACCAAAATATCTAACACTATTCCTCCCACTAAACCAGTAACGAAGAAAACCCGGATACGGTTCGAAACTGCACAATTTTTCAAACGTTACCGGAATTCGATGAAATTTTAATGGGTAGTCGAGAACGGCACCAGGACCCATAATATGCAGTTAGATTTTAAATCGGAGTTCTCTAGCTCACGCAGATGGCTAAAAAGCTAAAATTTTAGCGGTTCCGATCGAAAAAGAAAATTTCAAAAATGGCCAGAATTGACCCAAAGGTTACCCATAGGCTAAAAAGTGACATATATATAACATTGGATTTCAGAAATCGTTTTTTCTTTCGAAAAATGAAGTTTGAGTTCAGAAAACGCTATTTCGGTCGAACAAATGACGTTTTTGTCATTTTCGGGTCGAAAATGCGATTCGGACCACAATATCCGGTTTATTCTAGAAAATGCTCTTTGGGTCAAAATAAAGGTGTTTGGGTCGTGTTCTAGTAAAAAAAGCTGTCCTGGTTGAAAAAAGATGTTCAGGCTAACGAAATGCTGTTTGGGTTGAAAAATTCTATCCTGGTCTGGGAAGTGCTCTTTTGCTCGAAAAAATGATGTTTAGGTCGTTTTTGCGTCAATGATGCGATTTGG